>OV702297.1:20234350-22734350 GCA_916181665.1 Avena sativa
GAGGTTGAACTAGGTATGTAGAGATACCGACGATCAGACCTCGGATAAGTAAACTATCGCGAGACAAAGGGAAATTGGTATCATATGTAAGTGGTTCATTCGATCGCAAAGTAATCATAAAAATATGTGGGAGCCATATGAATTTCCAGATTCCTCTATTGGTTATGATCGGAGAAGAGTCTCTTTCATGTCTGCATAATTCACGAACCGTAGGGAGACACACTTAAGGATTTGATGTTGTTTAGTAGATATGGAATGTAAGTAGGGAGACTGAATGTTGTTCGGAGTCTCGGATGTGATCCGGGATATAACAAGGAGATCCAGAATGGTCCGGAGAATAAGATTCATATAAGGAAAGTCTAATTCCAGAGTTTGGGAATGATTCCGATGATTTCATCAGAGAGGTTCTAGAAGGGTCTAGAAGATTCACCAGACCGGAAGGGGAAGGGTACATGAATGTGTCATGGATAAGTGGAATGGTTGAATCATGTCGTAGGTCACTTGGTTGGGCATTTTCAAGAAAGAAATTAAGCTCCAAATTGAAAGTCAAAAGGCAAGTTTGAAAAGTCAAACTGGGACAATGTATCCTGGTGGAGGAAGGAAAGAATCCTTCTTTCCCTCCACCATAAGCCAACTAGGAGAGGGAGTTGGGGAAGGATTCAAACTCCCCTCTCTCAAGCTGCCCTCCCTCTCATAAATAGAGGGGAGGGGGTGCCCCAAGGACACACAACACCAGCCCCTCCCCACCTAGTCGCGCCACCGCCGGCCACGCCTCTTCCTCTCCGGCCCTCTAAACCCTAGATCGCCGGAAACCCTAGATCCACCATAACCTTCTCCGGCTTAGGCAAAGCCCTGCAGGATCTTCCCTCTTCTTCTGACACCACGCCGTCATGTTGCGGAATCGCGAGGGGAGAACTACAACCTCCGCTGCCTGCTGGAACAAGGGAGAGGAAAGTCTTCATCGAGTACCGAACGTGTGACCGACTGCGGAAGCGCTGCCGGAACGCAGCGCCGGAAGGATCGTCTACGCGATCTTAAGATCGGCAAGTGTACGACTACATCACCCATAAGAATCTTCTCTCGTTAACTGCTTTGGAATCTTCGAGGGTGAGTACTCTAATCGAATCATTGCTACAATCTAGTAGATAGATCTTGGCTTGTTTGTGTGTATGTGGTAGAATTTTTTTGTTTTCCATGCTATGAACCCCTACACGCTGCAGCTGCGCCCCAGTTTCTGCTGCCCTGCGGCCTGCGCTGCGCCAGTTTCTGCTGCCCTGCCCTCTGTAAGTTTACGTCTAATCCCTTCTTATTAATCCCTGGTTTAATCCTTCTAATTAATCTAGCAATTCGGGTTATAATCTTTAAGATTAAAATTTGATATAAATTCCATCATATTAATCTTTGATAGGTGTTACGATGGGGAAGCAATTTTCGGGTGCTACGAAAAAGAAGAAAAGAAAGAGAGAGAATCAGCTTATTGATTCACAAAGAGGTGCTTTAAATAACTTCTTTCTAACAAAAACTAGTGTTGATGTCAACAATAATAATCAAAGGCAAGAATCTGATCTCGGAGAAGATGATGAGAATAATTCAAATGCAAACTTTGAGGCCAATGAACAATCCTCGGAAAACGGTAAATAACTAATTAGCGTCAATTTTTCCAATTGTAAATAAGTAACTAATTACAATCTTTTGTTTGCCATGCAGATGTTGATGTTGATGTTAATGTTAATGATGACAATATAGGGGAAGAACAAGATACTCCTAGTGGTGATAAACAATCCCCAGAAAATGGTAATTAACTAACTAGCATCAATTTTTCCAAGTGTAAGTAAGTAAGTAACCAATTACAATCTTTTGTTTGCCATGCAGATGCTCCTAGTGGTGATGAACAAGATGATTCTCTTTCATCTATCTATGATCCTAGAACATGAAATAATCTTGATAATTGCAAAAGGGATATTTTAATTGAAAAGGGGCATGTGAGAGAATTGGGTCTGGAGTTCCCTAAGGATGACAAAGGTAGACATTTTCTTATGAATACTACTACAGAAAGTTAGCCAATTGTGAGGTTATTGATAGAAAGTGGTTGGTTTACTCCAAAGCGGTGGGCAAAGTTTATTGTTTTTGCTACAAGTTGTTCAAATCAAATAATAATAAGTCCTTGCTAGCATCTGATGGATTGAGAGATTGGCAACATCTTAGTCCAAGACTCAAAGATCATGAGAAGAGTGTTGAGCATTTGACAAACATGAATACATGGAATGAACTAAGGTTGAGGTTAAGCAAAAAGCAAACAATTGATGATGACATGCAACAGTTGGTTGCAAAGGAAAAAAGAGCGTTGGCGACAGGTTTTGCAAAGAATAGTTGCTGCAGTGAAGTTTCTTGCAAAACATAATTTGACCATTCAAGGATCAAATGAGAAGTTGTATCAAGATAGTAATGGAAATTTTCTAGGCACGGTTGAAATGATTGCCGAATTTGATCATGTGATGCAATAACATATTAGGCGCATTCAAAACAATGAAATTCATCATCATTATCTTGGACACAACATTCAAAATGAGTTGATCTCGCTCCTTGCTGATGCTGTGAGAAAGGTTATGTTAAAGATCATCAAGGATGCCAAGTATTTCTCTGTTATCTTAGATTGTACCCCGGATGTGAGCCATGAAGAACAAATGACGCTAATTGTGTGTTGTGTCAATATATCAAGTGACATCCCGAGAGTGGAGGAGTTTTTCCTAGGATTCATAAAGGTTGATGACACATCAGGATTGGGGCTTTTTAATGTATTATTGGATACATTGGATGCTCTTGACTTGGATGTTGCTAATGTGAGGGGGCAAGGTTATGACAATGGTTCCAACATGAAGGAAAAAAGCAAGGTGTTCAAAATCGTTTGCTTATAGTAAACCCAAAATCATTATATATGCCATGTGCATGTCATAGTTTGAATCTCACTCTTTGTGATATGGTGAAATCATGCGAACAAGCTATTTCTTTCCTTAGTATTATCCAACGTATATATGTATTGTTTGCACGTTTTACTAAGAGGTGGAAGATTTTGCTTGATAATATTCCAAATATGAATCTCAAACCATTGTTAGATACTCGTTGGGAGATTTGAATAAAGATTGCAACCTATAAGGTTCCAAACTGCCCAAGTAAATCAGCTTTGAAGTAACTAGAGAAGGATTCTACTGATGATCCAGCTACGGTTAGTGATGCTCAATCATTGTACAAAGTACTTCGGAAATTTGAGACTTTAGTTGGTATGGTTATTTGGCACGAGGTTTTATTTTCTGTAAATATGGTGAGCAAGAAGTTACGGGAAAAAATTGTGTACATTGATGCTAATGTCAAACACATTGAAGGGGTCATTGAATTTTTTCAGAAGTTCAGAGTTGAAGGATTCGATACTAGCATTGAAAGTGCCAAAAACCTTGCATCTTCTATGGACATAGAGCCAAATTTCGTACACAATGTCAAAGTAAAAGAAAGAAGCATTTTGATGAAATCAATGATGAAGAAGAAGAATTATAGTTGTCAGCTATTGAATCTTTTAGAGTTTCTTACTTTCTTGTCATTGTTGACACTGCAATTGCTTCATTGAATAGTCGATTTGAGCAACTGAAGGAATTTGAGAAGGCGTTTGGTTTCTTATTCAACTCAAAGAATCTGAAGTCCATGGATGAAAGTAATCTACGAAAATCTTGCACTACTTTTGCAGAAACTTTTACTCATAAGAATTCATGTGATGTCGATCTTAATGATTTTTTCTCTGAGTTAAAGGTATTGCAAGTAACTTTGCCAGATAATTTGATATCAGCGCATGAGATTCTTCAATTCATTACAACTGTAGATTTCTATCCAAATGTCTCAGTTGCCTATCGGATCCTTTTGACTTCACTTATGACTGTGGCCTCAGCTGAAAGAAGTTTCTCTAAATAAAGCTATTGAAGAACTGTTTGAGGTTAACTATGTTACAAGACAAATTGAATGGCTTGGCTACGTGTTGTATTGAAAAGGATATATTGGACAACATTAATCTTGATAGTGTCCTCGATAATTTTGCATCTAGAAATGCACGAAGAAGCTTTTTACGAAGCACGGAAGCTTAATTGTCGATGAACTAATTGAAGGCTGGTTTTTTTTGAGGTATTCACTAGCATGAAATACTTGTTATATTTTCCTACCATTTTTATTTTTTCTATCTAAATATCACAATGTTTTAGTGCGTGACAATTATTTATAGACATCTCGACTATGAACGTGCGGTTATATGCTTTTAAATATTTTGCAAGTGAAATTGGTACATATATCATCTATATATCTAGTTATACGTACATATATATATTGTCTTTAGAAATCCTTTTATCGACTTCGCCCAAGGGCCCCAAAAAATATAGAGCCGGCCCTGGCTACCGCCCTCACTCTCTCCCATACGTTCACAGTATTAGTTACACAATAGTGCATATGATCAAGTGTAAGATTATTTCACACATCATATATAGTGCCACAATTGTATGGCTACTACATTTAATTTTGTGTTTCAAATAATAGAAATAATAATACTCGCTCCATGCATGGTATTTTCTTGTCAGTTTTAACTTTGACTTATCGAGCCAGGTGACCGGTAATTTGCAACAACACAAAAACAAATAGTTCTAAATGTAGAATATAGTAGTAGAAGTAGCTCCTTTTTCTTTTCTTTTGAAAGGTTCATTTGCACAAGGGGGTTCATTTGAAAAACAAACCCTTGTTTTAAAAAAAAGGTACCCAAAAAGTAGGTCCTCTTTTAAACCCCACAACTAAACACATGGAGTATGATTTATAGATATTAAGCGTATGCTACAAAAGTTGTGAGAACAAAACACTTATAAACAAAACCTTTATGGTCAATCCATATTTACATGTTCATGTCCATTATTTTGGGCTGTCTCACACTCTTGGGCTCTCTCGTCTCTTCGAATTTTCAAGTGAGTGTTTATCCTCATTATGAGAAGATGGCTATCAATACCAAAGTGCACCCATTTTTTCTCACGGTGTAACACCACCTAGTAGCAAGCCTCTATCTCGTCGGGTCTAATGTTATCATAGATAGGAGAATGACAAATGGCTCGGACGTGGCTACCCCGAAACCATTTGTCCAATGTCTCGGCAGTTTGCATGGTCCGGTAGATGCAATCACGGAGTGTGTCCTATCACTACTAATGGCGACATTGTACATATACATAAAACCACCAAACTTTAGGTTGTATCAACTAATAGCTTTCGACGGATTGGATTTGTGCTCTGTTTTGCTGTCAAGACACCATAATTTATAGGTTGGTGGCATTTAGGGTTGGTAACAAAGGCTACATCGGATGGGTGACCAATTTTGGTGGGTCCAACCAGCCGGCGACATAGGCCATATCCATCTCGACCGCCTACTCTAGAGGCACCCCTTCATGCATGGACCCTAGTAGCTCCCTTATGCTAGAAGTCTTGTCTATCCATCATGTGCAATCTTTCTATTTTTTCCAAAGATTTCTTACACATGGAACAAAAACAAGAGTATGGCACTAATAGCAAATTAGTTCATAAAATACATGAAAAGTCTTCTCGGGTGGATTAAGTATGTGTTCAATATATCAATCCCAATTTCCCTACCATGTTCCTAATGCAGAAGACATGGCATTGAACTCTTGCGTGTTTTGGAGTTCTACACTACAAGCAGGGTGCAATCTTTCAATAGAAGTTCATATATTTTTCTCGTGGCGCAGTGAAATATCTTGTACTAACACAGTACCATTTTCTATTCATATATGACTCAAGGTGCCATGATCTTGAAATCCTACAAATCAGAGAAGAGAGGCCCTTAGGCTAAGGAGAGAGGTAGAAGAGGTGGAGCTAGTGTTACACGAGATTTCATCTTTTGACAAATAAAAAACAAGAACGAAAAATACATGGCATAATTATTTAATTTTTCCATTTTGTGGTATTGATTATAAGAATCAATTGGCACTAACTACTACAATTATATTATAATAAAATATACTTTGCGATTATGAGAAATTCTGACCCACTTTTATGGCTGTTGATTAGACTAGCGTAGTTAACATATTTGTAAAATTCCCTGCAAAAAAACATATTTGTAAAACTGTTGATTAGGTTAGATTTCTATTATCAGCGTAGAAAGATATATATTTCGGTTAATGAAAACCTTATTTGGAACAAATCAAATAAGAAAACATAGCACATCCACCACACGAGTTTGTCCATTCAGTGCGGCTTGCACCATGTAGCAATAATCAGAAAACATAAAAAACGCCAAAGCAAAGAGCCAGACAAAACAAAAATAAGAATCATGATAGTCTTCCCTTTTAACAAAATAGAACACAGAGCCAAAAAGGCTGGTTCAGTGCGAGTATGAACCGATGATAGTTTTCCCTTTTAACAAAATAGAACACAGAGCCAAAAAGGCTGGTTCAGTGCGAGTATGAACCGATAGAGCAAAATTTTCCGTCGCCGGGACTTGAACCCGGGTCTCTCGGGTGAGAGCCGAGTATCCTAACCACCTAGACTACGACGGATTATGTTCTGTATATCTGAGCCGATGATTAAATAGGCGTGAATACAAATCGGAAGTGACAAAAGTTCCGTCGCCGGGACTTGAACCCGGGTCTCTCGGGTGAGAGCCGAGTATCCTAACCACCTAGACTACAACGGAACACGTGATTCATTCATCTGGGTAACTTATAAATTTATATAGAGTTCCAATGGCTTTTCTGTCCACAGATTTTTTAGACCAAACTGCTGTGAAACGGCAACATACAAAGAACCCACGCACGCCATACGAAATTCATGTGTATTCACGAATTCGCATATTCCATTGAAAGGCTCTATCGTCACCACGTCCCTTTTTGTATTCACATGCTCGAATGCAAGTTCGAGTCCAAGAATGAACGCATCTTTGTGCTCGGGTCCAAGAGGAGATCAACTGAGGTGAGGGAGTATGGATCCAGTACAAGACTCATCTGCTCTCTTGCATTTGTTATCGGACTTTCCACTGGCACCACCTATTGCATTTCACACGAAAGTGTAAGAAAAAACTTTATAAACGCAAACCATTGCAATGTACAAACACTACTAGAGTCTAAAGATACTAATCAAAGACAGAATGATTGTCACGTTGAATTCAATTTTCAGTCACTGAAAACAAGTCAGTGTAGCAAACCTTGTCTGGCTGTTGGAAGGAGTTCTCGTCCCGCAGAGAGCCAGATGTAAGTACCGTCTTTATGGATCCAAAGGTTTGAATGTCATTCTCCAGCCCAGTTATAGATATACCAATATCTACAGCTTTGTCGCCGAAGTTGAGAACCTGAAAAAAGAAACAGGTTTGGTTATCTCAACATTCGTTAGCTCACTTAAAATTATGAACGAGAGAATAAAATCACCTTTATTTTCAGGTAAGTATTTCCGTCTTTAGAATTCTGCCAAGTGATAGAAGATGCGACCAACTGGTTATAGTTTGATACTTGAATGGTAGAGGGATGAAGTGCTGCACCACTTGAGTCCTTGAAGAAGTGTAACATCCAGTAGTTTGGACATCCATAGTGTTGCCATGAGTTGAAGACTATGGCATCTGGACTCCACCTATTAAACAGAAATATATTTTCGTTAAAATAAAAGGATGGTGAAGACATGAGTAGAAAAATAGTTATGCCGTGGAAGTATGTTTCTCTCTCTCTCTATAGATCCTTCCATTTCATAGATAGTCTCTGGAGTAATAAAGGGATAATCCAAATTGTAGCTTAACTTCTGTAGACAAGTTGTGGCACGACTAGGGAAATTACACATTAAATGATTTCTCGATCCAAAGTGTTGAGTCATTTACCTGCGATCATTGTCATTTACGAAGAGTGGAGCACAACTTGCCATTTCAACCACGTCGCTGGATAGAAAAAATTGGTAAAACACGCAAGTTCACAATGCACTCTATCATCGCCACGATACCAAACCAGTAGTGTAAAAGAACCTGTTTCTTTCTAATCCAATAAGAAATGCAGCTTCAGCTAGAGCAGCTACTAGTGTTCCTCGACCAGCATCATTTCCAGTCACAGCATATTCACTAACAATTGCCTAGAAATTGACACAGGGTACCAGTTAGTTGTAAGTATGAGAACTGATGTCAATAGAAGTGCAGACTGTACCTTGGGTCCACCCCGGGGTGTGCTGTCAAACATTCTAGATTTGGAGAACATATCGCCAGATGAGGTATAGACCTACCACAGAGAGGATGTCAAACATTGCCAACGTATTACTTATCTATAACTGAATATATACTTCATGAAAGTGAAGACCAAGCAACAGTGCTTACATGAACATCATATAGATCAGCAGGATCGATTGGTGAAATGGTAGACCTATCACAGCTTGATATGATCTTGATATCTGGGTAGGATGCTTTTATCGCAGAATAGAATTTGCGGTAGTTCTCTACAATACAGAAGAACACTCAGAGATCTCTATAAGGAAAAAAAAAACTCAGACCAAGATAATTTGAAGCGCCTCTTTGGTAATGATTTCTCTCCTGTGAAATCATCCAGGAAGATGTGAAGATACTTTAAGAGGGAAAGATATAATAAACCTTTATAATAGTGCATCGAGCATTCTTGATTCCCCATAGAAATATAGTTAAGCTGAAATGGCTCTGGATGTCCCATTGCTGCACGAACTGAACCCCATGAAGTCCCAGGGTCTCCCCTGGCAAACTCAATACCATCAACAACATCCTGCAACAGCAAGGAATTTCAAATAAGAAAAATTCTTAAATGTATCGTGAGGAAACATCACTTCTTTGATTGTATCAGTAATAGTATCTCTTAGTAGAACCAGGGTACAAAGAGGCGTAATCCTACTTTTTTTAAAAGAATAGGTGTAATCCTAATTAAAATCACTATGCATTGCATCCTTCAGCTGGACAAGGAACAAATATGTATTCCCTGTTGACTTTTGATTTATTTTTTCTCACTTCCCAAATATGCACGCTAGACTATTGCCTGAAATTTCAAATTAGTTGTAATAGATAGAATAGAGACCAAGTGATTTATCAACTATGCATCCAATGATTGTAAGTAGAAATCTACTCTAGTTACCATCGTTACCGTTGCATAAGCACACATACTCCCTCCTTCCCAAAATAGGATGCATATTTGGTCAAAGTCAAACTTTCTAAAGTTTGACCAACTACATAGAAAAAATTGTGACTATTTATAATATGAAATCAGTATTGTTAGGACCATCATGAAATATATTTTCATTTTGTAACGTTTGGTGTTGTAGATATTCATATTCTTTACAATATAGTTGGTCAAATTTTTAAAAGTTTGACTTTGACCGAAAACTATATGCATCCTATTTTGGGAAGGAGAGAGTACATTGTTTACATCTTCCATTCTGGCTATTTTACAATCTAGAAATGCCGTTTCGGAATTCTCAGTGACAAGATTATGCCTGCATTGTATTCTATTCTACTTGGTTATTTCTTGAGATGGCTTTTAAAATACAGAGATTGAACATTTATCTTATATAATCCTTTATTAGTCTGTACTCAGAAAATCAGAAAACCTACTAAGAGAGGAATAAATACAGGCCAAGTACACCTTACACATGGAAAAATGGAAAAATAAAAAGAACATACCTTTACAAAAGCAGCTATCGTTGCAGATGGTATTTGTTCATTTCGGCTAGCCCCTGTCACAATGGATAGAATTGATCACACCACCTGATTTGCAACAAACTTTTTACACCATCTTACTTCATAGTATAGGAATTACCATCATTGACCACCCAAACTGGGGAAGCACCGATGTCTTCTGCTAACTACAGTATACAAAATAACAAACTTCAGCTTCAGACTGTCAGCAATTGTATGACAATTTCCAGAGCGAAGTCAAGCAGTAGGTTTTTCACACACTTGAAGAAATTCAAACAATCCAAGTCCATCATCAGTCCAGTATCCCCAAACATCATTGAAATGGCCGGGCCTCTCCTCCCAGGGTCCAACAGTTTCACTCCAGCGAAATGCATTTAACAGATAATTTCCCATGACATAGTTTCCACCTTAAACAAATAATCAACATATTATCAATCTCCAGAAATCAGTGTTTAACCATAAGTGAGATTTAATTTATTTTCTTGGTTGAACCATGGGTTTGGCATAACAGACTGCATGAACACTATACTACACATGGAAAAGTAATTCGATAAACTTTTGTTCCTTTTTCTTGCTTCAAATGCTCTTGCAGCATACCAGACAGGCTATTGGAGCTTCAGTTTATTTGAGGTTTCAAATTGGGAATATATGTTCACAGTATATTATAAGATCTAATTAATAGATTTTGTAACATAAACTGTGTGTGAAGAAGTTCTTTGTCAAAGAACGTGATTCAGTGTCAACAAATAGTCAGTATAGATAAGCTCCAACTAAAAAAAATTGTAACATAAACTGTGGATGGAGAAGTTCTTTGTCAAGCAACATGATTCAGTGTCAACTAATAGTCACCAGCTACATACAATTTTACAAGACATATCTGCATTCAGGTGTAGCACATATAGTGATGGATAGAAGCATATGTACCTAACACTAGTTTAATTTGTTACATGGTTGAGAAAAACAGAACAATCAACATATGTCCATCAAATACTCTAATACTTAACCTGACTTTTAACCATATAGAACTTGTACGTTATTCAGTGTCGTACAACTTTAAAATTCTTGTTGTGCAACAAATCGTGGCGGTTCCATGACATATAAAGAAGTGCCAAGGCATACTACATTCATCTGTTGATATGAATCACAGATGAAAGAAAAAAGGAAAGTGGCAAACCTGGGAATTTCAAAAATTTAGGCTTTAGATTTGCCAGCATAGAGGCAAGATCTTTACGATAACCGTGCCCCTGAGAAGAAAAATGGCAAGAAAAACATTGTGATCAAACGATCAAAACTCCACAAATATTTTCATTTCTCTTCTCATATCATATTTTGTATGTGAATTATATTTTGTATGTGAATTATGAATGAATTAACAATCCTACAATGGATATATAAATAGATAATACCTTAGAATCTTGTGGATATCTCAAGACTCAAGGGGTAAAAGTACCATAACAGAACACCATGCAATTTTGATGATGGCTAATGCAGCTTGTAGTAAACAACATTTGAATGCAAACTACTCTAACTGCTTGGCGAATTAATAGCTACACATGGACAAATAGGTCCGGTGAGAACTCTGCTTTGAGGTTGTAGCATGTTAGGAGGATGACATGATAACTGAAGCTAAATAGTTGTTCAATTGCACAATAGAATATTTATTTACTGCACCAAAAAGCTATGCTTGGACCAATATCTTAAGTTCAGTGAGAACTATGGTTCCAGGCTGTCATGTGTTTGGATATATGACATGGCAATGTTAGCATAAATAGTTTTTGCACATTTGAATATATATTTGCTGGTATGCTGTGTTTCTCACAAACTCTTGTAGATTCAAGAGAACTGTAGAGTAGAGAAATGCCTTGTGTTATGATAAAAGGAAATGGCCAACATCCGAAGAAATTATGAAAGTAAATTACCATGTAAGTATCAGATGGCATAAGTGATACTTGATCAAACCAAACTATGCCACTTTTGCTCGTCGTAAGCTGAAGCCGTGAATTAGAATTGCTTTCACTTGATTGCAGATCAAACTCAACCTTTGTCCACTCTTGAAAATCTTCGCTATCAGCACTACAGAAGAGATAATTGTAACGCACGCTCATTACACAGAAAGAGCCATAGCTGTAATAAATGTAGAACTCTAAACCACATAATATTGCTTACATGATGGTATGAGCAGCTAGATTTTGAAGACCATCTGAGCTTGCCAAAGAAACTGTCAGATCCACGGGGTCTGATGACCTAATGTACATGCTAAATTTATAAACCTTCGTTTCCTCAATATTCTGCAACAATGGTAGTAAAAGAAATTCTTGTTGTTATACTGGATACAAGCTTATAGTTTTCACATACAAAAGCATGAAAGGAAGAATAAATTAACATATATTGTATCAACACTTTACAAAGTGTCAACTGATGAGTAATGACTGCAAAGGATCTAAGATTAATGGATTTTTTTCTCCTATCCATGGTATGCTGTTACAGAGTGTCACTGATGAATAATGACTGCAAAAGATCTAAGACTAATGGATTTTTTGTCTCCTATCCATGGCATTTAATAGATATATAAAAATGATAAAAGCTCAAATTAAGACATGAGGTTCAGAATCCTGAACTTGTGTTAGGTAAGTAAAAGTTATACCATGCCCCAGAAACCAGGATTATAGATGCCAACACCTCCTGGTGGGCAGACATTATTTCCACTAGATTGACAGAGTACTTCCATTTGGAGTGCAATTGGATTAATTGGAAAACAGGATGAGCGATCGGTTGCCACGATAATATTGGATTCATCTCCAATTATCAACCATGGGTCAATGTTTGAAGGAGTATTAAGACCACCAGCTTCGAAACCTGCAAGTTAGATTATTAAAGACTTGCAAAAATAAAACAATATAAGGAGCCACACAAATGTAGGAGCAAATGTTTAGGCCATTATCTTGTGATTAATAGCCACTAATGCTATGATAGAACTGTGTTTAACAGAATGAGATCAGCACAATTAATTAGTAGCTTTTCATTTAACTACTTCCAGCAGAGACAAGTAGTAGCTAGTGTGAGCAAAGAGCATTATAATCCTGCAGTAATTTCCTTGGTAACTATAAGCGGAAAAATTAAACTATGCCAAGTAATACACCAAGTGCCAAAATGATGAGCAAATTCCACGTAGTATATCTTTTGGCACATCAGACATTAGATCACATTACCTCTATTGTTTACAAGTTCTGCCCACAACCCGCCAGCACCAGCATGGTTAATCTCCTACAAGTATAACCAGGAATGATCAAAAATCGTCAAGTACAAAAACTTAGTAATCCATAAACATAATGTTGTAGAAAAGAGCAATGAGTAAACACTAGCTAAACTCCTGAAGAACATGTATTTGTTGCAATTCTACAA
This sequence comes from Avena sativa, assembly GCA_916181665.1. NCBI lineage: Eukaryota > Viridiplantae > Streptophyta > Magnoliopsida > Poales > Poaceae > Avena > Avena sativa. The sequence continues at coordinate 20,247,459 of OV702297.1, forward strand.
GCTGTGAATAATACATCCAAAAGTAATACACAACTATGTGAAAACGTTATGTGTCTGATGTTGGCTATACATAGCCTTCTAAGACAAAAATCGGCAATTAACCGTCACATGGAGTTTGTTCAGTTGGCTTAGGAAAGTTTCAACATTATCAAAGCATGCCCCTCTCTGCACAGGCATGGTCTTGGTAGGGTAGGGCGTGATATTAAACTACTCAAAGAGAAAATATTTACTACATGTGGCTAATATAACTACTCAAAACCAATGTATGCATCAACAATTAAACATATTCTCACCTCAAAAAAGATGCCAAACATATTTTCAGGGATCATCTGAGTATTCTGAGGTGAAGCATCCACACTCAACTGTGCAGTTTGAGCCGCTGTTGACCGAAAAATAAATATCGGATACAAGGCGCAAACAAGACCCAACATTCGGAATAATATGCCATCCAAAGACCCTCTTGGGACCTCCATTGCGACCTGTTAGAGCTGAAATAACTCATTACATGTTCTATTTGCATAAATACATACTCCAGAAGCACATTATCAAAGTTACCAAAGGCACGGAAGAAGCAACAATGAAAACATTAACTGGATCAAAGCGGTAGTGTATGAGTAGAAGTAACAGCAACAGAAGATGAGAAGTTAGCAACAACAGATTGCGACATGGGTATTCTTTTTGCAGCTTACTTCACAAAGATGCACTCCATAGCGGACAAGCAACATGTAAATGTCGCTCTCGACATCCTTCAAAGCAATACCAACATAACGTATGCTGAACTTACTACTGTTTTTCCCCCCTGAACAAGTCACTTTTCTGTCAATTGAAAAGTTTTGACTCGAATTATGTCTGAGGCAGAGACCGGACTCAACACTCTGAAGTCTGAACTGGGAACACCAGCCATCAAACATTTCACTTGCCAGAATCAAAGCACGTAAGTTACAGTAATGTACTATTGTTTGGTCTACAATGGAAGATGTCAGATTTGCACAGCATACACCAAGGATTATAAAGGGAAAGAAACAGGCATTTGAAACAAAGGGGCATTTCCGCAAAAAGGGAGAAAACCGTGTCATATACACATATACTGCTCGAAGCAAACAACAACAAACATTGCACAGTAAAATTGTACTGTACTACAAGTAAAGCAAGTACGCCCGTGAAGCACTATTAGCTTCCCTCCTGATCAGGAATCAAATATCCACCGATCCACCAACCTAAAGCCTCAGCTCTAAAAGCATCGGAACAACAGCGCAGAAAAAATTAACCATAAAAAGAGAAAGAGGCGCAAGAAGATGGAGCGGATGGGAACCTTTTCGGGGGTTGCAGGAGCTCACCAATGGCGGATTGGGGGAGGAGGGCGAGGCCGGAGGGCGGCATTTCTAGGTATCCCCCACCTCGACGAGTCGAAGTCGCTGTCGAGGGAGGGCGGCCGCGGGGGCAGCGGTCCCGTCGGATCGCGATCGGACGGGTAGGAATGGTGACGAGTGGGAGGACCCGGAGGTGTCGGTTGCGTTGCTTGCCAGGCCAGCCAAGTCGTTGCTCTGGCGTCGAGCTTATCGACAGTGAACAGGTCAACTGGGCCACTGGGGTCCAGACCTTCCTTATCGGCTTATCTCCTAAATAAATTATACTCCCTCTATCTTAAAATAGACATCTTAACTTAAAAGATAAATAAATTTAGACACTATTTAATATTTTCTTTGTTTTAAAATATAAGATAATTTAGTTTTCTGAAGTAAATATATCTAGACTTGTTTTAGTATGTAGGTTCACTCGAGTTTGAAGTAAATCTATACGTTAAAAAGTCTAGATACATTTTCTTCACAAACCTAAAACATCTTATATTTTGAAACGAAGAGAGTATACAGTATATAGGTTCTTCCAGACCTTCCTTATCGGCTTATCTCGTTTATAATACTCCCTCCAAACCTAAATTAACTCAAATTTATAAGATATAGATAAATATAAGTACTAAATCATACTCCTATCTATCTTCTCCTTTTTAAAATATAAGATGTTTTAGGTTTATGAAAGTAATGTATCTAGACACTTTTAGTGTGTAGATTCGGAGTGAGCCTCTTTAAACCTACATAGTACAAAACGTCTAGATGCATTATCTTCACAAAGCTAAAACATCTTATATTATAAAATAAAGAGAATAGATACAATCAAATATAAACAAATCTAAGTCAACTAATTTAGTCGAAAGAGGTACAAAATCTGACCATCTCAAAAAATACGGAGTATAAAATCTAATACTCCTACTTTCCATTGTACATTGTGAGTATTACCTTTGTACAGGAATACAAGACGTTCTGGTAGACAATTTTGACCTACCAAAACATGCTACTTTCTCTGATCTAAACTAATTGACTTAGATTTGTCTAGATTCAAGTGCATCTAGACATGTTTTAGTGTTAGATACATCTAAATCTAGAAAAATCCAAGTCAATTAATTTAGATCGAAGGGAGTACACAAAATTTGTGACAGAATTAAAATCATGAGAGTGAGAACATAGTTTGCCAAATAATTGCATTTCTTTGAACTCATTACTCGTATCCAAAGTCTGACACAAGAAAGAGACAAAATGAAAACATCATATAAAAAGCAGCCATGGCTATTAACCATTGGAGAGTAGAGGCGATTGGGGATCGATAGAGGAAGACAAGATGGATGTAACATTTGGAAGATCACACTGTAATATATTCGGTAACATCACAAAACACATATACAATAACATAAGTTTAAACTCTTAACATAGTAAGATATCGGATTATTACAAACCAGGGGTCACAGACCAAGCATTACACCAAACAGCGAAAGCAAATTATGTTCTTCTACACAACAAACTTAACAAAGGGCATGAGAGGCCATAAAGATAAGCAATGTCCATCCCATAGCCCTCGAGCTGCTACCTGGGAACCCCAACTACTTGTCGATGTCAACATAGAAGCCACCATTAGTCGCAACTAGATCATCTGTGGCAAAAACAACAATGATGCAAGGCTGAGTACGAATGTACTCCGCAAGACTTAGATAACCCAGTATCTACATGCTCTGGCTGGAGAGGCTTTCTCTAGGGTTACTTTTGTATAAAGCGAATTTTATTTGTAAACAAGAGAGAGTAGAGGCTCGACTACAAAGAACACTTTAAAAGGGGTAAGAGAGCGATGACTCTATCTTGAACATCATATCCTAGTAACCGCCAACATCATCATCATCTGAACCTCTTATCTAGGATCACCCCCTCGATCCCCGAGGAATCATCCTTAAGCACTCGTGGATCTTCAAGTTTTACATTTAGTTAATGTTCTCTATGATCTTAAAATCCATTTCCAAGTCATCCATAACCGTGAACACAACTTTTCGAAAGGATTTAACCTGCAGGGGTGTACAACTTTACCCACATGTACCCAACCACATCCTATATACAATGCACCCTTTTCACAAAAAAAATCAATGTGTATGCCAAATGGACCGCTTGAGCTATGTGACTCATGGAATCTACTAGGCAAGTTAGTGAGTCGAAGGGTTTTCCAGGCGCCGTGTGGCTATATGCTCAGTCTTGGTTCAAGAGGCAAGAACTCGGGTCCTAGTGGTGGTGAGTATGGGACTATAAAAAACACACCCAATGTGGCCTCCCATACAAGCCTTAACATGTTCAACTATCACCTCCGATCATATCTCCATCTCCTACCATTTTCTTTTGCATCTCCAATTTGTCACCGGGATGGATTAGAAGTAACTACTAAACATGGCCAAGCTTAACAATCCTAGAAGCTCTGGCAACGCTCACATGCTAGACCTAGGTATGCTAGGAGCAGTGGATCAGGTATTTAATTAAGGCTACAAAGGGGAAACTATGCAACAGATAGGTAACTCTAGCTACTAACAAGACCATATTGGAACCGAATGCATCATAGCGAGAAATCAAATACTTTATAAAACATAGGTTCGGAATTAGAGGCTATGCTTTCCTTGTCCTTCGGTAGATAGGTATAGATCTTCAGTGTCGTTGACTTCGGCCTCGGGCTCAGATCCGAATAAGCAATACCGGAAAGGAAGGCAACATTCAAGACGTGGCATAATGCAATCCTCAACCAATATGTATGAAATGTCCAATTTGAGATCCTGCATTATCCCTAGGTGTAACATCGATTTAAGAGCGTTCGGAATGCCCTGGTGAAGGCACACCATCGAACCCACATATACTTAAGGGGGTTCTGCGTTCCTCTAAATAAACTAGGGTTTCAAGTTACATGACAATGTATGATGATAGCTTTAATAGGTAAATATCATTTTTCTGAACAATTTGATATAGGGATTTTTATTTTCGTGTCCCTGGTTCGTTAGTTGTACTCAGTTTTCCCTAGCCGCTTAACTTATCCTTACTTTTTCCTATCTCCTGCTACAAAACTCTCACACGGTTTGAAACTCGTTGTCCGTCAGCCTTGTCGTTACGTGCTGACAAGTGGGGCCGCGTTCAGTCGGGTCCCATAGTGGACCCTCACCATTACGTGCTGACAAGTGGGACTGGTTGGACAGGTACGCATTACGCTGACGTGTGGGGCTGTGCTATGTTGGACTGCGTGGGGCTGGCTTATTGGGAACGCGTTATGGGGGACATGGTGTGGTATCATGTGGGGCATGTTTGGTGGTTACGTGCGCGCCATGTCGCCTAAATTTGAAGTTTTATTTTTTGTTATTTTTATGATTGGCCTTTTTAAAAGCGTATTTTCCCCTTTATCTCACTAACAGTTGTGTTTTTTGTCCAAAAAGTGGCGAATTTAGAGCAGCTTCTCTCTTCATTCATGGTTCCTTTTGGCCCTCGTTTTTCCCAATCTGGTAGCAAATCTAGAGCAGCAAATCTAACCAGCATCATAAATACATTCAGTAAACAAAGCATATGTAGATAAACATCTAATATAGGATATATATATAGTACGGTACTTAAACGAGGTTCGACAATTAGGATGCTCAGCAGTAGCAGCGGACAAGTTCAACACAGACAATACAAAAGAAGCTGCTTTACAGTTGCAGCAACAACACAAGATCAGTGGACCCTCATGGCCTCCACCAGGAGGGCCTCCGCCTCCTCCCTCTAGCGCTTCCTCCATTTCTTGTTGTCCAGTCCCTTGACCTTGGGCACCTTGGGCTTGATCAGGGGCATGCGACCCTCCTCGATGTCCACCTTCTAGAGGTTACGGAGATGAAAACCGAGCGCCTTGTGCTTGGCTCTGAAGCCATTGACGTTCACGGACAGGCCGCATGTCTTCACGTCCTCGGCATGCTTCACGAGGGAGTTGAAGTCGGTGGCGAGGAGCCTCCTGGTGCAAAAGGGGCACCTGTAGACATCGCTGGCAAAGAAGTTGTCCTACTGGCTGGACTTCACCCTCCTTACCACCTGACGAGTCTTGGTGTCCTTGGACTCGTCATCGCTGCAGACATCACTGCTATCCACCTATTGGAAAAAACAGTAGAGTGCAATAAGGACACGATTGAGATACCTTGATTATCGGGATTGATTGCTTGCATAAATTAACCGATTGAGATCCCCTGATTATTCCCCAATCCTCAAATCTCAAACCAAATCGAATACTAATCTCAACTACAGATTAGCGCTAGTACTAACTAGGGAATCCCTTAACTGCAATTTGGAGGACAAATAAAATAGGATTTAAATACGAACAGGGGCATTCATTGAAAACGAGATCTAACACAAGAGGATTAGCTACTATAAAATACCTAGCATCCAACTATTGAAATACGAACAGCCGAACCCTAATAACACATGATCTAGCATCCAACGATGGGAATGGAGGAAGAACAAAGAAAGGGGAGAAAACCCTAGTTACCTCTGACCATGGGTCGGTGATGCTAGTGTCGTAGGGGTTCTCCGGCCTGATGTAATCCTACTCCCCGTAGGGGTCCCAGCCATGCAGGATCTGCCCGAGACCGGCAAGGGATTCCTTGCCGGCGGATACGATGAAAGCAGGGACGGGGGTCTGGACAGGGACGCGGATGCCTGATGGCTTGGATATGTAGAGCTCGTTGGAAACCTCGAGAGGAAGGTATGATGAGCATAGCAGCAAGTTTCCCTCAGTTATGAAACCAAGGTTATCGAACCAGTAGGAGTAAGGAAACAACTCCAAGGTGTTGCTAGCAACTTGGAACCTGCACAACACAATCACAGAACTTTGCTCCAACTTACAGTGAGGTTGTCAATCTCACTGGTTTTGCTGAAAACAAAGGATTAAACATATAGTGTGGAAGATAGTAATTGCTTGCACAAAGTAAACAGTAAAGGGTAAACAGTAGATGGTATGTCAATGGTAAGGAATGGACCGGGGTCCACAGTTCACTAGAGGTGTTTCTCCTTAAGATAAATAGCATGTTGGTTGAACTAATTACAGCGGGTCAATTGACAGATTGAAAATGCATAACAATGCATATACTAGACATCTTGATCTCTACAAGATTTGTCTAGACATTACAACATAATACATAGACCGTAATCCAACTGCATCTATGACTAATAATCCACCTTCAGGTTATCATCCGGACCCCTTCCAGTATTAAGTTGCAAGCAACAGATAATTGCATTAAGCAAAGTGTGTAAAGTAAATAATACAATTGCCCTTGGACAAAGGATTGTTGTTTTCTCCCTAGTAGCAACAACACATCTATAACCTTAGAGATTTCTGTCACTTCCCCAGATTACTAGAGGCATGAACCTACTATCGAGCATAAATACTCCCTCTTGGAGTTACAAGCATCTACTTGGCCAAAGCATCTACTAGTAACGGAGAGCATGCAAGATCACAAATAACATAGACATGATAGAATCAATAATCAATCTCACATAGTACTCAATATCCATCGGATCCCTGCAAACACAACATGTAGCATTACAAATAGATGATCTTGGTCATGAACGGAGCTCACAAGATCTAAACATGATGGCACAAAGGAGAAGAACCAACCATCTAGCTACTGTATGGACCCATAGTCCAAGGGTGAACTACTCACGCATCACTTCGGAGGCTGGCATGGTGATGAAGAAGGCCTCCGAGATGATCTCTCCCCTCCGGCAGGGTGCCAAGAAGATCTTCAGATCCCCCTGATCTAGGGATGGAGATGGTGGCGGCTACAGACTCTTTCGTGGATTTCTGATCGGGTCATTAGGGTTTCTGCCTCAGAGGGTTTATATAGGAGAAGGGGCAAGGTCGGTTGAGGGCCAGGGGGCCCACACCATGCCCTGGCTCTGCCTAGGATGGACCCGCGCCGGGGGTGTTGCGGCCGCCCTATGGCGCCTCTTCATCCCCCCTCTGGGCTTCGTCTTTGCTCCAGTAAAATATTGACTTCTACTTTTGTTCCGTCCAATTCCGAGAATATTTCCTTACTAGCTTTTCTGAAACCAAAAACAGCAGAAAACAGGCAACTGGCACTGCGGCATCTTGTTAATAGGTTAGTTCCAGAAAATGTATAAAAATACCTCAAAGTGTAGACAAAACATAAGAAAGTTAATACAAAACAAGCATGGAGCATAAAAAATTATAGATACGTTTACGACGTATCAATGCCTTCGGTGCCTCGATGGGGGCCTGTATGGGGACGAGGGCCTCCTCGCCCGCGGCCTTGGAGGCGACGATGGCCACCGCGCCGTTCTTCTCCATCGCATGCGTGGTTGGGGTTTTCTTGGGGGTTTGTAGAAGGTGATGGGACTGTGGTGACGGTTGCGTGAGTGAGAGAGTAAGAGTGAGGAGGCAGGTATAAAGGTGAAGGGAGGCGACGTTTTGTTGCACCATCGTGCACCGCGTAACCGCGTACGCTACTACACTGTGCACAGTCACACGCGTTCGCTACCGCCCCGTGCACCGCGACAGGCGTACCGTGTGTCACGTATTTTCCCTTGTGTCTAACCCTGGCCACTTAGTTGTGCTCAGTTATAACCTCGAGTGTAACACTTGCAGTTTGATTGTACTCAGTTTTGCCCTCCAGTACTAACACTACCGTAAGCAATATAATCACTTTTACCCTCCAGCCGCTGGTCAGCAGAGAGTCAATGAATGAGTTTTAGCTAGCTAATTAAGTCATTTTATGCACAAAAAAATCAAAAAGATTAAAACATAGTGGCATCTACCCAGGGAGTCTTATTATGTGACCTACCACCATAAGAAATGTATATAAATCAAGTTTTAACCTAAATCATCACTTCTCAAATCACTTACTATCTATGAAGGTTCATGGATTTCTACTCAAGCCTCTTCTCAAAACATCCCTCCCCAAAACATAGTTTGTCTGAATGAGTCAATAATTGTCAAACTGATGTATATTTGAATTGAAAATAGTTTAATGTATGCCAAGATGTATTTTTTTTGTATAAAAGAAGCATTTTCTATTTTCTAAATCTCTTTCTGTTTTCTATTTGAATCTTTTTGTTTGTTTTGCCCTTGGTTTTTAAGTTCTACTCAGTTTTGCCCTTGGTTTTTAAGTTCTACTCAGTTTTCCCCTTTCTCTTAGTCACAAACTCTCACATCTGTGCTCATCTTGGCTGCTATGCTCTGATTGGTCAAGACAGTTGTCACGTGGATTGTGTCCACCAACCTTTAATCCTATGTGATCTAGCGGACATGATAAATCCTATATTTGTCGGGGGTCACCCCTCTATCCATGCAAAATAATGAGTTTGCCACCGGTACCTTAACTCCATAAACAAATGATTTTGAATATAATTTGAAGGAAAAGTGTTCAAAGGTGTATAATTTTTGTATATGCAAGTTTATGCATTATATTTCACTCCATGAAAATGATAAATGATCAGGATTTTATTAGCACAACATTATCATGTCCTAAGTGCGATTTCAAAGAGTTCAAAGGTGTATAATTTTTGCCATATGCAAGTTTATGCATTACATTCTATGAAGATGATAATCTCTCAATATTTTCTTAGCACAACATTATCATGTCCTAAGTGCGATTTCGTATATGCAAGTTTATGCATTATGTTCCACTCTATGAAAATGGGGAGAAAATGAGAATCTCTCCAAATTTTGTTATCACATCGTTATCACGTATTAAGTGCGATTTCATAGTGTTTAAAGGATTATAATTTTTGTATACGCAAGTTTATGCATTATATTTCCCTCCATGAAAATGATAAATGATCAGGATTTTATTAGCACAACATTATCATGTCCTAAGTGCGATTTCAAAGAGTTCAAAGGTGTATAATTTTCGTATATGCACAAGGCATAAAGATTTTAGTTTAGGGATCACTTTTCACGCTCTAAAAATGGTAAACTCTCAAGATTTTATTAGGACAACATTATCATGTCCAAATTGTAATTTGAAAGTGTTCAAGAGTCGTGTCAATTATAAACACTCTTTTACATTAAGAGTTATATAATTTTTTCAATTTGAAAGTGTTCAAGAGTTGTGTCAATTATAAACACTCTTTTACATTAAGAGTTTTATAATTTTTTCAATTTGAAAGTGTTCAAGAGTTGTGTCAATTATAAACACTCTTTTACATTAAGAGTTGTATAATTTTTTAATTTCAAAGTGTTCAAGAGTTGTGTCAATTATAAACACTCTTTTACATTTAGATTTGTATAATTTTTTAATTTGAAAGTATTTAAGAATTGTGTCAATTATAAACACTCTTTTACATTAAGAGTTGTATAATTTTTTTAATTTGAAAGTGTTCAAGAGTTGTGTAATTTTCTTATTTATTATACATCCATCTCCCTAAATCTCAAAGTTTGACTTTCACCTCATAGATTCACTTGATTGCAGCCGAGACATTAACTCGATAAACCAATTAAATCATCGAAGCGACTCGCTGGCCGCATTCTCCATAGCAAGTGCCCCTGCCTAATCGGAACATTTTGGTGCGAGATCTAACCTTCCATGCGCACGGTTGCCATTATCATCCTTCATACAGGTCAACGGGAAGGCACCATACTGCGGCCAGGACGAACGGGAGGCCAAAGTGAAGCTCGAAAAAGAGCCGCCATTGCCGGAGAAGGACCGCTGTCGCTAGAGAAGAAGAAGAAAGGGGAGGCGACGACACGGGCACTGACACAGGGCTGGCTTGGGCTCCCATTTTGCAACGCCAACTTGAGTAAGCTATGGGTCCGACGCTCACGTGGATAAGCTATGGGTCCCATACTGATCTGGATAAGTGGAGAGAGGTGTCCACTACGGGAACCAACTTAACGCGACCACCCTTGTCAGCATGTAACAACAAGGGTCCACTAGGGACCCGACAAACCGCAGCCCCACTTGTCAGCACGTAACGACGAGGGTCCACTACAGGACCCGACTAAACACGACCCCACTTATTAGCATGTAACGGCAAGGCTGACAGACAACGAGTTTCAGACTTTGTGAGAGTTTAGTAGAAGGAGATGGTGAAAAGTGAGAAAAACTTATGAGACTGGGGAAAAGTGAGTATAACTAAGGAACCAAGGTCACGAAAATAGAAATACCTTTGATATATTATATATATATTTCTGATATACAAAATAAAAGTTATTAATTTTATAAGATTAATAAGATTTCTGCATTTTCTAAAAATATTAAAGTGTTTATGTTGTCATCAACACGGCTAGATACTTTTGTTATTGCATCTAATCTAGCCGTAGTTAGTGAAAGGAGGGGCACATTCCATGGTGGCAAACCATGCCAGGCACTGACGAGGCACCATGTTAGGTCCACATGGCATCCATGCGGGATCCACGTCGGATCGCCAGCCGACGATCTGGACTGTGACGGGGATGCGTGATGGCTATACTGGAGCCTATTGGGAACCCCAAGGGCAAGGTGTGAAACGACAAACAACAAATTTAAATTTTTTTTCCTTAGTTGAGACCGAGGTTATCAAACCAGTAGGAGGAACAAAACGTCACACAGGTGTTGCTGGCAACGTGGAGACCTGCACAACACAAACTCAAGACTTTGCCCCGTCGAACAATGAGGTTGTCAAGCTCACCGGTTTGCTATAACAAAGGATTAAACGTATGGTGTGGAAGGTAATGTTTTGCAGCAAGTAAACAAGTAACAGTGGAAGACGTATCAATGGTAAAGATTGGACCGGGGTCCATAGTCCATTAGAGGTGCTCTCCTTAGATAAACAACATGGCATGAAGGGTAAACAAATTATAGCAGGGCAATTGACAGGAACTGAGCAAGGCAAAATAATGTAATTACTAGTCAAAAGATCCTATGAGGTTGATTGGGCAATACAACAAGATATATAGACCGTCATCCAACTACATCTATGACTAGAAGTCCACCTTTAGGTTATCATCTGAACCCTCTCTAGTATTAAGTTGCAAGCAATAGACAACTGCTTTAAGCAAAGTGTGTAAGATAAACTGTCCACATGTTCCATGAACAATATACCGTTGTTTTCTCCCTAGTAGCAACAACACATCTACAACCGAAGAGATTATTGTCACTTCCCTTGGAAACTAGAGGCATGAACCCACTATCGAGCATAAATACCCCCTCTTGGAGTCACTAGCAACTACTTGGCCAAGATAACCACTAGCAACGAAGAGCATGCAAGGTCACAAACAACACAGACATGATAGAATCATAAAGATAAAACCATTAATCAAACCAACATAATAATCTCAATATCCATCGGATCCCCGCAAACACAACATGCATGATTACAAATAGATTAGATCTTGATCATGAACGGAGCTCACAAGATCTATACATGAAAGCACAAAGGAATAGATACAACCATCTAGCTACTACATGGACCCATAGTCCAAGGTGGAACTACTCACGCATCATACCGGAGAGAAGGCCTCCGGGATGATCTCTCCTCCGACAGGGTGCCGGGAAGAACTTTAGATCCCCCCGATCTAGGGACGATGGTGGCGGCGGCTACAGACGGTTTTGTGGATTTTTGATCGGGTACCTGGGGTTTCTACATCGGGGGCTTATTATAGGCGAAGGGGGAGACCGAGGCGGCCGCCAGGGCGACCAAACCCTAGCCAGGCGTGGGATGGGGCCCACTCGCGCCTGGGGTGGGTCTGGCCCCTCTGGCCGGCCCCTCCGTCTCTCTTCTAGACTTCTTGTTCCCCACGTAAAGTAATTGATTTTGTCCTTTGTCCCGTCCAATTCTGAGAATATTTCTTTAATAACTTTTCTGAAACCAAAAACAGCAGAAAACAGGCATCTGGCACTGTTGCAACTTGTTAATAGGTTAGTACCAGAAAACATGTAAAAAGCACCTCAAAGTATGGACAAGTAAAGCGAAGTAGATACTAAACAAGCATGGAGCATCAAAAATTATAGATACGTTTCCAACATATCAACATCCCCAAGCTTAACACCTGCTTGTCCTCGAGTAGGTAAGTGATAAACAGAATAATTTTTGAAGTGACATGCACCCTCACAATAAAGATCCAACCGTTTGCATGCATTGAAAGCTAGGATCAAAGAACTCTAAACATGTGCATGAAAGATGGAGTTCTAACAGTAGGACATAGTAACTATGCATGCAACATGACAAGCTACAAACAAAGATCATGAATAACATGCATTGAAAAACATTTGTTTGTTTCACATGCAGAAAACATAGCATAGTGGCAATCATCTTGTCCCTCATAGAGTAGAATTTAAATGCATAGGACACCTGCAAAGTTCACAAGGGTGACTAGAAACAAATAGCACAAGAACAAGTAATAACACAATATGCATCAATTAATAAGCTTTGGAACACTGCACATAGAATGACAACTATGCTCTCTTAATGGTGCCTAAAGGTAGAAGGTGGAGACTCAAATAATGGTGGAAGAAAGGCCTTTTTTGTAAAGGAAGCAGGGATTACAAGTTTCAAAAAGATCTTCAAAAAATTATGGTACTTGTTAGCTTTCAACCCTCATTGCCCCTATCATAAGCATCTTGAAGTGGTTAAGGTTAAAGTGGCAAAGCTGGAGTATATGCTTGACGAAGTATAAGTTGGCAATCTCAAGTCCCTTGAATACGAGGGCCACACCTCATGCATACTCAACTTTGGGTCCAGGTAAGTTCTTGTCACTATAAGTATTTGCATATCATTGAGAACCGCCAACGGGGTACCCCTTGTACATGGTACAGGAGTGAAAGGATACGGATGTCGCCTAGAGGGGGGTGAATAGGCGATTAAAACTTTTCCTAGAGTGGCTCAACAAAGGCGGAATAAAACTAGTGTTTACTTTGTAAAGCACAACCTAGAAACAACTAAGGTTTACCTATGTGCGCCAACAACTTATGCTAAGCAATACAAACAACAAAGTGATACCAAGATATATAGTACTTCAAGCACGAAGGCTATCACAATGTAAAGTGCATAAGTAAAGAGCTCGGGTATAGAGATAACCGAGGCACGCGGGGACACCGATATTTTACCGAGTTCCTCCCAACATGGAGTACGTCTCGTTTGGAGAGGGGGTGGTATCAAACCACCAACGCCACAAAAGGCCTCCCTTATTCTCCGGTGAATCTCACCCCAATGGGATCGATCCACGCTTCCACTATCGGTGCACTTATCAGTGGCAACCGGAACCTCTCACAACGTTGGGGCACAACTCCACAACTTAATTAGAGGCTCCCAACAAATGCCACAAAAGGCCACAACGCCACCAAGGCCACCAAGGCCACAAAACCGTCTAGGGTTCCAAGAACCCAAGAGGGACAAGCTCCAATGAGCAATTCAAACCAAATCCTCCAAAGAGAACTCAAACCGATGCACCAAATGCAAATGGCAAGAACACCACAAAGATGCTAAAATCTCTCACTCTCAAGTTCCAACAAAGCTACTAAAGCTAATGGGGGAACAAGAGAGGAGGAATCAAAGAGAGACACAAAATCCCCCAAAATCTAGATCCCCAAAGATACACTCACAAAGAGATGTTTTTGTTTGGTCAAAATGTAGATCTAGATCTTCCTCCAACTACCCCTCAAATATATGCAAGAATCAATGGAAGGGTGTGTAGAAATCAAGCTTAAAGAGTAGAGCAAATGGGGGCAAAGCTTGGACAAGAAAAGGAGGAAGAAGTAACCCTAAATGAAAATGGACAAAATACTTATATAGGGCTAGCCAAAAAATGGCCGTTGGGGTATTTTTATGGACGGTCCGGTAGTACCGGACCCAACCCAGAAAAACACAGCAGCAACAGCACGAGTTGGGAAGAGAGAGAAAGCAGCAGCAGCGCAGCAGCTGTGGCAGCAGCGGGCGGGGGCCAGCGCGCGTGCAGCAGCAGCATTGCATGCGGCGGGGACCGCGCGGGCCAGCAACAGCGTGCAGCAGCAGCGACAAGCCAGCAGCGCAGCACAGCAAGGCATGCACGCAGCGCAGCATGCATCAGCGGCAGCAGGGCCCGCAGGCGCGCGCGCAGCAAGCAGCGTAGTGAGCAGGCTCGCGCGCAGCACGCCGCGGCAGCAGCAGCGACAGCGGGCCCAGCGGCAGCGGCCCACCACGCGAGCGGGCAAGCGCGGCGCAGTGCGCGCAGGCGCGCGGGAACAGCGGCAGCTCGGGTCAACGCGGCGAAGCAAGCGAGCAAACGAATCTGGATCTGGGAATATATCTAGGCCGAACGGTACTACCGGCCCACCGGGCGGTACTACCGGGCCGGCCGGTAGTACCGGATTTAGGTACCTAGCGAGGCAGAAAGAAATCGGGCCATTTTTAGGCCCGGGCGGTAGTACCGGCCCGTCCGGGCGGTACTACCGCTTGGTCCAGAAAACAGAAAAACAGGCAAATATTCAAACAACAATAACTTTTGACTGGAAGCTCTGATTGACCCGATTCAAATATTGATTATCACCAATGAGAAAGTATCAAGTAGAATAATTTGATATACCTCACTTGGTGAGAAACCGAAAAGCCGCATAAATCAAAATCGCAACAAGATACAAATGGGAGATCCGATTTTGATGAACAAGAGCTTTTTATGGAGATTACCACAAGCTCTATATCCTCACATGGATAAGACCAAATAACAACCAAATACGATGATGCAAGTATGCAAAGGTTTGAGCTCTCTCCGAACAATGTGACCGAATTACTCATACGAGAGCCCTCTTGATAGTACGGTTATCTATCCTAAACCCGGTTTCACACACACAACGTGAGACCGACAAAAGAGAAAACCTATCAAGATTATACCTTTGCCTTGAGCATTCCACTTGAGCTCGATGTAGATGGTCTTGCCCTTCTCAAGATGGAACGCCTTTCTTAATTCCTTATCATCGACCTCGCATATTGAGCTTGCCCAACATATCTTCTTTGCATTTCATCGAACTTGAAGCCAACACATGCTCCAAGCGATGCCAATGGACAAATCCTACAAGTATAACTTAATACACACATTAGTCCATAAAGATTGTCATTAATTACCAAAACCACACATGGGGGCCAACATGTTCTTTCAAGGAGATTTCCCATAACCAAAATGACAAGGCAAGCAGACAATGAGCATCTCAACAATCTTTTTATTTACCATATGCATAGCTTTTTATTGAGGATGCTTCATAGATAGCTCACTATGGTGATGCTGCAAGTTTCCACCATGATTAAGCATGGCTTAGGCTAGCGGCCCAGGCGTTTCTCTAACACAAAATACAAACTCCATGGACTTACAAGTCCCCTCTTTATTTCACACCGGTGACATCCATAGACAAAAAAACATGATATCAACTGAATACAACAAGGTACAAGTGCAATGTTGAAAACATTCCCCGTGATAGCACGGTTCTGCTAACTCCAACTTATAAGTGCAAGCATATAAAACAAAGTTGTCACAATGGTTCAAGTTTATTAGGGGCAAAGAATATAAAGTGTGCCATCAAGTTCGTGAGGGCTTTAATCACTAAGTTTTCACATAACAAAATAGTTTTTAATTAGAAGATAGTTGAAAATAAGAATATACTTGGAATGGTGTAACACACCATGCATAGGACTTTATAATGGACACTTTGGAAAAACTTGGTTTCTTGGGAGTTGGAGGCATGAGTAGAACTTACTCATACAAGTGGAGGCTACCAAAAGACTAGGAGCAACCAACTAAGAGAGCAATAATGGCCATAATCATGCAGTGCAACAAAGCATACTAATCAAAGCAAAGAGTGGTACTACAAGTCAAGGACTAAATGATCATAGAGGCTAATGGTGACTTGTCATAGTCATAACATGGTGTGAGCATGTGCCAAGTCAACCCAAGCAAAGCATCAAAGGAAAATACCACAATACTATGCTTTTGCATGCTAAAACAACGCATAATTTCTTCAAGGTACACTAAGAAATCCCAATTGTTTGGAACAAGACATGCTATAGCAATAATCACTAAGCATAATGCTAAAACAACACCTAGCATGTCATGATAAAGTCTAAGTCACAGTCAATGCAAGCTCCTCTTGCACTTCAAGCAAGAACTTACTACTCCTTTCCAAACACCAAGCAACCTTATTTGCAAAACAACACAGCGAGAACGGGGGTCCAAACTACTAAAGCAAACGAAACAAACTAAGCAAAGCAAACGAAAACTAAGACGCTCCAAGAACAACACAACTGTGCATGGAACAATAAAAATGAAGTGTCTAGACAGACCTGAGCTTTTTATTGATGAAGAAGGGGATGCCTTGGGCATCCCCAAGCTTTGACGCTTGTACCTCTTGGATATTTATTGGGGTGACACCATGGTGGCATCCCCAAGCTTGAGCTTTTGTCCATTCTTCATCTCATTGCATCATTCTTTCTCTACACCTGAAATTTTTCCTTCATACAAAACTTCACACAATCTTCATTAGCAACATTAGTGTATTCAAAAGATATTAGAACACTGGCAAAGCTTTGAAACAGAAAGGCTTTTCACTAAAAACACAATCTACTGTAGTAACTCCTTCAAAAAGCTCAATTTACCTGAAGAGAAAGGAATCAATAAGAAGCAAATACAAATAATGGCAGAAATCTGTCAAAACAGACCAGCAGGTAGAAACCGATTTTTTTCGAACATCTTATGTTGCTCAAATAAAAAAGTGTTAAACTAATTAAAGTTATCTAACATACTGGGGGATTTATTCGTAAATTTTGAGCTCAATCCGAGTTATAGATCCTCCTCATGAATTTTTTTGGTGGAGGACAAAAATATGTTTCGGGACAGCAACTCCTCAAATCTTACTTCCCTCTCATTAGAGGTCATTCTTGGCACAAAAATCAAACAAAAAGGATAAAGAGATGTCATTACTGAAGTAATAACTTCCAAGACTCAAGGAAACTCTTGGGTTATCTCCCAACAAGTACTTTTCTTTAACGCCTTTAAATTAGGCACAAGAAGCAAGAAGAATCAAGTATTTTCAAATGAAGAAGCATTAACATCAAATCTTGCTTTCAAAGGAGGAGCAAAAAGAAACTTCTCTCTCCTCATTGGGAAGTGTTCAATACCTTTCTTGAATGTAAAATGATATTTAATGGTTCCTTCTTTCATATCAATGATGACACCAACTGTTCTAAGAAAAGGTCTTCCCAAAGTAATAGAACAAGAAGCATTGTATTCAACATCCAAAACATAGAAATCCACAGGGACATAAGAATTATTAACCATGATGAGAACATCATTAATACTCCCCATGAGTTTCTTCTTAGCATTATCATTGAGTAGGACATCCAAAAACAATCTTCCAAAGGTGGTAAATCAAGCATTTCATAAATCTTCCTAGGCATAATAGAGACACTAGAACCAAGATCACATGAAGCTTTGAGATCAAAGTCATTCACTTGCATATTAATAATGGGTTCCCAACTATCTCTACTTTCCTAGGAATAGAAGCTTTTTGTTTTAGATTCTCTTCCTTAATCTTAACAAGAGCATATGTAATGTGTTTGGTAAAGGCAACATGCATATCACTAGCATCAGGACTTCTAGCAAGATTTTGCAAGAATATAATCACTTCAGAAATATTGCAACCATCAATATCAAAATCAAACTTAGCATCACTAGTAGTAGGCTCAATAGGCTTAGGCATAGTAGGAGTAGGAATGTGGACTACTTGTGGTTTAGTGGTGATAGTGCACACACTATTTTTCTATCAATTTCAGCTTCCCTTTCCCACCTATCATGAAGTTGAGCTAACAACCTAACATTTTTATCAATAGTAACTTGTATGGCATGAGCAGTAGCAAAGGTGTTTTCCATAGTTTCAGGTTTAGCAGCCATTTTATTAATCAAGGAAGACTGAGCTTCAGACAAAGAGGATATGTTTTTCTCAGCACTCAAAATTTTTCACTGTAAACTAGGAATTTCTCTATTCAGATTCTCAAGCTGAGGGCTAATGTTTTTCAAGATGATAGACTGTTCCTCCATAGTTTTAGTGAAAGTCTTATTTTGCTCATATTGCATCTGCATAAAATTCTTAGTGAATCTCTCTACTTCTAGAATCCTTTCTTCACTAGGCATTCCAGATCTACCATGATAAGCATTTCCACTAGGAGGATAAGGCCTATAATTACCATATGTATTGTTGCCAAAATTGTTGTTTCTAATGAAGTTCACATCAACTTGCTCTTCTTGAGCAACCAAAGAGGCTAAAGGAACACTATTAGGATCTAGAGGAGCTTTCCCATTAACAAGCATAGCCATAATAACATCAATCTTTTCACTCAAAGAGGAAGTTTCCTCAACAAAATTTACCTTCTTACCATGGAGCTCTCTCAACATGCCATTCAGAGTAATTAACCATCATATTATCAAGGAGCCTCAGCACCCAAGGTGAGGCCCATAAAAGTACCTCCAGCAGCAGAATCCAACAGGTTTCTTGAGGAGAAATTCAAACCTGCATAAAAAGTCTGGATAATCATCCAAGCAGTGAGTCCATGAGTAGGGCAGTTTTTAACCAAAGATTTCATTATTTCCCAAGCTGGAGCAACATGTTCACTATCAAGTTGTTTAAATTTCATAATGTCACTTCTCATAGCAATAATCCTAGCAGGAGGATAGTACTTTCCAATAAAAGCATCTTTGCACTTAGTCCAAGAATCAATACTATTTTTAGGCAAAGAAATCAACCATTCTTTAGCTTTTCCCCTCAAGGAGAAAGGAAAAAGCTTGATCTTAATAATATCTCCATCTACATCCTTATACTTTTGCATCTCACAAAGTTCAACAAAGCTATTAAGATGGGCAGCAGGATCATCAGAACCAACACCAGAAAATTGCTCTCTCATCACAAGATTCAACAAAGCAGGCTTAATTTCATAAAAGCTAGCATCAGGAGAAGGTGGAGCAATAGGAGTGCTAAGGAAATCAATATTGTTGGTGCTAGTGAAGTCACACAACTTGGTGTTCTCAACAGAGTTCATTTTGGCAAAGGTGGGCAAGCCAAAAACGGCAGCAGCAGCTAGAGCAGGAACTAATTTTTTTGTGCTTTTGAATAAAAAAAGCAAACCAAGCTAGACTATTTATTTTTGGTTTTTTTGGAAAGAGGCAAACAAAACCAAGCAAAAGAAACAAAATAAACTAAAAACAAATTAAAGAGAAAGGAAGTGAAGGACTCCCCTAGTGAAGACGTCCTTGGCCTCCCCGGCAACGGCGCTAGAAAATAGCTTGATGGCGCCCAACACTTATCGTGGAACACTTCGTCGGAAACCCCAAGAGCAAGGTATGAAGCAGCACAGCAGCAAGTTTCCCTCAGTAAGAAACCTAGGTTATCGAACCAGTAGGAGGAACGAAACGTCACACTGGTGTTGCAAGCAACGCGGAGACCTACACAACACAAACTCAAGACTTTGCCCCAACGAATCAGTGAGGTTGTCAAGCTCACCGGTTTTCTGTAACAAAGGATTAAACATATGGTGTGGAAGGTAATGGTTTGCAACAAGTAACAGTGGAAGATGTATCAATGGTAAATATTGGACCGGGGTCCATAGTTCACTAGAGGTGCTCTCCTTAGATAAACAACATGGCATGAAGGGTAAACAAATTACAACAGGGCAATTGACAGGAACTGAGCAAGGCAAAATAATGCAACTACTAGTCAGAAAGATCCTATGAGGTTGATTGGGCAACACAACAAGATACATAGACCGTCATCCAACTGTATCTATGACTAGAAGTCCACCTTCAGGTTATCATCCGAACCCCCTCCAGTATTAAGTTGCAAGCAATAGACAACTGCTTTAAGCAAAGTGTGTTAGGTAAACAGTCCACATGTTCCATGAACAAGAGACCGTTGTTTTCTCCCTAGTAGCAACAACACATCTACAACTGAAGAGATTATTGTCACTTCCCTTGAAAACTAGAGGCATGGACCCACTATCGAGCATAAATACCCCCTCTTGGAGTCACTAGCAACTACTTGGCCAAGATAACCACTAGAAACGGAGAGCATGCAAGATCACAAACAACACATACATGATAGAATCATAAAGATAAAACCATTAATCAAACCAACATAATAATCTTAATATCCATCGGATCCCCGCAAACACAACATGCATGATTACAAATAGATTAGATCTTGATCATGAACGGAGCTCATAAGATCTATACATGAAAGCACAAAGGAGGATATACAACCATCTAGATACTACATGGACCCATAGTCCAAGGTGGAACTACTCACACATCATACCGGAGAGAAGGCCTCCGGGATGATCTCCCCTCCGGCAAGGTGCCAGGAAGAACTTTAGATCCCCTCGATCTATGGATGATGGTGGCGGCGGCTACAAACGGTTTCGTGGATTTCTGATCGGGTACCTGGGGTTTCTGCATCGGGGGCTTCTAATAGGCGAATGGGGAGACCGAGGCGGCCGCCAGGGCGACCAAACCCTAGCCAGGCGCGGGGTGGGGCCCACCCGCGCCTGGGGTGGGTCTGGCCCCTCTGGCTGGCCCCTCCGTCTCTCTTCTGGACTTCTTGTTCCCCACGGAAAGTAATTGACTTTGTCCTCTGTCCCGTCCAATTCCGAGAATATTTCTTTACTAACTTTCCTGAAACCAAAAACAGCAGAAAACAGGCATGTGGCACTGTTGCAACTTGTTAATAGGTTAGTACCAGAAAACATGTAAAAAGCACCTCAAAGTGTGGACAAGTAAAGCAAAGTAGATACTAAACAAGCATGGAGCATCAAAAATTATAGATACGTTTCCAACGTATCAATGCGGAGGACGACAAGTTAGGATGTGCACTAGAGTGCGTTCGAACCACGCGAGCGAGGCAAAGCTAATAGTGCTGGTGTCGCTAGCTTATGGTCGCTAGAGCAGGAATTACGGCTCACGGCGGCGGCACTCTCGTTCTCATGGCAGTAGGCGGCTACATGATGCAATTGAGGCGGCGAGAGGGTGCGTGAGCACCAGAGGCTCACCCTGGAGCTGTTGGTGATGACGACGAGGCCAGGTGAGCGACAGGGGTCGTCGGGCTCGGAGAAGAAGGTGTTGAAGTGGGTGTCTAGGGGCTACCGCAGTCGATTGCTTCGGCGAGGAGGAAGCTGGAGGGGAGGGTAAGCTCAAGGCGCAAGCAGCGAAGCTTAGGGGCGTCGGGAACAATGGCTAGCTGACGTCCATCGGTGGCTAGGGTTCGTATAACATCCCATCATTTAGGACAAAACGAAGGGTAGATTTAGAATTTTTTGCATCTGCATGCATGCATCTAAAATTTGGGGTGAATGTTTTGCCAAACTAAAAGACGAGAGTGATCAAAGTTCTCTCACTCCAATGAATTAGGTTTAGTGTCATATGATGTGAGTGGGATGAATTTTGACATGACCTCTATTGGTTTATTGAATTATGAGGGGATAAATTTGAATTATAAATAATTATTAACAATATTTAAGTTAAAAGGAATAAATTAAAAGAAATAAAGGAATTGAATAAGAAAAATAATAAATAAGTATTCTTTATTGTAATCCACATACAAGTTGGATTAAGCAACTATTTACAATAATACAAATACAAGTATTATAAATAGAAATACAAGGATAGAATTAACTCTATAACCTAAGTTAAATGTTATATTGTCCCTTTATAATAAAGGAATATAAAGAAATGGTTACAATAATAACACAAAGGAGTTATCTATTAAAAATATACATATAGTATTACATAGTCTTTTACATTACAAGGAAATTCAATACATTGAATTAATTCAAACAAATATAAATCTTCATACTTTTCTTATCAAATATCCCAAAGATATAAGAAATACAATAATAAGTATTATACAAAAGAATAATTACAAGTAAGAAGATTAAAGAGTGCTTTATTACAACAATATTTAATTACAATGTTTTTACAAAAAGAATAAAAGGAAAAGTTACAGAAATTGAATCTAAACTAGTTCATATCTCTAGTCTTGATCTTCATGCATTTATTCTTGGTACTTCCAAACAAAGACTAATAAGACAAAAAGAAAAGGGTTAATGTTATTACTCTAGGTAGTAACAGTGTGTTGCACTATTTTTTCACATCATTGAGTTTTGAAACGAAAAGAGGGTCGAGTGTAAATCTGTTTGTATCAGAAATTTGGCCTCGGTTCAACATCACTGGCCTTGGGGCAAAGTTTCACCATTTATAATAAAATTAATATTCCAAACATCCAAAAATATCTAATCAGTTGATCTCATCCATAAGGGAGGTAGTCCAACTATGGAACTTGAACCCTGGTGGGTTTCACATGAAAGCAAGCAGGCAACACACACTACACATGCAGATGTTGTGCTGTCCACACCACAAGGAGAGACCCTAAGGAATATAGATAGAGAGAGTCCAGCCGTAACACAACAAGGAGGAAAATAGCACCACTCCATCTATCACCAGAAACACAAGCACAACAAGTGTTCCTGCTAGTTCATTCACCAAGGCTTTCACTCCATCAAGAGTTGAGCAATATCAAGATTGGAAGCAGCAAGCATCTCAAGAAGGAAGAGGCCAAGGCAGGAGGAGAAGGCCATGTGAGCAAGGAGGAGCAGGACAAGCACTAGATTTGGCAACATACCAGAATCACCACAAGATCACATGTACCAGCAACATGACTGTTTGTCCACTCTGCTTAACAGGTTAATCCTCAAGATCTATCATAAGCATCTACACATATCAATTTTTCCCAAGAAAATCAATAGGAGGGGGAAAGATCTCTCATAATGCATAGGTGCTATGCAAATCATCATAGAGACTGAAGGAACAAATAGTATCTGATCTTGTTAAGATTTGAGCCTCAGCCTTTGCATCCTTGGCATTTTCCCATAGTTTTATTTTTCCAACCAAACTTTGAAGCAGATCATGTAGAAGAATCTAGGCTACTGTGCATTCTCTAGGGAGGTACCACATCATCATAGCCTAGCTGCAGTAGCCACAAGGTTTGTACACAGAGACTATCCAACAACATCAAGCTTCCATACCAGGTTGCTATTCATCACCAAGCTAGCAGGTAGTCATGGGTGTATGGGAATAGAATTCAATATATGTAGTAGTGTTACATCACACTTATATCAAGTTAGAATCACAAGATCATGTTTTCACATGGCCTGGAGATCTATTTCTTTACAAGAATAAGCACCAACAACACCTATTCATGCTAAGCAAATATTTACCCTATGCACACTCATGTGAGGCATCACATGTGTAAATCCAGTCTAGAAAAAGCACATGGGAACAAATGCAAGTAAAGCTAAGCAACCATCAGATCTTAAGCTCTCAAACAAGACCATAAAATAAACCATGTCTAGAAGCCAGACAATAAGTAAATGAATAATACAAAACCTTGGGTTGTGAGGAGATTACTCTCAGTCTTGCAAAGAGTTGCTTTGCAAGATCATCACAAAATATTATAAGCTATCAAAAATCAATATTCGTTCTTATCCAAACAAAAGACCACATCTTGGGCATCATTGGCAGGGCCTAAATCATTCTTTTTGTACTTTCATCATACATACAATCATCATATATGTCTTGTATCTGCTCTAGGTTAAAACCAATAGTAGCAGATCATGTAGGACTGTCCTGTTGATGTGCACACTCTAACTAGAGGCACACAACAACAAGAACAACATGCAGAAGCCATCATTGATATTGATATAATTAAAACCAATAACAAGCCCATGGGATACTATACAGATAAAAATGGCCTAGTTAAATCATTTTCCTTAGGCAAGGTATCTAGGAATCATTATATAGCAAAATTCATGTCACATGAACAAGCCTATGTAAGCCAACATCATTTGTAAGCAACTATGGCTTTCAAAACAGTTTTTAGGTAGAACTAGGCCTAGAAATCATTTGAATCTATTATGTCATGTTGACAGTGCAAGTTGAGCAAATCAAATGAATTCAGACCATTTTCCTAGTTGGACAACTAGAAATCATATAGTTTTCTAGTAATTGAACTCCCAATACATATTATATATCATTAAGTTTAAGTCCAGCACCACTGAGTTTAGAACATCACAATTTCATTATACAAACTTAGCAAGGGCCAGGGATGATTCAATAATCTAGATTGAAGCATCAGAGATAGTAAAGCATCCCTAGTTGCCTAATCCCAAATTTCAGAGCACATGTATAGCATGGACCAATAGGAGTTATAAACACAACCAACAAATTGGTTCCCCACCTAGAGTAAGTATCGGCTCGATGGACGATCACAAGAAGGTAGAGAAAGAAACAAAGAAGAGAATAGAGGCAGAGGGAGATCACCTACCTTTGGCAAGCTACTGCTCAGTGAAGAGGAGGCAGAGGTAACCCTAAACTAAGAAGCAGCACAATGGCATAGGGAGCACCGAGTTCTAGCCCTGCGCCGAGCTACAACCTGCGGCAATAGGCGCCACCAACTCGTCGCCACAGCAGCGGTGGCCGACGACCACCATAATAGCACCACCATCTCGCCATCATCACCACCTAGTGGTCACCGGAGCTCACTGGCATCGGAGGGAGAAAACTCTAGAGCCAGAGAATTGAAGGGGATGAGTTCAATAGAGAACCATATTCGAATCGAGTTGGATGGAGGTGTAGATCTGAGGATGGCGGAGCTACGGCGCCTAGCGGCAGTGGCCGTAGCAATCAGGTTGGTCGGAATTTGGTGGGTGGCGGAGGAGAGCGTTGCTAGGGAGGAGCATGAGCTCGTGCTCGTGTGATGTGTGCGAGAGGGATGAGGGGGGTCGGGGTCGTGTTAACCCCGATCCAGACCTGGCTGGATCAGGTCGGCCGTGTTACCAACCAAACAAGACCCAACATAAAAACACAAGCAAAAGCTAAAATAAAGAAATGACCAAAATACACCTTTGAATGTTTAAGCCCTAGAAAAATGCATAAAAATCCTAAAAATATATTTAATACATAAAAATGTTCATTAAAATAATATCTAACTAGGAAAAAAAATACTTATTTGAGTTTAATAAAATACTAATAAATATTAACACCACTAAATATCTAAATGAAATTTAGTAAATTTAGAAAAAAAATCCTAAAAATAAATAAAAATCACTTTTGTGCATAAAAATAAATCTATTATCTCATAAAAATGCTACTTATGGTTTTCAAGTTATTTTAGGATTTATAGAAAATAAATATTGTGTTTAGCTTTATAAATTTAGCTCCTTAAAATGTATTCTATAAACCAAAAATAAACTGTTCACAACTTTATTTAAATCATTTAGAATTCATTACTTTGGAAATATAATTATTCTTTTCTCGGAATGGTTTACTTAATAAATTAGGTAAGATACCAAATAAATATTAAATCTAAATATTGCACTTAAAACCATAAATATATCTTCTAATAAATTTTAAAAATAAAATTGTTAACTATATAATATGCCTTAAATTCTTTAACTAACTATAAGTCAAAGATTTACAAATTTATTTTTCAAATCATTAACTTATATTAAAAGTGAGTGATCTCAATCTATATATAACCATATTTTGTATAACTCCTAAACTTGATATTAACTAAATAAACTATAAAATAAATTCACCTATTTTTCATAGACAAACCTTATAATATAATCAATGAATGTTAAAAAATGCTAGATCTAAATCCTTAAGGCTAAGATGCATATTTATAACATTTCATCTTTGATTATGCTTAGGAAAAACCCTAATAGTTGGTAATGCCATAAATGTTATGTCTTAAGTCCAATTATATTTTTATAGTTAACTTTGGTCTGATATACCATAAGCTAGGTATATAATGACTCAAGATCAATTAAACCTTATCAGAAACCATAAATTTAGTCCTATTAATCTTCAGAGTTGATTAACTTAACATAAATAATATATTTTCAAATGTTATTGTTTTTGCCACTTCAAAAGAAACACTATATTATTTCTTTTAAAACACTAGATGATACCCCGCACGTTGCTGCGGAATGTTTTGTGAAAAAAAGTTATTTTGAACATAAAGATACTCCTAAAAGGATTGCTAGAATAATGAAATTAAATATCAAATATCATAATTGGAAATATAAAATTGAGTGCACATTATAGGAGTTCTTAAAAGAGGATCTACATTTACCAAGCATCTCAATAATGAGAAACACCAAATATTAGCAAGCTAATTGATAATAAGAATAATTCATCTAGTTATTTTCAATACATTATACACTATAAGAACCGTTTAATCAGAATGGTTCTAGAAATGAATTGAACAACCAACCACTACGATAGCTTAATAGTCTGAGCTTGACACTTACGGAAAATAATATTGGTAAGAAATGAAGGGAATAGAGAAAATAAACTTGTATCCGATATGAAATTGGTAATAATAAAACCGACTTTCAAATATTTTGCCTTGGCGGCAAAAAAAACTCTGCTTGGCATAGAAAGAAAACCATGTTCCTCCCTTACATAATTAATGTCTTGATACTTTTTTTAAAATAAAAATAAGATGTAGAAAGATGGAACATAATCTTACCATGGTGTAAAGCCACCAAAAGTAAAAGAACTGCAATCCGGCCTTTCCAAGATTACAAATAGAAATGAACAAAAAAATCTCAGCATCACAGGAACAAAGTTAATGATCAAAGATAAAATCAGCTGAACTTTGCTTATCATGAGGCTCATGCTGTAACCGTGCATGAGTAGAAGGCCAGTTGTGAGAATAAGAATGGCAATTGGCAAAATCCATGCAAGGGAACCCGTCAGCCCTGGATATAGAATCCACGCCTCCATGGTCTCAAATCTTCGAGAGCAGATGACCACCCTAAAAATGACACGTGCTATAGATGTAGATCAATCAGGCATAAAACTGAATTTACCTATAGCCAAGTTAGTAGAAAAAAAATGTAGGTTCTAATGTTGGTTGGTCTGGTTGAGGCAGCTGCTATATGAAAATCCGCATCAAATGCCTGAAGTTTGAGTAGTGTCCCAGTTTAGAATTAAATGGACTGCAAGAATCAGAGCAAACGTTATGTCGAGGGTATGGAGCCGTAGTGAGGCCACTTTGCTCAAAAGAAAATTGGCCGATGTGGTTCATGCTATATGACAGTCCTCACCAAGCTCATGAAATTTGACAATATCAACCCTGGTTAGGATTAAATGGGCCGTAAGAAGAACATTAGAGAAATGTGGAGTTGGATGATGAAAAACTGTAAAACATTTCATATTAAATAAATTATATAAATGAAAAAAAAAGAGTATAGGACAGTTTGCAGCAGCGACGAAGACAAAATACTTGATTAGTGTGTCGCATCCTAAAATAACAAATTTATTTAAAAGTATAATACTCAAGAAACATGATATACCAAGAAAACATACTGATTTACGGGGAATCAGAAAGAACATCAGCATGACGGAAAGTATTGTGTCCACGGGCAAGCAGAATTTCATGCCTGCTTTGGATTATGCCAAAGAAATTTTTATGGTATGCATGTCGGCAAATCTAATATAAAGTGGATCAAAAGGGACAAAGGTTAATTACCATATGAAATGCACTATTGGAAAATCGCAGTATCTGTACCTACCTATCTAACCTGCAGGGGATGAATTGCAAGGTGAGGGTGCGCTTAATTGAGCAAACAAAATACTCCCTCTGTTTCAAAATATAAGATGTTTTAGATTTGTGAATAAAATATATCTGAACTTTTTTTTTGTAGATTTACTCTAAATCCGAGTGAACCGACATACTAAAAGAAGTCTAGATACATTAAAACATTCTATATTTTGAAACGGAGGGAGTAGAATTCAAGAATGTTTGTTCAATCAAGCAAAAGTTAGTTCACATTTGGACGAAGAAAACAAAACCCGAAAATTACAAATAGAGATAAAATTATGTTGAAGCTAGGAAAGACCGGCAAAGGGCACTGCTTCTGCATCCAGGTCGTTCAAAACTTGAGGAACTCCATGTTTGTGATGTGGTCCAGATTTCGGCGAAGGAGATAAAAACCCAGGTTTACCAATAATACATCGCAGAGCATGACTGAATGTTTGTGATGTAGTCCAGATTTCGGCCAAGCAAATAAGGACCCAAGTATACCGATAGATCGCAGAGCATGACTCCATATTTGTGATGTACTCCCTCCGGTTTAAAATATAAGATGTTTTAGATTTGTGAAGAAAATGAATCTAGACTTCTTTTAAGGTGTAAATTCATCCTAAAGTTGAGTGAACCAACTGTTGAAATAATTAGCAGTTTTCGCATTAATTTAATCTAAGTGTAAATCATGACAGAATAATTTCCAAGACTAACTAGCATACACATAGTAGACATGCACCATACAGGCAAGTGAAAACCTAGCACATCTACGCATACTGCAATACTAGTAATCATCATAGAAAATAACAGGAGAGCAAATAACACGTACGAGTTCGTCGATGGTATGACCAACGGCGCAATAGAAGTGGATCCGCCACCGGCGGTAGCAGCAGCAGCCTGCTTAGAAGCGTCGTCAGACATGGCGATTGAGTCGAGGAAGTCGGACGTAGAAGAGCTTGAGCAGTCGCGCCTAGACGCTCCCCAAAAACCTTATCGCCTCTCTCCCGGTGCAGGATCCGAGAGACGGGGTTCCGGAGGCCTGCTCTCCCAGACGGCCGTGCACGCAGTCGGCGGGATGGAGTAGCAGAGGGCAGCACAGAGAGGTGGAATGGCGATGCGCAGGTAGGCAGATGCAATCTAATTGCTGGTGACGGCTAGGGTTCGCGTCTGCCTGCTTATATAGTGCGGGTCGGGTAGGACGTGGGCAACAGCCCACGACCGAGTCAGTACCAGCCCATGATGTAGAAACGACCGGTTGATTAACGCATCCATAATGACGCATTAATGACTCATAATAAATATACAATTAATTTTCTCAATCAGTAAAATAAAGCTCGGTTCGGCGAGATTCTCGCAACCCGCGGCGCGCGCGCGTCGTGACGAGACGAGGCGAGGCGTGGTGTGGCGTGGCGAAGCGGGTGGCATCGGAGGAGGAGTGCGCGAGGGATTCTCTTCTTCTTACACATCAGTGAGTGGACCAACACTCTACTATATAAGGTGGTCCAACTCCCCTTCCACTAGCAATGTGAGACTAAACTTTGACACCACTAGCACACACATGAGCTGCCATAATAATGGGTCAAAGAGAATTTCAGAATTTGTATTTGTTATGGGCCAAAAGCCCAACATCAAATATGCCTCAAATTCCAATAATCCCCCACAAAGTCTCCTTGGCACATCACATCATTCTGTTCCAAATCACTGTTTTGATATACCAGCGTTTTTCAGTGGAGACTGTTAAGTTGAACTTCCACTTAGAGCATTAGACTACACTCATCAACAACTATCAATGGACTAAGCCTTGAATTTCCAGTTTTGTGTAAATGAGTTTCACCTAATGTCATACTGATACTAGGCTGCCGAGGCTACCCCTCGGGTGGAGCATATAAGTCACACTCCTGGCCTTTTTCATGAGCTTCTAGAGATTACCCTATCTCATAGACTGTGACCAGCAGTCAGGCTCACATAGGTGTGTTCTTTCAAGACTGCTCTGTAGGATAGCATCTTGGCTTATACAAGCCTATGAACACATTAAGACTAAGTCAACCTGCCATACAGATCGTGAGTAATGCATCTTTAGCGGAGTGGGTTAATAAAAGTTACTCTCCTACAGTTAGCCAGTGGCTTGTTTCCCCAGGTCCTAATTCACGGTATCTCCGATCACATAGGTTGGGTTACTACCACGGAACTCATGTGGGTCTCAAACCCATCTCCTTTGATGCAATATCTATAACATTTCTTGATAGACCTTTTGTGAAGGGATCTGCTAGATTCTTAGCTATTTGGATATAATCCAATGCTATTACTCCGGAGTTTCTCATTTTCCTAACAGATGCCAATCTTCTCTTTATATGTCTTGATGACTTCATATTATCCTTTGAACTACTCACTTTGATGATCATAGTTTGATTGTCGCAGTTCATAAGGATAGTCGGCACAGGTTTATGAAAAATCGGCAAGTCAATCAAGAGTTCACGAAGCCAATCTGCTTCGACAGTAACTGTATCTAGTGTTGTGAGTTCTCCTTCCATTGTTGACCTCGTTAAGATGGTCTGCTTGCAAGACTTCCATGAAACAGCGCCACCACCATGAGTGAATACATATCCACTTGTGGCCTTCAACTCATCAGCATCATAGATCCAATTTGAGTCTACCCTTCAAGTACCGCAGGGTCTCCGGTATAGTGAATACCATAACTCGATGTACCCTTTAGATAGTGCATTACTCTCTCAAGATCATGCCAATGATCATCTCCCGGATTGGAAACAAACCGGCTAAGTTTGCTCACAGCAAACGCGATATCAGGCCTTGTTGCGCTAGCTAAATACATTAACGAGCTAATTATCTAAGATTATCTGAGCTGATTTCTAGTTGTTCTTTTGTTCTTTCGAAGCATCTTACTAGGATCATATGGTGTCGGCGAAGGAGTACAATCTGAGTAGCCAAAGCAACTCAACACCTTCTCCACATAGTGAGATTGCAGAAGTGTAATTCCGCCATTCTCATCTCTCAGAAGCTTGATGTTTAGAATAACATCAGCTTCTCCAAGGTCTTTCATGTCAAAACTTTGAGACAATAAACTCTTGACCTGTTCGATGACAATCATATTTGTCCCAAAAATCAGTATGTCATCAACATACAAACAAAGTATAACTTCTTCACCCCCACCATGGCGATAGTATACACATTTGTCGGCTTCATTTACAACAAAGCCAGCAGATGTTAAAGTTTGATCAAACCTCTCATGCCATTGCTTAGGTGCTTGTTTTAGTCCATACAAAGACTTCAATAGCTTGCACACCTTGCCTTCTTGACCATCTACTACAAAACCATCTGGCTGATCCATATAAATTTCCTCATCCAACTCTCCATTAAGGAAAGCTGTCTTGACGTCCATTTGATGAACGATAAGACCATGTGAGGCAGCCAATGAGAGTAGAACTTGAATAGTGGTCAATCTAGTCACAGGCGAATAAGTATCAAAGAAGTCTTCACCTTCTTTTTGGGTATAACCCTTGGCAACAAGTCGAGCCTTGTACTTTTCAATCGTACCATCAGGCCTAAGCTTCTTTTTGAACACCCACTTACATCCTACAGGTTTGCACCCATAAGGATGATCAGTGATCTCCCAAGTTTCGTTAGCCATGATGGAGTCCATCTCTCTACGAACAGCTTCTTTCCAGTAGTCTGCATCAGGAGATGCATAAGCCTCTGAAATAGAAATGGGAGTATCATCCACGAGATAGACAATGAAATCATCACCAAAGGACTTTGCAGTCCTCTGTCTCTTGTTCCTTACAAGAACTTCATTGTCTACCTCCTTAGGAATTTCATCATGTGCTCGTTCATAATATTCCATGGGAATGGCAGGTTCAGGAGTTTCAACAAATTCCTTTCTAGATGTACTAGGCATCTCTTTCATCGAAAAAATATCCTCAAAGAATGTAGCATCCTTAGACTCCATAATTGTACCGACCTTCATGTCATGTACCTCAGATTTCGCCACTAAAAATTTGTATCCAACGCTATGATGAGCATAGCCAAGAAAGACACAGTCTACGGTCTTTGGTCCAAGTTTACGCTTTTGGGAAATGGAAAATTCACCTTTGCCAAACATCCCCAAGTATGTAAGTACGAGAGTGTTAGTTTTCTCTTCTCCCATAATTCATAGGGAGCAGTTTCATTGTCTTTTGTGGGAACTTTATTCAGGACATGACATGATGTCAATATAGCCTCCCCCCAACATGCCTTGGATAAACCCGAAGTACCCAGGGCGTTAACCAAGTCTGTTCGAGTACGATTTTTCCTTTCGGCAACCCCGTTAGATTGGGGAGAATGGGGAGGCGTCCTCTTATGAATAATGCCATGTTCCGCACACAACAAATCAAACTCATTAGAGAAATACTCTCCACCACGATCTGACCGGACTCTCTTAATCTTTCTCTCAAGTTGATTTTCAACTTCTGCCTTATAGTTTTTAAAGTGGTGTAGAGCCTCATCTTTAGTTTTCAAAATATATACATAGCAAAATCTAGTAGAATCATCAATCAACGTCATGAAGTATTTCTTTCCACCTTTAGTCAACACACCATTCATCTCACATAGATCTAAATGTATAAGCTCCAGTGGTGCCAAGTTTCTTGCTTCCTGCACAGGCTTGTGAGGCTTGCGCGGTTGCTTAGCTTGAACGCACTCTTGACATTTAGAGCCTTTGGCTAAAGTGAAACTCGGAATTAAATTCATCTTAGCTATCCGCGTCATACAACCAAAATTAATGTGACAAAGTCGTGAATGCCAAACATCAGTATCATTGCCAGGGGCACAAATATGGTTCACAACCTTATTACAGAAATCTGATAGGGAAAGACGGAACAAACCATTGCACTCATAAACTTTACCAATAAATTGTCCATACTTAGAAATGACTACTTTATTGGACTCAAATACCAACTTAAAACCTTCTTTACAAAGAAGGGAACCACTAACGAGATTCTTATTTATTGAGGCACATGCTGCACGTTCTTCAGCTGCACGATCTTTCCCGAAGTAAACTTCAGATCCACCATGCCAACACCACGAACAGAAGCATGTGATCCGTTTCCCATCAAGACGGAGAGATCTCTTGTGACCTGATAACAAGAAAACAAAGAGATTTCAGCACACACATGAATATTGTAGGTGTTCGTAGCATGGAAAACAAAAAAATTCTACCGCATGCACACAAACAAGCCAAGATCTATCTACTAGATTGTAGCAACGAGTCGATAGAGGAACTCACCCTCGAATATTCCAAAGCGGTTAACGAGAGCAGATTCTCATGGGTGATGTAGTCCTACACTTGCCGATATCAAGATCGCGTAGACGATCCTTTCGGCGTTGCGTTCCGGCCGCGCTTCTGCAGTCGTTCACACGTTCGGAACTCGATGAAGACCTTCCTCTCCCTTGTTCCAGCAGGCAGCGTAGGTTGTAGCACTCTCCTCGTGATTTCGGCAGCACGACGGCGTGGTGTCAGAAGTAGAGGGGAGATCCCGTAGGGCTTCGCCTAAGCCGGAGCGAGCATGATGGAGTAAGAGAAGGGCCTTGGTGATCTACGGTTTAGAGGCACCAAGAGGGGTTGGTGTGGCTGGTGGCTAGGGCTTGGGCAAGCCCCAAGTCGGCGACTTGGAGGAGGCCCTAGGTGGCGGCAACACTTGGAAGTCTAGATTCATTTTCTTCACAAATCTAAAACATCTTATGTTTTGAAATGGAGGGAGTAGTCTAGATTTCGGCCGAGCAAATAAGAAAGCAGGTTTACCCATAGGTGGTGGGTATGCAGCAAGGAGGAACCAATAATGCGAGCCAAGTCGTTCATAACCTGAGGAAATCAAAATCTGTGATGTAAGTTGTGATAGGGGACGTGGAGATGAAAGGAGCAAGTTGGCTCACTGGCACCGGGCAACATAAGGCTATGATACTGTGGATTTTTTTTACAAATATACCTCTCTGTACGTTTGCATTGTCAAAAATACCCTCATCAAACACCTAATGTCAAAAGTACCCTGACGGAAGACGGAAAATGTGACACGTGGCTCCTCCCGCCAGAACAGGAGGCGGACGATTTTCCCCGCCATTGGGAGAGGCGGCAGGTTCTTCCCGCCCTTGGCCTTGGCGGAAGGTGGTGGGTCCTATGTTGTCAGATGGCGGGACGTTGGTTTCCGCTGGCATAAGGCCATTCCGCCAATGGGGATGGCGGGAGCGAGGTGTCTGTTAGCTGAAGTTGTGTGCATGCTAATTAACTTGCAGCTACAACTCGTTGGAATTCTTTATTAGAAAAGAGAGAAGAAAGGTACAAGGGTGAGTGAGAGAAAGAAAAGTTAAACTGCTTGTACTCCATGCATGCATGCCTACCAGACGTGCAACATCAAGACTTTATGCATGCATGTCAGCAGGAAGCTCCATGCGTGTTCATCCCGCCAGCTCACGAGGCGGTACGTCCTCCCGCCAACCCTACTACTTGGCCCCACAACATCCCGCCAATGCCTAGTGCGGGAAGGCCCTCCCGCCAATGCTGATGGCTGGATCTTTACTCCGCCATGTGTGATGGCGGGAAGAGCCACGTGTCACCTTTTTCGCGTCCCGCCAGGGTACTTTTAACATTAGATGTTTGATGGGGGTATTTTTAACAATGCAGATATGCAGGGAAGTATATTTGTAAAAAAATCGATCACTGTGATAGATGCCCACACGCATAGGACGATGCAGATAAAATAGACCCAGGCGGAAAAAGAAGATCATGAACTATTCATATGTCTCCATCGGTTTCGAGAAAATTATAAAAAACCACCACATTACAGGCTAGGGTTTCAAAAAACCACCACCTTACGTTAGGGTTTCACAAAACCAACACTTTAAAGTGAGTTCGTGACAAACAGCACTGATACCGGTTTGACCCTGGTCTAATGACAAAACTGACTGGTGGGTCCCACCTGTCAGGATGACGTGGCACGATGAAAATGGTCCAGACTGACAAAGGTTAGGTTGATTTCAGTTTTGGGTCTTTTTGTCAATTTCAGAGGGACCCACTTATCAGATCAGATCCTCTCTTCTCTCCAAAAAAGGATGGTAGTGGAGCATGACCGTACACCGGGAACAGTGAGGATGGTGAGGGGGTCGCCGGCTTGCTACTGCTGCTCTTCCTTCGTTGGTCGGAGGCGGTCGAGAGGGGAGGGGGGCGGGGATGGGTCAGTATCAACAGAGAGGTCCAAGAGCTGGGCCGGTGACCCCCATCGCCGACGACCTACTGGAGCGTAAGCGCCACCGCAGCTCCCGACCCCGGCGAGCTCGCCCCTTCCATGCAGGCTAGCCTCCTCTACCTCCTTCCCGACCGGCGCACCCTGCTCCTCCCTGGCGGACGTGCCCTGCTCCTTCCCTAAACTGGCCGCCCGCGTCGCCCGCTTGCCGGAGCTTGCCCTGAGCTCGCCGCGCGCCGGCCATGCCGTAGCTCGTCGGTGCCTCCCGCGGCGCCATGGCCAGGAGCTTGCCGTGCGCCGTCCCTACCGGGGCTTGTCGGTGCCTCCCGTGGCTAGAGCTCGCACGCGCCGCCACATGCTAGAGCTCACCGCGCCGCCACGGGACAGAGCTCGCCGCGATGTCCCTACCGAAGCTCACCCGCGCCGCCACGTGCTGGAGCTCACCGCGCCGCCACGGGACAGAGCTCGCCGCGCCGTCCCTACCGAAGCATGCCTGTGCCGCCACGCGTTGGAGCTTACCACGCCGCCACGCGCCGGAGCTCGCCGCGCTGCCCCTAACGAAGCTCGCTCGCGCCGCCACGTCCTGGAGCTCACCACGCCGCCACGGGATAGAGCTCGTCGCGTCGTCCCTACCGAAGCACGCCTGTGCCGCCACGCGCTGGAGCTTACCGCGCCGCCACGCGCCGGAGCTCGCCGCGCCGTCCCTACCGAAGCACGCCCGCGCCGCTACGTACTGGAGCTCAGAGCGTCGTCCCTACCGAAGCACGCTCGCGCCTCCTGTGGTGGTCTCGCGCTCATGGGAGGAGGGGCGACGCTGCACTCGGCCGCCGCCGGTGAACGGCACGGTCGTGCTCCCCCAAGATTTATTTTTTATGAAATAAATAAAGAATAGAAAAAGGAAATCTTATATAAGTGGTTTCTCCAAAATTTACAAAAAAACCCAAAAGTAGAACCAGTCTAACCTTTGTCACCCTAGACTGTTTTCATCGTGCCACGTCATCCTGACAGGTGGGACCCACCAGTCAGTTTTGTCATTAGACCAGGGTCAAACCGGTATCAGTGATATCTGTCACAAACTCACTCTGAAGTGGTGGTTTGGTGAAACCCTAACGTAAAGTAGTGGTTTTTGAAACCCTAGCCTATAATGTGGTGGTTTTTTGTAATTTTCTCATCAGTTTCCGGTGTAGCCCTTTCTTGCAAAGATCGTGGGGAAAGGAAGGGTCATAGATTGAGTGGTAAGAGGGGAGCGTCAAAGTCCTCTGATGTCCACGGCGAAGAAAAATTGTTGTCCGCCATCAAGTGAGCATCGAGCAGGCTGAAAATTAAGTGTCTAATGTCTGTCTAACTTCATACATGTAAACAATGTATTAAACTACAGTTGTGATTTAAGATGATGACGTTGGCTGCATGTGGAAAATAGAATTAGTTGTACGTGATGATGTGGACGCGAGTTGGGTAATATGGTGGGAACGCTGAGGTGGCATAGCTGCATGTTAAGAGAAATAGGTTAGTGGGAGGGTGATATTTTGAGTTATATATATAGGATAACAACTTAACACATGAAATTCGTAATAGTTACCTCACACCATTTAACCTTAGAATTGTATTATGATTATACTTTACCTTTCATATCTTATATGTTTATCTTAAAGTCCTTGCAACTACACTCTTTTGTGAAGTAAACTTGAAGACAAATCAATTAAAGAAATTATCTAAATCCAACTCACTTGTAATGTTGGTGAATCACTTGGGATTTTACAACACGCATCTCATTACTTATGCATAATAGCATATTGCTTCTTAAACATTGTCCTTACCGGGCAATGAAGGTATTGAAAGGATACAAATGTCGCCTAGAGAGGGGTGAATAGGCGATTAAAACTTTTTCGCGAGTTGATCAACAAAGACGGAATTAAACTAGCGTTTACTTTGTCAAGCACAAAACCTAGAACAACTAGGGTTCACCTATGTTCACCAATAACTTATGATAAGCAAGACAAACAACTATGTGATAGCAAGATATAGATTACTTCAAGCACAAAGGCTATCACAATGTAAAGTGCATAAGTAGAGAGCTCGGGTATAGAGATAACCGAGGCACGCGGGGACGACGATATTTTACCGAGTTCCTCCCAACATGGAGTACGTCTCGTTTGGAGAGGGGGTGGTATCTAACCACCTACGCCACAAAAGGCCTCCATTATTCTCCGGTGAATCTCACCCCAACGGGATCGATCCACGCTTCCACTATCGGTGCTCTTGTCGGTGGCAACCGGAACCTCTCACAAGGTTGGGGGACTTCTCCACAACTTAATTGGAGGCTCCCAACAAACGCCACCAAGGCCACAAGGTTGGGGCACTTCTCCACAACTTAATTGGAGGCTCCCAACAAACGCCACCAAGGCCTCAACCTGCAACACAACAAACCGTCTAGGGTTCCAAGAACCCAAGAGTAAAAAGCTTCTCACCTTTCACTCAAACGAATCCTCACCGAGAACTCAAACCGATGCACCAAATGCAATGGCAAGAACACAAGAAGTGCTCAAATTCTTCTCTCCCAAATTCCACCAAAGCTACAAAAGGTTGTGGGGGAATAAGAGAGGAAGAACAATGGAGGAAATCCACAAAAGACTCCAAGATCTAAATCCCAAGATGTTCTCCTCACTTAGAGGAGAGATGGATTGGTCAGATTGTAGATCTAGATCTCCTCTTTCAAATCCCTAAAGTATATGTAAGAATCAAGGGAGGGATTGAAGGGGGAGCAAGGTCAAGAGGGTCAAGAATGGAGGAGAAAGCCTGTAAAACTCGAGCAAGAACATTGGGGAAGAAGGGCCCCTTTTTATAGGCCCATAGATTTCTGACCGTTTTCTGCCCGTTGGGGGAAAAGTCAGACCGGAGACTCCGGTCTACACCGGAGATTCCGGCCCAACCTCCGGACCAGCCTCCGAACCGCCCATCTGAATGACCTGGGCCATCCATGACCCAACAAGACCGGAGACTCCGGTCTTCCAACACAGGAGACTCCGGACTGAGCCAACACCGGAGACTCCGGGGTAGCCTCCGGACCTGGCTCCGGACCCCCATACAGTATGTCCTAGCCATGATTCTGAATTCACCACCAGAAATAGTTCCGGAAACTCCGGACCACACCGGAGACTCCGGTCTGGACCAAATACGAGGCAAACTTCAAATGGCGATATCTAGAGTTTGGAAACTCCGATTGACCCGAAACCAATTTTGTTGGAAAGAGGACAACAAGAGTTTCCGGAACATTTCATGTATTATAATGTGAGATGCCTCTCTTGGTGAGAAACCGAAAAAACCTCAAGGATCAAAAATGCAATATGATATAAAAGGGAAATCCGTTTTTGATGAACTAGAGCTTGTTATGGATATTACCACAAGCTCTAGAACCTCACATGGATAAGATCCAAATAACAACCAAGAAAGGATGATGCTAAGTATGCAAAGGTTTGAGCTCTCTCAGAAAGATATGATCGAGTTACTCACTTGAGATCCCCTCTTGATAGTACGGTTGTCTATCCTATAAACCGGTCTCCCCAACTAACACCACGAGACCGGTAAGAAGGAAACCCTATCAAGATCATACCTTTTCCTTACACATATTCCACTTGATTATGATGTAGACGGTCTTGTCCTTGTCAAGATGGAACACCTTTCTTGATTGCTCTTGTACGCACTTGCTAGATGAAGACTTGCAAGTTACTCCCCCATACAACATGGGGAAACCTTTACTTTGAACTTGTCTTCATCGATCCATGATCACCGAGGATGGCAAGCTTCAACCATGAGATCTTCTAGATATTGCACATCTTTAGCTTGCACATCATTTCTTCTTTTCTTCATTATGTTGATGCCTTGAAGGTGCACCAGAGATATTACTTCATCTTATTCTTTAAGACATACTTGCCATAGGTTTAACTCTCACATGACCAATCTGTGGATCACTCTTTCAACACCTTGGTCACCACTTGATCCTCTTCACTTTCTTCTTCTCCAAACCTTGAAGCCAACATATGGTTCAAGCATTGCCTATGGACAATTCCTACAAGTACAACTTGATACAAGCATTAGTCCATAGAGATTGTCATTAATTACCAAAACCACACATGGGGTCCCACATGTTCTTTCAGGTATTTTGGTAGGACCCAAGGTTCAGGGTCAATTCAAGACATTCAACTACAATACTTTGCTATATCAAGGCAAGTTCTCACTTTCTCATGTCCTTTGATTATTTTCCATCAAGTATTTTGCAAATCTAGTGTTTTCATCACCTACATTTCAAAAAGGTCAGAAAACACTATTTTCATAATAATATGATTATGGGTTATTTACCAAGAGGTAATAACCTACTATGAAAGTTCCGGTGGTAAAGGAACATATTATCTAGGACTTAACAGCCAATATCACCAGTGATTCTTTCATCGTATAATACGCGTTAACCATGAGATCTATATGGCTCTGGGGAAGTCAGCTGGATTTTCTTCCTTTCGCATGGAGCAGGCACTGTTCTAGGCGTTTTGTAAGTTGTAGATCATGGGTAAAACCCTGTATTCGGGGAAAGCCTACCGTGAATCTAGACGTACAAAAGACATATTTTTAGTGTTAATGGTTGTCATGTGTATTAGACGAACGTAAAGTTGTATTAATGGGGAAAAAGGGAAGTGATTAGCTTGGGTCCTTATGCCGGGCTTCATACCAAGGAAGTGTGAACGGGAATGCGCGCCTGGATGTGCAACATGGATAAGGATCTCTCATGGGTAAAGCAACACACCTCTACAGAGTGTACAAAACTATGACATATTACTCCCTATTTTGGAAAGGAGCTGTGTGAACGCTGCAGGAAGGAACTCCACGAAGTTCTAATCATCTTGTGAAGGCTGACGGACATAACTTTTCAGAATAAAAGCAACCTTTGAAGAAATATTTATGAAAACTTGTATAACCTACGATCTTTGGTCTGTGGTTGTAGTTAGTGCATCAAACACTCATTTTTAGTGAACTTGCTGAGTACGCTCATACTCAACCGTAATATTTTAACCCTTACTAGATTTCGAAGATATTAAAGATCAAGAAGAGGAAACACTCTATTCAGTTGAAGACCAAGCAGAATTCCTCTATGAGGAACCAGAAGTATCCGAAAGTGTCAAAGGGGACAACTATGAAAGCATCTATGGAATGGAGACCGAGGTATTTGAAGCATAGATGTGTCAAATATAGTTGATCGAGTCTAGTAGCATAAATCTCTATCCTCCATATATTAATCTCGTATAAACCTTAAAGTTTAGTTTGCTTATTTATTTATCTGGTTCCTTGAGTTATTATAGTTTAGCGCCGAGTCATCGAGATACCTCTATGGACCTAGGAGGATCTCGAAGTCATCGTGTAATTTCTGGTTGTAATAATAATTATGTATGTATGTGAACCCTCTTTGTTTCTGTTGTATCACTCCGAGGATGTAATATTTGCGGAATGGTGTTCCGTGAGTGTTATGTCAATGAATATAGTATACTACAATATGAAGTGGTATGCTGGGTCACCATAATTCAGGCATGCGAGGGGAAAACGAGAGAGAGAGGCGATGCGGAGAGTGAGAGGGCGAGGAGAAGATAGCCACGACTCAGGAGGCCTTATCCCCTCTCCAGGGTGGCGCAGACGGGCGGGAATCGTGGCGCAGCTTCACGGTGGCGACGCGGTCACGCAGCTGATTTCATCTGAAGGAAGACGATGGCATTGTTGCAAAAAAACCTAGGAAACCAGGAAAACATCCCGTGGTTCAAAACTCTCTCTTGACTTGTAGAAACCCCTTGGGTTTTAATAAAACCCTGGTTTTTATTATAAATGGCTCATTTTTTTTCACACCATTTTATTTATAGAAATAGTAGGGGCACTTTGGTAATTACCAAAATATTCCAAAATTTGAATTTTGAACTTTTGAAACTCATTTTTGGAAGCATTTGCAAATAATTAGGGTTTTGGAGATGTATTGTTCATCATTCTTACTCACATGCATAGGGTTTGTTCAATTAACGAGATGCATGCTATGCTTAAATACTAAGTATCTTTATCACAAACTTGGGTTGCTATAATGGACTATTTTTTATGATGGCATCCTCATTTTAAAAATGTTAGCTTATTTAAATAGGATGACCCACTTGCATCAATAGAACACATAGATAGAAAAAGAGACATCGAGCCGGACATTAACGACCATGACTACCTCCGCAGTATCCTACTTCACTTGGTAAAATGGAATGATCAATACAGTTTTATCATTGAAATAACAATAATAATGAATTATTTATACACCTCTATAAGAGAATCTACATTGTCGCCTTTCAAAGGGTGCCTGACAACTGAGTTGGCATGCATTTTGGGGAAGCCTGCCAAAACTGTTGATGGTTCGGAATGACCTTCCGACACCGTTGCCTCCAACGATCAACTACCCAAAATATTTTTCGGTTATTTTTTGATAAATAGCACATATATCAACTACAATAGCACATATTTTAAACATATAAAATTGAAATAAATCAAAGTTTATTACAACAAAACATAAAAATTAAATAGTTCACACAATAATTGGAAGTTCAAATATATCAAACCACGAGGGCGTTTCCTTTAGGCACCCACAAATGTTGACCTTCTTGTAGCCGTGCATGCACATGTTCTTCACGGATTTCTTGATGCATGACGATAAAAGCGCCAAACTCAGCCAACACCTCGTGATCAACATCGGCAAGAGGAACCATGTGGTCATATGGCCGATCATTAACCATAGGAGCATCAAACTCACTATCAATGATCATATTGTAATAATCATGCAAACATTCATCACCTCTCACATGTGTGATGTTGACTAGGTAAGAGCAGGGTACTCAGCGATAGAAAAATAAGCTTGGAGCACATCAAATGCTCGCTCAAAATCCTTCATGCAAGCCTCCCGGTACTTGGAAAACCAAGCTCTTGCATCAGTACGAGGGTCGGG
Organism: Avena sativa; assembly: GCA_916181665.1. Taxonomy (NCBI): domain Eukaryota; kingdom Viridiplantae; phylum Streptophyta; class Magnoliopsida; order Poales; family Poaceae; genus Avena; species Avena sativa. The sequence goes on from OV702297.1 coordinate 20,289,661, forward strand.
GATTATCTTTGAAATTTGTCCCATCTAGGATAAATGTCATCGGCTAGGTAGTAGTCTTTGGTGCATGACTTGCTATTGATATCATAGTTGACCGCGGGAGAATGACTTTTAGCAAATCTACCAAACACTAGAGATCATTGCAGCATGTTGATATCATTGTGAGATCCATCCATGCAAAAAAGCATGCCAAATCCACAAGTCATAATATGCCGCAACCTCAAATGCCACACTGGATTCTCTAGAATGGCCTTTGTACATCTTCTACCAAGCAAATGGACAATTCTTCCACCCTTAATGCATACAACCCAAGCATCCTAGGAAATCACCTTACTTCGTTATGTGCTAGTATCTGAGTTGTGTCTTGTTCATTTGGTGCTCTCAGATAGGTTAGCCCAAATATTCCCACCATAGCAAGGTGAAATCTATACACACATTCAAATGTAGTGCACTCAGTCATGCAAAAGTAGTCATCTTGTGTATCTGGAGGAACTCTGTGTGCAAGATTTCTCAAGGCAATCGTGCATTTTTGAATAGTGGAGAAACCAACCAATCTGCAGTCCTTCTTCCAAATGAAATAGGGTTCGAACTCACACATGTCATGCATGATCTTCGTGAAAAAAAAATTTGTTCATCTTGAAGCGCCGCCGAAAATGCGAGGCCCATGTGTCAGGTCATCTCTGAAATAGTCGTTCTCTAGTATCATTGCGCTGGAACCTCCTTGCCAAGGAGCTCGGAGGCATGCGTGTAGGCGAAGAAGAGAACCGATGTCCATGATGTGCTCCATTTCATCGGCTTGCGCTTCGGTCTCCTCTTGCATCAACTGTATCATCATCATTTCATCGTCGCTATCCATATTCTATGCATCAAACAAAAAATGATTCAAACTACCAAACACCCTATAATTTACTGGCACCGCTAAATAAAAAGATAATTTACCTAGGAAATTGGCCAATCACCTTATGTGCGCGGAAATCCCGACGCAGTTTAAGCCTAAGTGGTGTGCCACCTGGCCGACGAAACATCCATGAGACAACCACGCCGATGCTGAGACACGGTCGGTGCCAAGTGGACTCTTAAGGGAGGCGATTGACTGTCATACGTTCCTAGGAGAAGCGTTAGGTTCTAGATTCGTCGGTGTTGAAACGATGACGAGAGAGCGGCGGCCTGAAAACTGGGACTAATAGGGGCCTAGGCAGAGCAACATGACACTTATGCTGGGCATATATGGCGAGCAGCGCACTGAAGTTGGGCGGCGGCGGCCACTCGTGGGATGAGAGAAAAGATGGAGCGAGGTGGGGAGGATAGGATGAGGATTGACTTGGTCGCTGTGAAAGGATCCCCGCAAGGCCTATTCAACATGGCGTGAGTTGTCGGCACCCCTGCGAATCCCTGTGTGCCAGGGGTGACATGGGAGTGCCGAAAAATTTCTTTAGCCGCTCATGTTGCTGGCACGGGTTAGGGGCTGCCGGCGCGGGGCGTTTTTAGGCCGCAACCTGTTACAATTGCGACAAGAAGATAACGAAGAACGAAAACGAAAAACACAGCAAGGAGACACAGATTTAACGTGGAAAACCTCTCCAACAAAGAGAGGAAAAAACCACGGGCGCCAGCCAGCGAAACTTCACTATATCGAGGAGTGTTTACAAACGCCGGGGATTTCACAGATGCAACTCATCCCAAACCGACGGCTTACAAGGGGTTTATATATCGGTGGAAACCTAGGTCTTCGACGATCCGTACCGTACACTCGGCCCAAGCCTTCGGCGACGGGCCTCGCTCCACTCGTCAGAAGTTGGCCTATACTTTGTAGAATTTGGATCAACATATAACACAACCCACAAAGCTCGGTGGGTCCTCTTTGGGGGGGCGCGGGTGGAGATGCTGTAAGTGTCAGCTGTTGTAGGAATGAACATATGTCCACACCGTAGTCAACTTCTTTTATGTTATTGTTTTATTTGAATGTTATTAGTAGGTCATTTGTCTACTGGTTTGGTTGAGAACCTTGAATCTGCATCTATGAATTACGAGTTAGTTAAGCATATCCTTGCAAATAGATCTGGGAATTTCGTGAATGATGATGCGCACCCAAAAATTCTAGGCGATGATGGTCAAAGGACTAAAATTGGTGGAAGGCAAATATTGTGTGCGACACCATGGAGTGGTGAGCCGGGCGTTTGCCATGCACAAGCTTAAGGTTATATTCTACAATTTCAAATTCAGATCCATCTTTGAAGCATGTACTGCCTTCCTTCCAGAAGTCCACCGTTGGCAATTTTAAGTGATACTAAACACTTTCAAGAGTTGACAGTAAATGTTATATCCCATACTTAGTTGTGCCGAATGCTTGATCAAGAAGTGGGAGGATCAGGCAACCAACAGTAAGGGTAGCGAGATAGAAATCAAGTTCAACAAACACTTTCAAGAGTTGACGGTAAATGTTATATCCCATACTGATTTTGGAAGTTGCTATAACGAAGGAAAAGAAGTATTTCAGGCATAGAAACAGCTTCAGGCCATCACTGCGGCAACTCTCCTCAATTTGCAGATAAACATGATTTAGTAAATCAGTTCATATGTCAAGTTTATACATACATAGTTATGGTCGCTAATTATGACTAGTTTGCGTATACTACCTTTGTTTGGGATTATAAGTCCCGCGCGGATAACTAGGTTTCCAATTTGAACAATAAAATATACATATTATAGCATAAAAATTATACCACTAGATACCTTAGAGGTTATATTTTGTAATGATATAATTTTTGTGATATATAAGTTATATTTTGTTGGTCAAATTAACAACCTAGGTATGCGCGTAGGACCTATAATCCCGAACAGAGGGAGTACTAGTTAATCTTAAAAAACTGTATTTTTATGCTTTTTTTTTCCTTCGATTGAATGAATGCAAAATTGCTAACTATTTCAACATTTTCGTTGGAGAAAATAATAGCGGTTGAGATTATCAACTTAGAAAGAAAAATATGTACTCCCTCTGTACTGAAAGGATGTCGCAAGTTTGTCTAAATTTGGAAAATTATATACTTCATCCGTCTCAAAATACAAGACGTCTAAGGACTAGTCAAAAATTAACATTTTCTAAGTTTAACCAAGTTTATACATAAAAATATCAACATTACAATACAGAATCAATACGAGTAGATTCACAGTAAAGTATATATTTACTAATGTGTCCATTTAATACTCTAGATGTAGATATTTTTTTCTCAATATTTGGTCAAAGTTTATAAGGTTTAACTTTTGACGAATTCTTAGACGCCTTATATTTTAAGACGGAGGGAGCGCTAAATAGTGTCTAGATAAAATCGAATTTAGAAACATATAAATCTATGACATACTTTTGAGGACGCAGGGAGTAGGTGAAATTAGACACTCCCTTAACTAAGCTATGTTCAAATTCGATTATGAAACAAAAGGGATCTGCCCTTGAGAAAAAAACACGGATCCACGGTATACCAGCTGGTGCGTATGTATACAACGGCAAGAACCACATATTGAGTCACCGGAGAAGTGGAAGCAGCAAGGGCAACCAGACAAGGAGCACATAAGCTGAGATATTAAGCAAAGTTCGCCGCACTGCAACACTCTACACCAACAGACACGCTGCGTACTGATAGTAGTCGCACTGGCATACAGCAGCCCTACACATTCCCTGCCATTCTACTACAACCAAAGAGAGATCACAAGCCACACCTGACAAGCGCGCCATCGATCATCAGGTGCATGCTGCTGCCTGTACAAAGCATATTCCTTGATTTTCAGACCAGCTCGCTAGTTCTTGTGGTACATGACGTTCCAGGAGTCCAGCGTCGGGAAGCACGGCGGCTCCGCCGCGGCGGCCGTCTCCGGATGCGTGAGTGCGTACGCGGCCACGTGGGCCGCAGCGTCCGACGGTAGCAAGTGCTCGACGCCGAAGGGCGGCAGGAGGAGACCGGGGCCGGCGTCAGCGTCGACCTGCTGCTCCGGCTCGGCGCCGGTGACGCGCTGCACCATGAGGCTGAAGGTGGCCGCGTCGGTGCTGATGTACGTGGTGGGCACGCGCTTGGACGGCCGCGGCCGCCGCTTCCCCGCGCGCCCGCCTGTCGGTCCCAGCCCGCAACGCGCGGACGGCGGCGCCAGGGGCAGCGCTGACGCCGCGGGCACGCAGAAGGCGGGCGGGGCCGTCGTGGTCGTTGCAGCCGCGAGATCGGCGACGAAGGGCGGCTCGGGGACGGGGGAGCGGCCGGCGGAGAGGGAGAAGTGGAGCGCGCGGGCGATTGCGGCGTCGGCGAAGGACCGGGAGAGCAGCGCGGGCGGCGCGACGCAGGCGAGGGCGTCCATGGTTCGGTCCCGGTGGGTTCCTTCGTGCAACGCTGGGGGCGTTACGTTGGACTGCAGGAGCGGAGGAGCCTGAGCTCGGCAATCGGGCGTGGTAGAGAGTTTGGCAGTTGGGAATGCGAATGGGAAATAGTCGAGGGGGTGGTGGGCGTTATAAAAGGAGGCGGCTGGGCAAAGGCGCAGCGCAGGGAGGGACACGGGAAAACGCGTAGGGTTGCTTTGCTTTGGTGTCGGCGCGTGGGCACGAAAGGAGGTGCCCGCCAGGTTTTGCCCTGCGGCACAGGCCACAGCTAAACCGAACGGGTTGAGGACTGAAGAGAGAGAGAGAGAGGAGTGTGTGGACGCGTGGTGCTCGTGCATGGCGTGGCCGCCCGCGCGCATGGGCGACGGTCTCGACTGGTGCAAGCAGCCGCACCGTACAGCGCGCACATCTAGAACGGTCAACCCGAGTGAACTCGGACCCAACTGTTGTCTCTCACCTATCGGTCCAGTATTCGAGTAGTAGGTGTGTGCGTTTGACGTTGCGACCAGAATCAAGTTCAAGTACAGACTTTATTTTCAAGACATCTAGAGGAGGGGCAGGGTGAGGATAGCTTTCTCTCCTCTCCCTCTCCCTCTCCCGTCTCCTCTTCCCCTCTTTCGTTTGAGAGTCCCCTACCGCCTCCCGGACCAATCTCGAGCCAAATCCAGCGGCGTCGTCGGCCGAAGATGGAGGGTTTGTTGAGTGTATAAGTGGATTACACTAGCCTTTTCCATCAGTTCGGACTTTTGGTTGCGTTGGCTAGTGCATGAAGCTTGACATGGTATCAAAGCCTAAGGTCTTGAGTTCGAGTCCTGACTTTCGCAATTTATTCTAAAATTGTTTTATACCCCTCTGTGTCCACGTATAGACCTCTTGAGTCATACGTGAGTTTCGCGCGCCGTCGCTCTCTTCCGGTTGCACGTGCTGACCAAAAGTCCGAACTGATGAAAAGGGCTAGTGCAATCCACTTATACACTTCAACAGGTTTTAGTTGTAGTTGTAGTCGGCATTTTGCCGTGGTTTGGGGTATCCCTGGTGCTCGCGAGCAGCTGCCGGGGAGTGGCGCTCCGTGATTCCGGCGTCCTTCCGAGGTGGGAGGCGGTGGAGGTGCTGGAGAAGAAAAGATCCTGTCTAAATAAGCTCGTTTGGCTGCCAGATCTGGCGGTTCCAGGTGGTGTCGGCGGTGACCTGGCTTCCTCTGATTCAAGTGTTCCTGCTAGCCATGGTGGTGATGCAGCTCCTGAATCGGGTGGGGCGGATCTTCAAGGCTGGCGCTGCAGCAGGGGAGAAGCGTTGATTCTCGAGGGAGATCTTCAACGTCGGCGATGGATTCGTTGGTGTATCTGTCGGCCGAACGGCGGCCGCTCCCTCCTTCGCCGGTGTCGATGGATTCCGACCGACGCGAGTTGATCTATTACCTCCAAGTACGGAGGCCCTTTGTCTGTTGTGCGGCTTGCTCCCCTCTCATCGCCCCAAGTGGCAAAGTCCCCGGCGACGGTGAGAGTGTCCGTGTTGTAGACGGTTACGGCGGTGGCGAATGAGCAGGCCTCAACGACGATGTCCTTGATGGCGTTTCTGTGTTCCTCGTAGAGGTCTTGTGTGCAAAAGGCAGGGGCTTGGTTCTAATTTTCTGTTTCTTGGAGTCCCTCTTTGTTATCCGTACTACCGCTGATAATGGATGATGCTTCTCGGTCCTTCGGGACCGTCCCCTGTTCAAAAAAAGAGGAGGGGCAGGGTAGCGAGGAATTCCGATCACGAGAATGTCTAGGGCAACTCCAACGACCCCTAAACCGACCGGGTCCGTCGATAGCGGGAATGTCTAACAGCCTCCCCCAAATGGACCACGTCCTATGGATCAATCAGTTTCTCCGCATTTCCATTCAAAATTTAGGCTGACTTAGCGGTCTAGCGGACATGTCATGTGTACATGGAACACGTCTATTTGCCTACTTTGAACCTTCTAACTAGGCACATGGCGGTCATATCAGCCCTTCCTATTTGCATCTCACCTCCACTCTCACCAGCCGCTACTTGTTGCCGCCGAACCCTAGATACATGAGAGCGGGATGCAGCCGTGAGAATGGACCCTCTAGGAGGCCGGAGAACGGGGCCTCCTTGTCGGCACTACGTCGGGGACCTGTTTCCTAGACAATCGGCCGCCCCTACCGGTGGGACGTCCTTGATGAAGTCTTCCTGCCGGAGATGAAACACCTCTGAGCCCTCTACAAGGCACAGTTGGAGCGCAAAGGTGCGCGCGAACCTCGACGACTCTGTCGCCCGCGTTCCCCTCGAAGAAGCTACAGAGGAGCTCGACATGCCGATGCTCTTTTCGTTCCCTCGGCAACTGAGGACCTGTGCTGTGACAACGATGAATAACAATGCTTCTGCTACCTTGGCATCTGAGAGCCTGAGCTCCGGCAACGATGAATAGTGCCGCCGATCTAGGGTTATTGAGTTTTAGAACTAGTAGAGCAAGATTCACCCTGTAGGGGTACTTTAGTTTGTGTGTTTACTGGATTTCAACCTTGTAACGCAAGATCTATCTTGTTGCCATTTTAATTAAATAAGAACTTTGCTTAGAAAATGACTAGCTGCGGATATTTGGGAGGAGGTAACGTTGCTTTTGATGTCTGAAATGGGGGACGGAGTTGACCAGAGAGTAGTCTTTTTTCTCAGAGAATTGTTCTCCTCGAAACAGGCTTCTGCTCAGAGAATTGTTCTTCTCTTCTCGAAAAGAAAAGCACAAATTAACTGCATGCCGTGATGCCAATCAGCCGTGGCCACCACGTTGTTCTCTCCCTAGTGTAGTCAGACAGAAATTATGCGAGTGCGACGCGTTCAACAAAAATCCAGAGCGATCTTCCTTTTCCGTACCCTCCTTTGGAAAAATTGCCGTGCCTTTTCGATCCCCTTTTCAAGATGCCTGACCGCTTTCGCTAAGTGCGTGTTCTGGTCCCTCAGCATCCTGCACATACTAGCATTTTTTCCATAGTGCATTTTTTCCATAGACTGCAAAAGACAATACACCGCCTTGATTTCCATACAATCAAATAGTATCACTCTATTTACCGCAAGTAAAAAAACAGATGGAACCTCAAAACGTATACAGTATAATGCGAAACTCTGTTGAGAAGACCATGGATGTCCGGGTCAGACATTTACGGCGTCTACCTGGTGAGATTTAAATAAAAATGGAGGCAAAATTACTTGCCTCTATTAATGGCTACCATGTGTCTACTGGCAACGTGTTGAAGGAGACGGTGCACCACCGGCATGTAGGACCCACTTGCCTGCCCCTGGCTCAAAATGCTGGTAGTGTGCCAATGTGTCGATACACATTAATCTACAATATAGTGGCGGCAATTTAAATAAAAATAACTCAAATGTCAAATAAATTCAAATAATAAACCTCCTGTCAAACTATTTCACAAACCGTAACTCTTTTATGCCACTCTCGTCTGCGCGGTGCCGCACCAACGTGTGCCACTCCACCCCAGACGGCGTCGCAAACCTGCCACGCTGGCTCGGTGGGTCCCGACGACGCAGCCCAGCCACGCTGGAGCGCATGTGTGGTGCCAGGTAGCACGGCGCCGTAGACACGACCGCTGCGCCACTTGGGACGGCGCCGCAGCACCTGCCGCGCTGGCGCCGTGGGGCCCGACAGCGCAAGTGTTGTGCCACTCGGGAAGGCGCTGCACGCAACCCTGCAGCACCATCGCGCACGGCGCTGCACAACGCCACCACTTAGCCGCGCTGACCCTCCCCAGCCCGACCCAACCCTAGATTCTTCCCCCATTTCTATCTCCCCAATGTAGAGGCGGCGGCTCTTCTCTCTCCCTCCTCTAATCTCCACCAAAAAGCACAAGATTTGAAGGAAAAGTTAGGGGATTGATGTGTGCAGCAGCACTTCGTTGGGAACCCCAAGCGGAAGTTATGATGCAGTATAGGAGAAAGTTTTCTCTCAGTAAGAAACCAAGGTTATCGAACCAGTAGGAGGAAGGAAACGTCTCAAAGGTGTTGCAAGCAACGTGGAAACCTGCACAACACAAACTCAAGACTTTGCCCCAACTAACAGTGAGGTTGTCAATCTCACTGGTTGCTATAACAAAGGATTAACTGTATGGTGTAGAAGGTGATGATGGTTTGCAGCAAGTAAACAGTAACAGTGGAGGATGTATCAATGGTAAAGATTTGACCGGGGTCCATAGTTCACTAGAGGTGTTCTCCTTAGATAAACAAACATGCCATGCTGGGTAAACAAATTACAGCAAGGCAATTGACATGACTGAGCAAGGCATAACAATGCAATACTAGACAAAAAGATCCTATGAGATTCGATTGGGCAATACAACAATATACATAGACCGCCATCCAACTACATCTATGACTAGAAGTCCACCTTCAGGTTATCATCCGAACCCCGTCCAGTATTAAGTTGCAAGCAACAGACAACTGCTTTAAGCAAAGTGTGTAAGATAAACAATCCAATTGTTCCATGAACAAGAAACCGTTGTTTTCTTCCTAGTGGCAACAGCACATCTACTACCGTAGAGATTTCTGTCACTTCCCTTGATAAGTAGAGGCATGAACACACTATCGAGTATAAATACCCCCTCTTGGAGTCACTAGCAACTACTTGGCCAAGATAGCTACTAACAACGGAGAGCATGCAAGATCACAAACAACACAGACATGATAGAATCAATAAGACAAAATCATTAATCAATCTGACATAGTAATCTCAATATCCACCGGATCCCCGCAAACACAACATGCATGATTACAAATAGATGAGATCTTGATCATGAACGAAGCTCACAAGATCCATACATGAAAGCACAATGAGGAGATACAACCATCTAGCTACTACATGAACCTATAGTCCAAGGTGGAACTATTCACGCTTCATACCGGAGGATGGCATGATGAAGAAGAAGGCCTCCGGGATGATCTCCCCTCTGGCAGGGTGCCGAGAAGAGCTTCAGATCCCCCCGATCTAGGGACGATGGTGGCGGCGGCTATAGGCGGTTTCGTGGAATATTAATCGGGTTCTTAGGGTTTCGGCATCGGGGGCTTCTTATAGGCGAAGAGGCGAGGTTGGGAGGCGGCCAAGGGTCCCACACCCTGCCTAGGCGTGGGCCCACCCTAGGGCGTGCCTCGAGGGGGGGGGTGTCCCACCTGTGGCGCCTCTCCGTCTCTCCTCTAGACTCCGTGATCTCCTCGATGAAATATTGACTTTGGCTTTTGTCCCGTCCAATTCTGAGAATATTTCCTTACTAGCTTTTCTGGAACCAAAAACAGCGGAAAACAGGCAACTGGCACGGTGGCAACTTGTTAATAGGTTAGTACCAGAAAACATGTAAAAAAGCACCTCAAAGTGTGGACAAACAAATCAAAGTAGATACTAAACAAACATGGAACATCAAAAATTATAGATACGTTTCCGACGTATCAAGCATCCCCAAGCTTAACTCCTGCTCATCCTCGAATAGGTAAGTGATAAAACAATAATTTTTGAGGTGACATGCACCATCAAAACCAAGATCAAACCATTTGCAAGCACTGAAAGCTAGAATCAAAGAACTCTAAACATGTGCATGAAAGATGGAGTTCTAACAATAAGATAAAGTAACTATGCATGCAACATGAAAGGCTACAAACAAAGATCATGAATAACATGCATTGAAAAATGTTTGTTTGTTTCACATATAGAAAACATGGCATAGTGGCATTCAGCTTGTCCCTCATAGAGTAGCAAATAGATGCATATGACACCTTCAAAGTTTATAAGAGTGACTAGATACAAATAGCACAAGAACAAGCAATATCAACAATATGCATCAATCAATAAGTTTTGGGACACTGCACATAGAACTAAGAATGGCAACTATGCTCTCTTAATGGTGCCTAAAGGTAGAAGGTGGAGACTCAATATAATAGTGTAAGAAAGGACCTTCATAAAGGGAAGCAGGAATTTCAAGTTTCAAAAAGAGCTTCCAAAAATTATGGTACTTGTTAGCTTTCAGCCCTCATTGCCCCTATCATAAGCATCTTGAAGTGATTAAGGTTAAAGTGAACAAACTATGGAGTATATGCTTGACAAAGTATAAGTTGGCATCTCATGTCCCTTGAATACGAGGGTCGCACCTCATGCTACTCAACTTTGGTCACCTGTAAGTTTTTGTCATAGTAAGTACATGTGTATCATAGAGAACTGCCAACGGGGTACCCCTTGCACATGGTACAAAAGCTATCCCATAACCAAAATGACAAGGCAAGCATACAATGAGCATCTCAGCGATCTTTTTATTTACTATGTACATAGCTTTTTATTGAGGATGCTTCACAGATTGCTCATTATGGTGATGCTGCAAGTTTTCACCATGATTAGGCATGGCTTAGGCTAGCGGCCCAGACGTTTCTCTAACACAAAATACATAACTCCATGGACTTACAATCTCCCTCTTTATTTCACACCAGCGACATTCATAGACAAAAGATCATGATATCAACTTTGTACAAAGTACAAGTGCAATATTGAAAACGTTACCCATGACAGCATGGTTCTGCTAATTCCAATGTATAAGTGCAAGCATATACAACTTAGATGACACAATGGTTCAAGTTTATTAGGGGAAAGGAATATAAAGGGTGCCATAAAGTTCGTGAGGGCTTTAATCACTAAGTTTTCACATAAAAAATATTTTTAAATTAGAAGATAGCTGAAAACAAGAATATACTTGGAATGGTGTAACACACCATGCATAGGAGTTTATAGTGGACACTTTGGAATAACTTGGTTTCTTGGGAGTTGGAAGCATGATTAGAGCTTACTCATACAAGTGGAGGCTAGCAAAAGACTGGGAGCAACCAACTAAGAGAGCAATAATAGCCATAATCATGCAGAGCGACAAAACATTACTAATCAAAGCATAGAGTGGTACTACAAGTCAAGGACTAAATGATCATAGAGGCTATGGTGACTTGTTCATAGTCATAACATGGTGTGAGCATGTGCCAAGTCAACTCAAACAAAACATCAAAGGAGAATATCACAATACTATGCTTTTGCATGCTAAAACAACGCATGATTTCTTCAAGGCACAATAAGCAATCCCAATTGTTTGGAACAAGTCATTATACAGCAATAATCACTAAGCATATGGTCAAAACAACACCTAGCATGACATGCTAAAGTCTAAGTCACAGTCAATGCAAGCTCCTCTTGCACTATCAAGCAAGAACTTTCTACTCCTTTCCAACACCAATCAACTTATTTGAAACAACACAGTGAGAACGGGGGTCCAAACTACTTTATTCAAGCAAACTAAATGAACTAAGCAAATAAAACGAAAACTAAGACGCTCCAAGAACAACACAACAGTGCATGAAACAATAAAAACAAAGTGTCTAGAAAGACCTGGGCTTTTTATTGATGAAGAAGGGGATGCCTTGGGCATCCCCAAGATTTGAAGCTTTTACCTCTTGGATATTTCTTGGGGTGACACCGGGGTGGCATACCCAAGCTTGAGCTTTTTTCCATTCTTCATCTCATTACATCATTCTCTCTCCACACCTGAATTTTTTCCTTCATACAAAACTTCACACAATCTTCATTAGCAACATTAGTGTATTCAAAAGATAATAGACCTTTGGGTTTAGCTTTAGAACAGCAAAACTTTTCACTAAAAATACAAGATACTGTAGAAACTCCTTCAAAAAGCTCAATTTCCCAAAAATAACCCAAAAAGGAATCAATAAGAAGCAAATGCAAATAATGGAAGAAATCTGTCAAAACAGACCACCAGGTAGAAACTGATTTTTTTGAAGACCTTTTGTTGCTCAAATAAAAAATTGTTGAACTAACTAATGTTATATAACATACTGGGGGATTTATTCATAAATTTTCAGCTTAATCCGACTTACAGAGACTCTTCACTAATTTTTATGGTGGAGGACAGAAATCTGTTTCGGGACAGCAACTCCCCAAATCTTACTTCCCTCTCATTAGAGGTCATTCTTGGCACAAAAAGCAAACAAAAAGTATAAGGAGAGGTCATTACTGAAGTAATAACTTCTAAGACTCAAGTAAACTCTTGGGTTATCTCCTAACAAGTACTTTTCTTTAACGCCTTTAAGTTAGCCACAAGAAGCAAGAAATCAAGTATTTTCAAATGAGGAAGCATTAACATCAAACCTTGCTTTCAAAGGAGCAGCAAAAAGCAACTTCTCTCTCCTCATAGGGAAGTGTTCAATACCTTTCTTGAAAAGAAATTGATATTTAATGATATCTTCTTTCATATCAATGATGGCACCAACAGTTCTAAGAAAAGGTCTTCCCAAAGTAATAGGACAAGAAGCATTGTATTCAACATCCAAAACATAGAAATCAACAGGGACATAAGCATTGTTAACCATAATGAGAACATCATTAATAATCCCCATGAGTTTCTTCTTAGCATTATCATTAAGTGGGACATCCAAATAACAATCTTCCAAAGGTGGCAAATCAATTATTTCATAAATCTTCTTAGGCATAATAGAGACACTAGAACCTAGATTACATGAAGCTTTGAGATCAAAGTCATTCACTTGCATATTAATAATGGGTTCCCAACTATCTTCTACTTTCCTAGGAATATAAGCTTTGTGTTTAACTTCTCTTCCTTAATCTTAACAAGAGCATATGTAATGTGTTTGGTGAAAGCAACATGCATATCACTAGCATCAGGACTTCTAGCAAGCTTTTGCAGGAACAGAATCACTTTAGAAATATTGCAACCATCTATATCAAAATCAAACTTAGCATCACCAGTAGTAGACTCATTAGGCTTAGGCATTGTAGGAGCAGGAATAGGGACTTCTTGTGGTTTAGTGGTATCCATTCTAGTGATGGTGCACACACTATTGTTTCTATCAATTTCGGCTTACCTTTCCCACTTAGCATGAAGTTGGGCTAACAGTCTAACATTTTCATCAATAGTAACTTGTATGGCATGAGTAGAAGCAAAGTTACTTTCTATGGTTTCAGGTTTAGCAGCCATTTTATTAATCAAGGAGGACTGTGCTTCAGACAAAGAGGAAATATTTTTATCAACATTTAAAAGCTTTTCCTCCACAGTCTTGTTGAAAATGGTCTGTTTACTAATAAAGTCTTTGAGCATGAATTCAAGTTCAGAGGGGGCACTTCTAACATTGTTGTAGGAGTTTCCATAGGTATTGCCATTATTAGGAGGATAAGGCATATAATTGTTGTTACCACCAAAATTATTCCTATAGGCATTGTTGTTGAAATTGTTGTTTCTAATGAAGTTCACATCAACTTGCTCTTCTTAAGCAACCAAAGAGGATAAGGGAACATTATTTGGATCTAAAGGAGCTATCCCATTAACAAGCATAGCCATAATAACATCAATCTTATCACTCAAAGAGGAGGTTTCTTCAATAGAATTTACCTTCTTACCATGTGGAGCTCTCTTAGTGTGCCATTCAGAGTAATTAACCATCATATTTTCAAGGATTTTTGTTGAAGCACCCAAAGTGATGCCCATAAAGGTACCTCCAGCAGCTGAATCCAACAGGTTTCTTGAAGAGAAGTTCAAACCTACATAAAAAATTTAGATAATCATCCAAGCAGTGAGTCCATGAGTGGGACAATTCTTAACCAAAGATTTCATTCTTTCCCAATCTTGAGCAACATGTTCATTATCAAGTTGTTTAAATTTCATAATATCACTTCTCACAGATATAATCTTAGCAGGAGGGTAGTACTTTCCAATAAAAGTATCCTTGCACATAATCCAAGAATCAATACTATTTCTAGGCAATGATAGCAACCATTCTTTAGCTTTTCCTCTCAAGGAGAAAGGAAACAGCTTGAGCAACCATACTTTTGCATCTCACAAAGTTCAACAAAGTTATTGAGATGGGCAGCAACATCATCAGAACTAGCACCGGAAAATTGCTCTCTCATCAAAAGATCCAACAAAGTAGGCTTAGTTTCATAAAAGCTAGCATCAGGAGCAGGTGGAGCAATAGGAGTGCTAAGGAAATCATTGTTGTTTGTGATAGTGAAGTCACACAACTTGGTGTTCTCAGCAGAGTTCATTTTGGCAAAAGTGGAGCAAGCCAAAAACAGCAGCAGGAGCTAGAGAAGGAGCTAATTTTTTGTGTTTTTGATAAGAGAAAGCAAACCAAACAAAACAAAACTAATTTTTTTTGGAGTTTTTAATAAAAAGAAGCAAAACAAACCAAGCAAAAAAAACTAAGCAAACTAAAAACAAAGTAAAGAGAAAGGTTGAGGAGGACTCCTCTTGTGAAGACGTCCTTAGCCTCCCCGACAACGGCGCCAAAAAAAGCCTTGATGCGTGCAGCAACACTTCTTTGGGAGACCCCAAGCGGAAAATCTGATGCGGTACAGCAGGAAGTTTTCCCTCGGTAAGAAACCAAGGTTATCAAACCAGTAGGAGAAAGAAAACGTCCCAAAGGTGTTGCAAGCAACATGGAAACCTGCACAACACAAACTCAAGACTTTGCCCCAACTAACAGTGAGGTTCTCAATCTCACCGGTTGCTGTAACAAAGGATTAACTGTATGGTGTGGAAGGTGATGATGGTTTGCAGCAAGTAAACAGTAACAGTGGAGGATGTATCAATGGTAAAGATTGGACCGGGGTCCATAGTTCACTAGAGGTGTTCTCCTTAGATAAACAAACATGGCATGCTGGGTAAACAAATTATAGCAGGGCAATTGACAGGACTGAGCAAGGCATAACAATGCAGTACTAGACAAAAATATCCTATGAGATTCGATTGGGCAATACAACAATATACATAGACTGCCATCCAACTGCATCTATGACTAAAAGTCCACCTTCAGGTTATCATCCGAACCCCCTCCAGTATTAAGTTGCAAGCAACAGACAACTGCTTTAAGCAAAGTGTGTAAGGTAAACAATCCACTTGTTCCATGAACAAGAGACCGTTGTTTTCTTCCTAGTGGCAACAACACATCTACTACCATAGAGATTTCTGTCACTTCCCTTGATAAGTAGAGGCATGAACCCAGTATCGAGTATAAATACCCCCTCTTGGAGTCACTAGCAACTACTTCGCCAAGATAGCTACTAACAACGGAGAGCATGCAAGATCACAAACAACACAGACATGATAGAATCAATAAGACAAAACCATTAATCAATCTGACATAGTAATCTCAATATCCATCGGATCCCCGCAAACACGACATGCATAATTAAAAATAGATGAGATCTTGATCATGAACGGAGCTCACAAGATCGAGACTTGAAAGCACAATCAGGACATACAACCATCTAGCTACTACATGGACCCGTAGTCCAAGGTGGAACTACTCACGCTTCATACCGGAGGCTGGTGATGGCTGACGTGAAGCCTATTGGGAACCCCAAGAGTAAGGTGTGAAGCAGCACAACAGCAAGTTTTCCCTCAGTAAGAAACCGAGGTTATCGAACCAGTAGGAGGAAGGAAACGTCACACAGGTGTTGCAAGCAACGTGGAGACCTGCACAACACAAACTCAAGACTTTGCCCCAACGAATCAGTGAGGTTGTCAAGCTCACCGGTTTGCTGTAACAAAGGATTAAACGTATGGTGTGGAAGGTAATGGTTTGCAGCAAGTAAATAGGTAACAATGGAAGATGTATCAATGGTAAAGATTGGACCGGGGTCCATAGTTCACTAGAGGTGCTCTCCTTAGATAAACAACATGGCATGAAGGGTAAACAAATTGCAGCAGGGCAATTGACACGAACTGAGCAAGGCATAACAATGCAATACCAGACAAAAAGATCCTATGAGATTCGATTGGGCAATACAACAATATACATAGACCGCCATCCAACTGCATCTATGACTAGAAGTCCACCTTCATGTTATCATCCGAACCCTCTCCAGTATTAAGTTGCAAGCAATAGACAACTGCTTTAAGCAAAGTGTATAAGGTAAACAATCCACTTGTTCCATGAACAAGAGACCGTTGTTTTCTCCCTAGTGGCAACAACACATCTACAACCGAAGAGATTTCTGTCACTTCCCTTGGAAACTAGAGGCATGAACCCACTATCGAGCATAAATACTCCCTCTTGGACTCACTAGCAACTACTTGGCCAAGATAGCTACTAACAACGGAGAGCATGCAAGATCACACACAACATAAACATGATAAATCATAAAGACAAAACCATTAATCAATCTGACATAGTAATCTCAATATCCATCGGATCCCCGCAAACACAACATGCAAGATTTCAAATAGATTAGATCTTGATCATGAACGGAGCTCACAGGATCTATACATGAAAGCACAAGGAGGAGATACAACCATCTAGCTACTACATGGACCCATAGTCCAAGGTGGAACTACTCGCGCTTCATATCGGACAGAAGGCCTCCGGGATGATCTCCCCTCTGGCAGGGTGCCGGGAAGAACTTCAACCCCCCCGATCTAGGGATGCTGGTGGTGGCAACTACAGAAGGTTTCGTGGAGTTTTGATCGGGTGCCTAGGGTTTCTGCATCGGGGGCTTCTTATAGGCGAAGAGGCGAGGCTGGGAGGTGGCCAGGGGGCCCACACCCTACCTAGGCGCGGGGTGGGCCCACTCACGCCTAGGGGGTCTGGCCGCCCTATTCCGCTTCTCCGTCTCTCCTCTGGACTTCGTGTCGCCCACGGTAAAATATTGACTTTGGCTTTTGTCCCGTCCAATTCCGAGAATATTGATTTTCTGCCTTTCTGGAACCAAAAACAGAAGAAAACAGGCAAGTGGCACTGTGGCAACTTGTTAATAGGTTAGTTTCAGAAAAGATATAAAAACACCTCAAAGTGTAGACAAAGCAAAGCAAAGTAGATACTAAACAGGCATGGAGCATCAAAAATTATAGATATGTTTCCGACGTATCAAGCATCCCCAAGCTTAACTCCTGCTCGTCCTCGAGTAGGTAAGTGATAAAATAATAATTTTTTAGGTGACATGCACCATCAAAACCAAGATCAAACCATTTGCAAGCATTGAAAGCTGGGATCAAAGAACTCTAAACATGTGCATGAAAGATGGAGTTCTAACAATATGACATAGTAACTATGCATGCAACATTAAAGGCTACAAACAAACACCATGAATAACATGCATTGAAAAACTTTTGTTTGTTTCACATACAGAAAACATGGCATAGTGGCAATCAGCTTGTCCCTCATAGAGTAGCAAATAGATGCATAGGACACCTTCAAAGTTCGCAAGAGTGACTAGAAACAAGTAGCAAAAGAACAAGTAATAACACAATATGCATCAATCAATAAGTTTTGGGACACTGCACACCGAATGACAACTATGCTCTCTTAATGGTGCCTAAAGGTAGAAGGTGGGGACTCAAATAATGGTGGAAGAAAGGCCCTTCATAGGGAAGCATGGATTTCAAGTTTCAAAAAGAGCTTCCAAAAATTATGGTACTTATTAGCTTTCAGCCCTCATTGCCCCTACCATAAGCAACTTGAAGTGATGAAGGTTAAAGTGAACAAACTATGGAGTATATGCTTGACAAAGTATAAGTTGGCAATCTCAAGTCCCTTGAATACGAGGGCCACACCTCATGCTACTCAACTTCAGTCACCTGTAAGTTCTTGTCATTGTAAGTACATGCGTATCATAGAGAACCGCCAACAGGGTACCCCTTGCACATGGTACATGAGCTATCCCATAACCAAAATGACAAGGCAAGCAGAAAATACGCATCTCAGCGATCTTTTTATTTACTATATGCATAGTTTTTATTGAGGATGCTTCATAGATAGCTCACTATGGTGATGCTGCAAGTTTCCACCATGATTAGCCATGGCTCAGGCTAGCGGACCATGCGTTTCTCTAACAAAAAATACATACTCCATGGACTTACAAGTTCCCTCTTTATTTCACACTGGTGACATCCATAGACACAAGAGCATGATATCAACTCAGTACAAAGTACAAGTGCAATGTTGAAAACGTTCCCCATGACAACATGGTTCTGCTAATTCCAACGTATAAGTGCAAGCATATACAACATAGATGACATAATGGTTCAAGTTTATTAGTGGCAAAGAATATAAAGTGTGCCATCAAGTTTGTGAGAGCTTTAATCACTATTTTTTCACATAACAAAGAGACTTTTTAACTAGAAGGTAGCTGAAAACAAGAATATACTTGGAATGGTGTAACACACCATGCATAGGGGTTTATAGTGGACATTTTGGAATAACTTGGTTTCTTGGGAGTTGGAAGCATGAGTAGAACTTACTCATACAAGTGTAGGCTAGCAAAAGACTAGGAGCAACCAACTAAGAGAGCAATAATCATGCAGAGCAACAAAACATTACTAATCAAAGCATAGAGTGGTACTACAAGTCAAGGACTAAATGATCATAGAGGATATGGTGACTTGTCATAGTCATAACATGGTGTGAGCATCTGCCAAGTCAACCCAAACAAAGCATCAAAGGAGAATACCACAAAACTATGCTTTTGTATGCTAAAACAGCGCATAATTTCTTCAAGGCACACTAAGCAATCCCAGTTGTTTGGAACAAGACGTGCTACAACAATAATTACTAAGCATAAGGTCAAAACAACACCTAGCATGTCATGCTAAAGTTTAAGTCACAGTCAATGCAAGCTCCTCTTGCACTTTCAAGCAGGAACTTCCTACTCCTTTCCAACACCAAGCAACTTATTTGAAACAACACAGCGAGAACGGGGGTCCAAACTATGTTATTAAAGCAAACTAAATAACTAAGCAAAGCAAACAAAAACTAAGACGGTCCAAGAACAACACAACTGTGCATGAAACAATAAAAACGAAGTGTCTAGACAGACCTGAGCTTTTTATTGATGAAGGAGGGGATGTCTTGGGCATCTCCAAGCTTTGACGCTTGTACCTCTTGGATATTTCTTGGGGTGACACTGGGGTGGTATCTCCAAGCTTGAGCTTTTGTCCATTCTTCATCTCATTACTTCATTCTCTCTCTACACCTAAAAAATTTCCTTCATACAAAACTTCATACAATCTTCATTAGCAACATTAGTGTCACATCCCAAGATTTTCCAAATCTTGTAATGTGAAAAATAAATAAACAAAATAAATTATTGTTGAAAATCAGGGTGAAAAGAAACTTTGTTTTTAAAAGGAAACTTAAAATCCCATCTTGAACAAACTTTGGATAGAGTTTGAATCTAATAAAATCCAAATCAAGAGAAATGCATTCCTCAATGAATGTATCTTGAAATTTGAACACTTGGAAACGAAATCCAAATCCTAAAACCCTAATGGAAGAAAATCATTTCCAAGTTATCTCCAAGCCTATGGATTTGATCCATATAAAAATTTGTCAACAAACATTTACAAATGATCAAGAAAGACAAATAGAAATATTATAAGACCATATAAATTGGTTTCACTTAAATTGGAGCCATAAATAAAATCTTATGAACATAATAAGATAAGGAAATTAAATTTCCAAAGCTAATAAAGAACCTATCTATAAATCCATACCAAATGGTGAGCAAATAATCTTAAAGAGATTTAAAAGGATAAGCAAATATTAAACAAGATTTTATAAATTGGAATCACCAAGTTTGGATCTCTAAATAAAAAGATATGGATTTTATAAGATGAAGAAAGAAATATTAAATAAGGATTATTTAAAGACCAAATTAAATCTTGGCCAAATCCATAAGCAAATGGAATGAATATAATCCAAATCCAAATAAAATAAAAAGATAAAGAATTTCCAAAAATAAAATAAAATGGCATTAACCATTCTATCCCTATTTTAATAAAGACAAATCTCTAATAAGAATAATTATATAATTCATGAGAAAATAGTATTTTGGAATTTACCCAAGTGGAATAAAAGTTGTTTAATTAACTTAAATAAAATAAATCTCCCAAATAAAAATTATGGAAATAAAACTATATTTAATTCCATTGGAATTAAAACAAATACCCAATTCAAATGATTTATGAATCATATTAATTATTTTCCAAATGATTCTAGTTGAATATTTTGACACCCTAATAAGTAAATAAAACTTACTGAAAGGTTTTGGAAGGATTTAGAATTCAAATGGAAATTAAAAACATTATTAAATCTTGAAGGAATTAATAAAAGGACCTACTTTAAATAAAAGTTCTATTCTAAATTTGACATCAGAATGTGGTATTAAACAATGTTTGATTATTCACAAAATTTGGCAAAGGTTTGAATTCAAATGAGTGTTTGAATTAATTAAACAAAACCAAAACAGAAATTAGAAATAGAAAAATAAAAACAAAGCAGTATAAAAAAAAGAGAACAAGTCGACCCAGCCAGCAGGCCCAGTCCAGCCCATCAGTAGCCCATCTTCCCCCTCCCGCGGTGAAACGTTTTCCACTCGCAAACTTACCCCCAGCGCCGCTGACTACTGGCCCCCACCTCTCCTCTCTCTCACTCGATGAGAACGATGCCCCACCTGTCAGCTCGTCATCCCTAACCTCGCGACCGTTTCCTCCCCTTCTCTCGCCTCGCCGTTTTTGGCCAAATGAATTCGGTTGAATTTGTTTAAATGCGCGGTTAATTCTCCCCCTGGACCCTGCAGTCTTAACCCCCTCTGTCTCCTCCCCACTTCTCCTCCTTTCCACGAATCAGTAAGCCCCCAGGCTGCTCCGAATTGGACCCGCGCCGCCACAGCTCCGACGAGTTCGTCGACGAATCCCGGTGAGCCCTGACCCTCTCTTGCTCTCTGGTTTACCTTATCGCAAACCTTGTTATCGTATGCGTTCACTCATGTCTTCCGTTTACCCTCTTGTGCCTCGTAGACCCGCCTCTGACAACCTCTGCTAGAACCCGGCAGTGAGCATAACTCCGGTGAGCCCTAGCGTCTGAACCCGTGCGTGCCTTGCACTCTAGCCCAAGCCATTTTAATCTCCATCATCTAGCGCATTCTCTGATGCTCGCCATTTATTCGCGCATAACCTGTAGGTTCGCCATCGACGACGACAGCAAGCATCAGACGCCGATGACAACTACGGTGAGGAATTCTGGTTGAACTCAAGCGCCCCTTCATCAGATAAGAACATGTTGAGCATCGGCGAAGCGCAGCGAACCTGGTGAGCTAACCCTCTCTCCCTCTAGCCCCCTGTGTCGCCAGCAACCTCGCCGCCAGAGCCCCCGCCACCACCTGCCACCGCCAGCGTCGCCCCTCTCTGGCAAACACGCTATGCGCCGTCCGATCTCGATATAGTGGATAGGAAAGAAAACTTAAACAAAGGGGTATGTTTGATTCTGAGCCACACGATATGTTTAGATCCAACGCGCCAGAGAAGCTGATCCGGACGAAACGGTATGGGCGAATAGGAATAAGACACGTGGCTTGAGATCTGTTTTAAAAACAGAAACATGTCTATTAGATGATCAATTTTGAAAAATTCATAACTTTCAAACCACACGTCCAAATTTTGCAAATTTTATATCAATGGAATCAGCAAGACAAGCTCTAGCCAACCATACCCTTTGTTTAGTAAAATGCTTCTGTTAAATTGTTGGTTTTTGCAGAAACTTGTGTATGCATGTTTAGAATATAAAAATTGTTCAAAAATGATTTTGGGGATAAAATATTTGGCAAATGGTTTGTTTTGAACCTACTGACCCTATAAATCAATTGGTGGTTTCAAAAATGTATTTGGTGAAGCAAAAGAATAAATTCTTGATTTAAACCATTTCTAGTCAAATCAAAATATGGATTAATTGTTAAAAATGATTTTTCGAGGAAAACCTTTGGGAAATGTTTTGATTTAAACTTCTGACCCTAAACACCAAGTTTTATGACTTAAAAATATATTTGGTAAACCCTATAAAGATTGCTACCTTGATAAAAGCATTTTCAACCCCATAAAATAATGATTTGGTTTGAAAATGGTTTATAGGTAAAATCTTTTGCAAATAGTTTTGCCACTTTATAAAATGACCAATAAGTGTTTTAGAATGTTTATGACCTGTTATAAACCACTTTTGTAAATAAAACAAATTTTGGCATGCTTGCATGCATTGTCTTGTCACTATTATTTTTTGTGATGAATTGCTTGAATGGTAGATTGAAATATTGTTTGCTCGATTGAATTGTAGTGATTTGAAGTGAGTGAACATTGCAAAGATCAAGGAGTGAACTTATACTCTCTACCAAAAAGGCAAGTGATGCTTCATACTTTGTCCCATTATTTTCACTATGCATTAGTGATATTTCTAAGTAGGACCTGCATGGAATTTTGCTAAGTGTAAACTATGCCATGGGAAATCCTAGTAGATGAAACCTTAGTAGATTTTCCTAAGTTAAGATTCCTACTACTATCATGCTTAGCTTAGCTAGTAGAAAACAAGGGTGGAATATATATTCATGCTATGGAAAATTTCTAAGTCTGAGGACTTGTGTTTTGTTTAATAAAACAACTAAGTGAATAAATCACCTGGGTGGAATGGAAGGATTGGTTTGTGTTGAGTGGTTACTCAGGGCCCATTTCAATGGACTACCCTGGTGTATCACACTTGTGGATGGCCACCCAGGAACAAAGAGATTTGAGATGTCAAATGTTGAGAAGCTTCAAGTGCAGCCACTTGGCATTATGGGCTCTGCCTGGATCATATAGGTTGCAATAACTTAGCCAAATGTACAGTTGGTGGTAGGGGTTTGATAGGTTGGAACGCGTCCATTCTGGTCTAAGGGAAGGCTTCTGAAAGATCTTGTCTTGGTGAAACCAAGTCTTGTGGGGAAAGCGCACCACCTCTGCAGAGTGAAAAAACTAAGTACTTAGCCATGTCCCTGGCAAAGGACAATTTGAGCATCAAGACATGGAAGCTATCAAGAATCTCATCATCCAAATTTCTAAGTTAAAAACTTGTGGTTGAACAAGGGTTGAAAGGATCACCAATTTTTATTGGGGGATGCCTTGGGAAAGATTTTGTCAAACAAAAACTTAGTGTTTTAAAATGATAAGGATAAACTATTTTGAGCAAAGCAAGCCTAAGCTCCACTTAGCAAAATGCATATAGATGATAGACTCCACTATACTACCATAGTATCACTTGCCAATATAATTCAAATGTATTGACCCTTGTGGTTGTAACTTGTTATGTTGCAGGTTTGTTTGATATTAGTGAAGTTTAATGATTAGGATTACAAGTCTACAACCAACATGTCTGCCTGTGGCACTTTGAAGATGAAGGACCCCATGCTATTGTTATATCCTGCTGCATTGTAATGAGATAGCCAAATGAGCTATGTAAGATGTAATAAATTATTTTATTCCTGGTTATAAAGTTGTATTATGACCTTTGTTTCTTGATATTACATCTTAACTGTGGATGCTAGCTATTGATCCAGGGACTAGCATTGTAAACACAGGGATCTCTATCTTATTAAAGGTTGGGAACCTTACAATTAGTGTATTCAATAGATAATAGACCTTTAGGTAAAGCTTTAGAACAGCAAGACTTTTCACTAAAAACACAAGCTACTGTATAAAATCCTTCAAAAATTTCAATTCACCTAAAGAGAACTCAAAAAGGAATAAATAAGAAGCAAATGCAAATAATGGCAGAAATCTGTCAAAACAGACCAGCAGGTAGAAACCGATTTTTTCAAAAATCTTATGTTGCTCAAATCAAAAAGTGTTGAATTAACGAACTAATATATTGGGGTATTTATTCGTAAATTTTCCGCTCAATCCTAGTTATAGAGACTCCTCACGAATTTTTTTGGTGGAGGACAGAAATCTGTTTCGGGACAGCAACTCCCCAAATCTTACTTCCCTCTTATTAGAGGTCATTCTTGGCACAAAAATCAAACAAAAAAAGGATAAGAAGAGGTCATTACAGAATTAATGACTTCCAAGACTCAAGGAAACTCTTGGGTTATCTTCCAAAAAGTACTTTTCTTTAATGCCTTTAAGTTAGGCACAAAAGGCAAGAAGAATCAAGTATTTTCAAATGAAGAAGCATTAACATCAAACCTTGCTTTCAAAGGAGGAGAAAAAAGCAACTTCTCTCTCCTCATAGGGAAGTGTTCAATACCTTTCTTGAATGGAAAATGATATTTAATGGTGCCTTCTTTCATATCAATGATGGCACCAACAGTTCTAAGAAAAGGTCTTCCCAAAGTAATATGACAAGAAGCATTGTATTCAACATCTAGAACATAGAAATCCACATGGACATAAGCATTGTTAACCATAATGAGAACATCATTAATACTCCCCATGAGTTTATTTTTAGCATTATCATTGAGTGGGACATTCAAATAGCAATCTTCCAAAGGTGGCAAATCAAGCATTTCATAAATCTTTCTAGGCATAATAGAGACACTAGAACCAAGATCACATGAAGCTTTGAGATCAATGCCATTCACTTGCATATTAATAATGGGTTCTGATGACCCACAAGTATAGGGGGTGTATCGTAGTACTTTTGATAAATAGGATTGTCGATCCCAACGAGGAGCAGAAGGTGTTGACTAGTGATATGGAGCAGGAACTCTCTGTAAATACTTAGCAAATGGATTTTTAGGGGTTTTCTGATAAAGCAACAAAACAAAGTGCAAGTAATAGAGAACAAAAGAAGCAAGTTGCCCAATCCTTTCTTAGCAAAGGACAAGCCGGTGGAAATACTTATAAAGACCAAACGTTCTCGAGGACACATGGGTACTCTTCTTTGGTGTTATTAGTGTTGTGGGGATAAACCTGTGCTAATGTACCGACCTTACTTGGACTAATACATACTTGTGATTAAACCCCCTGCAAACATCCGTAACTACAGGAAAGTAATTAAGATATAAACCTAACCACATCCTTAAACTCCGAGATCCTACGCTCCCTTGTGCAAAGGTGTCCTAACGGGGGTTCAGGTTTCTGTCACTCTGGCAACCCCATAATTAGTAGCCAAATACACAATGCATTCCCCTAGGCCCATAAATGGTGAAGTATCATGTAGTCGATGTTCACATGACACCACTAGAAGAATAGCACCACAACTTAAATACTAAACCATTGAATAATAACTCAACACGAATCCACTAATAACAACATGACTTCTCCCATGTCCTCAAGAACTAGACGAACTACTCACAAGACATCATATGGATCAAGTTCAAAGATGATATGATAATGGATAACAATCTGAACATAAACAATAATGCAATGGTTCCACTCACAAGGATCAACTACAATAGTAATTAGCATCGGGAAAGTTTCCCCTAAGAACTAAAGCAATATCCAACATAATTGTTACAACGGGACGGAGTGGTGATGATAGTGCTGGTGGAGATGATGGTGTGGATGATGATGATCCCGATGAAGCCTAGCTTGATGACGGTGTTGATGGCGACGATCTCCCCTCTCCGGGGAGGAATTTCCCCGTCAGAAATCTGTCTTCTAAAGGGATCTTTCTCTCTCTCAGTGTTTTCTGCCCCGCAGAGGCGGCGGAAATCTAACTATGGTCGCTCCCCTGGTGTTAGGGTTCCGTAGGGAAGATATAGGCGAGAGGGCGGAGTCGGGAGCCGAGCAGGTGGGCCACACCTTCCCTAGGCGCGACCCAGGGTGGTCCCACGCCTAGGGGGGTGTGGGCCCCCGGTGGCCCTTCTTCGCCTCCCCTTCTGGCTTCCTCTGGCTTCCGGGAAAATATATTTTTTCCATATTTTTCTGATCTTCGCGAAATTGCATCAAAACACCTCTTTTTCCATCAGAATCCAGACTCCGCCAGTCCATCCTCCAAGAATCATCCAACATGAAAAAATAGTGGAAAAGACATAAGTAATACCTCATAGTAAGACATATATCAATGAATAGAGGCAAATTATGATATAGAATGGTGATGCAAAATTGGACGTATCAACTCCCCCAAGCTTAGACCTTCGCTTGTCCCCAAGCGAAAACTGAGCTCAGTAAACATGTCCACAGGTTTATGGAGTGAAGTGTCGATAAAAGAATACGGATAGGAAGCATCACACTTACCATTACACAACTCATAGAAGAAAGCAACTCACTATTATATAACTTAGCTTGCAACAAGTATAGGAGTCACAATAAATATGCATAAAGATAAGTCATAATTGGAATTGGCAAACTTTGTTCTTGGTCAGAGAACACCTGGCAAACAGTTTCACAAAAAGCTTTTTGTAGAAGTTTTTCAACAGGAGCACTCTTTGCTCAAAAAGGTTTTTCAATGAAGGCTTTCAAAGTAATACTCAATAGATAAGATTTTTGTGCAAACAAGGAAGATAAATAACATGATTGAATAAATCACCATATGAATGCTTGAAACACAACAACTCAAATGCTTGCTGGAGATAGAGAGGAAGTAGGTTTACTGACTCAACTTAGAAAATAGGAGAAAGATCCCTTAATAGAGGGTAGCAGGGATTACAAGTCATAGAGAGCTTACAAAAGATTATGGTACTTACTAGCTTTGAGCCCTCATTGATCCTATCATAGGCATCTTGAGATGATTAAGGTTAAAGTGCACAAAGATGGAGTATATGCTTGACGAAATATAAGTTGGCAATCTCATGTCCCTTGAATATGTGGGCCACTCCTCATGCTACTCAACTTTGGTCACCGGTAAGTTCTTGTCATTGTAAGTACATGCATATCATAGAGAACCGCCAACGGGATACCCCTTGCACATGGTACAGGAGCTATCCCATAACCAAAATGACAAGGCAAGCAGACAATGAGCATCTCAGCAATCTTTTATTTACTATGTGCATAGCTTTGTATTGAGGATGCTTCATAAATAGATCACTATGGTTATGCTGCAAGTTTCCCCCATGATTAGGCATGGCTTAGGCTAGCGGCCCAGGCGTTTCCCTAACACAAAATATAGAGTCCATGGACTTACAAGTTCCCTCTTTATTTCACATCGTTGACATCCATAGACAAAAGAGCACGATATCAACTGTGTACAAGGTACAAGTGCAATGTTGAAAATGTTCCCTGTGACAGCACGGTTCTGCTAATTCCAACGTATAGATGCAAGCATATACAACTTCTATGATACAATGGTTCAAGTCTATTAGGGGCAAGAAAATAAGGTGTGCCATCAAGTTCGTGAGAGCTTTACTAACTAGTTTTCACATAACAAAATACTTTTTAATTCGAAAGGTAGATGAAGCTTGATATTTTGCTTGGAATAGCAAAAGCTACTAGGTAGATATGGTGGACACAAGTGGCAAAGGTTTTGGTTCAAAGGGATTGGAAACATGAGAAGTATGCCTTCTCAAAACAGGTTTTTGGCTAGCAAGGCTGGGTAGCAAGCAAAAGAGTTGAAAGAATCAAGCAAACATACAAGTAGTAAAGCCAAACATGCAATCTTTCTTGAAGATACAAAATATCTTAAATAGAGAATACTAAGCTTATGAGCCAACAAGAAAGAAAAATAAATGATACAAAATACCTGTAAGCTTTTTCTCTTTTTTTTTCTTTCAAACCTCAAAAAGTATTGCTACTGACCAGAACTCGGTTTGCCAAAACCAATTTAGATCCACTTGATGCTCCCAAAGTGATGACAATACTGATCAACAAGATCCATCATATAATAGAGATTGCAAACTAAAAATAAGAAGTGCAAAAAGTAAAAGATGAAGCTTCTCATTAATAATCTATAAAGGCACTCACACCAAGGGATACATAGATAATCAACTAAGGAGAGATACTTCCACATGCAAACCAAACTATAAGATAACTTCTCTACCAAATATATGAATCCACTAAAAAGGTAAAAGATAATGATGGTGATACCGCGACACTCCCCCAAGCTTGGAACAAGCCAAGGGGATGCCAAACCAGATGACGAATTACTCCTTTGGTGGTGGTGGTGTTCTCTTGATAAGCTCTTCAATCAGTTTCTTCAAATCCTCCATATCGAAGGTCAGAGTACGAATCAATTCTGAATTATGCTCAATGCAGCTCATGATCAATTCGGACCGAGGATCCCAGTCCTTATTATTCTTCCTCCACTCTTCCTTCTTAGAGTGTTCCTTCCCTGCATGGTTAGAATGAGTGGTACAAGGAGGAAGTGTCCGTGGAGAGAGGATATGACGCGGAGGTTTCCCTCCTGTAGACATCTGTGATGTCCTCTTAAGCTTGGTAGGCTTTGCCACCAATCCAATGCTTGCAACGGTAGTGCGGGTGTCCGGTTGCTTGTCCTCCTCCATGTCTATTTCATAACCTACCAAAATCTCTTCCTCCTTGGGTTTGCGAGGATCGTCTTCCTCGGGCCTCTTGCCTTTGTCCTTGGCGGAGACCATGGTGCTCTAAACTTGAGAAGTTTTCCTGACAGAAACAGATTGAAACGAAAACACGATGAGAACATGATGCATGAACCTCGGGGGATCCGGGGGGGGTTATATATATGAAGTTTCAAAGCATAAGGAAGGTTTTGATATGGAAACGAGGCGGAGTCAGAGCTCGGGGTAGGCACACCCCCTCCAGGTGCGGGGAAAGGTGGGCCCGCGCCTCGGGTGGGTTTGGCCACCCTGGCCTCCGGTTCCTCCTCTGTTCTGTCTCGTAACTTCCCTTATGTATTAAAAACATCAAAAATATAAAAAGATTGGGGGTTCACGAACCTTCTGTTTTCACCACTTTTACCTATTCAAAGACGAACTCTACAGACTCCTTTTCTCCTTCTCTTGGAATTTCCTTTCCTACAAGGTCTCACACAGATCTCAATGGCAACATTAGTGTAAGCAAAAACAATAAACCTTTATGTTCACACTTTAACTGAAATCTATCAAAACAAAGGCTTCTATAAGAGGCAAATGCAAATGATAACAAAAATCTATCAAAACAGACCAGCAGGTAAAGATTGATTTTTTCGAAAACGCTCTGTTGCTCAAATCGAAAAGGGCGGAACTAATGAAAGTTGGGTAACAACTTGGAGAACAAGCTCAGAAAAATACAGCTCCATCCGACGTACTGAGCTCCCTCACGAATTTTTACGATGCAGCAAAAAAATCTGTCCCAGGACAGCCACTTTTCACAACTCCTCTTCTTCACAAAAGTAGTTGAACTTGACATAAAAACCAAAACAAAAAGGATAAGGAGCGGTTATTACAGAGGTAATAACTTCCAAGACTCAACCAAACTCTTGGGTTATCTCCCAACAAGTACTTTTCTTTAATGCCTTTAAGTTAGGCTTGAAACTTTCAAAGATGCTCGCATAGGAGATAAATATTTGAAGTGAAAGAGAGCATCAAGAAGCAAATAACCAATACATTTGAGTCTAACCCACTTCCTATGCATGGAGGTATCATGAGAAAATGAATTGTTGAAACAAAAAGACACTAGCATAGGAAGACAAAACGAATGCATCTTCAAAGCTTTCAACATAAAAGGGGGAACTTAACATTATTGGGATGCATAAAACCGTGTTTCCCTCTCTCATAATAACTTTCAGTAGCACTTTGAACAAAGTTGACAATATAACTGTCACTGGCAACAACTTTATCATCATAATGATCATACTTACAGTCACCAAAAAGAGGCCCAAGGTCATAAACTGGATCAATAGAAGCAAGTTGTTCCATCCTAAAATCTTTATTAGGCAAGCTACTCTTACAAGGAGCTTTAGCAAATTTGGAAAAGTTAAACTCATAAGAATCTCCATCAAACTTAGTTAAAACTTTTTCCTTCTTACAATCTATAATAGCTCCAAAAGTGTTCAAGAAAGGTCTACCAAAAATGATAGGACAAGTTTTGCTAGCTGCAGAATTAAGCACTAGAAAATCAGCAGGATACTTAATCTTACCACAGAGGACCTACACATCTCTTACAATACCAATAGGGCAAATAGTCTCCTTGTTAGCAAGGTGAATAACCGCATCAATGTCCTCAAGCTCACAAGGACCAATCTCATGCATAATTTCCCTGTAAATCTCATAAGGAATAACACTAGAAGTAGCACCAATATCACATAAACCATAGTAGCAATGATCACCAATTTTAGTAGAAAGCACAGGAACACTAGCTTTTCTAGCCTTACTAGGATGAGAGATAATATTAGAAGCGTCTTCATAGAAGACAATATGCTCATCCTCCATATTTCTAGTGACAGGGTCTTTCACAATAGCTACCACAAGTTCAATATTCAATTGCTCATCAGGCTCCACAGCTTTATTTGTACCTTTGTTATTTGCACTAATTATCATAGAGTACTCCTTTACCTTAGCTAGGAAAGGTGTTTTCTCAACATAAGGTTCAGGCACAATATGATTATTAGTACAAACTTTAGTACTTATAACAGGAACATGACTAACAACATCTTTATAAGGAGCATGGTACTTATTCCACTTCTTTTTGGGAATTTCTATGTAAGAGGCAAAGGCCTTAAAACAATTGGCAAGAACTTGAGGATCAAGACTAAACTCATTACTAATATCATGTAAGTCATCAGTTCCCATAAAAGATTTAATGCATTCATAATCATAGTTTATACCTGACTTTCTTCCTTTGTCATTCTTCCAAGCTTCAGTGTTCTCTTGAATATGGTCTAGTAGATCCCATTTAGCTTCTTCCTTCATATGTGTGAATGATCCAGCACAAGAAGCATCTAGTAAATCTTTATCATGAAGAGAAAGCCTAGCATAAAAGTTATTGATAATAATATTGTTAGGGAGTTCATGAATAGGACATTTTAGCATTAGTAACTTCAATCTCCCCCAAGCTTGAGTTGTACTCTCTCCATCATGAGGCCAAAAGTTATATATCAGTTTTCTATCCTTATGAATCTCACTGGGAGGATAGAATTTAGAATAAAAGAGAGATGCCATTTCCTCACATTCCATGGATTGTCCATTCTTCAGCAGCTTATACCATTCTTTAGCTCTCCCTTTCAAGGATATGGAGAGTAACTTCTTCTTCACCTGTTCAGTTGTGATATCTGCACACTTAAACAACCGGCATCATTCATGGATAAAAATCAAGTGATCACCAGGATGGACAGTTCCATCCCCAAAATAATAATTATCCATAACACGGTCAACAATACTTGTAGGTATCTTAAAAGGATCTATCTCAACAGGTGGTGGTTCATCTACTACCCTAACAGTGGTATTAGTTTTCCCAAACAGAAAAAACCAAGTGGGTTATCCATATTGGAAACAAAGTAACAAGCAGTAACAAAAACCAATACTCATAGTAGAAGTTTCCTTTACCAAATCCACTCTTCAATAGCGCTTCACTCCCCGGCGACGGCGCCAGAAAATAGTCTTCATAACCCACAAGTATAGGGGGTGTATCGTAGTACTTTCGACAAATAGGAGTGTCGATCCCAAGGAGGAGCAGAAGGTGGTGACTAGTGGTATGGAGCAGGAACTCTCTGCAAATACTTAGCAAACGGATTTTTAGGGGTTTTCTGATAAAGCAACAAAACAAAGTGCAAGTAATAGAGAACAAACGCAGCAAGTGGCCCAATCCTTTCTTAGCAAAGGACAAGCCAGTGGAAATACTTATAAAGACCAAACGTTCTCGAGGACACATGGGAATTCTGTCAAGTGCTTTCGCTTCAAATAGCTGAGTACTCTTCTTTGGTGTTGTAAGTGTTGTGTGGGTGAACCTGTGCTAATGTACCGACCTTACTTGGACTAATACATACTTGTTATTAAACCCCCTGCAAACATCCGTAACTATAGGAAAGTAATTAAGATATAAACCTAACCATAGCCTTAAACTCTGAGATCCTATGCTCCCTTGTGCAAAGGTGTCCTAACGAAGGTTCAGGTTTCTATCACTCCGGCAACCCCACAATTAGTAGCCAAATACACAATGCATTCCCCTAGGCCCATAAATGGTGAAGTATCATGTAGTCGACGTTCACATGACACCACTAGAAGAATAGCACCACAACTTAAATACTAGACCATTGAATAATAACTCAACACGAATCCACTAATAACAACATGACCTCTCCCATGTCCTCAAGAACTAGACAAACTACTCACAAGACATCATATGGATCAAGATCAAAGATTATATGATAATGGATAACAATCTGAACATAAACAATAATCCAATGGTTCCACTCACAAGCATCAACTACAATAGTAATTAACACCGGGAAAGTTTCCCCAAAGAACTAAAGTAATATCCAACACAATTGTTATAGCAGGATGGAGTGGTGATGATGGTGCTGGTGGAGATGATGGTGTGGATGATGATGATCCCGATGAAGCCTAGCTTGATGATGGTGTTGATGGCGACGATCTCCCCTCTCCGGGAAGGAATTTCCCCGGCAGAAATCTGTCTGCCGGAGAGATCTTTCTCTCTCGGTGTTTTCCGCCCCGCAGAGGCGGCATAAATCTATATGTGGTCGCTCCCATGGTGTTAAGGTTCCGTAGGGAAGATATAGGCGAGAGGGCGGAGTCGGGAGCCGAGCAGGTGGGCCACACCTGCCCTAGGCGCGGCCCAGGGTGGGCCAGCGCCTAGGGTGTGTGGGGCCCCTGTGGCCCATCTTCGCCTCCCCTTCTTGCTTCCTCTGTCTTCCGTGAAAATATAATTTTTCTATATTTTTCTGGTATTTTTTCGATCTTCGTGAAATTGCATCACAACACCTCTTTTTCCATCAGAATCCAGACTCCGGTAGTCCATCCTCCAAGAATCATCCAACATGCAAAAATAGTGAAAAAGACATAAGTAATACCTCATAATAAGACATATATCAATGAATAGATGCAAATTATGATATAGAATGGTGATGCAAATTGGACGTATCAGGTTCCAAACTATCTTCTATTTTCCTAAGAATAGAAGCTTTGTGTTTTAGCTTCTCTTCCTTAATTATCACAAGAGCATCTGTAATGTGTTTAGTGAAAGCAACATGCATATCACTAGCATCAGGACTTCTAGCAAGCTTTTGTAGGAACAAAATCACTTCAGAAATATTGCAACCATCTATATCAAATTCAAACTTAGCATTACTAGTAGTAGACTCATTAGGCTTAGGCATAGTAGTAGGAGGAATAGGGACTTCTTGTGGTTTAGTGGTATCCATTCTAGTGATGGTGCACACACTATTGTTTCTATCAATTTCAGCTTCCTTTCCCACTTAGCATGAAGTTGAGCTAACAGCCTAACATTTTCATCAATAGTAACTTGTATGGCATGAGTGGCAGCAAAGGTACTTTCCATGCTTTCAGGTTTAGCAGCCATTTTATTAATCAAGGAGGACTGTGCTTCAGACAAAGAGGATATATTTTTATCAACAATTAAAAGTTTCTCCTCCATAGTGTTGTTGAAAGAAGTTTTTTACTAATAAAGTATTTGAGCATGACTTCAAGTTTAGAGGGGGCACTTCTAACATTGTTGTAGGAGTTCCCATAGGTATTGTCATTATTAGGAGGATAAGGCCTATAATTTTTGCTACCACCAAAATTATTCCTATAGGCATTGTTGTTGAAATTGTTGTTTCTAATGAAGTTCACATCAACTTGCTCTTCTTGAGCAACCAAAGAGGCTAAGGGAACACTATTAGGATCTAGAGGAGCTTTCCCATTAACAATCATAGACATAATAACATCAATCTTATCACTCAAAGAGGAGGTTTCTTCAACAGAATTTACCTTCTTACCATGTGGAGCTCTCTCAGTATGCCATTCAGAGTAATTAACCATCATAATGTCAATGAGCTTTGTTGCAGCACCCAAAGTGAGGCCCATGAAGATACCTCCAGCAACTGAATCCAACAGGTTTCTTGAAGAGAAGTTCAAACCCGCATAAAAAGTATGGATAATCATCCAAGCAGTGAGTCCACGAGTGGGACAATTCTTAACCAAAGACTTCATTCTTTCACAAGTTTGAGCAACATGTTCATTATCAAGTTGTTTAAATTTCATAATGTCACTTCTCATAGATATAATCTTAGCAAGAGGATAGTACTTTCCAATAAAGCATCTTTGCACTTAGTCCAAGAATCAATTCTATTTCTAGGCAAGGATAGCAACCATTCTTTAGCTTTTCCTCTCAAGGAGAAATGAAACAGCTTGAGCTTAATAATATCTCCATCTACATCCTTATACTTTTGCATATCACAAAGTTCAACAAAGTTATTAAGATGGGCAGCAGCATCATCAGAACTAGCACCAGAAAATTGCTCTCTCATCACAAGATTCAACAAAGCAGGCTTAATTTCATAAAAGGTAGCATCAGGAGCAGGTGGAGCAATGGGAGTGCTAAGGAAATCATTGTTGTTTGTGCTAGTGAAGTCACACAACTTGTTGTTCTCAGCAGAGTTCATTTTGGCAAAGGTGGCAAGCCAAAAACAGCAGCAGCTAGAATAGGAACTATTTTTTTGTGTTTTTGAATAAAGAAAGCAAACCAAACTAAACTAAAAAATTTGGAGTTTTTGAAAAGAGGCAAACAAAACCAAGCAAACGAAACTAAGCAAACTAAAAACAAAGTAAAGAGAAAGGAAGTGAAGGACTCCCCTTGTGAAGACGTCCTTATCCTCCCCGGCAACGGTGCGAGAGAACTTGATGGCTGATGTGGAGCCTGTTGGGAACCCCAAGAGTAAGGTGTGAAGCAGCATAGTAGCAAGTTTTCCCCCAGTAAGAAACCGAGGTTATCGAACCAATAGGAGGAAGGAAACGTCACATAGGTGTTGCAAGCAACACGCAGACCTACACAACACAAACTCAAGACTTTGCCCAAACAAATCAGTGAGGTTGTCAAGCTCACCGGTTTGCTGTAACAAAGGATTAAACGTATGGTGTGGAAGGTAATGGTTTGCAGAAAGTAAACAGGTAACAGTGGAAGATGTATCAATGGTAAGGATTGGACCAGGGTCTATAGTTCACTAGAGGTGCTATCCTTAGATAAATAACATGGCATGAAGGGTAAACAAATTACAGCAGGGCAATTGACAAGAACTGAGCAAGGCATAACAATGCAATACCAGACAAAAAGATCCTATGAGATTCAATTGGGCAATACAACAATATACATAGACCGCTATCCAACTGCATCTATGACTAGAAGTCCACCTTCATGTTATCATCCGAACCCCCTCCAGTATTAAGTTGCAAGCAACAGACAACTGCTTTAAGCAAAGTGTGTAAGGTAAACAATCCACTTGTTCCATGAATAAGAGACCGTTGTTTTCTCCCTAGTGGCAACAGCACATCTACAACCGAAGAGATTTCTGTCACTTCCCTTGGAAACTAGAGGCATGAACCAACTATCGAGCATAAATACCCCCTCTTGGAGTCACTAGCAACTACTTGGCCAAGATAGCTACTAACAACAGAGAGCATGCAAGATCACAAACAACACAGACATGATAGAATCATAAAGAAAAAACCATTAATAAATCTGGCATAGTAATCTCAATATCCATCGGATCCCCACAAACACAACATGCATGATTACAAATAGATTAGATCTTGATCATGAACGGAGCTCACAAGATCTATACATGAAAGCACAAGCAGGAGATATAACCATCTAGCTACTACATGGACCCATAGTCCAAGGTGGAACTACTCACGCTTCATACCGGATAGAAGGCCTCCGGGATGATCTCCCCTCCGGCAGGGTGCTGGGAAGAACTTTAGATCCCCCCATCTAGGGACAACGGTGACGGCGGCTACAGAAGGTTTCGTGGAGTTTTGATCGGGTGCCTAGGGTTTCTGCATCGGGGGCTTCTTATAGGCGAAGAGGCGAGGCTGGGAGGCGGCCAGGGAGCCCACACCCTACCCAGGCGCGGGGTGGGCCCACCCGTACCTAGGGGGGTCTGGCCGCCCTGGTCCGCTTCTCCGTCTCTCTTTTGGACTTCGTGTCGCCCACGGTAAAATACTGACTTTGACTTTTGTCCCGTCCAATTCCAAGAATATTGATTTTCTGCCTTTCTGGAACCAAAAACAGAAGAAAACATGCAACTAGCACTGTGGCAACTTGTTAATAGGTTAGTTCTAGAAAATATATAAAAACACCTCAAAGTGTAGACAAAGCAAAGCAAAGTAGATACTAAACAAGCATGGAGCATCAAAAATTATAGATACCTTTCTAACGTATCAGCTGCCATGATGAAGAAGAAGGCCTCCGGGATGATCTCCCCTCCGGCAGGGTTTCGGGAAGAGCTTCAAATCCCCCCGATCTAGGTACGATGGTGGCGGCGGTTATAGACGGTTTCGTGGAATATTGATCGGGTTCTTAGGGTTTCGGCATCGGGGGCTTCTTATAGGCGAAGAGGCGAGGCTGGGAGGCGGCCAGGGGAACCACACCCTGCCTAGGCACGGGCCCACCCTAGGACGCGCCTGGGGGGTGTGGCCCACCTATGGCTCCCCTCCGTCTCTCCTCTGGACTCCTTGTTCTCCTCAATGAAATATTGACTTTGGCTTTTGTCCCGTCCAATTTCGAGAATATTTCCTTACTAGATTTTCTGGAACCAAAAACAATAGAAAATAGGCAACTGTCATTGTGGCAACTTGTTAATAGGTTAGTACCAGAAATCATGTAAAAAACACCTCAAAGTGTGGACAGACAAAGCAAAGTAGATATTAAACAAGCATGGAACATAAAAAATTATAGATACGTTTCCGACGTATCAGAGATTTCTTCCCCAATTGCTTCCCCAAAGTACTCTCCTCCACATCTCTCCATTTCATCCAAAAATTTCAAGTTATTTGTCCCTAGTTTGCAAAATTCGTCGAAATCTCAAATCCCACAAGTACACTTTTTCTTGTTCCTGTGATATGACATTATAGTGATCAACTCACTTGCTTGCAAGGCTATGTCAATGTGATATCACCGAGAGGGCACTGAGTATATCTCTCCATCATATGGATGGAAAATCTCAATCTTGATCCATGAGCCTCAACTGACACTTTACAAATACCCGACGACACCTTTATAATTACCCTGTAATGGTATGACGTTTGATGTAATCAAAGTACTTTTCTGGTGAAAGTGATTGGCGTGATCTCATGGTCTAAGGACATTGAGTTACTTCGAATGTGATAGCAATTTAAACTTGATGACATGATCATATTGCTACATCTACTTCGGGTGGCTGTTCATCATATAATTCTCCAATGGTATGACCCTGTTATTAACAACATCCAATGTTATGATCAGGCAACCTTTGATCATCTGTTAATCAACATGCTAGTATAAAGAGAGGCTTTACTAGGAACCATTTTTATTTATAAATAACACATGTATTAATGTTTCCCTATTAATACAATTCTAACAAGAAAAATAAACATCTATTATAAACCTGGAATAGCATAATGACCACTTTATTATTGTCTCTCGGGCATATTCCTTTCATTGTCTCTCGCATCTTGGGATTGTGTTAGTGGATGTCGGGCGATGGATTCGGAAGGAGAGGTTCCATATGGGTGCTCTCAACATGTAACATCACAACATGGTGTCCCTTCCTTTGGCCATGTGGGTGGTGTGGGGCTTCGCCGCGGGTAACACTCGCTTTGGTGGGAATCCTTGGTCAAGATCCGGAGGCTTTGTGTTGTATTTATTTTGCTGTGAGGATCTGAGAGAAAAATTTGTGCTTGGGCGTCAGCGACTGTGATTCATGCGGGCGTCACTTCCCTCTTGGGGTCTTGTTTTTTGTATCATCTTCATGACTAGGTTCCAGGTGAAAAATTTAGCCCGGCAGGCTCGGCGATGGCAAAATCCCGTCATGACCCTCTTGGAGCATCGTCTTGGAGCATGTTGGATTCATCATTGGTGTGAATCTTCTTTGACTTCTTCGCTAGTCTATGTTGCCTCACATCAGGTGGCTTTTCCTACATGTTCGACTTCGAGTCGGTGATTCAGCGCCATTTCTCATGCCGGCTTTCTTATTGACCTGCTTGTATGAGGATTTCCCCTTCACTTTGAGTCGGCTCAGCCTTGTATCTTTTTTGTAAAGCAAGGAGAAATATTGTTTAGAGGATATTAATGATGTTTAAGAGAATAGTTGTTGGAATCTTCTGTGAAAACCCTCGCCTTGCACTTCTTCAAAATAGTCCAAGAAGTAAGCATAGTCAGAGATATAATCACCTTCAAATTGGGGACACACCTCGAAATGTTGGTCCACCAATAATGAATGGAGAGCCCGCCGAACAATCAAAGATTCTAAAAAATCAAGGCCAAGTGAATCTTTGATCATTCCCCATAGCCTCTTAGTATAGCGGCATTGGAAGAAGAGATACACCACCATCGCTTGAGTTTGCTTGCAAAGGGGACAAGGGTCACAATTTGTCCATCCACGTTTCTCTAGACGATCTTGTCCATATGCATTTCTTAATTTTAATAGCTACCCAAGAGATTTTTTTCTTGGGAAGTTCCCAAACCTTCCACACCGTTTTGTTCATGTATGTCCTTGTGGCCCCATAGAATTGGGCTTTGTGTGCCAAAGTTGTCGAGTATTCTTTTCTAGGAGTGGGTTCTATGATATTGAGTCTTCCACCTCTTCTTGAAGACGCACAACTCCCCCTAAAGATCAAAAACTCTTCAATGTGGGGAATTTTAAACTTGATGTCCATTTTGATCTTTGATATGACACCCAACATTGGGAGAGCTAGGGAACGACTGGCATCATGCAGAATTGGGGTGGAACAAGTTGCTTTTAATGAGCCGAAGGAGCTACTCCCTCCATCCTGAATTAAATGACCCATCCATTTAGTCAAAATCGATGACTTC
The DNA here is from genome assembly GCA_916181665.1 of Avena sativa. NCBI lineage: Eukaryota > Viridiplantae > Streptophyta > Magnoliopsida > Poales > Poaceae > Avena > Avena sativa. The sequence goes on from OV702297.1 coordinate 20,328,739, forward strand.
TAAGTCAAGGTGGAAACGGGGACAGGGATGGCCGGGGATGAATCCACCGTCCCCTCCCTGATCCCTGCCAATCCCATCCCCCCTAGTCCCCGCTAAGCTATCGGGGGGCAAATGGCCCCTGTCCCCGCCATTGACGGATACCCGATCCCTGCCGGGGTCTCCATGGGGACCTCGACGTCGATGAGTCCTCCTTGAAGACACGGAATAGCTCCTCCTTGATACGTTGGAAACGTATCTATAATTTTTGATGCTCCAGGCTTGTTTAGTATCTACTTTGCTTTACTTGTCCACACTTTGAGGTGTTTTTTACATGTTTTCTGGTACTAACCTACTAACAAGTTGTAACAGTGCCAGATGCATGTTTTCTGCTGTTTTTGGTTTTAGAAAAGTTAGTAAAGAAATATTCTCGGAATTAGACGGGACAAAGGACAAAGTCAATTACTTTCCGTGGGGAACAAGAAGTCCAGAGGAGAGCCGGAGGGGCCGGCCAGAGGGGCCAGACCCACCCCAGACGCGGGTGGGCCCCACCTCGCGCCTGGCTAGGATTTGGTTGCCCTGGCGGCCGCCTCAGTATCCCCCTTCGCCTATAAGAAGCCCCCGATGCAGAAACCCTGGGTACCAGATCAAATATCCACGAAACCGTCTGTAGCCGCTGCCACCATCGTCCCTAGATCAGGGGATCTGAAGTTCTTCCCGCACCCTACTGGAGGGGAGGTCATCCCGGAGGCCTTCTGTCCGGTATGATGCATGAGTATTTCCACCTTGGACTATGGGTCCATGTAGTAGCTAGATGGTTGTATCTCCTCCTTTGTGCTTTCATGTATAGATCTTGTGAGCTCCGTTCATGATCAAGATCTAATCTATTTGTAATCATGCATGTTGTGTTTGCGGGGATCCGATGGATATTGAGATAATTATGTCAGTTTGATTAATGGTTTTGTCTTTATGATTCTATCATGTCTGTGTTGTTTGTGATCTTGCATGCTCTCCGTTGTTAGTAGCTATCTTGGCCAAGTAGTTGCTAGTGAGTCCAAGAGGGAGTATGTATGCTCGATAGTGGGTTCATGCCTCTAGTTTCCAAGGGAAGTGACAGAAATCTCTTCGGTTGTAGATGTGTTGTTGCCACTAGGGAGAAAACAACGGTCTCTTGTTCATGGAACAAGTGGATTGTTTACCTTACACACTTTGCTTAAAGAAGATGTCTATTGCTTGCAACTTAATACTGGAGAGGGTTCGGATGATAACATGAAGGTGGACTTCTAGTCATAAATGCATTTGGATGACGGTCTATGTATGTTGTTGTATTGCCCAATCGAATCTCATAGGATCTTTTTGTCTGGTATTGCATTGTTATGCCTTACTCAGTTCCTGTCAATTGCCCTGCTGTAATTTGTTTACCCTTCATGCCATGTTGTTTATCTAAGGAGAGCACCTCTAGTGAACTATGGACCCCAGTCCAATCTTTACCATTGATACATCTTACACTGTTACTTGTTTACTTGCTGCAAACCATTACCTTCCACACCATTCATTTAATCTTTTGTTACAGCAAACTGGTGAGCTTGACAACCTCACTGTTCGTTGGGGCAAAGTCTTGAGTTTGTGTTGTGCAGGTCTGCGTGTTGCTTGCAACACCTGTGTGACGTTTCCTTCCTCTTTCTGGTTCGATAACCTTGGTCTCAACTGAGGGAAAACTTGCTGCTTGGTCTTCACACCCTGCGCTTGGGGTTACCAACAAAGTGCCACGTCGAGCACCATCAAATCTTTCTAGCGCTGTTGCAGGGGATGCTAAGGACGTCTTCACTAGGGGAGTCCTTCACTTCCTTTTTCTTTACTTTGTTTTTAGTTTACTTTGTTTCTTTTGCTTGGTTTTGTTTGCCTCTTTCCAAAAAATCCAAAAAAATTTATTCTAGTTTGGTTTGCTTGCTTTATTCAAAAACACACAAAAATTAGTTCCTACTCTAGTTGGTGGTCTGTTATTGCCTTGCTTGGTCATGTTTTCTATCAATGGATGGTTTCTTTGAAACTAGTTCTTATTGGCAAGGTGGGTTCATGGAAGAACAAAAGTATTATTATAAGGAACACCGTTTGTCACAAAAAGGGAAACACTTATGGGAGCCAATTAATAAGTTGAATACTATTGCTAGAGAGGTGTGCTCTACTTATAATGTTACTTATTGCTTTGATAAAGCTTATTGTTGTAGGAGGTATAAACACCTACCCTTTCAATGTGAGTATAATGATAATGTCACCATATCTTCTTATGTTAAGGGAAATTATGACTTTTATGATGTGGAACAAATTGAAGAATTTATTGCTTTCAAGGGTGCATTTGAACTTGCTAGTTTGCTTGAAAATACTGATGATGCACCTTATGAACATGAGGTTTATGAGATACTTAAATTTTGCTTTGACAATTACAAGGAAGCAAATGGCTATATTCTTGAATATTTTAATAGGCATTTTCCACAAATGGAAAAGACTAATGCCTTGCAGGAGCCTATGGAAGAAGAATTTGTTGAAACTGGAAGCTCATTAGATGAAAAAGATGAGGAGAGTGATGAACAAAGGGAGGAAGGATGGATCTATCCATGTCCACCTTCTAATGAGAGTAACTCTTTACCTCTTACATTATTTGATTGTCCCCCATGCTTACCAAAGGAGGATGAATGTTATGTTCTAGTGGATCCTTTTGAAATATCTACTCTGGGTAAAACCTGTGAAGGTTTTAATCCCACTATTTTTGAGCTTGATAGAAATTATGTGTTTGTAGATCATGAAAAGCATGCTTTATGTGATAGCTATATTGTTGAGTTTATTCATGATGCTACTGAAAATTATTATGAGAGAGGAAAGTATGGTTGTAGAAATTTTCATGGTACTGAAACACCTCCCTTTGTGCTGAAAGTTTTGAAGTTACTCTTGTTTTATCTTCCTATGCTTTCCACCATGTTCTTTGTGAATTTATTTGTGTACAAGATTCCTATGCATAGGAAGAGGGTTAGGCTTAAATGTGTTTTTAATTTGCTTCTTGATGCTCTCTTTGACTTCAATTCATATTTCTTATGTGAGCATCTTCTCAAGCTATCATACCTAACTTAAAGGCGTTAAATAAAAGTACTTGTTGGGAGATAACCCAAGAGTTTCCTTGAGTCTTGGAAGTTATTACTTCAGTAATGACCTCTCCTTATACTTTTTGTTTGCTTTTTGTGCCAAGAATGACCTCTAATGAGAGGGAAGTAAGATTTGGGGAGTTGCTGTCGCGAAACAGATTTATGTCCTCCACCAAAAAGATTCGTGAGGAGTCTCTGTAACTCGTATTGAGCTGAACATTTACGAATAAATCCCCCAGTATGTTAGCTAACTTTCGTTAGTTCAACAGTTTTTTATTTGAGCAATAGAAGATGTTCGAAAAAATCGGTTTCTACCTGCTGGTCTGTTTTGACAAATTTCTGCCATTATTTGCATTTGCTTCTTATTGATTCCTTTTTGAGTTATCTTTAGGTAAATTGAGCTTTTTGAAGGAGTTACTACAGTAGCTTGTGTTTTTAGTGAAAAGCCTTGCTGTTCCAAAGCTTTTCCAGAGGTCTAATATCTTTTGAATAAGCTAATGTTGCTAATGAAGATTGTGTGAAGGAAAAAAAATTCAGGTGTAGAGAGAGAATGATGCAATGAGATGAAGAATGGACAAAAGCTCAAGCTTGGGGATTCCACCATGGTGTCACCCCAAGAAATATCCAAGAGGTACAAGCGTCAAAGCTTGGGGATGCCCAAGGAATCTCCTTCTTCATCAATAAAAAGCTCAGGTCTGTCTAGACACTTCGTTTTTATTGTTTCATGCACAGTTGTGTTGTTCTTGGAGCGTCTTAGTTTTTGTTTGCTTTGCTTAGTTTGTTTAGTTTGCTAAAGAAGTTTGGACCCCCGTTCTCGCTGTGTTGTTTTGCAAATGAGTTTGCTTGGTGTTTGGAAAGGAGTAGTAAGTTCTTGCTTGAAGTGCAAGAGGAGCTTGCATTAACTGTGACTTAGATTTTAGCATGACATGCTAGGTGTTGTTTTAGCATTATGCTTAGTGATTATTGATGTAGCATGTCTTGTTCCAAACAATTGGGAATGCTTAATGTGCCTTTAAGAAATTATGCGTTGTTTTAGCATGCAAAAGCATAGTATTGTGGTATTCTCCTTTGATGCTTTGCTTGGGTTGACTTGGCACATGCTCACACCATGTTATGACTTTTACAAGTCACCATTAGCCTCTATGATCATTTAGTACTTGACTTGTAGTACCACTCTTTGCTTTGATTAGTTTGCTTTGTTGCACTGCATGATTTTGGTCATTATTGCTCTCTTAGTTGGTTGCTCCCAGTCTTTTGCTAGCCTCCACTTGTATGAGTAAGCTCTACTCATTGCCTCCAACTCCCAAGAAACCAAGTTTTTCCAAAGTGTCCACTATAAACTCCTATGCATGGTGTGTTACACCATTCCAAGTATATTCTTGTTTTCAACTATGTTCCAATTAAAAACTATTTTGTTATGTGAAAACTTAGTGATGAAAGCCCTCACGAACTTGATGGCACACTTTATTCTTTTCCCCTAATAAACTTGAACCATTGTGACAACTTTGTTGTATATGCTTGCACTTATAAGTTGGAATTAGCAAAACCGTGCTGTCACGGGGAACGTTTTCAACATTGCACTTGTACCTTGTTGTACTCAGTTGATATCATGTTCTTTTGTCTATGGATGTCACCGGTGTGAAATAAAGAGGGAACATGTAAATCCATGGAGTTTGTATCCTGTGTTAGAGAAACGCCTGGGCCGCTAGCCTAAGACATGCCTAATCATGGTGGAAACTTGCAGCATCACCATAGTGAGCTATCTATGAAGCATCCTCAATAAAAAGTTATGCATATGGTAAATAAAAAGATTGCTGAGATGCTCATTGTCTGCTTGCCTTGTCATTTTGGTTATGGGAAATCTCCTGTACCATGTGCAAGGGGTACCCCGTTGGCGGTTCTCAATGATATGCAAATACTTACAGTGACAAGAACTTACCTGGACCCAAAGTTGAGCATGCATGAGGTGTGGCCCTCGTATTCAAGGGACTTGAGATTGCCAACTTATACTTCGTCAAGCATATACTCCAGCTTTGCCACTTTAACCTTAACCATTTCAAGATGCTTATTATAGGGGCAATGAGGGCTGAAAGCTAACAAGTACCATAATTTTTGGAAGCTCTTTTTGAAACTTGTAATCCCTGCTTCCTTTACAAAAAGGCCTTTATTCCACCACTATTGAGTCTCCATCTACTACCTTTAGGCACCACTAAGAGAGCATAGTTGTCATTCTGTGTGCAGTGTTCCAAAGCTTATTAATTGATGCATATTGTGTTATTACTTGATCTTGTGCTACTTGTTTCTAGTCACCCTTGTGAACTTTGCAGGTGTCCTATGCATTTATATTGCTACTCTATGAGGGACAAGCTGATTGCCACTATGCTATGTTTTCTGTATGTGAAACAAACAAATGTTTTTCAATGCATGTTATTCATGATCTTTGTTTGTAGCTTGTCATGTTGCATGCATAGTTACTATGTCCTATTGTTAGAACTCCATCTTTCATGCACATGTTTAGAGTTATTTGGTCCCAGTTTTCAATGCTTGCAAATGGTTGGATCTTTATTGTGAGGGTGCATGTCACCTCAAAAACTATTCTGTTTATCACTTACCTACTCGAGGACGAGCATGAGTTAAGCTTGGGGATGTTGATACGTCGGAAACGTATCTATAATTTTTGATGCTCCATGCTTGTTTAGTATCTACTTTGCTTTACTTGTCTACACTTTGAGGTGCTTTTTACATGTTTTCTGGTACTAACCTACTAACAAGTTGCAACAGTGCCAGATGCCCATTTTCTGCTGTTTTTGGTTTCAGAAAAGTTAGTAAAGAAATATTCTCGGAATTGGACGGGACAAAGGACAAAGTCAATTACTTTCCGTGGGGAATAAGAAGTCCAGTGGAGAGCCGGAGGGGCCGGCCAGAGGGGCCAGACCCACCCCAGGCACAGGTGGGCCCCATCCTGCGCCTGGCTAGGATTTGGTCGTCCTAGCGGCTGCCTCGGTCTCCCCCTTCGCCTATAAGAAGCCCCGATGCAGAAACCCTGGGTACCCGATCAAATATCCACGAAACCGTCTATTGCCGTCGCCACCATCGTCCCTAGATCGGGGGGATCTGAAGTTCTTCCCGGCACCCTGCCGGAGGGGAAATCATCCCGGAGGCCTTCTCTCCGGTATGATGCGTGAGTAGTTCCACCTTGGACTATGGGTCCATGTAGTAGCTAGATGGTTGTATCTCCTCCTTTGTGCTTTCATGTATAGATCTTGTGAGCTCCGTTCATGATCAAGATCTAATCTATTTGTAATCATGCATGTTGTGTTTGCGGGGATCCGATGGATATTGAGATTATTATGTTGGTTTGATTAATGGTTTTGTATTTATGATTCTATCATGTCTGAGTTATTTATGATCTTGCATGCTCTCCTTTGTTAGTAGCTATCTTGGCCAAGTAGTTGCTAGTGACTCCAAGAGGGGGTATTTATGCTCGATAGTGGGTTCATGCCTCTAGTTTACAAGGGAAGTGATAGAAATCTCTTCGGTTGTAGATGTGCTGTTGCTACTAGGGAGAAAACAACGGTCTCTTGTTCATGGAACATGTGGACTGTTTACCTTACACACTTTGCTTAAAGCAGTTGTTTATTGCTTGCAACTTAATACTGGAGGGGGTTCGGATGATAACCTGAAGGTGGACTTCTAGTCATAGATGTAGTTGGATGGCGGTCTATGTATCTTGTTGTATTGCCCAATCAACCTTATAGGATCTTTCTGACTAGTAATTGCATTGTTATGCCTTGCTCAGTTCCTGTCAATTGCCATGTTATAATTTGTTTACCCTTCATGCCATGTTGTTTATCTAAGGAGAGCACCTCTAGTGAACTATGGACCCCGGTCCAATCTTTACCATTGATACATCTTCCACTGTTACTTGTTTACTTGCTGCAAACCATTACCTTCCACACCATTCGTTTAATCCTTTATTACAGCAAACCGGTGAGCTTGACAACCCCGTTGTTCATTGGGGCAAAGTCTTGAGTTTGTGTTGTGCAGGTAACCATGTTGCTTGCAACACATGTGTGACGTTTCCTTCCTCCTTCTGGTTCGATAACCTCGGTCTCAACTGAGGGAAAACTTGTTGCTTGCTCTTCACACCCTGCGCTTGGGGTTACCAACAAAGTGCCACATCGAGCACCATCACTCCTTATGAAGCCGACGAGATCCTCGGAGAAGAGACCCTCCTTGCCGATGTCGACGAGCTCCTCCTGTCGGTGGTCGCCCACCTTGCTTTCTCGAGGAGTAGGAGGCAAGGGGCAGGCGCAGGTGGAGAGTCGGCGAGGAGGGTAAGAGGCACAAGTGATCGGAAGGGGCGGGCCGCTGGTGCAGCTGGCGAGCCGGCGACGACCGACGAGGTGCAGGTGACGAAAGGGGCACTGGGGTTGGCGCGATTTGGGGAAGATGAGTAACGGCGGCTGGGAGGTGAGAGGGGAAAAAGAATTTGATGTGGTCGAGTGGAGACGTTTGGTATGTTAGATTGTGTATCTGTATGATAGGTGGGGTCCAGGGTATCCATGGAGACTCCATGGAGAGGATTTGATCCCCATACCCGCCCCGCTATTCCCATCGGGCCAATTTGCTCCACATCCCTGGTTTCAGGCGGGTATATACCCACGGGTACCTGGTTCCATGGGGAAAACTGCCAACTTGACTTCTAAGTTGAATCTAGTGTATATACGAAAGTATTAAAAACTATATTAAATCAATATCAATAGGTCCGATATAGTTTCATATTGTTATTAATAAATATTAAAGTAATTGATATTCTTTCTATATGTTTGATCAACCACAATAAATGTCCGCTTTTTACAAAATTATATAGTACATCACATAATTCAGAATGAAGGGAGTAGCCAACTAGGCGAACAGATGCCAATGCGGCTTGTCCGGCGAGAAGCTCGAAGTGAGGCACATTGGTCACTTTGTCAGCGGCTCAGCGCCTGCAACTATTCCTTTGTTTGACAATGTCAGCTGTCCTGACTCTGTGATGCAGTTGAGAGCATCTTAACCGCCACCAGCCAGTCAACCGAACCCACAACCATAGCAGTTCCAAGATCCTGTTATTTAGATGACTGAGAGCTGTGAGTATCTGCGCATTATTCTCGTTTCTTATGCGCCTCTTGTTTACTCTCACCCTCTTGTATTTAAACGCTTCCGTTTCTAGTGTAGAGATTCACGGACAATGCTGTGAGTTCCGGACAAAAGATAGTATCCATTTTGACATTCCACACTCACCACTAAATTCACTGTAAACCATGGATAGGAGACATGCTACCATCTGCATTCTCTTAGTAATCGTGTTACTTGGTAATTTTGCTTCCGCAGCAGGTTCGTGCTTTGGATCTCCATTTATCTTTTTTTTTGGGGGCAAAGGAAAGGATCCCCCTCTGTATTTGATCACAAACTGCATGCACATGGCGGATTTAACGCAATTTGATTCTTCCTATTTATGTTAAATTCTTGTGATTCTTCTAATTAATGGAAGTAAACATATATTCTCTTTAATTATGTCGTCAATATTTCTTGCATGCGCAGACGACTATTGCTGGGAAGAATACAATGACAGTGCACTTTGCGCTGATTTCATGTGCAACTTGGACTGCTGGCTGAACGCCAAACTGTTTGCGGGCGAGAAACCAAATCTCAAGAAATACTGGTGCACGGGATCAGGACTAAAGCACCGTTGCCACTGCTATTATTGCGTGCCCTGGGACTAAACAGCATAGCCGCTTCCATGTATCACCGTACGTGGAGAGCCAATAATTTGTGGCGTCATTAGTTAGTCTCGCCTCAGTCGCAGTGTAGGAATTTTGATGGTGCTACTCGTAATTTAGTTTCGCTTTGGTTGCCGCAATCGCTTTTTTAGGGAGACTGATTGATACAATCGGTTTGTTGGTCCTTGCTTTGTATCCCAGTAATTTCCATTTTCTTTTATAGATATAATTGAGACTTCGCTTTTTTTTTCATTACATGTGAGTTCCTTGGGAATATTGTAATGGAGGATAGATCGTGCATTGAAATGACACAACTTTCTACGACATAAAGTTCCCTTGAAGTTTATCGCAGCTCCCCTTTCTATCAAGGAATAATCCCCCTTTGGGCAAAGAACGAATTTTATCCGCTTGTCATGAATCTGATCTTATGTATCCTCCTGCGCCAAGCAAAGCATCACCTATTAATTCTGAAAAAGGCTGCAATGAAGTGCTTACAAATAACAAATGAGTAACACGGCACCCCTGAATTTCCGAAAATACTTTTGGCATTCGATTCCCTCGGGTGCGCCTCTTCATGTTTTTCCTATGCCTGCAGGGGCAGCAGCTTTTATGTGTGTTGTGTTGTGTTGTGCTGTGTTGACAACTGAAAATCTGAAAGAATGTGTTCGTGTGTGGTGCGTGTGAAATGGGTTTAGTTTCCACGACGTCGTAGTATCGCTTGCAGGCGTGCATGGAGCATGAGCACATGGATCGACCACGAGATGATTCATCAGAACTGAAATTGGTTTTGACCATTCCGGACGCTTGTCAGCGTTGAAAACTTTGCCCAACTGCTCCATGACACTATGCTCGGTCACATCACATGCCCTAGACAGTAGGCCATACTGAAACTGTTGTAGCCATGTTGCAATCGGCCTTTCATTTCCTTGTACTAATTCGTTTTAAAATATAAGATGTTTTAGCTTTATAAAAAAAATATTTAGATTTTTATAATATATAGATTCAAAGTAAACCTCTATAAACCTACACACTAAAAATACTCCCTCCGGCCCATATTAATTGACTCAAATTTGTCTAGATTTAAATGAATCTAGACACTATTTAGTATATAGATTAATCTAAATTTTGATAAATCAAAATCAATTAATATGGTCCGAAGGGAGTAGTCTACATACATCTGTTTCACAAAGCTAAAACATCTTATATATCATAAAAGAGTAGAATACTATGAAGTGCTTCCTAGACTTTGGTTGCCACAGGCCCACAGCTAGCACTTGATTACTCCCACCCACTAACACAACTGCTGCACTAATCAAATGCTAGATCAGCTTGCACTCGTAGCTGTGACAACTTCGATATGGAAAGGAAGTTCTAGTAATCAGTGGTGAATCCTGGAATTCTTCCAAGACAGAATTGACAGTTCTGTTGTTGTGACTGATTAGCCGTATAGTATAGCCACGGTGAAGACGCATCTGAAAAGCTGTGACTCCAAACTGAGAGGACTCTTTAAGAAACGAAAATGTTACGAAGCTTTTGCTTGATTTAGTCAGGCCCATAGATGGAATAGAGTGAGTTGTGCTCTATTGTTGGACTGCATGCACACGTAGAGTAGAGGATACACTACAAACAAACAGAAAAATCGTGCTCATACAGGTGTATCGCCAGTTAAACTAAACACGCTTGATGAAGGCATCATGATATCAGTCTGTGGTAATCAACCACTGTCGCAGCATGATTACTTACTTGAGTTTTCAGCCACGTCAGGTACCACTTCGTTATAATACTCCTCATGTGATACTCCCTGCTTTGACTTTCCTGTGTCTATCTCTCGTCCACTTGCCCACCCTCTCCAACAGTCCTTCGAATAGAATATGTCATCGTGCATAACAAAAGAAAATGTCTACGTTCCAATGCAGTTGAAATTGTGATTTAAATACTGTTCTCTGACAATAAGTAAAGTGTAAGTTTGGATACCATCTCTATGTCTGAACCTCCTTTCCTAATGAAAACGGTTCTCTATATATGTCGCTTTTGCCATGTCTTGTCTTATTAAGAACACACTATATTGTTCCTTAGGACTATGTCAATGGCTATTTGTCACCTAACATGAAAGACAACATGACTATCCAGTCTTCCAGATGGCAGCTCTAAAGGAAGCCCTGAGAAAGACATCCCTGTTTTTGCATGATTGCTGCTGACTTTCCATGCTGCAAGTTTCAAAACCCTGATGTTGCTTGCTCTTTCATGTTTCAACTTTCAACCCGCTGATATTCTAATGTACACGAATCTTATACTATAAACTAGTACTCCATATACAATTAGTGCTTCTTCTTACTCCTACAACGCATCATGCCCTCAGCCACACTTGACCTGTCTGTCTTATTTTCGAAAAGGGCGAGTCCTCGGCCTCTTCATTATCAATTACTGTCAACTAATCGGACACTGTGTGCCCAACGCCAATCAACCACAGTAATTTGTGAAGTCTTTGAGGTGAGGTTATGCTGATAATCTATTATGACATCAGTTACGTAGGTGAAATGAGCAGATCTTAATAGGGTCAATAGAAGCTGAATCATTAGTTAACACCAGACATAATGATTCACTTAGCTTGGAAATCATGATAATATATGATGGTTCATAACCTTTTTCTAAGAAAATAATCCCTCTTTCACAAGGTCAGAGACCAAAATCCTGTTAATTTTTATGGTCAGATTGTATTTCTTTTTTGCCTTCGTCATTGGACCTCTCACCACCATGATACAATAGGCCGGGGACGAGGCCAGAGAGTTAAAAGAAAACTGGGCTGCTTCATGGGCCATATATAGGTCCGATCACTCTGCTTGTAAATTGTCAAGGGAAGCCTGGAGGCGCCGGCCTCCTCGGTGGACTTGCACATTTGGCTGAGTCCACATCTTCTCTGAGACTCTGACTGTCTACACTGCAAGTCGCTAATTACATCCAACAAGGTACCAGCTGAATAGATGATGCAACTACAGTATGGTTCTTACTGCGGTCATGGTCCTCCCTCCGTTTTAAAATATAAGATGTTTTAGATTTGTGAAAAAAATGTATTTAAAATTATTTTAGTGTGTAGGTTTATTTCAAATCTCACTGAATCTACGTATTGAAAGAAGTTTAGATACATTTTCTTTACAAACCTAAAACATCTTATATTTTGAAACGGAGAAAGTTCATGAGAAGTATCCCTGATGCACCACACGTGCATAGCATAGAATTTTTCAGGTTTTGCAGCCTTGGAAAATAAAATTATAGCCTCCACGATGCACTATACTTAGGCATTTTACAATGAAGTGTATCTTAGCACGTTATTATAGGAAAAATAAATGGTTAAAGACAACTGTATTATTTTTAAGTGGTGTCTTTACATTTAATAATTTGGAGGACATGCATGCATGTGATTGGTCTAGCAATGTTTTTTGCCAACTCCCTCCATCTCAGTTTAAAGGACACAATATAGAAACCATGCAATCCTAAAAAATCTTGACACAATAGCATTTAATTCCTGTAATTAGTACTCCACTGTGTTCTCCTCGCCTCCCGCATAACCCTTTCCCCTCCCGTATTCGCCTCCCGCGTAACCCTTCCCCCTCCCGTAGTGTGAAAAAAACTAATTTCTTGCATGTATGTAAACAAAAGTATCTTCACCAATGCATGCAACGGAAATATAGCATAATTTTCTGATTTAGTTAACCCTGCAATTAACTCGGGCTATTATTACGCATAGAGTTAGGCATGTTTCCTCCTTTACATTTAATTCCTTGCGCTGGTGGAGAGCCAAATTAGTCCAATTAGAGACACCTAGGGTCCAGAGAATTACAAATTGGGTCCTTTAAACCGGGACGAAGGGAGTATAATTTTATGCAATGTGATTGATCCAGCATGTGATTGGTCTAGCAATGTTTTTGTTGTCATGCTCGCAAGACGAGATGGTTGAGTGCTCATTGCTAGACCAATATACTTGGTCAACGACTGCCATGTCCATGGGCACTCAACCGTCTCCTCCTGCGACAAGACAAAACATCAACACCCGCTACCCTCTTGTTAGGCCCTATATACTTGGTCAGATCCAGACGGGCCCGTGAAGCTCTCGATGTCATGCTCAGTAGGCCCACTGTCATCACCACCATCCTCGTCACGAACTGCTTATCAGGCCAACCGAAGGCAACAAGGTCGAACCCGACCCGACCCGTCCTGACCCATATCGGACACTAAGGGCCTAGATTTGGGCCTATAGGACTTCACTGATGGAGCTATAGCACCCATCGTCCCGTCCACCAACTAGTGGGGTCACCACCTCGTCGACCACATGTACTGCACTAGGGAAACCTCGCTATTGCACCGGATCGGCGCCACCGAGATGCACCTCTTGGACCAGACACAGGGTGGACGGGTCGCTGGATCTGGGGTAGCGAGAGAGGGACTTTACTAGCCCTCCGGGGCTCGTACAGGCTTGTTCAGCCTGGTGTGTCACGGATGTCTTGTTCGTCTGACACCTGCTGATGGCGGCGGAGGACGTCCTCTAGGTGGATGTGTTTTTGCCGCCCTCCGCCCCTAATGGCCCGGTGTCCTCTTGTCAGTGCATTTGGTCAGCTACAACCTTTGGTGGTGGAGGTTGTTCCCTCCGGCTTGGTTGTGTTACTGCCTCCCCTTGTCTACAGTTTTTTTTTCTATGGGCGTCCAGCCTCGCAATGTTTGCCATGGTGAGACAACGATGGTGACTTCAAGGCCATGGTGATGTATGTTGGTGGATGGCAAGATTGGTGGAGCTTTGCGGATTGTCCAGAGTGTTTTTTTTTGTGTGTGTGTGTGCAGGGGGAGGGGTCGGGAGAAATCCCTGTCATCTTGGCACCGGAGCGGTAACAACTGAGAGTGTTGTCGTTCCTTCGTGAAGGACGCGAGGTGTACCTCTTCCCACTCCTCAGGGCTTAGCGGGAGGAACTGTAGGATCAATCAGGACAGCAGTGTCGTCGTTGTAATTTTTTTTCTTGAAGGTGTTGTTTGGTATGTGAAGAATCAGAGTGCTAGGATCATGGTGTGAATTCGTCCGAGGGTGTGACGGTTGCGGGTCTTCTTTGTTTTTATCGATCCGTCGGTGTTAGTATTTTTTTCTCTTTGTTCTTTTGGACTTGATTGTGATGTATTTGCCTTAGCAATGAATTTATAATTATACTATGTGATACTATATTAATATAGCGGGACGAATGTTTCGAGCACCACAAGAAACCTCAGCACTACTCCCTCCGTTCACAAATAAGTGTACTTCTAGCCTTGTCCTAAGTCAAACATAGTAAAGTTTGACTAACTTTTTAGAAAAAGTATCCACATTTATGATACTAAATTGGTACCATTAGATTTGTTTTTAAATCTAATTTCATAATATGTCAATTTGATGTAATATATGTTTCTATATTTCTCTATAAAATTGATCAAATTTAGTTATGTTTGACTTAGGCAAAAGCTAAATGTACACTTATTTGCGGAGGGAGGGAATAGTAAGCAACTGGTACAGGAGATGATCGCCCGTCTGAACAACGGCCACCCATTTGTTCTCGTACGGCCTTAAAAAAAACGCCTTAGGGCATCACCTATGTATATAGAAGAACTTGTCCATAAGCTGGGACCCACATATCACACCACAAGCTTATGGATAGCCTCATAATGTATCTAGTTGAACTTGTCTATAAGCTGGCCCCACATGTCAATTAAAGTTCTATACATGCAAGAGAGAGGGAAGAAGCTAAAATAATATTTTATTGCTTATGGACAACCCACAAGCTTGTAGGTCACCTTTAAGATTTTGAGCTTATGGATAGCTTATTGATAGCCTCTACTATATATGTGGAACTTCTTATAGTCTACTTTTTGCTTATGGATAGCCTTATTGCCAACATAGTGGATGCCCTTAGATGCTCTTAGCCGTACCGGGCGTTCTGCAGCCGGTCCTGTCTGGTCCATCGCCGCGGCCGGTTTCTGGTGTTGTGCAGCGGCCCAGGGCAAGGCAACGCAGGCATCCATTGCGCAATAAAGGCCATCGCCCACGCCGTCCGCACATGTACCGGAATGTACAAGTAGGATATGACATGACGCAACGCGACGAGGTTTACCGCCATCTATTCCTATTGATCTACTGCTGCATTGGCACGACCCTCCTGTCTTGCCATGATGCGTCGAGTCGAAACGGGTCACGCTCCAGGTGAATTACTGAAGAGATTATTACTGAAACCGAAACAGCTACGCGTGCAGTGCACGCTCCTTCTAGCTTGCGATGATCGACAATCGAGTGAACATCAACAAGACAGCAGAGACCTGAGAACACGGGTTGTCTCTGGTTTGTGCCCAGATTGCTTCACCAAATATTGGGCTAGCCAAAATTTTGGCTGAGCCTTTGTTTGCTCACAAGTTGATTAACATTGGCTAAAAAATTGAACTAGAGTTGGTAGTAAAGCATTGGCATGCTAAAAAATTGACAACAATCTAAACAAGAGTCAACCTTTTGGTCATGACCAAAATATTAATAAGGTACACTTTGGTCACAATCCAAACACACCCACAATCCAAACACACCCTCAATACACCATGCATGATCTGATTGAGGCTGAGACGATGAGACCGATGATTCTCTAGAGCAATCCACGTCTAATCCTCAATCTAAATCTGTAGACCAGTGGTTGGATTGGATGTGCGCAATGAGTGGTCGAGTGATCGGCAAAATCCAGTACGGGGGCCGCCGCTGCCGCTCCGGGTCCCTTTTTTATCCTAGACCAGAGGCGCGCAGGCTAAGGAATAGCTGGCGCTCCCAGTCCCAGCCATCATTGAGCGTGTGTGCACGACGAGCCCATTTCTCAGATCCGCACGGTGGCACTCCCCACTCCAGCATGGCACCGAGAAAAAGGCGCGACCTTGCCGATGCCGATGCCAGCGCGCTGGTCCATCCGTGCCCCCCGCGAGTGGCGCGGTTCAGTAGTAGTAGCCGAGAGCGGCGTCTCCACGCAGGTTCAGTTTCACTCCTCCACCTCCACCTCCACGCACTGACGCTTGACGGGACGCGCGCCGCCCAAGTAATTAGGCAGCCATCATTACTGCGCGCATGCACGCCGAGGAGGAGAGAGCGAGGATGCCGCCTTGTTTAAGTACATAGTAATTGAGTGAGAACTGAGAATGCTGCGCGGTGTGGGGCGGGACTAGTAGTACTAGTAGCTGGCAGGCGTGGTAGGTTTTGTATTGATTACAGTTACTAGTAGTAACTTACTACAGGCTTTACCGCCAAGATTACTTAATTATTGCTGCACTCAACCGAGCTCTGTCCGTGCGTGCACGACGCTACGTGATTCGCCCTGATTGCACCGCGCATTATTCACAGTGGCCGTGATGATTTGTGTAGTAGCAGTGCGGAGTGCGTGATACTGTACGACGGTCTCGAGGATACGGAGTGGAACAGCGTCAGCGAGTGAAGCGCTTTGCTAAGTCTTCAATTTTTTTCCTACCTAGGACAAATACGCACATGCATTTTGCAGCCAAAATGTGACGACCTATATTTGTTTGTCAGTACTATATATATAGGCAATATAGCTTGCCAAACCTGCGATGCAAAAGTAGTCCGTACAATACAAGACGCAATCCTGTTTCCGCGTGTGAGTAGTACTGTAGTAGTATATGTTTTCTTTCCACACGCGAACAATGATCGGTCACGGCCATGTGCTGGACATTTGTTCCGACGTGGCGAGGAAGAGAATCCCTCCCACGGCACCGGGCATAGGGTTCTTCTCTTGGCTCCGGGAACCAACCAGGACGTACTGTACGTACGGGTCTCCCCTCGGATCCAAACGCTGCAAACAGTTCTCGTCGGCCCGGGACGCTTCTCCAGGTCCAGTGCGGAGCACGTCAGAGCAGCGCAAGGCAACAAAAGCGCAGCGCACCAGTGCAGAGCAGCAGACCGGTGGAGGGAGGGAGGGCGGAGGAGAGGGAAACGGACGATCGCTAGCTCGCACAGGCCACGGTAGGTAGGTGGCGCCAAATGGAAGCCAACAAAGAGTGCTTTCGACTCTGCCGGTTTTGTAGCCCTTTTCAGATTAACCGGAGAACCCATCAAGCCTTCACGGGTAAGCAAAGGAAAGGAAAGCCGGTCAAAGCTTTGTACAACTACGGTCTACGGTCTACGGTTTCTGGCATAGTAGTAGTATAGGTAATTAAGCGGTGGCACCCAAGTTGGTCGATTCGCTACAGTGGCGCTAGTCCCCGTGTTCCCCGCTCCGGTTAAATGCCGCCTCGCCACATTTATTAGTGGAGTATTCACGAAAGCAACAGTGGAAGATGGCCAGGGACACTTCATTTCTCATTCTTATTCCTAGGAGTAGCTCTATTAAATGCCCATTTATCGAACTTTTCAGCAACTTTGGAATCGAAACTGATATAGTACTACACACCTTGCGAAGGTGCAGCGAAGAACGCTGCTATGCACACCATGCTTTTCTGCACGATGATGCTCGTCCGACGTTGAAATCAGGCCGTGTGTATCGCACCGTGCAGCGGACATGTCGTACACACATACTAGTATGAAAAAAAGTCGTGTGCACAGCACAGCAGATTCGTCCAGCGAATGAAATACTATGAACGAAGCGACGGAACCATCGAACAAATATCCTTCTAAAAAATCGTCGTGTGGCGTTCGACCTTTGGAGTAGTACTCCACTTGAGATGGCTTAGGCTAGCAAATAGTAGTAGAGGTTAGGCTCATGTATACCATAGTAGTATGTTGGAGTAGAAAATTTAATGATAAATACATTTTAAGTTATGAGTAAAATCGATACTCTTTTCATTTCAGTTTACAGGTCCTGTGCGATTTATCTAGATTATCAATTTACTTAATAAATATAAATTATATAGCATAAAAATTATACTATTAGACACTTTAAATATTATGTTTTTAATGAGATAATTTTTTTACTATAAAATTAATACTTTAGTGGTCAAACTGATAACCTTAGATATAAGCGCAAGACTTGTAAACCGAAACATAGAGAAAGTACAATAAGTATCTTAAAATACGCGATCGCAACAATCGACACTTAAATACGACTCACTGTTTTATCTACCGTCACCGTAGCTCGTAGAGCATGGTATTTGATGATGTGGCACTGCGGTAGCCAGTCTCATGCAGTGAGACTTTCTTTTTTTCAAAAAACAACCCATTCAAACTGCTTTACAATCCAAGTCTACGGGTCATTGGTATGACTCACATATGGATCCCACTTGATAGCCTCATCCACACTCTTTTTTCTCTCTCCTCTCTCTCCCTCCGTCCCACACGTCTTCATCGCTCGTCTCCCCACGCCAGTAGAGCCATGGTGGCTGCTCGTGCCAGCAGTGTTGTGCGGCCCCTCTTCTCTCTCCTTCCGCCCAAGGCGATGGGCCACAAGAAAGAGAGGGGCGAGACTAAAAGGCGATATCTCCACTAGTAGGAAAAAAGCCTACTAGTGGCGTAGCAAAATGTGCTACGGGTGCTACACCACGGGTACGCCACAAGATTCATACCCACTAGGAAGTGGCTACGACTGATGCATGGGGTGGTATGCCAACAATAACTGAGGTACAGTGGATGTGCCACTGGTGTTCAATAGGATCATTAAAAATCAATATGCATTTAGTACAACCTGCCGTAGATACAATAGTCCATAATATACAACTAATTAGGTTGCAAATACGAATACAAAATACACAATATGATACAAATACGAATATATCCATTGCAAATACAAGTACATCGTTGTAGCCTTGTGTTCCTGTCGATGTCATGACTGTCGCGGCCTCATGTCAATGTCGCCTCGCTGCCGCAGCCCCATGTAGATGCGGTTGTAGTCGTTGTAATAGCCTTGTGTCAATGTCGCCAAGTAGGGCAAGTCAAAAAAGGCCTCATACTTAGATTGGACACACAAATCCCGATTTTGATACAAAGACACAAGAGGAAAAAAGAGTGCCTAGAAGACCAAATAAAACGCTCAAGTAATGTGCGCATGGACATATGAGAAGGTCTTATGGTAATCAACTATGTTTCTGAGAGGGGCTTGCTTACCCGCCATGTCATCAGTGACGACACGACAGTCATGAGCACCGACAATAACCAACATATCCTTGGCCCCTTCCAAACCCCTCGGGTCTGCCACTCCATGCCATGGCCCAACACATCCAGAGAAGAAGGGAAATCTCCCCTGGCGCGAGCTTGCCCACGACCTTCTCGTTCATGGTGAGGTCCAGAACTCGAGGCAAGCGGGACGCAGATGATGCGGGGCTCCCTTCGGCGTTGAAGACGAGCGGGGAGCTAGGATCTTGTGGCGGCAGGGGAAGTGGCCGAGCCCGAGAAGCAGCAAAGGCGATGCGACAGGGGACGACCGAGTAGCAGGGGATGTCGAACGATGGTTGAGCCCGAGAAGCAGCGACAGGTGACGACAACGCCTGGGATGGACGGCGATGTGACCAAGAAGAAGTTGTGCATGGCTGCGGCGCAACCAAGTAGCAGCAGTGCGGCGCGGAGGCGAAGATGTGCGTGGCGACGGTGGTGGAAACCCTAATTGGGATTAGAGGGGAGGAGACGAGGTAGATGTAGGGTGGGGGTTGCTGCGTGTTGAGTGGGTTAAAAGATGACCTACTAACAACTACTAGTGGTGTACTCGTACTTGGGTATGCCATGAGTAGATGGCCGCAATGATGGGCATCCCGGGCCACGCTTACTGGTGGCGGTTATACTGGTGGCCCACCCATTTTCATATGCCACTAGATATATCAGCGATATAATTTTTTTGGCACGCTAGATTTAAGATTCTACCTTTAAGTTAATTTCTACTAGTATGTTTGGTTCCATGGCGAAAGAGGAGGTGAGCTAGGTAGGGTTAGTGTTTGAGTTTTGGATAGAGGAGTGACGTGGGAAAGGTATTTATATGGCGGAGGCTGTTGACTCGGAGTGACGTGGGGAAGGTATTTATATGGCACAGGCTGTTGACTTGTATTAATGTTGCCACAACCGGCGAAGAGACTAGCCGCTGTGCTGGCCTCACGCCACAGTGGCGACAAGACGACTCTCTGCGCCGTCGTTAAACCGCCGTAGGGAGATTGGTCGCGACATAATTAAGTATGAGCAGCTAATGTGTCAATGACAGTGCTAGGCCACCAAAGCCATGTCGTCCGCGTATTGCGCCCGACACCAGCACCGTCCTCTCTGTGGTCGGGATTATTAGAGTATAGGTCGGCTACGGCACCGGCCGCCTCTCCTCTCCCTATTTGGATTATAACTATATCTCTATTAGTCTTGGAGTCCAAGTCAGTTGTAATCTATATAAATAGCCCACCGTGGTTGAAATCAATATGAGTTATTATTCTCTCAAAATATGATGGTATCAGAGGCCTAGGTTTTCCGCACCTGGGATGGCGCCTCCACCTGCGCCGCCAAGGCCGTCGCCGCCACCAACTCGGCCCCTCTTCTCCATGGCCGAGTTCCGTGCTGTCGGTGTTCCTACCTCCTCCTTTTTCTCCTCCACACCTACATCTACCCAACCACCACCTCCCCAAATTCCAATGATCTCTCTAGTCGACACCATCGCCGATGTCTCCCCCTTCATACCGATCTCGCTCGACCTCGGCGCCCACAACTACTCCCGCTGGTGCCACCTCTTCACCATCCACCTCGGCCGCTGCGGCCTCCATCATCATATAGATCCCTCCTACCCTCCGCAGCCTGCCGATCCCCGCTGGATCAAAGATGATCTCGCCATCATCCAGTGGATCTACACCCGCATCTCCACGAAGCTCTCCAACTTGGTCTCCTCCGATGACGCCACCGCCGCCGATCTATGGGCCTCTCTCCAGCAGTTGTTCCAGGACAACTCCGACGCACGCATCAACGCGCTCAACACGGAGCCTCGCACGACCACCCAGGGAGATGCTCCGGTCACCGTCTTCTGTCAGCGGATCAAGGCCATCAGCGACAAACTCCGTGAGCTTGGTGATCACGTCGACGAACGTACCCTCATCAACGCTCTCCTCGTCGGCCTTAGAGATCAGTTCGAGAAACAGCAGTCCTTCATCCCCATGCTAAAGCCCTACCCCACCTTCAAGGAGGCGTGTTCCCTTCTCCAGCAAGAAGAAAAGAATCAAGATCACAAGGCACAACAGGCGCCACACGTCTTCCATGCCACCGCTCCTGCCGCAGCAGGAAATCCACCCTCTGGGCTGCCGCGGCAGCCGCCCGCGCACCCGCCTCCTGTCGCGCCAGCTGCGGCCCCGCCCCCGCCTCCTGGATGGCGCCCGAGCCCTAATTACAGGGGCAACAACCCGACCTAAAGGCCTCCCATGGCGCCCTCCTCCGGCCCTGCACCTGATTCGTCATCGACTGCCTCCTCGTCGTTTGCGCCACCGTCCGGGCCTCCTCACGACCCTTGGACTGGCCTTGTGCAGGCTTGGTCGATGCCATGGTCGGCCCCGTCTCCATATGGCGCCCCTCCTGCATACACAGGAGCATGGAGTCCCGGTCTTCGTCCATCCACGGGCTCTCCCGGCCTCCTTGGCCCTCGGCCGCCGGCTCACGTCTACACCTCGACTTCTACACCACCATCTGACGTGCCCTACTACCCCAGCCCGGACTCCTACGACACCATGCAAGCTCCGTACGCGTACAACCAGCTAACGCCCATCCCCTACGTCAACATGCAAGCTCCTGGCTCCTCTTCTCCTCCCCTACAGCCGAACTGGGACCAAGCCGCCTTCATCAACGCCATGAACAACTTTACACTAAATAACAAAGGTACGGATTGCATTTTCGATTCCGATGCATCCTCGCATATGTCTTCAAATATGAATTTGCTGTCAGCTTGTTTCCCCTCTCCCTTTTCCACAATCACTATTGGCGATGGCTCTGTCAAACGTGACAATGAGATTGAGAACAGCGCTTGCGTCCACGCTGGGTTACGTGTTGATTATATATGACTCTAGGTCGGTTTGTACAGGGAGGGAGGAGTCGGTCGGGCACAAGGAGAGAAGCCTGACTCGAACTCAAAACACAACTCTAACTGAACTAGAGTTCGGTTCTAATACTACTAACACCCTCCCTTAATCTAAGCCTTGTGAAAGGTTTAGATTATGTTTAAACTCATTTAGTTGTTTTACTGGAAGTGCCTTTGTGAAGCCATCTGCAACTTGATCCTTGCTCGAGATGAACTTGATGTCTAGTAGATTTTCAGCAACTCTCTCTCTGACGAAGTGAAAATCAATTTCAATGTGTTTAGTTCTAGCATGAAACACTGGATTTACAGACAAGTAGGTAGCACCTAAATTGTCACACCAAAGACATGGCTTTTCCTTTAGCTTCACACCAAGTTCTCTCAAGAGAGCTTCAACCCAAATCAACTCTGTAGTGGCATTTGTCAAGGCTTTATATTCAGCTTCAGTACTAGATCTGGACACTGTAGCTTGTTTTCTGGCACTCCAAGAAACCAAGTTTGATCCAATGAATATAGCAAAACCTCCAGTAGATCTTCTGTCATCAATAGAACCTGCCCAGTCTGCATCAGAAAAGGCATTGAGGAGTGTAGATGATGATCTGACAAAGGTAATTCCAACCTTGGAAGTATCCTGAATATATCTGAGAATGCGTTTTACAGCTGACCAATGCTCTGTGGTAGGTGCATGGAGAAACTGACAAACTTTGTTCACAGAATAAGACAAATCTGGACGTGTCAATGTCACATACTGTAATCCTCCAATAATACTACGATATTGAGTACTATCAACAGGACCCAAAGGTGTACCATCAGTAAGAGATAATTGTTCTATAGAGGACAATGGTGTAGGAGCAGGCTTGCAATCTTGCATACCCACTTTGGCAATCAAATTTGTTGCATACTTTTCCTGAGTTAAAATCAGTCCATCTCGCACCTTTTTAACCTCAATACCAAGAAAGTAATAAAGATCACCTAGATCTTTAATGGCAAAATTTGCATTGAGATCTTTAAGCAGAATGTCAATTGCATCATCAGAAGAGCTTGTCACTATAATATCATCAACATATATCAGCAAATAAATAGTGATACCAGCTTTGTTATAAAGGAATAATGATGTATCAGCCTTTGATGGAACAAAACCAAGATCACTCAATTTAGAACTCAGTCTAGAGTACCATGCTCTAGGTGCTTGTTTTAATCTATAAAGAGCCTTGTCAAGTTTGCAAATATAGTGCGGAGCGTGAGGATTTTCAAAACCTGGGGGTTGTTTCATGTATACCTCCTCTTCCAGAACACCATGTAAGAACGCGTTCTTGACATCTAGCTGTCGTAGGCTCCATCCACGAGAAACAGATACAGACAAGACAACCCTGATAGTAGCAATTTTAACTACAGGACTAAAGATATCCTCATAATCAATGCCATACCTTTGTTTAAAACCTTTTGCAACAAGTCTTGCCTTGTATCTGTCAATAGAGCCATCTGCTTTCTTCTTTATACGGTATACCCACTTGCAGTCAATCAAATTTTTACTGCGGCTAGGTGGAACAAGATGCCATGTCTTGTTATCAATCAATGCATCATATTCTTCTTCCATTGCTTGCTGCCACTTTGAATCACTTTGAGCTTAAACTAATGTACTTGGTTCACCTATAGAAGAAAACATACCATATCTAACAGTACCATCAGTATACTTCTTTGGGTTTCGTATACCTTTCTGTAATCGAGTACGAACACCAACGTGTTGTTGGACATCATCATGTGGCGGAGACTGTGATGATGAAATATTTTCATTTTCTTCATCTTCTGAAATACCAAAATCATTTTCTTCAATTTCTGACACACCTGCCCCCCCAGCGTCGGTAGACACAGGAGATCCCAAGGGGGAATCGCCGTGCTGCACACTGGAAGACAGTTCTGGCGACGGAGACCGAGGCGGATGTGCGCGGTCGGCCGCAGCATCACCACCGCTCGCACCAGCGCGAGGTGTCCACCCGCCAGTGGCCAATGGCGTGTGCTTGCCACGCGCCTCGGGTGGAGGGGATGCAGGCGGGGACCGTGAAGGCACGTGGCTTCCACGCGCAGGCGACGGCGACCGCGCACGTCTGCGGGTGTAGACACGGAGCGGCAGAGCGGGAGGATCTCCCTCGGGATTTGCCTCCTCGGGATCAGTCCGACAAGGAGAATGTCGGACCGAATCTGCTTCGCTGTCCGTGCAATTTCGTCATTTGCTACAGAAACATCAAAATTGCTTTGTACATGTTGGAAAACGTCATTTGAGCTGGGGTTTTCTTCTGCTGTTTCTGCAACCTGTTGAGCATCAGTAATTGGAACAATAATAGGCATATGATGATCAACATTTTGTACATCCTCATTAGAATTTGGAAGAAGTAAGATTTGTTGTTTGAGAAGTGCCCCGGCATTAGGATGAAGAGAGGCGAAAGGAAACACATTCTCATCAAAGACGACATCACGAGAGATGTAGATTCTGCCAGTGGAAACATCAAGACATGTGACACCCTTATGCATGGGACTATAACCAAGAAAAACACACCGTTTTGATCTAAAAGCAAGCTTGCGCTTATTATAAGGACAAAGATTTGGCCAGCAAGCACAGCCAAAAGTTCGAAGAGCATCATAATTTGGTGTGACATGAAGGAGACGTTCTGTAGGAGTATCAAAATCTAAAACTTTGCTAGGAAGCAGATTTATAAGAAAGGTGGCAGTAATAAAAGCTTCATCCCAATATTTCAAAGGCATGGAAGCATTGGCAAGTAAAGCAAGACCCACTTCAACTATATGACGGTGTTTTCTCTCAGCAGAACCGTTTTGTTGATGGGCATGAGGACATGAAACATGATGAGTGATGCCAACCTTTTGAAAGAAACTGTTTAATTTCTCATATTCACCTCCCCAATCAGTTTGCATAGTGATAATTTTCCTATCAAACTTGCGCTCAACATATTGCTGATAATTAAGAAAGGCTTGATAAACATCGGAACGCTTCTTAAGCAAATATATCCAAGTAAATTTACTAAAATCATCAATAAAGCTTACATAATATGCATGTTTGCCCACAGACAAGGGAGAAGGACCCCATACATCGGAGAACACTTGCTCCAAGGGAGCATGAGAGACACTAGATGACACAGGATATGGCAGTTGATGACTCTTAGCTAATTGACAAGAATCACAAACATATGGGGTACTATCTGGGGTGTAAGCTATTTTATTTCTCCTAAGAACTTGCTGAACCACAAATGAAGAAGGATGTCCTAAACGTCGATGCCATGTAGATGAAGATGGCTTTATTGAGAAGAAAGCATGCTTGGAGGTCTCATGAAACATAGGCACCAAAGGATAGAGACCACCATAGAAAGGGCCTCTAAACAGAATTCTTCGAGTTGCTTGGTCCTTGATTAAAAAGAAGAAAGGATTAAACTCAATAAAGACATGATTATCGAGTGTAAATCGATGAATAGCAAAAGATTTTTGGATGCATGTGGAACAAGGAGAATATTTTTAAGATCAAAGGAACTATGAGGAGTACGCAATATTGAATCACCAACATGACTAATGTCCATACCTGTGCCTTCAGCAGTGCGGACCTTGTCTTGCCCATTGTACTTGTTGGCGATGAGGAGCTTGCTCAGCTCACACGTGATGTGATTAGTAGCACCAGAATCAGCATACCAGTTTGTATCAACACCATATGGGGCAGCAGCAAGGTGAGCCCCCTTCTCAGCATCATCTCTTTTCTTCTTGTCATCAGAATAGCGCCACCAACAATCACTGGCAGGGTGTCCATGCTTCTTGCAGATTTGACAATCAGTGTCAACATATTTGGTAGGTGTTCGGTCAGAACGCCGTCCACCACCATCATTGCACCTATCACGGCGATCATCACGCCTATCTCCACGGCGGTCATCATCACGGCACCAGGTGCGATCATCATCACGCCTATCTCCACGGCGGTCATCATCACGGCGCCAGGTGCGATCAACAGTGCGGCGCTCATCACGGCGCCAGTCACGGTCACGGTCATCGTCTCGATAGCGGTCACCCCCTCCACCACCTCCACGGTAGAAGACATCAGGGCTGCGACCCCGGGGAGGTGGAGAACGTCGGGGAGGAGTGCGGCCACGTGGTGGTGTATAGCTCTGAGGAGGGGTACGGCCACGGGGCCTGTCATAGCCATGTCGGTCTAGATTGGCTGAGGAGACGAAGCAGCCGTTTTCTTCAATGCCATTGCGCATATCATATCCACACAGTTGCTCATAAAATTCATCAATGGTGGTATCATTGTTGCCATGGACAGAGGTGATCAGCGAGTTGTATTCCCCCTTGTCTAGCCCATGAAGAAGATAGCCTAGAAGTTCATCATCTCCAATGGGTTTCCCAAGGGCAGAGAGCTCAGAAGAAAAACCCTTCATCTTGGTGAAGTACTGATCAACGGTCATGGTGAGTGAAAGAGCATTTTTCTATCCCTCGGATTTTGATGTTTGATAACAATACATTTATCGATTTAATTGTGTATTAAGTTTATCACAGGATTGATAAAAGGAGGCACAAGTTATGGCATGACATTTCCCCTTGCAAAAACTTCTGTGTCAACCGGTAGTACCGGATCTGCAACCGGTACTACCGCTTGACACCGGTACTACCGGTTCCAGTACCGGTTGGCACTGATCAAAAGAGAGAAGGGTGAGTACTAGTCAGTACCCACCGGTACCTCGAAGCGGCCCAACCGGCCCAACCGGTAGTACCGCTTGGCACAAGCGGTACTACCGCTTGAGGCGGTCGTACCGCTCGTCGGTACCGCTGCATACTGACTAGCACCCACCCCTCTCCGTTTTCGTCAGTACCAAGCGGTACTTGGGACCGGTACTACCGCCCGAACCGGTAGTACCACTTCTACCTCTGGTACTACCGCTTGCAAGCGGTACTACCGGTTCCAGTACCGGTTGGCACTGATCAAAAGAGAGAAGGGTGGGTACCTGGTCCGGTACTGGACCGGCAGTACCGCTTGCAAGCGGTACTACCGCTTGAGTACCGGTACTACCGGTCATTAAATGCTCCAACGGCCATATATTTCGTGGAGGGGTATAAATACCCCCCTCCACCTACCTTGGGACAAATAGCTCAGCACATTAAAGTCATTGCCCACCATTGGAGTCCATTGGAGCCACTCAAATTCTCAAGATCTCCTCATCCAACCACCCAAAGTCCTTGATCTTTGGGGAATCGAAGGAGGAGGCCCCGATCTACTACTTCACCAAAAGAGATCTTCATTTCCCCCTCATTTCATTGAGGGCCCCTTTTGCTCTAGTGTTTTGTTGGAAACCCTAGCTCTTGTTTTGTTCTTACAAGCTTGTCTTTGATTGCTTTGACAGCTTGCTTGTATTTGGGAGCCTCCGATTAAGTTGTGGATATGTGCCCCAAACTTGTAACGGTGCCGGCTTCCACCTTGAAGGTTGCCGATATAGTGGAAGGTGAATCGATCCCGTTGGGGTGAGATTCATCGGAGAACAAGGGAGGCCTCTCGTGGCGTTGGTGGTTTGAAACCACCCCCTCTCCAAACGTAGACGTACTTCCCCTCAAAAGGAAGGAACTACGGGAATCATATCCTTGTGTCTCCGCGTACACTTTTCGGTTACCTCTATCCTTTACCGCACCTTACTTACTTGTTACTACCTTGTGTTGTGGTAGCTCTTGCATATTTGTCATATAGGTAAATTCACCATAGTTGCATTATCTAGAGAATTTACCTTATTGTCAAACCTTAATTTGAAAAATAAGAAAATTTGAAGTAGCACCTATTCACCCCCCCTCTAGGTGCCCATACGATCCTTTCAATTGGTATCAGAGCCTCGGCTCTTTATTCGGGCTTTACCGCCTAAGAGAATATGGGTAGCCAAGAAGGGGATGGTGGTAGTGAGTCAACCCCGGTGACCATGGAAGATCTCAGAAACTTGGAAACAAGATTGAGCTCTTCCTTGGTCAACAAAGTCAAGAAGATGCTTGAGCAACTTCTTAAAGACAAAGATGGCTCATCACCCCCATCTCCTCAAGAGGAACTACCATCCGTACCTAAAGGGAATACTCCGGTATCCCCCGAAGGTATGTTGGTAGGGGATAAACTAGACAATGCTAATTCCTCCACACGACTTGATGGGGGGAAGGGCGAGCACCGTGATTCTTGGTACTCTCCCGATCCTCCCATCCCTCACCCTCATGTGTACAATAGAGGTGACCCACCTAAGCTAGAAGAGTCTGCTACTTTTGCTCAATGGCAATCACTAATGAGAACTCATATGCGCAGCTCTTGCATTGAACTATGGAACATCATCGAGCATGGACTCTTTATTGGGGATCCAAACAACTTGACAAGAAGAGAGGTTGTCAATAGTCAACTCAATGCCACAGCTTTGCATATGATTCAACAAGGATTGGGAACAAAGGATTATCCACACATTGAGCACTTTAGCATTGCCAAGGAAGCTTGGGATGCTCTCATTGTGTTGTTTGTTGGAAATGAGAGTATGAGGAGGAACATATATGATGCTCTAAGCAATGAAGCCGAAGGTTTCTACATGAAAGAAGGTGAAGATCACGAAGACATGTATCGAAGGCTCAAGACCACCGCCACCGCTTTTAGAAATGTGGGTGCCTCACATGTGGATGATGCATGGATAAAAAGGAAATATGTGAGTGCACTCATGCCTTTTGAGCCCACCGACTTGAAGAGCTTACAAGGAAGACACAACTACCATCTCATGACCTCAAACGAAGTTATGCAAGAGATGGCCGCTTTCAAGGTCGCAGCCAAGAACGCCAAAGATGCCCGTGCTCGTGCCCTCGGTATGAGCAATGTGGTCAATGTTGCTTTAAAGGCCAAAGTTGTGGACTTTGAAGATGAAGATGATAGTGATGAAGGCCTCTCCTTGGACCATCCCGATGATGTCAAGATTGCTCATAGTCAATATATGGCTTTCTATGCAAAGAACTTTTGGAAGAATCCCGCCAAGGCCAAGATGGAAATGCAACGAAGAAGCAATCCAAATGGGAAAAGAGAGAATGCCACTAGGTTGAGAACATGCTTCAATTGTGGTGACCGCTACCACTTTGTGGCAAGCTGCCCCTATGAGAAGAGAGAAGATAATGGTGGGAAGCTTGTGTTGAAGAAGACTCTCAAGGCACCCTACAAGAAACCTTTCATCAAAAAGAACCCCATCAACAAGAAATCGGGAGAAATTGTCTTGATCACTCATGAAGAATACTCCTCCGATAATGAAGATGAGGAAGAAGAAGAAACCTCACATGGTATGGCTGCTCTAGCCACCACCTCTACTCCGACACTCTCACTCTTCGACTCTCCAAATGAGAACTCTTCCTCCAAGGACGTCACTTGCCTTATGGCAAGAGGAACGGAGGTATCCTCATCATCCCACTCTACTCAATTAGATAATGATGAAATTGATGGTGAAATGTCTCTTGATGTTAAAAAGGAATTAATTGCCTTTGATGAGTTCATGACTAACCTAGAAGGTGATGCTAAACTACACTTTGGGAACATCTTAGATCAACTCTCCCACACTCAAGAGCTTCTAGATGTTAGATGTAAACTTGGGCATGAACATATGATTGAACTAGAGGCTTTAAGCAATGCTCTAAAAGAAGAACAAGAGACTAGGTTGTCCCTTGAGTCAAAACTTGAAGGGCTTGATGAGGCCAATGACATCATTGTTAACAAACTCATTAAAGAGCGTGATCATGCTATTGCTAAATACAAAAGAGCTAAAAAGGACAAGGTTGAGTTTGGTGTGGTTCATGAAAAACTTGCCGAGGACTTTAGCTTGCTTAACAAGGCTCACAAAGCCTTGGAGAGTGAACTCTTGTCTCTCACAAAGTCCCATGAAACGCTTCAAACTCAATTGGCCAATTTTCCTTCACCTAGTAACTTCATTCCATCAAGTAGCACGACTATCCTTGAAGAGAATGCTAGGTTGAAGGGGAAGCTTGCGAAGACCACATTTCCACAAGGTAACAAGTCTATTGATGATCTTTTGAGCAAGCAAAGGCGTAGTGGTGATAAATGGGGCATTGGTTTTGTCTCCAAAACAAAGAAGAAGAACAACAACAATAAGAAGGACAAGCCCGCACAAGAGACCAACAAGACCATTGTGGGAAATAATACCACAATTGGCAAAACTATGTCTCATGACGATTTTGCGGGAAGTGCTAACCCTCACTATGTTCTAATGCTTGATTACTATGGTGATGTGTATGCACAATATGTTGGTCCTTATGATGGTTATATTGCTTGGTCTATTTGGGTTCCCAAGACCCTTGTTGCTAACAAAAGAGGACCCATTGAAAAATGGGTACCTAAAAACTAGCTTGATCTTTTGTAGACCTATGCTTCCGGATGTTCAAAATGGGTGCTTGATAGTGGTTGTACTTGTCATATGACCGGAAGCTCGTCTATTGTCAAGGACTTGGTGTCAAATGAAGATCAAATCACCGTCACATATGCCGACAAGTCAAAATCTACGGTAATGGGTTTCGGCAAGGTTGTGGTGGCTCACGACATTACACTCATGAACGTCATGCTTGTTGAAACCCTTGGATACAATTTACTTTCTGTCCATGCTCTTGGAAAGATGGGCTTTGCCGTCTTTATTGATAATGATATCGTGGTCCTCATGTGGAGCAAGTCTCTCAAGGTCGCTTTCGTTGGGTACATCGAAAATGACTTGTATGTGGTGGACTTTTCGGGGCAAGCCACTGCAGGTCCGATGTGCCTATACAGAAAGGCCGATGTGGGTTGGCTATGGCACCGCCGACTAGCCCATGTCAATATGAGAACTTTGCAAAGTCTCCATAAAGAGTGCCATATTGT
This sequence comes from Avena sativa, assembly GCA_916181665.1. NCBI lineage: Eukaryota > Viridiplantae > Streptophyta > Magnoliopsida > Poales > Poaceae > Avena > Avena sativa. Next base: position 20,359,526 of record OV702297.1, read on the forward strand.
TGGACTAAAAGAAAATGTTTCCTTTGCCAAAGATCATGTTTGCAGGGCATGTGTTCTAGGGAAGATGCATGACGCTCCTCATAAGCCCACGAACCAAATCAAGTCTAACAAGATCTTGGAACTCCTTCATGTAGACCTATTTGGTCCTCCATCTCATGCAAGTCTTGGTGGGAAGAAATATTGTTTGGTGATTGTTGACGACTTTTCAAGATACTCTTGGGTTTATTTCTTCAAGTTGAAGAGTAAAACTCAAAGGACTTTTATCGACTTCATCAACTTGGTTCAACGGCAACACAATGTTCCCGTGTTGATTATAAGAAGTGACAACGGCACCGAGTTCAAGAACTACACCTTGAATGACTTTCTTAGTGATGAGGGGATTAAGCATCAATATTCCGCCGCATACACCCCTCAACAAAATGGTGTGGCCGAAAGGAAGAACCGGACTCTTATTGAGATGGCTAGGACCATGTTGGCAGAGTTTAAATCTCCATACAACTTCTGGGCCGAAGCCGTCTCCACCGCTTGCCATGCTTCAAACCGGCTCTACCTCCGCAAGAAAATCAACAAGACTCCATATGAGATACTTACCGGTAACAAGCCCAACATATCTTATTTCCGGGTGTTCGGTTGTAAGTGTTTATATCTCATCAAAGGTGTTTGTTTGTCTAAATTCAAATCTAAAGCATTAGAGGGTATTTTTGTTGGTTATGGTCTCGAATGTCACACTTATAAAATCTATGACAAGCTCTCCGGAGCCGTCATAGAATCTTGTAGTGTGACCTTCGAAGAATATGATGGTCCGCAAGGGGGCGTGTTGATGCTTGTGATGCAGATGATGAAATGCCTCAGGATGCCATAGGAAGAATGGGTGTGGGTTATATCCACCCCATTGAGGAACCCCTTATGGCGGATCGAGAAGAACTATGCTCCACTCGAGTGGAGCCCTCATCTTCACAACCTCAACATGCTCCATCTACCGAGGAGGACATTGACTCAAGCCAAAGACAAGATGTGGACCCTCAACATAGTGATCAATGTGTGAACTCTAGTCAAAGGGTGCTTGGTCCATTTGATGGGGTGTCAAGTGGAGTCAAGTCAATTTGCCAAGGAAGGTCCATCCAAGCTGTTTTGAGGGGTGCTCAAGTTGAGGCTAGAAGATCACTTGATCAAGACCAAGGTCAATCCTTGCCTCCCAATATAGAGGATGAATCCAATGATGATCAAGGTCAAGTTGATGGTCAAGACGAGGATCAAAATGATGAAGAGGGTCCTCCAAGAAACAATGAGGAGATCCATGCTCATCGCGAAGCTAGAAAGGAAAGAATGTTGGAAATAAGAGACCACTCCCTCCAAAATGTTGTTGGAGATTTAAGGAAAGGAATTTCCACACGAGCACAATTGAAGAGGTTCAGTGAACATCAAGCTCACATTTCCATGATTGAACCAAAGAAAGTGTGGGAAGCTCTTGAAGATTTGGATTGGTTGGAATCTATGCACAAAGAGCTCAACAACTTTGAGAGAAATAAAGTGTGGAAGTTAGTTGAGAAGCCAAAGGATTGCCGCAATGTTATTGGAACAAAGTGGATATTCAAGAACAAGCAAGATGAGCATGGGATTATTGTAAGGAACAAGGCTAGATTGGTTGCACAAGGTTATTCCCAAATTTAAGACATTGATTATGGAGAGACTTATGCACCCGTGGCTTGCCTTGAGTCCATCCGTATCCTTCTTGCTTATGCGGCACATCATAACTTCAAGTTGCAACAAATGGATGTAGAAAGTGCATTCCTTTATGGTCCTATGAATGAATTGGTATATGTTAAGCAACCCCCGGGATTTGAGGACCCCAACTTCCCAAAACATGTCTACAAACTTGATAAGGCGCTCTATGGGCTCAAGCAAGCCCCACGCACGTGGTATGAGCACCTTAGAGAGTTATTGTTTGACCGTGGCTTTGAGGTTGGGAAAATCGATCCCACTCTTTTTACTAAGAGGGTTAATGGGGAGCTTTTTGTATGCCAAATCTATGTTGATGATATTATCTTTGGCTCATCTAACAAAGCTTTTAATGATTAATTCTCAAAGCTTATGACTAGTAGGTTCCGGATGTCCTTGATGGGGGAGTTGAAAGTATTCCTTGGCTTTGAGATCAAGCAAGTTAGAGGAGGAACATTCTTCAATCAAGCCAAGTATACTCAAGATATGCTCAAGAGATTCAAAATGCAAGATTTGAATGGAGCCCCTACTCCCATGGCAACAAAGACTCATCTAGAACAAAATCCAAATGGTAAAGATGTGGATCAAAAGGTATACCGGTCTATGATTGGTTCTTTGCTTTACCTTTGTGCATCTAGACCCGATATTGTGTTGAGTGTAGGTGTGTGTGCAAGATATCAAGCGGCTCCTAAGGAAAGCCATTTAATGGCGGTCAAGAGAATCTTTCGATATTTAGTTCATACCCCATTTTATGGTCTTTGGTACCCTCAAGGCTCAACATTCGCTCTTTGTGGATACACGGACTCGGATTGGGCGGGATACAAGGATGATAGAAAATCAACATCCGGGGCTTGCCAATTCCTTGGTAGGTCCTTGGTATGTTGGTCTTCCAAGAAGCAAAATTGTATATCTCTCTCCACCGCCGAAGCCGAGTATGTTGCTGCTGCTAGTGCCTGCACCCAATTTCTATGGATGAGGCAAACTTTAAAGGAATACGGTGTCCATTGTGACAAAGTTCCTCTTCTATGTGACAATGAAAGTGCCATCAAGATTGCATACAACCCGGTGGATCACACAAGTACAAAGCATATTGAGATTCGACATCACTTTATTAGAGATCATGTTGCTAGAGGTGATATTGATCTATCCTATATATCAACCAAAGGTCAACTTGCCGATATCTTCACGAAGCCACTTGATGAAGCAAGTTTTGCTACTTGAGGAATGAACTAAATATCGTAGATTCTAGGAGTTTGACTTGATTATCTTGCACACTCACCTAATACTCAACCCATGTTTGGTTTAGGTGTAGGCATGGACATAGGGGAGTGCGGTCCTAATTGATTGGACTATCCCTCCCCCCATTATGCGCAAATTAAACAAAAATCATTCCCCTTAATATCATTTTGTGATATGTGAGCTCAATGATGAGTTTCGGTAATGGACCCAAGATATATCTTCGTAGTGCCAAGCCGAGTATACTCAAATATGGTGGCCTAGGCCACCGCCCCCTCTCAATCGAGAGGTTTGATGTGCTTACTCATGTTTGTCACTTAGTTGATTTAGTCTTCACTCTTAATTGCCATCTTTTTGAATTGTATTCATCTTTCTTAGTCTCATGCACTCTAGTTTGGTATTTATTTGTTTCTTCCATTTGTTTTTAGAGTGCATGTGCTTCTCAGCTCACCTGTCTTAACCCAAGCCCCCGTACTCCCTCACGAAAACCCTCTCTCTATCCGCACAAGAATCATCCTTGATCCCTGGCTTTGGACTCAGATGGGACCGGTACTACCGGTCCACTCTGACCACAATGTTCTGCCCAAATTGTAGATTCTCTTGGTTTTTTCCTTCTTGATTCTTGTGTCCTTATCTCCTTGCTGTCCTCCCTCGTGCTTTCACAGATGCAGGTGGTTCTCGGGGTGCACGGAAGCGCTCCAAGTCTGACCGTGAGATTGCTGAGGAAGAGACTGAGTCTGAGGAATAAGTTATGCCACAGCCAAGACGCCGTTCCAAGTTGCCTACCAATCGAGGTGGTCGTGGGGGTCGCGAAGGGGCTACCAAGCGCTCAGCTGGGCGTGGCAGAGCCCCTCCCTCTCACCCCCCTTCCACTGGGAGTACCAAGAGTCTCAGCTCTGGGCCATCTGGGCCAAAGACACTCTCTGACATCTCTGAGGCAGACTTTAGGGCTCTCCGAGTGGACAATGCATACTCCCACAGCAGGAGCGCGTCAAGGGCAGACAGTCTTTTCTATGATGACTTCCAAGAGCGTGTGTATCATGAGGTTCTTATGACCAATACCCAGCTAGTGGTGCCTCAGCAGTGGATTGACATGGGACACATTGACAAGAACTCTGACTACTTTGCTGAAGCTAAGGAAGTCTGCTCAAACCTTGGCATGCTCCCCATTATGGAGTTTCCGCATGACTATGATCCCCTACTCATCTCCCAGTTTTATGCCACTGCACACTTCCACAATGGCCGCAATCGGAAGATTACCTGGATGACTCAAGGTGCTGTCAAGGAAGCTACACTTGCGGAGTTTGCTGCCATCTTGGGGTATGAGGACCACGGCCGGGACGTTCCGTGTGGTTTCCGCTGTCACATGCGGGAGCATCCCTCTAAAAAGGATGTTCTCCGACCTTTGTACATTCGAGGCCGTGGGATTGCTGGCAAGATTAAGGATCTCCTCCCCACATATGACATTCTCCATCGCATTTTCTGTGAGACTGTTGCTCATCGTGCGGGCAACAAGGACGAGATACATGGGTTCTCCGTTGACTTGCTGTTCAACACCTTCCTCAACAGAGAATCTGGCCAACCTCTTGATGTGGTGGACTTCATTTGGAATGAGATGGTTGCTGCCGCACACACTCGGAGGGTTCCACCATTTGCTCCCTACATTATGGCCCTCATTGTGTCCAAGTGCCCGTCATTGCTAGGACACTCTCCTCTCGCTCTCTCGTTGTGCACAAGCCAAAGGCACTCAAGATCAAGACACATGCTAAACCTCGCGCTGCGCTAGGTGAGGAGGATGAGGATGAGGACGACTCTGAGCATGCTGATAGTGGTCATGACACTGACTATGTTGTCTCTCGCCACAAGAATGCCAAGCCCTCTTGGGCCAAAAGGATGGAGGTCAAGCTCAAGAAGATCTTCTGCTTCCAGGTTGACAACCAGAAGCGTATGTATGAGGCGCACGTGTATGCAAATAAAGCCTGTGCTCGTCAGAAGGAACTCATGTTTGCTCAAGGGTTGACCATCTCCGAGGGATCCGAGAACAATATCACTCCAGAAGATCAGTGGATTTCTCAGCACAGCCGTTGGGACGATGATGTCTCTTCCTCGCACCGCGCCCCACCTACGTATGATGATGAGGAGGACCTTGAGGATGAGGATGAGGATTAGGAGGAGTATGATGATTGACCTTTGGGGCGGTAGCTCTGCACTTGTCCCTTTTTGGCGTCTTGATGCCAAAGGGGGAGAAGTTGCACTTTAGGCACGGGTGTTGCAAGGGAAGTCACAAGCTCGTTCTTCCCTTTGATCCTTTTATTGCTTGTGAACTTCGATTTCCCTCTATTTTATGTGTGAGACTATGTGTTTATGTCCTGTGAGACTATGTGGTTTATGTCGTGTGAAACTTGTGGTTGGATCCATCTTATGCGACTATGTGGTTTATCTCTTTGGATCCATCTTGTGATGTTTTGCAATATCTATTGTCTATATATTCCTCATCACATGTTTTGTGCAAAGGTACGTCCTCAAATGCTAGTATCCATACTTGTGTACCCATGTTGGGTTTGTAAAATAGAGGGGGAGGTTTGTCTCTATACATCTAGGGGGAGTCTCTTCTCTATTTTACAAATATCATTTGCCTATTGTTAAAATCATCCTGCAAAAGTGTATTGTCATCAAACACCAAAAAGGGGGAGATTAAAAGAGCATTTTTCTATCCCTCGGATTTTGATGTTTGATAACAATACATTTATCGATTTAACTGTGTATTAAGTTTATCACAGGATTGATAAAAGGAGGCACAAGTTATGGCATGACATTTCCCCTTGCAAAAACTTCTGTGTCAACCGGTAGTACCGGATCTGCAACCGGTACTACCGCTTGACACCGGTACTACCGGTTCCAGTACCGGTTGGCACTGATCAAAAGAGAGAAGGGTGGGTACTAGTCAGTACCCACCGGTACATCGAAGCGGCACTACCGGCCCAACCGGTAGTACCGCTTGGCACAAGCGGTACTACCGCTTGAGGCGGTCGTACCGCTCGTCGGTACCGCTGCATACTGACTAGCACCCACCCCTCTCCGTTTTGGTCAGTACCAAGCGATACTTGGGACCGGTACTACCGCCCGAACCGGTAGTACCACTTCTACCTCTGGTACTACCACTTGGGGGTAGTACCGCAAGGGCGTACCGCCCAAAGACTGAAGAACACTGAAGAACAAGGTCACCACCGGTACCTGGTCCGGTACTGGACCGGTAGTACCGCTTGCAAGCGGTACTACCTCTTGAGTACCGGTACTACCGGTCATTAAATGCTCCAACGGCCATATATTTCGTGGAGGGGTATAAATACCCCTCCACCTACCTTGGGACAAATAGCTCAGCACATTAAAGTCATTGCCCACCATTGGAGTCCATTGGAGCCACTCAAATTCTCAAGATCTCCTCATCCAACCACCCAAAATCCTTGATCTTTGGGGAATCGAAGGAGGAGGCCCCGATCTACTACTTCACCAAAAGAGATCTTCATTTCCCCCTCTTTTCATTGAGGGCCCCTTTTGCTCTAGTGTTTTGTTGGAAACCCTAGCTCTTGTTTTGTTCTTACAAGCTTGTCTTTGATTGCTTTGACAACTTGCTTGTATTTGGGAGCCTCCAATTAAGTTGTGGATGTGTGCCCCAAACTTGTAACGGTGCCGGATTCCACCTTGAAGGTTGCCGATATAGTGGAAGGTGAATCGATCCCGTTGGGGTGAGATTCATCGGAGAACAAGGGAGGCCTCTCGTGGCGTTGGTGGTTTGAAACCACCCCCTCTCCAAACGTAGACGTACTTCCCCTCAAAAGGAAGGAACTACGGGAATCATATCCTTGTGTCTCCGCGTCCACTTTTCGGTTGCCTCTATCCTTTACCGCACCTTACTTACTTGTTACTACCTTGTGTTGTGGTAGCTCTTGCATATTTGTCATATAGGTAAATTCACCATAGTTGCATTATCTAGAGAATTTACCTTATTGTCAAACCTTAATTTGAAAAAGAAGAAAATTTGAAGTAGCACCTATTCACCCCCCCTCTAGGTGCCCATACGATCCTTTCAGTGAGTTTCTTGGTGTCATTGAGCTTCTCACGCTGATGTTGGGCCTTGGTACGAGACGCTGTTTTGAACATGCCAGTGATACCGGCCCAGGCTGCAGCTGTGGTGTCCATGTCCAGAACATGCGACAGAAATTCGGGTGACAACGAATTCCGAAGGAAGCGCAGCACCAGTTGATCCCGAGCAATCCAGGCAACATAAGCAGAGTTCTCAACTTGGATCTTCTTCTTCTCAGAATCCTCCACCTAAATGATCTTGGCAGGAGCACGGTCAAAACCATCAAGAAGGCCCATGACGTTAGCCCCACGGAACGCCGGAACGATGAGAGCCTGCCATAGGAGATAATTGCTCCGAGTCAACAGCTGGGTTGGCGGACTACCCAAGGCAGTGGCCAGACCAGAGGTCGACGACGAGGAACTCATAGCTCAAGTCTGTCGATTTCCTGCCCTAGTAGGCTGTCGCGGCAAAGATTGTAGTAGGAGTTCTGCCGCGGCAGAAGGCAGAGCGAAGTTTTGGATGTTTGGTGATGGGATCTGACTAGGGTTTTGGTGGGGTTTTTTGGGATGTGTCTGGGGTTCTTGGGATTTGTTTTGTAGGAGGTGCGGCGGTGCTGGGCAGCGACGGCGGCACGATTGTCTGGTTGTAGAGATGCGGCGGCGGCGGCTCTTGCATCGGCGGCGGCGATCTTGGTTGTCTGGTTGTCGGGTGTTTGTGTTTTTGTGTTGCGGTGACGGCAAAGAGAAGCTTTGTGGTGCCGGTGATGTTTGTTGGGATGCTATACGGCGGCGGCGACTCAAGAAGAGAGGCGGCGACAGCGGCAGCTAGGTCTTGAAGAGGAGCCGCTCTGATACCATGTCAAACGTGACAATGAGATTGAGAACAGCGCTTGCGTCCACGCTGGGTTACGTGTTGATTATATATGACTCTAGGTCGGTTTGTACAGGGAGGGAGGAGTCGGTCGGGCACAAGGAGAGAAGCCTGACTCGAACTCAAAACACAACTCTAACCGAACTAGAGTTCGGTTCTAATACTACTAACAGGCTCCACAGTTCCTGTCTCTTGCGCCAGAAATTCTCACATATCTTTATCTTATGCTAATTTTCTTCTACATAATATTCTTGTTGTTCCTTTCCTAATAAAAAATCTTATTTCTGTTCGACAGTTCTGTATTAACAACAAAGTTATTCTGGCTTTTAACCCTTTTGGTTTGTCTGTGAAGGATCTAAAAACAGGGGAGGTTCTCGCTCGGTACAATAGCACGAGCGATCTTTATCCACTTCATGGCGCACTCATATCCACCCCCCGCGCCATGCTTGCATTTGTTGATTGATGGCATCATCGTCTAAGGCACCCAAATAAAACTACTCTGTCGTCTTTGCTTCAAGATTTTTGTATACCTAGCTCTAGTTCCTCTCACAATCTCTCTCTTTGTAATGCCTGTCAGTGCGGCAAACATGCGAGATTACCATTTGGCACCTCAACTACTATTAGTAACTTTCCATTTGAGCTTCTTCATTGTGATTTATGGATATCTCCAGTCCCTAGTGTTTCTGGTTATAAATATTATCTTGTGATCCTGGATGACTACTCTCACTATATTTGGACTTTTCCTCTTCGTGCAAAATCTGATGTGCATACAATTTTCATAAATTTTCGGCAGTATGTTCTTACTCACTTTGGCTTGCCTATTCGATTTATTCAGTGTGATAATGGACGAGAATTTGACAACACTACAAACCGCAGTTTCTTTCTTTCTCAAGGAATCCTTCTTAGTTTCTCCTGTCCTTATACTTCTCCCCAAAACGGTAAAGCCGAACGTTCTCTTCGTTCTATAAATGACATTCTACGCACTTTACTTTTGCAAGCCTCTCTTCCTTCTCGTTTCTGGGATGAAGCTCTTCGCACTGCCACTTTCCTCATCAATGTTCGCCCCACCAAAACGTGTCCTCTTTATTCACCCTTTCAATCTTTATTCTTATCTCACCCAGACTATTCCTTTTTACGTGTTTTTGGTTGCCTTTGTTTTCTAAACATTGCCTCTACAACATCCAATAAACTCGAACCACATTCCCTACCTTGCATTCATCTTGGCCTTTCTGATGATCACAAAGGATATCGTTGTTTTGATCTTTCTTTTGGTCGTGTTATTGTTTCTCGCCATATTATCTTTAATGAAAATACTTTTCCTTATGCTGCCACCAAACTCACTCCACAAACCGAACCACCAGTCCCTACACTACCAAAACACCCTTCGTTCAACCCCCTGTCGCCCCTGTCGCGGCAGATTTTTGTCCCGTTTCTCTGCCGCGGCAGCCTGCCTTGGCAGGATTTTCGCCCATTTCTCTATCGCGGCAGACCTTTCGCCTGTTTCTCTGCCGCGGCAGCCTACCATGGCAGAACTTTCACCCAATTCCTTGCCACGACGGGAACCTGTCACCACCCCCACCACTGTCGTGACCACCCCTCGTAGCACCACTTCCCCTGCTCCTACCACCGAACCATCTACCCCATCACCCGATCCACCAACACCTACCGTCGAGTCTTCCTCCACACCCACCTTACCACCTAATGCCGTTCCTATTCAACCACCTACAATTGATCACGTCATGTGCACTCGTGGCAAACATGGCTTTCTTCTCCCTTCTAAACGTCTCAATCTCACAGCCACAACCACAATTTCCCCTATACCCACATCCTACAAACGTGCTCTTCTTGATCCTCTTTGGTTTTCAGCTATGCGTGATGAATTTGATGCTCTTCAACAAAACAATACATGGGTTCTCGTTCCAAAACCTTCCGGTGTTAATGTTGTTTCTAGTAAATGGGTCTTTCGACAAAAATTTAACTCTGATGGCTCTCTTGCTCGTTACAAAGCTCGATGGGTTTGTCACGTTTTTTCACAACAATATGGCATTGATTTCGATGAGACCTTTTCCCCCGTTGTCAAACCAAGCACTATTCGTGTCGTACTTAGTCTTGCCGTTTCTTCTTCATGGACGATTCATCAACTTGATGTTAAAAATGCCTTTCTCCATGGTACTCTTAATGAAACTGTCTACTGTCAGCAACCCTCTGGTTTTGAGCATCCCTCTTCTCCCAATCTTGTTTGTTTACTCAAAATATCTCTTTATGGTCTCAAACAAGCTCCTCGTGCCTGGTTTCAACGTTTTGCTACTTTCATTCAAACCATTGGCTTTATCCCTTCTAAATCTGATTCTTCCCTATTCATTTTTGTTCCTCCGAGCATACTGCATATCTTCTCCTTTATGTTGATGACATTATTCTTACTGCTAGCTTTGACTCTTTTCTTCAACATATTATTTCTTCACTTCATCGTGAATTTTCCATGACTGATTTAGGACCACTTCATCATTTTCTTGGTATTAATGTTTCTCGCACAAAGTCCTCTCTTTTCCTTTCTCAACGACAATATCTTTTGGATTTGCTTTCACGGGCTGGTATGTCCGATTGTCACCCCTCTCGCACTCTGGCCGATATAGGTGCCAAACTGCCGGCTGATGGTGATCCCATTTCAGATCCCACATTTTACCGTAGTATCACTGGTGCTCTTGAGTACGCCACTCTCACTCATCCTGACATTCCTTATTCAGTTCAGCAAGCCTGTCTTTTCATGCATGATCCTCGTGCTCCTCACCTTGCTCATGTAAAACGGATTCTTCGATATTTAAAAGACACTCTTGATCATGGTCTTCTTCTAAACTCTTCCTCTCCTACAAGCTCGATAGTTTATTCCGATGTAGACAGGGTAGGTTGTCCAGATACTCGACGGTCCATATCCGGATTTTGCGTTTATTTAGGAGATAATCTTATTTCTTGGTGTTCTAAAAGGCAGGTAACGGTTTCCAGGTCTTCTGTTGAGGCTGAGTATAGGTCGGTTGCCCATGCCGTGGCGGAGGCGGTGTGGCTGCGTCAGCTACTCGTCGAGCTTCATCGTCCCCTGGAGCGAGCCACCACTGTTTATTGTGATAATATTTCTGCAGTCTACATGGCTTCCAATCCTGTTCAGCATCGGCGCACGAAGCATATTGAGGTTGACATTCACTTTGTTCGTGAGAAGGTGGCTCTTGGCGACGTTCGAGTTTTTCATGTTCCTACCAGTGCATAATTTGCTGATATTTTTACTAAAGGACTCCCCACTTCATCATTTACAGACATTCGCTCCAGTCTCAACATCGTTACCCCTGACGTTGAGACTGCGGGGGGATGTTAGAGTATAGGTCGGCTACGGCACCAGTCGCCTCTCCTCTCCCTATTTGGATTGTAACTCTATCTCTATTAGTCTTAAAGTCCAAATCAGTTGTAATCTATATAAACAGCCCACTGTGGTTGAAATCAATACGAGTTATTATTCTCTCAAACTATCAGGGATGACCTCGACTCCCCGACATTGCATTGTATCGCACCTGATAAATGCTGAGTGAGTTTTTACACCAAAGTGCCACAAAGCCGCTGGAGGCGGTTTGGACATACTACTAGAGACGATCTTATACTTGGCAAAGTGTGGCTAGAAAATAAACACTCATTGGAACACAACAAGAGATTGTTCATAGGGTTGACAAAGAGCTCGGGCGTGCCTGTAGTCGTGTCACGGGAAAGGAAGAAAAAAGACTAGCGATATGTACGGGCGGGTGCAAGGCTGTGTAGGAGTAGGACAGTGTGGGAGACCGTGACTGCTCTGCGTACGTTTCCCCTTGTGCATCAGTTTACGAGGGCAGCGTCTGCTCGTCGCTTGTCCCCTCTCCGATCCGCGCACTCTTAAAAGACACCGCATACTACGTGTCTTGATAAGAAGATTAGCACTCTTCAGGGTCCTTCATAATAACCCAAATACTATACCCAAATACTCTTATTAGTGTGAATAGAAATAGGAGGAGTACCATGATTTCTCGCATGAGTGAGTGTGGTCGTGGTGACAGTAAAGATTCTGCTGCTTTTCTAATCCCGTTTTGTGCTGCTGGTTACTTTGTGATCTGTGAGGGAAAGCCCTGCCTTGTTTTAGTTGTGCTTTTTCAGAAGCTTTTCCCTAAAGTAATTCCTAGTAGCCTTTTTTTGCACGGACACGCTTTTGAGTTGACACTGTCACTGTGAGTGAGTTGTGCCTCCTCCAGTCCTCCGTAAAGGAATGCAGTGTCACTGGACTCGAGCCTTTTTCTTTTCTTTTCACCTGCCCCCTTTCTCTCTCTCTCTCGTCTGTATTCCACTCGGCAGCAGTACCAGCACACTGTGGTCTCTCTCTGCTCGCCGCTCCATTACCCGCACAATCCACCGCAGGGGCAGCTCTCCCTTCGCTCGGGCTCCTCCTCTTTTTGCCCCAACAGGAAGGAAGACGCTACATTCTGTAGGGATCAGTCGCCATATCACAACAATTCCTTCGAGATTCTTATCATCAGAGGAGAAACGGCCCACGGAACGCCCGCGAGAGTCAAGGTTCGCTGCTCACCCTCGCTCCCATGAGCTGATGATGTTTGCCTCTGCTTCTCCAGGTCGGCGTCTTGATGATTTGTTTGCTTCGGTTTGGATTGCAGGGAACAATGACCTGCCGCGAAGTCGGGAGAGATTTTAGGCATCTGCTTCCCTGCGGCCATTGTTCGATTCCGTGAGCAATTACTCCGCCTGATTTCCGTCGGTCCGTCCTGCTGCTCTGCTCGGCCCGCATTTGGATGGATTTGGATTTAGGACGGTCATCTCCGCATTCGCTCTTGTTCTTGGCCACATTGCCCGAGTTCTCGGTCTCGGTTTGGCACTTCGATGTGTTTGTCGGCTGCTGGAGCATGAACACCAAACTGGCCAGCTCACGTTTCCACTGATTTTCAGCAGCCTTGGAATTTTCCCCACCCTGCAAGTTCTTCGTGCCCATTTTGCTGGCAATTTCATTTTCTCCATAATTACTGGTCCCAGCCTTCCACCTCCGTCTCCGCGTTCTGCGCCGAAATCCCCATAGTTTCCATCTCTAATTTTCCATCTCTAATTATTACTCGTGCCAAGTGCCTTAAACCCTACCTACCCACCCCGTCCCACACCCAAAATCCACCATTTACTTCCTCCGCATTCGAGGTTGGATCTTGCAATGCGGCTCATCATCCTGTGCCTCTCGATTTGGGCCGCTGCGGCCACCTCCGTCGTGGCTGGTTCAGACATGGAGGCACTGATGGAGTTCGGCAGAGGCATCCGGCAAGACCCGTCACGCCGCCAGGCCGCTCCTTGGAACCCGACCAGTTCCTCGGATTCCGACGGCTGCCCCGTCGACTGGCGTGGCGTGCAGTGCAGCAGCGGCAGGATTCTTTCCATTGCCTTTGATGGCATTGGGCTCGTGGGGAATGCCAGCTTGTCGGTGCTTGCAACGATGCCCATGCTTCAGAACTTGTCTCTGTCCAATAACAAACTGGAAGGGGTCTTGCCCCCTGCATTGGGTTCTATGGCTTCGTTGCAGCATCTCGATCTCTCCAACAACAGGTTCGTCGGATCGATTCCGGATGAACTGGCTAAATTGAGTAATCTGGGGCATCTCAACCTCTCTTCCAATGCTCTTGGTGGTGCATTGCCGTTGGGTTTCAGGAACCTGAGGAAGCTCAAGTATCTGGATCTCCGTGGCAACGGCTTCGTCGGCAAACTGGATGACATATTTGCACAGTTGCAGAGCCCAGTTCATGTTGATTTCAGCTGCAACCAGTTCTCGGGGTCCCTCGCATCAATCTCTGATAACTCATCTGTGGCAAGCACGCTGCAGTACTTGAATGTCAGCCACAATTTGCTGTCAGGGCCAGTATTTGCGAGTGATCCTACGCCGTTGTTCGACAGCCTCGAGGTGTTCGACGCTAGTTACAATGCGCTTACTGGCAATGTACCGTCGTTTAACTTCATGATTTCCCTCAAGGTGCTGCGCCTGCAGAACAATAATTTCTCTGGTTCCGTTCCAGAAGCTCTGTTTCGGGAGACCTCCATGGTTCTCACTGAACTTGACCTTAGCTGCAACCAGCTTACAGGTAAATTATTTTCCCACTCTTAATTGCTTACCCTTAAACTTTGGTCCTACTACCGCATTTCCCTGATGCTTGTATAAGTATATTCTAGTGTGATAACACAGTAAGAAAATGCATGTATCGAACACTTTCTTCGAACCATGCTGTTGATTGCCTCTAATTTCATCTGAACCCTTTTGTGTTACACAGGTCCAGTTAGACGTGTAACCTCAGTGAATCTTAAGTACCTGAATCTGTCATGTAATAGCCTTGAGGGGACTTTACCAATCACATTTGGGAGCTGTTCAGTCGTTGATTTGAGCGGAAACATGCTTTCGGGCAACCTGTCAGTTGTCCGGACATGGGGAGATTATGTTGAGATGATTGATTTGAGCTCAAATAGATTGACAGGAACTTGGCCAGATGAGAGTACCCAGTTCTTGAGGCTGACTTCGTTGAAAGTTTCCAACAACTTGCTAACAGGAGAATTGCCAACTGTTCTTGGAACTTACCCTGAGTTGATTGCCATGGACCTTAGTCTCAATCAGCTGCATGGACCCTTACCTAAAAATCTGTTTACAGCAGTTAAACTGACCTATCTAAATCTTTCAGGAAATAGTTTTACACGGGCTCTTCCTCTTTCTGATTCTGTAACCAACAACTCAACTTCTGTAGATCTGTCAGTTCTTCCTGTACAATCTTCAAACCTCTCATCTGTTGATCTTTCAAACAATTCTTTTAGTGGCTCACTGCCTTCGGGCATCGGTGGTTTGAGTGGATTGATGTTGCTGGATCTCTGTCTGAACAACTTTACTGGGAAAATCCCAACAGCAATCACCAAGCTAAAACATTTGATATACATTGATCTGTCAAGCAACCATTTTGATGGTAGCATACCTGATGGTCTCCCAGATGATCTCATAGAGTTCAATGTATCCTACAACAGCTTGTCTGGCTCCGTTCCAAGCAATTTGCTGAAATTTCCTGATTCATCTTTCCATCCAGGGAATGAACTACTTGTTCTTCCACATGCTGAATCACCAAATGGCGGGTCAGGTGGGAAGGGACACGGTTTGAAGCGTGGAATTCTATATGCATTGATCATATGTGTTGTTGTCTTTGTTACTGGGATCATTGTCCTTGTACTTGTCCACTGGAAGATCTCTCACTGGAAGAGTAGTGAAAAAGGCAAGGGCCAAGGTAAGCATTCTGTAACCCAAGGACAGGATGCTCACAGACGTGCAGAAACTTCAAGTTCAGAAATACACGATGTGTCATTGGGATCATCGCCATCTGCAGAGTATAGGGGAGTTTCCTTGCCTGGCAGTGGCCTGGAAGGACAGCATGAAACACAAGATTTGGATCATCCAACTAGCTGTATTTCCACCCTTAAAGATAGCACACAGTCTTCGATGCCTCCATTGATATCATCACCTCCTGATGCGCGCACGCACCATCATCACTCCATCTTGAGAGTGCACTCTCCGGACAAACTGGTTGGGGATTTACATCTTTTTGACAATTCCGTGTTGTTCACGGCTGAAGAGCTCTCTCGTGCTCCAGCTGAGATCATTGGCAGGAGCTGTCATGGGACATCCTACAAGGCTACTCTTGACAATGAGTATGTGCTGACAGTGAAGTGGCTGAAGGAGGGCTTTGCTAAGAGCAAAAAAGAGTTCTCTCGTGAAATAAAGAAGCTCGGTAGTGTCAAACATCCCAGTCTAGTCTCTCTGCGAGGCTACTACTGGGGTCCCAAAGAGCATGAGAGGATCATCATATCAGATTATGTAGATGCCACATCCCTGTCTACCTACCTGTCTGGTAATGTTTGTTAGCTCTCTCAGTCGAATACTCGCGGCAGTTGATTTCTTTGTATTCTTATGCATTTTTCTACTATCTTTCAGATATTGAAGAGCGCAATCTTGCACCTCTGTCGGCGAGCCAGCGGCTTGATATCGCAATCAACATTGCCGGCTGTCTAGATTACCTGCACAATGAGCGGGTGATCCCACACGGCAACCTCAAGTCCTCGAACGTCCTGATTCAGGATGCAAGTCCGTCTGCTCTGGTAACCGACTACAGCCTTCACAGGCTGATGACTCCGATTGGCATGGCCGAACAGGTCCTGAATGCAGGGGCTCTTGGGTACTCACCTCCTGAGTTTGCAAGCACCAGCAAGCCATGCCCATCTCTGAAGAGCGACGTGTACGCCTTTGGCGTCATCCTACTTGAACTTCTGACAGGGAGGATTGCGGGGGAGATCATTTGCATGAATGACGGCGCGGTCGACTTGACGGACTGGGTGAGGATGCTGGCAAGGGAGGAGCGTGCTTCAGAGTGCTTCGACAGGCGCATTGTCGAAGCTGAAGTCTTAGGGGGCTCCCCTAGGAACCTGGAGGGCATGCTGCACATCGCCATCCGGTGTATCCGCTCCGCATCGGAGAGGCCAGAGATACGGACAGTGTTCGAGGACCTCTCGGCCATGTCGTCTTCGTGATGGGGAGTCCATGGCAGCGTACATCTCGTACTTACACCAGTATATCGAAACTCTGGTGAGAGGGTATAGTTAACAGTTGTTACTAGTAGTTTTTTTGTGGCGGTGTGTGTAGTCTCTTTTGAGCATTTCATTGGTTGGGTTCCTCTTCCTGGGAAGCGTTCATTCATTTCTTTTAGTTAGTTCACAATTCTAGGCAGCACTAGGTGACTGTGAGAATATGTTTGTGCATTGTGAGTTTGGACATCTGATAGGAAATAAAAAAGGTTCTACCGATATGGTGTTCTTTCATGGTGTCATGATTGTACAATCAAATTATCAGATATGTACTGGCAGATGCTCCACAGCTGCTCTATGCCAGAAGCTGAATGGCACGTGCTAACCGTAGAGATGATGAATACCACGCAGCTTAGACTTGCTATTGTTACCCTGTTCCAAAATATAAGATGTTTATATCAATACTATTATTACTTCTGTTCTAAATTATAAGATGTTTATATCAGTACTACTCCTTCCGTCACGGTTTGGAAGGCGTTTTAGAGAGATTGTTGGAACTTAGGTGGACGCTGATTGGGGCCAGATTTTGTCAAAAACATGCGCCAGTTAATTATTCGGTGCCCTATTAAACGTAATTAACGCGTCTAGGAGGAGGGAGTTTTGGAAACACATGACTTTTGTAAGACGTCCTCCAAACCGTGACGGAGTGAGTAGTACTATTATCTCTGTTTCAGAATATTAGATGTTTATATCAAAGAACCTCAGAGGTAGTACGAAGTTTTATGCTTTTGTCCCCTCACTACTAAAATCTGGGCCAAGGAGCCATGATCGATGTAGAATGTGTGTGCTCCATTCCAAAGTTAACAATACACGGCACGCTTCGTCGTTGGCAATGAGTGTTATCCAGGAAAAGAGCCTGGATAAAGATGCCGTTCTTCCTTGGGCCAAAGGAATACTCCTTCTGCTTCACAGATGAAGTCTTTTTTAGCGAGCTAAAACAATTTGCTAAAAAGATTCATATTGTAAAACGAGGGAAGTAAGATTTTAGGAGTACCCAGGAGAATATCTGAAAGGATGGTGCAAGGCGTCTCCAGGGCTGAAAACTTCCCTGTTCTCGGGTCTTCAGGTGTGCCCTATTAGGCTCCTAAATCCTGCCGTTGCTACAATGGAGCAAAACAGTTTCAATCGGAGCAAGAATTCGTACGGTCCTTGTTTCTGAGCTGCCACCACTGGGTTTCGGGAGTCTTCCCTTCAAGAATCTCCGACTCACACATAAGTATGGTCACGGATCTGCTTAGTGTGTGGAGGGGAGAGGTGACCTCCTGCCAATGAGGGCCTCAAGGCGACGTTTCACCCTGGCGCCTGGGGGTTTGTCGCCGCCGGCGGCGGCAGCTTCGCCGGCAGGATCGTCCGGATCAAGGTTCCATTGTCTTGGGTCTGACTCCGATTCCGATGGAGCGGATGATTCTACGGCGAGAGAAGCCCTAGTGTCCGGCGAACTTGGCTGGACTACGGTGGCGCGCCGTCGACGGAAGACCGATCACGAGCTCAAGCAGGATTTCTGGGAGGAGATCGGTTTCCCCACGCCGGCGTCGCGTTTCTGGGAGAGGAGATCGTTATCGCCGTCGTGTGGTTCTCCGTCGCCGAAACCTCCCGTCCAGCGCCGTCGGTCGTCGTCGCCAGGGAGTCTGGGTGCTGCTGCTTCTCCGATGGGTTTGAGGATGGCCAGGGGCGCGAGGGTCAAGCCTTGGCGAGGTCCTCTGCCGCCTCGTCGGACGTCTGCGCCGCCGGTTTTTGCTGACTTTGCAGCGGCGGCGGTGGATCGTACGTATGCAGACCGGTCCTATGATCCTATTTCCTTGCCTAAGTTTCCTGGTCGTGCACGTACGGGACTGGAGGAGGCTGAGGTGGCAAGAGACGTGGGACCGAGTCCGGTTGAGGCAGCGCAGATTTTTTCCCGGACCAAGATCGCGAGGAGGTTTGCCTCTCGGTTCTGTTTTGTCTCTCGCCCGTCGCTGCGTACGGAACTGCTTCTGTCTTCCACCGAGCCGCCGTCTGCATCGCCCTGCTGCCCCGTTTCGGATCGCCAAGCTTCTCCATCGCTGCTCCTTGGTCCTCTGCAGTCGTCGGGCAGGTCTTTTGCCTCAGTGGTCTTCTCTCCTGAGATGGCGGGACGAGGTCAGGGCCCTAATCCTCCAGCGGTGGCGGGACGGGGCCATGGTGCAAACCCTAGGGGGCCGCCCCCTGCGCCAGCGTCGCACGCTGCTCCTGTACTTGCCGCCGGGGCAGTTCCCTCTGCTGTATCGAGGCCTCCGACGTCGGTGTCGGTTCCTTCGGCGCAGGCTGCCTCGCCTGGGCAAGGATCAGTGCATGCATCTGCCTCGACGCACGTGTACCAGTCAGCGTCAGGTCATCCGCAGTTTCCGCTGGGAGTTCAATTCAGGCCTCCTGCGACTTACTTCAATGCTCTTCAAGCTGTCCCGCATCAGCCTTTGCAGCGCCCATATCGCGGGACGTCGACCCCGTTTGTCGGCCAGCAGACCGCGACTTATTTACAGGGCGCACCTTCTGCTCCTTTGTTCCATGGTGGCTACAATGGTGATCAGGCGGCTGTGATTCCGTCGCAACCCCCACAGCAGTTTTCTTTAGGTGCGGGCGCTGCGCCATCTGCTGTTCCTAAGAGAAAGAAGAATAAGAAGCAGACACAGCAGACACAAGCTTGTGGGTTTCAGCCACAGGTCACTCAAGTACAGTCGGATCAGCAGCTTCATCCTCAGCAGTAGGGTTTCCAGCAGTATGGGGTTCCACTGATGCAGGTGCCCGGGTGTTTTGTACCTCTTTTCCCACAACAGTACAACCCGCAGGATAGTCAGCCGCCGATTGTCACTGCACCAGTTTCTGAGGGTACGGCTATGGCTGATGTCGGTAAGAAGAATAAAAAATTCGTTCGTTGTTGGAAGTGTGCGGTTAATACTCATGCGACCAAGGATTGTAAGGCGGTTCATTATTGCTATATCTGTGGTTCCGTTGCACATCCCACTTTGAGGTGTCCGGTGCTGAAGCAGCCGCGCTTGACTCCGTATATGGTGGTATTGGCAGCGACCAGACTCTGTTCACCCAGATTCCGGATGCAGTGACTAGGGATCATCTTGAGCGCAGTCAGACCCCTATTGCTCTGGTACAAGTTTTTGGTCCGATGGTTTCAGCAGAGGTTGTTCAGAGGCAGATTGCCAGGCGATGCCAGGTGCATGTTCAGTGGAAGTGGGAGGCGGTGCCTCATGGAGATTCTGCATTCTTAGTGAGCTTCCCGACGTTTGAGGATTTGGACAGGGTGGATGGAATCCTGATAACCATTCCGCTCAGTACCGCTCAGCTGACCTTCTCGGTTTTGCAGGATGGAGGAGGTGCCACATAAGCTTGAGAGGCAGCAGGTTTGGCTACATGTGGAGGGGGTACCCCATATTCTGCGATCCTTTCAGGGCTTGTGGGCTGTTGGAGGACTCATGGGGAACACTCTTGATGTAGATTTATTCAGTCTACGGAAGCGGGGGGTCGTCCGTATTCTCGTGGAGATGTTTGATACGAAGGTCTTTCTCAAGGATAAGGACTCCCTTGGTCACTTTATTGTGTTAGATGCCGTGGTCAAGCACAAGGTATTTGAGTTTCGTTTCCGGATTGAACCTGAGTGTTATATTCCGGAACCAGAGTTTGTTCCTTTCCTATGGAGAAAAGGAGATGATGACGCGGATGATGATGCCAATGGGAAGCAGTTTGAGGATGCTATGGATACTTCTGAGGCTGCTACTGCCACTCAGGGGGGGAGGTTCTGGATCTTCCTCGGCTGTGCAGGGTACTTCCACGCCTGCATCTTCCAGTCAGGGGGTACAGAGGGTGTTTGTTGTCACCCCTTTTAATGCTAATCCGGTTACTCTGCGGGGACGACAACTACTGGATGCTCTTCCTTTGGATTCCCCTCTTCGCGGGAAGGGTTCTACTTCGGCGTCTCGCGTTTCTCCAGCTCAGTTACAGGAGGCTCTTCGTTCTGTTTCCATTCCGGTGCTGCGAGCTTGCTCAGCGCCGGCGAGGTCCAGAACGCATATTTTGGGCAGATCTATTCCTGTTTCCACTCCTGTACTTGAGGAGGTTGTTCCTTCGGTGTGTTTGCGGAAGCTGGCCCAGGAGGGGTTGGCTGACCGTGACATTCGTGACCAGCTTCAGGTTGCTGCTATGCTTGGTCCGACCCAGGCGGGGTTGGACAACCTTGACGCGGTGGTTGACTGCGTCTCCCTGGTCAGGGAGGACCTGGGGACCCTTCGGGACGTCTCGCCTCCGTTGGTGGGGCAGGAGACTTCGGTGGTCGATGGGGGCGACCTGACCCAGGAGGGGTCTGGGTTGCCTCAGCCTCCAGCACGGGTTTCTTCCCCAGGTGACGCTTCTCTAGTCACTATGCAGGGGAGTGGTACTCCATTCAGGCGGAGCACGCGTCATGGAGTAGATGCCTCTGGGGCGTCCGTGACTGATGAGGACTCCATGCTCAAGGCCATGCGGCGTAAGGCGGAGAGGAACTTGGATGCGCCAGGTATAATGAGTACATCGAAATCTTTTTTGTCGTTTTCTACTCCTGTTATTTCTTCTAAACTAGCCAATGTTGGCATTAGTTTGGGTAGCTCTGTACAGGAAGTATCCTTTTCTTCTAATGTTTTGCGACACATGGAGGTTGACCGTCTAACGGTTACTCCTAAGGTCGGTGTTTTTCCTGATGCTTCACTAACTGAGGAGGAGGAGGAGGAGTTGCATGCCACAGTAGATGGTCAACTCCTTTCTCACTTAGTCGGTGAAGTGTCGGAAGTGGACTTTGATGAGACTGGGCTTGCCTCTATGTATGAGATGAAAGCTTCTGGTCGAAAATCAAAGAGCCAGCGGTCGCGAAAGAGATCCCGTGTATCCAAATCTCCTATAGTTTCTCAATAAATGGAATGTTTTCAAATAGCATAGGTCTTCGGGACTTGGCTAAACATTTATTCTTTGCTGATTGTGTGAGAGATCATAATTTGGATTTTCTAGGTATTTCTGAGACTCGTAGACGGGATTTTTCACAAGCTCTACTCAATCGCCTCTCTGGTGGAGTGGACTTTACGTGGATATCACGTCCGCCCCGTGGTCGATCTGGGGGGATCCTGTTAGGCGTTCGAGATAAGACTATGGAAGTTTTAGCTAGTTCGGTGGGAGATTTTTTTATAAAACTCCATATCCGTAATAAGGCTGACAATTTCACATGGTCTTTAGTCGTCGTATATGGGGCCGCTCAGGATGTTTATAAGGCTGACTTTCTACGCGAGCTTGTAAATTTGGCAAAGGACAATCCATATCCTATTCTTATAGGAGGGGATTTTAATTTGCTCAGATTTCCTCACGAGAAAAGTCGGAGCCGGTTCGATGAACATTGGCCTTTTCTGTTCAATGCTGTGATAGACAGTCTGGACTTGAGAGAGGTTACAATGTTAGGAAGGCAATTTACATGGGCTAATAGTCTTTCGGAGCCAACATACGAAAAACTAGATAGAGTGCTTATGGATACTGAATGGAAACAAAAGTTCCCTATGGTAACTGTTCGTGCTCTAGAGCGTATTGAGGCTTTGTCGGATCAATGCCCCTTTACTTCTATCGTTTGGATCACCGCCACGGAAGTCTATGAATGAGTTTAAATTTGAACTCGGTTGGATGATCCGTGATGGTTTTTACGAGATGGTTAAGGCTATTTGGGAGAAACCGGTAGGTGGCCAAACACCTATCCTATGATGGAATAACAAAATGCGTACTTTATGCAAGTTCCTTCGGGGCTGGGCCAGGCACACAACGGGTATCCTTAAAAAGTAAAAAACGAAAAATTACGCCTTACATCTATAATTGCTGACTTAGAGGCTTCCGCGGAGGTAAGGCCATTAACTGCATAACAAATTGAGCTTAAAAGCCAATCGAATACGGAGATAGCCCGACTTCTGCGCGAGAAGGAACTCAAATGGTATCAACGCTCTAAAGCAAAATTCATACTGAAAGGAGATGCGAATACTAGATACTTCCATGCAGTTGCCAATGGCAAGCATAAGAAGAAACTTATTCACTCTCTGATTCAGGATGAAGGTATGATTGAGGGACAGGAGCATCTGAAGTCATATATTACTACGTATTATAAATCCTTGTTTGGGGCCCTAGTGGAAAATTCTTTCTCTATGGATGAGTCCCAAACGTCCGATATCCCCCAGGTTTCTGATGAAGAAAATAGCTTTCTTACTGCCTCATACACCGAGGAAGAGGTCAAGAAAGCGGTTTTTTAAATGGAACATAACAAAGCACCAGGACCTGATGGATTCCTAGCGGAATTTTACCAAAAATTCTAGGACGTTATCAAGGAGGACCTGATGAATTTATTTGGGTTTTTACATATCGGACAATTGGATCTCTTTAGACTCAACTTTGGCAATATAATTTTACTGTCTAAGGTTAATAATGCAGAACGTATACAACAGTATCGTCCAATCTGCTTGCTTAACGTTAGCTTTAAAATTTTCACTAAAGTTGCTACAATTAGACTAAACTCGGTTGCTGACAATGTTGTTAGCCCGTCTCAAACTGCGTTCATGCAAGGAAGAAATATCCTAGATGGTGTTGTAATTCTGCATGAAACAATCCATGAACTACACTCAAAAAAATTAAATGATATACTGTTCAAGATTGACTTTGAGAAGGCATACGACAAAGTTAATTGGTCTTTCCTTCAGCAAACACTCCGTATGAAAGGTTTTTCTGAGGAGTGGTGCGCTCTTATTCAGTCGTTTGTGTCTGGGGGTAGTGTTGCCATTAAAGTAAATGAAGATACTGACAAATACTTCCAGACCAAAAAAGGACTAAGACAAGGGGATCCGTTAGTGCCTTTACTATTTAATATAGTGGCTGATATGTGGCTATCCTTATCGAGAGAGCTAAGGCTGATGGTCAAATTGAAGGAGGAGTTCTACATCTTATTGATGGTGGACTTTCTATTCTTCAATACGCTGATGACACAATTCTTTTTATGGAACATGATCTGGAGAAGGCTAAGAATCTGAAATTAATATTATCAGCATTTGAGCAGCTATCTGGGCTTAAAATAAACTTTCATAAGAGTGATTTGTATTTTTTTGGCGAGGCCCAAAACGAGGCCCACCTGTATGCTGAATTGTTCGGCTGTGGTCAAGGTCAGTTTCCAATCAATTATTTGGGAATACCGGTTCATTATTGGCGTCTCACAATTGCTGAATGGAAACTTGTTGAGGAAAGGCTACAAAAATGTCTTAATAGTTGGAAAGAAAAAATGTTATCCCTTGGGGGAAGACTAGTACTCATAAACTCTGTACTTACTAATATGATGTTGTATATGATCTCGTTTTTCCAAATGCCAAAAGGGGTCTTGAACAAAGTGGACTATTTCCATTCAAGATTCTTTTGGCAAGGGGATAGTGAGAAAAATAAATATCGACTGGCCAAATGCAATATGGTTTGCCGCCCGAAGGAGTTTGGTGGACTAGGCATACACGATTTGCAAGTCAAAAACACTGCGCTTCTAGGCAAATAGCTTTTTAAACTACTTACTTAAGATGGTGTTTGGCAAACCATGGTATGGAGGAAATATGTGGGATCCAAAGTTGTGTCTCAAGTGGTTTGGAAACCCGGAGATTCACATTTTTGGGTAGGTCTTATGGCCACCAAAAAACATTTCTTTCGTTTTGGTGCTTTTGAGATTAAGGATGGATCACAAATTAGGTTTTGGGAAGATAAGTGGCTTGGCCAAACTACTCTTCGCGAACAATATCCAGCTCTATATTCGATTGTTAGACATAAAGAGGATACAATTTCCACAGTGATGGAAGATTATCCTCCTAATGTGTCTTTCAGAAGAAGTCTCATCGGACCTAGACTGTTATCTTGAAACAATCTATTATTACGATTATCCATGATACAATTGTCGGACGGTATTGACGTGTTCAAATGGAAATTACTGGAAACTGGTAAATTTTTTGTTGGCTCACTATATAAAGCTTTGGTCCAACCTGATTTCCCGGTCGATGATAATAGTAAAATTTGGAAAATGAAAATACCCCTGAAGACGAAGATATTTGTATGGTATCAACGGAAAGGGGTAATTCTAACAAAAGATAATCTTATAAAGAGGAATTGGCATGAATGTACACAATGTGTTTTTTGTCATCAAGATGAGACAATTCGCCATTTATTCTTTCATTGCAAATTTGCTCGCTCTATATGGTCATTCATCCAAATAGCTTCTGGTTTATCTCCTCCACGTTTAGTAACCAATGTTTTTGATAATTGGTTGCATGAAATTATTGATAAGTTCAGAACTTTATTTAGGGTGGGAGCGCTTGCCATTATATGGTCGCTATGGTTTTGTAGAAATGACAAGATTTTTAATAACATTGTGTCTTCTCCTCTGTAGGTTATTTATCGAGCCACGGCTATCCTCCGATCATGGAATATTCTCCAACGCATAGAGTTCCGCGACTTATTTATGGAGGGATGTACGCGATTGGAGGACACAGCGAGGAATATTTTCTCTCGACATGGATGGCCGCGTGATCTGAGGATTGATCTATCTTAGAGTCTAGACTTTTATTTTTTAGTGCCTTTTTGTAATGCTTGTCTACTTTTTGTCTTAGTCTGTCGTTCGTGTGGCTGTGTGCATCTTAGTTATGCAGAGACCGGGTGTAAGCATTAAACAGTTTGGTTAATAAATGCGCTCATTTTCAAAAAAAAAAGAATTTGTACGGTTATTCAAAAAATACGCATTCACAAAAAAGTACCAAAAATGGTTCGACGACAAACAGAAAAAAAGGACCTGCTGGACATGGAACTTGCCGTGCTATTGTAGCATCGTTCCTACAACTTCTCGGAAGTGGGATAAAAACGTAAAAAAAACATTGCAGCATTTTGGATGCATCGATGTAGCAAAAAAAGTGTGGCCGCAAAAAAATCCTCAACCACCTCCCAGGCCGCCGGTAGCATCTCCGACCTCCACCGTTGATAGCAATCCCAACCACCGTTCGTTGTAGCATTGCCCAACACTTGTAGCATCACCGACCCATGCCAGTAGCATCGTCGGCCCGCTTGTAGCATCAACGACAGCTATCGGTAGCATCCCCGCCCTAAGCGGGTAGCAATGTCATTGTGCCTTGGTAGCAACGCCGACTCCCATTGACAACAGCGTCGTCTAACCTCGCAGCTTCACCGTCACTAGTCCTGAGCTCTTAGCTATAGTAGTTGCTAAAGGAACAACAGGCGTTGAAGCAGGTGATTTGAAGCCAGAATTGATGAGTTGGGGTTGAAATTGGTAGAGGATCTGCCACTCCTTTTAGCCGAAAGGGTCAAGGGAGAGGTCTCGAGCAACATGACGCTTGGTGACTTAGTGGCAAGGCGTATTGACGGATGTGGAGCCCAGTGAAGTGCAACAACTGCCGAAGATCAAAGGGGAGGCAGTGGCGGAGCATGGTGCAGTGGTGGTTGCGAGAAAATCTCGAGAAAGGTGATAAAGATTGGAAATGCTTCGAGAAGGTAAGGGAGTAGTGCAGGGTGGACGCGTGTCATGTATGTAACCGGAGGTCGCAGCGTGCCGTGCCCTGGGTTAGACGTATCATTTTCCTATCTCAAAAGTCTATTGGGATCTATAATCAAGAAGGATAAAGTATTTGTTGTTAGCTGGATAATATTATATTATTCTCTTTATCTCAAATTAGATGTGACATATTTGTCTAGATCAAAATGTATTCGGTACAAAGGGGGTAACAAAATATAGACAGGTGAAATATATGAGAGCAGTCGAGTAGTTGCTTGCTAGAGATGCAATAAATATAGGAGGATGAATTTTATTGGAAGCACCTCTAATAAGATATTTACTAGTCTCTTAGTTCGGAAATAAACCACCCAACTTTTAATTAAACCGAGTCATTTATTTCCAGAGTATAAGGCTGGTCATAGTGGGGAGTAACTTAGAATAGTAACATGCATATGTTACTAGTCTAAGTTACCACCTCCATAGTGGAAAATAACATATATGTGGTGTCATGCAAAAGCTTATTTATTGCAACGTAGACTCATTTTGTCTTAAATATGTGATGTTATGGTAACATAGCTAGTTACCACAAGCCCCTCTCTCATCATTTAATTGCATGTCATGTCATCTAAATGCTTAGTTGGCAATACATGTAGAACTATGTTACTACTCAAGTTACTTCCACTATCACTAGCCTTAAGAGAAGTATACTCCTACTCCTTCCGTCCACAAATAAGTGTAATTTTAGGATAATCTGAAGTCAAAGATTTTAAAATTTAATCAACTTTATTGTATATAGTAGCATCATATATGATGCCAAATTGATATATTATAAATTTCACTTCAAAACGGATCTAGTGATACTATCTTGGTATCATAAATGTAGCTATGTTTTTCAAAAATAATTGGTAAAAATTTAATTTTTTTTGACTTAAGACAAAGCTAAAAGTATACTTATTTGCGAACAGAGGAGGTACGTTCACAAGTAAGTGTACTGCTAACTATTGTCCAAAATCAAAGATTTTAACCTTTGAACAATTTTATAGGAAAACATACATTATTTATGACACTAAATTAGTACTACTATCACTAAACTCCCTTCAAATTGTAGTTTCCATAATAGTATACCAATTTGAAATCGCATATGTGGCTACTTTTTTTTACAAAGTTGATCAAACTTTAAAGGATTGCTTTGGATAAAAGCTAGAAAGTATGCTTATTCGAGTACTCCCTATGGGCGAGGTCAGGCTGGACTTGCTCCAGCATCGCTCAAATCTCACGCCACGCTGCCCTAAAAACCCACAAACCCCTCTGCTCATTTTCCGTCCCAATCCAGCCATCCCCATTCCCCCACATTCGCCGTTTCTCTGCGCACCGCATCCTTCTCGATGCTTCTCTCGCGGAGGTTCTCCTCCGCCCTCGCCCGTTCCCCCTTCCTCGCGAGGTGTCCCCTTCCTCCACGTGCTGTGCCCGCCGCCCCTCCGGCCTCTCGTGCCCCGTCACGCCGCCTCATGTCCTCATCGTCGTCCGGGTGGCACCACTCTTCCCATCCCCCGCCGCCGCCCCCTCCGCCACCCCCGTCCTTCTCCGACAAGGTATTCGCCTAATAATTCTCTCATGCGTTGGCTGTCTGGTTCTCTCCTCTGCACCTACTGCTTACCGAGGTGCGTGTGTGTGTGCTCTGTACCATGGTGTGGTATTGTAGGATCAGTTGTTCCGGGGGCTGGAGGCGGCGCTGGGGACGAGGTTCACCGCCGAACCTCTGGCGCCTCCGCCGGAGCCGATGATCCTCGTCATCAGTGGTCCGAGCGGTGTCGGCAAGGATGCCGTCATCAAGGTGATATACTAATACGCCCTACTTGTAATGCGGCGTTTGCGTTCGTTTTGTTGCCTGCTCGGCGTTGAAATTTCGGGTTGGATTGTTCACCAGAGGCTGCAAGAGGAGAGGGAAGAGATCCATTTTGTCGTTACGGCGACGAGCAGGGCGATTCGGCCGGGTGAAGTTGACGGCAAGGACTATCACTTCGTCAACAAAGAGGAATTCCTCACGATGATTGAAAGGGAGGAGTTGCTTGAATACGCCCTTGTTTACGGGGAATATAAGGGCATCCCCAAACAGCAGGTGTGCTACTGCTTTGCTTTTGTTATAGTTCACAGTACACCGATGTGTATGGATGTTTATGCCCAAACCAGATTTTTCAAATGTTCCAGTGAACCAATTTGATGTACTCCCTCCTTCCCAAATTAATTGACGCAGATTTTTCTAGATTCGCATTTATCTACACACTAAAACGTGTCTAGAACTCTAGATACATGTGCATCTAGAAAAATCTACGACAGTTAATTTGGGACAGAGGGAACACTCGAAAACTTACCATGTCTGTTCAACCAATCTTTGTTCAGCAGGTGTGGCTAGGCTGATAAATGATAACTGTATAATACGTTTTATCTGCAAACATATCCTGTTTCAAAGACTAACAAACTCTTACGAGTCAAAGGTTTAACTAGCTGCAATGGGGGATCAAACAAGTCTCTGAAATACTTGCTTTCGTATGTTTGTTGGATTGCTTGATACTTGTATAGAGATAACCTCTTAATGTTGACAAATATTTGAAGCTTTATAGCATACTCAACCCTCGTATATGCGCAGCTCTGTAATAATTTGAACCATTATAATGCCTGTCTATATCGTCGAAGGCCAATGTGACCAATGCTCCACTGTAGGTACAAATTCACTATATTCTTCTTCCTTTTTATGCTTCTTTTCTAGTTGTTCATATAATGTGAGATAACTGCACAACCTATAATGTTTAGTTACCCGTCCTGTCTTGTTTGTTTCTGGTAGTAAAGTTTTAGAAACTGTTAGGCTATCCTGACTTATTTTGATAACTGAATAATAAACACATGTAGTGGCGAATACTATTTTTTCCACCACAAGGCACCACATATCCAATTTACTAAAACAAACATTTTATGCTAAGGCGCACGGAAAAATCCATTTGGTCATGAGACCATCGAAGTTCATAGAATTTGGAAAATCACGTTTGGACCTTTCCCAAGTAAAATATAAAATACTTATTGTGTGAATGATCTATCTAGATAAAATGATAAAGTGTTAATACTTATTCCATTTGACCTGCAGATCCGCGATTACATGGCCAAAGGACATGACATTGTCTTGAGAGTGGACATTCAAGGAGCAGCAACTTTACGACATATACTCGGCGAATCTGCAATTTTCATCTTTCTAGTTGCAGAGAGCGAAGAGGCGCTTGTCAAAAGGCTAATTCACCGTAAAACAGAAACAACAGATATGCTTCTTGTTAGAATTGCAACAGCCAGAGAAGAGGTGAGGCGGATGAAACAGTTCGACTACGTGGTTGTCAATGCTGAAGGCAAGCTTGAGGATGCTGTTAAACAGGTGGAGTCTATCATTGATGCTGAGAAGGCAAAAGTTCACAGGCGTAGTGTCAAAATCTAGTCAAGTCTCCCGTACAATTAGTTCAAGTGTGAACTATTGCGAAACAAATTAGGACTGACTTTGCTTTGCAAGTGTGCAACAATAGCCAGAAAGTTCGGTACAATGCTAATTCATGGGAATCATACATAGTGAGGTACCCTGGAGAGTTAACTGGGATACAATAGCTTTCTGTCTCACATAGTCGTACCATACAAGAGCAGTGTGCTTGATCCTTGGATGTATATTCGAAACATTCTTGTCAAATCATTTATGGCCAGAATGGTCACTCACTTCCTTTTATCTGCAACTTTATCATGTTGATCTTACCAAAAAATTCTGTAGAGTTGTACTGGATTTCTATCTGAGGAGCTTTGTAACAAAAGCTGGCATTTGTGTGTAATCACAAGCTTAACTGGTGAAATTGGACGTTTTTTATGCACAAAGACATGACATGAGATAATTTCGTTGTGTACTTCTGCAGGACAAGAAGAGACGCAATAGATGAAAACCGTAGTACTGTGTAATCACAAGCTTAACTGGTGAAATTGGACGTTTTTTATGCACAAAGACATGACATGAGATAATTTCGTTGTGTACTTCTGCACAAGAGGAGGCACAATAGATGAAAACCGTAGTACTGAAATGCTGTGTATTCTTGAATCTCCTATAGGATTTAAAAGGTTTATGAATTAGAGCATCTCCACTCGTTGGCCGAACTCAGGCCGAATTTCGGACCTTTTTCCAGCCGGACGGCGCAAGTTTTCGGCCTGGATACGCCCAGTTTCCCACTCGGCTACCCAGGACGTGTACCAAGGCGGACACAAAACGGCTATATATTTTGAATCTGCATAGTTTCCGCCGGCGAGTGCTCGGCCACAAGGTGTTCGACAGATGCGCCTACATGTTCGGCGACATATTTTTATTACATAACAGAGAAACAACGATCAGTCGTCGATGGGGATGGGCTCCTGCGGCGTGGCCGACGCGGCGTTGTCGTCCATCTCGCCGGTGAAGGCCCCCGGGTTGGAGGAAGTCGAAGCAGAGCTCGGCGTGGGAGCGTTCGGCGCTGGCACGTTCGACGCAGAGGAAGGGGAAGGGGAAGCCGTGGTCATGCCCTCCAGGATGGCCTGACGTTGCGCCATGTACCAGGCCTTGACCGACGAGCTCATCTTCGATGTGTCCTCGCCGCCCATGAGGAACTTGAGGTCCGTGTGGCGCTTCTTGGCGGCGTAGTTGGCCTTCTTGAGGTCGAACTCCGGCGATGAGGAGTACCTCTGCCGAGCAGCCGCCTGGCTCTCCTGGAAGCTGGCCGGAGAGATCGGCGAGACGCCTTTTCCTCCTCCGCTTGCTGCTATCGGAGCTTCGCCCTCTCCTTCCGGTCCTTCCGCTCGGCCGAAGAGATCTGCCTGGCGTGCTCCCTCTTCTCCCACTCAGCCAAGGACATGCCCTCCGGCTTGGTCGGCGGCGCTCTCGGCTTCCTCGCCTTTTTCTCCGCCGAACCCTCGACCAGGGTTGATCTGGGTTGGACGAAACTCTTGGGCGGCATGTCGGGCGCGGTGATCGGCGGAGTTTCGGTGGTGGGGGAATGGGGAAGAAAGGCGGGAGGGGAAAGAAAAGGGCGGGGAGCTCGGCGAATTGGCGGGAGTGGTGCTTTCTCTCGCCGACAGAGCTGGCCCGCGCCCGTTTTCGCTGAGTCCGGCGTTCCCAGGGCGTACCCGGGATCCTGAGTACGGCCTGGATAGGCTGGACCAAAACATGCCGAAATCCGGACGAAAACTGGTCCTTGGGTACGCAACTGAGCCGATTTTCGGTGTCCGGACCAAAATTCGGCGTCCGGATCGGCCTCCTAGGTAGGCGAGTGGAGATGCTCTTAGAATCAGCATTGTTTGATGCACAAACACAAAGAAGTCGTATTAAGAGGCTTTGTGTGGATGGAAGTTTTCTTCCAAAATAGAGTTTTAAATATACTCTAATCGTTTGAATCAAACGGTCTGCATAGGAATTTTCTTTCCAAGAGATCGAATCCTCCAAAATCCATATGAAAGTTCGGTGAATCAAAAGACTAACTAGTGCCAAAGCAATGATCTTGCTCCCTAAAAAAACATAAGCAGTATCACCCCCAGTCTCAAGGTCTCATCCTTACCACCGTCCTCCTCATCGACATGGTCTTCATCTCCCTCCTCGTTGCCTTCCTCATCATTATTCTGTCTTCATGTTCCTCCTAATTGTCTTCATCATCATCATCATCATCATCATTGTCCCTATCATTCCATCGACTTCATCTTCCTCACCGCCTCCCAGTGATTTCTTTCACTATCCTCCTCATGATCGCCAAGTTTTTGATGACCCCTCTCTCTTATCAATAAGTTAGCATTTAGCTAAGACACTAAGAGAAACGAATAGAGAGAGAGCATTATTTTCAAAGAAAAAACAAATTGATACAACATTAGATCAGACGTTTCAATTTTCTTATAGAACATGTTGATAATGTCCTCTACAGAATTCTAAGTCTCCACTACCTTTATCCTTTTCTTACATGCATTGTCTTCCGTGCGAACACAAGCCGAAACTCACGACAGAGGACTAGGACTCTAGGGGGTGGCAATGAAATATTCTATTTTTTGTTCGAATGGATGATTCTATGGTGAAATTGTTGTCAGGGATGAGTACCGTTCATGCATATGTTAATTTGATGTCAATGTATTTCGATAACTGTGTTGAAAATGCATATGTCAGTTGAATGTCTTGTTGATGGAATGCTGCTATGAAATGAATGCTCTCAATGTCATCATTGGTGGTTTTGGCGAGAGTTTTAGTGGTGATGTCCATGGTGGCTTTGGAGGTGAGTTGGCAGTGGTAGGGGTGGCGATACGGTCAACATTTGATTATTTTGGATGGATTTTTTTTTGAAAATGGCCGCTTTATTACAAATAATATTGTTTATACTTGGTCTCTGTATAACTTTATTACGGATTTTCTACAGTAGAAGTTATTTACATGTCATCGTGTTATCATTTTTGTTTTAAGTAATTAAATTTGAACTTGAGTTAGTATGTTTAGTTACGTGAAATCTATTTCCTACGCGCGCTCGGTCTCGTCCTCTACGGTGCTCACGCCTCGCGTCCGTCCGATCAGGAACAAGCGGCCACGACCAAGCGGCGCAAGCGGACAAGAAACAGACAGCCTCGCGTCTCTCCGGGTTTTTTTAGACAACACAAACTGTTCAATTTTCTGTCGACGTCATCCCCTTCCCCTTGTTCTTCTCGCTCCTCGCCCGGAGCAAATCCTTCTTCGATCTCCTCTGCTGAGTATCCTCGTCGGCGGCGAGTTGTCCGGAGGGAACCACGGTCGTTCTGGTCTATCGGAGAAGTGGGGCAGAGGAGAGTCTGACGGCGCGGACAAGCAGATCTACTTGTGTGAGGCCGCTTCTCCTGGTGAATGTCTTTCTTCCGCGACGCCGACGAATCGACGCTTCCGATGCTCGGAGGTCGTTGATAGGAGTCTGCGAAGGACGGCTTGACCCCGCGAAATCCGCCCCTATTTGTACCACGTGCTGGTGAGTGGTTCGACCTTTTGCTCGTCCCTCAACTGTTCGTGTGTGTCTCTGGTTTGTGTTGTCACGGTGATGCTCGTAGTTATCGTGTTGCTCGTCCAGTAGTCATGGCGTTGCTCGTCCACTGAAAACGGGTGGTGCTAGTAGTGACGGTTGTGCTAGTAGTGACGGGAGTGGACACAACGGACATACATGTGCTTTCATTACACCTGGACATATTTGTGCTGGTCCTATTTTAGACAGTAATCCATTAGCAAATTGGTTGAACACAATGTAAGTTAGATCACTACTAGTTCATGTGTTCTTCGATGTAAATATCATAGCATGTTACATTTTTAGCTATGTTTTTTCTGGTGCCATAAACAGAACATGGGGTGGACATAGCTGCTCCAGGGGTAGAAGGTTAGACTGGATTTTCACTCAGATTTTGCTCATACCCGCATTTGGGATTGTATGGATGCGTAGATCTCCACCTCTCCAAATCTTGGTGAATTTTTTCAGTAGGTTTGGCTCATATACAACACGTTATTTTTGTGTAGATCCCCTGAATTCTTCATGGTGTAGATCCTCTAGACTTGAATTTTGGTGGTACTAGGTGCTCACTCATGTACAATATGGGTTTTGTGAATTTTGTGTGCCCCTGGATTCAAAACTTTGGTGTGCTAGTTTTATCATGTCCATGTAGATCCCTTAAAATGTAATTGGGCAGTACCGGGATTGCTTAATTGTGTATAGCAGAAGCAGTAGTTACATGTAGATCCCTTAAGCTATGTTAGTTTTTAGTCAGTAGGCATTTTGTTTTGTCTGAATTTCATGTCATAGTTAGATCAGTTCTTATCATAAGAGATTCATCTTAGCATATAACTTTATTTCATTTTGATTGTATTCAAGCATCTCATCCTGTAACTTTTTTAATATACGGGCTGAAACTTTTTGTCTGTCCAGGATGTACCTATTTGTATATACACCAAAAGTTTTGTGTGGCTAGTCTAACTCTTTTGTGCACATCATTTTTTGTCATGTACAGGGTCTTTTGTCTTACATTTTTTGGGAGATGCACTTTTCTGATTATTATTTTTGTCTACAAGTTATGGAACCCACTGTAAGTATATTTTGTGCACATCATTTTTTGTCGTGTACACCTCTCTTTTTGTGCTAACTTTTCCCCTCTGTTATTGTGGTTACAGAAACAGTCAGCCACTCCTGAAAGCATTGGCAAGTCTAGGCTTCCGAGTAAATATAGAAGGATGAAACGGAGGTTGAAGCTAAAAGTAGAGGAAGATCAGGAAGATCAGGAAGTGCTGAAAGAAGAGGCAATCTCTAGCAAGTTGCCACATAAAGAGGAAGTCTCGTCCGCAGATGAAGATGATATCGAGGAAGTTCAACCTGTGGATGAAAAGAAAAATGTGGTATGACACCAGGGATCTGCCTATGCTTTTTTGTACCTTTTTTTCCTTTGGATGTTATGTTATAAAAGTGACGCCACATGCACATATGTCTCATACAACATATCATTCTCTTTTTTTGGCAGAATAATCTGTTTAATCGTGCGTTTCCTATGAGGATGGTCAGAGTTTGCAAGGGGATGACTAAACCTCAGCGGGATCTGATAGATAGTTCAGGCTTGGGAGAGTTGCTAAACATGAAGTGTTCCAAGTTGATTCTAAAACTTTGCAAGTTTCTTATGGATTGTTTCAACCCAAACACGTGTGAACTTGATTTTGGTGCTAGGGGAAGGGTACCTGTAACCGTTCAATCGGTACACAGAGTTATGGGAGTACCCATGGGTACCATTCCGGTTGCGTATAAGATGGACTCGCAATCAACTGGAGTGATAATGGAGATGTTTCAGATCCCCAATGGCAGGCAACCATCTATTACATTCGTGGAGACACAATTAGGACCTACTGATCCTGCAAACGATGATTACCTAAGGAAGTTTGCCATCTACTCCATGTCCACTGTTTTTGCTCCAACCACTTGCACAAGGGTTAGCCCAAAGTGTTACCCATCTGTGATCAACACGGAAGCCATTAAAAGACTAAATTGGGCTAAATTCATCATCGACATCCTAATTCAGATAGCAAAAGCAAAGGGTATTAAGAACTGGTTCAAAGCATGTATGCCTTATATCATGGTGAGATTCTCTATCTCCACATTGTATCCTTTAATTCCTTTTTGTTTCTCTGACTACATTTTTCCTGCAGAGGATAACACTTTTTAATCACAATTTTTGTGTGTGTGTTTGTAGGTTCTTTACATTGACTCATTGGAAACTGATGCAATAGAAGTCCCTGAGGAAGGAACTCGGATTTGTATATGGATAAATAAGATGATCAAGCAGATTGCTACGTTGGATACAAATATTGATGGTTCATTTGGGAAGTTACAGGTAAGATCTTCAATAACTTCCTTTTTGTTATAGATCGAGCCTGTAACTTTTTTATGTATAGCCTGTAAATTTTTTGTTTGCTGACCGTATTTTCAAAGAATATAGTATGTAACTTTTTATATATGTTGACTATTTTTAAAAGCACCTATCATGTAACTTTTTATATATGTTGACTGCACTTAAAAGCACTTATCATGTATTTAAAAGTTGCTGACTGTAACTTTTTATATATCTTGACTGCATTTAAAAGTAGTTGTCTGTAACTTTTTACATATCTTGACTGTATTTAAAAGTTGCTGACTGTAATTTTTTATACATGTTGACTGCATTTAAAAGTTGCTGACTGTAACTTTTTATATATCTTGACTGCATTTAAAAGTAGCTATCTGTAACTTTTTACATATCTTGACTATATTTAAAAGTTGCTGACTGTAACTTTTTATACATGTTGACTGCATTTAAAAGTTGGCGACTGTAACTTTTTATACATGTTGACTGCATTTAAAAGTTGTTGACTGTAACTTTTTATATATGTATGTAACTTTTTTATATATATCTTATTGTCTGACTGTAGCATAATATACATGTAATTTTTCTTTTCTGACTATATTTTCTAGCTCAAGATCCAACATGTAATATAGTCATGTTCTGATGTTTTTTCTTTTCATTTTGGTTGTTCTAGCTCAAGGCATGTTACAGGAACAAGTTGTCCATGTTCTCATCAGATCCAGGAATAGTGGATATGTTTATCAAACACCATGTCCTAGGCATTCTCACTGAAGAGGTTACGCGTCGATCATAACTTACTTCTTCAAGTTTTTCTGAATTTTAAATGTGTGTTCTAATTAGATTTTATTTTTTTGCTACATATTGAACAGGCAATGGAAAAATATAGGGTCTCTATGATTGATATGTGTACAGTATTCGAGGACGGCTTAGCAAAGTTCCTAAATTCAGTTGGCAACGCTCCGAATTATGGACAACAAGAAGAGAATCAGTTCCAGAAGAAGACAATACAGAGAAGAAAGAAACGCAAAACCTTGGCGGATGTACAAGCTGCATATGTTCTTAAGCAAGCAAGCCAACAGACGACGGTTGGTCAAAGCAACACAGGTGCAAACACTGATGGAGGGATGGTTGCAGGAGACAAAACCACCATGTAGGATGTAGGAGAAGGTCGCCAAGATGTAGAAATGGTAGAACAGAACGAAGATCTAGTCAAGAAAGAGAAACCCGCAGATGAAAAAGGTGCTTGCAACATAACAAACCTTCCAAGGGCAGATGAAAGTGGGATGAAGGTTTTTACAGATTGTGACACTTAGTGTTGCGCTGAACCTAAACAGACTGCATGCGATGATTCTACACCTGTTCGGGCCTGCACAGTGGATCCTTTGAAGCAGTTGCAGTGCTATGGATCAGGTTCTCAATCCAGTCTAGAATCAGCTAGTAGGGGTGCACCCGTGTATGACACGACACCTGCTGCAAGTCGAAGTGACGTTCTAATGGATGAACCAATAGCTGAAAGGGGTGCACCAGTGTATGATATGACTCCTGCCACACTAGCTGCAAGTCGAAGTGACCTCCTAATGGGTGAACCGGTAGCCAAGAAGGGTGCACCTGTGTATGATATGACACCCCCTGCATGTGCCACAAGTAGAACTGACGTCCAAATGGATCAACCAGGAGAGGGAACCCTAAATGAAACACAGTTGGCAAGGAAATCATCAGGGGATGGTAAGAGACATGTCTCTTTTGCATCCTAGGACAAGGATCCTTTTGATCAGTCCAACAACACTAAAATCAGATCATCTTTTCTCAACCGTGTTATTAACAACACAGTCCAAGGAAGCCCACTTGAAAGGAGACCGTTTACTAGATTAATGTCCCCTACCAATTTACAGGCTCCTACTGAAAATAAAAGCCCTCTTGGAAATGGTGGAAAACGTCTGAATGTTTCTCCAAGCCCTCAAAAGAAAACAAGATTTGCTACTGCTAAAATAAGGGCAAGCCGGGCCACACAAAAAGCTTGCCGGGAACATGACGATGTTGCCTCTAGAAAGCCAACAACTACAACCCAGGTTAACAGTACGAACATGAAGATTGAGCTGGATTCAGGAAGTGCAGAAGCTAAAATAGAAACTTTAGAGCAGAGAAAGCGACGAGAACTCATTGAGGACTGCCCTTCTTTTGATCTTGGCATTGATACTCAGGAGGAAACAGTGCATGTCATGGAAGAGGATGAAAAACAAGCCCCTGTTGAAGAACATGTTGTCATTTCAAGCAACAATGACAGTAGGACTCTCTAGATAAGGTTTTTGCAACTATTGAAATGCCTACTACAACACCAGCCACAAAAAAGATTGGGGATGGACAAGGAGTAGGGGTCTCACCTATTGTTCCCAACAGTGGCACACCCATACCACAAGCACACAAGAAGAGAGTTATAAAGCAAAGCAGAGCACAAAAATCTCCATTCTTGGATTTGAACAACAAAACAGTTTGTAACAAATTCACAAATGAGGTGTACAATGCAGTATGTTCATATGGTCTCAAAACTGAATATGCTCTCAACAAAGAGAAAATCGTTGACTATGGCTGCTTGTACACATATCTTTGGGATTTGGCAGATTCTGTAAGGCCAGAGGCTTGGCTAAGCAACAGTGTTTGTGAGATGGCGCTATATGTTCTTTTTAAGGAAATGGCGCTGCATAAGAAACATGTGATGCCACTTTTTATGGCGTGAGTTTATATACATCAATATTGTGTGTTCCATGTTACAATGCTTGTATCTGTCTATTTTAACTTTTTTTTGTGTGTGTGTTTTCTGATTGTAACTTTCTATTTTTTATCATGCATGCAGACCAAACTTAGGAGTGCCACGTGCGTTCATGACAGAAGTGTGAAGAAAGCCTTTGAGTTATCACCTCTGAAACGATTAGACCACAAGGAGCAGGTGATGAATAGTTTTCCTGTTATAAAATACAAAACCTTTCTGTATATTTTTATTTATTTCTGCATCATGGGGTGTTTTTTGGACTGTAACTTTTTAATATTCTTATTCGATGCCGCAGATAATGTTTCCTGTTCTCCAAAACCTCACGCCCAAACTCAAAGATTTCATAGGGCACTACTGCCTGATTGTGCTCAACCTAAAGGCCAAGAGATTTGAGATAATAGACTCACTTAGGGCTGAGGGGAGCGCTGGACTTATGAAAGATGCTAGATTAATCATCGGCTCAATCAAGTACATGTGGTCTAAGAACTACGCCGAGTCCAATATCAATATCCAGAAATACAAGACCGTGCACATCCCGACTCCAATGCAAAGCACATCGTAAGCCTAACCTTCTGACTTTCTATGTATTTTTTAGTACATTAAAACATCCTAGTATGTAACTTATCTTTTTGAGTGTAGCGGACCTCCATAGCTTGTAACTTTTGTTATTTCTTTTGTATCATACATAACCTGTAACCTTTTTCATTTTAGGATGTTCTATGTGTACATGTATTATCATAGAACATAACTTTCTTTTCTGTGTGAACTAATCATCAATTTTTTTGCTTGTTTATTTGCAAGGTTTGATTGTAGCTTTTTCATGCTGAAGTTTATTGAATGTTGGACTGGCAAAAAGATGTTGGCATTCAATCCAATGGACATGCTAATTATAAGGAAGATCTTCACTTTGAAATGGCTTTAATGGGAGGAAAACCAGATCGAATGGGTGGACAAACTGATTTGATTTTTTTTCTCATGCTTAAAGCAAAGGTACATTCCTGATTTATCATGGGGTGAAAAAGACTTGCTATATTGCTACCATAATGTGAATTACATGTTCTCTCTTTTTTAACATTCCTGACTTAATAAAGAGAACAATTTATCATTGTTAAAGCACAGAAATTACAAATAGTTGCCTTCCTCTACTTCTCCATGGCATAAATTGCATGACATAATTCAACCCTCCTTGTTTTGAAGAACAATAAGAAGTACATTCTCGAAAATAAAACAAATCCAAACTTATTACACTAAACCATATCAGCTAAGAAGTTGAACTCTACTGGTTTCGGTTCAGGAGCAATCTTGCTTGGTTTCTTGGACTTCAAATGTAGCCCCGATTTCTTCCTTTTCTCCGCAGGGCGACCTTTAGTGGTAGTGCATTCAGGGTTCCGAGCATGATGATACTGTGATGCACTGCCTTGCCCGTCATCACCTACAAACTCAGCAGCGGATGCATCTTCTTTAGGTTTTGTTTTACCCTTCTTATCTTTCCTCTTAGCTGCTTCAGTTATCTTCATTGCTTTCAATTCATTACCCAAAGCACGCATGTACTTATCAGCTAGAGCTTTCCCTTTGTCCGATTCGGCTGCAACCTTCGCATGCTCAGTCCAGTCATTGCACAGCGTCCCATAACGTAGCAGCTTCCTTTCTTTGTTGGTCAACTTTCTATCAGTTGGCACTGCAGACAATTCCACTTTCTCTGCCACAAGTTCTTCATCTGGCATTGTCCACCTTGGTAGTATGTAGTGAGGAGTAATTGAGTCTACAACACCAAGTTGTGCCATTACTCTCAACACATGGCAGCACAAAATACCATCCCTACTGAATTTAGAACACTCGCATTGGTAGATTGCTTCCTGCAAGTTAGCATCCACTCTGTACGATCTCGTACCGTACCCAAACACATATCCTGAGATAGGCACAACACTGAACTGTTGCCCATCCACATGGATGACATTGTAGGAAGTAACTTTTCTAAGCTCAGCACGAAAACGCAAGTAAATGGGGGTGTGTGTACACCTCCAAAGCTTGCTTCTCTAGAGGGTAATCTCCCCATACCCTAAGAATCTTGTCTTCCATCTGGAACTCATTCAAATCTTCTGCTACATCTATCTTCTCTTGTAACTTCATGTACTGCTAGAAGAAAATGGAATAGGCTATTGTGTGGCTTTACATATCTTTTCAAAACTGCATTAAACCCTTCACTGCGAGTTGTAGTTTGTAGGAATTGGAAAAACCTATCTTTGTGGTATGCAGGGACAAAAGTGGCCCTCAGATCATACAAATCCATCAATTGCTTATTGTCCCCAACATTGTGTCGTATAATCATTTCTGCCCACCTCATTTCAAACTCATCAACTGTCATGCTATGGTCAATGATATCATTCAACTCTTTACGTAGTTCTTCATGTGTCGACAAGAAATTTCCCAAAACATTCTGTGCATTCTGCATGATGTGCCATCTACAATTCCGGTGCCATGTGTTTGGAAGTACGACCAAGATGGCACTCCTCATGGAAACATCCTGGTCTGTAATGAAGTTACTAGGCTGGACACCACCATGAGCTTCAAGAAAATTTTCATACAGCCAAACAAAATCCTCTATTCTTTCATTCTTAAGGAAACCACATCCTAACTGGATTGACTGGCCATACCGGTTGATACCGATGAATGGCGCAAAGGGAAAGTTGTAAGCATTCGTCATATAAGTTGCATCAAATGACACACAGTCACTGTAATGCTTGTATGCAGTCCTTGCTGGCCCATCAACCCAGAAAATGCGTTGAACCCTGTCAGCATGATCAATATCTAGCTTGTAGAAGAAATCCAGGTCATCCTTTTTTACTTTCTCAAACTCAGCTATCAACAATGACATGTCTTGGTACATGTGCCCCTCATCAAGCGTAGACATGAAGTTACTTACATCCTTTGATTGATAGGGAACATTACCTAAATTCCTGTACAACTCTGCCATAATAGACATAACCCTGCCCGCTGAGAGGTTAACCTTACGTAGCAGCTTGATAAATTCTCTTTCTTCCTTTGGTATCCCTCTGTGAGACCTTAAGTACCTTTTCAAGGATTTTTTTGAATGCAAGAGTGATTGTGCTCCTCAACGAACATTGTGACATGCCACTTTTCGGCTCTTCTCTTAACTCTCAGACGTGCCCTGCAGTCCGTCTTCTTAGTTATGTTACGGTTCCGCAGCCTCACGGGTGGAGCTTCCTGCTGGTTTATGTCATCGTTTTTGCCATGTTTGTTGCAGACAAATAGTTGCTTCTCTTTTCCACCATCCAAAGCAGAATTTCTAGAGGTGCTACACTTGATGGAAAAACCGACACTCTTAGCATATCTGTTATAGCACATCTTTGCATCTTCTAGAGTTGCAAAAATCATGTCCGGGTAAGGCTTCTCTACTGGAGTTAGGGTTGGTGTTGACTGAACCTCTTCCTCTCCACCTTAATCAGCACTCGATATTGTATGCCCAGTTTCAGCTTCCGTGTCAGCGGATTGACCAGTTTCACCCGCAGATGCAGGAACAGATACAGGAACAGTAACTTGTTCATCATCATCTTGCGCTGGATTGTTAAGGTCAATCCCAGTGTTAGGCAACCAGAAATCCATATCTACAAGTAATATAGATCAGTTAGTTTACTTTAAGAAAATTATTCCCACACTCAATTAGGAAAGCAGGAATCCACACATGTGTTAGTTTTACTGCCATGAACAACAAAATGTCAGTTCTTCACATGTTTGACATGAAAGTAACTACTTTTTTAAATTACATTCATGGTTACATGCTCTAATCATTAGGATCTGGAGAAAAGGTGATATCAAGATGGATAACACCATTATATTTGAACAATTGCAGATCATGCTTACAGATTCCATCAGATGAAGACCCACCAACTTAGGTCTAAAATTGTACAGGCTGCTGATATTTTTGTTGCTACCAAGTTCACTGTTACATGCAAGTTCTAGATGTGGCATCAAGTGTGGCATCAAGTTTGGGGGAAGCAAGGCTGATTCTGGTTCTACTGCAAGAAACTACATGTGTGTCATGCATCTTTTAACCCATGTGTGTTTTGTTACATCTGAAGAGGTGGGGAACAACAGGAAAAGCTGCATGGAGTTGAACAATATATGTGATTGGTTATAATTTTTCAAATCTGGATCGTGCTTGGACAAAGACATACCTGTGCTGCTCAAGTTCTTTTTTCTCTCTGAAAATTCCCTGTCGTTCTTGCTATCTGGGGGTGGGGGGTAGGAGGAGGAACGTGGGTAGGAAGGGGATGGGGGAGAGATCTGTTCTGTTTTCTGCCTGTAGTTTCATTGGTGTAGAATAAGAGCAACCATGGTGATTTCCTCCTCTCCGGCGGCTGGAGAAGGAAGAAAAGAAGCGTGAGCTAGGGTTGAAAAAGGGAGGGCTAGGGGATGGATATTTATGTGCGCGGGTAGACCGGCCAGAACCAAGCAAAAGACGACAAGGGTAGAAAGTATATGAGACCACTGTCTATTTTAGAAAAGTTTTGAATTAAGACAAGGGACAGCCCCGTTTAGTTATGCTTGATTTTAGTATGGTTGAAATCTCGTTGGAAAAGTTATTCAAATAATCGTGGTGTCAAACATTAAACAAGTGTGGGCATAGAGGACATGTGGAAAAAAAACACTTTTCTTCTCGGAAAAGTAGAGCAGTATTCCGCGACCGTGCCGCGTCCGTTGCGCTGCAACTCAGCTGGCTTCCTTTCCCTTTCTTCCCCGCTAGGTCGCCGAGTCAACATCCGTCACCGGCGGCAGTAGCACACCCTGCGCACCTACTCAGGCGGACCCATCCCCTCTCCGCGTCCCCCGAACCCTAAGTTTCCACCAGCTTCCATGGGGATCGCGGATGCCGTGCAGGCCTACACGGGCCTCTCGCCGGCCGCCGCCGTCACCGTCCTGGCCCTCATGCTCGCCACATACCTCATCGTCTCCACCCTCTTCGTCGCCCCTGATGCCGCCGCACCCGCACCAGAGGCACCTCCCAAGCCTGCTCAGCAGAAGGAGCAGGGGACGGAGGCCGCGGCAGAGGCGGAGGCGGAGCCGTTCGTGCCGCCGTTCCCGGACCCTGTGCAGGTGGGCGAG
Source organism: Avena sativa (assembly GCA_916181665.1). Taxonomy (NCBI): domain Eukaryota; kingdom Viridiplantae; phylum Streptophyta; class Magnoliopsida; order Poales; family Poaceae; genus Avena; species Avena sativa. The sequence goes on from OV702297.1 coordinate 20,402,945, forward strand.
ATCACGCTCGAGCAGCTCAGGGTCTACGACGGCAAGGACCCCGCCAAGTCGATCCTCATCGCCATCCGCGGCAAGGTCTACGACGTCTCGCGCGGGAGGTGAGGATTTGATTGTATTATATAGATGATGCTCTGATTTGGTCAGGGTTTAGTACCAACCTATATGCCCATTGAGCTAAGCTTACAAATGCGGAAATAAATTAGCAGCAGTGTTTGTGCAAACAAAGCAAGTTAATGTGGAGTGGTAAGTAGGGGTTGTTCAAAGTCGTGAAGGAATTAAGTCATCAAAACCAACTATCAGTATGCTAGTTCATTTGCCTTCACCGATTGCAACTTGACCGACAGGCTTAGTAGTACAAAAAAAATGAAGTAACAGTTTTGGTGGGTTGAGCTCATGCTGTACTGCAAGGCTTCTAGTGGTAATTGCTGATCCAACTCCAAGTTGGATGGTGTGCCGCTCGAAGCAAGATATGTCAGGACTAGACTGTTAGTAACTTGAATTGTGCATAAGACTGTGGATAATTGATTTGGTTCTATTTAATTGGGACATGAGGCCTGAATCTTATTAGGTTGAGGGGGTTATACGAAGATAGATTTCCCTAAAATTGGAGTCCGAAATGGTGAACTTTACACAAACAATTAGGAAACTAGAATGTTCTTATGCAAGTATGAGCAACCTGACATGATTTTGCCAGTTCTCACTAGATCTTATTGTTAGATTTTGCTGGGCATTTGATTATTCTTGGATACTTCAACAGGGAGGTCAAATGTACAAGTACTTTCAGCTGGTCTGTACTTTAGTCAATAGACATGTTAGGCAACACTCTATGGTCTGTACGTTCAGCTGTTACTCTCTTTTCGACATGGGATATGATGTTAGGTTGTGCAAATAATTTTTGTTAACCACTCATGGGAGTTCTGAAGCTAAATTCCACTTTTAATGAAGAGCTATCAACTACTGTGATGATATGACGAACTGCAAATTTTTCATTTGGACTGTGGCCTGATGCCCAACTACAACAATCGTTGCAAACTGTTAAGTTGAGACAGTATCATATCTATTTTCAAGTCCTCTTCACTTTTTATGCCATCTTATTAGACTCCTAGTGCGCCTAAGGTGCTGCAATGTTCCTTTTATATTGATTCCACTCTGATTTGGTCAGGGCTTAGTGTAGACCGTTATGTGCATTGAGTTGAGTTTACGATTGTAAACTGCGCCAAGCTTGAACAATTGGATTACTAGAGGGAAGTAATAGCAGCAGTGTTAGTGCAAGGAATGCAAGTTAGCAGGAAGTGGTAAGAGCTGATCCAAGTTGGACGGCCTACTGCTCTAGGCAAGATATATGATGTCTACTAGTAACCACAAGTATGTTACTCCCTCCGATCCATAATAAGTGTATCTCAGTTTGTACAAAGTTTGTACTAGCTTAGTATAACATGGGCGACACTTATTATGAACCGGAGGGAGTAACAAACTTCCGGTGTGGATAGTCCATTTGATTGAGGCATGAGGCATGAGTCTTAATAGGTCAATGGGGTTATACTAGGACATGAAGCTCTTGTTTCCCTTAAATTGGTGGATTGTAAAATGGTAAACTTAATGAGGAAGCTACAATGTTCCGGTGCAAGTTGAGCAACCTGACATTGTTTAGCTAGTTTTTATTAGATTTTGTTGTCAGGGTGTTACTGCACATTTGATTATTCGTGATACTTAGACCGTGGGCACTTCCAACTATTTGTATCATTCATCACATGAAACTTCTAGAATGTAACAAAAAATACAATGAGTAGTAGGGCAGATCCTTGTGTGCCCTTATATTACCCTTGAATGCAATAGAGAAACGAAGAGGAGTCGATTGGATTGTCAAGTCAAAGAACATGTTGTGCTTACTCTTGTCTCCTTGAACCGCATATAGGAGCGCTGAAGCTAAAATCCATTGTAAGAGCTACTTATTGCTGTAATGTTTTGATGAAGTGAAGTTTTTTTTTGGATTCTGGCTAGATGCTCAATTACAGCATGCTTCTGTTGGGAAAAACAACCACACCAATTGTTGCCAACTGTTGAGTTGAAATAGTATCATATTTATTGACTGTATTTCAACTCCCCATCACTTTTATGCTGTCTTAGACTCTTAGTGCACCTACTATTATGTACTTTTTCTGTGTTTTTTTTGTGGGAGCCAGTGTTCCATGTCCAGTTGCTTGTATCACGGTATTCTTCAGTAGCATATATTCTTGTTGTCTTAGTAATCATAAATTACCATGTGTCATCTCTTCCTGTTTAGCTCCACGTTTGTCTATGAAACTTGTAATATTCTAGTTGGTGGAATCATTTCATACTGTAGTGTAGTGTGCATACTGGTATGGTTATCCTGTTGTCTGCATACATTAGGCTCTGATTTGTTCAGGCGTAGTGTTGACTGAGATGTGCATTCGAGCTTAATTTACAACTGTAAAGCAGCTATGTTAGTACAAGCAAAGCAAGCTAATATGGAGTGGTAAGAGCTGATCCAAATTGGACGGCCTGTTGCTCCAAGCAACATATATTATGTGTGCTCATATTTTTAAGTATGTTACTAATATGGTGGCTTGGATTATCCATTTGGGTTCATTTGATTGAGACATGAGGCATGTGTCTTCCTTGGTTGAAGTTCTTGTCTCACATAAATTGGTGGAGTGCAAAAAGGTGAACTACAAGTAACTATAAAGCTACGATGTTCCCATGCACATTTCAGCAATTCGACATGGTTTCACTTGTTCTCACTAGATTTTATCGTCAGGGTATTCCTGGACATTTGGCAATTCTTGGATACTTCAGCTGGGAGTTAAAGTCTGTAAACACCTTGTGCATCTGAGCATTTGATTAAATGGGCCATAGGCAATATTTAATGCTCTTTACTGTCAACTGTCGCTCACTTTTCGACTAGCAGATTGAGCAAATATTAGTTGTTTGATAGGTTCATTTTAGAACATGTTAGCTTATTTGAGTGCATTATTTAACGCTATACATTCATTAATATGTAAATGTGATATCTCAAACTATTTATATATTCATCACAGAGCACTCTCAGAACGTAATTAGAAGTACAACGAGAGGCAATGCAGATCCTTTGTTTGCCCCTTATAAATGGGGTCGAGTGGGTTGTCAAATTAAAGAACATATTGTGCTTACAATTGTCTCTTCGAACCACTCACGGGAGCTCTGAAGCTAAACAATGTTTCTTGTTAAGAGCTATCAACTGCCGTAATGATTTGACGAAGCGAAGTATTCATTCAGACTTTTGCCTGATGCTCAATTACATTATGCTACTGTTAGGAAAAATGACTAGAAGAATGGTTGAAACCCGTTAACTTGAAACGTTGTTATAGTTTATTATTTTTGTGTGCTGTATTTCAACTGTGAATCGCTTTCTATGCCATCTTAGATCCGAGTCCCAGTGCACCTAATGTGATGAACTGCCCCCTTATTTCTGGGTTTCTTCATGTCTTGTAGTGCCAACATGTTTCCCTGTTTGGTTGCTAGTATCCGTCTTATTTCTTCTGTAGAGTATATTGTTGTTATTTTAGTCGCCATAATTATCATGTGCCGCCTCTCCTTGTTTAGCTCCACGTTTGTCTGTAAATAGTATATTCTAGTTGGTGAAGTAAGTCATTTGGTACTGTAGTTTAGTGTGGCATTGTTTATCCCGCTGTCTGCAATTAGTAGTACACTAGTACATAGCCTCAACGGCCTTGCTTTGTTACACTATTATTCGTCTTATTAGTAATTTGGTACTCTATGTTGTTTCAGCAGACAGCAAGCATATTCTTCTTACTGATTGCTGACACTATCTTGACCTTTTAGCTCTATATAGTTCTTAGTGTAGCCCTCTACCTAGTATTCGTTTGGCCCAAATACTGCCAAGGAATTAGGTACATACTAGGTCTGAATCCTTGACACAATCTTCCACAAGGGGAGGCCCTGTGGATCTAAGTTTCAGATTTGAACTGGGTACTTGTGCACACTGTCCCGTGACAAGTGCCGGTGCTTTGGCTGCTTGCATCAGATGTTTTATTAGGCAGAGCATGCTTCTCGCGTCCACATGAATCTGAAGTGAGATCCAATTTTTTTTTGTCTTTTGTCAGACTTATTATAGCTCCCTTGCATGACCATCATACTTGCTAGGACTCGATGCAGTGGGATCTTACAGTAGTTCTGTGATGCCTGGTCTATATTAATTATTTTCATGACTCTTGCTTTTCTATTTATACTCAGGCTGTTCTATGGACCTCAAGGACCGTACTCGTTGTTTGCGGGGCGGGACGCATCCCGGGCCCTGGCATTGATGTCATTTGACCTTAATGACCTGACTGGAGACTTGGAAGGCCTAAGTCCAGATGAACTGGAGGTTTTACAGGACTGGGAGGAGAAATTCAAGGAGAGGTACCCTGTGGTGGGTCACCTTCCTTCTTCTGAGGACGCAGTAGCTGGCGATCAGAAGGGTGCCGAGCTTGATCACGAGGGAGAGGAGTCCTAACTCAGTGGGTACCTGTGTCAGCCGTTGCGTGGGTTCACTAGATCTGATCCGCTGACAGGTGGTGTTGTGTTGTTTGCTTGCTTGCTGCATGAGTGTGCTCGCGTGACTAATGTACTACTACTACTACTGCTGCTAGTACTACCTGCTTTCTCCATCTGCTTTACTACTTTGGTCGGTGTGTAGCGGATAAGTGGGGAGAAATTTTGATTTTTATTTTGATTTTGAGTGACAGAGAAACTTTGTGCCCTAATGATGTGTATATATGCTTTGATTCGCGGCATAATTGGAGGCTTAATTATCGTACCCAGACGAGATGATCCTGCTGGCGATTTAAGGGGGCCATAATTTTGCCCAACCACACCACTACATTGTTCCGTTTCTAATGAGCGTTGTTGTCGGGAAACAGCATCATTTTATCAATCAGATCAGATTCTTCCCTTTTGCACAAAATGGCGCATCTGCCATTGTTTTCCCTTCCTGCTGTAGTAGCATCGGGATCTCCTCTCGATGCAGAGGAGATGAGAAAAAGAGTTGATGGCCTTTTCTTTACACGTCTGGTCTCGCGGCAGCGCTGCACCCGCTGTTGTCTGGTCCTTTTTTTTAATCTTCCCTCGCCACGGTCTGATTGGAAAATGTGTTAGGCTATAGGACGGGATCATCGCCACGATGACGGGGGACACAGTACGTGTCCGCTCTCGCAGCGGCAAATAATTGTGTTCTCCGAAGCAGATGAGGGCAGTGGCGCACACATGGGGTGTCCGAGGGCAGGGCCCGGCAGCCCCTGTTTCCCTCCACTATTGGCACGTACTACGACTACGTGATCATGATAGGGGGGAGAGAGAGAGAGAGAGAGGAGAGGCGAACGTTATCCTTGGCGCGCCATGTCCATGTGAATCAATCAAGGCAGAAGAAGCGATGGAGCCCTCTCCTTCTCCACGCCCGTCCCCTGTTTCCCGCCCGAAATGGTGGCGCCGGAGATTTACGTCCATCTGTTTCGTGTCTTCCGCATGCAGGCCGACCTACCAACCGTGCTTGCTTGGAGTTGGAGATATTTTCCCAGATCGACGATCGAATCGAGTTTTTTTTCTTTCTTTTCCTGTGTTGCCACAAATGGGAGGGCCCTGGTTTTCATTGTTGCTGCAAAATGCTGGAGCGATGGATCGTGGACATAAATGTCAGAGTTATGGCCCCTGTGTTTATATTGTTCTTGTGTTCTAGCTACTCGATATGGCTCTAGCTGGTCGACATAACGGGACGACGCCTCTCCGAGTTTCACTTCTCGGTCTGGATGGGTTTACTTATGTATGTCACGACCCGATATGCAAGTGAGCACCACGCACAGATCTGGAGCTCCGGCTAGGCTCCATCCCCTGAATCCCTGGTTCATCCGGAGTAGTAGAGTAGTTCATGCAGCAGCAAAGTACACTTTACCTCTCCCTAAAATGTGGTCTTGATTTAATGTTCTGCCCCTAGATTCAAAAGCGGGCAAATGGTCCTTCACGCAAACCATGGAGGTTTAGGCCTTTAGCTGACACGGAACCAACCTAGCATCATCATCTTTTTTTTTTTTTGCTCCATTTGATGTTTGCCTGGTCTGGCGGCAACGATAGGAAGTGGGACAAGTGAGATCCCACTTTTACCGCTGTTCTAACTCTAAACTAAGTGGGATAAGCGGATAAGCAGGATTTTAATCAGGGTCTAAAAGTGGAATCTCACTTGTCCCACTTGTGCATCCTTAGGCCAAGATGCACAGATCCTTCTCTCCTTATTAGTGAACTTAACCGGTGGCGCGGATTAGGTTATCACCAGGGGTGGCGAGGGTATATGTAGAGGAGTGGCAAGCTTAACATGAGGTGGCAACGATGGACGTCTGCCACAGATCGGTTGATGGCTTGAGTGGCAATGGCGGTAGTCATCAATGGTGTTTGGGTCGTCCGAAAGGTTTTGGTAACCAACTTTTTAGGTTGTCTACTCTCTACTATCTCCGTGCTTTGTTCTAATAGAACACTCTGAAGCGTAGGATGACCTAGGTGGTAGAATATTGTTGGAATTTGATGTATATTGGACTGTTGGTCCATTAGACAAATTCTGAAATTCTCTTTGGTCCACTTGTGTATGGCAGTATATGACTGTGCTAGTGGTGCTAAAGTTTAGTCTCACATTGCTAGTGGAAGGAGAGTTGGACCACCTTATATAGTAGAGTGTTGCACCACTCACTAAGGTGTGATAAGGAGAGAAGCCCTTGCGCACTCCTTCTCCGACGCCGCCCGCCTCGCCTCGTCACGACGCGCGCACGCCGTGGGTTGCGGGAATCTCGCCGAGTCGAGCTTTATTTTGCTGTTTTTTATGGATCGTGGGCTGTTACCGACTCGGTTGTGGGCTGTGCCCCACGATCTCCCTGACCTACACTATATAAGCGTCCGCGCTAAACCTAATTGGCGATCTATCCACACACGCACCTACCTCCAGAACCTTGTGCCGCCGATTTCGTCTTCCCCATCCCGGCTTGCGGCGTGCACCGCGGATCGGGACCTTAGGCCTCCGGAACCCCGCCTCTCGTGAACCTGTACGGGTGAGGGGTGATCAGGTTTTTAGGGAGCGCTCAAGCGCGACTACTGGCAACTACGACGTCGTCCGACGATGAGTTCCCGAACGACGATTTCTTCCCGGACGTCAGCGACCTCTTCGGCAACCTCAACATGGGCGACAGTTCTGTTGCTGCTACCGCCGCGGCTACTGCCGCAACTGCATTGTATGTGATCTCAATCTCTCTCTTTCGGATTATGCTAGAGTTTCTAGTTCTAGCGTTTGATGTAGATATGATAGGTTTATCTTGTATAGATGTAATCTATTCATCTACTTTGTTGATCTACATGATTGGTTTTACTGCTGTTTGAATGGTCATGCTTTATCAGTTTATTATTCGGATTAAATCATATGGATTACTGCTTATATTTTCAACAAATATTGCATGTGATGGAATGATGTATACTTGGGTATCCTCCTTGAGTCCTTCTCCAAAACTTATTATGAAACTGAAAACACAAGGACGGCCTGGATTGACCGATACCCTTTTCTACCCTCTGACCGAAGAGTTATCGATCAATCCTGGCTGTCCTTATGTTTTCAGTTTCGTGAGTGTGGAAGAACGTGTGTACCAAAACAAAAGTGGTGATGGATTGTGCAGCTACGGTGGTTCTGATCGATGTGATCCTTGCACATTTCCAAGATGATTTTACGTGCAAAAAAATACACATGGGCGACACACGAGTCAGGTGGATTCATCTTGGTTTGGAAACATCAGGGAACCCGCGAGAAAGAGTTAATGAGCAAGGTGCTTTTTCTGGTTGATGTGCAAAGACTAGTTTTATCCTTGAGGCTTATAAATAAACAATATTAGTGGTCTCTGTCCAATAGACCATTTATTAAGTTGGGAGGCAAGACATGGTAGGTTCTACCTCTTTTGCATCCCACTAAAGAGTAGAGCTTTTCTATGAAGGCAACAGAAAGGAGATCAACTTGTAGCAAACGTAGAGTTGTACTACTGAATATGTAGACTCGGTCGTCACTTCGATCGGTGCTGCAAAATTTATAGAGAAGAATTGTCCACGGACAAAACAGTGTCACTTTATTTCTTCCCTTTCTTTGTTTTCTTTCTGAGAGCGAGCATTGCGGCTTTTGATATAGTTGGCAGCGCACTGAAACAACCGTGGAAAGGTTTTATGCTTTCATCTACGCATATATAAATCTCAATCTCCACTTAATATAAATTAAGTACGCTCCAAGCACGACAGAGTGAGAGCAATGCAGGCTGCCCAATAGGACATGCCATTTAAAAAAGTTAACATTCCTAGTATACAAGAATGCTTCAGCTCCAACAATAAAAGCCATTTTTTTTTTGTAGTGAACGCCTCCTCCTAAACTCTACAAAACTCAGGCAAACACAAACACAAACAATCAAATAATATACATATATGATTAAAAGCCTGATAAATTGTAACTTTGTAAGGCATATGTCTATGAACGCATAAAGTGCGTTGAGAATGTTGTTTGCTAGTCTCATACATGCATGCGGGTACCATCAATCTTAAATATGTAGGATTGTTCTTTTGATATGCTTTTGCAGAAATTTCCCATAATTCCTTTCTACCTTATCCAATGTTTTTAATCCTTACTTTTTGGGAAATGGAAGTTTTTTTTGGATTCTTCGTAATGTTCCAATTAAGTTATGCAATCATAAGAGACTTTACCCTAACCTCTACATCAGAAGTACACATAACCAGATGAAACATCCACTCAGATGGGAACAAACAACCCACTAAAAAAATGTCGATCAAATTAATAACGAAAAATACACTACAAATGCAAATGGCCGACTTAAGATGCGAAGATTAGATTGTTGCCCATGTTTGTCGACATATAAAGCTATTTATGAGTATTCTTTTTTCAACAAAAAAATTGGCACCGACTGAATTGTTTTTCAAAGATGATATTACGTGCAGAATTGATTGAAACGTGGACGACACACGTCAGGTAAATTCATCTTGGTTTGGAAGCGTCAGGGAAACCGTGAGGAAGAGTTAACGGCCAAGGTGCATTTTTCTCCTTCATGTGCAAAGACTAGTTTTATCTTTGAGTCCGACAAATAAGTATAGGTGGTCTCCATCTAATATTTCATTTTATTAAGTTGGGATGCAGGACATGGTAGGTTCAAATCCTATAGTAATATTTGGTACTACCTCTTTTGCATCCCATCCAAGAGTAGAACTTTTCTATGAAGGCAACATAAAGGGGATCAACTTGTAGCAAACGTAGAGTTATACTACTCCACTGAATATGTAGACTTGATCGTCACTCGATCACTGCTACAAAATTTATAGAAAAGAACTGTCCTGTCCACGGATAGGACAGCATAGTGTCATTTTCTTCCCTTTCTTCTTTATTTCCTTTCCGAGAGCTAGCATAGCGGCTTTTGACATACTAGTCAGCAGCACACTGAAACAACCGTGAAAAGGTTTTATGCTTTCATCTACGCATATATAAATCTCAATCTCCGTCTAACAGACCATTTATTAAGGCATGATAGGTTCAAATCCCATAGTAATATTTGGTGCCTCTTTTGCATCCCATTCAAGAGTAGAACTTTTCTTTGAAGGCAACAGAAATAGATCAACTTGTAGCAAGCAAACCTAAAGTTGTACTCTCTCCATCTAGAAATATAAGACATTTTAGCTTTGTAAAAGAATGTACTTAGATAACTCTATACACTAAAAGACATCTAGATATATTCGTTTCACAAAATTAAAATGTCTTATATTTCTAAATGGAGAGAGTACTACTAAATATGCAGACTCGATCGCCACCCGATAAGTGCTGCAAAATTTATATAAAAGATCTGTTCACGGATAGAATAGAATAGAACAGTGTCACTTTCTTCCCTTTCTTCTTTATTTCCTTTCCAAGAGCGAGCATTGCGGCTTTCGATATACTAGTAGGTAGTTCACTAAAACAACCGTGGAAAAAGGTTCTGTGCTTTCGTCTACGCATATATAAATCTCAATCTCCACCGAATATAAATTAGGTACGCTAGCTGCCAGCACAGAAGAGTGAGAGCAATGCAGGCTGCCCAACAGGCCAGGCCATTTAAAAAATTAACGTTCCTAGTAGACAAGAATGCTCCAGCTCCAACAATAAGTGATTGGTTTTTTGATTCCCATCCGTTCCATCATATGCATGAACTCGACACGACCTGATTTTCTTAACTCCCACAATCCATTGCTCTCGGCCTTTCCTTCCCCCTTCCTCGCCGATGGTTGCCGACCGTAGGAGACACCATCACCGTGCATGATTTGGGCGAGCCTAGTTGGCAGCAACATGGCATCACCGGACCCATGCACACAGATTACAAAATTGCACTGTTCGGTAGTATGCATTCCTAGCTAGTGTGCATGAGCACGGCTCCAGGGTGCATAGACAGTTCATGTATGGATGGTTTATGGGAGAGCAATGATATACAAAGTGATGGTGTGTGATCATGGTGCTCCCTCTTTCATGGTTCCAATCACGTCGCCGAAGCTCTCCGCCTCCGCTAGCCCTCCTGTGGCCGACCCGAGTAAGTACCGGAGTCTCGCCGGGGCGCTCCAGTACCTCACCTTCACGCGCCCTGACATCGCCTACGTCGTTCAGCAGGTGTGTCTTCACATGCACGATCCGCGCGAGCAACACTTGGCGGACATTAAGCGCATCTTGTGCTACGTCAAGGGCACGATGTCTCATGGACTCCAGCTTCATTCGTCTTCACCGGGTGGGCTGCCCGACACTCGACGTTCCACGTCGGGTTTCTGTGTCTACCTCGGTGAGAACCTCGTCTCATGGTCTTCGAAGCGGCAACACACGGTCTCTCGTTCTAGCGCTGAGGCTAAGTACGGTGTTGTGGCTAACGTCGTTGTTGAGGCTAGTTGGATTCGCTAACTCCTCCACGAGCTTCATCGACCATCTCCTCCAGCTACGGTTGTGTTCTGCGACAATGCTAGTGTACATGTCAACGAACCCCGTCCAGCACCAACGCACCAAGCACATCGATATCGATCTTCACTTCGTCCGTGATCATGTTGCCATGGGTCAGGTTCGCATGTTGCATGTTCCTTCGTCTCGACGGTTTGCCGATATCTTGACGAAGGGTCTTCCATCACCTTTGTTTCTGGATTTTTGGTCCAGTCTCAACGTCTATACTCCTCCCGTTGTGACAGCGGGGGAGTGTTAGAGATATGTCACATTATGTGACATAACTCCCTGATCCTCTGAATCGTGGAGAGTTTTTATTATTGTGATCTCCCATTTATGATTAGGATTGTAATTCTTGTATAAATACACATGCAATGGAAAGACCATGTGGTCAATTCTCTCACACATACCTCTAGTCCTTCTTTTCTGTGGCTCAATCTTAAGCTAATTGATCCTAAGGGATCTAACACCAAATTCATATAGTTTTCCTAATCCTACAATATAAGATTCAAGTGGAAATGCCACTACATTGTGATGTTCCTGTTCAAGTGGACATGACACTATATTCAGATGAGCCCTTAATCGGAGTTTTCTAGTCATTCTTGCCTCTACTCTCACTCGATCTTTGTATGAGCGCAGGGTGACTTCATTTGGCTCTTTTGAGTATATTATTTTTTTCCAAAAAATGGCACTAACTGAATTGTTTTTCCAAGATGATATTACATGCAAAATTGTTTAACACGTGGGCGGCACACGTTAGGTAAATTCATTTTTGTTAGGAAACGTCAGGGAAAGATGATATTACATGCAAAATTGTTTTATGCTTTCATCTACTTATATATAAATCTCAAACTCCGTCTAATGAACCATTTATTAAGGCATGATAGGTTCAAATCCCATAGTGATATTTGATGCCTCTTTTGCATCCAAGCGTCTATGAATGCAACAGAAATGAGATCAACTTGTAGCAAGCAAACCTAGAGTTGTACACTACTACTGAATACGTAGACTGGGTGCTGCAAAATTTATAGAAAAGAACTGTCTTATCCATGGATAGAATAGAACAGTGTCACTTTCTTCTTTATTTCCTTTCTGAGAGCGAGCATTGCGGCTTTCGATATACTAGTCGGTAGCGCACTGAAACAACCGTGGAAAGTTTTTATGCTTTCGTCTACACATATATAAATCCCAATCTCCATAGAATATAAATTAGGTACGCTGCCAGCACATAAGAGTGAGAGCAATGCAGGCTGCCCAACAGGCCAGGCCATTTAAAAGATTAACATTCCTAGTAGACAAGAATGCTCCAGCTCCAATAATAAGTGACCAAGACCTGATTGGTTTTTTGATTCTCCATCATATGCATGAACTCGACACGACCTGATTTTCTTAGCTCCCACGATCCATTGATCTTTGCCTTTCCTTCCCCCTTCCTCCGCCGATGGTTGCCGACTTTAGGAGACACCATCACCGTGCATGATTTGGGGGAGCCTAGTTGGCAGCAACATGGCATCATCGGACCCATGCACACAGCAGATTACAAAATTGCACTGTTCGGTAGTGTATGCATAGCTAGCTAGTGTGCATGAGCACGGCTGCAGGGTGCAGGGACAGTTCATGTATGGATGGTTTATAGAGAGCAATCATATAGAAAGTGATATGGGTGTGTGATCATGGTGCTCCCTCTTTCGTGGTTCCAATCATGGACATATATACCAGGCCCAGGGTGGATACCGTATATACAACTCAGTGATGATCATCTAGCTAGCTAGCTAGCTAACGCGCGCATAATGCACTCGCATCACATCATGATCGATCGAGTAGATTAGATTAGGAGCGCATTGTTGGTCGATCATCACTTCACTTTGCGCGCATACGTGGTGGTAGTATAATGATATTTCCTCGAACGGGTATAGCTCGTGTGCATGCGCTGCATTCCGGGAGGAACTGTTGCGAGGTGCGTGTGCGTGAGATGCCGAGAGCTAGCACAACATAATCGCACGTCCACGAGCGTGTTAGGTTTCTGTTTGATTTTTATTTTTTTAGGTGCGGTGATCAGTTTCTCCTGAGTTAAATTTATCAGCATAATAAGATTGTGCCCAACTAACCTAAGGGTATTGTTCATATGTTATGTATTCGGAACAAAAGGAATATGCTTATTACAGAAGCAATTTCATGAAGACTTTGGAGCTGTGCATCTGTGAGTTGTGCGGTGGGTGGAGACTCGATGTTTCTCGTGTTGATTTAGTTCCGTGAAGGGTGGATACTGGAGATAATAGCATAAAACTACCATATTTCGGCCGAATGTTCGAATAACCACCACTTTACAAAAAAATAGTAAAAAACCACCACTTTTCGGCATTTTTTTTGCAATTCATGCTAAAACCCGATTTGCGGTCGATTGACAGCGTTTCTAACAGGAGGGCCCCACCAGGATGATGACGTGGCAATTGGTAGTCTGCTCCTGGCGACGGCCATTGCACGCTGTTAACGGTTGTGTGGGGCCCACACCGGCACCGTGTCTGAAAGAGGGTTTGGGTGGACTAGTTCGCCAGTTCGCCCTGCCCGCCCTAGCTCGCTCTTGCGCCCCCGCCCCCGCCCTCCGTCGCCGCCACCGTCGTCGGGGCGTCCGTGGAAGCAGCCCACCGTTCGTCGTCGACATGCCCAGCTGGGACGACAATGACTCGTCGAGCCACTCCCTCCTTGGGGTAAGTTCCCAAATTTCTAGGGTTCGGGCTAGATCCAGTGATTTGGGATTTTAGGGTTCCTCGTCGATTTAGATCGATTAAACCAGTTATATCTATAATTTAGGAATTTGTGGACATGGACTACGCCCTAGATACCTGTGAGGATCCCGAATTCCATGGTGTGGCATTGGATTCTCCAGAAGTATGCCGTTTGCATGGGCTGGCGCCGTAGAAATGCGTCGCCTTTGAGGGCACTAACACCGGCCGTAGATTTTACATGTGCCAAGCTGGAAATGTAAGTTTTTTAGTATTGCCTACCTTATTTTGTGCATTGTTTTAAGTTATACTTATTAACTGTGATTATTTCCTTTATTGTTTATCTTAGTCACAAGCTGCAGTGATCTATTAGAAGCACATTACTCTAGTGGTTTAGCATAATTGCTTTTAGCAATGGTTTTCAACAACAAAAGTTATACTTTAGCAATGGTTTTCAACAACAAAAGTTATACTTAAGTTATACTTTAGCAATGGTTTTCTACTCTTTGATGTGTCTTGTTTTGATAGTGCTTTAGCAGTAGCTTATATTTTTATTGGATTGTGCATTGTAGCAAGTCATGAACTTTGGATTCCACTCCTGGACTGATAATGAAGAGTGGCCAGAAACTATGAAGAGGGCTTTAACAAGGCTTTGGGGCATGTACAATGAAGCCCATGATGGTAGAATCAATGACAGGTGTGATCAAGCCATTTTGGTGAAGCAACTGTCAGAGGATAGGCAGAAGTTACAGAAAAAACATGATTCTCTGTTAGACGATGTGAAGAAGTTCATGGATGAAACTGAGAGGAAGGTGCTTCTGAATAATTATCAGAAGTTTAAGGAAGAAAGGAAAGAGAGTGTGGCTGAGCAGAAGGAGGAGGAGCACACAACTGGTCTCAAGAAAGAAGTTCAGGTCTTGAAGAATGCAGTGGCTGAGCTCAAAGAGATACTGAAAACCCAAGCCGATGTAATGAAGGCCAAGATGCAGAAATGTGAAGATGAGAAGCTGACCCTCAAGGATGAGAAAAAGAAGCTAGAGTATATGCTTTTTGACCTCTTCAATGGCAAGGACAGTCTCCAGCAGAAGGTGAAGAAGATTAAGACAATTTGTGATGATGAGTGAGTTGAGTGAATATGTTGATGTAATGCTGAACTACTGTGCATGTAATGCTGAACTACTATGGTAGATTTGTTGTTGGAAGCAGTGCTGAACTACTAGTGATGTATGTGTTGTTGAATTTAGTGTTAAACTAATTGTGATGGAACCTTGTTAGTTTAATGGATCTATCTATGTTAAAACCTTCTGTGTTATTGTTATTAGAAATTCTCTCCCTTTATATATTGTGATTTGAAATTAAATCCCTTTGTTATTTCAAATGTGTTCCTTTGTAACCATTTATATAGTAGTTGGTTTAGGTTTGTCGAGAACCCTCGACAACCTTTGTAACCATTTTTTATAGTAGTTGGTTAGGGTTGTCGAGAGTTCTCGACAACCTTTGTAATCATTATTAGAGTAGTGGTTTAGGTTTGTTGAGAACCCTCGACAACCTTTGTAACCATTTTTATAGTAGTTGGTTAGGGTTATCGAGGGTTCTCGACAACCTTTGCAATCATTATTAGAGTAGTGGTTTAGGTTTGTCGAGAACCCTCGACAACCTTTGTAACCATTTTTATAGTAGTTGGTTAGGGTTGTCGAGGGTTCTCGACAACCTTTGTAATCATTTAAAAGAATAGTCTTACAATGCATCATAGTAAAAAGGTACAACATAGATTCCACAGGAACATAGTTTTGCATAGAAACATAGTTTTACACAAGATCATAGTCTCAAACTCTAAGTTGGTTCCAATCATCAACATAGTCTTGGACAGGAACATAGTTTTGCACAGTAGAGATAGTTTCAAACACACAAGAACATAGCATAGATATTTCAGACACAGAAACATATTCACTCCTTGGAGCTGGAGTTGTTGGCCTTAGTCTTTTTGTTGTACCCCTTGTAGCTGGTGTGCTTCCCAGCATTGAGGTAGCCCTTCATCTTGTTTGTGAGCTTTGGTTCTCTGCCACTGGTCCTAGGGATTACAGTTGATGAATGAGTGGCCCTTGGAGCTGAGAAGGCCCGTCTTGCCGTTGGAGCTGGAGGTGGCTGTGCTGCCGTTGGAGCTGGAGGTGTTGGTGCTGCCGTTGGAGCTGGAGGTGTTGGTGCTACCCTTGGAGCTCTTGGTGTTGGTGCTGCCCTTGGAGCTGGAGGTGTTGGTGCTGCCCTTGGAGTTCTTGGTGTTGGTGCTGCCCTTGGAGAAGGCACATCAGTGCTCTGTGATGTAGAGCAGCCATCTGTGTTTGTCCTCTTATTGGCCTACAAACACAAATAAATATGAGTATTGCAATATGAGAAGGCACATCAGTACATGAAAGAGTATTGCAATATGAGACAACCTTCTGATGTGCTTTCCTTACATCTAGCTCAGGCCTGAGCTGAACAGGACAAGATGTGTACCTATGACCCAGCTGATTACAGTTACTACAGGTGATGGTGGTCATCCTAGAAGTATCTCTAGGTGCAGGTACCTCAAATGCACCCTTCCTCCTCTTAGTTTGCTTTCTGCCAGGCTTTTCTCTGAAAACTGGAGGGTCTATGTCTGGGTAAGTTGTCTTTGGCCAAGCATCAGACCCAGGGATTGGATAGATAATATGTTTGTAAGCTTCCTTATACATGGGTTTCTTGAAAAAGTCAAGAACATAATCCTCTGGAAACTGTTTGAGCTTGATAATGACAGAAATTGCATGATTACAGGGAATTCCTGTCACATCCCAATATCTGCAACCACAGGTCTTTGCTCTAAGATCAACAGCATGCACTCCAGGCCCAGTTGTGCCAACCTGCCACAGACCAATAGCAGCATTTTTAGGACTGCATGTTCTTGAGAACTTTTTAGCTGTTTCTAATTTCTCTGAGTAGAAAGGTGTGACTTCCCATTGTGTAAGCTCTGCCTTCTCCCTTTTTGCACTATACTTGACCATCAACTTGTCAATGATTGAAAGGATACGGGTGTCGCCTAAGGGGGGGGTGAATAGGCGATTAAAACTTTTCCTAGAGTGGCTCAACAAAGGCGGAATAAAACTAGTGTTTACTTTGTTAAGCACAACCTAGAACAACTAAGGTTCACCTATGTGCACCAACAACTTATGCTAAGCAATACAAGCAACAAAGTGATAACAAGATATATATTACTTCAAGCACGAAGGCTATCACAATGTAAAGTGCATAAGTAAAGAGCTCGGGTATAGAGATAACCGAGGCACGCGGGGATAACGATATTTTACCGAGTTCCTCCCAACATGGAGTACGTCTCTTTTGGAGAGGGGGTGGTATCAAACCACCAACGCCACAAAAGGCCTCCCTTATTCTCCGGTGAATCTCACCCCAACGGGATCGATCCACACTTCCACTATCGGTGCACTTGTCGGTGGCAACCGGAACCTCTCACAAGGTTGGGGCACTTCTCCACAACTTAATTGGAGGCTCCCAACAAACGCCACCAAGGCCACAAAACCGTTTAGGGTTCCAAGAACCCAAGAGGGACAAGCTCCAATGAGTAACTCAAACCAAATCCTCCGAGGAGAACACAAACCGATGCACCAAATGCAATGGCAAGGACACAAGAAGTGCTCAGATCCTTCTCTCCCAAATTCCACCAAAGCTACAAAAGCTTATGGGGAATAAGACAGGAAGAACAATGGAGGAAATCCACAAAAGACTCCAAGATCTAGATCCCAATATGTTCCCCTCACTTAGAGGAGAGATTGATTGGTGGGATTGTAGATCTAGATCTCCTCTTTCAAATCCCTCAAGAATATGCAAGAATCATAGGAGGGATTGAGAGGAAGCAAGCTCAAGAAGGTCAACAATGGAGGGGAAAACTTGCAAGAATAGTTGAGGAACCATTGGGGAAGAAGGCCCCTTATATAGGTCCCTCCAAAATCCAACCGTTGCAGCCCAAAAACGCGATTCCCGGTACTACCGGACTTTTTCCCGGTACTACCGGACTTTCTCAACACTACCGAACATTTCCTGGGGTTCCCGGGGCTCCAAACGCATTTTTCTCTGCACTCCCCGGTACCAAAATGCGGTACTACCGGACCCCGGTACTACCGTATCCTGGTCCGGTACTAGATCACAGAACAAAAACAGCCATAACTTTTGCATCCGCACTCCGATTTCGATGATCTTGGGATCGTTTCGAAGAGGACAACAACCTCTACAAGATCATGCAAAGAAAAATCATAGTCCAGCAAGGGAGGATAGATCCAAATGACGAAGTAAAAAACCTTCTGCCGTGCTAGGTACTAAAATGCGGTACTACCGCTTTTTGGTACCTAGCCCGGCAGTGGCTTTTGGAAACTTGTCAAAAACCTTCTGCCGTGCTAGGTACTAAAATGCGGTACTACCGCATTTTCGTACCTAGGAGGATAGTGGCATTTGGAAACTTGCCAAAACCTACTGCCGCGCTAGGTACTAAAATGCGGTACTACCGCATTTTGGTACCTAGGAAAATTCAAACCTCTATAACTTTTGATTGGTAACTCCGATCGACCTGATTCCAATTGCGTTGGAAAAAGGACGACATGAGCTACCCTATGAAAGGTGAAAATATTGGTTATCACCAAGTGAGAATGTATCATGTATAATAATGTGAGATACCTCACTTGGTGAGAAACCGAAAAGCCGCCAAGATCAAAATCGCAACAAGATACAAACGGAAGATACAATTTTGATGAACAAGAGATTGTTATGGAGATTACCACAAGCTCTATATCCTCACATGGATAAGACCAAATAACAACCAAATATGATGATGCAAATATGCAAAGGTTTGAGCTCTCTCCGAACGATGTGACCGAGTTACTCATTCGAGAGCCCCTCTTGATAGTACGGTTATCTATCCTAAACCCGGTCTCCTACTAACAATATGAGACCGGCAAAAGGGAAAACCTATCAAGATTATACCTTTGCCTTGAGCATTCCACTTGAGCTCGATGTAGACGATCTTGCCCTTCTCAAGATGGAACGCCTTTCTTAATTCTTCATCATCGATCCATGATCACCAAGAATGGCAAGCATCAAACATGAGATCTTCTATAGATGGTGCATTTTGAGCTTGCGCAATGCATCTTCTTCTCATTTCATCGACCTTGAAGCCACCACATGCTCCAAGTGATGCCAATGGACAAATCCTACAAGTATAACTTAATACACACATTAGTCCATAAATATTGTCATTAATTACCAAAACCACACATGGGGGCCCACATGTTCTTTCAATGATTCCCTTGATCATGGACTAAATAGGCTTGCCCCTAACATCAAGTATCATCTTGTTGAAAACCTCACTTAGATTATTGACAATGAGGTCTGTCTTGTAGTTGGTGTCAAATGCATGTCTGGCCCAAGCTTCCACAGGTATTTGCATAAGCCAATTATAGGCAGGCTCACAACCCCTCTGAATCTCCTCCATTGCTGCATCAAATCCAGTATTGGTCCATGAGTATCTAGCTTGGAAAATCAACTTCCTAAGCTCTTCCCCATTAAATCCAGCTGATTTAAAGTTGGCATAAATATGCATGAGACAAAACCTTTGAGGAGAATTGGGGAAAACATGGGAAACAACCTTGAGCAAACCCTGAAATCCAGCCTTGTTGTTAGAAAACAAACACAAAGTTGAATAGGGAAAAACACATAAATACATGGAAAATCAAACTCACCTTTTGCCTGTCAGATATGATGGTGTAATTCCCAAATTTCCCTGATGTTCCTATGCAATATTTGAGCTGGGTAAGAAACCACAGCCAGCTAGCAGTATCCTCTTTGTCCACTACACCAAATGCTAAGGGAAATATATTGTTGTTCCCATCTCTCCCAGTGGCAGCGAAAATTTGTTGCCCAGTTGTTAGTTTAATGAAGCATCCATCCATACCTAAAATAATTACATAAAAGCATGTGTAAGATGAAACATGACCAAAGACTAGCAACATAATGCACATCTTGACTACAAAGAAACACATGAACTAACCTATGAAAGGCCTGCATCCATCAAGAAAACCTTGTCTAGAAGCATCTAGAAAGATAAACAATCCATGGAACCTAGGATTTGCACTAGGATGCTCCAACAACTCTTTGGTTGTAACAATACATTGGCTGCCAGGATTTGTGTCCAAGATAGCTTGCAGGTAATCTCTCAACCTTGTGTACTGCTTCTTCTGATCACCTATGACAACACTAAAGGCATTTTGCCTTGCCCTGTAAGCCATGCTCCTTGGCACATTCACTCTAAAATTTATCTTTGCATTATCAATGAGTGTGTCAACAGTTGTAATTGGATCTGTTCTAATAGCTTCATCAGACTGAACTGCCATAGTGACCTTGGTGTTCTCTCCATGAGGGATGCAAGTGTGCAAAGGGTTAAACTTTCTTATGCAGAATGTCTTCTCATTCTTAATGATGGAGGCAGACAAAAAGAATGTGCATCCTAATTTCAGTCCATCTTTAGTACAGTTGACAATGATTCTGTCAGGGTGGTTTCTGTGGTAACCATAGTTTCTAAGCTGAGCAATGTGATAGTTCATAAGAGCTATCCTAAATTGGTAGACATCTGTGAAGCACAATTTCAGGGCAAACTGCTGGTGTGCATCAGCCCTAGACTCATCATACCAGACCCTCTTCTTTAGTTTCTTCACTCTCCTCTTCTACCCACTAGGCAACACCCACTTTGGCACAAAACCATCATCATCACTGTCAGGAAAATCATCTGGGCTACTGTCATCATCACCTGAAGGTATGAAATAGTAGTCTTGAACTACCTCTTCTTGGTAATGTGATCTGCTTGATGTGGGGCCTTTCCCCTTCTTATCCTTCTCAGAAATAAAGTCCTCTTCATTCATAGCCTCTGTTTCACTCTCTTCCTCCTCCTCTTCTTCTTCCTCATACAACTCTTCCACATCAGTTTCCCCTTCAAAGTGTACATGAGATTCTCCTCTCTTCTTATTATTGTGCCCATCCTGTCCATCTTGTCTCTTCCTCTTCAATTCCTTTATGTACTCTAGCTCTGATGCAACAGCCTTGTCATGATCAGCTTTGTAATCATGCTGCAGCTCATGCATCCATTCATCATCAGAATCCACTTCATCAGCAACCTTGTCATGATCGGCTGGTTTGCCCAGCCCAAAATTGCAGCTCTGTTGTGTTCCTATATAGAGGCAATCTGACATATCCATAGCAACTGGATATACATTCTCCTCCTCACTAATATATGACACTCCATCTCTGTCCACCCTTAGTATCAATGGGTCTTGTGATGGGATGTCAGCCTTAGTTTCTTCTTTATTCAGTACAGGTGGCACATCTGAATTGTGTCTGATCACTATCAAGTTAAGAACCTTCTCATTCTCAAAAAGTTCTTTCATCTTGATAACCTTTGCGATGCTGGTAGCAGCCTCCAATCCCTCCAACCCTTTCCCCTTTCTTTGATGTAGTACATGGTGGCATTAACATTATAACCAAACTCTTCAATAAGGGCCAACAAATTCATATATGTGATGTCTGCACTACACAAGGTTCTCTCTAGATTGTCTTCACCAGGGAAATTAAATCTAATATCCCAAATGTCATCATCCAAACTGCATAGTACAACAAGTAATGATTATATGTACTGTCAATCCATCAGTTCATACTCCTATTTAATTGATAGGGAACAATACCAACTAATTATATCTATTGTCACTTCATCAGTTCATACTGTCCAAGATGATACATACAAATTATACAGTTAAGATTCAGTTAACACAAGTTAAGCAATGTGATTCAGTTAAGCTTCAGTTAAGCTTCAGTTAAGATTCAGTTAAGCTTCAGTTAACACAAGATTCAGTTAAGACAAGATTCAGCAACATACTATCCACTATCCAAGATTCAGCAACATAAGATTCAGTTAACTAATCCAAGATTCAAACCCTAACTAGCCAATGCAATCCTTAACTAATCCAAGATTCAAACTAGACAGAGCAAGATTGTGAGAGAGAAGTGAGGTGAGAGCTTACTCGATGCGGCCCAAGCAGGACCCCCAACGGTAGCTACTCTTTGCAGGTGAAGCCAGAACCGCCCGAGCAAGAGCGGCGACGGATCTAGTGGAACGCTCTGGCGACCGTGCTGCACCTCGGGTGAACGACGACAACGAGGATAGAGGGGCACCGTCCCCGCCTGTGGGCGAATCGATGTCGCCGCCGCTTGATCCACCGCCGCCTGTGCTGA
Organism: Avena sativa; assembly: GCA_916181665.1. Lineage (NCBI taxonomy): Eukaryota > Viridiplantae > Streptophyta > Magnoliopsida > Poales > Poaceae > Avena > Avena sativa. The sequence goes on from OV702297.1 coordinate 20,424,989, forward strand.
AACCGGCGCCACCGTCTAGGTCGCCGCCAGAAGTATCCGCCGCCATCTTCCACCAGGATCGGGAGCGCTTGCAGAAGGGGAGAAATTGTAACCTAACTGGTCATTTCCCCCTCTTTCAGACACGATGTCAGTGTGGGCCCCACACAGCCGTTAACGGCGTGCAACGGCCGTCGCCAGGAACCGTCTACCACTTGCCACATCATCATCCTGGTGGGGCCCTCCTGTCAGAAACGATGTCAATCGACCGCAAATCGCGTTTTAGTGTGAATTGCAAAAAATCTACCGAAAAGTGGTGGTTTTTTGCGATTTTTTTGTAAAGTGGTGGTTATTCGAACATTCGGCCGAAATGTGGTAGTTTTATGCTATTAACTTTGGATACTGAAACTCGAGGATTAGGTGCCTACCCCTTTCAAAAAAAGGTGCCTACCCCTTGGTCATCGATGTTGTGACCGTTGTAGCGGCGATGGCCGGAGATGTGGCTAGGTACCCCTAGGTCATCAATGGTGTGACCGATGCGATGACGATGACGAGAGATGCGCAAGGGGGGCTGGTGTTGGATAGCTAATATACTATTCTAGTAGCTAGGGTGTTTTTGTTTGCACAATCCTACATGCTTGCTGTAGAGGTTGAGACACAAAGTTCTATGAACACAAAGACCTCTACCATAAAGGTTCAACTATGCCTCCTTGAGATAGGGCACACAACCCTATACTCAATTACCACCAAGGGTATACGGGACTACTATGCATGCGATGTTTCCTATATGATCCTAGTATTTGATGCAGGATCCGGTGGTCTGCTGAGCTGGGCTTCCACCCACGAAGGGCTGGATCTTTGATGTCATACAATTACCGTATGTAAAATTTCGTGTGTATAGCATGACTCAAGGGTATATCTTCACGAAAATTGTGCATCTTCAACCTTATAAAATGTTTTGCCTACTTCACAAATATGAAGGCTTTTAAGTGACACCTAACTGTCTGGGAGAATCACACCCTCCAAATAAGGTAAACAAGCAATTGGAAATCGCTCGGATCTTGGGCCCTTGCAAAGTTTATCAATGAATATCTCAAAGAACTAATAAATCTCTCACAAAGATTCACTCAAGTAGATGAGAGCTCATAAGCACAAGGTGTCGAGGGTGGGGGACAAGGATTAAGGGATTCCTATTATGTTACTTTCTTCATCCTTCATAAGGGATATATGTAGGAAAGGCATAAAATCTGGTCATTGGACAAGAAAACAAGGTGTCTAGAGGTTCCGGAGAATTATATCTCCGGTAACCAGACTACTTCAAAATTTGAATGGTTGGGTGGCAATTTTCATGGAAGTAGTAACGAAGTTGACATGGTTATACCCCACGGGTACACAACACTGGCATACCTAGTCCAGCCCAAGGAAGGCCCACGACAAAATACACGTCCTGTGGAGATTTCGGGTGGCCCAAGCCCATGACATTTTCGGATCCTTAGAGAACAAGACTAGAGTAGATGGAATTTCAAAGGGGACAAACCCTAATATGTAACCGACTCGACCTACACCCGAGACCTACCTATCTATATAAAGGCCAGGAGGGCACGGCGAGGAGGGCCTCAACTCACCTCATACGCACCTCACGCCAGATTGCATCTACGCACCCCTGTAACCTTCGGTTCCGCCGTAATCAAGAGCAGACAAGCAGGAGTAGGGTTTTCCCTCCGAGGGCCTGAACCTAGGTAAACCTCGTGTCCCCGTGTTTCTTGTTTGCTAACCGTTCCGCGATCTCCAGCATCCCCATCTTTTCCAAAACCCAAGTCCATAACAATGGGCATTGACGAGTCGAAACCTCGTCAATTGGCGCCGTCTGTGGGAACTGGGGGCGCTGATTGTGCGATCGTGACAGTCCCATCCGGAGCGATCTACAACTCATCAACGACGGAGAGTCATCTCCTCTTTGGCACCTTTGACTTCATCGCCCACTCGCCAGCCACCATGAGGGATTTCGAGCCCGTAGGCGACGGGCTCGAGATTCTGTTCGGGAGCTTCTGTTTCCAGGTGGGGCAGACTGGCACCCTCCGCCTCCCAGAGAGGGTGCCGCCACCTTCCATCAGGCCCGCTTCCTGGGCCCCACCCATCGGCGTGTTACGCACGTCGACGCTGACATATGAGTCATATGACAACAGCAGCTACAACTCAGACTGTGCGTCCCTCCCTCAGACGAAGGAACCTACGGTTCCGGATCCGAAAGCTGCGGCAGCAGCGATCCAACCCGCGGACGCTTCCAATGCGCCGTGGTCATCAAAAGCAAAGTGGAACCGCCGCCAGGTTCGAGTACGCCAAACCCACCACCCAATCCACCGCCCAACCCGCTATTGGAGATATGCCCAAGAGGCAATAATAAAGTAGGTTATTATCATATCTTCATACTTATGATAAATGTTTACATACCATGCTATAATTGTATTAAAAGGAAACATTAATACTTGTGTGATTTGTAAACATAAAAGAGTCCCTAGTAAAGCCTCTTATTAAACTAGCTTGTTGGTTAATATATGATCATGGTTTCCTGATCATGAACATAGAGATGTTATTAACAATAGGGTCATATCATTAGGAGAATGATGTGATGGACATACTCCTATAGTTAAGCATAGCATAAAGATCAAGTCATTTAAAATAGTTCATTTGCTATAAGCTTTCTGATACATAGTAACCTAATTCCTTCGACCATGAGATCATGTTAATCACCATCACCAGAAGGATGCTTTGATGACATCAAACACCGCACCGTAACTGGGTGGCTATAAAGGTGGCATTGAGTGTTCAGAAAGTATGGATTGAGGCTCATGGATCAAGAGTGGGATTTGTCCATCCATATGACAGATAGATATACTCTGGGCCCTCTCGGTGGAATGTAATCCAATTAGCTTGCAAGCATGTGACTGGCTCACAAGGGATCACATACCACGGGAACGAGAAAAGAGTACTTATCAGTAACGAGGTTGAACTAGGTATGCAGAGATACCGATGATCAAAACCTTGGATAAGTAAACTATCGTGAGACAAAGGGAAATTGGTATCGTATGTAAGTGGTTCATTCGATCGCAAAGTAATCGTAGAAATATGTGGGAGCCATATGAATTTCTAGATTCCTCTATTGGTTATTGATCGGAGAAGTGTCTCGGTCATGTCCGCATAATTCACGAACCATAGGGAGACACACTTAAGGATTCAATGTTGTTGAGTAGTTATGGAATGATTAGTAAGAAACCGAATATTGTTCGGAGTCTCGGATGGGATCCAGGATATCACGAGGAGATCCGGAATGGTCCGGAGAATAAGATTCATATAAGGAAAGTCCTACTTCGGAGTTCAGGAAAGTTTTCGATGATTTCATCGGAGAGGTTCTAGAAGGGTCTAGAAGGTTCACCGGTCCGAAAGGAGAATGTTCCATGAATGTGTCATGGGTAAGTGGAATGATTGGATCATGTCCAAGGTCACTTGGTGTTGGCATATGCAAGAGAGAAATAAAGCTCTAAATTGAAAGTCAAACGGGAAGTTTGAAAAGTCAAACTGGAACAATAGTTTCCTAGTGGGAGAAGAAACGAGTCCTTCTCTCAATCCAACTTGGGTTTGGGTTTGGATTCAAACCCACCCCTCCCAAGGCTGCCCCTCCCTCTCATAAATAGAGGGGGAGGGCTGCCCAAACAACACAAGTTCCAAGCCCTCTCCACGAGCCGCCGCCGCGCCACCGCGCCGCCGCCGGTCCGTCGCCGCCGCCTTAGCCGCCGCCGACACCTCCTCCTCCTCCCGGATCTCTAAACCCTAGTTTTCCGGGAAACCCTAATCCACCATACTCGCTTCGGCTTAAGGCGAAGCCATACGAGATCTCCCCTCTATTTCCGGTACCACGCCGTCGTGCTGCCAGAATCACGAGGAGAGTGCTACAACCTCCGCTGCCTGCTGGAACAAGGGAGAGGAAGGTCTTCATCGAGTACCGAACGTGTGACCGACTGCGGAAGCGCTGCCGGAACTCAGCGCCGGAAGGATCGTCTACACGATCTTGAGATCGGCAAGTGTACGACTACATCACCCACGAGAATCTGCTCTCGTTAACCGCTTTGGAATCTTTGAGGGTGAGTTCCTCTATCGACTCGTTGCTACAATCTAGTAGATAGATCTTGGCTTGTTTGTGTGCATGCGGTAGAATTTTTTTTGTTTTCCATGCTACGAACCCCTACAGTGGTATCAGAGCCGTGTCTATATGTAGATTTGTTGCACGAGTAGAACACAATGGTCATTGTGGGCATTGATGCTTTTGTTTTCGATTGCTTCTTGTGTACTTTGCATCTTGCAGGATGGTGGGATGAAGCGGCCCGGGCTAACCTTACATGACATCATTCATGAGACTTGCTCCACGCTTGACATGCAACTTGTATTGCATAAGTGGCTTTGCGGGTGCCTGTTTCTCCCAACATAGTTAAGATTTAATTTACAACGGATGATTGACAATACTAGTATCATTGTTGTGGTTCTTGTTCGTAAGTTAGAATGACACTTATTGAAAGCCCCAAACCACGTAAAATATGCAAAGAAAATTAGAGGCGTCCAACTTTGTTTTGCAGGGGTGTGCTGTGATGTGATATGGCCATGATTGTGATTATATTTGATGTATGCAATGTTCCTTATTGTAAGTTGGCAACCGGCAGGAGCCATATGGTTGTCTTTAAAATTCTGTTAAGACCCGCGTGTCTATTCAAAGTAGTTGTAATAGTTGAAGCTGGTGGAAGACAACCATGGAGCGGCATCATTGACCTTGATGCAATACCGGTGATGATGGAGATCATGTTCATGCTTGAAGATGGAGATCGGAAGCACAAAGAAGAAAGGCCATATCATATCACATATTATGAATTGCATGTGATGTTAATCCTTTTATGCATCTTGCATTGCTTAGTTTACGACGGTAGCATTATAAGATGATCCCTCAAGCACACAATTTCAAGTTTTAAAGTGTTCATCCTTAGTAAGCACCGTTGCTAAAGCTCGTTGTTTCGAAGCACCACGTGATGATCGGGTGTGTTAGATTCTGCGAGTGTATACAAGTGAGCAAGCCAGATTTGCTCATGCGGAAGCTAAGGTTTGATCTTGACGAGCCTAGCATGTACAGACATGGTCTCGGAACATGGATCACCGAAAGGTAAAGCATGAGTCATATAGTAGATATGATGAACATGTTGATTGTTCTCCATTGAAGCTACATCAACTCTCGTGATGATCGGTTTTGATGTGGTGGATTTGGTTCGTGTGATCACTAAAACAATGTGAGGGATATTGTTTTGAGTGGGAGTTCAACGGCAATATGATTAAAAGTTGAACACTATTTATCATAAATTAAATCAAAGTGAATTTGCATAGTTGTTGTAGTCATTGGCATCCGTTTACCACCTTGCGCTTAGTTTTAATTGAGATGATAGAACTATAGAATTCTGGTTAATTACTTTACGAACTAGTATCGTATTGTTTTGAAGTGTTAATCTAAAGTTTAAAAGTCCTATTGCAAACTTTCAGTAAAGTTCCGGTTACTCCATGAAGTTTAATAATTGGTATTAAAACAAGAGTGACAATTCCAAGTGTTAGTGTATAAGTATCATGTTTGTCTCCATGGTTCTTGATATTCAAAGGATTGTCTTAATATCAAGGTTATCTAGGATCTGAAAGAGTTGTTTCAGAAACCATGATGTGTGGAAGATATTGTGATATCTGAAACGAAGTTTTGGTTGCAACATGACAGAGTATAATATGGCAAAAGTCATGTTCTCATATTTGATGAGAATTTGCAAAGGGTTGGAGACACTAGTTGTCCTAATCCACCAAAAGGTTTTGGATAGCAACATTATACTCGCGATTCATCTTTATAAGCTAAAAGTAGCTTGATCATGAATAATTCCATGATAAGGGTGAATATTTGATGTAGGTAAAATATTTACCACACCAAGAGATTACTAAAGAATGGAATTTGAAAGCACACCAAACATTTGATGATGGTGATCTACTTCAAAGTGCAAGTCCAAAGACATTGGTATTTAATTATACACGCTTTGGACTATGTGTCATATGTATGACTCCACTATTGATGTTGATAGATTCTTTCAAACAGAAAAGGAAATACTGAAAGAGAATCTCATAAATATATGGCAGAAAAGAAAAGACTAGAATTGTTTAGTTTAAGTATATAGATGATATACATGTTATGGCTATATTCTTTGCTTATGAAACAATGTGGTTCTTAAGTATTTTATACTGAATTTGTTGGTGTGAATCGTCATACGAAACAACACAATTCATGAACTACAATGGCCTAAGTAACTAGCAAAAGAATATGTGATGATGTTCATCGAGAACAAATAAAGGGTTATTGTGCTGCTTGTTAAACATCAAAGCTTGCCTTCAAGATTTGTTTTATCAGGTATTATGAGAACAAAAGGGTTGTTCAAATAATTGTCGTAATCCATAAAAGATGGATGATTAACAAATCTAGTTGGAGAAATCACATCCATAAAACTAGTGCTAAAAATATCGAAAGACAAATTGATTAAAAGATCAGTTAGGAAGTGACATCGCCGTTTAAATTATATTGGAAAGAAAACATGAAGAAACTCCATGCGGATGGAATTTTGGAGTCTTTTGATTTTTGATCAAATGACGCTTGTGAAACTTTCCTAGAGATAATTAAAACTTCGTTCATAGGCCAAAAGGGAACGAATGACTAGCTTATTGGAACTTGTACATATTGTTGTACGAAGTCCATTATGTGTAGTCAAGAGCGATGGATTTCAACTTCATATGCTTTCTCCAAAAATTTGAGTGAATGAATATTTACTTAATAAGGATGAAGTATGAAACATTTGAAAAGTTCAAAGACTTTCAAGATGAAGTGCAAGATCATTGTAACAAGAATATAAATAGTTTATGATAAGATCATAAAGGAAGATACTTGAGTTACAAGTTTAGCATAATACCTAAGATTTAAGGAATCGTTCCGTGGATTTACATGTCCCGAAACACCATAAGAGTATGGAGCGTTCGAGATATGTAATTAAACCTTGTTTGACATGGTAAGATCGAAGGTGTAAATCATAAAACTGCCATTATATTTTAAAGATTAAAAGCTATAGAGACTACCGTTTTTCCACTGAAAAGAGCTCCATCATAATCCGTTGAAATGACACCATATAAAGTTATGGTTTGGGATAAAACCCAAGTTGTCCTTTCTTAAACATTGGTATGCTATGCATAAGAAAGATGTTTGCAACCAAAGTCGGATGAACCTGTCTTTGTATGTTATTTCGAATAACTGTTAAGTAATCCTCCATAACATCAGAGACAAAAGTGTTTGTCACTTAGAACGTCAAGTTTCTTTGAGAAGGAATTTTTCGTGAAAAGATAAATGGGAGGACAATAGAACTTTGATAAGGTTAAAAGAACCTTAGCTATATGTGCAAAGTTGCGCAGCGCCGAAAAGTGTTCCGGAGGCAGCAAGAATGCTCATGGCTCACGTGCCTCAAAGGTTGTGGTTACGAAGGTCAAAGTTTCTATTGAACCAAGTAGGTCGAGTAAGCAATCAAATACCAATATTTGAGGGTTGAATCATTATTTGAGAATAATGAACGTACTACATGCAAAGAAGCAATGATGGGCCCTGACTCCGTAAAATGGCTTGAAGCCATAAAATCCGTGATAGTTCCATACACGAGAAATCAAGTTTTGAACTTGAAGGACCCTCGAGAAAGGTGTAAGACCTTACAGTTGTGTTTGGATCTATAAAGAAATAGACATGGATGTTTCGCATCTATTAAATGGTCGACATGTTGGGAAAGAGTTCACAACAATGTTCAAAGGTTGACTATGACAAGATTTGATCTTTCATAGCGATATTTAGTCTAGACGGATTAATGTAGCAACCACTACATATAATTTTGTTATGTGGTAGTTGAATAAACAAAACAAGTTCTTCTAATAGAATTGTTACCTAGGACATGTGCATAACACGGTCCATAGGGTTTTGTTAATTCAAAGGATGCTAAAAGCATATGCAAATTTCAATGGTTGAAGTGAGCATCGCGGAGTTGGAATCTTCACTATGATGAAACTGTTAAAAGAGTTTAATTTCATCAGAGACAATGAAGATGCTTGCATTTGCAAGAAATTAAGTGGGAGCGCTAAGACATGTTTCTAATACATTATGTGGAAGACATATTGTTGATTAAAAATGATATATCTTTTATTAACACATATTAAGAATTTCATCCCGATGAAAGACTTAGGCAAAACCCAAATATTTGGCATCAATAGACGCTAATATGGTTGTGCCGAAAGTACATAGATGATGTATTGAATAAGTTCAATATAGAAAATACAAGAAAGGTTCTTGTCGCACAGAAAGGATTGAATGAGTTCAATATTGATGATATATTCAAGTGTATTGACACTTGGTAAGTGAAACAAAGATTCAAGTATAGATTGATACTTGATGTATGAAATCACAAAGAGTATTTATATCAATCATACTGTGATATGTACAAATCCAGATATGTCCTATGCTCTAAATGTTATGAGCATATATCAGAATGATTCATAAGATAATCATTGGACGATAGTAAAAATATTCTTATGATCTTGTAAAAGAACTAAGAATATATTATTTTGTAGAAATGACAAATAGATGGTTAGTTCATTGTAAATGAATTACTTTGATACTAGTTTTGTCACAAAGTACAAATTAAGTTTATCTCAATCTAAACTAACGGTGGCACAATATGATGGAAAGTAAGTTCCATAATGAATTTGGATGAATTCCAAAGTTAAGACATTGTGACAGATACTACAACAAAAGGCTGAGTATATGACTGCTATTATAGCAGCTAAAGAGGGCATTTGTGTCAAGTAGTTTGTTATCAAACTAGGTCTAGTTCACAGCGGGACAATATTATGAAGATATATTGTACGATAATATTATCAACATGTTTTGACCCCAAAGAACTAAAGGTCTCACCAAAGGACCAAATTTATACAAAGCCATCTCATTAGAGAATGAGTGATGCGTAGAGACGCAAAGACATGCAATTACACAGGACCTGGAAGTGTCAGATCCGGAGATCAGTTGACCACTAGCAAACGTGTACTTACAACACCGGAAAGCCATAGGTGTTGAATACACAAAGGTTTGAAACTAGATTATTGACTCTAGTGCAAGTGGGAGACTATTGGAGATATGCCCAAGAGGCAATAATAAAGTAGGTTATTATCATATCTTCATACTTATGATAAATGTTTACATACCATGCTATAATTGTATTAAAAGGAAACATTAATACTTGTGTGATTAAAAGAGTCCCTAGTAAAGCCTCTTGTTAAACTAGCTTGTTGGTTAATATATGATCATGGTTTCCTGATCATGAACATAGAGATGTTATTAACAACAGGGTCATATCATTAGGAGAATGATGTGATGGACATACTCCTATAGTTAAGCGTAGCATAAAGATCAAGTCATTTAATATAGTTCATTTGCTATAAGCTTTCTGATACATAGTAACCTGATTCCTTCGACCATGAGATCATGCTTATCACCATCACCGGAAGGATGCTTTGATGACATCAAACACCACACCATAACTGGGTGGCTATAAAGGTGGCATTGAGTGTTCGGAAAGTATGGGTTGAGACACATGGATCAAGAGTGGGATTTGTCCATCCATATGACGGATAGATATACCCTGGGCCCTCTCGGTGGAATGTCATCCAATTAGCTTGCAAGCATGTGACTGGCTCACAAGGGATCACATACACGGGAACAAGAAAAGAGTACTTATCGGTAACGAGGTTGAACTAGGTATGCAGAGATACCGACGATCAAAACCTCGGATAAGTAAACTATCGTGAGACAAAGGGAAATTGGTATCGTATGTAAGTGGTTCATTCGATCGCAAAGTAATCGTAGAAATATGTGGGAGCCATATGAATTTCCAGATTCCTCTATTGGTTATTGATCGGAGAAGTGTCTCGGTCATGTCCGCATAATTCACGAACCGTAGGGAGACACACTTAAGGATTCGATGTTGTTGAGTAGTTATGGAATGATTAGTAAGAAACCGGATATTGTTCGGAGTCTCGGATGGGATCCAGGATATCACGAGGAGATCCGGAATGGTCCGGAGAATAAGATTCATATAAGGAAAGTCCTATTTTGGAGTTCGAGAAAGTTTCCGATGATTTCATCGGAGAGGTTCTAGAAGGGTCTAGAAGGTTCACCGGTCCGAAAGGAGAATGGTCCATGAATGTGTCATGGGTAAGTGGAATGATTGGATCATGTCCAAGGTCACTTGGTGTTGGCATATGCAAGAGAGAAATAAAGCTCTAAATTGAAAGTCAAACGGGAAGTTTGAAAAGTCAAACTGGAACAATAGTTTCCTAGTGGGAGAAGAAACAAGTCCTTCTCTCAATCCAACTTGGGTTTGGGTTTGATTCAAACCCACCCCTCCCAAGGTTGCCCCTCCCTCTCATAAATAGAGGGGGAGGGTTGCCCCAAACAACACAAGTTCCAAGCCCTCTCCACGAGCCGCCGCCGCCGCCAGCGCCGCCGCCCGCCGCCGCCTCGCCGCGCCACCGCGCCGCCGCCGGTCCGTCGCCGCCGCCCTAGCCACCGCCGACACCTCCTCCTCCTCCCGGATCTCTAAACCCTAGTTTTTCGGGAAACCCTAATCCACCATACTTGCTTCGGCTTAAGGCGAAGCCATGCGAGATCTCCCCTCTACTTCCGGTACCACGCCGTCGTGCTGCCGGAATCACGAGGAGAGTGCTACAACCTCCGATGCCTGCTGGAACAAGGGAGAGTAAGGTCTTCATCGAGTACCGAACGTGTGACTGACTGCGGAAGCGCTGCCGAAACGCAGCGCCGGAGGGATCGTCTACGCGATCTTGAGATCGGCAAGTGTACGACTACATCACCCACGATAATCTGCTCTCGTTAACCGCTTTGGAATCTTCGAGGGTGAGTTCCTCTATCAACTCGTTGCTACAATCTAGTAGATAGATCTTGGCTTGTTTGTGTGCATGCGGTAGAATTTTTTTGTTTTCCATGCTACGAACCCCTACACCCGCAGGCTGGGAACGACGGAAACGGGGGAAATACATCCCTTCAGCCCAATGAAGGCGATGCCAACGCCTACCAGAAGATCAACCTCAACGAGGACGGATGGCGCCAGGCACGCGAAGCCGTGGCGGGCAACATCATCCTACCTGTGAATGATTCACGGGATCTGCTGATGGCATACCACCTCCTCCTCATCAGCGAGCATAACCGACATGTGAAGCTGATGGAAGATCTCGACGAACGCTAGAAGGCAGCCTTGGAGTCTAGCGCGCGGCGAGCTGTGCTCTCTGCTGCTGGTGGATCCATCTCGCACGGCAACAACGCCAACAAGCATCACTCCCGCATGGAGCACATGGACCCCGCCGCACGCTGCGACATCACGAGGACCCTCAACACATCCTTCATGTCAATGGACGTGAACGAAAACGTCATACTGAAGACGCCGCAGACTGCGACATGCCAGCCACCACGTACCTCGTGTCCCATCCATCTCCGGTGGGTGACCCGAAGAGCGCCATGCACAAGTCCGCGCTAGCCGGGCTCGAACTCGTCGGAGCTGCGCTCCACGACGAAGCTCCTGCGGAGCCGAAGAAAAAAGTTGCGGTCAAGTTCACCCGCAGCCCTACACCCTCATCCGACGAGCACGATCTTCCTCGCCATCGCAAGAGCCCAAGGCATCACAACATCGACTATGACGCTCGAAACGATCTCGCCCAGCGCAAGGTCGACAAGGCACGCGCCAAACACGCTTGTTCAACCGAATCCGACGAGGATGACGATGGAGAGCTGTGCGGAGCCAGATGCTTCAGCAGATCCGTTCAACGCACACGGATGCCGAAAAATTTCAAGCTCCCCTCGGACAGTCCGAAGTTCGACGGCACGCAGGACCTGAAGGCCTGGCTCAGCGACCACCTCTCATCCATCAAGCTGCATGGTGCTAACAGGAACACTGCCCTACAATGCCTTCAGCTGCAGCTGACAGGCGCAGCTCGAATCTGGCTCACTAGCCTATCCTCAGGCTCCATTCGAAGCCGGGAGGAGCTGGCTTACAGTTTCATCCGAAACTTCAAGGGCACCAACAAGAGGCCAGCCTCGATCGAGGAACTGTGGGCCTGCACCCAACGCACCAGCGAATCCATTCGCTCGTACATCCTACGCTGGTCCCACATCAAGAACTCCGCCGCACACATCTCCAAGGAAAGGACGATCGATGCCTTCAAGGACGGTGTCAAGCGCCCAGATTTCAAGAAAGATCTTGGGCGCATCAAGCCCAAGACCCTCGACCACCTCATGGACATCGCCAACAGGTGGGCAGATGGCGAAGATTCCCTCCACCGAATTCATTCGGATGACGAGGACGATTACGGCCGCAGACGCGAACACCGTAGCAAACGAAGATCGCGCGTCTACGACGATCGCGACAGAGTCGACATGGTTGCGGCTGGCTACGCTGACCGACGCAACGACGGCAACCGTAGCAGCAAATACTGCGGAGGAAACTTCCGCGATGGAGGGCGTCCTACACAAACATGGCAGCGTTGCAGCTGTGACGACGAGCCCTTGGCATATGACAAGTTGTCTGGCCCTTGCACCATCCACTTCTACATCGACAAGCAAGATGGTAAAAAGAAGGCCAACCACATGCTAAAGGACTACCGCGAGTTCCAGAAACTAAGCGAGGGTCTCACCCAAATGCAACGTCAGATCGTGAACCCTGGGTTTGGACCCGCACCTGCACCAGGTGATATCGCCCACGGAGCTCCTCCACCACCACCCATTGGACCGTCGAATCCAGCGATCGCACCTGCGCCAAGCAACAACACAGGAGGATATCCACCGCCAAAAGGGTCCCCGATGATCCAGAAGGGACGCCCTACCAACAGGGTGCAAAAGAAGATCACCCGACAGGTCAGCCTGGTCGTGACCGCTCCACCTGCCATCCCTGAGTATCTCAGTGGCTCGGAGTCCTGCATGACGTTCGATCATTCAGATCACCCCCACCAGATCCCTCGCCTAGGTCATGCTGCCCTGGTGCTTGAGGCGTAGATCGGAGGATTCAAAATGAGCCGCGTCTTCATGGATGGCGGCAGTGGCATCAACCTGATGTTCGCCAGCACCCTCGCAGCAATGCGGATCCTGTTGTGCAGCCTGGAACAATCCGACATGACGTTCCACGACATAGTCTCAGGGAAGGGCATATATCCCCTGGGAAAGATATGGCTCGATGTCATCTTCGGCCAGTCCAAAAACTTCAGGCGCGAGCGGCTGGAGTTCGAAGTGGTGGACTGGCCATCACAGTACCACGCTATCCTCGGGCGCGTGGCATTCGCAAGATTCCTGGCAGTACCGCACTACGCGTACGTGCTACTCAAGTTGCCAGGACCCAGGGGCGTCATCACCGTCCAGGGTAGCTTCACCCGGTCCGATCACTGTGACAGAGATTTCAACAAAATCTCCCAGTCGTTCAGCATGCAGGAGGAACTCACGAGGCTCCGAGAGGTGACAGACAACGGGGCACCCCCAGTCTCCAGGCAAAACTTACCTGACATGTCGTTCGACTCCACAGTCAACACGAAAAAGGTGTAGGTCCACCCAACGGATGCCTCCAAGACGGCGTTGATCACCAACGACCTCAGCCTCGCATAGGAAAGCGCGTTCGTTGAATTCATCCATGAGTGTTGGGAAATCTTCGCCTGGTGTCCTGCGGACATGCCAGGAGTTCCCAGGGAATTCGCCGAGCATGCACTCAATGTGTTCCCCAATGCAAAGCCAGTCAAGCAGTCAATCCAACGACTGTCCGAACCAAGATCTGAAGCAGTTGGAATCAAAGTCAACAGACTGCTCGACACCAACTTCATCCGAGAAATCAAGAGAGCGAGTGGCTGTCCAATACTGTGCTGGTCCCCAAGAAGGACACGAACATCCTGCGGATGTGCATAGACTTTACACCGCTCAACAAGTATTATCCCAAGGACCACTTCCCTATATTGCGGATTGATCAGATCATCGATTCAACAGCAGGATGCGAGAAACTCTCCTTCCTCGACGCCTACTCAGGCTACAACCATATTTGACTGAAGGTCGAAGATCAGGAGAAAACGAAGTTCATCACGCCGTTCAGAGTGTTCTGCTACAACACCATGCCCTTTGGGATGAAGAACACAGGCGCCACGTACCAAAGGTGCATGCAGGCGTGTCTGAAAAACCAGATCGGTCGCAACATCCAGGTCTATCTCGACGACATAGTCATCAAGACTAGGGAAGCTAAGACACTGATCGACGATATCCCTGAGACGTTTGATAACCTTGATCACTATAAGATCAAGATGAACCCAGAAAAGTGCGCCTTCAGCATCCCATCTGGCCAACTACTCGGCTACGAATCCGAAGAAAACTAGGGCCATAATGTCCATGGAGAAGCCGAAGAACCTCAGAGGTGTCCAGCAGCTAGATGGGCGCAGCGCTGAGCAGATTCATCAGTCGCATGGGAGATAAGGCCCTGCCCTTCTACCAGCTACTGCGCAAAGCTGACAAGTTCGAGTGGACACCTGAAGCAGATGACGCATTCGAGGACCTCAAGCGGGTGCTCTCCACCTCGCCTGTTATGGTCATGCCAAAGGAGCGAGAGCCTCTGCTGCTATACATCGCACCTACACACCAGGTGGTAAGCACCGTCCTCATGGTTGAACGACCCGAAGATGGCAAGACCCATGGGGTCCAACGCCCAATCTACTACCTCGGCGAGGTACTAATACCAACAAAGAAGAGATACCCTCACTACCAGAAGCTCGCCTACGGCGTATTCATGACGGCTCATTGACTGAGCCACTACTTCCAGGAGCACCAGATAATGGTCGTCAACGAGGCGCCATTGTCCAACATCCTGAACAACCCCGAAGCCACGGGACGCGTAGCCCTGTGGGGCATCGAGCTATCCCCTCTAGACATAGTCTATGAGCGGCGCAAGGCCATCAAATCTCAGGTCCTCCCTGACTTCCTCGTCCACTGGATGGAGCTCCAGCTATTGGAATTTGATGAGTTTTGGGCTGCTGGCCCATTAGACAAATTCTGAAATTCTCTTTGGCCCACTTATGCATGGCAGCATATGGTTGTGCTAGTGGTGCAAAAGTTTAGTCCCACATTGCTAGTTGAAGGGGAGTTGGACCACCTTATATAGTAGAGTGTTCCACCACTCACTAAGGTGTGATAAGAAGAGTAGCCCTCGCGCACTCCTCCTCCGACGCTGCCCGCCTCGCCTCGCCAGGCCTCGCCTCGTCATGACGCGCGCGCGCCACGGGTTGCGGGAATCTCGCCGTGTCGAGCTTTATTTTGCTGGTTGGGAAAACTAATTATGAATCCTTAACGGACGCGTTAATTACATCCGTTTCCAGTTTTCATGAACGTGGACTGTTACCGACTCAGACGTGGGTTGAGCCCACGATCTTCCTAACTTGCACTATATAAGTGTCTGCGCTAAACCTAATCGGTGAATCAATACACACACGCGCCTACCTCTAGAACCTTGCGACGCCGCTTTCGTCTTCCCCATCCCGGCTTGCGGCGTGCACCGCAGATCGGGACAGTAGGCCTCCGGAACCCCTCCTCTCGTGAACCTGTACGGGTGAGGGGCGATCAGGTTTTTGGGGAGCGCTCAAGCGTGACTATTGGCAACCACGACGTCGTCCGACGGCGAGTTTCCGAACGACGACTTCTTCCCGGACGTCACCAATCTCTTCGACAACCTCAACATGGGCGACGCTGCTGCGGCTGCTATTCAGCCTACATCGTATGTAATCTCGATCTCTCTCTTTCGAATTATGCTAGAGTTTTTTGTTCTAGCGTTTGGTGTAGATGTGATAGGTTTATCTCCTATAGATGTAATCTGTTCATCTACTTTGTTGATCTGCCTAATTGGTTTTAGTACCGTTTGTATGATCATGATTTATCAGTTTATTATTCAGATTAAATCATATGGATTATTGCTTATATTTCCAACACCAGCTGTCGGACACTCCGGACATGACGCAATCATGGACGATGCACTTCGACGGCTCCAAGCGCGAGGCTAGAGCAGGAGCTGGTGGCATACTGACATCCCCTCAAGGTGACAAGATGAAATACGTCCTTCGGATAAAATTTCGCACCTCCAACAACGAGGGAATACGAGACCCTCATCCACGGCATGAGGATGGCCAAGATCTGTGGCGCAACGTGCCTAGTCATCTACGGTGACTCGAACCTTGTCGTCCAGCAGACGATGAACGAGTGCGACGCTCACAGCACTAACATGATCGCGTACCGTGCGCTCTACAACTCACTCGAAGGTGACTTTGACTGCTGCGAGCTTCGGCACGTCGGACGGGAAAGCAATGAAGAAGCCGATAGACTCGCCAACATTGGCTCAACCTGCGCACGGGTGCCACCGGGTGTGTTCCTCGAACAAATTTGTGTACCCTCTATCAAAAAGAAATTCCCCAATGGATCACCTGAAGAGGCGGAACACTCGGGGGCTGCGCCACCCAAAGGACATGAAGGACCTGAAAAGCTTGACACCGAGGCCGAGCTGGTCAGCCTGATGTAGGTCATGGCAGTTGAAGAAACGTGGACACAGTCGTACCTTTGGTACCTGATAAACAAAAAACTGCCTGATGACCCGACAGACGCCCGAGGCATATCTCACAGGTCCAAGGCCTTCACCATCATCAATGACGAGTTGTACAAGCGCAGCATTTCGGGTGTACTCCAATGGTGCGTCACCATCGGTGAAGGCAAAAGCATCCTTCAAGACATCCACGAGGGCATCTGCGGCCATCATGCAGGCAGCCGCACCCTAGTCGCCAAAGCTCTGCAAGCTGGATTCTATTGTCCAACGGCCATGAACGATGCCAAGGACATCGTCCGAAGATGCAACACCTGCCAAAGGTACGTGGAAAAGCCACACGCACCATGATCAGAGCTAAGGCCCATACCACTGGCCTGGCCCTTCGCCCAATGGGGCCTCGACATGATTGGCAAACTGCCCAAATCATCGAAAGAAAGCCATGTCTACCTCCTGATCGCAGTCGACAAATTCACCAAGTGGATCGAGGCCATGCCCGTCACCAACCCTACATCGTGTCAGCACAGCAACGAACTGTCTCCAGCACGCCGTCCACTACGCACGGAAACCAAGGGGACACCATAATTCTCGCCATGTCGCGCATGACTAGTCAACTCCAAGTCAGAAACTGGGACCCACGTTCGTCCAGTCGCGTCATCTTTGGCGCCGCAGACGGTTGAGATCACCGATCGTCAGCACTGACGTCATCAAGACCAATTTAGCAACGGTTGGAAATCTTCGGCTGATGAATCAAGTACTTACTCGAATCTACGATTCGAACAACTACTCGGGGGCTACTCCTATCAAGAGCGCTGGCCGCGCACCTGAGACATGATTAAGGTACTACACTTCTCAACAATCTTCGAGTCCCACGTCGAGTCTACGACTCCACTAAGGACTCGGGGCTACTCCCATAGGGAGGATTGGTCAAGCATCCGAAAAAATTGTGTCCTTCGGACCTAAGATGAAAACGACTGTACCAAAGTCTCTGCTCGAGTCTACGACTCGAACAGACACTCGGGGGCTACTCCCATAGGAAGCACTGGTCGCACATCCTATGAATTCTTCGACTATGATCCTTCGGATCAAAATACAAACTTTTTCTGGCAACTTTGCGCAAACAAACGCTAAGTGAGAGAAATTCTCCTTGGCCACCCGAAACATCTCCACAGTGATAACATTTCGAATGTTGTGTCTATGACGCAAGGATAAGACCTATAGATATCATGTGATGGCCTGGTAATGCACTTGACTGCGCTCTGCCAGTAAAATACCGTGTCAACATACACGATGAAAAATCCCGACAGACGCGCTGGGTACATCACTTGAAAACCACTGGGATTCAGCTCCTGTAAGATCTCAATGACAAGAGTCAAATTACGCCAACATCTGTTCTGGATTCGAGTCTAGGGACTCGAGTCTGAAGAAGATCGTGTTGTTTTGTCCTATGACAGTTAACTAACCCTGATCCGTTGGAAGAGTCAGGCACATGCATCAACAATTCCTATGAACTAAATCATTTTCTCTTAAAAATAGGTTCAACCGCACCCGAAAGATTGAAGAGTCCTCAGCCGAATCTGCGATTCGACTGAGCACTCGGAGGTTACTGACATGGTTATACCCCACGGGTACACAACATTGGCATACGTAGTCCATCCCAAGGAAGACCCACGACAAGATACACGGCATGTGGAGATTTCGGGTGGCCCAAACCCATGACGTTTTTGGATCCTTGGAGAACAAGACTAGAGTAGATGGAATTTCAAAGGGGACAAACCCTAATCTATAACCGACTCGACCTATGCTCGAGACCGGCCTATCTATATAAATGCCAGGAGGGCACGACGAGGAGGGCCTCAACTCACCTCATACGCACCTCATGCCAGATTGTATATGCGCACCCGTGTAACCTTCGGTTCCGCCGTAATCAAGAGCAGACAAGCAGGAGTAGGGTTTTCCCTACGGGGGCCTGAACCTGGGTAAACCTTGTGTCCCCATGTTGCTTGTTTGCTAACTGTTCTGTGATCTCCAGCATCCCCATCTTTTCCAAAACCCAAGTCCATAACAATGGGCATTGACGAGTCGAAACCTCGTCAGAAGTACCTGAAAATAAAGAGACATCCATAAACACCGCAAGAACCAGAACACCTTACAGGGACTAGGCATGATTCTCAAAGTTTTTGGACTAGAATCACAATGATTTGTCCAAGGAAAAACTACAATTCTCGGATGTATTGGGCAAAATTTGTCCAAAGGATCCAAGACAAACAAAAAACCTTCTAAAACGGACAAGGCACATGTGCTAAGTTCTAGATTAGAGGTTCTAGAAAAGCACTACTCGGTAGTTCTGGACCTACACTCAAGTTCACCTAGCTGAGGCAAATCATGGACTCGGAGATACCGAACTAAACACAACACTCTTTGAAAGTAAATTCGGTCCGATGGTTCAAGGATCTAAACTCGGTAGTGGGATTGGAACCCGGCAAGATGTGAGTGTGGCCAAGCTTAGCATATTTTTTCCAAGAGAACCACTATCCGAACCATATTTCTCCCCTACAAATTCAACAACATCCATCGTGGGACCACGAAAACTCGACAATTGCTGAAATAAACAGACTTTTTTCCTTCCTGGCACACTTCTCACAAGGTTTGGAGGTACTGGTCGACTGGTTCAGTACATAGTTCTAGGCTTTATGTTTTTGATAGAGATAGATACTTGATTGAGTAGGAATTCTAAGAATTTTCTTTAAGATGTTTGCAACAATTTAAATTCATCATACCTATGGTAGCCAATAGAATTAATAAAAACTTTTGAGGGTGCCATCTCTTTTCTCATTTTGGCGCTATCATTGGCTTTCATTTTATTATCATAGGGACAAACCCTGAAAAAATTAGTTGGTCCCTTGAATTCCTTGGTTGCCATGGTGAAGTCGAAGTTGTTGAGTCGCAATATGGATAGATCTCGATCTATGTGGTATCTGTGTTGTGACAACTATGCTAGCCAGGGATGTCGTAAGGCTTTAGCCATGTCTAAGACTAGTACCAAATGAATCATGTTAGATAACTAATCCTGCGGGTCTATTATGAATTTTGAAAACAACATTTCTTGGGCCAAGACGGGCTTTAGGATGGGCTAGAGAAAGCTCGACGAGGAAAAAACCCAGGCCAATCCCGTCCCGACTGCCAGACCTAAATTTGAGGCCTAGGCCCGACCCAAACAGATACAAAATTCATTGGGCCAGACCCTTCTTAAAAAGGGTCGTTCTGCTAGCCCTAGCCCGGCCCAACAAAGGACAAAAATCTTCGGACTATCAAACCGGGTCCCGGTTGTTCTGTAGCCCTAGCCTGGCCTAAACTGGGACAAAAATCATCGGGCCGTTGGGCCAGACCTTCCTAAAATGGTTGTTATGCTAGCCTAGCCCATCTAGCTAGGCCCATGCCAGGCCAACCGGGCAGATTAGGCCGGTTCCGTGGGCTTTTTCGGGTTGGGCCGACTGGGGCGGGCTGCCCATGCCCAAGTTTACAAGTGCTCTCTTTGTCAATTAATTTGCCCAACTTAAAGAAAACTTGAATGGCACATGGGCCTGTAGACCAACTCCCCTTTCCGGACGAGATAAGGGATCGGTGTAGGCCGTTTAGACGCAGTCACGGTACGCACCTAGTACTAATCAGCAGGTGGACGTGGCAATCACAGCCTAGCCCAACAGTGCAAAATAACCACCACCACCAGAACCTTTGCTCTCATTGGACTGGACGTGCTCTCTGATTAGTCGCATCATCAACAGCTTTCACCGGTCAAAACCGTTGAAGTCTCATACTAACAGAAATCAACGCCTCGGACCGTGCTTGTATGTAATGTACTGTCTGCCTTGTTTAGTTAGTTAGTTATTTATCTTGGGTTGGTAAAGCGGTTGGGTCGGTCTCCGTCACACTCTGGACATGTCCGTGCACCGTGCCCGCCCGAGCCGTATCCGCTGCCTCGCTAGCTGCCTGCTAAACCGGTCACGAGAAAAAGCAGGTCTGTTCGCGCCGCTGGATATATATAAATACGTGCGGTACTCTGTTATGTGTGGGCCCCAGCAAAAATGACTTTGACAGGTGCGCATTTTCCATGCTACGAGAGGATAGCGTTGCACGTTTTTGTACATCGATCGTACTGTACTTGTAGTAATGGTTGATACCTGCACGTTTTTTTTACTAGCAGGCAAGTGCAGTACGTACAGTACATAGGTAGCTCCGCCTTGGAAATGCTTACCCTTCAAAAATTTCCTGTAGTACGTGCAAAAGGATGCTATAGTACTACCAGTAATGTGTAGCGGGTAGAATAGTAGAATAACTATGCTGTAGCCATCTTTTCCGTGCAGCATCGCGTATTAAATCTCACTGATTTGGTGGCATGATTAAGGCCTTTATCCCCCGGAAAGTGCTCTGCACTCGATCCCATAGATTTTGTTGCGCCACCGTCTTCTCTTCCAGCAGCAAAGCAAAGCAAAGCAAAGGTGCACCGCCGTGGCGCCTCGCGCCGCCGCCACGCTCGCTCCGCTGAAGTAAACTCGCCGTCATTTCAGTTGTTGTCACGGTCAATGCCTCGACAAGAGTCGCTCGCTCAGAGGTTAAGGTGTGATTAAAACTCGGCAAGATGAATTAGCCGTTGTGGAGCTGGTGTTAATTAACAAATGCTAAGAAACGGTCGGGAGGACGACGAAGGCGATTAAACAATGCCATTAAGGTGGGAGAGGGAAAAAAAAATGGTCGTCCTGCTCGCTCGCTCGCTCGCTTGCTCTAACGGTATGATTAGGGAGGGGGGACGCCCTGCCCGACAGCGAGTCATGGAGTAAACCTAACCCCCCCAGGTCACTTTGGGCCCACATGTCAGAGACAGCGTAGGGGGGGTTATGATCAACATAATCACCAACTGGGGGTTATCGTCAATTGTCCCGCGCCTCCCCCTCTTTATAAGCCTCTCCCACCTCGCCATCCATTACTCACCATCACCTCCTCCTGCTACCTCACCTACTCCCCTCCATCGCTCCCTGTCCCCCGTCCCTCCTCTCTCTTCCGCCGCGAACGAAAATGCAGTCCAGGCACCGCGTCTTCGCGGAGGACCAGCTCCTCGCGCAGCTGCAAGGGGAGGACGACCACTTCGACAACGTGCCGGACTCGCTCGTGCTCATCATCTTCAACAAGCTCGCCGACGCGCGCTCCCTCGGCCGCTGCTCCGCGGTCTCCAAGCGCTTCAACGCGCTCGTCCCGCTCGTCGACGACGCATGCCTCCGCATCGACCGCGTCATCAGCACCGACGGCGCCGACGCCGCCGACGACGCGCTGGGGGTCTCGGGCGGCGGCACGCGCCAGCGCGGCGGCGTCTTCTCGGGGCTACTCAAGACCGTGCTCCTCGCCGTGCTCAAGCCCTTCGGCCACTGCGACGCCGGGGTCAGGTCCGCCGCGCACGGACAGGGCAAGCACGCGCCGCACCACTCCCCCGCGCAGGTGCTCAAGAACTTCAGCAGCATCCGGAACCTCCGCATGGAGCTACCCGTCTCCGACGTCGGCACCGAGGACGGGGTCCTGCTCAAGTGGAAGGCCGTATTCGGCAGCACGCTCCAGACCTGCGTCATACTCGGCGGCACCAAGCTCGACCACGCCGGCCCGCACTCCGCCGCACCTGCTGCTGCACCGGCAGCAGCGGAGCACGACGCCTCGCAGTCTCAGCAGAACCAGGGGGACGGGAGCATTCCGGAGTCCTTCTACACCAACGGCGGCCTCAAGCTGCGCGTGGTCTGGACCATCAGCTCCCTCATCGCCGCGGCCACCAGGCACTACCTCCTCCGCGAGATCCTCAAGGAGCACCCCACCCTGGAGCGCGTCGAGCTCACGGACGCGCACGGACAGGGCACGCTCTGCATGGAGCGGCCTCAGCTCAAGGAGTTCACCGACAAGCCGCTCGCCGCGGCGGCAGCCGCCAACCGCACGCAGGTGCCCGCCTGCAACATGAAGCTCCGCTACGCGCCGATGCTCGAGCTCTCGGACGGGACGAGGATCCAGGGCGCCACGCTCGTGGTGATCAAGCCGGTCGGCGAGACCGGCGGCATCTGCGGCGGCCGGAAGGAGCTCGACGACTTCGTGGCCGGAGCCTTCGACGGGCCGTTCAGGGAAGCAGTGGCCATGCTCAGCAAGCGCCGCACCTACCTGCTAGAGATGAACGGCTTCTAGATAAGCTTTGCTCTGTTGTGCGCAATGGCAATGGCCACCACCAGAATACGATTGCTCTGTTCTGCTCAGCTCAGTTGCACACTGACTGAGGTGTCTGTCCCTCCTTGTAACAGCACTGAGCAGCGATCATGTCTCCTGCCTTACCTGAAATCTTCGTTACTGCCTTAGCATCCCTGCAGCAATAATCGCCAGCCATTTCTGTGTGGTGATCTGATGGATCAGTGGATAAACGGAATGAAGTGACATCACATTTTCAGTGCAGTGCTTTCTTCCGAGAGCAACTCTTTACCACATACTAGAGCAATACAGATAGATACTCCAAAGTTCTTCGATACAAATATCTAAGAAGGTTTGTCTACGATTTACTAAACCAAAAAAAATCGCATTTCCTCACCACCACCAACAACAGCAACAACAAATCGAGAAAATCGCATAGTAGATAATAGTAAAGCGGATAATGGGGAACTGAGATACCGTGAGCCTGTGACCAGAAACTAAACCATTTAGTGCTTCAGGATAAAATCATTGTTCCCCCACATTCGTCTAGCAGTGCTTTCTTGTTGCCTTGCTTCACTGCGAATCTCACCTCACCCATGATGAATTGGCCAAACAAGCAGTAGCCATTAAGTTAGCTTTGCCCCCTTTGCTGCATTCTGAGTGAGGAGCATGAACTGAGAAAGTTCAGTTCACAGCAATCCCCAAATTTGCATTTGCTCCTATCCTATTTGCCACAATGCCAACCCTATTGTTGGCATCTCCCATCACCATATATCTGCAATCCAGTTTCTTGTGGCTCTTGCACTCTCTGACTTTCCCCAACATTCCCTACAGTATAATGCGGTGCCAGCCAGATTGCAGTTACTTGGCATTCCGGATAACCCTCTCCTTAATCTAAACAACAATAACAACAATACAGCAAAGCGCAATGGCGCAGCATTGCGGATCGGCTTTCTTAATCCGCACTGCACATTCTTGCGCATCAGCACAGCACGCCAGACTTGATCAAATCTACTTATTCAGGAGTGCATATGCTGTGTAGTACTAATAATCCAATAATAATCAGCTCCATTATTGATCAACTCTGGTATAGAAGAAGGTACTAGCATTGTAGAAACACTGGAGGCGGTTGGTTGGGACGCCCTTATCTGCACCGTCTCCCACCGGAGTCGCAAATACGTGTGGAATTCTAACTCTAATAGGAACCACAACAACGCATGGTTTGCTTGAGTTCTCATGTGTGTCGGAGTTAGGAAGGCTGTTAACGAAGAAAATAAAACCACAACATGTTTTCCAGCTGTTTTGATTCCTTGGCCTTGTTATTATGAGCTTGCAATGCATTCAGCCTTGGTGTCCAAGGCTGCTACGTACTACTACCAACTACTGCTACTGATTAATTGTTGGATAAACATTTGCGCTG
Source organism: Avena sativa (assembly GCA_916181665.1). NCBI lineage: Eukaryota > Viridiplantae > Streptophyta > Magnoliopsida > Poales > Poaceae > Avena > Avena sativa. The sequence continues at coordinate 20,449,352 of OV702297.1, forward strand.
TTCCGCGTTAGGTCCGGTGATAAAGCTGAATTTGCAAGGAATTACTTGTTCAAACGCAATTGCCCGTTTATTTTCTTGATGTAATGGGGCAGCTAGCTAGCAGCTGTATGATCCTGGATTTGATTAATTAACCCGGTCAGTCTGTTGGGGAGGAGCTGGTGTGGTTGTGGTGGTGGTGGTGGTGGTGGAGTGCGAGGCAGGTATAGGTTATGACGGAAGAAAAGGTAATTAAGCGAGAGGGCGTACACTCTGCTGCGTCCTATGGCCAATTCTTGTGGATCAGTTTTGCACAAGTGGGGTGGAGATGAAATGGAACAGTAACAGGAAACATTCCGAGGATCGTTGCTGGGACGGTGGTTGGGTTAAAGGCCAGTCGCTTTGCTCCTGTCTCTGTCTTCTGATGGTGGAATCCCACTCGATCATGGGTAGTGACAAAAACTGCACCTCACAAAATCAGTACCAGGATTATTAGATGGTTCAACATCGTCATGGGTATGAATGCTACTACACTAACTAACAGTAAGCATCAATCGCGAATTAAATTACGAGCATTAGGTGATCAGCTCCTGTCGTGAGACTCTGAATCAGAAAGTGAATCCATTGTGGGAACTGTCGTTCTGAGCACGAATGAAGCAGCAACCATGCCAAGATTCACCAACATGCATGGCCACTTCAACGGTCGTCTCGTCTCGGGATCGCCATGTGAGCATTATCCGGACATGTTCAGCAGGTCTCGAGACGCATCAACAGGCTGGGTCAACGTTGCTAGTAGAAAAACTGAACCAGCCAACGGCTGCATATGCATCTCGTCGGAGTGGATGGAGGAGGAGGGAGGGAGGGAATATTAGTCCCTGATGACCTTGTGGGCAATAGATTATGTGATCGCGGTTAGCGTAATCCGTATCTTCAGCAAAGCAGAGAAAAGTATTAGCTCGCCAGCGTGGCGTCGCTGGCGTTGCCGTTGGCAGTACGTGCGCGCCGCCGTGCTGCTGGTGGCTCCGTTATTAGCGAATTTGTTCCGTTGGGTCGGGTTTGAGTGTGCTTTGTTAAAAGGCGTCGGGGCCTGCCTTAGGGATTGATCAAGATTTGGTCATGTTTTCGTTCGATTCAAGAATGCACTCTCTACTTTGCGCTTCTTGACTTGACGTGGACAAATGGAAAAGAAACGACGCACTCGTGCTAACCTACAGTATGACTTCTGCAACATGCGGCTTTGCTTGTGACCACGAAAAAGAGGTATACTAGCAGAGTTTTTTTTTTTTTTTTTTGCAGAGAGAATATATGAATCTTGAAGATTCACAAGATATGGTGGAAACATGTCAACAAATAAAGATATGGTGGAAATCTCGACAGATTCGTCCATCGTTTCCTTAAGATCTCCACTGTGTTTCTCTTTGATTAATGATCTTGAATCTTTTTGTAATAAACATAAGAATTGGTTCTGTTATCTGGAAAGCTGTCTGCAGCTTTCAAAAAGAACAATAGCAGATGCCTATATTTTCCGCCCACCGCCAATTATTCCCATAGAGGAAATATGTTTGAATTCCAGAGGCACAAAACTATATATATCCAAGTTAAGAAACTTTTGCAGGATGCGGGTTGCTTGTGATCACCAAAGGAGGTAGCAGAGTTTTTTTATTTTTGTGGAGAATATATGAATCTTGAAGATTCAGAAGATATGGTGGAAACATGTAAAAAAGAAAGAAAGACATAAAGAAAGAAAGAAACGGAAAGAGAAAGAAAGAAAGAAAGTGTGGTGGAAATCTTGACGGATTCCTCTGTCGTTTCCTTAAGATCTCCATTGTGTTTCTCCTTGATTAATGATTTCGTATCTTTTTATAAGAAAGGAATAAATAGAAGAATTTATTCCATTATCCGGAAAGTTGTCTGCAGCTTTCAAAAAGAACAATAGCAGCGTCCACTGCCATTTTATTCCTATAGAGGAAATATGTTTATATTCAGTAGCACAAAACTATATATCCAAGTTCAGAAACGAATGCGTAAGAGTTATCTCTAGCCACCCCATATAGTCCCCGGAACAGGCTATGGGGGAACCTGACACGAAAATCGTGTCCATATCAGTTTTTCATCCAACCCAACGAAGGGTGAGCGGGGATGTCATGTTGAGCTGAAAAGTGGGTGGGTCAGCGCCGTCATCGAGACACAAAATTCTCCCCTTATTTCATGTTTCCCACAATTTGTCTCCCCCCATTTTCTCCATCTCCTCGCCATGTCGTCTTTAGTTCCGTCATGCTCCCTCCACACCCTCGATCTGGCACCTCCCTGCCACCATGCCACCGAAGAAGTCATTCGCTGGCCCTCGTTCGACGGAGCTGCCGACGGCGAAGAAGGCTAGGCAACCAGATGATATATGAATATTGAAGATTCACAAGATATGGTGGAAACATGTCAAGAAAGAAAGAAAGATATGGTGGAAATCTCGACAGATTCCTCCATCGTTTCCTTAAGATCTATATTGTGTTTCTCTTTGATTAATAATCCTTTTTGTAAGATAGAAATAAACATAAGAATATATTCCGTTATCCGGAAAGCTGTCCACAGTTCTGAAAAGAACAAGGAATGTGTATTTTTCGTCCACGAGCATTGTTCTCCTAGAGGAAATACGAATATATCCAGCTGCACATATAACTATCTAATTCCAAGTTAAGAAACGGAAGCATAAAATACTCCTATATGGAGTACATATAGTGGGTTTGGCTCTGAATATGTCCTGATCGCAGCTATTAGTACTAGTCTATCCATTACTGTAGGATTGGACTTTGGAACAATTGCAGTGAGAGGGAATGGAAAGGAAGGAGACCATCTTGTCCACTAACGGGGACAGAAACATGGCCCGCAGTAGCAATTCCCGGGCCTGATTGACCCTACTCACTAGTGGCTAGTGGGTTTTCAGCAAAGAGGCAGCATCACCTATTAATTAATTCCTAATTAAACTCTCGTACCATGCTCTACCAGCTATAGTCATGAAGCGCAAGCTAAAGAAAGCTCTTTTTCCGTAGATTAATGAGCTAGCTGCAGCCTTCTTGAGCAGCACAATCGCGCTCGGAGGGCGAACGGACTATATATTATTTCGCTAGCTGGAATATTATTTCACGCCCATGACCCCAGATCGACATGTCACGTACGAAATTACTTTAAAACGGATCACGCGAACGGAAAATGTATGCATTTAATGTCCGCAAAAATGCTCTTAAAATCGAGTAGTGGATGATCATCTAATAAGGTCGAACGGAACGGATAATGACAGGGCCAGCCAGAGTTTTTGAATTGAAAAAGCGAGAAAACAAGAAGAAAACAGATGATGGCAGGCTACTTTTGTAAACTTGTGTGGCGTACCATCTCATTCATACGACGACGAGCTTGCCACGCTCGCCTTCTCCGAGCCATCATTAATGTATGATCGTCGATGATACTACGTCGTAGGTACTCTGGAGTATGGAATGTGGACGCTTTCTCATAATGCTTTTTTCCTTTGAATAATGGGCCTTTTTTGCTCCATTGAATTTCGTCTTCCACATCCCGTCCATCCACCATGCACCGATTCGAACACTCTAAACAATGAGCAGCATGTCGGGGTCGTCCTGAGATTGCCGTGACAATGACATCGTAGATTCCACATCCGGGCACAGACCAGAGAAGCGCCGCCGCTCCTCGGTGTTGCGTAGATGCCTATTGGAAAGAACCAATTTCATCCTCACAAATAGCAACAATAGGCATGATTCGAGGATATCAAGAGCTAGAGGGAAGATCAAACTCAGAAAGCCTCAAGATGGAAACCATTGAGATGCAAAGGAGGCTAGGAGATTGCGGGGGATTTCTCCCCCTATGTTTAAGAACATGTGTCATGGCGCCTCAAAGATAGATGCTTGGACTCATATCATGACACGAGATCAATTTATGTTACACACATAGATATGCATCAAACCAAGACATGGTAAGATGGCTATCCCTACATGTGCTGCGCAACTAGTCTACATAGCATGTTAAGAGCAATAATATAGTGCAAGAAGCAAATCAATCCAAGTTTTGGGGATCTAGAATACCGAGTTCTCGCCTCAACATGACAAACCGGGCTTCATCCAAAGGCTTCGTGAAGATATCGGCCAATTGGAACATCGTACCCACATAAGTGAGATTGATATCACCATTTGCGACATGGTCACGTAGGAAGTGGTGGAGAATGTCAATATGTTTGGTGCGGCAATGTTGGACGGGGTTGTTGGCGATCTTTATTGCATTTTCATTGTTACATAGAAGCGGCACCGTACCAAGAGACACATCATAGTCTTTCAAGGTTTGCCTCATCCATAACAATTGGGCACAACAAGATGCCGCGGATATCTACTCGGCTTCGGCGGTGGATAGGGCTGTGGAGTTTTGTTTCTTGGAAGACCAACTCACCAACGACCGGCCAATAAATTGGCAAGCCCCGGAGGTTGATTCCCGGTCAACCTTATCACCTGCCCAATCGACATCCGAATAGCCAACAAGCTCAAAGGTTGACCCCTTTGGATACCAAATCCCGAGAGTAGGAGTGAGAACAAGGCACCTAAAAATCCGTTTGACTGCCATCAAGTGGCACTCCTTGGGAGCGGATTGAAAACGAGCACACATTCCAACACTTAACATGATATCCGGCCTAGAAGCACAAAGGTAGAGCAAGGAACCAATCATAGAACGATATACCTTTTGATCCACGTCCTTCTCACCTACTCCAAGGCCAAGTTGTCCATTTAGTGGCATAGGTGTCTTCATGGGATTAGCCTTGGCCATCTCGAACTTATTGAGCATATCCTTAATGTACTTCTCTTGAGAGATGAAAGTGCCATGAGGAAGTTGCTTTATGATGAAGCCTAGAAAGAACTTCAACTCCCCCATCATGGACATACTAAATTTCGTAGTCATCAACTCAGCAAAAGCTTTGTTATGAGATTCGTTAGTTCCACCAAAGATAATATCATCAACATAGATTTGAACAATAAATAAGCCACCCCCTTTAATCCGTTTGGTGAAAAGGGTGGAATCGACCTTACCCACGCTAAACCCATCCATGAGTAGAAAATCCCTAAGGTGCTCATACCAAGCACGAGGAGCTTGCTTTAGTCCGTAGAGAGCCTTATGGGGTAGATACACATGGTTGGGATAGCGTGTGTTTTCAAAACCCGGGGGTTGAGCTACATATGCAACCTCTTTCAAGGGACCATTAAGAAATGCACTTTTCACATCTTGATAAAGCTTGAAGTTATGGAAAGATGCATAAGCAAGCAAGAGACGAATAGCTTCAAGATGAGCAACGAGCGCAAAGGTGTCCTCATAGTCAATACCTTCTATTTGGGCATACCCTTGCGCCACTAACCTTGCTTTGTTTCTTGTGACGACCCCGTTCTCATCTTGCTTGTTCTTGAACACCCACTTGGTCCCAATGACATTGATGCGATGATCTTTAGGCCTCTTCACTAGAGATCATACTTCATTGCGGGTGAAACACTCGAGTTCTTCTTGCATGGAAATGACCCAATCCGGATCCTCCAAAGCCTCATGAACCTTAAGGGGCTCAAAGTTGGACACAAAAGCATGATGCCCACAAAAGGTTGTGAGGTTCTTCTTCCTGGCACGGGTCTCGATCCCTCTTGATATGCTTCCAAGGATATTGTTGACTTGAAGTCCACTTGCAATGGAGGCAGCCTTAATCTTACGAATTGTGCCTTCATGGTCAACAAATTCATCTTTTGAGGGGCCTTGATCATTGACACCATCTTGATCTTGGCCTTGAGATGGAGGTTGATCTTCTACTTGGTCTTGCTCAAGGGTTTGAGGGCTTGGTTCTTGTTCTTTGGTTTGCATGGCATCTTGAGAGAGATGTTGATCTTGTGATGCATTTGATGGCTCAACTTGGGTAGAGCTTGGCTCTTCTTGAGTTGAGCTTGATTCTCCCCCATCATCTTGTTGAACATGAATGTGAGACTCGGTGGGCAAGATGTGCCCAATACCCATCAACTTGATGACTTGAGAAGAATCATCATCTCCTACATCACGAGAAGAAACTTGCCCCTCATGGGAGCCATTATTCTCCAAAAACTCCACGTCACAAGATACTTCAACACTACCATTGGTCTTGTTGTATCTATAGGCATGAGAGTTTTCCGCATAACCAACAAAAATACCCTCTATAGTTCTAGATTCGAATTTACCGAGCTTTTCCTTTTTGTTCTTGACGAGGCACTTGCATACAAATACACGGAAGTAGTTGACATTGGGCTTCTTACTTGTGAGAATCTCATATGGAGTCATGTCAAAGGGAGCTCAGAGGAAGAGCCGGTTCGTGTAGTGGACCGCGGTAGCAATAGCTTCTCCCCAAAAATTGTGAGGGGACTTGAATTCACTCAACATTATTCTTGCCATCTCAATGATTGTCCGGTTCTTCCTTTCAACAACACCATTTTGTTGAGGGGTATAAGGAGCTGAGAATTCATGCTTGATCCCCTCATCTTCAACAAATTCTTGCATGGTGTAGTTCTTGAACTCGGTGCCGTTGTCGGTTCTAATGGTCTTGATCTCCACTCCATGAGTGTGTTGAGCTTGCTTGGCGAAGATCATGAATTCCTTGAAGGTCTCATCCTTCGTCTTGAGAAGAAAGACACAAGTATACCTTGAGTAATCATCAACAATGACAAGACCATATCTTCTTCCACCAAGTGAGTCATATGTCGATGGCCCGAAGAGATCCAAATGGAGCAGCTCCAAGGGTCTTGACGTGGCCACCTTGGTAACGGAAGGATGATGCTTCCCAATTTGCTTTCCTGAAATGCAAGCACTACACACACGATCTTTCTCAAAGGAGATACCGGTTAGTCCAATAATATGCTCACCCTTTAGGAGTAGATTGAGATTTCTCATGTTGACATGGCCTAGGCGACGATGCCAAAGCCATCCCTTGTCAGCCTTGGCCATTAGACATGTAGGAAGAGATTGGCTCTCTTTTGAGAGGTCGACCACATAAAGGTCATCTTCCACGTGTCCAATGAGAACCAAGCTGAGATCATCACCCCTAAAGACCTTCACAAAAGTTCTAGAGAAATAGGAGTCATAGCCGGCATCCGCGAGATGTTTAATAGAAAGCAAGTTGTAACCAAGGTTTTCAACATGTAAGATGGTCTCAAGAGTCAAAACCTTGGACATTACCAACTTACCATAACCTAGTACCTTTCCTTTAGAGTTATCTACAAAAGTGATGCTTGACGTTGAGTTGACATCGTGAATGAATTGGTCAAGCCCATTCCTACCTCCGGTCATGTGATTGGTGCATCCACTATCAAACACCCATTTTGATCCACCGAAGGCATAACCCTACAAAATCAATTCTTTGATTTAGGAACCCATTGAGTAATGGGTCCCCTAGCATTAGCAACAAGATCCTTAGGTACCCAAATTGAGTACCACCTATAAGCATAGCCATTTCGAGGGCCAACATATTTGGCATATACATCTCCTTGAGTGCCTTTACATAGCACATAGGAAGGATTAGACTTTCCCGCATACTTGTGATTGGGATTGACCCTCATGGCTCCCCCATTCACCACATTCCTTTTGACTTGGTCAACCACCTTGTCACCTTATTTTACAAAGGTTATCTTCTTTGGTGGAATGGCATTGCTCGTGTTGTTGTTTGGATCAAAACCGACACCTTCCTTGCAAATTCTCGTCTTTTGACGGGATAAAATCTCATCTAGGATCTTTCCCTTGGAGGTAGGTGCACGACGCTCTTTCTCAAGTTGCTCTTTCAACTTCTTATTTTCCTCAATGAGGTGAGCTTGATCAAAGGTAGAGTTAGAGGTACAAGAATCATTTTCAACAATAATTGGATCCTTTAATGTACCAAGAGACTTCTCATAGGACACCCGAAGTTGATCATGGTTCTCTCCAAGTTTTATGATCTCACGCTTGACAAGCAAACTAGCCTTCTCAAGGTGCTCAAGGTCCTTGGTAAGAGAAGCATGAGCAACTTCAAGCTCTTTCTCTGAGGCATCAAGCTCTTGGGACAATGAGTTAGCCCTATCAATAGTGTCCATGTCCTTTGCTTTATCAATTTCAAATATTTCAATTTGTAGTTTAAGAAAAGAATTGGTATTCTTTTCCTCACAAAGCTCTTGCTTAAGAAGATTGAATCTTTGTTTCTCATCATCAATATGAGACTCCAAGCTATCAATGGCCTCATCGCATGAGCTAACAAGTTCCATTAATTGCTTGACTCTAGCACGAGCAATGGGAGAAAGAGACTTCATGATAGCATACATTTATTTTATATACTCTTCACCAAATTCATCACTATCACTATCATGGTCACTCTCAAGATCATCCAAGACGCTAGATAGGGATGGAGGAGAGACAATTACCTTGTAGCTTCTTGCCATAAGATAAGAACTGGTGATCTTGGGGATAGGAGAACTCTCGATGTAGTCCTTGTCATAGTCGTGGGTGAGAGGTGAACCGAGTTCGACATATGCCAAACCGGTCACACCCACCACCTTATCCTTATCCCCACACTCCACGTCGGACTCGTCCTTGGAGCTCCTTGCCATGAGGCAAGTGGCGGTGACCTTGGGAGTAGGAGAGTCGTCGGTGTAGTCCTTAGTGTAGTCATAGGTGAAGAGAGACCCGGTGTGAGACCCTGGCGCATGGCTCAATAGGATTGATAGGAAACCCATACCAGCAAGTTGCAACTTCTTTTCCGGAAGCTCATTCAAAAAAGAACTCTAAGGTTAAACGTGCTTGGCCTAGAGCAATTCTAGGATGGGTGACCGACCGGGAAGTGGGTAACCGGGTGCGCACGAGTGAGGACAAAGTGCATAGAAAAGACTAGTGTTGGTCTGTGGGATTAGTCTAGAGATCCTATTGAGCTGCCAGAAGTGACAGTCGTCGGTCCAGAGTGACCGGGGGTGTTATAAATTGGTATCAGAGCCGACCCTCGCGGTTAAACGGGCGTGTGCGGGTCAGTGGCGGACATGTGTAGCATGGCGCGTGTGGCCCAGAGTGGACACGGCATGTCAATGTGCCGTCACTGGACGCACATACGTGTGCCAAGAGGGGACGTTCCTGGCTTGTGGTTGATCGACGAGGACGTCGATCTTCTAAGGGTGGGTGTATGTGAGACCCTGGCGCATGGCTCAATAGGATTGATAGGAAACCCATACCAACAAGTTGCAACTTCTTTTCCGGAAGCTCATTCAAAAAAGAACTCTAAGGTTAAGCGTGCTTGGCCTAGAGAAATTCTAGGATGGGTGACCAACCGGGAAGTGGGTAACCGGGTGCGCACGAGTGAGGACAAAGTGCATAGAAAAGACTAGTGTTGGTCTGTGGGATTAGTCTAGAGATCCTATTGAGCTGCCAGAAGTGACAGCCGTCGGTCCAGAGTGACCGGGGGTGTTACACCCGGGTTTGGCGAAAGCCAAACTGGCCACTCCAACCACCTTCTCTTCATCCTCTTCCTCCTTGTCGGATATGTATTCTTGACCTAGGAAGCCCTTGCCATCACTCCTATTGTTCCTCTTGTATCTTTCATTGATGGGGTTTGTCAACACCCGGATTTTTAATCCCAGATGCCTGTTATGCCATACATCGCAATCCCAGGATTACCATTTTTGCGAGACGTAACAGAATTGGATACCATAGTACATCATCCATTACAAACCATACATAAGGTCTTACACAATTAAGGATCTCATGATCCAGTTCTTAATACAACTCAAGCAGCGGAAATACGTAATAATAACGATAGCATAGGCGAAGCTCCATATTCGGGGTCACAGGCAATGCTGACGATGGGAGATGATCCTAGTTGTCGTAACCTTCCTGGGGTCCATCCTCCTAGTATTCCTCTTCATAGTCTAGCCACGGGAATAGCCAGGGACAAAGCCATGAGAACTCTTTAAGTACTCGCAAACTAATACTAACAAGTGAAGGGTTTTTTTGTAGTAGGACACTAAGCTCTAGGGTTGTTTTGCAAGAAGCCAGATTTACATCTACTAAGTTCATAAATGAAGAAAGCTAGTTGAAGTTTTATAACACCTAAGTTGGAACTTGTATTTCATATCACAACTCTATTGTGGTCAAGTCAAAGGCTCAGTTCATTTCACAAGTCATTTTGAAAACATCTGACGGGGGAACGGTATGGCCACTCCAACTGTCCATAACCACGGATGCGGCTATTCGAATAGTTTGACACTCTATAGAGATTGTACACTTTCACCACAACATTCGATACATCCATCAGGAACAAATCCTGAATTCACCATACTCAGTATGCGGATAATCAATCCTAACCTTTCAATTACACGCCCTAGTATAGGCACCTCTCCTGTGAGTTTGGCCTCCCAACCATGACCAACTGTCATCTCGGGTACTGCACAGGTGGACAATCTTCACAAGGTAGCCTCAGCTCAGACCTTGGCCGTGAGGGAACCAATACTAAGTTATATAAGTTTCCAGTCAAGCTCTACCCAATTTTCGGGTATTGTGGTTGTACGGAAAAATTGGAATGGTATCGCATCCAGACAACCATCAGTTTTATAAAGGGCTAAGGCTCACGCCTCAACATTTTCATCACCAAAATCATCTGGTGTTCGGAAACACATGTCAAAACATCTCAATAGAATGATCCATCATTACAAGGTTTTCATAACCATTTTTCCACCAAGTATTCCCATCTAAAGTTGATCAAGTTTTATGCTTAGCACTAGCATCTACAAGTGGGGGTAAGTACTAATGAGGGGTGGTAAACTAGTGGAGTTTAACTAAGTTCAATCTCATGCCTTAGGATGACATAAGGATTATCTAGCTTAGGCCAAGTTTTATGCTCTTTATGCAACCTTCAATTATCTTTCTAATATCTACAAAGTCACTTAAGTAAGCTCTAAGTAATAGCTTTGATAAAGAAATAAAGTATAAAGCTTGTAAGTAAAACTAGGAAGGGGGTTATCAAGTGGGTATGATCACATATTCTTAAGGCATATAGTTGGCATGGTAACAAGCAAGTATTTGCTTGCATAGGTCAACTTGATTAGTAAGGCTTGCTAAAGTAGAGTATCTTGCAAGTGTTAGCTTGCCTTGTGCAGAGCAGTGGTTGAAGTTCTCCTCAGCTTCTTCTTCGTAGTATCCTCCTTCTTCCTCGTATCCTTGGTCGGTACTAGCGTCTATAAATAAATACGAGGTACACAATCACCAAACAATACTTAACTAATTTCAATCATCACACAAAAGGGTCCTATAGATGATCTAGCATCATCACTAACATTACAAGATTAAAGCTTGGTTTAATTTCTTTTATTTTTTAGAAAAGTAATTTCTACTCATTGAAAAAGATACTTAAGATTTAATATTCTCCAAACCAAACATGGGATCATGTTGACACATGTCATCACCACACATTTCAGTTCATGGGAATGTGATTTAAAGTGGTGTCACAATTTAATAAGGTTTAACCTTTTATTTTACTTAAATAAAGTGACTAGAAATGCCTAAGTTGCATCATTTTATTACTTGAACATTATTTCTGTAAGTAAACCCATATATTTTTATATATTTTGAAAGGTATGATCAAATGTGATTTTTGAGAGTTGGAATCAACTCAAAAGCTATTATGGTTTAAATTTGAAAAATGTTTGAATGAAGAAAAGCTTCTGCCTTGTTATTTTTACCAAGGTTGATCTATAGATGCAAATGATTTGAATCCAATTGGCTTGGATTCAGAATTTCTAGACCTTTCTAACAAAATTGGTTTCATTCAATTTGGTTCACTAAATCGAGCTGGGTTGATTTTTGAAACTAGGTAGAGAACTGTGTTTGAATTAAAATGGAAAAATCCAAATTCAAATGAGTGGGCTGTGCGGGAACTGCTAATGGGCCGGCCCAGTGTCACTCCGCGGCGCAGGGCTCAACTGACAGGGGGGTTCCACCAGTCAGTGGCTCTTTAAACGCGAAGCGGTACGGGGCAATCTCATCCGCACGATCTAAGTCTAATCGAACGGCTGCTATTCATCCATGTCGGGCGGCGCCAGGGAGACAGAACCCTAGCGCGGCAGGTGGGGGTCGTGGGAGGCTCACCGGGGCTCAGGCGAGGGTCGGCGATGCGGGCGAACGACAAAGTCGACGACGGCGAACCTCCTGGTACCGGCAGCTCCTCTTGGGGTGGCTCCAATCGCTGGCTCCCTTCTTCTCCAGCAGCGGCGGGCTCCGACCAAATTCCGGCGATGCGCTGCTCGCCTTGCTCCGGGAACAGGGTGGAACAATCAGTGAGGAGAGGGGAGTGAGATGGTGTGAAGAGTTTGAGCGGGGAAGGCCTCTATTTATAGTATCGACGGTGAGACCGAACGGGATGGGCAGGCGACGGTGGCGACATGGCTACGGGCAACTAGAGGCATGGCCGAGGGTGGCGATCGATCGGTGGTCTCCTGGCGATGCTCTATGGCTTTAATGCATGTGTAGGGGCGGTGGCAAACGGTCTGGAACGCTCGACGTTCTGCGCGGAAGAGGCGGCGTCTTCGACGGCTAGCGGTGGCTACGGGGCACGGGCGGTGAAATGGGCATGTCTGGCGTGTTCCTGGGACGGTGGGGAGCATGTAGGCGGGCGGCGAGGGCTCGAGGTGGTCGGGTTGCATGGGAACGGTGCGTGCTCTACGGCGCACGTCGGCATGGTCGACAGCGGCACGGGCGCGGCGTTCCTGGCGGTTCTGGCTGTTGTCTACGAGTCAGGGCTGGTCGAGAGGGGTGGTGAGGCATGGGCTACCTCCCAGACAAGGTTGGCACGGCTAGTTCTTCCTCTAGCTCTCTATCGACATGTGGGTGGCAAGGTGAGGCTCGGCCTGCTCACCATTGATGACATTGGCGAGCTCACAGTGGTGCTAGAGATTAGTTTAGTTTGTTAGATGATCTACTAAGGCTAGTGGTGTCTAGAGAGGGAACAAGTTAGGCCCAAAACACTGCACACTATAGTATTTTGATTTTGTTTGATTTGAATCAGCAAGGTGTTTGATGAAATGGCCGCATGAATTCAAGTTTTGAATTTTGAAAAGAATTTTGGTGGGTGTGCTAGGCATGTGCTGGTGAGTCTGTAGATGCTTGGGTTTTGAAAGTTGAGCTTGTTTGAGTGGTTTTTGAAAAAGTGGGATCTTCCCATATGATATAGATTCAATTTTAAACTGTCATTTAAACTATGCATTTGAATGTTTCTGGATGATCACAAAGTGGGCCTTGGTACCTTGTCATGAGTACTATCAAGGGGTGCAAAGATCCAAACAAGTTTCTGTTAAGTTCTGAAAGTTAGAGATAGCCAAAGTGGGCATGGGAGTTAATTTGGCCAAAGTGACCATTCACTTAATTTGTTTGTTTTGATCTATTTGTCTTTGGGAAAACTTTGGGAAATGTTTAGATGATGTTTATTTCACCTAAAAATCATTTTACAAGCAAAGAAACACCCAAGCAAGGTAATTCAAAAGAATTCAAATTGGAATGCATACACACATGCATGCTTTCATATTTTTATTTAGAAAAGTTTTTGTTAACCCTAATTTTGATGATTAGAGTTTGATGATTCTAGTTCAATATTTTTGGGATGTTACAAACCTTCCCCCCTTAAACAAAATCTCGTCCCGAGATTTGAGAAAGGACGAAAGGATTACCTAGGATTTGAAGAGATCGGGAAACTCCGTCCTGACGTGATCTTCGCGCTCCCAGGTAGCTTCCTCTTCCGTGTGGTTGCTCCACTAAATTTTGAGAAACTTGATGCTTCGGGTTCTGGTAGTTCGGAAAGCTTCTTCCAAAATACGGATGGGTACTTCAGGATAGGTCAGGTCATCGTTGATCTATAGTCCGGTGATCAATATTCTTGAATACTTCAGTCTTCTCCGGGACTTCGAGACACTTGCGAAGTAATGAGATATGGAACACATTGTGCACGGCTGACATCTCTTCGGGTAGTTCCAATTGATACGACACTTCTCCTCGACGGTTCAGAATCTTGAAGGGTCTGATATATCTGAGGGCTAACTTTCCTTTGAGTTGGAAACGCTGCATTCCCTTCAATGGCGACACTTTCAGATACACAAAATCTCCTATATTGAAGGTGAGGTCTCGACGTCTCTTGTCGGCGTAACTCTTCTGTCGGGACTAGGCTGTCTTGAGGTGCTCACGAATCTTGTGAACCTTCTCTTCTGCTTGTCGTAGGATATCGGGTCCGAAAATCTGACTCTCTCCTACTTCCGACCAATTCAAAGGGGTGCGGCACTTTCTTCCGTACATGAATTCAAATGGGGCCATTTGCAAACTAGCTTGATAATTATTGTGGTATGAAAATTCTGCAAACGGCAGACAGTCTTCCCACTTAGATCCATATTCTAACACACATGCTCTCAGCTATCTTCGAGTATTTGATTTACTCGCTCCGTTTGTCCATCGGTCTGGGGGTGATAAGCGGTACTGAAATCTAGTCGGGTTCCTAAGCCTTCTTGGACTTTCTTCCAGAATCTCGAGGTAAACTGAGTTCCTCGATCCGATACGATGTTCTTGGGGACTCCATGCAAACTGACGATTCTAGTGATGTATAACTCCGCTAGCTTCAAACTCTGATATGTGGTCTGGATGGGTAAGAAATAGGCGACTTTGGACAATCTGTCCACTATGACCCAGATAGAGTCATTTCCCCTACTAGAAGTAGGCAATTCAGTGATAAAGTCCATTCCAACAGAATCCCATTTCCATTCCGGAATCTGTAATGGTTGCAACAATCCAGCGGGTCTTTGATGTCCTGCCTTGACTCGCTAACATATATCACACTTGGCGATATAGCTTCCGATTTCTCTCTTCATCTTATGCCACCAAAATTGCTCTTTCAAATCTTGATACATCTTAGTTCCTCCGGGGTGGATAGAATAAAGAGTATCATGAGCTTCCTTGAGAATAACCTCTTTCAACTCAGAATCTTCTGGTACACAAAGGCGTCCTTTGTACCACAGAACTCCTTCTTCGTCTTTGGTGAATCCGGGTACTTTGCCTGTACCGATACGGATTCCGTCGATACTAGCATTACCTTTCTGTGCCTCTTTGATCTGGCTGATCAAAGTGGGTTGAAGTTCTATGCTAGCCAAAAATCCTTCACTTACTAATTCCATTCGAAAATCTTCCATCTCTTTGTGCAAACTTGGTTGCTCCTTCAAAATCATGGAGTTCAAGATGCACGGCAATCTGCTAAGGGCATCTTCTACCACGTTGGCTTTACCAGGGTGATACTGAATGTCTAGATCGTAATCCTTGATTATCTCAATCCATCTTCTCTGTCTCATATTCAGCTCCTTCTGAGTGAATATATACTTCAGGCTCTTGTGATCTGAATAAATCTCACAACAATTTCCCATCAGGTAATGCCTCCATGTCTTCAGGGCTAGAACTACGGCTGCGAGTTCGAGGTCATGGGTTGGGTAATTTTTCTCATGTTGTTTCAGTTGTCGAGATAGATAAGAGATAACTTTGCCTTCTTGCATTAGCACACATCCGAGACCGATCTTGGATGCGTCACAATACACGTCGAAGGGCTTTGTGATATACGGCATGATTAAGATTGGGGATGGAATCAATCTCCTCTTGAGTTCTTGAAAACTCGCTTCACATTTGTCGGTCATTCAAACTTCTTGTCCTTCTTCAGCAATTGGGTCATGGGTCTGGCGATACTCGAGAATCCTTCTACGAACTTGCGGTAATATCCCGCCAATCCGAGAAATGCACGAACTTGGGTTTGAGTGGTTGGGGCTTGCCAATCTTCGACATCTTTCACCTTTGCAGGGTCAATGGCAATTCCTCCGGCTGAGACAATGTGGCCGAGGAATCCTACCTCCTGTAACCAGAATTCACATTTGCTAAACTTGGCATACATTTGATGCTCTCTAAGGGTTCCAAGAATGGTCCTTAGGTGTAGCTCATGTTCTTCTTCCAATTTGGAATAAATCAGAATGTCGTCGATGAAAACAACGACAAACTTATCCAGTAAGTCCATAAAAATCTTATTCATGAGATTCATGAAATAAGCGGGGGCATTGGTTAATCCAAAAGACATGACAGTATACTCGTATAATCCATATCTGGTGGTAAAGGCAGTCTTGGGAATATCCTCTGCACGAATCTTGAGTGGATGATAGCCTGTTCTAAGATCAATCTTAGAAAACACTTTGGCACCGATCAACTGATCAAACAAATCTTCTATCTTGGGCAAGGTATACTTGTTCTTGATGGTGACATCATTCAACTTTCGATAATCCGTACACAGACGGTTACCTCCATCCTTTTTTTCCACAAATAAGACAAGTGATCTCCATGGTGACACACTTGGTTGAATTAATCCAGTTTCCAACATGGAATCCAGTTGCTTCTTCAGTTCTGCTAGTTCAGACGGGTTCATACTATAGGGTCTCTGGGCTATGGGTCCTGTTCCGGGGATTAGTTCAATGATAAACTCGATATCCCGATCTGGGGGCATACCGGGCAAAACATCTGGAAATACATTGGGGCATTTACAAACTATCCGGACTTGGTCAATGGTAGGTTAGGCTATACTCTTGTTGCACTTGAATTGACGAGGTAAGGTTTTAGATATATGCTCGACTGATATTCCGGCTGTACTGGTCATGGTGATGGATTTTATTGGCACGGTCAATCAATCCTTTATGTTTGGACATCCAATCCATTCCTAGTACTACTTCCAAACCTTTAGTTCCGAGTACTATCAGGTTAGCATAAAAATCTATGTCATGGATTTGGATAGGGACGACTTTGCAAATTTGCCTAGCCTTGGTGGTTGAACCAGGGATTTGAACAATCATAACATGCTTCAGTTTGGTTGGTTAAATCTTACTAGTGCAGACAAATTCTTCGGTGACAAATGAATGCGATGCACCCGAATCAAACAACACTCTTGCAAGTACTGAATTAATAGAAAACATACCCAGCACGACGTCTGGCGCTTCCTGAGCTTCTTCAACATGCATGAGAAAAAGACGGCCGTTGCGGTTGAGCGAATTCCCTAGGGCAAACCTTCTTCCTAGTTGAACACGACGCTGTTGCTGAGCTGGGGCTGCAGCATTAGGGGCTGCAGCATTCTTCTTGTTGGGGCAGTCGTTGGAGTAGTGACCCTTATTTCCACAGTCATAACAAGTTACTTGCGACTTGTCCTTTGCTGCAACAGGCACAACATTGCTTCCAGTCCTCGGGGCAGTGTTGGTGTTGGCGGTAGCATTGTTGTTGTTGAACTTGGATGGGGCACGGTTTAAATTGCTAGAGTTACTGGGGTTGTTGTGATTTCCTCCGGGCCTAGGGTTTCCACGGTTGGGATAGGTCGAACGGTTCATCGGGGGTCTGTTGGTTCTCGGGGCAAATCCTGGAGATGGGTTAGGGCGATACTTTGGGGTCTGATGGGTTCCTGGCTGATGCATCATGCGACGCTTTCGGTTATCATTGGCTTGGTTGATCTTCCCTTCCATCTGGATGGCAGAGTCGACAAGGGATTCAATATCAGCAAAGGGGATATTGACTAACACATTCTGCATCTCATCGTGCAGACCATTTAAGAATCTTTCCTTCTTATTGGCTTCGGTGTAGATCTCATCCGGGGCATACCTAGCTAATGACAAGAATTTGTCACGGTATTCCACTACGGTCATCCGTCCTTGCTTCAGTTCTCTGAATTCATCTCTCATCCTCTTGATCAAACCTGGTGGCACATGGGTTCTGCTAAACTTGACCTTGAATTCCTCCCAGGTCATCATCTGTCCTCCGGTCATTGCACGAATGTTGTTCCACCATGCTCTGGCATCTCCGGCTAGATAGTGGGCGGCGAACAAAACTTTCTCGTTGGCTTCCACTCCGGCGACTTCTAGGTTATTTTCCATGGTCTGCAGCCAATCGTCGGCATCTAGGGGCTCTTCCGACTTAGTGAAAACAGGTGGGTTGGTGTTCTAGAAATTCTTGAGCTTAGATCCATGGTTGTCCTGATTTCCTTGTCCTTGGTTGTTGTGGGCCAGCTGAGCTATCTGCTGAAGGGTGGCTAGGTTGGCTTGATGTTCGGCTCTTTCAGCTTCGCGCTCAGAAACCAACATTTGCAGTATCTGCAACATCGGGTCCGGGGATGAACCACTTCCTCCGCGTGGCATCTGAAGATTGAGATAGATCATGAGAAAAGAGGGAAATTTCTAAGGTTCAGGGCTTTGAAAAGTTTTTAAAGTTTGACTCAAATTTTCTAGCAACTTGCTTTTCATTCATTCATTCATAGCACCCGATACAAACACACACCACAAAACAAGAAAAACATATGGTTTTAAGAACCATTCTGGAAACTACGATACAGTGGGACCGAATACTACGCTAGTGTTCAAGTGCTACTACTCCTCGGAGTCGGTGTAGTCATCATCCTCATCATCCTCATCGTCATTGATGAAGGCGAAATCATCCTCATCGGTGAAGAAGTCCATAGCCTGATCCTCTAGAAAATCATCATCAACGCAGAGATAGGAGTAGGGGTCTCCACGAAGATCCTCTCCGGCATTCTCCCTTTCCTCCAACTGCATGTCTCTCATGGATGGTCTCCTCCAAGTCCGAGATACGGTGGCGAAGACGGGCAATGATGCGCTCCTTCTTGTCGAGCTAACGGCGACGAGACTTGCGATCCTTTGCTAACATGGCGATGGTCTGATCCTTCGTCTTGATGATGGCGGACTTGTGGTTGGAGTAGTCACGGCAATTATCCAACTCCTATTGACGATCATACATCATGAAGCTAAGGTGGTCCAATTGGGTCTTCAGCTCGTGGTGGTATGGGGCTTCCAGTGGCGGTCCATTAGCATCACGCCTTGGGCAAAAATCAAAGCGGGTACCCTTGATCTGGTTGAGACTCTGCCCACACATACGGGCAAGAGCTTCCTGCATGTCCCTGGCAAGTCCATCGAGCCAGTTGTTCTCTCTTAAGGTGAATTTAATTCCCTCCGCAGTGGGAGGTTCAATCTTTCCTCGGAGACTTGCAACAATTAGCCACTGCATATCTTCTCCTCCTTGATCATTGAGCTGAGCTCCAAATAACTCGGGGTGCGAACGCTCCAGAAGTTCCAAAAGCTGGTCCAAATCCCGCTCAAAGATAAGGTCTCCTCCATTCCCCAACTGATAAAACTTGTTGTATTTCACGTCCATCTATAAGAATATAGGATGAGTAAGTTAGTAGAGTGATCAAGTGTGTCAAATTTTATGTATTTTGCAAGAGTTTTTGAGGAATGTGAATTTTTATGAAAGAATCAAGGTGATAAGAATGAGAATAAGTTTTTGTAAATATTTGCTTCCTTTGGTTTTGAAACTAAGTTTTTGATTCAAACGTCCAGTCTAACTAGGGTCTCCTATGGTCAGGATGGCTCTGATACCATGTAAGGTTCCCAACCTTTAATAAGGTAGAGATCCCTGTGTTTACAATGCTAGTCCCTGGATCAATAGCTAGCATCCACAGTTAAGATGTAATATCAAGAAACAAAGGTCATAATACAACTTTATAACCAGGAATAACATATTTTATTACATCTTACATAGCTCATTTGGCTATTACATTACATTGCAGCAGAATATCTATAAGCATGGGGTCCTTCATCTTCAAAGTGCCACAGGCAGACATGTTGGTTATAGACTTGTAATCCTAATCATTAAACTTCACTAATATTGATCAAACCTGCAACATTACAAGTTACAGCCACAAGGGTCAATACATTTGAATTGTATTGGCAAGTGATACTATGGTAGTATAGTGGAGTCTATCATCTATATGCATTTGGCTGAGTGGAGCTTAGGCTTGCTTTGCTCAAAATAGATTTTCCTTATCATTTGAAAACACTAAGCTTTTGCTTGACAAAATATCACCCAAGGAATCTCCCAATAGAAATTGGTGATCCTTCAACCCTTGTTCAACCACAAGTTTTTATCTTAGAAATTTGGATGATGAGATTCTTGATAGCTGCCATGTCTTGATGCTCAAATTGTCCTTTGCCAGGGACATGGCTAAGTACTTAGATTTTACACTCTGCAGAGGTTGTGCACTTTCCCCACAAGACTTGGTTTCCCAAGACAAAATCTTTCAGAAGCCTTCCCTTAGACCAAAATGGACGCGCTCCAACCTATCAAACCCCTACCACCAACTGTCCATTTGGCTAAGTTATTGCAACCTATATGATCCAGGCAGGGCCCATATTGCCAAGTGGCTGCACTTGAAGCTTCTCAACATTTGACATCTCAAATCTCTTTGTTCCTGGGTGGCCATCCACAAGTGAGATACACAAGGTAAACCATAGAAATGGGCCTTGTGAACCACTCAACACAAACCATTCCTTCCATTCCACCCAGGTGATTCATTTACTTAGTTGTTTTATTAAACAAAACTCAAGTCCTCAGACTTAGAAATTTTTCCATAGTATGAATATATATTCAACCCTTGTTTTCTATTAGCTAAGCTAAGCATGATAGTAGTAGGAATCTTAACTTAGGAAAATTTTACTAAGGTTTCATCTACTAGGATTTCCCATAGCATAGTTTATACTTAGCAAAAATTCAATGCAAGTCCTACTTAGAAATATCACTGATGCATAGTGAAAATAATGGGACAAAAGTATGAATCATCACTTGCCTTTTTGGTAGAGTATAAGTTCACTCCTTGTCCTTGCTACAATCACACTCTTCAAGTCACTACAATTCAATCAAGCAAGGCACAAGTTCAATCTACCATTCAAGCAATTCATCACATAAAATCATAGAAACAAGATAATGCATGCAAGCATGCCAAAGATTGTTTTATTTGGAAAAGTGGTTTCTAAAGGTTCATAAACATTTGAAAACACCTAATGGTCATTTTATAAAGTGGCAAAGTCATTTGCAAAAGGTTTCACTTTATAAACCATTTTTAAAACAAGGTATCATTTTATGTGGTGTAGAAATGTTTTAGTAAGGCATTAATCTATAGGATTCACAAAATATGTTTTCAAACCATAAAACTTTGTGTTTAGGGTCAGAGAGTTTATTTCCAAAACATTTCTCAAAGGTTTTCTTCCAAAACCATTTTTAATAATTAACCCATATCTTTATTTGACTAGAAATGGTTTTAAATCCATAGTTCATTCTTTTGTTTCACCAAATACATTTTTGAAACCACAATTTGTTTCCTAGGGTCACTAGGTTCAAAACAAACCATTTGCCAAAGATTTTATCCCCAAAATCATTTTAGAACAATTTTTATAACCTAAACAAGCATACATAAGTTTCTGCAAAAACAAACATTTTACCAGAAGCTTTTTACTAAATAAAGTGCATGGTTGGCTAGGGCTTGTTTTTCTGAATCCATTGATATAAAGTTTGCAAAATTTGGACGTGTAGATTTAAAGTTATGGAATTTACAAAATCACATATCTAATAGATTCAAATATGTTTTTAAAACCAGAGTCTGGCCACGCGTCTTATTTCTATTGGTCGAAATCGTTTCGCGCGGATCAAGCGATGCAGGCCATTGGATTTAAGTGGGATCACACGGCTCAGAAGCGCGCGTACCCTTTCGTTCACGTTCTATCCTAATCGTCAGATCCAAATCCTATGGTCCTAACTACTTTGACCATTACTCAGCGGCGTTGGCGGCGGCGCTATGGCGACAGCGCTCAGACGAGGTCGTCGTCGGTGATATAGAACGCAAGGGAAAGGGGGAGAAGGCTCACCGGGTTCGCAGTGGCGTGGGAAAGCTCAACATGGACTTCGGGTAGCAGGGGCGCACAGGGTCGATGAGAATCGCTCGTCGGAGTTGAGCCGTGCCTCGGGTGCGGTCAGTCGTCGACGGGGGCGAGTCTCTGGGATGCAAACGAGAAAAACAATGCATCAGGAAGGTGCGCACGAGTTCAAGGGTCGCTAGAATACTCGCAAGGGGCGCAAGGGTTGGACGTCAGTAGCTCGCCGGAGAGGTAGCAGGCGGCGGCGCTTGCTCAGTGATGGTGTTGTTGATGATTTACTGCACGCGCGGATGAATGGAAGGTTCTGTGAGGTGCGCCAGAGGTTGGGGAAGATGCTCGTGTGCTCGAGGAGGCAAGGGGCGGAGGGAACTGGCCGGAATCGTCGCCGGAGAGTCGTCGGACAGAGGACGGTGTAAGGCGAAATTCTGCAGCCTGGGGGCGTGCTAGGGTGAGGCGGCAGAGGGGAAAAGGAGAGGAGGCAGAGGAGATTAAATGGGCATGGTCACGGCGAGGAGTAAACACAGCGTTACGGCGAATTTAATCAGAGGAATCAACGGCAGGAACGGGGGAAGAACTGGTCGCGGGTTGACGACGAGGTGAGCTGGCGGTGGGGTCCGCTTGGCAGCATGAGAGAGAGAGAGGAAATAGGGTCCACCAGTCAGCGTCTTTGCGGGTTTATAAATGGGTGCGAATCGTTTTTCTTCGGGAGAGGGAGGGAATGGCTGTTGGGCCTTGTTGGGCAGGCCGGCTGGGCTGAGTCCTTTAGCATTTTTTTTGTTCTGTTTGTTTTTTCTTTTTCTTTTCCTTTATTCTGTTTTGATTTTAAACAACCAATTCAAACACTCATTTGATTTCAAAACTTTTCCAGATTTTGTGTAGGTTTAAGTATTGATTAGTATTGTAATATGGTGTAAATTTTTGAATGAAACCTTATTCATTTTGGGGTCTTTTATTTATTCCAAATAGGCTCTAGTTTTAATTAGATAAGATTTAATAATATTTTTAAATCTCCATTTAAATTCTTAAAACTTTCCAAATCCTTTCAGTAGGTTTTTATTTGTTTATTTGGGTTCAAATAATTCATCTTGAATTATTTGGAAAGGTTTTTAATATGTTTTATTATTCATTTAAAATTTGGATTTGTCTTTATTCAAATAGGATTTGGTTTATGCCATTTTATTTTACTTTGGCAATTCTTTATCCAATATTTTTATTTGGATTTGGATTAAATTCATTCCACTTGTTTAAGGATTTGGCCAAGGTTTGATTTGGTCTTTAAATATTCTTTAATCAATATTTCTTTCTTTAACTTATGAAATCCATATCTTTTTATTTAGAGATCCAAACTGGGTGATTCCAATTTGTAAAATCTTATTTTATACTTACTTATCACTTTAAATATATTAAGATTATTTTTTCACCATTTGGCATGGATTCTAGATAGGTGCTTTATTAACTTTGGGAATTCAATTTCTTATCTTATTAAATTCATAAGATTTTATTTATGGTTCCAATTAAGTCAAACCAATTTATATGGTTTTATAATATTTCTGTCTGTCTTTCTTGATCCTTTGTGAATGTTTGTTGATCAATTTTTATATGGATCTCATCCATGGATTTGGAGATAACTTGGAAATAATTTTATTCCATTTGGGTTTAGGGTTTGGATTTATTTTCCAAGTGTTTAAATTTCCAGATACATTCATTGAGGAATGCATTTCTCTTGATTTGGATTTTGTTGAATTCAAACTTTATTTAAAGTTTGTTCAAGATGGGATTTTAAGTTTTTATTTAGAAACAAAAGTTTCTTTTCACCCTGATTTTCAACAAAATTTATTTTTGTTTATTTATTTTTCACATTACAAGATTTGGAAAATCTTGGGATGTGACATACCAACTTGTCAACACCCGGATTTTTAATCCCAGATGCCTGTTATGCCATACATCGCAATCCCAGGATTACCATTTTTGCGAGACGTAACAGAATTGAATACCATAGTACATCATCCATTACAAACCATACATAAGGTCTTACACAATTAAGGATCTCATGATCCAGTTCTTAATACAACTCAAGCAGCGGAAATACGTAATAATAACGATAGCATAGGCGAAGCTCCATATTCGGGGTCACAGGCAATGCTGACGATGGGAGATGATCCTAGTTGTCGTAACCTTCCTGGGGTCCATCCTCCTAGTATTCCTCTTCATAGTCTAGCCACGGGAATAGCCAGGGATAAAGCCATGAGAACTCTGTAAGTACTCGCAAACTAATACTAACAAGTGAAGGGGTTTTTTGTAGTAGGACACTAAGCTCTAGGGTTGTTTTGCAAGAAGCCAGATTTACATCTACTAAGTTCATAAATGAAGAAAGCTAGTTGAAGTTTTATAACACCTAAGTTGGAACTTGTATTTCATATCACAACTCTATTGTGGTCAAGTCAAAGGCTCAGTTCATTTCACAAGTCATTTTGAAAACATCTGACGGGGGAACGGTATGGCCACTCCAACTGTCCATAACCACGGATGCGGCTATTCGAATAGTTTGACACTCTATAGAGATTGTACACTTTCACCACAATATTCGGTACATCCATCAGGAACAAATCCTGAATTCACCATACTCAGTATGCGGATAATCAATCCTAACCTTTCAATTACACGCCCTAGTATAGGCACCTCTCCTGTGAGTTTGGCCTCCCAACCATGACCAACTGTCATCTCGGGTACTGCATAGGTGGACAATCTTCACAAGGTAGCCTCAGCTCAGACCTTGGCCGTGAGGGAACCAATACTAAGTTATATAAGTTTCCAGTCAAGCCCTACCCAATTTTCGGGTATTGTGGTTGTACGGAAAAATTGGAATGGTATCGCATCTAGACAACCATCAGTTTTATAAAGGGCTAAGGCTCACGCCTCAACATTTTCATCACCAAAATCATCTGGTGTTCGGAAACACATGTCAAAACATCTCAATAGAATGATCCATCATTCCAAGGTTTTCATAACCATTTTTCCACCAAGTATTCCCATCTAAAGTTTATCAAGTTTTATGCTTAGCACTAGCATCTACAAGTGGGGGTAAGTACTAATGAGGGGTGGTAAACTAGTGGAGTTTAACTAAGTTCAATCTAATGCCTTAGGATGACATAAGGATTATCTAGCTTAGGCCAAGTTTTATGCTCTTTATGCAACCTTCAATTATCTTTCTAATATCTACAAAGTCACTTAAGTAAGCTCTAAGTAGCTTTGATAAAGAAATAAAGTATAAAGCTTGTAAGTAAAACTAGGAAGGGGGTTATCAAGTGGGTATGATCACATATGCTTAAGGCATATAGTTGGCATGGTAACAAGCAAGTATTTGCTTGCATAGGTCAACTTCATTAGTAAGGCTTGCTAAAGTAGAGTATCTTGCAAGTGTTAGCTTGCCTTGTACAGAGCAGTGGTTGAAGTTCTCCTCGGCTTCTTCTTCGTAGTATCCTCCTTCTTCCTCGTATCCTTGGTCGGTACTAGCGTCTATAAATAAATACGAGGTACACAATCACCAAACAATACTTAACTAATTTCAATCATCACACAAAAGGGTCCTATAGATGATCTAGCATCATCACTAACATTACAAGATTAAAGCTTGGTTTAATTTCTTTTATTTTTTTAGAAAAGTAATTTCTACTCATTGAAAAAGATACTTAAGATTTAATATTCTCCAAACCAAACATGGGATCATGTTGACACATGTCATCACCACACATTTCAATACATGGGAATGTGATTTAAAGTGGTGTCACAATTTAATAAGGTTTCACCTTTTATTTTACTTAAATAAAGTGACTAGAAATGCCTAAGTTGCATCCTTTTATTACTTGAACATTATTTCTGTAAGTAAACCCATATATTTTTATTTATTATGAAAGGTATGATCAAATGTGATTTTTGAGAGTTGGAATCAACTCAAAAGCTATTATGGTTTAAATTTGAAAAATGTTTGAATGCAGAAAAGCTTCTGCCTTGTTATTTTTACCAAGGTTGATCTATAGATGCAAATGATTTGAATCCAATGGGCTTGGATTCAGCATTTCCAGACCTTTCTAACAAAATTGGTTTCATTCAATTTGGTTCACTGAATCGAGTTGGGTTGATTTTTGAAACTAGGTACAGAACTATGTTTGAATGAAAATGGAAAAATCCAAATTCAAACGAGTGGGCTGCGCGGAAACTGCTAATGGGCTGGCCCAGTGTCACTCCGCGGCACGGGGCTCAACTGACAGGGGGGTTCCACCAGTCAGTGGCTCTTTAAACGCGAAGCGGTACGGGGCAATCTCATCCGCACGATCTAAGTCTAATCGAACGGCTGCTACTCATCGTCCACGTCGGTCGGCGCCAGCGAGACAGAACCCTAGCGCGGCAGGTGGGGGTCGTGGGAGGCTCACCGGGGCTCAGGCGAGGGTCGGCGATGCGGGCGAACGACGAATTCGACGACGGCGAACCTCCTAGTACCGGCAGCTCCTCCTGGGGTGGCTCCAATCGCTGGCTCCCTTCTTCTCCAGCAGCGGCGGGCTCCGAGCAAATTACGGCAATGCGCTGCTCGCCTTGCTCCGGGAACGGGGTGGAACGATCGGTGAGGAGAGGGGAGTGAGATGGTGTGAAGAGTTTGAGCGGGGAGGCCTCTATTTGTAGTCTCGACGGTGAGACCGAACGGGATGGGCAGGCGACGGTGGCGACATGGCTACGGGTAGCTAGAGGCATGACCGAGGGTGGCGATCGATCGGTGGTCTCCTGGCAATGCTCTATGGCTTTAATGCGTGTGTAGGGGCGGTGGCAAACGGTCTGGAACGCTCGACGTTCTGCGCGGCAGAGGCGGAGTCTTCGACGACGAGCGGTGGCTACGGGGCACGGGCGGTGAAATGGGCATGTCTGGCGTGTTCCTGGGACGGTGGGGAGCATGTAGGCGGGCGGCGAGGGGTCGAGGTGGTCGGGTTGCGTGGGAACGGTGCGTGCTCTGCGGCGCACGTCGGCATGGTCGACAGCGGCACGGGCGCGGCGTTCCTGGCGGCTCTGGCTGTTGTCTGCGAGGCATGGCTGGTCGAGAGGGGGCGGTGAGGCATGGGCTACCTCCCAGACAAGGTTGGCATGGCTAGTTCTTCCTCTAGCTCGCTGTCATCATGTGGGTGGCAAGGTGAGGCTCGGCCTGCTCACCATTGATGACATTGGCAATCTCACAGTGGTGCTAGAGATTAGTTTAGTTTGTTAGATGATCTACTAAGGCTAGTGATGTCCAGAGAGGGAACAAGTTAGGCCCAAAACACTGCACACTATAGTGTTTTGATTTTGTTTGATTTGAATCAGCAAGGTGTTTGATGAAATGGCCGCATGAATTCAAGTTTTGAATTTTGAAAAGAATTTTGGTGGGTGTGATAGGCATGTGCTGGTGAGTCTGTAGATGCTTGGGTTTTGAAAGTTGAGCTTGTTTGAGTGGTTTTTGAAAAAGTGGGATCTTCCCATATGATATAGATTCAATTTTAAACTATTATTTAAACTATGCATTTGAATGTTTCTGGATGATCACAAAGTGGGCCTTTGTACCTTGTCATGAGTACTATCAAGGGGTGTAAAGATCCAAACAAGTCTTTGTTAAGTTCTAAAAGTTAGAGATAGCCAAAGTAGGCATGGGAGTTAATTTGGCCAAAGTGACCATTCACTTAATTTGTTTGTTTTGATCTATTTGTCTTTGGGAAAAGTTTGGGAAATGTTTAGATGATGTTTATTTCACCTAAGAATCATTTTACAAGCAAAGAAACACCCAAGCAAGGTAATTCAAAAGAATTCAAATTGGAATGCAAACACACATGCATGCTTTCATATTTTTATTTAGAAAAGTTTTTGTTAACCCTAATTTTGATGATTAGAGTTTGATGATTCTAGTTCAATATTTTTGGGATGTTACAAGGTTGGGCTTCAATCTTGGTTTGGCACCTTCTTCATACTTGGGCTTGTCAAGCCTCTTCTCATATGGACATTTGTCGGCAAAATGGGTTGACTCATCACAATTGTAGCACGTCCTCTTCTTCTCACTTGATCCCATTGAACTTCTCCTTCTTTGGAACTTCATGTTCTTGGTGAAGAGGGCAAGTTGAGAGAGCATATCATCAACTCCATCAACATCGCTTTCTTCATCACTAGCAACATCTTCTTGCACATCCTTGGCCTTTAATGCTAGAGAGTGGGAAGACCCAATCGCACGGTTGATCTCCTTGATCTTTTTCCCTTCATCCGCCAAGTTATCCGTGGCAACTAGATAAGAGACTAGATCATTAGGAGTGAATTGATTAGCTCTATCAAGGAGTTGCAAGTTCAAGGCAAGCTTCTTGTCGGTGACTGCGATCATGGAGACAATCTTGGACTTGATAAGTTCATCATTCAAATTGAACCCATCATCATACTTCTCACATCCTAGGCCACCAATCTTCACTCGGAGGGCAACAAGTCTCTTGTATGCTTCAGCGATAGTCTCACCATCATGGTTCATGAACATGTTCATCTCTGACTTGGCAGCTTCATACTTGGACTTTTGGATAAGAGAGGTTCCCTCTTGGAGAATGACAATCCTATCCCAAAGATCCTTTGCAGTGGGAATGTCGCTGACTTGATCATGGAGAGTGCGGTGAATGGAACTCCTTATCTTGTCACAAGCCGTTGCATTTAGTTGACGGTCGTAGTACTCTCCCGGAGTGAGATTGTTGGGATCATGAGGGTGGAAACCGGTGCATACAATCTCCCAAAGCTCAACGCTGCAGCTGCGAAGATGAGATTCCATAGAAGCTTTCCAATGAGAGAAATGAGTTCCATCATAATGAGGTGAAGGACCTGAACCATTAATATGAGGCATGATGTTCTTTTGCTTAGGATAAACATAAGGGAATTGATTAGGGGGCGTGGAAGTTTTTGACGAGCCACCCTCGTGAGCGGACTCGGCATCCTTATCCTTTTCGGTGTCCATTGGTCTCCCTTGAGGTACTACCAATGGGTTACCAAGAAAAGCCCCATTGCCAATGGCCTGAAGTTGTCCTTCTAAGTAACTCATTCGAACAAGGAGATCCGAATCCGCCTTGGCCTTCTCAAGGGTACTCTTGGCTAGGATTTCACGAAGCTCCTTGGCCGAATAAGTATTATCCTCCTCATCATCGGAGAAAACCATCTTTTCTCTAAGGCGGTAAAGCCCTTAAAATATCTCTTGGCTCTGATACCAATTGAAAGTGTAAGATGGTTAACCTAGAGGGGGTGAATAGGTTTCTACAAAATTCTTTATAATCTTTTGCAAGTTTTAGGCTTTGCGGAATATAAGTGAGCCTAAATGCAAACTAGGTGAGGCAACCTAGAAGATGAACAAGATACTTCAAGCTCTAAGGCTATCACAAGGTAAACACCATAAGTAAGAGATCGGTTAAGGAATAATCGAAGCACGCGAAGACGAAGATGTATTCCCGTGTTCACCACCTTTGGGAAGGGGGCTACGTCTTGTTGGAGAGGTGTGAGGTTCCACGAAGGATTCCTCATGCGCCATAAAGGCTCACCTTCTTCGCCGAGCCTATCCCACGAAGGAATAGCTCACTTACTCGTGGTAGACTTTAAGGTAGTCTCCAAACCTCACAAACTTTCCATGGAGCAAATCACAAGCCGAATGCCTCCGGGCGACCCTAGCCGCCTAGGGTTTCCCACAAACCCAAGAGTAACAAGCTAACTCGATGAACTCAAGGGGGAATGAACTTTGGCTTGATGAACTAAAGGTATTTGGATTTGGTTGGGTAGAATGGGAGATCCTCAAGCTTTTGTGTTTCAACAATGGGGGAGAGAGAGAGCTTCAAGAAATGATATAAACTGAATGCCTAACCTACTCAAGCTGGAAGAAGGGATATTTATACTCAAGGAGAAAAATTAGCCGTTTCAAGCCAAATTTGCAAGGTCCGGTTTTAAGTTCGGTTGGACCGGTTCACACACCGGACAGTCCGGTCCTCAGCCCGGAAAACTGGACTAAAACCGAATCTGCTCTCAGTACCCAGACCCGGATAGATTCGGAGTAAGTAATCCAGAAAACCCGGTTTGAGTTCGGATTTCCGATCCTTACACCGGACGGTCTGGTCTGGGAGCCGGTCCAACCAGTCTAAAAACCGGATCTGCAGAAAAGGGCTTGATGGATAGGATTTCTTCTCTTCTCTCTTTGGTGATGGATTAGGTAGGAGAATGGGATGTGTATATGGCTTAGGTAATCATCCCCAACAAGCTCATCGAGAGAACCCCTCTTAATAGTGCGGAGCTCCTAACCGGACTCAAATTACATAAAAAAGGACAACTCCGGTGCAAAGCTTCGTTATCAAAATGGGGGGGTCTCTGATGACCTTTCATCACAGGATCGGCTGTGTAAGACACTATAAGTAGCATTAGTCCACTCAAACCACGGTGTCATTGTCAACCAAAAATAGTATAGGGTAAAATACCCTTTCAACATGCAAGTAGGCTTATACAACAATTCAAACTAATTATTACACAAATTTTTATTCTTCATAAATTTGCTTGAGCTTCTTCATTTTCTCTTTATTGGCATTACTTATTTTGAGAGGATCAAACAACATGTACTCCAACCTTTTTTCTCCTCTCTCGTTGCTTATTTTCCTCATCCCATTTTTCCTTCTTCTCTAGCAGTTGATCTCTTTCCCTCTCCATGTTGATCTCTTTCCCTCTCCATCTTCCTTTTAGTGTCCTCATTCTCTTTCAACTTTGTCATATTTGCCTGCAACACCTGCCTCTTAGTGTGTCCATCCACTTGTTCACCTCTGCCAACAAACTAGTATATTTGGCATCCAACTTGTTCTTCTCTTTAAACAAGTTCTTCCTACACATATAGGCTTATGGGTCACCAGCATTAAAGAGGGAGATGCAAGCACTAGATATTCCATCTACGCATCAATGCAACGAGAAGGAAAACCCATATTTACCGTGTCAAACAAAACAATGGATGGATTACGGACCACCGCCGCTAAAAATAAATCATCCAAGGTCACTTCAAGTGCATCATTAGGAAATCTTTGCCTCGAGCTTTAGACTTCAATTGCGACATGATCCCCACTTTGTTTTGTGAGCTCCGGGATGTCGACGCACCTTTCACGGAAGAGGAAGTAAATGTTGGGTTTGCAGCATAGAAAACAAAAAAATCCTACGATGGGAACTACTAAGCACCAAGATTTATCTACTAGATACAATCTACGGGTGGATATACATCCATAGAGAACATACCCTTGTAGATCGACAAAGTTTAACGAGGTTGAACTCGTGAATGATGTAGTCGAACGTTTGCCAATCTCAAGATCGAGAAGAAGTCCAGCGCCGCAAATCAGCAACGCATCTGTGATCGCACGCACGTTCAGGCCACCGAACAACCTCTGTCTCCTCGCTCCAGCGATGCAGTGGAAGCAGCAAGTCCTTCTAGACGAAAATCCACCGGGAACATGAATCTCGCTAGTGAGACCATGGGGGAATAATTCTAGAGGGAGAGAGATCCTTCACGAGGAGGTGTGAGTGAGAGAGAGGGAGAGGGGGCCTTTTATAGGAGGAGGGGGACACCCCAAGGGGCATGGACGGCGCATGGGTCTGCCCCCACCCCTTCCTACATTCATGTGAGTGGATCTCCCACTCGCAAATTGGCTCACCATTTTCTCCACTCAAATTCCCATTAAATTTCCACCAAATTTAATATAATCTCTCATTAAATAAAACTCCTTTTATTTATTTATTCAGAATTTTGTCAATTATATTAATTAACAAACATTCACATAAAACCCCTTCTAATTTTCAATTTCACATGCAGAACCAATTTCACCAATTTCACCCAAAATAATTCTGGTGTCCATTGAAATAATTCCAGCGCTTTGCAATTCTTTCGTCTAAAATATATTTGCTCGAAATGGTGTTGGTATCCCTTAAGTGTGTAACCCTACGGTTTACGGATAATGCAGACATGATCAAGACCCCTCTCGAATCAATAATCAAAAACAGGACCTGGAGATCCATACTGACTCCCACATATTCAACGATGACTTCTGTGACCGTGATAACCTTTTATGCTAGTAACTTAATCCCTTTGTATCGCGATATATTACATATCTGAGATTCAACCATCGGTATCTCCATACCTAGTTTGATCTCGTTACCGACATGTACTCTTTTCTTGTTCCCATGATATAACATTCTAGTAATCACATCACTTGCTTGTAAGCTAACTAATGTGATATCACCGAAAGGGCCCAAAGTATATCTATCCGTCATCGGGATGGAAAAATTCCACTCTTGATCCATGCTCCTCTACATAACACCTTAGTAGCACTGAACCCACCTTTATAGTCACCTTGTCACAGTGTGACGTTTGATGTTATCAAGATACTCTTCCAATGTTAGTGATTGACATGATGTCATGGTCTAAGGACTAGGATTACTTCATATGATGTTATAGCAATATAAACACAGTAACTTTGATCGTAATGCTATACTTCGGATGAATGTTCATCACATCATTCCAACAATGTTGTGACATCGTTATTAACAACATATAATGTCCATGACCAGGAAACCTTGATCATCTTGTTAATCAACGAGCTAGTTTATAAGAGAGGCATAACTAGGAACTTTTTATTTGTTTATTAAACATACATGTATTAACGTTTCCATATTAATACAATTATAGCATGCAAAATAAACATCTATCATATACTTGGAATACATATAATAACAACTTTATTATTGCCTCTCAGGTGCATATTCCCTTCAGTAAAGGCCACGGTTAATGGAACCGCTAGTGATAAAGTGCCAGGGCCGTATGGATTCACGAGAGATTTTTTTAAGACTTGCTGGAATGTTGTCATGGATGATGTGCTGGCGATTGTTAACCAATTATCAACTCTCCACGTCAACAACCAACATTGGCTCAACTCTGTGAATATTGCTCTAATCCTAAAGAAAGATGGGGCCGAAGATATCTCCGACTTTAGGCCAATTAGCCTCATACATGCTATTGTCAAGCTAATTGCAAATATGATGGCCTCCCATCTAGCTCCACACATGTTCGCCCTTGTCTCCAACACTCAAAGTGCTTTCATAAATAAGAGGAGAATACATGATAACTTCTTATATGTTAGGAACTTGGCAAAGAAAGTCCACAAATCAAGAAAAGCAACCCTCCTATTCAAGATTGATATCAAGAAAGCTTTTGACTCCATCAGATGGGATTATTTGATGGACTTGCTCCAACACTATGGTTTCCCACCAAAATTTAGAGATTGGATATTGTCCCTTCTATCCACCTCGTCTTCTAGAGTGCTCCTCAAATGGTCTTGTTAGTGACCCAATATAGCATGGGAAAGGAGACCCGCTTTCTCCTCTCCTTTTCATATTGTACATTGACCCTCTTCACCACATACCCTGAAAGAACCCCAACACTAAGCACTTATCTATACGTTGATGATGCCGCCCTTTTTGTGACCCCAAACAAATACAACATCAATTTCTTAGCATCCACTTTATACAAGTTTGGCAACACCACCGGTCTCTTCACAAATTGCACTAAGAGCCAGGTGTCACCTATAAGGTGTGATGATTTAGATCTTGGTGACATTCTTCAATATTTCCTTGCCAACCGCACCTCCTTCCTAATTAGAAGATCGTGTTGCTATGAAGCTTGTTCCTTGGTTGGGTAGACATGTCACCATGGCCAGCCGTAGGGTTCTTGTCAAGTGGTTCTTACAAGCATCACCATATACTCATTACCATGTCTGAGGTTCCTTTGGAGGTCCTTTCAAAGATTAATAGCATTAGACATGGCTTTCTTTGGACGACTTGTGAAAAAGTAACCGGTGGAAAATGCAAAGTTAATTGGTAGCAAGTTTGCAAGCCAAACAAATGGTGGGAGGACTTGGCATCCTCAAACTCGCCAAATTCTCCTCAGCCTTACACCTAAGATGGTTATGGAATGAGTGGGTGGACAACCCCAAGCCTTGGATGGGGCTTGGAAACCCTTGCACTACTAAAGATCATGAGCTCTTCACGGGGACCATGGTGGTTAATATTGGAAATGGAGAAAAGGCACTATTTTGGGACTCGACTTGGCTAAATGGAATGCGACCAAGAGATATTGCGTCCAAAGTTTTTGACATCGCAAGAAAGTGGAAGTGTATGGTGAAGAAAGCACTTGAAGATATTTTTTGGGTGACTAGTTTGAACACACAAGGGGGCCTCTTGGTGGATCATATCACACTACAATTTTGGGAGATGCTACAAAGTGTCCACACTGATCCCAACATAATGTACTCAATCTCTTGGAAATTTTGCAAAGATGGGAACTATTCGGCTTTATCAGCATACAAAATGCAATTCTTGGGCCACACTACATCACCAATACCTTCTATGGTTTGAAAACCATGTGGGCCTCCAAAGTCCAAGATCTTCACATGGTTGGTACTCCAAAACCAAGGGTGGACGGCGGATAAGCTTCATAAGAGAGGATGGCCAAATTGAGGTCATTGCAAGCTTTGCAACCAAGTTCAAGAATTGGCCGCGCATTTTTGATTTCAATGTCGGTACACTAAGCGTATTTGGACGAGTTTGAAAGATTGGCTCGAAATCATTCACATACAACCGCAAGAACGGATAGTGATTAACTACGTCAAAGATAGGTGGAGTGAAGTAATACAAAAAGGGGCCAATCAAGGAAAGCTTTGGCTTGGCTTGCAATGCTAGTTTCATGAGAAATTTGGAAGGAGAGAAACGCAAGAATTTTTAGGAGTCATCAACTGTCAATATGCTATTTCATGAAAACCAAGGAAGAAGTGACTATGTGGTGACATGGTTATACCCTACGGGTACCTGATGTTAGTCTACCTGGTCTAGCCCGACGGAAGGCCCACTCGATGACCTGCCCGGGTCCATGACGCCTATGATGGTTCAGCTAGAACGAAGCCCATATGGACACGGAGTCCCAAGCACACAAGACAAGGAAACCTCAAGACTAGAGTTCGAATCTAACTTGTAACCTACTCGTATCGGCACCCGAGACCTAGCCTCCCCATATATAAAGGCTAGGAGGGTCCAACGAGGAGGGTATGACCTACAGACGCCATAACCCCCTAATAGATAGATCTACGATCTCCACCTCCACAATAGATCTACAGATCTAGATCTCTCTCATACTTCCGCATACACACCTCCACGCCAGATCGAATCTGCGCACCCCTGTAACCTTCGGTTCCGTCGTAATCAAGAGCAGACAAGCAGGAGTAGGGTTTTCCCTCCGGAGGTCTGAACCTGGGTAAACCTCGTGTCCCCGTGTTGCTTGTTTGCTAACCGTTCCACGATCTCCAGCATCCCCATCTTCTCCAAAACCTAAGTCCATAACAATGGGCATTGATGAG
Source organism: Avena sativa (assembly GCA_916181665.1). Lineage (NCBI taxonomy): Eukaryota > Viridiplantae > Streptophyta > Magnoliopsida > Poales > Poaceae > Avena > Avena sativa. Next base: position 20,484,597 of record OV702297.1, read on the forward strand.
ATCAAACCTCGTCAATTGGCGCCGTCTGTGGGAAATTGGGGGCGTTGATTGTGCGGTCGCGACGGTCCCATCTACCGCAATCTACGATTGTTCAGCTATCAAAAAACAGATCTACTTCGATTTCCATCGTCATCCGTGTGAGATCCCTCGTCATCAAAATCAGCCAGATCGGATCACATCCGGTCGATGCGTCTGCGTTCGCGTCCGCGCACTCAGCTTCTTCATCGACTGATTCTCCGCGAATCTACGGCGACGCTACCAATAGGCAAGCCAAGCAGAGTAAAAAGGAAAAAAAGATACATGTGCAGGTCACGTACGCATGGCCGGCCGGCCGCGCATGGTTCAGGCAAGGCATGGTCCATCCACTTGTTCACCTCCGCCAACAAACTAGTGTATTTGTCATCCAAGTTGTTATTCTCTTCAAACAAGTTATTAGCCAACTTAGCATTTTGAATCTTCCACCCAATCTTTAAATTGTTGCTCTTCTTATACATATCCCACAAAGTGGGTAATGCACATTATAGTGCCAAAGGCCGCTGAAGATCAGCCCAACCCACAAAGCCACAGGTTATTATGCCATCCTACAAATTTCAAAGTGCAAAATTGAGAAAATTGTGACATTACCAATGTGCAAAAATGAGAAAATACGTGTTAACCATAAGATCTGAAATGAGACAGTAAAGTCAATTGTATTTTCTTTCTTTCGTGTGCCAATGGACGACCTTATCGTGACGCTGCAGATTCCTTGCGAGGATCTAGTACACGGGTGGGACCCTTTAGTGCCCCACGATACTTGGTGTCTAGATAATCTGTGAGGGGCTATCGGAGGTAGGTCTGCCATTTTGATGGGGCTACCAGGGCATGATCTTCTTATAGAGTCTTCAAGGGGTCTATCAGAGTTGTATCTGCCAATATAGGGATATAGCAGAGGTAGTTCTGCTTGCGGAGTCGGGTGGACATGTGGGGTTGTGAAAGGGAACAATGATTTACTTGGATAATCTACTGGGCTCCACATCACGGAATTGTGGACAGGAAGATACCCTCGGTTGTGCAACAAGGATTTGATATCTTATAGGTAAAGCAACGCATCTCTGCAGAGTGTACAAAAGTGTGACATGTTACTTCATGTTCCGGAAAGGAGCTACGGACATGGAAGGAAAAGAACTCCATGAAGTTCTAGTCAACCTATGAAGATTGACGGGTATTGTTTTTCATAATAAAAACAATATTTGAAGAAATGTTTACAAAAATTGTATGGATCCTAAGACTTATAGTCTAAGGTGGTAGCTAGTGCATCAATCTTCCCATCTTGCATATAATGAGTTTGCTGGGTAGCGTTGTTACTCATTCTTTTCTTTGATCCCTTTCTTAGAATCTGAAGATCAATAAGAGACTCCAATGTATACTACAGAGTGCCAAGATGATACTTTTTACGAAGAGCCAGATCTCTACGGTTGAATTGAAGTAGTGGATTACGAAATCTGCTATGGAGCTAGAGGCAATGAGTCAGAGTAGTTAGTATGATAGGAGTAGTACTAAGGTTGAGTCGAGCAGCCTAGAACTCTATAAAATAAGCTGTTGATCTCATGTCATGTGAATTAATTTGGATCTTTTCGTTCTTATGTCATAACCACTCCTAAGTAAATGATAGTTTGTTGTAAGTTAGTGAACTCAGTATCGTTATTTTGGTATTGTAATAATAAGTTGTATGTATTGTGGACTCGCAATTTTCCTGTTGTACCACTCTAAGAGATGTGATATTTACAGAGTGGGGCTTCCAAAAATATTATGTTAATGACTTGAGAACTACAACATGTTGTGGTATGATGGGTCACCGCACCTAAATCCTACATTGCACAAAGAAACCGCCAGAGGGGAGAAGCACTCATATCATTGTGCCATGAAACATTGCGCGTATCTTTGTCGTCCTAGCTTGGCATGTCAGGCGGTAGAGGTGGACATGAAGCCGAAGAAGTGGCTAGCGGCGGCAGAAGGTGCGACGTTCGAGGATAGACAGATCCTTGGCATGGGCAAGATGCTGGAGTTTCAAGGATTAGCTCCATCAAAGATTAGTGGAGTGAAGTAATACAAAAAGGGGGTCAATTAAGGAAAGCTTTGGCTTCGCTTGCAATGCTAGTCTCATGAGAAATTTGGAAAGAGAGAAACGCAAGAGTTTTTACGAGTCAATCATTAACCGCCAACATGCTATTCATGAAAATTAAGAAGAAAGTGGCTATGTGGAGCCTTGAGGGTGCTAAGGCGGAATTGAAATATTGTGCCGCGACATAGGCCTTGTTTTATTTGCCTTCGGCCTATGAGCCAATGGTAGTTTGTAAGATCTCTAAAAACTGTTTCTTATCTATATCTATATCTAATAATAAAGGAAGGAGTGTTTTTTGTAGTACCTAAACTTTTTGGATGACTTTGCCCTTTGACCAAAAAATAAATTATCCACCAATTCCACCGGTAAGTGAAAAATAAAAAATAAATAAATTACCCACCAATGCCACCGGTAAGTGAAACAGAAAATCTATACCTAATAATAAAGGAAGGAGTGTTTCTTGTAGTACCTATACTTTTTGGATGACTTTACCCTTTGACCAAAAAAATAAATTACCCACCAATGCCACCGGTAAGTGAAAAATAAAAAATAAATAAATTACCCACCAATGCCACCGGTAATTGAAAAATAAAATATATACCTAATAATAAAGGAATGAGTGTTTCTTGTAGTACCTACACTTTTTTGGACGACTTTACCCTTTGACCAAAAAATAAATTACATACCAATGCCACCGGTAAGTGAAAAAGAAAAAATAAATAAATTACCCACCAATGCCACCGGTAAGTAAAAAAGAAAAAATAAATAAATTACCCACCAATGCCACCGGTAAGTGAAAAAAATATAAAAAAAGTTACTTTTTTGGACGACTTTACCCTTTGACCAAAAAATAAATTACCCACCAATGCCACCGGTAGATAAAAAATAAAAAATATATAAAAAGGTTAGTATCAGCGGCTCCGTGCACTCATGTGGCTCAGCCCGTAACGTGGTGTGATTCTGATTGTTCTACTGCAATCGAACGAAGATAAAAGAAAAGCTAACGAGGATAAGGAGTTGCGGTGGTGAGTGGATATTTTCTAAGAGTGTGAATGGATAAGAATGAGTCGTTTTTGGTTTAGAAAAAACCACCGCATTATCGCATGGCCCCATACAATGTTGTTTTGATCGAATTGCATATACTTTCTTCGTTCATAAATATAAGACATTTTAGCTTTGTAAAATAAATGTATCTAGACCCATTTTAATGTATAGGTTCACTCCGAACCTCTACGAAACTATACACTAAAATACGTAGATACATTTAATTTACAAAGCTAAAACGTTTTATATATCTAAACGGAGTGAGTATCAATTTGTTATTCAAAGTTGTGCACTAAGGTTTATGTTTCTAGCTCCGTCCCTGGCTGAGGGTGTGGACGGCGAGCCGGACCAGTTGGTCGTCCAAGGCGAGAGGAGCAACGGCCTCCTTCTCTCTTTTTTTTTTTGCAAAATATGTCTAGAACCGTTGTTTAAAAGAAATACAATCTATAGAATAAGATACAATCTATAGAATAAGATACATTAGTACTGCTAGAGATTCGAGAGAGACTAAAGAGTGTTGATAATGACTAATGCATGAAAGATATACACAATAGGGAGTGTTGATAGTACCGGCAGATTAGTAGACTACTTAGACTCTTAGGTGAGAGCTCCTACATGTTTTTTCTTTTTTCTCTTTGCATTTTCTTAATTTTGATTTTGCAGAAAAAGAAATAAGGATTTATAAAATAAAAAAATACATGCGTCCCTATTAAGCTCTGCCAAACGAATACATCTGTCCTTTTACATGAAATCCGTATGACTGTTAGAGGATAATATATTTTAGAGTATGCTTTATCTAAAAATCGATAAATCATCTGAGTATAGGTAGTGAAAATATTTTCTAAGTTGTGGCATAACTCTGTGAATAGGTTCGTTCAAGATAAGAAAACGTTCAACTCAATCGAGACAGGTGTCATGAGACAAGACAAAAGTTTTTTCATACGAATTAGATTGGTCTTTCCGATGCAGCGCACGGGCACTTCTGCTTCTGCTAGTAATCAATAAAAATGGCAAATCTTTTGCCTTATTTTTTTTTAATAAATCTTGATGGCAGCTACTGGTCTGTCTATATTACTATAGGAATTGGACATGGGAACACTAGCAGTGACAGAATTATGGGAGGAATGGGAACCATCTTGTCCACTAACGGGGACATGAACATGGCCCGCAGTAGCAATTGATCCTACTAACTAATAGTGGGTTTTCAGCAAAGCAGCATCACCTATTAATTGTTAATTAAACTCTCGTACCATGCTCTATCACCGGTGCTACGTATTTAAACACCAGCTGCTGTCCTGAAGCCATAAAAAAAAGCTCTTTTTCCATAGATTAATGAGCTAGCTCCAGCCTTCCAGATCAAACAATCGCACTCGCCCGTCTTGGAATCTTTATCACGTCCATGACCCCATATCAACATATCAAATTATCACGCATTAAAACGGATCACGGGAACGGACTATATTATTATGCATTTAATGTCCGCAAATGCTCTTAAAATCGAATAAAGATGATCGGCGACAGGGGCAGCCGGTGTTTTTGAATTGAAAAAGCGAGAGAAAAAAGAAGAAAGAAACAGATGATGGCAGGCCAGTTCTGTATACTTGTGTGACGTATACCACCTCATTCATTCATACGAGGAGCTTGCCACGCTCGCGTTCTCGGAGCGCATCATTAATATACGATGGTCGATGATACTACGTAGGTATACTCTCGACTCTTGGGAGTGCGGACGCTTTCTCATAGTATCGCTTTTCCCTTTTTGTTCCATTGATGAATTTCGTCTTCCCCATCCCGTCGATCCACCATGCATACTGATTCGAACACTCAACGACGAGCAGCACGTCGGGGTCGCCCCATAACCTTGCAAAGCAGGAGCGCTCCTTCGGCAGACAGACACACACACACCCCTACACCCACAGTGCGTGATGCATCGTGTCCAGAAACATCCTTTTTGCCACTAGAATCCAACCATTAATTGGCCCGACCGGGACATTCCACCCACACTAGGCACGCACGCGCGCTGCCTCGCCGGAGGAGGAGCAAGCCAAGAGCGGTTGCTCCGTCCGTCCGACACAAGGATCGATCGCTCTCTCGCATCCGCATCATTGAGGCTGAGGGGGGTCCAACTTTGGCGATATATTCCTCCTGTCCGGGCCTTTCGCGGCCGGCCAGGAACATCACCACATTCCTCCCCTCCCCTCCCCTCCCCGAGCGCAATTAAGGCCAGACCGAAGGCGACGATGCCCCGTCCGTGTCCATTCGTCCTTGGACCTTGGTGTCGCTCTCCGTGCTTTCTTTCTTTTCCGTCTCTCGTTCTGAGGTGGATGACGCGATGTGATGGGGTGCTTTTCCTGCCGGCGATGCGTGCGTCGGGTGCCATGGAACGGGAACGGCCACGTCAAAAGGCAGGCCCCGCATCTGCCCATGACACGTCCTTGTCCGGGGTTATGGCTGCGCCGCGCGCCGACGTCGACGCTGCTGGCGCGAGCGAGCCAAGCGCCCAGCAGCATACGTGCGTGCGCAGCCACCTCGAGTCACAAGCAAGCACGCACGACACCGCCTGCCTATTTACAAACGTTTCCAGGAGCAATTTCTTGTCAGCAAGTCATCGGAAAGCGTTAATCAAATGCTCATATAGCGGCGGCCTGACAAAAGAGAACATATGGTACTAATATGCATGGTAGTATGGCGGAAGGGGCAAAGTATGTTGTTTACAGTAGACTATATGACAAACATTGCGATCGCTGCTTACACAAGGAACAAACGTCTAGGGTCTGGGATCAAATAATTAGAAAAAACGTCTAGGGTCCTGAGTACAAAGATGCAATAGTACAATACTGGCCAAAATTCCTCCTGAGCTCTCTCTCTCTCTCTCTCTCTCTCTCTCTCTCTCTCTCTTCTCGCACCTTTTCGGGGCAAGCAAGCATACGTTAAACTCAGTTTGTGACTATCCACCTACTGGCTAATATGCTGAACATGGTGGGGAACTATCCAAGCTTTCCGATCTCCATCTTTTTCTTTATCGCGCGGTGGCCGTGGTACACGAAAGAATCTATGATGCCGGCCACCGTGAATATGCCTGTGTGGGAGTGAAGATGGACCGTGGGTTAGTCACTTTGTCTATGCACAAACAAAGTGCTGCAAAGAAACAACAGATAGTTGCAGGTCTGTCACAAACCTCCTATGATAGCACATATGTTCGTCAGGAAGTGAAGAAGCGAGGTGTTTTCTTCGGTAAAGTCAACCTGTCAAACAATAATCAGACAAATCAAGTGATTTCAATTTTGAAAATGACCGATATAGCTGTACAAGATGATGTGGGTTACACGTTCTCTAAAAGGGATCGACGTGGTAGCAAGAAACTGAAGTGCCACTTCAAATATTACATGCAGTGTATGCTTTTCATGTTCGAGCATAGCCAAGATGTATTACATATCAGCAGATGAACTGCGCAGTAGTATTGCTGATAAAAGCTTCAAGAACGACAACATAAAATAGGATGTGTCACTTCCTACCTGAATCGGTGAAAATTCATAGAAGAAATATACACCGGGTGGGGGCCTTGGAAGACCAACTGCTTCTCTAAAGTGCTCCGTCACAGAAAACTGCAAAAGGAAGCCAGGCATTAACCACAAACTTCGGCTTGACAATTAACCAAACATTTAAACCATGATCTTTACCTGATTTGAGTGAATCTTTCGCCCTCTAATATCAGTATAGATGGTAGGAACAACCTGTATAACAGAGGCGATTAACAAACCGAAGCAGACAGGATGGCATCTTTTGATATACCCAACACTGCCAATGAATAGCCACTTAAAGGAATGTATCAGTCGTTATAATCTTACCTTCACAAAATATTGGTACATCCCTGTTAACCCAGTTGTATGCTCCTGTTTCCACTCTACACTGAAATGCTCAGGAGGATCAGGGATATTCAAAATTGAGGACCACAGAGGTACATTTTTTTTCTGCTTCCTGAATTGATAAGTTGATTTACTAAGTATCAAATCATACCCATCAAGAGGATTGATGACGCCAGGGAAATCTTTGCCAAAAGACAGTTTGTTTATCTTGTGACTTATCTGTTTCAGCGAAAGGTATAGTTCATCATTAAAGGATCATTTTTATGAACAATACTACTACAATTGGTTCAGCACTATGGAGAAAAAATGTATTCTACTTGCATTGTAATTTTCTGGCTGGAAGTTCAACATATCTTGAAGGAAGTTGAATGCATGGTCCAAGCTTTTTCCAGGGGCAAAGTGAAAATTCCCAGCTACTTTATTCACATCTACAAATCCATGAATATTGCATCCTTCACCTTGTTCGTCTTTTAACCTTTGAACGAAGCCCTCTCTCTTGCACTGAAGAGCATGCAAAGTAAGGAAACATAACAACATATGTACCAAAAGAAGTCTGCATGGAGTATAAGGAAATATAACAATACGTACCAAAACAGAAGAAAAAATCTGCATGCATCAGTTGCAGGCAGTAGCAACACTAAACTAAGTTCATTAATAATAAAAAGGGTTGCAGGACTAAATTAAAGTAATTCACACATTCATGGGGCTTTCAAAGAAGTGATCAACAATGTGCTTTGGAACAAACAAAATGAACATCAAATGCAAGTTAATAAGCAGCGTGACCAGAACCAATATAGATATTTTCCAAACAATAACACATAAACTATACTACTCCCTCCGCCCAGAAATAAGTGACTTTCATTTGTTTAGATTCACATGTATCTATACACTAAAATGTGTCTAGATACATGCGAATCTAGACAAATCCAAGTCACTTATTTTTGGATGGAGGGAGTATAAATTTTGAATTGCTGATGGACATGTTGATAGCTGATGGCCAAGTTATTACTTGTTATGAGCTTTAGACCAACCACGGCCTTGTATCAGAAGAATTGTGTCCGGTAGGCCAGTTGTACGAAACCAAGCAGGAGAACCTAAGTTGGACGTGCACATCAAAGAAATTAGGTGATGGGATGTTTAGGAAGTTAAGAGTCGTATATTAGTAGGAACTAGCAGGTCCATATTCCATAGGGGCACACCCACGTGAGAGACAGAGGAGAGTTTGAGCCAGTCAGCTTATATTCCAAAGGGATCCAACTGAGTCCAGTTTGGTTAGTCAGAGAGTAATAAGGGTCAAGGCTGTGCTACATAAGCAATCCAGCATTGTAACCTTTGGATCAATAAAAAAATAGTGAAAGTTCTTAAGCCTCAGAGCCTCTCTTGCAAAGAGCACGAGTGGCATATCCCCGGTTTTCAGACCTTCACCAAGGTGATAAAAATACAGCATATGACAACATCATGATGAATCTTTTGTGATAAAAATACAGGGCTTCTTATATCGTACATACAACATGCACATTAGTAGGCTCGTGCTCTGCCACATGTGGTTTACTGAAAATATTTAATTTACTGTTGCAATTTATTGCTTTAATAAATAATACTAAGTCGCTTTTAGCATACATAAGACAAAGGACCCAAGTGATACATCAAACGTCGCTATGAGGGAACTACATGGATAGTTTCTGCTAAGAACCATGTACATGAACAAGATTACGCAATCAAGTAAAAGAAGAGAAAATTGATTCTTGAATACCTGATCAATTGATTCTACATTAGTGAGTGCCCATCCTTTTTTCCGATAGGCATCACGAACTTCTTCACAGGAGTTACAACACTGATTGTCTGACTGGTATAATTGTAAGTGTGATATTAGTATGTATTCTTTATTCTCAATAAATCTTAAAAGGAAAATTTGAACTGGTGTAATGGTGGGGTAAGATGGCCATAAACAGGCAAATCATTGCACTAGAAACACATACCTCTTCGGAACCATAACAAGAACCACAGTAAGCCTCATTGTGGTCAAGCCTTCCACCATGATTCTGCAGTGGTCTTTCGATCTAGAAGAGGATGCAAAAGTTAGTCAAGTTCAAGGAAGAATAATACCCCGTTACGATACATATATATGGTGTTCACATATTTTACAGTCATCATTTAATAAAAAAAGAAGAAGATTGTAGCAGCCATTTCATCCCGCCACCATGCCTGAATGTGCAAATATCGTATTTTGCTCTTTATTGTGGTTCCGAAATGTAAATGAGTTACGTTTCCTCTTTTAATTCAAGCATCTTCCTTCTCTACTCAAGATATATGCATACGACAACCATTCTAACTGATATTTCTCTTATATCTAGACGCGTTTTAGTGTGTAGATACATGTGAATCTAGATAAATCTGTGATATATAATTCGGGGCGGAGGGAGTACTATTCATGATCCCTACATCTTGGCTGCGTGGACTACTTGTCCCTGCACTTGACCAAACTATGTCTTATAAATACAAAATATGTTTATAAATACTTGGTATTTCAACCTAGGTGGTTCTGGAAAAGAATAAAAATGGACGGTCACTATCAACCGCTAGAAGCTTAAAATATGACTATGCAAAATCTATGAACACAAAAAAGTCATTGGAGATAGCATCAACTATCTTTCAAAGTAAAAAAAAAGAGCCATACAGTATGAAATTCAAGATCCCATTATATATGAACCGATCGATATCATGGATGTCAACTTAGCTGCGCTCAACAGTATAAGCAGCTCCAATTATGATAAGTGATGAGATAAAACCAGAACCGTTGCACGTCGACACTAGTTCAATTAAATTGGGAAAACATACCTTCTGGGAACCAACTCCATCTTTTCTTGATTCAATTACGTTACCAAGCTGGTCGATTCTTTTCTTTATTATGTCATGCCTCTGCAAGTAGGTAGGCATTCAGCATCCCAGACAAGCACCATATATATGCAGTAAAGCTCGGTAAACACCTTAAATGATATAAAACAAAACGGGAAAGAAGGAAACTGTAGAACACTGTATGTACATACTATATCATAATGTTGCTCTCCACTGACATCCATCGTATCAATAGCAACAAGAGAACAGGGAAGAGCCGGGAATGTAACATCAAACTGCAAAAGTGAGCATGCTTGTTAACAATGAGAAACAATAGTGCTTCACAAGAAATTTCATAGATGGTCTGGGCTTCCACAACATGACAAATATTTTTAGCTAGCTGGCTATCACTTACTATTTCAGATTTCAATGGCACATCACTCATACAACATTTAAGAAGACTATGTTCATTATTTCTCGAGTTCTTTGGTCTAACATAGAAAAATGAAGAAAGTCTGAGTCTATCAAGTAAATAAATCCAGAAATTTGCAGAATAGTGGTAGACTTATGGTCTAAACTGAAATGGAGCAAAAATGATAAAGAACATGCAGTTCAGCATAAATAGATTATGGTCACATGCTTTTTAAATAGCTAGCAAGAAATTAGACAACATTGCCTAAAACTATCAGGACAGATGGAAAGTTTGGAATGACAAAATGAGCATTTGCACTAACATTGATATGTAACCTTTCTCCTCTTGAGGTATCAACTGTGAGCTTACTCTCTGTAGCAGAATATAGATACAGCCCTGCATGTAAGTTAAGAGAGCAGTAAGTTACAGCATAATGCGACCGAAAGGTAAGCCCCCATCAGAAAGGTGGTCAGATTGCTACATTATAGGAAAGCGTAGTTACAACATGTAACAAATTAGACCATCCGCTTTTGTAATTTTAGCATGCCAAAGTAATGTATGGCGATAACCCTATGCCAGGATAGTAAAGCATTGCACCTTATATTGATCTAAAAATCCTGAAACCCGTAATAAGGACAAAATTATGGGAATTTCCAAATCCAATCGAACGCCAGTGGGCTGCATGGCCTACCATTGTAGTTAGTACTTAGTACCAGCATAGCCAAATTAAGTGATGCGAAATTGACCACATCCACACAAAAATGTGCACCCACAGACCGACCTGGGACTCAGATGTCATCAACTCGTATATAACACCCAAATAGAACAAACAACATCTCTAAATCATAAGTGCCGCTGCAAAATCAGTTCAGCTGCAGATCACCATCTCGAAATCATAACCTCCTCGCTGAAACTTCTCTAATAGATACCAGGATTCGATGCATGTACCATACTAACATAATTGCGATTTTTTCACTCATTATTTTCAACTATGCCAATCACATGACCAACAAGCAGAGGTTTCAATCTGCACACATAATAATTGACCGAAACAGGACGGCGAGATCGAACTATGTCGCTGCTAGAGAAACGAAATTAAATGGGATCTGAGAGGGAGATGGGGGAAGAGAAGGGGTGGTACATACGGATCTCCGAGAAGAAGAGGAGGAGGATGGCGATGGAGGAGAAGATGGTGATGAGGCCGCCGGAGAGGGTGCGGCTGTAGAAGTCCTCGTTCACCTTCGGGTAGGCGTCGAGGCTCCGCAGCTTGTTCCACAGCTCCATCTCCCCCGCTCACACGGCCAGCGGAATCGCCGGAGCCCTGGGACGAGAGGAGATCTGCGGTGTCGCCGTCGCCGTCCCCGCCGTCACAGCGACAAATGGGGAGGGTGTTTCTGCAATTTGTTCGGGCACAAAGGGGGGTAATTTCGTTTTGCGAGGCCTTGTCTGGATTCGTGTAGAGTAGAGCTGCTGCCAGTGGGGGCCTCGGGTGTGAATGTGATTAGTTGTCTCTTTGCAGTATTCTGCCGTACTATTCAGCAGATGGAAAGAAAACTACACTTCCATCTGGGAAACTCGTCGAGCCAAACACTTTGGCTTAAACTACAATGTTCTGGGAAAAAAATTTCTTAAAATGTTCTGGGAAAATCAACGACCCGAATTTGGTACTCCCTCTCGAAAAAACTGACTTAAATTTGTTTGGGTTTACAGGAATCTAGACATGTTTTAGTGTATGTACAAAATAAATCTAACTAAGTTATTTTCGGAGAGGAATACATGTGGTCCTGATGAATACTAAAGTTGAAAAGAAAATGTATATAAAGTTAAAAAGAAAATGTATAAATCATGTGTAATGTAGAGAATATATGCTTCGTGCATGTCAAAGTTTGAAAGTAAAAGTACTCACTCCCTTGTCTCGAGATAAACGTGCAAAGATTTGTCTAGATTTATATATACCTATATAATAAAACGTATTTAGATACTTAGCAAAAGTTTATTTGTTTGAAAGTGAGTAGGTCTCTCACTTAGCGTTTATTTGCGCAAAGTTGCTAGAAAAAGTTTATATTTTTGATCTGAAAGATCGCAGTCGAAGAAATCATAGGGTGTGCGGCCAGCTCCCTATGGGAGTAGCCCCCAAGTGTCTGTTCGAGTCGTAGACTCGAGCAGAGACTTTAGTTCAGATGTTTTTATCTTCAGGTCTGAAGGACACAATTTTTTTTGGATGCTTTGAACAATCCTCCCTATGGTAGTAGCCCCCGAGTCCTTAGTGGAGTCGTAGACTCGACGTAGGACTCAAAGATTGGTTTAGAAGTGTAGTACCTTGATCATGTTTCAGGTGTGCGGCCAGCGCTCCTGATAGGAGTAGCCCCCGAGTAGTTGCTCGAATCGTAGATTCGAGTGAGTACTTTATTTATCAGCCGAAGATTTCCAACCGTTGCTAAGTTGGCCTTGATGACGTCAGTGCTGACGATTGGTGATCTCAACCGTCTACGGCGCCAGAGATGATGTGACAGGACGAACGTGGGTCCCACTTTCTGACTAGGAATTGACTACTCATGCGCGGCATGGCGAGAATTACGGTGCCTCCTCGGTTTCCATGCCTAGTGGACGGCGTGCTGGCGATGATTCGTTGTTGTGCAGACACGTGTACGGTTGGATCTGCCCTGAGTGCTAGAGCTTCTGGATGAACGGTTCTTGTTCGTCGTCCTCGTCTTTTATAACCGTGGGAAAACAGTGATTCTTTTTACCCCTTGCCATTTTTTTTCGCCATTGTCTCCATTTTCTTGAGCACCACATCTCCCGCCCTTGCACATTGGATGTTCTCAAATCATTTCCTTCGTCATCCCTCCGCGCTCGCCTCCACACTCAACGCCGCGCAATGGGCAAGTCAAGGAAGGGCGCTGGGGGAGCTGGATTGAGTGCCGCCGGCGGCGGCAAAAAGGGTGCCACCGCCGCTCGTATCTCTGATGGCGGGTGGAGGCGTACGGAGGCGCGTGATGGTGACCTGCGCAAGCTGCGCGATGCGGGTCTGATCCTGCAGAACAAGGAGGATGTTGATGACCCACAAGTATAGGGGGTGTATCGTAGTACTTTCGATAAATAGGAGTGTCGATCCCAACGAGGAGCAGAAGGTGCTGAACAGTGGTATGGAGCAGGAAATCCCTGTGAATACTTAGCAAACGGATTTTTAGTGGTTTTCTGACAAGGCAACAAAATAAGGAGCAAGTAACAAAACTAACGAACAAACGGAGCAAGTGGCCCAATCCTTTCTTAGCAAAGGACAGGCCGATGGAAATACTTATAAGGACCAAACGTTCTCAAGGACACATGGGAATTCTGTCAAGTGATTTCGCTTCAAATAGCTGAGTACTCTTCTCTGGTGTTGTAAGTGTTGTGTGGGTGAACCTGTGCTAACATACCGATCTTACTTGGACTAATACATACTTGTGATTAAACCCCCTACTAATATCCGTAACTACAGGAAAGTAATTAAGATATAAATCTAACCACAACTTTAAACTCTGAGATCCTACACTCCCTTGTGCAAAGGGTTCCTAACGGGGGTTCAGGTTTCTGTCACTCCGACAACCCCACAATTAGTAGCCAAATACACAATGCATCCCCCTAGGCCCATAAATGGTTAAGTGTCATGTAGTCAATGTTCACATGACACCACTAGAAGAATAGCACCACAACTTAAATACTAAACCATTGAATAATAACTCATCATATATTCACTACTAACAACATAACTTCTCCCATGTCCTCAAGAACTAGACGAACTACTCACAAGACATCATATGGATCAAGATCAAAGATGATATGATAATGGATAACAATCTGAACATAAACAATAATCCAATGATTCCACTCACAAGCATCAACTACAATAGTAATCAACACCGGGAAAGTTTCCCCTAAGAACTAAAGCAATATCCAACACAATTGTTACAGCAGGACGGAGTGGTGATGATGGTGCTGGTGGAGATGATGGTGTGGATGATGATGATGATGATCCTGATGAAGCCTAGCTTGATGACGGTGTTGATGGCGACGGTCTCCCCTCTCCGGTAAGGAATTCCCCCGGTAGAAATCTATCTGCCGGAGAGATCTTTCTCTTTCGGTGTTGTTTTCTGCCCCCTAGAGGCGGCGGAAATCTATTTGTGGTCCCTCCCTAGGATTAGGGTTCCGTAGGGAAGATATAGGCGAAGGGTCAGAGTCGGAAACAAGGCAGGTAGGCCACAACTGCCCTAGGCGCGGGGTTAGGTGGGCCCGCGCCTAGGGGGTGTGGCCCCCCTGAGGCCCTTCTCCGTCCCTCCTTCCGGCTCCCTTCGTCTTCTGGTAAAATAATATGTTCCCATATTTTTCTGGTATTTTTCTGATCTTCACGAAACTGCACCGAAATGCCTTCTTTTCCATCAGAATCCAGACTCCGGCAGTCCATCCTCCAGGAATCATCCAACATAATGAAAAAGCCGTAAGTAATACCACATAATAAGACAAATATCAATGAATAGAGGTAGATTATGATATGGAATGGTGATGCAAATTGGGCGTATCAACTCCCCCAAGCTTAGACTTCGCTTGTCCCCAAGCGAATACTGAGCTCAGTAAACATGTCCAAATGTTTATGGAGTGAAGTGTCGATAAAAGAATACGAACAAGAAGCATCACACTTACCATTGCACAACTCATAGAAGAAAGCAACTCACCATTATATAACTTAGCTTGCAACCAAGTGCAGCAGTCACAATAGAGATGCATAAAGATAAATCATAATTGGAATTGGCAAACTTGTTCTTGGTCAGAGAACACCTGGAAAACAGTTTCACAAAGCTTTTTGTAGAAGTTTCAAAACAGGAGCACTCTTTGCTCAAAAAGGTTTTTTCACAAGTGAAGGCTTTCAAAGTAATACTCAATAGATAAGAGTTTTGTGCAAACAAGGAAGATAAAGAACATGATTGAATAAATCACCATATGAATGCTTGAAACACAACAACTCAAATGCTTGCTGGAGATAGAGAGGAAGTAGGTTTACTGACTCAACTGGTAACTAGGATAAAGGTCCCTTCATAGAGGGTAGCAGGGATTACAAGTCATAAAGAGCTTCCAAAATATTATGGTACTTACTAGTTTTGAGCCGTCATTGCCCCTATCATAAGCATCTTGAGATGATTAAGGTTAAAGTGAACAAAGATGGAGTATATGCTTGACAAAATATAAGTTGGCAATCTCATGTCCCTTGAATACGAGGGCCACACCTCATGCATACTTAACTTTGGGTCCAGGTAAGTTCTTGTCATTGTAAGTATTTGCATATCATTGAGAACCGCCAACAGCGTACCCCTTGCACATGGTACAGGAGCTTTCCCATAACCAAAATAACAAGGCAATCAAACAATTAGCATCTCAGCAATCTTTTTATTTACCATATGCATAGATTTTTATTGAGGATGCTTCATAGATGACACCACTATGGTAATGCTGCAAGTTTCCACCATGATTAAGCATGACTTAGGCTAGCGGCCCAGGCGTTTCTCTAACACAGGATACAAACTCCATGGATTTACAAGTTCCCTCTTTATTTCACAGCGTTGACATCCATAGACAAAAGAGCATGATATAAACTAAGTACAAAAGTACAAGTGCAATGTTGAAAACATTCCCCGTGACAACATGGTTCTGCTAATTCCAACGTATAGATGCAAGCATATACAACTTCGATGTTCACAATGGTTCAAGTCTATTAGGGGCAAATAAATAAAGTGTGTCATCAAGTTCGTGAGAGCTTTACTAACTAGTTTTCACATAACAAAATACTTTTTAATTTGAAAGGTAGATGAAGCTTGAGAATTTGCTTGGAATAGCAACAATGTTACTAGGTAGATATGGTGGACACAAGTGGCAAAAAATTTGGTTTGAAGGATTTTGGAAACATGAGAAGTATGCCTTCTCAAAACAGGTTTTTGGCTAGCAAGGCTAGGTAGCAAGCAAGAGAGTTGGAAGAAACAAGCAAACATACAAGTAATAAAGCCAAACATGCAATCTTCCTTGAAGACACAAAAGAATCTTAAATAAAGAATACTAAGCTTATGAGCCAACAAGAAAGAAAACAAATGATACAAAATACCTGTAAGCTTTTTCTTTCTTTTTTTCTCTTTCATAGTAATGCTACTGACCAGAACTTGGTTTGCCAAAACCAATTTAGATCCACTTGATGATCCCAAAGTGGTGCCAATACTGATCAACAAGATCCATCATATAATAGAGATCACAAACTAAAATAAGAAGTGCAAAAAGTAAAAGATGAGACTTCTCATTAATATTCTAATAAATGCACTCACACCAAAGGATACAAAGATAATCAACTAAAGGAGAGATACTTCCACATGCAAACCAAACTATAAGTTAACCTCTCTACCTCAGATATGAATCCACTAAAAAGGTAAAAGATAAAAGATAATGGTGGTGATACCGCGACACTCCCCCAAGCTTGGAACAAGCCAAGGGGATGCCAAACCTGATGACGAATTACTCCCTTGGTGGTGGTAGTGTTCTTTTGTCATCATAAAACTTCCAAGGTAATGGTTCCCCATCCAAAGGATGTCCTTGTCTCCGCAACCTTGAAACTAGCAGCAGAGTGTATGCGATCAAATCTAGCCTCATACTCACAGTTTTGGTTCTGTATGTCATAGAGTTGTGCTTGCAATTGGTTGGTGGTCTGACGGAGTGAAAAGATATCTTCTCGGAGCTTAGCTACTTCTCCCTCGTGCTTGGTGATGAGTTCTGAACTTATCTTGTGAATAACATCCACTTCTCGTTCTGCCATCTTCTTGTACCTGAAAACTTCCTGTTTCAATGCTTCCATCCTGTCTTCCAGACTGCCTTCTCCTTTAGAGCCTTGAACTTATTTCATCTGTACCTTCCCCTCCTTGAGGATCAGCTCTTTGGGATGAATCCTCAACTCATACATGTACGGGTTAAGGACGTCTGCATAGGAATGATGACCCACAAGTATAGGGGGTGTATCGTAGTACTTTCGATAAATAGGAGTGTCGATCCCAACGAGGATAGAAGGTGCTGAACAGTGGTACGGAACAGGAAATCCCTGTGAATACTTAGCAAACGGATTTTTAGTGGTTTTCTGACAAGGCAAGAAAACAAAGAGCAAGTAACAGAAGTAACGAACAAACGGAGCAAGTGGCCTAATACTTTTATTAGCAAAGGACAAGCCGGTGGAAATACTTATAAGGACCAAACGTTCTCGAGGACACATGGGAATTTTGTCAAGTGATTTCGCTTCAAATAGCCGAGTACTCTTCTCTGGTGTTTGTAAGTGTTGTGTGGGTGAACCTGTGCTAACATACTGCCCTTACTTGGACTAATACATACTTGTGATTAAACCCCCTGCAAACATCTGTAACTATAGGAAAGTAATTAAGATATAAATCTAACCACAGCCTTAAACTCTGAGATCCTACACTCCCTTGTGCAAAGGTGTCCTAATGGGGGTTCAGGTTTCTGTCACTCCGGCAACCCCACGATTAGTAGCCAAATACACAATGCATTCTCCTAGGCCCATAAATGGTGAAGTGTCATGTAG
This sequence comes from Avena sativa, assembly GCA_916181665.1. Classification (NCBI taxonomy): domain Eukaryota; kingdom Viridiplantae; phylum Streptophyta; class Magnoliopsida; order Poales; family Poaceae; genus Avena; species Avena sativa. The sequence continues at coordinate 20,502,458 of OV702297.1, forward strand.
TCGACGTTCACATGACACCACTACAAGAATAGCACCACAACTTAAATACTAAACCATTGAATAATAACTCATCACAGATTCACTACTAACAACATGACTTCTATCATGTCCTCAAGAACTAGACGAACTACTCACAAGACATCATATGGATCAAGATCAAAGATGATATGGTAATGGATAACAATCTGAACATAAACAATAATCCAATGGTTCTACTCACAAGCATCAACTACAATAGTAATCAACACCGGGAAAGTTTCCCCTAAGAACTAAAGCAATATACAACACAATTGTTACAGCAGGACGGAGTGGTGATGATGGTGCTGGTGGAGTGATGGTGTGGATGATGATGATACCGATGAAGCCTAGCTTGATGACGGTGTTGATGGCGACGGTCTCCCCTCTCCGGGAAGGAATTCCCTCGACAGAATTTTGTCTGCCGGAGAGATCTTTCTCTCTCAATGTTTTCCGCCCCCAGAGGCGGCGGAAATCTATCTTTGGTCGCTCCCCTCGTGTTAGGGTTCCGAAGGGAAGATATAGGCGAAGGGGCGGAGTTGGAGGCCGGGCAGGTGGGCCACACCTGCCCTAGGCGCGGGGTCAGGTGGGCCTGCGTCTAGGGGGTGTGGGCCCCCTAAGGCCCATCTCCGTCCCTCCTTATGGCTTCCTTCGTCTTCTGGTAAAATAATATGTTTCCATATTTTTGTGGTATTTTTATGATCTTCGCGAAATTGCACCGAAACTCCTTCTTTTCCATCAGAATCCAGACTCCGGCAGTCCATCCTCCAGGAATCATCCAACATGCATAAACAGATGAAAAGCCATAAGTAATACCTCATAATAAGACAAATATCAATGAATAGAGGTAAATTATGATATAGAATGGTGATGCAAATTGGGCGTATCAACTCCCCCAAGCTTAGACTTCGCTTGTCCCCAAGCGAATACTGAGCTCAGTAAACATGTCCACAGGTTTATGGAGTGAAGTGTCGATAAAAGAATACGAACAAGAAGCATCACACTTACCATTGCACAACATATAGAAGAAACAACTCACCATTATATAACTTAGCTTGCAACCAAGTACAATAGTCACAATAGAGATGCATAAATATAAATCATAATTGGAATTGGAAAACTTGTTATTGGTTAGAGAACACCTGGCAAACAATTTCACAAAAGCTTTTTGTAGAAGTTTCAAAATAGGAGCACTCTTTGCTCAAAAGGTTTTTCACAAGTGAAGGCTTTCAAAGTAATACTCAATAGATAAGAGTTTTGTGAAAACAAGGAAGATGAAGAACATGATTGAATAAATCACCATATAAATGCTTGAAACACAACAACTCAAAAGCTTGCTGGGGATAGAGAGGAAGTAGGTTTACTGACTCAACTGGTAACTAGGAGAAAGGTCCCTTCTTAGAGGGTAGCAGGGATTACAAGTCATAAAGAGCTTTCAAAAGATTATGGTACTTACTAGCTTTGAGCCCTCATTGCCCCTATCATAAGCATCTTGAGATGATTAAGGTTAAAGTGAACAAAGATGGAGTATATGCTTGACGAAATATAAGTTGGCAATCTCATGTCCCTTGAATATGAGGGCCACTCCTCATGCATACTCAACTTTGTGTCCAGGTAAGTTCTTGTCATTGTAAGTATTTGCATATCATTGAGAACCGCCAACGGGTACCCCTTGCACATGGTACAGGAGCTTTCCCATAACCAAAATGACAAGGCAAGCAGACAATGAGCATCTCAGCAATCTTTTTATTTACCATATGCATAGCTTTTTATTGAGGATGCTTCATAGATGACTCACTATGGTGATGCTGCAAGTTTCCACCATGATTAAGCATGGCTTAGGCTAGCGGCCCAGGCGTTTCTCTAACACAGGATACAAACTCCATGGACTTACAAGTTCCCTCTTTATTTCACACCGTTGACATCCATAGACAAAAGAGCATGATATCAACTATGTACAAAGTACAAGTGCAATGTTGAAAACGTTCCCCGTGACAGCACGGTTCTGCTAATTCCAATGTATAGATGCAAGCATACACAACTTCGATGTTCACAATGGTTCAAGTCTATTAGGGGCAAGTCAATAAGGTGTGCCATCAAGTTCGTGAGAGCTTTACTAACTAGTTTTATCATAACAAAGTACTTTTTAATTCGAAAGGTAGATGAAGCTTGAGAATTTGCTTGGAGTAGAAAAAGCTACTAGGTAGATATGGTGGACACAAGTGGCAAAAGTTTTGGGTTCAAAGGATTTTGGAAACATGAGAAGTATGCCTTCTAAAAACAGGTTTTTGGCTAGCAAGGCTGGGTAGCAAGCAAGAGAGTTAAAAGAAACAAGCAAACATACAAGTAATAAAGCCAAACATGCAATCTTCCTTGAAGACACAAAAGAATCTTAAATAAAGAATACTAAGCTTATGAGCCAACAAGAAAGAAAAAAATGATACCAAATACCCGTAAGCTTTTTCTTTCTTTCTTTTTATTTCAAACTAATGCCACTGAATAGAACTCTGTTTGCCAAAACCAATTTAGATCCACTTGATGATCCCAAAGTGGTGCCAATACTGATCAACAAGATCCATCATATAATAGAGATTGCAAACTAAAATAAGAAGTGCAAAAAGTAAAAGATGAGACTTCTCATTAATATTCCAATAAAGGCACTCACACCAAGGGATACATAGATAATCAACTAAAGGAGAGATACTTCCACATGCAAACCAAACTATAAGATAACCCCTCTACCACAGATATGAATCCACTAAAAAGGTAAAAGATAAAAGATAATGGTGGTGATACCGCGACACTCCCCCAAGCTTGGAACAAGCCAATGGGATGTCAAACCTGATGACGAATTATTCCTTTGGTGATGGTGGTGTTCTCTTTATAAGCTCCTCAATAAGTTTTCTCAACTCCCCGAACTCAAAAGTAAGAGTACGGATTAGCTTCGTGTTTTGCTCTATCCGGTTCATGATCATGTCAGTCTGAGAATCCGAGTTCTTGTTATTCTTTCCCCACTCTTCATCCTTAGCATGATCCTTCTCTGCATTGTTAGAACGAGGCATATCCCAAACCGAGGGCAAATTCCCTTTGGACACATGTTGATATTGATATTCATGTATAAGTGTATGGAAGGGTCTCTTGTTACATGGAGGAGATGATCGTGGAGAAAGAGTATGACATCGAGATTTCCCTCCTGTAGACATCTGTGTTGTCCTCTTAAGCTTGGTAGGTCATGCCACCAAACCAATGCTTGCGACGGTAGCACGGGTGTCCGGTTGCTTGTCCTCCTCCATGTCACCTGCATACCCTATTGAAATCTCCTCCTCCTTGGGGACTTCAGGTTCTTCTTCCTCGGGCTTCTTGCCTTTGTCGTTGGCAGAGGCCATGGTGCTCTAAACTTGAGAAGATTTCCTGATAGAAATAGATCAAAACAAAAACACGAAGAGAACACGATGCACTGACCTCGGGGGATCCGGGGGGTTATATATTACGAAGTTTCAATGCATAAGGAAAGTTTTGACACAGAAACGAGGCAGAGTCGGAGCTCGGGGGTGGAACACCCCCTCAGGCGTGGCCAGGCTGGGCCCGAGCCTAGGGTGGGTTTGTCCACCCCGGGCTCCATTTCCTCTTCAGTTTTGTCTCGTAACTTCCCTTATGTATTAAAAACGTCAAAAATATAAAAAGATTGGGGTTTCACGAACCTTATGTTTTCACCACTTTTACCTATTCAAAGACGAACTCTGCAGAATCCTTTTCTCTTTCTCCTGAAAGTTTCCTTCTTACAAAAACCTTGCACAAACTCAATGACAACATTAGTGTAAGAAAAAAATAAACCTTTGGTACACACTTCAACTGAAAACCCATCAAAACAAAAGCTTCTGTAAGAGGCAAATGCAAATGACGGCAGAAATCTGTCAAAACAGACCAACAGGTAAAGGTTGATTTTTTTTGAAGACCTTCTGCTGCTCAAATCAAAAGGTGCAGAATTGATGAAAGTTGGGTAACAACTTGGGAAAAAAGCACAGAAAAAAGCAGCTCCATCCGACGTACTGAGATTCCTCACGAATTTTTACAATACAGCACAAAAATCTGTCCCAGGAAGCCACTTTTCACAACTCCTCTACTTCACAAAAGTAGTTGAACTTGACACAAAAACCAAAGAGAAAAGGATAAGGAGCGGTTATTACATAGGTAATAACTTCCGAGACTCGACAAAACTCTTGGGTTATCTCCCAATAAGTACTTTTCTTTAATGCCTTTAAGTTAGGCTTGAAACTTCCAAAGATGCTCACAAAGGAGATATATATTTGAAGTGAAAGAGAGCATCAAGAAGTAAATAACCAACACACTTGAGTCTAACCTACTTCCTATGCATAGGGGTATCATGGGAAAACGAATTGTTGAAACAAAAAGCCACTAGCATAGGAAGACAAAACAGATGCAACTTTAAAGCTTTCAACATAAAACGGGGAAAGTTAACATCATTGAGATGCATAAAACCAGGTTTCCCTCTCTCATAATAACTTTCAGTAGCACTTTGAATAAAGTTGAAAATATAAATGTCACTGGCAACAACTTTATTATCTGAGTAAGCATACTTACAGCCATCAAAGAGAGGTCCAAGGTCATAAACTGGATCAATAGAAGCAAGTTGTTCCATCCTGAAATCTTTATTAGGCAAGCTATTTCCACAAGGAGCTTTAGCAAATTTGCAAAAGTTAAACACATAAGACTCTCCATCAAACTTAGTTAAAACTTTTTCCTTCTTAAAATCAATAATAGCTCCACAAGTGTTCAAGAAAGGTCTACCAAAAATGATAGGACAAGTTTTGCTAGCTACTGAATTAAGCACTAGAAAATCAGCAGGATATTTAATCTTACCACAAAGAACCTCCACATCTCTTACAATGCCAATGGGGCAAATGGTTTCCTTATTAGAAATATGGATAACCACATCAATGTACTCAAGCTTAGAAGGACCAATCTCATGCATAATTTCCCTGTAAAGCTCATAAGGAATAGCACTAGAACTAGCACCAATATCACATAAACCATAGTAGCAATGATCACCTATTTTAACAGAAAGCACAAGAACACTACTTTTTATAGCCTTACTAGGATGAGAGGTAATATTAGAAGCTTCTTCACAGAAGACAATGTGCTCATCCTCTATATTTCTAGTAATAGTGTCTTTCACAATAGCTACCGCAGGTTCAATATTCAATTGCTTACCAGGATCCACAGTTTTCATTGTACCTTTGTTATTTGCACTAATAATCATAGAATACTCCTTTACCTTAGCTGGGAAAGGTAATTTCTCAACATGGGGTTCAGGCACAATATGATTAGAAGTACAAACTTGAGTACTTCTAACTGGAACATGATTAACAACATCTTTATAGGGAGCGTGGTACTTGTTCCACTTCTTCTTGGGCATTTCAATGTAAGAGGCAAAGGCTTTAAAACAATTGGCAATACTTTGGGAATCAAGACCAAACTCATTGCTAATATCATGAAAGCTGTCAGTACCCATAAAAGATTTAATGCATTCATAATCATAGTTTATACCTGACTTTCTTCCTTTGTCATTCTCCCAAGCTTCAGTGTTTCTTGAATATGGTCTAGAAGGTCCCATTTAGCTTCTTCCTTCATATGTGTGAATGATCCAGCACAAGAAGCATCTAGTAAATCTTTATCATGAAGAGAAAGCCTAGCAAAAAAATATTGAGAATAATATTGTTAGGGAGTTCATGAATAGGGCATTTAAGCATTAGTAACTTCAATCTCCCCCAAGCTTGAGCTGTACTCTCTCCATCAAGAGGCCAAAAGTTATATATAAGATTTCTATCCTTATGAATCTCATTGGGAGGATAAAATTTAGAGTAAAAGAGAGATGCCATCTCCTCCCATTCCATGGATTGTCCATTCTTCAGCAGCTTATACCATTCTTCAGCTCTCCCTTTCAAGGATATGGAGAGTAACTTCTTCTTCACTTGTTCAGTTGTGATACCTGCACACTTAAACAACCCGCATAATTCATGGATAAAAAGCAAGTGATCACCAGGATGGACAGTTCCATCCCCAAAATAATAATTATCCATAACACGATTAACAATACTTGTAGGTATCTTAAAAGGATCTATCTCAACAGGAGGTGGTTCTGACGAGGTTTGATCTCATCAATGCCCATTGTTATGGACTTGGGTTTTGGAGAAGGTGGGGATGCTGGAGATCATGGAACGGTTAGCAAACAAGCAACACGGGGACACAAAGTTTACCCAGGTTCAGGCCCCCGGAGGGAAAACCCTACTCCTGCTTGTCTGCTCTTGATTACGGCGGATTCGAAGGTTACAGGGTGCGCAGATGCAATCTGGCGTGGAGATGTGTATGCGAAAGTATGAGTCGAGAGATCTAGTTCGTGCCCTCCTAGCCTTTATATAGACTTAGGCAGGTCCCGGGCGTAGACCTAGTCGGTTACAGGTTCTAGGGTTTTACCCCTTTGAATTTCCTATCTACTCCAGTCTTGTTCTCCAAGGATCCGAAGGCGTCGTGGGCCTGGGCCACCCGAAAGTCTTCATGGGCCGGCATACATTCGCCATGGGCCTTCCTTGGGCAAGACCAGGTATGCTGAGATCATGCACCCGCGGGGTATAACCATGTCAGTAGCCCCCCGAGTGATCAGTCGAATCGTAGGTTCGGCTGAGGACTCTTCAATCTTTCGGGTGTAACTATGTATTTCAATAGCTCATGTGTAGGGATTGTTGATGCGTGCGCCTGACTCACCCGACGGATCAGGGTCAGTTAACTGTCTTAGGACGAAACAACACGATCGTCCTTAGGTTCGAGTCCCTCAACTCGGACCTGGAACATATGCTGGTGTAATTCGACTCAGGCCGCGGAGGACTTACAGGAGTGGAATTCCAGTGATTTTAATTGATGTACCCAATGCGTCCGTCGAGATTTTTCATCGCGCCTGCTGGCACGGGTTCATACTAGCAGAGCGCAGTCGTGTGTGTTGCCAGGCCATCAGATGATATCTGTAGGTCTTATCTTTGTGTCGCAGACACAACATCCGAATGTTTGTCACCGCAGAGGTGTTTCGGGTGGCCAAGGAGATCGTTGCTCACTCAGCGTTTTGTTGGGACAGAGTTGTCGAAAAGTTTTTTGCGTGCTGATCCGAAAGATCGTAGTCGAAGAATTCATAAGGTGCACGACCAGCGCTCCCTATGGGAGTAACCCCCGAGTGTCTGTTCGAGTCATAGACTCGAGTGGAGACTTTAGTTCAAACATCGTTCAGTTATTAAGTCTGTAGGACACAAAAAATTCGGTTGCTTAAATTCATCCTCCCTATGGGAGTAGCCCCCGAGTCTGTAGTGGAGTCGTAGACTCGACGTAGGACTCGAAGAAAAGTTCGTTGTTATTCATCTTCCGGGTGCGCGGCCAGCGCTCCCTATGGGAGTAGCCCCCGAGTATTTAGTCGAATCATAGATTCGAGTGAGTACTCTTAACTTTGAAGCCGAAGAAATTGTAGTTGTTGCTAGTATAGCTTTTGATGACATCAGTGCTGACGATCAGTGACCTCAAGCGTCTGCTGCGCCAGAGATGACTTGACTGGACGAGCATGGGTCCCACTTGCTCACCCTGAATTGACCGGTCACGCGCGGCGTGGAGATAATTACGGCGTCTCCTTGATTTCCGCGCGTAGTGGATGGCGTGGTAACGACGGTTCATTGTGGTGCTGACACGTGTATGGCCAGATCTGCCGTTGGCGTTAGGTCTTCTTGATGGACGGCTGTCATGCGTCGTCTTCGTCGTTATAATCATTAGGGAAAGCTGCAGTTTGTTTTCACCGCATCAGTTCTTGTTTTCACTGCCTCCTTGTGCTCTAGCAATTCTTGCTGCGCGCTGGAATTTCCTTCCACATTTCCATCTTCCCTTCTGCGCTTTCACCGTCGGCACCGCCGTAGCGCAATGGGGAAGTCAAAGAAGTCATCATCTGCAGTTGGTACCAGCGCCGCCGGAGGAAAGAAAGGTGCCACCGCTACCCGAGTCACCGACGGTGGTTGGCGGCGGTCAGAGACGCGAGAGAGTGATCTCCGCAAGCTTCGCGAGCGGGGCTTGATCCCGCAGGATAGGGAGGCCGTCAAACTCCCCGGTAACAAGGTAATCCCCCGTCCCCCCGCTGGGTATAGGGTTATGTTTCTCGCCTTCGTTATGCATGGGTTTTCCTTTCTAGTCCACAACTTTCTTCGTGGGCTGCTCTTTCTCTATGGCATCCAGCTGCATCATCTTTCGCCCAATTCTCTTCTTCACATTGCCTGTTTCATCACTTTCTGCGAGTGCTGGCTCGGCATTGAGCCGCACTTTGGCCTCTTTCGGAAGATGTATTCCGTGAAGAGGCAGTCTGGTTCAGACGGTGTGTATCCCATTGGGGGTTGCATCATCTCTCTCAGTCCCAATCTGCTTTTCTTTTCCTTTTCCATGTCCGAATCTGTCCAGTACTGGCGGAGGCGATGGTTTTATATCCGCGACTCCGTAGTGCCTGGGCAAGATTTTGGTCTTGTGCCTTTTGACCCCTCCCAAAAGATTGAGCCGAAAAGGTCTCGGAAAAACAAGATCTTGGATGGCGAGGACGCGGAAGTAGAGGCCCTTTACTGTCGGGTGGAGGATCTCCAACTGATTCCGGAGAAGGAAGTGAACGGAGTGGATATAATCCGGACGTTTCTCGAGCGTCGGGTGCAGCCTCTCCAGGCTAGGGCGCACCCATTGTTTTTTTATTCTGGGCGCCGTGATCCGACGAGGGTGTCGGCTGAGAAAATCTCCGAGGGGGAACTTGACAGGACTCTTCGCTCGCTGCTGAAGTTCAAGGCCGGAGAGGAAATCTCGGGAAAGTCGCTCACTCCGCCGTTTTCTTCGACGTTGGCTGTTCCACAGGTGTAGATTCGTGCGCGTAGCGCTTTTCACCGACTGCGTTTTATTTCCCTTTGTTTGCTAACAAAGTCCCTTCTGTTGTGCAGAGCTTCAAGGTGCCGGGCATGGTGCCTCCATTGCCCGAATTATTTCCGGATGCGCCGGATAACGACGTGGTGGATTTCGTGTCCGAACTGCCTTCGGCACGATCGCCAGCTGAGGAGGCCAGCGAGTCGAGCGAGGACCACACGCGCAAACGATCACGGAGTTCCAGCGAGTCTTTGGATGCTTCGACTCCTCCGACTCCTAGAAACCCTCTGTGCCTTGATCGTCACAGTGACGGTCATGGAGGTTCTTCCTCTCCCATTCCTGCCATTCCTGTGCGGGCTGTAGCACCGCACCCGCCGGCGAAGCAGAAGAAGGAAGAAAAGAAGGAAGAGAAAAAGGAGGAGAAGAAGGGGGAGAAGAGAGCCCAAAGGACTCCTCCTGTCTTCGACCTGAGCTCACTGGGCTCGTAAGTTTCTTATTATACCGCTGTCCTTTTTTCTTGTTGACTTTGTATTTGTGCTAATTGTTTCGTATGCAGGCATTCTTCCCACGACTCCTCCAGCGATGGTGCTCGGGAGATGATGGGGGAGTCGAAGGTTGCATCTCCTCCTCCTCAGACGGTGGTAACGTCAGGGGGCGCTGCTCCGAATCCTCCTCTGCAGGAGGTGCAGGTGGTTGCGCCTCAGAATTTCGCCAGCGGGCCTTCAGAGTCGTCATCAGAGCATGTAAGTACCTCTGTTTCGTGCCACGGGGGGGAGCCCCCGGTCGTCTGAAAATTTTATTATCTTGTTCTTCTTTTTCGAATCTTCGGGGGGAGCCCCCGAGTGTCTTCGTGTGCGAATTGTGCTTTTCTTCCTTTGTGTTGGGCACAGCCCCCAAGTCCTTTTCCTTACTGGGAATTCTTTGTCTGCAGCCTTTTGTGCGGGAGGCCAAGCGGCTGGTGGAAGAGCGCCTGGTGCTAGAGGCTAACCTTCAACAGCTTCAAGGTGTTTGTGTGCTTCGTTCCTTTAGTCCTGTCCTGCTTTCTGACGTTTGTTTGTTTTGAATGCAGAGGAGCATAATACTTCTCTCCGTGAAGTCGACTCTCTCAAGAAGAGCCTTGGTCAATCGGAGAAGAAAACCGAGGCCGCCGTTGGTGCGAAGGAACGCCTCAAGCTAGAGCTGACCAAGGCAGCCGAAGCTAAGGAGCGTCTGCAGCAGGAGGCCGCGGACCATGAGGAGCAGCTGGCCACTGTTGCGGCTGCGCGTGAAAGAGAGGTGGCAGGCAAGCTCATGGATGCTGCCAAAGCTACTTCGGGTGAGTGTTGCATTTGTGCTCCTTTTTGTTTTCTTGTCTTCTTCTGTGTGAATTTCTTCATTCCTTCTCTTTTTGTCTCAGATGCCGCAGGCATCGAGTTTGACCGCGGCGCTCTGGAGCATGGGAGTGCTCTAGATGATGCAACTGTAGCGGTTGAAGATCGCTGCAGCACCGTCGTCAACTCCCTTGCCAAGGCGAAGGAGGTTCTTGGCCGCTTCTACAAGGAGCTTGTCCCTAAGGGCGCGGCCCTTGATGATGTGGACGCCCTGGCGGAGGCTTTGTCAGCCGAAGCGCCTGCGGCGTACAAGCGCAAGCAGAAGGGCATCGGCGCGTCCGTCGGGCTGGCGATGGCCTTGGCGGCTGGGGCGGAGCTGGACCTTCCCCAGATCACTTCCCGTATGCCGACAACCGCGGATGGATCTGAGGTAGCCTTTGCTGCCTATTCTGCTCGCTGCAAGCGATATGGCCCGAAGCTCATTGATCTGCTGTCTGAATATGCGCTGCGGCAGCAGGGGGAGGTCAAGGCTAGGCAATCCGGCTCCGAGGCGACTCACCCGGTGCCACGTCTTAGGTGTTGTAGATGTAGGATAGTTTATAGTCTGCTTTTGCTGTAAATATTTTGAGGAACACAATCCTTGTGCCACGTAGTGGCCTTTATATGCTTAATGAATTCTTCTGAGTTGTGCTGTATCACTGTCTGAATGTTTGTGTCCTTTGCTTTTCTGCTGTTCTAGGTTCCTTCGGGTGCTGACCCTGTTGACACCTCGCCTGCAGCGCGGCTGCGGCCATCTTTGGATGATTCCTCGCAACTCGCTTTTCTTCGGGACCGTGTTCGTAGTCTTGAGAGGGAGTTGCTTGGGTTGCGTGGTCACGCCGATGTTTGGAAGTCCAAGGCGGATCGCGGTGCAGCCAGAGAGGAGTACTTGATGGCGGAACTGCTTCGGCTATCTGAGCAGCTTCAGTGTAAGTTGTTCTTTATTTCGAGCTGCAGCTCGGTTCTTCGGATGAGCCTGCTGGACTTGCCTCTTATTTTGTACAATTGTCGCAGGTGTTAACCTTGCTCCGAGGGAAGAAAAAGAACGTGTCGCTGTTCGGGTCAATTGCTTGACTCAACAGGACATGGAGGCCGGCGGCTTCTTCTGGATGGATCGTGACCGTGCCATGGCTCTGGCGACGGTGCAGATCGTGTGCACCAGGTTTCGCGGGTGCTTCTCCAGGTGCAAACGCCGCTTGCCTCTGTGTTGCATGTTATGTTTCCTTTGGATGTCGTGCCAACGAGCCTTGCGAGTATTCTGTCGAAGTTTCGGAGCGTGAGCAATGTCAAGGAGTTGGTGCGGCAACAGCTCGTCGCAGGAGTGAAGGCTGCTGCTTTGTCCCTTGTGAGGCTGCACCGGCCTGATGTAGATTTGTCTGTTGTAGCAGCTGGGTCGCCTCTTCGTTCGGATGGTGGCGAGTGGGACGTGCGTCCGCATTATGCGGCTGTAAGACAGTATGCCGAACAGGTAGTAGATTTGTTTGAGCAGCGTGCTCAAGTTATTCTTCAGAATAGGTAGTACCTGTAAAAGAGATAGATGTAAAATTTGTATATTTCGACTAGACTTGTTGTGCCCTTTGTTATAAAGGTTTTGTTTAGTGTGAGCACGTGGTGCTTTGCTTGAATACGTGTCCTTTTCGTTTGCCTGACGTTGTCAGCTACTCAGGTGTACACGTGTGATCGTGAGGTGGGGGGAGCCCCCGAGTGCGTTTGTAGCATAGAGTAAAATTGCAAGTAGCAAACAAGATTTTGGGGCGGAACACTTAGCTTTATTTATATCGTAATGGAGGAAGTACATTGTTCGGCTGAAAATCCTTGGCTAAAAAGCCTTATTGAAAGTAAAAAGATAGGTAGCTATGGGTAGAATCGCCGCAAGTGTGCGATGTTCCATGGGTTGGAGTATGCGACTCCGGACTCCACGTGCTTGAGGCGATAGGCGCCACCTGGGATGACTTCGGTGATGACGTAGGGTCCTTCCCATGGTGACTCGAATTTCTTCGGTCGCTCTTGCTTGAGTCGCAATACGAGGTCTCCTTTGACGAAGGACCTTGGGCGCAGCCGACGGCTGTGGTAGTTGCGGAGACTCTGCTGGTACACCGCTGATCGAGCTGCTGCTATGTCTCTTGCTTCGTCGAGTGTGTCGACGGCGTCTTCGAGTGCAGTCGTGGATTCGGCTTCGCTGTAAGCGACGACCCGGGGGGCCTGGTGGCGTACTTTGGCTGGTAGCACGGCCTCGGCACCGTGCACCATGAAGAACGGCGTGTAGCCGGTGGAGCTGTTTGGCGTAGTCCGTAAGCTCCACAGTACGGATGGTAGCTCTTTCGTCCATGCTCCAGCTTTCCGTTCGAGTGGACTCATGAGGCGCTTCTTGATACCAGCGCCGATTAGGCCGTTGGCCTTTTCCACTTGCCCGTTCGTTTGCGGGTGCGCCACTGAGGCGTACGTGATGTTGATCCCGAGGCCTTCGCAGAAGTCTTGGAACTCCTTGGAGATAAAGTTCGATCCATTGTCGGTGATGATGCTGTGTGGTACGCCGAACCTGTAGACGATGGACTCGAAGAACTTGACGGCAGTTTTGCCCTTTTGGTTGGTGATCGGCATGGCCTCGACCCACTTGGTGAATTTGTCGACTGCGACCAGGAGGTAAACGTGTCCCCCTTTCGAGGATTTTGGCAGTTTGCCGATCATGTCGAGGCCCCATTGAGCAAAGGGCCAGGCTATAGGTATGGGTCTGATCTCTGACCCGGGTGCGTGTGGTTTGTCGGCGAACCGTTGGCACCCGTTGCATCTTCGGACGATGTCCTTTGCGTCGCTCATGGCCGTTGGCCAGTAGAACCCGGCTCGTAGAGCTTTGGCGACAAGGGAGCGGCTGCCTGCGTGATGGCCGCAGATGCCCTCGTGGATGTCTTGGAGGATGTCTTTCCCGTCACCGATGGTGACGCACCTTTGTAGTACACCCGTAATACTGCGCTTGTACAGCTCGCCATTGATGATGGTGAATGCTTTTGACCGACGAGATATGCGTCGGGCATCTGTCGGGCTGTCAGGCAGTTCTCCGTTTATCAAGAACTGGAGGTACGGTCGCATCCAAGTTTCTTCGACTGCCATGACCTGCATCAGGTTGACCATAGCGACCTCTGTGTCCAGCTTCTCGGGTCCTTCCTGTCCTTCGGGCAGCGTAGCCCCCGAGTGTTCTGCTTCTTCGGGTGATCCCTTGGGGAATTTTCGCTTGATGGATGGCACGCAGATCTGTTCGAGGAACACACCTGGTGGCACCTTTGCACAGGTGGAGCCGATGTTGGCGAGTCTGTCGGCTTCCTCGTTGCTTTCTGTACCGACGTGCCGAAGCTCGCAGCCGTCAAATTCTCCTTCAAGTGCGTTGTAGAGCGCGCGATATGCGATCATGTTTTCGGCGTGTGTGTCGCACTCGTTCATCGTCTGCTGGACGACGAGGTTGGAGTCACCGTAGATGACCAGGCGCGTTGCGCCGCAGATCTTTGTCATCCTCATGCCGTGGATGAGGGCTTCGTATTCGGCCTCGTTGTTGGAGGCTCGGAATTTCATCCGGAGGACGTACTTCATCTTGTCGCCCTGCGGGAAGGTCAGTATGACCCCGACTCCTGCTCCGGCTTCACGTTTGGAGCCGTCGAAGTGCATTTTCCATGACTACGACATGTCTGGGGTGTCTGGCAGCTGCAGCTCCATCCAATGTACTAGGAAGTCCGGGAGGACTTGAGATTTGATTGCGGGTCGTTTCTCGTAGACGATGTCCAGGGGTGACAGCTCGATGCCCCCAGGGCCACGCGTCCTGTGGCCTCTGGGTTATTCAGGATGCTGTTCAGAGGTGCCTCGTTGACGACCATCACCTGGTGCTCCTGGAAGTAGTGGCTCAGCCCTCGAGCCGTCATGAACACGCCATAGGCGAGTTTTTGATAGTGAGGGTACCTCTATTTTGTCGGAGTTAGTACCTCGCTGAGGTAGTAGATTGGGTGTTGGACCCCGTGGGTCTTGCCCTCTTCTGGTCGTTCGACCACTAGTACGGTACTGACCACCTGGTGCGTGGCTGCTATGTACAGTAGCAGAGGCTCGCGCTCCTTTGGTGTGACCAAAACGGGCGAGGTGGAGAGAAGTCGCTTGAGGCTTTCGAATGCATCGTCGGCTTCGGGCATCCACTCGAATTTGTATGCCTTGCGTAGCAGCTGGTAGAATGGCAGGGCCTTCTCGCCCATGCGGCTGATGAATCTGCTTAGCGCCGCTATTCGTCCTGCGAGTTGCTGGACGCCTTTGAGGTTTTTTGACTTCTCCATTGCCATGATGGCCCGAATTTTCTTCGGGTTCGCCTCGATCCCTCGCCGAGAGATGAAGTACACAAGCAGCTGACCCGATGGTACGCCGAAGGCGCATTTTTCGGGGTTGAGCTTGATCCTGTAGCGATCGAGGTTGTCTAACGTCTCGTGGAGATCGTCGATGAGTGTTTTTTCTTCTCTGGTTTTTATGACTATGTCGTCGACATAGACTTGGACGTTGCGACCGATCTGGTCCTTCAGGCATGCCTGCATGCATCGCTGGTACGTGGCACCTGCGTTCTTTAGCCCGAAAGGCATTGTGTTGTAGCATAACACTCCAAATGCCGTGATAAACGCCGTTTTCTCCTGATCTTTGACCTTGAGTCGAATCTGGTTGTAGCCTGAGTAGGCGTCGAGGAAGGAGAGTTTCTCGCAACCTGCGGTCGAATCGATGATCTCGTCGATTCGAGGAAGGGGGAAGTGGTCCTTTGGGCAATGCTTGTTTAGTGATGTGAAATCCACGCACATCCGCAGGATGTACGTGTCCTTCTTTGGGACCATCACTGTATTTGCAAGCCACTCGCTTTCCTTGATTTCCCTGATGAAGTCTACAGCGAGTAGTCTATTGATTTCCTTGCCGATAGCTTCGACTCGTGGCTCGGATAGTCTCCGGATGGACTGCTTGACGGGCTTGGTGTCTGGAAAGACGTTGAGTGCGTGCTCGGCGAATTCCCTGGGAACTCCTGGCATGTCCGCAGGACACCAGGAGAAGATTTCCCAACGCTCACGGAGGAATTCGACGAGCGCGCCTTCCTATGCGGGGCCGAGGTCGTTGGCGATCAACGCCGTCTTGGAGGCATCCGTCGGATGGACCTGCACCTTCTTTGTGTTGACGGTGGAGTCGAAAGACATGTCGGGCGTGTTTTGTCGGGCGACTGGGGGTGCCCCATGATTTGTCACTTCGCAGAGTCTTAGGAGTTCCTCCTACATGCCGAATGACTGGGAGATTCTGTTGAAATCCCTGTCGCATTGGTCCGATCGGGTGAAGCTCCCGTGGATTGTGATGACGCCCTTCGGCCCTAGCATCTTGAGTAGTAGGTATGCATAGTGTGGGACAGCCAGGAACCTTGCGAATGCTACACGCCCGAGGATGGCGTGGTATTGTGACGGCCAGTCCACCACTTCAAATTCGAGTCTCTCTAGCCGGAAGTTGTCTGGCTTGCCGAAGATGACGTCGAGCCATATTTTGCCCAGGGGGAATATGCCCTTCCCTGGAACGATGCCGTGGAACGTTGTGTCTGACTGTTCTAGGCTGCACTGCGGGATCCGCATTGCTGCTAGAGTGCTTGCAAACATCAGGTTGATGCCGCTGCCACCGTCCATGAAGACGCGACTCATTTCAAAACCTTCGATCTGCGCCTCCAGCACCAGGGCAGCATGACCTGGGCGAGGGATCTGGCAAGGGTGATCCGCACGAGTGAATGTGATGCAGGACTCCGATCCGCTGAGGTACTCAGGGATGGTGGGTGGAGTTGCCACGGCCAGGTTGATTTGTCGGGTGATTTTCTTCTGCACCCTATTCGTGGGGCGCCCCTTCTGGATCATCAGTGCTCCTTTCGGCGGGGGGTACCCATTCCCAGCATTGTTCTGTGCTGGTGCGACTGGTTGGTTCGGGCCTCCGATAGGTGGCGGTGGAGGAGATCCATGCGCTATTTCACCTGGTGCAGGTGCGTTTCCGAACGCAGGGATTGGGGCTTGCTGCCTCATCTGCACCATGCTTTCGCTGAGTTTCTGGAACTTGCGACAGTCCTTGAGCATGTGGCTGGCTTTCTTTTTGCCATCCTGCTTGTCGATGTAGAAGTGGATGGTGCATGGACCCGAAAGCTTTTCGTAAGCTGAGGGTCCGTTGTCGCGGTCGCGGCGTTGCCACGAATGCGTTGGGCGTCCTCCGTCGCGGAAGTTTCCTCCGTGATATCCTCCGCTGTTGCGGTTGGCGTCGTTGCGGCGATCGGCGTAGCCAGCCGCGACCATGTCGGGTCCATCGCGATCGTCGTAGACGCGCGATCTTCTCTTGCTACGGTGTTCTCGCCGTCGACCGTAGTCGTCTTCTTCCTCCGATTGTGCTCGGTGAATGGAATCTTCGCCGTCAGCCCACCTGTTGGCGATGTCCATGAGGTGGTCGAGTGTTTTGGGCTTGACGCGCCCAAGTTCCTCCTTGAAGTCTTGGCGCTTGACGCCATCTCTGAAGGCTTCGATTGCCCTCTCTTCGGAGATATGTGCTGCGGAGTTCTTGGTGTTGGACCAGCGTAGTATGTACGAGCGAATAGATTCGCCCGTTCTTTGAGTGCAGGCCCGCAACTCTTCGATTGAAGCGGGTCTCTTGCCGGTGCCTTTGAAATTTCGGATGAAGCTGTAAGCTAGTTCCTCCCAGCTTCGTATGGACCCTGATGTTTGGCTGCTGAGCCAGATCCGTGCCGCGCCTGTCAGCTGCAGCTGAAGGCATTGCATGGCGGTTTCTTTGTTACCGCCATGCAGTTTGACGGATGACAGATGATCGCTGAGCCATGCTTTTGGATCTTGCGTGCCATCGAACTTCGGAGTATTCGAAGGAAGCTTGAAGTTGCGTGGCATCCGTGTTCGCCGAACAGATCTGCTGAAGCATCGGGCTCCACAGAGTTCTCCTTCGTCTTTGTCCATCTCGGATTCAGACGAGCATGCGTGTTTGGCTCGTGCTTTGTCGATTTTGCGTTGTGTAAGTGCGTCTCTGGCGTCGTAGTCGCGTTTATGGTGACGCGAGCTCTTCTTCCTTCGAGGAAGGTCGTGTTCCTCTTCCTCTTCGGACGAAGGGGTGGGGCTCCGGTCGTGCCTGGCCGGAGCTTTCTTCTTCGGCTCCACAGGAGCGTCTTGATGGAGCGCAGCTCCGACGAGTCCGAGTCTGGTGAGTGCGGACTTATGCATGGCTCTTTTCGGGTCCCCCTCCGGCGGTGGGTGAGCCGCAAGATACGTAGTGGCTGCCATGATCGCAGCTTGCGGCGTCTTCGGGATGACGTTGCCATTGGCGTCCATCTCCATGAAAGATGTGTGGAGAGTTCGGGTCACCTCACGGCGCTCCTTGGGATCCATGTTCTCCATCCGAGAGCGGTGCTTGTTGCCTGGATTGGCGTTCGAGCTAGAGCCGATGCCCATGGCGGAGAGCGTGGCTCGTCGTGCGCTGGACTCTGAGGCTGCTTGCTTGCGTTTGTCAAGCACCTCCTGCATCTTGACCTGCTTCTTGTGCTCCTCGATCAGGAGCAGGTGGTAGGCCATCAGCATATCCCGTGAGGCATCCGCAGGCAGTACTATGTTGTCTGCCACGGCTTCACGGACCTGGGTCCATCCTTCTTTGCTAAGGCGGATGACATGTCCGCCGTTGTTTTCCCCTTCGGGTGGGGGGACTGGCTTCTTCTGTTCCCGCCGTTTCGTTTTGGCGGGTTAGGTGGCGGGTTAGGCGTTTGCTGATCCACGTCGCTTTGGATGACTGCAGCGCATTGGTAGCGCTCGCAGATTGGTCCGCTGCTGCCGCAGCTTTCAGATCCGAAACCGTAGGTCCCTGCATCCGATGGCGGATCGCACAGATCGGAGTTGCAGCTGCTGCTGTCGTAGGAATCATCTGTTGATGATGTTGTGCGTAGCACGGGGTGTGGGGTCGATGAAGCGGGCCTGATAGATGGTAGGGGAACCCGCTCAGGGAGGCGGAGGGTGCCAGTTTGCCCCACCTGGAAGCAGAAGCTCCCGAACAGGATTTCGAGTCCGTCGCCTACGGGCTCGAAGTCCTTCATGGTGGCCGGCGAGTGGGCGGTGAAGTCGAAAGCGCCGAAGAGAAGGTGACTCTCCGTTGCTGCAGAGTTGTAGATCGATCGGGTTGGGACCGTCACGATCGCACAATCAGCGCCCCCAGTTCCCACAGACGGCGCCAATTGACGAGGTTTGATCTCATCAATGCCCATTGTTATGGACTTGGGTTTTGGAGAAGATGGGGATGCTGGAGATCGTGGAACGGTTAGCAAACAAGCAACACGGGGACACAAAGTTTACCCAGGTTCAGGCCCCCGGAGGGAAAACCCTACTCCTGCTTGTCTGCTCTTGATTACGGCGGATTCGAAGGTTACAGGGTGCGCAGATGCAATCTGGCGTGGAGATGTGTATGCGAAAGTATGAGTCGAGAGATCTAGTTCGTGCCCTCCTAGCCTTTATATAGACTTAGGCAGGTCCCGGGCGTAGACCTAGTCGGTTACAGGTTCTAGGGTTTTACCCCTTTGAATTTCCTATCTACTCCAGTCTTGTTCTCCAAGGATCCGAAGGCGTCGTGGGCCTGGGCCACCCGAAAGTCTTCATGGGCCAGCATACATTCGCCATGGGCCTTCCTTGGGCAAGACCAGGTATGCTGAGATCATGCACCCGCGGGGTATAACCATGTCAGGTTCATCTACTACCCTAGTAGTGGTAGTAGTTTTCCCAAACAGAAAACCAAGTGGGTTATCCATATTGGAAACAAAGTAACAAGAAGTAACAAAATAAGTTGTTGGGGAGATAACCTCGGGTAGGCTAAAGATGGGGAAAGACGAAAGGGTGTTGCCCGTTGTGTTTCCGAGTTACAGTCTGCGTCGGCCGAATCCTGTAGAGGTCGGCCGGGATAGGGAAGGGCAGGATCCTTATGATAATGGCAAGGCATTACCCGGCCGGGATATTGCGTAGGTCGGCTGGGTTAGCCCGAGTAATCTTGATGCAGGTAAAGGACGAGCCGAGTTACGTGAGGAAGGGCCGAATGATATGAAGCTTGCAGGAGAAGGAGAAACCTAAAGTCAAACGCTAGCTGCAACCTAGAGAGAATCCGAGCGGAGCCAAGCACAAGAGACAAAGGCGCAGAGCGACAGAGGGGCAGAAGGAGGTCACGGAGGTGACAGTCCTGGAGCCCGAGGCACGCAGGAGGGGCCCTCTGGAACCTTGTCGTCATTAGAAGGACGACAGGGAAAGGAGGCCGCCGAACTACTATATTGGGACAAGCATATTCCTCGAATATGCTTGCCACGTCAGCCCTAAAGGAACCCAAGGCTCTCCTTTATAAGGAGGGGCTTGGACTCTAAGGAAGGATCGGCTCATTTTTAGTACCGTTAGGCTGGTAAAGTTCTTCCTTTCTACTTACATACAGCTCGAGGAGCACCTGTAGCCCGAATAAGGAGAAATAAAGATCTTTGCCTTAGTCTTCGGTGTGTAGAATTAACTGCATCTTCCCTCCCCATATCCCACTAGCATCCATTGGCCCATCACTTTAGCCTACCCATGGCATCTGCCGTGTCACCACCACGACAGTTGGCGCCCACCTTGGGGCCAGCAGCGGTGCTAGCTGGAGTCATGATCCGGACGGGAAACTTCATCAACACTGGCGAGCGCGTTGTTTCTGGCTTGGTCCGGAGATTTGATCTCCGTGACTACGTCAGCGACAATGCAGGCAACTTCAGGGGAAAAACTCCACCGCGCAACGGCGTCTTCATCAGCTTGGGTACGCACCAAGTCTACGTCGGCGTCGACCTCTCCAGCATTTACCCTCACCAGGTTGTTGCAGGAGAGCCACCCCTTAGCGCCACAAGCCGTCCGCGCGGAGTGCGCCCGGTCAGCAGCGTCGAGGTGATGGTCGCAACCGGGGTACAGGCGGGAGTAGCGGGTGCCGGATCAACCAGAGACCCTGCCACAGGCGTGCAGGTCGCGCCCAGGCAGACGGCACCACCACCCACCGAGGTAATCCCTCCAGTGACCGACCAGGCCGAAGTAAAGGACACTACCCCAAAGGCACCAAGAATAAGAGGGCCACCTCTGGAAAGACCAGAAAACATTCTTCAGGCAACCATAGAAAACCTGACTACACCTGTAGCGCCGATACTTGATCCGACAAATGCTCAGGCAGAATTATAAGAAACCAGGCAAAAGGTGCTGGTAGAGGCAAAAAAGGTGTCGGCCTTGCGGGAGTCCTTAAACAGGACCCTGCGAGAATATGCCAAAGCTAACAAGATTGACGTCGCTCCCGAACGGGTTGACGAGTTGAGATTAAGAGGGAAAACCTCATAGATGATATCAACAAGGAGCATGATGCTCATAAGGCAGAATCAGTTGATTTGGGCTTGCCGAGGTACAGTACCCCAGCAAAGAACCTGAGAGCAGCAAATGCCGCAGCATTAGAGTTAGAAGGATTGACCGGCGAAGCCCGGCAGAAACAGCAAGAAAGAGTGAATGAGCTGGTACACATCGCGAACCAGCAAAACAAAGAGATGCTCAGGGCGGATCCGGCGAGGCCAGGGGCTTCACGGATGGTTCACTCGGCAGGAGCAGCGCCTGCCTTGTCTGTGGCGGCGGCCTCTTCACCCGGAAACAATGCACGAAGGGACAGGGCAGTAACTTCGGGAAAGAGAAACAAGCAAATTGTTCCATATGATCCGGCGATAGCCGGGAAAACAAATGAAAATAGAGGCAATGGAAGCCGAGGTAACAGTGGAGAGAGGAACCCCGGCCGTGCTGAGAAAGGCGGCGGAAGCCGAGGCAATGGGGACCTCGGCAGAGCAGAACTCGGAAGAGGAAATCACGAGAACAACACCCCGGTCGAAGGAAGGAGAGAACCGCAGAACAACCCACAGCCGAGACATGAACCTCGACAAGAAAGAGATGCGAGACCAGTTCGCCACAATCAGGTGAATGAAAGGTACAATGATGGTTATTCCGAAATGGAATATGCGATCCATGGAGGAAATAATCACTATGGAATACAGGACCGAGTTCTGTACAGAGATTTGCCGTCAAATGATGCCAGAGTAAAGTTAGACCGGTTGTACCGATCCGAGTTACTGGAAGAACAAGGTCCACCAGGTCCGGCATGTTTCGGACCACGGATCATGGGGGAACCACCTGTGCCGAACTT
Source organism: Avena sativa (assembly GCA_916181665.1). Taxonomy (NCBI): domain Eukaryota; kingdom Viridiplantae; phylum Streptophyta; class Magnoliopsida; order Poales; family Poaceae; genus Avena; species Avena sativa. The sequence continues at coordinate 20,523,994 of OV702297.1, forward strand.
TCAGCTGGCGAGAGGTACAAAAACATATAATGGGAGCACCAAACCACAAGACTGGTTGATTGATTATGCCACTGCAGTGAAAATAGCAGGTGGGAATTTACGATGGTCCGTGCGATATGTCCCGCAAATGTTGGAAGGACTAGCTAGGGTATGGTTGAATAATCTGCCAGCAGGCAGCATTAACTGCTGGTTGGACTTTGAAGAAATGTTCGTTAGCAACTTTACCAGTACTTACAAGAGGCCAAACAGGTCGCAGCAGTTAGCTATGTGCAAGCAAAGACCGAATGAGACGGACAGAGAGTTTTTAACTCGGTGGTGCAACCTGAGAAACTCGTGTGAAGGAGTTATAGAATCACAAGCAATAGCTTGGTTCGCTCAGGGATGCCACTATGGCAGTGTATTATGGCAGCGATTGCAGAGAGATATGCCAACCACATTGGCAGAAACCATCAGAATAGCGGATTCTTATGCGTTGGGAGACCCGACCCAACCCGAGTTAATGTCGGCAGATCATCGGGAGCATCAAGATCAATATGCAAGAGATTCGGCCAGGTCATCCAGGCGCAATGACTTCAGAGGAAGAAGAAGAGAAGAAAGGCCGGATTATAGATATAATTCAGCCCAAGTGGCGGCGGTAGCGCAAGATCAGCCGAGTCACGGAACGACTCAGCGGCAAAAGAATGGTCCTCAGCAGTGGACACCAAGGAATGAAGGAAAAAGACAGTGGACACCAGAACAAAAGAAGCAATGGCAGGAGAGGCCGAAGTACACGTTCGAATCTATGTTAGATCAGCCGTGTAAATTTCACACGTCAAACCCAGCCAGGCCGGCTAACCATACGACCCGCCAATGCGCATGGATGAAAAACGCAATGGGAAACTCAGAAGGCATGCAGGCAACGCCTCTCCAAGCACATCTGCAACATCAGCCGCAGTTGACTGGAGCAAATGCACATCAACTGATGTTACCGCCTCCTCCCCCAAGGTACGATAACTCGGACCGGAGGGATGCGGTACATCAAGTGATGAACCAAGGTCCGGATGGAAGGACGAACCCAGGAAATAATGGACGCAATGACTACAGGGAACATCATCAGTCGTATTGCATGTTCACAACAGAACAGCAAGACAAGCAGAGTGTGCAACGCCGGCATATGGAGGTAAATGCAGTAATGCCGGCAGTACCAAGATATGTGCCTTGGTCGGACCAAGAAGTAACCTGGAGCATAAAGGATCACCCCAAGATAATGCCGAGTCCGGGGTCATATGCACTCATGCTAGATCCGATATTTGTCGGACCGAGCATTAATGTAAAATTTTCAAAGGTACTCATTGACAACGGGAGCAGTATCAATATCATGTACAAAGATACAATGCACAAACTCGGGATAACACAAAACATGCTGCAATCCACAAGAACCACTTTCCATGGGATAGTACCAGGGCTTTCGTGCGAACCCATTGGTAAGGTCCGAGTGGACGTATTGTTCGGCACCAGAGATAATTGCATAGCAGAAAATTTAGAGTTTGAAGTGGTGGATCTAGAAAGTTGTTATCATGCACTACTCGGGCGGCCAGCATTGGCCAAATTCATGGCCAGCTGTCATGTAACTTATCTGAAAATGAAGCTACCTGGACCACAAGGGGTGATAACAGTAGCAGGATATTACAGGAAGTCAATGGAGTGTGCTTCAGCCGAGTCAAATTTGGCCGAATCATTGGTAATAGCAAGGGAAAAAAGAAGGATTCAGGAGGTAGCAGCCATCGCTCAGTCGGCACAGCTGAATATGCCGGCATTAGCCAACCCACATGGAAGCGTCTCCTTTCAGCCGACTAAGGAAACAAAAAAGTTCCAGATAGATGAACAATTCCCGGAGCACACCGTCACTATTGGTGCCGGCCTAGATGCTAAATAGGAAAGCGAGCTCACCAACTTCCTCCATGAGAATCAGGATATCTTTGCATGGTCAACCCAGGATCTGCAAGGTGTGCCGAGGGAGTTGGCTGAGCACTCTCTAAATGTAAGGCCAGGAGCAAGGCCGGTGAAGCAACCTCTTCGCCGCTTCGCCGAAGACAGGAGAAAAATAATAGGGGATGAAATAGCTCGGCTCCTTGCGGCCGGGTTCATCATGGAGGTGCGGTATCCGGATTGGCTATCAAACCCGGTGCTAGTAGAAAAGAAGAAGGATGATCCAAATGTAGCCATTGTATGGCGAATGTGTATCGATTACACGAACCTGAACAAGGCGTGTCCAAAAGATCATTTTCCCTTACCTAGAATAGACCAAGTCATTGATTCGACCGCTGGTTGTGAACTATTGTCATTTGTAGACGCGTATTCTGGTTTTCACCAGATACCGTTAAATCCGGCCGATCAAATAAAGACTGCGTTTATTACCCCGTACGGGGCTTATTGCTATCGCACAATGCCATTCGGCCTGCGCAACGCAGGAGCGACGTATCAGAGATGCATGCAAAAATGTCTACATGGCCAGATAGGAAAAAATGTACAAGTATATGTGGATGATGTGGTTATCAAAACCAAAGAAAGCAAAACACTATTGGATGATATACGGCAGACTTTCGCGAACCTGAGAAGGTTCTGAATGAAGCTTAACCCGGAAAAATGCACATTTGGCGTGCCAGCGGGAAAATTACTCGGTTTTCTCGTATATAGCCGAGGTATAGAGGCCAACCCAACCAAGATAAAGGCGGTAGAAAGGATGGAGTTGCCAAGGTGTTTAAATGACGTACAAAAGTTCACAGGTTGTTTAGCCTCGCTCAGCCGATTTGTATGTCGGTTGGGAGAGAAGGCATTACCACTCTATCAACTGATGAAGAAATCAGATAAGTTCATTTGGACTCCACAAGCAGATAGTGCATTTCATGAATTGAAAAGGATGTTGGTCACAGCGCCCGTCTTAGCTTCTCCATTATCAAAAGAGCCTATGTTACTCTACATAGCGGCCACCAACAGAGTAGTGAGTGTTGTAATCGTCGTAGAACGAATCGAAAATGATAAGTCAGTACAAAGGCCGGTGTATTACTTGAGCGAGGTGTTATCAGCCTCAAAACAAAATTACCCACATTATCAGAAGATGGCTTATGGATTGTATATGTCGGCAAAGAAACTTAAACATTACTTCGAAGCGCACCCCATCAAAGTGATTTGTGAAGCACCCATAGCCGACAGATTGAGTAACAAAGATGCAAGTGGCCGAATAGCAAAATGGGCAATTGAATTATCACCTTATGCTCTGCAATTCGATAGGATAGATGCAATCAAGTCTCAGGCTATGGCCGACTTTTTCGTCGATTGGGCCGAGGTGCAATATGAGCCACCATTGCCACACCCGAATTATTGGACGATGCACTTTGACGGTTCCAAACTAAGAAATGGTTTGGGGGCAGGAATAGTGTTAACCTCGCCAAAAAGAGATCAGCTGAAATATGTGCTGCAGATACATTTTGCCGCGTCAAACAACGTAGCCGAATATGAAGCACTTGTCCATGGATTGAAGGTTGCAAAAGAAATTGGCATATGCCGAATCTTATGCTATGGAGATTCAGATCTAGTAGTACATCAAGTCTCAGGCAATTGGGATGCATTGGATGATAATATGGCTCTGTATAGATTTCATGTGCAAAAAATCAGTGGATACTTCGAAGGATGTGAATTTCACCATATACCTCGGGCAAAAAACGACGCCGCAGACACGTTGTCAGAACTAGGATCAACTAGGCAGTCAATTCCCCCAGGTATCGCCCTAGAGCACCTAAGGAAACCATCAACAATACCGTCACCAGAGTCCGAATCTATCTTTGTTCCGGCAAAGTCAGGAGAAGATAATGTGCCGATGGAAATTGGCAAGCAATATAACCCAGAATTCCCAAAGAGAAAAGACAACTGATGCAAACATGACTATGGAGAAATCCGAGGTCGTGATGTCGGCAGAAAACATGGAAATAGACTGTGAGACCACGCCAGAGAGAATCACACCTGTATGGGCGCAACCCATATTCTCTTTCCTTAGAGACGCGACTTTGCCGAATAGCGAGGTGTTACCAAGACAGACAGTGAGAAGAGCTAAAGCTTATACGATCATAAATAATCAGCTGTACAAAAGAAGTGTCACAAGTGTATTACAAAGATGTGTGAGTTCGGCAGAAGGCCAGGAGATCCTCCTAGATATACATCAAGGAGAATGTGGACATCATGCCTCATCTCGAGCCTTAGTGGCCAAAGCATTCAAGCATGGGTTTTATTGGCCAACAGCGTTGAAAGAAGCCAAAGAGCTGGTTGAAAATGTAATGGTTGTCAGAGATATGCAACCAAGATACACATGCTATCATCCGAGTTAAAAACGATACCCATTACTTGGCCATTTTCGGTGTGGTGCTTAGATATGGTGGGACCATTTAGGCCGGCCCGAGGTGGGATGACCCACATATTGGTCATGGTGGACAAATTCACAAAATGGATTGAAGTGAAACCAATAAAAAAATGTGATGGGCCCACAACAGTGAAATTCCTCAAAGATATTATCTTAAGATATGGATACCCGCACAGTGTTATTACAGACAACGACATAAACTTTGCAGAAGGAGCTTTCGCTAGATTTTGCCAAGAAAAGCACATAAGATTAGATGTTGCCTCTGTGGCTCACCCAGCATCCAACGGGCAAGTGGAAAGGTCTAATGGGCTAGTATTGTCCGGAATAAAACCACGACTCGTCGAACCGCTGCAAAGGTCGACAGGATGTTGGATTGAGGAACTACCAGCAGTATTATGGAGCCTCAGGACTACTCCAAACAGATCAACAGGATATACACTATTCTTTCTGGTATATGGGGCAGAAGCCGTGCTTCCAGCCGACATAATACATGACTCGCCAAGAGTTACCCAATATACAACCTCAGAAGTAAATGAAGTAGCTCGGCAAGATACTGTTGATCTGCTAGAAGAAGCCAGAGAGCTGGCGCTATCAAGATCAACTATTTATCAGCAGAACTTGCGACGATATCACAGCAAGAAGGTGAATCCAAGAGTATTCAAAGAAGGAGATTTGGTTCTCCGACTGGTGCAATGCACGGCCGGCATGCACAAGCTATCGCCTCCATGGGAAGGACCATTCATCGTGAGCAAAGCATTGCACAATGATGCCTATTACCTAATCGATGCTCAATCACCAGGAAAGAACAGGGCAGACAAAGCCCGCGAAGAAACGAAAAGACCATGGAACGTAGCTTTACTTCGTCCATTTTACTCGTAGCAGTCATCAATGACACATTGTAAAGTAATGTCTCAGGATGGAGCACCAATTATGCTTTGAACCTCGGCGTCCAGAGTAGTGACTCGGGGACTGCCATATGTTATTTCAATTTCATGTTATGTATTAAACCTCGGCACCTCGAGCAATGGCTCGAGGATTGCACTAGATTGTTTTTGAGATTGGATTATGTATTAAAACCCGGCACCCTGAGCGGTGACTCGGGGACTGCCCCAGATTTATTTCTAAGCTTAATTCGTGTATTAAACCTCGGCATTTGAGCAATGGCTCGAAGACTGACATATATTGTTTTTGTGTTTGTATTACATGTTAAAACCAAGCACCTTGAGCATTGACTCGGGGACGGTCTTACATTATTTCTAGATTTGAGCGGTATATTAAACCTCGGCACCTTGAGCACTAACTCGGGGACTGTCTTACATTATTTCTAGATTTGAGCGGTATATTAAACCTTGGCACCTTGAGCAGTTACTCGAGGACTGTCCTATATTCTTTCTAGATTTGAGTGGTATATTAAACCTCGGCACCTTGAGCAGTGACTCGGGGACTGTCTTACATTATTTCTGAAATTTGGTTTATATACTAAACTTCGGTGTCATAGGCAGTGACTCGGGGACTGTCCTATATTGCTTCGAAGTAGGAGTTATCTTTTGTTACAAGGGGTATCAAACTTCGACACCTAGTATAAGAACAGCTCAATCTCGTATGATATTCGAAGTCCACACCCAGATTAACAGTCTAAAACCACAGTGGTGTAAAGGCAAAAATATACACCGAACTTCAGAGGTTGAAGGCCGCCAAAGCAAGAATTCGGGCAATCAACACCAGTTAAACAAAGTAATAGCGATGACAACCATATATATGTCTCAGCGTCACTCTTCAAGAGAAATTCATACCATACAATAGACGGATAAATGTTCCATGTACATCATACGCCCGGCATACCAGGGGTCGGAAATGACTTAGAGGTTTTTTGTTGGAGAGGCAATAACTTGGGCCGAGGCTGGGCACTCCGAGGTAGGTGGAACTTCGGTCGAGGTTGCCTCGCCCTCCACAGACCCAGGAATGACTTCGGAGGAAGCCCGAGGCTGCTGAGGAGCATCAGCTTGCGCAGTAGAATGCCCAGTACCTTTGGAGGAGGATCGTGCGTCGCCATCTGAACTCGAGCTGGAGTCACCAGAAGTAGCCGAGTCACCCTCGTCTTCTCCTTGTTCAGCCGAGCTATTTTCCGAGGCATCCTCAACTACGACCTCGTCCTCGGGGTTAGGAAGGAAACTCGGACCTTCGTTCCAAGTATGCACGTCGGCGTACTCAACAAGCTGGAAGGCTCTAGCTTGCCGAAGAGCGACAAAGTCTGGGTCCTCTACCCAACGGGAACCAGTGCGTAAATTTCTCAAAATGTCAAGAGAAATGTCTTCATACCATGACATGATGACAGTAAGAGCCATGTCGGCACCGGCTCGTCCGGCCGATTCCCTCCAAAGATTTAGCTGCTTTCAGATGCCATTAACCTGTCCACCAACAATTGGACCTCGTCAATATTAGGAGTCCCAGAAGTATTCGGCCAGAGAACATGGTAGGCTCGGATAGCCGCCTGCACCAAATCTCTGCCCATAATCTATCGGACCAACTGCAGCGCCAACAGCAACTAGGAAATCTTCCAGCGAGTACTCCGAGTCCGCGTCAACAGGAACACCTCGGTTCACTCGGGCACTAATAACCGCTTTCGAGCTCACGGGTTTAGCTTCTGGAAAATGGTCTGCGCAAAACACAACCGCATTAGTCAACAATAAGAAAAGGGGAGAGATAACCCGGCCGCGGTCAGAAGCTTACGATGAATATAGCTCAGCATTATCTGAAGGTCTTTAGCCCAGGCAATCTTGCTCTTCTCAAAACGAGTGATCTCCTCGCTCATCCCACGCGTCTTGAGTTCGGCAGCCTCGAGGAGCTCTTTATTTTTCTGCATCTGCAGAGCTAGTCGATTTTTCTCCTCGGAGAACTCCTGGTCGACCTTTTCCAACTCAGACTTCTGAGAGAGCTTAAGAGCCTCCACCTCGGCACGCAAGCGAGCTATCTCGTAATCTTTATCCTTCAGCTGCGCCGAGTGAGTAGCACTTTGTTCTAAAAAATGCAGCATCACGTCAAGCATGGACGTGTAATCTTGGTGAGATGCTGCAAAGGTTTGTAACTCGGCTTTACCAAAGCCAAAAGGAAATAAAAGAAACTTAGCGCACATTTTAAAGGGAAATATATAAAGTAAAAAAGCAACCAACCTTCTAGAACTTTGACTCTCTTCTCCGGACGAATGTTAAGATTGTTGATGTTACCTGTTTACCAGCAAAGTAAGCCAACATCTAGTGTACAAAACAATAAGAATGTCGGAGATGATGAAAAGGTTTGTCGACTTACCAGCCTTTTTCACCATAGGAATAACTTTCTCATACTTTTCTTCCAATTTTCTATGCGCAAAAAGCAACCTTTGAAATTCGGCGGTCCGCCGGTCATGTGCAACCTAAGCAATAGAGCAAATGGTGAATGAATACTCGAAGCTAAAATAGATCTGAGTCAAGCAAAACTTAACCCGGATCTAGGTGGCTGGATATTCGAAGCTAAAAATAGATCCGAGTCAAGCAAAACTTAACCCGGATCTAGGTGGCCGGATATTCGAAGCTAAAACAGATCCGAGTCAAGCAAAACTTAACCCGGATCTAGGTGGCTGGATATTCGAAGCTAAAAACAGATCCGAGTCAAGCAAAACTTAACCCGGATCTAGGTGGCTGGATATTCGAAGCCAAAACAGATCTGAGTCAAGCAAAACTTAACCCGAATCTAGGTGGTTGGATATTCGAAGCCAAAACAGATCCGAGTCAAGCAAAACTTAACTCGGACCTAGGTGGCTGGATATTCGAAGTTCAGATAGACACAAATCAAGCAAAATCTAAGGCAGATCTAGCTAGATGGAGGTTCGAATTCTAAGATAGAATTCAACTGAGTAGAGAATCATAAAACTTCCAAACGAATAACAAGTTATTCGCTTGCAAGCTTCGGAGACTAGAATATATATAATAGCATCTGGAGGACCAATCAAAACTCCATAAAAAGCAATTACCTCATTCATGTTGTTACTCTCAAGAACGATCTTGGCGGCTTGATGCAGGCGGCTGCTGATGTCGGAAAGCTGAAACGGCTGGCTGCCTGGATTACCCTCGAACTGATCGGCAGCATTCCAGTTATTGGCATATTCAACCAGCGAGCCGAGACTGTTCCCACTCGCCGTGCGAGTTAGGACTTTACCTCGGACATGCTGTGTAACCACCACTGCCGCAGGGCTTTTATGAAGAGCGAGCTGGGTACTGGCGGCCGGAGTAACGGGGACTTTGGCGGAGGCAGTTCCTTTGCGCAGCACATCGGCAATACTTGGCTGAGAAGAGCCGGCGAGACCTTTCTGGGAGGAGGAAGCTTTAATGACGACAACTTTTCTTGTTTTAGAAGAGGCATCAGTAGGAGCTGATACCTCGGCAATGGGAACGGCGTCTTTAGGAGCCGGAGGAGTCACGGTCGCAGAGGGCGCCAAGATATGGACGTCCTCGGCCGGGGAAGGAGTCACTGTGGAGACCGCGGCGGTAGAAAGAGGCTCAGTAGAGACGTTAGGATTCACAGAGAAGGCAGCAGGTTCGGTAGAAATATCTGTGGGCCGAGTGGAATCAACGTCAACGGGAGGAATATCAGGTGCGTCGCGGCGAGCTGGCGTCCGATTCGGAGCTGGAGGAGATGCAGCGCGAGCAGGACTGGGAATCCTGGTATCTTCAGTAGGCAGAGGGGATGGCTGCCGAGTCATACGACTCGTCATGCTGGGACCGCCGGGCTTAACAGAAAGTGGAGCACTGCGAAAACAAAAAAGGTCAAGTTAAAAAGCAGAAAGAGAAAAACAAGAAGTGCGAGCAAAAGAAACTCACCCAGTGACTCCAGGCATGGTCTTGCGCCTGGGAGGATTCGGAGCGAACTTCTTCATTCGCTTCTTGGGAGCCGTCTCCGAGGCACCAGCGGGAGCCCCACGTTTTCCCGAGGTAACAGGGGGCCGGGAAGCAAGAGGCTCGGCGTCGTGAACCTGACCGGCCGGATTAGCTGAGAAAGTAGAAGCCGGAAATGCATAAGAAATTGGCATTGCGGCAACTACCTCTAGAACTTGGACCTCATCCGAATCACCTTCCTCTTCGTGGGCCGGGGTCTTGCCACGAGCACGAGCCGGAGCGAGATCTGACTTGGGGACGAACTCTTCAGAGTCCGGCTCCCCACTGTCCGGAGTATTCCGATCCGCAGGCCACGGGAGTGATAAAACCTCGGCGTCCTCATCCTTCTGCTCCGCAAACCTCTGTAAGACAAGAAAGAGGAAGATTAGCAAAGACAGTTGCGAAAGAAATTGGAAAGCAAAGCACTAATGATTAAGCTTACTTCGGGTGGGGGACGCTCGTGGGTGAACGGCTTCAATCCCCAAGCCCAATCCTCAGGCATCTCCGTCTTAAAAATAGCTCGGACCCGCTTGAAGATGAGGTAGTTGTCCAGCTCCACGGTCGAGACTCGATTGGGGTCAAGAGGACCGCTCATGTAGCAGAGTTTGTGTGTGCGTTTCTGGAATGGGCAGATTCGGCTGTTGACGAAAGTAGTCATCAAATCCTTGCCGCGTAGCCCGGCGCGGATCAGTTCCTTAAGCCGAATCTCAAAAGCCTCGGCCAAAGCGTGACTCTTCCTCGGATTATAGGTCCAGTTCTGCTTGGAAGGAGGACCAATGGAGAAGGCAGGGAGCCGAATCTTATCTTCATCCCCCCTGTTCTTGACATAAAAGAAGGACTTGTGCCACTTCTTGCACGATTCTAGCCCCACAACACGAGGAAATTCGGACTTCCTCCGAGGTGTGATGGATGCTGCCCCACATTGGGTGAGTAACTTCTCGGAGGGCTGCAGAGATTTGTCTGGGACGACGTTGGAGCGAATCTGAAAAAACTTTGACCAGACATGCACAGACTGCCACAGGCCGAAGTATCCCTCCGAGGCGGAGATAAAAGCCGAGAGAGAGGCAATGGCGTTGGCAGGGAGATGATGCGGCTGAAGGCCGAAGTAATCAAGAAACTCCCTAGCAAAGTAGCTAAGAGGAAGACCAAAGCCGCGTGCGAAATGCGACATGAAAACTACATACTCTCCCTCCCTAAGGTCTGGAGAGGACTCGCTGCCGGGTAAGCGACAAGCTACCTCGGCGGGAATCCGACGAGTCCGGATAAGCCACTCGATCTCGCGGCGAGTGACGGAGGAACCCTGCCATGAGCCCCGCTCGGGCCCAGATCCAGCATCGTTGTCCTCGACGAGCGCTGTAGCATCCCAATTGTCTAACAATTGTAATGCTACTTGGTCTAGTAATATAATGGCTACTTCAAATATATAATTGTTGCATCATAATTATATCATGCTCATGTCATCATGCCACCTTGCATTTGAGCATCATATAAAACCCCTTTTTGGTTTGGTTCTTATCTCATATGCAGTGTTAATTGTATTTGCCTCTTGATATTGTAGTTGGTTCTTGATATATTGGTTAATGCCCAAGTTGAGTTTGGGGCATATCTTTTATTCCACTCCACCACCTTTCTTTCACCACCTTATAATTCCACCATCCAACTAAATATGAGCTTTGCACTTTATTTGGGTTTTACCTCGAGCTCATGTGGGTTGGGATGGATCCAATTCTATTGTCCACATGCTCTCATCTTAGCATCATGTTGTTTTCACATTATTGGTTTATGAGAGCCACATGGCCACTTTTGCATGCCTTGTGAGTGGAACCCTTTTCCTAACTTCCATATGGTTTATTATGGAATTATGCTCATGTTGGGATATTTTTGGGACTATTAAACATCTAGTGGAATATACACACTAGCAAGTCCCAATTATAATCAATTGTGATCATCTCCATCTACTCCACTTGGGACTTTCTTCTACAATCCTTTTGCTTGGCTTTATTCCAACTTTGGGGAATGCATAAGAATGATGCCATGTTAATATTATTGTTTTCACAAGATTTAATCATGGCAATTATCATTTTGCATGGCCCATGCAAGAACCACCTTATTCTAGTCCTTTGGATTTTATCTGGTTCTTTTCTTGAGTGGATCACCTCTCATCTCTCTCCCCTCCTTTGGCTTGCTCTAGTTGGTCTTGATAAAAAACCACCACCATGAGCTACTCCAACAAACCTCACCATCTTTTATCTCTTCCACTCCTTGTCTAGGTCTTGCTTGCTCTTTGCTTGATCTTGCTTGATCTTGACAAAACCCTATACCTCACCCTCTCTCTCTTATCCTCTATCTAAGATCCTCCCTAATCATCTACCCTACCATCACCATACCCCCTCTCTCCTAACTCTAACCCTAGCATACCACAACTCCCCCTCTCTCGGCCTCTCTCTTCTCTCTATCTAGCTGGCCCCACCTGGCCACCCTCTCTCCCTGGACCCACCTAGCTACCACCACACCTAACCCTAACCCGAGCCCGCGCCTCTAACCCTAGCCGAGCCTCACCTCTCTCTCTCTAGCTCTCTCTCTGCCTGCATGGCCCCTCCAGCCCGAGCCTCCCCCTGCCTCACTGGCCTCACCTTGCCCCACCTGCAGCCACCTCCACCTGCCCTGCCCTGCCCCGAACCGAGCACGTGAAGGAGGAGGAGGAAAAGTGGCCGAAGCCACCTTTCTCTGCCCCACTTCCCCACGGCACCCCCTCTCCTCTCCCGTCCCTATCTACTCCCTCTCGGCTCTCCTCTGGCCTCTCCAGATCTGGCCGAGGCGCCCTGGCCTTCCTCCCTTCCTCTCCACCACCGGCTACTCTCTCTCTCGCCGGCCACCGTCGGCCTCCACCCCATCTCGTTGAACCAGACGTGCAGCCCGTCCGTGGAGTGGCCTGGTAGACCGAGGCGACCCTCTGCTATGCCCTGGACCGCGCCGCGAGGAGGAGACGGTCCCCTGTACCCCTGCACGCCGACGCGTCTCGCCGGAACCCTAGCTACGCTCGGCCTCTGCTTCGTCGACGATCGCCAGCGCCTCTGCCCGAACCAACTCCACCATCATCTCCTCGGTGAGCCCCTAAACCCCCTGGACATGTCCCGCCTCGCCGTACCGCCCTAGATCCGCCGGCCCTTCCGTCGAGCACCCTCGGTGCACCGACGAGCGTGCGTGTCTGCTCGCTCCCACGTCGCGCAAACCCTACCTAGGCCACGCCTACCTCCCTGACAACAACGCCAAGCCGCCGTAGTGGTCTGAGCCTCTGCGCGCACGCCCAGATCCTGCGTTCGAGCCCCCTCCCCGCGCCAGACGCGCACCGATCCGTCCGCGGCGCGAAGAAGAGGAACAGTACGGCGCTGCTTTTGCAAATACCCCCTCCGTTTTGTTTCTGCTTAACCCGCGGTCCACCGAGCCCACCGTCAGCCTCTCTGATAGTTTTGCGAAAACGCCCCTAGCCTTTTTAAATCTCAACCCGCAGCCCCTCTGGATCCGCGACGTGTCATCCGCTGGACGGCTGTGCGCGCAGTGGACCCGCATGTGCTCCGACCCCACCTGTCACTTGCTGTGGCTAGATCAAGCTGCGGTGAGAAAATGTTTTCTGCGCGCTGTGCTGCTGAGTCAGCGCTGGACCCACTGGTCAGTGACTGTGGCTAGCTTGGGGCAAGTAACAAAAGTATTTCTGTGATCTGTTTTAATTCAAATCTTTTTCAAATTATTTCAAATTCAAATTTAAATCTGTTTTCAAATAACTTTTAAATTATAAATCCAAATAATGCAAATGATATATGTTTTGAAATCAGAAAAATATGAGGAATTCAATTATGCCATCCAAAATATATTTTGAACACTTTATTTTCCAAGTTGATTAAAATTACAATAAAATGCCCTTTTACCTTAATTAATTAATAACTTTTGTTTTATAACTCCAAATTTAACAAATAATATGTCTAAAATGATTAGCTCGACGAGACCTTTCTGTTTATGCATTCCATTATCTGTTTTGCAGCATGCATCATATAAATATAATGTTTACAGCAACTAATATGAGGATAAAATGTGGCCAAAACTCAATAAAATGCTTTATTATTGTATTCCACACCTCACCCATGCCATGCTACCTTATTGCCATGCAAATTGTGCATCATTCATCATGGCATGATTGTTTGCTTGATGCATTTTATTCATATGCTTGCGCACTTTATTTATGTTGGCCCTTGTTTGTTTGGTTCTTCTTCGAATAGACGCTGAGCAGGGGATATATCAAGAGACCCAGGAGCACTACCCAGATCCTTCTCTCGCTTCAACTGAGCTGCCAGGCAAGCACTACCACATGCTTGCATACATATAGTACCTATTGCCTCTATCTTATTCTTGCATCATTGAGTCGCGATTGCATTAAACTGAATCCCAAGTACTGCATAACCTTTACTTTTAAACCCCACCGAAGCTTGTTCCTCCATCCCATGAGCCATTACTACAGGAGTTGTTTGAGCCATGCGAGTCGTAGAACAGCATGTGTAGGGTATGTGAGTGTCGGATGGATAACGAGGTACCTAAACAACTTAACCCGAGTAGTAATGGGATAACTAATGAAAGTGGCATCGGTGAGCCATATTCGCTATTTGGTTTTTCAGGCTCACTTGTGTCCCGTAGGACCCCGAGTACTTGATTCCTGTTCCTTGAATATTCGCGCTATCCACATCCGGGAGGCTTATGAACCCCCCTGAGCCAGAGCTTGATTCATTCTTATTTCTTGGGGCCACAAACTAGTTTGAGGTTTTATTTACTTCCTGTACTTATGCCATGCTTTACTGCTTTATTTAAATTGTGCGAGGTACTGCACACTGTACAGTTTAGGAAAGCGGAGTGTTTTCGCGGTATCGACAAGCCCAGTCACATTTTCGGGTTCCCAGTCGTTTACAGCCATTGGGGCAAACCTTGAGTCCATCTCGGAGTCGGCCAACTTCGTCGCGGGTAGCTTAATGGGGTGGCCCCCTGAAATATTTCTGAATCCTGTGATCGCTTTGTCGTGACTGCCTCGTTGGGTTTTGATTTGGTTTTTCCGAGGTTGATCGAGTGTGTGTTGCTATTTGTGCACCCCTGCAGGGTAAAACTTTCTGAAAGCCATGTCCGCGGTTATGGACGACTTGGAGCACAGTTTCTCGATCATAGACAAGAATAACTAAAGTACCGCTTTTAATTTGACTAAGTACCTGACTAGTAAATAGTACAACACTCATGGAATGGATAACAAAAATGCCAACGGATGGGGGGTTGTTCGTCCGCTTCCTCGTCGGTAAGCGAGGAGGAGGATGGATCTGTGGATATTACCGTTATAACTGTTGTTATTAATTCACGGACATCCGTCTATCTCTGGTTAGGCGGATGGTTAGCGAGTATCTATAGAATTGTTAGGGTTTATCTTTTGCTGCAATTGCGTCACCCCAGGTTGTGTGCCCTTTAGAGGCATAAAGACTTGCTGAGTACCCCTAGGGTCTCACACGATAAATTGTTTGATTCAGATGAACAGGTAAACTCGCAAGATGGATACTGGGTGGAGGAGACGGACGATGTTGGCAACGATCATTCGGTGTAGAGATTCCGGGAACGGGGATCCGTGAGATCTTATGCCGATTTGCTTCTTATCCGTACTCGGATCTTGTTTTCCGCTTCCGCTTGATACTCTGATGTTTGATGTATGAGGAGATATCCTAAACTATTATATCTATCTAGGATATTTGGATCTTGCCGTATGGCGTTGCTATATTTCCTTTCTTTTTAGATGGAATGGCTCTGATGTACTGTTGTATGGTGGCTTGCATACATACTCATTTGTGTATGTAGTTGATCCCTTCGCCTGCCGATTACGCCGCCCGTTCTTGTCCCGATGATTGGAAATGGTTAGGACGGCCAAAAGGTCTACCTGTGAGTGGCATTTGGGCCCCACCGTACTATTTTAACCATTTCCGCTCATCCAGGCTTGTAACTAGGAGCGTAATTCACCGAGGTAGTTACAAGCGCGCCACTGACAGAACTAGACATGAGATCGCCGGAGAAACTTGCGGAGGAAGAGATAGTGGCGGAGGAAAATCTAGAGCTACAGGGCCCCGTCGTGGTTCTACCCCAAAAACGGCGGCGGAGCAGAGAAAGAACTGTCGCACGAGTAAAGAAGAAGAATAGAGATCTCTAGAAGGAAGGCTAGGCAACTGGACCGGAAGAACTCACCGGCGACGGTGCCGGAACAAGCGAGCAGGGGTGAAGGCGACGGAGCAGTACGGCGGGACCTCTGCCGTTGAGGACTCAGACGAGCGCACGACGGCGGAAGCGTGAGCGGAGGCAGAGGCGCGAGGAAGAAGAAGGGCGCAGGTAAGCAAAGGGGGAAAGTGAATCCCTCAGCGCCACGCCCCTCTTTATAACCGCGCTGCTTGCAAGGTAGTGGGATCGTGGGTGTGGCTATTGACCGTGTAGATCGTGTAGGCAGCACGAACACACGACGATAAGTGGAACCGCACCAACGACCACACGATGGAAGAGAGAGCCACGATCCCCGATGGAAACGGCACGCGAGGCGTCGTAGTGCCGACGCGACGGGCGCAGCAGTAACTGTAGCCTATCAGTAAATACAATAGAGGAACAAAAAACTAGGGAAACAATGATGAGTATGACACGTAGGACGAGGCGTACGCGAGAAGATACGATGATACCTCGAATGAGAAAAAGGTAACTCGGAAACCATGCAGAGCAAAGGCCGAGAAACTGATACAACCCGGCCGAAGTTGTCGGCAGGGCCATACCAGCTTCGAGGACTAATGTTGGGGAGATAACCTCGGGTAGGCTAAAGATGGGGAAAGACGAAAGGGTGTTGCCCGTTGTGTTTCCGAGTTACAGTCTGCGTCGGCCCAATCCTGTAGAGGTCGGCCGGGATAGGGAAGGGCAGGACCCTTATGATAATGGCAAGGCATTACCCGGCCGGGATATTGCGTAGGTCGGCTGGGTTAGCCCGAGTAATCTTGATGCAGGTAAAGGACAAGCCGAGTTACGTGAGGAAGGGCCGAATGATACGAAGCTTGCAGGAGAAGGAGAAACCTAAAGTCAAACGCTAGCTGCAACCTAGAGAGAATCGGAGCGGAGCCAAGCACAAGAGACAAAGGCGCAGAGCGACAGAGGGGCAGAAGGAGGTCACGGAGGTGACAGTCCTGGAGCCCGAGGCACGCAGGAGGGGCCTTCTAGAACCTTGTCGTCATTAGAAGGACGACAGGGAAAGGAGGCCGCCGAACTACTATATTGGGACAAGCATATTCCTCGAATATGCTTGCCACGTCAGCCCTAAAGGAACCCAAGGCTCTCCTTTATAAGGAGGGGCTTGGACTCTAAGGAAGGATCGGCTCATTTTTAGTACCGTTAGGCTGGTAAAGTTCTTCCTTTCTACTTACATACAGCTCGAGGAGCACCTGTAGCCCGAAGAAGGAGAAATAAAGATCTTTGCCTTAGTCTTCTGTGTGTAGAATTAACTGCATCTTCCCTCCCCAGATCCCACTAGCATCCATTGGCCCATCACTTTAGCCTACCCATGGCATCTGCCGTGTCACCACCACGATAGAAATACTCGCAGTAAAAGTTTCCCTTACCAGTTCCACTCTTCAATAGCACTTCACTCCCCGACAACGGTGTCAGAAAATAGTCTTGATGACCCACAAGTATAGGGGGTGTATCGTAGTACTTTCAATAAATAGGAGTGTCGATCCCAACGATGCCAACTTTATAGCCACCTAGTTATGGTGTGGTGTTTGATGTCATCAAAGCATCCTTCCGGTGATGGTTTTTTTAGGGTAAAACAGTAGGGGAAAACCCCACTGTAATTTTTATAGATCATAATGAGTTACATAAGTAAATATTTACAACTTCAAGGCCACCTCAGAGAGGGAAAACAATACAAGGCTAACTATCTCCTATCCAAATTGTTGTTGATCCAGGCTTTGAAATCCTGGAAGTACTTTTTCTTGATTCTGAACAGAACCCATCTTAATTCTTGAGAAACAATAGCCCTCCATTCATCAGGGGAAGCACGCTTGTTGTTAAAGATTTCATTGTTTCTGCAAATCCAGATGCCCCAAGCCCCCAGTATAATAATTTCCATTGCAAAGGGGACTTTTAATCTGCGCTTTAAATCAGCCAAAGCCTCAAGGAGAGTTAAATCATTATCTCCGACAGGGCAGATGTCATCCCAACATGCTTTTGCAAAAGGGCAGTCCCAAAATAAATGATTTAAGGTTTCCTCACTGGCAACCAGGAAACAAACAATTATATGAGGTCAGAGAGAATCTTTTTCTCTTCAAAAGGTTTCTGGTGTTTAGTCTATCAAGGAGCAAAAGCTAGAAGAAGAACTTGTGTTTTTGCTGGCAAGAAGAATTCCATAACCAGGAGAAATGAGGTTGAACTGCAAAATGCCCAGATAAGGATGAATAGGCCTTTTTAACAGAGAAAAAGTCACTTCCCCAAATGTAGCTCCAATTGTATGTTTCTCTCTGAGTCCCCTCACTGATAATGTGTTCCAGGCACTAATAGTCAGATTAAGCTTGCTGAGACAGAGGAAGAAAGAAATGGTCCTGCATGTTGGGTGTCTGAATAAACTCACAGACAGAGATATGTGGATTTTTTGCAAAAGACAGTAAATGAGGAAACTTATGCTGCAGGCATTCTTCCTTCCGGTGATGGTGATTAGCATGATCTCATGGTCAAAGGAATTAGGTTACTATGTATCAGAAAGCTTATAGCAAATGAACTATTGAAATGACTTGATCTTAATGCTACACTTATCTATAGGAGTATGTCCATCATACCATTCTTCTAATGATATGATCTTGTTGTTAACAACATCTCAATGTTCATGATCGGAAAACCATAATCATCTATTAACTAACAAGCTAGTATTACAAAGAGGCTTTACTAGGGACTCTAATTTAGTTTACAAATCACACAAGTATTAATGTTTCCGGTTAATACCGTTATAGCATGAATGTAACCATTTATCATAAACACAAAGATATAATAATAACCACTTTTATTATTGCCTCTAGGGCATATCTCCAACAAGCCTTGCATAAAAGTTATTGAGAATAATATTATTAGGGAGTTCATGAATAGGACATTTAAGCATTAGTAACTTCAATATACCCCAAGCTTGAGCTGTACTCTCTCCATCAAGAGGCCAAAAGTTATATATAAGATTTCTATCCTTACGAATTTCACTGGGAGGATAAAATTTAGAGTAAAAGAGAGATGCCATCTCCTCCCATTCCATGGATTGTCCATTCTTCAGTAGCTTATACCATTCTTCAGCTCTCCCTTTCAAGGATATGAAGAGCAACTTCTTATTCACATGTTCAGTTGTGATACCTGCACACTTAAACAACCCACATAATTCATGGATAAAAAGCAAGTGATCACCAGGATGGACAGTTCCATCCCCAAAATAGTAATTATCCATAACACGATTAGCAATACTTGTAGGTATCTTAAAAGGATCTATCTCAACAAGAGGTGGTTCATCTACTACCCTAGCAGTGGTAGTAGTTTTCCCAAACAGAAAACCAAGTGGGTTATCCATATTGGAAACAAAGTAACAAGTATTAACAAGAGCAATACTCACAACAAAAGTTTCCTTTACCAGTTCCACTCTTCAATAGCGCTTGACTCCCCGGCAACGGCGCCAGAAAATAGTCTTGATGACCCACAAGTATAGGGGGTGTATCATAGTACTTTCGATAAATAGGAGTGTCGATCCCAACGAGGAGCAGAAGGTGCTGACCAGTGGTATGGAGCAGGAAATCCATGTGAATACTTAGCAAACGGATTTTTAGTGGTTTTCTGACAAGGCAACAAAACAAGGAGCAAGTAACAAAAGTAATGAACAAACAGAGCAAGTGGCCCAATCCTTTCTTAGCAAAGCACAAGCCGGTGGAAATACTTATAAGGACCAAACGTTCTCGAGGACACATGGGAATTCTGTCAAGTTCTTTCGCTTCAAATAGCTGAGTACTCTTCTCTGGTGTTTATAAGTGTTGTGTGGGTGAACCTGTGCTAACATACCGCCCTTCCTGGGACTAATACATACTTGCGATTAAACCTCCTACAAACATCTGTAACTACAGGAAAGTAATTAAGATATAATCAACTAAAGGAGAGATACTTCCACATGCAAACCAAACTATAAGTTAACCTCTCTACCATAGATATGAATCCACTAAAAAGGTAAAAGATAAAAGATAATGGTGGTGATACCGCGACACTCCCCCAAGCTTGGAACAAGCCAAGGGGATGACAAACCTGATGACGAATTACTCCCTTGGTGGTGGTGGTGTTCTTTTGTCATCATAAAACTTCCAAGGTAATGGTTCCCCATCCAAAAAGGATGTCCTTGTCTCCGCAATCCTGAAACTAGCAGCAGAGCTTATGCGATCAAATCTAGCCTCATACTCACAGTTTTGGTTCTGTATGTCATAGAGTTGTGCTTGCAATTGGTTGGTGGTCTGACGGAGTGAAAAGATCTCTTCTTGGAGCTTAGCTACTTCTCCCTCGTGCTTGGTGATGAGTTCTGAACTTATCTTGTGAATAACATCCACTTCTCATTCTGCCATCTTCTTGTACCTGAAAACTTCCTATTTCAATGCTTCCATCTTGTCTTCCAGACTGCCTTCTCCTTTAGGGCCTTGAACTTCTTTCATCTGTACCTTCCCCTCCTTGAGGATCAACTCTTTGGGATGAATCCTCAACTCATACATGTATGGGTTGAGGACGTCTACATAGGAATGATGACCCACAAGTATAGGGGGTGTATCGTAGTACTTTCGATAAATAGGAGTGTCGATCCCAACGAGGAGCAGAAGGTGCTGAACAGTGGTATGGAACAGGAAATCCCTGTGAATACTTAGCAAACGGATTTTTAGTGGTTTTCTGACAAGGCAAGAAAACAAAGAGCAAGTAACGGAAGTAACGAACAAACGGAGCAAGTGGCCCAATCCTTTATTAGCAAAGGACAAGTCGGTGGAAATACATATAAGGACCAAACGTTCTCGAGGACACATGGGAATTTTGTCAAGTGATTTCGCTTCAAATAGCCGAGTACTCTTCTTTGGTGTTTGTAAGTGTTGTGTGGGTGAACCTATGCTAACATACTGCCCTTACTTGGACTAATACATACTTGTGATTAAACCCCCTGCAAACATCCGTAACTATAGGAAAGTAATTAAGATATAAATCGAACCACAGCCTTAAACTCTGAGATCCTACACTCCCTTATGCAAAGGTGTCCTAACGGGGGTTCAGGTTTCTGTCACTCCGGCAACCCCACAATTAGTAGCCAAATACACAATGCATCCCCCTAGGCCCATAAATGGTGAAGTGTCATGTAGTCGACGTTCACATGACACCACTAGAAGAATAACACCTCAACTTAAATACTAAACCATTGAATAATAACTCATCACAGATTCACTACTAACAACATGACTTCTCCCATGTCCTCAAGAACTAAATGAACTACTCACAAGACATCATATGGATCAAGATCAAAGATGATATGAAAATGTATAACAATCTGAACATAAACAATAATCCAATGGTTCCACTCACAAGCATCAACTACAATAGTAATCAACACCGGGAAAGTTTCCCCTAAGAACTAAAGCAATATCCAACACAATTGTTATAGCGGGACGGAGTGGAGATGATGGTGCTGGTGGATATGATGGTGTGGATGATGATGATCCCGATGAAGCCTAGCTTGATGACGGTGTTGATGGCGACGGTCTCCCCTCTCCGGGAAGGAATTCCCCTGGAAGAAATCTGTCTGCCGGAGAGATCTTTCTCTCTCGGTGTTTTCCGCCCCCCAGAGGCGGCGGAAATCTATTTGTGCTCACTCCCCTAGGATTAGGATTCCGTAGGGAAGATATAGGAGAAGGGGTGGAGTCGGAGGCCAGGCAGGTGGGCCACACCTGCCCTAGGCGCAGGGTTGGGTGGGCCCGTGCCTAGGGGGTGTGGCCCCCTTGAGGCCCTTCTCCGTCCCTCCTTCTGGCTCCCTTCGTCTTTTGGTAAAATAATATGTTCCCATATTTTTCTGGTATTTTTCTGTTCTTCACGAAATTGCACCGAAACGCCTTCTTTTCTATTAGAATCCAGACTCTGGCAGTCCATCCTCCAGGAATCATCCAACATGCATAAACAGATGAAAAAGGCGTAAGTAATACCTCATAACAAGACAAATATCAATGAATAGAGGTAGATTATGATATGGAATGGTGATGCAAATTAGGCATATCAAACTCAAATCGGAAAAATGGGTCTTCATAGGATACCCTAAGGAAACTATTGGGTATTCCTTCTATCACAGATTCGAGGGCAAGGTTTTCGTTGCCAAGAATGGATCCTTTCTAGAGAAAGAGTTTATCGCGAAAGGTCTATGTAGTCAGAAGGTAGAACTCGAAGAGGTTGTAGAACCTTTTCTTAATAATATGGCGAGTAGCGCAATGCCGGAAGTCGTTTTGGAGTTGACTTCACCAAATGAAGAGGGAACTAATGATAATGATCATGAAGCCCCAAAAGAGAATACTACCAAACCTCGCAGGTCTAGCAGGACACGTACAACTCCCGAGCTGTACGGAAATCCTGTTATGAATTTCATGGTCGATGAAATTGATGACCCTACGACGTATGAAGAAGCGATGATGAGCCCGGATTCCAACAAATGGTTAGAAGCCATGAAATCCGAGATGGAATCCATGTACGAAAACCAGGTTTGGACCTTGGTGGACTTACCTCACGATCGAAAGTCCGTGGATAATAAATGGATTTTCAAAAGGAAAACTAATGTTGATGGTAATGTAACCGTCTATAAAGCTCGACTTGTCACAAAGGGGTTTCGACAAATTCAAGGAGTTGACTACGATGAGACATTCTCTCCCGTAGGGATGCTAAAGTCAGTTAGGATTATGTTAGCAATAGCTGCATATTTCGACTATGAGATATGGCAGATGGATGTCAACACTGCGTTCCTCAATGGAAACAATGAAGAAGAGTTGTATATGGTACAACCAAAGGGTTTTCTCGATCCTAAGGATGCTGACAAGGTATGCAAGCTTTAGCAATCCATCTATGGACTGAAGCAAGCATCCCGGAGTTGGAATCTTCGCTTTGATGAGGTGATCAAAGAGTTTAGATTTATCCAAACTTATGGAGAGGCTTGTATTTACAATAAAGTGAGTGGGAGCAATGTGACATTTCTGATATTATATGTGGATGACATATTATTGATCAGAAATGATATAGATCTTTTAAACAGTGTTAAAAGTTATCTAAACAACAAATTTTCAATGAAGGACTAGGTGAAGCGTCATACATATTAGGCATAAAGATCTATAGGGATAGATCTAGGCGCCTAATAGGGCTATCGCAAAGTACATACCTTGATAAGATTTTAAAAGAAGTTTAAAATGGACGGAAGTAAGAAGGGGTTCTTACCTATGTTGCAAGGTAAGACATTGAGTAAGCCTCAAAGTCTGGCTATGGCAGAAGAAGGAGAGATAATGGACAGAGTCCCCTATGCTTCAGCCATAGGCTCTATAATGTACGCCATGCTATGTACAAGACCGTATGTGGCACATGTTATTAGTTTGACTAGTAGATACCAATCTGATCCAGGATGGGAACACTGGATAGCGGTCAAGAATATCCTTAAGTACTTGCGAAGAACTAAGGATATGTTTCTTGTGTACGGAGGTGAAGAAGAGCTCGTCGCTAAGTGTTATGTCGACGCTAGATTTTACACCGATCCGGATGACTCTAAGTCTCAATCTGGATACGTATTTCTCATGAATGGTGGAGCGGTTAGTTGGAGGAGTTCCAAACAACCCGTGGTGGCGGGATCAACAACGGAGGCCGAATATGTTGCTACTTCGGAAGCGGCTCAGGAAGTAGTTTGTATGGAGTTCATAACCGAACTAGGTGTGGTTGCGAGCGCGTTGGACCCAATGGTGATCTACTATGACAACAATGGTGCCATAGACAATGCCAAAGAACCAAGGTCTCACGAGAATTCCAAGCATATTAAGCGCCGGTTTCACTCCATTCGTGAGCATGTCAAGGATGGAGATATAGAGATTTGTAAAGTACACACGGATCTCAATGTAGCAGATCCGTTGACTAAAACTCTCCCTAGAGAAAAACATGATCAACAAAAGAACTCCATGGGTGTTAGATTTATCACTATGTAACTAGATTATTGTCTTTAGTGCAAGTGGGAGACTGAAGGGAATATGCCCTCAGAGGCAATAATAAAGTGGTTATTAGTATATTCCAAGTATATGATAGATGTTTATTTTGCATGCTATAATTGTATTAATACAGAAACGTTAATACATGTGTGTTTAATAAACAAACAGAAAGTTTCTAGTTATGCCTCTCTTATAAACTAGCTCGTTGATTAACAAGATGATCAAGGTTTCCTGATCACGGACATTGGATGTTGTTAATAACAAGGTCACAACATTATTGGAATGGTGTGATGAACATTCATCCGTATAGCATTACAACCAAAGTCATTGAGTTTATATTGCTATAGCATCATACGAAGTGATTCTAATTCTTAGACCATGAGATCATGTCAATCACTGGCACTGGAAGAGTATCTTGATAACATCAAACGTCACACTGTAACAGGGTGATTATAAAGATGGGTTCAGTACTACTAAAGTGTTATGTTGAGGCCCATGGATCGAGAGTGGAATTTGTTCATCCCGATGACGGATAGATATGCTCTGGGCCCTCTCGGTGATATCATTGATTGGCTTGCAAGCAAGTGATTTGATCACTAGAATGTTATATAACGGGAACAAGAAAAGAGTACATGTCAATAACGAGATCAAACTAGGTATGGAGATACCGATGATCGAATCTCGGACATGTAATATATCGCGAGACAAAGGGATTAAGATACTATCGCAAAAGGTTCTCACGATCACAAGAAAGTCATCGTTGAATGTGTGGGAGTCAGTATGGATCTCTAGGTCTCGCTTCTGATTATTGATCTGAGAGGGGTCTCGATCATGTCCGCATTATTCGCAAACCATAGGGTGACACACTTAAGAGAAATCGACACCATTGGGAGCAAATATTTTCATGCTGAAAAGAATAACAAGCGCAGAAATTTATTTCACTAGACACCGAAACTGTTTTCGGGTGAAATTGCAGAAAGTGTTTCTGCATGTGAAATGAAATACTAGCAAGGGGTTATATATGAATGATTGTCATTAAAGTAATTGAAAAAATTCTGAATAAATAAAAGGAGTTTTATTTAAAGAGAGTTTGCATTAAATTTGGTGGGAATTTAATGGGAATTTGAGTGGGATTTTTTGAGTGGAGAATTGAAGGGGCATTTTGTGAGTGGATCTTCCACCCACATGAATGAAGGAGGGGAGGGGGCAGCCCCATGGTCGTCGGCCACCCCCTTGGGTGCCCCCTCCCTCTCTCTCACTCACACCTCCTCGTGAAGGATCTCTCTCCCCCTCTAGTTTATCCCCTATGGTCTCGGACTAGCGAGATACATGTTCCTGGTGGCTTTTCGGCAAGAAAGAGTTGTGCTTCCGCTGCATCGCTGGAGCAAGGAGGCGGAGGTTGCTCGGTGCCTCGAACGTGTGTGTGAGCACAGATGCGCCGCTGATTTGCGGCGCTAGGACTTCCTCTCAATCTTGAGATCGGCAAGAGTTCGTCTACATCAACCACGAGTTCAACCTCGTTAAGCTTTGTCGGTCTTAAAGGGTATATTCTCTACAGATGTATATCCGCCCGTTGCTTGTATCTAGTAGATAGATCTTGGTACTATTGCAATAATGGGAAGGGATATGACATTCATACCTTTGAAGACCAAGCGCGGTTAACGTACTGCAAGGAACATGGTTTAATAAGATGCCCTGACGCTAACCTCGAGGTCACGATGTCCTTGCGGCTCCATGACAACTCCTAGTACCGAAAGCACGGTACCGTCGGAGGGAGTCACACACGTACGATGCTTAATGATGACTCCCTTCTCTTTGTTCCAGTCGAGTTTGCGAAAGTAGGTCTCCTGGCTCCGAATCCTGCAGCGTGACGGTGCTCCGCGATGAATAACTCCTTGCTCGCACAACCCAGACAAGAGGGACATGAGAGAGAGAGGCGAAACATGCCTTTATTTATTTCTAGATGTTAATTGATGTGTATTAATCCTCGTATGGGCACATATTTATATAGGAGGAGGAAGGGGGTCCCTCCACCTTTAGGTTCCCATATAGGACTAATAAAACAAATTAAAAAGGGGCAAACTGGCTGTCGGACGGGTGGACCGCCTGCCCATCCGTGCCCAGCCCAGTTGGCCAAAGGCGGTGGCAGGAGGAGGCCTTGGGTGGGCCGGTCCAGGAAGCAGCCCGCGAGGGCGCAGCCTGTGGCGACGGCGGCCAGCGCCTGGCCTGGGTGGGTTGGCCTGGCGGATTGCCCCGTGCGGCAGCTAGCCACGGCGACGCCCAGGTGGGCCAGCTTGGCCACGGCTCGTTAGCAGCGTAATACCTGCCGCCCACGTGCGATGCTGAGTATCCACCGCTCATGTGGGTTGTTTTAAAAACAACCTTCTGCCTAACTTTTAGGACGTCATTTATAAATATTTATTTAAATATTATTATAATATATTAATTTATAATTAACATATTTAAATAACCATTTATCCGAAAACCCTTTTCTGGTCCTTTTCCTTATTATTTTTTCGAACACCTTCGGATCTCTCAGAACTTTTTTGGTTTCTCTCTTCTTATTTCTTCAGTGATTCAAACTAGCCATTAATGATCTCCAAGCTTCGTCAAGCCCTTAAGTGTTCTACCCAACAGTTCGAGAATACTACAGACATGCCCAAGACTCCTTTATGACCAATGATCAACAACGGGATCTGGATGTCCATAATGATCACCTGCGTACTCAACAATATTTGTTGTTGAACCGTAAACACTGTAAATTATTCCTTTTGTCTCTTCGATACTGTATTGATCGAGGTTTTGATCAAGTGACATCCCCATGTCAGTGTTCAACCTCGTACCGACAATACCTTTTTTACTCGATCCGATAAGTAATATCCCCGTGACCTAGTCACACGCTGTGCAGCTTATGGATATAACTTATCCGAGTGGGTTCGGAGTATCTTCCGCCACACGGATGGTCAAATCCCGCTCTTGACGCAGTTTCCTCAACCCGTTCCTTCGGATACACAACGACACCTTTATGATCACCATTTCACCGAGTGATGGTATGTGCCATCAAAACATCCTCAGGTCACAGTGATTTGATATGGTCTCACGGTCTAAGGAAAGAGTTACTATGTTTCTTAATCATCATAATGTGAACTTCGTGACCTGATCGCGATATGATGCTATAGATAGGGTATGTTCACTATCTCATTCCCCAATAAAATTACCTCATTGTCAATTAGGGCTGAGGCACCATCATGTTTAGGAAACCTTTGATCATCCGTTGACCAATGAACTAGTAACTAGAGTTTCACCAGGAACTATTGTTTGTTTATATATAACACGTGTATTGATGTTTCCCTATCTACAGTTATAGCATGATATAAAACTTAACCATAAACTTTATGAAATATGTCATCTAATATTTGATTCTAGGGCATATTACCTTCACAAGGGCCCTAAGCTCAAGCATGAACTCCGCCACAACCTCTCGTCCTCCGCCGCACCTCCCCTCCCTCCACCATGCTCGCCAAGCTCGAGTAGGGGACGACCACCGTCTCGCCCGTCGTCCCGACTGTTGGAATTATGCCCTAGAGGCAATAATAAAGATATTATTATAATTCTTGTTCATGATAAAGTTTATATTCCATGCTAGAATTGTATTAAGCGGAAACTTTAATACTTGTGTGGTTTGTGAACAATACCATGTCCCTAGTATGCCTCTATGGACTAGCTCATTGATTAATGATGGTTAAGGTTTCCTAACCATAGACATGAGTTGTCGATTAATAATGAGATCATATCATTGGGAGAATGATATGATGGACATACCCAAACTAAGCGGAGCATTTAGATCGTGTCATCGTGTTCATCTTTGCGAAGCTTTTCTTATGTCAAATATTATATTCCTTAGACCATGAGATAATGCAACTCCCTAGTATCGTAAGAAAGCTTTGAGGTCATCAAACATCATCCTATGAGAGGGTGATCATAAAGGTGTCTCTCAGGTGATCGGAAAGTACCTGTTGGGTTGTATGTATCGAGATGGGATTTGTCCCTCCCAAGTCGGAGAGATATACTTCGGGCCCACTCGGTAATCGATATCAACACCGCTTGCAAGCATGTGGTTAAGGAGTTAATCACAAAGTGATATCGGATTACGGAACGAGTAAAGTACTTGCTGTGAACGAGATTGAACTAGGTATGACGGTACCGACGATCAAATCTCGGGCAAGTAAAATATCGCGCGACGAAGGAAATATATATATGGGATTGATTGAATCCTGGCATCGTGGTTCATCCGATATGATCATCGATGAATGTGTGGGAGTCAATATGGGTTTCCAGACTCCGCTGTTGATTATTGATATAAGATCATGTCTGCATATTCTCGAACCCGAAGGGTCACACACTTAACATGTCTCGACGCTAGGATAGATTGGATAATTGGTTTATGAGTTTTTGTTCAGAGTCTCGGATGAGATCCAGGACGTCACGAGAGGTTTCGGAATGGTCCGGAGAATAATATTCATATAAGGCAATGCATTTTTTGGAGTTCGGAATTGTTTCAGGTTAATCGGTATTGTACCGGAAGCTTCTAGAACCTTCTGGAGGGGGACAACGTGGACCCACATGTCGGGAGGGGGCATGGGCCTATGAGGGAGTGCCCTGGTCATATTGGGCCAGGGGCACAAGGCCCCATAGGGCCTAGCCGGCCAAACACCTAGGAAACCCTAGGGGAGCTTCTAGAAGGGAGGGAGGGGGAACTTGCCCCCCACTCCTCCCTCCTTGGACGCCGGCCTATGGCTTGGGGGAGGGGCTAGGGCTGGCCGCCCACCCCTCTATATAAAGAGGGCTGGGGGCGCACCCTCCCCTACACCTCCTCCACAACCCTAGCCGCCTTGCTGCCCCTCCTCTCTCTCTCTCCCTCCTGACTGCGCGTAGGCGAAGCCCTGCCGCAGAAACTCTCCACCGCTTGCACCGCGCCGTCGCGTTTTAGATCCAATCCATATCTCCGCGCCACTTGCTGGACCGAGGAAGGAGGAGACGTCGAGGTGCCGCACGTGTGCATCTCTCGGAGGCATCGCCACTTGCGGTGTTAGATCGGATCGGATCGCGAGGAGGAGAAGCGAGTACGACTACATCACCCATGTTCCGTCGAACGTTCCGCTGTGCGAATCTTCAAGGGTATGAAGATCTCATCTATTCCCCCTCGTTGTTTGCATCTCCTAGATTAGATTTTGGCTTTCCCGTTCGCATCCATAGAATTTTTTTGATTTACTATGCTGCGAAACCCTTCACCGACCTGCGCCGCCATGATACGAGGACCGAGCATGGAGTTTCGACCGCCGGACTGCCAGTGCTACAAATGCGGGCGGAGGTGTTGCCAACCATGGTCACCATGCAAGCGACGGGCTAGGATGCTGATTTGAAGAATTTTTGTTTGCTATATGCCCCGTTCTATGTTTTGCACCACACGATTTCTGTAAATTTGCATCATATAAAGAAACTTTTTGCTAAATAACAGTTCTACTGATTTGCATTATAGAAAGGTTTTTCTTTTTGGTATAGAAGTTCTACAATTTTGAGTCATACTACAAATTTTTATGCTACAACCGTTCCGTGATTTTGCATCATACTTGGAGGATCTTTGTCAGATTTTTTTGCTACTATGCTCGATGTTACAAATGTTCTACTATAATATCTTTGGTTTTGTTAGAATAGTGTAAATTTTATGCTATGAAATCTTCGATAAGAGTCTTCGTCGAAGTCGGTCGCTATAATAGTATAATGTTTTTGCTTCATACGGTCTATGAATTTGCATTATTAGAAGAGTTTTTCTGCTACCGAGTTTTCGACGATGTCTCCGACAAGGTCTCTAGCAAATTCGTTTTGCTACAATTGCAAACTATTCGCAACAAGTTCGTCGGCTATGTCTCTGACGTGATCGTTTTTTTTTACATTAATTTTTTTCTTTTACTACATTAACACAAATATTTTGCTACGAGCTTTTCGGCCAAAATTGGTCTTTTTCTTTTTATTTAATGAGTAAACAATTTTTTTGCTACGGCAGAAACAAAAAATATTATAGTAGATCGGATCGGATCGCGAGGAAGGAGGAAACGTCGGGGTGCCGCACGTGTGCATCTCTCGGAGGCATCGCCACTTGCGGTGTTAGATCGGATCGGATCGCGAGGAGGAGAAGCGAGTACGACTACATAACCCACGTTCCGTCGAACGTTCCGCTGTGCGAATCTTCAAGGGTATGAAGATCTCATCTATTCCCCTCGTTGTTTGCATCTCCTAGATTAGATCTTGGCTTTCCCATTCGCAACATCGTTGTTGTGGGCGTTGATGTTTTCTGTTGCAAGCCTCTTGTTTGCGTACTTCTTATGACGCGGGATAGTGAGATCGAAGCGGTCCAGGCCAACCTTACGCGACCTCGTTCGCGAGACCGGCTCCGCACTTGACGTGTAGCTTGTTCCACACATGCGGCTGGTGGATGCCAGTTTCTCTCACTATAGTTGTCATGGGATTTACACCGGAGTTTGGCAACCATAATATCACCGTTGTGGCTTTCCGTAGGTAAGAATCATTCTTAGCTTGCTACTCCCATAAGCCACGTAAAACATGCAACAACAAAGTAGAGGCATCTAACTTGTTTTTGCAGGGAGTGTTTTCTGTGATATGGTATGGCCCAAGATGTGATGTGTATGTTGTATGCGATGATCATGTTTTGTAATGTTTCACGACTTGCATGTCGATGAGTTCACAACCGGCAGGAGCCATATGGTTGTCTTTATAATTGTGTATGACCTGTGTGTCAACTTCTTATACGCCATGTAATAGCTTTACTTTATCGCTAAGTAGTTAGCAATAGTTGTAGTTGCTATTCGTGGTGGAGGCAATCATGGTGGAGTGATGGAGATCATGTCGGCACGCACAAGATGGAGATCATTGCGCGAAGATTGGCTATACCATGTCACATAAAGTTATATGCATGTGATGTTTATCCTTTTTGTGTATCTTATTATGCTTATATCGCGACGGTAGCATTATAAGATGATTCGTCACTTAAAGATCAAGATAAAACTGTGTCCTCCCCATGTATGCACCGTTGCGAAAGTTCGTCGTGTTCAAGCATCACGTGATGATCGGGTGCTATAAACTCTACGTTCACATACAACGGGTGCAAGCCAGTTTTGCACACGCGGAAATACTTGGGTTTGACTTGACGAGCCTAGCATGTACAGACATGGCCTCGGAACACATGAACCGAAAGGTTAAGGATGAGTCATATGGATGATATGATCGACACTTCGTTGTCCACCATTGAAACCACATCTCTTCTCGTGAAGATCGGATTAGGTGTGGTGAATTTGGATCATGTTCACTAAACAACTTGAGGGATGTTGAATTTAGTGGGAGTTCATATAGTAATTTGATTAAGTTGAACTAGTTATCATGAACATAGTCTAATTTGTACTTGCAAATATTGTAGATCAAATGGCTAAGTCCAACTTCAACTTCAACGTTTTTGCTGAGAAAGAAAAGCTTAGAAACAATGGGTCTAACTTCACCATCTGGTTCCGCAATCTGAGAATCATTCTCGCCGGCGGTCAAAAGGACTATGTCCTTGAGGATTCGCTAGGTGACACCCCTGCTATAGATGCGCCGGCTGATGAGAAAGCTGTTTATCAGTCGCGCAAAGATGATTATGGTGTGATTAAGAGCACCATGTTGTTTGCTATGGAATCGGACCTTCAAAATCGTTTTGAAGATTACCCCGGGCCCTTTGAGATTCTTGAGGAGCTGAAAACTATGTTTCAGACTCAGGCCCGTTCTGAGAGATATGAGATCTCTGAGAAATTCTTTAACTGCAAGATGGAGGAAGGGAGTTCCGTTAGTGAGCACGCCATAAAGATGTCGGGCTACACTCAACGTCTTGAGCAACTGTACTGCAAGATTCCAGAGGAGCTCAAGATTGACAGGGTTCTGCAATCACTCCCTCTCAGCTACAAAAGTTTTGTAGTGACTCATAATCAGATTGGTTCCACTGATACGATCACCGAGCTCTTCGCTAAGCTGAAATATGCGGAGGTGGACATAAAAAAGGATAATCATGTGTTGATGGTCAACAAGCCCCTAGCTTTAAGAAAGGTAAGGGTGCAAAGAAGCCCTTCAAGAAAGGCGGCGGCAAGCGTGTTGCCCCTGCTGAGAAGAAGCTCAAGTCTGGACCTAAGCCGGACACTGAGTGCTTATATTGCAAGGACAAGGGTCACTGGAAGCGCAACTGTCCGAAGTACTTAGCGGACAAGAAGGCTGGCACCATCAAAGGTATATTTGATATACATGTTATTGATGTTTTCCTTACTAGCCCTCATTGTAGGGCCTGGGTATTTGATACTGGTTCAGTTGCTAATATTTGTAACTCGAAACAGGAGCTATGGAATAGACGACGGCTAGCGAGGGATGAGGTGACGATGCGCGTTGGCAACGGATCAAGAGTTGATGTGATGGTCGTCGGCACACTCTCCTTAGTTTTACCTTCGAGATTAGTTTTAAACCTCAATAAGTGTTATAATGTGCCTGCGTTGAGCATGAACATCATATCTGGATCGTGTTTATTGCAAGACGGTTATTCATTTAAATTTGAGAATAATGGTTGTTCCATTTATATGAGTAACATCTTTTATGGTCATGCACTTGCTGTGAATGGTTTATTTCTTCTGAATCTCGAAAGGGATGAAACACACATCCATAACATTGAGGCTAAGAGATGCAAGGTAGATAGTGATACTACTACTTATTTGTGGCACTGTCGTCTAGGTCATATTGGTGTAAAACGCATGAAGAAACTCCATTCTGATGGACTTTTGGAGTCTCTTGATTTTGAATCATTTGACACATGCGAACCATGCCTCATGGGCAAGATGATCAAAACCCCATTCTCCGAAATGATGGAGCGAGCAACAGACTTGTTGGAAATCATACATACCGATGTATGCGGACCGATGAGTGCTTCGACGCGCGGTGGATATCGCTACTTTCTCACTTTTACCGATGACTTAAGTAGATATGGGTATATCTATTTAATGAAACATAAATCTGAAACATTTGAAAAGTTCAAAGAATTTTAGAATTAAGTGGAGAACCATCGTAACAGAAAAATTAAGTTTCTACGATCCGATCGTGGAGGTGAATATTTGAGTTATGATTTTCTCACGCATCTTAAAGCAAGCGGAATCGTTTCGCAACTCACGCCACCCGGAACACCACAGCGCAATGGTGTGTCTGAACGCCGGAATCGAACTCTATTAGATATGGTCCGATCAATGATGTCTCTTACTGATTTGCCGTTATCATTTTGGGGTTATGCATTAGAAACCTCTGCATTCACTTTAAATAGGGCACCATCTAAATCCGTTGAGACGACACCGTATGAACTGTGGTTTGGTGCTAAACCTAAGTTGTCATTTCTTAAAGTTTGGGGATGCGAAGCTTACGTCAAGAAGTTGATGCCGGACAAGCTCGAACCCAAAGCGGAGAAATGCGTCTTCATAGGATACCCTAAGGAAACTATTGGGTATACCTTCTATCACAGAACCGAAGGCAAAGTGTTTGTCGCAAAGAACGGATCCTTTCTTGAGAAGGGGTTTCTCTCGAAAGAAGTGAGTGGGAGGAAAGTAGAGATAGACGAGGTTGTTGAACCTTCTCTTGAGTTGGAGAGTAGTGCAGCACCTGAAATTGTTCCAGTGCCGCCTGCACCAACAATAGAGGAAGCTAATGACAAGGATCATAAAGCTTTGGACGATGCTACTACTGAACGCCGCAGGTCGACAAGGTCGCGTGCCCCTCCTGAGTGGTACGGCAACCCTGTCTTAACTGTCTTGTTAGTAGATGACAGTGAACCTACAACCTATGAGGAAGCGATGATGAGCCCAGACTCTGAGAAATGGCTAGAGGCCATGAAATCCGAATTGGGATCCATGAGCGAAAACCAAGTATGGACTTTGGTGGACCCTCCTAGCGACCGAAAGGCCGTTGAGTGCAAATGGATCTTCAAGAGGAAAACGGACGCGGATGGTAATGTTACCGTCTATAAAGCACGACTTGTTGCGAAAGGTTTTCGACAAGTTCAAGGTGTTGACTACGATGAGACTTTCTCTCCCGTAGCGATGTTTAAGTCCATTCGGATTTTATTAGCAATTGCTGCGTTTCATGATTATGAAATATGGCAGATGGATGTCAAGACTGCGTTCCTCAATGGCAACATTGATGAAGAGTTGTATATGATGCAACCCAAAGGTTTTGTCAATCCTAAGGATGCTCATAAAGTGTGCAAACTTTAGCGTTCCATTTATGGACTGAAGCAAGCATCTCGGAGTTGGAACCTTCGTTTTGATCAAGTGATCAAGAGCTTTGGATTTGTTCCAAATTGCTACGAAGCTTGTATCTACAAGAAAGTGAGTGGGATCTCAGTGACATTTCTGGTACTATATATGGATGGCATATTGATTATTGGAAATGACATTAACATGCTTAACGATGTGAAGAGTTATTTGAACAAATGTTTTTCAATGAAAGACCTAGGTGAAGCTGCTTATATATTGGGCATCAAAATCTATAGAGATAGACAAAGACGCCTGATAGCTTTAAGCCAGAGTACATACCTAGACAAAGTTCTGAAAAGGTTCAGAATGGATAAGGCAAAGAAAGGTTCAGTGCCTATGTTGTCAGGTAAGATATTGAGCAAGGCTCAATGTCCAGCTACGGTAAATGATAGAGAATCTATGAGCAAAGGGCCTTATGCCTCGGCCATAGGTTCTATCATGTATGCCATGTTGTGTACTAGACTGGATGTGTCCAATGCTCTTAGTTTAACGAGCAGATACCAAAGTGATCCAGGAGTGGAACACTGGACAGCCGTGAAGAACATCCTAAAGTACTTGAATAGGACTAAAGAAATGTTCTTAGTCTATGGAGGTGATGAACAGCTCGTCGTAAAGGGTTACGTCGATGCTAGTTTCGACACCGACAAGGATGATTCTAAATCTCAGACAGGATACGTTTATGTTTTGAATGGAGGAGCTGTGAGCTGGAGAAGCTGCAAGCAAAGCGTGATCGCGGGATCTATAGTAGAAGCAGAATACATGGCTGCTGCAGAAGCATCAAGTGAAGGAGTTTGGATTAGGAACTTCATCACTGAGCTTGTCGTGGTTCAAAGTTCCTTGGACCCACTGGAGATATTGTGTGACAACACTAGCGCCATAGCACTAGCTAAGGAACCAAGATATCATCCAAAGACCAAGCATATCAACCGCAAGTTTCATATAATCCGAGATTATATAGCAGATGGAGATCTGAAGATTAGCAAAGTACATACAGATCTGAATGTCGCAGATCCATTGACTAAACCTCTTCCACGTGCAAAACATGATCAACACCTTAGTGCCATGGGTGTTAGATTGTTGCCAGATATAAACTAGATTATTGACTCTAGTGCAAGTGGGAGACTGTTGGAATTATGCCCTAGAGGCAATAATAAAGATGTTATTATTATAATTCTTGTTCATGATAAAGTTTATATTCCATGCTAGAATTGTATTAAGCGGAAACTTTAATACTTGTGTGGTTTGTGAACAACACCGTGTCCTTAGTATGCCTCTATGGACTAGCTCATTGATTAATGATGGTTAAGGTTTCCTAACCATAGACATGAGTTGTCGATTAATAATGAGATCATATCATTGGGAGAATGATATGATGGACATACCCAAACTAAGCGGAGCAATTAGATCGTGTCATCGTGTTTATCTTTGTGAAGCTTTTCTTATGTCAAATATTATATTCCTTAGACCATGAGATGATGCAACTCCCTAGTATCGGAATAAAGCTTTGAGGTCATCAAACATCATCCTATGAGAGGGTGATCATAAAGGTGTCTCTCAGGTGATCAGAAAGTACCTATTGGGTTGTATGTATCGAGATGGGATTTGTCCCTCCCAAGTCGGAGAGATATACTTCGGGCCCACTCGGTAATCGATATCAACACCGCTTGCAAGCATGTGGTTAAGGAGTTAATCACAAAGTGATATCGGATTACGGAACGAGTAAAGTACTTGATGTGAACGAGATTGAACTAGGTATGACGGTACCGACGATCAAATCTCGGGCAAGTAAAATATCGCGCGATGAAGGGAATATATATATGGGATTGATGGAATCCTGGCATCATGGTTCATCCGATATGATCATCGATGAATGTGTGGGAGTCAATATGGGTTTCCAGACCCCGCTGTTGATTATTGATATAAGATCATGTCTGCATATTCTCGAACCCGAAGGGTCACACACTTAACGTGTCTCGACGCTAGGATAGATTGGATAATTGGTTTATGAGTTTTTGTTCGGAGTCTCGGATGAGATCCAGGACGTCACGAGAGGTTCCGGAATGGTCCGTAGAATAAGATTCATATAAGGCAATGCAGTTTTTGGAGTTCGGAATTGTTTCGGGTTAATCGGTATTGTACCGGAAGCTTCTAGAACCTTCCGGAGGGGGGCCAACGTGGCCCCACCTGTCGGGAGGGGGCATGGGCCTATGAGGGAGTGCCCTGGACGCATTGGGCCAGGGGCACAAGGCCCCATAGGGCCCAGCCGGCCAAACACCTAGGAAACCCTAGGGGAGCTTCTAGAAGGGAGGGGGAAACTTGCTCCCCACTCCTCCCTCCTTGGCCGCCGGCCTAGGGCTTGGGGGAGGGGCTTGGGCTGGCCGCCCACCCCTCTATATAAAGAGGGCTGGGGGCGCACCCTCCCCTACACCTCCTCCACAACCCTAGCCGCCTTGCTGCCCCTCCTCTCTCTCTCTCCCTCCTGACTGCGCGTAGGCGAAGCCCTGCCGCAGAAACTCTCCACCGCTTGCACCGCGCCGTCGCGTTTTAGATCCAATCCATCTCTCCGCGCCACTTGCTGGACCGAGGAAGGAGGAGACGTCGAGGTGCCGCACGTGTGCATCTCTCGGAGGCATCGCCACTTGCGGTGTTAGATCGGATCGGATCGCGAGGAGGAGAAGCGAGTACGACTACATCACCCATGTTCCGTCGAACGTTCCGCTGTGCGAATCTTCAAGGGTATGAAGATCTCATCTATTCCCCCTCGTTGTTTGCATCTCCTAGATTAGATTTTGGCTTTCCCGTTCGCATCCATAGAATTTTTTTGATTTACTATGCTGCGAAACCCTTCACCGACCTGCGCCGCCATGATACGAGGACCGAGCATGGAGTTTCGACCGCCGGACTGCCAGTGCTACAAATGCGGGCGGAGGTGTTGCTAACCATGGTCACCATGCAAGCGACGGGCTAGGATGCTGATTTGAAGAATTTTTGTTTGCTATATGCCCCGTTCTATGTTTTGCACCACACGATTTCTGTAAATTTGCATCATATAAAGAAACTTTTTGCTAAATAACAGTTCTACTGATTTGCATTATAGAAAGGTTTTTCTTTTTGGTATCAATTTTAAGTCATACTACGAATTTTTATGCTACAACCGTTCCGTGATTTTGCATCATACTTGGAGGATCTTTGTCAGATTTTTTTGCTACTATGCTCGATGTTACAAATGTTCTACTATAATATCTTTGGTTTTGTTAGAATAGTGTAAATTTTATGCTATGAAATCTTCGATAAGAGTCTTCGTCGAAGTCGGTCGCTATAATAGTATAATGTTTTTGCTTCATACGGTCTATGAATTTGCATTATTAGAAGAGTTTTTCTGCTACCGAGTTTTCGACGATGTCTCCGACAAGGTCTCTAGCAAATTCGTTTTGCTACAATTGCAAACTATTCGCAACAAGTTCGTCGGCTATGTCTCTGACGTGATCGTTTTTTTTTACATTAATTTTTTTCTTTTACTACATTAACACAAATATTTTGCTACGAGCTTTTCGGCCAAAATTGGTCTTTTTCTTTTTATTTAATGAGTAAACAATTTTTTTGCTACGGCAGAAACAAAAAATGAGGATTTTAATATAAAGATGGACACGTGGCGGCAGGAGCAGCCGGAAGTTGCCTATCGCTCCTGGCCTGCGGAGGACGCTCAGTACGTCGAATTGTGTCATCCAGTTCCGTTAGGCCGACGGTTAGTGAACTTTGTTTCTAGAACCCTCTCAAGAAACGAAATCCTTCCATTTGGCCCCAAACGGCTCCCCCTTCCCCTTCCTCTCCGCCGTAGCCACGCACAGCAATCCCGCAGCAATCCTGCAGCGTCCTCGCTCCCCTTCTCCCACAGCCCCTCCGTGAGCAAATCGGAATCTCCCGGAGCGTCTTCCTCCATATCTAGGCCCTTCCTCCTCGCCCTCCCCTCCCACCCACCTCATCGAGTTGAACATGGCCCCAACGGTATGGAGGGACCTCCCGGCAGAGCTCGTCACGGAGGTGGCGCGCCGCATCACCTGCACCATCGAGCGGCTTTTCATGGCGCGGGCGTGCCGCGAGTGGAGGCTGGCTGCCCTCCTGCCTCGCCCGCAGCAACTTCCATGGCTGCTTCTACCGGACGCCACAATGGAGGTGCTCCCCTCCCCTCCTGCGGAGGGAAGCACACGGACGGCGGAGTTTTACTCCGTCCTCGCTGGGAGCACTTACAGGCTCCGTGTTGCCCACGAGACGGGCGGGGCCCGATTCTTTGGCTCCTTGGACGGGGGGTGGATTTTCTTGGCGTACGGACAGTCGGAGCGGCACGGCCTGCTCAACTTGAACTCCGACGATCGACCCAGGTTCCGCCTCCCGGACTCCGTCTCGGGAGCACCAATGCGGATTATTGCTGCTACCCTCTCCTCTGGGCCAGAGCAGGCGGGCCACGTGTTCGCTGCCGCCATCACGGACACGCTGCGGCAGCTGGCCTTCTGGCGCCTCGGCGATTCCGTGGCCACCAGCGAGATCCGGGGAAACAATGCTGCGCCTTGGAATGTCCTCGAAGATCTCCTGTATCATGACGGTACGTTCCAGTTCCTCACCAGCGAGGGGGACATTCTTATCTGCACGCCCAGCGTGCAACAGGATGCCAGAGGGCAGCAGCGCCTAGTCATTGACTTACAGGAGAGGCACTTCGACCTGGGGCAGCACGGCCAAATGTTTGTCCTGGATGGCCACGGCCGTGCAGGTCTTCTTATCACAGCCCGCTACCTAATTCAGTCCAGAGGGGAGACCTTGATGGTCGTCAGATACGCTCGCCCTGTTGAGATGAATGCTTGCGAGTTCAGTGTTCATCGACAGGTAGAGCACGGCGACGGCTTGGGAAGACACTGGGAAGAGCTCCCCGCATTGGACGGGCGGATCATGTTCATGGCACGGGGATCCTCCAGATGCTACGACGTCGAGAACTTCCGGGCGCTCAGTCAAGGCGTTTACTACCTAGACGATCGGGACTCGGGGAATCGATTCGTCTTGCAAGATGATGACGATGGATACAGATGCCAGGACAACGGCAGGTACAGCTGGTCTGGTTGGCCACTTCGTCAGCACGAGGCCGAGGCATGGTTCCCAGCAAGGGAGCCTTCAGACTACTCTTCTCCAATTTGGGTGCTCCCTTGAGCCGCCCTCTCACCGCCTATCCTCCCCCTAGTTTGGATATATTCATTCTTTTAGAAATATATAGGTAGATGGATTCTTTGGTGTTTTTGTCATTGCATCACGAACACAGCTCGCTGTTTGACATAAAAAGATAATGTATCGCCCATCGATCAGTTGCGAATGTTTGTCAATAACAGAGAAGACAACTCTATGTTACTCCAATCGATTGCTTGTAGTGGTGACTGCTGTGGCTCCTCAAATGCTTCAAACAGGGTACACTTTCCCTATACTTGTGGGCGGACTCCATTTAGTTATCATATTCAAAATTTGCATAATTTTAACCGTGTATATATTAATTGGACTCGATTTAGTCCAAAATTAGATTTGGCATCCAAATTAAATGAATGTGGGCAACACATGAACGTTGGTCCCACTTGCAGGAGAGTAGCTACTCTCGAAATTTGCACTTAGACCCTCCCTGTAACGTCCATTACAGCACACTTAATTGCAAGTGAATTTGTACACTGAATTTTCTCTCATATTTTTCATTGCTAGAAACAATGCCATCAAGTTGATTAGTACAAAACATTGGTAGAAACACTGTCACCATCTCGAGATACTTGCTCATTACTGCATACCACAAAGGTTGATGATCTGAACAATAAGCACATGCCTAAAAGAGACAAATCAACTTCAATACTCCTAAGATATTCTTCCTACATCAAAACAAAGCCACCATAAGCAAAATAATCTTCTCTGCATCTGAATTACCATTTCAATTCAATGTATAAATTTATTTGTAATTTAGTGTACCGCAACGGAGTCACACAGAAGGGGCTAAGTGCAATTTTTTAAGGTAGTTGCTCTCTTGCGAGTGAGACCAACGTTCATGTGTCTTCCATGTAAGCTTAATTCCGACGACAAATCTAATTTATGACTAAATCGAGTCTAATTGACACATATACGGTCAAAATTCAGTAAATTTTAAGTACGAGGGCTAAATCAAGCCAGACGACACAAGTACAAGTACTGCTACTGCATTTAAGTCATATGAAAATAATGGAGTGTCAAGTGTGTAGTACATATGTTTTGGTCAAACCAAAATAGTCTAGATTCATATTAGATATATGGTGGAGAAGAAACCATGATTAATTATCTTCAAAAAGCATGTCTAGGAGTAGGAGTCAAATATTTGAGGCGGTTGCGGGCTTCAGCTCCGATGTGTGCTCGTGTTTGTTAGCCGAATTCTCTGCCCATGGCCCTCCTAGCTGGATATTTACTCTGCGGTGAACTGATGTGATACTACCTAGTCATAGATTATCGTCAACTCTAGCTCACAACAGCATCTCCAACCACAAGAGAGCTGCTTCCATCGCTTGGGAGCGCCGACACGAGTGGCCCCTTTCGGGCGCGCCTCTCTACCCAGCGGCAATTCCTAAGGACGGCTCCCTACACGATTTAGACAAATTTGAATCAAAATATAAATTAATGTCTAAGCCATTCAAAACCCCGTCCACCAAAATGTCGCTAAGTCTAGCCAAAATTTACGGTTCCCAAATTGATAGTACGATACTACTCGCTGGTGGATGTCGGCTCTTGTGCTGCCTATTCCGGTGAGGTTTGCGCCATCGTCTCTTCCGATGGTGGCGTCACAGTTCTCAACAGTGGTGATGGCAATCGCCTCTTCCTGATGCCCATTTCTAGCAGGATGTTATGGTGGATCTTGTCATGCGTTTCCCTTACCTCCTCGTCGTACATCGATATTCGGTGTGTTCGACTAGATGTATTCCCTGCCCAAATTTGGGGCAAGGATGGGGCGGCCTGAGCGCGTGTGGTCGTTTGGGTCGCATCGCTAAGACAGTTTTTTGCAGTAAGCTTGTCCGGCCGGACATGTTTGGACAGGTCGTGGTCATTTGGTCGGCCCGATGGAGATGTCTTAACTTCGTTTAATGAACATTGCAATTGTTGGTTTGCACATCTGAACGAGTAAATTCCACTCTGAACTACATACCCATTTCCTTATGAAAGTTTGAACCAGAATTTTTAATGCAAGGATCAAGTTTGAACATTTAAAAACAAAATTCAACTAGCACATGCCATACTTGCCGGTTTGCATATTTGGATGGGTAAACTCTACTTTACACTACATTCTTGATCGTTGGATTATGGCATTATGGCCATATCAGTGAGAATTGAAATGGCACATTGAGCGAATCGTTGGATTATGCATCAGAACGGTATTGAGCACAAGGTTCTAGTTTGTACACTGAATGGCGATATCACTCCTAAATGAACACCGGATGGTTGCCAGCCTCATCGTTGGATTTTGCACCAGATCGGAATTGAACACAAGGTTCTAATTTGGAGCATGAAATGGCACATCGAGCGACCTGTCATGGTGATCTGGCACATAAGGTGGTAGGCAAGAGAACCTGCTAGCACGCACAACGACAAGGCAACCGATAAGGGCAAATGCAAGTCTAACGTGTAAGGTAGATACCATGCATGGCAAGACCACACGATGGCTCTATAATTCGGATATGCAACATCTTCTCCCATTCTATTTTTTTATATTATTTTGGCCTGGTCACTTGATGTCAAGTCAATTACATCTCCTGATAGTTCTCTCTGTATGCAAACTTCCTCTCTCCTCTCGCCCGTCCTTGCTTTCTTAAAAGATCCAAAACTTGTTTATATCATATAATTTGAATTAGATTTTTGTTTTACATTTTAATTGCATATTTATGATCCAAATAAAAAGGACTTCAAAACAAGATCAATTTTGAATATGTTCTAACAAGTTTTAAAAATTAAATTTTGA
This sequence comes from Avena sativa, assembly GCA_916181665.1. Lineage (NCBI taxonomy): Eukaryota > Viridiplantae > Streptophyta > Magnoliopsida > Poales > Poaceae > Avena > Avena sativa. Next base: position 20,565,975 of record OV702297.1, read on the forward strand.
AACATGATGAAACTCTACGGAACTTGGTGAAAATACATGTACACATGCAAAATAAAGTTACGTAATATACTACAATAAATTTGAAATATATTCAGTATAACTAGTTTTATATTTATGTGACATGTTGTTTTAGTAGTTTTTGTGGCTTCGTAAAGTTATATCAAGTTTCAGTAAGTACCAAACCTAAAAATTTATCAAAAACATATTCAATATAACAAAATTTATATAATTTTATCATAAATAAAAAAACTCATTCATACAATTTTCCCATAAACGCAAAAAAATATATTCAATATAACAAGATTTATTAAAAAATGCTGAATCGAGATAAAATATTTTGAAACATTTGTATTATACTATGAAGCAATGATGCACATTATCACACAATGTAACATTATGACACACCATGGTATACAATGCTACTTTTTTCTACATGTAAAATAAAACAGATGACCATGAAATACAACAAGTTTATGAAAATCTTGTTTCATTAAGTATCATCAAGTGTCACATTTTTAAATTTAAACATTGTCAAAATATGTGCAATATTGGTCATGTTTTGAAGCTCTAATATTTAGGAACTCAAATGTTCAAACGGTCGGATTTTTTGATTCAAAATCTATGGAGGTTTTAAGTTTATAAATGGATGAATATGCATACATATATGTAGATGAATGTGTACTATAGGCTTTGCATGCAATGGTACATATCTGACAAAAGGGTGAATGAGAGAGAAGGTGGACCCATGCACAATATATCGCATGCATGCTAGAAACACCACTCTGAACCGACAAGGTGTACCTCCGCTGTGACGCCTATGAGACCCTGGCGCATGGCTCAATAGGATTGATAGGAAACCCATAACAACAAGTTGCAACTTCTTTTCCGAAAGCTCATTCGAAAAGAACTCTAAGGTTAAGCGTGCTTGGCCTAGAGCAATTCTAGGATAGGTGACCGACCAGGAAGTGGGTACCGGGTGCACACGAGTGAGGACAAAGTGCGCAGAAAAGACTAGTGTTGGTCTGTGAGGTTAGTATAGAGATCCTATTGAGCTGCCAGAAGTGACAGACGTCGGTCCGGAGTGCCCGGGGGTGTTACAGAGTGGTATCAGAGCCGACCCTTGCAGTTACATGGGCGTGTGCGGGTCAGTGGCGGACATGTGTAGCATGACGCGTGTGGCCCGAAGTGGACACGGCATGGCAATGTGCCGGCACTGGACGCACAGACGTGTGCCAAGAGGGGACGTTCCTGGCTTGTGGTTGATCAACAAGGACGTCGATCTTCTAAGGGTGGGTATATGCGAGACCCTGGCGCATGGCTCAACAGGAAACCCATAACAACAAGTTGCAACTTCTTTTCCGGAAGCTCATTCGAAAAGAACTCTAAGGTTAAGCGTGCTTGGCCTAGAGCAATTATAGGATGGGTGACCTACCGGGAAGTGGGTACCGGGTACGCACAAGTGAGGACAAAGTGCACAGAAAAGACTAGTGTTGGTCTGTGGGGTTAGTCTAGAGATCCTATTGAGCTTCCACAAGTGACAGACGTCGGTCCGGAGTGACCGGGGGTGTTACAACGCCATCCCTTGTGACTAGTTCGAGGTGGCCTTCCTGGCCGTGGAGCTCTCGATCGTCGATCACACCGGGCAAGAAGTGACTCGGGCTCACCATGGAGCCACGCTCACGCCAGGGTGGTGCATGTCGACTAGTACCCTGTCGCCGCCATCAAGGCGTGAAAACCCGAGCTCTCCGCGTCCTCTCGGACAGGGCCGACCCATAGGGCAAGGTAGAGGGGCGCTCACCCCAGGCCCCATGATGAAGGGGAATGACCCACAATTTTGCTTATGTACCCATATTAGTCTATTACTTTTGAGACCTAACAATGCAAAATAATTCTAGAAAATATGTATGATCCGAGATGTAGCCTACAATGAATATTCTGACTCTTATTCCCGAAAAATAGTCCAACATTTCTCTGGTCTCTCCAAATATGTAGCAACACTGGCCCTCATGTGCCTTTATAATTTTGTGAGTATTTATTATTAGCACTAACGAACCAATCATGTAACTATACAATTCTGGAAGCATCTCTCATCTCCTGTTGGGGGGGTGACCCTAGATAGGGTCAAGATAAGTAAAAGGGTAAAAAACCCTCATAGAATTAGACCAGGTCAAAGAGTGATCCGGCCGAATCATATAGAGGTCGGCCGGATAAGGTCCAACCTATTCCTATTCAGGTAACTAAAACCTGATTCGGCCAACATATGAGTTATGTCGGCTCACAACTATTACACATAATACATGCAGGTTGAGGTTAGGACGAGTCATGCGGGTCAAGGCCGAGTCAGGGGAAGCTTGCTCGAGAAGGAGAAGAGGAGCCTCGAAGTCAACACTACGCACTGTCTCTACTCAGGAATCTGCATAGTGCCAAGCGCTACAGACAAGAGACAGAGCGACAGAGGAGCAGAAGAAGGTCACGGAGGTTACAGTCCTCAAGCCCGAGGCTCACATGTAGTGGACTCTGAGTCTTTGCCATCGATAGAAGGGGGGAACGAAAAGGAGCCCGCCGAGTTACTACTTTGGGACAATCATATTCCACGAATATGCTTGTCCACGTCAGCCCTAGAAGGAACCAGGCCACTCCTTTATAAAGGGGGAAGGGCTTCCCGAGGGGGGATCGATTCATTTTTACTTGGCACTAGTAGTAGCTTCTTCTTCCTCTCGCTCAAACAGCTCGAGGAGCAAGTGTAGCTCCATTGGTGTAGAATAAAGATTGAGTTCCAGTGTTTTGAGTGTAGAAACCACTACATCTTCCCTCCCTGGATCCCACTAGCATCCATTGGCCCCCAACTTAAGCCTATCCATGGCATCTGTCGTGCCACCACCACGACAGTTGGCGCCCACCGTGGGGATAGCAGCGTGCTAGCTGAAGTCAAGATCCGGACGGGAAACTTCATGGGCACTGGCGAGCGCATCGTCTCCGGTTTGGTCTAGAGATTCGACATCTAGGACTACATCAGTGACAATGCTGTCAGCTTCGGAGCATCGTCGCCCCCACGGAATGGTGTCTTCATGAACCTTGGCACCCACAAGATCTACGTCGGCCTTGATACATCTCGCGTCTACCCGCGCCGGGTCATCCTCGCGGGAGAGCCTCCCTTCAGGGCTGCTAGCGACCCGTGTACCACTTGTCCCATAGGTAGTGTTGAGGTGATGATGATGGCACCAGCACCAACAGCAGGAGCAGGAGCTGGACCAAGCAAGAACCCGACGACGTCAGATCCGGCAACGACAAAGCCGGTAGTTGCAAAGTAGGCAACAACAGACCCGCCAGCGGCAGATGCACCCGAGGTGCATGAGTTAACCCCCAAGACAACTAGGGTTAGGTGGCCTCCCCTGGAAAGGCCAAAGAATATCTTGCAGGAAGCCATAGATAACCTAACAACACCAGTAGCACCCATTGTAAACCCGACAAATGCACAGGACGAGTTAGAAGAGACTAGGTTAAGAATGTTAGAAGAGTCTAAGAAAGTATCTGCACTACATGTGTCCTTTAATTAGACCTTGCGAGAATATGCTAGGGAAAACAAGATAAACACCAATCCGACTCAGCTGGATGGTGTGAGAATGAAGGGAAATAACCTCCTTAGCGATATTGACAAGGAGCATGAGTCTCAACAGGGCGATTTAGCCGACCTAGGTCTGCCGAGGTATAGTACCCCAGCAAAGAACCTCAGAGTGGCGAATGTTATAGCCTCAGAATTGGAGGGTTTGACCGGCGAAGCCCGACAAAAGCAACATGAAAGAGTGAATGACCTGGTACGCATCGCGAACCGGCAAAATGAGGAGATACTTGATGACCCACACGTATAGGGGATCACAACAGTCTTCGAGGATAGTATTACCCAATTTATTGATTCGACACAAGGGGAGACAAAGAATACTTATAAGCCTTAACAACTAAGTTGTTAATTCAGCTGCACCTAGAAATAGTTCTTGCTCACAGAAGTTTATCAGTAGCAATAGTTTTGTAATAACAATAGCAAAGTAACAACAACAGTAAAACGAGAGCAATAGTAACAGTAGTAGCAAACAGTAGGATATGAATGCGGTAGGCATAGGGATGAATGGACGGGCGTTGCATGGACAAGTCTAAACATGTAACTTCAAGGTCTAGGGCAATTGCAAATAAATAAGATAAAGTATCCAAGTACTAAACAATCATAGGCATGTGCTCCATATATAGTCATATGTTCTCGCAATGAGAACTTGCACAACATCTTTTGTCCTGCCAGCCCGTTGCAGCGGGGCCTCAAGGAAACTACTGGCAATTAAGTGTTGGAATTATGCCCTACAGGCAATAATAAAGATGTTATTATTATAATTCTTGTTCGTGATAAAGTTTATATTCCATGCTAGAATTGTATTAAGCGGAAACTTTAATACTTGTGTGGTTTGTGAATAACACCATGTCCCTAGTATGCCTCTATGGACTAGCTCATTGATTAATGATGGTTAAGGTTTCCTAACCATAGACATGTGTTGTCGATTAATAATGAGATCATATCATTGGGAGAATGATATGATGGACATACCCAAACTAAGCGGAGCAATTAGATCGTGTCATCGTGTTCATCTTTGCGAAGCTTTTCTTATGTCAAATATTGTATTCCTTAGACCATGAGATAATACAACTCCCTGGTATCGGAAGAAAGCTTTGAGGTCTTCAAACGTCATCCTATGAGAGGGTGATCATAAAGGTGTCTCTCAGGTGATCGGAAAGTACCTGTTGGATTGTATGTATCGAGATGGGATTTGTCCCTCCCAAGTCGGAGAGATATACTTCGGGCCCACTCGGTAATCAATATCAACACCACTTGCAAGCATGTGGTTAAGGAGTTAATCACAAAGTGATATCGGATTACGGAACGAGTAAAGTACTTGCTGTGAACAAGATTGAACTAGGTATGACGGTACCGACGATCAAATCTCGGGCAAGTAAAATATCGCGAGACGAAGGGAATATATATGGGATTGATTGAATCCTGGCATAGTGGTTCATCCAATATGATCATCGATGAATGTGTGGGAGTCAATATGGGTTTCCAGACCCCGTTGTTGATTATTGATAGAAGATCATGTCTGCATGTTCTCGAACCCGAAGGGTCACACACTTAACGTGTCTCGACGCTAGGATAGATTGGATAATTGGTTTATGAGTTTTTGTTCGGAGTCTCGAATGGGATCCGGGACATCACGAGAGGTTCCAGAATGGTCCGGAGAATAATATTCATATAAGGCAATGCAGTTTTTGGAGTTCGGAATTGTTTCGGGTTAATCGGTATTGTACCGGAAGCTTCTAGAACCTTCCGGAGGGGGACCAACGTGGACCCACCTGCCGGGAGGGGGCATGGGCCTATGAGGGAGTGCCCTGGCCGCATTCGGCCAGGGGAACAAGGCCCCATAGGGCCCAGCCGGCCAGATCTAGGGCAAACCCTAGGAAAGCTTCTAGAAGGGGGGGGGGAACTTGCCCCCCACTCCTTCCTCCTTGGCCGTCGGCCTAGGGCTTGGGGGAGGGGCTAGGGCTGGCGCCCACCCCTCTATATATAGAGGGCTGGGGCGCACCCTCCCCCCACACCTCCTCCACAACCCTAGCCGCCCTGCTGCCCTCCTCTCTCTCTCCCTCCTGACTGCACGTAGGCGAAGCCCTGCTGCAAAACTCTCCACCACTTGCACCACGCAGTCGCGTTGTAGATCTAATCCGTCTCTCCACCATACTTGCTGGACCAAGGAAGGAGGATACATCGAGGTGCTTCACGTGTGCATCTCTCGGAGGCATCGCCACTTGCGGTGCTAGATCGGAACGGATCGCGAGGAGGAGAAGCGAGTACGACTACATCACCCACGTTCCGACGAACATTCCGCTGTGCGAATCTTCTAGGGTATGAAGATCTAATCTAATCCCTCTCGTTGTTTGCATCTCCTAGATTAGATATTGGCTTTCCCGTTCGCATCCGTAGAATTTTTTTGATTTACTATGTTGCGAAACCCTTCAGTGGTATCAGAGCTAGATCTATGCGTAAATGTATTTCACGAGTAGAACACAACATGGTTGTTGCGGGCGTTGATGTTTTATGTTGCAAGTCTCTTGTTTGTGTTCTTCTTATGACGTGGGATAGTGAGATTGAAGCGGTCCAGGCCAACCTTACGCGACATCGTTCGTGAGACCGGCTCCGCACTTGACGTGTGGCTTGTTCCACACATGCGGCTGGTGGATGCCAGTTTCTCTCACTATAGTTGTCATGGGATTAACACCGGAGTTTGGCAACCATAATATCACTGTTGTGGCTTTCCGTAGATAAGAATCGTTCTTAGCTTGCTACTCCCATAATCCACGTAAAACATGCAACAACAAAGTAGAGGCGTCTAACTTGTTTTTGCAGGGAGTGTTTTCTGTGATATGGTATGACCCAAAATGTGATGTGTATATTGTATGCAATGATCATGTTTTGTAATGTTTCACGACTTGCATGTCGATGAGGACACAGCCGGCAGGAGCCATATGGTTGTCTTTATAATTGTGTATGACCTGTGTGTCAACTTCTTATACGCCATGTAATAGTTTCACTTTATCGCTAAGTAGTTAGCAATAGTTGTAGTTGCTATTCGTGGTGGAGGCAATCATGGTGGAGTGATGGAGATCATGTCGGCACACACAAGATGGAGATCATCGCGCGAAGATTGGCTATACCATGTCACATAAAGTTATATGCATGTGATGTTTATCCTTTTATGTATCTTATTATGCTTAGATCGCGACGGTAGCATTATAAGATGATTCCTCACTTAAAGATCAAGATAAAAACTGTGTTCTCCCCATGTATGCACCGTTGTGAAAGTTCGTCTTGTCCAAGCATCACGTGATGATCGGGTGCTATAGACTCTACGTTCACATACAACGGGTGCAAGCCAGTTTTGCACACGCGGAAATACTTGGGTTTGACTTGACGAGCCTAGCATGTACATACATGGCCTCGGAACACAAGGACCGAAAGGTTAAGCATGAGTCATATGAATGATATGATCGACACTTCGTTGTTCACCATTGAACCCACATCTCTTCTCATGAAGATCGGATTAGGTGTGGTGAATTTGGATCATGTTCACTAAAAAACTTGAGGGATTTTGAATTTAGTGGGAGTTCATCTAGTAATTTGATTAAAAGTTGAAATAGTTATCATGAACATAGTCTAATTTGCACTTGCAAATATTGTAGATCAAATGGCTAAGTCCAACTTCAACTTCAACGTTTTTGCTGAGAAGGAAAAGCTTAAAAACAATGGGTCTAACTTCACCAACTGGTTCCGCAATCTGAGAATCAATCTCTCTGGCGGTCAAAAGGACTATGTCCTTGAGAAAGCATTTGGTGACGCCCCTACTGCAATTGCACCGGCTGATGAGAAAGCTGTCTATCAGTCGCGCAAATATGATTATGGTGTGATTAAGAGCACCATGTTGTTTGCTATGGAATCGGACCTTCAAAATCGTTTTGAAGACTATCCCGGGCCCTTTGAGATTCTTGAGGAGCTGAAAACCATGTTTTAGACTCAGGCCCGTTCTGAGAGATATGAGATCTCTGAGAAATTCTTTAACTGCAAGATGGAGGAAGGGAGTTCCGTTAGTGAGCATGCCATTAAAATGTCGGGCTACACTCAACGCCTTGAGCAACTGGACTGCAAGATTCCAGAGGAATTCAAGATTGACAGGGTTCTGCAATCACTCCCTCCCAGCTACAAAAGTTTTGTAGTGACTCATAATCAGATTGGTTCCACTGATACGATCACCGAGCTCTTCGCAAAGCTGAAGGCTGTGGAGGTGGACATCAAAAAGGATAATCATGTGTTGATGGTCAACAAGCCCCCCACCTTCAAGAAAGGTAAGGGTGCAAAGAAGCCCTTCAAGAAAGGCGGCGGCAAACGCGTTGCCCCTGCTGAGAAGAGCTCAAGTCTGGACCCAAGCCGGACACTGAGTGCTTCTATTGCAAGGACAAGGGTCACTGGAAGCGCAACTGTCCGAAGTACTTAGCGGACAAGAAGGCTGGCACCATCAAAGGTATATTTGATATACATGTTATTGATGTTTTCCTTACTATCCTTCGTTGTAGTGCCTGGGTATTTGATACTGGTTCAGTTGCTAATATTTGTAACTCGAAACAGGATCTACGGAATAGACGACGGCTTGCGAGGAATGAGGTGACGATGCGCGTTGGCAACGGATCAAGAGTTGATGTGATGGCCGTTGGCACGCTCTCCTTAGTTTTACCTTCGGGATTAGTTTTAAACCTTAATAAGTGTTATTATGTGCCTGCGTTGAGCATGAACATTATTTCTGGATCGTGTTTATTGCAAGACGGTTATTCATTTAAATCGGAGAATAATGGTTGTTCTATTTATATGAGTAACATATTTTATGGTCATGCACCTGCTATGAATGGTTTATTTCTTCTGAATCTCGAAAGGGATGAAACACACATCCATAACATTGAGGCTAAGAGATGCAAAGTACATAGTGATAATACTACTTATTTGTGGCACTGTCGTCTAGGTCATATTGGTGTAAAGCGCATGGAGAAACTCCATTCTGATGGACTTTTGGAGTCTCTTGATTTTGAATCATTTGACACATGTGAACCATGCCTCATGGGCAAGATGATCAAAACCCCGTTCTCCGGTATAATGGAGCGAGCAACGGACTTGTTGGAAATCATACATACCGATGTATGCGGACCGATGAGTGTTTCGACGTGCGGTGGATATCGCTATTTTCTCACTTTTACCGATGACTTAAGTAGATATGGGTATATCTATTTAATGAAACATAAATCTGAAACATTTGAAAAGTTCAAGGAATTTCAGAATGAAGTAGAGAACCATCGTAACAGAAAGATTAAGTTTCTACGATCCGATCGTGGAGGTGAATATTTGAGTTATGATTTTCTCACGCATCTTAAAGCAAGCGGAATCGTTTCACAACTCACGCCACCCGGAACACCACAGCGCAATGGTGTGTCTGAACGCCGGAATCGAACTCTATTAGATATGGTCCGATCAATGATGTCTCTTACTGATTTGCTATTATCCTTTTGGGGTTATGCATTAGAAACCGCTGCATTCACTTTAAATAGGGCACCATCTAAATCCGTTGAGACGACACCGTATGAATTGTGGTTTGGTGCTAAACCTAAGTTGTCGTTTCTTAAAGTTTGGGGATGCGAAGCTTACGTCAATAAAAATTGATGCCGGACAAGCTCGAACCCAAAGCGGAGAAATGCGTCTTCATAGGATACCCTAAGGAAACTATTGGGTATACCTTCTATCACAGAACCGAAGGCAAAGTGTTTGTCGCGAAGAACGGTTCCTTTCTTGAGAAGGAGTTTCTCTCGAAAGAAGTGAGTGGGAGGAAAGTAGAGCTAGACGAGGTTGTTAAACCTTCTCTTGAGTTGGAGAGTAGCGCAGCACCTAAAATTGTTCCAGTGCCGTCTGCACCAACAATAGAGGAAGCTAATGACAAGGATCATGAAGCTTCGGACGATGCTACTACTGAACGTCGCAGGTCGACAAGGTCGCGTGCCCCTCATGAGTGGTACGGCAACCCTGTCTTGACTGTCTTGTTGGTAGAAGACAGTGAACCTACGAACTATGAGGAAGCAATGATGAGCCCAGACTCTGAGAAATGGCTAGAGGCCATGAAATCCGAATTGGAATCCATGAGCGAAAACCAAGTATGGACTTTGGTGGACCCTCCTAGCGACCGAAAGGCCGTTGAGTGCAAATGGATTTTCAAAAGGAAAACAGACGCCGATGGTAATGTTACCGTCTATAAAGCACGGCTTGTCGCGAAAGGTTTTTGATAAGTTCAAGGTGTTGACTACGATGAGACTTTCTCTCCCGTAGCGATGTTTAAGTCCATTCGGATTTTATTAGCAATTGCTGTGTTTCATGATTATGAAATATGGCAGATGGATGTCAAGACTGCGTTCCTCAATGGCAACATTGATGAAGAGTTGTATATGATGCAACCCGAAGGTTTTGTCGATCCTAAGGATGCTGACAAAGTGTGCAAACTTCAGAGTTCCATTTATGGACTGAAGCAAGCATCTCGGAGTTGGAATCTTCGTTTTGATCAAGTAATCAAGAGCTTTGGATTTGTTCCAAATAGCTACGAAGCTTGTATCTACAAGAATGTGAGTGGGAGCTCAGTGACATTTCTGGTACTATATGTGGATGACATATTGATTATTGGAAATGACATTAACATGCTTAACGATGTGAAGAGTTATTTGAACAAGTGTTTTTCAATGAAAGACCTAGGGGAAGCTGCTTATATATTGGGCATCAAAATCTATAGAGATAGACAAAGACGCCTGATAGCTTTAAGCCAGAGTACATACCTAGACAAAGTTCTGAAAAGGTTCAGTGCCTATGTTGTTAGGTAAGATATTGAGCAAGGCTCAGTGTCCAGCTACGGTAAATGATAGAGAAGCTATGAGCAAAGTGCCTTATGCCTCGGCCATAGGTTCTATCATGTATGCCATGCTGTGTACTAGACCGGATGTGTCCAATGCTTTAGTTTGACGAGCAGATACCAAAGTGATCCAGGAATGGAACACTGGACAGTCATGAAGAACATCCTAAAGTACCTAAATAGGACTAAAGAAATGTTCTTAGTATATGGAGGTGATGAACAACTCGTCGTAAAGGGTTACGTCGACGCTAGTTTTGACACTGACAAGGATGATTCTAAATCTCAGACAGGATACGTTTATATTTTGAATGGAGGAGCTGTGAGCTGGAGAAGCTGCAAGCAAAGTGTGATCGCGGGATCTACAGTAGAAGCGGAATACATGGCTGCTACAGAAGTGTCAAGTGAAGGAGTTTGGATCAGGAACTTCATCACTGAGCTTGGCGTGGTTCCAAGTGCATTGGACCCACTGGAGATATTGTGTGACAACACTGGCGCCATAGCACTCGCTAAGGAACCAAGATATCATCCAAAGACCAAGCATATCAACCGCAAGTTTCATATAATCTGAGATTATATAGCAGATGGAGATCTGAAGATTAGCAAAGTACATACAGATCTGAATGTCGCAGATCCATTGACTAAACCTCTTCCACGTGTAAAACATGATCCGCACCTTAGTGCCATGGGTGTGAGATTGTTGCCAAATGTAAACTAGATTATTGACTCTAGTGCAAGTGGGAGACTGTTGGAATTATGCCCTAGAGGCAATAATAAAGATGTTATTATTATAATTCTTGTTCATGATAAAGTTTATATTCCATGCTAGAATTGTATTAAGCGGAAACTTTAATACTTGTGTGGTTTGTGAACAACACCGTGTCCCTAGTATGCCTCTATGGACTAGCTCATTGATTAATGATGGTTAAGGTTTCCTAACCATAGACATGTGTTGTCGATTAATAATGAGATCATATCATTGGGAGAATGATATGATGGACAGACCCAAACTAAGCGGAGCAATTAGATCGTGTCATCGTGTTCATCTTTGCGAAGCTTTTCTTATGTCAAATATTGTATTCCTTAGACCATGAGATAACACAACTCCCTGGTATCGGAAGAAAGCTTTGAGGTCATCAAACGTCATCCTATGAGAGGGTGATCATAAAGGTGTCTCTCAGGTGATCGGAAAGTACCTGTTGGGTTGTATGTATCGAGATGGGATTTGTCCCTCCCAAGTCGGAGAGATATACTTTGGGCCCACTCGGTAATCGATATCAACACCGCTTGCAATCATGTGGTTAATGAGTTACTCACAAAGTGATATCGGATTACGGAACGAGTAAAGTACTTGTTGTGAACGAGATTGAACTAGGTATGACGGTACCGACGATCAAATCTAGGGCAAGTAAAATATCGCGAGACGAAGGGAATATATATATGGGATTGATTGAATCCTGGCATCGTGGTTCATCCGATATGATCATTGATGAATGTGTGGGAGTCAATATGGGTTTCCAGACCCCGCTCTTGATTATTGATAGAAGATCATGTCTGCATGTTCTCGAACCCGAAGGGTCACACACTTAACGTGTCTCGGCGCTAGGATAGATTGGATAATTGGTTTATGAGTTTTTGTTCGGAGTCTCGAATGGGATCCAGGACATCACGAGAAGTTCCGGAATGGTCCGGAGAATAAGATTCATATAAGGCAATGCAGTTTTTGGAGTTCGGAATTTTCGGGTTAATCGGTATTGTACCAGAGGCTTCTAGAACCTTCCGGAGGGGGACCAACGTGGCCCCACCTGCCGGGAGGGGGCATGGGCCTATGAGGGAGTGCCCTGGCCGCATTGGGCTAGGGGCACAAGGCCCCATAGGGCCCAGCCGGCCAGATCTAGGGCGAACCCTAGGAAAGCTTCTAGAAGGGGGGGGGACTTGCCCCCCACTCCTCCCTCCTTGGCCGCCGGCCTAGGGCTTGGGGGAGGGGCTAGGGCTGGCGTCCACCCCTCTATATATAGAGGGATGGGGCGCACCCTCCCCCCCACACCTCCTCCACAACCCTAGCCGCCCTGCTGCCCTCCTCTCTCTCTCCCTCCCGACTGCACGTAGGCGAAGCCCTGCTGCAGAAACTCTCCACCACTTGCACCGCGCCGTCGCGTTGTAGATCCAATCCGTCTCTCCACCATACTTGCTGGACCGAGGAAGGAGGAGACATTGAGGTGCTGCACGTGTGCATCTCTCGGAGGCATCGCCACTTGCGGTGCTAGATCGGATCGGATCGCGAGGAGGAGAAGCGAGTACGACTACATCACCCACGTTCCGACGAACGTTCCGCTGTGCGAATCTTCAAGGTTATGAAGATCTAATCTAATCCCTCTCATTGTTTGCATCTCCTAGATTAGATCTTGGCTTTCCCGTTCGCATCCGTAGAACTTTTTTGATTTACTATGCTGCGAAACCCTTCATTAAGGTACTCCTTTTAATAGAGAACCGGAGCAAATCATTAACACTCCGTGAACACATGTGATCCTCATATCACATCCATCCCCTTCGGCTGTCCCAATTTCTGTCACTTCGGGGCCTTTGGATCCGAACAATGATATGTGTACATAACTTGCAGATAAGATCACAAACAATACTATCATCATGAATCAATAATAAGTTCAGATCTGAGATCATGGCACTCGGGCCCTAGTGACAAGCATTAAGCACAACAAGTCGCAACAAAGTCAAATAGCACTAATAGAGATACTAGGCACCATGCCCTAACAATCTTATTCGATTACATGATAGAACTCATCCAATCCCTACCATCCCCATAGCCTACATTGGGGGATTACTCACTCAGGGATGGGGGAAACATGGATGGTTGATGGAGAGGCGTTGTTGATGATGATGGCGATGATCCTCTCCAAATTCCTCGTCCTGGCAGGGTGCCAGAACGGAGTTTTTGGTTCTGAATTGCGGTTTCTGGTGGTGGCGGTGCAACAGAACTCTTTCTAGAAAAACGTCCAACCCCCCTTGGTTTTTAGGTCAAGAGGCAACTTATAGGTGAAGAGGGAGGCCGAGGGGGTGCATGAGGCGGCCACACCCCCTCCAGGCGCGACCAGGCCTGGCCCACGTGATAGGGGTGTGGGCCCCTCAGGCCCCACTCCATCTCGTGTTCTGGCTCCGTGAGTCTTCTGGTGAAATAGGATTTTTGGCATATTTTCCGGGATTTTTCCTGATAGTTGATTTTCTGCACAAAAACTAGACACCAAGGTAATTCTGCTGAAAACAGCGTCAGTCTGTGTTAGTTGTATCCAAGTCACACAAGTTTAGAGAAGAAACAATAGAAAAAGTGTTCGGGAAATTAGATATGTTTTGGACGTATCAACTCACCCCAAGCTTAGCTTATTGCTTGTCCTCAAGCTTATTGCTTGTCCTCAAGCGATAAAAGAACTTTCACGAACACATTTGCTTCATATGATGTATATATTCTCAGCACAGGAGTAGATACTTAGACAATTCATAATAAGGAGTATGCAACTAAGTCTACTTAATAGTCATTGCAAGCTATGAAGAAATTCCAACTCAATAATAATAAGTAGCACGAAACATAAACATAAGCAACATTGCAATGCTCATAAGAAGGTATGATAGAGTGGTATCTCGCTTGCCTTTGTTTGTAGAGCACAAAATAAATGCCAAGGCACCTCTGAAGTTCAAGTGAAGACTAGAAGTAAATATATCAGAGATACAAGCATCAAACTCATGACATAATTAACCAAGTTTTGAGACAAGCACATTAGACTAAGAATGACAACAATGCTCTCAAGAAGGTGCTCATAGGATAAGTGGTGACTCAACAAGGAAGTGAAAAGGTTTTGAAGGGTTTGAAAGGCTTCCAGATGCTGAAAGTATGGTACTCATTAGCTTTGAGCTCTCATTGCCCATATCATAGGCATCTTTAAATGGTTAAGTTTAAAGTGAGGTCTAATATGAGTTATATGCTTGACAGACCATAAACTGAAAATCTCATGTCCCTTGAGTACGAGGGCCGCTCCTCATGCTACTCAACTTTAGTTACCCGTAAGTGATGACTCCTTGGTGGTGCCAGAGAACTTGGTGCTTGATGTGGAGTCTTGTTGGGAACCCCAAGAGCAAGGTGTGAAGAGCACAACAGCAAGTCTTCCCTCAGTTGATACCAAGGTTATCAAACCAGAAGGAGGAAGGAAACATCACACAGGTGTTGCAAGCAACGCAAAGACCTGCACAACACAAACTCAAGACTTTGCCCCAACGAATCAATGAGGTTGTCAAGCTCACCGGTTTGCTTTAACAAAGGATTAAACGTATGGTGTGGAAGGTAATGGTTTGCAGCAAGTAAACAAGTAACAGTGGAAGATGTATCAATGGTAAAGATTGGACCGGGGTCCATAGTTCACTAGAGGTGCTCTCCTTAGATAAACAACATGGCATGAAGGGTAAACAAATTACAGCAGGGCAATTAACAGGAACTGAGCAAGGCATAACAATACAATTACTAGCCAGAAAGATCCTATGAGGTTGATCCGGCATACAACAATATATATAGACCGCCATCCAACTGCATCTATGACTAGAAGTCCACCTTCAGGTTATCATCCGAACCCCCTCCAGTATTAAGTTGCAAGCAACAGACAACTGCTTTAAGCAAAGTGTGTAAGGTAAACAGTCCACATGTTCCATGAACAAGAGACCGTTGTTTTCTCCCTAGTAGCAACAACACATCTACAACCAAAGAGATTAATGTCACTTCCCTTGGAAACTAGAGGCATGAACCCACTATCGAGCATAAATACCCCCTCTTGGAGTCACTAGCAACTACTTGGCCAGGATAACCACTAGCAACGGAGAGCATGCAAGATCACAAACAACACAGAAATGATAGAATCATAAAGACAAAATCATTAATCAAACCAACATAATAATCTCAATATCCATCGGATCCCCACAAACACAACATGCATGATTACAAATAGATTAGATCTTGATCATGAACGGAGATCACAAGATCTATACATGAAAGCACAAAGGAGGAGATACAACCATCTATCTACTACATGGACCCATAGTCCAAGGTGGAACTACTCACGCATCATACCGGAGAGAAGGCCTCCGGGATGATCTCCCCTCTGGTAGGGTGCCGGGAAGAACTTCAGATCCCCCCAATCTAGGGACGATGGTGGCGGCGGCTACAGACGGTTTCGTATATTTCTGCTCGGGTACTCAGGGTTTCTGCATCGGGGGCTTCTTATAGGCGAAGGGGCGAGACCAGGAGGCGTCCAGGGCCACCAAACCCTAGCCAGGCGCGGGCCCACCTGCCCTCGCGCCTAGGGTGGGTCTGGCCCCCCCTGGCTGGACCCTCCGGCTCTCCTCTGGACTTCTTGTTCCAAACGGAAAGTAATTGACTTTGACGTTTGTCCCGTCCAATTCTGAGAATATTTCTTTACTAACTTTTCTAAAACCAAAAACAACAGAAAACAGGCATCTGGCACTGTTGCAACTTGTTAATAGGTTAGTACTAAAAAACATGTAAAAAGCACCTCAAAGTGTAGACAAGCAAAGCAAAGTAGATACAAAACAAGCATGGAGCATCAAAAATTATAAATACGTTTTCAACGTATCAGTAAGTTCTTGTCATAGTAAATACATGTGTATCATAGACAACCTCCAACGGGGTAACCCTTGCACATGATATAGGAGCTATCCCATAATCAAAATGACAAGGCAAGCAGACAATGAGCATCTCAACGATCTTTTTATTTGCTATCTGCATAGGTTTTTATTAAAGATGCTTCACATATTGCTCATTATGGTTATGCTGCAAGTTTCCACCATGATTAGGCATGGCTTAGGCTAGCGGCCCAAGCATTTATCTAACACACATATATATATATATATATAACTCCATGAACTTACAAGATCCCCTTTTATTTCACACCGAAGACATCCGTAAACAAAAGAGCATGATATCAACTGGGTACAATGTACGAGTACAATGTTGAAAGTGTTCCCCGTGACAACACGGTTCTGCTAACTCCCAGCATATAATTTGCAAGCATATAAATTTCATGGACAGTCACAATGGTTCAGGTTTATTAAGTGCAAGAAATAAAGTGTGCCATCAAGTTCATGAGAGCTTTACTAACCAACTTTCTCATAACAAGCAAACATTTTATTTGGAAGAAAACTAGGCATAATGAATATGCATGGAATAGCAAATGATGCTAGTAGGTAGATATGGTGGACACTTCGGCAATATTGGTTTTGGGGAGTTGGAAGCACGAGTAGAGCTCATACTCAGTGCAAGTGAAGGCTAGCAATAGAGAGGGAGCGACAAACGAGAGAGCAATAACTGTCATAATCATGCTTGCAACAAAACATGACTAATTATGGCATGAAAGTGATACAAGAACTCTGAGGCAAAATAAACCATCGAGGATTACTGACTATTGTTTAGTCATATGCATGCGTGAGCATGTGCCAAGTCGATTCACATGAAACATTTAGAGGAGGATACCACAATATCATACCAAGTTATGAATAGAACAATGCAAGCAAACATTCATATGACATGATACAAACTATTAGCAAGCTGGAGCTAATCATAAGAGAGAAAGAACTACTAAGCATCCAATAAATACATACACCTTACATGAACAGACTAAGCATGCCCACAATGATGAGTATATGTACAAAAATGAAAACAAATAGAGTTCACTACCAGCCTCTTACCACACCTCAAGTTGTCTTAATCTTCATTATTTCTCTTCACTTGTGTGGCTTGAATAATAACATGAAACCAAACTCCACTGAGGACTGCTGAACCCTGCAAAGAACCTCACAAAACCAAAGAAGAACAACAAATATTTTTGGTGTTTTCAATTTTTAAAGCAAGCACACAAAGCAAAAACATACAAACACAAATATTTTTGGATTTTTATTAAGGCAAACCAAAGCTAAAAAGAAAAGAAACAAACCAAGAGAAACAACGAAAATATTTTTGGTCTTTTTGTGTTTTGGGAAAGCAGAAACAAGAACCAAAAAGTAAGCGAAATATGGATATACAAAGAACCGACAAAACATGATATAAAGATGAGTGTGATGTCAGTGTACCTCCCCCAAGCTTAGGCTTTTGGCCTAAGTGGGGCTCAATAGCGCGGGTAGTACCCCCAAGCTGGTGGGTCATCATAGGAATGATCATAATCAAGCCCTCGCGATGAAAAAGAAGACGTGCTCTAATCATAGGAGGGCTACTGGTATGAAGACTCCCCCATGTTGGAGGGCTGAACTGAATCATCTTCAGCATCCTCTCCAACATTCTCCTCTTGATGGGAGAGCTCCGACACGTATGTGTCAAACTCTTCCTCCGTGAGCGACCATCCTTGCCTGTTATCAAAATTAAACAAAGCAGGTGCAGGCAAATATACTACTTTCTCAGTCCTACCCCCTCTCCAACCACGCTTGACAAAGGATATCTCATACGGTAAATCTCTCACAGTAGCCCAAGAAGAAACAAAATTATGCTGAACTATGGAATTGCAATCAAGTCTCTCTATGGGTGATGTCTGCGCACTTCTATTCTTGTAGACAGTTATTGGGCCTCCAAGTGCAGAGGTTTATAGAACAACAACAAGTTTCCCTTAAGTGGATTACCCAAGGTTTATCAAACTCAGGGAGGAAGTGGTCAAAGGTATCCCTCTGAAGCAACCCTGCAATCAAGATACAAGAAGTCTCTTGTGTCCCCAACACACCCAATACACTTGTCAGATGTATAGGTGCACTAGTTCGGCGAAGAGATAGTGAAATACAAGTAGTAACGGTGATTATAAGTGGTAACGGTGTCAGAAAAGAGCTTCTGACGAGGAGGAAAAGACAAAAGGCAAAAAGATAGAAGCAAGCAAACATGCAACATATCTAGATGCAAACGGTGTTTCAATGCTTAGAAACAAGGCCTAGGGATCATACTTTCACTAGTGAACACTCTCAATAAATATCTTCCCTTCATGATACTACTCTTAACTACTCTCCGGTTGGACACTCTAATCCATGGAAGGGCTATAACAACACACCTCAAAGTTCGCCTTCCCTAATCTAGATAACCCCACACTATCACCTTGAGCGCTAGATGGTTCCAACAAACACCACAATTTCATAAAGACATCCAACTCCAAATATAACTCATAATAAATATATATGTAATCTAGCTTAAGTGCCACACACGGCGTGCATGCTGTCACTTTCACACACATGGGGAAAAGCATAGATTTATTAAAGCACGATGAGTATTTAGGTAGACTGTAGCCTAAGTGCCACCACGGTATGCATGCTGTCACTTTCATACACGTGGGGAGAGTAGAGATCTATTGAAGCACT
Source organism: Avena sativa (assembly GCA_916181665.1). Lineage (NCBI taxonomy): Eukaryota > Viridiplantae > Streptophyta > Magnoliopsida > Poales > Poaceae > Avena > Avena sativa. The sequence continues at coordinate 20,584,892 of OV702297.1, forward strand.
TGAGTAAAAAGGTAGATCTACTTGATTACAAAGCTCATGACCACAACAAGATCATGCATAGAGAGAGATGAACACATAGCTACCGGTAGAGCCCTTAGCCTCGAGGAAGAACTACTCCCTCCTCATCATGGGAATCAGCAATGGTGATGGAGATCGATGGAGATGGCTCCGGGGGCACTTCCCCATCCCGGCAGGGTGCTGGCACAGAGACTTTCTGTCCCCCGAATCTCCCCTTCGGTGGTGGCGGCGCTGTGGAACTTTTCGTGGCTTTCTGGTCGATGATTTAGGGTTTTTGAGTCGGGGGCTTCTTATAGGCGAAGGAGGCAAAGGTCGATGGAGGGCCAGGGGGCCCATACCCTCTGCGGGTTCCATCAGGGATGGCCCGCGCCCACCTAGGGCGTGGCCACCCTGGTGTCTTCCTCCATCTCTTCTTCGTTTTTCCGTATCGTTCCGGAAAAAACATGAACTTTGGCTTTTGTCCCGTCCAATTCCGAGAATATTCACTTTTTAGCTTTTCTGAAACCAAAAATAGCAGAAAACAGGCAACTGGCACTATGGCATCTTGTCAATAGGTTAGTTCCAAAAAGTGTATAAAAATACCTCAAAGTTTAGACAAAACATAACGAAGTTAATACTAAACAAGCATGGATCATCCAAAATAATAGATACGTTTACGATGTATCAAGCATCCCCAAGCTTAACTCCTCCTTGTCCTCGAGTAGGTAAGTGATAAAAAGAATAATTTTTTTGAGGTGACATGCACCATCAAAATCAAGATCAAACCATTTGCAAGCATTGAAAGCTGGGATCAAAGTACTCTAAACATGAGCAGGAAACATGAAGTACTAACAATAAGACATAGCAACTATGCATGCAACATGAAAGGTTAGAAACAAAGATCATGAATAACAATGCATTGAAAGAAGTTTGTTTGTTTCACATAAAGAAAACATAATAAGAGTGGTATTCATCTTGTCCCTCATGGTATAGCAAATCATAAATGCATAGGACACCTTCAAAGTTCATAAGGGTGACTGGATACAAATAGTTCAAGAACAAGCAATATAAACCTTATGAATCAATCAACAAGTTTTGGGACAATGCACATAGAACTAAGAATGGCAATATGCTCTCTTAATTGGTGCATAAGGATAGAAGGTGGAGACTCAATATAATAGTGGAATAAAAGCCCTTCAAAGGGAAGCAGGGATTTCAAGTTTCATAAAGAGCTTCCAAAAATTATGGTAATTTTTACCTTCAGCTCTCATTGCCCTTATCATAAGCATCTTGAAGTGATTAAGGTTAAAGTGAACAAACTATGGATTATATGCTTGATAAAGTATAAGTTGGCAATCTCATGTCCCTTAAATACGAGGGCCGCTCCTCATGCTACTCAACTTTAGTCACCTGTAAGTTCTTGTCATAGTAAGTACATGTGTATCATAGAGAACCGCCAACGGGGTACCCCTTGATCCATGATATAGGAGCTATCCCATATCAAAATGACAAGGCAAGCAGACAATGAGCATCTCAGCAATATTCTATTTACCATGGGAAAATGGTGATTTTCTCTATTTCCTCTTTTCTCATCTATTTTTTTCTTTTTATCAATCTCTTTTTTCTATCTCTCTTTTTTATAAGAAGAATGCTTCATAGATTGCTCACTATGGTGATGCTGCAAGTTTCCACCATGATTAGGCATGGCTTAGGCTAGCGGCCTAGGAGTTTCTCTAACACACATACATAACTCCATGGACTTACAGGCTCCCCTTTTATTTCACACCGACGACATCCATAAACAAAAGAGCATGATATCAATTGTGTACAATGTACAAGTGCAATGCTGAAAGCATTCCCCGTGACAGCACGGTTCTGCTAATTCCAACGTATAAGTGCAAGCATATACAACATAGATGACACAATGGTTCAAGTTTATTTAGGGGCAAGAAAAATAATGTGTGCCATCAAGTTTGTGAGAGCTTTAATCACTAATTTTCACATAACAAATTACTTTTTAATTGGAAGATAGATAAAAACAAGAATATACTTGGAATTTTGTAACACACCATGAATAGGAGTTTATAGTGGAAACTTTGGAATAACTTGGTTTCTTGGGAGTTGGATGCATGAGTAGAGCTTACTCATACAAGTGGAGGCTAGCAAAAGACTGGGAGCGACCAACTAAGAGAGCAATAATGGCCATAATCATGCAGAGCGAAAAAACATTACGAATCAAAGCATAAAGTGGTACTACAAGTCAAGGACTAAATGATCATAAAGGCTATGGTGACTTGTTCATAGTCATAACATGGTGTGAGCATGTGCCAAGTCAACCCAAACAAAGCATCAAAGGAGAATACCACAATACTACGCTTTTGTATGTTAAAACAACGCATGATTCTTTCAAGGCACATTAAGCAATCTCAATTGTTTGGAACAAGCCATGCTACAACAATAATCACTAAGCATAAGGTCAAAACAACATCTAGCATGACATGATAAAGTCTAAGCCACTGTCAAAACAAGCTCCCTTTTGTACCACTATAAGCATGAAACTTCCTACTCTTTTCCAACACCAATCGACTTATTTGAAACAACTCCCAAAGATAATAATCAATAAATATCAGTGAGATTGTCTCACAAATCCACAAAGAAGAACTAAAAAGTTCTAAGTAGAAAGCATAAGAAAACTAAGGCTAAACACAATGCTAGCAAAAGAGAACACTTACAAAACAATAAGAATGAAAACTAGAGTGTTCTAGGCAATGAAAACAGAGTGTGTCTCTCTCCAAAAGAAGTGTGCTGGGGTCCAACCAACTTTTTCAAGCAAACTAAACAAACGAAAAACAAAAACGAAAACTAAGACGCTCCAAGAACAACACAACTATGCATGAAACAATAAAAACGAAGTGTTTAGAAAGACCTGAGATTTTTATTGATGAAGAAGGGGATGCCTTGGGCATCCCCCAAGCTTTGAAGCTTGTACCTCTTGAATATTTATTGGGGTGACACGGGGTGGAATCCCCAATCTTGAGCTTTTGTCCATTCTTCATCTCATTACATCATTTTTTCTCTACACCTAAATTTTTTCCTTCATACAAAACTTCACACAATCTTCATTAGCAACATTAGTGTATTCAAAAGATGATAGACCCTTGGGTTTTGGTTTTAGAACAGCAAAACTTTCACTAAAAACACAAGCTACTATAGCAATTCCCTCAAAAATTTCAATTTCCCAAAAAGAACCCAAAAAGGAATCAATAAGAAGCAAATGCAAATAATGGCAGAAATCTGTCAAAACAGACCAGCAGGTAGAAAACGATTTTTTAGAATACCTTATGTTGCTCAAATAAAAAAGTGTTGCACTAAAGAAAGTTATCTAACAATCTGAGGGATTTATTCAGAAAATTACAGCTCAATCCTACTTACTGATATTTTACATGAATTTTTACAGTGAAGCACAAAAATCTGTTTTGGGACAGCACTTCCCCAAATCTTATTTCTCTCTCATTAGAGGTTATTCTTGGCACAAAAACCACAAAAAGGATAAGGATAGGTTATTACATAAGTAATAACTTCAAAGACTCAAGTAAAATTTTGGGTTATCTCCCAAGAAGTACCTGTCTTTAACGCCTTTAAGTTAGGCATAATAGTTTGAGAAGATGCTCGCATAATAAATATGAATTGAAGCAAAAGAGAGAATCAAGAAGCAAATTAAATACACATTTAAGTCTAATCCACTTCCTATGCATAGGAATATTATAAAGAAACAAGTCATGAAAGCACAAAGCAACAAGCATAGGAAAGCAAAACAAGTGCAACTTCAAGATTTTCAACATAAAGAGGGGAAACTTAATATTATTGAGATACATAAGACCAAGTTTCCCTCTCTCATAATAACTTTCAGTAGCATCATGAATAAAATTAACAATATAACTATCACATAAAACATTCTTATCATGAGACACATGCATAAAATAATTATTACTCTCCACATAAGCATAGTCATTCTTATTAATTATAGTGGGAGCAATTTCAACAAAATAGTTATCATTATTATTCTCATCACCCTAATCATAAAATATAGGAGGCATATTGTAATCATAATAATTTTCTCATCAATAGTAGGTGGACTAAAAATATCATATTCATCATTGTAATCATCATATATTGGAGGTTTGGTATCATTATAAGCAATAGAATAGCTATCTTCCAAAGCTGGGAAACTAAAAAGATCATTTTCATAAAAACTAGCTTCCCCAAGCTTAGACTTTTCCATAGAATTATCAATAGTGGTGTTCAAAGAATTCATACTAATAACATTGCTATTAGCATGCAAATAAAGCTCCATATGTTTTTTAATTTTCTCTTCAAACACTTAATGTCCTAACTCAAGATAAATACTATAGAGCTCTCTAATTTTGTTGTTGTTTTCCATTAAGCCAAACTAGTTAAAAAAATAAACAAAAAGAAAAAATTGCAGAATCTAAAGGAAATAACTTCGAGCACTCACACCGGAGGATGCGAGTACCTTTTACCTTACCTCTCTGGCAACGGCGCCAGAAAAGAGCTTGATGTCTACGCACTTCTATTCTTGTAGACAGTTGCTGGGCCTCCAAGTGCAGAGGTTTGTAGAACAGCAACAAGTTTCCCTTAAGTGGATTACCCAAGGTTTACCGGACTCAGGGAGGAAGTGGTCAAAGGTATCCCTCTCAAGCAACCCTGCAATCGAGATACAAGAAGTCTCTTGTGTCCCCAACACACCAAATACACTTGTCAGGTGTAGGTGCACTAGTTCGGCGAAGAGATAGTGAAATACAAGTGGTAGCGGTGATTATAAGTGGTAACGATGCCAGAAAAGAGCTTCTGATGGGGAGGAAAAGACTAAAGGCAAAAAGATGGAAGCTAGCAAACATGCAACAGATCTAGATGCAAACGGTGTTTCAATGCTTAGAAACAAGGCCCATGGATCATACTTTCACTAGTGAACACTCTCAATATATATCTTCTCTTCATGATACTACTCTTAACTACTCTCCGGTTGGACACTCCAATCCATGGTAGGGCTATAACAGCACTCCTCAAAGTTTGCCTTCCCCAATCTAGATAACCCCACACTGTCACCTTGAGCGCTAAATGGTTCCAACAAACACCACAATTCATAAAGACATCCAACTCCAAATATATATGTAATTTAGCTTAAGTGCCACACACGGCGTGCACGCTGTCATTTTCACACACATGGGGAAAAGCATAGATCTATTAAAGCACGATGAGTATTTATGTAGACTCTAGCCTAAGTGCCACCACGGTATGCACGATGTCACTTCCATACACGTGGGGAGAGCAGAGATCTATTGAAGCACTTGAGTAGCAAGGTATATCTACTTGATTACAAAGCTCATGACCACAACCAGATCATCCATAGAGAGAGAAATTGCGGTGACCCAGCATACCACTGCATGTGTAGTACACTATAGTCGTTGACATGACATCCACAGAACACCGTTCCGTAAATATCACATCCCTCAGAGTGGTACAACAGAAACATTGCGGGTCCATATTACAAAGGTACACACATTATTATTATTACAATACCGGAAGTTCAAGACTTCCAAAAGATCCAACTTACAAACCAAAATATAAGATGTTCAGCGGAAATTTAAAAGTAACAACTCCGACTAGGAGTGGGGCTCAACAGCTTATTCTATAGAGTTCATGCTGCTCGGCTCCGATGGTTACTACTAACTAGGTACTTAGTTGGTCTCGTTCTCATCGACACCATCCACGCCTTCAACTCCTCCGGATAGATCAGGTTCCTCGTAGAACACATCTTCTTGGCATTCAGCTGCATACATTGGCACGTCTTCGGGATCCTCAGAGTCTAAGCAAGGGATCAAAGGAAAGAATGAGTAACAACGTTACTCAACAAGTTCACTATATGCAAGGTGGGAAGTTTGATGCTCTAAATACCACCTCGGATTATAAATCCTTGGCACTATGCAGTTTTTGTAAATCTTTCTTCAAAGATTGATTTTATTCTGAAAAACTATGACAATCAGCCTTCATAGGTTGACTAGAACTTTCATGGAGTTCCTTTCCTGCCGCGTTCGTAGCTCCTTCCCGGAACAGGGAGTAACAAGTTACAGTTCTTACACTCTGCAGAGGTGCGTTACTTTACCCATGAGAGATCAACTCCTTGTTGCACAACCGGACGTACTTTCCCGTCCACAATTCCATGATGTGGGGCCCAGTAGTTGGTCCAAGCCAATCACTGCCCCCTTCGCGACCCCACATGCCTCCTTGGTGTACACCATGCCCACATAATGAATTACGGCAATGGTTTCTACAAACCGTTAGATGCCAGAACTATCATGGGACGTTGAGGGTTCCCACCCATATGCTGCATATCCTCTACGAATTACCAATTAATATGCACGCTACGAGGATAACAACCACGACCTGCACATCCGGCTTCATGCGAAATTTTGTAAAATTCCATAAGGAATATTTAAATTACAAAATTCTTATAAAAATTTGATATGTTATTTTATTTGGACATAATGGATTATTGTGAATCCAAAAATATTTTATTTATAATTTTTGGACAATTATTTTATTTTCTAGAATTTTATTAAATCTAGGGGTATTTTGGTCCTTTTCTTTTTATTAAAACAGGCCTGAAATTGTTTCTGGGCTGGTTATTTTTATTGGGCCCTGTTGGCCCACTAGTACTAGATAAAAGAGCCACCTCGAAGGGTCTGGCCTAGCTCGGCCCATTCCTCACTGCCTCTCTCTCTCGCGAGTTCATCTTCTCCTCCTCTGACCCCGACCCTATGGCCGGCGATGCCGCCACCGGTGATTCCCACCGCCGTCGGCCGTTCTGGTCGCCGCCGTGGTGCATTAGGGGGTTGTCTATGACGCTCGTTTGTTCTATCCAATTGGATTCGAGCCTAGGGCTCTCCTGCGATGGATCGATGCCGTCCCGAACCCTAGGGTTTGGGGATTGGCATGGATTCAAGTGCGGCCATGGTCGTCGTGCGTTGAGGTGATGCTCTGCACCTCCAGGAGTGATCAAGGTCATTGCAGTGGCGCCGTGTGGGTTGTAGCGCCCCCTCTAGGGTGCTCCCCGTGCCACCATGGCCGTCGGCCCCTCTGCTTCCTCTTCTATCCTTCAGCGAGGACCTATGGTGAGTTTGATTCCCCTCTCCTGGTGCTCTCTGTGCTTGCTGATTCTATGCTAGATGTTAGCAGTGTCCTCTCTGGCTATTGTATGATTCAGATTAGGATGATTATCCCTTTTAGGGTTCCTGTGATGTACTTGTTCATGTACTGGAGGAATTGATTCATGTTTAGATGGTCTATACACATACTGAATGCTTATTGGCCCGAGGCTTGTTGGTTGAACTGATGTATGATGTTTCTGGTGGCTTACTAGATGACTTGATGTTTGGATTGCATCTGATTCAGATGATGTGGTTGTATGGGAAACATGCTTGGTAAAGCTAATGATCTGATAGCTTTCCACTGTTTATTTGATTCATGGTCATGATTATGATAAGATACAGCTACTGTCCTAGTGTTGTTAGCTTGGAAATTAATATGTGGGTTGAGATCATCATGATCTCAAACAGTGAAATGTATTATAGAAATATTCTAGTTATGATTCCTGTTTTTAACAGGAAAATGATTAGTTAGTTGATTTTCTGAATCTAGGATGATTTACTGCTTTTCCTGATTCATATTAAATTGTTCTTGTGACACCATCATGTATGGCACACAAGTTTAATTCTAAACCATGGATTTGGTTAGTTTATGCTTGAGACAATCTTAGCTTTGAAAAATAGAGATGCTCATATCTGAATTCCCTATGACCAATGATGTTGGTCTGAGGCTTAGGGATTCAAATCTTATCTAGTTGGTTCATCTAGATAGTCTTGGTAGTGATACCAGCTATTCTTTATTGAATCAAAGCTTGGAAAAATTGGTAGTGAGCTTGATAAATCTATGGATCCCAAAGATTTGTTTCTAAGGTGCTACCCTTCCTTTAGGGATGTGTCTAGAAATAGATCATATGTATATATATATGATTGAATTGTAGAATATGGTTTGACAACTAGAGCAAGGATGTTGCTCTGAGCTCTGGTTGAATCTTGGTATGTTGTGATTTTCCTTTAGAGCTTAAAAGAAATCCCTATGATGGATTCACCCCACTTGGGTGTTTTCTGAGGGTTTGTTTTATAAAACAACACATGCCTTTCTCTAAATAAGATGATTAGATCATGTGAAGGTTTTATGAAACTCACCACAAAAGCTGATATTTGTGGAGTAAGTTGATGATGATCTTGATCTGGTTTTGCTGGACTCCTGTGCTTGATTTAGAGCTAGCCTGCTCCTCCTAGATCCTGGGCTTGGCCTTGCTGTCCACCTGATTCATCCCCCTCTTTATGTCACCATTTTGGTGATGTTTGGGTTAATCTGGATGGTTTGGTTTGGCTGCTGTTCTTGGTTTACTTGTTGTTCACCCTGGCTGTCCTGTGGTGTGGTGTAGTGATGCACTGAGGTGCTTCCCCATGGCTGTGCTCTGGTTTTGTTTGATCTGGCTATGCTTGTGCAGTCAACAAAACACCCTTGCATGCTTGTGTGTGTGCAGCCTGTGTGTCTGCTATGCACATATGGATAGGTTCAGAAAATTTGATCTTACTGTTACCAATCTACTTTTACCTTGGCTGGTGAACTGATCCCTTTTGGCTGTCATTAGCATTCTGGCTATGAATTTATGAAAGATGAAATCTTTCATATTGGTGAAACTTGCCCCTCTTTAACATTTCTCAATGATGAGATTGTCAAGTGCACCTCACGAACATATCTGAGAGAAATATATACTAACACTAATCTTGTTTTATTTCTATTTAATCTTTGTTTTGCAGGTTCAAAGATAAAGATGTAGTTTAGCTTTTAGATATAGGATAGTTAGTAGATGTAATTTTCTTAATTCTTTGTAATTTTTCTTTTATAGTTCTTGTAATCTTTATTTTATTCAATTGTAATAAATATTATATCATTATTAATAAAGAATATTCTTATTCTTTATTCTGTTGTAACTTGTTTATGTATTTATAATATGAAAAAAAAATCATAATTTCTATTGTTTTGAGTTTTAAGTTATACTGCCTATATCTTAATTAATTTAAGACTCTTATGTGGCTTCCCTTTCAGGGTGATGCTCCCATTGTATTTTGCAATATTTGATTGCCCTATTCCTCAATCTTTTCCAATTTTCTTCCAGAATTTTGCAGGGCTTTTCAATATTAGTCAGGTCTGCTTGTAGTTCTATCTCTTGATGTGTTATTGCATCCTCTGGAACTTTCAAACATTTATGAAGTTGTGACACATGAAAAACATTATGCACTTGAGCCAGTCTTGATGGTAACTCTAAAGCATAAGCTATAGTTCTGTTTTGGCTCAGTATCTTGAATGGTCCGATATATCTTGGACTTAATTTCCCTTTAACTCCGAACCTTTTTACTCCTTTCATTGGACTTAGTTCCAAGTAGAACATATATCCTACTTCTGGATGCCATGATCTTCGGCTTTGATCCGCATAACTTTTCTGCCTGCTCTGGGCTATTTTCAGTCTATCCCTAATCTTATCAATGATGTCTTGTCTCTCCTTGATATAATCTGGCGCAAATTCTTTGATGCTTCCAGGTTCGTACCAACATATTGGTGACCTACACTTCCTTCCATATAGAACCTCATATGGAGCTGCCTTCAGACTACTCTGATAGCTATTATTATAAGAAAATTCTGCCAATGGTAGGTGATCCTCCCATGTTCCTCCAAAATCTAGTGCACAAGCTCTCAACATGTCTTCTAGTATTTGATTTGTTCTTTTAGTTTGACCTCCTGTCTCAGGATGATATGCCATGCTGAAATCTAACTTTGAACCAAGTGCCTCATGGAATTGCTTCCAAAATGCTGAAGTAAACACTGATCCCCTATCAGTTACGATCTTCTTGGGTACTCCATGCTTACTTACTATCTCTTTGACATATACTTCAACTAACTTCTTGGCATTATCCTTTTGATTCACTGGAATAAAATGTGCACTCTTAGTGAGTCTGTCCACTATTACCCATATCATGTCCTTCTTTTTTGGTGTCATAGGTAATCCTGTGATGAAATCCATGCCTATTTCCTCCCATTTCCATTCAGGAATTTCTAAGGGTTGTAATGGTCCTGCTGGATTTTGATGTTCAGCTTTCACCCTTTGGCAAGTATGGCATTCAGATACATATTTTGACATCCCAAAATTTTCTAAATTTTGAAATGTGAAAAATAAACAAACAAAAGAAATAAATGACAAAATTTAGGGGGAAAAGAAACTTTTTGTTCCTCTAATGGAAATACCAAAACCTTGCTTAAACAAAAAATAGTTTTGAATGAGAAAGTGACAAACAAGATTTCAAAAAAAAATCAAATGCATGTCATGCATCATCATCTTTAAGCACTTGCATTTTAAAACCTCTAGAAAAAAATGATAAACCTAAAACCAAAACCCTAATAAAAGAAATCACCATCAAGTTCAATAGAGGACTACGACTATGTTCCATATTTTTTTTTTCAACATAATACCTAAGTAATCTATAATGGTAAACAACAATATTACAAAACCATAGGATTTGGTTTCACCCTATTTGGAGCCATGGATAAAAATATATGATTTATTTGATAAAAAGAAAAAAAATGGAAAAATATTACAAAGCCAATTTGAGCCGTAACAAAAGTCAATATTAAATGGAACAAAAGTCTATTTAAATGATATATATATAATACTAAATAATTATTTTATAAAACTTTTACAAACTTGTTTGACTATATTTAGAGCTCTAAATCAAAAGATATGAAATAAGCAAGAATTAAGAAAATCTACCGTATAGGCCTACGTGACATGTTCAATTTCTAAATGAATTATGATTTATAAAAAAAATTACAAATACTCTATTTGGAGTAAAATATCAACTTATATTTTATATAAAATTTTCTAAAAAAATCGGTAAAAATTTAAATCAAATTGAAGAGACAAATTAAAATTTAAAAAAAGAAAACGGAGGAAGAAAAAAAACGCATAAAAAAATACCTTATCTAAGCCGGTCCAGTCCAGCAGCCCACCGTCCCAATCCCACTTCCCTGGCCCATCTTGCCGACCGAACATCGTCTTCTTCCTGCGGTTCACGTAGAGGTTACAGCCATGACGTTTGCTCTTCCTCAAATCCTCCCATTAATTCTAATGCGTTTCTCCTTCAACTTCAACACGAAATTTTCTCATAATTGCATGACTGTTTCATTCAGGGAATTACTTCTTCATTTTATTGGCTTAATTGTCTGAGTCATACCGGTGCCTTGAATGCCATTCATCGGAATCAATCTTTCGATCTCCCTTCTTAGACCATACCAAGAAAAACCAAGGAGAGCAACGTGTGTTCCCTGTCCACCTCCTCCACTTCTGTTCACAAAATTTCTCCAAAGGACTGCTCTACTGGCCGTACCATCGTCATCTTGTCCGAGCTTTTGGCGAGTTCATCAGATCAGTACGTCATGTTTCTTATCCTCTATATCGATTCCTTTTAATAGTATACTACCCTTACCTTGGCCTACCTCCAGGACATGGTTCTATACAATTCCATCGCAGTTGGATGTGTCGCCGTCATCGTCGTAGATCATCGCTCGTCGGAGTTCTGATGCAGTCACGGCGCCGACGTCAATCTCCACCGGTACAGAAGGACATAAGCCCTTGTAATTTCCTATTTCATATTACCTGGACCACGCCCACAGTTTTAACCAATTATTTATACGATTTCATAGCCGGGGGTCGCCCAAACGAACAAACTATGCACCGAGGATCCTGCTGTCCGCCACCGTCTCCATCTCCTGGACCTTCGGTAAACCACACCAAGGACCCCATTATTTTTCACCATCATCGGCTACACCAATCAGACTCCTTCGCAGACCACAAGGATCAATGGATTTATAAATTCGTCCACTTGCCGAGTCATCCTTGTTGTATCAAGTTTTTCAACGAGCTCTCATCTCCTCCCATCGGTGAGCTTCCTTCTCTTTTGTTTTTCGAACCTGATATCTAAATCATGAATTCATGTGTAAGTATAACTTTCCAAACTGGTAACCTTCAATAGAAAACAACTACGTGAGCTGCAGAACTTATATTTTTGGTTATATGCTTATTTCAAGTGGAAACTTATAAGATTTACATCTTACGTTCTCCTTCCAAATTAGTATATTTCTAGAATCCTTAGGAAATATAGAACCAATGAAACCTTTAATTTCAATTATTGACAGTATAAAATATTCAAATTGTAAATGGGAAATACGGAATATCTTTGTTATACCATGAATTCTACAAATCCTTTTCGGATGATTTCTTTTGCAAAGAGAAATTTACCATAAAACTGACTTCACCATGTGCACTCGCTGACTCAGAAATCCACCGGTCAAACATACCCTTGTTGCATCATCACAAGTGAATATTTCAGCAGCAACCAAAATCCATTCTGTAGAAACTTTACAAGGTTTCCTAGGGTAGAGGAATGGCCAAAAAAATATAAATATATCTGAGAAAGAGTGTAAAAAAATAGCAGTGTAAGTGCAATATCAATTTTACATTATTATAAAATATCATCCATGGATTATAGAGGCCTCGGCATCTGCATCTGACCAACAATAAGGCCATTGTATAGTCCTCGACAATTGATGAAGGGAATAAAAAATACCTTCATGTTAGTACACTTGAGCCATAATTTCAAACTTGTTCAAGACCATGTGTAAAACATCTTAAATCTAATCCGAGTTTAACATAACCTTTATTTATGGGAATCTCCATGTTTAAATTAGAAATTATTCCTTTGAATAAAAGCATTTCTAGCAAAACAAAAATGATATAAAATGGCCATTTTCACTAACTTGTTTTCAAATAATTTTGCCACTTTTATAAATGACCATTAGGTGTTTTAAAATGTTTATAGCCTTATTAGAAACCACCTTTCCAAATAAAACAACCTTTGCATGCTTGCATGCATTTCCTTGTTTTTATTATTTTATGTGGTGAATTGTTTGAATGCTAGTTTGAATATGTGCTTGCTTGATTGAATTGTAGTTAACTTTGAACAGTGTGACAATTGCAAGATCAAGGAGTGAACTTAGTTCTCTACTAAAAAGGCAAGTGGTGCTTCATACTTTGTCCCATTATTTTCACTATGCATTAGTGATATTTCTAAGTAGGACTTGCATGGAATTTTACTAAGTATGCTATGCCATGGGAAATCCTAGTAGTTTATGCCTTAGTAGAATTTTCCCTAAGTTAAGATTCCTACTACTATCATGCTTAGCCTAGCTAGTAGCAAACAAAGGTGGTTTATATATACATGCTATGGAAATTTTTGCTAAGTCTTTTGACTTATGCTTTTGCTTAATAAAACTACTAAGTGAATGAATCACCTGGGTGGAAAGGGACTTGCAAGGATGGATTTTTGTTGAGTGGTTACACAGGGCCCATGTTTATGGACTACCCTGTGTATCTCACTTGTGGAATGCCACCCAGGAACAAAGAGATTCGAGATGTCAAATGTTGAGAAGCTTCAAGTGTAGCCACTTGGCATTATGGGCTCTGCCTGGATCATGTAGGTTGCAATAACTTAGCCAAATGGACAGTTGGTGGTAGGGGATGATAGGTTTGGAGCGCGTCCATTTTGGTCTAAGGGAAGGCTTCTGAAAGATCTTGTCTCGATGCATGTCGAGTCTTGTGGGGAAAGTGCACCACTTCTGCAGAAGGAAAAATCTAAGTACTTAGCCGTGTCCCTGGAAATGGACAATTTGAGCATCAAGACATGGAAGCTATCAAGAATCTCCTCATCCCAATTTCTAAGTTAAAAACTTGTGGTTGAACAAGGGTTAAAGGATCTTCAATCAATGATTGGTAGATGCCTTGGTGATTTTGACAAACAAAAACTTAATGTTTTCAAATGACAAGGAAAATCTATTTTGAGCAAAGCAAGCCTAAGCTCCACTTAGCCAAATGCATATAGATGATAAATACTACTACTCTACCATAGTATCACTTGCCAATACAATTCAAATGTATTGACCCTTGTGGCTGTAACTTATTATGTTGCAGGTTTGTTTGATGTTAGTGAAGTGTGTTGATTAGGATTACAAGGCTACAACCAACATGATTGCCTATGGCACTTTGAAGATGAAGGACTCCATGCTATATAGTTATTTCTGTTGCATTGTAATGAGATAGCCAAATGAGCTATGTAAGATGTAGTGAATTATTTTATTCATGGTTATAAAGTTGTATTATGACCTTTGTTTCTTGATATTACATCTTAACTGTGGATGCTAGCTATTGATCCAGGGACTAGCATTGTAAACACAGGGATCTCTACCTTATTAAAGGTTGGGATCTCTACACATATTTAGCAATATCTCTTTTCATGTTATTCCACTAGAATAGTTCCTTCAAATCCATATACATCTTAGTACTCCCTGGATGTATAGAATATGGGGTAGTATGTGCTTCTTTGAGTATGACATTTCTGATCTCAGTCACATCTGGAACACATAAACAATCTTGGAACCATAAATATCCATAATCTCCAAGGCGAAAAACTGATTTTTGCCCTTGAGATATCCTCCGAATTTCCTCAGCAATAAAAGGGTCTTCTTCTTGACGTCTAAAAATTTCTTGCTTAAGATCACTGTCATGTTCTGCCACTACCTGCATAGTCACTAATCCTCCAAGAACCTCTGTCCTAATGAATTGGAGTTCCAATCTTTCCAAGTCCATTTGTAACTCTTTTGGTAACTCTCTGTTGCTAGGCTGAATATCTGCACTCTTTCTGCTTAAAGCATCTGCTACAACATTTGTTTTGCCTGGGGTGTAATTGATTGTTAGATCATAATCCTTGATTAATTCCAACCAACGCTTCTGTCTCATGTTCAATTCTTTTTGAGTGAAGAAATATTTGAGACTTTTATGGTCAGTGTATAACTCACATATGGCTCCATAAAGAAAATGCCTCCATCCTTTCAGTGCAAAAGCTACTGCTGCTAACTCTAAATCATGAGTTGGATAGTTGACTTCATGTGGTTTCAATTGTCTTGAACCATAAGCAATTACTTTCCAATCTTGCATTAATACACACCCCAAACCTTCTTTAGATGCATCACAGTATACGGTGAAATCTTTCTCTCTTTCAGGAAATGCTAAGATTGGAGCTGTGGTTAATCTCGTTTTCAACTCTCGGAAACTTGCTTCGCACTTCTCATCCCACTTAAATGGTGTATTCTTCCTTAATAATTTGGTCATTGGTCCGGCTATTTTGGAGAAACCTTCAATGAATCTCCGATAATAACCAGCCATTCCTAGGAAACCTCGAATTTGTTTCACATTGGTTGGTGCAGTCCACTCTAGTACTGACTGAACTTTAGTTGGATTCACAGCAATCCCATCTTTACTGATCACATGACCGAGAAATTCTACCTCATCTAACCAGAACTCACACTTACTGAACTTAGCATAAAGCTTATGTTCTCTTAAAGTCTGCAATGCTAATCTCAAATGGTCAGCATCCTCTTCCTTATCCTTGGAATATATCAGAATATCATCAATAAAGACGATGACAAACTTATCCAAATATGGCATGAAGATCTTGTTCATCAGATTCATGAATATTGCCGGTGCATTGGTCAAACCAAATGGTACCACCAGATACTCATGGTGTCCATATCTTGAGACAAATGCTATTTTTGGAACATCTTCCGGCTTGATTTTTATTTGATGGTATCCAGATCTTAAATCGATCTTTGAAAATACTCCAGCTCCTTTCACTTGATCAAACAAATCTTGAATTCTTGGTAAAGGATACTTGTTCTTGATCGTCACATTGTTCATATTTCTATAATCACCACACATCCGTATTCCACCATCTCTCTTATCCACAAAAATTACTGGTGTTCCCCATGGAGATACACTTTCCTGAATAAATCCTTTTCTTGCTAACTCATCAAACCTTGAGTTCTTTCAACTCCTTGGGCCCCATTTTATATGGTGCCTGAGCTATTGGTGCTGTACTAGGTATTAGGTCAATGGTGAACTCTATGTCCTGGTATGGTGGCATTCCTGGTAATTCTGTTGGGAAAACATCTTGGAATTCATTAACTACAGGAATTTCTTCTAATTTAACTTCCTTCATTGAATTCAACTGCATATCTACCATGATATGACTGTGTTTATCTGCCTGGTAAACTATCCTTGCTCCACTTGAAGTTTTGATTGAGACAGTTTTCTCCTCACAATTAATCTGAGCTCCGTGTTCCATCATCCAATCCATCCCTAGCACTACTGCAATTCCCTTCAAAGGAATCACATAAAGGTCTGCGAAATATGTACAACCACAGATCGAGATAACTTGATCTTGTTTTATGTGGCGTACAATCACATTCCTTCCTGCCGTAACTACGGTCATAGGATGTTCTAACGTTGCCCTTATAATCCCGAACTTATCACAGAATTCTTCAGAAATGAATGAAGTAGTTGCACCAGTATCGAATAGAACTTTGCCGGGATTGGTAAGGATATTGAGCGTACCTATTACTGCATGCTCCGAATCATCCACCTCCTCGAGGGTTGCACAGTTCAGTTTTCTGATAGGTCGGTTTCTCTTGCCATTATTGTTCTTGCCATTGTTTCCTCCTTTATTGGGCTGTCCATTTCCTCCACTGGCTTGTCCTCCTCCCTTGGTAGGACATCCTCCCGGTGGTTTTCTCGGACAATCCGGCTTGATATGCCCCTTCTGACCACAACCGTAACAGATCACCACAGGGTTTTTGCACTCCCTCTGGAAATGCCCTGGAATTCCATAGTTGTTACAGATAACATTCCTTCTCAGATTAGATTGATTTCCACTGCTGCCCTTGTTATTGTTATTGTTGTTGTTGCCATAATTCCTATTCCGGGGTTTGAACTCCAGGTTAGGTTTAGGTTTGCTTGCCTGAATTCTCTTGGTTTCCTTCTTGGCTCTCTTCCTCCGGTCCTCTTGGAAATTCTTGTAATCATCTTCAAAAGTAATGGCTGCATCCAACAACTGCTGATAAGTTTGGTTATTGGCTAACCTTAGCTGCATCTTCACAAATGGATTTAATCCACGCAAGAAACGTTTCTTCCTCTTCTCTTCAGTGTTAACATCCTCCTCAGCATAACGAGACAGTTGGCTAAACTCCCGGATGTACTTCATGACACTAGTATATCCTTGCTGAAGCTCCTCAAATTCTCTCCGCTTCAACTCCATGACACTTTCTAGAACATGATATTCACGGAATCTCTGCTTAAACTCCTCCCAGGTAAACTCCCTTCCTGGTTGTTGCATGGCTAATTGATTTTCCCACCATGATGCTATAGGTCCGGTCAGCAGATGAGTTGCATACCTCAATTTTTCCTCATCATTGCAACCTATAGTTTTCAGCTTCCTCTCTGTATCTGCTAGCCAGTCTTTTGCATCCATCGGTTCAGGAGCTGATGCAAAAGGTAACGGTCTTGCATTCTGGAAATCAGATAAACTCACTCCTCCACCTTCAGGTGCCCTCTGATTTGCTCTACCCAGCAATTCTTCCATGAACTTATTCTGGGTCTCTTGCATAATTTTCATACATTGCATAAAGTTCTGCTCCATTAACAGCCTCATTGGTGGTGGTGGTAATGCTCCTTGATTTGCTGCATCGGCATCGGCCTTTTCCTTGGCCTCTCGCTCCATCCACTGCTGCTCAGTTTCCATTCCTATACCTGTATCCATGACCCTCTAGTCCTGTAACATAAAGCGAATACTCATAATTACATCATGCACATGTGTTCTGAGCTCGACTTTACGCACAGAACTAGTCACACAATGAAGATCCAAAGAAAATCCAAATATGTATTTTACATATTTACATAATATCATAATGATACAAAGTCATTACAACATATACCATATTGGTATTTTACAAAACTACCTTATTTATAGAGTACAATACACCGTACTGGTTACTACTGTCTAGTCGTCTCTTTCTAATAGTAACTACGCTCATCGTACATGCCTGATGTCCAACCGTGATGACGTGTTGTTCGTCGCATAGTTTGTGGAACAAATGGCCTTCCAGAAGGAACATACTCTGTATCTGAAGTGTCAGGACTTGAGTCATTACTCAACCTGAGCGCATTGACTCCCTCTAGCTCAGCTGAAAAGTCTTCAGAAATATATTCAACATTATCTCCAGCCTGCATCTCCTGAGCTTCATCTCGAGAGTTGTCACCAGGATACGTAGATCCTGCTGCTCCCTAGGTGCTCTCGTGGACAAGATAATTGAATACTGGATAATGTATATTCCCTGGGCTTTGAGAAGATGTTGATGATTCAAACACTCTTTCCTCAGGATCTTCTTCTTCATCCTAATCATCTATTGACATGGTATTTCTACTTCTGTTATTAGGATTCATCCTTGCACCCATCCAACAAGATTGTCCAACATTTCTGTTAGAACCATCTGTGGACATCTGGTGTTCATGAGATCCATTATATGATCCCATTATCCATCCATCCGAGTTCTCAATAGGAAGTTCTGAGTCAGAACCATCCTCTGAGCCCTGTGGTACTGCATACCGCATATCTACAGTAGGATCATATGTAGGTTCAGGTCTTGGTGAATAAGGATATGGTATAAAAGATTCTGGATCTATAGGTATATCCTTAAAGATAGGTGTTGCACTACTACTTGCTTCTTTCTCTAATTGGGACACTAACTGCTTCCTCCTTTCCGGATCAGTTAGATCCTCTAACATGTCATTTTTGTCTTCAACAATCACTTGATCAGTCTTATAAAAAGACGCAACGAGTGTACGGTATCTATCCATAAACTTGGAATCTAACTTAGGATGCTTCTTAACCAAATTAAGATGATCTGGTATAGGCTCCGAGTCTATAGAATCATGAGGTATCACAGAAAATGTGCTACCTTCTAGCTCCTTGGTTTTCTGCTCCCGGATATTAGCTATTGCCTCCACAACAGCAACATGATAGGCTGCTAAATGACTCCTACCTTCTCCTATGGGTAGATCGTGGTACAGTCCAAGCTTCTCTGGAAGTTGGATACTCACACGATACTTGGATAACATCTGGCCATCAAGATAAGTGATAGTGTTCACTGGGATTCTAGTTGGACAATTAAAGAGCTTTAAAAGTTGACGAAGTTGGTCTGTAAATGATCCTTGATAATCATCAAGAGTCTCCTCTTTCCTTACCAAAGTATGTTTTGGAAACTTTGGTGCCATACCTCTGTATATCAGAAAAATAGTTTTGATTAGTATCCAATAATATATTGCATCATAACAAAGAATTATCGCACTAAAACATATAACGGAATATTCTCATTTGAATACCCATTATATTACTTTTAGAGAATTCTTTATCGTTGCTAATTCTCCTACAGGTAATACCCTTTACTAGGTTTCCAACCTAAGGTCAAATCAATTTGCTCTGATACCAACTGCGGTGACGCAGCATACCACTCCATGTGTAGTACACTATAGTCGTTGACATGACATCCACAGAACACCGTTCCGTAAATATCACATCCCTCAGAGTGGTTCAACAGAAACATTGCGGATCCATATTACAAAGGTACACACATTATTATTATTACAATACCGGAAGTTCAAGACTTCCAAAAGATCCAACTTACAAACCAAAATATAAGATGTTCAGCGGAAATTTAAAAGTAACAACTCCGACTAGGAGTGGGGCTCAATAGCTTATTCTATAGAGTTCATGCTGCTCGGCTCCAATGGTTACTACTAACTAGGTACTTAGTTCGTCTCGTTCTCATCGACATCGTAGCGGATCTCGTAATCCACGCCTTCAACTCCTCCGGATAGATCAGGTTCCTCGTAGAACACATCTTCTTGGCATTCATATGCATACATTGGCACGTCTTCGGGATCCTCAGAGTCTAAGCAAGGGATCAAAGGAAAGAATGAGTAACAGCGTTACTCAACAAGTTCACTATATGCAAGGTGGGAAGTTTGATGCTCTAACTACCACCTCGGATTATAAATGCTTGGCACTATGCCGTTTTTGTAAATCTTTCTTCAAAGATTGATTTTATTCTGAAAAACGATGACAATCAGCCTTCACAGGTTGACTAGAACTTTCATGGAGTTCCTTTCCTGCCGTGTTCGTAGCTCCTTCCCAGAACAGGGAGTAACAAGTTACAGTTCTTACACTCTGCAGAGGTGCGTTACTTTACCCATGAGAGATCAACTCCTTGTTGCACAACCGGGCGTACTTTCCCGTCCACAATTCCATGATGTGGGGCCCGTTAGTTGGTCCAAGCCAATCACTGCCCCCTTCGCGACCCCGCATGACTCCTTGGTGTACACCATGCCCACATAATGAATTACGGCATGTAGGGTTTGCAGCACAGAAAACAAAATTTTTCCTACGATGGGAACAACTATGTACCAAGATCTATCTACTAGATACAAACAACGGGCGGATGTATATCTGTAGAGAACATACCCTTGAAGACCGACAAAGCTTAACGAGTCCAAACTCGTGGTTGATGTAGATGATCTCTTGCCGATCTCAAGATCAAGAGGAAGTCCTAGCGCCGCAAAACAGTAGCACATCCGTGCTCGCACACATGTTCGAGGCACCGAGAAACCTCTGCCTCCTCGCTCCAACGATGCAGCGGAAGCACAACTCTTTCTTGCCGAATAGCCACCGGGAACATGTATCTCGCTAGTCCGAGACCATGGGGGATAAATTCTAGAGGGGGAGAGAGATCCTTCACGAGGAGGTGTGTGTGAGAGAGAGGGGGGGCTCCTTTTATAGGGAGAGGGTAGCACCCAAGGGGCCATGCGCCCAGCCATGGGGCTGCCCCCACCTCTTCCACATTCATGTGGGTGGACACTCCACTCACTCAAATGCCTTTCAATTCCCTCCACTCAAAAACCCACTCAAATTCCCATTAAATTTCCACCAAATTTAATGCAAGCTCTCATTAAATAAAACTCCTTTTATTTATTCAGAATTTTGTTAATTACTTTAATGACAAACATTCACATATAACCCCTTGCTAGTATTTCATTTCACATGCAGAAACACTTTCTGCAATTTCACCCGAAAACCCGTTTCGGTATCTAGTGAAATAAATTCCTGCGCTTGTTATTCTTTTTGGCATGAAACTTTTGCTCCAAATGGATGTCGGTGTCTCTTAAGTGTGTCACCCTACGGTTCGTGAATAATGCGGACATGATCGAGACCCCTCTCGGATCAATAATCAGAAGCGGGATCTGGAGACCCATACTGACTCCCACACATTCAACGATGACTTTCTTGTGATCGTCGGAACCTTTTATGCTAGTATCTTAATCCCTTTGTTTCATGATATATTACATGTCCGAGATTCGATCATCGGTATCTCCATACCTAGTTTGATCTCGTTACTGACATGCACTCTTTTCTCGTTCCCGTGATATAACATTCTAGTGATCAAATCACTTGCTTGCAATCTAATCAATGTGATATCACCGAGAGGGCCCAGAGCATATATATCCGTCATCGGGATGAACAAATTCCACTCTCGATCCATGGGCCTCAACATAACACTTTAGTAGTTCTGAATCCATCTTTATAATCACCCTGTTACGGTGTGACGTTTGATGTTATCAAGAAACTCTTCCGGTGTTAGTGATTGATATGATCTCATGGTCTAAGGATTAGGATCACTTCGTAAGTTGTTATAGCAATATAAACTCAATGACTTTGATCGTAATGCTATACTTCGGATGAATGTTCATCACACCATTACACTAATGTTGTGATCCCGTTATTAACAACATCCAATGTCCATGATCAGGAAACCTTGATCATCTTGTTAATCAACGAGCTAGTTTATAAGAGAGGCATAACTAGGAACTTTCTGTTTGTTTATTAAACACACATGTACTAACGTTTCCGTATTAATACAATTATAGCATGCAAAATAAACATTTATCATAAACAAGGAATACGATAATAACCACTTTATTATTGCCTCTCGGGCATATTCCCTTCAGTCTCCCACTTGCACTAGAGACAATAATCTAGTTTGAAAACTTTGCGTATTGAACACCTATGGCTTTCTAGTGTTCCATATACGCAATTGCAAGTGGTTAACATAATCTACGGCTCTGATGCTTCAGGTCCGTGTGTATTTGCATGTCTTTGCGTCTTCACGCATCACTCATTCTCCAATGAGATGGCATTGTATAAATTTGGTCTTTCGGTGAGACCTTTAGTTCCTTGGGGTTAAATCATGTCGATACTATTGTCATATAATATATATTTAGTGTTAGCCCATTGCGAACCACACCTTAGTTTGATAACACACTTCTTGACACAAATTCCCTCCTTTGCTGCTACTATAGCAGTCATATACTTAGCCTTTTGTTGTAGTATCCGTCACAATGTCTTAACTTTGGAATTCATCCAAATCCATCATGGAAACTTTCTTTCCATTTCATTGTGCCACCCATAGTTTAAATTGAGATAAACTTAATTTGTATCAACGCTTTACAATGAACTATTTGTAATTGTTTGTCACCTCTACACAAATATATTCTTAGTTCTTCCAAAAGATCATAAGAATATCCT
The DNA here is from genome assembly GCA_916181665.1 of Avena sativa. Classification (NCBI taxonomy): domain Eukaryota; kingdom Viridiplantae; phylum Streptophyta; class Magnoliopsida; order Poales; family Poaceae; genus Avena; species Avena sativa. The sequence goes on from OV702297.1 coordinate 20,607,640, forward strand.
TACTATCGTCCAATGATCATTTTATGATTCATTCTGGTATATGATCATAACACTTAGAGCATAGGACATATCTGGATGTGTACATATCATGGTATGATTGATCAAAACATTCTTGTGATTTCACTCATCAAGTGTCAATACACTTGAATCTTGATTCAATTCCTTTCCATGCGATAAGAACTGTTTCTTGTCATTTCTATATTCAACTCCTTCAATATCTCATATATGTACGTTTGGCATAACCATATTAGCGTCACCGTCTATCCACTATAGACATTCATGCTAAATATTCGGGTTTTGCCTAAGTCTTTCATCAAAATGAAATTCTTAACCATTGTCAATAAAATATACATCATTTCTAATCAACAAGATGTCCTCCACATAATGTATTAGAAATATGTCTCAGCGCTCCCACTTAATTTCTTGCAAATGCAAGCATCTTCATCGTCTCGTGATGAAAACTCTTTTTCATCACGGTGAAGATTCCAACTCCGCGATGCTTACTTCAACCATTGAAGTTTGCATGCCATTTTAGCATCCTTTGAATTTAACAAAACCCTTTGGACCATGTCATGTACACGTCCTAGGTAACCATTCTATTAGAAGAACTTTGTTTTGTTTATTCATCTACCATATACCAAATTATATGTAGTGGTTGCTACTTTAATCCGTCCAGACTAAATATCGCTATGAAAGATCAAATCTTGTCATAGTCAACTCCTTGAACATTGTCGTAAAATACTTTACGACATGTCGACTATTTCATAGATGTGAAACATCCATGTCTGTTTCTTTATAGATCCAAATACGACCGATAGGTTTTTACACCTTTCCGGAGGGACTTCCAAGTTCAAAACTTGATTTCTCGTGTATGGAACTATCACAGATTTTATGGCTTCAAGCCATTTGACGGAGTCAAGGCCCATCATCGCTTCTTTGCATATAGTCGGTTCATCATTGTCAAACAATAATGATTTACTCTCAAATCTTAGTATTTGATTGTTTATCCGACCTACTTGGTTCAATAAGAACTTAGATCTCTATGACCACAACCTTTGAGGCACACAAGCTATGAGCATTATGGCAGCCTCCAGAACGATTTCCAGCGCTGCGCAACTCAGCACATTTAGCTAAGGTTCGTTAACCTTATCAAAGTTCTATTGTCCTCCCACTAAACTTTTGCGAAAAAATCCTTTTTCAAGAAACTTCACATTTCAAGCGACAAACCCTTTTGTCCTCGGTGTTATGGAGGAATAACCAATTGTTATTCGAAATAACCTACAAAGACATGCTCATCCGACTTTGGTTGTAAACATCTTACTTATGTTTAGCATACCAAAATTTAAGAAATGACAACTTGGGTTTTACCCCAAACCATAACTCATATGGTGTCATTTCAACGGATCAAGATGGAGCTCTTTTCAGTGTAAAAAGCGGAAGTCTCTAAAGCTTTAATCTTTTAAAACATAATGGCAGTTTTATAAATAACACCTTTGATCCAACCATGTCAAACAAGGTTTCATTACAAATGTCAAACACTCCATATTCCTATGGTGTTTCGGGATATGTAAATCTAGGTGTTTTGCTAAACTTGCAACTCAAATAAATCCCTTTATGATAAAATCATAATTCATTTATTTTCTTGTTACACTTGTAACTCAAACAAATCCCTTATGATAAAATCATAAACCATTTATTTTCTTGTTACAATGATTTTCCACTTCATCTTGAAAGTCTTTGAAACGTTTTTCAAATATTTCATACTTCTTTCTCATTAAGTGAATATTCACTCAAATTTCCGGAGAAAGCATATGAAGTTGAAACCCATCGCTTACGACTACACATAATGGAATACATACATCGATATGTATAAATTCCAATAATTTAGTCGTTCGTTCTTCTTTGGCCTTTGAACGAAGTTTTAATTATCACGTGGAAAGTCTCACAAGCGTCACTTGATCAAATCAAAGACTCCAAAAATCCATGAATATGGAGATTCTTCATGTTTTCTTTCCAATATAATTTAAACAGCGATGTCACTTCGTAAGTGATCTTTCAATCATTTGTCTTGCGACATTTTAGCATTAGGTTTTATGGATGTGATTAATCCAACTAGATTTGTAAATTATCCATCTTATATGGAATACAGTAATTATTTGAACAACCTTTGTTCTCATAATACCTGATTCAAATAACAATTATTAAAACAAATCTTGAAGTCAAGCTTTGATGTCAACGAGAAATACAAACAACGGTTTGTTTGTTTTCGATGAAGATCATCACATATTCTCTTGCTAGTTACTTAGGCCATTGTGGTTCATGAATTGCGTTGTTCTGTATGAAATTTCATACCAACCAATTCGGTATCCAATACCCAAGAACCACATTGTTTAATAAGCAAAGAATACAACCATAACATGTATATCATATATATACCTAAATTGGATATTTCCAATCTTTTCTTTTCTGTCAAATATATTTTATAGATTCTCTTTCAGCATTTCCTTTTCCTTTTTAAAAGAATCTATCAACATCAAAAGTGGCGCCATATACATGACACATAGTCCAAAGCGTGTATATTCAAATAATAATACCTTTGGACTTGCACTTTTGAAGTAGATCACCATCATCAAAATGATCGACATTCTTTCAAAATCCATTCTTTAGTAATCTTTTAGTGTAGTAAACATTTTACATACATATCCTATTCACGCTTATCATGACGACTTTCATGATCAAGTTACTTTAGCTTATAAAGGCGAATTGTGAGTATAACGTTACTTTCCAAAACCCTTTTGGATGATTAGGATGTCTAGCATCTCCAACCTTCGTAAATTCTCATCCAATATGAGAACATATATTATACTCTATAATATTGCAACCAAAACATTGTTTCAGATATCGTATATCTGCCACACATGATCATTTCTGAAACAATTCTTTCAGCTCCTAGATAAACTTGATATTAAAACAATCAAGAATCATGGAGGCAAACATGATACTTAAGATACTAACACTGGAATTGTTACTCTCGATTTAATACCAACTATTAAATTTCACGGAGTAAATAGAGTTTGCTGAAAGTTTGCAATAGGACTTTAAACTTTAGATTGATACTCAACACAATACGATACCAGTTCGTAAAGTATATATCCAGAATTCTATAGTTCTATTATCTCAATTACAACTATGCATAAGGTGGTGAACGAATGCCAATGACTACAACAAATTATGCAAATTCACTTTGATTTAATTTATGATAAATTGAGTTCTACTAATCCAAATTAGAAATAAACTCCCACTCAAAAACGACATCCCTCGTGTCTTCTTGGTGATTACATGAACCAAATCCACTACACCAAGTCCGATCATCACGTGAGTCGGTATAGCTTCAAAGGCGAGCATCCATATGGTCATCATATCAAAAACATATGACTCATGCTTAACCTTTCGGTCCGTGTTCTGAGGCCATGTTTGTACATGCTAGGCTCGCCAAGTAAGAACCTTAGTATTCGCGTGTGTAACTGTCTTACACCCGAGATATGCTCATGGATTCAAGTACACCCGATCATCACGTGATGTCTTGAAGCAACGAAACATTGTCGATGCATACTTAAGGAAGAACACATTCTTATCTTGATATATAAATGAGGGATCATCTTATTATGCTAATAAAACGCCAAACAAGCAATATAAGATGCAATCAAAACATCACATGTTTATAAGTGAAATGATATGGTTCCCGCACTTGATCTCCATCATGTGCATCGTGGTATGATCTCTATCATACCTCTATGTGTAAGGCCAAGGTCTATGGAACTTACACGCTATGTGTGTTGTAAGAGTATCATCTCATACTTCTACTTACAACATCACCATATCATAACACTAGCCCAACAACAATCTAAACTAGACGCCTCTAATTTATCCATTGCAAGTTTTACATGGCTTAGGGCTTTCGAAGATAGAACCGTTCTTACCTATGAACATGAACCACAACGAGGATAACCAAATTGTTGACAACTCGTTGAAAATTAGATATTGACTATAGTAGGAGAGACAGACACCCGCTAGCCACTTATGCAAAACTAGTTGCATGTCAAGCGTGGAACAGGTCTCATGTGCGAGGACATGTAAAGTTTGTCCGGGCCGCTTCATCCCACTATGCCACCAATATCCAAAATACAACTAAGAAGCAATAAAATGATCATCGTCGCCCACATACTCATATGTGTACTACCCGTGCAAGTATCTACGCATAGATCCGGCTATGATACCACTGTAGGGTTCGCAGCATAGAAAACAAAATTTTTCCTACGATGGGAACAACTATGTACCAAGATCTATCTACTAGATACAAACAACGAGCGGATGTATATCCGTAGAGAACATACCCTTGAAGACCGACAAAGCTTAACGAGTCCAAACTCGTGGTTGATGTAGACGATCTCTTGCCGATCTCAAGATCAAGAGGAAGTCCTAGCGCCGCAAAACAGCAGCACATCCGTGCTCGCACACACGTTCGAGGCACCGAGCAACCTCTGCCTCCTCGCTCCAGCGATGCAGCGGAAGCACAACTCTTTCTTGCCGAATAGCCACCGGGAACATGTATCTCGCTAGTTCGAGACCATGGGGGATAAATTCTAGAGGGGGAGAGAGATCCTTCACGAGGAGGTGTGTGTGAGAGAGAGGGAGGGGGCTCCTTTTATAGGGAGAGGGGGTCACCCAAGGGGCCATGCGCCCAGCCATGGGGCTGCCCCCACCTCTTCCACATTCATGTGGGTGGACACTCCACTCACTCAAATGCCTTTCAATTCCCTCCACTCAAAAACCCACTCAAATTCCCATTAAATTTCCACCAAATTTAATGCAAGCTCTCATTAAATAAAACTCCTTTTATTTATTCAGAATTTTGTCAATTACTTTAATGACAAACATTCACATATAACCCCTTGCTAGTATTTCATTTCACATGCAGAAACACTTTCTGCAATTTCACCCGAAAACCCGTTTTGGTATCTAGTGAAATAAATTCCTGCGCTTGTTATTCTTTTCGGCATGAAACTTTTGCTCCAAATGGATGTCGGTGTCTCTTTAGTGTGTCACCCTATGGTTTGTGAATAATGCGGACATGATCGAGACCCCTCTCGGATCAATAATCAGAAGCGGGATCTGGAGACCCATACTGACTCCCACACATTCAACGATGACTTTCTTGTGATCGTCAGAACCTTTTACGCTAGTATCTTAATCCCTTTGTTTCACGATATATTACATGTCCGAGATTCGATCATCGGTATCTCCATACCTAGTTTGATCTCGTTACTGACATGCACTCTTTTCTCGTTCCCGTGATATAACATTCTAGTGATCAAATCACTTGCTTGCAAGCTAATCAATGTGATATCACCGAGAGGGCCCAGAGCATATCTATCCGTCATCGGGATGAACAAATTCCACTCTCGATCCATGGGCCTCAACATAACACTTTAGTAGTTCTGAACCCATCTTTATAATCACCCTGTTACGGTGTGACGTTTGATGTTATCAAGAAACTCTTCCGGTGTTAGTGATTGACATGATCTCATGGTCTAAGGATTAGGATCACTCCGTAAGTTGTTATAGCAATATAAACTCAATGACTTTGATCGTAATGCTATACTTCAGATGAATGTTCATCACACCATTACACTAATGTTGTGATCCCGTTATTAACAACATCCAATGTCCATGATCAGGAAACCTTGATCATCTTGTTAATCAACGAGCTAGTTTATAAGAGAGGCATAACTAGGAACTTTCTGTTTGTTTATTAAACACACATGTATTAACGTTTCCGTATTAATACAATTATAGCATGCAAAATAAACATTTATCATAAACAAGGAATACGATAATAACCACTTTATTATTGCCTCTCGGGCATATTCCCTTCACGGCAATGGTTTGTACAAACCGTTAGATGCCAGAACTATCGTGGGACGCTGAGGGTTCCCACCCATATGATGCATATCCTCTATGAATTACCAATTAATATGCACGCTACGAGGATAACAGCCACGACCTGCACATTCGGCTTCATGCGAGAGGAAGAAGATACAGCTGACTTCTCTGCCCATTCCAAATCTCATGGCTAACGCGTAATATACGGCGCTAGAATCACTGATGTCAGGGGTTATTAAGTCCCTATTTGATCATCATTATTGCAATTAGAACTCTAAGTTCTATTGCTCCATTATATCACCACTTAGGATGATATCTAGGATTTCTTTATTTATGAAAATATTATTTTCTTTCTTTTATAGCATATATGATAACACACAATTTGCAAATACTTTGATAAAGACTCTTCAAAGGACATGAGCAAGTGATGAACTTGCCTTGTGATGGCAAGGTAGTGAAGCATGATGCTTGCACTGGACCTTGAGCTTCTAGTTCTACAAAAAACATCATTATTGCCTGGTAAGGACAATATTTAAAGAAGCAAAACGTTTATGCAAGTAATGCATTATTTAAACTTATATGCTTTTACCCCAAAAGGTTCCTTTTTAGTAATAAAAGATTTATAAATATTAATTTTTAATATTTTGTAACCTATATTGAATTATTTTATTTTACTAAATATTTATTTAGTATTTTTCAACAATACTATACTATTAATAAATAATAAAATTGATTTTTATTTATTTTTATCACCTCTCAATAATTTTGTAAAATTCCATAAGGAATATTAAAATTACAAAATTCTTATAAAAATTTGAATGTTCAAAACTTGATATGTTATTTTATTTGGACAGAATGGATTATTGTGAATCCAAAAATATTTTATTTATAATTTGTGGACAATTATTTTATTTTCTAGAATTTTATTAAATCTAGGGGTATTTTGGTCTTTTTCTTTTTATTAAAACAGGCCTGAAATTGTTTCTGGGCTGGTTATTTTTATTGGGCCCTATTGGCCCACTAGTACTAGACAAAAGATCCACCCCAAAGGGTCTGGCCTAGCTCGGCCCATTCCTCACTGCCCCTCTCTCTCGCGCGCGAGTTCATCTTCTCCTCCTCTGACCACGACCCTATGGCCGGCGATGCCGCCACCGGTGATTCTTGCCGCCGTTGGCCGTTCTGGTCACCGCCGTGGTGCATTAGGGGGTTGTCGATGACGCTCGTTCGTTCTATCCAATTGGATTCAAGCCTAGGGCTCTCCTGCGATGGATCGATGTTGTCCCGAACCCTAGGGTTTGGGGATTGGCATGGATTCAAGTGCGGTCATGGTCGTCGTGCGTTGAGGTGATGCTCTGCACCTGCAGGTGTGATCAAGGTCGTTGTCGTCGCGCCGTGCGGGTTGCAACGCCCCCTCTAGGGTGCTCCCCGTGTCGCCATGGGCGTTGGCCCCTCTGCTTCCTCTTATATCCTTCAGCGAGGACCTATGGTGAGTTTGATTCCCCTCTCCTGGTACTCTCTGTGCTTGCTGATTTGATGCTAGATGTTAGCAGTGTCCTCTCTGGCTATTGTCTGATTCAGATTAGGATGATTATCCCTTTTAGGGTTCCTGTGATGTGCTTGTTCATGTACTGGAGGAATTGATTCATGTTTAGATGGTCTGTACACATACTGAATGCTTATTGGCCTGAGGCTTGTTGGTTGAACTGATGTATGATGTTTCTCGTGGCTTACTAGATGACTTGATGTTTGGATTGCATCTGATTCAGATGATGTGGTTGTATGGGAAACATGCTTGGTAAAGCTAATGATCTGGTAACTTTCCACTATTTATTTGATTCATGGTCATGATTATGATAAAATACAGCTACTGTCCTAGTGCTGTTAGCTTGGAAATTAATATGTGGGTTGAGATCATCATGATCTTAAACAGTAAAGTGTATTATAGAAATATTCTAGTTATGATTCCTGTTTTTAACAGGAAAATGATTAGTTGGCTGATTTTCTGAATCTAGGATGATTTACTGCTTTTCCTGATTCATATTGAATTGTTCTTGTGACACCATCATGTATGGCACATAAGTTTAATTCTAAACCATGGATTTGGTTAGTTTATGCTTGAGACAATCCTGGCTTTGAAAAATAGAGATGCTCATATCTGAATTCCCTATGACCAATGATGTTGGTCTGAGGCTTAGGGATTCAAATCTTATCTAGTTGGTTCATCTAGATAGTCTTGGTAGTGATACCAGCTATTCTTTATTGAATCAAAGCTTGGAAAAATTGGTAGTGAGCTTGATCAATCTATGGATCCCAAAGATTTGTTTCTAAGGTGCTACCCTTCCTTTAGGGATGTGTCTAGAAATAGATCATAGGTATATATATGATTGAATTGTAGAATATGGTTTGACAATCAGAGCAAGGATGTTGCTCTGAGCTCTGGTTGAATCTTGGTATGTTGTGATTTGCCTTTAGAGCTTAAAAGAAATCCCTATGATGGATTCACCCCACTTGGGTGTTTTCTGAGGGTTTGTTTTATAAAACAACACATGCCTTTCTCTAAATAAGATGATTAGATCATGTGAAGGTTTTATGAAACTCACCACAAAAGCTGATATTTGTGGAGTAAGTTGGTGATGATCTTGATCTGGTTTTGCTGGACTCTTGTGCTTGATCTAGAGCTAGCCTGCTCCTCCTAGCTCCTGGGCTTGGCCTTGCTGTCCACCTAATTCATCCCCCCCTTTATGTCGCCATTTTGGTGATGTTTGGGTTAATCTGGATGGTTTGATTTGGCTGCTGTTCTTGGTTTACTTGTTGTTCACCCTGGCTGTGCTGCGGTGTGGTGTGGTGTGGTGTAGTGATGCACTGAGGTGCTTCCCCATGGCTGTGCTCTGGTTTTGTTTGATCTGTCTGTGCTTGTGCAGTCGACAACACACCCTTGCATGCTTGTGTGTGTGCAGCCTGTGTGTCTGCTATGCACATATGGATAGGTTCAGAAAATTTGATCTTACTGTTACCAATCTACTTTTACCTTGGCTGGTGAACTGATCCCTTTTGGCTGTCATTAGCATTCTGGCTGTGAATTTATGAAAGATGAAATCTTTCATATTGGTGAAACTTGCCCCTCTTTAACATTTCTCAATGATGAGATTGTCAAGTGCACCTCACTGACATATCTGAGAGAAATATATACTAACAATAATCTTGTTTTATTTCTATTTAATCTTTGTTTTGCAGGTTCAAAGATAAAGATGAAGATTTAGTTTAGGTTTTAGATATAGGATAGTTAGTAGATGTAATTTTCTTAATCCTTTGTAATTTTTCTTTTATAGTTCTTGTAATCTTTATTTTATTCAATTGTAATAAAGATTATATCATTATTAATAAAGAATATTCTTATTCTTTATTCTGTTGTAACTTGTTTATGTCTTTATAATATGAAAATAATTTTCATAATTTCTATTGTTTTGAGTTTTAAGTTATACTGCCTATATCTTAATTAATTTAAGACTCAAATCTTCTATCTAAATCTTTTAAATTATTATTCAAACAATTAAGTTTTTAAATTCAAACCTATTTCAAAACACACATAATTCTTTTAAGATCACATCAAAGTTTTTATACAATCCTCCTTTAAGTCTAAACCTAATCTTAAAGTAAGAAAGAAACATTGATCACTTAAGATTTTATTTGGCGAAAAATTTACCCACTTTTTCACAAATAGATACATGCAACAATACATAATCCTAAATCTACCCTTCGTTAGGTTCCTAAATGCTGGGATGTTACAGAAATGAACACATAACTACCGGTAGAGCCCTTAGCCTCGAGGAAGAACTACTCCCTCCTCATCATGGGAATCAGAAATGGTGATGGAGATGGTGGTGGAGATTGATGGAGATGGCTCTGGTGGCACTTCCCCGTCCTGGCAGGGTGCTGGCACAGAGACTTTCTGTCCCCCGAATCTCCCCTTCGGTGGCGGCGGTGCTGAGGAACTTTTCGTGGCTTTCTGGTCGATGATTTAGGGTTTCTAAGTCAGGGGCATCTCATAGGCGAAGGAGGCAAGGTCGATGGAGGGCCAGGGGGCCCACACCCCCTATGGGCGGCATTAGGGCTGGCCAGTGCCCACCTATGGTGTGGACACCCTGGTGTCCTACTCCATGTCTTCTTCGATTTTTCGTATCATTCCGGGGGAAAATCTGAACTTTGGCTTTTGTCCCGTCCAATTCCGAGAATATTCATTTTTTAGCTTTTCTGAAACCAAAAACAGAAGAAAATAGGCAACTGGCACTGTGGCATCTTGTCAATAGGTCAGTTCCAGAAAGTGTATAAAAATACCTCACAGTTTTGACAAAACATAACAAACTTGATACTAAACAAGCATGGAGCATCAAAAATTATAGATACGTTTACGACGTATCAATGGGGAACTGGTAGTCTGAATGGTGAGGCTTTAAACCATGAAAGGCTAGCAAGCGAGAGGCAATGAGACCTCCATAAATTCCACCTTTCTCGCAGTTGGTGGTAAGACAATAAGCTATCAAAGCACCCAAGTTATAAGATCTATCCCTATTGGTAAGACAGTAGCTGAGATAAAAGCTAGATCAAATGAAGATAACTTTCTAGCAGTCTTTCTAGCAAGAACACACTTGGTAATGAAATAGGCAAAATACCTAATGGATAGGAACTGAACGTTCCGTATTTTACCACTTTCCTTTGAGAAGTCGCAACCTTGGCAAATTTCAGCATATAAATCCATAAGTGGCTTAGACCTCTCCTTGATCTTCTCACAAGATCCCCAATGCGGCACTCTAATAGCTGCACAGAAAATAGCAAAAGGCAGGTTGACAGCTATATTGTAGATTTTATAATGGACCATGGGGTTAGACGAGGACCAAATAAACCGGAAGTCTTGCACCACATCCATGGTTAGCTTAACGTATTGGAATGGTTCCTCTTCAACAAAGTGTTCCAATCCTGCATTATTAATCATAGTTTGGAAATCCTGGAATATCCCCGCGGCTCTCATAAATTCAGGGCATGGATATATGGAAGGGAAAACTTCTTCCTCGCGATGGACCTTCATTGGCTCAGGTACCATCAAATCATATTGATTTAGTAGATATGCACTCATCTTCCTTTCTAAAATGTTTAGACAAAAATCGAACCAAGTTATTTCCAAGTTGATAAATGATGAGGAACTACGATAGGAACTTGCTGGAGGGATAAACATGCATAAAAATGAAATCTCTAAACATAGAACAAGCATGCAAGCTCACACAACCTGACACCTATAGTAGAAAAATACTCAAGATACAATCTACCAATCAAAAATCTAATTGGACAAGCGGAGGAGGCACATACCATGGAGCAATCCCTCCAAAAATCAGCAGCAAAGATGGGCTGAGCAAGGAGATAAAAAATCGGGAGCAAGAACAGCAGGAACTCGAGCTTGAAAAAGTTTTCCGGTGTTTTTTGGGAGAGAGAAAGAAGTGGCTGGAAGGAGGCATCTTGGAGGGCCACAAGTGGGCCCCACCCAGGCCAGGCGCCACCTAGGGCTGGCCGCGCCACCAGGGGGTGTGCTGGCCTAGTGGGTCCCCCTAGGCCATTCCAAGTGCCCCTCTGCCCCCTTTTTTAAGGAAAAAATTAATATGAATTTTCTGGGATTTTTCGGGAAACTTTATTTTTGGCCAATTTTCAGGGTATGAAAGTTGATTTTATCACAAAAAAAGATTTTTTAGAAGAAGCAAAAGCAAACCAAAACTACATAAGTTCTAAGACACTCTAACAAGCAAACAACTAGCAAAACTAAAGCTAACAAGAGAAAGAGCAAAGACTAGGAAGGAGAAAAAATAAAAGTGAGCAAGTATAACCACTGTGAAAACATTGTTTTGTTCATTAAAATCCCTTTGCTAACAAGGTTGATCAAATCTTGTTACCAAAACAATCTTATATGAAGCAAAACTTTGCATTCCACAAAGTGATTATGTTACCTCAAACTTGATAGCAATAGTCCCAATCATAATAGTTTCAAAACTTTCTTGTGGAATAGGACAATATATTTCTCCAACTTTGATACTCTCAATATTTTCAATGGAATTTAGGCAATAGCTCTTATCAATCTTCTTGGGGAAATAGACAATATGCTCTTTGTCATTAATATTAAAAGTTACTTTTCCTTGATAACAATTGATGACAACACCTGCAGTATTAAGAAAAGGTCTCCCAAGAATAATGGACATATTATCATCTTCACGCATCTCAAGCACAACAAAATCAGTTAAAACCAAGCAATTATGAGCCACTTGAACAGGAACATCCTCACATATACCAACAGGAATAGTAGTAGACTTATTAGCCATTTGCAAAGATATATCAGTTGGTATCAACTTTTCTAACTCGAGTCGCTTGTAGAGAGAAAAAGGCATAACACTAACTCTAGCTCCCAAATCACATAAAGCAGTTCTAACATAATTATTCTTAATAGAGGAAGGAATAGTTGGTATACCTGGATCACCAAGTGGACCTTACCATTGAAGGAATAATTAGCAAGCAAAGTAGAAATTTCCTCATTAGGAATCTTCCTTTTATTAGACAATATCCTTCATATACTTTGAATAAGGAGGCAACTTACTAGCATCAGTTAAAGGAATTTGCAAAAATAAAGGTTTCATCCACTCACAAAACTTGTTATAGTGTTCTTCCTCCTTTGACTTGTGTTTCTTATTGGGAAAAGGCATAGGTTCCTGCACCCAAGGTTCTCTCTCACTACCATGTTTTTTAGAAATAAAATCTTCCTTAGTGTACCTAGTGTTCTTAGTGTGCTCCTCAGGTTCTTCCTCAACTTCCTCCTTATCAGGAGCATCATTTTTATCATTACCACTCTCAGTTTCAGCATCAGAGACAGATATACTATTAGGATCTATAGCAGGTTCAAGTGGTTCCTCAATTGTTTTGTGTTGCTTTTACTTTCTCTTACGAGGACTACCACTACTTTCACCTTGTTGAGAATCCTACTCAATTCTTTTAGGCTGTCCTTCAGGATATAAAGGATATTGGGTGGCTATACCACTCCTAGTTCTAATTCCATAAGCATGTTTATCTCCCGAGGCATTAACTAGCATATCCTTTTCTACCTTAGCAAGTTGATCAATTTGAGTTTGAACCATTTGGAAGTGTTTACAAAGCATTTTAACATCATTAGCAGTTCTTTCTACAATATCTTTCAACTCATTAATAGCTCTAGAGTTTTCCAATAAATGATTCTGAACTTGTTTATTAAAATTACCTTGCTTAACAATAATAGTATCAAGTTCCTCTAAGCATTGATCAGGAGGTTTACCATAGGGAATATCACCTTCATTAAAGTGGAGAGAGTGTACCTCAATAGTGGATGAGTGGGGAATTGGCTTACATAATTCTTCTATAGGAGGTAGATTCTTCACATCTTCAGCTCTAATACCTTTCTTCTTAAGACATTTCTTAGCTTCCTTCATCACTTCATCATTTAATGCAATCATTCCCCTCTTCTTTGGTGTTGGTGTTGGAACTGGTTCAGGCACAACTGGTTCAGGAGTAATAGGCTCAGGTGTATTTAGCTCAGTTGAAGTCCAGTCATGATAATTCTTGCTTATTTTATCCATTAATTCTTCAACATCTGTAGGAGTTCTTTTCCTAAAAACACAATCAGCAAAACTATCTAGGTATGTCCTAGAATCATTAGTTAGTCCATTATAATAAATATCAAGAAGCTCATTTTTAGGTAATGGACATCCAGGATGTGCATGAATCAAGGCACAAAACCTTGTCCATGACTCAGGCAAATTCTCGTCTTCTCCCTGTTTAAAATCAAAAAGTTTCTGCAAAGCAGCATGTCTAGCACTGGGAGGAAAATATTTCTGTAAGAAATAAGAAATCAAACAATCAGGGCTATCAATGGATCCAGGAGGTAATCTATTAAACCAAGCTTTAGCTTCCCCTTTTAGTGAAAAAGGGAAGATCTTTGTAACAAAGTACTTGTGCATCTTAAAATCATCAGAGAATAAGGCACTCATAGTGGAAAGCTCATTCATATGTGCCACAACACTCTCATTTTCACTCCCACAAAAAGGTTCTTTCTCAACAATGTCTAAATAGGATAAATCAAGATAGAAATCATAATCTTTATCTTTAATATCTATGGGAGAAGTGGCAAACTTAGGATCAGAGGACAGTTTAGGAATAATGGTACGTCTCTCAAGGAGACTCCTAATAGCACTAACACCATGTGTGTTTTGGTACTGTTCAATAAATTCATCAGTCATTTCAATATAACCATCACTAATATCATATCTCTCTCTAGACTCAGGTGAGATACCAGGTGTAACAGTGTCTTCACTAGGAGTTTTAGTGTTTCCCAAAATAGTTCTAGCAATAGTAGAATCTAGGAAAGGACCTAATAAACCACTCGCATCAAGTACAGTAGAAGTAATATCATGAGCATCAGAAGTAGTTTCAGATTCAGCAGTAGTAGCAGCGTGTGTAGCATGTGTATGTGGAGGTGGTGTAACAAGCTTACTCATAACAGACGGTGAATCAAGAGCAGCAGAGGTGTTTAGGAATGTACCTCTTCTTGTAGTGGATGGTAAAATAGGAAACTTTCCATCACGAGACTTCCCCATGATGAAAGGAATAGCAGTGAACAATAATAGATCCAAGTGAACTTACAAATAAAGCTATGCTCCCCGGCAACAACGCCAGAAAATAGTCTTGATGACCTAGAAGTATAGGGGATCGCAACAGTGTTCGAGGGTAGTATTACCCAATTTATTGATTCGACACAAGGGAGACAAAGAATACTTATAAGCCTTAACAACTGAGTTCTCAATTCAGCTGCACCTGGAAATAGTTCTTGCTCACAGAAGTTTATCAGTAGCAATAGTTTTGTAGTAGCAATAGCAAAGTAATAGAAGCAGTAAAACGAGAGCAATAGTAACAGTAGTAGCAAACAGTAGGATATGAATGCGGTAGGCATAGGGATGGATGGACGGGCGTTGTATGAACAAGTCTAAACATATAACTTCAAGATCTAGGGCAATTGCAGATAAATAAGATAAAGCATCCAAGTACTAAACGATCATAGGCATGTGCTCCATATATAGTCATACGTGCTCGCAATGAGAACTTGCACAACATCTTTTGTCCTGCCAGGCCGTTCCAGCAGGGCCTCAAGGGAAATCCTGGCAATAAGGTACTCCTTTTAATAGAGCACCAGAGCAAAGCATTAACACTCCATGAACACATGTGATCCTCATATCACAGCCATCCCCTCCGGTTGTCCCAATTTCTGTCACTTCGGGGCCTTTGGATCCGGACAATGATATGTGTACACAACTTGCAGATAAGATCACAAACAATACTATCATCATGAATCAATAATAAGTTCAGATCTGAGATCATGGCACTCGGGCTCTAGTGACAAGCATTAAACACAACAAGTCGCAACAAAGTCAAATAGCACTAATAGAGATACTAGGCACCATGCCCTAACAATCTTATTCGATTACACGATAGAACTCATCCAATCCCTACCATCCCCATAGCCTACATTGGGGGATTACTCACTCAGGGATGGAGAAACATGGATGGTTGATGGAGAGGCGTTGTTGATGATGATGGCGATGATGCTCTCCAAATTCCCCGTCCCGGCAGGGTGCCAGAACGGAGTTTCTGGTTCCGAATCGCGGTTTCTGGTGGTGGCAGCGCAGCGGAACTCTTTCTGGAAAAACGTCTAACCCCCCTTGGTTTTAGGTCAAGAGGCAACTTATAGGCGAAAAGGGAGGCCGAGGGGGTGCCTGAGGCGGCCACACCCCCTCCAGGAGCGGCCAGGCTTGGCCCACGCGGCAAGGGGTGTGGGTCCCTCAGGCCCCCACTCTGTCTCATGTTCTGGCTTCGTGAGTCTTCTAGTGAAATAGGATTTTTGGCATATTTTCCGAGATTTTTCCTGATAATTGATTTTCTGCACAAAAACTAGACACCAAGGTAATTCTGCTAAAAACAACGTCAGCCCGTGTTAGTTGTATCCAAATCACACAAGTTTAGAGAAGAAACAATAGCAAAAGTGTTCGGGTAAGTAGATACGTTTTGGACAATGCTCAGGGCTAACCCGGTGATACGTCGTAAACGTACCTATAATTTTTTATGCTCCATGCTTGTTTTATATCAACTTTCTTATGTTTTGTCTACACTTTGAGGTATTTTTATACACTTTCTGGAACTAACATATTGACAAGATGCCACAGTGCCAGTTATCTGTTTTCTGTTGTTTTTGGTTTCAGAAAAGTTAGAAAATGAATATTCTCGGAATTGGACGGGGCAAAAGCCAAAGTTACTATTTTTCCCGGAGCAACACGGAAACACGAAGCAGAGACGGAGTAGGGCACCAGGGCAGCCACAGCTGGTGGTGGCGTGGGCCCACCCTAGTGGAGCCACCAGGCGGTGTGGGCCCTGTGGCTGCCTCCTCGCCTCGCCTCTTCGCCTATAAGAATCCCCCGAATCAGAAACCCTAAATCCATCATACATCCATGAAAAGTTCTGCAGTGCCGCCGCCACCGAAGGGGAGATTCGGGGGTCAGAAGTCTCTATTCTGGCACCCTACCGGGACGGGGAAGTGCCCCCGGAGCCATCTCCTTTGAACTCCACCACCATCTCCATCGATCTCCATCGCCATCTTCATCATCATTGCTGATTCCCATGATGAGGAGGGAGTAGTTCTGCTTCAAGGCTGTATCGTGTGTTGGTGATCGGTGATTGGAGCCACAGGAGGAGTCACACGGCGCAGGAGGAGATCCCGCTGCCATGACCATTGCGGCGATCAAAGACTCACTGCGTAGATGTGACCGCCTGCAGTAATCACTGTAGCAATGTTAGTGAACACTGTAGCGGTAAAAAAATAAGGCAAAAAGGTAATGATTGAGACACGTAGGATGAAGCTTATTAGAGAAGCTAAGGAGATGATTCGGATAAGAATGAATGACTCGAGAAACAAATTATACCTCAGAATAAGAAAACGAGTCAAGAAAAGATAAATCGAGTAAAGCACCGACTAAATAATAAGTCGGCAACATGAACGTGGTGACCGAGTAATTGGAGCCTGATGTGATCTAGCCGAATGATATCGACAAGACCACACCAGCTTCGGGGACTAATGTTGGGGGGGGGGGGGTGACCCTAGATAGGGTCAAGGTAAGTAAAACGGGGAAAACCCTCATAGAATTAGACCGGGTCAAAGAGTGATCCGGCCGAATCATATAGAGGTCGGCCGGATAAGGTCCAACCTATTCCGAGTCAGGTAACTAAAACCTGATTCGGCCGACATATGAGTTATGTCGGCTCACAACTATTACACATCATACATGCATGTTGAGGTTAGGCCGAGTCATGCGGGTCAAGGCCGAGTCAGGGGAAGCTTGCTCGAGAAGGAGAAGAGGATCCCTGAAGTCAACACTACGCACTGTCTCTACTCTGCATAGTGCCAAGCACTACAGACAAGAGATAGAGCGGCAGAGGAGAAGAAGAAGGTCACAGAGGTGACAGTCCTCAAGCCCGAGGCTCACATGTAGTGGACTCTGAGTCTTTTCCATCGATAGAAGGGGGACACGAAAAGGAGCCCGCCGAGTTAGTACTTTAGGACAAGCATATTCCACGAATATGCTTGTCCACGTCAGCCCTAGAAGGAACCAGGCCAATCCTTTATAAAGGGGGACAGGGCTTCCTGAGGGGGCATCGATTCATTTTTATTTGACACTAGTAGTAGCTTCTTCTTCCTCTCGCTCAAACAGCTCGAGGAGCAAGTGTAGCTCCATTGGTGTAGAATAAAGATTGAGTTCTAGTGTTCTAAGTGTAGAAACCACTATATCTTCCCTTCCTGAATTCCACTAGCATCCATTGGCCCCCAACTTAAGCCTACCCATGGCATCTGTCGTGCCACCACCACGACATCTTCCTAACAGTCCTAATTGTCTCCACAATGCATGTTTGAGAGACTATTCCATTCTATTATTAATTAAGTGCATACCATGTCAACTCTTCTACTCTTTTTTCATATGCATATAAACACAAAGAGAAAATGGTAGAAATAAATATCATGGTATATAGTTTGTTCGATCAATAGAAATAGGTAGTTTAGGATATCTTCGACGAGATTTCAAAGATCATGGATCTATAAAATATACGAATCATTTAATTTTCTATTGCATTACAGTAATAGTTCTATTACAAAATAGTAATATCTTTTAAGTGTTTCGTGTGTGGACAAGTGATGAACCTTGACTGACATTGTTGAGAGACACATGAATGGTAATCATTCTTAAACTTTGAGTAATCTTTAAAATTTTAGCATAAATATTAAATATATATTTAGGCTGTTTTATGGAGTAGGGGTGGAGGGGGGAGGGGGAAATTGCCCCCTAGCTCTCTTTAAACAAGGGCCCCTTATTGTTTTGTTGCCCTAGGGCACTCAAAATCCACGGACCGGTCCTACTCTCAGACCGTCCTTCGTCGACCATGCAGTCGCAATAACAGTCGCGCTACCCTTAGTCGTCGGCGCAGCCGCAATAGGTGTCATGCTACCCTTAGCTGCGGGCATAGCCGCAACAGGTGTCATGCCAACAACGACAACAAATCACTTTTGATGGTTGTTTAGGTGTGTCTGTTAATATGACAGCCAACAACTGCATGCAAACAAACACCGTGCTTCTGTTTCTGTCATCATGCAAAAGAGCTTCATGCAGCCTACCAAAAAAACTATAACAAATGATATTTTGTTTGTATGATCATGGCAGTGCCACCCTAGCACTGCCCAACTGAGCCAAAAATGGCATGCAACCTGCCAAATCCGCCCTCGGCTACTCCAAGAGCAGCGTCCAAGCAAACTTGCTGAGCTCTATGCGTATGATCAATAAGCCGTGTTTCTAGTGGTGGTAGTAGGAATTTGACTCTAGTATTCATTTTGCCAGAATTGTCTCTATTTTGACAAAATCATCGTTGTTTTGCAAAAAATAGCTCTTTTGCCAAAATCTTTAGTATTCATGTGGATACCGCTAGGGCTGCCCCTGTTGTTGCGCTGTTGGAAGTTTCCATCACTAGCAATGTACTCTAATATAAGACGTTTAACAAAATCACGGTTAAGATTTTTTAGGCAACGAAATTTCCAGAGTTTCCATATTTGCCCTCACTTGTCGGTCTCCTGTTGGTTGTCCCTCTCTTCCTCCCGAGCACCGCATCCCTAGACCCGGACCTCGCTCCCCACCGCCCGGGCGCCACGCACGAGCCCCATCTCGCCGCCCGAGCGCCGCACAGATCCCCTACACTGTCAAAGGTGGCAATTTTATGCCCCTAATCTGTGGGAACGACGAGGATGGCGCAGCTGCTGGATCTCAGAAGGGCGCGTCTGTGCTAGGTGGCGTCGGCCCGTTCGGGCTGCTGGTCCTGGCCTCCGGCGCTCCGCCGCTGCGCCTGGACCACTGTCTACTGAGCCGAGACCGACACCGAGTACTACCTCAGAGCCGACATACCAAGTACGGTGCACGTAGATCGATCGACATACTTCAGATGTGGGAGCTAGACTTTGCGGCTTAATTTCTTCTTGTTTGATTTCCACGTGTTCTGTAAAACTGTAGTGACAAATATTGATATGAGATGCTTGCGCAAATTTCCAAAACTTCAGAGTTGAGATAACATGAAACAAACACCACTGATATTCCATACAATGCACTTTTCGATCTTCCAAAGAAGTTATTGCTCCAAGAAGCACACAACATCTTTTCTTTGATCGTGTCAGATCAAAGCAATTCTGGTCTGAATGTGGTGACACCCTGGAGCGCAGCCTGCCTGCTTGTGCTCGGTGATCTAACTGAATTGTATATGTGCACTAATATTTTCACATCTGCTGATCTATGTAGTATGGGACTTGCAAAACAACCAATGTTCTCAGGGAAAAGCATACACCGATGCTGGTCTGTGGACTGCGTCTCCTGGAGAAAATGAGGGGCAATGTACTGTGGTTATGGTAATTCATCTTTGTTATTGGCAATATTATAATTTGACCTACTTTGGTTGTCTCACGGGCCTCACGGTTTAAGTTTTGTACATTATATATGTCTCTCTATGATAATGTGCACATCGAGAAATAAAAACAACTAAGACATTTTAGGGCTTGTTTGATTCATAGTAATTGCATAGGAATTATATAGGATTTGAATTCTATAGGAATTTTTCCTATGTTATTGTTTGATTCATAGGAACATATCCTATAGGAATTAATCCTATAGGAATCTTGTAGTGCAATTCCTATAGGAAAGAAACATTAGATCATAGCTCATGGAAAAATTCCTTTGCTGCATCAAACAAAATTTCTATTTTCATAGGATTCAAGTTGGCATTACATCTCAATCCTATGTTTTTTCTATTCCTATACTTTTCCTATCCTATGAATCAAACAAGCCCTTAAGTTTTGGTTTCAGACCCGTAAAAAAAAGAAGCTTTGGTTTCAGAGGTAGGGCATGTCAATTTTCTGTTTGGGGTAGTTGGAGTATTTTCCATGGTAATGTAAAGCAAGAGTAGTAATGTAACGATGACATGCATCTCATCATCTAAATAAAAGAACACCATCTTTATCATGTTTATTTTAGTCTCAGTAGTGAGTTGTGTAATTTTGGATGTGTTCTTAGGGAGCAGTGTTGTGGACAATGAGAAGATAATGGAAGAGTCCTCCGTTGACCTGATTAATCCGAGCTCACACGACTATTTTACACATTTGAGAACTGAGAGAAAAAATATAAGAGGGACCCAGAGCTGAATATACTAATCTCTTTATATTGTTCTGAAACAAAGTATATAATTTATCCCAATAAACTAACACTTGACTACAGAAAATTTCCCATCGGTTGGTAGTCCATCCATCAGGAGCAGCTAGAAATAAGCATGGACATAACCAACACCAGAACATCATTATTGTGCCATAGCCATACTGTCTGCAGGCCAAATGTTCTAATCTCTCTGAAGACTCTCCGAGGCCTGTTCAAAGACGTCGATCATGCACGGGGTGTATGGAAATAACTTGTCTATGTCAAGTGTGTACTTTTTCTGGCTTAGTCTTCACATATACTGAATTTTTGAGCTATTCAAATGATAAGTCACTCCAACTCCAATAGACGACGCTAATCCTAAGAAGACAACCTCTCTGTAAGGGTGAAACCCAAGAAAGCGGACGTACCTGCATAATCTTGTATAACCATATCTAATATCCACAACATTATCATCGTCGGAGTTCCAGCCACAATTTTCTCCCCTTAGCAGCCGGACATCTTTGTTATCATCATCTAACATCCAAGTTTTTCCGACTCTCTCGAGATAGTGTAACCGCAATGTTACCGTTGCACATGGCTCAAGATCAATATGGTGCTTCAACACCCAATCTACATGTCCGCTGTATTCCATGAGATTCCAAATCCGAAGTTGATATTTATCATGTACTGCTGCAAAGTACACCCCTTTTTCCGATTTTCCAACATATGTCTGGGCATGTCTGTATTCCTCAATATCTATTGGCGCTTTTATTACTCGGTACTTACCATCTGAAGAACATAACCTGCAAAATGTCAATCCATTCACAAAAATTGTTAAGAGGATTTTGAATGCTAGAGAGAGAACTACTAGTGTGCAACAATTGAGAAAAAGTGATTTTGCAAATGCGGTACAACATATACCTCACAAGAAAAGCACCACGAAAATGCACGTAGAGTGATCCTTGCCAGTACACACTACAACTCAACGATGTTGGCTCTAGTAGATCGAGTGGCATATTACTCATTGTTCCCATGGCCTCGGATTCACGGACAAACGTCTTCTTCTTCCATTGCCTTGTAAGACATTTAACGTCCACGAGGATGGTGGGCATTCCATTAAATCGTGCGGGTCCTGATGCTCGCCGCTTCTCTGAATCGGCGGTGATGCTAAACTCGTTGACAAGTGAACTGGTTCCTCAAGGTCCTGATGTTCCAGCGATAATCTCACTTTCTTTTTGATGTGTAGCGATGAACTCATTGATCCATCTTCAAAATCTTGTTCCGTGTCTACAATTGCCGACTCATCGCTTGACCCTGATGGATTCAAAACCACCTTGTCAAGGTCCCGTGGGATCGAGAACACCTCATAGCACAGTGAGGCGACAGGGTCAAATACTAGGTAAGGGTTGCAGTTGTAATCTTCCCAGGGAAGATGTTCCCAGCGTCTCGTGGCGGGGTTGACCACGCACAGAGTCTCCCCGTCACGATATAGCAAGAGGCCGTTGCAGTGATCCACGATCAGCTTAGAACTGCTGCTGTAATGAGGCAAGAAGTCAAGATTTCCATCGATCACCGGCGGCGTCAACGGCGAGGGGCGGGCAAAGAAGCGCGGGGATGGGCAGTCCTTGTAGTTAACAAAGAGACCACACACCGTGTGCGGGAGGACGTACGGGAGCAACAGGCCATGGGCGTCGATGACGGCGCGCCACGCCTTCCGGACGCATCGGGAGGCGGCGAGGTTGCACGGCGGGAGGCGGCGGAGGATGTTGGCGAGCGTGTCGTCCGCCAGGATCCCTGTCTGATCCATGGCTTCAGCAGACCGGAGGCACAGATCAACGCTGAGTTAGCAGGAGAGGAGGACACCTCGATCCTCTAGGTTTCGATTGGGGGGGAAGGAAGGAAAGGGATGCTGCCGCTGTGTACATGGGGTATACGACTGCGGAGCCATGGCTTATAGGGCAAGTGCCAGCCGACCTGAACTCAGAGGGGGAGAGGTGCCCGACTCGAACGGGACATGGGAAAAAACCTGGCCAAAATCGGTCAAAGGGCAAGTCTTGTATGTACTACTTCTTCCGAGTTCTTAGTTTCGTGAATCGACGTATTTTACTATATAGATTCGGGAGGTTTGGAATAAACCTATACGCTAAAAAAAAGTTTAGATACATTTATTTCATCTTTACTATTATTAAAAGGCTTACGATCTTGATGGTCTGGTACGTCATGATTTTTAGACCGTTTTACCTCTCACGGTTTGGAGCTATTACATGATTGCCACCGCCAAAGTAAGACGGTCCGGTTTGGTGAAAAGAAAAAAAATCCCCAATCGCCGCGTGGCCAGAGACTCTGCGCTCTCCCCCGAGCTCTCTGGCCCGGATCGAGCAGACCTGCGGACCAGGCGACGACCTTCCTAGAGCCACCGCCAGCCGCAGCTCTTCTCTGTTGCCCCAAGGCCGAAGAAAATCGAGCCCGTCATTATTCCAATCTGATCCCACCGTCCAAATCGATGTGTCGGTGCTGCTGGAATCGATCCGACTCGAGGCGCTGCAACAGGCACCCGTGGCCGGACTCGCGCCCGCCGCCTTCTCGAGATCGAGTTGTAACCCTCAGCCACGAACAGGAGTTGTCGGAGCTCCTCCCTCACGATTCCCCGCGAGACTCATTCTCTCAGCCACAAATGAGACCTGCAGAGAGGAGATCCTCCCGCACGAACTAGCTCAGGCTGAGCCGCTGAGCTTGATTACTCACAGCTAGGGATGTTTCCGCTGTGTATTGTGCCATCTCTGCGCAAAAAAATTGCACTTTTAATATTTCTCAATGTAATAACTTCAGTATTCTACACTACTTATATGAGTTTAATTTAGTTCCCATGGCACAAGCGGCAGGTCAACGGTGGGTGGTGCTGCTATATGAACAAGAAAGCTATTCCTGTTTCATGCAAAGGTAAAGTGCTTGCTTAATTTTGATTGGTCATGTCGTGTGTTGTTGCTCCTGTGCATAGACTGATTGGGCTTTCAATTTGAATAGTCTTGATTTCCTGCCGATTTTAAAGAAGGGTTTGTTGGTCCTGACCGAGCTTAAGAAGCATCTCACCAGGAGGAAGCAAACGGTGTCACCCGTGGTGGAGGCGAGGTAGCATATTCTTTGTCGCAGACGGAGAGCATGTCCGCAGAATCGTCTTCACAAATAATAGGTGGCTCAACTTCCGATTACATTGTCATAGGCTCGTTGTCCTGGCGTTGGCCGCCATCGAAGCATGGATGACAAAAGGGGAGGATGAGGACTGAGATAAAACTATGGATAATTTTAGAAACAATAATAATGCTTAATAAAAATAATGTTAGGGACAGGACAATGCAATGCTATGCATGATATCATGATGATACACAAACAAATTTATTATGAAATATATTTTTCAAGGCGTTACAACTTGACACCACTAAAGATAGATCTCGATTCCAGATCCAGGCGAAGGCAAGGGAAAAGACCGGTTTCACTATCAGATCTTCTCATGTCGGGTTGATCCTCTCGAAACCACTAACAACAATTCCTACTTTATCTTAAACTTTGCGGCAACACTAACAAAAAATTGTTGCTCATGCTATTCGAGATAAATCTCCGGACAATGATCCTATTAAATAAAAGGAAAAAAGAAAATATAACTAAAATATTTTTGCGGAAACTATTTATCTTATTGCGTGTAAACACTATATCAATATATTTTCATAAACGTCAGTTCTCACATGCATTAGATTTGTTTAAGCGAGCGAAAAAACTAAACTATCATGGCAACGCACGGGCATTATGCTAGTAAAGCTAAAATGTTTTATATTTTTAAACAGAGGAAGTACGTGTTGCTAGGGTATGCTAGGTACAACGATTTTTTTTTGACCTGCACAGCGGAATCGGTGCAAGCACCGACGAGTTTTTTTTTGAACGGATAAGGGTCGGAAAGGCCATGGAAGCTACTTCGTTCAACAAGCGGTAGGTTAGAGCAACTCCACTTGTTAGACGTTCTCGGGCCAAAATCCGGACGTAATTATCGTCGGATGAAACTAGTTTTCGGCTTGGGAAAACCGAGTTTCTCACTCGCGTTCCTAGACCGAGTTCTCGTGTTTGGCCAAAATTCAATCAAACTCGACAACTTTGGGCGAATATAGGCGGTTTTCATTAAAAGTGGGAGAATTCATAAATATTACATCAAATTTCTGAATTGCGACTTCATTTAGGCTAAAAAACTAGAAAAACTAAGAAAGATCGATGCCGATGCCGCCTCACGTGACGAAGTTGCTATAGAAGCTTGTGTAATGCGGGTCGGCCTTGCCATGTCGTCGCCGTCGTCATCACTCGGCGGCTGTGGGGGCGCGAGCTCTCCTGGCTGATGTCGTCGTACCTCCACGGCTGGTACAAGGGGCCGACGTCGTTATCGTCATCGAGGACGACAAGCGGCGTGCCCTGGAACTCGCGGCGTGCCCTGGCCTGGCGTTCGGCCTTTTCCTACTGGCGTTGAACATGGGACATATGTGTGTCCCGTATCAATTTTTTACATGTGTGCCCTATACTCCTATGTCAAGTAAATCCACTCAATACCTCTTTTTCAACTTCATTTCTGTGTCACAAAAAATAGGGATTGCTTCCTAATTCCTACTCCCTCTGTTCGGGATTATAGGTCCTACACGCATACCTAGGTTGTTAATTTGACTAATAAAATATAATTTATATATTATAAAAATTATACCATTAGAAAATATAACCTCTAAAGTTTCTAATGGTATAATATTTATAACCTCTAAACTTTCTAATGGTATAATATTTATGCTATACTATTTATATTTTATTGTTCAAATTAGCAACCTAGTTATCCGCGCGGGACTTATAATCTCAAACAGAGGGAGTACTTTGCAGCATTGAACTGACATACACAATGTTCCTTATTCTTGGATCTACCGTATAAGTAACTCTGTGATTTTTTTTTCCATACCATATTACTCCATGATGTTAGGATGTGCATTTACACGTGTACACGTACTAGTAAAAACAATAGATAAATCATGACTAGTAATATAGCGATAAAAGTAATCATGTCATCTAACATATAGATTGTAAATAGCAAGTCTAAACAGATTGCTATACATATTACAATAGATATAATTTACAGCAGTAGGAATATGATCTGAACAAGATAAAAAAATATAGCATACGGTGTAGAAGATGAACCGCTCGCGTTGATGTTGACGTCAGTCATGTCGTCGAAGAGGTTGTCGATGTCGGGAAGAAGTCGTCGATGGGGAAGATGCGTTGCTTCCCGTAAAGAAGTCCGTGATAGAAACCAGTAGTCGCGTCTGAGCGTTCCCTAAAAACCTTATCGCCCTTCTCCCGTATTGGACTCAAAGCAGTGGGGTTTCAGATGCCTACCGTCCTGGCTCGCAGTGCATGACGCAAGGCGAGATGGGAAAGACTGGTGACTGCAGAAAGCTACGGAACTGGAGGTGCTAAGTGTTGGTGTGTCCGAGAGGAGGAGCAACCTCTCTCTCTCTCTCTCTCATGCACGGGATGAGTAGGCGACAGAATTCATGAGGATATGAAACGAGAAGAAAGAAAGCAAAATGAATAGGCAGTGACCGAAGACGTGTATCCTCCATTGAGTTCGTATTCAATATCCACTGAGTTTATATTAAAACCCACTTGCACATGTTGTTAAGATTCCATTCCAGCGTAGCAAAATAAAACTAGGAACAACGAAGCAAGGCGGGCGGCGAAAGAGGAGGAGCGCGTGTGTAGGTCTCTCTCCTTCTCATGCTCTTACAAGTGGTGGAGTAGCATCCCTTATAAGGGGGTCAAACTTCTACTCAACTAGCAATGTGGGACTAAAATTCTGTCCCATGTTTGGCCATGCATAAATGGGCCAAGTGAGGTTTTAGGATTTCAGGAATTATTGAATAATATAAATGGGTTGAGCCTTTATTAGGCAAAATTTTAACAATCCCTCACCAGATCCTAGAGTCACACAAAATTTTCCTATGATTTTAAAGCATTGTTTTATATACTAGTAATACAATGGAGATTGTTAAGTTAAATTTCCACCTAGACTTCATGTTACACGAGACTCCTTTGAGCTCCGCCTACCACAAAGAAGCTCCACTCCCTGCCGTGCATGGTCAGCGAGGACAATTCCCTTCACACTTGGGCCTTTTCCTCGAGGAGGACTCATTGGCAGTTGGTGTGTGTGAGCCTTCCTAGATACGGCCTACGGCCGCTGCGACGAGCACCACCATGAGAACCACACGTACAACCTCGACAAGAATACAGATTCCACGCCGACGGTACGCTTCACCAACCCCAAGGACACAACTCTGCTCTATGTCTGTGCCTACCACTATTGCTACGAGATGCTAGTGTTCACCCACACCAGCTACTGGGACCAGTTCCCTAACTGGTGCAGATTCATCCACCCAGAGCTGCTGATGGCTCCAGAGGGTCAAGAGCTGTCGATGGCATCGCAGGCCAAGGAAGTGGCGGTGACATCGCATGAGCAGGAGTAGGCATGAGGAGGCGTTGGACCAGTATGAGCGCATAACTAGTGGGTGTAGTGTTAGTTCTGACAGTATTAAGTAGTAGTTAATTAGTAATGTAAATTTTTGCTGGTAATGAAAATATATTTATGGTTCATCAGATTTAAGTACTCTATTTTCTATTTCAGTTTCGCCAAATACGTGACAACTCTTTTCAGTTTTAGCTTTGTCAGACTTGGTCCCTTATAATCATACATGCCTCAACTTGACCCCTTACCGTCAACGCCAACGAACCTGGTCCCTTAGCATCAAACACAAACGAACTTGGTCCCTTAGCATCAAACACCAACAAACTTTAGAAAAATTGTAATTGCCATCTACCTCACTAATTAGTTGCCTCACTAACACACTATTGCAATAATAAATAGTGGCACCTTATTCGCCTCCTTGTGTCATTGCAAAAAACTATTTGTTGAGCTTCCCATCAGCCAGATACTTCTTTCTTACTATTTATTCTGAATTCAAATGGAATCTTGGCAACGACACCCATACTAACACATACACATCTACGATCTCCGGATCCACGCCATGGACGGAATCAACCTAAGGCTATGCATGCTGAGATTTGACAACCTTCCTATAGAAGTCATGGAGACGGAGGCGCTGAACCACGAGGATGTGCCAGAAATGTTGCCCCAGAAAAGCCAGTCCTTATAGGTGAAGGCTTGGCTGGAGGACCTAGGCACCCTCTCAAAGGAGTATGAGCTTAAAATTGTCCGTGACTTACCTGGATCGTCGATCAACTTCAAGCAACGGGTCACCATGCTTGTCACAAACGGCCTCAGTAGGTCACCATGCATGGCCAGACCTGCCAACGGGCCGTCGGCCAGTAGCAAGGATAGGCATACAAAATATATAAATCAGTTCCTACCGCCACACCATGGTAGATTCAAAATATGAAAAGGCACAAAAGCATCAAAGATCTTGCAGAATGTGTTCTACTCATTGTGTTCTATTTATACTCGTTTAGTAAGAGGATAAATGTGAGGTTTGTTTGATTAGTTCTGATCCATTCAATAAACAACTAACATAGTACTCACATTCGGACCCAAACTTGGCTCAAACTCGTTTCTTTCTATGGACGTCATGTTTCTATGAAAATAAACACGTGGTCGCAAGTGTGTAGGATCAATCGTATCGTGGTGTAGAAATCAGCAGAACACGACCGACATGCCCGTGGAGCTATTTAACATGCCCAAAACGTCTGCGTCGGGGATTGGGAGGCTCGGGGTAGACTTTGTTGACCATTATTTTTCAGCTGCTGACAAGGCCAACTGATAGGTCATGCATGTCAGAAGGAATACATATCTATTTGTTTTTGTCTTTGCTAATTGTGTTGTGTGTTAGGTCCCACATGTTGAAAGTCAACATATCTATTTGTTTTTATCACTGTTGGCAGGGAAAAGCGGGGGGTCTCACATGTAAACAAATGAGTCAAACAAACGATAAGCTAGCCCAACATAATGGCAGCCGGTGTCAAGTCTGTCTACGGATATAGACGTAACGAATCGGCGTCGACTGGTGGCATTTTTTCAGTTCCCCTATTCGTGGCGACACAATCCAATTTTCGCGTGAGCTGTGACACCGTCGTAATAAACTCTATAATATAATAGATAGATAGATAATAGAAATAAATTTCCCTACACTTGTCGTTCGTGATTGAGACAAGGTCAATAGTGAGAGCGCAAGTGTAGGGGTGTTTGGTAGCCTGCATGCTTTTTTGGCATAATTGGGCAATGCTACGACTGGCACTGCCCGCACGTATAAGCACTAAGCCCATTTTGGCTTCTCGTTTGGTAGCCTGCAGTTATAGAGGATACATCGATTGAGATACTATACCCATGTTGTTTGGTTGCCAGCATTGAATTTGGGCGCCATATTATCTGTACACCTAAACCGTCATTATCATTTAGTGTTCTCTGTGTTCGCTTGCTAGCGCGACGGCTGTTTCGGCGACGGACGGCGGCGCAGCGCCATCTTTGGCGGCCCTGGCGACGGACGACAACATGGGAGGAGACAGAGAGGGCTGGCCGTTGTAGCTCTTCCACCTTCACGACCTGGGCTTCCATAGACTTTCATCTTCAACCTTAGGTAAGCTACAGATGAATTCCTACACCTCCACCAGAACGAAAAACTTCGAACACGAGAATTATGGAGAACATCATGATCAAGCTACACCTCAAAGGACCACCTCGAACGGTTGAATCTGTGTGATGAATCTAACGAAATTCGCCCAAAAAACAACAACTTTGACCACAAATCTAAGAAGATACGGAGCATAAAACTCGGTGCCAATGGTTGGAACGGAACCCCGTCATCGATGTGTTGGAGATATTCCCAAGAGGCAATAATAAAGAGGTTATTGTCATGTCTTCATGCTTATGATAAATGTTTACATACCATGCTATAATTGTATTAACCGGAAACATTAATACTTGTGTGATTTGTAAACATGTAAGAGTCCTTAGTAAAGCCTCTTGTTAAACTAGCTTGTTGGTTAATATATGATCATGGTCTCCTGATCATGAACATTGAGATGTTATTAACAACAAGGTCATATCATTAGAAGAATGATGTGATGGACATACTCCTATAGTTAAGCGTAGCATAAATATCAAGTCATTTAATATAGTTCAGTTGCTATAAGCTTTCAGATACATAGTAACCTAAATCCTTCAACCATGATATCACGCTAATCACCATCACCGGATGGATGCTTTGATGACATCAAACACCACACCATAACTGGGTGGCTATAAAGGTGGCATTGAGTGTTCGGGAAGTATGTGTTGAGGCACATGGATCAAGAGTGGGATTTGTCCATCCATATGACGGATAGATATACTCTGGGCCCTCTCGATGGAATGTCATCCAATTAGCTTGCAAGCATGTGACTGGCTCACAAGGGATCACATATCACGGGAACGAGAAAAGAGTACTTATCGGTAACGAGGTTGAACTAGGTATGAAGAGATACCAACGATCGGACCTCGGATAAGTAAACTATCGTGAGACAAAGGGAAATTGGTATCGTATGTAAGTGGTTCATTCGATTGCAAAGAAATCGTAGAAATATGTGGGAGCCATATGAATTTCCAGATTCCTCTATTGGTTATTGATCGGAGAAGAGTCTCGGTCATATCTGCATAATTCACGAACCGTAGGGAGACACACTTAAGGATTCGATGTTGTTTAGTAGATATGGAATGTAAGTAGGGAGACCGAATATTGTTCAGAGTCTCGGATGGGATCCAGGATATCACGAGGAAATCCAGAATGTTCCAGATAATAAGATTCATATAAGGAAAGTCCAATTTCGGAGTTCGGGAATGACTCCGATGTTTTCATCGGAGAGGTTCTAGAAGGGTCTAGAAGGTTCACCGGACCGAAAGGGGAAGGGTACATGAATGTGTCATGAATAAGTGGAATGATTGCATCATGTCCTAGGCCACTTGGTTGGGCATTTGTAAGAAATAAATTGAGCTCCAAATTGGAAGTCAAAAGGCAAGTTTGAAAATTCAAACTGGGACAATGTATCCTGGTGGAGGAAGGAAAGAATCCTTCTTTCCCTCCACCGCAAGCCAATAAGGAGAGGGAGTTGGGGAAGGATTTAAACTCCCCTCTCCCCAGCTGCCCTCCCTCTCATAAATAGAGGGGAAGGGGTGCCCCAAGAGACACACAACACCGGCCCCTCCCCACCTAGCTGACGCGCCGCCACCGGCCACACCTCCTCCTCTCCGGCCCTCTAAACCGTAGATCGCCAGAAACCCTAGATCCACCATAACCTGCTCCGGCTTAGGCAAAGCCCTGCAGGATCTTCCCTCTACTTCCGACACCACGTCGTCGTGCTGCCAGAATCACGAGGGGATAACTACAACCTCCACTGCCTGCTGGAACAAGGGAGAGGACGGTCTTCATTGAGTACCGAACGTGTGACCGACTGCGGAAGCGCTGCCAGAACACAGCGCCGAAAGGATCGTATACGCAATCTTGAGATCGGCAAGTGTACGACTACATCACCCACGAGGGAATCTTCGAGGGTGAGTACTATAATCGACTCGTTGCTACAATCTAGTAGATAGATCTTGGCTTGTTTGTGTTCATGCGGTAGTAATTTTTTGTTTTCCATGCTACGAGCCCCTACAGTGGTATTAGAGCCGTGTCTATATGTAAATATGTTGCACGAGTAGAACACAATGGTCATTATGGGCGTTGATGTTTTTGTTGTCGATTGCTTCTTATGTACTTTGCATCTTGCGGGATAGTAGGATGAAGCGGCCTGGTCTAACCTTACATGACATCGTTCATGAGACTTGCTCCACGCTTGTGATACGTCCAATGTGCATTACCATTCTATATCATAATTTGTCTCTATTATTTGATATATTTCTTATTAAGAGGTGTTACTTATGTCTTTTCATCTGTTTTTGCATGTTGGATGATTATTGGAGGATGAACTGCCGGAGTCAGGATTCTGATGGAAAGAGGTGTTTTGATGCAATTTCGCGAAGATCAGAAAAATACCAAAAAAACTACGGAAAATCATATTTTCCCAGAAGACGAAGAATGCCAGAAGGGGAGGTGGAGATGGGCCACAGGAGGCCCACACCCCCCAGGCGCGGGCCACCCCTAGGCCGCGCCTACAGGGGTATGGCCCACATGTCTCACCTCTGGCTCCGCCCTCTCGCCTATATATTCCTCTCAAAACCCTAATACATGAAGAGCGACCACAGAAAGATTCCGCCGCCTCTGTGGGGCGGAAAACACCGAGAGAAAAAGAGCTCTCCGGCAGATAGATTTCTGCTGGGGAAATTCCTTCCTGGAGAGGGGAGATCGTCTCCATCAACACCATCATAAAGCTAGAATTCATCGGGATCATCATCATCATCCACACCATCATGTCCACCAGCACCATCATTACCACTCCATCCTGTTGTAACAATTGTGTTGAATACTAGTTCTTAGGGGAAACTTTCCCGGTGTTGATTACTATTGCAGTTGATGCTTGTGAGTGGAACCATTAGATTATTGTTTATGTTCAGATTGTTATCCATCACCATATCATCTTTGATCTTGATCCATATGATGTCTTGTGAGTAGTTCGTTTAGTTCTTGAGGACATGGGAGAAGTCATGTTGTTAGTAGAGGATTTGTGTTGAGATATTATTCAATGGTTTAGTATTCTTCTAGTGGTGTCATGTGAACATCGACTACATGATACTTCACCATTTATGGGACTAGGGGAATGCATTGTGTATTTGGCTACTAATTGTGGGGTTGCCGGAGTGACAGAAACCTGAACCCCTGTTAGGACACCATTGCACAAGGGAGCATAGGATCTCAAAGTTTAAGGCTGTGGTTAGGTTTATACCTTAATTGCTTTCATGTAGTTGTGGATGCTTGCAGGGGGTTTAATCACAAGTATGTATTAGTCCAAGTAAGGTCGGTACATTAGCACATGTTCACCTACACAACACTTACAACACCAAAGAAGACTACTCAGCTATTTGAAGCGAAAGCACTTGACAGAATTCCAATGTGTCCTCGAGAACGTTTGGTCCTTATATGTATTTCCACTGGCTTGTCCTTATCTAAGAAAGGATTGGGCCACTTGCTGCAATTGTTTGTTGTCTTTATTTCTTGAACTTTGTTTCTTTGCTCTATCAGAAAACCCCTAAAAATCCGTTTGCTAAGTATTTTTAGAGATTTACTGCTCCATACCACTAGTCAACACCTTCTGCTCCTCGTTGGGATCGACACTCCTATTTATCGAAAGTACTATGATACACCCCCTATACTTGTGGGTCATCATCTTGACATGCAACTTGTATTGCATAAGTGGTTTTCCGGGTGCCTGTTTCTCCCAACATAGTGAAGATTCAATTTACAACGGGTGATTGACAATACTAGTATCAACGTTGTGGTTCTTGTTCGTAAGTTAGAACGACACTTATTGAAAGCCCCAAACCACGTAAAACATGCAAAGAAAATTAGAGGTGTCTAACTTTGTTTTGTAGGGGTGTGCTATGATGTGATATGGCCATGATTGTGATTATATATGATGTATGCAATGTTCCTTATTGTAAGTCGGCAACCGGCAGGAGACTTATGGTTGTCTTTTAATTTCGTTAAGACCTGAGTGTCTATTATTCAAAGTAGTTGTAATAGTTGATGCTGGTGGACGAAAACCATGGAGCGGTGCCATTGACCTTGACGCCACGCCGGTGATGATGGAGATCATGTTCGTGCTTGAAGATGGAGATCAGAAGCACAAGAAGAAAGGCCATATCATATGACATATTATGAATTGCATGTGATGTTAATCCTTTTATGCATCTTGTATTGCTTAGATCGCGACGGTAGCATTATAAGATGATCCCTCTCACAAAATATCAAGTTATAAAGTGTTCATCATTAGTATGCACCATTGCCAAAGCTCGTTGTTTCGAAGCACCACGTGATGATCGAGTGTGTTAGATTTTGCGAGTGTATACAACGGGAGCAAGCCAGATTTTCTCATGTGGAAACTAAGGTTACATCTTGACGAGCCTAGCATGTACAGACATGGTATCAGAACACGGAATACCGAAAGGTAAAGCATGAGTCATATAGATGATATAATGAATATGATGATTGTTCGCCTTTGAAACTATATCATGCCACGTGATGGTCGGACTTGGTATAGTGGATTTGGTTCATTCAATCACTAAAACAATGTGAGGGATATTGTTTTGAGTGCGAGTTCAATAGTAATATGATTAAAAGTTGAACACTATTTATCATAAATTAAATCAAAGTGAATTTGCATAGTTATTGTAGTCATTGGCATCCGTTGACCACCTTGCTCTTAGTTAATTGAGATAATAGAACTATAGAATTCTGGTTAGTTACTTTACGAACTGGTATCGTATTGTCTTGAAGTGTTAATCTAAAGTTTAAAAGTCCTATTGCAAACTTTCAGTAAGTTCCGGTTACTCCGTGAAGTTTAATAATTGGTATTAAATCAAGAGTAACAATTCCAGTGTTAGTGTCACATCCCAAAATTCTCCTAATTTTGGAATGTGAAATAAATAAATAAGTTTGATTGATTGTTTGACTATGTTGAAAATTCTCAAAGAGAAGAAACTTTTTGAATAGAAAATCCTCTCAATCTTGATTTCAAAACCTTATATTCTTTTGTTATGACCTAAGTAGCCATATAGGCAAAAGGGCTTGGATTGATTATGGATTGTAGAATTGGTGTGCAAGTTTTAAAATTTCAAAATCATGAAGCAGGCATGAACACCATTCCACTTAAACCCTAAGGAAGAATTCTATCATCAATTTTTTTTTGATTATCCAATACCCTAAATGGGAATTTCCCATTCTAAGTGGAACCAAAGACCTATGGTTTTTCCATACAAAAACTTGGGAAAAGACATTCATGAAGGGGTATGTTGGTATGGGGCATATTTATAAAACAATAGGAAGTGTTTTGAATGGTTTTGGAGTAGATATGAAAAACATATGATTTAACTAAGAAAGGAATATAATGCTCTATAAACCAAAGAAAATAATTGATGTTTTTTTGGGAATTAAATAGTTTCCTTAATGTCCTAAAATCTTTGTTTGAATTTTTACAAATTTTTAGAAATTGATTTGATTCAATTTGGAGCCCTAAAACAAAAACTATAAAAGAAATAATAAACTGAAAATAGAAAAAAAGATAAAATCAAAAGAACAGAAAAAAAAACTAGAACTAACCTACCCGGCGGACCAACCCCGGCCCAGCCCACCTAACTATCGCGCGCAGAGCGTCGCATAGGCCGCAGCAGCATAGCAGTGCGCAAGCAGCCCAAGGCTGGCCCAGGAGCAGCCCGCCTCCTCTCCTCGTGTCGCTGACGTCTGGGGTCCACCCCGCCCATCTTCTTCCTCCCGACGAAATCCCTGATGAACACGGCTCGAACTGCCCCATTTTTCGTTCGTTTCGGTTCCGATTTTGTTGCCCCCGCGCGCGACCCGGCCTCTATAATCCCCCTCCTCCACCTCATATCATTTTCCCTCTTTTTCGAAACCCTAGCCGCCATCTGGAGCTCCCCAACCTCGCCACCATTATCACCGCCACCAGAGCTCACAGATCGTTTTCGATCTCGAGGTCCTCGCCACCCCGTGCCTTCTCCTTCCCTCCATCCTCTTCCTTGAGCTCTTCTGCATCGTCTCACCTCTTTTTCCCCATCATAGGAACACAGGAGAGGCCGCAATCTCTCGCCGGAGTGCTCGCTGGAGCCGCAAGGACTGAAGCCCGTCCGCCGCTGCTTGTCGTTGAACTAGGAGGAGAAAGGACAAGCGAAGATCATAGACGGGGAAGCCGAAGCAGCCTGCTTCACGTGGGCCTATTCACCATCGCCAGGAACCGCCGAGACAGCTGCCACCATCACCGCCAGGAGCCACCGCCGCCAGTCGCCGCCGTCATCCGCGAGGTAAAGCACCAACCTCTCTAGAGCCATCCGATCTCCGATCGACGGCCATGATTAAAAGGACATGCGAACCGGTACCCACCAGTACCAGTGCGCCACTTGGCCCCCCCCACGCCAGCTCACACCACGTCAGCGCTGACCCGCCAGTCAGCGTTGACTGCACAGTATAAAGATTTAAATTATTATGGAAATTACAAAAAATTGTGAAAACTTGTAAAATGCATAGAAAAAGATCTAATGGTCCAAAAATCGCAAATAATATATCAATGAATTCATAAAAATGTGTAGAATAATAATATGAGATCATATCTAATATTTGCAGTACATAATTACTGTAATGATTTAATTAGTATTAATTGCTTTTTAGATCAATAAATCTATAGTAGATTATTTATAAATCACATAAATATAAATAATATGTCCCTGGAATCACAATCCCGTTGTCAACACCCGGATTTTTCAATCCTAGATGCCTGTTATGCCATACATCGCAATCCCAGGATTACCATTTTTGCGAGACATAACAGAATTGGATACCATAGTACATCATCCATTACAAACGATACATAAGTTCTTGCACAAATAGGGATCTCATGATCCAGTTCTTAATACAACATCAAGCAGCGGAATACGTAATAATAAAAGTAGCGTAGGCGAAGCTCCATCTTCGGGGTCACAGGCAATGCTGACGATGGGAGATGATCCTAGTTGTCGAAACCTTCCTGGGTCCATCTTCCAGGTACTCCTCTTCATAGTCTGGCCATGGGAATAGCCAGGAACAAAGCCATGAGTACTCTTTAACTACTCGCAAACTAATACTAACAAGGGAAAGGGTTTTTTGGATAATAGGACACTAGGCTCTAGGGTTGTTTTGCAAAAGCCAGATTTATCTCTACTAAGTTCTGAAGCTAGTCACAATTTTATAACTCCTAAGTGGGATCTTGTAACACATGTCACAACCCTGTTGTGGTCAAGTCAAAGTCTCAATTCATTTCACAAGTCATTTTGAAAAGTCTGACGGGGGAACAGTATGGCCACTCCAACTGTCCATAACCGCGGACGCGGCTATTCGAATAGTTTGACACTCTGCAGAGATTGTACACTTTCACCACAACATTCGATACATCCATCAGGAACAAATCCTGAATTCACCATACTCAGTATGCGGATAATCAATCCTAACATTTCAATTACACGCCCTAGTATAAGCACCTCTCCTGTGAGTTTGGCCTCCCAAGCATGACCAACTGTATCTTGGGTACTGCACAGGTGGACAATCTTCACAAGGTAGCCTCAGCTCAGACATTGGCCGTGAGGGAACTAATACTAAGGTATATAAGTTTCTAGTCAAGCCCTACCCAAATCTTCGGGTATTGTGGTTGTACGATATAATTGGAATGGTATCGCATCCAGACAACCATCAGTTTTATAAAGGGCTAAGGCTCATGCCTCAACATTTTCATCACCAAAATCATCAAGTGTTCAGAAACACATGTCCAAAACATTTCAATAGAATGATCCATCATTCCAAGGTTTTCATAACCATTTTTCCACCAAGTATTCCCATCTAAAGTTGATCAAGTTTTATGCTTAGCACTAGCATCTACAGGTGGGGGTAAGCAATAGTGAGGGGTGGTAAACTAGTGGAGTTTCAACTAAGTACAATATTATATCTTAGGATGATATCAAGGTTTCTAACTTAGGCCAAATTTTATGCTCTTTATGCAACCTTCAGAATCTTTCTAGTATCTACAAGTCACGTAAGTCAACTCTAAGTTAAAGCTTTGATAAAGAAATAAAGTAAGAAGCTTGCAAATAAAACTAGGATTGGTTTATCAAGTGGGTATAATCACATATGCTTAAGGCATATAGTAGGCATAGTAACAAGCAGGTATTTGCTTGCACAATATCAGTATAAGCTTGCTAAATTGCAAGTGTTAGCTTGCATAGGTCAACTTGATTATTAAGGCTTGCTAAATTTCAAGTGTTAACTTGCACATTCACTAGTAGTATTAGGCTTGCCTTGTGCAGAGCAGTGGTTGAAGTTCTCCTCGGCTTCTTCTTCGTAGTATGCTCCTTCCTCCTCGTATCCTTGGTCGGTACTAGCATCTATGAATAAATACGAGGTACACAATCACCAAACAATACTTAACTACTTGCAATCATCACACACAAGGGTCCTATAGATGATCTAGCATCATCTCTAACATTACAAGGTTAAGGCTTGATTTAATTCCTATTATTTTTAGAAAAGTAATTTCTACTCATTGAAAAAAAACTACTTAAGATTTAATATTCTCCAAACCAAACATGGGATCATGTTGACACATGTCATCACCACATATGGTAGTCCAAGGGAATGTGATTTAAAGTGGTGTCACAATTTAATAAGGTTTTACCCTTTTATTTTAATTAATTAAAGTGGCTAGAAATGCTTATGTAGCATTCTTTTATTACTTAAACAATATTCCTGCAAGTAAACCTATATATTTTTATATATTCTGAAAGGTATGGTTAAATGTGATTTTTGAGAGTTGGAATCAACTCAAAAGCTATTATGGTTTAAATTTGAAAAATGTTTGAATGCAGAAAAGCTTCTGCCTTGTTATTTTTACCATGGGTGATCTATAGATCCAAATGACTTGAATCCAACGGGCTTGGATTCAGCATTCATAGAGCTTTCCAACAAAATTGGTTTCATTCAAATTGGTGCACTGAATCTACCTGGATTGATTTTTGAAAATGGGTACAAAATTGTGTTTGAATTAAAATAGAAAAGATTTAATTCAAATCACTGGGCTGCGCGGAAAAAGTTAACGGGCCGGCCTGCTAAGCGCGGTGCTCCCGCAGGCTGCTTAAGTGGGTGTCCCCACTCGTCAGTGACACGGGGCTGGGCGAAGCGGTATGGGGCAACGTGGGTCGTTCGATCTGATTCTAATCCAACGGCTGGGAGTCATCGCTGACGCGAGACAACACCGGCGAGAACAAAACTAGCATGGCCAGTGGGGGTGCTGGGGACTCACCGGGGTGCTGGCGAGGGTCGGCGAGGCGGGCGAACGACGAAGTCGACGATGGCGAACTCAGGGGTGGTCGCGGCAGCTCCTGGGGTGGACGAAATTGATGGCTCCCTTCTTCTCCAGAGGCGGCGGGCTCCGGTGAAATTCCGGCGGGATGGTGCTCACCTTGCTCTGAGAACGGTTTGGCACGATCAGTGAGGAGAGGAGAGTGAGATGGTGTGAAGAAATCGAGCGGGGGTGGCCTCTATTTATAGTCGAGCGAGGGGACCGATGGGGCGCATGGTGAGCTCGTCGGGGGCGGTGTTACAGGCGGCTACTGGCATGGGCGACGGTAGGGGACGGTGTGGTGTCTCCTGGCGATGCTCAACGACATGGTTTCGAGGCATGGGGCAGTGCGGCTTGGTCTGGAACATGCGACGCTCTGCGCGGCAGAGGCGGCGTCTTCAACGGCGAGTGGTGGCTGTGCGGCACGGGGCTGCGAACGGGGATGTCTGGCGGTCTCCTGGGTCGGTGGTGATTGTGTGTGCACGCGGTGAGGGCGGCGCGCGGTCTGTGGGCGTTGGTCGAGGGTGGCGCTCTGGCGCACGCTCGGCATGGTCGCTGGCGAGGTTGGCATGGTCCGTGCGTGTGGTCCAGGGCTTGGCAACGCTCGCGGCTGGGACAGTGAGTGGCGGTGGACAGTGGGCTGCCTCCCAGACATGCTGGCTAGGCTTGCTGCTGCTCCTAGCTTGTTGTTGACTATGGGGTGGCAAGGGTGTGCTCGGCTGTTCACCATTGATGGCAATGGCAAGCTCACAGTGGTGCTAGTGGTTAGTTAATCTTTCTAGATGATGTATTGAGCTGGTTGTGAGCTAAATGGGGAACCAGTTAGGCAAGAATCACTGCTCACAATAGTGTTTGATGTTTGTTTGATTTGTGTCTGCAACCTGTTTGATGAAATGGCCACATGAAATCAAGTTTTAAATTTTGAAAATATTTTTGGTGGGTTTGCTAGATTGGTGCTGGTGAGTCTGCACATGCTTGGTTTTGAAAGTTGAGCTTGTTTGAGTGGTTTTTGAATAAGTGGGATCTTCCCATA
This sequence comes from Avena sativa, assembly GCA_916181665.1. Taxonomy (NCBI): domain Eukaryota; kingdom Viridiplantae; phylum Streptophyta; class Magnoliopsida; order Poales; family Poaceae; genus Avena; species Avena sativa. The sequence continues at coordinate 20,647,525 of OV702297.1, forward strand.
TGATAAAGATTCAATTTTGAAATGTCATTTAAACTATGCATTTGAAAGTTTCTGGATGATCACAAAGTGGGCCTTGATACTTTGTTATGAGTACATTCAAGGGGTGCAAAGATCCAGAAAAGTTTCTGTTAGGTTCTGAAAGTTTGAGACAGCCAAAGTAGGCATGGGAGTTACATTGGTCAAAATGACCATTCCCTTAATATATGTGTTTTGATTTACTTGTCTTTAGGAAAAGTGTGGGAAATGTTTTAGATGATGTTTATTTCATCTAAGAAACATTTTACAAGCAATAAAACAATCAAACAAGGTGGTTCAAAAGAATTTCAAATTAAATGCATACCTATATGCATGCCTTCATAATTTTAATTAGCAAAGTGTTTGTTAACCCTAATTTTGATGATTAGAAAATGGATGATCCAGGTTTAGTATTTTTGGGATGTTACAAACCTTCCCCCTTAAACAAAATCTCGTCCCGAGATTTGAAAAAGGACGAAAAGATTACCTAGGATTTGAAGAGATCGGGATACTCCGTCCTGATGTGATCTTCGCGTTCCCAGGTAGCTTCCTCTTCTGTGTGGTTGCTCCACTGAATCTTGAGAAACTTGATGCTTCGGGTTCGGGTAGTTCGAAAAGCTTCTTCCAAAATGCGGATGGGTACTTCGGGATAGGTCAGGTCATTGTTGATCTCTATGGTCTGGTGGTCGATATTCTTGAACACTTAGGTCTTCTCGGGGACTTCGAGACACTTGCGAAGTAACGAGATATGGAACACATTGTGCACGGCTGACATCTCTTCGGGTAGTTCCAATTGATATGATACTTCTCCTCGACGGTTCAGAATCTAGAAAGGTCCGATATATCTGGGGGCTAACTTTCCTTTGAGTTGGAAACGCTGCATTCCCTTCAATGGCGACACTTTCAGATAAACAAAATCTCCTATGTTGAAGGCGAGGTCTCGATGTCTCTTGTCGGCGTAACTCTTCTGTCGGGATTGGGCGGTCTTGAGGTGTTCATGAATCTTGTGAACCTTCTCTTCTGCTTCTCGTAGGATGTCGGGTCCGAAGATATGACTCTCTCCTACTTTCGACCGGTTCAAAGGGGTGCGACACTTTCTTTCGTACATGAATTCAAATGGGGCCATTTGCAAACTGGCTTGATAACTATTGTTGTATGAAAATTCTGCAAATGGCAGACAGTCTTCCCACTTGGATCCATATTCTAACACGCATGCTCTCAGCATATCTTCGAGTATTTGATTTACTCGCTCCGTTTGTCCATCAGTCTGAGGGTGATACGCGGTACTGAAATCTAGGCGGGTTCCTAAACCTTCTTGGACTTTCTTCCAGAATCTCGAGGTAAACTGCGTTCCTCGATCCGATACTATGTTCTTGGGGACTCCATGCAAACTAACTATTCTAGCGATGTATAACTCAGCTAGTTTCGAACTCTGATATGTGGTTTTGACGGGCAAGAAATGGGCTACTTTGGACAATCTGTCCACTATGACCCAGATAGAGACATTTCCCCTACTAGAAGTAGGTAATCCAGTGATAAAGTCCATTCCTACAGAATCCCATTTCCATTCCAGAATCTGCAAAGGTTGCAACAATCCAGCGGGTCTTTGATGTCCTGCCTTGACTCGCTGACATATATCACACTTGGCGATATACCTTCCGATTTCTCTCTTCATCTTATGCCACCAAAATTGCTCTTTTAAATCTTGATACATCTTAGTTCCTCTAGGATGGATAGAATAAAGAGTATCATGAGCCTCCTTCAAGATAACTTCTTTCAACTCCGAATCTGCTGGTACACAAAGGCGTCCTTTGTACCATAACACTCCTTCTTTGTCCTCGGTGAATCCGGGTACTTTGCCTGTACCGATACGACGCTTGATTCCATCGATACTAGCATGTTCCTTCTGCACCTCCTTAATTTGACTGATCAAAGTGGGCTGGAGTTCTATGCTAGCCAGAAATCCTTCACTTACTAATTCCATTCGGAAATCTTCCATCTCCTTGTGCAAACTTGGTTGCTCCTTCAAAATCATGGAGTTCAATCGGCATGGCAATCTGCTAAGGGCATCAGCTACTACGTTGGCTTTACCAGGGTGATAGTAAATGTCCAGGTCATAATCCTTGATTAGCTCAATCCATCTTCTCTGCCTCATATTCAGCTCCTTCTGAGTGAATATATACTTTAGGCTCTTGTGATCCGAATAAATATCACAACGGTTTCCCATCAGGTAATGTCTCCATGTCTTTAGGGATAGAACTACGGCTGCGAGTTCGAGGTCATGGGTTGGGTAATGTTCCTCATGTTGCTTCAATTGTCGCGATAGATAAGATATAACTTTGCCTTCTTGCATTAGCACACATCCGAGACCAATCTTGGATGCATCACAATACACATAGAAGGGCTTCGTGATATCCGGCATGATCAAGATTGGGGCTGAAATCAATCTCCTTTTGAGTTCTTGAAAACTCGCTTCACATTTGTCGGTCCATTCAAACTTCTTGTCCTTCTTCAGCAATTGGGTCATGGGTCTGGCGATACTCGAGAATCCTTCTACGAATTTGCGGTAATATACCGCCAATCCGAGAAAAGCACGAACTTGGGTTTGAGTGGCTGGGGCTTGCCAATCTTCTACGTCTTTCACTTTGGCAGGGTCAACGGCAATTCCTCCGGCTGATACAATGTGACCGAGGAATCCTACCTCCTGTAACCAGAATTCACATTTGCTAAACTTTGCATACAGCTGATGCTCTCTAAGGGTTCCAAGAATGGTCCTTAGGTGTAGCTCATGTTCTTCTTCTGATTTGGAATAAATCAGAATGTCATCGATGAAAACAACGACAAACTTATCCAGGAAGTCCATAAATATCTTATTCATGAGGTTCATGAAATAAGCGGGGGCATTGGTTAATCCGAAAGACATGACTGTATACTCGTACAATCCATATCTGGTGGTAAAGGCAGTCTTTGGAATATCCTCTGCACGAATTTTGAGTTGATGATAGCCAGTTCTAAGATCAATCTTAGAAAACACTTTGGCACCGGTCAGCTGATCAAACAAATCTTCTATCTTGGGCAAGGGGTACTTGTTCTTGATAGTGACATCATTCAACTTTCGATAATCCGTACACAAATGGTTACCTCCATCCTTCTTGTCCACGAACAAGAAAGGTGATCTCCATGGTGACGCACTTGGTTGAATAAATCCAATTTCCAGCATGGAATCCAGTTGCTTCTTCAGTTCTGCTAGCTCCGAAGGGTTCATACTATAGGGTCTCTGGGCTATGGGTCCAGTTCCGGGGATTAGTTCAATGATAAACTCGATATCCCGATCTGGGGGCATACCGGGCAAAACATCTGGAAATACATCGGGGTATTCACAGACTATCCGGACTTGGTCAATGGTAGGTTGGGCTATACTCTTGTTGCATTTGAATTGGCGAGGTAAGGTTTCAGATATATGTTCGACTAATATTCCGGCTGTACTGGTCATGGTGATGGCTTTCTTGGCACGGTCAATCAATCCTTTATGTTTGGACATCCAATCCATTCCTAGTACTACTTCCAAACCTTTAGTTCCGAGTACTATCAGATTAGCATAAAAATCTATGCCATGGATTCGGATGGGGACGGCTTTGCAAATTTGCCTAGCCTTGGTGGTGGATCCGGGAATTTGAACAATCATAACATGCTTCAGTTTGGTTGGTTGAATTTTACTAGTGCATGCAAATTCTTCGGTGACAAATGAATGCGATGCACCAGAATCAAACAACACTCTTGCAAGTACTGAATTAATAGAAAACATACCCAGCACGACGTCTGGCGCTTCCTGAGCTTCTTCAGCATGCAAGAGAAAAAGACGGCCATTGCGGTTGAGTGAATTCCCTGGGGCAAATCTTCTCCCTGGCTGAACACGACGCTGTTGCTGAGCTGGGGCATTGGCATTGGGGGCTGTAGCATTCTTCTTGTTGGGGCACTCGTTGGAATAGTGGCCTTTATTTCCATAGTCATAACAAGTCACTTGCGACTTGTCCTTGGCTGCGACAGGCACAGCATTTCTTCCAGTCCTTGGTCCAGTGTTGGTGTTGGCGGTAGCATTGTTGGTGTTGAACTTGGGTGGGGCACGGGTGAAATTGCTAGAGTTACCGGGGTTGTTGTGATTTCCTCCGGGTCTAGGGTTTCCACGGTTGGGATAGGTCAGACGGTTCATCGGGGGTCTGTTGGTTCTTGGGGCAAATCCTGGAGATGGGTTGGGGCGATACTTTGGGGTCTGATGGGTTCCTGGTTGGTGCATCATGCGACGCTTGCGGTTCTCATTGGCTTGGTTGATCTTTCCTTCCATCTGGATAGCAGAGTCGACAAGGGCTTCAATATCCGCAGAGGGGATATTGACTAACACCGTCTGCATCTCGTCATGCAGACCATTCAGGAACCTCTCCTTCTTCTTGGCTTCAGTGTCTATCTCGTCCTGGTCATACCTAGCTAATGACAAAAATTTGTCACGGTATTCCACTACAGTCATCCTTCCTTGCTTCAGCTCTCTGAACTCGTCTCTCATTCTCTTGATCAAACCCGGTGGCACATGGGTTCTGCTAAACTTGACCTTGAATTCCTCCCAGGTCATCATCTGGCCTCCGGTCATTGCACGAACACTGTTCCACCATGCCCTGGCATCTCCGGCTAGATAATGGGTGGCAAACAGAACTTTCTCGTTGGCTTCCACTCCAGCGACTTCTAGGTTATTTTCCATGGTTTGCAGCCAATCATCGGCGTCTAGGGGTTCTTCGGACTTAGTGAAAACAGTTGGGTTGGTATTCTGGAAATTCTTGATCTTAGATCCATGGTTGTCCTGATTTCCGTGGCCTTGGTTGTTGTGGGCTAGTTGGGCTATCTGTTGCAGAGTGGCTAGGTTGGCTTGACGTTCCGCTCTTTCAGCTTCGCGGTCAGAAGTCAACATTTGCAGGATCTGCAACATCGGGTCCGGGGCTGAACCACTTCCTCCACGTGGCATCTGAAGATTTAGATAGATCATGAGAAAAGAGGGAAATTTCTAAGGTTTCGGGGACTTTGAAAAGTTTTAAAGGTTTGACTCAGATTTTTCTAGCAACTTGCTTTTTCATTCATTCATTCATAGCACACAGTACAACACACACCACAACAACGAAAAACAGATGGTTTTAAGAACCATTCTGAGAACTACGATACAGTGGGACCGAATACTACTCACTACGCTAGTGCTTAAGTGCTACTACTCCTTGGAGTCTGTGGCTTCATCATCTTCATCATCATCGATGAAGGCGAAATCGTCCTCATCGGTGAAGAAGTCCATGGCCTGATCCTCCAGAAAATCGCCGTCATCACTGAGATAGGAGTAAGGGTCTCCACGAAGATCCTCTCCGGCATTCTCCCTTTCCTCCAACTGCATGTCTCTCTCGTGGATGGTCTCCTCCAAAGATGAGATGCGGTGGCGAAGACGGGCAATAATGCGCTCCTTCTTGTCGAGCTGACAGCGGCGAGACTTGCGATCCTTTGCTAGCAGGGTGATGGTCTGGTCCTTCGTCTTGATGATGGAAGACTTATGGTTGTAGTAGTCACGACAGTTGTCCAACTCCTACTGACGATCATACATCATGAAGATAAGGTGGTCCAATTGAGTCTTCAGCTCGGGGTGGTATGGGGCTTCCAGTTGTTGTCCATTTGCATCACACCTTGGGCAAAACTCAAAGCGAGTACCCTTGATCTGATTGATGCTCTGCCCACACATACGGGAAAGAGCTTCCTGCATTGCTCTGGCAAGTCCATCGAGCCAGTTGTTTTCCCTCAAGGTAAACTGAATTCCCTCTGCAATGGGAGGTTCAATCTTTCCTCGGAGACTTGCAACAATTAGCCACTGCAGATCTTCTCCTCCTTGATCATTGAGCTGAGCTCCGAAGAACTCGGGGTGCGGACGCTCCAGAAGTTCCGAAAGCTGGTCCAAATCCCTCTCAAATATAAGGTCTCCGCCATTCCCCAGTTGGTAAAACTTGCTGTACTTCACGTCCATATATAAGAATAGAGGATGAGTAGATTAGCAGGGTGATCAAGTGTGTCAAAATTTTATGTATTTTGCAAGAGTTTTTGAGGAACATGAATTTTTATGAAAGAATAAAAGGGATAAGAATGAGAATAAGTTTTTGTAAATATTTGTTTTCTTTGGTTTTGAAACTATGTTTTTGATGCAACGTCCAGTCTAACTAGGGTCTCCTATGGTCAGGATGGCTCTGATACCAACTTTTCAACACCCGGATTTTTCAATCCTAGATGATGTTATGCCATACATCGCAATCCCAGGATTACCATTTTTGCGAGACATAACAGAATTGGATACCATAGTACATCATCCATTATAAACGATACATAAGTTCTTACACAAATAGGGATCTCATGATCCAGTTCTTAATACAACATCAAGCAGCGGAATACGTAATAATAACGGTAGCGTAGGCGAAGCTCCATCTTCGGGGTCATAGGCAATGCTGACGATGGGAGATGATCCTAGTTCTCGTAACCTTCCTAGGGTCCATCTTCCAGGTACTCCTCTTCATAGTCTGGCCATGGGAATAGCCAGGGACAAAGCCATGAGTACTCTTTAACTACTCGCAAACTAATACTAACAAGGGAAAGGGTTTTTTTTGGATAATAGGACACTAGGCTCTAGGGTTGTTTTGCAAAAGCCAGATTTATCTCTACTAAGTTCTGAAGCTAGTCACAATTTTATAACTCCTAAGTGGGATCTTGTAACTCATGTCACAACCCTGTTGTGGTCAAGTCAAAGTCTCAATTCATTTCACAAGTCATTTTGAAAAGTCTGACGGGGGAACAGTATGGCCACTCCAACTGTCCATAACCGCGGACGCGGCTATTCGAATAGTTTGACACTCTGCAGAGATTGTACACTTTCACCACAACATTCGATACATCCGTCAGGAACAAATCCTGAATTCACCATACTCAGTATGCGGATAATCAATCCTAACCTTTCAATTACACGCCCTAGTATAAGCACCTCTCCTGTGAGTTTGGCCTCCCAACCATGACCAACTATCATCTTGGGTACTGCACAGGTGGACAATCTTCACAAGGTAGCCTCAGCTCAGACCTTGGCTGTGAGGGAACTAATACTAAGCTATATAAGTTTCTAGTCAAGCCCTACCCAAATCTACGGGTATTGTGGTTGTACGATATAATTGGAATGGTATCGCATCCAGACAACCATCAGTTTTATAAAGGGCTAAGGCTCATGCCTCAACATTTTCATCACCAAATCATCAAGTGTTCAGAAACACATGTCCAAAACATTTCAATAGAATGATCCATCATTCCAAGGTTTTCATAACCATTTTTCCACCAAGTATTCCCATCTAAAGTTGATCAAGTTTTATGCTTAGCACTAGCATCTACAGGTGGGGGTAAGCAATAGTAAGGGGTGGTAAACTAGTGGAGTTTCAACTAAGTATAACATTATATCTTAGGATGATATCAAGGTTTCTAACTTAGGCCAAATTTTATGCTCTTTATGCAACCTTCAGAATCTTTCTAGTATCTACAAGTCACTTAAGTCAACTCTAAGTTAAAGCTTTGATAAATAAATAAAGTAAGAAGCTTGCAAATAAAACTAGGTTGGTTTATCAAGTGGGTATGATCACATATGCTTAAGGCATATAGTAGGCATAGTAACAAGCAGGTATTTGCTTGCACAATATCAGTATAAGCTTGCTAAATTGCAAGTGTTAGCTTGCATAGGTCAACTTGATTAGTAAGGATTGCTAAATTGCAAGTGTTAACTTGCACATTCACTAGTAGTATAAGGCTTGCCTTGTGCAGAGCAGTGGTTGAAGTTCTCCTCGGCTTCTTCTTCGTAGTATCCTCCTTCCTCCTCGTATCCTTGGTCGGTACTAGCGTCTATGAATAAATACGAGGTACACAATCACCAAAAAATACTTAACTACTTGCAATCATCACACACAAGTGTCCTATAGATGATCTAGCATCATCTCTAGCCTTACAAGGTTAAGGCTTGATTTAATTCCTTTTATTTTTAGAAAAGTAATTTCTACTCATTGAAAAAAAAACTACTTAAGATTTAATATTCTCCAAACCAAACATGGGATCATGTTGACACATGTCATCACCACATATGGTAGTCCAAGGGAATGTGATTTAAAGTGGTGTCACAATTTAATAAGGTTTTACCCTTTTATTTTAATTAATTAAAGTGGCTAGAAATGCTTATGTAGCATTCTTTTATTACTTGAACAATATTCCTGCAAGTAAACCTATATATTTTTATATATTCTGAAAGGTATGGTTAAATGTGATTTTTGAGAGTTGGAATCAACTCAAAAGCTATTATGGTTTAAATTTGAAAAAGTTTGAATGCAGAAAAGCTTCTGCCTTGTTATTTTTTACCATGGGTGATCTATAGATCCAAATGACTTGAATCCAACGGGCTTGGATTCAGCATTCATAGACCTTTCCAACAAAATTGGTTTCATTCAAATTGGTGCACTGAATCGACCTGGATTGATTTTTGAAAATGGGTACAGAAGTGTGTTTGAATTAAAATAGAAAAGATTTAATTCAAATCACTGGGCTGCGCGGGAAAAGTTAACGGGCCGGCCTGCTAAGCATGGTGCTCCTGCGGGCTGCTTAAGTGGGTGTCCCCACTCGTCAGTGACACGGGGCTGGGCGAAGCGGTATGGGGCAACGTGGGTCGTTCGATCTGATTCTAATCCAACGGCTGGGAGTCATCGTCGACGCGAGACAACGCCGGCGAGAACGAAACCTAGCGCGGCCAGTGGGGGGTGCTGGGGACTCACCGGGGTGTTGGCGAGGGTCGACGAGGCGGGCGAACGACAAAGTCGACGACGGCGAACTCAGGGGTGGTCGCGGCAGCTCCTGGGGTGGACGAAATTGATGGCTCCCTTCTTCTCCAGAGGCGGCGGGCTCCGATGAAATTCCGGCGGGGTGGTGCTCGCCTTGCTCTGAGAACGGTGTGGCACGATCAGTGAGGAGAGGGGAGTGAGATGGTGTAAAGAAATCGAGCGGGGGTGGCCTCTATTTATAGTCGAGCGAGGGGACCGACAGGGCGCATGGTGAGCTCGTCGGGGGTGGTGTTACAGGCGGCTACTAGCAAGGGCGACGGTAGGGGACGGTGTGGTGTATCCTGGTGATGCTCAACGACATGGTTTCGAGGCATGGGGCGGTGTGGCTTGGTCTGGAACATGCGACGCTCTGCGCGGCAGAGGCGGTGTCTTCGACGGCGAGTGGTGGTTGTGCGGCACGGGGCTGCGAACGGGGATGTCTGGCGGTCTCCTGGGTCGATGGTGATCATGTGTGCACGCGGTCTCTGGGCGCTGGTCGAGGGTGCCGCTCTGGCGCACGCTCGGCATGGTCGCTGGCGAGGTTGGCATGGTCCGTGCGTGTGGTCCAGGGCTTGGCAACGCTCGCGGCTAGGACAGTGAGTGGCGGTGGACGGTGGGTTTCCTCCCAGACATGCTGGCTAGGCTTGCTGCTGATCCTAGCTTGTTGTCGACTATGGGGTGGCAAGGGTGTGCTCGGATGTTCATCATTGATGGCAATGGCAAGCTCACAGTGGTGCTAGTGGTTAGTTAATCTTTCTAGATGATCTACTGAGCTGGTTGTGAGCTAAATGGGGAACCAGTTAGGCAAGAATCACTGCTCACAATAGTGTTTGATGTTTGTTTGATTTGTGTCTGCAACCTGTTTGATGAAATGGACGCATGAAATCAAGTTTTAAATTTTGAAAAGATTTTTGGTGGGTTTGCTAGATTGGTGCTGGTGAGTCTGCAGATGCTTGAGTTTTGAAAGTTGAGCTTGTTTGAGTGGTTTTTGAATAAGTGGGATCTTCCCATATGATAAAGATTCAATTTTGAAATGTCATTTAAACTATGCATTTGAAAGTTTCTGGATGATCACAAAGTGGGCCTTGATACTTTGTTATGAGTACATTCAAGGGGTGCAAAGATCCAGAAAAGTTTCTGTTAGGTTCTGAAAGTTTGAGACAGCCAAAGTAGGCATGGAAGTTAAATTGGTCAAAATGACCATTCCCTTAATATATGTGTTTTGATTTACTTGTCTTTAGGAAAAGTGTGGGAAATGTTTTAGATGATGTTTATTTCATCTAAGAAACATTTTACAAGCAATGAAACAATCAAACAAGGTGGTTCAAAAGAATTTCAAATTAAATGCATACCCATATGCATGCCTTCATAATTTTAATTAGCAATGTTTTTGTTAACCCTAATTTTGATGATTAGAAAATGGATGATCCAGGTTTAGTATTTTTGGGATGTTACACCCATGTAGATTACATATCTGATTTTAGTTTGATTTATAGACAACAGAAACTATTTAAATGATTTAAAACCCATTAAACACTATTTAAATCATAAGAAAAGAACTATAGGTCTGATTAGGGTGAATCCAAGTGCTAAGGTTTTGTATTGACAATATCTATACAGAGAAATTGCATGCCAAATTATTCGGTACTGTTAAAATAGAAATTCATACAGAAATATTTAAACCCATTGAAATAGTGTTTTAATCATAAGAAAATATCTATAACTCCTTTTTAGGTGATTCAAATTGCTACTGTCTCTAAATTGCATTACCTCTATCCAGTAGCATCTAGTTCACAATTTAATATGACATAAACATATTTAGTTCAATTAAAGTGGTATACACCATATTAAATCGATACAACTTTAGTAATAAAAGCTTTAGTGCATTAAATGACTTTCCACATGAATCATGTAATCTAATTATGTTCAGAACACTAAATGCAACCATTGTGACTCATTAAATTGTCATGCATCCATTTTTTGCATTTGTTTGATCTCTATGTGCTATTGTTTATGATTGTATGCAATTGTTTGCTCGATAGATTGCGAGGAGTGCAACGTGTGTGATTGCAACTACTATGATTGCAAGTACTATGGTTATGACGAGAGCAACCATTATATCTATGAGAATTGTGAGGATTATCTAATCGACTACATCGACAACAAAGGCAAGTGGTGCTATCTTGGTCATAAATGTCCTACTATTTTCCTATGCATTGTAGATGTTTTTGTAGAATTGCATATGTAGGAATTGATGTGTATATGCTATGCTATGTCCCATATTATTCCCTAACATTCCTTGTTTATGAGCCACCGTTGGTAGATGTGCTTAGCCATGCTATGATGAACGAGGGCTAGGTTACATCACTGATGTTGATTCTAAATGTGTTGGTTTGCGAAAACTAAAACAACTTAATCAATGAATCTCCTGGGTGTGATGGGATTGATAATTTTTGGTGGTATCATTGCGGAAAGGCACCCAGGACACTGAGAAAGGATTGGTTTCTTTATTTGGTAACTTACGTGTACAACCATGTGCCAATAATGGAATGGGCGGTTGGTTGGACTCAGTAGGTTGTGGTAACTCGAACCCACGTATCCAGAGATGTAGATAGTGTAGGTTGGACCGGTGCATGTCGGGTTTGGGGAGCTACTTCCCGAACGGTTCCTTCTTGGACTTCTCCCTATAATCACCTAATATGAGAGTGGTGGTACAAGCTGGGCTAGCCAAGTCACATGGGTAAAGTGTACTAACCCCTGTAGGGTGTATAAACTAAGTACTTAGTCGTGTCCCCGGTTATGGACAATTTGAGCGACCTGATACTGATGCTATGATATTTCTCACTCATCCTTATTTCTTAATTGCTTAAAACTTGTTGGGTGAACATAATTGGGTAGGAGCACCTGGGAGTGAACTAGAGTGTCCTATTTATCGTATTGGAAAACTACTTTGTTACAAATGTTAGGATAAAATTGTTGCTTTATGCAAATGAGCCTGAACTCCACTTGGCCAAATAAGCATGTAGTTGATAGATATGTTGTTAACCACTTTAGCCTACTTGCCATACTGTTGGGGAGATAACCCCGGATAGGGTAAAGATGGGGGCAGACGAAAGGATGTTCCCCGTTTAGTTTCCGAGTTACTGTCTGAGCCGGCCGAATCATGTAGAGGTCGGCCGGGATAGGAAAGGGCAGGACCCTCATAGTAATGACAAGACATTACCCGGCCGAGATACTTTGTAACTCGGCTGGGTTAGACCGAGTAATCTTAATACAGATGAAGGACAGGACAAACTACGGGAGGCAGGGCCGAATAATACGAAGCTTGCAGGAGAAGGAGAAGCTGAAGTCAAACCCTAGCCGCAGGCTAGGGAGAATCTGAGCGAAGCCAAGCACTACGGACAAAGACGCAGAGCGACAGAGAGGCAGAAGAGGTCACGGAGGAGACAGTCCTGAAGCCTGAGGCGTGCAGGAGGGGCCCTCTGGAACCTTGCCGTTGTTAGGGGAACGACAGGGAAAGGTAGGAGCCGAACTACTATATTGGGACAAGTATATTCCTCGAATATGCTTGCCACGTCAGCCCTAAAGGAACCCAAGGCTCTCCTTTATAAGGGGAGGCTTGGACCCTGAAGAGGGGATCGGCTCATTCTTAGTACTGTTAGGCTAGTAAAGTCCTCCCTTTCTCCTTGTATACAGCTCAAGGAGCACTTGTAGCCCCAGGAAGGAGAAATAAAGATCTTTGCCTTAGTCTTCTGTGTGTAGAATCAACTACATCTTCCCTCCCCAGATCCCTCTAGCATCCATTGGCCCCAAACTTTAGCCTACCCATGGCATCTGCTGTGCCACCACCACGACAGTTGGCGCCCACCGTGGGGCCAGCAGCGGTGCTAGCTGGAGTTATGATCCGGACGGGAAACTTCATCAACATGGGAGAGCGCGTTGTTTCTGGTTTGGTCCAGAGATTTGGTCTCTGTGACTACGTCAGTGACAATGCGGGCAGCTTCAGGGGAAAAACTCCCCCGCGTAATGGTGTCTTCATCAGCCTGGGCGGGCACAAGGTCTACGTCGACGTCGACATCTCCGGCGTTTATCCTCACCAAGTTGTTGTTGCAGGAGAGCCACCTCTTAACACTATGAGCCGTCCGCCCGGAGCACATCCGGCAGGCAGCGTCGAGGTGATGGTCACGGCCAGAGTGCAAACTGGAGTAGCAACTGCCGGGTCAACCAGAGAACCTGCCACCGGTGTACAGGGCGCACCCAGGCAGACAGCACCACTACCCACCGAGGTAATCCCGCCAGCGACCAACCCGACCGAGGTGCAGGACACCACCCCAAAGGCACCAAGAGTAAGAGGGCCACCTCTGGAAAGGCCAGAGAACATTCTTCAGGCGACCATAGAAAACTTGACTACGCCTATAGCGCCGATACTTGATCCGGCAAATGCTCAGGCAGAGTTAGAGGAAACCAGGCAAAAGGTGCTGGTAGAGGCCAAAAAGGTGTCGGCCTTGCGGGAGTCCTTAAACAGGACCCTGCGAGAATATGCCAAAGCTAATAAGCTTGACGTCGCGCCCGAACGGGTGGACGAATTAAGATTGAGAGGGAAAACCTCATAGATGATATCAACAAAGAGCATGATGCTCATAAAGCAGAATCAGTGGATTTGGGCTTGCCGAGGTACAGTACCCCGGCAAAAAACCTAAGAGCGGCAAATGCCGCAGCATTAGAGTTAGAGGGGTTGACCGGCGAAGGCCGGCAGAAACAGCAAGAAAGAGTGAACGAGCTGGTGCGCATCGCGAACCAGCAAAACGAAGAAATGCTCAGGGCAGACCCGGCGAGGCCGGGAGCCTCGCGAATGGTTCACTCGGCAGGAGCAGCACCTGCCTTGCCCGTGGCAGCAGCATCTTCACCCGGAAATAATGCACGAAGGGACAAAGCAGTAACCTCAGGAAAGAGAAACAAGCAAATTGTTCCGTATGATCCGGCAATGGCCGGAAAGGCAAATGAGAACAGAGGCAATGCAAGCCGAGGTAACAGTGGGGAGAGGAACCCCGACCGTATTGAGAAAGACGGCGGAAGCCGATGCAATGGAGATCTCGGCAGAAGAGAACCCGGAAGAGGCAATCATGAGAACAATACCCCGGTCGAAGTAAGGAGAGAACTGCCACTCAACCCGCAACCGAGGCATGAACCCCGGCAAGAAAGAGAAACGAGGCCAGCTCGCCACAATCAAATTAATGAAAGATACAATGATGGTTATTCCGAGATGGAATATGCGATCCATGGCGGAAACAACCACTATGGAAAACAAGACAGAGTTCTGTACAGAGATTTGCCATCAAATGATGCAAGAGTGAAGCTGGACCGGCTATACCGGTCCGAGTTGTTGGAAGAACAGGGTCCACCAGGGCCGACATGCTTTGGACCACGGATCATGGGCGAACCACCTGTGCCGAACTTTCAGCTAGCAAGGGGCACGAAAACATATAATGGGTGTACCAAACCACAAGACTGGTTGATTGACTATGCCACTGCTGTGAAAATAGCGGGTGGGAACTTACGATGGGCAGTACGGTATGTCCCACAAATGCTGGAAGGACCAGCTAGGGTGTGGCTGAATAATCTACCAGCGGGCAGTATCAACTGTTGGCTGGATTTTGAGGAAATGTTTGTCAGCAACTTTACCAGCACATACAAGAGGCCAAACAGGCCACAACAGTTAGCCATGTGCAAGCAGAGGCCGAATGAAATATATAGAGAGTTTTTAACTCGGTGGTGCAACCTGAGAAACTCATGTGAGGGAGTTATAGAATCGCAAGCAATAGCTTGGTTCACACAAGGATGCCGTTATGGCAGCGTATTGTGGCAACGTCTACAAAGAGATATGCCGACCACACTGGCAGAAACTATCAGAATAGCGGACTCCTACGCATTAGGAGACCCAACGCGACCAGAATTAATGTCGGCGGATCATCACGAGCAACAGGACCATTATGCAAGAGATTTGGCCGGGTCATCCAGGCGCAGTGATTTCAGAGGAAGAAGAAGAGAGGAAAGGCCGGATTATAGATATAATTCGGCCCAAGTGGCGGCAGTAGCGCAAGATCCGCCGAGTCACGAAGCAACTCAATGGCAAAAGAATGGTCCTCAGCAGTGGACACCAAGGAATGAAGGAAAAAGGCAGTGGACCCCAGAACAAAATAAACAGTGGCAGGAGAGGCCGAAGTACACGTTCGAATCTATGTTATATCAGCCGTGTAAATTTCACACGTCAAACCTATCCAGGCCAGCCAACCATACGACCCGCCAATGTGCATGGATGAAAAATGCAATGGGGAACCCCGCAGGAATTCAGGCACCCCATCAAGTACATCAGTAGCATCAACCACAGTTGACTGGAGCAAATGCACAGCAACTGATGTTACCGCCCCCTCCCCCGAGGTACGATAACTCGGATCAGAGAGACGCTGTACATCAAGTGATGAACCAAGTCCAGGATGGAAGGACAAATCCGGCGAATACCGAACGCAATGATTACAGAGAACATCATCAGTCTTATTGCGTGTTCACAACGGAACAACAAGACAAGCAGAGTGTGCAGCGCCGGCATATGGAAGTAAATGCAGTTATGCCGGCAGTACCAAGATATGTGCCTTGGTCGAATCAGGAGGTAACTTGGAGCATAAAGGATCATCCCAAGATAATGCCGAATCCCGGATCATATGCACTCGTGTTGGATCCGACATTTGTTGGACCGAGCATCAATGTGAAATTCTCAAAGGTACTCATTGACAATGGAAGCAGTATCAACATCATGTACAAAGATACCATGCATAAACTCGGAATATCGCAGAACATGTTGCAATCCACGAGGACCACTTTCCATGGGATAGTGCCAGGGCTTTCATGTGAACCCATTGGTAAGGTCCGAGTGGATGTGTTATTCGGCACAAGAGATAACTGCAGAGCAGAAAATTTAGAGTTTGAGGTGGTGGATCTAGAGAGTTGTTATCATGCTTTACTCGGACGGCCAGCGTTGGCCAAATTCATGGGCAGCTGTCATATAAGTTATCTGAAAATGAAGCTACCCGGACCACAAGGAGTGATAACAATAGCAGGGGATTACAAGAAGTCAATGGAGTGTGCTTCAGCCGGGTCAAATTTGGCCGAATCATTGGTTATAGCAAGAGAAAAAGAAGGATTCAGGAGGTAGCAGCCCTCGCTCAGTCGGCACAGCTGAACATGCCGGCACTAGTCAACCCGCATGGCAGTGTCTCTTTTAGCCGACTAAAGAAACGAAGAAGTTTCAGATAGATGAGCAATTCCCGGAGCGTACTGTTACTATTGGTGCAGTCCTGGACGCTAAATAGGAAAGCGAGCTCACCAACTTCCTCCGTGAGAATTGGGACATATTTGCATGGTCAACTCAGGATCTGCGAGGTGTTCCGAGGGAGTTGGCTGAGCACTCTTTGAATGTAAGGCCAGGAGCAAGGACGGTGAAGCAACCTCTCCGCCGCTTCGCCGAAGACAGGAGAAAAATAATAGGGGATGAAATAGCTCGGCTCCTCGCAGCCGGGTTCATCATGGAGGTGCTGTATCCGGATTGGTTGTCGAATCCGGTGCTAGTAGAAAAGAAGAAAGATGATCCCAATGTAGTCATTGTATGGTGAATGTGTATCGAATACACGAAACTGAACAAGGCGTGTCCAAAAGATCCTTTTCCATTACCTAGAATAGACCAAGTCATTGATTCGACCGCTGGTTGTGAGTTATTGTCATTTGTAGACGCGTATTCTGGTTTCCACCAGATACCGTTAAATCTGGCCGATCAAATAAAGACTACGTTTATTACCCCGTACGGGGCTTATTGCTATCGCACAATGCCATTCGGCCTGCGAAACGCAGGAGCAACATATCAGAGATGCATGCAAAAATGTCTACACGATCAGATAGGAAAAAATGTACAAGTATATGTAGATGACGTGGTCATCAAAACCAAGGAAAGCAAAACGTTACTGGAAGATATACGGCAGACTTTCGCGAACCTGAGAAGGTTCCGAATGAAGCTTAACCCGGAAAAATGCACGTTTGGCGTGCCGGCAGGAAAATTACTCGATTTTCTTGTATCTAGCCAAGGTATAGAGGCCAACCCAACAAAGATAAAGGCAGTAGAAAGAATGGAATTGCCAAGATGTTTAAATGATGTACAAAAATTCACGGGTTGTCTAGCCTCGCTCAGCCGGTTTGTATGTCGGCTGGGAGAGAAGGCGCTACCACTATATCAGCTGATGAAGAAATCAGATAAATTCATTTGGACTCCACAAGCGGACAGCGCATTTCATGAGTTGAAAAAGATGTTGGTCACAACACCCATTTTGGCTTCTCCATTACCAAAAGAGCCTATGTTACTCTATGTAGCGGCTACCAACAGAGTAGTGAGTGTTGTAGTCGTAGTAGAACGACTTGAAGATGATAAGTCGGTACAGAGGCCTGTGTATTATTTAAGTGAGGTGTTATCCACTTCAAAGTAGAATTACCCACATTATCAGAAGATGGCTTATGGAGTGTATATGTCGGCAAAAAAGCTTAAACATTACTTCGAAGAGCATCCCATCAAAGTGATTTGTGAAGCGCTCATAGCCGACATATTGAGCAACAAAGATGCAAGTGGCCGAATAGAAAAATGGGCAATCGAGTTGTCACCGTACGCTCCACAATTTGATAGGAGAGATGCAATCAAATCTCAAGCGGTCGCCGAATTCTTCGTAGACTGGGCCGAAGTGCAGTATGAGCCACCATTACCAGACCCAAATTATTGGACGATGCATTTCGATGGTTCCAAACTAAGAAATGGTTTGGGGGCAGGAATAGTGTTAACCTCGCCTAAAAGAGATCAGCTGAAATATGTGCTACAAATACACTTTGCCGCATCCAACAACGTAGCCGAATATGAAGCACTGGTCCATGGATTAAAAGTAGCAAAAGAGATTGGCATACGCCGAATCTTATGCTACGGGGACTCGGATCTAGTAGTACAGCAAGTCTCAGGCAATTGGGATGCATTAGATGCTAATATGGCTTTATACAGATTTCATGTGCAAAAGATCAGTGGATACTTTGAAGGATGTGAATTTCACCACATACCTCGGGCAGAAAATGATGCCGCAGACACGTTGTCAAAACTCGGATCAACCCGGCAGTCAATTCCCCCGGGTATTGCCCTGGAACACCTCAGGAAACCATCAATAATCCCATCACCAGAATCCGAATCTATCTTTATTCCGGCAAATTCAGCAGAAGATAATGCGCCGATGGAAGTAGACCAGCAATATGACTCGAAACCCCCCAAGAGGAGGACAGCAGAAGTAAGCACAATTATGGAGAAGGCCGAGGTAGATATGTCGGCAGAAAACATGGAAATAGACAGTGAGACCACACCAGAAAAAGTCACACCGCTATGGGCGCAACCCATATTCTCTTACCTTAAAGACGCGATGTTGCCGAGCAATGAAGTATTAGCAAGACAAACTGTAAGGAGAGCAAAATCTTATACGATCATAAACAATGAGCTATATAAAAGAAGCGTCACAAGCGTATTGCAAAAGTGTGTGAGTTCGGCAGAAGGCCAGGAGATCCTCCTAGATATACATCAAGGAGAATGTGGACACCATGCCTCATCTCGTGCCTTGGTAGCCAAAGCATTCAGGCATGGATTTTATTGGCCGACGGTGCTGAAAGAAGCCAAATAGTTGGTTGAAAAATGCAATGGTTGTCAGAGATATGCAACCAAAATACATATGCCATCGGCCGAGTTAAAAACAATACCCATCACTTGGCCATTTTCTGTGTGGGGCTTAGATATGGTGGGACCATTTAAGCCGGCCCGAGGGGGAATGACCCACATATTGGTTATGGTGGACAAGTTCACAAAATGGATTGAAGTGAAACCAATAAAAAATGTGATGGGCCCATAGCAGTGAAATTCCTCAAAGATATTATTTTAAGATATGGGTATCCGCACAGTGTTATTACAGATAACGGCACAAACTTTGCAGAAGGAGCCTTTGCTAGGTTTTGCAGAGAGAAACACATAAGATTAGATGTTGCCTCTGTGGCTCACCCAGCATCTAATGGGCAAGTGGAAAGGTCTAATGGACTAGTATTGTCAGGAATAAAACCACGACTTGTTGAACCACTGCAAAGGTCGGCAGGATGTTGGATTGAGGAACTCCCAGCTGTATTATGGAGCCTCAGGACTACTCCGAATAGATCAACAGGTTATACACCATTCTTTCTGGTATACGGGGCAGAGGCCGTGCTTCCAGCCGACATAATACATGACTCGCCAAGGGTTACTCAGTATACAACCTCAGAGGTAAACGAAATAGCTCGGCAAGATACTGTCGACTTGCTAGAAGAAGCCAGAGAGCTGGCGCTATCAGGATCATCTATCTATCAGCAGAACTTGCGACGCTATCACAGCAAAAAAGTAAATCCAAGAGTATTCAAAGAAGGGGATTTAGTTCTCCGACTGGTGCAACGTACGGCCGGCATGCACAAGCTATCACCTCCGTGGGAAGGACCATTCGTCGTGAGCAAAGCATTGCACAATGATGCCTATTACCTAATCGATGCTCAGTCCCCTGGAAAGAACAGAGCAGACAAAGCTGGCGAAGAAACGAAAAGGCCATGGAATGTAGCTTTACTTCGTCTGTTTTACTCGTAGTATGTTATCTCCAAATCAAGCATCAGTTATGTATTAAACCTCGGCATCCAGAGCAGTGACTCGGGGACTACCATATGTTATTTCAATTTCATCTTATGTATCAAACCTCGGCATCCAGAGCAGTGACTCGGGGACTGCCATATGTTATTTCAATTTCATCTTATGAATCAAACCTCGGCGTCCAGAACAGTAACTCGGGGACTGCCATAGGTTATTTCAATTTCATCTTGTGTATTAAACCTCGGCATCCAGAGCAGTGACTCGAGGACTGCCATATGATATTACAATTTATGTGCACTAAACCTCGGCACCTTGAGCAGCGACTCGCCAACCGTTTTATATTATTTCCGCAGTTCGATTTATACGCTAGACTTCGGCGCCATAGGCAGTAACTCGGGGACTGCTATATCTTGTTCTGAAGTCCTGGTTAGCCTTTGATACAAAGAAAGTATCAAACTTCTACATTGAAAGTAAGAACAGTCCAAACTAATATGATATACGAAGCTCACACCTGGATTAATTGGGTAAACCACGAATACAAAGATAAAGATACATCCCAAAATTAAGAAATCGCAGGCCAACACAGCAAAAGATTCGGACAAACAAGACCACTTAGACAAAGTGATAACAATTACAAACATGTGTCTCGGCAGCACACGGCAAAAGAAATCCATTCCATACAGAGGACAGACGAATGTTTCACGTACATCGTACGCCCGGCATACCAGGGATAAGAAACGACTTAAACGTTTTTAGCTGGAGAGGCGGCAACTTGGTCAGGGGCTGGGGACTCCGAGGTAGGAGGAACTTCGGCCGATGTTACCTCGCCCTCCACAGACCCAGGTCCAACCTCGGCAGAAGCCCGAGGCTGCTGAGGAGCATCAGTTTGCGCAGTGGAATGCCCGGTACTCTTGGAGGAGGATCGCGCGTCGCCGTTGCCATCCGAGCTCGAACTGGAGTCACCAGAAGTGGCCGAGTCATCTTCATCTCCCCCTTGCTCAGCTGAATCGTCATCTGATGCATCCTCGACTATGACCTCCTCGTCCGGGTTTGGAAGGAAACTCGGCCCTTCATTCCAGGTGTGCACGTCGGCATACTCGACGAGTTGGAAGGCGTGAGCTTGCCGAAGAGCGACGAAAGTGGGGTCCTCAACCCAACGGCAACCAGTGCGCAGATTTCTCAGGATATCAAGAGAAATGTCTTCGTACCATGACATAATAACAGTGAGAGCCATATCAGCGCCAGCTCGTTCGGCTGATTCCCTCCAAAGACTTAATTGCTTCTCAGATGCCATCAATCTTTTCACCAGCAATTCGACCTCATTAATATCAGGAGTCCCAGAGGTATTCGGCCAAAGAACATGATAAGCCCGGATAGCTGCCTGCACCAAATCCCTGCCCATAATCTTCATCGGGCCTACTGCAGCGCCGACAGCAACAAGGAAATCTTCCATCGAATACTCCGAGTCCGCGTCAACAGGGACACCTCGGCGCACTCGAGCAGCGAGAACCGCTTTAGAACTCACGGGTTTAGCTTCTGGAAAGTGATCTGCGCAAAACACGAAGGCATCAGGAGGCAGCAGGAACAAAGAGAAAAAGATAATCCGGCTGTGTTAAGAAGCTTACGATGAATATAGCTCATCATTATCTGAAGGTCTTTAGCCCAGTCAATCTTGCTCTTCTCAAAGCGAGCGATCTCCTCGCTCATTCCCCAAGTCTTCAGTTCAGCAGCCTCGAGGAGCTCCTTATTCTTCTGCAGTTGCAGAGATAGACGATTTTTCTCTTTGGAGAATTCCTGATCGACTTTTTCTAACTCGGATTTCTGAGATAGCTTAAGGGTCTCCACCTCAGCCTGCAGGCGAGCTATTTCATCATCTTTTTCTTTTAGCTGCGCCGAATGAGTAGCGCTTTGTTCTAAAAAATGCAGCATCACGTCAGGCATGGGCGTGCAATCTTGGTGAGATGCTGCAAAGGTTTGCAACTCGGCTTTACCAAAGCCAAACGAAATAAAAAAGTTTAGCGCATATTTTAAAGGGCGAAAAGGTGTAGGATAAAAGGGAAACTAACCTTCCAAGCTCTTGACTTTCTTCTCAAGACGAATGTTGAGATTATTGATATTACCTGTTCACCAAAAAAGTGAGCCGACACCTCGCGGACAAAACAATAAGAATGTCGAAAATGACGAAAAGGAACTATCAACTTACCAGCCTTTTTTACCACAGGAAGGACTTTCTCGTATTTTTCTTCCAGTTTGCGGTGCGAAAAAAGCAACCTTTGAAATTCGGCAGTCCGCCGGTCATGTGCAACCTGAACAATGGAGCAAAACGATGAATGAATACTCAAAGCTAAACCAGATCCGAGTCAAGCAAAACTTAACCCGGATCTAGGTGGCTGGATATTCGAAGCTAGGCCATATCCGAGTCAAGTAAAACTTAACCCGGATCTAGGTGGCTGGATATTTGAAGCTAAACCAGATCCGAGTCAAGCAAAACTTAACCCGGATCTAGGTGGCTGGATATTCGAAGCTAGGCCAGATCCGAGTCAAGCAAAACTTAACCCGGATCTAGGTGGCTGGATATTTGAAGCTAAACCAGATCTGAGTCAAGCAAAACTTAACCCGGATCTAGGTGGCTGGATATTCGAAGCTAAACCAGATCCGAGTCAAGCAAAACTTAACTCGGATCTAGGTGGCTGGATATTCGAAGCTAGGCCAGATCCAAGTCAAGCAAAACTTAACCCGGATCTAGGTGGATGGATATTAGAAGCTAAACCAGATCCGAGCCAAGCAAAACTTAACTCGGATCTAGGTGGCTGGTTATTCGAAGATAAAACAGATCCGAGTCAAGTGAGACTAAAACCAAATATAGGTGGCTGAATGTTTCAAGATCAACTAAAACGAAAGTCAAGCAAACTTTAAGACAAATCTAATCGGATATAAATTCGAACCCTAGAGATAAAATCAGATTAAGCAAAGCATTATTAAACTTCCAAGCATATAACAAGTTATTTCCTTGCAAGTTTCGGGGACTAGAGCGTATAGTAACATCTGGAGAATTAATCTAAACTCCGCAAAATAGCGATTACCTCATTCATCTTGTTAGTGTCAAGGATGAACTTGGCGGCTTGATCGAAACGGCCGCTAATATCAGAAAGCTGAAAGGGCTGACTGATTGGATTACCCTCAAACTGATCGGCAGCATTCCAATTATTGGCATATTCCACCAGCGAGCCGAGGCTGTTCCCACTAGCCGTCCGAGTTAGGACTTTACCCCGGACATGTCGTGTAACCACTGCGGCCGCAGGGCTTTTATGAAGAGCAAGCTGGGTGCCGGCAGCCGGAGTAACGGAAGCTTTGGTAGGCGCAATTCCTTTGCGCAGCACATCGGCAATACTCGGCTGAGAAGAGCCGACAAGACCTTTCTGGGAAGAGGAGGCCTTGGTGGCAACAGCTTTTCTTGCTTTAGAAGAGGCATCAGCAGGAGCCGATACCTCGGTAATGGGAACGGTGTCTTTAGGAGCAGAAGGGGTCACGATCGCAGAGGGCGCCGAGATAACGACCTCTTCGGCCGGGGCTGGAGTTGTTGTAGAGACTGCGGGGGCCGATAGAGGTTCAGCAGAGGCGCTCGGATCCACAGAGGGAGCAACGGGTTCGGCGGAAAACTCGGTGGGTCGAGTAGGATCGATGTCAACGAGAGGGGTCTCAGGCACATCGTGACGAGGAGGCGACTGATTCGGAGCTGAAGGAGATGCAACGCGGGCAGGACTGGGAATCCTGATATCTTCAGCGGGCGGAGGAGACGGCTGCCGAGTCACGCGGCTGGTCATACTAGGACCGCCGGGCTTAATAGAAAGTGGAGCACTGCAAGGGTAAGAAAGAAAAAAGGTGTCAGAATGAAAAGCAGAAAGAGAGAAACAAGAAATACGAACAAAAGAAACTTACCCTGCGACTCCAGGCATGGTCTTGTGCCTGGGAGGATTCGGAGCGGATTTCTTCATTCGTTTCTTGGGGGCCGCCTCTGAGGCACTAGCAGGAGCCCCGCGCTTCCCCGAGGTAACAGGGGGCTGGGAAGCAATAGGCTCGGCGTCGTGAACCTGACCGGTCGGATTAGCTGGGAAAGTAGAAGCCGGAAATGCATAAGAAATGGGCATTGCGGCAACTACCTCTAGAACTTGGACCTCATCCGAATCACCTTCCTCCTCGTGGGCCGAAGTCTTGCCACGAGCGCGAGCAGGAGCGAGGTCAGATTTGGGAACGAATTCTTCCGAGTCCGGCTCCCCAACGTCCGGGGTATTCCGGTCCGCAGGCCACGGGAGTGACAGAACCTCGGCATCTTCGCCCTTCTGTTATGTGAACCTCTGTAATACAAGAAAGAGGAAAATTAGCAAAAACAGTTGCGGAAACAGTTGGAAAGCGAAGCGTTAATGATTAAGCTTACTTCGGGAGGCGGACGATCGCGGGTGAACGGTTTCAATCCCCAAGCCCAATCCTTAGGCATCTCCGTCTTGAAGATAGCTCGGACACGCTTATAGATAAGATAGTTGTCCAGCTCCACGGTTGAGACTTGGTTAGGGTCAAGAGGACCGCTCATGTAGCACAATTTGTGAGTCCGTTTCTGGAATGGGCAGATTCGGCTACTGATAAAGGTAGCCATCAGATCTTCGCCGCATAACCCGGCACGGATCAGCTCTTTGAGCCGAATCTCAAAGGCCTCGGCCAAGGCATGACTCTTCCTTGGATTATAAGTCCAATTCACCTTAGAAGACGGACCAATGGAGAAGGCAGGGAGCCGAATCTTGTCCTCCGCCCCTCTGTTCTTGACATAAAAGAAGGATTTGTGCCACTTCTTGCATGACTCTAACCCAGTAACACGAGGAAATACGGACTTCCTCCGAGGTGTAATGGACGCTGCCCCACATTGAGTGAGCAGTTTCTCGGAAGGGTGCAGAGACTTGTCAGGGACTACGTTAGAACGAATCTGGAAGAACTTCGACCAGACGTGCACGGACGGCCATAGGCCGAAGTATCCCTCCGAGGCGGAGATAAAAGCAGAAAGAGAAGCGATCGCATTTGCAGGGAGATGATGCGGCTGAAGGCCAAAGTAGTCGAGAAACTCTCTAGCAAAGTCGCTAAGAGGGAGACCAAAGCCGCGCGAGAAATGTGACATAAAAAATACATACTCGCCCTCCCTAATATCCGGAGAGGACTCGCTGCCGGGTAAGCGACAGGAGACCTCGGCGGGAATCCTCCGAGTTCGGATAAGCCACTCGATCTTGCGGCATGTAACGGAGGAGCCCTGCCACGAGCCTCGCTCGGGCCCAGAGCCAGCATCGTCATCCTCTACCAGGGCACCACTAAAGGAGCTAGACATGGGTTCGTCGGAAAGATCGACGGAGGAACAACTAGCAGCAGAGGAAAGTTTGGAGCTACGAGGCCCCGTCGTGATTTTGCACAGGAACGGCGACGGAGGAGGAGAGGAACTGCCGCACGAATGCAAAATCGAGACAGAGGAATCTAGGATAAAGCCAAGGCGGCGCGGCCGGAAAGAACTCACCGGCGACGACGCCGAAGCTAGCGAACACGGACGAGGCAGACGAAGCGACACGGCGGAGTCCTCGCCGTCATAGGGTCTGATGAACGCGCGGCGGCGGAGCTGCGAGCGGGCGCGGAAGCGAGAGGAAGAAGAAGGGCGCAGGCGAACGAAAAGGGGAAAGTGAATCCCCCAGCGCCGCGC
Source organism: Avena sativa (assembly GCA_916181665.1). NCBI lineage: Eukaryota > Viridiplantae > Streptophyta > Magnoliopsida > Poales > Poaceae > Avena > Avena sativa. The sequence goes on from OV702297.1 coordinate 20,672,897, forward strand.
CCCACTTTATAACCTAGCCGCAAGCAAGGTAGTGGGATCGTGGGTGTGGCGGTTGGCAGTGTGGATCGTGTGTGTGGCACGACCGCGCGTCGTTGAGCAGAACCACACCTAGGGCCACACGGTAGCAGAGAAGATCACGATCCCGAGCAGAAACGGAGCACGAGGCGACGCAGCGCCGGCGTGACAGGCACAGTAGTAACTGTAGCCTGTCAGAAAATACTGTAGAGGAACAAAAAACTAGAGAAGTAATGATGGGGATGACACGTAGGACGAGGCATATACGAGAAGATACGACAATACCTCGAACAAGCAGGGAGCAACTCGGAAACGATACAGGACATGTGTCATGAAACTGTTACGACCCGGCCGAGATTATCGGCGGGGCCCTACCAGCTTCGGGGACTAATGTTGGGGAGATAACCCCGGATAGGGTAAAGATGGGGACAGACGAAAGGATGTTCCCCGTTTAGTTTCCAAGTTACTGTCTGAGCCGGCCGAATCATGTAGAGGTCGGCCGGGATAGGAAAGGGCAGGACCCTCATAGTAATGACAAGACATTACCCGGCCGAGATACTTTGTAACTCGGCTAGGTTAGACCGAGTAATCTTAATACAGATGAAGGACAGGCTGAACTACGGGAGGCAGGGCCGAATAATACGAAGCTTGCAGGAGAAGGAGAAGCTGAAGTTAAACCCTAGCCGCAGGCTAGGGAGAATCTGAGCGAAGCCAAGCACTACGGACAAAGACGCAGAGCGACAGAGAGGCAGAAGAGGTCACAGAAGAGACAGTCCTGAAGCCCGAGGTGTGCAGGAGGGGACCTCTAGAACCTTGCCATTGTTAGGGGAACGACAGGGAAAGGGAGGCGCCGAACTACTATATTGGGACAAGCATATTCCTAGAATATGCTTGCCACGTCAGCCCTAAAGGAACCCAAGGCTCTCCTTTATAAGGGGAGGCTTGGACCCTGAAGAGGGGATCGGCTCATTCTTAGTACCGTTAGGCTGGTAAAGTCCTCCCTTTCTCCTTGTATACAGCTCAAGGAGCACTTGTAGCCCCAGGAAGGAGAAATAAAGATCTTTGCCTTAGTCTTCTGTGTGTAGAATCAACTACATCTTCCCTCCCCAGATCCCTCTAGCATCCATTGGCCCCAAACTTTAGCCTACCCATGGCATCTGCCGTGCCACCACCACGACACATACATTCAATGTATTGACCATTTGTGGCTGCAACGTTTTATGTTGCAGGTTATATCGTATCTGAGTGATCGTTCATAGGTCGCAAGACTCCACTCAACAATTGTTCCCTGTGGCACATTTGGAGGATGGAGATATACCTTGTATTCGTTTTCCGCTATGTACTTGAATAAATAATGTAAATTCTGGATCATATTCGTTGTATTTATGATGCACAGTTATATTTGGTATCATTTTGTACTGTGTGTGCCAGTGAACCGATCCAGTGATTGGCACTATACACATGAACTCAGCCTTATCAGGCGAGGGTGTTACAAGATGGTATCAGAGCTGTGTGTTGACTGTAGGATTGTGACCTTAGAAATAGATTAGCAATAGGAGACCTCTATTAGGAGAACTATCATATTTTATACTTATTAGAGTTCTTATATTCCTTGTCTATCTTTTCTATAACCTCTTCTTGTTCAAAATTTATAGTTGTCCATTCTTATGATACCTATATGAGAGTTGGCCTACAAGTAAAGAACAAATAACATGACATAAATGAATATCTCACCAAGTTTGGATAGGTCTGGACCACCATATTTTATCTCTTTAAGAGATCATCGCTATCGTGTTAGCATATTGTTCTTACCAACTTATGTGGTATGACAATATAGGTTGCTTGATTGTTTGTACTGAACCATATCGTGTGATGCCTTGTTTAGGATCTTTTGTTTTGAAACTCTAAAGTTGCTGGAGTTTTCGTGTGGTTTTAAAATTATTTTAATGGTGTGAATTGATTGAAATTCGTGGGATTACTGCTGCAGTTTTCTGCCTGACCTGTTGTACTGCACGATTTTTCATATTTTATTGGTAACTCAGAAAACTCTAAAAAAAATAGGATCTGGAGCGTAATTACCTGTAGTACATGCACAAAAATTGGCTAAAATTCCTGAAGAGTTTAGGTCGGTCAGAAAAAATCGTGAAGTCTGCTGTACTGTTTTGACGGATTTAGTTTCGTGCTTATATGTTGCTATGTTTTACTCTAGTATTGTTCCCAATGCTTTCAAACTATTTTGTGGTTATATACTGCTATATTTAGACCTTTGTATTATTGTTATGCAAGTGCTTGCTTGTGTGTTGAATTCTTATGATTGTTTCCTTGTTTGTGACATTGATTGCTTCATATATTATGGGTAGGATTATTTTCTTAGTTGTCCCTTTCCTATAGAATCTATTCTTCCCTATCTTGAACCCTTGGAGATAAAATAATGTGTTAAGTGGAAGGTTTGACAACACAATGCATTTAGGAAGGAGAATGCTTTATCTAATGAAAAAAAAGAAAAAAAAAGATGTGGGAGTATGAAGTGTTGAAATGATGTTATGTAGTAGATTACGCAACCGAAAAGTTGAAGTATCGATAGTTTAGTTTTAGTAGTAGCTTTGTTGATTGAATACATGGGAGTATACATAGAGCATTAGTTCGTGTCCATGGAAACATTCTTCAAGGCAAGTGAGAATGCCCGAGTGATAGAAAAACGTGATTCACCTATCCTCATAAAGGGTAATAATTTGGGTGTAGGATGGATTGATCACCATTCCTACTACTCTTATTATTCGCTCTTGTACTGTTGGCTTTGCGAATCTTGAGTGCCCTTTTCAACCTTAGCAGAGAGTCGACATTGAGCCTAAACCCTAGAATGGTATATTGTTACACCCTTCTAAAAGCATCCATTGCTAAGCATAGGAATGTACGGTAAGGATGAATCCCAACCATGAATTATGGACACCATGAAGTAAACATTCCCTAATTGACCACCATGAGAGTTCTGCTAGTTCAAGTAGTGTTTTTTTTGAATCTGTCAATCATGAAGTTTAGAATGTGCAAGAGACATTGTATCAATAAATGTCTAGAGGAGAAGTTACCAGAGCCAAGTGAACCCTCAAGAAGTGACCTAGTCAATTTTCTTTTAAGGGTGGTAGCACCCAAATGGATCCTGAACCTTTCTTTCTTTCTAGCCTTCCCAAATCTCGGGACGAGATTTCTTTTAAGGGTGGTAGTCTGTCACATCCCAAAATTCTCCTAATTTTGGAATGTGAAATAAATAAATAAGTTTGATTGATTGTTTGACTATGTTGAAAATTCTCAAAGAGAAGAAACTTTTTGAATAGAAAATCCTCTCAATCTTGATTTCAAAACCTTATATTCTTTTGTTATGACCTAAGTAGCCATATAGGCAAAAGGGCTTGGATTGATTATGGATTGTAGAATTGGTGTGCAAGTTTTAAAATTTCAAAATCATGAAGCATGCATGAACACCATTGCACTTAAACCCTAAGGAAGAATTCTATCATCAAAAAAAATTTGATTATCCAATACCCTAAATGGGAATTTCCCATTCTAAGTGGAACCAAAGACCTATGGTTTTTCCATACAAAAACTTGGGAAAAGACATTCATGAAGGGGTATGTTGGTATGGGGCATATTTATAAAACAATAGGAAGTGTTTTGAATGGTTTTGGAGCAGATATGAAAGACATATGATTTAAGTAAGAAAGGAATATAATGCTCTATAAAACAAAGAAAATAATTGATGTTTTTTTGGGAATTAAATAGTTTCCTTAATGTCCTAAAATCTTGGTTTGGATTTTTACAAATTTTTAGAAATTGATTTGATTCAATTTGGAGCCCTAAAACAAAAACTATAAAAGAAATAATAAACTAAAAATAGAAAAAAAAAGATAAAATCAAAAGAACAGAAAAAAAACTAGAACTAACCTACCCGGCGGACCAACCCCGGCCCAGCCCACCTAACTATCGTGCGCAGAGCGTCGCATAGGCCGCAGTTGTGCAGCAGCGCGCAAGCAGCCCAAGGCCGTCCCAGGAGCAGCCCGCGCAGCCCGCCTCCTCTCCCCGTTCGCTGACGTCTGGGGTCCACCCCGCCCATCTTCTTCCTCCCGACGAAATCCCTGATGAACACGGCTCGAACTGCCTCGTTTTTCGTTCGTTTCGATTCCGATTTTGTTGCCCCCACGCGCGACCCGACCTCTATAATCCCCCTCCTCCACATCACATCATTTTTCATTCTTTTTCGAAACCCTAACCGCCATCTGGAGCTCCCCAACCTCGCCACCATTATCGCCGCCACCGGAGCTTACAGATCGTTTTTGATCTCGAGGTCCTCGCCACCCCGCGCCTTCTCCTTCCCTCCATCCTCTTCCTTGAGCTCCTCTACATTGTCTCACCTCTTTTTCCCCATCATAGGAACACAGGAGAGGCCGCAATCTCTCGCCGGAGTGCTCGCCGGAGCCGCACGGACTGAAGCCCGTCCGCCCCTGCTTGTCGTTGAACCAGGAGGAGAAGGGACAAGCGAAGATCATAGACGGGGATGCCGAAGCCGCCTGCTTCATGTGGGCCTATTCACCATCGCCAGGAACCGCCGAGATAGCTGCCACCATCACCGCCAGGAGCCACCGCCGCCAGTCGCCGCCGTCATCCGCGAGGTAGAGCACCAACCTCTCTAGAGCCATCCGATCTCCGATCGACAGCCGCGATTAAAAGGACATGCGAACTGGTACCCACCAGTACCAGTGCGCCACTTGTCCCCCCCCCCCACGCCAGCTCACGCCGTGTCAGCGCTGACCCTCCAGTCAGCGTTGACTGCACAGTATAAAGATTTAAATTATTATGGAAATTACAGAAAATTGTGAAAACTTGTAAAATGCATAGAAAAAGATCTACTGGTCCAAAAATCGCAAATAATATATCAATGAATTCACAAAAATGTGTAGAATAATAGAGATCATATCTAATATTTGCAGTACATAATTACTGTAATGATTTAATTAGTATTAATTGCTTTTTAGATCGATAAATCTATAGTAAATTATTTATAAATCACATAAATATAAATAATATGTCCCTGGAATCACAATCCCGTGTAGATTACATATCTGATTTTAGTTTGATTTATAGACAACAGAAACTATTTAAATGATTTAAAACCCATTAAACACTATTTAAATCATAAGAAAAGAACTATAGCTCTGATTAGGGTGAATCCAAGTGCTAAGGTTTTGTATTGACAGAGAAATTGCATGCCAAATTATTTGGTACTGTTAAAATAGAAATTCATACATAAATATTTAAACCCATTGAAATAGTGTTTTAATCATAAGAAAATATCTATAACTCCTTTTTAGGTGATTCAAATTGCTACTGTCTCTAAATTGCATTACCTCTATCCAGTAGCATCTAGTTCACAATTTAATACGACATAAACATATTTAGTTCAATTAAACTGGTATACACCATATTAAATCGATACAACTTTAGTAATAAAAGCTTTAGTGCATTAAATGACTTTTCACATGAATCATGTAATCTAATTATGTTCAGAACACTAAATGCAACCATTGTGACTCATTAAATTGTCATGCATCCATTTGTTGCATTTGTTTGATCTCTATGTGCTATTGTTTATGATTGTATGCAATTGTTTGCTCGATAGATTGCGATGAGTGCAACGTGTGTGATTGCAACTACTATGATTGCAAGTACTATGGTTATGACGAGAGCAACCATTATATCTATGAGAATTGTGAGGATTATCTAATCGACTACATCGACAACAAAGGCAAGTGGTGCTATCTTGGTCATAAATGTCCTACTGTTTTCCTATGCATTGTAGATGTTTTTGTAGAATTGCATATGTAGGAATTGATGTGTATATGCTATGCTATGTCCCATATTATTCCCTAGCATTCCTTGTTTATGAGCCACCGTTGGTAGATGTGCTTAGCCATGCTATGATGAACGAGGGCTGGGTTACATCACTGATGTTGATTCTAAATGTGTTGGTTTGCGAAAACTAAAACAACTTAATCAATGAATCTCCTGGGTGTGATGGGATTGATAATTTTTGGTGGTATCATTGCGGAAAGGCACCCAGGACACTGAGAAAGGATTGGTTTCTTTATTTGGTAACTTACGTGTACAACCATGTGCCAATAATGGAATGGGCGGTTGGTTGGACTCAGTAGGTTGTGGTAACTCGAACCCACGTATCCAGAGATGTAGATAGTGTAGGTTGGACCGGTGCGTGTCGGGTTTGGGGAGCTACTTCCCGAACGGTTCCTTCTTGGACTTCTCTCTATCATCACCCAATATGAGAGTGGTGGTACGAGCTAGGATGGCCAAGTCACATGGGTAAAGTGTACTAACCCCTGCAGGGTGTATCAACTAAGTACTTAGCCGTGTCCCCGGTTATGGACAATTTGAGCGACCTGATACCGATGCTATGATATTTCTCACTCATCCTTATTTCTTAATTGCTTAAAAATTGTTGGGTGAACATAATTGGGTAGGAGCACCTGGGAGTGAACCAGAGTGTCCTATTTATCGTATTGGAAAACTACTTTGTTACAAATGTTAGGATAAAATTGTTGCTTTATGCAAATGAGCCTGAACTCCACTTGGCCAAATAAGCATGTAGTTGATAGATATGTTGTTAACCACTTTATCCTACTTGCCATACATTCAATGTATTGACCATTCGTGGCTGCAACATTTTATGTTGCAGGTTATATCGTATTTGACTGATCGTTCATAGGTCGCAAGACTCCACTAAACAATTGTTTGCCTGTGGCACATTTGGAGGATGGAGATCTACCTTGTATTTGTTTTCCGCTATGTATTTGAATAAATAATGTAAATTCTGGATCATATTCGTTGTATTTATGATGCATAGTTATATTTGGTATCATTTTGTACTGTGTGTGCCAGTGAACCGATCTAGGGATTGGCACTATACACATGAACTCTGCGTTATCAGGTGAGGGTGTTATAGTTAGTATATAAATATCATGTTTGTCTCCATGATTCTTGATATTCAAAAGATTGATTTAATATCAAGGTTATCGGGGATCTAAAAGAATTGTTTCAGAAACCATCATGTGTGAAAGATATTGTGATATCTGAAACGAAGTTTTGGTTGCAACATGATAGAGTATAATATGGCAAAAGTCATGTTCTCATATTTGATGATAATTTGCAAAAGGTTGGAGATGCTAGTCGTCTTAATCCTCCAAAAGGTTTTAGAGAGCAACATTATACTCGCAATTCACCGTTATAAGCTAAAGTAGCTTGATCATGAATAATTCCATGATAAGGATGAATATTTGATGTAGGTAAAATGTTTACTTACACTAAAATATTACTAAAGAATGGAATTTGAAAGAACACCAAACATTTGATGATGGTGATCTACTTCAAAGTGCAAGTCCAAAGACATTGGTATTTAACTATACATGATTTTGACTATGTGTCATAAGTATGGCACCACTGTTGATGTTGATAGATTCTTTTGAAAGGATAAATAAATACTGAAAGAGAAATCTAAGAAATATTTGGCAGAAGAGAAAAGACTAGAATTGTTCAGCTTAGGTATGTAGAGGATATACATGTTATGGCTGTATTCTTTGCTTATTAAACAATGTAGTTCTTCAGTATTGGATACTGAATTTTTTTTTATGAATCGTCATACGAAACAACACAATTCATGAACTACAGTAGCCTAAGTAACTAGCAAAAGAATATGTGATGATGTTCATCGAGAACAAATAAAGGGTTGTTGTGTTGCTCGTTGAAATCAAAACTTACCTTCAAGATTTGTTTTAATAATTGTTATTTCGATCAGGTATTATGAGAACAAAAGGGTTGTTCAAATAATTGCTGTAATCTATAAAAGATGGATGATTTACAAATCTCGTTGGAGAAATCACATCCATAAAACTAGTGCTAAAAATGTAGAAAGACAAACTGATTGAAAGATCACTTAGGAATTGACATCGTCGTTTAAATTATATTGGATAGAAAACATGAAGAAACTCTATGTGGATGGAATTTTGCAGTCTTTTGATTTTTGATCAAATGACGCTTGTGAAACTTTCCTAGAGATAATTAAAACTCCGTTCATAGGCCAAAAGGGAACGAATGACTAGATTATTGGAATTTGTACATATTTGATGTATTAAGTCCATTACGTGTAGTAGAGAGCGATGGATTTCAACTTCATATGCTTTCTCCGGAAATTTGAGTGAATATATGAATATTTTACTTAATGAGGATGAAGTGTGAAACATTTGAAAAGTTCAAAGTCTTTCAAGATGAAGTGCAAAATCAATGTAACAAGAAAATAAAGAATTTATGATAGGATCATAAAGGAAGGTATTTGAGTTACAAGTTTAGCATAACACCTAAGATTTGAGGAATCATTCCATGGGTTTGCATTTCCCGAAACACCATATGAGTATGGAATAATCGATATATGCAATAAAACCTTGTTTGACATGGTAAGATCAAAGGTTTAATTCATAAAACTGTCATTATATTTTAATGATTAAAAGCTTTAGAGACTACCGCTTTTTCACTGAAAAGAGCTCCATCATGATCCATTGAAATGACACCATATATAGTTATGGTTTGGGATAAAACCCAAGTTATCATTTTTTAAACATTGGTATTCATAAGTAAGATGTTTACAACCAAAGTCGGATGAGCATATCTTTGTAGGTTATTTCGGATAATCGTTGGGTACTCCTCCATAACACCAAAGACAAAAGTGTTTGTCGCTTAGAACATCGAGTTTCTTGAGAAGAATTTTTTGTGAAAAGTTAAGTAGGAGGACAATAGAATTTTGATAAGGTTAAAAGAACCTTAGCTATATGTGCTAAGTTGCGCAGCACCGGAAAGCGTTTCGGAGGCAGCAACAATGCTCATGGCTCACGTGCCTCAAAGGTTGTGGTCACGGAGGTCTAAGTTCCTATTGAACCAAGTAGGTCGGGTAAAAATTCAAATACCAAGATTTGAGTGTTGAATCATTATTTAACAATAATGAACGTACTACATGCAAAGAAGCAATGATGGGCCTTGACTCCGTCAAATGGCTTGAAGCCATAAAATCCGTGATAGTTCCATACACGAGAAATCAAGCTTTGAACTTGAAAGACCCTCTGGAAAGGTGTAAGACCTTACTGTCATATTTGGATCTATAAAGAAATAGACATGGATGTTTCACATCTATGAAATAGTCGACATGTTGGGAAAGAGTTCACAACAATGTTCAAAGGTTGACTATGACAAGATTTGATCTTTTATAGTGATATTTAGTCTAGACGGATTAATGTAGCAACCACCACATATAATTTTGTTATGTGGTAGTTGAATAAATAAAACAAGTTCTTCTTATAGAATTGTTACCTAGGACATGTGCATAACATGGTCCATAGGGTTTTGTTAATTCAAAGGATGATAAAAGCGTATGCAAACTACAATGGTTGAAGTGAGCATCGCGGAGTTGGAATCTTCACCATGATGAAACTGTTAAAAGAGTTTAAATTCATTAGAGACGATGAAGATGCTTGCATTTGCAAGAAATTAAGTGGGAGCGCTAAGACATATTTCTAATACATTATGTGGAAGACATATTGTTGATTGGAAATGATGTATCTTTTATTAACACATGTTAAGAATTTCATCTCGATGAAATACTTAGGCAAAACCCAAATATTTGGCATCAATATCTATATAAATAGATTGAGACACTAATATGGTTGTGCCAAATGTACATAGATAAGATATAGAATGAGTTCAATATGGAAATGACAAGAAAGATTCTTGCCACACAGAAAGGATTAGATCAAAATTCAAGTGTATTGACACTTGGTAAGTGAAACAAAGATTCAAGTATTGATTGATACTTGATGAATAAAATCACAAAAAGTATTTTTTAATCATACTGTGATATGTACAAATCCAGATATGTCCTATGCTCTAAATGTTATGAGCATATACCAGAATGATTCATAAGATGATCATTGGACGATAGTAAGGATATTCTTATGATCCTTTAGAAGAACTAAGAATATATTATTTTGTAGAAGTGACAAATAGATGGTTAGTTCATTGTAAAAGGTACTACACTGATACTAGTTTTGTCACAAAGTACAAATTAAGTTTATCTCAATCTAAACTAAGAGTGGCACAATATGATGGAAATTAAGTTCCATGATGGATTTGGATGAGTTCCAAAGTTAAGACATTGTGACAGATACTACAACAAAAAGCTAAGTATATGACTGCTATTATGGCAGCAAAAGAGGGCATTTGTGTCAAGTAGTTTGTTATTAAACTAGGTGTAGTTCACATCAGGATAGTACTATGAAGATATATTGTACAACAATATTGTCAACATGTTTTAACCCCTAGGAACTAAAGGTCTCACCAAAGGACCAAATTTATACAAAACCATCTCATTAGAGAATGAGTGATGCATAGAGACGCAAAGACATGCAATTACACACGGACCTAAAAGTGTCGGATCCGAAGATCGGTTGATCACTAGCAATCATGTACATACAACACCAGAAAGCCATAGGTGTTGAATACATAAAGATTTGAAACTAGATTATTGTCTCTAGTACAATTGGGAGACTGTTGGAGATATGCCCAAGAGGCAATAATGAAGAGGTTATTATCATGTCTTCATGCTTATGATAAATGTTTACATACCATGCTATAATTGTATTAATCGGAAACATTAATACTTGTGTGATTTGTAAACATGTAAGAGTCCTTAGTAAAGCCTCTTGTTAAACTAGGTTGTTGGTTAATATATGATCATGGTCTCCTGATCATGAACATTGAGATGTTATTAACAACAAGGTCATATCATTAGAAGAATGATGTGATGGACATACTCCTATAGTTAAGCGTAGCATAAATATCAAGTCATTTAATATAGTTTAGTTGCTATAAGCTTTTAGATACATAGTAACCTAAATCCTTCAACCATGAGATCATGCTAATCACCATCACCGGATGGATGCTTTGATGACATCAAACACCACACCATAACTGGGTGGCTATAAAGGTGGCATTGAGTGTTCGAAAATTATGTATTGAGGCACATAGATCAAGAGTGGGATTTGTCCATCCATATGACGGATAGATATATTCTGGGCCCTCTCGATGGAATGTCATCCAATTAGCTTGCAAGCATGTGACTGGCTCACAAGGGATCACATATCACGGGAACGAGAAAAGAGTACTTATCGGTAACGAGGTTGAACTAGGTATGAAGAGATACCGACGATCGGACCTGGATAAGTAAACTATCGCGAGACAAAGGGAAATTGGTATCGTATGTAAGTGGTTCATTCGATCGCAAAGAAATCGTAGAAATATGTGGGAGCCATATGAATTTCCAGATTCCTCTATTGGTTATTGATCGGAGAAGAGTCTCGATCATGTCTGTATAATTCACGAACCGTAGCGAGACACACTTAAGGATTCGATGTTGTTTAGTAGATATGGAATGTAAGTAGGGAGACCGAATGTTGTTCAGAGTCTCGGATATCACGAGGAGATCCGGAATGGTCTAGAGAATAAGATTCATATAAGGAAAGTCCAATTTCGCAGTTCGGGAATGATTCCGATGTTTTCATCGGAGAGGTTCTAGAAGGGTCTAGAAGGTTCACCGGACCGAAAGGGGAAGGGTACATGAATGTGTCATGAATAAGTGGAATGATTGCATCATGTCCTAGGTCACTTGGTTGGGCATTTATAAGAAATAAATTGAGCTCCAAATTGGAAGTCAAAAGGCAAGTTTGAAAATTCAAACTGGGACAATGTATCCTGGTAGAGGAAGGAAAGAATCCTTCTTTCCCTCCACCACAAGCCAATAAGGAGAGGGAGTTGGGGAAGGATTCAAACTCCCCTCTCCCAATCTGCCCTCCCTCTCATAAATAGAGGGGAAGGGGTGTCCCAAGAGACACACAACACCGGCCCCTCCCCACCTAGCTGATGCTCCGCCGTCGCCGCTCTAGCCGCCGCCGGCCACGCCTCCTCCTCTCCGGCCCTCTAAACCCTAGATCGCCAGAAACCCTAGATCCACCATAACCGGCTCCGGCTTAGGCGAAGCCCTGCAGGATCTTCCCTCTACTTCCGACACCACGCCGTCGTGCTGCCGGAATCGCGAGGGTAGAACTACAACCCCCGCTGCCTGTTGGAACAAGGGAGAGGAAGGTATTCATCGAGTACCGAACGTGTGACCGACTGCGTAAGCGCTGCTGGAACGCAGCGTCGGAAGGATCGTCTACGCGATCTTGAGATCGGCAAGTGTACGAATACATCACCCACGAGAATCTGCTCTCGTTAACCGCTTTGGAATCTTCGAGGGTGAGTACTCTAATCGACTCGTTGCTACAATCTAGTAGATAGATCTTGGCTTGTTTGTGTTTATGCGGTAGAAATTTTTTGTTTTTCATGCTACGAACCCCTACACGATGCTCATATTTTTTATGTGGAATTTGTTTTGAATTCAAGCATAATTGTGTTGATTAGAAGTGGATATGGGAGAGCATGTTTGGGTGGAGAGAGAAGCCCTTCATCCTCCACACATACAAGTTACATATAACAGGTACATCTTCAGAGGGATCCCTAACTCTATATAAAAACGAAAAACTTGCAATATAAGAGTTGTAGGGAACAACAAGATCAAGCTACATCTCAAAGGACCTTCGAAAGATTGATTATGTGCGACAAATCTAAAGAAATTCCTCTCAAAAAGCTCCAACTTTGATTGAATCTGAGATGATACGGAGCACAAACCTCGGTGTCGATGGTCGGAATGGGATCCTACCGTCGATGTGCATATTTTTTATGTAGAGCTTGAGTTGATTTGAAGCATATTTATGCTAATCACAAGTGGTTGGGATAAACACGGTTTAAGAGAGGAGAGAGAAAAAACCATCAAACGAGTAGGTGCAAGAATTGCATCAATGGGTGCTTCAATATTCGTGCCCAGGGCTAGCTCCATGGGAACAACCGATTTGAACATTGTCGTTGGGTTTGGCTGTGGGCTTCTTTGAGACTCGTGCCTACATAGCTCAAACTCGCATGCAGGCAACCAATCGAGCCGATTTTGTCTCCCTAGAGGCTGCCCGACTATCATGGAGACTACCAAACCCGTTCGCGCTAGTAAAGACATAGAATTTTGGAATCTAGAAACTTAAGGCTCTAATTTACACGTTCCTGAAGAAAGCTAAATTCTCTATTGAGATTCTGTCCCACTTGTGGTCTGATTTTTTTGTCACTAGTTTAAACTCTAATTTCAGTGTTCGTTCACATGGGAACACCTATATGAACAAGATATATTTGGTCTGCGTTTCATTTTTTGGCTTCCGATATGGGCTCAATATCTCCTGAAATCATTGCCAACGAATTAAGTTTGTTTGCTTTGAAATCTTACTAGACACTAAGATGGTATTTTCTATTTCTGAAAGATGAAAGAGACTACATAAGGCTACGTACGTAGAGCATGGGCTTTGGCAATCAGTTTCAAGTTCTTCCATATACTACATCTGAACCTGCTGGTTCGTCTTTTCCTGGACTGCGCTATAGGTGATAGGGGTTCATTGTATGTTTGAGGGGTTGATCCACAAGTTTATTCTTCTTCCAACTCATGCAAACGTATGGCAACAAGCATCAAACTCAGACCAGGATAACAACAGTTAGCTAAGCCCCATCAAGATCAAAGTGTGGATGTGGTTTACATCCTCTGCTCGAAGGAGGCAAACACTAATTGGTGAGACTGATTCGAACAGTGCATAATCTCGATACCTCTCAAACCTAAGGATCCGCTAGATAGTATGTGACCTCGATCACACTGGAAGATTTGTTTACCTAGCACCGAATAGTACATGATTCTGCCTAGGCGCCTAGCTACAGTCTTGGATGACTAGCCAGACCCGGTTCTTTTATACTACTTCCTCCGACCCATATTAGTTGACTCCAATTTAAATGTATCTATCACAAAAATGTCCAAATTGAAGTTTACTAATATGGGTCAGGGAGAGTACTAGTATATGGTTAGAAGACAATATCTTGGGCCGTTACTAGCACATTTCTTGGTAGTAATGCTCCCGTCAGCTCGAACATGGTTTCCTGTCTCATTATATCACTCGGCACGAGGCAAGCCTCAATTAGAATTCATATCAACCATGCCTACTTGGAAAGTCCTTGCCTTATTTCTAAATATAAGATGTTTTGGCAAGTTAAATTGACAAAACATTTTATATTTAGGAAAGAAGGGAGCACATTACAATACAAAGGGAGTACATTACAATGCGTTATGATATCTACCAACCTCCATAATTGTAAATTTACGTACTCTCATTTCTCAGAGATGGATGGGTAGGCTGAGCCCACCTGCTGGATTCAGATACTGAACTCGGAGGGCGGTTCATACTAGGAACTACATGTGTCATCTAACAAATTTTATTAGTAGATAGCATTAGATCCACCGCCCTTTAGCATGATCTTTTTTCTTGGAAAGGGAAATAGTATCAAATTTTGAAGAGCCCTATGGCATGATCAAACACCTCTCGGTCAACTGTGCAAACGCCTTAAACCCCTACTGCAAACACCATTATGCCTGCCCAATTCAGAAAAATAGTTAGATCAAGAAAGGCCACCTGTTTTAACATACACCTCCCCTTCTTTTAACAGCAAAATCATACACCGTCCCTTGCCTCCCACACGGCCATATCATTGCTGCCACTCAGACCAGAATTGTAAAACCTAGTCAGTCACCAAGTAAGTCAATGCAGTTCTCGTTTCAAAAGTAAGGCTCTACAGTTTCACTGAACATTGTGAATATCAAAGTTAAATGAGAGGACATTCCATACTTAATCAACCAATGTATACAGAAAAAATATCGATATTAAATCTACTAATCACAATAGTCACTGCATTCCAAACAAGATCTTCATACATAACTTTATACTGCATGGAAGGTTGAAATTTACACAGATGATAACACAAAGGACATGTAACTTCATATATTGATATACCCCAGGACAAATATACATTTTATATATTCCCCATCTTACGGTTTAATTTACCTACACCTCACATTTACATCCAAGATCAAGGCGGCATGGCATTAGCCAGAAGGCCAGAAAACTGCATATTTATCACCCTCTCCCACCTAGACTTATCTCGTGACTGACAAAAAATGATGGTAGTGATTTTGTGCCTATTATTTCAACAAAGAACTATACAGATGAACGGTTTACTTTTCCAGCTCTAGTGACTCTTGAGTTATGATGCTTCATTCAAGAAATTAGTACCACCAGATTGCCTCCGAGCAAGTTACTAATTATATTTCTCATAGTCTACCTTTGCCTTGTCAACATTCACCTTGAGTTCCATATACTTCTGCAGTGAAGCATCCGAGAAATATACGAGCTTCCCTAGGAATGTTTCCAAGCTTGACTGTAAATCCGTAGGAGGAGCATTTCTATGGTTTGCCCCCATTCCATCGGTCCACCCTCCATTATGGGGTAGTGAGAAGGTGGACCTTGAACCACCACGCCTCTTCTCTTGGCGAGGCACACAGTGGTTTATATCTGCAACCAGACCTTTAATAGCATTTTCCAAGTCTTCCATTGGTGAATCATCCAATAACTTTATCCACTGGTCACAGATTGTAAATATGGGAGCAACAGCATAATCTGTTATTTGAAAATCGGTATCCTTATTTCTGGATTTCTTCTTTTTCTTTCTTAGTGATTTCACACACTTGAGTAACCATGAATGTAGGCTGCTCAAGTAAGATCTGTGTGATCCTATCCACCGATGGAAGTTTGAACATAGAGTGTTTAGTTCGACCTGAAGGAGTAGAGTTGCTTGGAACTGTGATTCCGACCGAATTAAGACCTTCAGATTGCCACTGTTGGATACCAGCTTAATAATGTCGTGTTGATGAAGGTGACACTCGAGCATTGTTGCCCACATGCGAGTTAAGCTGCAAAGAATGTGAATTTGAAGTTTCATCCAAGAGGAAATACTAAACTAAAGCTCATTCCACAAAGTGCCTACTGAATCATAGCATTATATAGTTTAGTAGAAACTGAATGGAGAACCAATACCTTCCAATTAATTCTTCAAGCTGCGGTTGAAGCTCTTTGTCCCTTAGATCCTCTATGTTTTTAGAAACCATGTCGATTCTCTGAATGGCCACCAAAATTCTTGAGTACAGATCCTTCACGGCAGCACGGGTTCTATCAACACTCATTTGGTTTTCGCCTCTTGATTCCTGGTTTCTCAGGTGTCTACATTTCTCATCATACTGCCTGCAAATTGTACCGCTAGCCTGAAGGAAAATATGAAGGTTAGCATATAAAGAAATACTTAAACTTAAAAATACATGGAGAGCTGTCAATTACAGAATTAAGGCAAAAAGACATGGAGGTGTCCACCAATTCACAGGCTTAAGGCAAATAGAGACACGGAGAGGTTCTAATTTATTCAGGGATATCAGTACTCCCTCCATTCACTAATGTAAGACATTATAGTCTTTTTCTAAAACACATGTATGTAGATATGGTTTAGTGTGTAGGTTTACTCATTTTGGAGTGTATCTAGTCCACTTTGAAATGTCTAAAAGGTCTTACATTAGTTAACGGAGTACAAATAATTCAAGCACAGGAAATAGGAATGGCACAAACTGCTAAATGAACATTTACGTGGGTATATTTAATGAAAATTTTATATGGTTCCAGAGATTACGAATAGTATCACTTCACAGAATTAATACTCACTCTGTCCCGAATTACTTGTCGCAGATTTGTTTAGATACAAATGTATCTAGATACGTTTAGTGTATAGATACATGCGAATCTAGACAACTTCAGGATAGAGGGAGTAGATCACTATAGCCGAAAAGCAGGAATGGACACTGCACTGCGGTTGTTATAGTTATCTGTACAGTTGCGGTGCTGTAGAGGACTAAAGGAGCACTAAGGCCTGCTACAGGGAGTGCGAACGTTTTGGGTCACGGGCTACACAGAGCCCAATTTTTGAACAATTCAAAAAAAGATACTTTCAAGTTTCAACAAAATCTGAGCAAAAATTCTAGATGTAGAAAATAATGTACTCTACCAACATGAAAAAATCTCAACTCGAAATATCTCGTATTTTGGGATGCACAAAAATGACAAAATCTGACATCTAAATTAGTGAACAGGTACAAAATTTTAATGCTCCAGATCCTGTCATTTTAGTTAAGCCCAGAATACAAGGTATTTCGAGTTGAGATTTTGTACGTTGGTAGAGTACATCGTTATCTACATCTAGGATTTCTTTTCAGAATTTTTGAAACTTTGAAATGTTGTTCTCAAAATTTGAAAAAAAGAATCAGCCTCCATGTAGCTCGAGCTCTAAAGTGAATTTCTGCTGCTACAGGATGCCATAGCTACTATAGCATATCATGTCTACCAACATTCAATACAGATCTGTTTTAAGGATATTTGTATGATCCATTTGTTTCATATTTTGTCCATCTTCCATTTTGAATCAATGCTCACAGCTTGAGATAAGAGAAGAACATCAAATAGTCCCGCTGCAATATGCATTAATATTTTATTTCAGAACTGTTTAATTAACTTCGTACATCAGCTAATATATCGCTGATATCTTCTATCCACTATATAAGCACTTCATACCTAAGCTTCTGCTGCATGATATTTAAGACATTGGCTAGAACAGATTGAGAAAAAAGACTATCTCGGTAAATGAACCATCCAAGATAAGTTTCTTACCTTAACTTCATCATAAAGCTTCCTCTCCCATGCATACAACCTATCTAACGTGGAAGCGTGACTGCCAGAATTCATGTATACACCACTGAAGATATTCCCGGTGAGACCATCAACATCAACTTTTGCTGCTGGCCCAAGAGGATTTCTAGATGATGAAGAGTGTGAAGACACTGATCTATGCCATGTAAGATACTTCACTTCAGTCTGAGGAGGAGCTGCATTAAACACAAGATATTTGTCTGTCATGATGGCAGGAAATGAGAACTGAGTGCTAGCTGAGTGGCAGGAGTTCAAGTTGCTGAACCCGCCCACCCATGTTCGAGTCCTGCGCAGCACACGGACTCCAGTTACAGTTATTATCCGCGTTTTGTTCGCGGAGAGTCTCATCAGCTAAAGGAGGGACTCTTCCCCCTTTAGTCAATGTTTTTATGATGGGGGAAATAGTAGCGCTACCATTTACAGAACAAGATAACAGGTGAATAATAGACCCTTTTTAGAGGAAGTGCAAAACTCTGACATTTTATCATTATAAGAAGAAATAAGATCTTGGTCACATAAAATGTAGACAATACCTTATATTCAAAAATATATATACTTCCCCCAATGATACATATCAAAGTATAAATGATAAGTTATACTAACATGTAAGTAAATCTGTGAATGGTTCTTGTTTAACTGGGTATTTTGGGCCGGTTTCACCTGCGGTGCTTGTTAGTTTGGTTACTAACGGGCTGAGTTTGACTACAGGTTGGTTTAGTTTGGTTTCATGTAGGAAACAGTTGGGTATGGTCAGGTATGGGTTTTAGTGGTTCCAGTCCCAAACAGGTTTGACCCATAGTTCTCACCCGGTTGGTGAGATTGGTTAACTGCTAGTACATGCCTCCTCTGCTCGGAGTGTATGTGCGGCTGCTCATGGCTCGCTGGATAATCTGGTGAAGAGTGTGCTGGCTTCACGTGCATGTGCATGTGACTCACTTTTTGCTCTATTCGACACTCGTGACAGCTAGTATAGCTGACAGAGCTCAACCCGTAAATGTACAGGTTCAACCCATTTGACCAAATGGTTCTCAAACAGTTTCAACCCATGGATTGGCGCATGGTTCAGTTAAGTTTGGGTGGAAATATCGGACAGGTCTGGTTTTAGTTGGGCTGACAAAATTTTAAAACGGGTTTAGTTTAGGTTGGGTTTCCACATTTATTCCTGTGGGTACAGTTGAGGTATGGTGCAGTTATCAAACCTTCTCAGCTTCACATGTAAGGGATCAATGTTCGATCTCTATATAGGAGACCACGAAAAGTAAACAATAACTAACGTTGCAAGTTTAACAAAAGATTACAGAAGAAATAATATGTAAATGACATCATATGATGAAAAAACGATTCACAGGAGCTTGATTTTGTGTTGGAGAATGGAAAGAAGGCCATCACTAAGAGTTTAAAAAACTTACGCTGAGGAACAGGGACTTCCTCCCTGCAGCAAGCAAAGAGTGTTGCAAAAAAGCCTGATGCCTTCAATCCACGTGCTGCCCATAATTAATATAAGTTAACATAAATTGTAAGTCATAATTAAACAAGAAAAAGAAGGAATGTGAAATGATAATGGTCACAAGTGCAAGTAGTATTAATATGATCTCACAACATGATTTCTGTATATTCATTTCGCAGGGAACATGATTTCTGCATGACTGCATTCAAAACTTTCTACTCCCTTCGATCCATAATAAGTGTCGTTGATTTAGTAAATCAGCGACATTTATTATGGATTGGAAGGAGTATCATTTTTTTAAGCCAAGCTCCAACCAAATATTACAGAGAAGGGATCTAAATTCATTGAGTTCTAACCTTTTTCTTCGGGCAACAAAGGGCGAAAATTGACTTTATCGGCTTCAAGCATCCTTGGGACTTCTTTTCCGCAATCAGATGCCTTGATAAATAAGATTTCTACCTCTTTCATGGATGTATACAAGTCCTTCACCCCGTTTCTAACATCATGCAGAGGTTCCTTGGATTTCCCGTTCATAGGAAGAGCAGTAACTGAAGATGACACTTCTTTCACAGGACTTGCCGTGGGGGTTTCATCAGTTTCATACATACTAATGTCAAGTAACCTGTTGTCAACTTTTGGCTCGTCCGTTTTAGAATCAGTATTTTCCAACACAACCTTTTCCGAAGCAAGATGTGCAGGTGACTGATTTGTTACAGTATTTTCAACAGGTGTATCATTGCGGTTCGCAAACATCCGCACTAAAGGTTCAGATGATGGGTTCTCAAAATCATCTTCTGACTCTGCAAAATCATCCTCCCTTCCACTTGTAGTAGATTTTGCAAAATCATCCTCCCTTCCACTCGTAGTAGATTTTGCAAAATCATCCTCCCTTCCAATCGTAGATTTTGCAAAATCATCCTCCCTTCCACTCGTAGTAGAATGGTCTCCATCTTTGACATCTCGAGTTTTCTCCTGTAGCGAGTGCTTCATAGCACCAGCATGAGCATGAGACTTCTCCAATTCCTCCTCAAGCTCTGGAATTCCTTCCTTCTCCCGAAGGCGCCTAATATCGTCAGCATTTTCAAAATCATGAACAGATGCCTTCTCATCATGAAATGACAGCTGGCTCTCAACAGGTTGAAAAAGGCCAAAGTAGTCCCATGGTGGTGTCCCTGGAGGAGCTTCAAAAGTGGAACTATCATCCAGATCCTGTACTGATTGTATGGGAACCGAGGATGAGGTCTCCAGAGTTGCCGTTACAGGAACAGGCACCTTCTCCTGAACAGTCTTCACTGGGTTCCTCGCAGCTTTCATGCGATTGACATGAAAATGTCCTGAAGATAACGGGGACGGAGCTGGGGAGAAAGAGTCACTAGCCTGATGTGACACAGATGGTGATAGGTTCATCGATCTATGCCGAATGGCAGGAGGCTCTGGTGTTGCGGATGTTGATGTGTACAGCGAAGAATCTGTTGGCACATCAGGTTCTACAAATTTTCTCAGAGCGAATCCTGTATGTCTCAGTGATTGAATATAAGCAAAGTGAGCAGCAGCAAATGCACATCTTCCATCAAGTGCTTCTCTCACATAACGTTTTCTTTCCTGGCACAAGACAAGGGCCTTGTCATCTTCACTCTTTGCTCGTGTAGAGCCCATCTTAATGTGTATCACTCTCAGTTCCGAACAAAATTTACAACGGCATGCAAAGTCACGGCCATGCACTGAAGATCAAAGCTAGTATTGATGTGAGATGCTTCAATGAATAAAAGATTGCGCAGGCAGTGTAACTTTGAACCTGCGTTTCCATATATTGAAGAATGTGCAATTAGATAACATCCTAAAGTTACTTAGCTGGCAAGGAAGATGGCATGATGTTTCATGAGCAATTGTAGACTATTCAGCAGTTAATTTAACTGAGATCATCATTTTATATGCAACTTGTAAAAAGAACTCAGTATGCGTCATAACTTACGCGCAAGCATTTTGGTAACACCAGAAAAATTCACTTCCACTAAAAGTAGCCTACTCAAATCAGTCCCAAAATTTGAACCTCCTCAGCAAAAACTAAGGAAATTCAAAAAGGAAAAAGGAAACTGACACTGACATGCTAGAAACAAAGCCAGCAGTTAACCTTAGACGATCCTGAATTACAGAGAGGATTGCTTTCCCAATCTATAACAATATACACAATGATACAGTCATAAATAAGCATTTATTAAGAACAGAGAACTGGAAATGACCAACTCTAGTTAAACGACCAAGCAGGTTGTACATGAGATTTTCCTCTAAATCACCAACGGAACAATTAAAAGCAACACACACACACACACACAGTGAATTCCTCGATTGTCTACAGAAAAGCATATATAAATCCATGTAGTACAAGGAGCAGGAATCTAAATATGCAGTAACCCAGCACATAAACCCGTTAAAAAACAGGACAGGAGTATCCGCTGAATCTTGGACAAGCCATGTAAGGCAGAAGAGCAGATTAGGCCTTTGGGGGGGTCCTCAAACAGCATGAAACCAAACCTCGATTAATTAAATTCCAGGAACGTCCATTAGAGTTAGTCTATTCAGCAGGTAACATGAACTGAGATCACCATTTATATGCTAAATTTGTGAAAATAACTGCATGGGTCACACGTTAGCAAGCACTTTGAGTAACACCGGACAAATTCGCTTCTACTACAACTAGCCTGCACAAATCGGTCTCAAGATTTTAGCTTTCTCAGCAAACACTGAGGAGATTCAGAAAGAAATAAGGAAACTGAAACTCGCATGCTGGAAACAGAACAAGCAATTAACCACCTACGATCCTGAATTAGAAGACCTCCCTAATGATATACAATGAAACGGTCCTAAATAAGCCTTTCTTAAAAACAGAGATCTGGAGATGACCAGCTCCAGTTAACCAAGAAGGTTGCACATGCGACATTCCTAAGTCCCCGCTAAATAAAACAATTAAAAGGAATACACACACTCCAAATTCATGGATAGTCTTGCAGAAAAGCATAGAGAAATCCAGCACATAAATCCATATGCAGTAACCCAGCACATAAATCCATTAAACACCAAGGAAAGAGTATCGGCTGAATCTTGGGCAAGCCATGTGGGGCAGCAAATTGGGCCTTTGGGGGATTCTCAAACAGCACGAGAACGATCTCAATTAGTTTAATTCCAGGAACGTCCAAGTTATTTAGAGGTAACAGCAGGTATAACCAACCCACCTCTGAAACCAACTCTCTTGGACTAAACAAGCTCAAACTGGACCACGGGGCAACAAAGAACACGCACATGAGAAGGAAAAGTTCGAGCTCTACCAACCCGGAAAGGAAATAAGCAGGATCAAACTCAGTCTCCCATTGCCACCAAGCAATTCACAACCTCGTCACCAACCAGAACTAACCGCCCACAGTTCTCTATTAATGCAAGTACACCCTAGCCCGGACGAACAAGTGATTATCTGCGTGTACTGACAGCGCAAGCAGAACGGAAACCCCAGCAGAAGCAGCGAACAGCTAATTTTCGCCCCGCAGGGACCATCTAGAACACGAGCAAGACCCAATTCACCCACCCACGGCGCTAGCCGCACCGCAATTGGACTAATCAACGCGGAGCAACCACCTCAGAGGAATCCGGGGGGAAAGTCTTGAAGAGAATCACCTGGGTGGGCCGGGAAGAGGCGGCGTTGGGCGCGGGATCTCTGCCGCGCGGGGCTCCGGCGGAGGAGCTCGGCGTCGAGTGAGGTGGAGGAGGAGGAGGAGAGAAGCTTCGAAGATGATGGGCAGGGGCGGTGCCTCCAGCGGCAGCAGAAGGGAGAGATGCGTATGCGCGTGTAGCCCTGTACTATGCGTGTTTGCCGGCGTGTTGGAGTGGGGGTATGTATGTATGCGGGTCACTGGCGGTGGGGTCATCGGCGGTGGGGCCGGACGAGCGTGGACTGGGTAGAGTAGGCGTGTGCCCGTAGCCTAGCAGACTGTCAAGGGGGATCCAGCCGAAAGGCGGAACGGCTGGCACTTGTTCTCTTCCCTTCTTTCCAAGGATTTTGGTCGTTTCCGAGAACGCTTTGCATTGGTGCTTGGTGGGCATTACCACCGCATTAGCGCGATCTGCCCAGTTTGTCCTCGTCCAGGGCGTACTCGTGCGCACACCTCCCGTCACGTACTCATCAAATGTGAGCATATGCGGTGGCAAACCCTAAAATTATTCGAAGCATGAGCAAATGGTGTATTTTAAGTCTATAATGTCATTTTTTTGCGGGTAATGTCATTATTTTTTAATTAAATTATCATTAAATTAGACTTGCTGGCCGGCCCATGTGCCCACGGTGGCCGAGCAGGAATGGAGCAAGCGTCAGGCCAAAAACTAAGCATAGAAAAACTACTAGTAATATTTCCTTTTTGTAATAGCTTAGAAAATTTCGCTCGATAGCAAACATAAGCATATAATTTAAAATCCATCCAACGTACCAAATCACTAGTTTTGTTTGTTCGAGCTTCCGGTAACCTCATCAATCTAGAAGAAGAAGAAGTACCTTCAACAGATGAAAAATTACCATACGAAAAGGAACAGATATGAAATGGAACGTATATTCACATTTGCTGATTGGTTCGTTTTCAAGATCGCGGATAAAATCTTTTCATCTTGTATTCCTGCAACGTTAAATCAATTACAAACAAGAAATCCAATGTCCGGCCATTGGAGTATCCAAGTATCCAATTAAAATTACCTACCAGAATCCTATATTCAAAATCCGAGTACACACGTATAGGGGAATACCTAGCTGAATTCCAATCGGTGTAGCAGTAGCTCAGCAGCCTGCAGTAGGAACAATAGGCGGCGGCTAGGCAGGAGAAGTCGCCGCCCTGGCGAAGAGGGGGAGAAGGTGACGTAGGTCGTAGGGCGGCAAAGGTCAGGCCACCGTCGTCTGGACTCGGGGAACAGGGCACAAGGGAATATGGCGAGGACGGGACGCAGCCAGACAGGTTCCTATCGGCGAGCGGGAAAGGGCGGTCGACATCGGCGAGCGGGAACGGACGGCCGGCTTCGACTGCATGCTGCCCTGGCTGGCTAGTGGCAGCGTGTCAACGGTTCCCTAGAAGTCTTGAACGACCGAATGAGACAAGGATGCATGTGTGACCAGACGTCGAGCGAGCCAGACAGGGAGGATAGACTGGCCACTCTTGGGCTAAGACCAAGGCCAGTTTATTTTTTCACTTATGGTAAGGAGGATTTTTTCCTACGCCCTGACCATGGCCCAGGTTGTCCTGGCCTGGCTCCATCCCTGCGTGCCTAGCCTTAGGGACGGTTGGGTCCGCCTATGAGCATGTGCATGTCATGTACATGAATTAGATGTTGTTTAGATACATCATGTATTTACACTTGTTTTAATATATGTGAATCTAGAAAAAAAATGACATCTAATACATGTCTGAGAGAACAAACCATGATGTTGTAATTAAGATTAGGAGAGAGGATCCAAGTATTAGTATTATCAAGTATCACAGTGAAAGATATAAAATTAATATGAAATATGGTATATCGTATCCACAACATCACATTGTGATTCAAGTTTCAACAAATGAATAACTGAGGTGGCACTATGATACCGACATATGATGCTATGCAATTTGAAAGTATTAATTAAATTGACACTAATGCAATGTGAGAGGCCCAACCGAAGAAATGTAAGAAACAACAATTCATCACCAACTCAAAACCATAACTCCGGAACTTTAAAAGAGAAGTCATAACACCGGATAAGATCTACATTGCTCGTGAAAAAAATAAGACATGAGTTGCATAACAAGCGAAACAGACATGTCATGGTCATCTCCACGCAAAATTCCCAACACAAGACAAAAACCTCCCGACGCGCCATCATGCCATGTGAAGAGATTCTTGGTTTATCTATTATGTATTTAGGGTTTTTTCGAAAAGGGAAACCAGACCTCGGCCTCTGCATTGAAACGATGCACACGGCCTTAGGGTTCATATAACCTCCATTAAGAGAACTACAATTGTGGTAAGAGTGTATGTCAATATGCAGTGAGTAGAGTCCACGGGTAGGCAACCCATTCAAAGGAAAATACTAGTCTAGGTACATGTGTCGTTGAACACATTCTTTTAGTTGTGAAGAAATCATACTTTAATGATTCTTTTGTGTATGGAAAAACTTATGTATACGGATATTGTGATGGACTTACCAAATAAGTTGTAGAAAATTGATCCTTTGCGGCATATGTGATTGCAAAATAACTTTCAACAACATAGGTTCCTCAAGTTACCGTGTATTTTGAGTTACGCATGGTACTTCCATGAATGGACATTTTTTTATTAAACTATAAAATGGTACTCCCTTTGTTAGTGGTTATAAGGCCTTAAGGGCCAATTTGTTGAGATCAGCAAGGTTAATTACCCCCTCCTAGTGATTCTTGCATGTACCAATAGTTTTCATATGGGAGGAAAGAGAAAAGAGGAGATGTGCAAGAGAGGAAACAACATACACCGGAGAAAAGAGAGAAGAGATAGGAGTCTGAGTTAATTACTCAATGAAGTTAATAATAATAAGTTAAAAAGTGAGCCTAGCTCAACTGGTTCTGGTTAGGCAAGTGGATGTATAGTCCAGCCACCCAGGTTCAAGTCCCCACAGACACAAATTTAGATTCTTATTATTTCAAAAACAAAATTGTTAGGACTTTCCCTACCGGATTCCTTTTAAAAAAAGTTACCAATGTCAAAACAGATGTTCTATAATCCCTAATGGAGAGAGCAACACTAAATTTCTATCCAATATTTGTTTGAACAACTGTAATCATTTCCATATTTAGAATGCGAGTTTACCAACAACCCGGTTGCTCTATCCAAGGAAACAATCTTCCCCTCATGTTGCTCATGCAGGCGACGCTAGGGTAAAAACCCTAGTTGTTGTCGAAAAATATTTGTTCCTCGGTGATCCATCTAGCTCATTCTCCCTCCTTCCCATATATGATCGGACGATCCTCAACACGGTTGGGGAAATCGAAGGTGGTTGCCAGGTCTCGCCCATTCTTGCAACCTATTATGGGTTGCAGGTGGACGGTGCAGTATGAAGGGTCCAAGTGTGCATCCCATGTGTCGGCTTGCATGATGGTGTTGTCGATACGGATGTTGTAAGGATATGACGGAGGTCCAGTCATGGGGAAAGATCATACCCCCATGGTTTGGAGCCTTTCAGCCCGTGTAATTCATCACTTTGGATAGTTTTATTGGTGCTTCTAGGCATTTTTGTTCTTGGTGTCACTTCTCAAGTGCCCGTGTACTCCGCTTGTTAATTTGTGTTCGGGAAAATGCTTTCCCTGATCCGTATACACATCATCATCCCACTCATGAGTACTCCCTCTGTATGGGATTGTAAGGCCGGAGGGCCATTTTGTTGAGACCTAGGTAAAATTCTATTGGCTATAGAAATGCACAAAGTTTTCTACAAGTGTCATCAATTTTCCATAATAAAAGTCATGACCCGCGGTTTCCTTTTATTCGGCCAACCGTTAGGGCCTTAAAATCGCATGCACTGGCTAGTTGCATGGCTACGGACCTTTCCGGAGGTATTTTTTACATGCAAGGAGAGTGCCATGAGAGAGAAGCAGCATTTGACTTAATTTCGCACGGGAATTAAGAAAATTTAATGCTCCGGATTAATATTCTTAAAATATCTGAAAAGCCTCTCCGGTCCTATAATCCTAAACCGAGGGAGTAGGTTTATCCAAAGTCCCCAACCAATCAAAAATATTGACAACAATCAAATCATCATTCGGCGGAAAAAAAGGATCCCAAACGCAAACCCAGGAAGATTTGACATGTCGCTCGACGTGCGCGCAAGATTAACTAGCTAGGCTAGCTGAGGGGGACGCTATCGCTGTGCATGATTCCCTGATCCGATAGATTATTGCAGCAAAAAAAAGGCAATTCAGGATCGATCGGGCAGATTCTTTTTCCAGACGGAGGAGGTGCATTATATGTGGCTTTTTTGCCCCAAAAGTTCCTTTCGTGAGGGTCGGTGTGTGGAATCGTTGTGGGCTCTGTACGTACAGTATTTTTTTTGTCCATCCATTTTCGTTCGATGAATCACTGTTGTGGTGGCGTCGGACGCACGCGGACGCACCTTTTAATCGCAAAGACAAAAGGACAACCAAATGCACCTCCTGAAAGCGAAATAGACACTGTACGTTTGGTTGTCGTCACACGGCAAAATATATTTGTTACATAATATAAAATATTACACGTTTAACATTCTACTCAGTCCGTTTTAAAATATAAAATGTTTTACGTTTATGAAGAAAATGTATTTAGACTTGTTTTAGTGTTTAGATTCATTCCAAACCTTAGTAAACCTACATACTCCCTCCGGTCCATATTAATTGACTCAAATTTATCTAGATTTGAGTGAATCTAGACACTATATATAAGTTCATCCAAATTTTGGCAAATCAAAGTCAATTAATATGGATCGGAGGGAGTACTAAAAGTAGTCTAGATACATTTGTTTCACAAATCTAAAACATTTTATATTTTGAAACGGAGGGAGTATAATATACTCCTATGGAGGTATTAATAAGTATAAGCCAAATAATAAAACTGGAGCCTCTTCAGTTTTAGGGCCCGGTGGTTCAACTTTTTTTAACAACAACCGGTTTGAAGTTGGGTCCGGTAAATATTTCCAAACTTGGCATTTGATTTGTCCTTACTTTTCTCGGTAGTTTTTTCCTCAATTACTTCATTCTTAGAGTAGAAAATTCATAGTCATGTTTATATGACATAAATTATTATATTATAAAACTACATTTCATGACGTATTTTTGTTTTTAAAATTGCTATTTTTCTACCGAGCTGGTCAAACCTTTATTTTTTTTTAACTTAGAACAAAACCTAAAAGTATACTACCTCGGTTCAGAATTAGATGAAGGTTTGTCTAGATTCACATGTACCTGTACAATAAAACATGTTTAGATATATATGAATCTACATAAATCTTCAACGTCTAATTTAGCATGGAGGGTAAGGCTTTAATTAAAATCTGGCGTGCAAGAACCCAGTACATGCAATGAGAGCGGAAAGCGCCGCCGTCGCCGACTGTGCGTTCTTCATCATTATTCCCGACGATGTGCGCTTTCCGTTGTTGTCCCTGTTGTCGCTAACATGAAGGTTGCGCTTGTTGCGAGACTTAACCCAATATCATACGACACGAGCTAACGACAACCATGAACCACCCGTGTCCATGTTTCCAAGGGCACCCTCTCTCTCGAGAGAGAGAATTTGACGATGGACTTGAAAAGCCACCCATAAAGACTCGTTGCGATAACATCGTCCTTTGTAACGATCAAGACAAGGTTACCTTAAGTCCATCAGTTCAAAACATGGTCCATGAGTTAGAAGATCTAGAGGGCGTGGGAACCTTAGAGATAGGTCTGAAATCGTGGGCATGTCAAACACGACTGTAAATATTCAGAGGTGGGGAAATAAATTAGACAGAGGCTTAGGAATTTAGGATTTCCATATGAAATTGCCTAGTGATTAATTTGTGTGTAGAAACCTTGGATCGTATATCTAGAATTGTTAAATTAATCCCTCTGGCCTATATTAATTGACTCAAATTTGTTTAAATTTAAATTAATCTAGATACGATTTAGTATATAGGTTCATCCAAATATTGACAAATCAAAGTCAATTAATATGGATCAAAGGGAATATTATGAACTGCGTTCCTAAGGATCCCGATTCCATGCATAGAGAAACAAATGAGCTCATATTAATTAACCACATTTATCTGTTTCTTTTATTTGAGAAATGCAATGCGCTATCCGGCCTTGTCTAGTACTGTTTTTTAATAAAACTGGCAGTGCAACCGATTCATGCGCTTCTTCCTTACCGCTTTGACAGGGCCGGCCCTTTGGGGGGGGGGGGGGACCGGAGGGGCAGCCGTCCCGGGCCTAAAATTTGGGGGGGGGGGGGGGGGGGCTCCCTAGATATGTACTGCATATATAGGCTATAATAGATCTTAAAAAGATAAAAAAAAGTAGTTTTGAGTTTTTTATTGGGCTAGATTGAGCGCTCTACTTTGCTGGACATACACATTCCTTTCAAATTTGGAGTCCATCACGACATCACGTACCTAGCCTGCGATTAGATCAGCTATCATCTTTAATTGTATCGTATGAAGGCACGCCGCATCCCGGTTCCTGCCTCAACCTCGACTCAACACCGCGTTGTCGATTGTAGGAAGGCCCGCACGCGGAAAGCAGCAAGCCCCCACCTATCGGCCGATCGTCGCCTATCGCCCCCTCGCCCTTTGCCTCTGTCTATGGCCTATCTCTCGTCTCGCTTTGGCCTTTCAGCGTCTATAGGTTCGAATTCTAAATTTCTGATCTCAGTCTTCTACAGTCTAACGTTGCCCCTAATTTTTGTTCTAATTAGTTGTTCTTCTTTATATTTTTAGTGTGCTTAATTGGTTATGGCACCTTATTCCGGTGCTAAGAAAAGTAAAATACAAAGTCTAAAGCTTTCGATGTTATACGTTTTATAATATATACCTGATACTAAGTTGCTCAATATGACGATATAGAAGTACGCGCAAAACTTGTAAATCAAAACGGAGGTAGTAGTTCTTGTTGAGTAACATAGTAATATTGATCTAGAGGATGATATCGGTACAGAAGAGAACGATGACATCAACGCGGGTAATAACAATGTAAGTGATCATGATATCGCATTTGATTCATCTCCTATAAAATCTGCTAGTGTTGATGAGGAACCAATTAGTGTGGTTATTTATGATTCGGCATCGAGAAGTTATTGGACAAGATTGATATTGATTTTGTTATCACCGACTTCGCTTCTAGGAATACACGGAGAATTTTTTAAGGTAATATGTAAACATTGTCATTTTTATATGAATATTGCAAATGGGTATACTTGAAGTATTTATTTTTCATCATTTCATTCTTGTATATCAAAAAAATTATGAAGGGGTCCAAAATTTTAGTTTCGGGCCACTGAAATCTCTCCGGACCGGCCCTGCGCTTTGATTTCCCTTTTGAAATTCCGTAAAGATCCATGCCCGCTTCATGTGTTCCGAAGAGACGTGCGCGCTGCTGCTGGATGCCCCTTTCAGCTTGGAAGAAACAATTTTCTAAAAAAAAAAAAGCTAGGAAGGAACGGAAATACAAATACTGCACAACGTCTCTACTCGATCGATCGTACACTTCCACTAGAACTAGCACGTGACTATACTATACCAAGGGCCGGGGACACGGTACTCTGTATTGACGTGTGGTGTGCGTGGACAGTCTTCGGACGTACGGTGCCACTGGAGAGTGGAGACGAGGCGATGAGTCATGAACACGTGCATTTCCCACCTCGCCATCTTGCACCGAGCTGAAAGAAAGGTGGTTGTACTTTCCCCTTCGAATCCAATGAGGGTTTATTAGACTAAAAAACACCATGCATCGACGTACGACGTTGGTAGTACTAGACAGCAGTTTTGTGATCGATCTAGTACATTTATAACACTGTAGTAAACCATGAGGTTCTGAGCTGGAAACAATAGAAAAAAGTGTACCTCAGTTGGACGTACTTTACGGGCCCATGTTGACATGTCGGTGCAAACTGTATAGTACAACTGAAAAGAAAAAAATCTTACACATCCATCGATCGAGACGATCACTTCCTCGTGGTGCCTTTGAGGACACGCGCCTCCACTCACTCGGATGCAACGGCAAGCTGCGCCCACGTTCCAGTTAATTTTGTACTCTAGGACGCCAATCGTGACGCGACATTTTTGGGACCGGACCAATGGTAATTTTGTGGTATCCCACCTCCTGCGTGTTACTAGTAGAAAACCTTTTTTTTTTGGTGAATCTCGCGTGTTAGAAAACTCGATTTTGTATGCTTTGCAATGAATTTCACATGCTGAGCTCATGTCCCGATGCATCAGAAGATGCAATCGCTAACTTTTCCCCCTTTTCTCACAAGATGTGCATGTGCATACTCATTTTCCCACCTACTAAAACCAACGGCTATTATAAATCAATAGTAATACTCCCTCCGATCCATATTAGTTGACTCCAAT
This sequence comes from Avena sativa, assembly GCA_916181665.1. Classification (NCBI taxonomy): domain Eukaryota; kingdom Viridiplantae; phylum Streptophyta; class Magnoliopsida; order Poales; family Poaceae; genus Avena; species Avena sativa. The sequence goes on from OV702297.1 coordinate 20,704,332, forward strand.
TTAAATGTATCTATCACAAAAACTTGTTTAAATACATTTATATTGAAGTCAACTAATATGGATCGAAGGGAGTATCATTAGTCATGCACGCCAAAACAAAATCCAAGCGGTCTGTTTAGAATTTGTCCCGGCAGCCCTCAAGTCGCAACGCCGGCACCCTTATTGTCCTATACAGCTTTCATTCTCATCCGATCCAAATAAAACATGGCATCTAAGGAATATCAACAGGTCATTGATCGGTTGGCAACAAGGATATGGTATTCAAACGGAAGAATATATGTCTTTTGGGACCTCATGGGTACGACAAACTTTTTATATTCTTTTGAATACTTTAGGACGTGTTTGGTTCATTAAAATGTGACATAATCCAATTAAGACGGTCATGCATACCATTAGATTTTGTTTGTTTCGGTAGTACATTAATCTAATTACACGGTATTACATTCCTACGTAGAAAAAAGGATCACGCCCAAAGTCAGGCATAATCCGAAAGCAACTGCTCGCATTGAGTCCTCCCCTTCCACGACTTCTTCTCTGTGGGTTTGTGGGGGTTTTACTTCTAGCTAAAAGTGCATCCTCTTATTCTCTGATTCTCCTTGATCCTCCCTTTAGCTCAAGCGCTGCCGCCATAGGCCATATGCTTTCCCTTCCCCCTTCTCAGCCCAACCCCCTCCAAATATACATGGTTGGTAGTGGCGGAGCTAGGGGGACCGGCAGGAGCCTCGTCCCCCTATGGAGTTGTGCAGCATGAAGGAAATTCTTGCTTAAGGCTAGATTAGACAGGATTTTTAGAGAAATTAGCTTAGTTGCCCCCTCCCTCCCTAATTGAAAATTATCAAGTTTGGTCCCCTCGAAGTTGCAATCCTGCCTCCGTCGTTGATGGTTGGTACGTGGGCGAGGAACTCTAACAAAGCCAACCCCTACACGCCAATGTTGATGTGGTGGATCGGCCACATCTAAACCGGTTCTACTCCAACGAACGGCGACACCGAGCACTCGTACCCATGGACCCGCCTGGAACCGGTGGCCAAGTAGTTATGGGTTCGACTTATTTTTTATAACCTACTCTAGATTCGATTTACGTTAGAAGCAGAGTAATGTAACAAGTTTATCTTTTCTCTCATTCCATTTACATTAACAGTGTAACCCAATTACATTTACGTCTCCATCGCTTCCGGTGAACCAAACAAGTTCAGTCTAGTCTAGAAGGGGAAAGGCTCAGTTAAATGTACCTTTTCCCACTTTGTGATTCGGTCACGAGTACCGGAGGGAAAGGCTCATGCCATCACGGTAGTATCCTACCATGATGCAATGCGAGCTAACACAACAAATCAGCATTGTTATGCTGCAAGATAATGACCGATTCTTTTATCAATACACATGGTGAATCGCTGACACACACACACACAAAATTCCGAAGCCTCGCCAAAGTACTTAGGGCTAATGCTTTTGGTCAAATCACCGTAAAAATCACAGGCGTTACACCACGGCCAGGTATGGAGAGGGGGGGGGGGGCTAGGTCTGCCCCTAATTGATACAACACGACAATGAGCGAGAGTAGCGACGTGTAGCGTGGCGTCACCATCCAGCATATCGCGATGGTTCTCACGCGGCGGAGATCCAGTAGGGTAGACATGATACATTTATTCACGTTCGCTTGTTATAACTGGCAAAATTATAAGAAGAAAAAACCCTAAAATAGAGCAGTATAAAAAAAAGAAATAAACAAAACAGTGTCCCCTGGGCAGGCCAGACACGCTTTGCAGGTTGAGAAAAAAAAAGGACGTTACGGCCCTGGGCTTATATGCATGCCTCATGGGTTGTATTTCTGCGGCCCCATTGAGTGATACCATGCCACACGAGTAGGTTGTTCTGTGAGCTTGCGTAACTGCGAATATACGATCCATATATATATGCGAAACTGCGAATATACGATCCATCATCCGCACGGCGCGGGGTGGCGTGGCGGGCTGCCGGCGTAGCCGCATTGGATTTGGGCTTATCAGTTTGGCAGAATTGCGCCCGTTTTGTGCGCTTCCCAACGGAACTACTCCACGGCCGCTGGAAATCAGATTGGCGTAGTCCCAATTAAAAAGAAGAGCTAAGAGCATCTCCACTCGCTTACCTAGGACGCCGGTCTGGACGCCGAATTTCGGTCCGGACATCGAAAATCGGCCCAGTCATGTACCAAGGATCTGTTTTCGTCTGGATTTCGGCGTGTTTTGGTCCGGCCTACCCATGTCGTACCCAGGATCCCGGGTACGCCCTAGGAACGCCGGACTCAGCGAAAATGGGCGTGGGCTAGCTCTGTCGGCGAGAGAAGGCACCACTCCTGCCAATTCACCGAGCTCCCTCCCTTTTCTTCCCCCTCCCGCCTTTCTTCCCCATTCCCCCACCCCCGATGCTCCGCCGATCACCCCGCCCGACATGCCGCCCAAGAGTTTCGTCCAACCCAGATCGATCCTCGACGAGGGTCCGGCGGAGAAGAAGGCGAGGAAGCCGAGAGCGCCGTCGACCAAGCCGGAGGGCATGTCCTCGGCCGAGTGGGAGAAGAGGGAGCACGCCAGGCAGATCTCGTCGGCCGAGCGGAAGGACAGGAAGGAGAGGGCGAAGCTCCGGCAACAACAAGTGGAGGAGGAGAAGGCGATGGTGAAGGCGGCGGCGGAAGAACAGGCGATGGTGAAGGCGAAGCAGGCGACGACGACGCGTTCGGCGTTGATGGCCGCGCCGTACCCACCACACTGGGGAGCCAGGCTAGCGTCGGCTCACCCGTCGGCTTCTCGCCAATCTCTCCGGCCAGCTTCCAGGAGGGCCAGGCGGCTGCTCGACAGAGGTACTCCTCGTCGCCCGAGTTCGACGACGGCTTCAACCCCAATGTGCTCTTCCCCTGCTCGGCACCGCGCTCTCCTTCGGCCTTTGGCGTCGACATCAACATCCCCTACTCCGCCTCACCGGCGTACGCAAGCCCCGCTCTGCGCCGCGGACCGCTGCCCTTTGGCGGAAGCTCGGTGCCCTTCGGCAAGGCCGACGCGCGCAACCTGTTCGGCGGAATGTCGGACGCCCTTCCGACCGGCATGACGGCCGAGGCGTACATGGAGGACCTGATCGCAACAGGCTCGGCGACGAACCACCCCTCCTTCTTCACGAAAGAGCAGACCCGGGCCGACACCGAGCACGGCATCGATTCCCAGGACCTTGCCGAGATCGATGCCGATGAGACCTAGGCCGAGCAGACGCAGCCAGAGGACGCCGAGACTGAGGCGAAAGGCAAGAAGGGGAAGAAGAAGCTGGGAACTTCGGCGGATGCTCGGGTCAAATGGACCGTGGCCGAGGACACCTGTCTCGCCGAAGCTTGGAAGACGGTGAGCATGGATCCGATCACCGGTGCGAACCAAAATTCTGACAATTATTGGCGGCGCGTGAATGCAACATTCGACGAGCGAAGCATGTGCGACCCAAAGTATCGCAAGATCCACATGGAGCGAGGGGAGAAGGCAATAACCAACCACTGGACGATCATCCAAACTGCGTGCAGCAAGTGGCACAGCTGCGTGGAAGAAGTCGACCGTACACAAGCCAGTGGGGAGAACATGGACAACAAGGTACTCGCGGACACTATCTTTGTCGTGCACTCTCTTCCATTTTAACAAACTTGACACACTTCCATTTTGCAGATGCGTCGTGCGCTTGCTCCGTTTCGAGAGGACATGAAGATGGAGTTCAAGTTCCATCATGTCTTCGAGAAAATCGAGCATTGCGAGAAGTGGCGGGACACTCGACTAAGTCTCTCCAAGAGCAAGGACGACGTCTACAACCCCGAGGCCCCGGCCGCTGCTGCCAGCGAAGGAAGACCTGGGCTCGGCCAGAAGAAGGCGAAGATGCTCAAGGCCGCCGGACCTCCCGTCGAGCGTATCCAGGCTTCGATCGAGAAATGTCTCGCCGACACGAGGGCGCAGGCCGAGAAGAGGGCTGAGAAGAGCGAGGAGCATTGGAAAAAGCTGATCGAGACACAAGGGGAAAAGATGGCCCTCATCAAGGCCAACCTCGCCGAGAAGAAAGCCAGCCTCGCCGAGAAGAAGGCCAACTATGCCGCCAAGAAGCGCCACACGGACCTCAAGTTCCTCATGGGCGGCGAGGACACGTCGAAGATGAGCTCGCCGGTCAAGGCCTGGTATATGATGCAACGTCAGGCCATCCTAGAGGGCATGATCACGGCTTCCCCTTCCTCTGCGCTGAACGTGCCTGCGCCAAACGCTCCCATGCCGAGCTCTGCTTCGACTTCCTCCAACCCGGGGGCCTTCACCGGCGAGATGGACGACAACGCCGCGTCGGCCACGCCGCAGGAGCCCATCCCCATCGACGACTGAGAGTTGTTTCCCCTGTTATGTAATAAAAAATATGTCACCGAACTTGTAGGCGTATCTGTTGAACACCTTGTGGCCGAGCACTCGTCGGCAGAAACGATAAAGATTCAAATATATAGCCGTTTTGTGTTCATCTGGGTACTCGGCCTGGGTAGCCGAGTGGGAAACTGGACGTACCCAGATCAAAAACTTGCGTCGTCCGGCCGGAAAAAGGTTTGGATTTCGGCCTGGATTCGGCCAACAAGTGGAGATGCTCTAAGGCCCTGTTCAGATTACAGGAATATGAAACATAGGAATTGGAACTTTAGGAGTGTATGTGTTCGGACGAGCGATGAATAAAACGTAGGAAACAATAGATGTGAATAGTAACTTCTAGGCTTTTTTAATGCAGCTACGCAATGATGGGACATTTAGCACTACTTTATGGTAAACACTAACTATCGCAGTCCGATGCAAAGCAAAACGTCGGCCCGATCCAATGCCGTCCGATTCGTAGCCATTGCACGACACGTATGCATCGAGTGTTCTCACGGAAAAAAAATCAAGCCCATAAATACACAGCACGTTACCTATCCACGGCACATACTTTCCGGTCAGCCCTTCCCAATTTGATCACGGAAATACCGCTCAGTTTGCTCCTCCACAAATCGATTTGATATCGACGCTTTCTTCTATCCCCAATCTATACCCCGCCGCCACCTCCCATCCCGGCCGATACCCGCTCCTTCACCACATTCGACACCGTGCCGACACTCATGTTGCTCTGCCGTGTGTAGTGATCGTCGGGCCGACACTCCTTGACGACTGGACGAACCGGGAGTAGGTAACAGAAACTAACCTTGGTCTTTGTTATTGCTGAATTATCGTAACGTTGATGCTCCTTCTATCAGATCTTGCTATCGGCTTGGGATTGCTCTGATTTAACTTTGGCGGCTGATCTGATCTCGCCATATGTGCATTGGTCCGATCTGATGGTCCGGCTCGCCGGTGATAACATTCATATGGATTGATGGACGGGAGCATGCAGCATCCACATCAACCAGTGTGGAAAATAATGGTTGCAATGTGATTTTTTATACATGATTTCTTGGTTGTTGGATCACTATTTTGATCTCGGGTTTTGATTGAAAATCGGGTGGATGCTATCAACAGGATTGGGATTACACTATAATTCCAGATCCTAGCCATGCTCTGATTCCAGATCCTAGCCATGTGATCAATGAATCTCATCCAGACTAAGGAGCATATAGTTGACGAGGAGGACCAACAACATAAACCACAGTCATGACTAAGGCCCCGGAGTGATATCTCCGTGCGCCGAAGGAATGAAGAGTGTTTGTAACACATTGTTGGTGAACATTCGATACATCCGTAAAACATATCGTCTTGTAGAATGAAGCGAATTTGTAAGACGTAGGAATATGTGATATGAGAGTTCGAAGCAACTTATTTTGATAACTTGAACGAAGCAAATTTGCAACGTGTAGGAAATATTTGATATGAGAGTTCGAAGCAACTTATTTTGATGACTTGAATGAAGCAAAATATGTATCTTGTCCAAAATATGTCAACTGAATCTATGAACTATGAAGCACTAAAATATACTCTGAGTATAGGAATGAAGCTTTTGTAGTCGCACAAAAAAACATATGTTGCAGGTTTCAAATACTTGTACGCGTTGTAGGCATCTTTACAGAGTCTGTGTTTACACCCTAATCATGACTCTAGCATTAGTGTATTATGCTTCCAAGGCATATGAATGAAGCTTCTAGCACACTAATCAATTGTAAGTGCTATAGTACATTCTATTGAACCGTTCAAATTTTATGCTGGTATACCCCAACATTTGTGAAATATGTATCCCGATACACATGACACAAATTCTGTACGCTACATCCAGGAAATTTTGTTCACCCTGGAAGTAATATTTTGCTGTCCACATAAACATAGTTTGATATACTTCAAAAATATATTTTTAGTTTGAAGCAAATTGAGTTGCAATAGAAGCGAAATTTAGCCAGAGAGGAAGCAAAAAAATCTAATAACAGCAAACTCAAAAGATTTGCTTCCCACGGACGCAACACTATAATTTTTTAGTTTCCTCCAAAACGGAGGTTTTGGTTAAAATTTTGAAGATTTATAGATAACAGGACACAAAATCTGTACGCTACATCCAGGAAATTTTGTTCACCATGGAAGTAATATTTTTCTGTCAACAGAAACATAGTTTGATATGCTTCAAAAATATATTTTTAGTTTGAAGCAAATTGAGTTGCAATAGAAGCGAAATTCAGTCACAGAGGAAGCAAAAAATAACTAATAACAGCGAACTCGAAAGGTTTGCTTCCCACGGAAGCGACACTATATTTATTTTAGCTTCCTCCAGAACGGAGGTTTTGGTTAAAATCCTGCAGAGTTTTTTCTTGAAACTAAATCCTAAAGAGTTAGATTAGAAAGCAGTTAACTGCGTTTCCTAGTAATTACCGGCTTTTGTTAGGCATTTTCTAATGGGTGTTTCTTAGCACGGTATCATAGACAAATTGTTTATGTGGCACCATAGTTAATGAAGAGAGAAGGTGAGGTTGTATCTTAGCTTAGCTACAAGTCTTGCACGGTATCATAGGCAAAATATATGGTTAGCCCAATCACATGCATGCATGTACCCAAAATCATTAAATATAGATACAACTCTTAAGATACAATCCATTATACTAGTTGTTTCTTAAGATACACCACCACCTAAGATAACGAGCTAAGAGACACCCCATTACGAAAGGCATTAAGAAAGGCTAGGATTAAGCATGAAATAAGGCCCTTATTTTACGGAAAGTCTCGTTCAAAATTCGACTCGTGCGGAGTACTTCCAATCGTGCAGCCAGAAATTGGTCCGATGAAAAGCCACACATCGGACGCTGATTCCTAGCGCCTCACTTTATTTGGCCAGAAGCGCATTTACTATCGTCCTCTCATGACCCATTACATAGAAGCTATTACTTTATTATTTTCATTGGCTAACATCCTCTCGCCTCGGGCATCCGAGTGAAAATGAGCTCAAAGTAGATGTGTGATAAAAATCACTGCTACGGTTTCCTTTGTTCCGATCAGGTGTAAAGGAAAAAAAACATAGGAAATAAAATTTCCAGAGTTCGCTTGCTATTCCTTTATAGCGAACGGGGCCTAAGTGTACCACTTCTGCTAATAAAAAAAAGGTAATTGTACCGGTAGTACAAGAGTAGGCATGTAAACGGATCTGACGGATTGGATCTTTTTAGAGGGGAATAATGATCTCATTTTTACCATATTATTTTAACGGATTTGGGTCGAATCGAATGGGATAATGACAGGATATATATTTGAATTATATCAAACTACGGATTCAGAGTGAAAATGGAGCGGTCTCGAACCGAAAACGGATAAAATTTATCGTTTAAATACGTACAATGTAATTTGATTTTTACCATGCAAATAATGTGAACTATTTTTTATCCACCTACATAACACTAGACAATGGCCAAGTTAAGAATGTTACTACTAACTGACACGGCAGCCATTTTGCAAAAGAAAACCTCTAGCCTTTACCGACACAACCCATAGTCCTATTCCCCAATCTCTGTCTTCCCGTCGCACCCGCCTCTCCTTTTCGCCATTCCCAGTGTCGCCTCCTCCGTCTTACTCTGATTTTGGCAACTCCGGCGAGTCCCTGCCTCGCCAACCACCGCCCAACACCCTTCCTTCCCCTCTATACATTCCACGTCGTAGAACTGTCGATCCCCTTCCCCCACCATAGACCCTAGCCTAGGCTCATACAAGGTTCGATTTTTGGGATCCTAGGGCCTCCATGGCGGCGTGGAGCTATGGCCTGGGGCATCCATGGAGCCGTCAACATCCTAGGTCTCCGACAAGATTTTATCTTTAGCACCCCTGGTGGCCTTGGAGCCCTCACCAACGTTGGAGTCCTTGGGCTCTAGATATATCTACGGGGACGACAAGGCTCCGATGTGGCTCGCCACTCCCTTCCTTCGGCAGCAGTCACAACTCGTGGATTTGGCGTCACACCTGCTTGCCGCCATGCCACCACCACCGTGGCAACCTGTGATCCTCCGCCTTCTCGACAACGTCGTCGTCATCAACAACCACGACATCACTGTCGCTGGGGGAGGCTCGGCGTGGGTGGAGTAGTTGGGCATGAAGCTTCCTCTCTATGACTACCTCGTCTCCAACGTTCGCGAGCACCATGTGATTGATACGTCGGAAACGTATCTATAAATTTTGATGTTTCATGCTTGTTTAGTATCCACTTTGCTTTGCTTTGTGTACACTTTGAGGTGTTTTTATATGTTTTCTGGTACTAACATATTAACAAGATGCCACAATGCTAGTTGCATGTTTTCTTCTATTTTTTGGTTCCAGAAAAGCTAGTAAGGAAATATTCTCGGAATTGGACGGGACAAAAGCCAAAGTCAGTATTTCACCGAGGAGAACACGGAGTCCAGAGGAGAGACGGAGGGGAGCCACAGGAAGGCTACACCCTCCCAGGCATGGGCCCACCCTAGGCCGCGCCTGGGTAGGGTGTGGGCCCCCTGGCCACCCTCCTGCCTCGCCTCTTCGCCTATAAGAAGCCCCAATGCCTAAACCCTAAGTACCCGATCAATATTCCACGAAACCGTCTGTATCCGCCGCCACCATCGTCCCTAGATCGGGGGATCTAAAGCTCTTCTCGGCACCCGGCCGGAGGGGAGATCATCCCGGAGGCCTTCTTTTTCATCATGCCAGCCTCCGGTATGAAGCGTGAGTAGTTCCACCTTGGACTATGGGTCTATGTAGTAGCTAGATGGTTGTATCTCCTCCTTTGTGCTTTCATGTCTAGATTTTGTGAGCTCCGTTCATGTCAAGATCTCATCTATTTGTAATCATGCATGTTGTGTTTGTGGGGATCCGATGGATAATGAGATTACTATGTCAGATTGATTAATGGTTTTGTCTTATTGATTCTATCATGTCTGTGTTGTTTGTGATCTTTCATGCTCTCCGTTGTTAGTAGCTATCTTGTCCAAGTAGTTGCTAGTGACTCCAAGAGGGGTTATTTATGCTCGATAGTGGGTTCATGCCTCTATTTAATCTAAGGGAAGTGACAGAAATCTCTAAGGTTGTAGATGTGCTTTTGCTACTAGGGAGAAAACAACGGTCTCTTGTTTATAAAACAAGTGGATTGTTTACCTTACACACTTTGCTTAAAGCAGTTGTATGTTGCTTGCAACTTAATACTGGAGGGGTTCGTGTTGGGGATATGCTATATGGGTATCCTCATAGCATGTCCTCTATCTAGATAACCCGGGTGGCCCACAGTTGGTAGCATGGCCCATGGCCTGCTGGGCGGCCCAGTTAGATGGATCCAGAAGGGAGGCCCATGCCGGATAAAGGAAGGCTACGGAGGAGTCACCGACGTACCCGGAGCCTTGGAGTGCAAGACACGCTAGACTAGTTGTAAGCAGTGTAGGACTCTGTAACCTGTCCGGCCAGGACTTTCCCCTGTAACCCTAGGACCTGGCGACTATATAAGTCGGTCCTATGGGAGCCTTTAGAGCAACAATCTTAGACAACCTAGTGTCGACTATGACGCACCTCGCACAGCGAACCAATCCCTGTAACTCGGCGTATTGCCCTTATAATTATTTATAGCAGGAGTAGGATTCCGCCACCATCGTGGGATCTGAACCTGGGTAATCTGTGTTACCTCGTACCCATCAACCGTCCGCCTTCCCCCACATCTCTAAACACGCACTATGAGGACCCCTCCATGGCGTACTCGTCGGCAATACCACAAAAGTTGGCGCCCACCATGGGGCAAGAGGCGCTTCAGGCTCTTCAGCGGGCGAGGACCAAGATCTTCGCGGGAATCGGTGAAACTGTAGCCATCGGTCGTGTTCTGTTCTCCGGCAACTGTCCGATCGTCCCTCCCGACAAGTTCTGGATCCCGGCGAAGACGAACCCTACGCGGTGCTCGATTGTCCCCATCGGATATATCCACCTCTTCATCGGCGAAACCGACTCGGGCACTAGTTCCCTGGAAGTCGGAGGAGCATCAAGACCCGCACGGACTGCCTACGGGCAGGATACGTTCGCGGAAGGATCGATGTCAGATCTCTCCTTGGAGTTTGCCGGCAAAGATCGAAAAAATTCAAGGCCCACCCAAACCGCCCCTGTGCAGGATATAACGGTGGAAGATCACTCCAAGTCCGCCGGCTTCATCCGCGCGTCTGGACAGCAGAGATCCAAGTTCGTCGGCGTGGTTACCATCTTCGATCTGGAGCGTTGCATTCAGAGAGAGGGCAAAAACCCCACGATTACCTTGCCAGGTGGCTCCGTATATAATCCGATCTGGCGCATTACCCCAATGATGATGCCATGTATCACTTTGTGGAAGGACTGGACCAAGGTACGCTTCTCCGGCATTCTCTAAGGCGGCAACAGGCTTCGGGACGTCTCACCTTCGAAATCATGGTGAACACCATCAACAACTACGCGGAGGCCGAGGAGGCAGCTCAGACAGCGCTTGCGCTCATTGCGGAGCCCCTCCGATTCAGCCACCGCCACCACCGCCTGCCGCCACCATCGCCGCAGCTGCACCATCGCCTCCAGTCATCATCGCTGTTGTTGCACCTCCACCCCCCGCACCGTCATCGAGGAAGCCCCGGCCCCCTCCAACTCCGTGCTTGACGCGCTCTACGCCGACTTCAGCGCAGATTCAGAGGAGATAGGTTTCAGTCCGGAGGAGCTAGACTCTGCCATGCAGGAGATGGAGGAGGATTACAAGCGCGACGAGCAGGCCAACAACGCCATCACGTCCCGAGAGGTGTTCTTCACCATTGGGACGGCGATGGATGAAGATCAACCCAGAAGAGCTCCGCCTACAGCGTTGGACAAGGGGAAGGGCCACCTGTTGCCGCCGACAATGATCGCGGAAAGGACATGCCCCCTCCGTCTAACCCAGTGCAACAGCCGTAGGAACTCGGCACCCGACCGAGCAACAACAACACCGCAAACCCGCCGCCTACGGCATCTGCATCTGTTGCTGCCCAAGTTACTCCAGCTGATAGAGTGATGTACGGAAATCTCCTCGTCGAGCCTATGACCGTGGCTCATATTCGCAATGTAGTCCAGCTTGACGAGAAGCACCAGCAGATGCTGGAGGAAGTGCAGGCCATCGCGGAGCAAGGCGCAAAGCTAGATCGAGATCTGGACAACATGCAGAAGTCAATAGAGAAAGCCAGAGCAATGGAGGCCGAGTACAAGACTCTACTACAGCAGCAGAAGGCCAAGAAAGCTCCAGCTCACGTCATCAATGATCCTGGTGTGCGGTGAAACCTAGGATGGGCTCCCCCGAAGCCGACACAAGCCAAGCCATACATTGACAATGAAGGCAGGTAGGGGATGCCCACTCCTCTCCTCAACCTCGCCGCCGCGAAGACCCTTCTGGAGCAGGATAGATCACCTGAAGCGGTGGACCAGGTCTATGACCTAGTAGCTAAGGCGGTGAAACAACAGGAAAAGGCCACCTCTCAGAGGCTTGAGTCTGACCCAGCATTTTGCCAGTCTAGCCAGCATAAGCCGCCAAGGGACAGATCTCCTCTTGATGTCGGGTCTCAGACGGGTTCATCAGAACAAAGATGGAGGGATGCGCGCCAAAGGAAGGATGCTATCCCCATATCCTCCGACCATGGAGGTAAGGCTCAACCTCGTCGCCCATCGCCACCGTGACAACATGGAGCAGACCCGTCATGATGGAAAGCGCAACCAAGGACACAAGAGCAGGTCACGCCATGACCCTCTGCATCCGATAAGCAACCGCGACAAGTGTGCGGCGTCGCAGGAGGGTAACAGCAAGAAAGATAACCCACCGCCACCTCCGCCTTCGTCGCCACCTAGCAACCACCATGGCGGAGGAGGCCCGCGTCGTTCACGTAGCCCATCCCCTGATGGCAAGAAGAAGAAAAGAAGCCCGGAGCCATACGATGCACGTTCACGCCTAGACAAGATCCACGAGGCCCGGGAAGGACCATACCTGGGACCATGTTGCTTTGGACCTGTGATACGGTCCGCAACTCACCCCAAGGGCTTTCGGATTGACAAGACCATCAAGCCCTATGACGGCACCGCCAAGCCAGCTACATGGTTGCAGGACTACGACAACGCGGTGGAGATCGCCGGGGGTAACCCCAACATCGTCGTCAAGTACCTCCCATTGATGTTGGCGGGCACGGCCCACCAATGGATTGATGACTTGCCGGAAAGATCCATCTGCAATTGGTTGGACATACAAGAAGCATTCACCAAGAACTTCGAGGGTACGTATAAATGTCCCTGAACTGTTGGCGAAATACAGCGGTGCGTGCAAGAGAAAGACGATACATCTCGCGCCTACCTCTCCCGTTGGCTGGATATGAAGAATTCCTATGCAGGAGTGCACGCCCAGACCTCCATGGCCGCCTTCATCGATGGGTTGGAAAGGGGCATGTTGCTCCGACATAAGCTAAAGCGCCTGCAGGACAATCACCAGCTAGACTTGAACCAGATGATTCAGTTGGCCAGTGAGTTCGTGGCTGCCGACGATGATGCTCGTGGCTCTTTGTCGGCAACGGACGTTCCAACTCAAGCTCGGAGGAACAACAACATAAAGCGGAAATCCGCACCAGAAGAAAAGCAAACCCTCGACATGGTCGCTATGACTTTTGCAGGACGAGGTGATGGCGGACAGTGTGGCCGAGGGCGGGGAGCTGGCCGTGGGCAGCAGCGAGGAAATGAAACTACCTCGGCAGCGCTCCGTGTTCCCCAAAACTACAAGGAGTACCACGATATGCCGTGCCTCGTACACCTTGATGCCAACGACAAAGCCACCCACACCAATCGCCATTGCAAGTTCGTCAACGACCTCAAGGAGGACCCGGAGTCCGGCTACAAGCAAAGTCGAAAGAACAGACCTCGAGGAAAGGGCAAGGGGAAGAAGGAGGAGGAGGAGTCCAAGGATTCAAGTGACATGAACGAGGATGTTGACCCCAAGTACGCCGCCAAGAGCGACGGCAAGGGAAAGAACCCCTTCGAGAAGGCGGCGGCAGTTTTCCACACTTTCCTTGGCACCCCTACCGTCCGACAACAGAAGACCTCCATGAGGATACTGATGGCCACTCTACCCCCAGTTCCCCAATTCCTGCGCTGGTCGGAGATTCCAATTACTTGGGACGGGAAGGATCACCCAGACCTTATCCCTACGGAGAACCAATACGCCATGGTCATCAACCCCTTGATTGACGGCAATGAGTTCACCAAATGTATGGTGGATAGTGGAAGTAGCATCAACATCATGTACCTGGATACACTACAGAAGATGAACTTGACGGAAGCAAACCTAAGGCAGACCAACACCATATTCCACGGCGTAGTTCCTGGTCAAGAGGCTTGGTCCCTTGGGTGCATCACACTTCAGGTCGCTTTTGGTGATGTTAATAATTACCGCCAAGAACGCATGACCTTTGAGGTGGTCCCCTTCAAGAGCATGTACCATGTCATATTCGGCCGCGACATATTCCGCACCTTCATGGCCAAGCCATGCTTCGTCTACAACAAACTCAAGATACCCGGACCAAACAGTGTCATCACCGTATCCGGAAGCTTTACCAAAGCAAGGGACTACAAGATTGGAGAAGCAGCCTACGTAGAAGCTGTCCTCTACAGCGAAGAATTCAAGGAGATCGAGAGCAAGGTCGATGCCTCAGAGATGCCCGTGTCGAAGAAACAGATTTCTGACTCCGCCCTAGCATTCAAGGCCGCCATTGAGACCAAGCCGGTGGAACTTGTGGTAGGCGATGCCTCCAAGACCATCGCCATTGGGACGAACTTGGACCCTAAATAGGAAAGCGCACTCGTCGAGTTCCTCCGTGAGAATAGGGACATCTTTGCCTGGCAACCTGCCGACATGAAAGGTGTACCTAGGGAACTTGTCGAGCACAGCTTGAATATTGATACAAAATGTAAACCAGTGAAACAACCTCTATGATGCTTTGGAGATGATAAGAAACGCGCCATAGGCAAAGAGATAGCTAGGTTACTTAAGGCTAGTTTTATCCGAGAAGTCCTTCACACCCAATGGGTGGCCAATCCTGTACTTGTCCCCAAAAAGGGAACCAAAAAATCAAGAATGCGCGTTGATTACACCGACTTGAACAGGGCATGTCCCAAATATCCATTTGCTTTGCCTCGTATTAACCAAGTGATTGACTCGAAGGTTGTCTCGGAGCTTTTGTGTTTTCTTGATGCATACTCAGGATACCACCAGATCAAGATGAGGAAGTCAGACCAATTGGCCACTTCGTTCACTACACCCTACGACACGTTTTGCTATGTCACAATGCCCTTTGGGATGAAAAACGCAGGTGCTACGTACCAGCGGACAATGCAACATTGCCTACATGACCAAATTGGTTGGAACGTTCACGCCTATGTAGACGATATAGCGGTGATGTCTAAAAAAATCAAACGACTTAATCTCCAACTTAAAAGAAACCTTTGATATTCTCCGGAAATACAACATGATGCTTAACCCTAAGAAGTGCGTCTTCGGGGTTCCAGCCGGTAAATTGTTGGGATTCATCGTTTCCCAGCGTGGAATTGAGGTCAACCCGAAGAAAATCAAGGCCATATTAAACATAAATCGTCCGACATGCCTAAAGGACATACAACGACTAACAGGTTGTGTTGCAGCAGTTAGTCGGTTTGTTAGCCGACTTGGAGAGAAGGCTCTGCCGTTGTACAAGTTGCTGAAGAAGGCGGACAAATTCACGTGAACGAACGAGGCATATGCAACATTGAAGCAGCTCAAGGAGATTCTTTCCTCAGCGCCTATCCTTGCAGCGCCCGAGCCTAGAGAGCCCATGTTAATTTAAATGGTGGCCACCAACCGGGTAATCAGCATCGTCGTCGTGGTAGAGCGGAAGGAACCAGGGCATGAGTATGGAGTTCAGCGACCAATTTACTATGTAAGCGAGGTCTTGACGGAGTCCAAGCAGCATTACCCGCACTACCAAAAGATAGCTTATGGAGTATTCCTTGCTTCTTGGAAGCTGAGGCACTATTTCCAGGAGCACCCCATCACAGTGGTGAGCAAGACTCCACTGTCCAACATTATCAACAACAGCGACGCTACAGGAAGGGTCGCGAAGTGGGGCATTGAACTTGCCGCCTTCGAGATCACCTACAAGAGACGCGACGCTATCAAGTCACAAGCCTTGGCAGATTTTATCGCAGATTGGACGGAGATGCCAGATGCTACCCCAATGCCGGAGCCAGAATACTGGGTGATGCACTTTGACGGATCAAAGCTGCTCAACGGCTCGGGGGCTGGTGTACTGCTATAGTCACCAACTGGGGACAAGCTACACTACGTTCTGCAGATCCACTTCGAGGCTACGAACAACATAGCGGAGTATGAAGCACTCATTCACGGATTACGCGTAGCCAAGGATATTGGCATCAAGCGCATAGTTTACTATGGAGATTCCTACTTGGTTTCCCAGCAGGTGGCTGGCACCTGGAACGCGAGGAACCCTATGATGGCGGCATATCGAGACGAAGTGGACGAGATAGCCAAGAGCTTCTTGGGATACGAGGTCAAGTATGTACCTAGGGAGCAAAACGAGGCGGCTGATCTGCTGTCTAAGCTTGGATCAGGGCGCAAACGAATTCTGCCTGGAATTTTCCTGGAGCATCTACGGACACCATCCGTGAAGGGAGCAGACATCAACAACCCGGACAGAGTTGACTCTTTTGTTCACATGGTGACAAAGGTCCCTCTGTCTTGGATAAAACCGTTCATGGAGTATCTCGAACACGGAACTTTGTCCGACGACGAGGTCGAAAGACGACAAATAGTACGTCGAGCAAAGGGCTATACCATAATCAATGGTCAGCTCTACAAAAGAAACACTACTGGTGTATACCTTAAGTGTGTTTCCTAGCAAGAAGGTATTGAAATCCTACGCGAAATCCATCTCGGAGATTGCGGGCATCACATCGCTCCTCGATCATTGGTCGCTAAAGCCTTCCGGCAAGGATTCTACTGGCTGACCACGAAGGCGGACGCGGAGAAGCTGGTTGAGACATGCATAGGATGCCAGTATTATGCCCAACAACCACATGTTACTGCTGAAGACTTGCTAACAATACCAATAACTTGTCTGTTCGCAGTCTGGGGGCTGGACATGGTTGGTCCTTTGCAAACGACACCATGTGGGTTTATGCATCTGCTAGTAGCAGTTGATAAATTCACCAAATGGATAGAAGCTAAACCCATTAGAAAGCTTGATGGGGCAACTGCCCTCAGGTTTGTCTAGGATCTAGTGGTGAGATTTGGTCTCCCACATAGCATTATCACCGACAATGGCAACAACTTGTCACTCGGAGAAGTGGAAGCTTATTGTTGGGAGAAAGGCATCCGACTTGACCTTGCATCTGTGGCACATCCACAGTCCAATGGTCAGGTTGAGCGAGCCAATGGATTAATTCTGCAGGGAATCAAGCCACGCCTTGAGGCACCGCTACATAGAGCAGCTGGAGCCTAGGCAGAAGAATTGCCATCTGTGCTGTGGAGTTTACGAACTACACCCAACAGATCCACCGACTACACCCCTTACTTCATGGTATATGGAGCAGAAGCCATCCTGCCTTCCGACATCCTTCACGATTCACCAAGAGTTGCCGCCTACGACAAAGATGACGCTGAAGAATCCAGACGCCTAGGTGTGGACCTTCTTGAGGAGGAGCGCTTTTTGGCATGACAAAGATCCACCATCTACCAGCAGAAGCTATGCAGCTACTATAGTCGTCGTGTCCGGCATCGCTCGTTTAAAGAGGGGGATTTGGTACTCCGACTTAAGCAGAAGAAGTCACACAAATTATCCCCGCCATGGGAAGGACCGTTCATCATAAGCAAGGCGCTACTCAATGGGTATTACTACCTCGTTGACAATCGTGAACTGAAGGATAGACCCAACAAGGATCATAAGCATAAGCGATGTGACCCGGATGATGACTACCCGGAGCTTGATTGGCCATGGAACATAACACGGCTACGTCCTTCTACACTTAGCATTTTTTATCTATTGTGTACCTCTTATATGATCAATGAAATAAAGCTCTCTCGTTCACTCATATTCTGAGTCTTTTACCTCCTTTAGTGTTCATTTTTTGATCGTATAAAGCCTTTATGCACAAGCTTTGGGATTGCACTTATGAAAATTCCGCCTACGGGCGTTAGCTTAAGTTTTCTAGTCTACACGTTCTTTGTCGTTTTTATGTGGTTTCTGGAGTAGTGACTTTTGACACTTATTGTCGGCGATTTTGTGCTTAGGTTATTGACGGTGCCATTGGGCATCATCACCTGAGCGCGTAGTTCCGACAACGAGTCTTCCGACTCACGAAAAGTCAAGCATAAAAACCAAAGTAATGGATAATCCATCACTTGCTTAAAATATATATACATGCTGGAAACAGTTCTTGAGTAGCAGAAAATAACAACCATTGTTTTCCGCCTTAAGTTAACAAGTAGTTTTTTCTGCATATAAATTACAGAGGAAACAAATATTACATATTGTTTTTCATTCCTCTGGCGCAGGCGACTTGGACGAAACGTCATCAGCAACAGGAGAGTCACCTTCCTCGAAGTCGGAAGTGTTGAGGGACTCGGAGGAGCTTTGGTTGCCACCGTCAATGGTTTTCATGGGCACAAAAACGTTAAGGTCGACCAACTCAGCGACTCTGGTGTCAAAACCCACGAGCGACGCCAAGATAGCCTCGTGATCTATCTTTGGTCCTTCGTCGTCTACATCGGGGATACCGGAGGTCACCATGTCGATGTCGGCATCTTCGTAGTGTGCCTTGACCATTGACAGTGCCATCCTCGCGCCAACCCGTGTACATGAAGCTTTCCAGCTTGCAATACTCTCGGGGGCTCGGCGCAAGATCTCAGAGAACTTCGCCATGGAATCTACCGCTTTGATATTGATCTGGAGGTGCTTGGCTATCTCCTTGGCTTGCGTGATGGCGGTGTTGATAAAGTTGCCGGCAAGGACCATGCATTCCTTTGGCAGAGGAGGCGACTGGGTTAACCCAATAGGAGCTACAAATTTCCGACAAAGAAGCGCATGAGTTCAATAACACAAAAATTCAGAGTATCTAGCTTACAAAAGTACAAGGCGGAGAATCACTTACTGAAGATGCTAATCTCAGCCCACTGGAGAGTTTCCGCCATGGAGTCCCGTTCTTGTCGGAGGATCCTGTACACTTCAAGATGGCGCTGATTTTGCTCATCGACAGCTTTCTTCTGATCTTTCAGGATCATGATTTCCTACTTCAAGCGGTTCATCTCCTCGTTGGCAGAGTCTTGCAGGACTTTCATTGAGTCCTCATGCATCTTCAGCATATCCTTTCTCTCCTGCTTAAGGATCTTGTTTTTGCTATCCAGCTGCTGAATATGCTTGGGTTGCTCAACAATATCCTTAGCCTTGGAAATGGCTTCTGCAAGTCGGAGAAAGAATAGTGCACAGTGAGTACTCGGAGAATGTTGGCACAAGACCAAGTCAGAATACGAAAAAGAAAGGAAAAACAAACGCTTGCTCTTGGTTATTTGTTCCTTCAAGAAGGCAGTTTTACCCTTTTCGGCTTCCAAGTCCAAGCGCATCTTCTGGTACTTCTCGTTGGCCACACCCCTCCGAGCATTCTCATTTTGTGGAAAGGAAAAGTTTAACGCTGCTTAGTCTACTTGGAGCATCTAGCCGGATAAGTATCCACCTAGAGGCTTGGGGGCTATAGTGAGAGTTTTTTTAACTTGGCAATATGCTTAGTCTTTCTTTAAGCATCTAGTCGGAACTAATTCAGTTTTCACCTAGAAGCTTGAGGGCTACAGTATAAAGTTTTAACTCAGTGATATGCTTAGTCTTTCTTTAAGCATCTAGTCAGAACTAACTCAGTTACAACTAGAAGCTTGGGGGCTACAGTATTGAAATTTATAAACACTGCGTATGCTACTCTAAAAGCATCTAGTTGGAATAATTCATTCAAACTATATGCTTGGGGGCTACAGTGAGAAGTTTTCTATCTTAGTCACTCTTAGAGAATTCAGATGCAAAGACCTATGGTTTTCCGTCTAAATCCTCGGGGGCTACAGTGGGATACTCATATGAAATGCAAAAGGCAAATAAAACTTACAAGTGCGATGATCTTGAGGTTTGTAGCACTCTCAGCAAGAAACTTGCCGAAGGATAAACTGTTTCCTTGCAAGATTTCTTCTCGTCGGAGAAGCTCCTCAAGACCACATGTTGGAGATGTCGGTGTCGCACCAGGAACCAAAGCGGCGCTACCCGGTGTAAGTACCGGGTAGACTATCTTCAGGAACTCTATGGTTTTCTTGGGTGCGGAGGCGCCGCCTTCGGCAGACGTACCACTCTCCACCACCGCCTTACTGCTACCGATGGCATCCTTAGCCGGAGCTTCAGCCATTTGGGTTGCAGCACTTTCTTGCGTCGCCTGTTCGCCGACAATGGCAAGCTCCGGGGAGGCACCTAAGTCCACTTCCATGGCGGAAGGGCCAGATGCATCTTTGGCCTGTGAGCTTGTCAGAGCGGGCGTAGGCTGGACGCTGGGAGTGACAGGGGCGATGGCGGGAGATGCGCGGGGAGAAACGTCACGATGCAACATATCCTTAATGTTTTTAGAAGCCCCCAAAGTTTTGGAGGTCTTCTTCAAACTGGTAGTGGCCTTCTTCCTGAAATGTGCGAAAAGTATAAGTACAGGAATTAGACAAGCAATGGACAATGTCAGAGAGAAAGAAACTTACACAAGAGGGGGTGCTTTGGCAAAGGGGATCCCAGTAATCTTTCTTTTCTCCGCCTCCAGGGCGGCGGTAGTCTTCTTGGAGGCTCCACCCTCCATCTTCTTCTTCTTGCCTCCGTCGACAGCATCAGAGGTGGACCTCTTCCGCTTTCGAGCCAATGGGACATCGTCGTCGGACACGACGGTGACTTCCTTCATCTTTGGGTCATAGATTTGGACAACCATGCTATCCTCCTCTAGACTGCTAAGGTGTTAAGTGAAATCCCACAAGTGTTAGATGAGATGGATATGGCTAGACAGAAGAACTGGAGTATATGTCATACACGGAAAATAAACATCATACCTTTTGGGCACGTGCCGTCAACGAACATGTCGTAGGTGATGGTGAAGCCTCGCTTCCTATCCTTCACCTTGATGATGTCCTTGAGGCGAAGCTTGACGGAGTCACTCGAGAAATTGTCCTCAGAGATGCGGAGGCTATCCTTCCTATCCTTGGTGCACTCATGCATCAGCTTCGAGCGGTGCTGCAGAGGCTGGATCTGCCTGACGAACCAGCACATGGCCAGGTCCAATCCGGTCAGACCCATCTCTACGAACCACTCTATCCGCCTTATTGCGCGGGGAGCGTCAATTTCGGAGGGAAGGGAGGCCTGAGATCTCCATGTTGAAGCTTCGGTGGCGGCTCCATCGACGAAGTCCGGGTACGTCGCTTCTCGGCCAGTCAGAGGGATATCTGGGACATAGAAGTACGTTTGTTGCCAGTTCTTACAGGACTCATGACCGACGATGTCGGGGAACCGCCGGCCAGGCCGGATCTTAAAACTAATAATGCCATAGTTCCTGAGCTCGTCCTTGCCGGCTCCGGCTTCCCGCTTGATGGTAAAGAAGTAGATAAAGAGATCTAGCCTAGGCCTAATCCCTAAGTAACTCTCACAAAGCGTCGCGTAGTTGCTAAGCATGAGGATGCTATTGGGGGAGAGGTTCTGAGGCTGTACTCGGTAATGGTTGAGGACAACTAGGAAGAAATTGGAGATGGGCAGGGAGACGCCGCGTACTAGTTGAGCTTTGAGGTATACCTTCTCTCCGTCTTGGGGAGAAGGAGTGACCTCGCCGGCCGGCGCCGCCCGCCAGGCGAGCCCCTCCATCACAGGGAGGTAGCCCTCGATGATTAGCTCCTTGATGTCGCAGTTCGTAATATCCGAACCGCGCCAGTCGCCCTTGTAGGAGTCGTATTCCTCCTCTAGCAGCTCCAGTGCTGCTGGGTTATGGTCGCCGCCGGTGGTTTCAACCACCGCGGATTTGGGGATCATCAGGCCCTCTGGGGGCATGATGACGGTGCTCGCCGGCTTCGCAGCGGCATCGCCTGACACCGCCATGGAAGGGACGAAACTGCTGCTGGCCATTGGGGAGGATGAGGTGGTGGCTGAGAAAGGTTGAGGGCTAGGGTTTTTCGCTATGGCGCGGAGAGCTCGAGGAGGCGCTCGTTGGAGGAAGAAGACTATGCGGGAGGAGAATGAGGTGAAAAGTAAAATTTCCATCGCTGTTACAATTCATAACCTTTGGCATCAAGATTCGTGCAAGACGATCGAATGGTTGACGCGTGGACGACGTGTGCGGAAGTGTGCGTGGAAATTTCGCCAAGTTGCCAACCTTCGCTGCCAACGGTTCGTATCGCTCGCGCGGAAAAAACGGACATGATTGCGTTTCCTACATGTGTGAGTTATGAGGCGTTGCTGACCTACGTCTATGTCGTCATAGATGTCACTAGCAGGTGAAACATCACATCGGAAGATTCCGGCATGGACGGATCCAATCCGGCTACGGAAGAGTATGATAGAAGATTCAACAATTCTCCTACTTACAAGTTGAAGACGGAGAAAACCTTGTAGGGTTCTTTGGGAGGACTACAAGATGTTGCTTGACGATTTGCCGACATCCATCTAGACGGAGCATTCAACGTGGTGAGCAAGACGACGCAAGGTCTCGGAGTTCTCCGGGGGCTATGTTGGGGATATGCTATATGGGTATCCTCATAGCATGTCCTCTATCCGGATAACTCGGGTGGCCCACAGTTGGTAGCATGGCCCATGGCCTGCTGGGCAGCCCAGTTAGATGGATCCAGAAGGGAGGCCATACCGGATAAAGGAAGGATACGGAGGAGTCACCGACGTACCCGGAGCCTTGGAGTGCAAGACACGCTAGACTAGTCGTAAGCAGTGTAGGACTCTGTAACCTGTTTGGCTAGGACTTTCCCCTGTAACCCTAGGACCTGGCGACTATATAAGTCGGGCCTATGGGAGCCTTTAGGGAAACAATCTTAGACAACCTAGTGTCGACTACGATGCACCTCGCACATCGAACCAATCCCTGTAACTCAGCTTATTGCCCTTATAGTGATTTATAGCAGGAGTAGGATTCCGCCACCGTCGTGGGATCTGAACCTGGGTAAGCTGTGTTACCCCGTACCCGTCAACCGTCTGCCTTCCCCCACGTCTCTAAACACGCACTATGAGGACCCCTCCATGGCGTACTCGTCGGCAATACCACAACAGTTCGGATGATAACCCAAAGGTGGACTTCTAGTCATAGATGCAGTTGGATGGCGGTCTATGTATCTTGTTGTATTGCCCAATCAAATATCATAGGATCTTGATGTCTAATATTGCATTGTTATGCCTTGCTCAGTCATGTCAATTGCCTTGTTGTAATTTGTTTATCCAGCATGCCATGTTTGTTTATCTAAGGAGAACACCTCTAATGAACTATGGACCCCGGACCAATATTTAACATTGATACATCTTCCACTGTTACTGTTTACTTGCTGCAAACCATTATCACCTTCCACACCATATAGTTAATCCTTTGTTACAGCAACCGGTGAGATTGACAACCTCACTGTTCCTTGGGGCAAAGTCTTGAGTTTGTGTTGTGCAGGTTTCCAAGTTGCTTGCAAGACCTTTGAGACGTTTCCTTCGTCGTACTGGTTCGATAACCTTGGTTTCTTACTGAGGGAAAACTTGTTGCTGTGTTGCTTCATACCTTGCTCTTGGGGTTTCTCGATGAAGCGCTCCATATCAACGAAGCACCATCATCAAGCTTTTCTAGCGCCGTTGCCGGGGAGGCTAATGACGTATTCACAAGGGGAGTCCTTCTCAACCTTTCTCTTTACTTTGTTTTTGGTTTGCTTAGTTTCTTTTGCTTGGTTTTGTATGCCTTTTTTTGATCAAAAACTCCAAAAATATTAGTTTAGTTTGGTTTGCTTTCTCTTATAAAAACACACAAAAAATTAGTTCCCACTCTAGTTGTCGCCTTGCTCTAGCTCACCATGTTGTTCCCCAAGTTCACCCTGAAGGACCTTTCGATAGGTAGTGGCTCCATAATTGGGAAAGAAAATATTGAAGAGTTCTTTAATCATGTTAGCAATCATGAGGATATTGAGGATAGATCTATAGCAGAACTTGCTCCTAATTATGAAATTTATGCAGCTTCATTAGTTCATATGTTGGAGGCTAGGTTTGTTATCCTTAACCACATGATGCAAATTTTGTTCCTTAAACTAAAATAAGAAAAGAATGCTAAAAATAGAGAATTTATCCTTGAAACTTTACTAAAAGAGTTCCATGATGTTGCTAAGGAAGCCAAAAAAGTCTTTGAGCATTTTAATATGCTAGGATCATGTGTAGATATTGTGGGTACTTTAGATAAAACCAAACCTAGAGAGGAAATTAAGATACCAATACCCTTTAAGCTTGTTGGGATGCATGAAGCCTTTGAAAAGAATTTTGATTGGATTGTTCCTGAAAATCCTTTTGATGAAAGCAGTGAACCAAAGAGAGATGAGAAGGGATCCTCCAAAACTCATTTGGATGAGATACCCTTCATAGTTGAATTGTTTGCAAGTATTAATGTTAATGCTTCTTCATTTGAAAATACTTGATTTCTTGATTCTTATGCCTAACTTAAAGGCGTTAAAGAAAAGTACTTGTTGGGAGATAACCCAAGAGTTTTCTTGAGTATTAGAAGTTATTACTTCAGTAATGAACTCTCCTTATCCTTTTTGTTTGCTTTTTGTGCCAAGAATGACCTCTAATGAGAGGGAAGTAAGATTTGGGGAGTTGATGTCCCGAAACAGATTTTTGTGCTCCACCGTAAAAATTAGTGAGGAATCTTTGTAATTCGGATTGAGCTGATATTTTACTAATAAATCCCCCAGTATGTTATCTAACTTCCGTTAGTTCAGCACTTTTTTATTTGAGCAACAGAAGGTCTTCGAAAAAATCGATTTCTACCTGATGGTCTGTTTTGACAAATTTCTGCCATTATTTGCATTTGCTTCTTATTGATTCCTTTTTGGGTTCTTTTTGAGAAATTGAGATCTTTGAAGGAATTGCTACAGTAGCTTTTGTTTTTAGTGAAAAGTTTTGCTGTTTTAAAGCTAAACCTAAGGGTCTATTATATTTTAAATACACTAATGTTGCTAATGAAGATTGTGTGAAGTTTTGTATGAAGGAAAAATTTCAGGTGTAGAGAGAGAATGATATAATGAGATGAAGAATGGACAAAAGCTCAAGCTTGGGGATGCCACCCCGGTGTCTCCCCAAGAAATATTCAAGAGGTACAAGGGTCAAAGCTTGGGGATGCCCAAGGCATCCCCTTCTCCATCAATAAAAAGCTCATGTCTCTCTAGACACTTTGTTTTTATTGTTTTATACACTATTGTGTTGTTCTTAGAGCGTCTTAGTTTTCGTTTGCTTTGCTTAGTTTGCTTGAATAAAGTAGTTTGGACCCCTGATCTCATTGTGTTGTTTCAAATACGTTGATTGGTGTTGGAAAGGAGTAGAAATTTCTTGCTTGAATAGTGCAAGAGGAGCATGCTTTGACTGTGACTTAGACTTTAACATGTCATGGTAGGTTTTGTTTTGACCTTATGCTTAGTGATTATTTCAGTAGCATGAGTTGTTCCAAACAATTGGTATTGCTTAGTGTGCCTTGAAAAAATTATGCGTTGTTTTAGCATGCAAAAACATAGTATTGTGGTATTCTCCTTTGATGCTTTGTTTGGGTTGACTTGGCACATGCTCACACCATGTTATGACTATGAACAAGTAACCATAGCCTCTATGATCATTTAGTCCTTGACTTGTAGTAACACTTGATACGTCGGAAACGTATCTATAATTTTTGATGTTCCATGCTTGTTTAGTATCTACTTTGCTTTGCTTTGTCTTTCTTTGAGGTGTTTTTATATCTTTTCTGGAATGAACCTATTAACAAGTTGCAACTGTGCCAGTTGCCTGTTTTCTTCTATTTTTGGTTCCAGAAAGGCAGAAAAGCAATATTCTCGGAATTGGACGGGACAAAAGCCAAAGTCAATAACTTTCCGTGAGGGACACGAATCCAGAAGGAGGGACAGAGAGGCACCAGAGGGTGACCAGACCCCCCTGGCCTCCTCCCCCTTCGCCTATAAGAAGCCTCTGACCCAAAAATCCTAGGGCATCCAGAAGAAATCCACGAAAACCTCTATAGCGCCGCCGCCACCAAAGGGGAGATTCGGGGGACATAAAGTCTCTATTCTGGCACCCTGCCGGGACGGGGAAGTGCCCCCGGAGCCATCTCCATCGATCTCCACCACCATCTCCATCACCGTTTTTGATTCCCATGATGAGGAAGGAGTAGTTCTTCCTCGAGGCTAAGGGCTCTACCGGTAGCTATGTGTTCATCTCTCTCTCTCTATGCATGATCTTGTGGTCATGATCTTTGTAATCAAGTAGATCTACCTTGCTACTCAAGTGCTTCATTAGATCTCTGCTCTCCCCATGTGTGTGAAAGTGACAGCGTGCACGCCATGGTGGCACTTAGGCTTGAGTCTACATAAATACTCTTTGTGCTTTAATAGATCTATGCTTTTCCCCACGTGTGTGAAAGTGACAGCGGGCATACCGTGTGTGGCACTTTGGCTAGATTGAATATTTGTTATGAGTTATATTTGGAGTTGGATGTCTCTATGAAATTGTGGTGTTTGTTGGAACCATCTAGCGCTCAAGGTGACAGTGTGGGGTTATCTAGGTTAGGGAAGGTGGACTTTGAGGAGTGATGTTATAGCTCTACCGATGATTAGAATGTCCAACCGGAGAGTAGTTAAGAGTAGTATCATGAAGAGAGGATATTTACATGAGAGAGTGTTCACTAGTGAAAGTAGGCCTTAATTCTAAGCATGGAAACACCGTTTGCTTCTAGATCTGTTGCATGTTTGCTTGCTTCCTTCTTGTTGCCTTTAGTCTTTGCCTCACCGTCAAGCTATTTTCTGGCACCGTTACCACTTATATTTCACTATCTCTTCGCCGAACTAGTGCACCTATATTGGGTGTGTTGGGGACACAAGAGACTTCTTGTATCTTGATTGCAGGGTTGCTTGAGAGGGAATACCTTTGACCACTTCCTCCCTGAGTTCGATAAACCATGGGTAATCCACTTAAGGGAAACTTGCTACTGTTCTACAAACCTCTGCACTTGGAGGCCCAACAACTGTCTACAAGAATAGAAGTGCGTAGACATCACCACTCTATGCTTTGATTAGTAATGTTTTGTTGCTCTATATGATTATGGCCATTATTGCTCTCTTAGTTGGTCGCTCCCAGTCTTTTGCTAGCCTCCACTTGTATGAGTAAGCTCTAATCGTGCTTCCAACTCCCAAGAAACCATGTTATTCCAAAGTGTCCACTATAAATTCCTATGCATGGTGTGTTACACCATTCCAAGTATATTCTCGTTTTCAGCTATCTTCCAATTAAAAAGTATTTTGTTATGTGAAAACTTAGTGATTAAAGCTCTCACGAACTTGATGGCACACTTTATTTTTCTTGCCCCTAATAAACTTGAACCATTGTGTCATCTATGTTGTATATGCTTGCACTTATACGTTGGAATTAGCAGAACCGTGCTGTCACGAGGAACGCTTTCAACATTGCACTTATACTTTGTACACAGTTGATATCATGCTCTTTTGTCTATGGATGTCGTCAGTGTGAAATAAAAGGGGAGCTTGTCAGTACATGGAGTTATGTATTTTGTGTTAGAGAAACGCCTGGGCCGCTAGCCTAAGCCATGCCTAATCATGGTGGAAACTTGCAGCATCACCATAATGAGCAATCTGTGAAGCATCCTCAATAAAAACCTATGCAAATAGCAAATAAAAAGATCGCTGAGATGCTCATTGTCTGCTTGCCTTGTCAGTTTGGTTATGGGATAGCTCCTGTACCATGTGCAAGGGGTACCCCTTTGGCGGTTCTCTATGATACGCATATACTTACTATGACAAGAACTTGCAAGTAACTAAAGTTGAGTAGCATGAGGAGCATCCCTCATATTCAAGGGACATGAGATTGCCAACTTATAATTTGTCAAGCATATACTCCATAGTTTGTTCACTTTAACCTTAATCACATCAAGATGCTTATGAGAGGGGCAATGAGGGCTGAAAGCTAAAAAGTACCATACTTTTTGGAAGCTCTTTTTAAAACTTGAAATCCCTGCTTCTCTTTATGAAGGGCCTTTCTTCCACCATTATATTGAGTCTCCACTTTCTACCTTTAGGCACCAATTAAGAGAGCATAGTTGACATTCTTAGTTCTATGTGCATTGTCTCAAAACTTAATGATTGTTGCATATTGTTGATATTACTTGTTCTTGTGCTATTTGTATCTAGTCACTCTTATGAACTTTGAGGGACAAGCTGAATGCCACTATGCTATGTTTTCTGTATGTGAAACAAACAAACGTTTTCAATGCATGTTATTCATGATCTTTGTTTGTAGCCTTTCATGTTGCATGCATAGTTACTTTGTCTTATTGTTAGAACTCCATCTTTCATGCACATGTTTAGAGTTCATTGATCCCAGCTTTCAATGCTTGCAAATGGTTTAATCTTGGTTTTGATGGTGCATGTCACCTTAAAAAATATTCTTTTTATCACTTACCTACTCGAGGACGAGCGGGAGTTAAGATTGGGGATGCTTGATACGTCGGAAACGTATCTATAATTTTTGATGTTCCATGCTTGTTTAGTATCCACTTTGCTTTGCTTTGTCTACACTTTGAGGTGTTTTTATATGTTTTCTGGTACTAACCTATTAACAAGATGCCACAGTGCCAGTTGCCTATTTTATTATGTTTTTGGGTTCCAGAAAAGCTAGTAAGGAAATATTCTTGGAATTGGACGGGACAAAATCCAAAGTCAATATTTCACCGAGGAGAACACGGAGTCCAGAGGAGAGATGGAGGGGAGCCACATGGCGGCTGCACCCCCCAGGCGCGGGCCCACCCTAGGTCATGCCTGGGCAGGGTGTGGCCCCCCTGGCCACCCTCCTGCCTTGCCTCTTCGCCTATAAGAAGCCCCAGATGCCTAAACCCTAAGGACCCGATCAATATTCCACGAAACCGTGCTTAGCCGCCACCACCATTGTCCCTAGATCGGGGGGGATCTGAAGCTCTTCCCGACACCCTGCCGGAGGGGAGATCATCCCGGCGGCCTTCTTATTCATCATGCCAGCCTCCGGTATGAAGTGTGAGTAGTTCCACCTTGGATTATGGGTCTATGTAGTAGCTAGATGGTTGTATCTCCTTCTTTGTGCTTTCATGTCTAGATCTTGTGAGCTCCGTTCATGATCAAGATCTCATCTATTTGTAATCATGCATGTTGTGTTTGTGGGGATCCGATGGATACTGAGATTACTATGTCAGATTGATTAATGGTTTTGTCTTATTGATTCTATCATGTCTGTGTTGTTTGTGATCTTGCATGCTCTCTGTTATTAGTAGCTATCTTGGCCAAGTAGTTTCTAGTGACTCCAAGAGGGGGTATTTATGATCGATAGTGGGTTCATTCCTCTATTTAATCTAAGGGAAGTGACAGAAATCTCTAAGGTTGTAGATGTGATGTTGCTACTATGGAGAAAACACCGGTCTCTTGTTCATGGAACAAGTGGATTGTTTACCTTACACACTTTGCTTAAAGCAGTTGTCTGTTGCTTGCAACTTAATACTGGAGGGGGTTCGGATAATAACACAAAGGTGGACTTATAGTCATAGATGCAGTTGGAAGGCGGTCTATGTATCTTGTTGTATTGCCCAATCGAATCTCATAGGATCTTGATGTCTAGTATTGCATTGTTATGTCTTGCTCAGTCCTGTCAATTGCCTTGCTGTAATTTGTTTACCCAGCATGCCGTGTTTGTTTATCTAAGAAGAACACCTCTAGTGAACTATGGACCTCTGTCCAATCTTTACCATTGATACATCTTCCACTATTACTGTTTACTTGCTACAAACCATTATCACCTTCCACACCATACAGTTAATCATTTGTTATAGCAACCGGTGAGATTGATAACCTCACTATTTGTTGGGGCAAAGTCTTGAGTTTGTGTTGTGCAGGTTTCCAAGTTGCTTGCAACACCTTTGAGACATTTCCTTCCTCCCACTGGTTCGATAACCTTGGTTTCTTACTAAGGGAAAACTTGCTGTTGTGCTACTTCATACCTTGCTCTTGGGGTTTCCCGATGAAGCGCTCCATATCAACGAAGTGCCATCATCAGTGATCCCCTCTTCGATCACCTTTCCACTCAGAGCGAATCTTGCTGCTATTCGGTTAGGGTCTCACCGAATGCGTGCTTTTTTATGCTACCCTAGTTGATGGTTCACGGAGAGTTGCATTAAACAAGTATTCCTAGGATTAGCCCTACAACAATGAATTCCTAATATCCTAATAATAAAAAGCTGCCAAAGGATTGCATAATAAGCCATGTGAAAGGGTAATTGCCCCTATGTGTGGTTTTGGTGATTAATGACAATCCCTATGGACCAATGATTTCACTGAGTCTTATATGAAGGAATATTCTATAGGTCATGCTTGTAGTCCATGTGTTGAATTCAAGTATGGATGCCATGAAGATAAAGATATACCTTGAGTATTGGCATCAAAATCATTGAGTTGAAGAGAAGAATATGATATGATCAAGATCCTGAGAGTGTGATCTCAACAAAAGAATTCAAGATATGGCTCTAAGTCGGTGGCATGGTAGCCTCATTAGTTGAGCTACAGTTGACTAAGATTTAGAGCATGTAATCAAATGAAGAGTTCTTTTATTTACCTCAAAATATTAAGATGGAGCATGGGAAGATAAATGGTTGACCTATACAAAGAGTGAAGAGTGATTTCAAGTTGGTCAACACATGAAGCATAAAGAATATATCACATGGTTCTTGTGGTATGGTAAGCCTTGTCAATTATGCATCCTAAACTAACCCATTATATATGTGCCTTTGTGTTTTCTATATGGGATAGGTATATTTCCATGGGAATGCTTCAAAAGTGAAGATTTCATATAGCCCATGAGAGGATGACATCAAGTGGTGACCGTCATTAAGGTTGAGAAGGGCAAGTTCAAGATATGCATCTCGAGAAGATCATTTGCTTGAAGCTTGCCATCAATATTGGTGATAATGTATATGTGAATACATGTGTCAATGAAGCTATGCCATAGTGGTGTATGGGGGGGCAAATTATGAGTCTTCATGAAGCAACAATGATCAAGTGATGCATTCCGACTTAGATGGAGCTTGAAGTGTTGTCATCAAGATCAAACGGGATGCGCAAGGCAAAGGTATGGCGCTGTTAGGTTTTCCTTTCATCGGTCTCAAGGTGGTTTTGGGGAGACCGGGTTATAGGATAGATAGCCGCACTATCAAGAGGGGCTTTCGCTTGGGTAACTTGATCACATTGTCTTAGGAAGATCAATCCTTTGCATACTTTGCATCTTTATATTTTGTTTCTTCTTGGTGTTTCTACATGTGAGGTTCGTTAGCTTGTTTCTAGCTCTTCAACAAGCCCAAGTTCATCGAAAACCGAATTCATATGCATCTTCTATGGCATTTTCGAGTTTGAAGGTTTTACTAATTCTTCTTATAGGTAGGCTTCATACCTTTTTTCATTTGGTTATATCCTCCTTTGTTGGTCTATTATGTTTCTCTGCAACATCTTGTTGTCCTCATCAAAACAAGCCCAAGATCACCGAAATTGGAGTCCGGATGCAAAATTTATTGCGTTTTTTGTGAAGTCTCTTTCATCCCCGTTGTGGATCCGATCAGACTGGTTCCCACACCGGACGGTCCGGTGCCAGTGCTGGTAGAACGGATTCCCAGTTTTCGTGACCGACTCTATTCCGAGTTGGTAAATAGAGCCTTTTCGGTCTGAAGGCCGGTCCACCGGCCCGGAGACCGAGTTTCCCGGTCTCGGGGCCAGTCCAACCGACTTCTAGATCGGGTTTTCGCAGGAAGCCTCCCAACATCCATATTTGTTTTCCCTTATAAAAGGGGGTTCTTCCCCAACGCGTTTTAGGTGTTCTTGACCACGAAATTGACCACCATTGTTGAACCTCTTGAGCTTGCTTCCTTCCCCTTCCCTCCTATGATTGTTGCATATTTTTGAGGGCTTGGGAAGAGGAGATCTAGATCTATAATCCCCACCAATCAATTCCTCCTCTAAGTGAGGGAAATCCGTTGGATCTAGATCTTGAAGTCATTGGTTGATTTCCATCATTGTTCTTCCTCTATAATTCCTCCCTAGCACTTGTTGCTTTGGTGGGATTTGAGAGTGAAGTATTTGAGCATCCTTGGTGTTCTTGCTTTGCATTCTTGTGATACGTCAGAAACTTGTCTATAATTTTTGATGCTCCATGCCTGTTTAGTATCTACTTTGCTTTGATTTGTCTACACTGAGGCGTTTTTATATTTTTTCTGGAACTAACCTATTAACAAGTTGCCACAGTGCCAGTTGCGTGTTTTCTTCTGTTTTGGTTCCAGAAAGGCAGGAAATCAATATTCTCGAAATTGGATGGGACAAAAGCCAAAGTCAACATTTTACCGTGGGCAAAACGAAGCCAGAAGACGAGACGGAGGGCCGCCACAGGGCAGCCAGACACCCTAGGAGCGAGCCCACCCTAGGCCGTGCCTGGGCAGGGTGTGGCCCCCCTGGCCGCCTCCCAGTCTCGCCTCTTCGCCTATAAGAAGCCCCCAATACAGAAACCATAGGCACCCGATCAAAACTCCACGAAACCATCTATAGCCGCCGCCACCATCGTCCCTAGATCGGGGGGGGGGGATTTGAAGTTCTTCTCGGCACCCTGCTGGAGGGGAGATCATCCCGGAGGCCTTATTCTTCGTATGAAGCGTGAGTAGTTCCACCTTAGACTACGGGTCCATGTAGTAGCTAGATGTTTGTATCTCCTCCTTGTGCTTTCATGTATAGATCTTGTGAGCTTCGTTCATGATCAAGATCTAATCTATTTGTAATCATGCATGTTGTGTTTGCGGGGATCCGATGGATATTGAGATTACTATGTCAGATTGATTAATGGTTTTGTCTATTTGATTCTATCATGTCTGTGTTGTTTGTGATCTTGCATGCTCTCTGTTGTTAGTAGCTATCTTGGTCAAGTAGTTACTAGTGACTCCAAGAGGGGTATTTATGCTCGATAGTGGGTTCATGCCTCTAGTTTCCAAGGGAAGTGACAGAAATCTCTTCGGTTGTATATGTGTTGTTTCTACTAGGGAGAAAACAATGGTCTCTTGTTCATAGAACAAGTGGATTGTTTACCTTACACACTTTGCTTAAAGCAGTTGTCTGTTGCTTGCAACTTAATACTGGAGGGGGTTCGGATGATAACCTAAAGGTGGACTTCTAGTCATAGATGTAGTTGGATGGCGGTCTATGTATATTGTTGTATTTCCCAATCGAATCTCATAGGATCTTTTTGTCTAGTATTGCATTGTTATGCCTTGCTCAGTTCCTGTCAATTGCCCTGTTGTAATTTGTTTACCCTTCAGGCCATGTTGTTTATCTAAGGAGAGCACCTCTAGTGAACTATGGACCCCGGTCCAATCTTTACCATTGATACATCTTCCACTGTTACTGTTTACTTGCTACAAACCATCATCACCTTCCACACCATAAAGTTAATCCTTTGTTACAGCAACCGGTGAGATTGAAAACCTCACTGTTAGTTGGGGCAAAGTCTTGAGTTTGTGTTATGCAGGTTTCCATGTTGCTTGCAACACCTTTGGGACGTTTCCTTCCTCCTACTGGTTCGATAACCTCGGTTTCTTACTGAGGGAAACTTGCCTGATGTACTACATCGTACCTTCCGCTTGGGGTCTCCCAACGAAGTGTTGCTGCACTCATCAAGGCTTTTTTTGGCGCCGTTGCCGGGGAGGCTAAGGACGTCTTCACAAGAGGAGTCCTCCTCAACCTTTCTCTTTACTTTGTTTTTAGTTTGCTTAGTTTCTTTTGCTTGGTTTTGTTTGCCTCTTTTTTATCAAAAACTCCAAAAAAAATAGTTTAGTTTGGTTTGCTTTCTCTATTCAAAAACACACAAAAATAGTTCATACTCTATTTGCCACCTTGCTCTAGCTCACCATGTTGTTCCCCAAGTTCGCCCTGAAGGACCTTTCGATAGGTAGTGGCTCTATAATTGGGAAAGGAAATATTGAAGAATTCTTTAATCATGTTAGCAAGCATGAGGATATTGAGGATAGATCTATAGCAGAACTTGCTCCTAATTATGAAATTGTTGCAGCTTCTTTAGTTCATATGTTGGAGGCTAGGTTTGTTAGCCTTAACCCCATGATACAAATTTTGTTCCTAAAACTAAAAGAAGAAAAGAATGCTGAAAAGAGAGGATTTATCCTTGAAACTTTACTGAAAGAGTCCCATGATGTTGTTAAGGAAGCCAAAAAGGTCTTTGAGCGTTTCAATATGCTAGGCTCATGTGTAGATGTTGTGGGTACTTCAGATAAAACCAAACCTAGCGAAGAATTCAAGATACCCATACCCTTTAAGCTTGTTGGAATGCATGAAGCCTTTGAAAAGAATTTTGATTGGATTGCTCCTGCATACTCATCATCTTGCATAAGTGTTGAGCTCTCCATTACGATTTGTTTGAGTGAGAGACCGTGAGCTTGTTACTTTTTGAGGGTGACCTCCTAGTTGGCTTGGCGGTTGGTACCGAGTGTCCTCTTCCTGGAAGATTGTGAAGACATCCGAGCTTCTCCTTCGTGGAGCCTATGAAGTGGTTGTGGAGCTTGCCATCTCCGGAGTGGAGGAAAAGCTAGTCATAAGGAAAGATCCTATTCCTTCGTGGGATAGACTTGGAGAAGAAGGTGAGACTTCGTGTCATTGGGAAATCCTTCGTGGAATCCTACACCTCTCCAACGTGACATACCTTACTTGTAAGGGAACACTGGAATACATCTTCGTCTCTGTGTGCCTCGGTTATCTCTATATCCGAGCTTATTTTCCTTGTGATAGCCATCCATCTTGAAGTACATATATCTTGCTTATCACTTGTGGTATATTTATCTTGTGCTATCTTGCTTAGCTTAACTTGTTGTTAGTGCACTTAGTTGAGCCTAATGTATTTAGGTTTTGTGCTTGTAAAATAAACGTTAGTTTAATTCCGTATTTTATCAAGTCAAAACCGTAATAGTTTTGAAATTGCCTATTCCCATCTCCCTCTAGGCGATATTTCTATCCTTTCACTATGGCAAATCTATGTTGAATTCTCAGGAATAGGAAAACTGAAATGGTTCAGTTAACTACGGTACAACTGGATATTTTATTTAGTGCAAGTTCTACCACTCCTAACTTGAACTGGAGAACACATAAAATCTATAGACACAGATGATGCAAGAGGAACAAACTTAATTTTTGGAGCTCCTTTGTTCATCTCATACTATTTATACATGCCACTACCAGGATTCAGTTAAGTTGGTACTTATATGAAATCTAAAAATCACTCTATCCAGTTTCATCTCATACTATTTATACATGACACATCCCACTATTGTTTAATTCTTGTAAGCTTCCGTTCTTTCATCAGTGAAAATCAATCTATCTAGTTCCATTCACCATTGTTTCGTTGATTTTGTTTAGGTATGGCGTGTTATTACTGTTCTTCCATTAGTAAAATGCTTTTGTTCTTACATCAGTGAAAATCTACGACGAGTCTTTCTACGCAATTTTTTTATTAAAGGGGTTGGACCCTGGCCTCTGCATCCATGGATGCACACAAACCTTTATTATGAAGTATCAAGTGCGTACTTATTATAGCTCAAGGGTCAGAGAGGGTTGATACAAACAACAACCATCTGGAAACGAAAAGAAGTCTGAAAGTGCAAAGCATACAGTAGCTCGACATCACTCAATCTACTAGTATGCCTCCATGATGCCTGGTAGTAGATATCCTGTGCAACCATCACTAGAAGGTTGCATCTAGAAACCATCATTGTGTGTTGGTGCTCTGGGATTAGTAAATACCAAAGTTGAATCCAATGAGACACCGATATAATAACCTGCAAAAAGGATGGAACTCGAGCCTTGTTAAAAATAATACCATTGCGACATTTCCAAATGGACCAACATAAAGCCCATACACCTATACATATTCTAGCTTTCTTAATCCTATCCATCCCATTCAACCAATTCCAAACATATAAATAATATTGGTCGGAGGTGGAAGATCATATGTAAAGAAAACAATGCGCCAAATAATTTTAGCAAAGGGGCATGAAAGGAATAAGTGTTCAATAGTTTCCTCTCCGTCACAGAAACAACGCTTCTTGCAACCTTTCCAATTCCTTATTGAAAGATTGTCTTTAGTCAGTAAGACTTTTTTATTTAAAAACCACATGAAGATCTTAATATTTAGTGGTATTTTAAGCTTTCATAAATATTTTGTGGGGAGTCTCTAATGATCATTCATGAGTTCCTCATACATCGATTTAACCATGAAACCCCCATCCATTGTCAGCTTCCACATAAACGAATCAGGTTTATCAGTCAAGTTAACCTACATTAATCTCTGACATAGATGCAACCATGCATCCCATTTCTTCCTAGACAATTCCTCCTAAAACCAATATTAAGAGGGTTGTGAGATAAGATTTCATGTACAAAGACATTTTTTCCAATGGAGAATATTATATAGCAAAGGATACTATTGTGCAAGGGGCATGTCCCCTAGCTAAACATCTTCCCAAAGCCAAGTTGTCACCCCATTCCCTACTTTAAAGTACCTCTGGTAAAGAAATCATCCTTTACTTGCATTAGGCCTTTTCAAAATAGGGAATCGGTCGGTTTAGCTTGAACTTGTGCCAAGGTTTTATTTTTTAGGTACTTCTTATGAAGTAGTTCTTGCCATACCCCTTCCTCGGAAAGTAATTTATAAAGCCATTTGCATAGAAGACACTTGTTTTTAATCTCTAACACCTCAATTCCTAATCTACCCTGATCCTTGGGTCTACAAATTATATTCCACCTAGTTAATCTATATTTCTTCTTGTGTTAATCATTTTGCCAAAAAAATCTTGAACGATAGAAGTCTAATATTTTTCTAACACTCTTTGGTATTTCCAGAAAAGATAACATAAACATAGGCATACTTGTTAGTACAGAGTTGATTAGCACTAACCTATCTCCATATGACAAAAGTTTGCCTTGTGCCAACATCCTAACTTTCCTTCAAAATGATTCTCAACGGGATTCCACTTGGAATTCCTGAGCCTTCTGTGGTGAATAGGTACCCCAAGGTACTTGAATGGCAAGGAACCCGATTCATAGCCGAATATATCTCTATATTCCTGTTCATGCTCCTTCACATTTTCAAAACAATAAATCTCACTTTTGTGGAAGTTAATTTTAAGTCCCGATAGTTTCTAAAAAATGCACAATATAAGTTTCATGTTAACTGCCTTTGCAAGATCATGTTCCATGAAAAGGATTGTGTCATCTGCCTATTGAAGAATGGATATCCCTCCCTCCACAAGATGAGCGATTAAACCACCAACTTGACCCTCTTCCTTAGCTCTAGCTATGAGGATGGCCAACATATCTGCCATAATATTAAAAAACATAGGTGATAAAGGATCACCCTGTCGTACCCCATTTTTTGTTTGAAGGAAATGTCCAATGTTATCGTTTACTTTGATCCCTACACTCCCACCTTGAATAAAGTTTGCAATCCCTTCAAACGAAGTGCTTGTTGTAAACAGGACCATTTGACTTTGTCATAAGCTTTTTCAAAATCGATTTTGAAAAGCACTCCATCCATTTTTTCGTATGAAGCTCATGGATGGTTTTATGAAAAATAACTACCCCCTCCAAAATATGCCTTCTAGGCTTGAACGCTGTTTGAGTTGGTTGAATAACCTTGTGAGCAATCACAGAGATGAGAGTCGTGGCCACTTCTGTAAAAAAATTAAAACTAACATTTAAAAGGAAAATCGGTATGTATTGCTGAATCCGAACCGTATTTTATTTCTTGAGGAGAAGCATGGTAACTCCAAAACTTAGCTTATAGAGAGGTAACTTGGTTGTTTGCAACTGTGCAAATAAAGCCATCAAGTCACTTTTAATTACTTCCCAAAATGTTTGATAGAATTTCGTAGGAAATCCATCAGGACCCGGAGACTTGTTGTGTTTCATATAACAAATTGCTTCAAGCACTTCCTTCTTCAAGAAAATCGATGTTAGAATTGAATTTTCGAACGTTGACACTTGTGGAATATCAAGATTCATCTTCTCCATAAGTAAAAAACTATTTGGTTCTGGCTCACCGAAAAGCTTCTTATAATATTCAGAAATATATGTTCGCAAATTCTCATCCCCACGAAAGTGTCTTCATCGTGCTCTAGTTGGAAGATCTTTTTCTTCTGATGTTTTCCATTGGCAATTAGATAAAAATATACTTAGTGTTATTTTCTTCTTTCTGTATATGCTTAACTTTTGCCTGTTGAGCCCACTTAGTGTCTTCATCTCGTCTCAGCTTTGATATTTGATCATTTTCTGTTGAGTATAAACCATCGACACCCTTTAATCTCTAGTTGTCCCGACTACAACACCTAGCCTTGAGTATAAACCAGGATTACCGACAGTGGTATCGTGACGGTGGCACACCTATTCGTTGCAAGCAGAGAAATTAAAATGCGGGAAACAATCACCAAGAAAATCAATGGAATGGTCAAAAGAAAATGAGTTATTTGCATACATATTTTGTTATATTTCTAGGACGAAAAGTTTGACTGCATTTTAAATGGACGAATGAATAAAGTGGAGATGTGGTGACGACGTGAGAAGAACAGCTGCTAACACCGATCACAGTCCAGCTTGTCATGCAAGACTAATCTGTCCAACCGGAAGAGTTAACCAAACCATGGGCACCAACAAGAACATCTTCTCGGCATTTTTATTTTCTGTTGCTTTTTTCCAGTTCTGGGATTCCAGCAACAACATGACGAAGCAACCCAATCAAATCTCTGTTGACCGGCGGTGGTCCGCTCTGAATAATTCATAACACTAGTATACAAGTATTGAGTACCAGCTAGAAGCACAACGCATTTCTTTTTGTTTTCGAAGCGTAGGTCCGCACAACATTTTTTGGAAAGTAGTCTACAAGAAAGTGTCAATCTTCTCGATTGTCTTGTCTTAGTTAATGGATATGTGTGTCAAGCTACGAACTTCTCATATAAGTATCGTCTAGAGAAAGTACCAAAAAGGAGAGAAAGCTCCCGGCCCCAACCCTAGTGCCGCCAGGCCCTTTCCACTAGCACCCCTCCCCCTCCCGGGCCGCTCGTGCGGTGGCGGCTTCGGAGGGTTTCAGTTCTTTGTAGAAGCTCCCAATGTGTTAGAAATAATTGGCCAATCTATTTAGGCCCATGTGTATTTCAGATTTTTCCTAAATCTCAAAGTCCAGATTTATGGTAGCCTATATGTGTTTGGACCCATACTTATGGCAGCTCACATGGGAGTGGAGTGGGAGCTAAAGTTTAATCCCACATAGGAAATTGAACGAGAGTTGCACCATCTTATAAGGTGGAGTACCACTTTCTAAGTGAGTGGCAATAAGAGAGATACACGCGCGTGCTCCTCCTCCGACGACGACGACGCGCGTGCGCGCCGCGGGTTGCGGGAATCTCGCCGAGCCGAGCTTTATTTTGCTGCTCAGGAAAATTGTGAGGTTTTGACAGACGTGTCAAACGGTTAGCTTATTCGCTCCCGGATTTAAGAGCTACTGTAACCAACCCGAACGTGCGTAACATGGACTCGGCCCACGTTCGTCTCCGTTAGGGTTTCCTGAGCTGCTCTATATAAAGTCCTGCGCGGCTACCGCCACAATACACCTAAAACCAATCTAGGGTTTTGCCATCCTCTCTGCTCATCCCGCTTGCCGGCATGCACCGGCGGACGGGAGAGCAGGTCTCCGGAACCACTTACCCTTGTGATCCTGTACGGCAGAGGGCGAATAAGGTTTTTGGGAAGCGCTTCGCGCGACTGCTCGAGTTCTCCATCACGGATCGTCTTCCATCCAAGTCGGGCGGTGCTGCCTACCGCCGTATTCGTCGCCGTCTGCTTCGATCAGTCTTCCCCAAAGTTTCTACTACGACAACCGAACAGTACATGCTACCTGCTCCTGTTTGGTTATTTATCATGTTCTGCGAGTACATGTTTACCTGCTGCTTGTTTCCGTTCATCCTGTTGTTTAGTACATCTAGTATGTACGAGTTACATGAGCTAGTATCTGGTTTTGTCATGCTTAATATTCTGGAATTAATCATGGAAATTATGCCTAATATTCCAACAATCCAAAAACCTTATTGTAGGCAATTTCCTGAATTAACAATGGCTGGTTTTACCGATGCACTGAGGCCGGATAAGTTTACCGGTGTACACTTTAAGAGGTGGGGTACAAGGCTGAGCTTTGGCTGACCACGATGAAAGTGTTCCATATCAGTAAAGGAAAACCTGAAGGAACTATATCTGATGAGGATCAGAAGAAGTTCGAGGATGCCAATATTGTCTTTGTAGGATGTATTCTGAGCATTCTTGTTGACAGTCTGTGTGATGTGTTTATGCACATAAAAGACGGGAATGAGATCTGGGACGCACTGGATGCAAAGTTTGGTGCTACAGATGCTGACAGTGAACTGTATATCTTAGAGATCTTTCATGATTTTAAGATGACAAAGGACCTTCCTGTGGTTCAACAACCTCATGAGATATAGTGCATTACCAAAGAGCTCGAACTCCTTAAGTGTATCTTACCCGACAAGTTTGTGGCGGGTTGCATTATTGCTAAGTTGCCCCTTTCATGGAGGAACTTTGCCACAGCTCTCAAACACAAGAGACAGGAGATATTAGTTGTAAATCTGATAGCGTCCCTTGATGTTGAGAAGAAGGCTCGGGCTAAGGACACTACTGAGAAAGGAGAGGGTCAATGCTACTGCTAACTTTGTGCAGAAAGGCAAATCCGTAGGCAAGAACAAAGGGAATTTCAAACCCTCCTTTAACAAGCCTATAAAGACTACAACCTTCAAGAAGAAGAAGACGAACATGGACAAGAGTGATCTGTCTTGTTACACTTGTGGAGAGCCCGACCACTTTTCCAAGAACAGTTCAGAACACGCAGACTGTAGAGGGAAAAAGCCAAGACTGTCAACGTCGTGACCGCTAGCAATACTGATGGGTATGGTAATTTATTTACTGTTCTTTCAGTATTTCAATCACCGTGTTGGTGGCTTGATACGGGTGCTAATGTTCATGTGTGTGCTGACATATCTATGTTCAATCTTATCAGGTCGCTCGGGATTCATCCGTCCTAATGGGGAATGGATCACATGCTTCTATTCGTGGTGTTGGCACGGTGGATCTGAAGTTTACTTCTGAAAAGATCGTGTAGCTGAGGAACGTGCAGCATGTCCCTACTATAAACAAGAATCTCGTTAGTGGCTCCCTTCTATGCAGAGATGGGTTTAAGGTTGTTTTAGAGTCTAATAAAGTCGTTTCGAAACATGGACAATTTATTGGTAAAGATTATGAGTTCGAAGGCTTGTTCCGGTTTTCACTTTCAGAGTTTTGTAATAAATCCGTGAATCATATTTGTGGTGGTGTTAATTATGATACTAGTGTTTGTAGGGGTTCGTAGCATGGAAAACAAAAAATTTCTACCGCATGCATACAAACAAGCCAAGATTTATCTACTAGATTGAAGCAACGAGTCGATTAGAATACTCACTGTCGAAGATTCCAAAACGGTTCACGAGAGCAGATTCTCGTGGGTGATGTAGTCGTACACTTGCCGATCTCAAGATCGCGTAGACGATCCTTCCGGCGCTGTGTTCTGGCAGCGCTTCTGTAGTCGGTCACACGTTCGGTACTCGATGAAGACCTTCCTCTCCCTTGTTCCAGCAAGCAGCGGACGTTGTAGTTCTCCCTCGCGATTCCGGCAGTATGACGACATGGTGTCGGAAGTAGAGGGAAGATCCCGCAGGGCTTCGCCTAAGCCGGTGCGAGTTATGGTGGATCTAGGGTTTTCCGGTGATCTAGGTTTAGAAGGCCGGAGAGGAGGAGGAGGTGTCAGCGGCGGCTAGGGCGACGGCGACGGGCCGACGGTGGCGCGTGGTGGGGAGGGCTTGTGCTTGTGGTCTTGGGGCAGCCCTCCCCCTCTATTTATGAGAGGGGGCAGCCTTGGGAGAGGGGAGTTTGAATCCATACCCAAACCCAAGTTGGATAGAAGGAAGGACTCTTTCCTTCTTCCACTAGGAAACCATTGTTCCCGTTTGACTTTTCAAACCTCTCTTTTGACTTTCAATTTAGAGCTTTAATTCTCTCTCGCAAATGCCCAACCAAGTGACCTAGGATATGATCCAATCATTACACTTACCCATGACACATTCATGGACCATTCCCCTTCCGGTCTGGTGAACCTTCTAGACCCTTCTAGAACCTCTCCGATGAAAACATCGAAATCATTCCCGAACTCCGAAATCGTACTTTCCTTATATGAATTTATTATCCGGACCATTTCGGATCTCCTCATGATATCCCAGATCCCATCCGAGACTCCGAACAACATTCGGTTTCCCTACTTACATTCCATATCTACTAGACAACATTGAATCCTTAAGTGTGTCTCCCTATGGTTCGTGAATTATGCGGACATGACCGAGACACTTCTCCGATCAATAACCAATAGAGGAATTTGGAAATTCATATGGCTCCCACATATTTCTAAGATTACTTTGCGATCGAATGAACCACTTACATACGATACCAATTTCCCTTTGTCTCGCGATAGTTTACTTATTCGAGGTTTGATCATCGGTATCTCTACATACCTAGTTCAAACTCGTTACCAATAAGTACTCTTTTCTCGTTCCCGTGATATGTGATCCTTTATGAGCCAGTCACATGCTTGCAAGCTAATTGAATGATATTCCACCGAGAGGGCCCAGAGTATATCTATCTGTCATATGGATGGACAAATCCCACTCTTGATCCATGTGCATCAACACATACTTTACGAACACTCAATGACACCTTTATAGCCACCCAGTTACAGTGTGGTGTTTGATGTCATCAAAGCATCTTTTCGGTGATGGCGATTAGCATGATTTCATGGTCGAAGGAATTAGGTTACTATGTATCAGAAAGCTTATAGCAATTG
This sequence comes from Avena sativa, assembly GCA_916181665.1. Lineage (NCBI taxonomy): Eukaryota > Viridiplantae > Streptophyta > Magnoliopsida > Poales > Poaceae > Avena > Avena sativa. The sequence goes on from OV702297.1 coordinate 20,747,128, forward strand.
AACTATTGAAATGACTTGATCTTTATGCTACGCTTATCTATAGGAGTATGTCCATCATACCATTCTCCTAATGATATGATCTTGTTGTTAATAACATCTCAATGTTCATGATCGAGAAACCACGATCATCTATTAACCAACAAGCTAGTATTATAAAGAGGCTTTACGAGGAACTCTAATTTAGTTTACAAATCACACAAGTATTAATGTTTCTGATTAATACTATTATAGCATGAATGTAAACATTTATCATAAACACAAAGATATAATAATAACCACTTTTATTATTGCCTCTAGGGCATATCTCCAACAGTGTTTGACATTCTCGTTTATGTCACATTAATTTTGGTTTGATGTCTTGGATGTCCAATATGAGTTTAATTCCAAATTTCACTATTGCCAAAGGTTCTAAATGCCATAGTTGTGTGCAATCAAAGCAACCTCGAAAGCCTCACAAGGCTGCCGAGGAGAGAAACTTGGCACCTCTAGAACTCATACATTCTGATATATGCGAGATGAATGGTGTGTTGACAAAAGGTGAAAAGAGATATTTCATGACATTGATAGATGATGCTACTAAATTGTGCTATGTTTACTTGTTGCAAACTAAAGATGAGGCTTTAGACCACTTTAAAATCTATGAGGCCGAAGTTGAAAATCAACTAGAGAGAAATATCAAGCGTCTTAGGTCGGATCGTGGTGGTGAGTATTTTCCCAAAATATTGACGAATTTTGTGAGGAACACGGAATTATTCATGAGAGGACTCCTCCCTACTCGCCCCAATCAAACGGGGTTGCCGAGAGGAAAAAACGCATGCTGACTGACTTGGTGAATTCCATGTTAGCCACTGCTGGTTTATCAAAGGCATGGTGGGGGAGGCTTTGTTGACTTTATTTCATGTCCTGAATAGAGTTCCTAACAAGAATAAAGAAAATACCCCTTATGTGGAATGGGTTTGGAGAAACCATCACTTTCGTATCTGCCCCCTTGGGGTGTTTGGCGAAGGTCAACATACCGATCCCCAAGAAATGCAAGCTCGGACCCAAGGCAGTGGATTGTATCTTTCTAGGATATGCTCCACGGAGTGTAGGCTATAGATTTCTAGTGGTTAAATCTGAGGTACCTGATATGCATGTTGATACTATAATCAGGCCCGACTCTAGCCCATGGCAGGGTTGTGCGACGGCCTAGGGCCCAGGCCGTGGAGGGGCCCAATAATTTTTATGCGCTGAGCGGCAGCAAGTCATGAGCAGGGCCTGGTCGGTGGTCACGAGCAGCAAGGGCCTGGAAGCCTGGGCCTAGTGCCTTGGTCGTTGGTCTGTTGGTCACGAGGCCCCTGCCCGCCTGGCACCTGCCGAGGAGATCGATCGATCCTCGATCGTGAATTAGAGACCAGACGTTGCAGTGACTCGTGAGTCGCGACGCTCGTCCTCCCCCGTCTCGAGAACTCTATATATCATCCCTCTCGCCGCCCATCTCGAAGCTCGCCAAGACTCCCAGCCCTCTCATTTTCTCTCCAACTCCAGGCCCTGCTGCTCTTCATCAACAACCTTGGACACGCCTTGCCCTCTGTAAGTTTACGCCCTTAATCCCTCGTCTAATCCTTCTAATTGATCCCTTGATTAAGATTATAATTTTTAAGATTACAATTTAGTGTAAATTCTTTTACATTAATCCGTGATAGGTGTTACGATGGAGAAGCAATTGCCGGGTGCTACGAAAAGAAGAAAAGAAAGAGAGAGAATCAGCTTATTGAATCACAAAGAGGTGCTTTCCTACCATTTTTATTTTTTCTATCTAAATATCACAATGCTTTAGTGCTTAACAATTATTTATAGACATCTCACTATGAACGTGTGGTTATATGTTTTTAAATATTTTGCAGCTGAAATTGCTACATATATCGTCTATATATCTGGTTATATATTGTTATTGGGGGTCCTTTTGTCGACTTCGCCCAAGGGCCTCGAAAAATATAGAGTCGGCCCTGACTATAATGGAATCTCGTGATGCAACATTCTTTGAGAATATGTTTCCTATGAAACATATGCATAGCATTGGTAGGATTTCTTCTGAAATACTTCCTGAATCTAGTGCATCTATTGAGAATTCTAAACAACCACATGAGGAAATCCTTGAGAAGGATGACGATGAACCTCTCACGAGGAGTAAGAGACAGAGGGTTGCAAAATCCTTTGGTAATGACTTCATCGTGTACCTTGTGGATGATACTCCCAGATCCATTACTAGGGCATATGCATCTCCTGATGCAGATGATTGGAAAGAAGCTGTCCAAAATGAGATGGACTCGATTCTTTCTAATGGAACTTGGGAGTTATCAGAATAACCCTATGGTTGTAAACCTGTGGGATGTAAGTGCGTATTCAAGAAGAAGCTAAGGCCTGATGGTACTATTGAGAAGTACAAGGCGCGTCTTGTAGCTAAGGGCTATACACAGAAAGAAGGTGAAGATTACTTTGACACCTATTCACCTGTCGCTAGACTGACCACCATTCGAGTACTACTATCCCTGGCTGCCTCTTATGGTCTTCTCGTTCATCAAATGGACGTGAAGACAGCTTTCCTTAATGGAGAGTTGGGAGAGGAGATCTATATGGATCAGCTGGATGGGTTTGTGGTAAAAGGTGAAGAGACAAAGGTGTTTAAGTTATTAAAATCTTTATATGGCCTGAAACAAGCACCTAAGCAATGGCATGAGAAGTTTGACAAAACTCTACTTTTGCTGGCTTTGTCATTAATGAGGATGATAGGTGTGTTTACTATCGCCATGGTGGGGGTGATAGCGTTATATTATGTTTGTACGTGGATGACATTCTGATCTTTGGTACAAACATGAAAGTGATAAATGAAGTCAAGTCTTTCCTGTCAAAGAGTTTTGATATGAAATATCTGGGAGAGGATGATGTGATTCTGAACATCAAGCTTATTAAGAATGAGAATGAGATTACTTTAACGCAATCTCATTATGTTGAGAAGGTCTTGAGATGATTTGGCTTTATTGATGGCAGGACTTCTCCAACACCTTATGATCCTAGTTTGACATTACAAAAGAATAAGAAGGACCAACAGATCAACTGGAATATTCACAAGTTGTTGGTTCTCTCATGTACTTAGCAAGCGCTACAAGACCTGATATCTCTTTTGCTGTAAGCAAGTTGAGTAGGTTCATGTCTAACCCGGGTATTGATCATTGCCATGCACTTGAAAGGGTCATGCGCTATCTATGTGGTACAATGAGCTATGTGATTCACTATTCAGGGAACCCTACTGTGCTTGAAGGATATAGTGATTCAAATTGGATCTCTGATGTTGATGAACTCTACGCCACGAGTGGGTATGTGTTTACCCTTAGAGGTGGCGCAGTGTCATGGAGGTCTCGTAGACAAACCATATTGACGAGGTCAACTATGGAAGCAGAACTTACTGCTTTAGACACAACCACTGTTGAGTCGGAATGGTTGCGTGAGCTCTTGATGGACTTGCCTATGGTTGAGAAACCTGTGTCGGCAATCCTTTTGAATTGTGACAACCAAATAGTGATTGTCAAAGTGAACAATTCTAAGGATAACGCGAAGTCATCAAGACACGTGAAGAGACGTTTGAAATCTGTCAGGAAATTGAGAAACTCCGGAGTAATAACTGTTACGTATATTCAAACAGACAAAAACCTGGCAGATCCTTTTACAAAGGGACTATCATGAAATGTGATAGAAAGTGCATCGAGGGAGATGGGGTTGAGACCCATGGATGTCACACCTTAGTGGTAACCCAACCTATGTGATCAGAGATCCCGTGAATTAGGACCTAGGAAGAACAAGCTAGTGGTTTGACGGAGGAGAGTATTGTGTAACCCTCTCTATGTGAAGATGCATAACTCTCATAATATGTAAGGCAGGTTGGCAACATGCCTTAATGTATTTCTGTTGGCTTTAATTAGCAAAGATGCCGTCCTACAGGGCATTCTTGAAAGAACACACCTATATGAGCTCGACTGTAAATGTCGCAGTCTATGAGACCTGGATGATCTCTAGTAAACTCATGAAGAGACCATGTAGTATAACGCATATGCTCCAACCCGCGGGTAGGTTACTGGCAGCCAGGTACTAGTTATGATTTTGAGTGAAATCTATTGGCACCAAACTTGCAATTCAAGGTTCGTCCATTGTTCAAGTTGTTGATAAACGTAGTTCAAGATTCTAGGCGGAAGTTCAACTTAACAGTCTCTGCTGAAACACTGGTATATAAACAAGTAGCGAGGATTGGCAAATCTTCAAATGGGCATTTGAGATCTGGTGGAGGATTGTTAGAAATAATGGGCCAATCCATTTAGCCCCATGTGTATTTCAGATTTTCCCTAAATCTCAAAGCTCAGATTTGTGGCAGCCCATATGTGTTTGGGCCCATGTTTATGGTAGCTCACATGAGAGTGGAGTGGGAGCTAAAGTTTAGTCTCACATGGAAAGTTGAAGGAGAGTTGCACCACCTTATAAGATGGAGTGTTTACACCACTTTGTAAGTGAGTGGCAATAAGAGAGATACACGCGTGCACTCCTCCTCCTACGACGCCGCTTGAACGCCCGCCCGCCCGTCTCGTCACGACGCGCGCGGGCCGCGGGTTGCGGGAATCTCGCCGAGCCGAGCTTTATTTTGCTGCTCATGAAAATTGTGAGGTTTTGACAGACCTGTCAAATGGTTAGCTTATTCGGGTCGCTCCCGGATTGTGGGATACTGTAACCGACCCGAACGTGCGCAACATGGACTTGGCACACGTTGGCCTCTGTTAGGGTTTCCTGAGCCGCTCTATATAAAGTCCTACGCGGCTACCGCCACAATACACCGAAAACCAATCTAGGGTTTTGCCATCCTCTCTGCTCATCCCGCTTGCCGGCGTGCACCGACGAACGGGAGAGCAGGTCTTCGGAACCACTCGCCCTTGTGATCTTGTACGGGAGAGGGCTAATAAGGTTTTTGGAAAGCGCTCCGCGCAACTGCTCGAGTTCTTCATCACGGGTCGTCTTCCATCCAAGTCGGGCGGTGCTTCCTACCGCCATATTCGTCGTCGTCTGCTTCGATCAGTCTTCTCTAAAGTTTCTACTACGACAACCGAACGGTACGTGCTACGTGTTCGTGTTTGGTTATTTATCATGTTCTGCGAGTACATGTTTACCTGCTGCTTGTTTCCGTTCATTCTATTGTTTAGTACATCTAGTATGTTCGAGTTACATGAACTAGTAGCTGGTTTTGTCATGCTTAATATTCTAGAATTAATCATCGAAATTATGCCTAATATTCCAACAGGCGCCACCAAAAGGTGGATGGCTAGGAGACTCTCCCTACCAAGCCTCTCCATGTGAAGATGACGCAGCGAGGGATGCGTGGCGGATGGGCGGTCTTTGACAAACGCAGAGGACAGGTGAAGCGGTCGGGCAGTGTGGCGGTCAGCCGACGACGCTCCATCTGGCGCCCAACGGGCCCGATATAGGTCCCACATGCTCGATTTGGGCCACGCGGATCGAACGCAAGATCCATGGGTTGCCTGCTAGCCGCGATAGTTCTTCCGCTCGTGGGGGTACATGGTGCTACGACTTTGTTGTTAGGCATGCTGCTTCCTTCTGCGGTGGAGGTGTCTAAACCTCCTTTGTCGTCGATGGGCGACGAATGACAGAGTGTGTGTGTGTGTGTGGGGGGGGGTGTTCCTCTGCTTTGAAAAATAAAGGCAACGGTCCTAGGGTTCCTTCCGCGCGAAGACGAAAGTCTGCTGGCTTTTTGTCCTCATTGATCTGGCATGGAGCGGCGTGTTCCCGAAGGCTCCGTCGGCGAACTTTCATGGGCGTATCATGCCTGAATTTTGCTGGATCGAAAGGAATTTGGTTGTGCACATCCGTGTTTTTTCGGACTGATCGATTTCAGAGAGAGAGCTTTGCGAAGCTCTGTATTTGTTATCATCATGTGTCATGTCTTTGGCGATCCATGTTGAAGTCAGATGCGGAGAACATCATAAAAGTAGTAACACGAGGGCTAGCGATGGTGGTTTGAGTCTTTGTAGCAATAAGGAACTGACTTGGTGATGTATGACTCGCAACAACGACTGTTAGTAAGGGCGATAGCATAGAGAAAGTTCATAGTCTTACCTTGCAGGTAAAAATCTAAGATCTAGGCTTAATTGGTCGTGCCTTACAATGGCCTTGTTAAAGGCATTGTTTTGTGCGTAAGGATTTTCTTCCGTGTGAAAACCTATTATCCTTGATCGGACGGCGACGACGACTGTGCACTGTTTCTTCTCGAAGGCGTCGTTATTGGAAAGATTGGACTTCTGATGTTATTTTGGTGGTGTTAGTATCACTGCTATAAGAAATTGATCGCCGTAGCGAGATTTTTTTTTTTTATAATTTTTTTCTAGACAATTCGTCATTGCATAGACTATGTAAACCTTCGTGATATTAATATAATATGCTCTTGTAAAAAAAAATGGCTACTACAAGTAGTCCTACAACTAATTGGGTGATCAGACTTGCCTGCTTCCGCCACCCAAAGTGAGGTCAGTTTTAACAAAGACCAATTGGCGAATAACAAGTGCTTTCACAAAAGTAATGACTCCGCTAAGAGTCAATTTTCCACAAGACAGTTTGGCGCTATTGTCTACAAAGAAACAGCTTGTGGTTTGGCGTTTGGTCCTAGTGCTGGCGGCTCACTCTGTTAATTATTTTCACAAAGCTTAACTGGCCTGCATTATCCAAAAAAAACTCTCTTTTCAGACGGCCAATTTGGAGTTAGCACTGGATAGTCATACCGTATTTCAGATTTTCAGTTATTCTCAACAATTGGTAATTTCAGTATAGCTTCTTTCTCTTGGTCTCAAAGTACTACAAATCATTTCTATTTTAGAGTAAATTCTTCATATCTATTTAAGCGCATAGCTTATAAGTACCTTTCTTTCTCAAGTTAGTACTTTTAGATTTGTTTGTAGTTGTGAATTCTCAATAGACCAAGGAGGACCTCGAAGCTCGTATTTCTCTTTTGTTGTTATCAAAGAATAAATAATTAGTTAGACCTGCAACAATTTTGTTGTACCACTTTAAAGGATGTAATATTTACGGAAGAGAACTTGCTTGAATGTTATAACAATGACTTGTACACTACAACACACAGTCGTGTACGGTGTCAGCGTGTTCAAACCCAAAAGAATGATCTCAACCATTTGTCTATTTTCTCGGCGACCCAAGTTGATGCATTAACAATAAGAAGGTCGTGCACCGGTCTTGCCGAGAGAACATATTTGATCAGGGTTAACCGACACTCTCTGTTGATTATGCCTTTCTGCCAAGCAGGGATAAAGCTCAGTGGCAACCCATGTTGAACAAAGCTAGAGTTTATCCTCTGTCAAGTACTATCAATTACCCCTAGCTTATATACGCCCCGTGGTGGATGTAACCCATGTTAGACAAAGCACGAGTTTATCCTTTGTCAACCCATATTGATATCTCAACGTTATCGGTGTACTGTAACGATGCGCATAAGAACATCTCCACTAGGCTATCCAGGACGTGGATCTGGACGTCGAAACAAATTTCGCTCAGTCGCGTATTTAGGATCTGTTTTAGTTCGGATTTAGGCCAACTTTGGTTCGGTCTACCCAGGCCATACCCAGAATCCTGGGTACGCCCTGGAAACCTCGGACGAAGCAAATTCGGCGAGTGGACCCGCCCAGTCAGCATATATTCGTCCTTATTTATCCAAAGTTCGCCCAAAGTTCGTCCATATTCGCCTAAAGTTCGCCCATATTCGTCCATATAGACCATATTCGTCTAAAGTTCGTCCATATAGACCATATTCGTCAAAGTTCGGGCATATTCGCCCAAAGTTCGTCCGTATCGCCCATATTCGTCCAAATTTTGCCTAAAATTTGTCCATATAGACCAGATTCATCCAAAGTTCGCCCAAAATTGGGTCAAAGTTGGTCCGTATCGACCATATTCGTCCAAATTTTGCTCATATAGACCATATTCTCCCAAAATTCGAGCATATTTGCTCAAAGTTCGTCTGTATCGCCCATATTCGTCTAAAATTCGCCCATAGTTCATCCATATCATCCATATTCGTCTGAAGTTCGTCCGTATCGACCATATTCGTCCATATTCGGCCAAAACCGCTTATATTCGTTCAAAGTTTGCCGAAATTTGTTAAATTTTAGCCAAACGCGGGAACTCGTCTGGGTACACGAGTGATAAACTGGGTGTACCTAAACTGAAATCAAGTTCCGTGAAGCCAAAAAAAAATCCGAATTTCGGCCTGGATTCGCTCAACGAGTGAAGATGCTCTAAGACCCGGTACACATCTCCTACTTACATTTGGTCGCCATCGACACCCTTTAATCTCTAGTTGTTTCGACTACAACAATACCTAGCCTTGAATATAAACGAGGGTTACCCTACAGTGGTATCGTGACGGCGGCACACCTCTAGTCGTTGAGAGCAGAGAAACTAAAATGCAGAAAACAATCACCAAGAAAATCAACGAATGGTCAAAAGGAAATGAAACATTTGCACATACGTGTTTTGTTATATTCTAGGACGAAAAGTTTGACGGCATTTTGAATGGACGAATGAATAAAGTGGAGATGTGGTGACGACGTGAGAAGAACAGCAGCTAGCACCGATCACCGGCCACGACAAGACTAATCTGTCCAACCGGAAGAGTTAACCATGGGCGCCAACAGGAACATTTTTCTTTCCTGTTGCTTTTTCCCAGTTCTGGGATTCCAGCAACAACATGACACCCAACCCAATCAAATCCCTGTTGACCGATGGTGGTCCGCTCTGAATAATTCATAACGCAATACGTTCTACACAGTACTATACAAGTCTTGAGTACCAGCTAGAAGCGCAACGAATTTCTTTTTTGTTTTTCCAAGCGTAGGTCCGCACAACAAATTTTGAATAGTACTAGTAGTCTACAAGAAAGTGTCAATCTTCTCAAGCTACGACAGGTACTCCTACAACTAATTCGGTGACCAGACTTGCCGGCTTGCGCCACCCAAAGGAAGATGTTGTTTAATCTGACTTCAAAAAAAAAGTGAGGTCAGTTTTAACAAAGACCAATTAGCGAATAACAAGTGCTTCCACATAAGTAATGACTGTGCATTTCCACAAGATAGTTTGGCGCTACTATCTACAAAATAAAAAAAGATTGTGGTTTGGCGTTTGGCCCTAGCTAGTGCTGGCGGCTCACACTGTTAATTATTTCCACAAAGCATAACTGGCATGCATTACAGAAAAAAACTCATTTTTCAGACGGCCAATTTGGAGTTAGCACTGGAGTACGCCTACTGCTAATTTGGTGACCAGACTTGCCGGCTTGCGCCACCCAAAGATGTTTAATCTGACTTCAAAAAAGTGAGGTCAGTTTTAACAAAGACCAATTGGCGAATAACAAGTGCTTCCACATAAGTAATGAGTGTGCTAAGAGTCCATTTCCTACAAGATAGTTTGGCGCTATTGTCTACAAAATTATTTTTTTGTGGTTTGGCGTTTGGCCCTAGTGCTGGCGGCTCACACTGTAAATTATTTCCATAAAGCTTAACTGGCATGCATTACCAAAAAAACACTATATTTTTCCAGACGGCCAATTTGGAGTTACCACCGGATATTCATACTCATATCATATTTCAGTAATTTTCAAGTACGTAGTAACAATTATTACAAATTACATCTATTTCGGGGAAATTTCTTCGTATCTATATTTAATTGCACACATGTGTCTATGACCTTGAGAGATATTTTGGAAGTGTGAACATGGTCGCGCTTTCGTGTAAGCCGTGTTGTGCATTTTGTATGCCTGTCGACTGGCCTAGCCGCAATTGTACACTTTTTTTCTATATCATCGCTTGGCCCAGGATTGTTAATCGTGTAGTTCATTGTGACCACACTTCAATGCTTATTTATCTTCCCCCATCAGGACCGTGACGACCTATTTTAGTCGGTAACCAACTCAATTAGCAGGACATTTACTAACGCAATATAAATACTACTGTATCGTGCAAAGTCAATGAATAAGCCAAGATCTAGTAAGATGGCAATGCATCCCCCTTCTCCGTCTACGTCGACCAGCCAATGAGAAGGCGTAACCTGTCCTCCTTCTAGAAGAAGCTAGATAGAAAACAGGATACGTGTCCCATCCTCCTAGTGTTTCAAGTAAATAAGTAAATTGCAAGAGGAGGATGAAGATTATATGGGGGGTTAAAAAAAAGTCAGAGCTTGGGCCAGACAGGTCTTAATTTTAGTAACATGCCGGTACACTAAACAATATGATCTTTTTCTTGGCGCTCGTAATAAAGAATGTGATCTGGTGTACTGGTTTTCCTTCTTTCTGAATTCTTTGACCTAGCATCATCTGTGAGCTGTCTCCTTATACTACAATTGACAGCAGCTCCTCATGGTCGCCATCAGCGTTTGATTTTTAATTTTTTAATTTTATTTCAAGAAGACCAAAAAGATTTGCATGTCATTTGTTAAAAATGCTATTTTAGGACAAAAGGAAAAGAAAGTTTCATCAAACAAAAGAAAAGAACATTTGGAGTAATTCAGAACACCGATGCTGCCCCAACTAGCTAGCACACGCTACTAATCAAGCGTCGTGATTCAGCAGCGCCCATTTGGGGCATAACATATTGCTCCGGTGACCAGGCATCCATCCAGTTGCAACAAAACCTCAGCGATGATCTCATGCCCCAGGGGTCCTAATTTAGAGAGGGGGAAATCTTTTGTAGAGATTCCTTCCCTCCTCAACTTGCCCCCGCGGCATGTGCAGGTCTTATAAAAAATAATACTACAGCCCGTGGATGTGCGTTAGGTATCATCATCAGCCAAGCTAGGGAGCTTAGGCTAATCTCCCTCGCCAAGCAACGAGACGATTCCCGACTAGAAGAATCCGGAGGCCAGGTCCGACTAGTTTAATCTCCCGGCGGTACCAAACTTCCATTTTGGACAAGATTTGAACCGGTCCAGCCCAATACTAAAATACTCCTATTACCTCCCCAGCGAGCCCCGATCAACGGAAGAGATTAGTATTATTCAGACTATTAGACCAAGTTGCGATGAGAGTGCTGGCTTAAATAATAAAAATAAGGGCGGAACACATCACCCGAGGCCACTTGTAGCCAGGACGGAGCTCCCCCTTCCTCCTTTGGAGGAAAGGAAAAGAAGAGGAAATTTCTCAGGGTCCGTCACTCACACCCCGTCGGTGCGGCGGGAGCACGTGATAGCGATACGGTGCGGGGGGAGGGGAGGAGAAGATTATCTTTGCATCTCATCTCGAGCTGAGCTCCCTCCCTTGCCGGTCTCAGTTTATGACGGGAGTTTTATAATCCGAAATGCTGCATCAGGGACTCAATTATAGGGGTCTTGACGTTAAGCTAAAAAGGGTGCCCCGGTCTACTTCGCTTCTCTCTCTCTCTCTCTCTCTCTCTCTCTCTCTCTCTGATTAAGGCTTAGCTGCTACCTTTTCCTTCTTCTTCGTCCTCCTCCCTCCCTCCTCGTCCGGCCGGCGCCGCTCTCCCAGTTTTCTTCTTGCCCTTGGGGACCGGGAACAATGTCTCCTGTGCCCAGCCCACATCAGTCGCACCTTCTAGGCCATGGATCAAGGTAACACAGATTCAGATACTCTGCTTCTATATGTGTCTTGTGATGTTTCTGCGCCAGCTCACTTGGTTTCTTGATTTGTTTCTGATGATGCAGGAAAGAGAAGCGGATGAGGAAGGTGGATACCTTCGCGCCCCACAACGACGGCCACCAATGGAGGAAGTACGGCGAGAAGAAGATTAACAACTGCAACTTCCCCAGGTTCGAACCTCCGCCCGCCCGCCCTCATTTGCTGATCTGCATCTGCATACCAGTACTTGTCTTATCATCTGTCTTGGCATATCAGAAACTCTACCTCTTTTACCCTCATGCTTCTTTCTTTGACGATTCTTCCCACAAAAATCTGCCATAAGTGGAAGATGCATAGTGTACCAAACATATAGACACAGAGAAAGCCGGATCTTTATGCGAGTTTATTTTACTCACAAATTCGTGCTTCTTCCCGTCCTGCTGCAGGTACTACTACAGATGCACCTACAAGGACAACATGAACTGCCCGGCGACGAAGCAGATTCAGCAGAAAGACCACAGCGACCCGCCATTGTACCAGGTCACCTACTACAACGAGCATTCCTGCAACAGCGCCTTCCTCGCCCTCACCCCCACGGAGTTCCAGCTGCAGACCGCCTCCGGGAAGGCGGTCTCCATCTGCTTCGACTCGTCCGGGGCTCAGGAACCGGGGGGCGGCTCCCCTTCTTCCAGCGCGGCGGCGGCGGCAGCGCCACGCGGCGCGCCTTCGGAGAGCAACAACAAGAACCAGACCACCACCCTCAAGCTGCGGTCGGAGGCCCTCTCCTGGGGCCCCGGTGTCGTCGTGGAGCAAAAGCCGGAGCCCCCCCAGTCCTGCAGCACCGAGTGCCAGGACGCGTATTCAGCCGCTACCATGTCCGAAGACATAGATGCAGGCAGATTCGGCTCTATCAGATTCTTCCATTTTTTGTAAATGGGATCAGTGGAAGACGCTTGGTTTTACTTCAAAGGACTAATATGATACACATGTTCTTTCTTTTTTCCCATCTGCATGCTAGAGCGCCAGGTATTGGCATGTGAGATGTGGCCAAGATTTTCTTAGTTCAGTTCAAATGAAATACCACTGCTAATTTCAGATGGCAGAGTTCGTTTCTGCAAAACTCTCATGTTATTTCTGTTTGAGACACTGCAGCAGCAGCTTCTTGTACCTTCAAAAGCAATGAATACATTCCTTGCCGCATCATGCAACATACAATAAGCCCAATGGATTAAGGTGGGAACACACAAGATAATCTTATTCCAGACAATATCATGTACCTTGGCCATGGACTGCTGAATGACACTTGCAATATGCACAACTGCAATTCAGAGAAAACATAAGATCATTTGTGTCTGGCAGACCAATATACCAGCTTTACCATCTCAGTGAATTAGGAGGCGTGCCAATGAAATTGAAGAAACGGAGATAGAGTATATCCCATAGTTGGAGAGGTTATTGGTGCAAATTTACACATGAATTGCATTCTTAAAAGACTTCTTTGTCTTCAAGCATAGAGCAGCCAGGGCTTGTCCAAATGGACCTAATCATGAAGAGAGAACAAAACAAGGACAAGACATCAGATCGGTCAAAAAGCCTGCATGCTCAATAATTGAAGGAAAATCAGTATCTATATTTCCTAGCTCCATTCGACATCCACAGCACCTGTTGCTATATATCCACAGAAATCGCCAGCTCCGTGAAGCAGGGTGCTGTCGACTGAATATCAAGCAGATACAAACAGGCTTGTTCAGTTGTTCAATGCTGGCCTATATACACCATCATGTTAATTACCTTAGTTTCCATTTGTTTGCAACAAAACATAATCAGATAATTTCATCCAAATGTTCTTACCGAATTCGATGACAAGGCGTTCCCAACATATTTCAACAATGTTGTTATATGTCCACGCATAATTATCATCTCCATGAAGCAGGATGTTGTTGGAAGCATACCAAGCAGACACCAATAAGATCAGTCAAAAAGCCTGCATGTTCAGTAATTGAAGAAAATTCCGTATCTATATTTCCTAGCTCCGTTCAACATCCGCAGCATCAGTTGCTATATATCCACAGAAATCACCAGCTCCGTGAAGCAGGGTGCCGTCGACTGAATATTAAGCAGATACAAGTAGGCTTCTTCAGTTGTTCGCTGCTGGCATATATACACCAGGTTTTTTTTACCTTAGTTTCCATTTGCTTGCAACAAACATAATCAGACAATTTCATCCAAATGCTGTTCCTGAATTCGATGACAAGGCGTTCCCAATATATCTCAACAATGTTATCATATGTCCCACATAATTATCATCTCCATGAAGCAGATGTTGTTGGAAGCATACCAAATGGATACCAATAAGATGGTTCAAATGTAAGCTCTTGGCATAGGATGGGAATCACCTCCCTTCGCGACGAATATTAGCAGACAAAAAATCTCAAACCCAAATTGTATAACAATGTATTCAGAGGAATCCCCAGTATACAGAGTAAAATACACATCATTGTTGCGCAGTTGTAGACAACTGAGTAAATCATCTCTACCACATGGCACATGTGGGTAAGCAATCTCAAAATTGAGTATGGGGTAATGTTAGGAGTAAATCATCTCTGCACACTCTGAATCATCCTTGACCTGAACATCACTGAAACGGAAGGTTGTCGCCAAGCTCTGCACGAGCTGATCATGGATCACCTCGTCAGGAGGGAGTTCCACCGCCGCCTCCCGCCGCAGGGACGTGACCTCCTTGTTGGCGATGCCGCAGGGCACGATGTGCTTGAAGTAGCCCAAATCAGGATCGATATTGAACGCAAGGCCATGGCAGGTGAACCCGGACGAGATCCTGACCCCGATGGCCCCAATCTTCCTGTCCCCGACCCACACGCCGGTGCAGGCGCCCCCTGGCCGAGCCTTGACGCCGTACATCGAGGCCACCTCGACCATGGCGGCCTCGAGCCCCTCGACGTACCTCCGCGCGCCGAGCCCGATGTCCCGGAGCGAGAGGATGGGGTAGAGCACGGCCTGGCGCGGACCGTGGAAGGTGATGTCCCCGCCCCGCTCCGTGCGGTGGAGCTCGGCACCGAGGCCCTCGAGGCTGGACTCCGGCACGAGCAGGTTGTGGTCGGTGGGCCGCTTGCCGATGGTGTAGGTCGGCGGGTGCTGCAGCGACAGCACGAGGTCCTGGACCCGGCCGGCTTTCCGTTCGGCGACGAGCCTCTCCTGGAGCTTGAGGGCGTCGCCGTACTTGACCACCCCGAGCTTCCAAGCCTCCAGAACCCTCCTCGCGCCACCACCACTCATCTCCGCTCCGCCGATGGGTGAGACCGGGCGGATTCCCTCACGGCTTGGGTAACAATTGAGAGTTGAGACGACGAGCCAAGCCACTAGTGGATGGGCTGTCTTCCTGGCCCACGGCCCCAGCCAGCAAGCAAAACCTAGACGACCGGTTGCCAACAAAAAAAACTAGACAACCACCCAGTTCGCGTCGCCGCCGCCGCCGCCGAGATAGCTCTGCTCCACCGCAGCGCCTGGCCTGCCCTTGCTTAGGCGTGCACTCTTCTCCTGCCCGGCGACTACGCCCCGTCTCCCCTGGCTCGGACAAGGGGACTGCGCCCGCGACATATAGCAATTCGTCTCCTCGCCGCCGGTCTGCCTTTCTCCGCTCACTCGCCCTGGCGACCCTTCGTGCCCAACCAATGGCAGCGACGGAATTTATGGAGCTCGCGCTCGATCAGGTATGGCTCCAATTCTAGTCTTTCACCGTGATTAGCAGACGCCCAAGTTTTATGCGTATCTGTTTAACTAGTGCCTTTTGTATTGAATGGTTGATCTGCTAACTGAAACCCCTGCGCTAGCTGTGGAAAACATCAGCTATTAATGGATAACCAAAATGAAAGTAGTATTGTGAAGAATAACCATTCAAACTGATCAACCTTATATAGTTTCCTAGCTTCTATTACTTTTGACAATTGCGATTTAAACTAAGCTGCAACTATACTTCATCTATATGCATGCCAGTAAGCTGCTGTAATGAACAAAACTCATTCTACATCCAAAGTAGAAAATTTAAGTACTTTAAAAAACGACAACATTGTCAATGCCTTTAA
Organism: Avena sativa; assembly: GCA_916181665.1. Lineage (NCBI taxonomy): Eukaryota > Viridiplantae > Streptophyta > Magnoliopsida > Poales > Poaceae > Avena > Avena sativa. The sequence goes on from OV702297.1 coordinate 20,762,896, forward strand.
CACAATCATTTGAAACTAACAGGAAGTTAAACTACTATCTCTTGTTAGAACAAAATTCAACATAACCTGCTGGTTGCCTACTTGTTTTTTGAAACTCTTTATGCAAAACTATAATCAAAGAACCTCACAAAGATTTAGAAAGTAGAGTCATCAATAGTGAATACATGGTTCAGAGCTGATGAAATTCTCACAAACACTGTAACTGTATGAGTATTTCTCTAAAACGAAACCAGGTACAGTTCAGTAAAGTGTGTTCAACATGTGACACTGTAACCAATGGATTGAAGCATTGTTTCCAGGTGGTTAGAGCATCTCCACTCGTTGGGCGTACCCAGGCCGAAAATCGGACCGATTTTTGGCCGGAAGAAGCGCGTTTTCGGCCTGGGTACGCCCACTCGCCCACTCACGTACCCAGGCCGCATTCCCAAGTTCGGCTAAATTCACTCAAACTCGGCGAAATATGGGCGAATATAGACGGAATTTCATTAAAGCAGGCGAGGGGGTACATAGTACATCGGTTTTATAACTAGGAAAGGACGCCGCCGTGGTGACGCCGCCGTGGTCGACGCAGGACGCCGCAACTACAGGCCGAGGCGGGGGTTGTTACCGTCCTCGATGTGCGCCATGACTCCGGCGAGAGTCCGCCCTGGAACGCTCCACCAGCGGCGGCGGCGAGCCCGGCGGTCCGTCGTGTCGGGCGAGTTCCTCGAGGCGCCTGTCGGCGAAAAACTGCCTCCAGAAGACCAAGTTGCCCTGATCCTCGAGATCCGGGTCTTGCATGGCCTCGATGGCGGCCTGGATCTCTCCGGCGAGGTCTGGGTCTTCCATGGCGGCGATAGTCGCCTGGATCTCTGCGGCGAGCTCCTGCCCGTCAGGCACCGGCGGAACAGGGATCCCGCCGGCGCTGAGTGTCCAACCTCGGGGGAGGCGAGTGTCCGGTGGGGCCGTATAGTGCGCCTCCCGAAGGAGCCGGGCTTCCCATGGCGATAGCGTGCGGCGGCCGGCCATGGCTTCTCGGCGGAGCTGGCGAGGAAGAAAGATGCGAATGCCCGAAGTTCGTCGGAGTTGTGGTGGTGTGAGAAAGTGTGAAGAGAGACGGCGAGATGTACGGCTTTATATAGGCCGGAAAAATGGCGGGAGGGGTGTAGCGGCGAGGGCGGGAAAAGTGGAAACGGCAGGAAGTTAGTGACCGCCGGTCCGACGCGGGAGCCGAGGCGGCGACGGTGGCGCCGTAAATCGGCGACGCGTGGTCGACGCGATGGGCAGTTATTGCCCGGCGGTCGCCGCGTGGTTCCGAGGATGACGACGACTCGGCTTCCTTCACTGACTCGGCGGGTCCACGCGTCGCTTTGATTTTTTTTTGCCGATATCGCTGAGTCCGGCGTCCCTAGGGCGTACCCGGAAACTTGGGTTCGGCCTGGGTAGTCCGGACCAAAAATGGGCAAAATCCGGCCGAAAACAAGTCCTTGGGTACGCGACTGGGCCGATTTTCGGCGTCCGGACCAAAATTCGGCGTCCGGATCGGCCTCCTGGGTAGGCGAGTGGAGATGCTCTTAGAGCATCAAAAGTTCGAATTTGAACTTTCTAAATCTGCGAGACTGCATGAAAAATATCGTATCAGAGCAACTACTCACGGTTGCAGTAGCAATGCAAAGCAAACATGACATTGATTCTACAATCCAAGCTGTGAGGGCGGCCTGTCGCAGCTGTGAGGGCGGTGTGGTGGCATGGGCTGTGGGCGTGTTCCTCCCCTGTGGCGCGTTGGTGTTGGCAGGTCATGATACGGTGGGCGTTGTGGGGGTAGGCGTGTGGCTCCAGGTGCTGGGGGTTTGATCCGTACCAGAGGTGTGGCTGGCGGATTGCCTGCCGCTGGCGCGTTCCCCTGAAGAAATGGTTTTTTCTTCTCCCTACAACTAGCTTGAGATTATGTTGTCAACTCTTCCAAACTAGTTCCATCTTAGTTCATCCTGCAGATGCTTTAGATAGTTCATAGTTAGTACGCATGATTGAGCTTAACCTGGATTAATCAAACCTGATATAGACCAATTAACGTTGAAGCAAAATATGAAGGCGTTCTGAAGAAAACTACTAATAGTAGAATTGAGGGCATAATCTCAGGCTATCCATAGGGAGAAGAAAACAATTTGATGTGGTGGCTTCACATCTAGGGATGGAGGGAATCTGCCCCTTGGTGTGGTGCAGTGGCTGTTTAGACTGGAGTCGCGGGTCGGGTATGAGAACGCGTGCCTGGTGCGACCGGCGCTCCTTCCATGCACCATCGTGCAGGCGGTGTGGGCTCTGGGCGTTTTCCCAGTGAAGCCGAGGCAAGTGGATGCCGGGGCGCCAGCCATGAAGAGCAATGCAGTGGTGACCTAAGTGGTGATGTTGTGGCTACGTGCTATGTGGGTGGCAGAGTTGGTCCGCGGCAGGGTCATCGTCTTGCTCGGTGCATCTCTTTTGAGTAGGCTTGCGTGAAAGTCAAGAGGCCACCCCAGATATCAGTGTTCCAGTAAGGGACTGCAGACGGTTGTATCTTGTAACGAGGGTTTCATGGTGGCCGGCGTGGTGTAAAGGCCGAACAGAGACCAGGGACCGCCACCCCGGAGGCGAGTCGACAACACATTACACTGCAGATAGTTCAAGGATGGTTGCATGCTGTCATTCTCATCGAGGCAGTAGCGCCCCAGATTCACGCCACCTACAGTGAGTTTGGATTCTCTCTTCTTTTCATGGTGGTCGCGGCGGCTTGTTGGCGGTGATCAGAGTCCTTGGTCTTTTGTATGGCATCCTTCATGCTTCTTTGAAACCTAGCGGGAATCATGTGCCTTTCTTATATGTGGGCTATGCCAGATCTGGTCTGCTTGATGAAGGTGTAGTATGTGTATTGAATAGCGAGGACATCTTTTCACAGAACTGTATGTTTTCTTGTCGCGTCAAATGTTCCTTGGTTTGTCGGTGGTTTGGGTGGTGAGCTTGTTCGGTGTGTTCATTGTGTTGTCGGCAAGTGTGGTGCTCCAGGCTTAATTTAGCTATGAAGGTTGAGCCAGTTTTATCGGTTTTTGGCTGCTTTTCCTCATAAGTCAATTCCATTTCTATTTGTGAAGCGGTAGAGCTACTGCCGGTTGCTCAAATAAAAAAAATTGGTTTGTTTTTGTAGGCCAAGCTTGCGCTGGACAACCTCGAGGTTCCTGTAGGGTAGGCTCCAGTTTGCTTTGAATATTGTTACAGTTTACTAGGTGAATATGTAGTTCCTAAGGTGCTAACTGTATTGTTCTAGATGCGTGATTGTGGAGAATGGGAAGGTTATTTCCTCTGGTAGCAACAAGACCAATGCCACCCGGAATGTATGGTATTCTTATCTGTGCTGGATATTTGTGCTTTGGAATGTTTTTGTGTTTTTTTCTCTAAAAGAGATAACTTCCATTTTAAGGCTACCAGACATGCTGAGATGGAAGCAATCGATGTCCTTCTCCGGGAGTGGCAGAGTATTGGCCTTGACCAGGCACTAGTCGCGGAGAAGTTCGCAGGATGCGACCTCTATGTCACGTGCGAGCCCTGCATAATGTGTGCATCGGCATTGTCGATACTAGGTATGAATATCTTAATTGTTCTATTTTCCTGTTAAAGTATGTTAAACAGTGTAAGAATTTCTGATTGTTTTTGTTAGGAATAAGGGAAGTATACTTCGGTTGTGCGAACGATAAATTTGGAGGATGTGGGTCAGTCATGTCACTGCACAAGAGTTCTTCGTCAGATGAATTGACAGGGTGAGGGAAATAATAGCAGCAAATTGGAGCTAATATGCTCACGAGATTTTTTTAACGCTTTTCTGCCAGTATTTCAAAATGCTAAATGATGTGTCATGACATGTTAGTTATCACAACTAACATAGTATTATATATTTCTTTTCTAGGAGCCAAGATACTAGACCACGAGGTTTTAAATGCTCCAGGGGGATAATGGCAGAAGAAGCAGTAGCTCTTTTTAGGAATTTCTATGAACAAGGAAACCCGAATGGTTTGTTCTATTGCATGTTAGAACTCTCAGTTCTGTGTTAAAATGTTGCTTAAAATTCAAACTGTACCTGTTCTGTTGATATGTAGTTGGGATCTCATAGCAGCTAGCATCATAGATCCAATCAGTGCAATTTCATTTCCAATTAGAATTTGAACAACTGATGTTGTCGGATTACTAACAAGCTTTTAGCATGCCATATAATGGTCTGTATGATGATGATTACTTTCTCCCACACATTGCAGCACCGAAGCCTCACAGACCTGTCAGAGTAGATCAGCAGTGACTGGATCATATAATTGATGGAAATCTTCTCAAGGTTCGTCTCTTGATTTGAGTTGAGCATTGCTGTTGTTAAATATTATCATTGTGTACTTTGTAATATTCTGTGTATTGAAATATACTGCTGCATTTGTTTATGGGGTTGCTGCTGTTCTTTGCATATCTACATCCTACAGGGCAGGCGATTCAAGAAGATTTTTTCCACTGTTGATTAACTTCTTCTCCCAAAAGTTCAGCCTTACGCTGCTGCAGATATCCATCATTTGTAACCTTAGAGACATTTAGTTTCTCCCTCCCGGGCCAGATGCATTGTGTTTATATAGTATTGCCTACCTTGCTCCAAGTTGAGTTACTTGCGATTTGTTTGCCTGAATGTAAATGAACAAATTGAGTGGCTCTGAATATAACTCTTGGCAAGGTGCATTGGACCTTATTGTTTGTTAAAAATGGTTTATTTTAGTTGATTAATCTAATTAGCCACAATCATACATTAAAAAAATGCTATACAAACACGATCCTTAGCTCCTAGGTAGGTGGCAAGCCACATACTGGCACCTAATCATGTCGTGGTAGGTGACACGCAAGAGCATCGTTTTTTTTTCTTTAATCTTCCACATCATCTAGAGAAGTCATTAGAGATAAGTCATACAATGCATTATTTTTTAAGAGGGCATGTTTTTCCTTAATCCTCCACATCATCTAGAGAAGTCATTAGAGATAAGCCGTACAATGCATTATTCCTTAGTGTCATCCCTACCAATTAATAAGAATTATCTATTTTTTAGTAAAAAATTGATTTGCTAAGGGAAGACATATGATACAACCAAAAAATTAGGTTTCTCTTATTTCTAAGAGATCATCCCTTAGCTAAGGGAAGACAACCTTATCTTTCTTATTTCTCTCTCTTCTAACTAAGCAAATATCCAACATGACAGTTATAAGAAAAGGCTGACGTCATTACATTGTATGTGTCCTTAGAGCATCTGCTGGAACCGCAAAACACGGATCCATTATATTGTAAAACGTGGATAGGTTTGATGTAGCGTTGGCAGAATAGAAACTTGCAACTAGGCCTGCATATTTTAAAAAAAACATTCAACCTCGAGTTTAACTAGCAGTTCATACATACGGGATGATCCAGGGAAAAATTTGCATCCAAAATAAAATGGCCATATATTGTGTTTTCTCTCAAACCCTAACCTGCGTGTGTGTGAGAATCTATCTAACTGGAGCTTCTGTGGCTATGGGCGGCACCAGCCGGACTACTTGGAGTCGTCGGCGTAGTCAACGATGTATAAGCCGAGGGAGCGCCAGATAGCCTCGTCCACGGCCTCCTCCTCCTCCTGCTCACGAGCGAGGCGGTGGCACCTGGCCTTCTCCCGCATGTCAGCGACGATGCTCTCGCGCCGCCGCTGCACCGCCGCATGGACGAGGGGGTCATCGCCGCTAGAGATATCGCCATAACTGTCGTTAGCAAGCTCAACAATGTACGACGCCGCTACTGGTGTAGCGATGCAGAGAAGGAAGATACGTGCGAGTTGTCGGCCTCGCCATCATGATGGCCCGGGCGAGGCCCATCCTAGCCCACGCGGGAGAGGTACCATGGCAAAGAGAGAGGGCACCACGACGACGTGCAGCCTCGAAAATGCGGCAGCGACACTCCGACGAGGGCGCTTCCTCGTGGTTGCGGGCAGCGGCTGTTTTGCGGGAAACCGCATAAACGTTTGGAGGCCAGGCTTCGATACGGTATCTTCTCTGGCCGTTTTTCATGCAAAAATCGCATAAAACATTTGCGGGTTGGGTCAATATACGGTATCTGCTAGAGATGCTCTTATGCCGCACTTGGGCAAGAGAGGCATTATTAATTGCATCCTCCATTCTAAACAACATTGGAAGTTGGCCAATACCGGAGTCATCAAATACATCCTCCTATTGACTACTTGGGATGTTTTCCTTACTGTCGTGGCCCACCTTTGGTCGTGCCTAGACTATGTATCTTGACCTAGTGCCCTATGTATCTTGACCTACATGTATGGTCCCTTTGCGCAAACTAGGCCCATATAGTGGGTCGCATATGTTCTAGAGACCGTAAAACAAATCGTAACCAAAAGGGCATTTCATGTCCTATATTATTTTGGTGCTTGATAACAACACTAGGATGCGTTTTACCACGTGTCAATGGTTTCAGGTTTTTAGTGAAATGTTGTAGATATATATTTGACCAATACTCCCTATTTAAAAAGTGAAAAGACTATTGTTGAAGAATAGAAGAGGTCATTAGTTTTGAAGTTTTCATGACCGGAGTCTCTGGTGTTACAGACTGGAGTCTCCGGTGTGTCAAAGACCGGAGTCTATGAGAGTCCCCGGTATGGCACTCGGCGAGAAGGCATCACGATCGGTAAGGGATTTGGAGATAGACCGTAGATTGACCGGAGTCTCCAGTATGGTTTTCCACAAATCGGAGTCTCCGGTTTGAGGACTCTCAACGAGTAGGTCAGCTTTCGGAGGCCCTATATAAATACCCTTCTAAAGGAGATACATCCTAGAGGCAAATAATAAAGGATGTTTGTTATCATATCTCATTAGTTCATAATAATTTTGTATAATGCTATAGTTGTATCAATCAGAAACATTGATGCATGTGTGATATGTAAACAAACCAGAGTCCTTAGTAGTCTCTATTTAACTAGTTCATTGGGCAGCTAATGATCAAGGTTTTCTGATCATGGTGCATTTATGCCAACTAACAATAAAGTCATATCATTAATGAATGATGTGATGGACATTACCCAATATAAATATTGCAACAGGATAAAGTCACATGTTCATCGTTGCAATAGTTAGAAACGAAGTGTCCTAATCCTTAGACCGTAAGATCATGTTTAATCACTATCAGCCGAGGCTGCTTTGAGTGCATCAAATGTCATGACCGTAACTAGGTGATTATAAAGGTGTATGTTGGGTATTCCAGAGGTACAAGTTGAGGCACATGCATCAATATCGGGATTTGTTCTCCTGCGTGACGGAAAGATACACTAGGCCCACTCAATGTGATTATATCCATAAATATTGTGCAACATGTGACTAGGTCACGGGGATGGATTATCACGGAATGAGTAAAACAACACCTGTCAGTAATGAGATTGAACAAGGTATGAAGATACCGGTGATCAGATCCCAAACGAGTCATGTATCGAAACAACAAAGGAAAATGGACTCGACGTTTATGGTTCAAACGACAATAGACATCGTGGAATGCATAGGGTCATTATGAGCATTCCAGTCCCGCTATTGATCATTGATCCAAGAGGAGTCTCGATCATGTCTGTGATGTTCCCGAACCGTAGGGGTAACACACTTAAGGGTACGATGGAATTTGGAGATCGTTTTGGTTGAACAGAATCAACGAAGCATGAAAGAGAGAATGCCAAAATTGTTTCAAGAGTAAGAACTGAAATTGTTCAAAGAGGATCCGAAGTTGTTCGGAGTAGACCGAAAGATGTTTCGGATCAATAGGATATTAATAATATGTATTTATATATTAATTATTGGAGTTAATATTAAATAAATATTTATTATTAAATTTTAGGGGCAAGGGGGCAGCTGCCGCCGCCGCATAGTTGGGGCCCACTCGATTTCCATGCCACCTCGGGCTACGAGCGCCACTGGTCCCACCTGGCCGGTCAGCACCCCTCCTCCCCCACGCACCTCCACCTCTCTCTCTCTCTCCTTTAGTATCACCGCGGGACTTGGGGAGAAAGGTGTCTCCCCTTTTCCCCTATATAAGGAGGGGCCTATGATGGGGAAAAGACACAATAATTGAGATATTTTCTAAGGGTTTTTTCTTAGAGATTCTCTCTCGCTCCTCTCTTGCAAATACGGCCCCGTATTAGGCATGTGCGCACAAGGGAGTGCTTCGCTGCGGCGAGGCATAGTGCTACGGGGATTCCAACCAGGAGATCTACTTCCACACTGTCGGCAGGGATCAGGGAGCCGGATGTCGTCATCATACACCGCACGTGTGCAAAACCTTAGAGGTGCTGCACTAGTGGCACCTGGGCTATCGTACAAGGACCAAGGGTGACTTGCGAGGAGCTCCACGACCTTGAGGTTGGCTACGGTTTTGACTACCTCATCCACGTTTCCCGCAGAATGTTAAGCGCTTTCGATCTACAAGGGTACGTCACTGAAACCTTCCCCATTACAACATTACTCTAAGATGGATCCTAGCATTAGGTGTTGCGCTAGTCATGAAAATTTTGTGTTTTTGCTATGAACCCCTTCACCTTCTTCCCCAAGTTGAGGTTGCTCGTCCTCCTCTCAAAGAACCCTATTTTCTAGGCCACTCAAATTGCAAGATGTCCTTACTCAACCACTCAAAGCTCCCGATCTTTGGAGAATCAAAGGAGAATACCTAGATCTACACCCTCACCAAAGCGATTTGATTTTCCCCCTCATTCACTTGAGGGACCTGCTCCTTTCTTTTGGAAACCCTATGTGTTGATTTCATCTTAACAACTTTGTATTTGTGTTGTGGCATCTTGTATTGTACTTGGGAGCCTCCAATTTAGTTGTGGATGTGTGCACCGAGCTTGTTGTAAAGGCATTGGTTTCCTCCTCGAAGGTTACCGATAGTGTAAAAGTGAATCAAGCCACTTGTGGCGAGATACACATGAGAATAGGGTGAGGCCTTTCATGGCGTGGTGGCCTTAGTACCGCCCACCCCTCCAACACAGACGTACTTTCCATCAAAAGGAAGGAACCACGGGAATCATACCCTATGTCCCTATGTGCTTCACTTTAGTTACCTCTATTCTTTACCATACTTTACTTGTATCTTGTTTCTCGCGTAGTTGTTAGTTGCTAGCTTGTCATATAGGTAAATTAATCTTAGTTTCATATATAGAGAATTTACCCTTTTGTGTTAGGCCTAAATTGAAAAACTAAAATTTGAAGTAGCACCTATTCACCCCTCTAGGTGCCCAAGCGATCATTTCAATAACTTCCACTTTGTAGTCCCGCTTCGTATATAATACATGGAACCCTTAGTGCTAATTGTCCACTCCACACTCCATACGCCATCGCTTTCCCCGTTAGTCACTCCAACTCAGCAAGCCAAACCCTAGATTTGAGCATCATCGTTTTGAAAATGACCCTAAATCTCACAAACTCCCATCTCTGGTACTAACCATCCTCGCTATTTTGGCCATCCTAATGTAGGGGTTCGTAGCATGGAAAACAAAAAATTTCTACCAGATGAACACAAACAATCCAAGATCTATCTACTAGATTGTAGCAACGAGTCGATTAGAGTACTCATCCTTGAAGATTCCAAAGCAGTTAACGAGAGCAGATTCTCGTGGGTGATGTAGTCATACACTTGCCGATCTCAAGATCGCGTAGACGATCCTTCCGGCGCTGCGTTCCAGCAGCGCTTCCGCAGTCGGTCACACGTTCGGTACTCGATGAATACCTCCCTCTCCCTTGTTCCAGCAGGCAGTGGAGGTTGTAGTTCTCCCCTCGCGATTTCAGCAACATGATGGCGTGGTGTCAGAAGTAGAGGGAAGATCCTGCAGGGCTTCGCCTAATCCAGAGTAGGTTATGGTGGAGAATTTGGGTTTCCGGCGATATAGGATTTGGAGGGCCGGAGAGGAGGAGGCATGGACGGCGGAGGCTAGGTCGGCGACGGCGAGCCGACGGCGGCGCAGCGGCTGGCGACGGCGGTGGCGGCGGCTTGGAGGCGGGGTGGTGGTGTTGTGTCTAGAGGGGCAGCCCCTCCCCTCTATTTATGAGAGGGAGGGCAACTTGGGAGAGGGGATTTTGAATCCTTCCGCAATTTCCTCTACTAGTTGGATTGTGGTGGAGGGAAAGACGGATTCTTTCCTTCCTCCACCAGGATACATTGTCCCAGTTTGACTTTTTAAACTTGTCTTTTGACTTTCAATTTCAGAGTTTGATTTCACTCTCTATTTGCATATACCTTTGACCTAGTACATGATGCAACCATTCCACTTAGTCATGACACATTCATGAACCCTTACCATTCCAGTCCGGTGAACCTTCTAGACCCTTCTAGAACCTTCCGATGAAAACACCGGAATCATTCCCGAACTCCGGAATTGGACTTTCCTTATATGAATCTTATTCTCTGGACCATTCCGGATCTCCTCGTGATATCTCGGATCCCATGCAAGACCCCGAACAACATTCGATCTCCCTACTTGCATTCCATATCTACTAAACAACATCGAATCCTTAAGTGTGTCTCCCTACGGTTCGTGAATTATGCAGACATGACCGAGACTCTTCTCCGATCAATAACCAATAGAGGAATCTGGAAATTCATATGGCTCCCACATATTTCTACGATTACTTCGCGATCGAATGAACCACTTACATACGATACCAATTTCCCTTTGTATCATGATAGTTTACTCATTCGAGGTCTGATTGCCGGTATCTCTGCATACCTAGTTCAACCTCGTTACCGATAAGTACTATTTTCTCGTTCCCGTGATATGTGATCCCTTGTGAGCCAGTCACATGCTTGCAAGCTAATTGGATGACATTCCACCGAGTGGGCCCTAGATATATCTATCCGTCATATGGATGGACAAATCCCACTCTTGATCCATGTGCCTCAACACATACTTTCTGAACACTCAATGCCACCTTTATAGCCACCCAGTTATGGTGTGGTGTTTGATGTCATTAAAGCATCCTTCCAGTGATGGTGATTAGCATGATCTCATGGTCTAAGGAATTAGGTTACTATGTATCAGAAAGCTTATAGCAAACGAACTATTGAAATGACTTGATCTTTATGCTACGCTTATCTATAGGAGTATGTCCATCATACCATTCTCCTAATGATATGATCTTGTTGTTAATAACATATTAATGTTCATGATCATAAAACCATGATCATCTATCAACCAACAAGCTAGTATTATAAAGAGGCTTTACTAGGGACTCTAAGTTAGTTTACAAATCACACAAGTATTAATGTTTCTGGTTAATACTATTATAGCATGAATGTAAACATTTATCATAAACACAAAGATATAATAATAACTACTTTTATTATTGCCTCTAGGGCATATCTCCAACAGTCTCCCACTTGCACTAGAGTCAACTAATCTAGATTACATGGTAATATACCGAACACCCATGGAGGTTTGGTATTGGTCATGTTTTGCCCCCAGGAGAGGTTTAGTCAACGGATCCGCCACATTCAGATATGTGTGTACTTTGCAAATCTTTATGTCACCATCTTCGACATGCTCTCGAATAGTGTGAAAATGCAGCTTGATATGCTTCAGCTTCTTGTGTGAACTTGGTTCTTGCGCATTGGCTATGGCTCCCATGTTATCACAGTAGATAGACATTGGGTCCAGGGCACTAGGAACCACACCGATCTCTGTAATGAACTCCTTCATCCATATCGCCTCTTGTGAAGCCTCTGAATCAGCTATGTATTCCAATTGTTGAAGATCTCGCCACAATGCTTTGCTTTGCACTCCTCCAGCTAACTGCTGCACCATTCAAAGTAAATATGTATCCAGATTGAGATTTAGAATCATACGGATCGGTGCTCCAACTAGCATCGGTGTAACCATTAACAACGAGCTGTTCAGCACCTCCATAAGAAAGAACCATATCCTTAGTTCTTCTCAAGTACTTAAGGATGTTTTTGACCGATGTCCAATGATCCACTCCTGGATCACTTTGATATCTGCTAGTCAAACTAACATCATATGCAATGTCGGGTCTAGTACATAGCATGACATACGTGATAGATCCTATGGCTGAGGCATTGGGAGTCTACTCATCCTTTCTCTCTCTTCTGCCGTAGCAGGACTTTGAGTTTTACTCAAGTCGTATTGGGCAACATGGGCAAGAATCCCTTCTTGCTATCTTCCATTCCAAACCTCTTTAGAACTTTGTCCAAATATGTACTCTATGACAATGATATTAGGCGTCTCGATCTATCTCTATAAATCTTTATGCCTAATATGTAAGCTGCTTCGCCAAGATGTTTTATTGAAAAACTATTATTCAAAAAATCCTTGACACTATTAAGAAGGTCTACATCATTCCAAATCAACAATATGTCGTCCACATATAGTACTAGGAATGCTATAGAGCTCTGATAACCCACAAGTATAGGGGGTGTATCGTAGTACTTTTGATAAATAGGAGTGTCGATCCCAACGAGGAGCAGAAGGTGTTGACTGTGGTAAGGAGCAGGAAATCTCTGTAAATACTTAGCAAACGGATTTTTAGGGGTTTTCTGATAAAGCAAAGAAATAAAGTGCAAGTAATAAATACAACAAACAAATGTAGCAAGTGGCCTAATCCTTTCTTAGCAAAGGACAAGTCGGTGGAAATACTTATAAGGACCAAACATTCTCGAGGACACATGGGAATTCTGTCAAGTGCTTTCGCTTCATGTAGCTGAGTAGTCTTTTTTGGTTTTGTAAGTGTTGTGTGGGTGAACCTGTGCTAATGTACCGACCTTACTTAGACTAATACATACTTGTGATTAAACCCCCTACAAGCATCCGCAACTACAGGAAAGCAATTAAGATATAAACCTAACCACGGCCTTAAACTCTAAGATCCTACACTCCCTTGTGCAATGGTGTCCTAACGGGGGTTCAGGTTTCTGTCACTCCGGCAACCCCAAGATTAGTAGCCAAATACACAATGCCTTCCCCTAGGCCCATAAATGGTGAAGTATCATGTAGTCGACGTTCACATGACACCACTAGAAGAATAGCACCACAACTTAAATACTAAACCATTGAATAATATCTCAACATAATTCCACTACTAACAACATGACTTCTGCCATGTCCTCAAGAACTAAACGAACTACTCACAAGACATCATATGGATCAAGATCAAAGATGATATGGTGATGAATAACAATCTGAACATAAACAATAATCCAATGGTTCCACTCACAAGCATCAACTACAATAGTAATCAACACTGGGAAAGTTTCCCCTAAGAACTATGCAAGTATTCAACACAATTGTTACAGTGGGACGGAGTGGTGATGAGGGTGCTGGTGGAGATGATGGTGTGGATGATGATGATGATCCTGATGAAGTCTAGCTTGATGATGGTGTTGATGGCGACGATCTCCCCTCTTCGGTAAGGAATTTCCCCAGCAGAAATCTGACTGTCGGAGAGCTCTTTCTCTCTCGGTGTTTTCCGCCCCGCAGAGGCGGCAGAATCTTTTTGTGGTCGCTCCCCCATGTATTAGGGTTTCGAGGAGACAATATAGGCAAGAGGGTGGAGCCAGAGGTGGTCCAGGTGGGCCACACCCCCTGTAGGCCAGGCCTAGGGGTGACCCGCGCCTGGGGGTGTGGGCCCCCTGTGGCCCATCTCCGCCTCCCCTTCTAGCAATCTGCGTCTTCTAGGAAAATAGGATTTTCCGTAGTTCTTCTGGTATTTTTCTGATCTTCACGAAATTTCATCAAAACACCTCTTTTTTCCATCAGAATCCTGACTCCGGCAGTTCATCCTCCAAGAATCATACAACATGCAAAAACAGATGAAAAGACATAAGTAACACCTCTTAATATGAAATATATCAATGAATAGAGGCAAATTATGATATAGAATGGTGATGCAAATTGGACGTATCAAGCTCCCACTCACTTTCTTGTAAATACAAGCTTCTCCATAAGTTTGTATAAAGCCAAAACTTTGATTGCCTTATCAAAAACGTTGATTCCAACTTCGGGACGCTTGCTTCAATCCATAAATGGACCGTTGAAGTTTGCATACCTTGTTAGCATCTTTAGGATCAACAAAACCTTTGGGTTGTACCATATACAACTCTTCATCAATGTATCCATTGAGGAATGCCGTTTTGACATCCAATTGCCATATCTCATAATCATAATATGCAGCGATTGCTAACAAAATCTTCACAGACTTTAGCTTCGCTACCGGTGAGAAAGTCCCATCGCAGTCAACTCCTTGAATTTGTCGAAACCCTTTTGCAACAAGTCGAGCTTTATAGATAGTAACATTACCATCAACATCTGTTTTCTTCTTGAAAATCCATTTGTTCTCGACGCCCTTCCGGCCATCCGGTAAATCCACTAAAGTCCATACTTGGTTTTCATACATGGATCCAATCTCGGATTTCATGGCTTCTTGCCATTTATCGGAATCTGGGCTCATCATTGCTTCCTCATATGTCGCAGGGTTGTCGGTGTTGTCCACCAACATGACACTCATAATGGGATCATCGGGAGTGGTACGAGTTCTCGTTGACCTATGAGGTTCCATAGTAACTTGGACTGAAGTTTCATGATCAACATCATTAGCTTCCTCTCTTATTGGTGTAGGCGCCATAGGAATTTCTTCCGGTGCTGCGCTACTCTCAAATCCTAGAGAAGGTTCGACAACCTCGTCGAGTTCTACTTTTCTTCCAGTCACTTCTTTCGAGAGAAACTCCTTCTCTAGAAAGGATACATTCTTGGCAACGAAGATTTTGCCTTCGGATCTATGATAGAAGGTATACCCAATAGTTTCCTTCAAGTATCCTATGAAGACGCATTTTTTCCGCTTTGGTTTCAAGCTTGTTGGGCTGTAACTTCTTTACATAAGCTTCACAACCCCAAACTTTAAGGGACGACAATTTAGGTTTCTTCCCAAACCATAATTCATATGGTGTCGTTTCAACGGATTTAGATGGTGCCCTATTTAAAGTGGATGCGGCTGTTTCTAATGCATAACCCCAAAATGATAGCGGTAAATCCGTAAGTGACATCATAGAATGAACCATATCTAAGAGAGTTCGATTACAACGTTAGGACACACCATTACGTTATGGTGTTCCCGGTTGTGTCAATTGCGAAAGTATTCCGCATTTCTTCAAATGCTCGCCAAACTCGTAACTTAGATATTCTCCTCCACGATCAGATCGTAGAAACTTAATCTTCTTGTTACATTGATTCTCTACTTCATTTTGAAATTCCTTAAACTTCTTGAAAGTTTCGGACTTATGTTTCATGAAATATGTATACCCATATCTACTCATGTCATCCGTGAAAGTAAGAACATAACGATAACCACCACGCGATGCTACAATCATTGGTCCACACACATCGGTATGTATGATTTCCAATAAGTCCGTAGCTCGCTCCATCATACCAGAAAATGGAGTCTTAGTTATTTTACCAATCAGACATGCTTCGCATCTTTCAAGTGATTCAAGAAGTCCATCGGAATGGAGTTTCTTCATACGCTTCACACCAATGTGACCAAGACGACAGTGCCACATATAGGTAGAGTTCTCGCTCAATTGCAAACGTTTAGCTTCAATGTTATCAATATGTGTATTACTACAATCGAGATTCAACAAGAATAGACCATCTATCAAAGGTGCATGTGCGTACAACATATTACTCATATAAATCGAACAACCATTATTCTCAGACTTAAACAAGTAACCGTCTCGCAATAAACATGATCCGGATATAATGTTCATGCTCAACGCAGGCACCAAATAACAATTATTTAAGTATAAAACTAATCCCGATGGTAGATGAAGAGGTAGCGTGCCGACCGCGATCACATCAACCTTTGATCCATTTCCAACGTGCATCGTCACCTCGTTCTTCGCTAGTTTCTGTCTATTCTGCAGCACCTATTTCGAGTTACAAATATGAGCAACCGAACAAGTATCAAATATCCAGGCACTACTACGACTACTAGTGAGATACACATCAATAACATGTGTATCGGATATACCTTTCTTCTTGATGTTGCTAGTCTTATAATCCTCCAAGTACTTAGGGCAATTCCGCTTCCAGTGACCTTCTTCCTTGCAGTAAAAGCACTCAGTATCAGGCTTAGGCCCAGCCTTGGTCTTCTTTGCCGGCGCGGTAACTTTCTTACCGCCCTTATTGAAGTTTCCCCTTTTTCTTAGACTTGCCTTGCTTCTTGAATTTGGTGGTCTTATTTACCATCAACACTTGGTGCTCTTTATTGATCTCCACTTCCGCAGACTTTAACATGGAGAAGAGTTCGGGCAACGACTTGTCCATGTTTTGCATATTATAGTTCATCACAAAGTTCTTGTAACTTGGTGGTAGTGATTGGAGGACACGGTGAATCCCCAAAGCATTAGGAATCACTATACACAAGCTTTGAAGCTTGCTTGCATTCCTATACATCTTAAGCACGTGATCACTGACGGAGCTGCCCTCTTCCATCTTGTAGTTAAAGAACTTTTCAGAAGCCTCATAACTCTCAACTGTCGCGTGAGCCTCAAATATCATTTTGAGTTCACGGACAATATCATGTGGGTCAAAGTTCTCAAACCTTTTCGGAAGCTCCGATTCCAAACCATATAAGATTGCACACTGAATTGTGGAGTACTGCTTCTTTCGAGTGAGGAAAACATTCTTTACCTCATCAGTAGCATCAGCTGCAGGTGGGTCACCCAGCGGTGCATCCAGCACATAGGTCAAATTACCAGCATTGAGGACAATCCTCAAGTTGCGGAGCCAATCCGTGAAGTTGCTTCCATTGTTTTTCAACTTTTCTTTCTCTAGGAATGCATTAAAATTGATGGTAGGGGCCGCCATTGATCTACAACATATTTGCAAAAGTTTAGACTAAGTTTATGAAAAATTGAGTTCTAATTAATAGTTAAATTAATCTAGGTGAACTCCCACTCAAAAAAACATCCCTCACATTGTTTTAGTGATCACAAGAACCAAATCCACCACATCAAAACCAATCATCACGAGAGATGATGTAGCTTTAATGGCGAACAATCGACATGTTCATCATATCTACTATATGACTCATGCTTTACCTTTCGGTGATCCGTGTTCCGAGACCATGTCTATACATGTTAGGCTCGTCAAGATCAAACCTTAGCTTCCGCATCAGCAAATTGCTCCCTTTGTATACACTCACAGAATCTTCAAAACAACGAGCTTTGGCAATGGTGACTACAAAAGATGAACACTTTATAACTTGATATTTTGTGAGAGGGATCATCTTATAATGCTACCATCGCGAACTAAGCAATACAAGATGCATAAAAGGATTAACTCATGGGTTTTGCGGCATAGTAAATCAAAATTTTCTACGGATGCGAACAGAGGGAAGCCAAGATCTAATCTAGGAGATGCAAACAATGAGAGAGATTGGATTAGATCTTCATACCCTTGAAGATTCGCACAGCGGAACGTTCGTCGGAATGTGGGTGATGTAGTCATACTCGCTTCTCCTCCTCGCGATCCGATCCGATCTAGCACCACAAGTGGCGATGCCTCCGTGAGATGCACACGTGCAGCACCTCGACGTCTCCTCCTTCCTTGGTCCAGCAAGTATGGTGGAGAGATGGGTTGGATCTACTACGCGACGGCGTGGTGCAATTGGTGGAGAGTTTCTGCAGCAGGGCTTCGCTTACACGCAGTCGGGAGGGAGAGAGAGAGGAGGGCAGCAGGGCGACTAGGCTTGAGGGGAAGGTGTCGGGGGGTGGTGCGCCCCAGCCCTCTATATATAGAGGGGTGGGCGCCAGCCCTAACCCCTCCCCCAAGCCCTAGGCCGGCGGCCAAAGGAGGGAGGAGTGGGGGGCAAGGAAACCCCCCCTTCTAGAAGGTCCAATTAGGGTTTATCCCTTGTTTGGCCGGCTGGGCCCTATGGGGCCTTGTGCCCCTGGCCCAATGCGGCCAGGGCACTCCCTCATAGGCCCATGCCCCCTCCCGACAGGTGGGACCAGGTTGGCCCCCTTCCGGAAGGTTCTAGAAGCTTCCGGTATAATACCGATTAACCCGGAACAATTCCGAACTCCAAAAACTGCACTGCCTTATATGAATCTTATTCTCCGGACCACTCCGGAACCTCTCGTGATGTCCCGGATCCCATCCGAGACTCCGAACAAAAACTCATAAACCAATTATCCAATCTATCCTAGCGTCGAGATACGTTAAGTGTGTGACCCTTCGGGTTCGAGAATATGTAGACATGATCTTCTATCAATAATCAACAGCGGGGTCTGGAAACCCATATTGACTCCCACACATTCATCGATGATCATATCGGATGAACCACGATGCCAGGATTCAATCAATCCCATATATATATTCCCTTCGTCTCGCGATATTTTACTTGCCCGAGATTTGATCGTCGGAACCGTCATACCTAGTTCAATCTCGTTCACAGCAAGTACTTTACTCGTTCCGTAATCCGATATCACTTTGTGATTAACTCCTTAACCACATGCTTGCAAGCGGTGTTGATATCGATTACCGAGCGGTGTTAATATTCTTTCGAGAGAAACTCGTTCCCAAGAAAGGAACCGTTCTTTGCGACAAACACTTTGCCTTCGGTTCTGTGATAGAAGGTATACCCAATAGTTTCCTTAGGGTATCCTATGAAGACGCATTTCTCCGCTTTGGGTTCGAGCTTGTCCGGCATCAACTTCTTGACGTAAGCTTCGCATCCCCAAACTTTAAGAAATGACAATTAGGTTTAGCAGCAAACCATAGTTCATACGGTGTCGTCTCAACGGATTTAGATGGAGCCCTATTTAAAGTGAATGCAGCGGTTTCTAATGCATAACCCCAAAATGATAACGGCAAATCAGTAAGAGACATCATCGATCGGACCATATCTAATAGAGTTCGATTCCGGCGTTCAGACACACCATTGCGCTGTGGTGTTCCGGGTGGCGTGAGTTGCGAAACGATTCCGCTTGCTTTAAGATGCGTGAGAAAATCATAACTCAAATATTCACCTCCACGACCGGATCGTAGAAACTTAATCTTTCTGTTACGATGGTTCTCCACTTCATTCTGAAATTCTTTGAACTTTTCAAATGTTTCAGATTTATGTTTCATTAAATAGATATACCCATATCTACTTAAGTCATCGGTAAAAGTGAGAAAATAGCGATATCCACCGCGCGTCGAAACACTCATCGGTCCGCATACATCAGTATGTATGATTTCCAACAAGTCCATTGCTCGCTCCATCATACCGGAGAACGGGGTTTTGATCATCTTGCCCATGAGGCATGGTTCGCATGTGTCAAATGATTCAAAATCAAGAGACTCCAAAAGTCCATCAGAATGGAGTTTCTTCATGCGCTTTACACCAATATGACCTAGACGACAGTGCCACAAATAAGTAGTATTATCACTATCTATTTTGCATCTCTTAGCCTCAATGTTATGGATGTGTGTTTCATCCCTTTCGAGATTTAGAAGAAATAAACCATTCACAATAGGTGCATGACCATAAAAGATGTTACTCATATAAATAGAACAACCATTATTCTCCGATTTAAATGAATAACCGTCTTGCAATAAACAAGATCCAGAAATAATGTTCATGCTCAACGCAGGCACATAATAACATTTATTGAGGTTTAAAACTAATCCCGAAGGTAAAACTAAGGAGAGCGTGCCGACGGCCATCACATCAACTCTTGATCCGTTGCCAACGCGCATCGTCACCTCATCCCTCGCAAGCCGCCGTCTATTCCATAGCTCCTGTTTCGAGTTACAAATATTAGCAACTGAACCAGTATCAAATACCCAGGCACTACAACGAGGTCTAGTAAGGAAAACATCAATAACATGTATATCAAATATACCTTTGATGGTGCCAGCCTTCTTGTCCGCTAAGTACTTCGGACAGTTGCGCTTCCAGTGACCCTTGTCCTTGCAATAGAAGCACTCAGTGTCCGGCTTAGGACTAGACCTGAGCTTCTTCTCAGCAGGGGCAACGCGCTTGCCGCCGCCTTTCTTGAAGGGCTTCTTTGCACCCTTACCTTTCTTGAAGGTGGGGGGCTTGTTGACCATCAACACATGATTATCCTTTTTGATGTCCACCTCCGCAGCCTTCAGCTTTGTGAAGAGCTCGGTGATCGTATCAGTGGAACCAATCTGATTGTGAGTCACTACAAAACTTTTGTAGCTAGGAGGGAGTGATTGCAGAACCCTGTCAATCTTGAGCTCCTCTGGAATCTTGCAGTCCAGTTGCTCAAGGCGTTGAGTGTAGCCCGACATCTTAATGGCGTGCTCACTAACGGAACTCCCTTCCTCCATCTTGCAGTTAAAGAACTTCTCAGAGATCTCATATCTCTCAGAATGGGCTTGAGTCTGAAACATGGTTTTCAGCTCCTCGAATATCTCAAAGGGCCCGGGATAGTCTTCAAAACGATTTTGAAGGTCCGATTCCATAGCAAACAACATGGTGCTCTTAATCACACCATAATCATCTTTGCGCGACTGATAGATAGCTTTCTCATCAGCCGACGCAGTAGCAGCAGGGGTGTCACCTAACGCATTCTCAAGGACATAGTCCTTTTGATCGCCAGAGAGAATGATTCTCAGATTGCGGAACCAGTTGGTGAAGTTAGACCCATTGTTTTTAAGCTTTTCCTTCTCAGCAAAAACGTTGAAGTTGAAGTTGGACTTAGCCATTTGATCTACAATATTTGCAAGTACAAATTAGACTATGTTCATGATAACTAGTTCAACTTTTAATCAAATTACTAGATGAACTCCCACTAAATTCAACATCCCTCATGTTGTTTAGTGAACACGATCCAAATTCACCACACCTAATCCGATCTTCACGAGAAGAGATGTGGTTCCAATGGTGGACAACGAAGTGTCGATCATATCATTCATATGAATCATGCTTAACATTTCGGTTCATGTGTTCCGAGGCCATGTCTGTACATGCTAGGCTCGTCAAGTTAGACCCAAGTATTTCCGCTTGTGCAAAACTGGCTTGCACCCGTTGTATGTGAACGTAGAGTCTATAGCACCCAATCATCACGTGATGCTTGGACACGACGAACTTTCGCAACGGTGCATACATGGGGAGAACACAGTTTTATCTTGATCTTTAAGTGAGGAATCATCTTATAATGCTACCGTCGCGATCTAAGCATAATAAGATACATAAAAGGATAAACATCACATGCATATAACTTTATGTGACATGGTATATCCAATCTTCGCGCAATGATCTCCATCTTTTGCGTGCCGGCATGACCTCCATCACTCCACCATGATTGCCTCCACCACGAATAGCAACTACAACTATTGCTAACTACTTAGCGATAAAGTGAAACTATTACATGGCGTATAAGAAGTTGACACACAGGTCATACACAATTATAAAGACAACCATATGGCTCCTGCCGGTTGTGTACTCATCGACATGCAAGTCGTGAAACATTACAAAACATGATCATCGCATACATTATACACATCACATATTGGGCCATACCATATCACAGAAAACACTCTCTGCAAAAACAAGTTAGACGCCTCTACTTTGTTGTTGCATGTTTTACGTGGCTTATGGGAGTAGAAGCTAAGAACGATTCTTACTTATGGAAAGCCACAACGGTGATATTATGGTTGCCAAACTCCGGTGTAAATCCCATGACAACTATAGTGAGAGAAACTGGCATCCACCAGCCGCATGTGTGGAACAAGCCACACGTCAAGTGCGGAGCCGGTCTCGCGAACGACGTCGCGTAAGGTTGGCCTGGACCGCTTCAATCTCACTATCCCGCGTCATAAGAAGAACACAAACACGAGGCTTGCAACAGAAAACATCAACGCCCGCAACAACCATGTTGCGTTCTACTCGTGAAACACATCTACGCATAGATCTAGCTCTGATACCACTGATGGGTTTTGCGGCATAGTAAATCAAAATTTTCTACGGATGCGAACAGAGGGAAGCCAAGATCTAATCTAGGAGATGCAAACAATGAGAGAGATTGGATTAGATCTTCATACCCTTGAAGATTCGCACAGCGGAACGTTCGTCGAAACGTGGGTGATGTAGTCGTACTTGCTTCTCCTCCTCGTGATCCGATCCGATCTAGCACCACAAGTGGCGATGCCTCCGTGAGATGCACACGTGCAGCACCTCGACGTCTCCTCCTTCCTTGGTCCAGCAAGTATGGTGGAGAGATGGGTTGGATCTACTACGCGACGGCGTGGTGCAATTGGTGGAGAGTTTCTGCAGCAGGGCTTCGCTTACACGCAGTCGGGAGGGAGAGAGAGAGGAGGGCAGCAGGGCGACTAGGCTTGAGGGGAAGGTGTCGGGGGGTGGTGCGCCCCAGCCCTCTATATATAGAGGGGTGGGCGCCAGCCCTAACCCCTCCCCCAAGCCCTAGGCCGGCGGCCAAAGGAGGGAGGAGTGGGGGGCAAGGAACACCCCCCCTTCTAGAAGGTCCAATTAGGGTTTATCCCTTGTTTGGCCGGCTGGGCCCTATGGGGCCTTGTGCCCCTGGCCCAATGCGGCCAGGGCACTCCCTCATAGGCCCATGCCCCCTCTCGATAGGTGGGACCATGTTGGCCCCCTTCCGGAAGGTTCAAGAAGCTTCCGGTACAATACCGATTAACCCGGAACAATTCCGAACTCCAAAAACTGCACTGCCTTATATGAATCTTATTCTCCGGACCACTCCGGAACCTCTCGTGATGTCCCGGATCCCATCCGAGACTCCGAACAAAAACTCATAAACCAATTATCCAATCTATCCTAGCGTCGAGATACGTTAAGTGTGTGACCCTTCGGGTTCGAGAATATGTAGACATGATCTTCTATCAATAATCAACAGCGGGGTCTGGAAACCCATATTGACTCCCACACATTCATCGATGATCATATCGGATGAACCACGATGCCAGGATTCAATCAATCCCATATATATATTCCCTTCGTCTCGCGATATTTTACTTGCCCGAGATTTGATCGTCGGTACCGTCATACCTAGTTCAATCTCGTTCACAGCAAGTACTTTACTCGTTCCGTAATCCGATATCACTTTGTGATTAACTCCTTAACCACATGCTTGCAAGCGGTGTTGATATCGATTACCGAGTGGGCCCGAAGTATATCTCTCCGACTTGGGAGGGACAAATCCCATCTCGATACATACAACCCAACAAGTACCTTCCGATCACCTGAGAGGCACCTTTATGATCACCCTCTCATAGGATGACGTTTGATGACCTCAAAGCTTTCTTCCGATACCAGGGAGTTGTATTATCTCATGGTCTAAGAAATACAATATTTGACATAAGAAAAGCTTCGCAAAGATGAACACGATGACACGATCTAATTGCTTCGCTTAGTTTGGGTATGTCCATCATATCATTCTCTCAATGATATGATCTCATTATTAATCGACAACTCATGTCTATGGTTAGGAAACCTTAACCATCATTAATCAATGAGCTAGTCCATAGAGGCGTATTAGGGACACAGTGTTGTTCACAAACCACACAAGTATTAAAGTTTCCTCTTAATACAATTCTAGCATGGAATATAAACATTATCATGAACAAGAATTATAATAATAACATCTTTATTATTGCCTCTAGGGCATAATTCCAACATTAACATCACATGCAATTCAAAATATGTGATATGATATGGCCTTTCTTCTTGTGCTTCCGATCTCCATCTTCAAGCACGAACATGATCTCCATCATCATCGGCGTGGCGTCAAGGTCAATGGCACTGCTCCATGGTTGTTGTCCACCAGCATCAACTATTACAACTACTTTGAATAATACACACGCAGGTCTTAACGAAATTAAAATACAACCATAAGGCTCCTGCCAGTTGCCGACTTACAATAAGGAACCTTACATACATCATATATAATCACAATCATGGCCATATCACATCACAGCACACCCCTGCAAAACAAAGTTAGACGCCTCTAACTTTTTGCATGTTTTACGTGGTTTAGGGAGTTTAATAAGTGTTGTTCTAACTTACGAACAAGAACCACAACGTTGATACTAGTATTGTCAATCACCCTTTGTAAATTGAATCTTCACTATGTTGGGGGAAACAGGCACCCGCAAAGCCACTTATGCAATACAAGTTGCATGTCAAGCATGGAGCAAGTCTCATGAACGATGTCATGTAAGGTTAGCCCGGGCCGCTTCATCCCACCATCCCGCAAGATGCAAAGTACATAAGAAGCAATCAACAACAAAAGCATCAATGCCCACAATGACCATTGTGTTGTACTCGTGCAACAGATCTACATATAGATACGGTTCTGATACCACTATAGGGGTTCGTAGCATGGAAAACAAAAAAATCTACCGCATGAACACAAACAAGCCAAGAGCTATCTACTAGATTGTAGAACCGAGTCGATTAGAGTACTCAGCCTCAAAGATTCCAAAACGGTTAACGAGAGCAGATTGTTGTCGGTGATGTGGTCGTACACTTGCTGATCTCAAGATCGCGTAGACGATCCTTCCGGCACTGCGTTCCGGCAGCGCTTCCGCAGTCGGTCACACATTCGGTACTCGATGAAGACCTTCATCTCCCTTGTTCCAGCAGGCAGCGGAGGTTGTAGTTCTCTGATACGTCGGAAACGTATCTGTAATTTTTGATGTTCCGTGCTTGTTTAGTATCTACTTTGCTTTGCTTTGTCCACACTTTCAGGTGTTTTATATGTTTTCTGGTACTAACTTATTAACAAGTTGCCATAGTGCCAGTTGCCTGTTTTCTTCTGTTTTTGCCTTTTGGTTCCAGAAAAGGCAGAAAATCAATATTCTCAGAATTGGACGGGACAAAAGCCGAAGTCATTATTTTACCTGACACGACACTGAACCACAAAGTAGGGATGGAGGAGGACATCAGGGTGGCCGCACCCCCTAGGCACGGGCCAGCCCTGGTGGCGCCCACAGGGGGTGTGGGGCCCCTGGATCTCCACCGACCTTGCCTCTTGCACCTAGAGGACCCTGAAAAAATCCACGAAAACCTTTGTAGCACCGCCGCCACCGAAGGGGAGATTCGGGGGACAGAAAGTCTCTGTTCCGGCACCCTGCCAGGACGGGTAAGTGCCCCCGAAGCCATCTCCATCGATCTCCACCACCATCTCCATCACCGTTGCTGATTCCCATGATGAGGAGGGAGTAGTTCTTCCTCGAGGCTAAGGGCTCTGCCGGTAGCTATGTGTTCATATCTCTCTCTATGCATGATCTTTTTGTGGTAATGAGCTTTGTAATCAAGTAGATCTACTCTGCTACTCAAGTGCTTCAATAGATCTCTGCTCTCCCCATGTGTATGAAAGTGACAGTGTGCACGCCATGGTAGCACTTAGGCTAGAGTCTACATAAATACTCATCGTGCTTTAATAGATCTATGCTTTTCCCCACGTGTGTGAAAGTGACAGCGTGCACACCGTGTGTGGCACTTAAGGTAGGTTACATATATATTTATCATGAGTATGTTTTGAGTTGGTTGTCTCTATGAAATTGCGGTGTTTGTTGGAACCATCTAGCGCTCAAGGTGACAGTGTGGGGTTATCTAGATTGGGAAAGGCGGACTTTGAGGAGTACTGTTATAGCCCTACCACGGATTAGAGTGTCCAACCGAAGAGTAGTTTAGAGTAGTATCATGAAGAGAATATATTTATATGAGAGAGTGTTCACTAGTGAAAGTATGATCCCTAGGCATTGTTTCTAAGCATTTAAACATTGTTTGCATCTAGATCTGTTGCATGTTTGCTTGCTTTAGTCTTTACCTCACTCACACGCATTACCCCACGTCAACAACAAGTCAGAAGCGATTTTTTGGCACCTTTACCGCTTGTATTTCACTATCTCTTCGCCGAACTAGTGCACCTATACACCTGACAAGTGTATTGGGTGTGTTGGGGACACAAGAGACTTCTTGTATCTTGATTACATGATTGATTGAGAGGGAATACCTTTGACCACTTCCTCCCTGAGTTCGATAAACCTTGGGTAATCCACTTAAGGGAAACTTGATGTTGTTCTACAAACCTCTACACTTGGAGGCCCAACAACTATCTACAATAATAGAAGTGCGTAGACATCAAGATATTTTCTAGCGCCATTGCCATGGAGGTAAGGTAAAAGGTACTCACATCCTGGTGTGTGAGTGCTCGAAGTTATTTCCTTTAGATTCTGCAATTTTGTCCTTTTGTTTCTTGCTTTCACTAGTTAGGCTTAATGGAAAACAACAAAAATATTAGAGAGCTTTATAGTGTTTATTTTGAGTTAGAACATCAAGTGTTTGAAGAGAAAATTAAAAAACCTTTGGAAATTTCTTTGCTTGCTAATAGCAATGTTATTAGTATGAATTTTTTGAACACCATTGTTACTAATGGTATGGAAACGTCTAAGCTTGGGGAAGCTAGTTTTTATGAGAAAGATCTTCTTAGTTCCCTAGCTTTAGGGAAGAAATTTTGCTCTGATGATACTTTATCCCCATATGTGGTAATTCTAATGATACTTGTGATATTTTAAATCCACATACTGAAAGTGTCCCTTTTAAAATACCTATTGAAATTGTTGAACGTGTTATGAATAACTGCTATTTTGGAGATGGAACTGTCAATCCTAGTGATCATTTACTCTTTATACATGAATTATGCGAGTTGTTCAAGTGTGCAGGTATTTCAATGGACCAAGTTAAGAGGAAGCTATTCCCTTTCTCACTTAGGGACAAAGAAAGGGAGTGGTATGAGCTACTAGATGATGCTCATCATTTGGAGTGGAAGGAACTTGAATCTTTCTTTTACTCTAAATTTTATCCTCCTCATGAAATTCATAAAGATAGGAATTATATTTATAATTTTCACCCACATGATGGAGAAAGTATTTTCCAAGCTTGGGGAAGATTGAAGTCACTAATGCTCAAATATCCCATTCATGAGCTCCCCAGTAATATTATTATCAATAATTTTTATGCAAGGCTTTCAGGATATTACAAGGACTATCTATATGCCTGTTTGGAGGGATCCTTCACAAGTAAAGGGGTCAAAGCTAAGTGGGATCTTCTTGCAACAATTTAAAGCAATACTGAAGCTTGGGATAATGAAAAAGGTAAAGAACCAGGTATAAACTATGAGTATGATTGCATTAAGTCTTTCGCTGAAACTGCTAATTTTCAAGAGCTTAGTGCTAAATATGGTCTTGATCCTCAAATTCTTGTTAGATGTTATAGAGCCTTTGCTTCCCATATTAATGCTCATAAAGAAAAATGGGACATGTATCATGAACCTTTTAAAGACACTTGCATGGAAAATGAAAATGTTATTAATGATTGCAATAAACATGCTCAAACTTCTGAAAGTACTATTTCTTATAAGCATGTTAATTTTTGTGGTATGCATAGACCTTGTGAGAAGAATCAAATGGAAGAATAATATTGTATCACCCACTGGAATGAAAAAACTAGAACGTGGTATAAGGCTCTAAATGATCTTGGAAAAAAATTGTGCCCCTACCCTTTTATTTGTGAACTCTGCTATGAAGTGGGTCATTTCAATTTTCAATGCTCAGGACATAATAATAATCTTTCTAATCCAATGAGTACTGCAAGCTTGTATTTTGATAACGCGATCACTGATAATCAACATGATGAACTTACATTGTTTTTGGGGTGTGAAGAGTTATCAAGAAAAACTTCTGTGGTAGACATGAGTGCTTTTGGTATGAATTGCGTCCTGCATGGGTGTCATCTTTATTGTGTTGATAATTGCCACGCGAATACTTACATACAAAATCTTATAAAAGATGATATTTTACCAAAATATGACATGACTAATATGAGTTTTCTTCTTATTAATGAAAAGGAGGAATCCTCCAAAGTTTCTTCTATTGTCTCTAACAATAAACCAGGGTATGTGGAGAAGCTTCCTTTCAAGCCTCTCCCTCGTAAAGAGAAGAAGAAGAAGAAGAAGAAGAAGAAGAAGAGGAGGAGTAGAAGGAGAGAGGAAACATTATCTTTCCCTAAGCATGTTGCTCCTATCATAGTTTTTGCCGATGAGTCTGAACTAGATGATGTTCCTATGCCTGTTACCTATATTAGTGATCATGATTGCGGAAATCACACTACTTTTGATATTGAAAATCTCTTTGGCACCAATTCTGAAAATGATAATATTAATAATTGTTGTGCTAAGTGCTATCCATGTTCCTTCCAATGATGATATGTTTAAAAATGAACACACTTGGGAAGATAGCTATTCTATTACTTATGATGATACTATACCTCCAATGTATGATGATTACAATGATGAATATGATATTTTCAGTCCACCTACTATTGAGGAGAAAATTAATAATGATTACAATATGCCTCCTATATTTGATGATTATGGTGATGAGAATAATAGTGATAGCTATTTTGTTGAATTTGTTCCCACTACAATTAATAAGAATGACTATGCTTATGTGGAGAGTAATAATTATTTTATGCATGTGGATCATGATAAGAATGTTTTATGTGATAGTTATATTGTTAATTTTGTTCATGATGCTACTGAAAGTTATTATGAGAGAGGGAAACATGGTCTTATTTATCTCAACAATATTAAGTTTCCCCTCTTTATGTTGAATTTTTTTAAGTTGCACTTGTTTTGCTTTCCTATGCTTGTTGCTTTATACTTTCATGACTTGTTTCTTTACAAGATTCCTATGCATAGGAAGTGGGTTAGACTTAAATGTGTTTGATTTTCTTCTTGATGCTCCCTTTTACTTCAATTCATATTTCTTATGTGAGCATCTTCTCAAACTATCAAGCCTAACTTAAAGGCGTTAAAAAAAGTACTTGTTGGGAGATAACCCAAGATTTTTATTAAGTCTTGGAAGTTATTACTTCAGTAATGACCTCTCCTTATCCTTTTTATTTGCTTTTTGTGCCAAGAGTGACCTCTAATGAGAGGGAAGTAAGATTTGGGGAGTTGCTGTCCCGAAACAGATTTTTGTGCTCCACCATAAAAATTCGTGAGGAATCTGTGTAAGTCGGATTGAGCTGATATTTTGTGAATAAATCCCCAAGTATGTTATATAACTTTCATTAGTTCAACACTTTTTGATTTGAGCAACATAAGGTCTTCGAAAAATCGGTTTATACCTGATGTTCTGTTTTGACAGATTTCTGCCATTATTTGCATTTGCTTCTTATTGATTCCTTTTTGGGTTCTTTTTGGGAAATTGAGATTTTTGAGGGAATTTATACAGTAGATTGTGTTTTTAGTGAAAGTTTTTCTGTTTTAAAACTAAACCCAAAGGTCTATTATCTTTTGAATACACTAATGTTTCTAATGAAGATTGTGTAAAGTTTTGTATAAAGAAAAAATTTCAGGTGTAGAGAGAGAATGATGTAATGAAATGAAGAATGGACAAAATCTCAAGCTTGGGGATGCTACCCCGGTGTCACTCGAAGAAATATCCAAGAGGTACAAGCGTCAAATCTTGTGGATGCCCAAGGCATCCCCTTCTTCATCAATAAAAATCTCAGGTCTTTCTAGACACTTCGTTTTTATTGTTTCATGCACAGTTGTGTTGTCCTTGGAGCGTATTAGTTTTCATTTGCTTAGTTTGCTTGAACAAAGTTGGTTGGATCCCATCACACTTCTTTTGGAGAGAGACACACTCTATTTTCATTGCCTAGAACACTCTACTTTTCATTCTTATTGTTTTGTGAGTGTTCTCTTTTGCTAGCAGTATGCTTAGCCTTAGTTGTCTTATGCTTTCATCTTAGAACTTTTTAGTTCTTATTTGTGGATTTGTGATACATTCTCACTGATCTTTATTGATTATTATCCTTGTGAGTTGTTTCAAATAAGTCGATTGGTGTTGGAAAGAGTAGAAAGTTTCATGATAAAGTGGTACAAAAGGGAGCTTGCTTTGACTGTGACTTAGACTTTATCATGTCATGCTAGATGTTGTTTTGACCTTATGATTAGTGATTATTGTTGTAGCATGACTTGTTCCAAAAAATTGATATTGCTTAATGTGCCTTGAAGGAATCATGCGTTGTTTTAGCATACAAAAGCATAGTATTGTGGTATTCACCTTTGATGCTTTGTTTGGGTTGACTTGGAACATGCTCACACCATGTTAGGACTATGAACAAGTCATCATAGCCTCTATGATCATGTAGTCCTTGACTTGTAGTACCACTCTATTCTTTGATTAGTAATGTTTTGTCGCTCTGCATGATTATGGCCATTATTGCTCTCTTAGTTGGTTGCTCCCAGTATTTTGCTAGCCTCCACTTGTATGAGTAAGTTATACTCATGCTTCCAACTCCCAAGAAACCAAGTTATTCCAAAGTGTCCACTATAAACTCCTAAGCATGGTGTGTTACACCATTCCAAGTATATTCTTGTTTTCAGCTATCTTCCAATTAAAAAGTATTTTGTTATGTGAAAACTTAGTGATTAAAGCCCTCACGAACTTGATGGCACACTTTTTATTCCTTGCCCCTAATAAACTTGAACCATTGTGTCATCTAAGTTGTATATGCTTGCACTTATACGTTGGAATTAGCAGAACCATGCTGTCATGGGTAACATTTTCAACATTGCACTTGTACTTTGTACAGAGTTGATATCATGCTCTTTTGTATATGGATGTCGCCATTGTTAAATAAAAAGGGAGTTTGTAAGTCCATGGAGTTATGTATTTTGTGTTTGATAAACGCCTGGGCCGATAGCCTAAGCCATGCCTAATCATGGTGGAAACTTGCAACATCACCATAATGAGCTATTTGTGAAGCATCCTCAATAAAAACCTATGCACATAGTAAATAAAAAGATCGTTGAGATGCTCATTGTCTGCTTGCCTTGTTATTTTGGTTATGGGATAGCTCATGTACCATGTGCAAGGGGTACCATGTTGGTGGTTCTCTATGATACGCATGTACTTACTATGACAAGAACTTACGGGCGACTGAAGTTGAGTAGCATGAGGTGTGGCCCTCGTATTCAAGGGACATGAGATTGCCAACTTATACTTTGTCAAGCATATACTCCATAGTTTGTTCACTTTAACCTTAATCACTTCAAGATGCTTATGATATGGGCAATGAGGGCTAAAAGCTAACAAGTACCATAATTTTTGGAAGCTCCTTTTGAAACTTGAAATCCCTGCTTCCCTTTATGAAGGGCCTTTCTTCCACCATTATATTGAGTCTCCACCTTCTACCTTTAGGCACCAGTTAAGATAGCATAGTTGCCATTCTTAGTTCTATGTGCATTGTCCCAAAACTTATTGATTGATATTGTTGATATTACTTGTTCTTGTGTTGTTTGTGTCTAGTCACTCTTATGAACTTTGAAGGTGTCCTATGCATCTATTTTCTACTCCATGAGGGACAAGCTGAATGCCACTATGCTATGTTTTCTATATGTGAAACAAACAAGCTTCTTTCAATGAATTGTTATTCATGATCTTTATTTGTAACCTTTCATGTTGCATGCATAGTTACTTTTTCTTATTGTTAGAACTTCTTCTTGCATGCTCATGTTTAGAGTACTTTGATGCCAGCTTTCAATGCTTGCAAATGGTTTGATCTTGATTTTGATGGTGCATGTCACCTCAAAAATTATTCTTTTTATCACTTACCTACTCGAGGTTGAGCAGGAGTTAAGCTTGGGGATGCTTGATACGTCGGAAACGTATCTATAATTTTTGATGTTCCATGATTGTTTAGTATCTACTTTGCTTTACTTTGTCCACACTTTGAGGTGTTTTTATATGTTTTCTGGTACTAACCTATTAACAAGTTGCCATAGTGCCAGTTGCCTATTTTCTTCTGTTTTTGGTTCCAAAAAAGGAAGAAAATAAATAATCTCGGATTTGGACGGGACAAAAACCGAAGTCATTATTTTACCCGACACAACACGGAACCACGAAGCAGAGATGGAGGAGGACACCAGGGTGGCCCACCCCCTAGGCGCAGGCCAGCATTGGTGGCGCCCACAGGGGGTGTGGGTCCCCTGGACCTCCACCGACCTTGCCCCCTGCGCCTATAAGAAGCCCCCAAGGACAAAACCCTAGAAGATCCAGAAAAAATCCACGAAAACCTCCGTAGCGCCGCCGCCACCGAATGGGAGATCTGGGGGAAAGAAAGTCTCTGTTTCGGCACCCTGCCGGGACGGGGAAGTGCCCTCGGAGCCATCTCCATCGATATCCACCACCATTGCTTATTCCCACGATGAGAAGGGAGTAGTTCTTCCTCGAGGCCAAGGGCTCTACCGGTAGCTATGTGTTCATCTCTCTCTCTCTATGCATGATCTTGTTGTGGTCATGAGCTTTGTAATCAAGTAGATCTACTCTGCTACTCAAGTGCTTCAATAGATCTCTACTCTCCCCATGTGTGTGAAAGTGACAGCGTGCATGCCATGGTGGCACTTAGGCTAGAGTTTACATAAATACTCATCGTGCTTTAATAGATCTATGCTTTTCCCCACGTGTGTGAAAATGACACCGTGCACACCATGTGTGGCACTTAAGCTAGGTTACATATATATTTATCATGAGTATGTTTTGAGTTGGTTGTATCTATGAAATTGTGGTGTTTGTTGGAACCATCTAGCGCTCAAGGTGACAGTGTGGGGTTATCTATATTGGGAAAGGCAGACTTTGAGGAGTGTTGTTATAGTCCTACCATGGATTAGAGTGTCCAACCTGAGAGTATTTTAGAGTAGTATCATGGAGAGAATATATTTATATGAGAGAGTGTTCACTAGTGAAAGTAGGATCCTGTAGCACCCCGGGTAAAAACCAATACTAGAAAATCGCTCGTTGTTTGTGCATCATCATGACTGCATGCATCTATTGCCAAAAACTATTTTTCAAAAAGCCTATTCTGTTTTCTATATTAGCCCTTCTTATTTCAAATTATAAAGCCGGCATTTTTCGAATCTTGATTTATCTAAAACTGTTTTCAAAATGTTTAACATCTTAAAATAAATAACATATGTTTATTTTAGGGGGAGCCTGCCAGCCAGACCAGTGGCCCAGCTGGCCAGCTACTACCCCAGCCCAAACAAAACCGGCCCAACCCCACACACCCAAACCCCAATCTCTACCTGTCCAAACCCTAACCATCCCTGTCCGTCCCTCACCGCACCCTGCCGCTGCCACTCCTAATCCAGCTCTTCATCACACACGCACCCGCGCCCAGCAAACACACACACACCACACCAAACCCATCCCCGGTCGCCACGCACGCCCCGCTTCCTGGCCCCACCACCCCGCGTCCCGCACCTGCTCCCCACGATCCTATCGCCCGCGACCCCCTCCTTGCTCGTCTCCTTCCCCAACCCGACACCGCCACCACCGCCGGCCTCCCTCGGTGCCACCGCCTCTCCCTGCCCCTCGTCCTCAACTTCGTGAGGCCGCCCCGCTCGATCTCCGTCCTCCTCCCTCGGTATCCGCCCAACCTCGTCGATGTCTCCTGTAGTGGAGCCAGGGCCACCGTCACACGCCTTCCTCTCCACCGCATCCATCTGCCGCCTGCGCCCCCTCCTCTCCCTCCACGGCCACGCCGACCACGTCCTCCGGCCGCCCCGCAGGCCTCCTCTACCCACCGCGCCGCCGGTTGCCTCCTCGAGGACCCACCTTCCCGTGCTCTCCACTTCATCCCTGTTCCGCTGTAGCCCGACCCGAGCGCCACCTCGCCCGCGTCCAGCCATGCTATGCCTTGCAGCGCCGTCCCATCGGCCTTCTCCGCCAAACCCCGCCACCCCTGCAGCTCGTCTCCACCTCGTTCCACCGCTGCTGTGCTACCTCTTGTGTCGTGACCGTCTCCAGGCGTTCCTCGTATGTCGCTGTCCGCAAGCCCCTGCTATCCTTGGACCTCCTTATCTCAGATAGCCTCATGTCCGTGCTGCTTGGTGGGCACCGTTTGCGTGCTAGCCCTGTAGGTGGTCTGTGCGGTCCAAGTTCTCCCGAGTTCTTCTCGATAAGATCTTCAGCGACACTCGGAGCACAAGACCGATATGAAGGAACCCGAAGGAATGGAGGCGAGGACTATATCAGGCAAGGTCATCCGGTGGCTCTGGAACGCCAAGTACTTCTACATGGAACCGAAGACCGCGGACGCCAAGTTCCTGGATTCCAAGGCATCAAGACCCCGTCCCCGGAGGCGAAGACCGATCCCCTACCCAGATCCGAACCCAAACCCCGCCGAGACCCCGAACCTCTGAACCCCAAGATCTTCGGAACCGAGATGTGTGACCCCTTTCTTTGGACCCTATTTTATAATATATGATATCTACTTGTTACATTAAACTGTTCATGTTTGCATGCATATTGTGGGTGTTTGGAGCTATTTCGAAGATTCACCTAAATTAAATATGGAGCGCACATGCGGGCGATTCTATTCTTATGGTGGCTCCATTGAAATTTGTGTAGCAAACGGATGCCATGTTTTGACTTCTTAAGACAACATTTAAATTGCGGGGTAGCTAAACAACTTGATCCACCTAATTAATTGCCGGGACCCCGGTTCCGCTTAATTTGGCTAATCGCATCGCATCTTTGCCATGTCATGCATCATACATGCATCATGCCCGATCTTCTGTCGTAGTATTAAATAGTGCATCCGGTGTTCTTCTAGTGCTTTGCTTCTTCACGGATTAGGCCGATGAGTTGATGCGAGTGTCGACCCGATCTTTGGATGAAACTCCAGCAATGTTTTCAGGTGAGCATTCTCCCCCTTTCTACCTATTTTACAGTTCTAGTCTTTATTTCCTCATGTTGATCTATTGCTATCTGTGTTGCGATGCTCTAGTTTTCGTACCCGTGATATCCCTTGCAGCCTTATATTGCCTTGGACACATCCTATTACCTGTTGTTTGGTAGATAGTTGGACTTGCGTGTCGTAGTTGCTTGCTCAAGTGCTCTTGCGTGTCGTCAAGTACCACAGCTGTTGGAAGACTGCCATATGCTTTATGTTGGAGATGATCATGGCTTTAATTACAGTTTAATAACTAAAATTGAAGTAGGTAAATAATGCAGAGGCACAGGTGGGCAATAGATGTTATTTGGTTTTTAACCGTCCACTTGTGTCCCGTAGGACCCCGAGTACTTGATACCTGTTCTTTGAATATTCACACTATTCGCATGTGGGACCATGAATCCCCCTAGCCAGAGCTTGAGTCATATTTATTTCTTGGGGCCACAAAGTAGTTTGGGGCTTTATCACTATCATGTACTTATGCCATGCTTTACTGCTTTATTTACGATTGCGCGTGGAGCGCCTGTACTGTTTAGGTAAGTGAAATGTTTTCGCGGTATCGACAAGCCCAGTCACACTTTCGGGTTCCCAGTAGTTTACAGCCATTGACACAAACCTCTGGGTCCGTCTCGGAGCCGGCCAACTTCGTCGCGGGTTGCTTAGTGGGGTGGCCCCCTGAAATTTATATGAATCTTAATTGCTCTGTCGTGATGCCTCGTTGGGTTTTTATTTGGTTTTTTCCCGAGGTTGATCGTGCGTGTGTTGCTATTTGTGCCCCCCTGCAGGGTAAAACTTTCTAAAAGTCGTGTCCGCGGTTATGGACGACTTGGAGCACAGTATCTCGATCATAGACAACTATAACTAAAGTAGAGCTATAAATTTGACTTTATAATGACTAGTAATCAGCTTCACTATAATGGAATGGCTAAATAAAAGTGCCAACAATTGCTGGTTTGGGTTGTCACCTGTTACCATTGCATCTGACTAGTAAGTATTGCAACTACAACGGAATGGCTAAATAAAAGTACCAACAACAGCTGGGATTTGGGATGCCTCATGCTATATGTATCTGACTAGTAAGTACTACAACTATAACAGAATGGTTAATTAAAACTGCCCACTGTTTATTATATCAGGATGACTCATGCTATCTATATCTGCCTAGTAATTCTCGCAACTATAACGAAATGAATAAAACTGCCAACTGTGTGAGTTCCTCGGTTGACTTTCTCGGTTGGTATCGAGGGGGAATACCAGGATAGGTATGTTTGGTGTTAGAATCAGGCTGGATCCGAATAGGTCTTTCTTATCCCTATCTGATAGCCGCCAGATGTATTGAGTCTCTATAGGTTTTTTAGTGCATGATGCGCTGCCGCTTCAGTCCACTATACCTATTTAGGCGAGGACCGCGGAATTCTAGTCTCGCCGTGTACAGGCCTCAGTACTGACCGCTCTCTTTTTTCCTTTGCCCTTTGTCGGCACCCCTTTTGTTTAAGCAGGTTTTGAGATCGACGTCGTTAGCAGGGTTACCCTTCCGGCTTGGCCTGGGCAGGGTTATGGACGCCACTGGTTATTCTTCAGGGCTCTTAGCCCCATTTGCATCTTGTCCGTAGTCGGATGTTGTATCATTTTCAAGTTGATTTGGATCTTGTGTTGTATATCTGTATTCTTGACTCATGGAGTCGTTGTTGTATATATTTGTTCTATGGGTTCCATCATGGACTATCGTGTAATGATATTACTTCGTTTTCCACCCGCACGCAAGTGCCTGGTGGGCGCCTTTGAATCGTTTCTATGCGGGTTTGGCGGGAATCACTGAAACTTGCATAGGGTCGATTCTGAGGGTGTTACAGATCCCTAGGCCTTGTTTCTAAGCATTGAAACACCGTTTGCATCTAGATCTGTTGCATGTTTGCTTGCTTTAGTCTTTACCTCACTCACACACGTTACCCCACGTCAACAACAAGTTAGAAGCTATTTTTTGGCACCGTTACCACTTGTATTTCACTATCTCTTCGCTGAACTAGTGCACCTATACACCTGCCGAGTGTATTGGGTGTGTTGGGGACACAAGAGACTTCTTGTATCTTGATTGCAGGATTGCTTGAGAGGGAATACCTTTGACCACCATCTCCCTGAGTTCGATAAACCTTGGGTAATCCACTTAAGGCAAACTTGCTGCTGTTCTACAAACCTCTGCACTTGGAGTCCCAAAAACTGTCTACAAGAATAGAAGTGCGTATACATCATTCTCCCCTCGTGATTCCGGCAGCACGACAGCGCGGTGTTCGAAGTAGAGGGAAGATCTTGAAGGGATTCGCCTAAGCCAGAGCAAGTTATGGTGGAGAATTAGGGTTTTTGGCAATCTAGGATTTAGAGGGCCAGAGAGGAGGAGGCATGGCCGGCGGCGGCTAGGGATGCGACGACGAGCCGGCAGCGGCGCGAGGCGGCGGCAGCGGCTTGGAGGCGGGGTGGTGGTGTTGTGTCGAGAGGGGAAGACCCTCCCCTCTATTTATGAGAGGGATGGCAACTTGGGAGAGGGGAGTTTGAATCCTTCCCCAACTCCCTTTCCTAGTTGGATTTTGGTGTAGGGAAATAAGGATTCTTTCCTTCTTCCACGAGGATACATTGTCCCAGTTTGACTTTTCAAACTTGCCTTTTGATTTTCAATTTCGGAGTTTGATTTTACTCTCTATTTGCATATACCTTTGACTTAGGACATGATGCAACCATTCCACTTAGTCATGACACATTCATGCACCCTTACCATTTCGGTCCGGTGAACCTTCTAGACCCTTCTAGAACCTCCCGAACTCCGGAATTGGACTTCCCTTATATGAATCTTATTCTCCGGACCATTCCGGATCTCCTCGTGATATCCCGGATCCCATCCGAGAATCCGAACAACATTCGGTCTCCCTACTTACATTCCATATCTACTAAACAACATCGAATCCTTAAGTGTGTCTCCCTACAGTTCGTGAATTATGAAGACATGACCGAGACTCTTCTTCGATCAATAACCAATAGATGAATCTAGAAATTCATATGGCTCCCACATATTTCTATGATTACTTTATGATCGATTGAACCACTTACATACGATACCAATTTCCCTTTGTCTCGCGATAGTTTACTCATTCGAGGTCTGATCGTCGGTATCTCTGCATACCTAGTTCAACCTCGTTACCGGTAAGTACTCTTTTCTTGTTCCCGTGATATGTGATCCCTTGTGAGCCAGTCACATGCTTGCAAGATAATTGGATGACATTCCACCGAGAGGGCCCAGAATATATCTATCCGTCATATGGATGGACAAATACCACTCTTGATCCATGTGCCTCAACACATACTTTCTGAACACTCAATGCCACCTTTATATCCACCCAGTTACGGTGTGGTGTTTGATGTCATCAAAGCATCCTTCCAGTGATGGTGATTAGCATGATATCATGGTCGAAGGAATTAGGTTACTATATATCAGAAAGCTTATAGCAAACAAACTATTGAAATGACTTGATCTTTATGCTACGCTTATCTATAGGAGTATGTCCATCATACCAATCTCCTAATGATATGATCTTGTTGTTAATAACATCTCAATGTTCATGATCAGAAAACCATGATCATCTATCAACCTGAAGGGTTTCGCAGCATAGTAAATCAAAATTTTCTACGGAAGCGAACAGAGGGAAAGCCAAGATCTAATCTAGGAGATGCAAACAACGAGAGAGATTGGATTAGATCTTCATACCCTTGAAGATTCGCACAGTGGAACGTTCGTCGGAACGTGGGTGATGTAGTCGTACTCGCTTCTCCTCCTCGCGATCCGATCCGATCTAGCACCACAAGTGGCGGTGCCTCCGTGAGATGCACACGTGCGGCACCTCGACGTCTCCTCCTTCCTCGGACCAGCAAGTATGGTGGAGAGATAGATTGGATCTACAACACGACGGCGTGGTGTATATGGTGGAGAATTTCTGCAGCAGGGCTTCGCCTACAAACAGTCGGGAGGGAGAGAGGAGGGCAGCAGGGCAACTAGGGTTTGGAGGAAGGTGTATGTTGGGGGAGGGGGCGCACCAGCCCTCTATATATAGAGGGGGGGTGCGGCCAGCCCTTTCCCATCCTCCAAGCCTATCTCTAGTTTAAACGATTTAAACTTATCCCTTATCTAGAAACCCTATCTCTAGTTTAAACGAGTTTAAACTTATCTAGGATCGGCTGGGCCCTATGGGGCCTTGTGCCCCTGGCCCAATGCGGCCAGGACACTCCCTCATAGGCCCATGCCCCCTCCCGGAAGGTGGGACCACGTTGGCCCCCTTCTGGAAGGTTCTAGAAGCTTCCGGTACAATACCGATTAATCCGGAACAATTCCGAACTCCAAAAACTGCACTGCCTTATATGAATCTTATTCTCCGGACCATTCCGGAACCTCTCGTGATGTCCCGGATCCCATCCGAGACTCCGAACAAAAATTCATAAACCAAGTATCCAATCTATCCTAGCGTCGAGACATGTTAAGTGTGTGACCCTGCGGGTTCGAGAATATGCAGACATGATCTTCTATCAATAATCAACAGCGGGGTCTGGGCACCCATATTGACTCCCACACATTCATCGATGATCATATCGGATGAACCACGATGCTAGGATTCAATCAATCCCATATATATATTCCCTTCGTCTCGCGATATTTTACTTGCCTGAGATTCGATCGTCGGTACCGTCATACCTAGTTCAATCTCGTTCACAGCAAGTACTTTACTCGTTTCGCAATACGATATCACTTTGTGATTAACTCCTTAACCACATGCTTGCAAGCGGTGTTGATATCGATTACCGAGTGGGCCCGAAGTATATTTCTCCGACTTGGGAGGGACAAATCCCATCTCGATACATACAACCCAACAGATACTTTCCGATCACCTGAGAGACACCTTTATGATCACCCTCTCATAGGATGACGTTTGATGACCTCAAAGCTTTCTTCCGATACCAGGGAGTTGCATTATCTCATGGTCTAAGGAATACAATATTTGACATAGGAAAAGATTCGCAAAGATGAACACAATGACACGATCTAATTGCTTCGCTTAGTTTGGGTCTGTTCATCATATCATTCTCCCAATGATATGATCTCATTATCAATTGACAACTCATGTCTATGGTTAGGAAACCTTAACCATCATTGATCAATGAGCTAGTCCATAGAGGCGTACTAGGGACACGGTGTTGTTCACAAACCACACAAGTATTAATGTTTCCGCTTAATACAATTCTAGCATGGAATATAAACTTTATCATGAACAAGAATTATAATAACATCTTTATTATTGCCTCTAGGGCATAATTCCAACAGTCTCCCACTTGCACTAGAGTCAATAATCTAGTTTACATTTGGCAACAATCTCACACCCATGGCACTAGGTGCTGATCATGTTTTACACGTGGAAGAGGTTTAGTCAATGGATCTACGACATTCAGATCTGTATGTACTTTGCTGATCTTCAGATCTCCATCTGCTATATAATCTCGGATTATATGAAACTTGCGGTTGATATGCTTGGTCTTTGGATGATATCTTGGTTCCTTAGCGAGTGCTATGGCGCCAGTGTTGTCACACAATATCTCCAGTGGGTCCAATGCACTTGGAACCACGCCAAGCTCAGTGATGAAGTTTCTGATCCAAACTCCTTCACTTGACGCTTCTGCAGCAACCATGTATTCCGCTTCTACTATAGATCCCGCGACCATGCTTTGCTTGCAGCTTCTCCAGCTCACAGCTCCTCCATTCAAAATATACACGTATCCTGTCTGAGATTTAGCATCATCCTTGTCGGTGTCGAAACTAGCATCGACGTAACCTTTTACGACGAGCTGTTCATCACCCCCATAGACTAAGAACATTTCTTTAGTCCTATTTAGGTACCTTAGGATGTTCTTCACGGCTGTCCAGTGTTCCACTCCTGGATCACTTTGATATCTGCTCGTCAAACTAAGAACATTGGACAACATCCGGTCTAGTACACAGCATGGCATACATGATGGAACCTATGGCCGAGGCATAAGGCACTTTGCTCATAGCTTCCCTATCATTTACCGTAGCTGGACACTGAGCCTTGCTCAATATCTTACCTGACAACATAGGCACTGAACCTTTCAATGCCTTATCCATTCTGAACCTTTTCAGAACTTTGTCTAGGTATGTACTCTGGCTTAAAGCTATCAAGCGTCTTTGTCTATCTCTATAGATTTTGATGCCCAATATATAAGCAGCTTCACCTAGGTCTTTCATTGAAAAACACTTGTTCAAATAACTCTTCACATCGTTAAGCATGTCGATGTCATTTCCAATAATCAATATGTCATCCACATATAGTACCAGAAACGTCACCGAGCTCCCACTCACTTTCTTGTAGATGCAAGCTTCGTAGCAATTTGGAACAAATCCAAAGCTCTTGATTACTTGATCAAAACGAAGGTTCCAACTCCGAGATGCTTGCTTCAGTCCATAAATGGAACACTGAAGTTTGCATACTTTATCAGCATCCTTAGGATCGACAAAACCTTCGGGTTGCATCATATACAACTCTTCATCAATGTTGCCATTGAGGAAAGCAGTCTTGACATCCATTTGCCATATTTCATAATCATGAAACGCAGCAATTGCTAATAAAATCCGAATGGACTTAAACAACGCTACGGGAGAGAAAGTCTCATTGTAGTC
Source organism: Avena sativa (assembly GCA_916181665.1). Lineage (NCBI taxonomy): Eukaryota > Viridiplantae > Streptophyta > Magnoliopsida > Poales > Poaceae > Avena > Avena sativa. The sequence goes on from OV702297.1 coordinate 20,804,480, forward strand.
AACACCTTGAACTTGTCGAAAACCTTTTGCAACAAGCCGTGCTTTATAGATGGTAACATTACCATCCGCGTCCGTTTTCTTCTTGAAGATCCATTTGCACTCAACGGCCTTTCGGTCGCTAGGAGGGTCCACCAAAGTCCATACTTGGTTTTCGCTCATGGATCCCAATTTGGATTTCATGGCTTCTAGCCATTTCTCAGAGTCTGGGCTCATCATCGCTTCCTCATAGTTCGTAGGTTCACTGTCTTCTACTAACAAGACAGTCAAGACAGGGTTGCCGTACCACTCAGGAGGGGCACGCGACCTTGTTGACCTGCGATGTTTAGTAGCAGCATCGTTCGAAGCTTCATGATCCTTGTCATTAGCTTCCTCTATTGTTGGTGCAGGCGGCACTGGAACAATTTCAGGTGCTGCGCTACTCTCCAATTCAAGAGAAGGTTCAATAACCTCGTCTAGCTCTACTTTCCTCCCACTCACTTCTTTCGAGAGAAACTCCTTCTCAAGAAAGGAACCGTTCTTTGCGACAAACACTTTGCCTTCGGTTATGTGATAGAAGGTATACCCAATAGTTTCCTTAGGGTATCCTATGAAGACGCATTTCTCCGCTTTGGGTTCGAGCTTGTCCGGCATCAACTTCTTGACGTAAGCTTCGCATCCCCAAACTTTAAGAAACGACAACTTAGGTTTAGCACCAAACCACAGTTCATACGGTGTCGTCTCAACGGATTTAGATGGAGCCCTATTTAAAGTGAATGCAGCGGTTTCTAATGCATAACCCCAAAATGATAACGGTAAATCAGTAAGAGACATCATCGATCGGACCATATCTAATAGGGTTCGATTCCGGCGTTCAGGCACACCATTGCGCTGTGGTGTTCCGGTTGGCGTGAGTTGTGAAACGATTCCACTTGCTTTGAGATGCGTGAGAAAATCATAACTCAAATATTCGCCCCCATGATCGGATCGTAGAAACTTAATCTTTCTGTTATGATGGTTCTCTACTTCATTCTGAAATTCTTTGAACTTTTCAAACGTTTCAGATTTATGTTTCATTAAATAGATATACCCATATCTACTTAAGTCATCGGTAAAAGTGAGAAAATAGCGATATCCACCGCACGTCGAAACACTCATCGGTCTGCATACATCGGTATGTATGATTTCCAACAAGTCCGTTGCTCGCTCCATCATACCGGAGAACGGGGTTTTGATCATCTTGCCCATGAGGCATGGTTCGCATGTGTCAAATGATTCAAAATCAAGAGACTCCAAAAGTCCATCAGAATGGAGTTTCTTCATGCGCTTTACACCAATATGACCTAGACGACAGTGCCACAAATAAGTAGTATTATCATTATCTACTTTGCATCTCTTAGCCTCAATGTTATGGATGTGTGTTTCATCCCTTTCGAGATTTAGAAGAAATAAACCATTCACAAGAGGTGCATGACCATAAAAGATGTTACTCATATAAATAGAACAACCATTATTCTCCGATTTAAATGAATAACCGTCTTGCAATAAACACGATCCTGAAATAATGTTCATGCTCAACGCAGGCACACAATAACATTTATTAAGGTTTAAAACTAATCCCGAAGGTAAAACTAAGGAGAGCGTGCCGACGACCATCACATCAACTCTTGATCCGTTGCCAACGCGCATCGTCACCTCATCCCTCGCAAGCCGCCGTCTATTCCGTAGCTCCTGTTTCGAGTTACAAATATTAGCAACTGAACCAGTATCAAATACCCAGGCACTACAACGAGGGCTAGTAAGGAAAACATCAATAACATGTATATCAAATATACCTTTGATGGTGCCAGCCTTCTTGTCCGCTAAGTACTTCGGACAGTTGCGCTTCCAGTGACCCTTGTCCTTGCAATAGAAGCACTTAGTGTCCGGCTTAGGACCAGACTTGAGATTCTTCTCAGCAGGGGCAACGCGCTTGCCGTCGCCTTTCTTGAAGGGCTTCTTTGCACCTTTACCTTTCTTAAAGGAGGGCTTGTTGACCATCAACACATGATTATCCTTTTTGATGTCCACCTCCGCAGCCTTCAGCTTTGCGAAGAGCTCGGTGATCGTATCAGTGGAACCAATCTGATTGTGAGTCACTACAAAACTTTTGTAGCTGGGAGGGAGTGATTGCAGAACCCTGTCAATCTTGAGCTCCTCTGGAATCTTGCAGTCCAGTTGCTCAAGGCGTTGAGTGTAGCCCGACATCTTAATGGCGTGCTCACTAACGGAACTCCCTTCCTCCATCTTGCAGTTAAAGAACTTCTCAGAGATCTCATATCTCTCAGAACGGGCCTGAGTCTGAAACATGGTTTTCAGCTCCTCGAGAATCTCAAAGGGCCCGGGATAGTTTTCAAAACGATTTTGAAGTTCCGGTTCCATAGCAAACAACATGGTGCTCTTAATCACACCATAATCTTCTTTGCGCGACTGATAGACAGCTTTCTCATCAGCCGGCGCAGTTGCAGCAGGGGGGTCACCTAACGCTTTCCCAAGGACATAGTCCTTTTGTCCGCCAGACAGAATGATTCTAAGATTGCGGAACCAGTTGGTGAAGTTAGACCCATTGTTTCTAAGCTTTTCTTTCTCAGCAAAAACGTTGAAGTTGAAGTTGGACTTGGCCATGTGATCTACAGTATTTGCAAGTACAATTTAGACTATGTTCATGATAAATAGTTCAACTTAATCAAATTACTAGATGAACTCCCACTAAATTCAACATCCCTCAAGTTGTTTAGTGAACATGATCCAAATTCACCACACCTAATCCGATCTTCACGAGAAGAGATGTGGCTTCAATGGTGGACAACGAAGTGTCGATCATATCATTCATATGACTCGTGCTTAACCTTTCGGTTCGTGTGTTCTGAGGCCATGGCTGTACATGCTAGGCTCGTCAAGTTAGACCCAAGTATTTCCGCGTGTGCAAAACTGGCTTGCACCCGTTGTATGTGAGCGTAGAGTCTATAGCACCCGATCATCACGTGATGCTTGGACACGACGAACTTTCGCAACGGTGCATACTTGGGGAGAACACAGTTTTTATCTTGATCTTTAAGTGAGGAATCATCTTATAATGCTACCATCGCGATCTAAGCATGATAAGATACATAAAAGGATAAACATCACATGCATATAACTTTATGTGACATGGTATAGCCAATCTTCGCGCAATGATCTCCATCTTGTGCGTTCCGGCATGATCTCCATCACTCCACCATGATTGCCTCCACCACGAATAGCAACTACAACTATTGCTAACTACTTAGCGATAAAGTAAAGCAATTACATGGCGTATAAGAAGTTGAATCGCATGCCATACACAATTATAAAGACAACCATATGGCTCCCTGCAAAACATGCAAGTCGTGAAACATTACAAAACATGATCATCGCATACAATATACACATCACATCTTGGGCCATACCATATCACAGAAAACACTCCCTGCAAAAACAAGTTAGACGCCTCTACTTTGTTGTTGCATGTTTTACGTGGCTTATGGGAGTAGATGCTAAGAACGATTCTTACCTACGGAAAGCCACAACGGTGATATTATGGTTGCCAAACTCCGGTGTTAATCCCATGACAACTATAGTGAGAGAAACTGACATCCACTAGCCGCATGTGTGGTACAAGCCACACGTTAAGTGCGGAGCCGGTCTCGCGAACGACGTCGCGTAAGGTTGGCCTGGACCGCTTCAATCTCACTATCCCGCGCCATAAGAAGAACACAAACAAGAGGCTTGCAACAGAAAACATCAACGCCCGCAACAACCATGTTGCGTTCTACTCGTGAAACACATCTACGCATAGATCTAGCTCTGAAACCACTGAAGGGTTTCGCAGCATAGTAAATCAAAATTTTCTACAGAAGCGAACAGAGGGAAAGCCAAGATCTAATCTAGGAGATGCAAACAACGAGAGAGATTGGATTAGATCTTCATACCCTTGAAGATTCGCACAGCGGAACGTTCGTCGGAACGTGGGTGATGTAGTCGTACTCGCTTCTCCTCCTCGCGATCCGATCCGATCTAGCACCACAAGTGGCGGTGCCTCCGTGAGATGCACACGTGCGGCACCTCGACGTCTCCTCCTTCCTCGGACCAGCAAGTATGGTGGAGAGATAGATTGGATCTATAACACGACGGCGTGGTGTATATGGTGGAGAATTTCTGCAGCAGGGCTTCGCCTACAAACAGTCGGGAGGGAGAGAGGAGGGCAGCAGGGCAACTAGGGTTTGGAGGAAGGTGTAGGTTGGGGGAGGGGGCGCACCAGCCCTCTATATATAGAGGGGGGGTGCGGCCAGCCCTTGCCCATCCTCCAAGCCTATCTCTAGTTTAAACGATTTAAACTTATCCCTTATCTAGAAACCCTATCTCTAGTTTAAACGAGTTTAAACTTATCTAGGATCGGCTGGGCCCTATGGGGCCTTGTGCCCCTGGCCCAATGCGTTCAGGACACTCCCTCATAGGCCCATGCCCCCTCCCGGAAGGTGGGACCACGTTGGCCCCCTTCCGGAAGGTTCTAGAAGCTTCCGGTACAATACCGATTAATCCGGAACAATTCCGAACTCCAAAAACTGCACTGCCTTATATGAATCTTATTCTCCGGACCATTACGGAACCTCTCGTGATGTCCCGGATCCCATCCGAGACTCCGAACAAAAATTCATAAACCAAGTATCCAATCTATCCTAGCGTCGAGACACGTTAAGTGTGTGACCCTGCGGGTTCGAGAATATGCAGACATGATCTTCTATCAATAATCAACAGCGGGGTCTGGGCACCCATATTGACTCCCACACATTCATCGATGATCATATCGTATGAACCACGATGCCAGGATTCAATCAATCCCATATATATATTCCCTTCGTCTCGCGATATTTTACTTGCCCGAGATTTGATCGTCGGTACCGTCATACCTAGTTCAATCTCGTTCACAGCAAGTACTTTACTCGTTCCGCAATCCGATATCACTTTGTGATTAACTCCTTAACCACATGCTTGCAAGCGGTGTTGATATCTATTACCGAGTGGGCCCGAAGTATATCTCTTCGACTTGGGAGGGACAAATCCCATCTCGATACATACAACCCAACAGATACTTTCCGATCACCTGAGAGACACCTTTATGATCACCCTCTCATAGGATGACGTTTGATGACCTCAAAGCTTTCTTCCGATACCAGGGAGTTGCATTATCTCATGGTCTAAGGAATACAATATTTGACATAGGAAAAGCTTCGCAAAGATGAACACAATGACACGATCTAATTGCTTCGCTTAGTTTGGGTCTGTTCATCATATCATTCTCCCAATGATATGATCTCATTATCAATTGACAACTCATGTCTATGGTTAGGAAACCTTAACCATCATTGATCAATGAGCTAGTCCATAGAGGCGTACTAGGGACACGGTGTTGTTCACAAACCACACAAGTATTAATGTTTCCGCTTAATACAATTCTAGCATGGAATATAAACTTTATCATGAACAAGAATTATAATAACATCTTTATTATTGCCTCTAGGGCATAATTCCAACACAACCAACAAGGTAGTATTATAAAGAGGCTTTACTAGGGACTCTAATTTTGTTTACAAATCACACAAGTATTAATGTTTCCGGTTAATATTATTATAGCATGAATGTAAACATTTATCATAAACACAAAGATATAATAATAAATACTTTTATTATTGCCTCTAGGGCATATCTCCAACACCTAAGTGAATAGGATTTTAAAATTATTACGGTTTAGGCTCAAATAAATGTGGAATAAAACTAACGTTTAATTTATTGAGCATAAAACCTAACCACTAGGTTCACCTAAGTGCACCAACAACCTATTCTAAGCAATACAAGCAACAAGGTGATAGCAAAATATAATACTTCAAGCACGAAGGCTATCATAAGGTAAATTGCATAAGTAAAGGGCTCAGTTGGGGGATAACCGATGGACGCGGAGACGAAGATTATTATCCTGAAGAAGCTACGTCTCTGTTGGAGAGGTGCGGCGACGCAATGCTCTCTGAACGCCACAAATGGCTCACCTCGGGGTGTGGTGACTCGATGCTCATCCAATGCCACACAAGGCCTCACCCTGGATGCGAAGGCACGCAACTCACCGATGCCACAAAAGGCTCACCCTATTCTCCCGTGAGCTCGCCACAAAGTCCTACTCACGATCCACCAAGGGACACTTAAGGGCAGTCACCAAAACCCGTACAAGGTTGGGGATATCTCCACAACTCAATTGGAGGCTCCCAACAACAAAGCCACAAAAGTCTACAACGCCACAAAAGGCCAGCAAAGCCACAAAAGGCTACAAGACCACAAAAGACCAACAATCCAACCACAGAACTGTCTAGGGTTCCAAGAACCCAAGAGTAACAAGCCCACAAGCTTGTACTCGCCAAATCTCCATGGAGAACTCAAACCTATGCACCAAATGCAAGGGCAAAAGTCCTTCTCTCCCAAATTCCAACAAAGCTACAAAAGCTATTGGGGGAATAAGGTAGGAGGAACACAAGAGGAGAACACAAAACTCTCCAAGATCTAGATCCCAATGATTCCTTCACAAAGAAGGTATTTGGCTTGGGGATTGTAGATCTAGATCTCCTCTCTCAAATCCCTCAAAAAGATGCAAGAATCATAGGAAGGGAAAGGGGAGAGGGAAATTTTCAAGGTAAACAATGGAGGAGAGAGAGAGAAAGCCAAGAACCAAGAAAAGAGCTAGTCCCCATGAAGGGGAAGAGGAGAACCTTTTAAAGGGCTCCCAGATATGCCCGTTATGGGCATTCATGACCCTGGACGGAACTTCCGGTGGGAGGCCAGAAATTCCGGTGGCACTCAGCCAACGGTCAGAAAACTACGATGCGAAAGACAGAAAAAAGAGACGGGCCGGAACTTCCGCCAGTTCACCGAAACTTCCGGTGGGAGCGAAACTACTGGTGGAAATTCTGACCGAAGTTTTGTCAAATAGAGCACATAAAACACAGAGGTTACAGTACATGAGCGGAATGAGAGCCAGATTTTCAACCGGAACTTTCGGCGGCAACTAGGACCGAGCGGAATTTTCGGTGCAACTTCTGATCCAAACTCTATCTAATACAACAAACCAGATAGAGATAATACAGTACGTGAGCGGAATAAGAAACGGATCTTCGACCGGAACTACCGGTGGCAAAATGCCCTAGTGGTGTTACCGGTGGGTAGCCGGAACTTCCGGTCAGTAAAACTTCAGAAACCAAAACTGCAATAACTTTTTCGTCCGAACTCCAAACAAGATGAAACCAATTTTGTTGGAAAGATAACGACATGTAGAAATATCGGGTATCACCAACGTAGAATATACCATGAATATATATGTGATGTATCTACCAAGGTGTGGAGCTGAAAAACTCACAAGATCAACAAACACAATAAGATATGCAAGGAAAATCCTTATTTGATGAATTAGAGCTTGTTATGATGATAACCACAAGCTCTAGATCCTCTCATGGACGAGAACCAACTAACAACCAATAAAGATGATGCTATGAATGCAAAGGTTTGAGCTCTCTCCGAACGATGCGATCGAGGCACCCGCTTGAGAGCCCCTCTTGGTAGTACGGCTATCTATCCTAAACCTGGTATCCCAACTAACAACACGAGAACGGCAAAAGAGAAGCCATATCAAGATCATACCTTTGCCTTGAGAAATCCACTTAAACTTGATGTAGACCGTCTTGTTCTTATCAAGTGGGAACACCTTTCTTGTTTGCTCTTGCTTGATGAAGACTTGCAAATTGCTCCCCCATAATCAACGGGGAGGCCTCTTCTTTGAACTTATCTTCATCACTCCATGATCACGAGGATGGCAAGCCTTAAGCATGATATCTTTTTAAGACGGCGCATCTTGAGCTTGCCCTTTTTCATCTCTTCTTGAGATTGATCCATCTTGGTGCAACTATTTGCACTTGTCTTGATCAACCTTCAAGCATTTTTTCTTCATGATTCCAATGGGCACAAAGCCCTTGGAAATTTCTTCAACTTACAACCTTGAGACCAACACATGGCCTAAGAGATGTCAATGGACAAACCTACAAGAGAAACTCAATTTACATATTAGTCCATAGAGATTGTCATCAATTACCAAAACCACACATGGGGAATATATGACCTTTCACCAAGGATATGATGGGCAAGCTCAAAAAATGCAGTTGTCCACATCGGGTATTATCCCCCAATATGGTGCAATCTTTGGAGCCACGTCAAAGTCCTCCACCAGCATTCCTAAGCTGCAAGTTTACTTCATCTCATCTACATACCAATCTTGTGATTTATTCAATTAATCCGATGTATCTTTTAGATCCACGGTGATGTCGTCGGTGTATGACCCGCAGGAGAGGTCACTCACATGGCGTAGATCCTCGAGACACTAAGGTAATCCCTCCTCTCTAGTAATAGACATGCATGTAGGGACTCCGGTACCATGTGTAGAGAAGAAGGGTGTGCTGAATAGAGAGCCTAGAATTTTTATTTTTATTTTTTAGATCTCCCTTCTTTTTGGAGTTAGTCACGTGTAAAGAGTAGGGCTAAAACCCTTTATCGGGAAGATTTTTCTGATTAGCAAAGAAGTCGAACACAAGGACTAAATCCTTGAAAAAGGTGATTGTAGTGTGATGTGATATAATAAAATGGATTTCTATCTGAATGAAGAATAGACAACATGATTTTGACAATGGATTATGTATAACTTATGTGTCATAAGAGATCTTCCTGACAAGGCAAATTATTTCGCCGCGCCCTATCTTTTCACGACACTAATCGTTAATTTCTGATCCGGTGTTTATCTATTGAGGCACATCGTTCAGATGGCGCTAACAAGATCGCACGAAAGATCTATGTGCCGAGACAAGAAAAATGTCATGCATATATCATCCGGACGCAGTTATCTCTATCGTATTTTAGGTGTTGTCGTAGCACGAGCTCCGTGACTAAGTGTGTGTCTCAGCATTTAAAACCGCCAATGCACGCCAACGCTCTTGTAGTCAGGGCCTCCGAACTATAGGTTGAAAGAACACCATCCATGACATAGGGAGAGGACGCCTCTTCTAAAATAGATCATGGTGGTGAGTCGTGGCCACCATGTGTGGATCTCTGCTATGTAGCTCCAAACTTCCATGCGACCATTTGGAACCATCGACAGCGTCCACTTGCCTCCTCCCTGCCAACACTAGGCCAACAAAGAAGAAGAAATCCAATGCCGCCACCGACCCACCCTAGGTTGTTAGCTCGAGGATGGGCATTATTGAAGGAGTCCATGTTGGATAGTTCCTCCACCATCCTCTGCTTCGACCACCAGAGCACCTTGGCGAGGAGAAGAGCTTCCAGGTAGCACTGGATGTGATCTAGAGGATCTAGTGCTATCCCATCTACCGGCATATAGCCAAATACCAACATCATGCTGAAAACAAAGTCTAAATTACCATTATAGCAGCGTTGTGTATCCCCTTCCATGCGCCCGATAACACCGCCGGAGAGGAGAGTGGAGGGAGCCAGGATTTCTTTGTCGACTCTCAAGAAAGTGAGCGATGGAGGCGAGAGGGAAGGGAGATGAAAAGAGAAGGACACACCTGTTGTTATATGTTGATCCAAATTCAATAAAGTAAAGTCTATCTTATGACGAGCGGAGCAAGGTCCATCGTCGGAGGCTTGGGTCGAGTGGATGGGTTAGCCCATTCTCGGAGGCTTGGGCCGGAGCCCAGGTTCCAATCTAGGGATGTTGTGCGCTTGCCCAAACAAAATAAGGCGGTACGTGTCAAGTGGGTCTTCAAGATAAAGGAAGGTTTGTCTCCTAAAAAGCCTTCAACGTACAAGGCAAGGTTAGTAGCAAAAGGGTTCAGCCAAATTTCAGGTATTGATTACAATGATGTGTTCTCCCTAGTTTTAAAGCATAGTTCCATTCACACTTTCTTTAGTATTGTGGCTATGCGTGATCTTGATCTTGAGCAGTTAGATGTCAAGACTGCTTTTATGCATGGAAAGCTTGATGAGAAAATAAACATGGACCAACCAGAAGGGTTCATAGTGCCTGGTAAAGAGGATTTTGTGTGCAAATTAAAGAAGTATCTTTATGGCTTAAAGCAATCTCACCAAGACAATGGTATAAAAGGTTTGATTCATTTATGATTTCACATGGCTTTGAGAGGTTTAAATATGATAGTTGTGTTTATATTAAGTTTGTTGATGGATCACCTATATACTTGCTGCTATATGTTGATGATATGTTAATTGCTGCCAAGACCATGAAAGAGATCACTACTCTGAAGGCACACCTAAGTAGTGAGTTTGACATGAAGGATCTTGGTGCTGCTAAGAAGATCTTAGGGTATGGAGATTACCCGAGAGAAAATCTGGTTTGTTATTTCTTAGTCAGCAAAGTTATATTAAGAAAGTTCTCCATCGTTTTAATATGGATGGTGCCAAGTTAGTTAGTACTCCTATTTCTTCTCATTTTAAATTGTCATTTTCACGATGTCCTACTGCTAATGAAGAGTTTGAGTACATGTCAAAGGTGCCATATTCTAGTGCTATTAGTTATTTAATGTATGCCATAGTTTGTTCTCATCTTGATTTATCATATGCTATAAGTTGATAAGTAGATACTTGGCTAATCTTGGTAAAGAACATTGGAAGGACGTTCAGTGGGTTTTCAAGTACCTTCTTGGTAGGACCGGTGATGGACTCATTATCTATGTGGATTTAGATTTTGCTGCCGATTTGGATAAGAGAATATCCCTCACATCTTATGTGTTTAATGTTGGTAGTTGTGCTGTTAGCTGGAAGGCTACATTGCAGGCTGTTGTTGCACAATCTACTATTGAGACTGAATACATGGTTATTGAAGCTTGCAAAGAATCTATTTGGTTGAAAGGTTTGTTTGCTGAGCTTTATGGAGATGATTCTTGCATTACTTTGTTATGTGATAGTCAAAGTGCCATATACCTTACAAAAGATCACATGTTCCATGAGAGAACTAAGAACATTGATGTCAAGTACCATTTTGTTAAGAGACGTTGTTGCTCAACGTAAATTGAAGGTATGCAAGATCAGCACTCATGATAATCCTGCTGATATGATGAATAAACATGTTCTTGTTGCTAAGTTTGAGCTTTGCTCGAACTTAGTTTGTTTAACTAATTAGCCCAAGTGGCTATGGGCACCAAAAGTATTTGCTTTGTTTTGTTCAAGGAGATGATTGTTGTTGATGCTACAATAAGGAATCTGTCTCAAGGTGATGTTTGTTATATGTTGATCCAAATTCTTGTTGGAGATATGACCTAGAGACAATAATAAAAGTAGTTATTATTATATCTTTGTGTTTATGATAAATGTTTACATTCATTCTATAATTGTATTAACCGAAAACATTAATACTTGTGTGATTTGTAAACTTGTTAGAGTCCCTAGTATAACCTCTTTATAATACTATCTTGTTGGTTGATAGATGATCATGGTTTCCTGATCATGAACATTGAGATGTTATTAACAACAAGATCATATCATTAGGAGAATGGTATGATGGACATACTCCTATAGATAAGCGTAGCATAAATATCAAGTCATTTCAATAGTTCATTTGCTATAAGCTTTCAGATACATAGTAACCTAATTCCTTCGACCATGAGATCATGATAATCACCATCAGCGGATGGATGCTTTGATGACATCAAACACCACTTTGTAACTGGGTGGTTATAAAGGTGGCATTGAGTGTTCAGAAAGTGTGTGTTGAGGCACATGGATCAAGAGTGAGATTTGTCCATCCATATGACAAATAGATATACTCTAGGCCCTCTTGGTGGAATTTCATCCAATTATCTTGCAAGCATGTGACTGGCTCACAAGGGATCATATATCACATGAACGAGTAAAGAGTACTTATCAGTAACGAGGTTGAACTAGTTATGCAGAGATACCGATGATCAGACCTCAGATAAGTAAAATATCACGAGACAAAGGGAAATTGGTATCGTATGTAAATGGTTCATTCGATCACAAATTAATCATAGAAATATGTGGGAGCCATATGAATTTCTAGATTCCTCTATTGGTTATTGATCGGAGAAAAGTCCCCGGTCATGTCTGCATAATTCATAAATCGTAGGGAGACACACTTAATGATTCGATGTTGTTTAGTAGATATGAAATGTGAGTAAAAAGACCGAATGTTGTTCGGAGTCTCGGATGGGATCCGGGATATCACGAGGTGATCCGAAATGGTCCGGAGAATAAGATTCATATAAGGAAAGTCCAATTCTGGAGTTCGAGAATTCCAGTGTTTTCACCGGAATGATCTAGAAGGGTCTAGAAGGTTCACCGATCCGAAAGGGAAAGGGTACATGAATGTGTCATGACAAAGTGGAATGGTTGCATCATGTCCTAGGTCAATGGGCTGTGCAAATAAAAGAGAGAAATCAAACTCCAAAATTGAAAGTCAAAAGGCAAGTTTGAAAAGTCAAACTAGGACAATGTTTCCTGGTGGAGGGAGGAGAGGAAACCTCCTCTGTCTCCACCGCGCGCCAAGAAGGAGAGGGAGTTGGGGGAGGATTCGACCTCCCCTCCCCTAGCCGCCCCTCCCTCTCATAAATAGAGGGGAGGGGGCTGCCCCTCTAGCCCACAACAAACCCTAGCCCCACAAGCCGCCGCCGGCCCCACCTCCTCCTCTTCGGCCTCTAAACCCGACACCGGAGAACCCCTCTACTCCACCTACCCGCTCCGGCTTAAGGCGAAGCCCTGCGGGGGCTCCCCTCTAAACTCTAACACCACGCCGTCGTGCTGCCGAAATCGCGAGGAGAGAGCTACAACCTCCGCTGCCTGCCGAAACAAGGGAGAGGAAGGTCTTCATCGAGTACCGAACGTATGATCGACTATGGGAGCGCTACCGGAACGCGGCGCAGGAAGGATCGTCTACGCGATCTTGAGATCGGCAAGTGAACGACTACATCACCCACGAGAATCTGCTCTCGTTAACCGCTTTGGAATCTTCGAGGGTGAGTACTCTATCGACTCGTTGCTATAATCTAGTAGATATATTTTGGCTTGTGTGTGTTAATGCGGTAGATTTTTTTTGTTTTACATGCTACGAACCCTTATAATTCTATAAAGTAAAGGCCAACTTTTGACGAGCGAGACGAGGCCTGTCGCCTTGGGATGAGTGGATGGGTTGGACCGTCGCCGGAGGCTTGGGCCGAGTGGATGGATCGTCGAAGACCTAGGTTTCCACCGATATATAAACCTTTTGTAAGCCGCCGGCTGGGATAAGTTACATCTATGAAAATCCTCGGTGTTGTGTAAACACTCCCCGATATAGTGAAGTTTTGCTGGCTCGCACCTATGGTTTTTCCCTCTCTTTGTTGGAAAAGTTTTTCCATGTTAAATCTATGTTCCCTTTGCTGCGATTTCATTTTCGTTCTTCGTTATTTACTTATCGCAATTATAACACCTACCATCTTTGAACAAGCCTAATGGGTTGTTTGGTTGGACTTAAATCTGGCTTTTGGATTTTGACTTATAAGCCACAAAAGCATCTAAATAGGTGCTTTTGACTTTAACTTTTAAATTTTAACTAGACATAGTTGTATAATGTTATAAGCTAAAAACAAAAACACCTACTTAGGTACTTTTTTACTCCCTCTGTTTTATAATATAAGATGTTTTAGATTTATGAAAAGAGTATATCTAGATCTCTTTTAGTGTGTAGATTCACTCCAAAAATATTTTATATTATGAAACGGAGGAAGTAGCTTATAAGCCACAAATAAGCCCGACCAAACAGCCCTAGTCTTGTTGGACCTGTTTTTCTTGTTTTTGGCAATTTAGACCTATGCTTTTTTTTTCCCGAATGGGACCTGTGCTCGTGGATGCTAGTAGAAAACAACTGGTTTGCTTATATCCTTCCGTTTCGGGTCCTAGGCAACTATTTGACCTCCCCCTTTCTCCATAGTTGAAGCAACACGGACAAACACATCGCAAGATTCAGAAAAAGACCTCCCACTGTGTCTAAGGGGTGCGGTGCGGACGCCATGGGATCGGGATCTTGCTGCTGTATGAGCAGCAACGGTGACGACGACGGCGGCGGCAGCGATGGCGGCGGGCTGCTGGACCCCAAGGGGTTCCTGCTGGCCATGATGATAGCCCTGGTGCTGTTCATGCTCTGCCACCGGCCTCAGCCCCGGCGGAACTCCTACGTCGTCTACCGCTGCTAGTATGCTAGATCATCCGGCGCCGGCACCGGCGCCGGCGGGTGCGGGTGATGTTTGACCATGGACCGCCGTGTGTGGATGATTCCAAGAAGCTGAAGGTCTCCTTTCCTCTTTCTGAAATAAGGTCTCCTTTCCTCCCTCACCATGTTCTGGTTCTATCATTGGTCAATCTTTTGTTGTAGCAACGCAATAGGGTAATTAGCTGAGATTACCACTATACTTTGTTCGGCACCATATGGCAGAGATGCATGCATGTAGGATAAGCTAGCGCTGCTGGTGATATGTACGATGCATCCAAAGTAATCCAATCGCAAAAAGGATTTTACAGGGACATGTATTCATGGGGCCTGGTTCTCCTGTATTTGCAGTGGAGTAGATTGATTCCGCCTTGTTCTTCGTGATTGGGCCTTCTTTCCTCTAAGGTTTATAAGATATTTTGGATTTCATTGTTCTTTCAACAAGAAGATTTTATCGTTGTTCACAGCACTAGACGCCATGGTCTAGTGTTGGTTCATTCTACAGCTAGACTAGGAATGTTGTAACGCATTCACAAAATGGACGAATGAACCGAGGAAGAATAAATAAAGAACAGATAAAAGGCCCCACGCACTAAGGATACGAACGCGTTGGGCTAGCTAGCTTGTACGCTCTGTTGGATTCGGATCCTATTTTTATGTTGTATAAACTTTGTCTCATGTTGGTCAGTTTTGATAGTGCTGGTGACCCAGGCGGACCTAGCGTCCCTCCCGACCTAGCCGCCCGGGCTTGCCGGCTGCGTGACGTCTTACACACTTTGATATCTGATGTGATTTGGAATGACAGATTAGACATTTTAACATTTAGTTCGCCTAGGCTTTAGGTCTACTGCCGCAATGTCGATGTGGGTATGTGTATTTTCCACCTATTCAGGCACGGACACACGATACGACCAACCTACGGAGCATATATGGATCCCGCCGTCGTTCTTGACAAACCCATTGGTTGCATCATCTCTTTTGGATCAGGTTGCAATCACAGCACGAAGACATTATTGTACTACTAGACGGAAAGCTGCGTGGGTCCGACCCGAACGTAGCTTTCCAACTCGAACTCGTCCTCCTCACGAGTTTCTGTTGATCATGCCGTCATATAAGTTGTTGTTGTTTCTGCTAGTGACGCGAACCGCCGGCGTCCACACCAGCCAATGAGCCAATTGAGCTGGATAAACAGGATCGATGATTCATACTAGTACTCCGTGTGCATCAGTGCATGAATGTTGACGAAGCCTTTCTCTTTTTTTTTTTCTGGATAACTCTCTTCTATTTGCCGACATGCCGAGCTGCCGACGTGCGTGGACGACGCGGAAACCCACCTGACCTGATTGATGCATCCGTGCAGGGCCAGGGAGTGCGGCAGCGGTTCCCCTTGTTCGTTCAGTAGTGCAGAACTCGAGCAGAGGAAACGCGCCGGCCCACGAGCAGGCTCCTCGGGATTCGTTAGTGCCAACGCCCACACCCGTTTTTTTTACATGTGCCCACGCCGATTCCGGTGACACTCCTGCTTTCGGTTTACTAACCGCTGGTTATAATCGTCTCAAACAGCTTATTCATATTTAGACTCGATATGTAGAAATTGCGAAATACTACCTCTGTTTCAAAGCTTAAGTCTTATATTTTTTTAAAAAAAGTCAAGCTACGAAAAGTTTGACCAAACTTTAAAATATAAAAAACTATGATATTATATAGCTACCATATGAAATTATGTTTCATGATATATCAAACGGTATAAATTTCATGTTGTAAATATTAATATATATTTTTTATAAACAGGGTTAAATTTTACATAGTTTGACTTTGAATAAAATATATAAGTCTTAAGCTTTGGAAGGGAGAGAGTAGGAGGGCCTGTTTGGTTTTAGCTCCGGCGCGTCCTACCAATACTAGCAGAGTGTCCACGTGTCCCAAAAAGATGTTCTAAAAAGATGTCGCGGATTGTCTAGATACATGTGGATCTAGATCTGTGATTTTTTTTTAAATGGAAGAAGTATATATTTGTCATTTATATTTTGCATTTCAAAGGAGACCTGTTAGAATAATTCAAATCTGCAATCTGAAGAACAAATCTCGGAACCACCATGGCGCGGAGGTAAGCATCCACATAAGCTCCGGGAAAAAAGTGCCTCACGTGGCCAAAGAAAGGAGAGGAGTAAAAAATGTAACATCGCTGGTGGCACACGTGGACAAAGAATGGCCGGCGTGCTCGAGTGTTGCTATATAAATGTCACTGTTTAGGATAGGTGAAGTAACTGTTGGAATAAATGGGTCTCTATAAGAATTGAGCCGATATAAATTTCAGAAATTGAAGAGAAGTAAGGGGATGAAGGTCGTGGGAGTTTAGTCTCACATTGCCAAGGAAGCAAGATTTTGACCTGCTTATAAGGGGCATCTCATGGTAAGACTAGTTGGAAAGACTAGAGAGAGCTATGCTAAGTGTACACCACATGCGCACACGCGCTCACTCGCATTTCGCATTTATTCGCGTTTAATTACGCGTGACTTGGGACTTGTGACTTGGGATCCTTGGGCTTTGGCGAGGCGAGCGCGACTGTGGCCTGTTAAATTGCATCTCTTTTTAATCTTTTTGCCGAGCAGTTTACTTATCTTATCCACCCGCGTCTGTCTCACGCACGACTCGAAGATAGACTTCCCGTTGAGGGAAGTTAGGAGATCGCTCGTGATGGAGATATACCGGGGGGCGGATCCTGGAATATAGGCAAAACGTGCTGCGTGGGGGTTATCCTTTCGAGTCTATAAGAGGAAGACGTCCCTCTCGACAGAAGACACCAGATACACAAACCCTACTTCGTTCTCTTCTGCAGCCGCCACCAATCTTCGCCGATCCTTTCCCTGTCATGCCACGGGGAGAGGAAAGCAGTAGTCTCCGGACTTTCCCAGGCGTTTGGCGTCCCGCACGAGGGAGCCGGGCGATAAAGTTTCTAGACAGTGCTTCGCACGGCTGCTTCTTCTTCATCGCCTGCATCGACTGTCTGCTTCATCTTCCCCAACTGTTCTTCATCAACGTTCGTCTGCATCACTGTAAGAAATTAATCTCGTGATCCTCTCTTTCGTGTTCAGGAAGGAGGTTTGAGATCCATGTCGGTCTGTTGTGCCATGTTAGATTTTATGTTCATAATCGCATGTGTAATTCTGTTAGATCTATCTTTGTTGTCACACAAATTCGGAATTATTTTAATTCTATTGCATGCTATATTTCCAACAGTAACGGTTTAGGTAAAAGGGAAAACATTGTCTCATATAGTGTGTGTGATGTAATTTCAGATTATTTCTGTATGTGGCATTGGACGCACACCTTTTTTAGAGATGGGGTGAGCGAACCTGGTTAAATGCACAAGCATTGTATACACCACTTGGTTCAATAACTCCATCCTAGAAGCGCGTAACACACCTATTTTAATCATCGCCATCTACGTATGCAAGAACTTCCATCACTTCAACCGTAGGATGACTACAAATCTAAAACCCTACTCCTCCGTACAAATTGGAGGAACGGCCGACCAAAATCCCTAAGAAAAAAATAGAGTGTAACATCCCAAAAATATTAAACTAGAATCATCAAACTCTAATCTTCAAAATTAGGGTTAACAAAAACTTTTCTAAATAAAAATATGAAAGCATGCATGAGTGTATGCATTCCATTTTGAATTCTTTTGAATTGCCTTGTTTAGGTGTTTCTTTGCTTGTAAATGGATTCTTAGATGAAATAAACATCATCTAAACAATCCCCACACTTTTCCCAAAGACAAATAAATCAAAACAAACAAAATAAGGGAATGGTTATTTTGGCCAATTTAACTCCCATGCCTACTTTGGCTGTCTCTAACTTTCAAAACTTAACAGAAACTTGTTTGGATCTTTGCACCCCTTGATAGTACTCATAACAGAGTACCAAGGCCCACTTGGTGATCATCCAAAAACATTTGAATGCATAGTTTAAAAGACAGTTCAAAATTGAATCTTTATCATATGGGAAGATCCCACTTTTGCAAAAACCACTCAAACAAGCTCAACTTTCAAAACCCAAGCATCCACAGACTCACCAGCACATGCCTAGCACACCCACCAAAGATCTTTTCAAAATTCAAAACTTGAATTCTTGCGGCCATTTCATCAAACACCTTGCAGATACAAATCAAACAAAATCTAAACACTATAGTGAGCAGTGATTTGAGCCTAACTTGTTCCCTCTCTAGCTCACAGAAACCTCAGTAGATCATCTAGCCAACTTAACTAAGCACTAGCCCCACTGTAAGTTTGGCAATGTCATCAATGGTGAACAGCCGAAGCCACCCATGTCACCCCAGTGTGGACAGCAAGCTAGGAGAAGAACTAGCCGTGCCAACCTTGTCTAGGAGGTAGCCCATGCCTCACCGCCCCCTCTCGGCCAGCCCTGCCTCGCAGACAGCGACCAAAACCGCCAGGAACGCCGCTGTCAACCTTGTCTAGGAGGTAGCCCGTGCCACTGTCAACCTGCCGAGCATGCGCCAGAGCGTCACCCTCTACACGCGCCCACAGACCGCGCTCCGCCCTCGCCGCGTGCATACACGATCACCATCGTCCCAGGAGACCGCCAGACATCCCCGTTCGCCGCCCCATGCCTCACAGCCACCGCTCGTCGTCGAAGACGCCGCCTCTGCCGCGCAGAGCATCGCACGTTCCAGACCGTTTGCCACCGCCCCTACATGCACATTAAAGCCATAGAGCATCGCCAGGAGACCACCGATCGATCGCCACCGTCGGCCATGCCTCTAGCAGCCCGTAGCCATGTCGCCACTGTCGCCTGCCCATTCTGTTCGGTCTCGTCGTCGAGACTATAAATAGAGGCCTCCCCCGCTCAAACTCTTCACGCCATTCTACTCCCATCTCCTCACTGATCGTTTCACCCTGTTCCCGGAGCAAGGCGGGCAGCGCTTCGCCGGAGTTTCACCGAAGCCCGCCGCTGCTGGAGAAGAAGGAAGCCAGCGATTGGAGCGGCCCCAGGAGAAGCTGCCGGTACCAGGAGGTTCGTCGTCGTCGACTTTGTCGTTCGCCCGCATCGCCGACCTTCGCCTGAGCCTCGGTGACCCCCCGACGACCCCCACCTGCCGTGTTAGGTTTCTATCTCGCCGGCGCCGCCTGACGTGGACGATGAGTAGCAGCCGTTTGATTAGACTTAGATCGTGCGGATGAGATTGCCCTGTACCGCTTCGCGTTTAAAGAGCCACTGACTGGTGGAACCCCCCTGTCAGTTGAGCCCCGCGCCGCGGAGTGACACTGGGCCGGCCCGTTAACAGTTCCCGCGCAGCCCATTCGTTTGAATTTGGATTTTTCCATTTTCATTCAAACACAGTTCTGTACCTAGTTTCAAAAATCAACCCAGCTCGATTAAGTGAACCAAATTGAATAAAACCAATTTTGTTAGAAAGGTCTTGAAATGCTGAATCCAAGCCCGTTGGATTCAAGTCATTTGGATCTGTAGATCACCCTTGGTAAAAATAACAAGGCAGAAGCTTTTCTGCATTCAAACATTTTTAAAATTTAAACCATAATAGCTTTTGAATTGTTTCCAACTCTCGAAAATCATATTTGATCATACCTTTCAGAATATATAAAAATATATAGGTTTACTTACAGAAATAATGTTCAAGTAATAAAAGAATGCCACATAGGCATTTCTAGCCACTTTAGTTAATTAAAATAAAAGGGTAAAACCTTATTAAATTGTGACACCACTTTAAATCACATTCCCATGGACTAAAATATGTGGTGATGACATGTGTCAACATGATCCCATGTTTGGTTTGGAGAATATTAAACCTTAAGTAGTTTTTCAATGAGTAGAAATTACTTTTCTAAAAATGAAATCAATAAGACAAATGCTTTAATCTTGTAATGTTAGTGATTATGCTAGCTCACCTATAGAACCATTGCGTGTGATGATTGAAAGTAGTTAAGTATTGTTTGGTGATTGTGTACCTCGTATTTATTCATAGATGCTAGTACCAACCAAGGATACGAGGAGGAAGGAGGATACTACGAAGAAGAAGCCGAGGAGAACTTCAACCACTACTCTGCACAAGGCAAGCTAACACTTGCAATTTAGCAAGCTTATACTGATACTGATGCAAGCCTTACTAATCAAGTTGACCTATGCAAGCCTAATACTACTAGTTGATTGTGCAAGTTAACACTTGAAAGATACTATACCTACGCAAGCCAATACTTGCTTGCTACCCTGCCAACTATATGCCTTAAGCATATATGATTATACCCATTTGCTGATACCCCCTCCTAGTTTTACTTACAAGCTTTCCACTTTATTTCTTTATCAAAGCTACTACTTAGAGTTTACTTGAGTAAATTGTAGATACTAGAAAGATAATTGAAGGTTGCATAAAGAGCATAAAACTTGGCCTAAGCTAGATAATCTTCATGTCATCCTAAGGCATGAAATTGAACTTAGTTAAACTCCACTAGTTTACCACCCCTCATTAGTACTTACCCTCATTTGTAGATGCTAGTGCTAAGCATAAAACTTGATCAACTTTAGATGGGAATACTTGGTGGAAAAATGATTATGAAAACCTTGGAATGATGGATCATTCTATTGAGATGTTTTGAGATGTGTTTCCGAACACCAGATGATTTTGATGATGAAAATGTTGAGGGATGAGCCTTAGCCCTTTATAAAACTGATGGTTGTCTGGATGCGATACCATTCCAATTTTACTGTACAACCACAATACCCGAAGATTGGGTAGGGCTTGACTGGAAACTTATATACCTTAGTATTAGTTCCCTCACGGCCAAGGTCTGAGCTGAGGCTACCTTGTGAAGATTTTCCACCTGTGCAGTATCCAAGATGACAGTTGGTCATGGTTGGGAGGCCAAACTCACAGGAGAGGTGCTTATACTAGGGTGTATAATTAAAGGTTAGGATTGATTATCCGCATACTGAGTATGGTGAATTCAGGATTTGTTCCTGACGGATGTATCGAATGTTGTGGTGAAAGTGTACAATCTCTGCAGAGTGTCAAACTATTCGAATAGCCGCGTCCGCGGTTATGGACAGTTGGAGTGGCCATACTGTTCCCCCGTCAAATGATTTCAAAATGACTTGTGAAATGAATGGAGAATTTGATGTGACCACAACAGAGTTGTGGCATGAAATACAAGATCTCACTTAGGTGTTATAACATTTCAACTAGTTTTTCTTGCTTCTGAACTTAGTAGAGGTAAATCTGGATTTTTGCAAAAGAACCCTAGAGCCTAGTGCCCTATTACATAAACCCCTTCACTTGTTAGTATTAGTTTGCGAGTACTTAAAGAGTACTCATGGCTTTGTTCCTGGCTATTCCCGTGGCCAGACTATGAAGAGGAGTACCAGGATGATGGACCCCAGGAAGGTTACGACAACTAGGATCATCTCCCATCGTCAGCATTGCCTGTGACCCTGAAGATGGAGCTTCGCCTACGCTACCGTTATTATTACGTATTCCGCTGCTTGAGTTGTATTAAGAACTGGATCATGAGATCCTTATTTGTGAAAGACCTTATGTATGGTTTGTAATGGATGATGTACTATGGTATCCAATTATGTTATGTCTCGCAAAAATGGTAATCCTAGGATTGCGATGTATGGCATAACAGGCATCTGGGATTAAAAGTCCGGGTGTTGACAAGTTGGTATCAGAGCCATCCTGACCATAGGAGACCCTAGTTAGACTGGACGTTTGAATAAAAAACTTAGTTTCAAAACCAAAGAAAGCAAGTATTTACAAAAACTTATTCCCATTCTTATCACTTTGATTTTTTCATAAAAAATTCATGTTCCTCAAAAACTCTTGCAAAATACATAAAATTTGACACACTTGATCACTCCACTAACTTACTCATCCTATATTCTTAATAGATGGACGTGAAGTACAGCAAATTTTACCAGTTGGGAAATTGCGGAGACCTTATCTTTGAGCGGGATTTGGACCAGCTTTCGGAACATCTGGAGCATCCACACCCCGAGTTCTTCGGAGCTCAGCTCAATGATCAAGGAGGAGAAGATCTGCAGTGGCTAATTGTTGCAAGTCTTCGAGGAAAGATTGAACCCCCCACTGCTGAGGAAATTCAGTTTACCTTAAGAGAAAACAACTGGCTCGATGGACTTGCCAGGGCCATGCAGGAAGCTCTTTCCCGTCTGTGTGGGCAGAGTGTCAACCAGATCAAGGGAACCCGCTTTGAGTTTTGCCCAAGGCGTGATACTAATGGACAACCGCTGGAAGCCCCATACCACCATGAGTTGAAGACTCAATTGGACCACCTTAGCTTCATGATGTACGATCGTCAGCAAGAATTGGACAATTGTCGTGACTAATCCAACCACAAGTCCGCCATCATCAAGACGAAGGATCAAACCATCGCCATGCTAGCGAAGGATCGCAAGTCTCGCCGCCGTCAGCTCGACAAGAAGGAGCGCATCATTGCCCGTCTTCGCCACCGTATCTTGGCTTTGGAGGAGACCATCCAGGAGAGAGACATGCAGTTGGAGGAAAGGGAGAATGCCGAAGAGGATCTTTGTGGAGACCCCTACTCCTATCTCAGTGATGATGACGATTTTCTAGAGGATCAGGCTATGGACTTCTTCACCGATGAGGATGATTTCTCCTTCATCAATGACGACGATGATGATGAGGATGACGACTACACCGACTCCGAGGAGTAGTAGCACTTGATCACTAGCGTAGTGAGTAGTATTCGGTCCCACTGTATCGTAGTTTCCAGAATGGTTCTTAAAACCATCTGCTTACCCTTGTTGTTGTGTGTGTTGTATCGTGTGTTATGAGTGAATGAATGAAAAATAAGTTACTAGAAAATCTGAGTCAAACGTTAAAAACTTTTCAAAGTCCCGGAACCTTAGAAATTTCCCTCTTTTCTCTATCTCAATCTTCAGATGCCACGCGGAGGAAGTGGTTCATCCCCGGACCCGATGTTGCAGATCCTGCAAATGTTGGTTTCTGACCGCGAAGCTGAAAGGACCGAACGTTAAGCCAACCTAGCCACCCTTCAGCAGATAGCCCAGCTAGCCCACAACAACCAAGGCCAAGTAAATCAGGACAACCATGGATCTAAGCTCAAGAATTTCCAGAATACCAACCTGCCGGTTTTCACTAAGTATAAAGAGCCCCTAGATGCCGACGATTGGCTGCAAACCATGGAAAATAACCTAGAAGTCGCTGGAGTGGAAGCCAACGAGAAAGTTCTGTTCGCCACCCACTATCTAGCCGAAGATGCCAGAGCATGGTGGAACAGTGTCCGTGCAATGACCGGAGGACAGATGATGACCTGGGAGGAATTCAAGGTCAAGTTCAGCAGAACCCATGTGCCCCCGGGTTTGATCAAGAGAATGAGAGACCAGTTCAGAGAACTGAAGCAAGGAAGGATGACCGTAGTGGAATACCATGACAAATTCTTGTCATTAGCTATGTATGCCCCGGATGAGATCGACACCGAAGCCAAGAAGAAAGAAAGATTCTTGAATGGTCTGCACGATGAGATGCAGACTATGTTAGTCAATATCCCCTTTGCTGATATTGAAGCCCTTGTCGACTCTGCCATCCAGATGTAAGGAAAGATCAACCAATCCAATGAGAACCGCAAGCGTCGCATGATGCATCAGCCAGGAACCCATCAGACCCCAAAGTATCGCCCTAACCCATCTCCAGGATTTGCCCCGAGAACCAACAGACCCCCGATGAACCGTCCGACCTATCCCAATCGTAGAAACCCTAGGCCCAGAGGAAATCACAACAACCCCGGCAACTCTAACAATTTCAACCGTGCCCTGCCCAAGTTCAACAACAATGCTGCCGCCAACACCAACACTGCCCCGAGGACTGGAAGCAACATTGTGCCTGTTGCACCAAGGGACAAGTCACAAGTGACTTGTTATGACTGTGGAAATAAGGGTCACTACTCCAACGAGTGCCCCAACAAGAAGAATGCCGCAGCCCCCAATACCAATGCCCTAGCTCAGCAGCAGCGTCGTGTTCAGCCAGGAAGGAGGTTTTCCCCAGGGAATTCGCTCAACTGCAACGGCCGTCTTTTTCTCATGCATGCTGAAGAAGCTCAGGAAGTGCCAGACGTCGTGCTGGGTATGTTTTCTGTTAATTCAGTACTTGCTCGAGTGTTGTTTGATTCTGGTGCATCGCACTCATTTGTCATCGAAGAATTTGCATGCACTAGTAAAATCCAACCAACCAAACTGAAGCACGTTACGATCGTTCAAATTCCCGGTTCAACCACCAAAGCTAGGCAAATTTGCAAAGCCGTCCCTATCTGAATCCATGGCATATATTTTTATGCTAATATGATAGTACTCGGAACTAAAGGTTTGGAAGTAGTACTAGGAATGGATTGGATTTCCAAAAATAAAGGATTTATTGATTGTGCCAAGAAAGCCATAACCATGACCAGTACAGCCGGAGTATCAGTCGAGCATATCTCTGAAACCTTACCTCGTCAATTCAAGTGCAACAAGAGTATAGCCCAACCTACCATTGACCAAGTCCGGATAGTCTGCGAATACCCCGATGTATTTCCATATGTTTTTCCCGGTATGCCCCCAGATCGGGATATCGAGTTTATCATTGAACTAATCCCCGGAACAGGACCCATAGCCCAGAGACCCTATAGTATGAACCCGTCGGAACTGGCAGAACTGAAGAAGCAACTAGATTCCATGTTGGAAATTGGATTGATTCAACCAAGTGCATCACCATGGAGATCACCTGTTTTGTTCGTGGACAAGAAAGATGGAGGTAACCGTTTGTGTACGGATCATCGGAAGTTGAATGATGTCACCATCAAGAACAAATACCGCTTGCCCAAGATAGAAGATTTGTTTGATCAGTTGACAGGTGCCAAAGTGTTTTCTAAGATTGATCTTAGAACAGGCTATCATCAACTGAAGATTCGCGCAGAGAATATTCCCAAGACTGCCTTTACCACCAGATATGGATTATACGAGTATAATGTCATGTCTTTTGGATTAACCAATGCCCCTGCTTATTTCATGAATCTCATGAATAAGATTTTTATGGACTTCCTGGATAAGTTTGTCGTTGTTTTCATCGATGACATTCTGATTTATTCCAAATCGGAAGAAGAACATGAGCTACACCTAAGGACCATTCTTGGAACCCTTAGAGAGCATCAGTTGTATGCCAAGTTTAGCAAATGTGAATTCTGGTTACAGGAAGTAGGATTCCTCGGTCACATTGTATCAGCCGGAGGAATTGCCGTTGACCCTTCCAAGGTGAAAGATGTCGAAGATTGGCAAGCCCCAACCACTCAAACCCAAGCTCGTGCATTTCTCGGATTGGCTGGATATTACCGCAAGTTCGTAGAAGGATTCTCGAGTATCGCCAGAACCATGACCCAATTGCTGAAGAAGGACAAGAAGTTTGAATGGACCGACAAATGTGAAGCGAGTTTTCAAGAACTCAAGAGGAGATTGATTTCAGCCCCAATCTTAATCATGCTAGATATCATGAAGCCCTTCGATGTGTATTGTGACACATCCAAGATCGGTCTCGGATGTGCGCTAATGCAAGAAGGCAAAGTTATATCTTATCTATCTCGACAACTGAAACAACATGAGCAAAATTACCCAACCCATGACCTCGAACTCACAGCCATAGTTCTAGCCCTGAAGACATGGAGGCACTACCTGATGGGAAATCGTTGTGAGATATATTCGGATCACAAGAGCCTGAAGTATATATTCACTCAGAAAGAGCTGAATATGAGGCAAAGAAGATGGATTGAGCTAATCAAGGATTACGACCTGGACATTCACTATCACCCTGGTAAATCCAATGTGGTAGCCGATGCCCTTAGCAGATTGTCGTGCCGCTTGAACTCCATGATTTTAAAGGAGCAAACAAGTTTGCACAAAGAGATGGAAGATTTCCGAATGGAATTAGTGAGTGAAGGATTTTTAGCTAGCATAGAACTTCAACCCACTTTGATCAGCTAGATCAAATAGGCGCAGAAAGGAAATGCTAGTATCGACGGAATCAAGCGTCGTATCGGTACAGGCAAAGTACCTGGATTCACCGAAGACGAAGAAGGAGTTCTGTGGTACAAAGGACGCCTTTGTGTACCCACAGATTCTAAGTTGAAAGAAGTTATTTTGAAGGAAGCTCATGATACTCTTTATTCTATCCACCCCGGAGGAACTAAGATGTATCAAGATTTGAAGGAGCAATTTTGGTGGCATAAGATGAAGAGAGAAATCGGAAGCTATATCGCCAAGTGTAATATATGTCAGCGAGTCAAGGCAGGACATCAAAGACCCGCTGGATTGTTGCAACCATTGCAGATTCCGGAATGGAAATGGGATTCCGTTGGAATGGACTTTATCACCGGATTGCCTACTTCTAGTAGGGGAAATGACTCTATCTGGGTCATAGTGGACAGATTGTCCAAAGTCGCCCATTTCTTACCCGTCAAGACCACATATTAGAGTTCTAAGCTAGCGGAGTTATACATAGCTAGAATCGTTAGTTTGCATGGAGTCCCCAAGAACATCGTATCGGATCGAGGAACTCAGTTTACCTCGAGATTCTGGAAAAAAGTCCAAGAAGCTTTAGGAACCCGCCTATATTTCAGCATAGTTTATCACCCTTAGACCGACGGACAAATGGAGCGAGTAAATCAAATACTCGAAGATATGCTGAGATCCTGTGTGTTAGAATATGGATCTAAGTGGGAAGACTGTCTGCCGTTTGCAAAATTTTCTTACAACAACAGTTATCAAGCTAGTTTGCAAATGGCTCCATTTGAATTCATGTACGAAAGTAAGTGTCGCACCCCTTTGAACTGGTCGGAAGTAGGAGAGAGTCAGATTTTCGGACCTGACATCCTAGGAGAAGCGGAAGAGAAGGTTCACAAGATTCGTGAGCACCTCAAGACTGCCCAGTCCAGACAGAAGAGCTACGCTGACAAGAGACATCCAGACCTCGCCTTCAACATAGGAGATTTTGTATATTTGAAAGTGTCGCCATTAAAAGGAATGCAGCATTTCCAACTCAAAGGAAAGTTAGCCCCCAGATATATCGGACCCTTCAAGATTCTGAACCGTCGAGGAGAAGTGTCGTATCAATTGGAACTGCCCGAAGAGATGTCAGCCGTTCACAATGTGTTCCATATCTCATTACTTCGCAAGTGCCTCGAAGTTCCAGAGAAGACCGAAGTGTTCAAGAATATCGATCACCGGACCATAGAGATCAACGATGACCTGACCTATCCTGAAGTACCCATCCATTTTTTGGAAGAAGCCTTCTGAACTACCCGAACCCAAAGCATCAAGTTTCTCAAGATTCAGTGGAGCAATCACACAGAAGAGGAAGCTACCTGGGAGCGCGAAGATCACATCAGGACGGAGTTTCCCGATCTCTTCAAATCCTAGGTAATCTTTTTCGTCCTTTTTAAATCTTGGGACGAGATTTTGTTTAAGGGGGGAGGTTTGTAACATCCAAAAAATATTAAACTAGATTCATCAAACTCTAATCTTCAAAATTAGGGTTAACAAAAACTTTTCTAAATAAAAATATGAAAGCATGCATGTGTGTATGCATTCCATTTTGGATTCTTTTGAATTGCCTTGTTTAGGTGTTTCTTTGCTTGTAAATGGATTCTTAGGTGAAATAAACATCATCTAAACAATCCCCACACTTTTCCCAAAGACAAATAAATCAAAACAAACAAAATAAGGGAATGGTCATTTTGGCCAATTTAACTCCCATGCCTACTTTGGTTGTCTCTAACTTTCAAAACTTAATAGAAACTTGTTTGGATCTTTGCACCCCTTGAAAGTACTCATAACAGAGTACCAAGGCCCACTTGGTGATCATCCAAAAACATTTGAATGCATAGTTTAAAAGACGGTTCAAAATTGAATCTTTATCATATGGGAAGATCCCACTTTTGCAAAAACCACTCAAACAAGCTCAACTTTCAAAACCCAAGCATCCACAGACTCACCAGCACATGCCTAGCACACCCACCAAAGATCTTTTCAAAATTCAAAACTTGAATTCTTGCGGCCATTTTATCAAACACCTTGCAGATACAAATCAAACAAAATCTAAACACTATAGTGAGCAGTGATTTGAGCCTAACGTGTTCCCTCTCTAGCTCACAGCAACCTCAGTAGATCATCTAGCCAACTTAACTAAGCACTAGCCCCACTGTAAGCTTGGCAATGTCATCAATGGTGAACAGCCGAAGCCACCCATGTCACCCCAGTGTGGACAACAAGCTAGGAGAAGAACTAGCCGTGCCAACCTTGTCTAGGAGGTAGCCCATGCCTCACCGCCCCTCTCGACCAGCCCTGCCTTGCAGACAGCGACCAAAACCGCCAGGAATGCCGCGCCCGTGCCACTGTCAACCATACCGAGCATGCGCCAGAGCGCCACCGTCGACACGCACCCACAGACCGCGCACTGCCCTCGCAGCGTGCATACATGATCACCACCGTCCCAGGAGACCGCCAAACATCCCCGTTCGCCACCCCATGCCTCACAGCCACCGCTCGCAGTCGAAGACGCCGCCTCTGCCGCGCAGAGCATCGCACGTTCCAGACCGTTTGCCACCGCCCCTACATGCGCATTAAAGCCATAGAGCATCGCCAGGAGACCACCAATTGATCGCCACCGTCGTCCATGCCTCTAGCAGCCCGTAGCCATGTCGCCACCGTCGCCTGCCCATCCCGTTCGGTCTCGTCGTCGAGACTATAAATAGAGGCCTCCCCCGCTCAAACTCTTCACACCATTCTACTCCCCTCTCCTCACTTATCGTTTCACCCCGTTCCCGAAGCAAGGCGAGCAGCGCTTCGCCGGAGTTTCACGAGAGCCCGCCGCTGCTGGAGAAGAAGGAAGCCAGCAATTGGAGCCGCCCCAGGAAAAGCTGCCGGTACCAGGAGGTTCGCCGTTGTCGACTTTGTCGTTCTCCCGCATTGCCGACCTTACCCTGAGCCCCGGTGAGCCCCCGACGACCCCCACCTGCCGTGTTAGGTTTCTGTCTCGCCGGCGCCGCCCGACGTGAACGATGAGTAGGAGCCGTTCGATTAGACTTAGATCGTGTGGATGAGATTGCCCCGTACCGCTTCGCATTTAAAGAGCCACTGACTGGTGGAACCCCCCTGTCAGTTGAGCCCCGCGCCGCGGAGTGACACTGGCCAGCCCGTTAACAGTTCCCGCGCAGCCCATTCGTTTGAATTTGGATTTTTCCATTTTCATTCAAACACGGTTCTGTACCTAGTTTTAAAAATCAACCCAGCTCGATTCACTGAACCAAATTGAATAAAACCAATTTTGTTAGAAAGGTCTTGAAATGCTGAATCCAAGCCCGTTGGATTCAAGTCATTTGGATCTGTAGATCACCCTTGGTAAAAATAACAAGGCAGAAGCTTTTCTACATTCAAACATTTTTCAAATTTAAACCATGATAGCTTTTGAGTTGTTTCCAACTCTCAAAAATCACATTTGATCATACCTTTCAGAATATATAAAAATATATAGGTTTACTTATAGAAATAATGTTCAAGTAATAAAAGAATGCCACATAGGCATTTCTAGCCACTTTAGTTAATTAAAATAAAAGGGTAAAACCTTATTAAATTGTGACACCACTTTAAATCACATTCCCATGTACTAAAATATGTGGTGATGACATGTGTCAACATGATCCCATGTTTGGTTTGGAGAATATTAAATCTTAAGTAGTTTTTCAATGAGTAGAAATTACTTTTCTAAAAATGAAATCAGTAAGACAAATGCTTTAATCTTGAAATGTTAGTGATTATGCTAGATCATATATAGAACCATTGCATGTGATGATTGAAAGTATTTAAGTATTGTATGGTCATTGTGTACCTCGTATTTATTCATAGACGCTAGTACCGACCAAGGATACGAGAAGGAAGGAGGATACTACGAAGAAGAAGCCGAGGAGAACTTCAACCAATGCTCTGCACAAGGCAAGCTAACATATGCAATTTAGCAAGCTTATACTGATACTGATGCAAGCCTTACTAATCAAGTTGACCTATGCAAGCCTAATACTACTAGTTGATTGTGCAAGTTAACACTTGCAAGATACTATACCTACGCAAGCCAATACTTGCTTGCTACCCTGACAACTATATGCCTTAAGCATATATGATTATACCCATTTGCTGATGCCCCCTCCTAGTTTTACTTACAAGCTTTCCACTTTATTTCTTTATCAAAGCTACTACTTAGAGTTTACTTGAGTAAATTGTAGATACTAGAAAGATAATTGAAGGTTGCATAAAGAGCATAAAACTTGTCCTAAGCTAGATAATCTTCATGTCATCCTAAGGCATGAAATTGAACTTAGTTAAACTCCACTAGTTTACCACCCCTCATTAGTACTTACCCCCATTTTGTAGATGCTAGTGCTAAGCATAAAACTTGATCAACTTTAGATGGGAATACTTGGTGGAAAAATGGTTATGAAAACCTTGGAATGATGGATCATTCTATTGAGATGTTTTGAGATGTGTTTCCGAACACCAGATGATTTTGATGATGAAAATGTTGAGGCATGAGCCTTAGCCCTTTATAAAAACTGATGGTTCTCTAGATGCGATACCATTCCAATTTTACCATACAACCACAATACCCGAAGATTGGGTAGGGCTTGATTGGAAACTTATATACCTTAGTATTAGTTCCCTCACGGCCAAGGTCTGAGCTGAGGCTACCTTGTGAAGATTTTCCACCTATGCAGTACCCAAGATGACAGTTGGTCATGGTTGGGAGGCCAAACTCACAGGAGAGGTGCTTATACTAGGGAGTGTAATTGAAAGGTTAGGATTGATTATCCGCATATTGAGTATGGTGAATTCAGGATTTGTTCCTGACGGATTATCGAATGTTGTGGTGAAAGTGTAAAATCTCTGCAGAGTGTCAAACTATTCGAATAGCCGCGTCCGCGGTTATGGACAGTTGGAGTGGCCATATTGTTCCCCCGTCAGATGATTTCAAAATGACTTGTGAAATGAATGGATAATTTGATGTGACCACAACAGAGTTGTGGCATGAAATACAAGCTCCCACTTAGGTGTTATAACATTTCAACTAGCTTTTCTTGCTTCTGAACTTAGTAGAGGTAAATCTGGATTTTTGCAAAACAATCCTAGAGCATAGTGCCCTATTACAAAAAACCCCTTCACTTGTTAGTATTAGTTTGCGAGTACTTAAAGAGTACTCATGGCTTTATCCCTGGCTATTCCCGTGGCCAGACTATGAAGAGGAGTATCAGGATGATGGACCCCAGGAAGGTTACGACAACTAGGATCATCTCCCATCGTCAGTATTGCCTGTGACCCCGAAGATGGAGCTTCGCCTACGCTGTCGTTATTATTACGTATTCCGCTGCTGGAGTTGTATTAAGAACTGGATCATGAGATCCTTATTTGTGAAAGACCTTATGTATGGTTTGTAATGGATGATGTACCGTGGTATCCAATTCTGTTATGTCTCTCAAAAATGGTAATCCTGGGATTGCGATGTATGGCATAACAGGCATCTGGGATTAAAAATCCGGGTGTTGACATAGAGCATCGATAGTAAATCCCAAATTGAAAATGCCCTAGACCATGGATATCTATGTAGATCTACAACACATGCAATCCATAACCCTACCTATCTACAGATCTACCGCCAACTAGGCTCAGATAAGAAGAATGAAGAGCTTATTGCCATTGCCGTAGTTAAAGCACGCAGATGTAGCAGATTATTCCGCACAAAGTAGCGAAAACGACCTAGGAAAACAAGGAGGTCGAGGTCCACTAGTTGAAGCACGCAGAAGTAGCCGATTCGTTGGTGACGGCGATGGTGAGTGAGAGATTCATCGCCAGCAGTGGAACCATCAAGGAGGGAGAAGAGTGGAAAGGGAGAGGAGTGGGCGGTGGGCGGCGACGGGATTTATGGTGGTGTTATGGAAGGGACGCGTCGTCTCCCTCCCGTTGCCTCACACGTGTGGCTTCGGGTTTTTTTCGCCTGCCCGAGCCAGGCTCTAGGAAAATGGCTGATTCAGGCATTATCATTGGGCATGCCTGTAGGCTGCTTTGAAAATCGCGCGGGCCACAATGCAGAGGACCTGCAGGCAACCAATCGGGCCACTTTTGGCCCAACCTTGCCTCTCCCGAAGGACTGCAAGCTACCAAACACGCTCTAAGAGCATCTCCAGCCGCGTCTCCCAAACAAATGTTGCCGCGTCTCCCGGAGGACTGCAAGCTAACAACCAGGGGAGAAGGCACATGTTGCTGCGTTTAGAGCATCCCAAGGACGCATCCCAAATCGGACACGAAATGAGTCCCATTTTGACTATTTGGGACGCGTCCGGGACCGGTTTTACTCTCGTGTCCGCGCATGCGCCCAATGGGGAGCATTTATTTTCTTACCCTTCATCTACCCCTAGCCTCTTGTCACACCTTCGTGGCAGGCAGGCCATCCGATTGGTGGTCAGGCTTCTTGGCGCGGCAGTAGCGTTTCCCGTGTCCACCCTTTGCCCTTCCTGCGCGTGCGCATGGCTTTCCAGCCCTTTCGGTGGCCGTACTGCAAATAGGGGGAGTGGCGAGGGCAATGTCCGCTACAACAACCGACCCCCATGCATCCACCATGCATTGCCCCCTTCCTACCACCTGGGTCATGCTCTCGTCCACCTCCCGTGCTCGCTACCCAAGCTCTCTGCCGAGGACTGACGGAGGTGCCAAAGACGAGGCGCTAGAGAAGAACCCGCTGGCGGTAGAGGAGGAACCGGTGGAGAACTAGGTCATGGAGGAGATCGAGTTCCTCGACGACACGGAAGGGGAGGAAGACCAACCGATGGAGTAGGTCACCGACGAGTTGGACTTCCTCTATGATGTCGATGGGGAGGAGCCCATGGGCCAGGGGGTGCTCCTCACGTCCTTCCACACAAGGAGGGGCGACCAGGCCACCAATGTTATCAGTGTCGATGTCGAAGGTCGCGTCATTGCATCCTCCATCCACCAGGCTGCACAGGAGGATAGGGGCTGATGTTTCATTGCTGCTAAGAGGGAATCTACGACAAAGCAGCACGCCGAGCGAGAGTCCTCCGCCGAGCAGGAAGTCACTTCGGAGGAGTTCGACGCCGAGTGGGAGGACGCCAACGAGGTCACGTGCTAAAACGATCTCGTCCTGCAGAACACGCTCACTAGCGTCCCAAGGGTGGTTGGGAACCACCAAGGCCACTTCTAATGGCACACTGCAATGGCGGAGGAACATCGCGCAGCCTGTGTCAATAGGGCCCATGAGGAGGACGGCAAGGAGGGTAGCCATGTTAGCCGCGCTGGTGCGAGACTCATAGTCGCTGTAGGATAGCACGGGGAGCAGCCCATACGGCATCGCCGACCCCGACTCGGCCAACCTATATGAAGGAGGTAGATATGTTCTAGAGGCAAATAATAAATATATTTATTATCATATCTCGATAAGTTGATAATATTTTTTATATCATCTTATAACTGTATCAAGCGAAAACATTGATACTGGTGTGTGGTATATAAACAAACCAAGTTCCTAGTAGCCTCTATATAACTTATTCATTGTGCAGCCGATGATCAAGGTTCCCTGATCATGTAGCATTTATGCAAGTTGACAATGAGGTCATAACATTAGTGAATGGCATGATGGACATGTTTACCCATTTAAGTATTGCAACACGATCATGTCACACAGTTCACCATTGCAATAATTAGAAACGTAGTGACCTTATCCTTAGACCGTGAGATCATATCTAATCACTGTCACATGCGGCTGCTTAAATTGCATCAACCGTCATACCGTAATTGGGTGACCATAAAGGTGTATATTGGGTATTCCAAAGGGACATATTGAGGCGTATGTATCGAGATCGAGATTTTTTCTCCTGCGTGATGGGAAGATACACTAGGTACACTCGGTAAAATTGTATCCAAGAAGCTGCACCGAATGACTAGGCCATGAGGATGCGATATTGATGGATATGAAAACATCCATCTTTCTCCATGTTTAAACTACATTTTTAGTCAAACAAATGGCCAAGAATATCTCTAGCTTTGCTACTAATAACTAATTGTTGCAAATATGTGCAATTCATTGCTTTGAATTGTGTTGTGCAGGAAATCATGCTTTTAAGGTGAAATCAGGATCTATTAATGAAGATTTTGAGTTGTCTACACGTCCAAGCAAATCAGGGTCGAAAACCTAACAATAGAAGGCTTAACGAACACTTGGGTGGATAAGGCCCGCCCATACCATGTGGCGTTGGCTTCGTCTCGTCAAACCCTATGACTTTCGTGAAGGCGCATATATATTTTGAGGTCACAGCTGCCGCTTAGAGGGACGCCATTCTCAGATTGTATCATAACAACACCAAAGGATATCCACCACCATATAAATGGAAATATTGCTTCATGTGAACCTGTCCTAAATAGTGACGTTCATGTAGAAGGGAAAACATTGCCTCATATAGTGCGTGTGATGCAATTTCAGATTCTTTCTGCATGTGGCATTGGACGCACACCTTTTTTAGAGATGGAGTGAACGAACCTGGTTGAATGCACAAGCATTGTACACACCACTTGGTTCGATAATCCTATCCTAGAAGAGCATAACACACTCATTTTTATCATCGCCATCTATGTATGCAAGAACTTCCATCACTTCAACCGTAGGATGACTACAAATCTAAAACCCTACTCCTCCGTACAGATTGGAGGAACGGCCGACCAAAATCCCCAAGAACAAAATAGAGCATCAATAGTAAATCCCAAATTGAAAATGCCCTAGACCATCGATATCTGTATAGATCTACAACACATGCAATCGATAACCCTACCTATCTACAGATCTACCGCCAACTAGGCTCAGATAATAAGAATGAAGAGCTTATTGCCATTGCCACAGTTAAAGCACGTAGATGTAGCAGATTCTTCACAAAGCAGCGCAAACGACCTAGGAAGACAAGGAGGTCGAGTTCCACCAGTTGAAGCACGCAGAAGTAGCCGATTCATTGGCGGCGGTGATGGTGAGTGAGAGATTCATCGCCGGCATTGGAACCGTCATGGAGGGAGAAGAGTGGAAAGGGAGAGGAGTTGGCGGTGGGCGGCGAGGGGATTTATGGTGGTGTTCTGGAAGGGACGCAGCGTCTCCCTCCTGTTGCCTCACGCGTGTAGCTTCGGGTTTTTTTCGCTTGCCCGATCCAGGCTCTAGGAAAACGGCTGATTCAGGCATTGTCACTAGGTCTGCCTCTAGGCTGCTTTGAAAATCACGTGGGACACAATGCAGAAGGCCTGCAGGCAACCAATTGGGCCACTTTTGGCCCAAACTTTCCTATCCCGGAGGACTGCAAGCTACCAAACACGCTCTAAGAGCATCTCCAGCCTCGTCTCCCAAACACATGTTGTCGCGTCTCCCGGAGGACTGCAAGCTAACAACTAGGGGAGAAGGCACATGTTGCTGTATTTAGAGCATCCCAAGGACGCATCACAAATCAGACACGAAATGAGTCCCATTTTGACTATTTGGGACGCGTCCGGGACCGGTTTTACTCTCGTGTCCGCGCATGCGCCCAATGGGGAGCATTTATTTTCTTACCCTTCATCTACCCCTAGCCTCCTATCACACCTTTCATTGCAGGCAGGCCGTCCCATTGGTGGTCAGGCTTCTGAATGCGGTGGTAGCGTTTCCCACGTCCGCCCTTTGCCCTTCATGCCCGTGCGCAGGGCTTTCCAGCCCTTTCGGTGGCCGCACTACAAATAGGGGGAGCGGTGAGGGCAATTTCTGCTACAACAACCGACCCCCATTCATCCACCATGCCTTGCCGCCTTCCTACCACCCGGGTCACCCTCTTGTCCACCTCCTATGCTTGCTACCCAAGCTCTCCGCCGAGGACCGACGGAGGTGCCAAAGACGAGGCGCTAGAGAAGAACCCGCTGGCGGTGGAGGAGGAGCCAGTGGAGAACTTGGCCACGGAGGATCTCGAGTTCCTCGACGACACAGACTTGAAGGAAGACTGATGGCTAGCACGTGGTTGACGTGGGATCCTGTTGGGAACCCCAAGAGCAAGGTGTGAAGTAGCACAGTAGCAAGTGTTCCCTCAGTAGAGACCGAGGTTATTGAACCAGAAGGAGGAAGGAAACGTCACACAGGTGTTGTAAGCAACGCGGAGACCTGCACAACACAAACTCAAGACTTTGCCCCAACAAACAGTGAGGTTGTCAAGCTCACTGGTTTGTTGTAACAAAGGATTAAACGTATGGTGTGGAAGGTAATGGTTTGCAGCAAGTAAACAAGTAACAATGGAAGATGTATCAATGGTAAAGATTGGACCGGGGTCCATAGTTCACTAGAGGTGCTCTCCTTATATAAACAACATGGCATGAAGGGTAAACAAATTACACCAGGGCAATTGACAGGAACTGAGCAAGGCATAACAATGCAATTACTAGTCAGAAAGATCCTATGAGATTCGATTGGGCAATACAACAAGATACATAGACCGCCATCCAACTACATCTATGACTAGAAGTCCACTTTGAGGTTATCATCCGACCCCCCTCCAGTATTAAGTTGCAAGCAATAGACAACTGCTTTAAGCAAAGTGTGTAAGGTAAACAGTCCACATGTTCCATGAACAAGAGACCGTTGTTTTCTCCCTAGTAGAAACAGCACATCTACAACCAAAGATATTATTGTCACTTCCCTTGGAAACTAGAGGCATGAACCCACTGTCGAGCATAAATACCCCCTCTTGGAGTCACTAGCAACTACTTGGACAAGATAGCTACTAACAACGGAGAGCATGCAAGATCACAAACAACACAGACATGATAGAATCATAAATATAAAACCATTAATCAAACCAACATAATAATCTCAATATCCATCGGATCTCCGAAACACAACATGCATGATTACAAATATATTAGATCTTGATCATGAACGGAGATCACAAGAACTATACATGAAAGCACAAAGGAGGAGATACAACCATCTAGCTACTACATGGACCCATAGTCCAAGGTGGAACTACTCACGCATCATACCGGAGAGAAGGCCTCCGGGATGATCGCCCCTCTGGCAGGGTGCCGGGAAGAACTTCAGATCCCCCCGATCTAGGGACGATGGTGGCGGCGGCTATAGACGGTTTCATGGAGATTTGATCGGGTGCTTAGGGTTTCTGCATCGGGGGCTTCTTATAGGCGAAGGGGGGGGCCGAGGAGGCGATCAGGGGGGGTCAAACCCTACCCAGGCGCAGGCCCACCCCTGTCCGCGCCTAGGGGGTTTGTTCACCCTGGCACGCTTCTTCGTCTCCCCTTTGGACTTCTTGTTCCATACGTAAAGTAATTGACTTTGACGTTTGTCCCGTCCAATTCTGAGAATATTTCTTTACTAGCTTTTGTGAAACCAAAAACAGCAGAAAACATGCAACTGGCACTGTGGCAACTTGTTAATAGGTTAGTACCAAAAAACATGTAAAAAGCACCTCAAAGTGTAGACAAAGCAAAGCAAAGTAGATACTAACAAGCATGGAACATCAAAAAATATAGATACATTTCCGACGTATCAAAGACCAAACGACGGAGTAGGACAAAGACGAGCTGGACTTCCTCTATGATGTCGATGGGGAGAAGCCCATGGGCCAAGGGGTGCTCCTCACGTCCTTACACACAAGGAGGGGCGAGCAGGACACCAATGTTATCAGCGCCGATGTCGAAGGTCACGTCATTGTGGCCTCCATCCACCAGGCCGCGCAGGAGGAGATGGGATGATGTTTCATTGCTTCTAAGAGGGAATCTTTGGCGAAGCAGCACGCCGAGCGAGAGTCCTTCGCTGAGAAGGAGGTCACTGCGGAGGAGTTCGACACCGAGTGGGATAAAGCCAACGAGGTCATGTGCTAAAACGATCTCGTCCTGCAGAACAAGCTCACTAGCGTCCCAAGGGTGGTTGGGAACTGCCAAGGTCATTTCCAATGGCACACTGCAATGGCGGAGGAACATCGCGCAGCCTGCTCCGGTAGGGCCCATGAGGAGGGTGGCAAATAATAAATATATTTATTATTATATCTCATTAAGTTTATAATATTTTCTATACCGTGTTATAACTGTATCAAGCGAAAACATTGATACTGGTGTGTGGTATATAAACAAACCAAGTCCCTAGTAGCCTCTATATAAATTATTCATTATGCAACCGATGATAAAGGTTCCCTGATCATAGAGCATTTATGCAAGTTGACAATGAGGTCATAACATTAGTGAATGGCATGATGGACATGTTTACCCATTTAAGTATTGAAACATGATCAAGTCACATAGTTCACCATTGCAATAATTAGAAACGTAGTGACCTTATCCTTAGACCGTGAGATCATATATAATCACTGCCACCTGCGGCTGCTTAAATTACATCAACCGTCGTACCGTAACAGGGTGACCATAAAGGTGTACATTGGGTATTCCAGAGGGACATGTTGAGGCGTATGCATCAAGATCGAGAATTTTTCTCCTGCGTGATGGGAAGATACACTGGGCCACTCGGTGAAATTGTTGTAGGGTTCACAGCATAGAGAACAAAAAAATTCCTACGATGGGAACTAAGTACCAAGATCTATCTACTAGATACAAACAACATGCAGATGTATATCTGTAGAGAACATACCCTTGAAGACCGACAAAGCTTAACGACTTAAACTCGTGGTTGATGTAGACGATCTCTTGCCGATCTCAAGATCGAGAGGAAGTCCTAGCGCCGCAAATCAGCAGCGCATCCGTGCTCGCACACACGTTCGAGGCACCGAGCAACCTCCGCCTCCTCGCTCCAGCGATGCAGCGGAAGCACAACTCTCTCTTGCCGAATAGCCACCGGGAACATGTATATCGCTAGTCCGAGAC
This sequence comes from Avena sativa, assembly GCA_916181665.1. Taxonomy (NCBI): domain Eukaryota; kingdom Viridiplantae; phylum Streptophyta; class Magnoliopsida; order Poales; family Poaceae; genus Avena; species Avena sativa. Next base: position 20,843,776 of record OV702297.1, read on the forward strand.
CATGGGGGATAAATTCTAGAGGGGGAGAGAGATCCTTCACGAGGAGGTGTGTGAGACAAGTGAGGAGGGGGGCTCCTTTTATAGGAGGAGGGGGCACCCAAGGGGGTGGCCGCCGGCCATGGGGGCTGCCCCCTCCCCTCCTTCATTCATGTGGGTGGACACTCCACTCACAAAATGCCCTTTAAATTTCCTCCACTCAAAAGTCCACTCAAATGCCCTTTAAATTTCCTCCACTCAAAAGTCCACTCAAAGCTTAACAAGTTAAACTCGTGGTTGATGTAGAGATCTCTTGCCGATCTAAAGATCGAGAGGAAGTCCTAGCGCCACAAATCAGCAGCACATTCATGCTCACACACACATCCGAGGCACCGAGCAACCTCCGCCTCCTCGCTCTTGCCGAATAGCCACCGGTAACATGTATCTCGCTAGTCCGAGACCATGGGGGATAAATTCTAGAGGGGGAGAGAGATCCTTCACGAGGAGGTGTGAGTGAGAGGAGGGAGAGGGGTGCCTTTTATAGGAGGAGGGGGGCACCCAAGGGGGTGGCCGCCGGCCATGGGGGCTGCCCCCTCCCCTCCTTCATTCATGTGGGTGGACACTCCACTCACAAAAACCACTTCAATTCCCTCCACTCAAAATTGCTATTAAATTTCCGCCAAATTTAATGCAAACTCTTATTAAATAAAACTCCTTTTATTTATTCAGAATTTTGTCAATTACTTTAATGACAAACATTCACATATAAACCCTTGCTAGAATTCCATTTCATATGCAAAAATACTTTCTGCAATTTCACCCGAAAACCTGTTTCGGTATCTAGTGAAATAAATTCCTACGCTTGTTATTCTTTCCGGCATGAAACTTTTGCTCCAATTGGATGTCGGTGTCTCTTAAGTGTGTCACCCTACGGTTCGCGAATAATGTGGACATGATCGAGACCCATCTCGGATCAATAATCAGAAGCGGGATCTGGAGACCCATACTGACTCCCACACATTCAACGATGACTTTCTTGTGATCATCGGAACCTTTTACACTAGTATCTTAATCCCTTTGTTTCACGATATATTACATGTCCGAGATTCGATCATAGGTATCTCCATACCTAGTTTGATCTCGTTACTGACATGCACTCTTTTCTCGTTCCCGTGATATAACATTCTAGTGATCAAATCACTTGCTTGCAAGCTAACCAATGTGATATCTACGAGAGGGCCCAGAGTATATCTATCCGTCATCGGGATGAACAAATTCCACTCTCGATCCATGGGCCTCAACATAACACTTTATTAGTTCTGAAACCATCTTTATAATCACCCTGTTATGGTGTGACTTTTGATGTTATCAAGAAACTCTTCCGGTGTTAGTGATTGACATGATCTCATGGTATAAGGATTAGGATCACTTCGTAAGTTGTTATAGCAATATAAACTCAATGACTTTGATCGTAATGATATACTTCGGATGAATGTTCATCACACCATTACACTAATGTTGTGATCCCGTTATTAACAACATCCAATGTCCATGATCAGGAAACCTTGATCATCTTGTTAATCAACGAGCTAGTTTATGAGAGAGGCATAACTAGGAACTTTCTGTTTGTTTATTAAACACACATGTATTAACGTTTCTGTATTAATACAATTATAGCATGCAAAATAAACATCTATCATATACTTGGAATACACATAATAAACACTTTAATATTGCCTCTCAGGGCATATTCCCTTCAGTCTCCCACTTGCACTAGAGACAATAATCTAATTACATAGTGATGAATCTAACACCCATGGAGTTTTGGTGTTGATCATGTTTTGCTCTAGGGAGAGTTTTAGTCAACGGATCTGCTACATTGAGATCCGTGTGTACTTTACAAATCTTTATATCTCCATCCTTGACATGCTCGCGGATGGAGTGAAACCGGCGCTTAATATGCTTGGAATTCTTGTGAGACCTTGGTTCTTTGGCATTGGCAATGGAACCATTGTTGTTACAATAGATCACCATTGGGTCCAACGCGCTCTCAACCACACCTAGTTCGGATATGAACTCCTTCATCCAAACTTCTTTCTGAGCCGCTTCCGAAGCAGCAACATATTCGGCCTCCGTTGTTGATCCCGCCACCACAGGTTGTTTGGAACTCCTCCAACTAACCGCTCCGCCATTCATGAGAAATACGTATCCGTATTGAGACTTAGAGTCATCCGGATCAGTGTCAAAGCTTGCGTCAACATAACACTTAGCGACAAGCTCTTCTTCACCTCCGTACAGAAGAAACATATCCTTAGTTCTTCGTAAGTACTTAAGGATATTCTTGACCGCTATCTAGTGTTCTAAACCTGGATCCGATTGGTACCTACTAGTCAAACTAATAGCATGTGCCACATCCGGTCTTGTACATAGCATGGCATACATTATAGAGCCTATGGTTGAAGCATGGGGGACTTTGTCCATTATCTCTCTTTCTTCCGCCGTAGCCGAACTTTGAGTCTTACTCAATGTCTTGCCTTGCAACATAGGTAAGAACCCCTTCTTACTTTCGTCCATTTTAAACTTCTTTAAAATATTATCAAGGTATGTACTTTGCGATAGCCCTATTAGGCGCCTAGATCTATCTCTATAGATCTTTATGCCTAATATGTATGACGCTTCACCTAGGTCCTTCATTGAAAATTTGCTGTTTAGATAACTTTTAACACTGTTTAAAAGATCTATATCATTTCCGATCAATAATATGTCATCCACATATAATATCAGAAATGCCACATTGCTCCAACTCACTTTCTTGTAAATACAAGCTTCTCCATAAGTTTGGACGAATCCAAACTCTTTGATCACCTCATCAAAGCGGAGATTCCAACTTCGTGATGCCTGCTTCACTCCATAGATGGATCGCTGAAGCTTGCACACCTTGTTAGCATCCTTAGGATCGACAAAGCCATTTGGTTATATCATATACAACTCTTCTTCAATATTACCATTGAGAAACGCGGTTTTGACATCCATCTGCCATATCTCATAATTGAAATATGTAGCAATTGCTAACATAATCCTAACTGACTTTAGCATCGCTACGGGAGAGAATGTCTCGTCGTAGTCAACTCCTTGAATTCATCGAAACCCCTTTGCGACAAGTCAAGCTTTATAGACGGCCACATTACCATCAGCATCAGTTTTTTTTTTGAAAATCCATTTGTTCTCCACGGCCTTTTGGTCGTGAGGTAAGTCCACCAAGTTCCAAACTTGATTTTCATACATGGATTCCATCTCGGATTTCATGGCTTCTAACCATTTGTTGGAATCCGGGCTCATCATCGCTTCTTCATACATCGCAGGGTCATCAATTTCATCAACCATGAAATTCATAACAGGGTTTCCGTACAGCTCGGGAGCTGCACGCGTCCTGCTAGACCTACGAGGTTTGGTAGTACTCTCTTTTGGAGTTTCATGATCATTATCATTAGTTCCCTCTTCAACTGGTGAAGCCAACTCCGGAACGACTTCCGGTGCTGCGCTACTCGCCATACTTTGAAGAGAAGGTTCAATAACCTCTTCGAGTTCTACCTTCCGACTACTCACACCTTTCGCGAGAAACTCTTTCTCTAGAAAGGATCCATTCTTGGCAACAAAAACCTTGCCCTCGGATCTGTGATAGAAGGAATACCCAATAGTTTCCTTAGGGTATCCTATGAAGACGCATTTTTCCGCTTTGGGTTCGAGTTTATCCGGTTGAAGTTTCTTCACATAAACATCGCATCCCCAAACTTTAAGAAATGACAACTTAGGCTTGTTTCCAAACCACAATTCATACGGTGTCTTTTCAACAGATTTAGATGGTGTCCGATTTAAAGTGAATGCAACAATTTCTAGTGCATAACCCCAAAATGACAACGGCAAGTCCGTCAGAGACATCATAGATCGAACCATATCCAATAAAGTATGATTACGACGTTCCGACACACCATTTTGTTGTGGTGTTCCGGTAGGTGTGAGTTGTGAAACAATTCCACACTCTTTCATGTGAGTGTTAAACTCGTAACTTAGATACTCACCTCCACGGTCTACATAGAAATTTGATCTTTCTATTACGATGATTTTCCACTTCATTCTGAAATTCCTTGAACTTTTCAAAGGTTTCAGACTTGTGTTTCATCAAGTAGATATAACCGTATCTACTCAAATCATCCGTGAAAGTAACAAAATAACGATATCCACCTCGCGCCGACACACTCATTGGACCACATACATCAGAATGTATGATCTCCAATAAATTTGTCGCCCGTTCCATTGAATCGGGAAATGGCGTAGTAATCTTGCCCATAAGGCATGGCTCACATGTATCAAATGATTCAAAATCAAGTGATTCCAAAAGTCCATCCGAAAGGAGCTTCTTCATGCGTTTAACTCCAATATGACCTAGACGGCAGTGCCACATATATGCGGATATATCATCATTAAGTTTAATACTTTTAGCATCAACATTATGAATATGTGTAACATTATTATTGAGATCCAATAGAAATAAACCATTCATCATCGGTGCGTGACCATAAAATATTTCATTCATATAAATAGAACAACCATTGTTCTCGGATTTAAATGAATAACCACTTCGCATCAAACACGATCTAGATACAATGTTCATGCTCAGTGCTGACACCAGATAACAATTATTCAAGTTTATTACTAATCCCGATGGCAAGTGGAGAGGTAGTGTTCCGAAGGAGATCACATCAACACTTGATCCATTGCCGACACGCATCTTGACCTCACCCCTTTCTAGCGGTCGCTTGTTCCGCAGCCCCTGATTCGAGTTATAAATATTAGCAACTGAACCGGTATCAAATACCCAGGTGCTACTGCGAGCACTAGTCAAGTACACATCAATAACATGTATATCATATATACCTTTGTTTGCCTTGCCGGCCTTCTTGTCTGCCAAATATATACTTGGGGCAGTTGTGCTTCCAGTGGCCAGTCCCTTTACAATAGTAGCACTCAGTATCAGACTTAGGGCCAACTCAGGGTTTCTTTTCAGGCACGGAAACCGGTTTGCCGCCCTTACTTCCCTTCTGTTTCCCTTTCTTGTCTTTCTTTAAACCAGTGTTCTTATTGATCATCAACACTTGATGTTCCTTCTTGATCTCCACTTCTGCAGTTTTAAGCATTGACAGAAGCTCGGGGAGAGACTTCTTCATGCCTTGCATATTATAGTTCATCACAAAGCTCTTATAGCTAGGTGGCAGAGACTGCAGAACACAATGGATGCCTAAGTCAATGGGAATCGATATTCCCAAGGACACAAGCTTATCGGCGTAACCCGACATCTTGAGTGCATGCTCACTAACGGAGATGTGCTCTTCCATCATGCAGCTAAAGAACTTTTCTGAAGCATTGTAGCTCTCTACAGCAGCATGTGTGTCAAAAATCATTTTCAACTCACCCATTGTATCAAATGCATTGCCGTTTTCAAAACGCTTTCGAAGTTCTAGCTCTAGCCCATACAATATGCCGCAGTGAACTAAGTTGTGGTCCTCCTGACGAGTCTGATAGACATTCTTCTCCTTGTCAGGGGCATCCTCAAAAGGTGGGGGGCCTAGCGGCACTTCTAGCACATATTTCTTTTGTGCAACAGGGAGGAGAATCCTCAAATTCATGGCCCATTCGGTAAAGTTGCTACCGTTCGTTGCAAGTTTCTCTTTCTCCATGAACACATTCAAATTAAAAGCAGGTGGTGCCATCTACAACAGAATTTGTAAAGTTTAGACTAAGTTTATGATAGATTGAGTTCAACTAATCCACATTACGAATGAACTCCCACTAAAAAACGACATCCCTCGTGTCTTTTTGGTGATTACATGAACCAAATCCACTACACCAAGTCCGATCATCACGTGAGTCGGTGTAGCTTTAAAGACGAGCATCAAGTGGGCATCATATATACTATATGACTCATGCTTAACCTTTCGGTCCGTGTTCCGAGGCCGTGTCTGTACATGCTAGGCTCGCCAAGTAAGAACCTTAGTATTCACGTGTGTAACTGTCTTACACCCGAAATATGGTCGTGGATCCAAGAACACCCGATCATCACGCGATGTCTTGGAGCGACAAAAACATAATCGGTGCATACTAAAGGAATAACACATTCTTATCTTGATATTTAATTGAGGGATCATCTTATTATGCTAATAAAACGCCAAATAAGCAATATAAGATGCTATCAAACATCACATGTTTATTAGTGAAATGATATGGTTGTCGCATATGATCTCTATCATGTGCATCGTGGTATGATCACTATCATACCTTTATGTGTAAGGCCAAGGTCTATGGAACTTACACGTTATGTGTGTTTTAAGAGTATCATCTCATACTTCTACTTACAACATCACCATATCATAACACTATCCCAACAACAATCTAAACTAGACGCCTCTAATTTATCCATTGCAAGTTTTACGTGGCTTAGGGCTTTCGAAGATAGAACCGTTCTTACCTACAAACATGAACCACAACGAGGATAACAAAATTGTTGACAACTCATTGCAAAATAGATATTGACTATAGTAGGAGAGACAGACACCCGCTAGCCACTTATGCAAACTAGTTGCATGTCAAGCATGGAACAGGTCTCCTGTGCGAGGACATGTAAAGTTTGTCCGGCCTGCTTCATCCCACTATGACACCAATATCCAAAATTACAACTAAGAAGCAACAACATGATCATCATCGCCCACATACTCATATGTGTACTACCCATGTAAAGCATCTACGCATAGATCCGACTCTGATACCACTGTAGGGTTCGCAGCATAGAGAACAAAAATTTTCCTACGATGGGAACTAAGTACCAAGATCTATCTACTAGATACAAACAACGGGCGGATGTATATCCATAGAGAACATGCCCTTGAAGACCGACAAAGCTTAACGACTTAAACTCGTGGTTGATGTAGATGATCTCTTGCCGATCTCAAGATCGAGAAGAAGTCCTAGCGCCGCAAATCAGCAGCGCATCCGTGCTCGCACACACGTCTGAGGAACCGAGCAACCTGTGCCTCCTCGCTCCAGCGATGCAGCAGAAGCACAACTCTTTCTTGCCGAATAGCCACCAGGAATATGTATCTCGCTAGTCCGAGACCATGGGGGATAAATTCTAGAGGGGGAGAGAGATCCTTCACGAGGAGGTGTGAGTGAGAGAGAGGGAGAGGGGTGCCTTTTATAGGAGGAGGGGGCACCCAAGGGGGTGGCCGCCGGCCATGGGGGCTGCCCCCTCCACTCCTTCATTCATGTGGGTGGACACTCCACTCACAAAAACCTCTTCAATTCCCTCCACTCATAATCCCACTCAAAATTGCTATTAAATTTCCACCAAATTTAATGCAAACTCTCATTAAATAAAACTCCTTTTATTTATTCAGAATTTTTTCAATTACTTTAATGACAAACATTCACATATAACCCCTTGCTAGAATTCCATTTCACATGCAAAAACACTTCCTGCAATTTCACCTGAAAACCTGTTTCGGTATCTAGTGAAATAAATTCCTGCGCTTGTTATTCTTTTCGGCATGAAACTTTTGCTCCAATTGGATGTCGGTGTCTCTTAAGTATGTCACCCTACGGTTCGCGAATAATGCAGACATGATCGAGATCCCTCTCGGATCAATAATCATAAGCGGGATCTGGAGACCCATACTGACTCCCACACATTCAACAATGACTTTCTTGTGATCGTCGGAACCTTTTACGCTAGTATCTTAATCCCTTTGTTTCACGATATATTACATGTCCGAGATTCGATCATCGGTATCTCCATACCTAGTTTGATCTCGTTACTGACATGCACTCTTTTCTTGTTCCCGTGATATAACATTCTAGTGATCAAAACACTTGCTTGCAAGCTAACCAATGTGATATCACCGAGAGGGCCCAGAGTATATCTATTCGTCATCGGGATGAACAAATTCCACTCTCGATCCATGGGCCTCAACATAACACTTTATTAGTTCTGAAACCATCTTTATAATCACCCTGTTACGGTGTGACGTTTGATGTTATCAAGAAACTCTTCTGGTGTTAGTGATTGACATGATCTCATGGTCTAAGGATTTGGATCACTTCGTAAGTTGTTATAGCAATATAAACTCAATGACTTTGATCGTAATGCTATACTTTGGATGAATGTTTATCACACCATTACACTAATGTTGTGATCCCGTTATTAACAACATCCAATGTCCATGATCAGGAAACCTTGATCATCTTGTTAATCAACGAACTAGTTTATGAGAGAGGCATAACTAGGAACTTTCTGTTTGTTTATTAAACACACATGTATTAATGTTTCCGTATTAATACAATTATAGCATGCAAAATAAACATATATCATATACTTGGAATACACATAATAAACACTTTATTATTGCCTCTCAGGACATATTCCCTTCAATTGTATCCAAGAAGTTGCACCGAATGACTAGGTCATGAGGATGCGATATTGATGGCTATGAAAATAGCCATCTTCTCCATGTTTAAACTACATTTTTAGTGAAACAAATGGCCAAGAATCTCTCTAGCTTTGCTACTAATAACTAATTTTGCAAATATGTGCAATTCATTGATTTGAATTGTGTTGTGCAGGAAATCATGCTTTTAAGACGAAACCAGGAGCTATTAATGAAGACTTTGAGGTTGTCTACATGGCCAAGCAAATAAGGGTCGAAAACATAACAATAGAGGTCTTAACGAACACTGGTGCGGACAAGGCCCGCCCGTACCATGTGGCGTTGGCTTCGTCTCGTCAAACCCTATGACTTTCTTGAAGGCGCATATATATTTCGAGGTCCTAGCTGCCGCGTAGAGGGCCGTCATTCTCAGATTGTATCACAACAACACCAAAGGAGATCCACCACCATATTTCATCCTCTCCACCCTCCATCCTGTCAATAGCCATAGCCATTAGATTGTACTCTAGATCTCCTTGTGCTTCGGCGACCATTGTAAGAATATTTGATTTTAATCTAAGTATTTTACACAATGTTTTCTATCCTCAATATTATTGTTATGAGTGAGTAGTCCTTACTGGTTGTGGGTTAGGGTGAAACCTCGCAGCAATTATGTGCATCTAATTCATGAGAGTATTGTGTATTGATTGAATAGATATTTGTGTCTTAGTTTCTTTGTCTCTTGTCTTGATCTATGGACTTGTAGGTACCAAGATCTCAGAGATTGATAAAGGCTTGAGGTGAGATACTTGGTGAGCGACGATCTCATAGGTAACCCAGTGATAGAAAGGGGAGTACGGTATTCATTTAGCGATCCATTTGGGAACAACAGAAACATCACTTCTTAAGGATTTTTTATCTGTGTTTTCACTTGATAATTGTTGTAGCCCGGTATTTCACAGTACAATGGTTGGATCAAAAGACTATTGCTGTGTCTGTGACTCACAGGGGCTCTAGTATATCAGGATGTGTTGCCCACGAATTTTATATTTATTAAATCATTACACATGAATATGCATATTACTATCTTTATCCCAAATGATGTGCAGCTGCAGGTGAATCTTCAACTCTGGCCTATCTACATCCATTGAAACAAAGCACATTCTAAAGTAAACTAAAAAGGTCCGGTAAAAGAAAGTAAAACGAATAAACAAGTCTTGTAGATGTGCCTTATTTAATTTTTATTTAGCATTATTTCACAAGGTTCGATTAAACCTAGATCTACTAGGGAAAAAGCTATTATACTGCATCCATAAATCTGGATCGAAGGTATTAGATATCACGGTAACGAGTTAAGTAGACTTGTCGATAATGAGATTTAATAAGGTATGTTGATACCAATGATCAAATCTCGGACGAGTTATGTATTGAAGTAACAAAAGGAATTGGACTCGACGTTTATGGTTCAAACAACAAAACATCGTGGAATGCACATGGGTCATTTTGGGCATCCCGGTCCCTCTAATGATCATTGATATGAGAGGTGTATTGATCATGTCTACTATGCTCCCGAACCATAGGGTAACACACTTAAGGGTTCTACGATGCTTGGAGATAGTTTTGGAAACATTAGGATCACACTTGGAAAGAAGAGAGAAAATCAAAAGTGTTTCAGGTAAAGTTCGAATGTGTTTGGAGTGATCGAAAAGGTGTTTTTGATCATGAGGAAATAATTAAATATGATTTTATATTAACTAAATGAACTTTGGGCATACCTGCCCTAATGGGCCAATTCCTAGAGGATAAAGGCCCATGGGGAGGGCAACCCGCCTAGGGCACCCGCCGGCAAGCCATGGGCTTCCGCACATGGTGGGTGGGGCCCACCCAAACGGCCCCTCCTCCCCATGGCGCGCGCCCCCTCCTTTAGTCCCACATTGCTCGGGTTCCTCCCCTTCTCTTATATAAAGAGGGGTCCAGGGAGAGAAAAAATACACAATAAATTGGGAAATTCCTAAGGCAATATTCCTTAGGTATTTTCCCCTTATCTCTCTCTCCCTGATTGAATCTTGTGTTTGTGTTCCAAGAAGAACTGCGCGCGTTAGAGACGACAACACCCCGTCACGCTGTTGAATCCCAGTTTCAGAAGGTCTACTTCCGCATCTCGGCTGGATCGGGGAGAACGGAGGTCGTCATCAGACACCCGACGTTGTGGCACCTGAGCTGTCATACATGGACCTGGAAGTGACGTGTGAGGAGAAACACAACCTTGAGGTCATCTACGAGTAAGAATACATCGTCAATGTTCCCACGAACATAAACACTTTAGGTCTACAAGGGTATGTCGTCAAAACCTACTTCATGTTACTGCATTAACTCATAGATAGATCTTGGCATCGGTGTTGCGCTAGCTAGGAATTTTTTGTTTTGTGCTACGAACACCTTCACTGTAGTGGTAGGGGTAGGGTAGCATTGTCGGCGTACTTGCCGTACTGAACTCTGGCAACTAGTAGGTGAACTATCAGCATCATGTATAATTGCAATGAAAAAGACTAGCTCTCGATGACATGTGGGCAACGAGCAGACAGAGAGAGCAAACGATGCTCCTATTTTGGGCCACAAATGCGCTAGTCTGGGGCCTGCGGATAGTTTGCGCCCCCCCCCCCCCATCCCCCCCCCCCCCCCACGCCCTGTTGGGAGCTCAGGCCTTGCTGTCCGCAGACAGTGTTTAGGACAGTAAAAGGCCATTTGGGAGGCACCGTTGGGTATGATCTTACGAGACACCCTTCCCTAGTCTTGTTCTCAATATCCTTCTGACAGGAATTTAAAATTCATTCATATTATGATGGAATCTTACAAACAGAAGAAATATTAACTAAATTTAAATCTAAACCCTAAATCTAAACTTCACTGTTGTGGCCTTGTTGTGATTTGTGCCCTACTACTTAGCATCCAACTCGGCCTTCCTCTAGGCCAGCCTCGTCGCTTGTGCTTTCACCATATGCCGGTTCTACGCTGCTAGTGGTCTGAGGCCGGTCAGTCCTCGCCGTCTCGACTGCTTCGTGCGCCTGGTGATGGCACCAAACCACTGGAAATGAATTTGTTGGGACTCCAATCACAAAGTGATGTAGTAAGGGCCCACAATGGTAACTCGGGGCTTAATATTGAACACTTGGAGAAATAGTAGAACCCCTTCCCTCCTCTCTCTTTTCTAGCAACTTGCAAAATAAAGCAACTTGTTTTATATCCCCAACCCCACCAGTGTGGTTGCCAAGCACATGGTATGAATTAGAATTGAAAACTAAACTCAGAGTAAATAATAATGCTAGATTGTTTTAGCTCAAAATGCTATCAACATCGTTCCAATTCTTTTCGATCGCGGGATGTCGATGATCAATGGCTAAAAACCATCCCTCATATGGTGCTCTTTCACGTCCGTTTTTACCCTGAATCGCGATCTAAGTCGCTGGCGGGTGGGCCTCACATTGAAATGGGCCCATCTGTCACAGACTTTGGCACGAGTTAGTGTGCAATTAGAAATGCAAAAAATCCTAGGATACCCTCCCACCTGGCTTGATTTCGTATAAATCCATGGGCCCACAGTCAACGTATGTGGGCAGAGTTTCGCTCTGTGGAAGGTGTATTAGACGTGACATGCATCCGCTCCTGTGTCGAGACCCGCGTGGAGCCGACGTGGCACTGTAGGCTCGTGATGGCCGCACTTCTTCACGGTCATGGGGCCCGTCGTAAGACTACGTGGCACTGTAGACTCATACCGGCCATGGTATCTCGCGACATTGGTCTTGTATAGAGACAACGTGGCGTCGTAAGCCCATGTTGCCCGTGGTTTATCGCGGAGGTGAGGGCTGTCTTGAGTCGGCATGGCACCGTAAGCCCATGTCATCTGCGGTTTATCATGGACGTGGGGTCATCTATAACTGACGTGTCGACGCGAACCCATGTCGTCTATTAGCGTACATCATAGATGGTGTGGGTTCTCGCGGGTGGACCGCCGAGCTGACAACATAGACTCTAGACGTCCGCGAGTTATCATGGCAAAATTGTAATATGGGTCTGTTCATAGACAAGCTGGGTGCATAGATTATAGATGTACGCGGGTTCTGTCCGCGGATCGTATGTGGGTCCCATTCATAGTCAAACTGGCAGCATATATCATAGATGTCTACTAGTGTTCTTGCGGCGGTATCGTGCTTGTATTTATACATATGGGCTCTCTGAACACTCGGCCTATAAATAACCTCTCTCGTTGCTCTTTATTTATCTCCGGCTTTCAGCAGTCTACTCTCCTTCCGCTGCGTACTATACGTACGTACGCGTGTCTAAACGGTCGGACCTGCTGCTCTGGCATACCTCTCCTCAAACCAACGATGGAGAGGTCTGACAGACAATGTTAATTTTGTTGCCTTTTTTGTAGTTTTATTTGCTGTTATAGTGGTAGGTTTTTCTTTTACTAAGATTTTGTTCATTTTTGTATTTCTCTCCAACCGTTTGCTCGGCTATGTGCTCTCAGCAGCGTCGCGCCTCTCTATGGCGGTTTGTTCTCACGCTCGCCTACTTCAGGTCGACCTCTACATCCTTTGCGACTGCTTCGGAAGAGGACGATTTAGAGCAGACGAGCACACCTGAATGCATCACATCTACCTCGTGGAGTACATGTGTGTTCGCGATGATACGTCAACTTCTTGTTTGACGCGTAGTTCTGTGTTACAGTTTAGACTATGTCATTAGTCCTTCTGCCTACCGGTCTTCGCTCTTAGACGTAAATATAGTGTGTCCATGTCATCCGATGCTCTGCCTACCGGCAGCGCGCTAGTGGCGTAGAGAGAAGTCTAGTATAAAGAACAATTAAATAAAATGAATTATAACTATTATGCAAGCAATAAAAGTAAACTAAAACTATCTGCAAAGGTAAAATTAAATGCAATGATAATACCAATGTTGTTTTGGGGTTTCGGATGGTGAATGCAATAAATAAAAGTGTTTATATTTTTGGAAAATATAATTACAGAAATAGAAGTGCTCTAAATACAAGTAAAAGGTGTTTCATATGATTAAAAATGGATCATGTTCATGGGTTCACTTGTGTACCTCATAAACATGGTGGCATGGAAAACAACTTTACAAAACAACATAATTGATCCAACTTTCTAACTAGTGTTTGATTCACATTCATATCCATATGCAAGCAATATTAAAAATTTATTTTTTTGCATAGCTCAAGATCGATACAAGCTAAGTGTAAACCTAATTTTATAGCTCGACCTTTAACTCGACGCAGTCCGAGCTCGCTTGGATTTTATGAGTTGAGTTGAGCATAGTCTAACTCGCTTGAACTTGACTCGTTTGCAGACCTAGATATGTTTTTATGCTGTGGAATCTAATCTGATGTAGTAGCTTGTTAACATATCAACAAGTAGACTTGGATCGATCTAATTACATGGATAAAGAAACCGCAACTCAAAACAATCTGACTATTCCTTTTTAACAGAAAGTTACATTTGGACAAAATGCAACGTGCAGTACCATAAACTAAATGAGAGTAGCAACACATGTTGCATGGTCATGGCGCAAAAAGAAAAGGATGTGATCATTATCCAATGGCCTATTCACAGAGGAAGTCTGTCTAAAGGGGGATGAAAGATGCGAACTATGTTTTCTTTAAGAGACAAAAAGAAAAGGCTATTTGAGAATCCAATTTCTCCAATTTCCTATATGCAAATTTACTCCATGTCAAACTGTTTCATTGACAGAGGACTGCAGATGACGTTGAATGGCCTGTCGATACTGTCCCGTAGTATGGAGATCTCACCCTCGCGAAGCAGTATCTCGCCTTCCTTCAGCTGTATGTCTTCGTCAAGCGACTTGATCTTATGCTTGAAGGAGGCAATGTCGTTTTGCAACGCACCAACAGATTTTCGCAAATGCTTCTTTTCCTGCCACAAGGCATCCCTCTCATCGGTTACTGATTTAAGTGTGCAACGGAGAGCAGTCAACTCCTTTGCAGAATCCTGAAACTCCTGTTGTATCTGGTTAATGCTATCGTCTTTCTTCAAAAGCTGCAAGTTGTGAAAAAATGTAATGTTGGTAACGCGCACAAGCATATGATATCAGACAACTAATTAACAGAAATTTCAGACATTATTTTAGATATGGATTTGCTTCAACATTTCAATTTTGTGCAATTTTCTTTACCAGAGAGTACAAGCTCTTTCTACTCTCGTCGGGAAAAACTGGACTTGTTGGGAAAAGCAGCTGATAATAACTTCAGAGGATTAGAGCACAATATAGCTCCAAAATATTTGACAGTACATGACGATAGTGGATTTGCTAAACTTGTAATAAGTAGCTCGACCACCATCAGCTGAATTTTGAACTTAATCTACACCGGTCAAGATATGAGACAAAATAGTCACAGTAATAGCTTAATTAGTGCCATAGGTAGTAAAATATGCATGTGGTTCCTTTTAGCACTGAAATGCATGTGGGTCTTGCACTAATAACACGAAACCAGAAAATGACAGACCTGACAATTTGCTGAAATGGGATTAGCTCGTGATCAAGCATTACTAGTAAGTGGATCGGCACTTTGAAATCACTTCGCAAAGGACAATTACTGATTTTTCTCTGTGTGTGTATGGGGTGGGTGGGTAGGGGGGGATGTAAGGTTACCTCAACTTCAAAACACTTGGACTTGTGGGTCATGCAACATAATTCATCCTGAGCTCTATGGATCTCATTTTGCATGACATCTTGGATCCGGCCTAAAGATGCTATATCTGACTGTAATTGTTCAATCTCCAGTTCCCTTGACAATAGTTTCTCCTTTAATACTCTATTGAGCAGAGCTTCTTCTTTCAGCTTAATTTCCAAGTCATCCTGCATTCCAGAAAAGTAGAATAAGAAAGCTTTGGTTTGGTTTCCGCTTCTGCTAGTAGTTTCAGCTAGTGAATATTCTACTTTGAACTTTAAATGTTTTATATATAAGTCACTTATTTCCGGACGAGGGAGCACTTCTTTCAGCAATTTGCTTCATAATAGTATAGTCTGATATAAATTGATAGATTCTTTTAGAGCAGATCATGGTAGCACGTGTTTTATATATAAGTTTTAAAGTAATGTTCTTAGTGTTTTTCATATCATTCTCGAAAGAAAAATCATAAACCCAATGGGCAACTCTTACACTTTATCGAGAACATAAAAATTCAAAGGAGGTTTCATACCCTAGATGATGTATCAGGTCTCGAAGGAATACCCATTTTGCTATCTTCTTCATTGAACTTTTCAACCAGTAGAGATTTAATTTTTCTCAGACCAAGTGCTAAATTATCCATTCCTTCTTTTATGTTCTGGTACTTCAAAGTGTATTCAATGGCTTCTAGTGCATCAACACTGCCAACATTCTCGCTCTTAGATTTCATCACGTCCAACAACCTGCCACAAAGCCGACTAGAATCATCTAGTAATGATAAGCCTTGAATCTGCAAGTTGTCCACTCTAGCATTAAGCTCCTGTTCAAGACGAAGTGAGGATAAGCTTAATCCACTCCCACTGCTTTGTAGGCGATTTAAAATCCCTATGTTCTCTTGCCTAAGAGATTCTACTTCAAGGGCACATGACTGGATCTCTTTTCTCAGCTTTTGCTCTACTCCAGTAAGTCTCAGAAGTTCCATTTGCGTCCTGTTGATGCTTTCGCTACTTCCAACAGATCTCTTTTCTAATTCAGCACTAAATCCTTGTCTGAGCCCAGTTATTGTTTTCTCCTGTTCATTAGATGCCCTTTGTAACCTTGCAATCACCTTGTGTAATGCCCTACTGTTATCTTCTCTGGATTTTAAGCATTCTTGGATTTGGTCCCTTTCTTCTGCAGCTTTTGCAAGGCATTCTTGGATTTTGTCCCTTTCTTCTGTAGCTTTTGTAAGGCTATCATGCAACTCTACTGAGGTTCTATAGAGATCGTTGTGCTCATTCATAACTTTCTCCAGCTCATCATTCAGTTGTTTGTTTTGCAGTTCCAAACTTTTAATCCTGTTAGAAGCATCAGCTCTATTTGATTCAAGCAAAGTAACTTCTCTCTGAAATGACACATTCTGCTCTGCCAGCTCCATTACTCTATCACGTAGTCTCTGTTCTTCTGATTGAAACTTTGCCAGCTTGGCTGACCAATCATTTGACCTTCTGTCAAGCTCCAATTCCAAGGTAGTTTGTGCATGAGTCTTCTCATTCTCCAACCTTATAGTTGTGGTGTCCAATTCTATCTTGGATCGCTTATATTGTTCTTTGGCCACAAACCTTTCTTTAAGACGTGCCTCAATCTGTGAAGACAGTTCGAGTGCCAATTGTTTTCTGTCTTCAATCAAATTCTGAACCAGCTGCATAAATTCAGTTGAGCTCATTCTCTTATTCCTGAGCAAGTTAAGCTCACTCACTTCTTCACAAGGAACCATAAAGCACGTATTCAATTCTTTAGCTCTTCTAAGCAACTTATCATCAGTGTCTTGTTCCAAGTTCTTGTCATGAAAATCATAAGATCCATCATGATGACAAGTATCAGCAGCAGAGCATCTTGAGGTAGTTCCTGAAAACGGATCCACTAAAGATCCATAGAAGCATGGAGGTTGAAGATCTCGTGAGTCCTCATAGATATCTTCCACTGAAGTCATGCTTTGGGATTTACAGTCCTCTGGGTGAGAGAAATTATCAGAAGATCCTTCAAATAGACTTCCATTTCCATCTGAATCACACATAGATGTAACCTTGAAGGTGCCCTTTGTCCCTTCATGAGCAAGTTGATGGTGGCAGGCATCATTCTTGTCAATGTTATAGTAGTTCTCGTATATTTCTTTGCAAGATTTTGGTGAAGATGGAGCTGTAGAATGAGGTCGAGGTGGCCGTCCACGTCCCAAATGAGAAGCTGCAGTTCTGATGGGGAATTTCTGATTATGTTTCATATTTAATCTGTCTGTTTCTTGCTCCCCATCAATGTACAGATCTAGCACTTCATTCTTATGCAGTAAATTGGTCAGCCTAGCAGGTCTGCATTTTAATGCAATAGGAGAGCCAAGAGGAGAGTGTCCTGTTGATGAGCATGAGTAGCCTCTTGAACGTGGTGAATCAGTTTCCTGTAGGTCATGTCCTTTCGGAACCTTTATCATGTATTCACCTATATTAGGATGTCTTTCTGGTGACCATGAGTAGCACCTGCAGACATTAACCTGTATTACTAGCATTTTCTAGACAGCATGCTCTTAAGAATAACATGCAGGTATAAGCACACAACCATGTCATGACTATATAGTAAAAAAAATTGTCTAACAACAATGTTATGGTAATGGCCAACAGGATTTTAATGAATGAATGAGCTGGAAACTAATATGTACACAGCGCTATATATGGCCAACAAGAATGTAAATCAAAGAATGAGCAATCATTGTACATGTAAAAGAAGAACTTTCACCCGCTATGGTACAATTTATGACACATAGCCAAACCTAACATGAATATAGCGTCAGATTTCAGTTTGCTTTCATTTTAATGAATGCGTTGATTTTAATATAGCGTTCTTATAATCGCATAACACGAAAATGATGGATGGTGTTTCGACATTTTTGTATCGAGGGAGTGGGAAGGTGATACATGCCATTGCACAACTGATAATGCTACAGTAATCAAAGCCACTTACTCAACATCAGCAACATGACGAGGCGTGTCAGAAGTATTAAGCATGGAACATGGAATATCACTTGAAAAGCTCATTGCCCTTTCATCCAAGGAACGATCAATGGCTGTGGCAGTGAACGACAGGCATCTCCTGAGCTGCGGATTGGGTGATTCCTCGCTCCTCGGTTTTTCATGCCGGCTTCTTGATCTAAATGCCCTAGTATCAGGAGAATGGGAGGCGCCATTAGTCCCACCTTCATCCAATATGCTCTCATTTCTTTTATCATGTGCTGGGGCTGGTTTGTCGTTCCCGGCATTGCTTGTGAACGAGCGGAATGGAAAGAATCTTCTCATCTCCCAAAATATCTAGTAATCTGCTGCATGGAGAATTTATTAGGGCCAAAAAGATAGTGCAATTGTTCTAGCCCAAAATATAGCAATGATGATAATAACAACAAAACCTTGGACCAGTAGCTGTTTGAAATAGTTTGGTAGAAAGTTGAAGAGTACATAAATATGGGTAATTCGTTACAATTCAGTGCCCCCCACAGGTTAAATTTGGTTTGGGAATTTCGCCGAACAGGTTGCAGGCGCATAGATTATATTGGGCAAAGGAACCAAAGATGTCAACACAAGAACCAGGAAGGAATAGTAGAATCGTATGTAATCTTAAAAAAACTGAGACCGACTAGAACTGAGCGGCAACACTGAACATACAACCAGGTCTGGAAATTCTGTTCGAGGTAAGCTAGAAGCCAAAATTGCCCAATCTTCTTGGGAGTATATGGCTCGATAAATACATATGCCCGTTCGCCGATTGGGGGACTGTACGCTTTTTCTTTTTCTTTTGTGCGCTACTAGGAACACAACAGGACAAGAGATCAGATTATACTGCTGCAGAGCTATTAAAAATAGGCAGCTAGTTGTATTCTAGAAAAAATAGGCAGCTAGCTCACTTCGCATCAAAACAATCTAGCCACGAGATCACCAACAGTCCAACACCAAACAGAATAAATTGAACTGCCGCGCTAGCCGATCTATTTACTGGAGAAACCAATTCATCAGAGCATGATCACCGAACGGCAGGCAACACTGAGAATGGAAATTTCAGGCACGATCCCATGGGTTACGTTTTTGGTGAAAACTCTTCAATCATATTGAAGTATATATAAGTAAGCGCGTGCTGAATTGGAATATCTGGGAGAGAGAGAGGGTGAGGATTTGCCTATTTCAGGAGGCCGACCGCCGTGGGTGGGTGCAGCCGCGGCGGCGCTCTGTACGGGAGGATCGGACCGGAGAACCGGAGTCTAGAGCAGGCCGCGCGGGTGCCACCGGGGAGGCGCGGGGCCGGCGGAGGCGGTCCTGGCGGGCTGGGGCTCCTGGGGCCGCGGTGTAGCCGTGCAGCGGAGAAGAGCAGCACGCGAGTGGAGTGCGCTGGCTGGCAAGTGGCAACCGTCGAGATGGTGGGATTGGACTGGCAATCAATGGTGGTAATTGCTCCGATTTCGAAGAGAAGAACGGGAGACGGGAATTCCGTGGAGAGGCGAAAATCTGGGGAAGGCAAAAGGATTTGAAACGTGGGAGCGGAGGCCCCGGACCCGGGGGGGGGCGGCGCGGCCAAAATCCAAAGTTGTGGTGGGGCTCGCGGAAGAAGGCCGTTGGCTGTTGGTTGCTCCTTTATCTGGGCACGGGATTCAAAATGGTGAGTCGATTCACCAACGTTCACCTGGCGGCATTCGCTCCTGATGAACAGAGATTAGCATACATCAAGAGCGTGTTAGTTTGCTCGGGTCAAAATTTCCTTTTTTTCTACTTGGCTAGCTGGATGCTGCGTGTAGTCAGTTTAGGCTTGGGTTAAGTTTTGACACTTTATTTGATAGTCTACATCTAGTTTTTCTGTAATTTTGACTACTTATTTGCTTGTCAACAACCCTGATTATGATTCGTTTGATGCAAAAACATGTATATTTGGTTGCACCTATGATACTGTTGTAGTCACCACTTCTCATAGATGGTTATGGTACACACATGAACAAATAGGCAGTAAATTAAACTAGCAGTAGCAAATTAAAACCCTAGCTACCAGCAAATATCAGTTTACGACAATGTTACCTAACTACTAGCAAATGATAGTTCGGCACAATATTACCTAACTAATACAAATGATTGGTTTGCACCCACATTAGGGGTTGTTCATAGAACACAAGGGCACCACTTCATATGTCCTTCTTCTTCACTTCTTCATCTTCAGATCTTGTAGTTTCCTCTCGTTGCCCACATGTCGAGGGCTCACTGCATTCTCCTGTTCCTCCAAGCAGCACAATCGTTATGCGCAACACCATGGCCTTCATTAGTGTCATTGTCGTCAGGAACTACATCTTCCTCTTGCGAGAAGTATTCATCCGCGCAAAATTGCAAAATTCAGTTGTACAGAATGCAACATGCCAGAACAACTTTAACTTGGATGGGAAAAGAATGGAAAGGCTTATGATCAAGGATCTTAAACATGTTCTTTAGAGCAACAAAAACCCTCTTAACCGTGACTCTAAGGCTAGAATTTCTGACAATGAAAATTTCCTCCAGAGTCCTAGGATAGTGTCTAGCAGAGAACTCATTAAGATGGTACCTTGTTAACCTGAAGGGGGGAGAATTCTAGGCCAACAAGCAACCCGACATCTGCTAGGTAGAACTTACCTTCAAGGATCTTTAGGTCGTCAGCTCTCTCAAGGCTGTCATTTAGAATTGTGGCATCATGGGCAAATCCTTCCCAACCAGCAAACACATATGTGAATTTCTTGTCGAAATCAACAACAACAAGCACATTCTGGCTGGGGTAGTGCTTTCTCCCCATGTATGCAACCCGTTTGGCTTTTAGCACTCTACCCATGGCATGAGTACCATCAATTGCTCCAATACAATCCTGACATTACAAGAGTGTTGGGCGGCAGTGTAATACAACCATCTCATGAAGTACAAGCTAGAGTTGCTCACCTTGAAAAATGGGAACCATCGAGCGTTGCCTTGTATGTTCGAGGGGGTTTGACCACTAGGTGGCTTGATCATCTCTCCCCGACAACATAGATCACCTGATGAAAATACCGGGAAATCGTCTTGGTAGATCTCCTCCATGTGCTGGGAATCACTCGAAATCTCTGGTTATGTCCTAGAACATGAAGAAATCGAGTCACTTGCTCTTCGATAAAGGTGTTTATGTTGTCCTTAAGCAACCCCCTAGCCCTAATGTTTGCAAAAGATGGTTAAAAGGGGCCCTTCTCATCCTGACCATGGCGATAGCCTCTGTATCGTTGTTGTTGTTGTAGATGTAGTTCAGATTTGCCATCCTCTCTATGTCGCACTGCATCATGGGACCATATGTCACTGCCACCCTGTTAGTCCTACCAGCCGCTCTTCTATGGATCAAGATCATCCATGCCTAAATCACGGTTGAAAGGATACAGATGTCACCTAGAGGGGGGTGAATAGGCGATTTAAAAAACTTTTCTAAGAGATGCTCAACAAAGGCGGAATTAAACTAGCGTTTACTTTGTCGAGCACAAAACCTAGAACAACTAGGGTTCACCTATATGCACCAACAACTTATGCTAAGCAATACAAGCAACAAAGTGATAGCAAGATATAGATTACTTCAAGCACGAAGGCTATCACAATGTAAAGTGCATAAGTAAAAGCTCGGGTATAGAGATAACCGAGGCACGCGGGGACGATGATATTTTACCGAGTTCCTCCCAACATGGAGTATGTCTCGTTTGGAGAGGGGTGGTATCAAACCACCAACGCCACAAAAGGCCTCCCTTATTCTCCTGTGAATCTCACCCCAACGGGATCGATCCAAGCTTCCACTATCGGTGCACTTGTCGGTGGCAATCCAGAACCTCTCACAAGGTTGGGGCACTTCTCCATAACTCAATTGGAGGCTCCCAACAAACAAGCTTGGGGAAAGCTCCACAACTGACATGGTTATACCCGACGGGTACATAACTTCAGCATACCTGGTCCAGCCCAAGGAAGGCCCACAGCAGACATACGCTGGCCCATGAAGATTTTCGGGTGGCCAAGGCCCATGACGCCTTCGGATCCTTGGAGAGCAAGACTAGAGTTCGAATACAACTTGTAACCTACTCGTATCGGTACCTGAGACCTAGCCTCCTCATATATAAAGGCTAGGAGGGGCCAACGAGCAGGACAGATCCATACTTTTCGTACACGCCTCCACGCCAGATCGAATCTGCGCACCCTGTAACTTTCGGTTCCGCCGTAATCAAAGAGCAGACAAGCAGGAGTAGGGTTTTCCCTCCGGGGGCCTGAACCTGGGTAAATCTCGTGTCCCCTGGTTGCTTGTCTGTTAACCGTGCCACGATCTCCAGCATCCCCATCTTCTCCAAAACCCAAGTCCATAACAATGGGCATTGACGAGATTAAACCTCGTCAATTGGCGCCATCCGTGGGAATTGGGGCTGCTGATTGTGCGGTCGTGACGGTTCCGACCCGATCGATCTACAACTCCTCAGCGACGGAGAATCACCTCCTCTTCGGCACTTTCGACCTCACCGCCCACTCGCCGACCACCATGAAGGATTTCGAGCCCGTAGGCGACGGACTCGAAATTCTGTTCGGGAGCTTCTGCTTCCAGGTGGGACAAGCTGGTACCCTCCGCCTCCCTGAGTGGGTGCCCATACCGTCAATCAGGCCCGCTTCGTAGGCTCCACACCCTGTGCTACGCACGTCACCATCAACAGATGAGTTTTTCGACAGCAGCAGCTGCAACTCCGATCTGTGCGATCCACCTTCGGATGAAGGGACCTACGGTTCCGAATCCGAAAGTTGCGGCAGCAGCCAACCAATCTGCAGGCGCTATCTGTGCGCCGCAATCATCCAAACCGACGAAGACACGCCTAACCCACCGCCCAACCCCAACCCGCAGGGCCAAAACGGCGAAAACGGGGAAAACAGGGGCCACCTCATCCAACTTAGCAAAGAAGGATGGGCCGAAGCACGCCGCGTCGTCGCAGGCGAAATAGTCCTACCTCTGGACTCCCCACGTGACCTGCTGATGGCATACCACTACCTCCTCATCGAGGAGCACAAGAAGCAAGTCAAGATGCAGGAGACGCTCGATAAACGCAAGAAAGCAGCCTCTGAGTCCAGTGCGCGACGAGCTGCGCTCTCCGCCATGGGACCCGGCTCCAGCACAAACGGAAATCAGGGAAACAAGCACCACTCTCGGGTGGAAAACATGGACCCGAAGGAGCGGCGTGACGTGACCCGAACCCTCCACACATCGTTCATGGATATGGACGCCGACGGCAACATCACCCCGAAGACGCCACAAGCCGCGATCATGGCAGCCACTGCGTATCTTGCGGCTCACCCACCTCCGGAGGGGGACCCGAAAAGGGCCATGCATAGGTCCGCACTCACCGTACTAGGACTAATCGGAGCTGCGTTCCACGAAGACGCTCCTACGGAGCCGAAGAAGAAAGCTCCGGCCAGGCGCGACCGGAGCCCCACTCCCTCATCCGAAGATGAAGAAGAACACGATCTTCCTCGAAGAAAGAAGAGCTCGCACCGCCATAAGCACGACTACGACGCCAGGGACAAGCTTACACAGCGCAAAATCGACAAAGCACGTGCCAAACGCGCATGCTCATCCGAATCTGAGATGGATGAAGACGAAGGAGAACTCTGCGGGGCTCGATGCTTCAGCAGACCCGTCCGGCGAACACAGATGCCACGCAACTTCAAGCTTCCTTCGGATACTCCGAAGTTCAACGGCACGCAAGATCCAAAATCCTGGCTCAGTGACCATCTATCATCCGTTAAACTTCACGGAGGCAGCAAAGAAACCGCCATGCAATGCCTTCAGCTGCAGCTGACAGGCGCGGCACGGGTCTGGCTCAGCAGCCTATCATCAGGATCCATCCGAAGCTGGGAGGAGCTCGCTTATAGCTTCATCCGAAACTTCAAAGGCACCAGCAAAAGGCCCGCCTCAATCGAAGAGTTGCGAGCCTGCACTCAGAGAACGGGTGAATCTATTCGCTCGTACATACTACGCTGGTCCACGACCAAGAACTCCGCAACACACATCTCCGAAGAACGGGCCATCGACGCCTTCAGGGACGGCGTCAAACGCCCAGACTTCAAGGAGAAACTTGGACGCGTAAAGCCCAAGACACTCGACCAGCTCATGGAAATCGCCAACAGTTGGGCAGATGGCGAAGATTGCATCCAGCGGGCGCTATCAGATGAAGAAGACGACTACGGCCGAAGACGCGAACGCCGCAGCAAGAGGAGACCGCGCGTATACGAGGACCGCGACGGACCCGACATGGTCGCAGCCGGCTACGCCGACCGCCATAACGACAACAGCCGCAGCAGCGGAGGATATCGCAGCGGAAACTTCCGCGACAACGGACAACCAACGCAGTCGTGGCAACGCCGCGACCGCGACAACGGACCTTCAGCATTCGACAAACTTTCGGGTCCATGCACCATCCGCTTCTACATCGACAAACAAGACGGCAAAAAGAAAGCTAGCCACATGCTCAAGGACTGCCGCGAGTTCCAGAAACTCAGCGAAAGCATGGTACAGATGAGGCAACAAGCTCCAATTCCTGCGTTCGGAAACGCACTTGCGCCAGGCGAAATAGCACACGGAGCTCCTCCACCGCCGCCTATCGGAGGCCCACATCAACCAGCCGCACCAGCGCAAAACAACGCCGGAGTCGCATACCCCCCACCAAAAGGAGCACTCAATATGATACAGAAAGGACGCCCAACCAATAGGGTACAAAAGAAGATCACCCGCCAAATCAATATGGCCGTGACAACTCCACCTGCCATCCCTGAGTACCTCAGCGGATCGGAGTCCTGCATCACATTCACTCACGCGGATCACCCTATTCAGATCCCTCGCCCAGGTCATGCTGCCCTGGTGCTGGAGGCGCAGATCGGAGGCTTCGAGATGAGTCGCGTCTTCATGGACGGCGGCAGCGGCATCAACCTAATATTCGCAAGCACTCTAGCAGCTATGCGGATCCCGCAATACAGCCTGGAACAATCAGACACAACGTTCCACGGCATTGTCCCAGGGAAGGGCATCTTCCCCCTGGGCAAAATAGGGCTCGACGTCATCTTCGGGACACCGGACAACTTTCGACAGGAGCGCCTAGAATTCGAAGTGGTGGACTGGCCGTCGCAATACCACGCCATCCTGGGACGCGTAGCATTCGCAAGGTTCCTGGCCGTCCCACACTATGCATACCTACTACTCAAAATGCCAGGACCAAGGGGCGTCATCACAGTCCACGGGAGTTTCACCCGATCGGACCAATGCGACATGGATTTCAACAAAATCTTCCAGTCTTTCGGCATGCAAGACGAGCTCGTAAGGCTCCGCGAAGTGACAGACAATGGGCTACCCCCAAGTAATTGGAGGCCCCAAGTAATCCAAGAACCTGCAAAACCACCAAACTGTCTAGGGTTCCAAGAACCTAAGAGTAAAAAGCTTCTCACCTTTCACTCAATCGAATCCTCACCGAGAACTCGGCAAGAACACAAGTAGTGCTCAAATCCTTCTCCCCCAAATTCTACCAAAGCTACAAAAGCTTGTGGGGGAATAAGAGAGGAATAACAATGGAGGAAATCCACAAAAGACTCCAAGATCTAGATCCCAAGATGTTCCCCTCACTTAGAGGAGAGATTGATTGGTGGGATTATAGATCTAGATCTTCTCTTTCAAATCCCTAAAGTATATGCAAGAATCAAGGGAGGGATTGAAGGGGGAGCAAGCTCAAGAGGGTCAAGAATGGAGGAGAAAGACTGTAAAACTCGAGCAGGGACATTGGGGAAGAAGGGCCCTTTTTGTAGGCCCACAGATTTCTGACCGTTTTCTGCCCGTTGGGGAAAAGTCAGACCAGAGACTCCGGTGTGCAGACTCCGGTCTACACCGGAGGTTCCGGCCAACCTCCGAACCAGCCTCCTGACCACCTATCAGACTGTCCCAGCGCCTCTATGAACCAAGTGGACCAGAGACTCCGGTCTAGCCACACCGGAGACTCCGGTCTGAGGCATGGACCAGAGACTCCGGTCAGTCTCTAGACCTCCTCTGGACCACCTATCAGAATGTCCCATGCTGAATTCTGGAGCCTCCTCCGGGGACTCCAGGGGACACTCTGGACCACACTGGAGACTCCGGTCCACGCGGACCGGAGACTCCGGTCTGGACCAAATAAGAGGCAAACTTCAAATGGTGATATCTAGAGTTTGGAAACTCCGATTGACCCGAAACCAATTTTGTTGGAAAGAGGACAACAAGAGTTACCCAACAAAAGATCAAAAAATGCAATATGATATAAAATATTGGATACCACCAAGATAGAACATTTCAAGTATTATAATGTGAGATACCTCTCTTGGTGAGAAACCGGAAAAACCTCAAAGATCAAAAACGCAATATGATATAAAAGGGAAATCCGTTTTTGATGAACTAGAGCTTGTTATGAATATTACCACAAGATCTAGAACCTCACATGGATAAGATACAAATAACAACCAAGAAAGGATGATGCTAAGTATGCAAAGGTTTCAGCTCTCTCTGAAAGATATGGTCGAGTTACTCACTTGAGAGCCCCTCTTGATAGTACGGTTGTCTATCCTATAAACCGGTTTCCCCAACCAACACCACGAGACCGGTAAGAAAGAAACCCTATCAAGATCATACCTTTGCATTGCACATATTCCACTTGATCTTGATGTATGCGATCTTGTCCTTCTCAAGATGGAACACCTTTCTAGATTGCTCTTGCACGCACTCGCTTGATGAAGACTTGCAAGTTTCTACCCCATACGACATGGGGAACCTTTACTTTGACCTTGTCTTCATTGATCCATGATCACCAAGGATGGCAAGCTTCAAGCATGATATCTTCTAGATATGGCACATCTTTATCTTACACAACATTATTTCTAACACCATTTGGATTATATCTTGAAGATACATATGATGAACTCTATCTTCTTCTTCAAGACACC
Source organism: Avena sativa (assembly GCA_916181665.1). Taxonomy (NCBI): domain Eukaryota; kingdom Viridiplantae; phylum Streptophyta; class Magnoliopsida; order Poales; family Poaceae; genus Avena; species Avena sativa. The sequence goes on from OV702297.1 coordinate 20,870,952, forward strand.
CTTGCAAAAGGCTCAACTCTCACATGACCAATCTGTAGATCACTCTTTGAACACCTTGGTCACCACTTGATCCTCTTCACTTTCTTCTTCTCCAAACCTTGAAGCCAACATATGGTTCAAGCATTGCCTATGGACAAGCTTCAACCTTATTAGTCCATAGAGATTGTCATTAATTACCAAAACCACACATGGGGGCCCACATGTTCTTTCAACAGTGACCATGGCAGCTGCCTAAATGATAACCTTCTTCTGCTAGTCCTAAATAGTGTTGCATTGCATAATCCCATTAGGGGCTACCCTAATGTCGAGCTAACTACCTAGGTACTAACATAGGGGAGAGGAGGCAAGGACAAGGTTCTTACCTCCATGGATGCAAACATCGATGATCGAGAGCAGGCCAAGAAGAAGGTGAGGGATAAGCCGATGCCACAAATCTGTGAGGCCTCCTATGCCGGAGCCAGATAAGATGTAGCAGTCGGGTGCCAGAGTGGTCTTAGCTGTTGGAATTTTGGCCCAAATAGTCTAGCCCATTTTCCATTTCAATAATTCCTGAAAATCCTAGAGGCCCATGTGGCCCATTCATGCAAGGCAAGAGCTGGGACAAATGTTTAGTCCCACATTGCTAGTTGAGTGGAAGTTGGACCAGCTTATAAGGTGAGCTATCCTACCACTTGGTAAAAGGATGAGAAGGAGAAGGAGAGAGTTCCACACGTGCGCTCCTCCTCCTCCTTGCTCGCCTCGCCACGCCACGCCACGCCTCTCCTCGCCTCGCCTCGTCACGACGCGCGCGCGCCGCAGGTTGCGGGAATCTCGCCGAGCCGAGCTTTATTTTGCCACGCATGAATGGTATATGAACAGATGTACAGAAGCTGAAACGTTTGCTTTGAATGGACTATACGAATTGAGTGGAGGCTGTCTGGTGGGCTGCCGCCTGTTCGCTTCATCTTCCGTCCATTCGTTTCATCTTCTGCGCAGTCTGTCTACCTTCCCCTCTGTGCCTATAAGAGAGAGAGGTCGCGCCTCCTCTCAGTTACACTACCATACATCCTTTGCGCCTCCAGTTCCAGAGCACTGCGCTACCTAGATCTTCTCCATCCCGTCTTGCGGCGTGCACCGCGAGCCGGGACAGTAGGCCTCCGAGACCCCGCTGCTTCGAGTCCTGTACGGGAGAAGGGCGATAAGGTTTTTGGGGAGCGCTATCAGCGCGACTACTGGCTTCGTCACGGACTCCCTCGCAGATAGCGACTGCGGCGACGTCTTCCCCGACGAGGACTTCTTCCCCGACATCAGCACCCTCTTCCTCGACAACATGGACAACGACGGTTCCAACGCCGGTGGTTCCACTTCTGCTACTGCCGTGTATATCCTCTGTCTCAATCTTGTTCTGATCGTATCGAAAGTTTTATGCCTTGCAGTTTATTTGGTTATATGCCTTAATATGTATTCGCTATTTCACATGATTAGTATATTGCCTATTATTCTAATCATGATTTATCTAGCATTTATTATAGATAATTCGCTTGGTAAATTGCTCTATTATTCAACAATCCAAAAACCTTATTTCAGGCAATTTGCCCCAAGTGGCTTTGTTGCTTCTATGAAGCCACCTGTGTTTGAAGGTGTGAATTACAAACGATGGCGTGGGAGAGCAGTGCTCTGGTTTCAGACCATGAGCTGCTATAACGCCATCTATGGCGCTCCTGAGGGGGAACTTAATCCCGCTCAGGAAGAGGTGTTCCAAAAACTTGATACCACTTTCAAGGCTGCCTTGATCAGCATCCTTGGAGACAATATTGTCGATTCATATCTGTCATTTAGCAATGGCAAAGATATGTGGGATGCGCTCGAGAGAAAATTTGGAGTCTCCGATGCTGGCAGTGAACTGTATGTCATGGAACAATTCTATGACTATAAGATGGTTGATGATCGTTCCATTGTGGAGTAGGCTCATGAGATACAGTCACTTGCCAGGGAGCTTAAGCACTTCACTTGTGTGTTACAGACAAGTTTGTTGCCGGAGGCATCATTGCCAAACTTCCCCAGTCATGGAGGAATTTTGCTACTTCTCTGAAGCACAAGAGACAAGAGTTCTCCGTGACGGATCTCATTGGGACTCTTGATGTGGAAGAGAAGGCGAGAGCAAAAGACACACGTGCTCGAGGTACAGAGGGAGGTTCTAATTTCCAATCTGGTACAGAAAAGGAACTTCCAGCCTCACAAGTTCAAGAACAAAGGCAAGTTTGACGACAAAGGAAAGTTTGATGGAAAGAACAAGGCCTCTCAGTCCACCAGCTTCAAGAAGAAGACTGATAAGAGGAAAGGTGCTTGTCATGTGTGCGGTGATCCTAATCATTGGGCTCCTGCTTGTCCCAACTGCTTTGACAAGCGCCAGCATGGGAAGGGCAGCAAGACTGCTGATGTTGTCATGGGCGACGTTGAGATGAAAGATGTTGGGTATGGTATATTACCTACTGTTCTTTCATTATGTCATTCTCCTGATTGGTGGATTGACACGGGCGCTAATGTACATGTCTGTTCTGATATTTCCATGTTTTCTTCATATCAGGTCAGAGGGACTCAAACCGTGCTGATGGGGAACGGCTCGCATGCTTCTGTTCATGGTGTTGGTACGGTCGATCTGAAGTTCACTTCGGGAAAGACCGTGCGCCTGAAGAACGTGCTTCATGTTCCCTCAATAAATAAAAATCTTGTTAGCGGATCTCTTTTGTGTCGAGATGGTTACAAGATTGTATTCGAGTCCAATAAATTTGTAATTTTGAAGTATGGAACCTTTGTTGGTAAAGGCTATGAGTGCGGAGGCTTGTTCCGCTTATCTCTGTCAGACATTTGTAATAAAGTTGTTAATCATATTTACACGAATTTTGAATCAAATGTCTAGCACTCTCGTCTTTGTCATATTAATTTTGGTTGTATGACGCGGCTAGCCAAAATGAATTTAATCCCTGTTTTCTCAATTGTTAATGGATCTAAGTGCCAAGTCTGCGTGCAAGCTAAACAACCTCGCAAGTCACATACGACTGCAGAAATGAGAAATTTAACACCACTAGAGCTCATACATTCTGATCTTTGTGAGATGAATGGTGTGTTGACAAAAGGTGAAAAGAAATATTTCATGACCTTGATCGATGACTCTACGAGATATTGTCATGTGTATCTTCTGAAAACAAAAGATGAGGCTTTGAGTTTCTTCAAAATCTATAAAGCTGAGGCAGAAAATCAACTTGATCGAAAGATTAAGAGGCTTAGGTCTGATCGTGGTGGAGAGTATTTTTCCAACGAGTTTGATTCCTTTTGTGCGGAACATGGCATAATTCACAAGAGGACGCCTCCCTACTCACCCCAGTCAAATGGAGTAGCCAAAAGAAAGAACCGTACTCTAACAGATTTGGTTAACACCATGTTAGACACATCGGGTCTTTCTAAGGAATGGTGGGGAGAGGCACTATTGACCGCGTGTCATGTCCTAAACCGAGTTCCCACAAAGAACAAAGAAATTACTCCATTCGAAGAATGGGAGAAGAAAAGATTAAAACTCTCTTACTTACGTACTTGGGGTTGTCTGGCAAAGGTTAATGTACCAATCCCCAAGAAGCGCAAGCTTGGACCAAAAATCATTGATTGTGTTTTTCTGGGCTATGCTTTTCATAGCATTGGTTATAGATTCTTGATAGTAAAATCTGAAGTACCTGACATTCATGTCGGTACAATCATGGAGTCGACTGATGCGACTTTCTTTGAGGATATCTTTCCAATGAAGGATAAACCTAACTCATCAAATCCGAAGATACCTAGTTCATCTAATCAGGAATTTGCTATATTCTCTGAACCTACCATTCCGATTGAACACTCTGAAAGTCCTAAGGAGGATGATAATGAAATTCCTAAAAGGAGCAAGAGACAAAGGACTGCAAAGTCTTTTGGTGATGATTTCATTGTGTACCTTGTGGATGACACTCCCACTTCCATTTCAGAAGCTTATGCATCTCCTGATGCTGACTACTGGATGGAAGCTGTTCATAGTGAGATGAATTCCAGCTTAGCTAATGAAACATGGGAGATCACTGATCGTCCTTATGGGTGCAAACCTGTAGGATGTAAATGGGTGTTCAAGAAGAAACTAAGGCCTGATGGTACTATTGAGAAGTACAAGGCAAGGCTTGTGGCCAAGGGTTATACCCAAAAGGAAGGTGAAGACTTCTTTGACACTTACTCACCTGTAGCAAGGTTGACCACCATTCGAGTACTACTTTCTCTAGCTGCCTCACACGGTCTTCTCGTTCATCAAATAGACGTTAAGACGGCTTTCCTAAATGGAGAGTTGGATGAGGAAATTTATATGGATCAACCAGATGGTTTTGTAGTAAATGGTCAAGAAAGAAAAGTGTGCAAGCTACTGAAGTCTTTGTATGGTCTTAAACAAGCACCTAAGCAGTGGCACGAAAAATTTGATAAAACCTTAACCGCTGCAGGCTTTGTTGTAAACGAAGCTGACAAGTGCGTATACTATCGCCATGGTGGGGATGAGGGAGTCATCCTTTGTTTGTATGTTGATGACATACTGATTTTCGGAACCAACCTTAATGCAATTAAGGAGGTCAAAGATTTCTTATCTCGTTCCTTTGAGATGAAGGATCTGGGAGTAGCTAATGTCATCCTGAACATCAAGCTATTGAGAGATGATGATGGTGGGATTACACTGCTTCAGTCCCACTATGTGGAAAAGATCTTGAGTCGTTTCGGGTATAGCGACGTCATTTTTTCTCCTACACCATATGATCCTAGTGTGTTGCTTCGAAAGAATCGAGGAAATGCTAGAGACCAACTAAGATACTCTCAAATCATTGGATCGCTTATGTATTTAGCTAGTGCCACGAGACCTGACATCGCCTTTGCTGTAAGCAAACTCAGTCGATTTGTCTCAAATCCAAGAGATGATCACTGGCATGCTCTTGAGAGAGTTATGCGATATCTAAAAGGCACTGCGAGCTATGGCATACACTATACCGGGTATCCGAGGGTACTAGAGGGTTATAGTGATTCAAATTGGATATCTGATGCTCACGAGATAAAGGCCACGAGTGGATATGTTTTCACACTTGGTGGTGGCGTTGTTTCTTGGAAGTCTTGCAAGCAGACCATCTTAACGAGGTAAACTATGGAAGCAGAACTCACAACACTAAACACGGCCACTATTGAAGCAGAGTGACTTCATGAACTCTTGATGGACTTACCTGTGGTTGAAAAACCTATACCCGCAATTCCAATGAACTGTGATAATCAAACTGTGATTATTAAGGTGAATAGTTCTAAGGATAATATGAAGTCCTCAAGACATGTGAAGAGGAGACTGAAATTTGTCAGGAAAATGAGAAACTCCGGAGTTATTGCATTGGATTATATCCAAACATCTAAAAACTTGGCAGATCCCTTCACAAAGGGTCTATCACGCAACGTGATAGAAAATGCATCGAAGGAGATGGGTATGAGACCCACAATTTGATCTTTCCACAGTGGTAAGCCACTCTATGTGATCGGAGATCCCGTGAATTAGAATTGGGAGATAAGTTGTTGGTTATCTGAGAGGAAAGTATCCCTACTTTAATAAACACCACTCCATAAAGATGCAATACTTTCCTATTCTGCACGGCAGGTTGATTTATTATCTTAATGTGTTCTAAGTGGCTTATCCTAAGCAAAGATGTTGTCCTGCAGAACATCTTTTGAAGAACACACCTATATGAGTCTGACTGTTAAAACGTCGCAGTCTATGAGAGTAGGGTGCTCTCTAATAAACTCATAAAAGGTCATGTAGTATGACGTATAAGCTCCACCCGCGGGGAAGTCCCACGGTAGCCCAGTATCGATCAAGGCTTCGTGTGAAGCTAGATTGCAGCAAACTTGCAGTTCAAGGCATAGTCCACTGTACAAGTCACAACCTAGTGTAGCATGGAATTATAGGTGGAAGTTCAACTTAACAGTCTCCACTATAGTACCGGTATATAAACATTGTTTTGGAACCAAAGGCAAATTACATGTGCCTCTGGGATCTGGTGGGGGATTGTTGGAATTTTGGCCAAAATAGTCTAGCCCATTTTCCATTTCAATAATTCCTGAAAATCCTAGAGACCCATGTGGCCCATTCATGCAAGGCAAGAGCTGGGACAAATGTTTAGTCCCACATTGCTAGTTGAGTGGAAGTTGGACCAGCTTATAAGGTAAACTCTCCTACCACTTGGTAAAAGGATGAGAAGGAGAAGGAGAGAGTTGCGGGAATCTCGCCGAGCCGAGCTTTATTTTGCCACGCATGAATGGTATATGAACAGATGTACAGAAGCTGAAACGTTTGCTTTGAATGGACTATACGAATTGAGTGGTGTTCGTTTTATCTTCTGCGCAGTCTGTCTACCTTCCCCTCTGTGTCTATAAGAGAGAGAGGTCGCTACCTAGATCTTCTCCATCCCGTCTTGCGGCGTGCACCGCGAGCCGGGACAGTAGGCCTCCGAGACCCCGCTGCTTCGAGTCCTGTACGGGAGAAGGGCGATAAGGTTTTTGGGGAGCGCTATCAGCGCGACTACTGGCTTCGTCACGGACTCCCTCACAGATAGCGACTGCGGCGACTTCTTCCCCGACATCAGCACCCTCTTCCTCGACAACATGGCCAACGACGGTTCCAACGCCGGCGGCTCCACTTCTGCTACTGCCGTGTATATCCTCTATCTCAATCTTGTTCTGATCGTATCGAAAGTTTTATGCCTTGCAGTTTATTTGGTTATATGCCTTAATATGTATTCACTATTTCACATGATTAGTATATTGCCTATTATTCTAATCATGATTTATCTAGTGTTTATTATAGATAATTCGCTTGGTAAATTGCTCTATTATTCAACATTAGCAGCCGCTACTGGAGATCTAAATCGCAACCATCGTCGCCAAATTTGCCGCCGAAGAAGAAAATAGGAATGGGTTTTTCTCCCAACGAGTGGTGATAGTATAAGAGGGAGGTGAGCCTACTTTTCACACCATACGGTGTTGCCCCCCTGTGCACTACGTTCCTCTCCTTGCGCTCGTCAGAGCCTATCCCCGTCGAAACACCCAAATTCGGTGTTTCCTGTGGGACAACTTTTGGCCTGCTTTTAAATCTCATGTGATGCAAGAAATCCATGCGACCCAGCAAAACAAATAGGATTATTTCTTCCGATGCCATACGAGAAATGGGAATACGGCCTAGCAAACACGTCCCAAGCATATTGATCTTTCTTCTATGAAATCTCTATATCTCTATTTATATATCTAAAAAGAGAAACGGTTTCGTCGTCGACTAATACGTCTTGCCCTTCATCCTATGTCCCATTTGCATTTTAGCCCCTAAAACATTGGATAATTAGCTGGTAGTCCTCCTCAACTGCTGACCATGAACGCCCTGCTCTAAACTCGCCCCCTTCGTCGCCTCTCCCTCCGGCGCGTAGGCACAACTCTTCTCCCTCTCTCCTCTCTTTCGCCCCAACTCCTCCATGTCAAATACGACCTCACGGAGACTCCGACTGTCTGATATGACATTCCATGAAGAACTCCCATATGTTCTCTACTCCAACCACTAGATCCAACACGATGGTCGCCACCAGCCAACAGTAGCCTGCCTTCTAGTTCAGGTGTCTACGGACGAGCTGAGCTACTGTTATAGTCGCGGGCGTGCGACGGGGATGTCAGGAACTGTGGCATGGACGAGGACCACATGGGCATGATTAGTGCTACACACCGTCGCTAATTCCTCTCGTTCCTGATTTTTCTCTCTTGCACACCCACCATTCCTACATCTCCTTCTGTACAACCTCCGTACCCATGTATATACTCCCGTTGGGAGTGGGGCGCACAATCTTCCCACGTCGTTGCCTGCCCATGCACCCTGCCATCATCCAAGCACGACGCTCCAAATTGTCAATGCCACATACCAAGTCGGAGCGAGTATGTAGGTGGTGGAATATCTACTATCTAAAAAAGAGAAACGGTTATATCATTGACCAATACGTCGTCTCTCCTTCGTCTGTTGTCCATGTTTGCATTTTAACCCCCTAAATAGCTGGCATTCCTCCTCAACTACTGGCCCTGCACGTTCTCCTCAAAACTCGCCCCGCTCTAAACTCGTGCTTCGTCGCGCTCTCCCTTTAGTGCGTCAGCGCTACTCTTCTCCCTTTCTCCTTTATTCCGCCCAAATCCTCCACGTAATATCCGACCCCACCTAGACTTTGATGGTCTAATATGGCACTCCCCTACGTTCTCTACTCCAACCATCAGATCTAGCACGGTGGTCGCCACTAGCCGGCAGTAGCCTGCCTTCTGATCCAGGTGTCCGCGGGCGAACTGAGCTACTATTAGTACAGTCGTACACGTGCAACGACGCCATCAGGAAGTGCGACATGGACAAGGACAAGGAGACGGGACGAGTGCTCTGACGACGCCGCATCATGCTACTCATGCGGAGCACCTCCACCTCGACCGCAGAAACCCCATATGCATACTGGGCTCGTTTGCCAAGGATGACATGAAAGACGCCGAGCACCTCTTGCCGCTCCTCCCAGCGCGACAAGGCACTTCACAAGGTCAGAGCCGGGGGATTGGGGGCAGGCTGCGGCACCCTGCCGAGGACGACCTTGAAGACGTCTAACTCCTCCTGCCGCTCCTCCCAGCGCGGCAGCGTGCTGCACAAGGTCAGGGCCGGGGTATTGAGGGCATGCGGAAGCATCCTCCCGTGCTCCTCCCATCGGCCGACACGAGGGGATGGAGCGGAGCCGGGTGGAGCAGGCGGCGACAACGGGAGAACCGGGAATGGGATGGCGGCGGCTAGGTCATGGAGGTATTGTGGGGAGACGCTGGCGTAGGGATTGGTTGGGGCGGCAGGGCAAGAGAAAGGCGCGGTACGGCCCCTAAGATGCCCTCTCAACCCATAATACATCCCATAAAAATAATTGAAGAGAAACCGCTAAGCGGGCCTTAAAAAAACTGGTTCATCATCAGCGAGAAAGTATATGTGCACGTAGCAGAGCATAAGTTCCTTGTTTATATGGATAAAAATGTCTTACCCATATATCGGCGATCCAGATCCGCTGAAAGGAGGCAATCGGACGGCAAAAAATCTGAGGAGGCTGCTAGGACTCCCGTCTATTATACTTTTAGATACTCCTACTACTCCCTCTGTTTTAAAATATAAGATGTTTTAGGTGTGTAAAAAAAATGTATCTAGACTTGTTTTACTGTGTAGATTCATTCCAAACATGAGTGAACCTATATACTAAAAGTAGTCTAGATACATTTGCTTCATAAAGTTAAAACATCTTATATTTTTGAAATAGAGGGAGTAGTTTATATGAAATTTCTTCTCTCAAGGGCATACTAGGGAAGAGCCAAATAAATATACATCCTCAAACCAAGTCTTAAATTTGCAGTCCCTCAAAAAAAATCTTAAATTTATAGAGGAAGAAGCTATCTGCATACACAGACCGGCAAAAGGGGGTCCTGCCGGCCCGCTCAGAAGCAGACGTGGTCTCCTTCAGGACGCCTTGTCCTGTTCCGCGGACGAAATTTCTCCGTGGACCTCGCCGCCGCGCTTGGCGTCGGCTTCCGCCACGGCCGTGGTCTGCGCGTTCGCGTTCGCGTGCGCGTGAGCGGCGCCTCCGATGTTGTAGGCGTTCTGGGTCTGGCGGTGGTGCTTGCAGCGGAAGGAGCCCGGGTGCGTGGTGGGCGCGCAGACGCAGGAGTGGACGATGGTCCTGTTCCCCGAGCCGACGAGGCTGAAGAGCGAGTCGTTGGACCACGACTTCCTCACGCCCAGCCCCTGCACCATCGGCGCCTTCGCGTACCGGTAGGCGCGCCGCTCGCTCTCCGTCATCACCGGGCTGCTGCTGTCCATGGCCGCCTGCCTTTTCCTTCCGCCGGTCTCTGCCTCTCTGATTATCTAAACAGATTTAGTACAAGGGATGATTTTAGTTACTACCTTTATGTGCAGAGAGACGCTCGAAGATCAAAGCAAGTTTAGCGGAAGGATCGCTGAGAGATTCACCTCACGATCGGTGTTTGCCGGGATGCACCGACGAACGGCGTGCGCTGAGGGGAGGAAGGGAAACGGCGGCTCTCTGCTGAAAAAAACTGCAGAACTGGGTAAAAACAGCAGGAAATCCCCGTATTAGTAGGCTACGCGAGGAAGAGGCAAGGGGCGGCATACTATATGGCACGTCATCCGTGTTGTGGCGTGTGGTGGTTGACGCACCCGACATAAGAAAACGCCGTTTCTTTGGACCGAGCAATTAACCGGCACCCAGGTGCACGGCCACAGGACCATCACCGGTCCAGGTAGCACCATAAAAAACTTCTACACGTCTCGATTACCAGTTAATAAACCCAGAGAGCAAGTAGAACTAATCGCATTAGCATACTCCCTCCGGCCCATATTAATTGACTCAAATTTTTATAAATTTGAATGAATCTAGACACTATTTAGTATATAGGTTCATCCAAATTTTAACAAATCAAAGTCAATTAATATAGACCGGAGGGAGTACTAACATTTATCTGGACTTTAGCTAGAACCTTCTTCTGCCGTTGCATAATAAGGCAACAAAAAAAAAACCGAGTTAGCCAACGCAACGCAGGCATGACCTGTTTTTCTTTTGCAAAATGGCCTGTCGTTGGCCTGACTTCATGGCTGCTTCCATTTCTTGGATCTTTGCATCCATCCATCTGAAAGCACGATAATCAAATCGGATATTCCAAGATTCTCCGGGTCCATGTCGCTCGGCGTTACAAGAAGGGTAGGTACAGCAATGCAGCCTTTGACTGACCTGGCGAATAGGATCCTGATTTAAGAATACTCTGACACGATTAATCAATCGGCTGTGCTCCACCCCCACTCCATCGGGTGAACATATGAGATGACATACCCAGTCTTAAGAAGAAGAAACACAACATGATTAGTAAACATGCAGATTTCTTTTTTAAATGGTGTTTTTATTACTTTGAGTAATTCGGCTGGTGCGTGCTGAAGACATGACAGTGGGCAGCTACCTCCCGCGGCCTGGCGATGATCGGGACGGCGATGGATCTGATGATAGCAGTGGTGATGGTGATGGCCATGGAGGCAAGTTCGACCGTGGCGGCGGCCGCAGTGGGGGTGAAGGGCGCAATGGTGGCTCGGGCAGGCCTGCCGTGGAGCGACCGGAGTCGCGCGGGGAGCGGCGCAGGTTCCATGATACGCGCACTGAGGAGTGGCAGCGCCGATGATCCTCTGATGATGGCTGGAGTGGCAGTCGTCGTGTTGCCATTGATTCCCCTCTGGAGGTCACGCCATGGCCAGAGGTGGCCGGGGAAGACGATGAGGAAGAAGACGACGTCGAGGACGAAGGGGCCTGCAATGAGGAGCGTCTGTCGGCCGGGCGCGAGACACTGCAGTTGTTCCACGCTGTCGATCTTCCTTTTGACCAGCCGCCTTTTGACCAGGGACGGGACCTTCCCCTGTTTGAACTGGCGCGTGGCGACAGAAGCGGTGAACGCGAAGAGGCGGTGGCGGTTACACCGCATGGGGGCATGCACGACATGCGTGGGGACGTGGGCGGGAGACGTGACCCTGTGGCGATGGATGCGTCGCGTGGAGGCGATGGCTTGGATCGTGGCCCTGTGCGTGCCGATTCCGTGGTAGGCCCCTTGCTGCTTCTAGGGATCTTAGTTGGCACGACAGGCACGTCTTGGAAGAGGTTTCTGGCTCAACGGTGGACCCGTGCGCCTCGCCTGGGGATCGGAGAGACTTCCAACTGCCATCCCCTAGACTGCTTTCATCCCCTGAAGGGAAGACCCCCAGCGTCTGGTCTGGTTCTGATCTGCCGGGCTCCCCGAGATCGGTTCTGGATATGATGGACGTCTTCTCTGTCACCCTCTCCCCGGTTGACTCCGAGTCGCCTCAGCAGCAGAGGTCGGATGCCAGGGCTCCTGCCACAACGCCTGTGGGGACGCTGAGCACAAATGCTTTCCGCAGTGACTACACGAAGCCCATCAACTCAGTTCTGAGCAGACCAGTTGCTAAGCGCTGCCGGAACAAGAGGAAGTACTCCGGACCCGTGAGGAGGAGTGGACGGATCTGTGGCCGCTTTGCGCCTGGCACCCCGATCCGACAGTAGCAGCAACGCTTATCGCACGGCTAGGAATCGCTCGGGAGGGCGAGGTGATTGGGGATGATGCTTTGGACACCTACTTGGACCTGTTCGCGAGACCCTTGCGCCAGCAGCACATTGACGTGGTGCTCCGTTTGGTTGGTTGGTTACCGGAAGTCGTGCCCCTGTTTGATGACGCACCGGTGGAGTGCCTTGTCTGATTGACGTGGTTCATCTAATCTGATAGCTTTTGCTTTCCCCCTCCTGCTGTAATAATGGATGATCCAAACTTTTGCATTGGTAATTGGAATGTGTGTGGTTTAAATTCTCCAGCGTGTCGTCTAGCGGTTTTAGGGGTCCTCGCCCCCTGAAACCCTAAACCCTAAACCCTAAACCCTAAACTCTAAACCCTAAACACTAAACCCTAAACCCCAAACTTTTGCATTGGTAATTGGAATGTGTGTTGGAGATATGCCCAAGAGGCAATAATAAAGTGGTTATTATCATATCTTCATACTTATGATAAATGTTTACATACCATGCTATAATTGTATTAACCGGAAACATTAATACTTGTGTGATTTGTAAACATAAAAGAGTCCCTAGTAAAGCCTCTTGTTAAACTAGCTTGTTGGTTAATATATGATCATGGTTTCCTGATCATGAACATAGAGATGTTATTAACAACAGGATCATATCATTAGGAGAATGATGTGATGGACATACTCCTATAGTTAAGCGTAGCATAAAGATCAAGTCATTTAATATAGTTCATTTGCTATAAGCTTTCTGATACATAGTAACCTAATTCCTTCGACCATGAGATCATGTTAATCACCATCACCGGAAGGATGCTTTGATGACATCAAACACCACATCATAACTGGGTGGCTATAAAGGTGTCATTGAGTGTTCGAAAAGTATGGGTTGAGGCACATGGATCAAGAGTGGGATTTGTCCATCCATATGACGGATAGATATACTCTGGGCCCTCTCGGTGGAATGTCATCCAATTAGCTTGCAAGCATGTGAATGGCTCACAAGGGATCACATATCACGGGAACGATAAAAGAGTACTTATCGGTAACGAGGTTGAACTAGGTATGCAGAGATACCGACGATCAAAACCTCGGATAAGTAAACTATCGTGAGACAAAAGGAAATTGGTATCGTATGTAAGTGGTTCATTCGATCGCAAAGCAATCGTAGAAATATGTGGGAGCCATATGAATTTCTAGATTCCTCTATTGGTTATTGATCGGAGAAGTGTCTCGGTCATGTCCGCATAATTCACGAACCGTAGGGAGACACACTTAAGGATTCGATGTTGTTGAGTAGTTATGGAATGATTAGTAAGAGACCGAATGTTGTTCGGAGTCTCGGATGGGATCCGGGATATCACGAGGAGATCCGGAATGGTCCGGAGAATAAGATTCATATAAGGAAAGTCCTATTTCGGAGTTCAGGAAAGTTTCCGATGATTTCATCGGAGAGGTTCTAGAAGGGTCTAGAAGGTTCACCGGTCCGAAAGGAGAATGGTCCATGAATGTGTCATGGGTAAGTGGAATGATTGGATCATGTCCAAGGTCACTTGGTGTTTGCATATGCAAGAGAGAAATAAAACTCTAAATTGAAAGTCAAACGGGAAGTTTGAAAAGTCAAACTGGAACAATGGTTTCCTAGTGGGAGAAGAAACAAGTCCTTCTCTTAATCCAACTTGGGTTTGGGTTTGGATTCAAACCCACCCCTCCCAAGGCTGCCCCTCCCTCTCATAAATAGAGGGGGAGGGCTACCCCAAACAACACAAGTTCCAAGCCCTCTCCACGAGCCGCCGTCGCCAGCGCCGCCGCTCGCTGCTCGCCGTCGGTCTGTCGCCGCCGCCTTAGCTGCCGCCGACACCTCCTCCTCCTCCCGTATATCTAAACCCTAGTTTTCCGGGAAACCCTAATACAACATACTCGCTTCGGCTTAAGGCGAAGCCCTGCGAGATCTCCCCTCTACTTCCGGTACCACGCCGTCGTGCTGCCGGAATCGCGAGGAGAGTGCTACAACCTCCGCTGCCTGCTGGAACAAGGGAGAGGAAGGTCTTCATCGAGTACCGAACGTGTGACCGACTGCGAGAGCGCTGCCGGAACGCGGCGCCGGAAGGATCGTCTATGCGATCTTGAGATCGGCAAGTGTACGACTACATCACCCACGAGAATCTGCTCTCATTAACCGCTTTGGAATCTTCGAGTGTGAGTTCCTCTTTCGACTCGTTGCTACAATCTAGTAGATAGATCTTGGCTTGTTTGTGTGCATGCGATAGAAATTTTTTGTTTTCCATGCTACGAACCCCTACAGTGGTATCAGAGCCGTGTCTATATGTAGATCTGTTGCACGAGTAGAACACAATGGTCATTGTGGGCGTTGATGCTTTTGCTGTCGATTGCTTCTTGTGTACTTTGCATCTTGCGGGATGGTGGGATGAAGCGGCCCGGGCTAACCTTACATGACATCGTTCATGAGACTTGCTCCACGCTTGACATGCAACTTGTATTGCATAAGTGGCTTTGCGGGTGCCTGTTTCTCCCAACATAGTTAAGATTCAATTTACAACGGGTGATTGACAATACTAGTATCAATGTTGTGGTTCTTGTTTGTAAGTTAGAACGACACTTATTGAAAGCCCCAAACCACGTAAAAGATGCAAAGAAAATTAGAGGCGTCTAACTTTGTTTTGCAGGGGTGTGCTGTGATGTGATATGGCCATGATTGTGATTATATATGATGTATACAATGTTCCGTATTGTAAGTTGGCAACCGGCAGGAGCCATATGGTTGTATTTAAATTCTGTTTAGACCCGCGTGTCTATTCAAAGTAGTTGTAATAGTTGAAGCTGGTGGACGACAACCATGGAGCAGCATCATTGACCTTGATGCAATGCCGGTGATGATGGAGATCATGTTCGTGCTTGAAGATGGAGATCGGAAGCACAAAGAAGAAAGGCCACATCATATCACATATTATGAATTGCATGTGATGTTAATCCTTTTATGCATCTTGTATTGCTTAGTTTACGACGGTAGCATTATAAGATGATCCCTCAAGCACACAATTTCAAGTTTTAAAGTGTTCATCCTTAGTAAGCACCGTTGCTAAAGCTCGTTGTTTCGAAGCACCACGTGATGATCGGGTGTATTAGATTCTGCGAGTGTATACAACATGAGCAAGCCAGATTTGCTCATGCGGAAGCTAAGGTTTGATCTTGACGAGCCTAGCATGTACATACATGGTCTCGGAACACGGATCACCGAAAGGTAAAGCATGAGTCATATAGTAGATATGATGAACATGTTGATTGTTTGCCATTGAAGCTACATCAACTCTCGTGATGATCGGTTTTGATGTGGTGGATTTGGTTCGTGTGATCACTAAAACAATGTGAGGGATATTGTTTTGAGTGTGAGTTCAACGGCAATATGATTAAAAGTTGAACACTATTTATCATAAATTAAATCAAAGTGAATTTGCATAGTTGTTGTAGTCATTGGCATCCGTTTACCACCTTGCGCTTAGTTTTAATTGAGATGATAGAACTATAGAATTCTGGTTAGTTACTTTACGAACTGGTATCGTATTGTTTTGAAGTGTTAATCTAAAGTTTAAAAGACCTATTGCAAACTTTCAGTAAGTTCCGGTTACTCCATGAAGTTTAATAATTAGTATTAAAAACAAGAGTGACAATTCCAAGAGTTAGTGTATGAGTATCATGTTTGTCTCCATGATTCTTGATATTCAAAGGATTGTCTTAATATCAAGGTTATCTAGGATCTGAAAGAGTTGTTTCAGAAACCATGATGTGTGGAAGATATTGTGATATCTGAAACGAAGTTTTGGTTACAACATGATAGAGTATAATATGGAAAAAGTCATGTTCTCATATTTGATGAGAATTTGCAAAAGGTTGGAGACACTAGTTGTCCTAATCCTCCAAAAGGTTTTGGAGAGCAACATTATACTCGCAATTCACCATTATAAGCTAAAATTAGCTTGATCATGGATAATTCCATGATAAGGGTGAATATTTGATGTAGGTAAAATGTTTACTACACCAAGAGATTACTGAAGAAAGGAATTTGAAAGAACACCAAACATTTGATAATGGTGATCTACTTCAAAGTGCAAGTCCAAAGACATTGGTATTTAACTATACACGCTTTGGACTATGTGTCATGTGTATGGCTCCACTATTGATGTTGATAGATTCTTTCAAACAGGAAAAGAAATACTTAAAGAGAATCTCATAAATATATGGCAGAAAAGAAAAGACTAGAATTGTTCAGTTTAGGTATATAAAGGATATACGTGTTATGGCTATATTCTTTCCTTATTAAACAAAGTGGTTCTTAAGTATTTGATATTGAATTTGTTGGTATGAATCGTCATACGAAACAACAGAATTCATGAACTACAATGGCCTAAGTAACTAGCAAAAGAATATGTGATGATGTTCATCGAGAACAAATAAAGGGTTATTGTGTTGCTCGTTAAACATCAAAGCTTGCCTTCAAGATTTGTTTTATCAGGTATTATGAGAACAAAAGGGTTGTTCAAATAATTGCCGTAATCCATAAAATATGGATGATTCACAAATCTCGTCGGAGAAATCACATCCATAAAACTAGTGCTAAAAATGTCGAAGACAAATTGATTGAAAGATCACTTAGGAAGTGACATCGCCGTTTAAATTATATTGGAAATAAAACATGAAGAAACTCCATGTGTATGGAATTTTGGAGTCTTTTGATTTTTGATCAAATGACGCTTGTGAAACTTTACTAGAGATAATTAAAACTTCGTTCATAGGCCAAAAGGGAACGAATGACTAGCTTATTGGAACTTGTACATATTGTTGTACGAAGTCCATTATGTGTAGTCAAGAGCGATGGATTTCAAATTCATATGCTTTCTCCGAAAATTTGAGTGAATATATGAATATTTACTTAATAAGGATGAAGTATGAAACATTTGAAAAATTCAAAGACTTTCAAGATGAAGTGCAAAATCATTGTAACAAGAATATAAATAGTTTATGATAAGATCATAAAGGAAGATATTTGAGTTACGAGTTTAGCATAATACCTAAGATTTAAGGAATCGTTCCGTGGATTTGCATGTCCCGAAACATCATAAGAGTATGAAGCGTTCGAGATATGTAATTAAACCTTGTTTGACATGGTAAGATCGAAGGTGTAATTCATAAAAATGCCATTATATTTTAAAGATTAAAAGCTTTAGAGACTACCGTTTTTCCACTGAAAAGAGCTTCATCATAATCCGTTGAAATGACACCATATAAAGTTATGGTTTGGGATAAAACCCAAGTAGTCCTTTCTTAAACATTGGTATGCTATGCATAAGAAAGATGTTTGCAACCAAAGTCGGATGAACCTGTCTTTGTATAACTGTTAAGTATTCCTCCATAACACCGGAGACAAAAGTTTTTGTCGCTTAGAACGTCAAGTTTCTTTGAGAAGGAATTTTTTGTGAAAAGATAAGTGGGAGGACAATAGAACTTTGATAAGGTTAAAAGAACCTTAGCTATATGTGCAAAGTTGCGCAGTGCCGAAAAGTGTTCCGGAGGCAGCAACAATGCTCATGGCTTACGTGCCTCAAAGGTTGCGGTCACAGAGGTCTAAGTTCCTATTGAAACAAGTAGGTCGGGTAAACAATCAAATACCAAGATTTGAGAGTTAAATCATTATTTGACAATAATGATCCGACTACATGCAAAGAAGCAATGATGAGCCCTGACTCCGTCAAATGGCTTGAAGCCATAAAATCCGTGATAGTTCCATACACGAGAAATCAAGTTTTGAACTTGAAGGACCCTCGAGAAAGGTGTAAGACCTTACAGTTGTGTTTAGATCTATAAAGAAATAACATGGATGTTTCGCATCTATGAAATGGTCGACATGTTGGGAAAGAGTTCACAACAATGTTTAAAGGTTGACTATGACAAGATTTGATCTTTCATAGCGATATTTAGTCTAGACGGATTAATATAGCAACCACTACATATAATTTTGTTATGTGGTAGTTGAATAAACAAAACAAGTTCTTCTATTAGAATTGTTACCTAGGACATGTGCATAACACGGTCCATAGGGTTTTGTTAATTCAAAGGATGCTAAAAGCATATGCAAACTTCAATGGTTGAAGTGAGCATCGCGGAGTTGGAATCTTCACTATGATGAAACTGTTAAAAGAGTTTAATTTCATCAGAGACAATGAAGATGCTTGCATTTGCAAGAAATTAAGTGGGAGTGCTAAGACATGTTTCTAATACATTATGTGGAAGACATATTGTTGATTAAAAATGATGTATCTTTTATTAACACATATTAAGAATTTCATCCCGATGAAAGACTTAGGCAAAACCCAAATATTTGGCATCAATAGACGCTAATATGGTTGTGCCGAAAGTACATAGATGATGTATTGAATAAGTTCAATATAGAAACTACAAGAAAGGTTCTTGTCGCACAGAAAGGATTGAATGAGTTCAATATTGATGATATATTCAAGTGTATTGACACTTGGTAAGTGAAACAAAGATTCAAGTATAGATTGATACCTGATGTATGAAATCACAAAGAGTATTTATGTCAATCATACTGTGATATGTACAAATCCAGATATGTCCTATGCTCTAAATGTTATGAGCATATATCAGAATGATTCATAAGATAATCATTGGACGATAGTAAAGATATTCTTATGATCTTGTAAAAGAACTAAGAATATATTATTTTGTAGAAATGACAAAAAGATGGTTAGTTCATTGTATATGAATTACATTGATACTAGTTTTGTCACAAAGTACAAATTAAGTTTATCTCAATCTAAACTAACGGTGGCACAATATGATGGAAATTAAGTTCCATAATGAATTTGGATGAATTCCAAAGTTAACACATTGTGACAGATACTACAACAAAAGGCTAAGTATATGACTGCTATTATAGCAGCAAAAGAGGGCATTTGTGTCAAGTAGTTTGTTATCAAACTAGGTGTAGTTCACAGTGGGATAGTACTATGAAGATATATTGTACGACAATATTATCAACATGTTTTAACCCAAAGAACTAAAGGTCACACCAAAGGACCAAATTTGTACGAAGCCATCTCATTAGAGAATGAGTGATGCGTAGAGACGCAAAGACATGCAATTACACACGGACCTGGAAGTGTCAGATCCGGAGATCAGTTGACCACTAGCAATCGTGTACATACGACACCAGAAAGCCATAGGTGTTGAATACACAAAGGTTTGAAACTAGATTATTGACTCTAGTGCAAGTGGGAGACTGTTGGAGATATGCCCAAGAGGCAATAATAAAGTGGTTATTATCATATCTTCATACTTATGATAAATGTTTACATACCATGCTATAATTGTATTAACCGGAAACATTAATACTTGTGTGATTTGTGAACATAAAAGAGTCCCTAGTAAAGCCTCTTGTTAAACTAGCTTGTTGGTTAATATATGATCATGATTTCCTGATCATGAACATAGAGATGTTATTAACAACAGGATCATATCATTAGGAGAATGATGTGATGGACATACTCCTATAGTTAAGCGTAGCATAAAGATCAAGTCATTTAATATAGTTCATTTGCTATAAGCTTTCTGATACATAGTAACCTAATTCCTTCGACCATGAGATCATGTTAATCACCATCACCGGAAGGATGCTTTGATACATCAAACACCACACCGTAACTGGGTGGCTATAAAGGTGTCATTGAGTGTTCGGAAAGTATGGGTTGAGGCACATGGATCAAGAGTGGGATTTGTCCATCCATATGACGGATAGATATACTCTAGGCCCTCTCGGTGGAATGTCATCCAATTAGCTTGCAAGCATATGACTGGCTCACACGGGATCACATATCATGGGAACGAGAAAAGAGTACTTATCGGTAACGAGGTTGAACTAGGTATGCAGAGATACCGACGATCAAAACCTCGGATAAGTAAACTATCGTGAGACAAAGGGAAATTGGTATCGTATGTAAGTGGTTCATTCGATCGTAAAGCAATCGTAGAAATATGTAGGAGCCATATGAATTTCCAGATTCCTCTATTGGTTATTGATCGGAGAAGTGTCTCGGTCATGTCCACATAATTCACGAACCGTAGGGAGACACACTTAAGGATTCGATGTTGTTGAGTAGTTATAGAATGATTAGTAAGAGACCGAATGTTGTTCGGAGTCTTGGATGGGATCCGGGATATCACGAGGAGATCCGGAATGGTCCGGAGAATAAGATTCATATAAGGAAAGTCCTATTTCGGAGTTCAGGAAAGTTTCCGATGATTTCATCGGAGAGGTTCTAGAAGGGTCTAGAAGGTTCACCGGTCCAAAAGGAGAATGGTCCATGAATGTGTCATGGGTAAGTGGAATGATTGGATCATGTCCAAGGTCACTTGGTGTTGGCATATGCAAGAGAGAAATAAAACTCTAAATTGAAAGTCAAACGGGAAGTTTGAAAAGTCAAACTGGAACAATGGTTTCCTAGTGGGAGAAGAAACAAGTCCTTCTATCAATCCAACTTGGGTTTGGGTTTGGATTCAAACCCACCCGTCCCAAGGCTGCCCCTCCCTCTCATAAATAGAGGGGGAGGGCTGCCCCAAACAACACAAGTTCCAAGCCCTCTCCACGAGCCGCCGCCGCTCGCCGCCGCCGGTCTGTCGCCGCCGCCTTAGCCGCCGTCGACACCTCCTCCTCCTCCCGGATCTCTAAACCCTAGTTTTCCGGGAAACCCTAATCCAACATACTCGCTTCGGCTTAAGGAGAAGCCCTGCGAGATCTCCCCTCTACTTCCGGTACCACGCTGTTTTGCTGCCGGAATCGCGAGGAGAGTGCTACAACCTCCGCTGCCTGCTGGAACAAGGGAGAGGAAGGTCTTCATCGAGTACCGAACGTGTGACCGACTGCGGGAGCACTGCCGGAACGCGGCGCCGGAAAGATCGTCTACGCGATCTTGAGATCGGCAAGTGTACGACTACATCACCCAAGAGAATCTGCTCTCGTTCACCGCTTTGGAATCTTCGAGGGTGAGTTCCTCTATCGACTCGTTGCTACAATCTAGTAGATAGATCTTGGCTTGTTTGTGTGCATGCGGTAGAAATTTTTTGTTTTCCTTGCTACGAACCCCTACAGTTTCAGGGGTCCTCGCCTCGGCAAGGGCTGCGGTGGTATGTCTGCAAGAGACTAAGATGGCGGTCATCACTGATCGCGTGGTTAGGGAGTGCCTTGGCCCCTCCTTTGATAAGTTCTTGTTCCTCCTGGCAGACGGGACCCCTGGTGGCATCCTGCTCGCGTGGCAATAAAACTTAGTCTCTGTCACCCACCCGCACTACTCCAACCACGCGATCACTGCTCGTATATAGACAGGTGTGGACCATATCTGGTGGTTCACCGGAGTCTATGGACCCCATCAAGACGCTGACAAGCTAGCCTTCCTCCAGGAGCTTCAGGATATTCGGGATCTCCATGCATGCCCCTGGATTGTCACGGGTGACTTCAATATGATAGTCAACCCGGAGGATAAGAACCAGGGTGCCCACCATCGCCGCATGATGTCCAGATTCCAGCGCACCCTGACAAACCTAGAACTTAAGGAGCTCTACCTCAATGGTCGCAGATACACGTGGTCCAATGAACATGACCAACCGGCCCTGGAGAAGCTAGATAGGGTGTTTGTGACGGTGGACTGGGAAGCTCATTACCCTGTCGATTTCTCCTCAGCGTTATCCTTGGGTCCGTCATACCATTGCCCTCTACTTCTCCGTCTTGCCCCTGACTTGGAGAGGGGAGACAGGTTTCAGTTCCAGTCTTTCTGGACCAAGGTGGATGGCTTCATGGAGGTGGTTAAGGCCTTGTGGTCCTCGCATCAGTGGGAGCCGAACCCGTTCAAGAGGCTAGACACGAAGCTGTGAGTTGTGGCTAAGGAACTTTCCCAGTGGAGCTCCAAGTTCATAGGTAGTATCAAACTACAAATTCTCCTGGATACAGAGCTGATTATTCGGTTTGACGTCGCAATGGAAAGTAGGCAGCTCTCGCCTAAAGAGCGTGGATTACGCCGCCTCCTGAAGAAAAAACTATTAGGGTTAGCCTCCCTTGAGAGGGAACTGGCAAGACAATGATCCCGTATTATGTGGCTTCGAGAAGGGGACGCATGTACTCGCTTCTTCCACATGCACGCTAGTCATAGGAGGAGGAAGAATTTCATCGATCACTTGCTGGTGGATGACGCTCAGGTCTCGGAGCATGCTAGTCCCTGTGTTTACAATGCTAGTCCCTGGATCAATAGCTAGCATCCACAATTAAGATGTAATATCAAGAAACAAAGGTCATAATACAACTTTATAACCAGGAATAAAATAATTCATTACATCTTACATAGCTCATTTGGCTATCACATTACATTGCAGCAGAATATCTATAAGCATGGGGTCCTTCATCTTCAAAGTGCCGCAGGCAAACATGTTGGTTGTAGACTTGTAATCCTATTCAACAAACTTCACTAACATCAAACAAACTTGCAACATAAAAGTTGCAGCCACAAGGGTCAATACATTTGAATTGTATTGGCAAGTTTCACTACTATGTAGAAATAAGTGGATCCTATCATCACATGCATATTTGGCTAAGTGGGGGTTTAGGCTCATTTGCAGAAAGCAATATAGTTTTATCCTATCTTTTCAAAATAGTTTTGATCTTTTGTCAAATCTTTCTAAACTTCTTGGAAAACTCCAAGTGCTTCAAATCCCTTGTTGTCACCATCAAGTTTTAACTTTGAGAAATTGGAATGTCGAGATCTTCCGTAGCTTCAGGCCTTAGTTGCTCAGTATTGTCCATAACCGGGGACACGGCTAAGTACTTAGAATTTTGATCTTCTGCAGAAGTTGTACACTTTACCCACATGACACAATCTCATCTTGTTGCCACCAGTGGCCGCTGGATAATTACTCACCAAGATGGAGTACTGGCAGATTGAGAATGTGACAAAGTCTTTCCATAAAAGTCCTCCCAATACACAATGCTAGCTTGTCATCCAGGCACCAATGTAGGGTTTCAAGTTCCCTTACACAATTCTAGTTAACCTGAAGATGCCAATGCATGGGTTTTCCACTATGTAGTTGACTAAGCCAGAGCCCATTTAGCATGTGGCTGTACACGGAAGCCACTGTACGAGAAACATGTTCAATCTCTAAGTCCCTGGGTGGTTTTCTTCTAGTGCACATACAAAAAGAGATAGCCATATAAACATGGTTCCTTTTGTTTCCACCTTGTCCAAACTTGAGTATCCTTGTCCACTCAGGTGGTTCATTGAGTACTTGTTTTATTATATAAAACATAAATCTTTTTAACTCTTCATATAATCATATCATGTATCCCATTCCAAATATATAGCAGGGCTAAGCATACTACAACTACATTGTTTCCACTAAGGGATATATAAGGGTATCCTATTAGGATTTAGCATAGCATAAAATATAGTAAACCTTTCCATGCATGTTACAAAATCCACTAAGTGCAATGAAAATAGTACGACTTGGATGATAGTGTCACTTGCCTTTTTAGTAGAGAATGTTGGTTCACTTCCTGACCTTGCAAATATCACACTCTTCTAACTTCACTACAATTCAATCAAACAAACACAATTTCAACTAGCATTCAAACCATTTCTCACACATAAAATAACAGAAACAAGGTCATGCATCCAAGCATGCAAAAGATAGTTTTATTTGCAAAAGTGGTTTCTACTAGGCTCTAAACATTATAAAGTTCAAAGTGGTCATTTACAAAGGTGGTAAAACCATTTGCAAAAGGTTTTATCTCATAAACCATTTTTAAATCAAATCATTATTTTATGTGGTTGAAAATGCTTTTAGTAAAGCAATATTCTTTAAAGAGTTCACCAAATATATTTTAATTTTCAAAACTTGGTTTTTAGGGTCAGAAGGTTTGAATCAAATCATTTCCCGAAGGTTTTACTCAAAAATCATTTCTAAATCATAATCAATATTTTTATTTGACTAGAAATGGGCTAATTCAAATATTTATTTCTTATCTTCACAAAATACATTTTTAAATCCATAAGTTGGTTCCTAGGGTCAATAGGTTCACAAAAATCCATTTTGCAAAGATTTCACATTAAAATTATATCTAGAACAATTTTTATATTCATAATAAGCCTACACAAGTTTTTGCATATTCAACCAATTTTCTAGAAGCAAAACATTAAACAAAATACATGGTTGCAAAGTACTTGTTCTAGTGATTCCATTGATATAAAATTTGCAAAATTTGGACGTGTAGAATTAAAGTTATGAATTTTACAAGTTTATAAATCAAATAGAACACTTTCTGGTTTTATTCAAACAGTCTGGCCACGTGGCTCTATCTTATTGGCCGGTACCGTTTCGGGTGGATCGAGCTCTCTGGACCGCAGGATTTACTTAAATCGCACGACGCTGATCAACTCATACCCCTTCGTCTAGATCTAATTTCAGCCAACGGATCATGATCTAACGGACACGGTGCCTCTGACCATGGTTGGGCGGCGTTAGCGGCGGCTGGCGGCGGCGCACGCTCGGGCAGGAGGTTTCCGGCGAAGCTAGGAAGCGAGGAAGAGGGAGGAGATTCTCACAGGGTTTGCTGGGTCCTGGTGAAGATCGAGGCGCTGTTGGTTTGGCGAGGGGCGCACCAGAGAGGCGACGATTGCTCGTCGGAGACGGTGACGGCGTCAGGCGGCTCTGTTTGATGACGGGGGCGACGCTGCAGTTCACCCCAAGGCAAAACAAAGGCATGGTTAGACGCGTGCTGATCTGGGGATGATGGGAGTATCAACAGGAGGTGCTGGGGCGAACGGAGCTTACCGGGGGAGTTCGTCGGAGCGATGCCAGACGGCGGCGCACGCTCAGGTGAGGACAAAGCCGACGCTACGGGGCACGCGGGAGTGAGCTGGGGCTATGGGCAGGTGCGCCTGGAGGTGGAGAACAAGCTCGTGTGCAGTGGGAGTCTAGGCGCGGCTGTGGTTCGCCGGAATTGCTCTAGGGCGTCGTCGGAGACAGTGTCTGTGTGGGGGCGAATTGGAGCAGCCTAGGGGCAGGGAGTGGCTGGAGCTTGGGGGGAAAGAGAGAGGGAAAGCAGGCTATTAATCGAGCATGGTCGCAGGCGGTATTAACTCAGCCATTTACGCGAATTCAACGCCGGAGTTATTGGCAGAAACAGCGAGACGACGTGGTCGCGAGGTTGATGATGCCTAGCTGACGGTGGGGTCCGTCTGTCTGTGAGGGAGAGAGTGTGAGTGGGGTCCACTGTTCAGCGTCTCTGTGGGTTCTTTTCTGAGTGAAAAACGGTTCACCAGCGGGGGGGGGGGGGGGGGGGAGGGGTTAGCTGGGTTGGACTGGGCCTGTTTAGCTGGGCTGCTGTTTGTTTCATTTTTTTTATACTGAAGCTTTTTTCCTTTTTCTATTTGAATTTCTATTTTGATTTTCAATCAAATAATTCAAACACCAAATCAAATCAAACCATCACCAAACTTTGTATTTATTTTAATTCTGATTAACAACATAATGCAAAGACCAAATTAGAATAATTTTTATTCTTTTTAGGATCCATTAATAATTAAATAAATAGACCCTAGTTATTAATTCAAATAGGATTCCAATTATTTTAACTTTATTTATTAATTGTTTATCTTTTGAAATCCTTTTAGGATTTTATTTGATCAAAATAGGTTTTGATGTTTCCAATTGGAATCAAAAGTTTCTTCTCACCCTAAAAATCAACAATTGTTTATTTTGTTTATTTATTTTTCACATTTCAAAATTTGGAAAATTTTGGGATGTGACAGCTGCCATCGTGGAAGGCCTCTATGCTCAATAGAGGTGGACGGCTGGATATCGTCAGGACAACTCTCTCGGCCATTCCGATCTTCGCGATGATGTCCCTTGACATCCCTATAGAGACCATCACCGCCATTGAAAAGATCATTTGTGGGTTTCTGTGGAAAGGGAGGAAGGATGTTCACTGGGGACACTGCCTTGTGGCATGGGACAAGGTCCATATGCCCAAAGAGTTGGGTGGTCTAGGTATTCCTAACCTGCGGCTCATGAACATTGCGCTTAGGATAAGATGGCTGTGGTTGAGGTGGGTGGAGCCGAACAAGCCTTGGAGCAAGCTCGACATCTGGGTTCCTGTTGGAGATATGCCCAAGAGGCAATAATAAAGTAGTTATTATCATATCTTCATGCTTATGATAAATGTTTGCATACCATGCTATAATTGTATTAAACGGAAACATTAATACTTGTGTGATTTGTAAACATAAAAGAGTCCCTAGTAAAGCCTCTTGTTAAACTAGCTTGTTGGTTAATATATGATCATGGTTTCCTGATCATGAACGTAGAAGATGTTATTAACAACATGGTCATATCATTAGGAGAATGATGTGATGGACATACTCCTATAGTTAAGCGTAGCATAAAGATCAAGTCATTTAATATAATTTATTTGCTATATGCTTTCTGATACATGGTAACCTAATTCCTTCGACCATGAGATCATGTTAATCACCATCACCGAAAGGATGCTTTGATGACATCAAACACCACACCGTAACTGGGTGGCTATAAAGGTGGCATTGAGTGTTCAGAAAGTATGTGTTGAGGCACATGGATCAAGAGTGGGATTTGTCCATCCATATGACGGATATATATACTCTGGGACCTCTCGGTGGAATGTCATCCAATTGGCTTGCAAGCATGTGACTGGCTCACAAGGGATCACATATCACGGGAACGAGAAAAGAGTACTTATCAGTAACGAGGTTGGACTAGGTATGCAGAGATACCGACGATCAAAACCTCGGATAAGTAAACTATCATGAGACAAAGGGAAATTGGTATCGTATGTAAGTGGTTCATTCGATCGCAAAGTAATCGTAGAAATATGTGGGAGCCATATGAATTTCCAGATTCCTCTATTGGTTATTGATCGGAGAAGTGTCTCGGTCATGTCTGCATAATTCACGAAGCGTAGGGAGACACACTTAAGGATTCGATGTTGTTGAGTAGTTACGGAATGATGAGTAAGAGAACGAATGTTGTTTGGAGTCTCGGATGGGATCCGAGATATCACGAGGAGATCCGAAATGGTCCGCAGAATAAGATTCATATAAGGAAAGTCCTGTTTCGGAGTTCGGAAATGATTCCGGTGTTTTCACCGGGAATGTTCTAGAAGGGTCTGGAAGGTCCGTCACTCCGGAGGGGAAGGGTACATGGATGTGTCATGACAATGTGGAATGGTTTCATCATGTACTAGGTCACTTGGCTGGGCAATATGGAGAGAGAAATCAAATCCAAGTTTGAAAGTCAAATGCCAATTTGAAAAGTCAAATCCGAAGTTTGCTTGGTGGAGGGAGAGTAGGAAACCTACTTGGGGAGGAAGTCCCACTCCCTCCACCCGCCGGCCATGAGGAGGAGTTGGAGCAGGACTCCCTCCTCCCAAACCGCCCCCTCCCACCTATATAAGGAGGGGTAGGGCGCCCCTCTACCGCTCACACCTAAACTCTTGCCCTTGGCGCCACCACCTCCAAGTGTTGCAGCCGCCTAGGTCTCCTCTTCTAGCCGACTTGGGGCAAACCCTAGTTTTCCCTAGACGCCGGCCAAGCCCACCCCTTGGTGCCTCTAAACCCTAGATCGCCAAGGCTCTCTCGTGCTGCCGGAATCGCGAGGAGAGTGCTACAACCTCCGCTGCCTGCTGAAACAAGGGAGAGGAAATTCTTCATCGAGTACTGAACGTGTGACCGACTACGGAAGCGCTGCTGGAACGCAGCGCCAGAAGGATCATCTACGCGATCTTGAGATCGGCAAGTGTACGACTACATCACCCACGAGAATCTGCTCTCGTTAACCGCTTTGGAATCTTCGAGGGTTAGTACTCTATCGACTCGTTGCTACAATCTAGTAGATAGATCTTGGCTTGTGTGTGTTCTTGCGATAGAAATTTTTTGTTTTCCATGCTACGAACCCCTACAGTTCCTAATTTGGCTAGACAGCTGTTCGAAGCTACCACGGTCTTGGTGATGGACGACGGAGCGACCACCCTCTTCTGGACAGACAAATGGCTTCGTTGTGGACGTATCTGCGACTTTGCACCGGACTTATTTGAGTCTATCTCCATAGACGCAGCCCGCATGGTTAGGGAGGGTGTGGATGGGAGTGGCTTCACGACGTCTCCCTGACCTGGGCGCCGCAGCCATCAGGGAACTCCTCAAGGTGGCGGACCGGATCAAATGAACCACACTCATAGTGGGCGAGCAGGATGCCCTCAAGTGGAACTTGGATCCGAGCGGCTGCTACACGGCCAAATCCTGCTACCAGGCCATGTTTGCTGGTTGAACTTCCATGGCGGGAGCCTTGCAGATCTGGCGCTCGCGCGCCCCCGCCAGTTGCAAAGTAGCGTTGTGGCTTGCAGTGAGGAACAGATGCTGGACAGCAGATAGGCTTAGCAGGCGCGGGCTTCAGCACCCAGCGGCATGTCCGTTCTGCGACCAAGGCGGTGAGACCATTGATCACCTCTTGATGGGCTGCACTCTGGACCGAGAAGTGTGGGTCGCATGCCTAGGATGGTGGGGGCAAGAGCCACTAGATGCCGGAGCAGGACACGAGGCTCGTGGCTTGACTCCAGGGGAGGCATGGAGGTAGAGGCCGTGAGTGGGACCTCTGGACTGTTATCTCCCTGGTATGTTGGTCGCTTTGGCGGCACTGAAATGACGTAATCTTTGAGGGAGCCACACCCTATGTCGTGGTGGTGGCACGGCAGATGCCATGGGTAGTCTAATGTTTGGGGCCAATGGATGCAAGAGGGATCCGGGGAGGGAAGATGCAGTTACTTCTACATAGAAATGACTAACATGCAAATCTTTATTTCTCCTCTTTGGACTACAAGTGCTCCTCGAGCTGTTTGCAGGAAGAAGAGAAAAGATACACGAGCCTAACGGCCTTGAATGAATCGATCCCCCTTACAGGAGTCCATGCCTCTCCTTATAAAGGGGCTCCTTGGCTCCTTCTAGGGCTGACGTGGCAAGCATATTCTTGGAATATGCTTGTCCCAAAGTGGTAACTCGGCGAGCTCCTTTCCGTGTCTCCCTTCTATCGGCGGCAAGGTTCCAGAGGGCCTCACATGTACGCCTCGGGCTTCCTCACTGTCACCTCCGTGACGCCTGTCTGCCCCTCTGCATCTCTGCTCTTTGTCCTTAGCGCTTGGCTCTGACTAGATTCCTCCTATAGTAGCTAGGGTTTGACCTTAGACTCCTCCTTCTCCCGCAAGCTTCGTGTTACTCGGCCTTGTCTTCGATTACTCGGCTCGACCTTTACCTGCATTCAAGTTGTACATACATATTCGGCCGACTTAACTCGTATGTCGGCCGCATCAGGAATCGCTCCCTTCGTAGGTATCATGGCCGTGCTTATCTCGACCGACTTTTACAGGACTCGGCCAATATAAACAGTAACTCGGCAGATGACAGGGGAAACTCCTTTTATCTTCCCCTGTCTTGACCCTATCCGGGGTCACCTTCCCAACATTAGTCCCCGAAGCTGGTGTGGTCCTGCCCGTAACCTCGGTCGGGCCACATCAGTTTCCCTATATTCATTTCTCGTCATCTCCGAGTTACTTTTTTTCTGTTCGAGGTATCCACGTTGCTTCTCGTGCACGCCTCGTCCTATGTGTAAGACTCATCATTATTTCTCTAGTTTTTTGCTCCTCTACAGTGCTCACTGACACGCTACAGTGATTACTGCGCATGTCGCGTCGGCGCTGCGACGCCTCGCGCACCGCATCGGTCAGGAGGCCTGATCCTCTCCTGTGTTGTGTGGTCTTTGGTGTGGCTCCACTCAACCGCGAGCGGTTCCGCCGCACGCACGAACAACACGGTTAACGCTCGCACGCACGATCCCACTACCGCCAGGGCCGCGCGGTTATAAAGAGGGGCACGGGGCTAGAGGGTTCACTTTCCCCCATCACTTACCGTTGCTCTTCTTCCTCCCTTCGCCCGTGCGTCTGTTCATGCTCCTGCGGCTGCGCCATTGTCGACATCTTCGACGACGAGGCCATAGTTCCTCTGCTCCGTCGTCCCCATCACCGTGCGCCTGCTCCGGCGCCGCTGCCGGTGAGTTTTTCTATGGTCCCACTGCTAGGTTATCTCCCTAGGTGCATCTGCCGTTCTCCAGATTTCCCGTGCGGTTCTTTTCTGCTCCTCCGCCGTCTTCGCTTAGAACCACGACGGGACCCTGCGCCTCTAAGCCTAGCTCCACCGTTAGTTCTTCTTCCGTTGATTCCTCCGGCGACCCTATGTCGAGTTCAGTTAGTGGTGTGCTCGTCGAAGATGACGACGTAGCGTCTGGTCCAGAGCAGGGCTCCTGGCAGGGTTCCTCTGTCACTCATCGCGAGATCAAGTGGCTAATTAGGACTCACCGGATTCCTGCCGAGGTAGGCTGTCGCTTACCCGGCAACGAATCCTCTCCTGTACTCAACGACGGCGTGTATGTCGTCTTTATGTCCCACTTTGCTCGTGGGTTCGGTCTTCCCCTTTGAGATTTCGCTAAGGATTTCCTCGAATTCTTCGGCCTCCAGCCGCATCACCTTCCGGCTAATGTCATCGCCTCCCTATCCGCTTTTATCTCGGCCTCAGAAGGATACTTTGGCCTCTGGCCGTCTGTGCATGTATGGTCCAAATTCTTCCAGATCCGATCTAACGTCGTCCCTGACAAATCCCTTCAGCCTTGTGAGAAATTGCTTACTCAGTGTGGGGCCGCGTCTATCACACCTCGGAGAAAATCCGAGTTCCCTCGTGTTGCTGGTCTCGAGTCTTGCAAGAAGTGGCATAGATCGTTTTTCTATGTCAAGAACAATGGAAAGGAAGACAAGATCCGGCTCCCTGCCTTCTCCATCGCCCCCCTTCCAAGAAGAACTGGACCTACAACCCCAGGAAAATCCATGCTTTGGCCGAGGCCTTCGAGATTCAGCTGAAGGAGTTGATCCGCGCCGGGTTACGGGGCGAGGATCTGATGACCACCTTCGTCAGCAGCCGAATCTGCCCTTTCCAGTGTCGTACGCACAAACTGTGTTACATGAGCGCCCCCCCTCGATCCCAACCGAGTCTCATCGGTTGAGCTCGAGGATTATCTTATTTACAAGCGTGTCCAAGCTATCTTCAAGACTGATATGCCGGAAGACTGGACCTAGGGGCTAAAGCCGTTCACCCGCGGGAATCCTCCTCCCGAGGTAAGTTTACGCATTTGTGTCTTGCTTTCTAATTCCGTTTGTGACTCCTTTTGATAATTCCTCTTTGTCTCTTTTCTTGCAGAGATTTGCGCAGCAAAATATCGAAGATGTCGAGGTTCTGGCCCTCCCGTGGACCGCAGATCGGAACACCCCGGACAGTGGGGAGCCTAACTCGGAGGAGTTTGTTCCCAAGTCAGACCTCGCTCCGTCTCGCGCCCGTGGCAAGACCTCGGCCCACGGGGAGGAAGGTGATTCAGACGACGTCCAAATTCTTGAGGTAGTCACCGCAATGCCTATATCTTATGCATTTCCGGCTTCTACTTCCCCAGCTAATCAGGCCGGTCAGGTGCACGACGCCGAGCCTCTCGCCTCCCAACCTCCTGCTCCCTCGAGGAAGTGTACCGCTCCAGCATGTGTCTCCGAAGTCGCTCCCAAGAAGCGAACAAAGAAGTCAGCCCAGCACCTTCCAAAGCGTAAAACCATGCCCGGAGTTTCTGGGTGAGTTCATTTTCATTTGTATTTCTTGTTTCTCTCTTCCTGTCTTTTGATTAGACTTTTTGTGATTTTGCAGCGCTCCTCTTTCTGTTAAGCCAAGTGGCCCGAGTATGACGAGTCATACAACTCGGCTGCCTTCTCCTCCGCCTCCTGAAGATACCGGAGCTCCTAGTCCTGCTCGTGTTGACTCTCCTCCTGCTCTGACTCAGACATCACCTCGGCAAGATGTACCCGTGGTCTCCATTGCTGATGCCGATGTAACTCCGCCAGTAGATTCTACTATCGAACCTGTTGCCTCCGTTGCGAACCCCGAAGTTTCTCCCGAGATTCCTTTGACCCCCACAATTCCAACCATAACTCCAACCCCAGCCGAGAATATCACCACCTCGGCGCCCTCGGAAACCATAATTCCTCCGCCCCCCAAAGATGCCACTCCAAGTGCCAAGGTAGCGGCCCCTGCCGACATCTCTTCTAAGGCTAAGAAGGTTGTTGTTACCAGACCTTCATCATCTCAGAAGGGGCCGGGTGGCTCCTCTCAACCCAACATTGCTGATGCGTTCCGCAAGGGGGTTTCCTCTGCTAAGACCGTTGTCACCCCGGCCGCTGATACTCAGCTTACTCTCCATAAGAGTCCCGCGGCGGCGGTGGTTACACAACGTGTCCGAGGTAAAGTGTTGACTCGTAACGAGAGTGGGAACAGCCTCGGCTCCTTGGTTGAGTATGCCAATAATTGGAATGCTGCTGATCATCTTGAGGGCAATCCGAGCAATCAGCCATTTCAACTCTTCGATATCAGCAGTCGTTTGCATATGGCTGCTAAGATCGTGCTTGACAGCGATAAGATGAACGAGGTAATTGCTTTTGTTGACATTTGGTTAGTTATTCGAATGATAGTATATATACTCTAGTCCCCGAAGCTTGCAACCGAATAACTTGTTATTCGTTTGGAAGCTTTGTTATGCCTAAAGTGCGTTATGTGCCAAGTGAATTTCCTGTATGATTTTGACTCATCGTTGTTCATTTGAATTCCATATTAAGTGTTCACTGAATCCGGATCCGTTTTAGCTTTTATTACCTAGCTATTTAGGTCCGAGATAAGTTTTGCTTGATTCGTATCTGTCTTAGCTTTGAATATCTAGCCACCTAGATCCGAGTTAAGCTGTGTTTGATTCGGATCTGTCTTAGTTTCGAATATCTAGCCACCTAGATCCGAGTTAAGCTTTGCTTGATTCAGATCTATCTTAGCTTCGAATATCCAACCACCTAGATCCAAGTTAAGCTTTGCTTGATTCGGATCTGTCTTAGTTTCGAATATCTAGCCACCTAGATCCGAGTTAAGCTTTGCTTGATTCGGATCTGTCTTAGCTTCGAATATCCAGCCACCTAGATCTGAGTTAAGCTTTGCT
Source organism: Avena sativa (assembly GCA_916181665.1). Taxonomy (NCBI): domain Eukaryota; kingdom Viridiplantae; phylum Streptophyta; class Magnoliopsida; order Poales; family Poaceae; genus Avena; species Avena sativa. The sequence continues at coordinate 20,904,370 of OV702297.1, forward strand.
TGATTCGGATCTGTCTTAACTTCAAATATCCAGCCACCTAGATCCGAGTTAAGCTTTGCTTGATTCGGAGATGTCTTAGCTTCGAATATCCAGCCACCTAGATCCGAGTTAAGCTTTGCTTGATTTGGATCTGTCTTAGCTTTGAATATCTGATTGTGTAATTTATTTTGTCGCTTAGGTTGCCCATGATCGGCGGACAGCCGAATTCTAAAGGCTGCTTTTCGCGCACAAGAAATTGCAAGAGAAGTATGAGAAAGTTCTTCCCGTGGTGAAGAAAGCTGGTAACTTAACAAATCTTTGTATTGTCCCTTAAGTTCTTAATATTTTCGACTTGAGGTGCTAACCCATTTTGCTGGGAAACAGGTAATATCAATAATCTTAACATCCGTCTTGAGAAGAAATTCAAAGCTCTGGAAGGTTAGTTATGATTTTCCTCTATTGATTTTCGTTTGAGACTTATCCTGGGTTTCTTATAGCCTTCTGGATTTGGTATAGCCGAGTTACAAACTCTTGCAGCGTCGCATCAAGAATGCATACCCATGCCTGATATGATGCTGCATTTTTTAGAGCAAGCAACCACTCATTCGGCGCAATTGAAAGAGAAAGATGACGAGATAACCCGGTTGCATGCCGAGGTGGAGTCCCTCAAGATTTCTCAAAAATCTGAGTTAGAGAAAGTTGATCAGGAGTTCTCCGAAGAAAATAATCAGCTAAGTCTGCAACTGCAGAAAGATAAAGAACTCCTCGAGGTTGCCGAACTTAAGAATCGGACGATGAGCGGGGAAGTCACTCGCTTTGAGAAGACTAAAGTTGACTGGACTCAGGATCTCCAAAAAATGTTGAGCTATATTCATCGTAAGTCTCTTGCCGTGGCCGAGTTCTCTTCCTCTCTTTCTTACTTATAACTGATATACTTTTATTTTGCATAGATCATTTTCTGGAAGCTAGGCCCATGAGCTCTAGAGCGGTCATTACTGCTCGCCAGCGCCGAGGTGTCCCCGCAGATTCGAGCCCAGAATATTCAATGGAAGACTTCTTGGTTGCCATTGGCGCTGCCGTTGGTCCAATGAAGATTATGGGCAGGGATTTGGTGCAAGCAGCCATTCGGGCCTACCATGTTCTCTGGCCGAATACTTCTGGAACTTCTGATATTGATGAGATCAAGATACTGGTGGAAATATTAATGGCATCCCAGAGCAAGTTAAATCTCTGGAGGGAATCCGCTGGACGGGCTGGTGCTGATATGGCGCTCACAGTCATTATGTCTTGGTACGAGGACATTTCTCTCGACACCTTGATAAACTTGCGCACTGGCTCCCGTTGGGTTGAGTTTGTCGCTCACCGCCAAGCTCGTGCCTTCCAGCTTGTTGAGTATGCTGATGTGCATAACTGGATTGAAGGGCCGAGTTTTCTTCCCAATCCAGCGGACGACGTCGAAATCGAAGATGCCTCTGATAATGATTCGGCCAACCAGGGTGAGGGTGAGGGCGACTCGGACAACTCCGGTGATTCCAGCGCAAGCTCGGATGGGGATGGCGACGCGCGATCATCTTCCAAAGGGACTGGGCACTCTCAAGCTCAAACTAATGTTTCTCAGTAGCCCAGGACTTCCCCCGAAGTTACCATTGCTTCTGTGGAAGGTGAAGTAACTTCGGCCGAGGCGCCGTCTACCTCGGAGCACCCAATGCTTGATCATGCTGCTGCCTCTTAGGTTCAAAAAATTTCTTAAATTATTTTCAGTCCCTGGTATGCCGGGCGTATGATGTGTGTGAAACAGTTGTCTGACTTTCTGTGTGGTACGAACCCTTTTTTTTGCCTGTTGCCGTTGAGGCCTGGTTGACGGTGATCATTATTAGTTTGTCTAAACAGATCTTGTAGCTTTATATCTTTGCTTTGGCGACCTTCAATCTCATAGGTTCGGATCGTATGTTTTCATGTGGTTGACCTTAGTTCGGCGCTTATATTGCCCGGCCTTTATAAATTTGACGGCTTGGCCATTGTGTTATTGACCTCTATCCGAGATATAAAGCCCGAAGCCCGTATCTGGAAAATTGAAACAATAAGTTGCACCCCTTATCATACTTCGTTTCGCTAGGAGTGTTACTCTTTTTTCATCATTCTTAGAGATCTTTGTTTGCTGAGCTATGGAAGTTTTATGTGTTTGTCGACAAATAATCCATTAAACCCACCAGTCCCCGAGTTATCACTTGGGCTATCTAGTTCTTGCGTGTGCTCAGAGAATTACCTTGGACCATGTGGTCGTCTCCGAGTTGTAAACCTAGTTGCCGAAATATATTTCATGGGTTAACGCAGAGAACCTTATGGGGTAACCCCTTAGTCATTACTCAAGGCGCCGGGGGTTGCATGCATGATTCAAAATAATAAATAACATAGGGCAGTCCCCGAGTCACTGCTCAGGGCGCCGAGGTTTAATACATAACTCAGATAAGAAATAACATAGGGCAGTCCCTGAGTCACTGCTCAAAGGTGCCGAGGTTTAATACATAACTCAGATAAGAAATAACATAGGACAGTCCCCGAGTCACTGCTCAAAGGTGCCGAGGTTTAATACATAACTCAGATAAGAAATAACATAGGGCAGTCCCCGAGTCACTGCTCAAAGGTGCTGAGGTTTAATACATAACTCAGATAAGAAATAACATAGGGCAGTCCCCGAGTCACTGCTCAAAGGTGCCGAGGTTTAATACATAACTCAGATAAGAAATAACATAGGGCAGTCCCCGAGTCACTGATCGAGGTGCCGAGGTTTAATACATAGTTGATACTTTGACTTGAAGCGTCATATTACAATGTACCATAGATGGCTCCTACGAGTAAAATGGACGAAGTAAAGCTATGTTCCATGGCCTTTTCGATTCTTCGCCGGCTTTATCTGCCTTGTTCTTTCCTGGTGACTGAGCATTGATTAGGTAATATGCATCATTGTGTAATGCTTTACTCACGATGAATGGACCCTCCCATGGGGGCGATAGTTTGTGCATGCCGGCTGTGCGTTGCACTAGCCGAAGAACCAAATCTCCTTTGAACACTCTTGGATTGACTTTCTTGCTATGATATCGTTGTAGGTCTTGCTGATAAATAGCTGACCTTGATAGTGCCAACTCCCTGGCCTCTTCTAGTAAATCGACATCATCTTGCCGAGCTACCTCATTTACCTCACCGGTTGTATACTGGGTTACTCTTGGAGAATCATGTATTATGTCGGCTGGAAGCACGACTTCTGCCCCATATACCAGAAAAAATGGGGTATACCCTGTTGACCTGTTTGGTGTAGTTCTGAGGCTCCATAGCACTGCTGGTAGTTCCTCGATCCAGCATCCTGCCGACCTTTGCAGAGGGTCGATGAGTCGAGGTTTTATTCCGGAAAATACTAGTCCATTAGATCTTTCTACCTGGCCATTTGATGTTGGGTGAGCCACCGAGGTGACAGCTAGTCTTATGTGTTTTTCTTCGTAGAATCTGGCAAAATCCCCTTCAGAAAAGTTTGTGCCATTGTCTGTAATAACACTATGTGGATAACCATATCTCAAGATAATATCTTTGAGGAATTTTACTGCTATTGGTCCATCACACTTTTTTATTGGTTTTACTTCAATCCACTTTGTGAACTTATCCACCATGAATGTGAGTCATTCCGCCCCGGGCTGGCTTGAATGGTCCTACCATATCCAAGCACCATACAGAAAATGGCTAGGTAATTGGTATTGTCTTTAACTCGGACGATGGCATATGTATCTTGCTGGCGTATCTTTGGCAACCATTACATTTTTCTACCAATTCTTTGGCCTCTTTCAACACCGTCGGTCAATAAAATCCATGCCTGAATGCTTTGGCCACTAAAGCTCTGTACGAGGCGTGATGCCCACATTCTTGTTGATGTATATCTAGGAGGATTTCTTGGCCTTCTGTCGAGTCAACACATCTCTGTAGCACGCTTATGACGCTTCTTTTATACAGCTCATTGTTTATGATTGTATAAGCCTTTTCTCTTCATACTTTCTGTCGAGCCTGTACCTCATTATTCGGCAAAATTGCATCTTTAAGGAAGGAAAATATGGGTTGAGCCCATGTTGGAATAATTTTCTCTGCGATAATTTCACTATCTATTTCCATATTTTCTGCTGACATAACAGCCTCAGATTTTTCCATATCCATTGGTGCGATGGCCGGGTTCACTTTTGGAACTTCCGGGTTACAGTCTCTGTCAACTTCCATTGGCATATTATCTTCTCTTGATTCTGCCGAGATATACATAGACTCGGACTCTGGTGATGGTGTTATTGATGGTTTTCTCAGGTGTTCTAGGGCGATACCCGGGGGAATTGATTGCCTAGTTGTTCCGAGTTTTGACAGCGTGTCTGCAACGTCATTTTCTGCCCGAGGTATATGATGAAACTCACACCCATCAAAGTATCCACTGATTTTTTGCACATGAAATCTATATAGGGCCATATTCGCATATAGCGCATCCCAATTTCCTGATGCTTGCTGTACTACTAAGTCCGAATCCCCGTAACATAGGATCCGACGTATGCCAATCTCTTTTGCCACCTTTAACCCATGGACGAGTGCTTCGTACTCGGCTACATTATTTGACGCGGCGAAATGTATTTGCAGTACATATTTCAGCTGATCTCTTTTTGGCGAGGTTAACACTATTCCTGCCCCCAAGCCATTCCTTAGCTTGGATCCGTCAAAGTGCATTGTCCAATAATTCAGATCTGGTAATGGCGGCTCATATTGTACCTCGGCCCAATCCACAAAGAAATCTGCCACCGCCTGAGATTTGATTGCATCTCGCCTATTAAATTGCGGGGCATAAGGTGATAATTCGATTGCCCATTTTGCTATTCAGCCACTGGCATCTTTATTGCTCAATATCTCGTCTATGGGTGCTTCACAAATCACTTTTATCGGATGTTCCTTGAAGTAATGTTTAAGTTTTTTGGCCGACATGTATACTCCATAAGCCATCTTTTGGTAGTGCGGGTAGTTCTGTTTTGAGGCTGATAATACCCCCCTTAGGTAATATACCGGCCTTTATACCGACTTATCATCTTCATTCCGTTCCACGACGACCACCGCGCTTACCACTCTGTTAGTGGCAGCTACATAAAGTAACATAGGCTCCTTTGATAATGGAGAGGCCAGAATTGGTGCTGTGACCAACATCTTTTTTAATTCATGAAATACGTTATCTGCTTGCGGTGTCCAAACGAACTTATTAGATTTTTTCATCAGTTGATATAGAGGTAATTCCTTTCCCCCAGCCGACATACAAACCGCTAAGCGAGGCTAGGCAACCTGTGAATTTTTGTACATCATTTAGACACTTTGGCAGTTCCATTCTGTCAACTGCTCGTATTTTAGTTGGATTTGCCTCTATACCTCGGCTGGATACGAGAAAACCGAGTAATTTCCCAGCCGGTACACCGAAGGTACATTTTTCCGGATTAAGCTTCATTCGGAATCTTCTCAGGTTTGCAAATGTCTGCCGAATATCATCCAGGAGTGTTTTACTTTCTTTGGTTTTTATAACCACATCATCCACATATACTTGCACATTTTTCCCTATCTGGTCATGTAGACACTTTTGCATGAACCTCTGGTATGTTGCTCCTGCGTTGCGCATGCCGAATGGCATGGTACGATAGCAATAAGCCCCATACGGAGTAATAAACGCAGTCTTTATTTGATCGGCCGGATTTAACGGTATCTGGTGGAAACCAGAATACGCGTCTACAAATGACAACAGCTCACAACCAGCGGTTGAATCAATGACTTGGTCTATCCTAGGTAAAGGAAAAGGATCTTTGGGACACGCCTTGTTTAGGTTCGTGTAATCAATACACATTCGCCATACGACGGCTACATTTGGGTCATCTTTTTTATTTTCTACCAACACCGGATTCAATAGCCAATCCGGATGAAGTACTTCCATGATGAACCCGGCCGCCAGGAGCCGAACTATCTCATCCCCTATTATTTTTCTCCTGTCTTCGGTGAAGCGGTTGCTTCACCGGCCTTGCTCCTGGCCTTACATGCAAAGAGTGCTCAGCCAACTCCCTCGGCACACCTTGCAGGTCTTGGGTTGACCAAGCAAAGATATCCCGATTCTCACGGAGGAAGTTGGTGAGCTCGCCTTCCTATTTGGCATCCAGGCCAGCGCCAATCATGATGGTGCGCTCTGGGAACTTCTCATCTATCTGGACCTTTTTGGTCTCTTTAGTCGGCTGGAAAGAAACACTTCCATGTGGGTTGGCTAATGCTGGCATATTTAGCTATGCCGACTGAGCGAGAGCTGCTACTTCTTGAATCCTTCTTTTTTCTCTTGCGATCACCAATGATTCGGCCAGGTTTGATCCGGCCAAAGCACACTCCATTGATTTCCTGTAATCTCTGCTACTGTTATCACCCCTTGTGGTCCGGGTAACTTCATTTTCAAGTAAGTGATGTGGCAGCTGCTAATGAATTTGGCCAATGTCGGCCGCCCGAGTAAAGCATGATAGCAACTTTCTAGATCCACCACTTCAAACTCCAAATTTTCCGCTTTGCAGTTATCCCTTGTGCCGAATAATACATCCACTCGAACCTTCCCAATGGGTTCGCATGAAAGTCCCGGCACTATTCCATGGAACGTGGTTCTCGTGGATTGCAGCATATTCTGCGATATTCCGAGTTTATGCATTGTATCTTTGTACATGATATTGATACTGCTCCGACTGTCAATTAGTACTTTTGAAAATTTCACGTTAATGTTGGGCCCGACAAAAGTCGGATCTAGTACGAGTGCGTACGACCCTGGATTCGGCATTATTTTGGGGTGATCCTTTATGCTCCAAGTTACCTCTTGATCTCACCAAGGTACATATCTTGGTACTGCCGGCATAACTGCATTCACTTCCATATGCTGGCGATGTACACTTTGCCTGTCTTGCTGTTCTGTTGTGAACATGCAATATGATTGATGATGTTCCCTGTAATCGTTGCGTCCATTATTTTCGGGGTTTTTCCTTCCATCCTGACCCTGATTTATCACTTGATGCACTGCATCTCTCCGGTCCGAGTTATCATACCTCGGGGGAGGAGGGGGTAACATTAACTGTTGTGTATTTGCCCCAGTCAATTGCGGCTGCTGCCGATGATGTGCCTGATGAGAAAGTGCTTGCATGTCCGCTGGGTTCCCCATTGCATTTTTCATCCAGGCGCATTGCCGAGTTGTATGATTAGCCGGCTTGGCCGGGTTTGGAGTGTGAAACTTACACGGTTGATCCAACATGGATTCAAACGTGTACTTCGGCCTTTCATGCCACTGCTTCTTCTATTCTGGCGTCCACTGTCTCTTTCCTTCATTCCTTGGTGTCCATTGCTGAGGACCATTCTTCTGCCGCTGACTGTTTCCGTGACTCGGCTGATCTTGCACTACCGCTGCCACCTGATTGGAGGCATATCTGTAATCCGGTCTTTCCTCTCTTCTTCTACCTCTGAACTCGTTGCGCCTCGATGATCCGGCCGCATCTCTTGCATACTGATCTTGATGCTCCCGATGCTCTGCCGACATCAGTTCTGGTTGCGTTGGATCACCCAATGCATACGAATCCGCTATCCTGATGGTTTCTGCCAAAGTGGTTGGAATATCTCTTTGTAGTCTCTGCCACAAGACACTGGCATATCGGCATCCTTGAGCGAACCAAGCTATCGCTTGAGATTCTATAACTCCCTCGCATGAGTTCCTAAGGTTACATCACCAAGTTAAGAATTCTCTGTCTGTCTCATTCGGCCTCTGCTTGCACATTGCAAGCTGATGTGGCATGTTTGGTCTTTTCTAAGTACTGGTGAAGTTGCTGACAAACATCTCTTCAAAATCTAGCCAGCAGTTGATACTTCCCGCTGGCAGATTGTTCAGCCATACTCTGGCTGGTCCTTCCAGCATTTGCGGGACATATCTTACTACCCATCGCAAGTTCCCTCCAGCTATCTTTACCGCAGTAGCATAGTCAATCAACCAATCATGTGGCTTGGTGCTCCCATTGTATGTTTTCGTGTCCCTTGCGAGCTGAAAGTTCGGCACTGGTGGTTCACCCATGATCCGAGGTCCAAAACACGCCGGACCAGGCGGACCCTGCTCTTCTAACAACTCGGACCGATACAACCTGTCCAGTTTTAATCTTGCATCATTTGATGGTAAGTCTCTGTACATGATTGTCGGGGGTGTACCCCCAGGTACCCCAGAGTTGGTGTATCGAGTTATTCGATAGAATGCTAGATTAGTCAATTAAGAGACATGAAATATAAACAGAATAAAGAAAAGGAGAAGAAAAGTGCACTTGGGCCGACTCAGCACCTATTCGTCCCAAGAGAGAAGCTTCCAGGATCAGCCTTGCATAAAGATGGGCCGACTTATAACCACTGGGGACGAGTCAACCAGATGGGCCGAGTTAATCACCTCGGCCCACCGCGTCCCCACCTTATCCCGCCGAACTCCCCGCCTCGCCCCTGCATTGCCAGGTCGCGTCCCCCGGGTGGGCCGGTATCTCCTTCACCTCCACCGGCCCACAGCGGGCCACCATCAAGGCCGAACGAAGGCAGCGTTCGACCTTCCCCGGGTGGGCCAAGTTTGGCCCACCGCGGGAACCTGCTGCACCAAGCACCCCGCATTGCTCCCCCGGGTGGGCCGAATCGAGCCAACCTCGGCCCACCGCGGGTCCTCTCCACCAGGCCAACGCTCCCAGCCACGGGCCGATGCAGAGAGCCCAGCTGGGCTCCCATTAACCTAGCTGGGCCACATTCTTCATCTCTCACACCTAGGCCGAATAGATGATGATTCGGCTGGGTTGTTCTTTCCCCCAGGCCGAATTATATGGCCTTCAGGCCGAGTTCTTCTCAGGAGAAGACCCTCCAGGCCGAGTTTCAGCCCTCCGGGTCTTATTATTTCATCCCAAATGTCCCCTTATTCAACTCCAGAAGCATCCCCAACATCCATAGGAGCACACCATCGAACTAAGAGAAGCTCCACCAGTGTCGTGCCAGTCTTGGGATCCCACCAGCTCAGACTGGCACATGACGTATGGAATATGCCCATGGCATCTACCAAGATGCTAGGGATATGCTCGTGGCATCAAATAAGATGCTAGGGAATATGCCTGACATCTCCAAAGATGCCAAGGCATATGTTGAGCATCTCTAGAAGATACCCAGAATATGCCATCTAGATGCCAAGCGTGTAGAACAAGTCTTGTCCCCTGGGCTCCCCTTTATAAGGAGCACCAGGGGGATCGTTAGAAGGAGAGACCCAGAAGGGCTCTTCCCCTCTCTGCTCAATAGGAGCTCTTTTTCTTCCTCCAATCTCACAGAGAGATCTAGATAGAGGCATAGGAGATACAGCTCAAGGAGCATGATTGTAGCCACAAGTATGGCAAGATTATAAGAAATTAGATGTAGAGAGAGGTGTTATATCCACATGAGAGCCTCAATCCTATATACATTGTATTTCTCTTTGTTCATACGAGTGCGATCTTCACTACATCATCCCTCCCTGGATTCCTCCACGTCCATCGGGCCCAACTTTAGCCTACCCATGGCATATGCCGTGATACCACCACGACATTTGGCGCCCACCGTGGGGCCTTTTAGTGGCGTTGATTGGGTTTCCATCCGGACGGGAGCATATTCATCAACCTCTTCTTCATAGAGGTCCTGCAGCTCATTCAAGTGAACAGAGAACACAAAGGTAAGCAGAGGGGTCTCCAAGTCTGACACAACAAAGCAGGTAATACTCAGCAAGAATGACTCAAACTCTTGTCCAAGCATACTGTAAGTACCAAATAACTTAGCCACCAACATTTGATTCTTCACCCCTGGGACTAGCCAACGTATCCGTAGAATCACCCCTAGATGGAGAAAAACTTATGTTGATTTGGGTATATATTTGACTAGCTTATTGATGATTCAGATAGAATTTTAGTCAGTTTATTTATGCTTTGGTTTAACCTTTAACTCAGCTCGCCAGCCAGCTTATTGATGATTCGGATAGAATTTGAGTCAGTATATTTATGCTTTGGTTTAACCTTTAACTCAGCTCGCCAGCCAGCTTATTGATGATTCAGATAGAATTTGAATCAGTTTATTTAGGCTTTGGATCAACCTTTAACTCAGCTCACCAGCTTATTGATGATTCAGATAGAATTTGAGTCAGTTTATTTATGCTTTGGTTTAACCTTTAACTCAGCCCGCCAGCCAGCTTATTGATGATTCGGATAGAATTTGAGTCAGTATATTTATGCTTTGGTTTAAACTTTAACTCAGCTCTCCAACCAGCTTATTGATGATTCGGATAGAATTTGAGTCAGTATATTTATGCTTTGATTTAAACTTTAACTCAGCTTGCCAGCCAGCTTATTGATGATTCGGATAGAATTTGAGTCAGTATATTTATGCTTTGGATTAACCTTTAACTCAGCTCACCAATCAGCTTATTGATGATTTAGATATAATTTAAGTCAGTTTATTTATGCTTTGGATTAAACCTTTAACTCAGCTCACAGGCTTATCGAAGATTCGGATATAATTTGAGTCAGTTTATTTATGCTTCGGATTAACCTTTAACTCAGCTTAGTAGCTTATCTCTGATTCGGACTAACATTTGATTCAGCTTGCCAGGGTATATTATAATTCGGATTTGTATTCTGGTTTAGCCTACTAGCTTATCTCTGATTCGGACTAAAGTTTGATTCAGCTCGCCAGATGGCCAGGTTATGTTATGACTCGGATCGATATTGGACTATCTTGCCAGGCTATCTCATATTTTGGATGACTATTTGCCAGCAAATCATATATTGAATCTATATCTCAGATCTACATCTCGACTCACATATCTCAGCGATTAGCCCTATTATCAGATCCCAAAGCTTTATCTCGGATTCATATCTTAGATCCATATCAAGGGCAAGTTGCCATCTTCTCGTCAGATCAAATTGTATCTTAGAAAACAGATAACTCGGATTTGGAATCATATGACTCGGATTTGAGTCATATAACTCGGATTTTGAGCCAGATAACTTAGATCTGAGACATAAGTCATATTTGAGTAATATAACTCGGATGTAAACACAGATGATTCTGATTTGGAATCAGATGACTCGGATTTGAGTCATATAACTCGGATTTTGAGCCAGATAACTTAGATTTGAGACCTAAGTCATATTTGAGTAATATAACTCAGATGTAAACACAGATGATTCAGATTCGGAATCAGATGACTCGGGTTTGAGTCATATAACTCGGATTTTGAGCCAGATAACTTAGATTTGAGACATAAGTCATATTTGAGTAATATAACTCGGATGTAAACACAGATGATTCGGATTTAGAATCAGATGGCTCGGATCTGAGTCATATAACTCGGATTTTGAGCCAGATAACTTAGACTTAAGACATAAATCAATTTTGAGTAAAGTAACTCGGATTTGAGTCATATACCTAGGATTTGAGTCAGATGACTCAGACTAAAGACATAAGTTGAGTAAAGTAACTCGGATTTGGAAACAGATGACTCGGATTTGAGTCATATACCTCGGATTTGAGTCAGATGACTCAGACTTAAGACTTAAGTTAATTCTGAGTAAAATAAATCAGATTTGGAAACAGATAACTCGAATTATGACTTGCCCAAAATGGTTATGACCAGTGCCCAAGAAGGCTAGAAGTCAAAAAGTTGCCCAAAAGGGTTATGACCAGTGCCCAAGAAGGCCAGAAGTCAAAAACTTGCCCAAAAGGGTTATGACCAGTGCCCAAGAAGGCCAGAAGTCCAAAACTTGCCCAAAAGGGTTATGACCAGTGCCCAAGAAGGCGTGAAGTCAAAATTTTTCCCAAAAGGGTTATGATCAGTGCCCAAGAAGGCCTGAAGTCAAAAACTTGCCCAAAAGGGTTATGACCAGTGCCCAAGAAGGCCAGAAGTCAAAAACTTGCCCAGAAGGGTTATGACTAGTGCCCAAGAACGCCAGAAGTCAAAAAATTGCCCAAAAGGGTTATGAGCAGTGCCCAAGAAGGCCAGAAGTCAAAAACTTGCCCAAAGGGTTATGAGCAGTGCCCAAGAAGGCTAGGAGTAAAAAACTTACCCAAAAGGGTTATAATACATAGAAGTATACGACCAAGGTACAATAAGTCGAAAAACAACTCTGGGAACATTTAAAATTAAAGCCTATGAGCGACTCCTTGAGTCCCACATAGCCTCGGGGACTAATGTCGGGGGGTGTACCCCCAGGTACCCCAGAGTTGGTGTATCGAGTTATTCGATAGAATGCTAGATTAGTCAATTAAGAGACATGAAATATAAACAGAATAAAGAAAAGGAGAAGAAAAGTGCACTTGGGCCGACTCAGCACCTATTCGGCCCAAGAGAGAAGCTTCCAGGATCAGCCTTGCATAAAGATGGGCCGAATTATAACCACTGGGGACGAGTCAACCAGATGGGCCGAGTTAATCACCTCGGCCCACCGCGTCCCCACCTTATCCCGCCGAACTCCCTGCCTCGCCCCTACATCGCCAGGTCTCGTCCCCCGGGTGGGCCGGTATCTCCTTCACCTCCACTGGCCCACAGCAGGCCACCATCAAGGCCGAACAAAGGCAGCGTCCGACCTTCCCCGGGTGGGCCAAGTTTGGCCCACCGCGGGAACCTGCTGCACCAAGCACCCCGCATTGCTCCCCCGAGTGGGCTGAATCGAGCCAACCTCGGCCCACCGCGGGTCCTCTCCACCAGGCCAACGCTCCTAGCCACGGGCTGACGCAGAGAGCCCACCTGGGCTCCCATTAACCTAGCTGGGCCACATTCTTCATCTCTCACACCTAGGCCGAATAGATGATGATTCGGCTGGGCTGTTCTTTCCCCCAGGCCGAATTATATGGCCTTCGGGCCGAGTTCTTCTCAGGAGACCCTCCAGGCCGAGTTTCAGCCCTCCGGGTCTTATTATTTCATCCCGAATGTCCCCTTATTCAACTCCAGAAGCATCCCCGACATCCACAGGAGCACACCATCGAACTAAGAGAAGCTCCACCAGTGTCGTGCCAGTCTTGGGAGCCCACTAGCTCAGACTGGCACATGACGTATGGAATATGCCCATGGCATCTACCAAGATGCTAGGGATATGCTCGTGGAATCAAATAAGATGCTAGGGAATATGCCTGACATCTCCAAAGATGACAAGGCATATGTTGAGCATCTCTAGAAGATACCCAGAATATGCCATCTAGATGCCAAGCGTGTAGAACAAGTCTTGTCCCCTGGGCTCCCCTTTATAAGGAGCACCAGGGGGATCGTTAGAAGGAGAGACCCCAAAGGGCTCTTCCCCTCTCTGCTCGATAGGAGCTCTTCTTCTTCCCCCAATCTCATAGAGAGATCTAGATAGAGGCATAGGAGATACAGCTCAAGGAGCATGATTGTAGCCACAAGTATGGCAAGATTATAAGAAATTAGATGTAGAGAGAGAGAGGTGTTATCTCCACATGAGAGCCTCAATCCTATATACATTGTATTTCTCTTTGTTCATATGAGTGCGGTCTTCACTGCATCATCCCTCCCTGGATTCCTCCACGTCCATCGGGCCCAACTTTAGCCTACCCATGGCATATGCCGTGATGGCGTGATACCACCACGACAATGATTCTCTCTTGCATTCCATAATGGTTATTTCCACCATGCCCTGCATACTCCATATCTGAGTAACCATCGTTGTACCTCTCATTTGTGTGATTATGGTGAGTTGGTCTCACTTCTCGTTCTTGCCGAGATTCATACCTCGGCTGAGGATTGGGCGGCGGTTCCCTTCTTACTTCCGCCGGGATTTCATTCTCATGATTTCTTCTTCCAAGGTCTCCATTACCTCGGCTTTCGTTGCCTTTATTGGCACGGCCGGGGTTTCTTTCGCCACCGTTACCTCGGCTTCCATTGCCGCTGTTCTCATTGACCTTTTCAGCTACCGCTGGATCATACGGTACAATTTGCTTATTCCTTTTTCCTGAAGTTACTGCTCTATCTTTTCTCCCGTTGTTTCCAGGTGAGGACGCTGCTGCCATTGACAAGGCAGGTGCTGCTCCAGCCGAATGAACCATGCGCGAGGCTCCCGGTCTCGCCGGGTCAGCCCTAAGCATTTCTTCATTTTGCTGGTTCGCGATGCGTACCATCTCATTCACTCTTTCTTGTTGCTTTTGCCAGGCTTCGCCGGTTAGTCCTTCCAATTCTAATGCAACGGCATTAGCCGCCCTTAGGTTCTTTGCCGGGGTGCTATACCTTGGCAAGCCTAGGTCTACTGGGTCTGCCTTGCGAGTCTCATGTTCTTTGTTGATATCATCCATGAGATTTTTTCCTCTCAATCTTAACTCATCTACCCGCTCTAGGGCAATATCTAGCTTATATGTCTTGGCATATTCTAGCAGGGTCCTGTTCAGGGACTCCCGCAAGGCCGACACCTTTTTTGCCTCTACCAGTACTTTTTGCCTAGTCTCTTCTAACTCTGCCTGAGCATTAGCCGGATCAAGTATCAGCGCTACAGGCGTGGTCAGGTTATCTATAGTCGCCTGGAGAATATTTTCTGGTCTTTCCAGAGGTGGCCATCTTACCCTTGGTGCCTTCGGGGTTGTATCTTGCACCTTGGCTAGCTTGGCTGCTGAAGGATCTACCTCGGTGGGCTGCAGAGCTGTTTGCTTTGTGGTCACTTGTCCTCCCGTTGTCGGGTCCTTGCTTGATCTGGCGCCTCCTGCTGCTGCCTGTACCCCGACTGCGACCATCACCTCGACGCTGCTGGAGGGGCGTTCTCCACGCTGACCGTTTGCAGCGCTAAGGGGGGCTCTCCTGCAACAATAACTTGGTGAGGATAAACGCAGGAGGTGTCGACGCCGACGTAGATCTGGTGCGTGCCCAAGTTGATGAAGACGCCGTTGCGCGGAGGAGCTTTTCTCCTGAAGCTGCCTGCGTTATCACTGACATAGTCACAGAGATTAAATCTCTGGACTAAGCCAGAGACAACGCGCTCGCCGGTGAGGATGGAGTTTCCCGTCCGGATCTTGACTCCAGCTAGCACCGTTGCTGGCCCCACGATGGGTGCCAATTGTCATGGTGGTGGCACGACAGATGCCATGGTTAGGCTAATGTTTGGGGCCAATGGATGCTAGAGGGATCCGGGGAGGGAAGATGCAGTTACTTCTACACACAAATGACTAACATGCAAATCTTTATTTCTCCTCTTTGGACTACAAGTGCTCCTCGAGTTGTTTGCAGGAAGAAAAGAAAAGCTACACGAGCCTAACGGCCTTGAATGAATCGATCCCCCTTACAGGAGTCCATGCCTCTCCTTATAAAGGGGTTCCTTGGCTCCTTCTAGGGCTGACATGGCAAGCATATTCTTGGAATATGCTTATCCCAAAGTGGTAACTCGGCGAGCTCCTTTCCGTGTCTCCCTTCTATCGGCGGCAAGGTTCCAGAGGGCCTCACATGTACGCCTCGAGCTTCCTCACTGTCACCTCCGTGACGCCTGTCTGCCCCTCTGCATCTCTGCTCTTTGTCCTTAGCGCTTGGCTCTGACTAGATTCCTCCTATAGCAGCTAAGGTTTGACCTTAGGCTCCTCCTTCTCCCGCAAGCTTCGTGTTACTCGGCCTTGTCTTGGATTACTCGGCTCGACCTTTACCTGCATTCAAGTTGTACATACATATTCGGCCGACTTAACTCGTATGTCGGCCGGATCAGGAATCTCTCCCTTCGTAGGTATCATGGCCGTGCTTATCTCGTCCGACTTTTACAGGACTCGGCCAATATAAAAAGTAACTCGGCAGATGACAGGGGAAACTCCTTTAATATTCCCATGTCTTGACCCTACCCTCTATGGCTACGGTTATTTGGAAAGTCCAGGATGAGGCGGGGCTTTGGAGGGCCGCTAGGCTCCTCCGCAACTGTCTAGGGCAGGTGGACCAGTGGAGATGCCGCGAGTAGTCGTATAGGATTTGTGTGCTGTTGTTTAAACAGTGTGGAGTTGCGCTCGGGGCGCATGTGCCCCAGCTTCTTGTAATGTCTTGGCCTCTTAGCCCTTCTTTTATGAAAACGATACGTCTCCCAGGACGTATCCTTAAAAAAGTAATGTTTACATCTGGCATCTGCATAACTAAGATGCACACAGCTGCACAAATCTCATAACTAGAGAATAAAGAAAGTAGACTAAAATTATAAATATCGCAAACAAAATAAACAACCTCAAGCTATGGTAGATCAATCCGCAAATCACGCGATCATCCATGTCGGGAGAAAATATCCCTCATCGTGTCCTCCAAACGCGTACATTTATCCATAAATAAGTCAGGAAACTCCATACGTTAGAGAATAGTCCATGATCGGAGGATAGTCATGGCCTGATATATAACCTGCAAGGGAGAAGACATAATGTTATTAAAAATCTTGTCATTTCTACAAAGCTATAGCGACCAAATAATGACAAGTGCTTCCACCCTAAACAAAGTCATGTATTTATCATCAATTACATGCAACCAATTACCAAAACCATTGGTCACTAAGCGTGGAGAAGATAAACCAGAAGCTATTTGTATGAATGACCATATAGAACGAGCAAATTTATGGTGGAAAAATAAATGACGAATTGTCTCATCGTGATGACAAAAAATGCATTGTATACTTCCATGCCAATTCCTCTTTACAAGCTTATCTTTTGTAAGAATTACACATTTACGTAGATACCATGTGAATATCTTCGTCTTAAGGGGTATTTAATTTTACTATCATCATCAACCGGGATATCAGGTTGAACCAATGCTCTATATAGTGAGCCAACTGAAAATTTACCACTTTCTAGTAATTTTCAATTGAACTCTTCCACACCATACGCCAATGATATCATGGATAATCGTAATAATAGATTGTTCCAAGATACCAGTCGAGAACCTATAAGTATTCTTCTGAAAGACACATTAGGAGGATTATCTACCATTACTGTGGAAAGTGTATCCCCTTTATGCCTAAAAATCAAATATAGAGCTAGATATTGTTCGCGAAGAGAAGTTTGGCCAAGTCACTTATGTTTCCAAAATCTAATCTGTGATCCATCCTTAATATTGAAAGCACCAAAATAGAAGAAATGCTTTTTGGTTGCCATTAGACCTGCCCAAAGATATGAGTCACCGGGTTTCCAAACCAATTGAGACACGGCTTTG
This sequence comes from Avena sativa, assembly GCA_916181665.1. NCBI lineage: Eukaryota > Viridiplantae > Streptophyta > Magnoliopsida > Poales > Poaceae > Avena > Avena sativa. The sequence continues at coordinate 20,921,600 of OV702297.1, forward strand.
GACCTCACATATTTCCTCCATAAAATGGTTTGCCAGACACCATCTTCTGTAAGTAGTTTAAAAAGCCATTTACCCAGAAGCGCGGTGTTTTTGACTTACAAATCATGTATGCCCAGTCCACCGTATTCTTTCAGTCGGTAAACCATATTCCATCTGGATAGTCGATACTTCTTTTTCTCACTATCCCCTTGCCAAAAGAATCTTGACCGGAAATAATCCACTTTCTTCAAGACACCTTTTGGTAAATAGAAAAACGATATCATATACAGTACCATGTTGGTGAGTACTGAATTTATGAGTACAAGTCATCCGTCAAGGGATAACAATTTGCCTTTCGAAATATTAAGATGTTTTTGGAGTATTTCCTCATCGAGTTTCCATTCAGCAATTATTAGACGCCGATGGTGAATTGGTATTCCCAAATAGTTGATTGGAAATTGCCCCTGACCACAACCGAAAAGTTCAGCATATAGGTGGGCCTCATTTTGGGCCTCGCCAAAACAATGCAAATCACTCTTATGGAAGTTTATTTTAAGTCCAGATAGCTGCTCGAATACTGATTATATTAATTTCAGATTCTTAGCCTTCTCCAAATCGTGTTCCATAAAAAGGATTGTATCATCTGTGTATTGAAGAATAGAGAGTCCGCCATCAACAAGATGTGGAACTAGTCCTTCAATTTGACCATCAGCCTTTGCTCTCTCAATAAGGATAGCCAACATATTAGCCACTATATTAAATAGTATAGGCGATAATGGATCCCCTGTCTCAATCCTTTCTTAGTCTGAAAGTATTTGCCAGTATTATAATTTACTTTAATGGCAACACTACTCCTAGACACAAAAGACTGTATGAGAGCGCGTCACTCCTCAGAAAAACCTTTCATACGGAGTGTTTGTTGGAGAAAAGACCAATTAACTTTGTCATATGCCTTCTCAAAGTCAATCTTGAACAGTACACCATTTAATTTTTTGAATGTATTTCATGGATTGCTTCATGCAGGATTACTATGCCATCTAGGATGTTTCTCCCTTGCATGAATGCAGTTTGAGATAGGTTAACAACATGGTCAGCTACTAAGTTTAGTCTAATCGTGGTAACTTTAGTATAAATCTTAAAGCTAACATTAAGTAGGCAGATTAGACGATAATGGTGTATAAGTTTTGCATTATTATCCTTCGTAGTAAAATGTTGTTGCCAAAATTTAGTCTAAAAATATCCAACTGACCGACATGTAAAAACCCAAACAAATTATCAGGTCCTCCTTGATGACGTCCCAGATTTTTTTTTGTAAAATTCCGCTAGAAAACCATCCGACCCTAGCGCTTTGTTATGTTCCATTTGAAAAACAGCTTTCTTAACCTCATCCTTGGTATACGAGGCAGTTAGGAAATTGTTTTCCTCAACAGAAACCTGGGGGATATCCGCCATTTGGGACTCATCCATAGAGAATAAATTTTCCGGTGGATCCCCAAACAAGGATTTGTAATATGTTGTAATATAGGACTTCAGTTGCTACTGTCCCTCAATCATACCTTCTTCCTGAATCGGGAAGTGAATAAACTTCTTATTATGCTTGCCATTGGCAACAACATGGAAGTATCTTGTATTCGCATCTCCTTCTAAGATGAATTTTGCTTTAGAGCGGTGGTACCATTTGAGCTCCTCTTCACGAAGTAGTCAGTCTATTTATGCATTCGATTGGCTTTTAAGCTCAATTTCTTATGCAGATAAGGACATGACTTCCACGGAAGCTTCTAAGCCATCAATGATAGATGATAGGCGTATTTTTTCCTTTTTAAGATTATTAGTAGTGTTTCTAGCCCAGCCATGAAGGATCTTACGTAAAGCACGCATTTGGTTATTCCATTGTAGTATAGACGGTTGGCCACCAATGGGTTTCTCCCAAATATCCTTGACCATCTCGTAGAAACCATCACGAATCATCCATCCAAGTTCAAATTTAAACTCATTTGTAGACTTACGTGGTGGTGATCCAATAGATAGAAATAAAGGAGCATGATCCGACAAAGCCTCAATATGCTCTAGAGCGCGAACAGTTACCATGGAGAACTTCTGTTCCCAGTCGGTACCCGTAAGCACTCTATCTAGTTTTTCGTATATTGGCTCCGGAAGACTATTAGACCAGGTAAATTGCCTTTGTAACATTGTAACCTCTCTTAAGTCCAGACTGTCTATGACAACAATGAACAAGAAAGGCTAATGTTCACCGAACCGGGCCCGACGTTTCTCGTGAGGAAATCTAAGCAAATTAAAATCCCCACCTATAAGTATAGGTTATGGATTGTTGATGACCCACAAGTATAGGGGATCACAACAGTCTTCGAGGGTAGCATTACCTAATTTATTAATTCGACACAAGGGGAGACAAAGAATACTTGCAAGCCTTAACAATTGAGTTGTCAATTCAGCTGCACCTAGAAATAGTTCTTTCTCACAGAAGTTTATCAGTAGCAACAGTTTTCTAGTAGCAACAGCAAAGCAACAACACTAGTAGAACAAGAGCAATAGTAACAGTAGTAGCAAACAGTAGGATATGAGTGCGGTTGCGGTGACCCAACATACCACTGCATGATGTAGTACACTATAGTCGTTGACGTAACACCAATGGAACACTATTCCATCCGCATTATATCCCTCAGAGTGGTACAACAGAAACATCCCGGGTCCAAGATAACACTTTAGATTACATATAACATATTACAAAAGATCCACAGAACTTCCTCGAATAGTGATGAATATTATACAGAAAGAACAAGAAAGATCCACTCAGAGTTTACTTTAGAAGTACTACTACTAGTATATGATAAGGCTTGAAAGTACTACTATAGTATTGTTCTACAGAAGTAGGTTTTAGATTCTAGGAGTTTTATTTATATTCTACGCTTCGGCTTGTCTTATATAGCTTCTGGTAAGGTCTTCGACTCCGTTGATCTTCCTCAGATATCTTCAACTCTTCAAGTAACTTATTTCCTGGGAACGCCATTGGTTTTTCCGAGATCTAGCAAGGGTTAAGAAGATACGGTTGAGTACGAGCGTACTAAGCAAGTCCACTAAAGAGAAGTGTTTGATGCACTATCTATAGCCACATACCATAGGTCGTAGGCAATGCAAGTTTTTGAAAACATTTCTTCAAAGGTTGCTTTTATTCTGAACCTCGAATATATCTAAGAATCCGATGAACTGCTGCAAAAAGCTATGTCCATCAGCCTTCACGGGTTTACCAGAACTTTCATGGAGTTCCTTTCCCGCAGCGTTCGCAGCTCCTTACCAGAACAGGGAGTAACAAGTTACAGTTTTTTACACTCTGCAGAGGTGCGTCACTTTACCCATGAGAGATCTTAGCTTTGTTGCACATCCGACTTATAGGCTCGTTCACACTTCCTTGGTGTGAGGCCTAGACTAAGATCCAAGCCAATCACTCTCCTTCTCCGCGACCCCGCATACCCGACGGATTGCACATCATACCTAGGATAAAACTTGTTTCCATTATTACTATAAGGTGTACAACCCTCATAGATACTAAAAGCCGTGGGACGTTGAGAGATCCCACCCATAACCTGCTAACCCTCTACAAGAGGAGTTGCAACAACGGCCCGGTTATCCGTTGGCATGCGAGAGAGAGAGAGCCGATCCAGCTGACTTCACTGTCCCATTCCAAATCTCATGGTTAACGCGTAATATATGGCGCAAGAATCACTCGCAACATTGGTTGTTAAGTCCTAGATAATATGTTCCTTTAACACTGGAACTTCCATAGAAGGTTATTACCTCATGGTAAATAACCTATAATCATATTATTATGGAAATAGTGTTTTCTGACCTTTTTGAAATGTAGGTGATGACAACACCGGATTTGCAAAATACTTTATAGAAAATAATCAAAGGACATGAGCAAGTGTGAACTTGCCTTTTGTGATTGCAAGATTATGCACTCACGGTCTTCGAGATAATAGAAGATCCAATATCTGAAATCATCATCATTGCTCCGGTAAGGACTAATGTTTAAAGAAGCAAGATGCCATTATGCATAAAAAATGCTATGCAATTTTATAATTCCCAAAGTGAAACCCCTAGCATTTTAAATAAGTTGATCTTAGGTATCTTCTTTAAGATTGGGTTTATCTTTAAGTTTATTTCATAAGCGATGGCGTTGATAAGGAACTTAAGTGTTAGCAATCAAAATATACAAGTACGGATATAGTAATGTGATTATGATTAATTGTTATCTGGTGACTAGGATAAGAAGTCCTTGGGTTGATTTCTTAAGAGCTGAAGAAACTATTATAGACTTGTTTGTGTGAAGTGGCAAAAAGAATAACATTTGAAGAAACTAGTATTTAGTTAAGGTTAATAAGTCTTGAGGGTTATTAGGTTTTATATTAGGGTTGGTGATGGTTATGAATGATGTTAAGTTATCATATTTTAATTCATGGTACAAGTGACCAAAGTTAACTTAAAAAAACATGAATAAACTTCAAATGAGATGTTTATGATTGCTTAGACCAAAGTTAACTATAAAAATATAAGTGAATTTTAAGATATAATGAGTTTTAGAATATCATCTAGTTTTAGGGTTTTGACAAATATGATTATGGATGATCCCTTTTAATTTAAGTGAAAGATGAATTTAATAATATGCAATTTATTAATGGGAGCATAATGAGATGATCTTATAAATTTGTTAGGGTTTAGAGTTTTTTCTAAGAGTGGTTAAGAGATGAATATTATTCACCATCTTATACAGGAGTGATATATAATATTTATTTAAAAATGAGTTGTATTTGAATTTAAGATTTAATAAGAGTATTTAAAAGTTAATAGTTATACTTAAGTTTTATTAGGAATTATGATTATGGAATTAGACTTAATAATTAGATTTAAAGGATTTAGTGTTTTTACTAAGAAATGTGATTATTTCTTTCTTAGTAAATAATTTTAGGGAATTAACAAAGTGGTTATTTTATTTTAGTAAAATAAGTAAATGAGTTTTATTATCTAAGGTTTTTTAAATGTCTTTGAATAACATATATAGTATTTTTCTAGTAAAATATATTTATTCAAGATCTTAAAAATGAATTTTATTTATTTTTAAGTATTACCTTTATTTTTATAAAATTCTTCAAAGAATTAAGTGTCTTTAAATATTTGCTTTATATTTTTTATTTGTAAAACTCTAAGTTAGTATTTTTATAAAATAGTAGAGTTATTTTTATACACAAAAATGATTTTTATTTATTTTTGGGAGTTTTTATTTTTTATGAAATTTTACTCAGGAATTAATGATTTTAAAATTTATGCGATGTATATTGATTTTAAATAAATAAAGTTATATTTTTATTAGATAGATCTTATTTTTATGAACATTTTGATATATTATATTTATTTTTATGATTTTTCTATAATTTTCTATAGCTAAAAATGTTTAGAGGTTATTTTGATAATTCATTTATTTTATTTTCACTTTATTTCTTTATCTTAAACAACTTGGGCTGTTTGGTTGGGCATATGGGCTGGCCTGGCCCATCTAGGTTGGCCCAGTTTGGGATTTGGCCCAACCATCTCACCCCTGGCCCTTCTCTCTTCCTTGTCTCACACATAGACACACACACACTCTACCCGCATACGCACTGACCTTTCCCGTCATCCTCTGCTCGCTTGCGATGCCGCCTCCGCCAGCGCTGGTGCCGCTACAGCCGGTCGCCGGCCAATTCCGGCACTACCACCTGCTAACGAGGACCCATCTCGCTCTCCTCCTTTAATCTCTGTCTCCCCGCTGCCGCTCTGCCTTCCCCGGATGTGCCCCCGCGAAACCCTAGCTGTGGGGTTCGGCTAGGTCGTCGGCGCGACTTCGCTGGCCCTCGATGTCCCTGGCTGCCACTCGAGGAAGACCAGGACTTCCTCTTCCTCGACCTCGACACCGGCGGGAAGGTGCACAGGCGCAACCCCGGCGTTTTCCCCTCCTGATGCCCGTGGGACGGCGCTGCCAGCGTAACCCTGGCCTTAGGTGCTTTCTTTGATTCGGTGATGGTGTTGAATAGGGGATATTCCATGGCTTCGTCAGGCCAATGATCCAGGTGCTCGGCACCCACGGTGATCTCAAATTCTTTGTGACCAGCCTTCGTGTCGATGGTTTTGATCCACAGTTGTGTTGTGATGATCTACTGCTAGTGGTAGCAATATAACTGATTGTTCTATGATCCTCATGTGTTGTGACATTGATTATGCTAGCTCTGATTAGAGTTTTGAATCAATTTGTTAATAGAACATTGCTATAACACATTGGCTATTGTGGAATAAATTCAGTATACTAAATTCTATAACTATCTATTTGGATAGTTCACTATTTTGTTGATTCAAAAGAACTATCCTTGACTGAACCATTTGGTTCAGTATGGGTTGGTGGTTCTATACTAGCCATCTGATCTAATACATGTTGGAGTTGAACATGCTCTGTCTTATATTGGCAGTTAGCATTCTTCTAAATTGATTCCTGGGTATAATGCTTAAGAAAAGGATGTGAAATTGTTGTTGTAATGATGTGTTGGCTATTAGATTGATCTCTGGTATTCCTGCTAGAGAGGTGATTTGGTATTCTACTGTTGCTTAGGGATGAAATGGTATATCACCCATGGGTGATCCATATAGCAGTGATTTTTTTATAACGAATCCTAATTATTTAATTAGGAAGATGATTACTGGGCTAGATGTATTGTTTTGCTGGCTTCTATTGACTTGGTTATGTTTGTGGTGCCTCCAAATAGGAGTGTGCACAAAATGACTCTAGTAAGATGTTTTGCTACTTAAACAATTGAAGAAACTTATATGGAATTGATGCTTATGATGCTGGTCTAAAGCTCTTGTTGAATAAGGACAAGTTTAATTTGAATTTTAAGTTGGAAGGCTAGCATAATTACTATTACTATGATACATCACATCCTTGGATGATTTCTAGCTATGATTAGCTAATGTTGAACTAGCTTTGCTTGCTGGATATATTGAGAAAGAATTGAGTTCCTGTTCATATGGACACTTGATTACACAAAATTGATGGCTTAAACTTAGATCAATCAAGTGGTAATTTATAGCTTAGTAACTCATGTATCACTAGTTAGAGTTAGGATAAACTCTATGGTACTTCTTTGGAAGATGCACAGATTTACACTTATCTAACTAGATTGAGTGCTGAAGTGGATTAAGCTGTTTTAAGCTGCTATATCTTTGTAAAGCTAAGTGATGGTCACAGGTTTTTAAATCATTCTTGATGGATACTTATGAATATAAATGGTGTGCCTGATTTCTAGATTGGCCGATGATGCATAGACTGAGGCACTGATGGTAATTAAAACAGATGCTACAGTTTATCTTCCTAACTCAATGATGAGACTAGCATAGCACTTCTATGCTAGTCTGAGAGTTCTCCAAATCTCAACAAAAACTCTATTTTTAAATCTGATTAATTCATGTGTTGATTGCGTTGTGGTCTAACAACCTCATGCCTGTGGATCTGCTGATATGTGGCTGTGCACCTTGTCTTGTGGATGTGGTTGTTGCCTGCTCCTCCTGATGTGGATCTTGTTAATCTTGCTTGTTCTCCTGGATCTGTCTTCCCCTGATTCTAGCTCTTGGATGGCTCTTGGGAGCAACCAGTTGCTGGTTGATGGTGATCTTGTGATTGTTTATGTGTGGGCTTGGGAGCTCTAGTGCTAAGAAATGAGTTGGGATGTGTGTTGATGTGCTATAGAGAGATATGGATCAGCTCTAGCTGAGCTGCTACGACCGTGCTCTCCCTTTTATGTGCACTGGCTACTGCTGTGGTGTTGACAGCACACTAATGCATGCTGGTGAGTGAGGAGCCTGCTTGCATGTTGTGGTTTGGGGACCAGATCAAGTAAAAGCTTGATCGTTTGCTGGTATTACTGCTTTGCCTTTTATCTTTTACTAGATTGGTGAAACTTGCCCCAGGCCAATGATGATGTGCTGAGGTCATTTGATACAAAAAGAATAGATCCTACACTTGTTCCATTTCTAAACACTCTATGATGAGCTTAAGCATATCATCGGTATGCTAAATCTGAGAGTAATCTAATCCCAAAACTAACCCTCTATTATCTCCTATGTTTGTCTGTTATTTTTGTTTCTAGGGATCCGAAATATGAAGAAAAGATTTAGAAGATAAAGAAAGTGAATATGAATTTAGTTTAGTATTTTCTTCTCATTTATTAATTATTTTGTAATTCATCTTATGTTTAAAAATTGTAAAGGCAATGTAATATTGTGTATTATTAATAGATTTCAATTTTCTCTCTTTTGAAATTTGAGAATTGTAGTTTCTTGAATTCATATTCTTGTGTGATTCTTATTGATATAACTCTTTCTTTTAAAGTTGGACTTTGTAAACTACCTTGTGATCTTGTACTATATTATTAAAAGTAGAACTTTCTCTTCTATTGGTCAATTGTAAAAACAATGTGATTTCTTGTATTGTTATAAAGTTAAATTTCTTTGTATTAAATATGGTAATCTATTTTTATACTTATTTATTTCCTGATACTTTACTTTTATTTATCTATTGTAAAGTAATACTATAGGTATATATATTTATATTAATAAAGAATCCTCTTTATATTATTTATGTAATCATTTTATTCCAAGTTATTAAATATTTCCAATTCCTATTTGTGAATTGTATAAATTCTTCAAATACATTTTTGAACAAATTTTCCCCAAAACAAAGAATTCTACAAAGGTCATGTCGAAATCTATCGTACTTGCTTCGAAGTTTCATTCCGTACAAGAGAGATCTCAATCCCTTTATAGCTCTTTTAGTTTTGCGCGAAAATTCTCCGGATTTTGTTATGCATGAATGCAATGCACAAACCTGTGTCCTCTCTATTTCTAGGTGCTAATCCTGGGATGTTATAGACTCTCCCCCTTAAAATAAACTTCGTCCTCGAAGTTCGCACCCTCTTACGTTTCGGAAGATAAGATTGACTTCTTTAGATCCTGGTGACTCTTTTAAATCCAGGATGAAGATAATTGTTGTATCTTCATTCTAGTTTTCCTTGGATCCTCTTCTAATTTGAAATGATCCAACTAAATCCATTTGATGTATAGACTACTTTTGAATCTAGCATTCCTGCCCTGATTAGATCCTTTTGAGTGTTTTCAGATTAGGACATCTATTCAAGAAGTGTCTAAGTTTTTAGAAAGTCTCCTTAAGGTAAGATTCTGGTTTATACTTTGGCTAAATATAGCTTGACTCCATTATTCATCTATTTATGGTATACTTAGTCCTTATGGCTTACTTTTTAATAATGTTTTGGCTTTCCCTAAACCTTACTCCGGATCTCAACTCTTGATGCTTCATTATTCACTCTCCCCCTTGAGATTTTCTAATGGTCTTATGAGGAACAAATGGTACACCCACATACTTGGAAAATAGCGGTGCAAATTCTCTAACTCCTTAAGTGCATGTATAAGATAATTTATATCATTTAATAACGCCTTGACTTACCACTTGTTTTGTTGTGGTTGCCGCTGTTATTAACTTCATTTATAGTTTCATGCTTCCGTTCTCTTGAAGATGTACCTTCTTCACCTACACTCTCTTTTGATGGTGATTTGGTAGATGTTGTGTCTCCTCCCACTGATGTTCCATAAACCTCCTGATGTTCCGGACAACATGATTTCTTGTGTCCTAGAATTCCACACTTATTACATTTCCCTTGAAATGCTCCTACATTCCTTTATCCATTTGGATTGGGCGGAATACTTTGAGTAGATGATAACCCCATTATTGGTTCTATTACTCCTTCTATTGATCCATGAGTTAACTGCGGTTTTAAGCAGTTCCTTTACATGTGTCCTGGTTCTCCACATTGGTAACATACTATCTTAGGTTTTGGACACTCCTTCAAAACGTGGCCCTGAATTCCACAGTTGTGACATATCTTCTCTGTTTTGTATATCATATGTGGATCTGGACCATTCTTTGTCATATGTCCTCGAACCTGACATGCCGTGGTCTGTTTTTGGATTCTCCTTTTCTTTCCTTCAGGTGCAACAATCTCATCATCTACTGCTATATGTGCACTATCCACCAATTCCTTAAACTCCTTTGCACGCACAATCCTAAGATGCATCTTCATAATTGCTTGTAGTCCTTTCATGAACTTCTTTTGTCGTTTTTCCTCCCTATTTACTTTCCCACTAATGTACTTGGACAAACAGTTAAACTCTCGTACATGTTTCAGGACTGAAAGATTCTTGTTCTCTAAGGCTTCATTATCCTTTCTTTTCACATTGTTCTGATGAACAAATTCTTCTTGAAACTTCTTTTTGAACTCAGCCCAGTTACTGACACCTCCTTCCGTAATCACAAACTTGGACTTTTCCGAACACATGGCTGCGGTTTTGGTCAATAGATAAGTTGCATAGCGCACCTTTTCTTCATCCTTGCATCCCACACTTTTAAGCTTACGATATGTATCCATTAACCAATTTTCCGCCTCCATAGGTTCTTCAACCATGGAAAAACTCCAGGGTTTGGTTTCTAAGAATTCCACCAGTTTAACCCTTGGATGTAATTCCTTGAATTGCTTCTCTTGCCTAACCTTTAAGGTATCCTGATAAAACTGGTTCTGCCTCTTTGTTTCAACCTTTCTTCCTTCTTCAATACTCCTCACATACTGAAGAACCTCCTCTTTGGTGGTTAAATACGGCTTTTGACTTGGTCCTTCCTTCAGAATTGCCTGGTTATCCTCCTTTTGTTGTATCACCAACATCTCATGAGCCTTCATCTTCCCAACATTAAAATGATAATTCGCCTCTCCCTCACGCGAACCCATTTTCCCTTCTAGACCTATACATCAAGTAAGGACTCCATGAAACACCATGCATATGCCCATAAAGTTCAAACTTCATGCACAAACCTAGTCACACAATAAAATCCAACAAATCCAAAAGTTACCTCTAGCAAACATACATCAAAAGCCTGTAGAAACAGTACTTTGAGTAAAACATCTCTTGTACTTAGGCTTTGATATTATACACTAAAATTTTTGATACATCTTAGCGTATGGACTTCTACCGTTATACACCCATTTGTATGGCTCTTAATGTTCTTTGCCTCCTAAATTACACCATTTGCCCAATTGCAAAGGAATAAATTTTGGCAAAGTTTGAACCGACTCTAGAGATGGTTGATTAATTCATTCTATAACTGGTTATAACTTAATTATCCTTGGAGTTACATACTAAACATCATCCTCACATTTCTACCCTTTGTTTCTAATCTTAACTTCTCTAAGCATTTTTATTAGAACAACGAATAATTCTCAAGTTTTAACTAGTTTCATAACCTATATAGGTCTACTTGTACTACAAGAATATTGCCTTGTCATTCATGCCATTGCAGATTTGGCATATTACATGGGGTTAGATAAGCATAACCCTACTTATGACTCTCTATAAGATTCTATACTTCAAATAATAGTTTTTAGTTAAACAAAACATTAGTTACTTCCCCTATGATAACATGTTGTTTAGGGTTTTGGGGCATACTCCCCTGGTATTTACCACTAGTATAAAGATAATAACAAAGTTTTACTTCATTTCATGGATTCTCTTAGTAAAATAACACCATGATTAACTACTCCCTGATGAGGTACTCTGACTTGGTGATATACTACTCTAGTTTAGTTATAGTATAGAATAGTATACTATAAGATATATTGCCTACTTACGAAATACTGGTTAGGTACTTCCTAAATTAAATAGTAGATAGTTATCATTAATAAGACAAGAAGTAACCTAAAAATTCTGCTAAAGTGTGACAAGGTTATTCTCAAGTGAATACTCATCAGTTGTATAAGGAAATATGGTGTAGATAAGATGGCTTCCTATAGTCACTATCCAACCTACAAGTTCTACCCATTTACTAGGTTTCCAACCTAAGGTCAAAGCATATGCTCTGATACCAACTGCGGTGACCCAGCATACCACTGCATGATGTAGTACACTATAGTCGTTGACATAACACCAATGGAACACTGTTCCATCCGCATTATATCCCTCAGAGTGGTGCAACAGAAACATCACGGGTCCAAGACAACACTTCAGATTACATATAACATATTACAAAAGATCCAGAGAACTTCCTCGAACAGTGAGGAATATTATACAGAAAGAACCAGAAAGATCCACTCGGAGTTTACTTTAGAAGTACTACTACTAGTATATGTATAAGGCTTGAAAGTACTACTATAGTATTATTCTACAGAAGTAGGTTTTAGAATCTAGGAGTTTTATTTATATTCTAGGCTTTGGCTTGTCTACGATAGATTCTCGTAAGGTCTTCGACTCTGTTGATCTTCCTCAGATATCTTCAACTCTTCAAGTAACTTATTTCCTGGGAACGCCATTGGTTTCTCCGAGATCTAGCAAGGGTTAAGAAGATACGGTTGAGTACGAGCGTACTCAGCAAGTCCACTAAAGAGAAGTGTTTGATGCACTATCTATAGCCATAGACCATAGGTCGTAGGCAATGCAAGTTTTTGAAAACATTTCTTCAAAGGTTTCTTTTATTCAGAAAAGCTATGTCCATCAGCCTTCACGGGTTTACCAAAACTTTCATGGAGTTCCTTTCCCGCAGCATTCGCAGCTCCTTCCCGGAACAGGGAGTAACAAGTTACAGTTTTTTACACTCTGCAGAGGTGCGTCACTTTACCCATGAGAGATCTTAGCTTTGTTGCACATCCGAGTTATAGGCTCGTTCACACTTCCTTGGTGTGAGGCCTAGACTAAGATCCAATCCAATCACTCTCCTTCTCCGCGACCCCGCATACCCGACGAATTGCACATCAGACCTAGGATAAAACTTGTTTCCATTATTAGTCTAAGGTATACAACCCTCATAGATACCGGAAGCCGTGGGACATTGAGGGATCCCACCCATAACCTGCTAACCCTCTACAAGAGGAGTTGCAACAACGGCGCGGTCATCCGTTGGCATGCGAGAGAGAGCCGATCCAGCTGACTTCTCCGTCCCATTCCAAATCTCATGGTCAACGCGTAATATACGGCGCAAGAATCACTGGCAACATTGGTTGTTAAGTCCTAGATAATATGTTCCTTTACCACCGGAACTTCCATAGAAGGTTATTACCTCATGGTAAATAACCTATAATCATATTCTTATGAAAATAGTATTTTCTAACCTTTTTGAAATGCAGGTGATGACAACACCGGATTTGCAAAATATTTTACATAAAATAGTCAAAGGACATGAGCAAGCATGAACTTGCCTTTTGTGATTGCAAGATTATGCACTCACGATCTTCGAGATAATAGAAGATCCAATATCTGAAATCATCATCATTGGTCCGGTAAGGACTAATGTTTAAAGAAGCAAGATTCCATTATGCATAAATAATGGTATGCAATTTTATAATTCCCAAAGTGAAACCCCTAGCATTTTAAATAAGTTGATCTTAGGTGTCTTATTTAAGATTGGGTTTATCTTTAAGTTTATTTCATAAGCGATGACATTGATAAGGAACTTAAGTGTTAGCAATCCAAAATATACAAGTACGGATATAGTAATGTGATTATGATTAATTGTTATCTGGTGACTAGGATAAGAAGTCCTTGGGTTGAGTTCTTAAGAGCTGAAGGAACTATTATAGACTTGTTTGTGTGAAGTGGCAAAAATAATAACATTTGAAGAAACTAGTATTTAGTTAAGGTTAATAAGTCTTGAGGGTTATTAGGTTTTATATTAGGGTTGGTGATGGTTATGAATGATGTTAAGTTATCATATTTTAATTGATGGTACAAGTGACCAAAGTTAACTTTTAAAAAAACATGAATAAACTTCAAATGAGATGTTTATGATTGTTTAGACCAAAGTTAACTATAAAAATATAAGTGAATTTTAAGATATAATGAGTTTTAGAATATCATCTAGTTTTAGGGTTTTGACAAATATGATTATGGATGATCCCTTTTAATTTAAGTGAAAGATTAATTTAATAATATGCAATTTATTAATGGGAGCATAATGAGATGATCTTATAAATTTGTTAGGGTTTAGAGTTTTTTCTAAGAGTGGTTAAGAGATGAATATTATTCACCATCTTATATAGGAGTGATATATAATATTTATTTAAAATGAGTTGTATTTGAATTTAAGATTTAATAAGAGTATTTAAAAGTTAATAGTTATACTTAAGTTTTATTATGAATTATGATTATGGAATTAGACTTAATAATTAGATTTAAAGGATTTAGTGTTTTTACTAAGAAATGTGATTATTTCTTTCTTAGTAAATAATTTTAGGGAATTAACAAAGTGGTTATTTTATTTTAGTAAAATAAGTAAATGAGTTTTATTATCTAAGGTTATTTAAATGTCTTTGAATAACATATATAGTATTTTTCTAGTAAAATATATTTATTCAAGATCTATTTTTAAGTATTACCTTTATTTTTATAAAATTCTTCAAAAGTTAAGTGTCTTTAAATATTTGCTTTATATTTTTATTTGTAAAACTCTAAGTTAGTATTTTTATAAAATAGTAGAGTTATTTTTATACACAAAAATGATTTTTAGTTATTTTTAGGAGTTTTTCTTATTTTTATACACAAAAATAATTTAATAATTTTAAAATTTATGTGATCTATATTTATTTTAAATAAATAAAGTTATATTTTTATTAAATAGATCTTATTTTTATGAACATTTTGATATATTATATGTATTTTTAGGATTTTTCTATAATTTTCTATAGCTAAAAATGTTTAGAGGTTATTTTGATAATTCATTTATTTTATTTTCACTTTATTTCTTTATCTTGAACAACTTGGGCTATTTGGTTGGGCATATGGGCTAGCCTGGCCCATCTAGGTTGGCCCAGTTTTGGATTTGGCCCAACCATCTCACCCCTGGCCCTTCTCTTCCTTGTCTCACACACAGACACACACAAACACACTCTACCCGCATACGCACTGACCTTTCCCCTCATCCTCTGCTCGCTTGCGATGGCGCCGCCGCTAGCGCTGGTGCCGCTTCGGCAGGTCGCCGGCCAACTCCGGCACTGCCACCTGCCGACGAGGACCCATCTCGCTCTCCTCCTTTAATCTCTGTCTCCCTGTTGTCGCTCTGCCTTCCCCGTATGCGCCCCCGCGAAACCCTAGCTGTGGGGTTTGGCTAGGTCGCCGGCGCGACTTCGCTGGACCTCGATGTCCCTGGCTGCTACTCGAGGAAGTCCAGGACTTCCTCGACCTCGACCTCGACACCGGCAGCAAGGTGCACAGGCGCAACCCTGGCGTTTTCCCCTCCTCATGCCTGTGGGACGGCGCTGCCAGCACAACCCTGGCCTCGGGTGTTTTCTCTGTTTCGGTGATGGTGTTGAATAGGGTATATTCCATGGCTTCGTTAGGCCAACGCTCCAGGTGCTCGGCACCCTCGGTGAGCTCAAATTCTTTGTGACTAGCCTTCGTGTTGATGGCTTTAATCCACAGTTGTGATGTGATGATCTACTGCTAGTGGTGGCAATATAACTAATTGTTCTATGGTCCTCATGTGTTGTGACATTGATTATGCTAGCTCTGATTAGAGTTTTGAATCAATTTGTTAATAGAACATTGCTATAAGACATTGGCTATTGTGGAATAAATTCAGTATACTAAATTTTGTAATCATCTATTTGCATAGTTCACTATTTTGTTGATTCAAAAGAACTGTGCTTGACTGAACCATTTGGTTCAGTACGGGTTGGTGATTCTATACTGACCATCTGATCCAATATATGTTGGATTTGAACATGCTTTGTCTTATATTGGCAGTTAGCATTCTTCTAAATTGATTCCTGGGTATAATGCTTAAGAAAAGGATGTGGAATGGTTGTTGTACTTATGTGTTGGCTATTAGATTGATCTCTGGTATTCCTGCTAGAGAGGTAATTTGGTATTCTACTGTTGCTTAGGGATGAAATGGTATATCACCCATGGGTTATCCATATAGCAGTGATTTTTTTATAATGATTCCTAATTATTTAATTAGGAAGATGATTACTGGGCTAGATGTATTGTTTTGCTGGCTTCTCTTGACTTGGTTATGTTTGTGGTGCCTCCAAATAGGAGTGTGCACAAAATGACTCTAGTAAGATGTTTTGTTGCTTAAACAATTGAAGAAACTTATTTGGAATTGATGCTTATGATGCTGGTCTGAAGCTCTTGTTGAATAAGGACAAGTTTTTGAATTTTAAGTTGGAAGGCTAGCATAATTACTATTACTATGATACAGCACATCCTTGGATGATTTCTAGCTATGATTAGCTAATGTTGAACTAGCTTTGCTTGCTAGATATATTGAGAAAGAATTGAGTTCCTGTTCATATGGACACTTGATTACACAAAACTGATGGCTTAAACTTAGATAAATAAAGTGCTAATTTACATCTTAGTAACTCATGTATCACTAGTTAGAGTTAGGATAAACTCGGTGGTGCTTCTTTGGAATATGCACAGATTTACACTTATCTAACTAGATTGAGTGCTAAAGTGGATTAAGTTGTTTTAAGCTGCTAAATCTTTGTACAGCTAAGTTATGGTCAAAGGTTTTAAAATCATTCTTGATGGATACTTATGAATATAAATGGTGTTCCTGATTTCTAGATTAGCCGATGATGCATAGACTGAGGCACTGATGGTAATTAAAACATATGCTACAATTTATCTTCCTAACTCAATGATGAGACTAGCATAGCACTTCTATGCTAGTCTGAGAGTTCTCCAAATCTCAACAAAAACTCTATTTTTAAATCTGATTAATTCATGTGTTGATTGGGTTGTGGTCTAACAACCTGATGCATGTGTCTGCTGATATGTGGCTGTGCACCTTGTCTTGTGGATGTGGTTGTTGCATGCTCCTCCTGATGTGGATCTTGTTAATCTTGCTTGTGCTCCTGGATCTGTCTTCCCCTGATTCTAGCTCTTGGATGGCTCTTGGGAGCAACCAGTTGCTGGTTGATGGTGATCTTGTGGTTGTTTATGTGTGGGCTTGGGAGCTCTAGTGCTAAGAAACGAGCTGAGGTGTGTGTTGATGTGCTATAGAGAGATATGGATCAGCTCTAGCTGAGCTACTATGGCTGTGCTCTCCCTTTTATGTGCACTGGCTGCTGCTGTGGTGTTGACAGCACACTAATGCATGCCGGTGAGTGAGCATGGTGTGGTTTAGGGATCAGATCAAGTAAAAGCTTGATCTTTTGCTGGTATTACTGCTTTGCCTTTTATCTTTTACTAGATTGGTGAAACTTTCCCCAGGCCAATGATGCTGTGCTGAGGTCATTTGATACAAAAAGAACAGATCCTACACTTGTTCCATTTCTAAACACTCTATGATGACCTTAAGCATATCATCAGTATGCTAAATCTGAGAGTAATCTAATCCCAAAACTAACCCTCTATTATCTCCTCTGTTTGTCTGTTATTTTTGTTTCTAGGGATCAGGAATATGAAGAAAAGATTTAGAAGATAAAGAAAGTGAATATGAATTTAGTTTAGGATTTTCTTCTCATTTATTAATTATTTTCTAATTCATCTTCTGTTTAAAAATTGTAAAGGCAATGTAATATTGTGTATTATTAATAGAGTTCAATTTTCTCTCTTTTGAAATTTGAGAATTGTAGTTTCTTGAATTCATATTTCTGTGTGATTCTTATTGATATAATTCTTTCTTTTAAAGTTGGACTTTGTAAACTACCTTGTGATCTTGTACTATATTATTAAAAGTAAAACTTTCTATTCTATTGGTCAATTGTAAAGACAATGTGATTTCTTGTATTGTTATAAAGTTAAATTTCTTTGTATTAAATATGGTAATCTATTTTTCTACTTATTTATTTCCTAATACTTTACTTTTATTTATCTATTGTAAAGTAATACTATAGGTATATATATTTATATTAATAAAGAATCCTCTTTATATTATTTATGTAATCATTTTATTTCAAGTTATTAAATATTTCCAATTCCTATTTGTGAATTGTATAAATTCATTTGAATTTCATATTTGAAATTCAAATACATTTTTGAACAAATTTTCCTCGAAACAAAGAATTCTACAAAGGTCATGTCGAAATCTATCGCACTTGCTCCGAAGTTTCATTTAGTACAAGAGAGATCCCGATCCCTTTATAGCACTTTTAGTTTTGCGCAAAAATTCTCCGGATTTTCTTATGCATGAATGCAATGCACAAACCTATATCCTCTCTATTTCTAGGTGCTAATCCTGGGATGTTACAGTGGTAGGCATAGGGATGGATGGATGGGCGTTGCATGGACGACACTAAACATGTAACTTCAAGATCTAGGGCAATTGCAGATAAGTAAAATAAAGCATCCAAGTACTAAACAATCATAGGCATGTGCTCCATATATAGTCATGCATGCTCGCAATGAGAACTTGCACGACATCTTTTGTCCTGCTAGCCCGTTGCAACAGGGCCTCAAGGGAACTACTGCAATTAAGGTGCTCCTTTTAATAGAGCACTAGAGCAAAGCATTAATACTCCATGAACACACGTGATCCTCACATCACAGCCATCCCCTCCGGTTGTCCCAATTTCTGTCACTTCGAGGCCTTTGGATCCGGACAATGATATGTGTATACAACTTGCTGATAAGATCACAAACAATACTATCATAATGAATCAATAATAAGTTCAGATCTGAGATCATGACACTCGGGCCCTAGTGACAAGAATTAAGCACAACAAGTTGCAACAGAGTCAAATAGCACTAATAGAGATACTAGGCACCATGCCCTAACAATCTTATTCGATTACATGATAGAACTCATCCAATCCCTACCATCCCCATAGCCTATAGTGGGGGATTACTCACTCATGGATGAGGGAAACATGGATGGTTGATGGAGAGGCTTTGTTGATGATGATGGCGATGATCCTATCCAAATTCCCCATCCCGGCAGGGTGCCAGAACGGAGTTTCTGGTTCCGAATCGTGGTTTCTGGTGGTGGCCGCGCAACGGAACTCTTTCTAGAAAAACGTCGAAACCCTCCTGGTTTTTAGGTCAAGAGGCAACTTATAGACGAAGAGGGAGGCCGAGGGGGTGCCTGGGGCAGCCACACCCCCTCTAGGCATGGCCAGGCCTGGCCCGTGCGGCTGGGGGCACTCCGTCTCGTATTCTGGCTCCGTGAGTCTTCTGGTGAAATAGGATTTTTGGCATATTTTCCGGGATTTTTCCTGATAGTTGATTTTCTTTACAAAAACAAGACACCAAGGTAATTCTGCTAAAAACAGTGTCAGTCCGTGTTAGTTGTATCCAAATCACACAAGTTTAGAGAAGAAACAATAGCAAAGTGTTCGAGAAAGTAGATACGTTTTGGACGTATTAACTCCCCCAAGCTTAGCTTATTGCTTGTCCTCAAGCAATTCAGTTGAAAACTGAGTGCGGAAAAAGAACTTTCACGAACACATTTGCTTCATATGCTGTATATATTCTCAGCATAGGAGTAGATACTTAGACAATTCATAGTAAGGAGTATGCAACTAAGTCTACTCAATAGTCATTGCAGGCTATGAAAAGATTCCAACTCAATAATAATAAGTAACATGAAACATAAACATAAGCAACATTGCAATGCTCATAAGAAGGTATGATAGAGTGTTATCTCGCTTGCCTTTGTTTGTAGAGCACAACATAAATGCCAAGGCACCTCTGAAGTTCAAGTGAAGACCAGAAGTAAAGATATCAGAGATACAAGCATCAACGTCATGACATAATTAACCAAGTTTTGAGACAAGCACATTACACTAAGAATGACAACTATGCTCTCACGAAGGTGCTCATAGAATAAGTGGTGACTCAACAAGGAATTGAAAAGGTTTTGAAAAGTTTGAAAGGCTTCCAAATGCTGAAAGTATGGCTTTGAGATCTCATTGCCCCTATCATAGGAATCTTTAGATGATTAAGGTGAAAGTGAGGTCCAATATGAGTTATATGCTTGATAGACCATAAACTGGAAATCTCATGTCCCTTGAGTATGAGGGCCGCTCCTCATGCTACTCAACTTTAGTTACTGGTAAGTTCTTGTCATCGTAAATACATGTGTATCATAGAGAACCGCCAACTGGGTACCCCTTGCACATGATACAGGAGCTATCCCATAATCAAAATGACAAGGCAAGCAGACAATGAGCATCTCAGCGATATTTTTATTTGCTATTTGCATAGGTTTTTATTGAGGATGCTTCACAGATTGCTCATTATGGTTATGCTGCAAGTTTCCACCATGATTAGGCATGGCTTAGGCTAGCGGCACAGGCGTTTCTCTAACACACATATATATATAACTCCATGACTTACAAGCTCCCCTTTTATTTCACACCGACGACATCTGCAAACAAAAGAGCATGATATCAACTGGATATATATCCACAAGTGTTGAAAGCGTTCCCCGTGACAGCACGGTTCTGCCAACTCCTAGCCTATAATTTGCAAGCATGTAACTTCCATGGATAGTCACAATGGTTCAGGTTCATTAAGTGCAAGAAATAAAGTGTGCCATCAAGTTCGTGAGAGCTTTACTAACTAACTTTCTCAAAACAGTCAAACATTTTATTTGGAAGAAAACAAGGCATAATGAATATGCACTGAATAGCAAATGATGCTAGTAGGTAGGTATGGTGGACACTATGGCAATATTAGTTTTGGGGAGTTGGAAGCACAAGTAGATATCATACTCAGTGCAAGTGAAGGCTAGCAATAGAGGGAGCGACAAACGAGAGAGCAATAACTGTCATAATCATGCTTGCAACAAAACAGGACTAATTATGGCATGAAATTTATACAAGAACTCTGAGGCAAAATAAATCATCGAGGCTTATTGAATATTGTTTAGTCATATGCATGCGTGAGAATGTGCCAAGTCGATTCAAATGAAACATTCAGAGGAGGATACCACAATATCATACCAGGTTATGAATAAAACAATGCAAGAAAACATTCATATGACATGCTACAAACTATTAGCTAGCTGGAGCTAATCATAAGAGAGCAAGAACTACTAAGCATTCATAAATAACATACACCTTACATGAACAGACTAAGCATGCTCACAATAATGAGTATATGTACAAAAATGAAAACAAATAGAGTTTTTTACCAGCCTCTTACCACACCTCAAGTTGTCTTAATCTTCATTATTGCCCTTCACTTGCGTGGCTTGAATAATAACATGAAACCAAACTCCACTGAGGATTGCTGAACCCTGCAAAGAACTTCACAAAACCAAAGAAGAACAACAAATATTTTTGGTGTTTTCGATTGTTTTAAAGCAAGCACACAAAGCAAAAACAAACAAAGCAAAATCTTTTTGGATTTTTCTTTAAGGCAAACCAAAGCTAAAAAGCAAAGAAACAAACCAAGAGAAACAACGAAAATATTTTTGGTCTTTTTGTGTTTTGGGAAAGTAGAAACAAAACCAAAAAGAAAGCGAAACATGGATATACAAAGAACCGACAAAACATGATATATAGATGAGTGTGATGTCAGTATACCTCCCCCCAAGATTAGGCTTTTGGCCTAAGTGGGGATCAATAGCGCGGGTAATAACCCCAAGCTGGTGGGTCATCATAGGAATGATCATAATCAGGCCCTCACGATGAAGAAGAAGACGCGCTCCAATATAGGAGGGTTGCTAGTATGAAGACTCTCCCATGTTGGAGGGCTAAACCGAATCATCTTCGGCATCCTCTCCAACATTCTCCTCTTGCTGGGAGAGCTCCACCACGTATGTGTCAAACTCCTCCTCCATGAGCGACCACCCTTGCCTGTTATTAAAATTAAACAAAATAGGTGCAGGCATGTAAACTACTTTATCAGTCCTACCCCCTCTCCAACCACGCTTGACAAAGGATAACTCATACGGTAAATTTCTCACAGTAGCCCAAGAAGAAACAAAATTATGCTGGACCATGGAATCGAGATCAAGATTCTCTAAGGGGAACCGATAATCTGAAGGTGAGGCTCTAAACCATGGAAACCTAGCAACCTAGAGGCAATGAGACCTCCACAAATTCCACCCTTCTCGCGGTTAGTGGTAAGACGGTAAGCTATCAAAGCACCCATGTTATAAGATCTATACCTATTCAAAGCCGCTGAGATAAAAGCTAGATCAAATGAAGATAACTTTCTAGCAATCTTTCTAGCAAGAACACACTTGGTAATGAAATAGGCAAAATATCTAATGGATGAGAACCGAATGTTCCAAATTTTACCACTTTCCTTCGAGAAGTCGAAACCTTGGCAGATTTTATCATATAAATCCATAAGTGACTTAGGCCTCTCCCTGATCTTCTCACAAGATCCCCAATGAGGCACAATAATAGCTGCACAAAAATCAGCAAAAGGCAGTCGACAGCTATATTTTTTTGAGGGTAATAACAGTAGGAAAGGCTCCTACTGCCTCATTTTCATTAATAAAAGGTCAGAGTCTGGAAAGTTACATATTTACATATAGACAGAGGGCAGAGAAGTCTCTAAAAGTCAGGAGAGATAAGTCTAGGATCTAAAAAAAGGTTTACAAACTATGAATAATGCTCTTGATGAGTGGGTGTAGATCCTCCTTTGTTCTATGAATCAACAATGACAGATCAGCAGCTAATCTTGATTTCCAAGCCTGAACTGAGGGTTGTATGTTATTAAACCAGAGGTTGTTTCTCTCTTTCTAGATGTTCCAAGAGCCCAGCAATGTAATTTCCAAAAATAGCTTTTTATTCCAGCTCTTTTTTCCTTGCTCAATGATCTGAAGTCTAGAGTTATTCATAGACCAATAGATGTTAATTGAACTCCAGCAAGCTTGGCTAAAGGTGCAATGAAAGAGCAAGTGTTCAATTGTTTCCTCAGCATTGTGATTACACATAAAACAGTCATATCCAGTCCCCAGTGTATAATGTCTTCTTCTGAGCATGTTTCTTGTATTCAATCTGTCAGACAGAATCAGCCACCCAAAGAACTTTACTTTTGCAATGCACTTCGATTTCCACAGCCATTTAAAGGATATGTGTTGGTTTATATTTCTGAAACTATATTGATAATATTTGCTGGAAGTGTAATCCTTGGCCCCCCAAACATAACTCCATGTGTCATGTGAATGCTCTCTTAGTTGTATTTCTCTACTACTATTTTGAATTTCTCTCAATTCAGCTAGTGCTTCAGGTGACAAAGGGAGATAGAAAAGTTGTGTCAAACTATCAGCTGTAAGAAACTCCTGTGTAGAGATGTCCTCATTCTTAGCATAGGAGTAGATGATCGGGTGACTCTCTTCTAAGATAGTTGCAGACCATTGATCCTTCCAAAACAGTGTGGTAGCCCCATCACCAATAGAGCTTTTAGCTATTCCTCTGAATAAATGTGAAAGTCTAGAAACATCTCTCCACCAGAAAGAGCCACAAGGCCTAGAAGCATGAGGAATATTGTTGCCATAATATGCATTCCAAACTAGGGAGACCCATGGTGTGTCATCCTTATTATAGAATTTATGCAGGAATTTAAGCAGCAGGCCTTCATTCTGAATTCTAAGGTTGAGAATGCCAACACCTCCTCTATGTTTTGGCCTGCAGATCATATCCCAAGCAGCTAGAGAATTGCATTTTTCACCCTCTTCAGTTTTCTTATTCCACAAATAGTGTCTCTGAATTTTTTCAATGTGCCCCAAAATCTTATCTGGCAATTTGATTGCACACATTGTGAAAGTTGCAATTGAAGCCAGTAAAGAATTGATCACAGTTACTCTCCCACTATAAGACATCATCATGAAAACTATATTGTAGATTTTATAATGGACCATGGGATTATACGAAGACCAAGTAAACCGGAAGTCCTGCACCACAACCATGGTTAGCTTAACATACTGATATGGTTCCTCTTCAACAAAGTGTTCCAACCCTGCATTAGTAATCATAGTTTGGAAATCCTGGAGATTCCCGCGGCTCTCATAAATTCAGGGCATGGATATATGGAAGGGAAGACACCTTCCTCACGATGGACTTTCATTGGCTCAGGTACCATCAAATCACGTTGATTCAGTGGGTATGCACTCATCTTCCTTTCTGAAATTTTTAGACAAAAATCAAACCAAGTGATTTCCAAGTTGATAAATGATGAGGAACTACTATAGGAACTTGCTAGAGGGCTAAACATGCATCAAAATGTAATCTCTAAGCATAGAACAAGCATGCAAGCTCACACAACCTGGCACCTATAGCATCAAATACTTAAGATACAATCTATCAATCACAAATCTAATTGGACAAGTAGAGGAGGCACATACCAAGGAGCAATCCCTCCAAAAATCAACAGCAAAGATGGGATGAGCAAGGAGACTGAAAATCGGGAGCAAGAACAGAAGGAACTCGAGCTTGAGATTTTTTTCGGTGTTTTTGGGAGAGAGAAAGAAGTGGCTGGGAGGAGGCAACTTGGAGGGCCACGGGTGGGCCCCACCCAGGCCAGGCACGCCCTGGGGCTGGCCGCGCCACTAGGGGTGTGATGGCCTGGTGGGTCCCCATGGGCCACTCCAGGTGTCCCTCTGCCCCTTTTTCCGAGGAAAAATTTAATATGAATTTTCTAGGATTTTCGGGAAACTTTATTTTTGGCCAATTTTCAGGGTATGAAAATTGATTTTCTCGCAGATTTTTTTTAGAAGAAGCAAAAAAACAAAATTACAAAAGTTCTAAGATACTCTAACAAGCAAACAACTAGCAAAACTAAGACTAACAAGAGGAAAAGCAAAGACTAGGAAGGAGAAAAATAAAAGTGAGCAAGTATAACCACTGTGAAAGCATTGTTTTCTTCATTAAAATCCCTTTGTTAACAACGTTGATCAAGTCTTGTTACCAAAACAATCTTAAATGAGACAAAACTTTGCATTCCATAAAGTGATTATGGTACCTCAAACTTGATAGCAATAATCCCAATCATAATAGTTTCAAAACTTTCTTATGGAATGGGACAATATATTTCTCCAACTTTGATGCTCTCAATATTTTCAATGGAATTCAGGGAATAGTTCTTATCAACCTTCTTGGGGAAATAGATAGTATGCTCTTTGTCACTAATGTTAAAAGTTACTTTTCCTTGATTACAATTGATGAAAGCACATGCAGTATTAAGAAAATGTCTCCCAAGAATAATGGACATATTATCATCTTCAGGCATCTCTAGCACAACAAAATCAGTTAAAACCAAGCAATTATGAGCCACTTGAATAGGAACATCCTCACATATACCAACAGGAATAGTAGTTGACTTATCAGCCATTTTCAAAGATATATCAGTTGGTATCAACTTTTCTAGATGGAGTCTCTTGTAGAGAGAAAAAGGCATAACACTAACTCTAACTCCCAAATCACATAAAGCAGTTCTAACATAATTATTCTTAATAGAGCAACGAATAGTTGGTATACCTGGATCACCATGTTCTTTGGAACCTTACCATTGAAGGAATAATTAGCAAGAAAAGTAGAAATTTCCTCATTAGGAATCTTTCTTTTATTAGAGACAATGTCCTTCATATACTTTGAATAAGGAGGCAAATTAATAGCATAAGTCAAAGGAATTTGCAAAAATAAAGATTTCATCCACTCACAAAATTTGTTATAGTGTTCTTCCTCCTTTGACTTGTGTTTCTTATTAGGAAAAGGCACAGGTTTTTGCACCCAAGGTTCTCTCTACTACATGTTTATTAGCAATAAAATCTTCCTTAGTGTACCTAGTGTTCTTAGTGTGCTTCTCATGTTCTTCCTCAACTTCCTCCTTGTCGGGAGCATCATTTTTATCATTACCACTCTCAGTTTCAGCATCAGAGACAGATATACTATTAGGAACTACAGCATGTTCAGGTGGTTCCTCAACTATTTTGTGTTTCTTTTTCTTTCTCTTATGGGGACTACCACTACTTTCACCTTGTTGAGTGATGGCTCAGTTGATGTGGAGCCTGTTGGGAACCCCAAGAGCAAGGTGTGAAGCAGCACAACAGCAAGTCTTCCCTCAGTAAGAAACCGAGGTTATCGAACCAGTAGGAGGAAGGAAACGTCACACGGGTGTTGCAAGCAATGTGGAAACCTGCAAAACACAAACTCAAGACTTTGCCCCAACTAACAGTGAGGTTGTCAATCTCACTGGTTGTTGTAACAAAGGATTAAACGTATGGTGTGGAAGGTAATGGTTTGCAGCAAGTAAACAAGTAACACTGGAAGATGTATCAATGGTAAAGATTGGACCGGGGTCCATAGTTCACTAGAGGTGCTCTCCTTAGATAAACAACATGGCATGAAGGGTAAACAAATTACAGCATGGCAATTGACAAGAACTGTGCAAGGCATAACAATGCAATACCAGACAAAAAGATCCTATGAGATTCGATTGGGCAATACAACAATATACATAGACCGCCATCCAACTACATCTATGACTAGAAGTCCACCTTTAGGTTATCATCTGAACCCCCTCCAGTATTAAGTTGCAAGCAACAGACAATTGCTTTAAGAAAAGTGTGTAAGGTAAACAATCCACTTGTTCTATGAACAAGAGACTGTTGTTTTCTCCCTAGTGGCAACAACACATCTACAGCCGAAGAGATTTCTGTCACTTCCTTGGAAACTAGAGGCATGAACCCACTATCGAGCATAAATACCCCCTCTTGGAGTCACTAGCAACTACTTGTCCAAGATAGCTACTAACAACAGAGAGCATGCAAGATCACAAACAACACAGACATGATAGTAGCAAATAGACAAAACCATTAATCAATCTGACATAGTAATCTCAATATCCATCAGATCCCCGCAAACACAACATGGATGATTATGAATAGATTAGATCTTGATCATGAATGGAGGTCATTGATACGTCGGAAACGTATCTATAATTTTTGATGCTCCATGCTTGTTTAGTATCTACTTTGCTTTGCTTTGTCTACACTTTGAGGTGTTTTTATATCTTTTCTAGAACTAACCTATTAACAAGTTGCCATAGTGCCAGTTGCCTGTTTCCTTCTGTTTTTGGTTCCAGAAAGGCAGAAAATCAATATTCACGGAATTGGACGGGACAAAAGTTAGAGTCATTATTTTTCCCGGAGCAACACGGAACCGCGAAGTAGAGTCGGAGGGGCGCCACAGGGTGGCCACACCTCCCAGGCGCGGCCTAGGGTGGGCCCGCACCTGGGTAGGGTGTGGGCCCCCTGAACCTCCACCGACCTTGCCTCCTGCGCCTATAAGAATCCCCCCAGGTAGAAAACCCTAAAGAATCCATCATACTTCCAGAAAAAAGTCCGTAGCATCACCGCCACCGAAGGGGAGATTCAGGGGACAAAAAGTCTCTGTTCCGGCACCCTGCTAGGACGGGGAAGTGCCCCCGGAGCTATATCCATCAATCTCCATCGCCATCTTCATCACCGTTGCTGATTCCCATGATGAGGAGTGAGTAGTTCTTCCTCGAGGCTAAGGGCTCTACCGGTAGCTATGTGTTCATCTCTATCTCTATGCATGGTCATATTGTGATCATGAGCTTTGTAATCAAGTAGATATACCTTGCTACTCAAGTGCTTTAATAGATCTCTGCTCTCCCCATGTGTGTGAAAGTGACAGCGTGCATGCCATGGTGGCACTTAGGTTTGAGTCACATAAATACTCTTTGTCCTTTAATAGATCTATGCTTTTCCCCACGTGTGTGAAAGTGACAGCGTGCATACCGTGTGTGGCACTTTGGATAGATTGATATTTGTTGTGAGTTATATTTGGAGTTGGATGTCTCTATGAAATTGTGGTGTTTGTTGGAACCATCTAGCGCTCAAGGTGACATTGTGGGGTTATCTTGATTGGGGAAGGCGGACTTTGAGGAGTGTTGTTATAGCCCTACCGATGATTAGAGTGTCCAACCGGAGAGTAGTTAAGAGTAGTATCATGAAGAGAGGATATTTATATGAGAGAGTGTTCACTAGTGAAAGTATGATCCTAGGCCTTGTTTCTAAACATTGAAATACCGTTTGCATCTAGATCTGTTGCATGTTTGCTTGCTATAGTCTTTACCTCACCGTCAAGCTCTTTTCTGGCACTCACACACGTTACCCCACGTCAACAACAAGTCAGAAGCTATTTTCTGGCACTGTTACCACTTGTATTTCAATATCTGTTCGCCGAACTAGTGCACTTATACACCTGATAAGTGTATTAGGTGTGTTGGGGACACAAGAGACTTCTTGTATCTTGATTGCAGGGTTGCTTGAGAGGGAATACTTTTGACCAATTCCTCCCTGAGTTCGATAAACCTTGGGTAATTGTCGTGGTGGTGTCACGGCAGATGCCATGGGTAGGCTTAAGTTGGGGGCCGAATGGGTTCTTGCGGTCACCGAGGAGGGAGTGCATGGTCTAGCCATGCACGAAGAACAAAATGAACTCTCCACACTTGGGGATTTGTTTGATACTTGGGAATTACAGGTGCTCCTAGAGCTGTATCAACTTGTGTTCAGGCCACTAGTTCCCTACTTGGTCCAACCCTGTTCTACTTCAGCTATGCCCTCCCTTATATAGGCAGCGCTAGCTAGCTTATACCTCTTTGGGTTCTAGGGTTTACTGTTTGGATCTCGGTCCCTACAATGTGGGCCAGGTCATGGGCTTGCCCTAAGCCCAATGGCCCAATCCATAAAGCTTGACAACTAACGGTCTTCTGGCGCGTCGCTTCCTGTTCCTTTTGGTGTCACGCAGTAACTTCGTACGTCAGCCCTTGCTTTGGGCGTCACCCGACTCCTTTCATGTCACCCGGCGTCGCCCTTTTCTTTTGACCATGCTTTACCATGGTCCCACCTGAATCTTACTCGGAAAGGTGCCACGCGTCCTATATGACTCGGCCCTTCCTCGGGAGACTCGGCTCGTTGGTTCCTGCAAGAATAAAAACTTTGTCTTATACGGTCCGACACAGTTCATATGTCGGCCGCACACGATTCTCTTTCCCGGCTGTACTTACTCGGCCTGGTTCTTTCTTTACTCGGAGCTAGCCAAGCTGGGCTATGTTTCACCCATTGTGACCCTACCGGGGGTTGTCCCCCCGACATTAGTCCCCGAAGCTGGTGAGGTCTAACAGTTCAAGTTGTTAGGCGTCTCCAGGTTCCTTTAACGTGATTGGAACTTAATTTTTGTCTTTATTTATCGCCTAGGGTGCACTGTTTGGCGCAACCTTGCACCTTGCCGAGTCTGTCTGACAGTTTTCAGATCCACTCTTTGACTTCTTGGCTCATTTTTGCCTCGTGCCAAGTCACTTTGGCCAATTCCGGGTCATTTTTGGCGTGCTTCAGTCACTGACAGCTGGTAATCATGGTTACTTGCCTCAAATTTTGTTCCAAGCTCTGGCGGCACAGTGATGACTGCGCAGTTATTCCCCGTCACTATGGCAGTCCCATTGGACTGTGCCCCTTGTCCTTCCTTTCGTGACGTGGCATGGGATTTTTTGTGTATTGTTTCCACGTGGCGCCCGCTGAATGGTTTACTCGGCCGAGTACACGGCCACACGTAGGTCGCACTGCGCAGAGGGATCCCATGATTGGGGTTTTTACTGCCCTTAAGTAGGGGTGAGGGGGTTACAACTTCCCACACCCGTTCAATTTTCCCCTACCTCTTCTTCTTCCTTCTGCCTGCAAAATCAAACCTCCCCCTTTGCGGTTCTTCCTTCTTCCTGTTCTTGCCCTACGATTGCTCCATTCCTCTTTTCATTCCACCACGGGTCCCTGTTCTTCCAAACCTCTTCCAACGACGGAGGAGATTGAATCTAGGAGGATAATGGACGCATGCGACGGTGCTGATGGGGTTGAGGAACATGAGGTCCTCGCCGGCGAGCGCGGCGGCTGGGAGGGCTCCGAGGTCTCCACCGAGGAGGTCGAATGGCTCCACCCCACCAGGCGCATCCCGCTGCAGGTAGATTGTCGTCTTCCCGCCGGTGAAATCTCTTCCAAACCCGGTGCCAATGAGTGGGTGGTTTTCCTTTCTCACTTTGAGCGAGGTTTTGCTCTTCCAGTGAGCACTTTCTTTTCTTCGTTTCTCTCCACTTTACATTTGCAGACCCATCATCTTCCTGCCAACACGATTGGCTCCCTCTCTTGCTTCATTTCTGCTTGCGAGGCCTACCTCGGGATTTGGCCTACGGTTCTTCTGTGGGCCAAATATTTTAGCTTTAGGGTTCAAGTTGTTCCCCAGCCTGGTGCTTCTCGAGCCGAGAAGAGGCCGACTCGGTGCGGTGCTGCTAGCAGGAGAGACTCCATCTTTCCTCGGGTTACTGGTCTTGATTCTTGCAAGAAATGGCATAGGACTTTCTTCTATGTCAAAAACAGCGGGTCCACCGATAACATCTGACTCCCCCTTTCTCGGACGAGGTCCCTAGCAAGAAGCTCTGGCAGCTTGACCCGCGCGACCAAGACGCTGCGGTGAACGAGGCCAACGTGATCCTGGAAAGGTTGCTATTGCCGGATGAAAACTTTCATCTCGCCGACACAAACCTCATGTGCACCTTCATCTCACGCCGGGTAAGCCCTCTCCAATCTAGGAGACACAAGATGTGCTTCATGAGTGGCTCCCACGATCCCACTCGGAACTCTACGAAGGAGCTCACCCATGATTCCATTGCTCGCCGAGTAAGCTCAATCTTCAAATTGAACTTGGCGGATGATTAGGCTTGGAGCTGCCCTCCGTTTAGCCGGGTCAAGCCTGTCCCCTGGGTAAGTTTCCGAGTAACTGTAACACCCTCGGATCGGCCCTATGCAAGTTTTAGCGATTTCCGCCAAACCCGCATAGAAACGATTCAAAGGTGCCCACCAGGCTCTTGCGTGCGGGTGGAAAACGAAGTAATATCATTACACATTAGTCCACGATGGAACCCACAGAACAGATATATACAACAACGACTCCAAGAGTCAAGAATGCAGATATACAATACAAAGAACCAAATCACCTTGAAAAGGATACAACGCCCGAGTATGGACAAGAAGCAAATGGGGCTAAGAGCCCTGAAGAATAACCAATGGCGTCCATAACCCTGCTCAGGCCAAGCCGTAAGGTAACCCTGCTAACGACATCGATCTCAGAACCTACTAAAACAAAAGGGGTGCCAGCAAAGGGCAAAAGAAAAAGAGAGCGGTCAGTACTGAGGCCAGTACACGGCGAGACTAGAATTCGGCGGTCCTCGCCTACATAGGTATGGTGGACTGAAGCGGCAACGAAGCATGAGCTAAACAACCTATAGAGACTTGATACAACTGTCGGCTATCAGAGAGAGATAAGAAAGACCTATGTGGAACCAACCCGATACTACCATCAAACATACCCATCCTGGTATCTCCCCCTCGAGACCAAACGAGGAATTCAAGACGAGGAAACTCACACGGTTGGTAGTTTTATTCATTCTTTTCATGGTGGTTATCCAACTTACTAGTTATATCAAATACAAGTCAAATTGATAACAGTAAACTTTAGTTATAGTTGTCTATGATCGAGATACTATGCTCTAAGTCATCCATAACCGTGGACACGGCTTTTCGAAAAGATTTAACCCTGTAGGGGTGCACCAAAGTTTTCACACGCACTTCGACCCTTTTTGCCAGATTAGTTAACATACTTCCATCGGTATGTCGGTGGGGCCTAGGACACGACGCTTTCCCAAACCCAAAGCAAGTACATGGGGGCCACCCGAAAGAGCCACCCGTACGAGGTATAGCTAATCCTCCTCGTACGGACTCTAGGATTGCGTACACTTGCACGGGAGCAGAGGTCATGGACAAAATATTCCCGTGACAGAGCGCCGCACCTACGCAACAGTAATAAATGCTCATTGAGCAACAGGTAATAAAAATGGCATAACATGGCATAACGTGGTATAAAAACTTCAAACTAGTTTGTGGCACCCAGTACAATACTTTAAAATCAAGTAGTAAGCCGATAGGGGTTCCCAGACACCCCACATGTGGTTAGCACGCTCAGTCTCAGAACAGGTGTCAAGAACTCGGGTCCTAGGTGGACACAAGTGTGCGGTTAACAACCAAATCTCAACTATTACCCATCGGTGCCTCTTCATTAGTTATATCAATTTTTAATATTTAAGTAACCAACTCTAATTAAACCCACGATCATCTCCACCTTTATGAATATGCCAATCCCCAACATCAGTGGAACATCGACGACGCAAAGCAGCACCTGAGCAAGCGACTACGACTCGCAAGGCCAACTGCATACCCAAACAACAGGAAATAGGAGGTGTCCAAGGCAATATAGGGGCGACAAGTAATATAATAGGGGTAGGAAAACTAAAGCATCATAATACAGATAGCAATAGATCAACAAGAGGGAGTAAATACTAGAAATATAAAATAGGTAGAAAGAGGAAGAATGCTCGCCTGAAAACATTGCCGAAGGCTCATCCGAAGATTGGTCGACACTCGCATCAACTCATCGGCATAATCCGTAAAGAAGCAAAGCACTAGAATAAACACCGGATGCACTATTTAATACTATGGCAGAAGATCGAGCATGATGCATGTATGATGCGTGACATGGCAAAGATGCGATGCGATTAGGCAATATTAAGCGGAACCGGGTCCGACCAATTAATTATATGGTTCAAGTTATTTAGGTATCCCGCAATTTAAATGTTGTCTTATCAAGGCAAAACATGACATTGGTTCGCTACGCAAATTAAATGGGACCAATATTAGACTAAATTCGCCTGCCTATGGCCTCCATATTTAATTTAGGTGAATCGGCATAAGACGCCCTAACCACACAATATGTATGCAAGTATGAAAGACTATATGCAACAAGATATATCCTTTATAAAAATAGGGCTTGGAGGAAAAAGGGTCACACATTGATCCGAAGATCTTGGAAGCTCGGAGGGGGGTTCGATCGTCGGACTCCGGGAGCGAGGTCTTGATGGTCCGTGTCAAAGATCTTGTCAATCCGGTGTCATCACCCCCGATTTCCATGACAGAGCACTTGGGTTCCCACTTCGATCGCCAGTGTCGGTCTCGGGTTGCTTCTCGACCATGAGGCCTTGTCGCATCAAACTTGCATCAATTATCTTCGGATGGTCATGGTGTCCCACGGTACAGCGCTCGCCTTGGTATCTGACAACAACATCTCCACAGATTGGGGCCATGACACCACTGCCACCGTACGAGATGGGCGTGATACACTGAGGCAAAACAAGAGGATCCCGTTCAGCAACACAAACAACAAGCGGTGACAGCAAGGGATAGCAGAGGAGCGCTCACAGGCTCGTCCTGAAGCGGCAGGGCGCGGGCAGAGGTTCAGGGCGGGGCAGCCGACCGGCACCAGCTCGAGGAGGGAGAGGGGCGATTCCGGCGAACGACAGAGGAGGCACAGAGCAAGGCCGGCCCGAAGGACGCCCGGGAGCGGCGGCGAGCTGGGAGGCAGAGGATGGCGGCGTCGGGCAGGGCGGAGCCGCACGGGTCAGCACGAGGGCGATAGGAAGGGCCGACACCGTCGATGACAAAGACGAGCAGAGGACGAGGTGGCCGGCCGACGTCGTCTCTGCTGGCGACGGGGAGGCGCTACAGAGGGCCAAGGCGAGCGCGGCGAGTAGCAAAGGGGCCGGCCGCAGCAGATGAGGCGGCGGCGGGGAAGCCTGCGAGAGAGAGGGGATGGAGAAACGGCAGCGGCGTCGGGTGCTATCGGGGACGGGATGGAGGAGGAGGTGGTGCGCGTGGGGAATCGCGAGGAGGGGGTGGAACGGGGCAGACCATGGTGAGTGGGGTCCACGCGGTGCAGGGAAACTTCCCGAGTGCATGCGTGTTGGGTAGGGCGTCGTGTGCGGGTTGTGTTCCCGTGCGTGTTGTGGTGGTCGCGTGAGTGTGTGTGTTGTGTGTTTACCTCAGGGTTGGGGTGTGAGAAGAGGGGGTCGGCGATGGATAGGGAGTTGGTGGGGATTGGTGGTAGCTAGGGCAGTTTTGGGTAGGACTAAGATTAGGATTTAGATATTTATCTGGGGTAGTAGGCTGCTTCCAGTTGGGCCTATGGGCCTGACCGGTGGCGGCCTCCTCCAAGGTTTTTAGAAAATGTTTTTATTATTTATTTTAAAAATAAAACATTTGCATGTAGTTTTTAGACAATAAAATATCGGAACAATCGGGGTTTTGCATTTGAAGTAAAGAGAGAAATATTTATAAAAAATAAAATAGGCATTTAAGAAAATAGTTTTAGGCGAACAAATGCATGATGATGTCATGATGATGCACAGAGATAAAGACAGACGATTTTTTAGTAGTGGATTTAACCGGGGTGCTACAATTCGACACCACTAACAATGGATCTCGCCCTCGAGATCCGCCTCATGGTACGGGGAAGAACACCGACACTTTGTATCTTTTGGATTCGTGTAGGTACTCGCGACACCACTAACAAAGATTCTTCCTCCATGTTGAAATCGACGACACCACCAATGAGGGGTGTTTCTCACGTTCATTGAGAGAACACTCTGGAGAACAAAGGATAAAGGTAGAGGTGTATCAAAAGATAAGGCCACCTCTAACTTCGATAAAAGGAGAGAAAAAGTTACCACCTAATCCACTCCAATGTACAAAGCCAATAGTATGGGTAGTCGGCATGGGGGCCAATCCATCACGCACTCAAACTATTACTCCGCACATGCAATAGAAAAGTGTGCAACCGATTCTCGAAATTAGACTGAAGATCTTCACAAGCGATGTTCGGACAACAGATGAATGATGGAGGTTCTTCATCGGATCTGATGTAGATGATGTCATTGTGTCGGAAAACACCGTAAGATATAAAGAAAATTGTTAGTGAATTTTTGGTCCACTAAAAGGTGCAACGGATGAAAACTTCATCGAATAGCATGAAGACCGGATGTCAAAACACCGTTACAAGAGGAAGGAAGCGAAACCCTGAAGGTACAATGGAATCAAAACCACGAGAAATCCTGGACTCACAGAAAAGATAAGAGAGAAGATTCAAAACACGCGAAGGTAAGAAGAGAATAGCAGAGGGGTGAGGAGTAAAAGCAGACCTAATCAGATCTATCCAACCGATTTTCCAAAAATAGTTTTGACACTCTATATCGGGCGTTAGCTAGGTTATCCTACAGGCTGGACCAGTGGGGTATCGTTACTGCTGAGCTCTGATACCACTCTGTAACACCCTCAGATCGGCCCTATGCAAGTTTTAGCGATTTCCGCCAAACCCGCATAGAAACGATTCAAAGGTGCCCACCAGGCTCTTGCGTGCGGGTGGAAAACGAAGTAATATCATTACACATTAGTCCACGATGGAACCCACATAACAGATATATACAACAACGACTCCAAGAGTCAAGAATGCAGATATACAATACGAAGATCCAAATCACCTTGAAAACGATACAACACCCGAGTATGGACAAGAAGCAAATGGGGCTAAGAGCCTTGAAGAATAACCAATGGCGTCCATAACCCTGCCCAGGCCAAGCCGGAAGGTAACCCTGCCAATGACGTCGATCTCAGAACCTGCTAAAACAAAAGGGGTGTCGGCAAAGGGCAAAAGAAAAAGAGAGTGGTCAGTATTGAGGCCAGTACACGGCGAGACTAGAATTCGGCGGTCCTCGCCTACATAGGTATGGTGGACTGAAGCGGCAGCGAAGCATGAGCTAAACAACCTATGGAGACTCGATACAACTGTCGGCTATCAGAGAGAGATAAGAAAGACCTATGTGGAACCAACCTGATACTACCATCAAACATACCCATCCTGGTATCTCCCCCTCGAGACCAAACGAGGAAGTCAAGCCGAGGAAACTCACACGGTTGGCAGTTTTATTCATTCTTTTCATGGTGGTTATCCAACTTACTAGTCATATCAAATACAAGTCAAATTGATAACAGTAAACTTTAGTTATAGTTGTCTATGATCAAGATATTGTGCTCTAAGTCGTCCATAACCGTGGACACGGCTTTTCGAAAAGATTTAACCCTGCAGGGGTGCACCAAAGTTTCCACACGCACTTCGACCCTTTTTGCTAGATCAGTTAACATACTTTCATCGGTATGTCGGCGGGGCCTAGGACACGACACTTTCCCAAACCCGAAGCAAGTACATGGGGGCCACCCGAAAGAGCTACCTATACGAGGTATAGCTAATCCTCCTCGTACGGACTCTAGGGTTGCGTACACTTGCACGGGAGCAGAGGTCATGGACAAAATATTCCCGTGACAGAGTGCCGCACCTAACACAACAGTAATAAACGATCATCGAGCAACAGGTAATAAACATGGCATAACATGGCATACATGTCATAACGTGGCATAAAAACTTCAAACTAGTTTGTGGCACCCAGTACAGTACTTTGAAATCAGGTACTAAGCCGATAGGGGTGCCCAGACACCCCACGTGTGGTTAGCGCGCTCAGTCTCAGAACAGGTGTCAAGAACTCGGGTCCTAGGTGGACACAAGTGGACGGTTAACAACCAAATCTCAACTATTACCCACCGGTGCCTCTTCATTATTTATATAATTTTTAATATTTAAGTAACCAACTATAATTAAACCCACGATCATCTCCACCTTTATGAATATGCCAATCCCCAACATTAGTGGAACATCGACGACGCGAAGTAGCACCTGAGCAAGCGACTACGACTCGCAAGGCCAACTGTCTACCCAAACAACAGGCAATAGGAGGTGTCCAAGGCAATATAGGGGCGACAAGTAATATAACAGGGGTACGAAAACTAAAGCATCATAATACAGATAGCAATAGATCAACAGGAGGGAGTAAATACTAGAAATGTAAAATAGGTAGAAAGAGGAAGAATGCTCGCCTGAAAACATTGCCGAAGGCTCATCCGAAGATCGGGTCGACACTCGCATCAACTCATCGGCATAATCCGTAAAGAAGCAAAGCACTAGAATAAACACTGGATGCACTATTTAATACTACGGCAGAAGATCGAGCATGATGCATGTATGATGCGTGACATGGCAAAGATGCGATGCGATTAGGCAATATTAAGTGGAACCGGGTCCGGACAATTAATTATATGGTTCAAGTTATTTAGGTATCCCGCAATTTAAATGTTGTCTTATCAAGGCAAAACATGGCATTGGTTCGCTAAGCAAATTTAAATGGAACCAATATTAGACTAAATTCGCCCGCCTATGGCCTCCATATTGAATTTAGGTGAATCGGCATAAGGCCCCATAACCACACAATATGTATGCAAGTATGAATGACTATATGCAACAAGGTATATCCTTTATAAAAATAGGGCTTGGAGTAAAAAGGGTCACACATTGATCCGAAGATCATGGAAGCTCGGAGGGGGGTTCGGTCGTCGGACTCCGGGAGCGAAGTCTTGATGGTCTGTGTCAAAGATCTTGTCGATCCGGCGTCATCACCCCCGATTTCCATGACAGAGCACTTGGGTTCCCACTTCGATCGCCGGTGTCGGTCTCGGGTTGCTTCTCAACCATGAGGCCTTGTCGCATCAAACTTGCATCAATTATCTTCAGAAGGTCATGGTGTCCCACGGTACAGCGCTCGCCTTGGTATCTAACAATGACATCTCCACATATTGGGGCCAGGACACCACTGCCACCGTACGAGATGGGCATGATACACTAAGGCAAAACAAGAGGATCTCGTTCAGCAACACAAACAACAAGCGGTGACAGCAAGGGATAGCAGAGGAGCGCTCACAGGCTCGTCCTGAAGCGGTAGGGCGCGCGCGCTCGTGGGCAGAGGGTTCAGGGCAGGGCAGCCGACCGGCATCGGCTCGAGGAGGGAGAGGGGCGATTCTGGCGAACGATAGAGGAGGCACAGAGCAAGGCCGGCCCAAAGGATGTTCAGGAGCGGCGGCGAGCTGGGAGGCAGAGGATGGCGGCGTCGAGGCAGGGCGGAACCACACGGGTCGGCAGGAGGGCGATAGGGAGGGCGAACACCGTTGGTGACGGAGACGAGCAGAGTACAAGGTGGCCGGCCAACGTCGTCTCTGCTGACAACGGGGAGGTGCTGCAGAGGGCCAGGCGAGCACGGCTAGCAGCGAAGGGGCCTGCCGCAACAGATGAGGCGGTGGCGGGGAAGCCTGCAAGAGAGAGGGAGTGGAGAAACGACGGCGGCGTCGGGTGCTATCGGGGACGGGATGGAGGAGGAGGTAGGGCGCATGGGGAATCGCGAGGAGGGGGTGGAATGGGGCGGACCAAGGTGAGTGGGGTCCACGCGGTGCAGGGAAACTTCCCGAGTGCATGCGTGTTGGGTAGGGCGTCGTGTGCGGGTTGTGTTCAGGTCAGGGTTGGGGTGTGAGAAGAGGGGGTCGGCGGCGGATAGGGAGTGGGTGGGGATTGGTGGTAGATAGGGCGGTTTTGGGTAGGACTAGGATTAGGATTTAGATATTTATCTAGGGTAGTAGGCTGCTGCCAGTTGGGCCTATGGGCCTGGCCGGTGGCGGCCTCCTCCAGGGTTTTTAGAAAATGTTTTTATTATTTATTCTAAAATAAAACATTTGAATGTAGTTTTTAGACAATAAAATATCCAGAACAATTGGGGTTTTGCATTTGAAGTAAAGAGAGAAATATTTATAAAAAATAAAATAGGCTTTTAAGAAAATAGTTTTAGGCGAACAAATGCATGATGATGTCATGATGATGCATAGAGATAAAGACAGACGATTTTTTAGTAGTAGATTTAACCGGGGTGCTACAGTAACCTTTATCGCCGAGTCAGCTTTAGCTCGTTTGCTACTCTTATTCTAGTTCTCGATACTCATCTATTTGTCTCTCGCAGAACCTTGTTCACCAGGTTGATGACAGTACTGTCCCTCCTCGCGGTTATAACGAGGATTGCTCCAACTCCGACGAAGTCGAGTTCGACCTGGAGTGCTTCATGCCCATCCTGCACGCAGCTGCTACTTTAGCTTCGGGTAAGAGTCAATCTCGCAATCCCTTACAAGATTGGTCTGACGATGATGAGGATGATGATTGTACAATTTTGGAGGTACATGCCTTGTGACCTTAGCCTTCTAATTTATTCGATTAAGCCTGTCGTTTACTTATGCAGCTGGCCAGGTACATGACACTCCTCTGGCCGTGGGCGGAGTCGGCAAGATCCCCGTCGCCAAGCCAAAGCGACGCGGGGCCTCTTCCAGCACTCAGCCAGCAAAGAAGAGCAAGCCCACTCCCGCTGCTCCTGCTGCTACCATGTTGGCCGATACTCGCAAAGTCGTTGGGCATAGAGTCACACGCCGCGTAACGCGTGACCCGGTTGTCACCGGGTAAGCTTTCGTGTTCTGCTCACATTATATTTTTCCTTCTCATGCATCGCAACTGTTTTCTTATGCGTGTCTTGTTATTTTTCAGTGTTGCCCCTCTGTCGGCTAGCCAGGATGCTTCCAGCATCGCCTCGCCACTAAGGCCCGCACCCGCTCCGACTGACTCTACGGTACAGAAACCCGTCCGAGTCGAGGCTCCCACTGTTGAGGCTCATGCTTCTCAGTGTTAGTCAGACCCGGTGGCGCACCCGACGAAGGAGACTCGGCCTAGCACCCCTGGCGCTGGTCAGGAACAACTTCCTGATCTTGGTGCCAGTGACACCGGCGCCGAGAAACCCTCCGCCACCAGTTCCTCTGGCATCAACCCTCAAGCTGGTGCGAATGAACAACTTCCTGATCTTGGAGCCAGCAAAACTGCTAAGCCCAGTCAGTCGGCTCTACTTTCTTCTCTGAACAATCATGCTCGCTCTCCTCTTCTGTCAAAGAGCCAGACCCGGCCTAAGGCTTCTGGTCCAGCTCGCTCTTCATCCGACAAGACCATCTCTACCAAGCAAACAACATTGGTTTGCGCTCCGGGTACTGCTCCTCAGATCTGGCCCCCGACGTTGGCAATAATGCTTGCTTCAACGGGTAAACCGGGCGAGTCCGTGGCTGTCGGGTCAGGTGATGGCTCTAAAGCTGTTGCCCTTCATACTAGTGTTGCTGCCATCCGCGCCAACGTAGGAACTACCCTGAAAATGGATCAAGTTCTTACTCAGACGCTCAGCGGGAATGGCCTTGGTTCGGCTAAGCCTTATGTTTTGGCGTGGCATGCAGCGGGCGAGCAGGAGCAAAAAACTGAAGCTGGTCCCCAAGGCCGTCTCTGACATGACCCAGCAAGCCATCACCTTAATGGCTCGTGCGGATGAAGTGAATGAGGTAAATGATTCTTCTAATCTTTTGTGTCAATGAGTATTTTCATTATACATGTCATCTATTCCCCGAGGTTACTACCGAATGAGAGACTTATTCGGGTGTAAGCTCTAAGCAATATCTTAGCCTTTTATTTCTCATATGTTAGACTTTCGATCCCTAGTCCCCGAGGTTACTGCAGAATGAGAGACTTATTCGGCTGTAAGATCTAAGCAATATCTTAGCCTTTTATTTCTCATATGTTAGACTTTCGATCCCTAGTCCCCAAGGTTACTGCCGAATGAACGACTTATTCGGCTGTAAGCTCTTAGATAGGAGTCATTCTTTATCTGTCTGGGATCTTGATTTCTCCATTTATTCACTGTCTTTTTCCCTTTGGAGCTCATGCATAATGAGCGCACCAAGGTGCATCAAGCTCTCCTCCTGGAGCATCGCAAGCTCGAACTTGCATATGAAAAGTTGCAGATTGACACCCAAGGCCAAGGTGACTTTCTTACTCGCCCTATCTTTATTCGGCGTATCTTCCTTTGGTTCATTTT
Organism: Avena sativa; assembly: GCA_916181665.1. Taxonomy (NCBI): domain Eukaryota; kingdom Viridiplantae; phylum Streptophyta; class Magnoliopsida; order Poales; family Poaceae; genus Avena; species Avena sativa. The sequence goes on from OV702297.1 coordinate 20,962,415, forward strand.
CTTAGTCTTTCGCGCTCTTTTCCCACAGCCTCTGCTCAGTCCACCATCAAGACGCTCCACTCACAGATCAGCGAGACAGAGAGTAAGTTTTTTGCCTTCCTCGCGATGTACTATGTTCATGCCATTTTCTTGCCTTATTAACCTGGTAGGTCAAGATATTTCTGTCGCTGCTGACGAGTGATTTGTTCCGAATAAGCAGAGAAGCACCAAGCTGAACTCCAGAAGGAGCGAGATGAGGTGACTCGACTGAAGAAGCTGATGGCCGACATGGAGCAGAAACACTTGGCCGAGGTGAAGGGGCTGAAGGGAGAGCTTGCCGAGAAATATGATCAGCACGCCGCCAGCGCCGAGAAAACTAGGGAGATGCTCAAGGAGGACGAGTCAGCGGTTGAGTCGGCGAACTTGGATCTGGACGCACTCCAAGCCAAGGCCAAGGCTTGGCAAACCACACTCGGCACCATCAACTCTTTCCTCGGTAGTGAGTTCTTACTCTTTTTTGCACTGTGCTTTCTTGTTTTTGACTTTGTCATCTTTGTTTGCTAATATTCTCTTCTGTTTGCAGAGAATTTTCCCGAAGCGATTTTGTTCGCTATTCGGGCCATGAATAAGGTGAGAGCTGAGTCTGGTGCTCCAGCTGACAGCGAGGTGACCAACGATGAGCATCTCAAAGCACTGTGGGAGCGCGTTAGGACCCTCAAATCTTGCAGCGTGGACTTGCTCAAATCGGCTATTCATGTGTTTCGCATGCTCTGGCCGGATGAAGATGCCCCTGCACTCATCGAGCCACTTGCTGAAAGATTGCTTCATACTGAGGACAGGCTGGATCAGTGGCATGAGTCGGCCGGCCGAGCTGCAGCAGATAAGGCCCTCTCCTTCGTGCTTTCATGGTACGAGGACATCAATCTTGATGTTCTTGCTCGCATAAGGGGAGACGACAAGTGGTTGAATGATCATGAGTTGATCAAGAGACGCCAGGAGCGAGCCTACGCCATGATCGAGTACACCATGGTACACGCTTGGTGCGACGGGCCCAACTTCCTCGACCTCGGCGACCCGCTTGTCGAAGTTGCTGATGAAGAGGGTGATGACAACAAGGCCACCGAGTTAGATGATCCCGAAGACTCTCTACCGACGCCCCTGACTCGGCAGGCGCTCCAAGCGATGCTCCTACCTCCAAGGCTGCTCCTTTGAGTCATGCTGCTTCTTAGACTGAATAGGACAAGTACTTGAACTTTTGATGAGATCCCCAGTATGCCGGGTACAAATGTAATATACATTGCACCTATGTTTGGTTATGTGCCTTTTGATAAGGCTCTAAATATTTTGTTATGTTCTGAGTGTGAATCATCCAAGGGCAAGTCCCTGAGTCTCATTTTGTCGTTTCACCTTTCCTCGACTTTGGCTCCTCTCTACCTTTTTTGGCATTCGACATTAGAGTCTCAAAGTACTAAGGATATAGTTAGCAGGTATGAAACTTGGATCACTTGGCCGGGGATCATTCAATAAACAATACAATATGACCTGCAGTGGGTTAGGCAAAGACATAGGGCTGACTCACGTTTCTCCTTGTACTTATTCGGCGTTTGTGTTTACTCATCATGCATCTTTTCCTCTTGCTTGCCATGAAGCCGTGTTTTCGGACAACAGCATAGTCGAAGAGTTGATTCTTTCCGAGTAAACACTACTTGTTCCGAGATAAGCTTTGGGTGTCACGCCAGCCGACATAAAATAATTGAAATGGAAAACATAAGGGGCAGTTCCTGAGTCAGTTTTCGAGTCATACCATTTTATTATCAGCACATAGTCGGCACAAGTGTTCGACATATGAGAGTTCGAGTGATACATGCATTCCTTCTTCTAAGTATAGAAGGGACGAAGCAGTGCCACATTCCATGGCCTTTTGGTCTCATCTCCTGATATGTCCGCCTTGTTCTTTTGCGCTTCACGAGCATCTGAGATAATATGAATCATTGTGCAATGCTTTGCTTACAATGAACGGACCTTCCCATGGGGGTGATAATTTATGCATTCCCGATGTGCGCTGCACTAGCCTTAGCACCATATCCCCTTCTCGAAAAACACGAGGTTGAACTTTTTGGCTATGGTAGCGTCGGAGATTTTGCTGGTATATAGCGGATTTGGACAGTGCCAGTTCCCTTGCTTCTTCGAGTAAGTCAACTCCATCTTCTCGGGCCTCTTTTACTTTGGCTTCCGACTATTGCATTATCCTTGGCGAGTCATACTCTATGTCGGCAGGAAAAAATGCTTCTGCCCCATACACAAGGAAAAACGGCGTATAGCCTGTTGACCGATTCGGAGTTGTCCTTGGACTCCATAGCACTGAGGGCAGTTACTCTATCCAACAACCAGGTGATCTCTAGAGTGGTTCCATTAAGCGGGGTTTTATCCCTGATATAACTAAGCCATTAGCTCGTTCAACTTGTCCATTTGATTCAAGATGAGCGACTGATGCTACATCGAGTCTTATTCGGTTTTTTCCACAGAAACGAGCAAAAGCTCCTTCAGCAAAGTTTGTGCTATTATCTGTGATTACACAGTGTGGGTAACCATATCTTAGGATTATGTCCCTTAAGAATGTGACAGGTGTTTTACCATCCAATTTTTTATGGGTTTCACTTCTATCCATTTGGTAAACTTATCAATCATCACCAAAATATGAGTCATGCCTCCCCTTGCTGGTTTGAATGGTCCTACCATATCTAGGCACCATACTGCAAATGGCCAAGTGATTGGTATAGTTTTTAATTCAGACACTGGTAATGTGACTTGGATGCATAATGTTGGCAACCATTGCATTTTCCGACTAGCTCTTGTGCCTATGCCAATGAGCTTGGCCAATAAAATCCATGTCGGAACGCCTTGGCCACCAATGCTCTTGACGATGCATGGTGCCCACAATCCCCTTGATGAATATGCAACAAAATCGCCTGGCCTTTCTCTAAGCTGATGCAACGCTGTAGTACACTCGTCACACTTCTCTTGTACAATTCCTTGTTGATTATGGTGTATCCTTTTGCTCTTCTTTCTATTTGCCTTGCCAATATCTCATCATTCGGCAAAGTTCCATCTTTTAAGTAGTGAAATATTGGTTGTGCCCATGCTGGTATTAGCGGCTCCGGGTCTGCTTCACCATCAATTTCCATTGGGTCCGCCAACATATGTTCTGTCGACATGACCTGAGGAGTCCCCGAGTGTGATTTGGCAACCCCTGAAGTGAGCAGGTCAGTCCCCGGGAGAGTCGAACCTGCCCCTGAGTCAATGTCCATTGGTGCAACGTCTGACTCTTGTATTGCCGGAATAAATATCGACTCAAATTGTGGCGAGGGCTTGATTGATGGTTTTTTGAGATGTTCCAATGTTATTCCTAGTGGTATTGCCTGCCGAGATGAACCTAGCTTGGATAATATATCTGCTGCTTCATTCTCTGCTCTTGGGACGTGGTGGAATTCTCACCCGTCAAAGTATCGCGAAATTTGTTGCACATGGAAACGATATAATGCCATGTTTGCGTCCAGCGCATCCCAATTTCCAGACACTTGCTGAATCACCAAATCCGAATCGCCAAAACACATGATCCTTGTGATGCCAATCTCTTTGGCCACTTTGATGTCGTGGACAAGTGCTTCATACTCGGCAACGTTATTGGAAGAAGCAAAATGAATTTGTAGCACATACTTGAGCTGGTCCCTCTTAGGTGATGTGAGCACTATCCCGGCGCCCAGACCCATTTTCGTCTTGGACCCGTCAAAATGCATTTTCCAGTAATTCGGGTCTGGCAGTGGTGGTTCGTACCGCATTTCCATCCAATCTACGAAGAAGTCTGCAACAGCTTGAGATTTAATTGCATCTTGCATATCATATTGTGGAGTATATGGTGCTAGTTCTATGGCCCATTTTGTGACTCGGCCACTGGCATCTTTGCTCCCTAATATATCTGAGATGGGTGCCTCACATATTACCCGGATTGTGTGCTCTTGAAAATAATGTTTCAGCTTCTTCGCTGCCATATATACCCCATACGTCATTTTTTGATAATGAGGGTAATTCTGCTTTGATACAGAGAGTACTTCTCTCAAGTAATAAATTAGCCTTTGGACTGATTTGCCCTCCTCTTCGTGATCAACCGCTATTACTGCACTTACAACTCTATTGGTTGCGGCGACATAGAGCAATATTGGCTCTTCGGACAATGGTGATGCTAATATTGGTGTTGTTGCCAACATTTTCTTTAATTCATGGAAAGCGCTATCAGCTTGCTGTGTCCATGTGAATTTGTCTGATTTCTTCATCAGTTGATATAGTGGTAGGGCTTTTTCACCTAGCCGAATAATAAACCTACTCAACGAGGCCAGGCACCCAGTGAACTTTTGGACATTGTTGAGGGTCTTTGGTAATTCCATTCTTTTGATGGCCCTGATCTTTGTCGGGTTAGCCTCAATTCCTCGGCTGGATACGAGAAATCCGAGTAACTTGCCAGCCGGGACACCAAATGTGCATTTTTTCGGGTTAAGTTTCATGCGGAATCTTCTTAAGTTTGCGAATGTTTGACGCAGGTCCTCAATTAGAGTATGACTTTGCTAGGTTTTTATTACCACATCATCGACGTATACTTGAATATTTTTGTCCAATTGATCTTGCAAGCATTTTTGCATGTATCTTTGATATGGTGCACCTGCATTTCTTAGTCCGAACGGCATGGTGCGATAGCAATAAGCTCCGTACAGGGTGATAAAAGCTGTCTTTATTTGATCATTCAGATTTGATGGAATCCAGAATACGCGTCCACAAATGATAATAACTCACACCCAACAGTAGAATCTATGACTTGGTCAATCCATGGCAAGGGAAATGGATCTTTCGGACACGCCTTATTGAGGTTTGTGTAATCGATACACATGCGCCATACCATTGCCACGTTCGGGTCATCTTTTTTCTTTTCGACCAAGACTGGATTTGATAACCAATCCGGGTGCAGTACTTCCATGATGAATCCAGCAGCTAAGAGCCTGGCAATCTCGGCAGCTATTACTTTCCTCCTATCTTCGGCGAAGCGGCGGAGGGGTTGCTTCACCAGCTTGGCATCTGGCCTTACATGAAGAGAGTGCTTGGCCAGCTCCCTCGGAACTCCTTGCAAATCCTATGTTGACCATGCAAAGATATCCCGATTCTCACGGAGGAAGCTGGAGAGCTCGCTTTCCTAATTATCAGTGAGGCCAGCCCCAATGGTAATTGTACGCTCTGGGAAAGTCTCATCCACCTGTACCTTCTTAGTTTCTTTGGTAGCTTGAAATGACACATTGCCATGCAGGTTAGTGCGTACCGGCATGGAAATTTGTGCTGCTTTGGCCAATGCTGCCGCCTCCAAAATTTGATGCTTTTATTGTGCTATGACCAGTGACTCGGCCAGTGAAGATCCGACTGAGGCACAAGTAATGGACCTTTTGTAATCTCCTTCCACTGTAATCACTCCACATGCGCCTGGCAGCTTTATCTTCAAGTAAGCAATGTGAGGAGTAGCCATAAACTTTGCCATAGTCGGCCTGCCGAGTAAGGCATGATACGAGCTGACCAAATCAACCACCTCGAACTCTATAGCTTCAGTGCGACAATTCTCTCTGTTGCCGAACAAGACGTCGACCTAGATCTTGCCAATTGGCTCACTGGACAGTCCCGGCACGATACCGTGGAAAGTTGTCTTAGTCGGCTCCAGCATGTTCATGGTAATGCCTAACTTGAGCATGGTATCCTTGTACATGATGTTGATGCTACTGCCATCATCGATCAGTACCTTTGAAATTTTCACATTGATATCCGGGCCCATGAACGTTGGATCTAAGACTAGAGCATATCCTCCTGGGGTTGGCATGATCTTGGGGTGATCCTTTATGCTCCAAGTTATCTCTTGCTTAGACCAATGCATGTACTTGGGAATTGTCGACATTGTGGCATTCACCTCCATCATCTGTCGTTGCTGACTCTTTTTGTCATTCGGCTCTATGACGAAGACGACATAGCTCTAGTGATGTTCTCTGTACTCATTCCTAGTTCCATGGCCGACATGAGCGTCGTCACCTCTTAGATTATGCACCTGGTGCACAATTTCTCTTCTCTCTTGATTATGACACCTTGTCTGCCTATTTTCGTATATATTATCTGTTCCCACAGCCTGAGCATTTCCTCCTGTAAGTGGTGGAGGGGGAGGTGGTGGTAGCTACTTACTCGGCGAATCCACTCTATCTCCTTTCTGAAACCAAGTGCATTGCCTTGTTGTGTGATTTGCTGGCTTACTCGGACTAGCGTGTGAAATTTACATGGCTGGTCCAGCATCATCTCATAGATATACTTCTATCGGTCCTGATATTGCTTCCTTTGTTCATATGGCTTTTTGCCATCATTCTTTGGCACCCACTGTTGTTGTCCATTTGTCCTTTGACGTTGGCTACTTCTAGCATATGGATAATCCTGACTCATGGCCGCGACCTGAGTCAAACCATATCTGTAGTTTGGCCTTTCGTCTCATCTCTTGCTTCTGTATTCGGATCTTTCCTGGCGCCTTTGCGACCCGGCAACGTCATATATCTGAGTCTCAGTCATCCCATCTACCGACATGAGAAGCGGCTGAGTCGGATATCCTAACGCATACGAATCAGCAATTCTTATTGTTTCTGCCAAACTTGTGGGCATATCCCTCTGTAACCTTTGCCACAACACACTTCCATGTCTGCATCCTTAGGCAAACCACGTGATTGCCTGTGACTCGATTACCCCTTCGCAAGAGTTGCGCATTGTGCACCATCTTGTGAGGAATTCTCTATCTATCTCATTTGGCCTTTGCTTGCACATTTCTAGCTGTCGGGGGCGATTCAGCCTCTTGTAAGTGCTTGTGAAATTGCTCACAAAAGCGTCTTGAAAATCGATCCAGCTGTTAATGCTTCTAGGCGGCAAGTTGTTCAGCCATACCCGAGCTGGTCCTTCTAGCATTTGTGGTACATATCGTACTGCCCATCTCAAATTCCCCTGCATGATTTTCATAGCAGTTCCATAATCTATGAGCCAATCCTCTGGCTTTGTGCTTCCATCATATGTTTTTGTTCCTCTGGCCAGCTGGAAATTTGGTACAGGTGGATCCTTCATGATCCTTGGGCCAAAGCATGGTGGACCCTGCGGACCTTGCGACTCGATCAGTTCTGCCATCTTTATTCGGTCAAGCTTCGGCCTTGCATCATCCGGTTGAAGGTTCATGCCTCCGAGTCTAGCTCCCATCTGATATGCGTGATCCGGCAGTTCATATCCATCGTTTACCATCGCCGAGTAACCATCATTGTACCTGTTCGTGTTTGGGTCAGCAGGTTGTTGTGTTTCTTTTCCCGCGCTTTGATGTCTTCTTTCGGGTTGAGCTGGTGAGTTATTCGGCACTGGATTTCCTCCTCCTACCGAGTGAGATCCACGCCTAGGTTGAGGCGCAAAATCTTGCCCTCCATTGTCATTTCTTTGCCCTGCTTGCCTTTCTCGGCCCGCGTTTTCCTGGTTCTCATTTCCTTGGGCATTATTTCTTCTTGTTCCCTGTGCATGCGATGGGTTTCCCTGAGCCATTGTCGGGTCATAAGTGATCATCTGCTTGTTTCTCCCTGAATCCACACTTTTTTCTTTTCTCGGTCTTGGCGCTGCTCCAGGTGAGGATGCCGTGTGACCTGCTGGACGGGAGTCGCCGAGTGAACCAATTGTGACCTCCCTGATATACCCGGATTTGCTCTATAGTATGCTTCATTCAGCATGCTAGCTACCCCTTACTAGTTCATTGACTCGCTCTTGTTGTCTTTTCTTTGCTTCTCCCGTCAAGTGGGATAATTCTGCCATCACAGCTTCTACGGGTCGCAGGTTGGCTGCTTTTGTGTTGTATGTCGGCCGCATGGCTGTTTCATTGCTGTTCTCTGGCGTTATTTTTGATGTTGCATCCTCCAGCTCCTCATTGAGGTTTATTCCTCTTAATCTAGTTGCATCAAGCCGAGTCTTTGCGCCCTTGACTCGGTTTGCCGAGTTGAGCTCTCGGATTGTGATATCCACATCTTGCTGTAACTGTGCTAATTCCTTGGCTTTCTCCAGAACCTTTATTCTGGACTCCTCTAACTCAGCTTGCACACGTTTTGGGTCAGTTGCTTGCGCTACTAGCTCTGCCAACTTATCTATAGCATCTTGCAGCTCTTTTGCCCTTTTATTCCTAGCTATGTTTTCTAGCTTTTCCAGCGGTGCCTTTGCTGTTCTCGCGGCCTTTGGTGTCTCCTCATGATTTCCTTCCTCAACATTCTCATTCACTACTGGAGCTATCGGTGGAGCTGATGGGTTAGGAGATGTCATCATTACCTCCAAGGAGACGAGTTGGTGAAGCTTTCCAGCGACAGGAACCACTGGCGGATCCGGCGCCAGGACGACGCGCTCTGCATATGTGTGCTCCACGCGCACGACAACGTAGACCTGGTGCTCATCGAACTTGATGAAGCGACCGCCCCTAGGGAACGACTTGGTCCCGAAGCACCCCGCGTTGTCGCTGACGAAGTTGAGTGCTCCAAACCTCTGGATGAGGCTGGAGTAGACACACTCGCCGGTCTTGGCGATGATGTTGCCCGTCCGGATGAAGACTCCATCAAGCACCTGCTTCTGCCCCACGGTGGGCGCCAACTTTCGTGGTGGTGTCACGAAAGATGCCATGGGTAGGCTTAAGTTGGGGGCCGAATGGGTGCTTGTGGTCACCGGGGAGGGAGTGCACGGTCTAGCCATGCACGAAGAACAAAATGAACTCTCCACACTTGGGGATTTGATTGATACTTGGGAATTACAAGTGCTCCTAGAGTTGTATCAACTTGTGTTCAGGGCACTAGTTCCCTACTTGGTCCAACTCTGTTCTACTTCAGCTATGCCCTCCCTTATATAGGCATCACTAGCTAGCTTATACCCCTTTGGGTTCTAGGGTTTACTATTTGGATCTCGGTCCCTACAATGTGGGCCGGGTCATGGGCTTGCCCTAAGTCCAATGGCCCAATCCATAAAGCTTGACAGCTAACGGTCTTCTCGCGCGTCGCTTCCTATTCCTTTTGGCGTCACACGGTAACTTTGTACGTCAGCCCTTGCTTTGGGCGTCGCCCGGCTCCTTTCATGTAACCCGGTGTCACCCTTCTCTTTTGACCATGCTTTACCATGGTCCCTCCTAAATCTTACTCAGAAAGGTGCCACGCATCCTATATGACTTGGCCCTTCCTCGGGAGACTCGGCCCGTTGGTTCCTGCAAGAATAACAACTTTGTCTTATACGGGCCGACACAGTTCATATGTCGGCCACACACGATTCTCTTTCCTGGCCGTACTTACTCGACCTGGTTCTTTCTTTACTCAGAGCTAGCCAAGATGGGCTATGTTTCACCCATTGTGACCCTACCGGGGGTTGTCCCCCCGGGGGTTGCTATTCTACAAACCTCTACACTTGGAAGCCCAACAACTGTCTACAAGAATAGAAGTGCGTAGACATCACTCACAAGATCTATACATGGAAGCACAAGGAGGAGATACAACCATCTAGCTACTACATGGACCTGTAGTCCAAGGTGGAACTACTCACGTTTAATACCAGAGAAGAAGGCCTCCGGGATGATTTCCCCTCCGGCAGGGTGCCGGGAAGCACTTCAGATCCCCCCGATCTAGGGACGACAGTGGCGGCGGCTGATACATTGGAAACATATCTATAATTTTTTATGCTCCATGCTTGTTTAGTATCTACTTTGCTTTACTTGTCCACACTTTGAGGTGCATTTTACATGTTTTCTAGTACTAACCTACTAACAAGTTGCAATAGTGCCAGATGCCTGTTTTCTGCTGTTTTTGGTTTCAGAAAAGTTAGTAAAGAAATATTCTCGGTATTGGATGGGACAAACGTTAAAGTCAATAACTTTCCGTGGGGAACAAGAAGTCCAGAGGGGAGCCAGGGAGGCGAGCCATAGGGTCCACACCCCCAGGCACGGCCACAGGTGCGCCCACGCCTGGCTAGGGTGTGGGGCCCCTGGCCACCGCCTCGGCCTCCCCCTTCGCCTATAAGAAGCCCCCGATGCAGAAATCCTAAGCACCCGATCAAATCTCCACGAAATCGTCTGTAGCCTCCGCCACCATCGTCCCTAGATCGAGGGGGATCTGAAGTTCTTCCCGGCACCCTGCCAGAGGGGAGATCATCCCGGAATCTCTCCGGTATGATGCGTGAGTAGTTCTACCTTGGACTATGGGTCCATGTAGTAGCTATATGGTTGTATCTCCTCCTTTGTGCTTTCATGTATAGATCTTGTGAGCTCCGTTCATGATCAAGATCTAATCTATTTGTAATCATGCATGTTGTGTTTGCAGGGATCCGATGGATATTGAGATTATTATGTTGGTTTGATTAATGCTTTTGTCTTTATGATTCTATCATGTCGGTGTTGTTTGTGATCTTGCATGCTCTCTGTTGTTAGTAGCTATCTTGGCCAAGTAGTTGCTAGTGACTCTAAGAGGGGGTATTTATGATTGATAGTGGGTTCATACCTCTAGTTTCCAAGGGAAGTAACAGAAATCTCTTCGGTTGTAGATGTGTTGTTTCCACTAGGGAGAAAACAACGGTCTCTTGTTCATGGAACATGTGGACTATTTACCTTACACACTTTGCTTAAAGCAGTTGTCTGTTGCTTGCAACTTAATACTGGAGGGGGTTCGGATGATAACCTGAAGGTGGACTTCTAGTCATAGATGCAGTTGGATGGCGGTCTATGTATCTTGTTGTATTGCCCAATCGAATCTCAATGGATCTTTTTGACTAGTAATTGCATCGTTATGCCTTGCTTAGTTCCTGTCAATTGCCCTGCTGTAATTTTTTTACCCTTCATGCCATGTTGTTTATCTAAGGAGAGCACCTCTAGTGAACTATGGACCCCGGTCCAATCTTTACCATTGATACATCTTCCACTGTTACTTGTTTACTTGCTGCAAACCATTACCTTCCACATCATATGTTTAATCCTTTGTTACAGCAATCGGTGAGATTGACAACCTCACTGTTAGTTGGGGCAAAGTCTTGAGTTTGTGTTGTGCAGGTCTCCACGTTGCTTGCAACACCTGTGTGACATTTCCTTCCTCCTATTGGTTCGATAACCTCGGTTTCTTACCGAGGGAAAACTTGTTGTTGTACTGCTTCACACCCTACTCTTGGGGTTCCCAACTGGCTCACATAAGTTGTGCAAGCCATCAAGCTTTTTTGGCACCGTTCGGGGAGGCTAAGGACGTCTTCACTAGGGGAGTCCTTCACTTCCTTTCTATTTACTTTGTTTTTTGGTTGCTTTGTTTCTTTTGTTTGGTTTTGTTTGCCTCTTTCCAAAAAAAAAAATAGTCTAGTTTGGTTTGCTTGCTTTATTCAAAAACACAAAACAATTAGTTCCTGCTCTAGCTGCTGCTGTGCTTGCCCACCTTTGCCAAAATGAACTCTGCTGAGAACACCAAGTTGTGTGACTTCACTAGCACCAACAACAATGATTTCCTTAGCACGCCTATTGCTCCACCTGCTCCTGATGCTACCTTTTATGAAATTAAGCCTGCTTTGTTGAATCTTGTGATGAGAGAGCAATTTTCTGGTGCTGTTCTGATGATCCTGCTTCCCATCTTAATAGCTTTGTTGAACTTTGTGAGATGCAAAAATATAAGGATGTAGATGGAGATATTATTAAGCTCAAGCTTTTTCCTTTCTCCTTGAGGGGAAAAGCTAAAGAATGGTTGCTTTCTTTGCCTAAAAATAGTATTGATTCTTGGACTAAGTGCAAAGATGCTTTTATTGGAAAGTACTATCCTCCTGCTAAGATTATATCTATGAGAAGTGATATTATGAAATTTAAACAACTTGATAGTGAACATGTTGCTCCAGATTGGGAAAGAATGAAATCTTTGGTTAAAAATTGCCCTACTCATGGACTCACTGCTTGGATGATTATCCAGACTTTTTATGCAGGTTTGAACTTATCCTCAAGAAATCTGTTGGATTCAGCTGCTGGAGGTACCTTTATGGGCCTCACTTTGGGTGCTGCAACAAGTCTCCTTGACAATATGATGGTTAACAACTCTGAATGGCATGTTGAGAGAGCTCCACATGGTAAGAAGGTAAATTTTGTTGAGGAAACTTCCTCTTTGAGTGAAAAGATTGATGTTATTATGGCTATGCTTGTTAATGGGAAAGCTCCTTTAGATCATAATAGTGTTCCCTTAGCCTTTTTGGTTGCTCAAGAAGAGCAAGTTGATGTGAACTTCATTAGAAACAACAATTTCAACAATAATGCCTATAGGAACAATTTTGGTAGCAACAACAATTATAGGGCTTATCCTCCTAATAATGGCAATTCATATGGAAACTCTTACAATAATGCTAGAAGTGCCCCCTCTGAACTTGAAGTCATGCTCAAAGAATTTATTAGTAAACAAACCACTTTCAATAAGACTATAGAGGAAAAGCTTTTAACTGTTGAGAAAAATATATCCTCTTTGTCTGAAGCTTAGTCCTCCTTGATTAATAAAATGGCTTCTAAACCTGAAGCCATGGAAAATACTTTTTCTACTACTCATGCCATACAAGTTATGATTGATGAAAATGTTAGGCTGTTATCTCAACTTCATGCTAAGTGGGAAAGGAAGCTGAAATTGATAGAAACAATAGTGTGTGCACCATCACCACTAAACCACAAGTAGTCCCTATTCCTCCTACTACTAGGCCTAAGCCTATTGAGAATACTACTAGTGATGCCAAGTTTGACTTTCATATTGATGGTTGCAATATTTCTGAAGTGATTATGTTCTTACAAAAGCTTGCTAGAAGTCCTGCTGCTAGTGATATGCATGTTGCCTTTACCAAACACATTACATATGCTCTTGTTAAGATTAAGGAAGAGAAGCTAAAACACAAAGCTTCTATTCCTAGGAAAGTAGAAGATAGTTCGGAACCCATTATTAATATGCAAGTGAATGACTTTGACCTCAAAGCCTCGTATGATCTTGGTTCTAGTGTCTCTATTATGCCTAGGAAGATTTATGAAATGCTTGATTTGCCACCATTATAAGATTGTTATTTGGATGTCCCACTCAATGATAATGCTAAGAAGAAACTCATGGGGAGTATTAATGATGTTATCATTATGGTTAACAATGCTTATGTCCCTATTGATTTCTATGTTTTGGATGTTGAATACAATGCTTCTTGTCCTATTACTTTGGGAAGACCTTTTCTTAGAACAGTTGGTGCCATCATTGATATGAAAGAAGGCACCATTAAATATCATTTTCCATCCAAGAAAGGTATTGAACACTTCCCAATGAGAAGAGATAAGTTGATCTTTGCTCCCCCTTTGAAAGCAAGGTTTGATGTTAATGCTTCCTTATTTGAAAATACTTGATTCTTCTTGCTTCTTGTGCCTAACTTAAAGGCGTTAAAGAAAAGTACTTGTTGGGAGATAACCCAAGAGTTTCCTTGAGTCTTGGAAGTTAGTACTTCAGTAATGACCTCTCCTTATCCTTTTTGTTTGCTTTTTGTGCCAAGAATGACCTCTAATGAGAGGGAAGTAAGATTTGGGGAGTTGTTGTCCCAAAACAGATTTATGTCCTCCACCAAAAATAATCGTGAGGAGACTCTGTAACTCATATTGAGCTCAAAATTTACGAATAAATCCCCTAGTATGTTAGATAAATTTCATTAGTTCAACACTTTTTTATTTAAACAACAGAAGATGTTCGAAAAAATCGATTTCTACCTGCTGGTCTGTTTTGACAGATTTCTGCCATTATTTGCATTTGCTTCTTGCTGATTCATTTTTGAGTTATCTTTAGTTGAATTGAGCTTTTTGAAGGAGATACTACAGTAGCTTGTGTTTTTAGTGAAAAGCATTGCTATTCCAAAGCTTTGCCAGAGGTCTAATATCTTTTGAATAAACTAATATTGCTAATGAAGATTGTGTGAAGTTTTGTATGAAGGAAAAATTTCAGGTGTAGAGAGAGAATGATGCAATGAGATGAAGAATGGACAAAAGCTCAATCTTGGGGATTCCACCATGGTGTCACCCCAAGAAATATCCAAGAGGTACAAGCGTCAAAGCTTGGGGATGCCCAAGGAATCCCCTTCTTCATCAATAAAAAGCTCAGGTATGTCTAGACACTTCATTTTTATTGTTTCATGCATAGTTGTGTTGTTCTTGGAGCGTCTTAGTTTTTGTTTTTTTTGCTTAGGTTGTTTAGTTTGCTTGAATACAGTAGTTTGGACCCCCGTTCTCACTATGTTGTTTTGCAAATAAGTTGCTTGGTGTTTGAAAGGAGTAGTAAGTTCTTGCTTGCAAGGGCAAGAGGAGCTTGCTGATGGCGCCTGGTTGACGAGGGAGCTTCTTTCTTTATTCCTCGGCAACGGTGCCAGAAAGTCTTGATGATGCTCGACGTGGCACTTCGTTCGTAACCCCAAGCGCAGGGTGTGTGAAGAGCAAGCAGCAAGTTTTCCCTCAGTTGAGATTGAGGTTATCAAACGAGAAGGAGGAAAGAAACGTCACACAGGTGTTGCAAACAACGTGGAGACCTGCACAACACAAACACAGTACTTTGCCCCCAATGAATCAGTGGTTGTCAAGCTCACTTGTTTGCTGTAACAAAGGATTAAACCTATGGTGTGGAAGGTAATAGTTTGCAGCAAGTAAACAAGTAACAGTGGAAGATGTATCAATGGTAAAGATTGGACCAGGGTCCATAGTTCACAAGAGGTGCTCTCCTTAAATAAACAACATGGCATGAAGGGTAAAAAAATTACAGCGGGGCAATTGACAGGAACTGAGCAAGGCATAACAATGCAATTACTAGCCAGAAAGATCCTATGAGGTTGATTGGGAAATACAACAATATACATAGACCATCATCCAACTACATCTATGACTAGAAGTCTACCTTCAGGTTATCATCCGAACCCCCTCCAGTATTAAGTTGCAAGCAACAGACAACTGCTTTAAGCAAAGTGTGTAAGGTAAACAGTCCACATGTTCCATGAACAAGAGACCGTTGTTTTCTCCCTAGTAGCAACAGCACATCTACAACCGAAGAGATTATTGTCACTTCCCTTGGAAACAAGATGCATGAACCCACCATCGAGCATAAATACTCCCTCTTGGAGTCACTAGCAACTACTTGGCCAAGATAACCACTAGCAACGGAGAGCATGCAAGATCACAAACAACATAGACATGATAGAATCATAAAGATAAAACCATTAATCAAACCAACATAATAATCTCAATATCCATCGGATCCCCGCAAACACAACATGCATGATTACAAATAGATTAGATCTTGATCATGAACGGAGCTCACAAGATCTATACATGAAATCACAAAGGAGGAGATACAACCATCTAGCTACTACATGGACCCATAGTCCAAGGTGGAACTATTCACGAATCATACTGGAGAGAAGGCCTCCGGGATGATCTCCCCTCCGGCAGGGTGCCGGGAAGAACTTCATATCCCCCCCCCCCGATCTAAGGACGATGGTGGCGGCGGCTACAAACGGTTTTGTGGATTTCTGATCGGGTACTCAGGGTTTCTATATCGAGGGCTTCTTATAGGCGAAGGGGCGAGACCGGGAGGCGGCTAGGGTGCCCAAACCCTAGCTAGGCACGGGGCTGGGCCCACCCGCGCCTAGGGTGGGTCTGGCCCCCCTGGCTGGCCTTCCGGGCTCCCCTCTAGACTTCTTGTTCCCCACGGAAAGTTATTGACTTTGACGTTTGTCCCATCCAATTCCGAGAATATTTCTTTACTAACTTTTCTGAAACCAAAAACAACAGAAAATAGGCATCTGGGACTGTTGCAACTTGTTAATAGGTTAGTACCAGAAAACATGTAAAAAGAACCTCAAAGTGTGGACAAGTAAAGCAAAGTAGATACTAAACAAGCATGGAGCATCAAAAAATATAGATACATTTCCAACGTATCAGCATCCCCAAGCTTAAATCCTTCTCGTCCTCGAGTAGGTAAGTGATAAAAAATAATTTTTGAGGTGACATGCACCCTCACAATAAAGATCCAACCATTTGCAAGCATTGAAAGATGGAGTTCTAGCAATAGGACATAGTAATTATGCATGCAACATGGCAAGCTACAAACAAAGATCATGAATAATATGCATTGAAAAATGTTTGTTTGTTTTACATGCAGAAAACATAGCATAGTGGCAATCAGCTTGTCCCTCATAGAGTAGCAATATAATGCATAGGACACCTGCAAAGTTCATAAGGGTGACTAGAAACAAATAGCACAAGAGCAAGTAATAACACAATATGCATCAATTAATAAGCTTTGGA
This sequence comes from Avena sativa, assembly GCA_916181665.1. Taxonomy (NCBI): domain Eukaryota; kingdom Viridiplantae; phylum Streptophyta; class Magnoliopsida; order Poales; family Poaceae; genus Avena; species Avena sativa. The sequence goes on from OV702297.1 coordinate 20,978,811, forward strand.
ACATTGCACACAGAATGAAAACTATGCTCTCTTAATGGTGCCTAAAGGTAGAAGGTGGAGACTCAAATAATGGTGGAAGAAAGACCTTTTTGTAAAGGATACATGGATTACAAGTTTCAAAAAGAGCTTCCAAAAATTATGGTACTAGTTAGCTTTCAGCCCTCATTGCCCCTATCATAAGCATCTTGAAGTGGTTAAGGTTAAAGTGGCAAAGCTGGAGTATATGCTTGACGAAGTATAAGTTAGCAATCTCCTGCCCCTTGAATACGAGGGCCACACCTCATGCATACTCAACTTTGGGTCTAGGTAAGTTCTTGTCACTGTAAGTATTTGCATATCATTGAGAACCGCCAACGGGGTACCCCTTACACATGGCACAGGAGCTTTCCCATAACCAAAATGACAAGGCAAGCAGACAATGAGCATCTCAGCAATCTTTTTATTTACCATATGCATAGCTTTTTATTGAGGATGCTTCATAGATAGCTCATTATGGTGATGCTGCAAGTTTCCACCATGATTAGGCATGGCTTAGGCTAGCAGCCCAGGCGTTTCTCTAACACAGGATACAAACTCCATGGACTTACAAGTTCCCTCTTTATTTCACGCCGGTGACATCCATAGACAAAAGAACATGATATCAACTGAGTACAACAAGGTACAAGTGCAATGTTGAAAACGTTCCCCGTGACAACACGGTTCTGTTAATTCCAACTTATAAGTGCAATAATATACAACAAAGTTGTCACAATGGTTCAAGTTTATTAGGGGCAAAGAATAAAGTGTGTCGTCAAGTTCGTGAGGTCTTTAATCACTAAGTTTTCACATAACAAAATAGTTTTTTAATTGGAAGATAGATGAAAACAAGAATATACTTGGAATGGTGTAACACACCATGCATAGGAGTTTATAGTGTACACTTTGGAAAACTTGGTTTCTTGGGAGTTGGAAGCATGAGTAGAACTTACTCATACAAGTGGAGGCTAGCAAAAGACTGGGAGCAACCAACTAAGAGAGCAATAATGGCCAAAATCATGCAATGCAACAAAGCAAACTAATCAAAGCAAAGAGTGGTACTACAAGTCAAGGACTAAATGATCATAGAGGCTAATGGTGACTTGTCATAGTCATAACATGGTGTGAGCATGTGCCAAGTCAACCCAAGCAAAACATCAAAGGAGAATACCACAATACTATGTTTTTGCATGCTAAAACAACGCATAATTTCTTCAAGGCACACTAAGCAATCCCAATTGTTTGGAACAAAACATGCTGCAGCAATAATCACTAAGCATAATGCTAAAACAACACCTAGCATGTCATGCTAAAGTCTAAGTCACAGTCAATGCAAGCTCCTCTTGCACTTCAAGCAAGAACTTACTACTCCTTTCCAAACACCAAGCAAACTTATTTGCAAAACAACACAGCGAGAACAGGGGTCCAAACTACTAAAACAAACTAAGCAAAGCAAACTAAAACTAAGACGCTCCAAGAACAACACAACTGTGGATGAAACAATAAAAACAAAGAGTCTAGATAGACCTGAGCTTTTTATTGATAAAGAAGGGGGATGCCTTGGGAATACCCAAGCTTTGACGCTTGTACTTCTTGGATATTTATTTGGGTGACACCATGGTGGCATCCCCAAGCTTGAGCTTTTGTCCATCCTTCATCTCATTGCATCATTCTCTCTCTACACCTGAAATTTTTCCTTTATACAAAACTTCACACAATCTTCATTAGCAACATTAGCTTATTCAAAAGATATTAGACCACTGGCAAAGCTTTGGAACAACAAGGCTTTTCACTAAAAACACAAGCTACTATAGTAACTCCTTCAAAGAAACTCAATTTACCTGAAGAGAGCTCAAAAAGGAATCAATAAGAAGCAAATGCAAATAATGGGAGAAATCTGTCAAAACAGACCAGCGGGTAGAAACGAATTTTTTGGAACATCTTATGTTTCTCAAATCAAAAAATGTTGAACTATCGAAAGTTAGCCAACATACTGGGGGATTTATTCATAAATTTTAAGCTCAATCCGAGTTACAGAGCCTCTTCAGGATTTTTTTTGGTGGAGGACAGAAATCTGTTTCGGGACAGCAACTCCCCAAATCATACTTTCCTCTCATTAGAGGTCATTCTTGGCACAAAAAGCAAACAAAAAGGACAAGGAGAGGTCATTACAGATGTAATAACTTCTAAGACTCAAGGAAACTCTTGGGTTATCTCCAAACAAGTACTTTTCTTTAACGTCTTTAAGTTAGGCACAAGAAGGAAGAAGAATCAAGTATTTTCAAATGAGGAAGCATTAACACCCATATTTGCAAATTATTCAACTATGAAAGGTATCTCATCCAAATGGGTTTTGGAGGATCCTTTCTCATCTCTCTTTGGTCTACTACCTTTATCAAAAAGATTTTCAGGGGCAATCCAATCGAAGTTATTTTCAAAGGCTTCATGCATTCCAACAAGCTTATAGGGTATGGTTATATTGAATTCCTTTCTAGGCTTAGTTTTATCAGAAATACCCACAACATCTACACTTGAACCTAGCATATTGAAACGTTCAAAAACCTTTTTTGCCTCCCTAGCAACATCATGGAATTCTTTTGATAAAGTTTCAAGGATGAATTCCCTTTTTTCAACATTATTCTCTTCTTTTAGTTTTAGGAATAAGAATTGTATGAAGGGATTAAGGCTAACAAACCTAGCCGCCAACATATGAACTAAAGAAGCTGCAGCAATCTCATAATTAGAAGCAAGTTTAGTTATAGATTTATCCTCAATATCCTCATGCTTGCTAACATAATTAAAGAATTCTTCAATATTATCTTTCCCAATTATGGAGCCACTACCTATTGCAAGATTTTTCAGAGAAAACTGGGGGAACAACATGGTGAGCTAGAGCAAGGACTAATTTTTTGTGTTTTTGAATAAGTCAAGCAAACCAAGCTAGACTAAATTTTTGGGTTTTTTGAAAAGAGGCAAACAAAACCAAGCAAAAGAAACAAAGCAAACTAAAAACAAAGTAAAGATAAAGGAAGTGAAAGACTCCCCTTGTGAAGACGTCCTTAGCCTCCCCGGCAACGGCGCCAGGAAACTTGTTGATGGTGCCTGGTTGACGAGGGAGCTTCTTTCTTTATTCCCCGGCAACGGCGCCAGAAAGTTTTGATGATGCTCGACGTGGCACTTCGTTGGTAACCCCAAGTGCAGGGTGTGTGAAGAGCAAGCAACAAGTTTTCTCTCAGTTGAGACCGAGTTTATCGAACCAGAAGGAGGAAGGAAACGTCACACAGGTGTTGCAAACAACGTGGAGACCTGCACAACACAAACTCAATACTTTGCCCCAACGAATCAGTGAGGTTGTCAAGCTCACCGGTTTGCTGTAACAAAGGATTAAACATATGGTGTGGAAGGTAATAGTTTGCAGCAAGTAAACAATTAACAGTGGAAGATGTATCAATGGTAAAGATTGGACCAGGGTCCATAGTTCACTAGAGGTTCTCCTTAAATAAACAACATGGCATGAAGGGTAAACAAATTACTGCGGGGCAATTGATAGGAACTGAGCAAGGCATAACAATGCAATTACTAGCCAGAAAGATCCTATGAGGTTGATTGGGAAATACAACAATATACATAGACCATCATCCAACTACATCTATGACTAGAAGTCTACCTTCAGGTTATCATCCGAACCCCCTCCAGTATTAAGTTGCAAGCAACAGACAACTGCTTTAAGCAAAGTGTGTAAGGTAAACAGTCCACATGTTCCATGAACAAGAGACCGTTGTTTTCTCCCTAGTAGCAACAGCACATCTAAAACCGAAGAGATTATTGTCACTTCCCTTGGAAACAAGATGCATGAACCCACCATCGAGCATAAATACTCCCTCTTGGAGTCACTAGCAACTACTTGGCCAAGATAACCACTAGCAACGGAGAGCATGCAAGATCACAAACAACATAGACATGATAGAATCATAAAGATAAAACCATTAATCAAACCAACATAATAATCTCCATATCCATCGGATCCCCACAAACACAACATGCATGATTGCAAATAGATTATATCTTGATCATGAATGGACCTCATAAGATCTATACATGAAATCACAAAGGAGGAGATACAACCATCTAGCTACTACATGGACCCATAGTCCAAGGTGGAACTAGTAACGAATCATACCAGAGAGAAGGCCTCCGGGATGATCTCCCCTCCGGCAGGGTGCCGGGAAGAACTTCAGATCCCCCCGATCTAGGGACGATGGTGGCAGCGGCTATAGATGGTATCGTGGACTGATCGGGTACTCAGGGTTTCTATATGGGGGGCTTCTTATAGGCGAAGGGGCGAGACCGGGAGGTGGCCAGGGTGCCCAAACCCAAGCCAGGCGCGGGGATGGGCCCACCCGCGCCTAGGGTGGGTCTGGCCCCCCTGGCTGGCCTTCCGGGCTCCCCTCTAGACTTCTTGTTCCCTACGGAAAGTTATTGACTTTGTCCTTCGTCCCGTCCAATTCCGAGAATATTTCTTTACTAACTTTTCTGAAACCAAAAATAGCAGAAAACAGGCAGCTGGCACTGTTGCAACTTGTTAATAGGTTAGTACCAGAAAACATGTAAAAAGCACCTCAAAGTGTGGACAAGTAAAGCAAAGTAGATACTAAACAAGCATGGAGCATCAAAAATTATAGATACGTTTCCAATGTATCACTTGCATTGAATGTGACTTTGACTTTAGCATGACATGTTAGGTGTTGTTTTAGCATTATGCTTAGTGATTATTGTTGTAGCATGTCTTGTTCCAAACAATTGGGATTGCTTAGTGTGTGTTGAAGAAATTATGCGTTGTTTTACATTATTCTCCTTTGATGCTTTGCTTGGGTTGACTTGGCACATGCTTACACCATGTTATGACTATGACAAGTCACCATTAGCCTCTATGATCATTTAGTCCTTGACTTGTAGTACCACTCTTTGGTTTGATTAGTATGCTTTGTTGCACTTGATGATTATGGCCATTATGCTCTCTTATTTGGTTGCTCCCAGTATTTTGCTAGCCTCCACTTGTATGAGTAAGTTCTACTCATGCCTTCAACTCCCAAAAACCAAGTTATTCCAAAGTGTCCACTATAAACTCATATGGATGGTGTGTTACACCATTCCAAGTATATTCTTGTTTTCAACTATCTTCCAATTAAAAACTATTTTTATGTGAAAACTTAGTGATTAAAGCCCCCACGAACTTGATGGCACACTTTATATTCTTTGCCCCTAATAAACTTGAACCATTGTGACAACTTTGTTGTATATGCTTGCACTTATACGTTGGAATTAGTAGAACCATGCTGACATGGGGAACGTTTTCAACATTGCACTTGTACTTTGTACTCAGTTGATATCATGTTCTTTTGTCTATGGATGTCACTGGTGTGAAATAAAGAGGGAACTTGTAAGTCCATGGAGTTTGTATCCTGTGTTTGAGAAATTCCTAGGCCGCTAGCCTAAGCCATGCCTAATCATGGTGGAAACTTGCAGCATCACCATAGTGAGTTATCTATGAAGCATCCTCAATAAAAATCTATGCATATGGTAAATAAAAAGATTGTTGAGATGCTCATTGTCTGCTTGCCTTGTCATTTTGGTTATGGGAAAGCTCATGTACCATGTGCAAGGGGTACCCCATTGGCGGTTCTCAATGATATGCAAATACTTACAATGACAAGCACTTGCCTGGACCCAAAGTTGAGTATGCATGAGGTGTGTCCCTCGTATTCAAGGGACTTGAGATTGCCAACTTATACTTCATCAAGCATATACTCCACCTTTGCCACTTTAACCTTAACAACTTCAAGATGCTTATGATAGGGGCAATGAGGGCTGAAAGCTAACAAGTACCATAATTTTTGGAAGCTCTTTTTGAAACTTGTAATCCCTGCTTCCTTTACAAAAAGGCCTTTCTTCCACCATTATTTGAGTCTCCACCTTCTACCTTTAGGCACCATTAAGAGAGCATAGTTGTCATTCTGTGTGCAGTGTTCCAAAGCTTATTAATTGATGCATATTGTGTTATTACTTGTTCTTGTGATACTTGTTTCTAGTCACCCTTGTGAACTTTGAAGGTGTCCTTTGCATCTATATTGCTACTCTATGAGGGAGAAGCTGATTGCCACTATGCTATGTTTTCTGTATGTGAAACAAACAAACGTTTTTGAATGCATGTTATTCATGATCTTTGTTTGTAGCTTGTCCTGCTGCATGCATAGTTACTATGTCCTATTTTTAGAACTCCAACTTTCATGCACATGTTTAGAGTTCTTTGATCCCATCTTTCAATGCTTGCAAATGGTTGGATCTTTATTGTGAGGGTGCATGTCACCTCAAAAATTATTCTTTTTCTCACTTACCTATTCGAGGACGAGCAGGAGTTAAGCTTGGGGATGTTGATACGTTGGAAACGTATCTATAATTTTTGATGCCCCATGCTTGTTTAGTATCTACTTTGCTTTACTTGTCCACACTTTGAGGTGCTTTTTACATGTTTTCTGGTACTAACCTACTAACAAGTTACAACAGTGCTAGATGCCTGTTTTCTGCTGTTTTTGGTTTCAGAAAAGTTAGTAAAAAAATATTCTCGGAATTGGACGGGACAAACGTCAAAGTTTATAACTTTCCGTGGGGAACAAGAAGTCCAGAGGGGAGCCGGGGAGGCGATCCAGAGGGGCCACACCCCCCCAGGCGCGGCCACAGATGGGCTCGTGCCTGGCTAGGATGTGGGGCTCCTGTCCACCGCCTCGGCCTCCCCCTTCGCCTATAAGAAGCCCCCGATGCAGAAACCCTAAGCACCCGATCAAATCTCCATGAAACCGTCTGTATCCTCCGCTACCATCGTCCCTAGATCGGGGGGATCTGTAGTTCTTCCCGGCACCCTGCCGAAGGGGAGATCATCCTGGGGGCCTTCTCTTCGGTGTGATGCGTGAGTAGTTCCACCTTGGACTATGTGTCCATGTAGTAGCTAAATGGTTGTATCTCCTCCTTTGTGATTTCATGTATAGATCTTGTGATCTCCGTTCATGATCAAGATCTAATATATTTGTAATCATGCATGTTGTGTTTGTGGGGATCCGATGGATATTGATATTATTATGTTGGTTTGATTAATGGTTTTGTCTTTATGATTATATCATGTCTGTGTTGTTTGTGATCTTGCATGCTCTCTGTTGTTAGTAGCTATCTTGGCCAAGTAGTTGCTAGTGACTCCAATAGGGGGTATTTATGCTCGATAGTGGGTCCATGCCTCTAGTTTCCAAGGGAAGTGACATAAATCTCTTCGGTTGTAGATGTGTTGTTACCACTAGGGAGAAAACAACGATCTCTTGTTCGTGGAACATGTGGACTGTTTACCTTACACACTTTGCTTAAAGCAGTTGTCTGTTGCTTGCAACTTAATACTGGAGGGGGTTCGGATGATAACCTGAAGGTGGACTTCTAGTCATAGATGCAGTTGGATGGCGGTCTATGTATCTTGTTGTATTGCCCAATCGAATCTCATAGGATCTTTCTGACTAGTAATTGCATTGTTATGCCTTGCTCAGTTCCTGTCAATTGCCTTGTTGTAATTTGTTTACCCTTCATACCATGTTGTTTATCTAAGGAGAGCACCTCTAGTGAACTATGGACCCCGGTCCAATCTTTGCCATTGATACATCTTCCATTGTTACTTGTTTACTTGCTACAAACCATTACCTTTCACACCATACGTTTAATCCTTTGTTACAGCAACCAGTGAGATTGACAACCTCACTGTTAGTTGGGACAAAGTCTTGAGTTTGTGTTGTGCAGGTCTCCGCGTTGCTTGCAACACCTGTACGACGTTTCCTTCCTCCTACTGGTTCGATAACCTCGGTTTCTTACTGAGGGAAAACTTGCTGCTGTACTGCTTCACATAAGCTGTGCAAGCCATCAGCGGCTACAGAAGGTTTCGTGGAGTTTTGATTGGGTACCTAGGGTTTCTGCATCGGGGGCTTCTTATAGGCGAAGAGGCGAGGCTGGGAGGCGGCCAGAGGGCCCACACCCTGCCCAAGCATTGGGCAGGGTGTGGGCCTACCCGCACCTAGGGGGTGTGGCGACCCTGGATCGCCTCTTCGTCTCTCCTCTGGACTTCGTGTCGCCCACGGTAAAATATTGAATTTGGCTTTTGTCCCGGCCAATTCCGAAAATATTGATTTTCTGCCTTTCTGGAACAAAAAACAGAAGAAAACAGGCAACTGGCATTGTGGCAACTTGTTAATAGGTTAGTTCCAGAAAAGATATAAAAACACCTCAAAGTGTAGACAAAGCAAAGCAAATTAGATACTAAACAAGCATGGAGCATCAAAAATTATAGATACGTTTCCGACGTATCAAGCATCCCCAAGCTTAACTCCTGCTCATCCTCGAGTAGGTAAGTGATAAAAAGAATAATTTTTTAGGTGACATGCATCGTCAAAACCAAGATCAAACCATTTGAAAGCATTGAAAGCTGGGATGAAAGAACTCTAAACATGTACATGAAAGATGGAGTTCTAACAATAAGACATAGTAACTATGCATGCAACATGAAAGGCTACAAACAAATATCATGAATAACATGCATTAAAAACGTTCGTTTGTTTCACATACAAAAAACATGGCATAGTGGCAATGTGAACACCCGGATTTTAAATCCCAGATGCCTATTATGCCATACATCGCAATCCTAGGATTACTATTTTTGCGAGACATAACAGATTTGAATACCACAGTACATCATCCATTCCAGACCATACATAAGGTCTTACACAAATAAGGATCTCATGATCCAGTTCTTAATACAACTCAAGCAGTGGAAATACGTAATAATAAAGGTAGCGTAGGCGAAGCTCCATCTTCAGGGTCACAGGCAATGCTGACGATGGGAGATGATCCTAGTTGTCGTAACCTTCCTGGGGTCCATCATCCTGGTACTCCTCTTCATAGTCTGGCCACGGGAATAGCCAGGGACAAATCCAAGAGTACTCTTTAAGTACTCACAAACTAATACTAACAGGTAAAGGGGGTTTTGTAGTAGGACACTCGGCTCTAGGGTTGTTTTGCAAAAATCCAGATTTACCTCTACTAAGTTCAGAAGCAAGAAAAGCTAGTTGAATTTTATAACACCTAAGGGGGAATTTGAAATTCATATCACAACTTCGTTGTGGTCAAGTCAAAATCTCAATTCATTTCATAAGTCATTTTGAAAACATCTGACGGGGGAACAGTATGGCCACTCCAACTGTCCATAACCGCGGACGCGGCTATTCGAATAGTTTGACACTCTGTAGAGATTGTACACTTTCACCACAACATTCGATACATCCGTCAGGAACAAATCCTGAATTCACCATACTCAATATGTGGATAATCAATCCTAACCTTTCAATTACACGCCCTAGTATAGGCACCTCTCCTGTGAGTTTGTCCTCCCAACCATGACCAACTGTCATCTTGGGTACTGCACAGGTGGACAATCTTCACAAGGTAGCCTCAGCTCAGACCTTGGACGTGAGGGGACCCATACTAAGGTATATAAGTTTCCAGTCAAGCCCTACCCAATTTTCGGGTATTGTGGTTGTACGGTAAAATTGGAATGGTATCGCATCCAGACAACCATCAGTTTTATAAAGGGCTAAGGCTCATGCCTCAACATTTTCATCATCAAAATCATCTGGTGTTCGGAAACACATGTCAAAACATCTCAGTAGAATGACTCATCATTCTAAGGTTTTCATAACCATTTTCACCAAGTATTCCCATCTAAAGTTGATCAAGTTTTATGCTTAGCACTAGCATCCACAAGTGGGGGTGAATGCTAATGAGGGGTGGTAAACAAGTGGAGTTTTAACTAGGTACAATCTCATGCCTTAGGATGACATCAAGATTATCTAGCTTAGGACAAATTTAATGCTCTTTATGCAACCTTCAATTATCTTCCTAGAATCTACAAGTCACTTAAGTAAACTCTAAGTAATAGCTTTGATAAAGAAATAAAGTATAAAGCTTGCAAGTAAAACTAGGATTGGATTATCAAGTGGGTATGATCACAGATGCTTAAGGCATATAGTTGGTATGGTAACAAGCAAGTATTAGCTTGCATAGGTCAACTTGATTAGTAAGGCTTGCTAAAGTAGAGTATCTTGCAAGTGTTAGCTTGCCTTATGCAGAGCAGTGGTTGAAGTTCTCCTCGGCTTCTTCTTCGTAGTATCCTCCTTCCTCCTCGTATCCTTGGTCGGTACTAGCGTCTATAAATAAGTACGAGGTACACAATCACCAAACAATACTTAATTATTTTCAATCATCACACAAAGGTGTTCTATAGATGATCTAGCATCATCACTAATATTACAAGAATAAAGCATTTGTCTTATTTATTTTAATTTGAGAAAAGTAATTTCTACTCATTGAAAAACTACTTAAGATTTAATATTCTCCAACTCAAACATGGGATCATGTTGACACATGTCATCACCACATATTTTAGTACATGAGAATGTGGTTTAAAGTGGTGTCACAATTTAATAAGGTTTAACCTTTTATTTCAATTAAATAAAGTGAGTAGAAATGCCTATGTGGCATTCTTTTATTACTTGAACATTATTTCTGTAAGTAAACCCATATGTTTTTATATATTCTGAAAGGTATGATCAAATGTGATTTTTGAGAGTTGGAATCAACTCAAAAGCTATTATGGTTGAAATTTGAAAAATGTTTGAATGCAGAAAAGCTTTTGACTTGTTATTTTTACCAAGGTTGATCTACAGATCCAAATGACTTGAATCCAACTGGCTTGGATTAAGCATTTCAATACCTTTCTAACAAAATTGGTTTCATGCAATTTAGTTCATTGAATCAAGCTGGGTTGATTTTTGAAACTAGGTACATAACTATGTTTGAATAAAAATAGAAAAAGCTAAATTCAAATGGTTGGGCTGCGTGGGAAGGGTTAATGGGCCGGCCCAGTGTCACTCCGCAGTGCGGGGCTCAGCTGACAGGGGGGTCTACCGGTCAGTGGCTCATAAAACGCGAAGCGGTACAGGGTGATGTGGTGCGTTGGATTAGAAGTGAGATCAACGGCTGAGGGTCGTCGTCGAGGATGAACATGTCACCGGCGAGCTCGAACCCTAGCGGCTCAGTGGGGGTGCATAGGGGGCATACCAGGGCTCCAGTGAAGACGGCGAAGCGGGAAAACGACGAAGTCAACAACGGCGAACTCAGGGATGGCCGCGGCAGCTCCGGGGGTGGTCAAAATCAACGACTCCCTTCTTCTCTAGAGGCGGCCTGCTCCGGCGCAATTCTGGCGAGCTGCTGCTCCTCGTGCTCCGGCTAAGGGGTGGAAGGATCAGTGAGGTGAGGGGAGTGAGATGGTGTGAAGAATTCGAGCGGGGGTCGTCTCCTTTTATAGGCTCGACGACGAGACCGAGAGGGATGGGCAGGCGATGGTGGCGACACGGCTACGGGCGGCTAGAGGCATGGCCGAGGTTGGCGATCGACGGGCGGTCTCCTGTCGATGCTCTAGAGCTTAAATGCGCGTGTAGGGGCGGTGGCAATTGGTCGGGAATGTGCGGTGCTCTGCGAGGCAGAGGCGGTGAACTCCGCGGCGAGCGGTGGCTATGGGGTACGGGCGGTGAAACGAACATGTCTGGTGGTCTCCTGGGACGGTGGGGTGCATGCTGGCGGGCGGCGAGGGCTCGAGGTGGTCGGCTTGTGTGGGAACGGCGCGTGCTCTGCGGTGCGCGTCAGCATGGTCGACAGCGGCGTGGGCGTGGCGTTCCTGGCAGTTATGGTATCTGTCTTCGAGCTAGGGCTGGTTGAGAGGGGGCGGTGAGGCATGGGTTGCATGCTAGACAAGGTTGGCACGGCTAGTTCTTCTCCTAGCTTGCTGTCCACACTGGGTGACATGGTGAGGCTCGGCCTGCTCACTATTGATGGCATTGGCAATCTCACAGTGGTGTTAGAGGTTAGTTAAGGGTGCTAGATGATCTACTAAGGCTAGTTGTAACCAGAGAGGGAACAAGGTTGGCCCAAAACACTACTCAACATAGTGTTTTTGATTTTGTTGATTTGAATCTGCAACCTGTTTGATGAAATGGCCGCATGAACTCGAGTTTTGAATTTTGAAAAGATTTTTGGTGGGTGTGCTAGGCATGTGTTGAGGATTCTGTGGATGCTTGGGTTTTGAAAATTGAGCTTGTTTGAGTGGTTTTTGAAATAGTGGGATCTTCCCATATGAAATAGATTCAATTTTAAACTATGATTTAAACTAAGCATTTAAATGTTTTTGGATGATCACAAAGTGGGCCTTGGTACCTTATTATGAGTACTATCAAGGGGTGCAAAGATCCATACATGTTTCTGTTAAGTTCTGAAAGTTAAGGATAGCCAAAGTAGGCATGGGAGTTAAATTGGCCAAAGTGACCATTCACTTAATTTATTTGTTTTGACTTGTTTGTCTTTGGGAAAAGTTTGGGGATTGTTTAGATGATGTTTATTTCACCTAAGAATCATTTTCCAAGCAAAGAAACACAGAACCATGGCAATTCAAATGAATCCAAATTTTAATACACACACATATGAATGCTTTCATACTTTTAATTGGAAAAGTTTTTGTTAACCCTAATTTTGATGATTAGAGTTTTATGATCCAAGTTTAATATTTTTGGGATGTTACAGGCAATCAGCTTGTCCCTCATGGAGTAGCAAATAGATGCATAGGACACCTTCAAAGTTCATAAGAGTGACTATATACAAATAGCACAAGAACAAGTAATATCACAATATGCACCAATCAATAAGTTTTGGGACACTACACACAGAATGGAAACTATGCTCTCTTAATGGTGCCTAAAGTTAGAAGGTGGAGACTCAAATAATGGTGGAAGAAAGGCTCTTCACAAAGGGAAGCAGGGATTTCAAGTTTCAAAAAGAGCTTCCAAAAATTATGGTACTTGTTAGCTTTCAGCCCTCATTGCCCCTATCATAAGCATCTTGAAGTGATTCAAGGTTAAAGTGAACAAACTATGGAGTATATGCTTGACAAAGTATAAGTTGGCAATCTCAAGTACCTTGAATAAGAGGGCCACACCTAATGCTACTCAACTTTAGTCACCTGTAAGTTCTTGTCATAGTAAGTACATGCGTATCATAGAGAACTGCCAACGGGGTACCCCTTGCACATGGTACAGGAGCTATCCCATAACCAAAATGACAAGGCAAGCAGACAATGAGCATCTCAGCGATCTTTTTATTTACTATGTGCATAGCTTTTTATTGAGGATGCTTCACAGATAGCTCATTATGGCGATGCTCCAAGTTTCCACCATGATTAGGCATGGCTTAGGCTAGCAGCCCAGGCATTTCTCTAACACAAAATACATAACTCCATGGACTTACAACCTTCCTCTTTATTTCACACCGGTGACATCCATAGACAAAAGAGCATCATATCAACTATGTACAAAGTACAAGTGTAATGTTGAAAACGTTCCTCGTGACAACACGGTTCTGCTAATTCCAACGTATAAGTGCACGCATATACAACATAGACGACACAATGATTCAAGTTTATTAGGGGCAAAGAATATAAAGTGTGCCATCAAGTTTGTGAGGGCTTTAATCACTAAGTTTTCACATAACAAAATACTTTTTAATTGAAAGATAGCTAAAAACAAGAATATACTTGGAATGGTGTAACACACCATGCATAGGAATTTATAGTGGACACTTTGGAATAACTTGGTTTCTTGGGAGTTTGGAAGCATGAGTATAACTTACTCATACAAGTGGCGGCTAGGAAAAGACTGGGAGCAACCAACTAAGAGAGCAATAATGGCCATAATTATGCAGAGCAACAAAACATTACTAATCAAAGCATAGAGTGGTACTACAAGTCAAGGACTAAATGATCAAAGAGGCTATGGTGACTTGTTCATAGTCAATAATATGGTGTAAGCATGTGCCAAGTCAACCCAAACAAAGCATCAAAAGAGAATACAACAATACTATGCTTTTGTATGCTAAAACAACGCATAATTCTTTCAAGGCACACTAAGCAATCCCAATTGTTTATAACAAGACATGCCACAGCAATAATCACTAATCATAAGGTGAACACAACACCTAGCATGTCATGCTAAAGTCTAAGTCACAATCAATGCAAGCTCCTCTTGCACTTTCAAGCAAGAACTTACTACTCCTTTCCAACACCAAGCAACTTATTTGAAACAACACATCGAGAAAGGGGGTCCAAACTACTTTACTCAAGCAAACTAAACAAACTAAGCAAACCAAACAAAAACTAAGACGCTCCAAGAACAACACAACAGTGCATAAAACAATAAAAACGAAGTGTCTAGACAGACCTGAGTTTTTTATTGATGAAGAAGGGGATGCCTTGAGAATCCCCAAGCTTTGATGCTTGTACCTCTTGGATATTTCTTGGGGTGACACCGGGGTGGCATCCCCAAGATTGAGATTTTGTCGATTCTTCACCCCATTACATCATTCTCTCTCTACACCTGAAATTTTTCCTTCATACAAAACTTCACACAATCTCCATTAGCAACATTAGTGTATTAAAAAGATAATAGACATTTGGGCTAAGCTTTGGAACATCAAAACTTTTCACTAAAAACACATGCTACTGTATCAAATCCTTCAAAAAGCTCAATTTCCTAAAAGAGAACTCAAAAAGGAATCAATAAGAAGCAAATGCAAATAATGGCAGAAATCTGTCAAAACATACCAGCAGGTAGAAACCGATTTTTTCGAAAATCTTCTGTTGCTCAAATAAAAAATTGTTGAACTACCGAAAGTTATGTAACATACTGGGGGATTTATTCGTAAATTTTCAGCTCAATCAGACTTACAGGGACTCCTCACGAATTTTTATGGTGGAGGACAGAAATCTGTTTCGGAACAGCAACTCTCCAAATCTTACTTCCCTCTCATTAGAGGTCATTCTTGGCACAAAAAGCAAACAAAAATGATAAGGAGAGGTCATTACTGAAGTAATAACTTCCAAGACTCAAGGAAACTCTTGGGTTATCTCCCAACAAGTACTTTTCTTTAACGCCTTTAAGTTAGGCACAAGAAGCAAGAAATCAAGTATTTTCAAATGAAGAAGCAACTCTCTTGTTCTTTCCTTTCTTACCTTTTTTCTTCTCTTTAGGTAAAATATGATTGCTTACTGGAGGATCAAAATGCATAATGCCTTTTCCCACATCTATTATTGCTCCAAATTTTTTCAGTAGGGATCTTCCAAGTGTGATCTGTCCTTTGCCTACACATTCAATAACAAGATAATCAGTAGACATCATTTTCCCTGAGATTTTTGTAAACACGCCTTCAGCTATTCCAATGGGTAATAAAGTGGCATTATTAGTAAAATAGATTTCCTCTCCTCCTTTAGAAATCCCCCAAAGATTCAAAGACTCATAAATATCTTCAAGCATAAGGCAAAATTCAAACATGATATCACAACGAGCATCAAAAGTTGCACTATTTATAGTGACTTTGATTGTGGTAAACCACTTTGAAGGCTCAGAATTCATTGGAACATAATTATGGTACTCCCTAAGTGTGGATAACAACTTTTCAAAGCAGCAGTACTGGACTCAAGAGTGTTCAACCTAGCAAAAATATTTATGAAAGAGGAATCAGACTTGCCAGGTGTATTATAAATTATAATCAATTTCTTTATGGCATCAAAAGCTTCATCCTCAGTACATTGAAAAATATCTTTCCCAGCCATAGCATCCAAAGCATATCTATAACAAAGAGCAATACTGTGGTAGAAACTATTGATAACCAAGCTAAGACTCATCTTAGGCTCAGTTTCCTTTTGTAAAGCAGAGATTCTAGACCAAGCTTCTTTAAAGCTCTCTTCACCTTTTTGCTTGAAAGCAAATATCTCTTCCATAGGTTTCAAAGACATAGGACCAAAACCAGACATGGTAGCAACTAGGGTAGGAACTAACTTTTTTGTGTTTTTGATAAGAGAACGCAAACCAAACTAAACTAATTTTTTTGGAGTTCTTGAAAACAGGCAAACAAAACCAAGCAAAAGAAATTAAGTAAACTAAAAACAAAGAAAAGAGAAAGGTTAAGGATGACTCCCCTTGTGAAGACATCCTTAGCCTCCCCGGCAATGGCGCCAGAAAACTTGTTGATGCCTCAGTTGATGTGGAGCTTGTTGGGAACCCCAAGAGCAAGGTGTGAAGCAACATAGTAGCAAGTCTTCCCTCAGTAAGAAACCGACGTTATCGAACCAGTAAGAGGAAGGAAACGTCACACAGGTGTTGCAAGCAACGTGGAAACCTACACAACATAAACTCAAGACTTTACCCCAACTAACAGTGAGGTTGTCAATCTCACCAGTTGCTGTAACAAAGGATTAAACGTACGGTGTGGAAGGTAATGGTTTGCAGCAAGTAAACAAGTAACATTGGAAGATGTATCAATGGTAAAGATTGGACCGGGGTCCATAGTTCACTAGAGGTGCTCTCCTTAGATAAACAACATGGCATGAAGGGTAAACAAATTATAGCAGGGAAATTGACAGGAACTGAGCAAGGCATAACAATGCAATACCAGACAAAAAGATCCTATGAGATTTGATTGGGCAATACAACAATATACATAGATCGCCATCCAACTGCATCTATGACTAGAAGTCCACCTTCAGTTTATCATCCAACCCCCCTCCAGTATTAAGTTGCAAGCAACAGACAAGTGCTTTAAGCAAAGTGTGTAAGGTAAACAATCCACTTGTTCTATGAACAAGAGACCGTTGTTTTCTCCCTAGTGGCAACAACACATCTATAACCGAAGAGATTTCTGTCACTTCTCTTGGAAACTAGAGGCATGAACCCACTATCTAGCATAAATACCCCCTCTTGGAGTCACTAGCAACTACTTGGCCAAGATAGCTACTAACAACGGAGAGCATGCAATATCACAAACAACACAGACATGATAGTATCAAATAGACAAAACCATTAATCAATCTGACATAGTAATCTCAATATCCATCGGATCCCCGCAAACACAACATGCATGATTACAAATAGATTAGATCTTGATCATGAACGGAGGCCACAAGATCTATACATGAAAGCACAAGGAGGAGATACAACCATCTAGCTACTACATGGACCCGTAGTCCAAGGTGGAACTACTCACGCTTCATACCGGAGAAGAAGGCCTCCGAGATGATTTCCCCTCCGGCAGGGTGCTGGGAAGAACTTCATATCCCCCTGATCTAGGAACGACGGTGGTGGTGGATACAGAAGGTTTCATGGAGTTTTGATCGGGTGCCTAAGGTTTCTGCATCGGGGGCTTCTTATAGGCGAAGAGGCGAGGCTGGGAGGCGGCCAGAGGGCCCACACCCTTCCCAGGTGCGGGGTGGGCCCACCCGCGCCTAGGGGTGTGGCGGCCCTAGATCGCCTCTTCGTCTCTCCTGTGGACTTCGTGTCGCCCACGGTTAAATATTGGCTTTGGCTTTTGTCCCGTACAATTTCGAGAATATTGATTTTCTGCCTTTTTGGAACCAAAAACAGAAGAAAACAAGCAATTGGCACTATGGCAACTTTTTAATAGGTTAGTTCCAGAAAAGATATAAAAACACCTCAAAGTGTAGACAAAGCAAAGCAAAGTAGATAGTAAACAAGCATGGAGCATCAAAAATTATAGATATGTTTCCGACATATCATTAAGAATCCTGCTTAATTCTTTTAGGGTGTCCTTCAGGATATAAAGGATCTTGAGTGGATATACCACTCCTAGTTCTAATTCCATAAGCATGTTTATCTTTTGAGGCATTGACTAGCATATCTTTTTGTACCTTAGCAAGTTGATCAATTTGGGTTTGAACCATTTGAAAGTGTTTACAAAGCATTTTAACATCATTAGCAGTTCTTTACACAATATCTTTCAACTCATTAATATCTCTAGATTTTTCCAATAAATGATTCTGAACTTGTTTATTAAAATTACCTTGCTTAACAATAAATGTGTCAAGTTCATCTAAGCATTGATCGGGAGGCTTACCATAGGGAATATCACCTTCATCAGAGTGGAGGGAGTGTACCTCAATAGTAGATGAGTGGAGAATTGGCTTACATAATTCTTCTATAGGAGGTAGATTCTTCACATCTTCAGCTCTAATACCTTTCTCCTTTCGACATTTCTTAGCTTCCTTCATCACTTCATCATTTAATGCAATCACTCCCCTCTTCCTTGGTGTTGGTGTTGGAACTGGTTCAGGCACAACTGGTTCAGGAGTAGTAGTAGGCTCAGGTGTATTTAGCTCAGTTGAAGTCCAATCATCATAATTCTTGCTTATTTTAGCCATTAATTCTTCATCATCTGTAGGAGTTCTTTTCCTGAAAACACAATCAACAAAACTATCTAGGTATGTCCTAGAATCATCAGTTAGTCCACTATAATAAATATCAAGAAGCTCATTTTTAGGCAATGGACATCCAGGATGTGCATGAATCAAGGCACAAAACCTTGTCCATGACTTAGGCAACTTCTCTTCTTCTCCCTGCTTAAAATCAAAAAGTTTCTGCAAAGCAGCATGTCTAGCACTGGGAGGAAAATATTTCTAGAAGAAAGAAGCAATCAAGCAATCAGGGCTATCAATGGATCCAGGAGGTAATCTATTAAACCAAACTTTAGCTTATCCTTTTAGTGAAAAAGGGAAGATCTTAGTAACAAAGTACTTGCGGATCTTAAAATCATCAGAGAATAAAGCACTCATAGTGGAGAGCTCATTCATATGTGCCACAACACTCTCACTCTCAGTCCCACGAAAAGGTTCTTTCTCAACAATGTCTAAATAGGATAAATCAAGAGAGAAATCATAATCTTCATCTTTAATATCCATGGGAGAAGTGGCAAACTTAGGATCGGAAGACGGTTTAGGAATAATGGTACGTCTCTCAAGGTAGCACTAGCACCATGTGTTTTTTGATACTCTTCAATAAAATCATCAGTCATTTCAATGTAACCATCACTAATATCATATATCTCTCTAGACTCATGTGAGCTAACAAGTGTAATAGTGCCTTCACTAGGAGTTTCAGTGTTTCCCAAAATAGTTCTAGCAATAGTAGCATCTAGGAAAGGACCTAAAGAACCACTCGCATCAAGCACAGTAGAAGTAACATCATGAGTATCAAAAGCAGTTTTAGATTCAGCAATAGTAGCAGTGTGTGTAACATGTGTATGTGGTGGTGGTGTAACAAGCTTACTTATAACAGACGATGAATCAAGAGAAGCGGAGGTGTTTAGGACTGTACCTCTTCTTGTAGTGGATGGTAAAATAAGAAACTTTCCATCACGAGACTTCCCCATGATGAAAGGAGTAGCAGTGAACAATAATAGATCCAAGTGAACTTACAAATAAAGATATGCTACCTGGCAACGGCGCCAGAAAATAATCTTGATGACCCACAAGTATAGGGGGTCGCAACAGTCTTCAAGGGTAGTATTACCCAATTTATTGATTCGACACAAGGGAGACAAAGAATACTTGAAAGCCTTAACAACTGAGTTGTCAATTCAGCTGAACCTGGAAATAGTTCTTGCTCACAGAAGTTTATGAGTAGCAACAGTTTTGTAGTAGCAACAGCAAAGCAACAACAGTAGTAGGACAAGAGCAATAGTAACAGTAGTAGCAAACAGTAGGATATGAGTGTGGTAGGCATAGGGATGGATGGATGGGCGTTGCATGGACGAGACTAAACATGTAACTTCAAGATCTAGGGTAATTGCAGATAAGTAAAATAAAGCATCCAAGTACTAAACAATCATAGACATGTGCTCCATATATAGTCATGCATGATCGCAACGAGAACTTGCACAACATCTTTTGTCCTGCCAGACCGTTGCAGTGGGGCCTCAAGGGAACTACTGGCAATTAAGGTGCTCCTTTTAATAGAGCATCGGAGCGAAGCATTAACACTCCATGAACACACATGATCCTCACATCACAGCCAATCCCTCCGGTTGTCCCAATTTCTGTCACTTCGGGGCCTTTGGATCTGGACAATGATATGTGTACACAACTTGCAGATAAGATCACAAACAATACTATCATAATGAATCAATAATAAGTTCAGATCTGAGATCATGGCACTCGGGCCTGGTGACAAGCATTAAGCACAACGAGTTGCAACAAAGTCAAATAGCTAATAGAGATACTAGGCACCATGCCCTAACAATCTTATTAGATTACATGATAGAACTCATCCAATCCCTACCATCCCCATAGCCTATAGCGGGGGATTACTCACTCATGGATGAGGGAAACATGGATGGTTGATTGAGAGGTGTTGTTGATGATGATGGCGATGATCCTCTCCAAATTCCCCATCCCGGCAGGGTGCCAGAACGGAGTTTCTGGTTCCAGATCGCGTTTTCTGGTGGTGGCGGCGCAACGGAACTCTTTCTGAAAAAACGTCGAAACCCCCCTGGTTTTTAGGTCAAGAGGCAACTTATAGGCGAAGATGGAGGCCGAGGGGGTTCCTAGGGCAGCCACACACCCTCCAGGCATGGCCAGGCATGGCCCGCACGGCTGGGGGTTGTGGGCCCCCCAGGGCCCCACTCCGTCTCGTATTATGGCTCCGTGAGTCTTCTGGTGAAATAGGATTTTTGGTATATTTTCCGGGATTTTCCCTGATAGTTGATTTTCTGCATAAAAACTAGACACCAAGGTAATTCTGCTAAAAACAGCGTCAGTCCGTATTAGTTGTATCCAAATCACACAAGTTTAGAGGAGAAACAATAGCAAAATTATTTGGGAAAGTAGATACATTTTGGACGTATCAATTGTCCTTTGCCAGATTCACTAGCTCGCGTAAAAAGTCAGCTTTATAGACATCCTGGGTTGCCCCATAAACGGTGACTAGAGACCATGTGAAATCATTAGCGTTGTTATGGATATAGAGTTTTATAAAAAAAGTCTCACACCGAACTAGCTAAAACTTCCATAGTCTCATCACGGACACCTAACAGGATCTCCCAGATCGACCTCGCAGCGGACATGATATCCACGTAAAGTCCACTCCACTAGATAGGCGATTGAGTAGGGCTTGTGAAAAATCACGTCTAACAGTCTTAGAAATATCCAGAAAATCCAGCTTATAGTCTCTCACACAATCAACAAAGAACAAATGTTTATCCAAGTCCGAAGACCTCTGCTATTTGAAAACATTCCATTCACTGAGAAACTATAGGGGTTTTGGATACACGGGATCTCTTGCGCGACCTCTGGCTCTTTGATTTTCGACCAAATGCTTTGAACTCATACACAAGCAAGCCTAGTCTCATCAAAGTCCACCTCCGACAGTTCACCAACTAAGTGAGAAAGAAGTTTACCATCTACTATGGCATGCAACTCCTCCTCCTCCATTGGTGAAGAATCGGGAACAACAACCTTAGGAGTAACCGTTAGACGGTCAACCTCCATGTGTCACAAAGCATTAGAAGAAAAAATAACTTCTTGTACATAGCTACCTAAACTAATGCCAACATTGGCTAGTTTAGAAGTAATAACAGGAGTAGAAAAAGAAAGAAAGGATTTCGGAGAGCTCATATACCAGGAGAATCTAAGTTCTTCTCAGCCTTACGATGCATCTCCTTGACCATGGAATCCTCATTAGTCGTCGACGCCCCAGAGGCATCAACTTTGTGGCGAGTGCTCCGCTTGAAGGGTTTACTGCCCCCTGCGTAGTGGTCGGTGAAGCAGCAGCAGGAGAAGAAGCCCATGTCAGAGATAGAGGCAAAGCCTGACCCCTCCTGGGTCTGGCCACCCCCTTTGACCAACGGGGTCTCTTGGGCCCCAAAGGGAGGCCCCTCGTCATCATGCAGCTCCTGGTCCTCCCTGACCAAAGCCACGCGCTCTGCCTCAACGTCGCGGTTAGCCAACCCCTCCTGGGTCAGCCCCGCAAGGGCATCGACCATGTCCCAATCACGAACAACGCGGTCAGCCGATACCTCCTGGGTCAGCTTCCGCGATCACTCCATCGGAACAACCTCCTCAAGTACCGACCGAGGGCGGTCATCAGGAATAGACCTGCCCATAACATGCGTCCTAGACCTCGCCGGAGAAACACAATGAGCCCGCTGGACAGCCATAGAGGCAGAGTGTAAAGCCTCCTACAACTGAGCCTGAGAAACACAAGATGCTGAAAAAGTGCCCCTTCCACGAAGGGGAGAGTCCACATGTAGTGCAGCCACTAGTTCTCTTCCATGAGGGGTAGAAGGATTAACATTAAACGGAGTGACAACAAACACCTTCTGTACCCCTGCCTAAAAGATGAAGGCGTCGAGGCCCCCTGCATAGGTGCAGCCGAGGAGGAACCAGAACCTGCCACCTGAGTGGAAGTAATTGTATCACAAGTATCCATAGAATCCTCCATAGGCTTCCCATTGGCATCATCATCTGCTTCATCATCCCCTTTCCTCCATGAGAAAGGAACAAACTCCGATTCCGGAATATAGCCCTCAGGCTCTAACCGGAAGCGAAACTCATAGGCATTATGCTTAACCACGACATCCGACAAAATATAGTGACCCAAAGAATCATGTAAATTTAGGAAGACATTAGTATCAAACATATCCACAAGAACACAAACTACCTTGCGCTTCCACAAACTGAATAGAACAACATCTAGAGTATTCCCCATGAGACCTCCAACATCCCACAAACCCGAGAAAGAGTTCAAAATGTGAGGAACTCCTTCAATATGTAACTAAACCTACTGTAGCTCAAACTTATGTGGCACTTACTGCATCATGAAAGCAGAAAAAGTAAGCTAAGAGGTACAAAGCGGCACTGACATCTGGATCCCATCAACCCTGTCAAGGTCCTCAAAATATGGGAAGCTCGCTAAGAAGGCAGTGTCTCCATATGGCAAAGCCTCCCACTTCCACTGACCATGCACTAGACACCTCATGCAATCTGTCGCTAAAACATGCAGATATGATTTCCAGATATCGTGTATCTGCAACCCAGGGTCTGACATGGCATGAATGAAAACTCCACCAGTTTGTTCCAACTATAATCGCATATGAAAGTGGAGATTCATGTCGGTCTAGTGCAACATGTCATCAGCTTGAACTTCTCTCTGGTTTTTAAACCCTATATTCATCTGCTTCCTTCAGGGTGCTGGAACAGAGACTTCTGTCCCCCAATCTCCCCCTCAGTGGTGGCGGCGCTGCGGAACTTTTCGTGGATGTATGCCGGTTCATCTAGGGTTCTTGCTCAGGGGCTTCTTATAGGCGAAAGGGCAAGGCGAGGAGGCGTCCAGGGGGCCCACACACCCTGGTGGCACCACCAGGGGCCACCCGCGCCACCATAGGGTGTGTCCATCCTGGTGCCCTACTCCGTCTCTGCTTCGTGTTTCCGTGTTGCTCCGGGAAAAATAGGCATATTGGCTCTTGTCCCGTCCAATTCCAAGAATATTCATTTTTTAGCTTTTCTGAAACCAAAAATAGCAGAAAACAGACAACTTGCACTTTGGCATCTTGTTAATAGGTTAGTTCCAGAAAATGTATAAAAATACCTCAAAGTATAGACAAAACATAGCAAAGTTGATACTAAACAAGCATGAAGCATAAAAAATTATAGATACGTTTACGACGTATCAGACCGCGTAGTTCACGAGCCAGCGCCAATCTGTCACGGGGCTATTCCGGGTACGATCCCAAAGCACGTCCAAAGGATTTCTCCCTCCCTTTAGTCCCGAAGACAAATGGTATATGGTCGAATTTCACATACCATCTAAATAGAGAGAGATCAAACACAAATCATAAATCTATCATAGACTGACAAGTTATATAGACACAAGAATATATCATCTTTATTGCAAATTCATAATAGTGTTAGGGTTTCTCCATCTCCCCAAGAACAAAGGAACTACTCACACATGTAGTCAATCAACAAAAATCATCATAATCAAATGGATAATGAATGTAATGAAATAGATCTAGTGCAAACCACAATTGAATATGGAATTACAACAAGATCTAATGGATGAAGGATGAGAGTAGTGAAGGTGATGTAGATGCAGTGGTTGACGATGAAGGAGATGATGCGTTGTCCTCCAATGATTTGTGAATCAACAGGGATTTCTCTCCAACCAAGTTCCTCCTTCAGATCCCTTTTAGATGTGTTTTTTGTGGTTTGTGGTGGCTGTGAATATCGGATACCCTGTCGTCTTTGCTAGGAGAAAGTATTTAACGAGGCAGACCTGGCGACACATGGTATGGTCAGGCGGGCCCCGCCCGTACCGCTGGTCGTTATGGGCACTGGTTGCCTCTCCTCGCTTGGGATTTTCCCAGGTGCAAAGATAATTCCTCAAAATGACTTTTATCACTTAAAATGTCATATTATAGTATAATATGACAACTTTAATTGATATGTTCATAATAGCCTGCGTTATTTGGGATCCTGTTGAAATAAAGACAAAAGGTGCGTGCAAAAGTAGTGAAATAGAAAGATCCCTACTCTATTTATGCAAAAACAAAAGGTAAAAATGCTTAGATTTTGGACTTATCAAGATTGTTGTCGGCGATGATGACAAGTGACGATACAGATGTGTCCCTTTGTTGATGGCAAGGCGTGTACTCGGGCACAATTGTCCCGGTGCATGCAGGTGAAGATAAGACGACGAGGTGGTGACGTGCCAGACAAAGAAGTCGGCGATGACACGTGAAGACGTCCCTTGGGGCGCCGCGCACAACATCCTTGGCATGGTCGTTGGCGAGGATTTTCCGGATATGAGTCAATGCCGGGGTTGGAGTAAAGGCGCGTGATGAATACATGTGGCGGTGGGTGATGCAATTCAATCTATGATCGACAAAATAAGAATAAATGCGAGTCAAACGACCTACAAGAAAATTTTGACGATGTCTGTTGGATATAATCTATGAGTTGCGTGGCCCCCGGTGGAGATTATTCTTCCCTGGGCGGAGCGTCTAAAGTGATGGGCTAAACCCTAGGTCAAGAAACAAGAGGCTCTGATACCGTGAAGACAATATTAATTGATTGTATTGCTAGATTGATATTGCATATTGTGTTATTACATTGTGAGTCCTTGGGATGTTTATATAGTACTAGAAAACTTTGGGACTAAGAAGACTAGCACATATATAATCCTAAACTACTAAATATAGCAATATGTGATATACTCTAATACAAAACCATGGTATACTCTAACACGCACCAGCAAGAAAGGGGACCCGAGATGAAATCCAGGGATGGGAAGAGGAGGCTGCCGATGTCGTGATCCAACATGGATGTCGTCTTAGTCTATCTCGCCTCCATATGTAGTGATGTGTGATGCCGTTGCGGCACGTCATTGTGTTGTCTTGGGCCCAATCCACTTTGGGCCGATGAAGCACTTGTCGTGATAGCGGTCGTGAGTCAGTCTGGCTTGCTCACCCGATGCGTTGCTTGATGACAACAAGTTAGTTGTGTTGCTAACAATCTCCTCTCCTTGAGAATTGGCTTGTCCCCAAGATGCAATCCCTGGGAAGCGTTGATGACGAAGGAGCATGAAATCCTCACATAATCCTCGCCCACACGCCGCATAGTTCCACACTACCAGAATTTGCATGTGGACGACGCCTTGTCGCTCGTGTTGCCTTCTCGGGCACCCTGGCGCCTGATACGTGCATTTTATATAATCATAATAGCCACACATAGAGCTACTTTATATTGTTATTTATATCAATTCATCTTGTTTATGCATTTTTAGATGACTTACAGGACCTTTCTATAAAGTCCCGTTTTTGTATTCGATTTCTGGGAGTCAGAAAACCTTCTTTTTCGTATTTTACTGTTTCAGGGACTTTTTGGACACGATTAATTCTAGAAAAAATACCACGAGAGTGTTTCATCATGAGAAGGACCTGGAACACTAGAACCACGCGAGGAGAGCCACGAGAGCCCAAAGAGCCCATGTGGCGCGACCACCTTACCAGGTCCTGGCACCTAGGCCCATTCGAGCCTCGAGCATCGTCTCAGCTCTCTCTTCTTACAGACGACTCTGTTTTGCCATAAAACCTACATCATATTTTTCCCACGATTTACATAGGTAGCAGCAGAGGTGAAAATCCTCTCTTACTCCGGAAGATGGCAAATCCTGCTACTCCGAGACCTCCGAAGTAGGGAAATTGAATCCATCATCATCACCACTCCTCCTTAGCGTAGGGGGGAATCTCCATCACCATCTCCATCATCCCCAACATCAGCACCATCTCCATCTCGAAGATCCACATCATCTCCCTCATAATTTATGATAAGGTTAAACCATAGATATTGTTTTAGTGCCTTGTGCATGATTGTGCTTGGTAACTTGTCATTACTTAGTGGTGAAGCTATATTTTTAGATTATGTCATATTCCATATGCCACTAATCCGTATCATGTTTCACCATTGTGAGTAGTTCTCATGTTCCTAAGGGCATAGGATTAATTGGTTATGATTTTTATATAGTATGGAATGAGTATTTGGTTAAGTTTTAATCTTTTATGTGGTTCTGATATGAAAACTCCGACTTCATATTAATTCACATATTTGTGCTCATAGGGCTGCACTTTAGTGTAATAAAGAGAGTAGGGAGAGACGAAATGATAGAAACCGCGTCTTGAGACTTTGAGTTGCATAAGGGGGTTATAGATCGAGGACCTTGGAACTTTATGTTGTGATTGGACTTTATGTCATAATAGATCCTTCGTTTGCACATGAAAACTGCCTTAGGACCAATCATTAGGGGTGCACTTGCACATGTATATGACTACACCTCATAGGCTCCATCCAAAGAGAATAAAACTTAACAAGACACTTACCATGTTGTTTAGAAATATTTAAGATAAGTAAATCCATTTCGCCCTTGGAAACGTTTGTCACATATAAGAACACACACTTGAGGTTGTCTTGATGTATAGATGATTGGGCTTTCTCTATCGTTTATTATTTTACTTGTCAAACTTGCTAACCAATATCTTCAGCTCCTTGTGGGTTTGACTATCTTTTCTTTATTAAAAGTTACTTCAATATATCTTACTTGAGAGACATCAAGATACTTTTCTGGAATGGTTGTCGGAGCGTCGCGCTATTGGTAGGTTTATTTTGATAAGTAAACTTGAAAGTTTTTTTTACTATTCACTGTTTTACTTGACTACGACTACTATGGCTTCCGAAGTCATGAATATTTCATTGTTTAACTGTGTTCACTCAATTAAGGAATTTTTTATAAACGTCCTAAGCGAGAAATTGAATATAAAATTCCCATTGGTCATGTTAAAAAGGTTATGAAACAAGCCTTTTTAGGCTCTGGAAGTAAAACTGCCCAGGATCATTTGTAGATGATTGATGATATATGTTCTTTGCTTAAATTTACGGGTATCTATGAATATGAAGTAAAAAGGGAAGTTATTATATTTATCTCTTTCTGGTGACGCTTGCAAATGGTTTAAATCTCTAGATGAAGAATACCGTCTTGATTGGGAATATTTGAAAAAAGCTTTCTATCTTAAGTATTATACTCCTATGGAGGCTTATAATGATTGTTGTTCCTTTTCTCCTCATGTTGGAGAAAGTATTACTCAATCTTGGGGGAGATTAAAGGAACTCCTTCATAAGAATCTTTATCATGGTTTATATAAAACTATTATATTGATCAATTTTTATGTGAGACTCGCTCAACATTAAAAGGACTTTTTGGATAATTATTATGGAGAAAGTTTTACTCATAAGAGTGATGTTGAAGCATGGGATCTATTTAATACAATATCCGAGAATACTGATAATTGGGATCTTGACAAAGGTAATAAACCACGTTTAGAATATGAATATTCATGTGTAGAGAATTTTTGTACTTCTATTTTGTTTGAGGAATCGAGTACTATGTTTGGTTTTGATCCATATGTTTTAGTAGAAGTTGCTAAATCTTTTGCTAATTATATTGTTGTCCCTAAAAAAGGATTCAATGTATATGTTGAACATGTTAAGCATTCTATTATTGTGCCTAAAATCATTAAGGAGGTCAGCCAAATTTCATCTACTAAATTTAAAGATATGTTGAAACTCCTCCATATCTAGGTAAAGTGCAGGATAATTTATTCACTGCTATTGCAAACAAGAGTTCTGGAAAATCTTCATATGAACAAATTGAAGTCCAACATCAAGTTTTTGCTATTAAAGAATTGAATGAAAAAGACCCTTGTGATGTTTATTTATGTGAAGATTCCACCAAGGTAATTCAAGAAAACACCACTAAGGGACAATAATGGAGGTCAATTTCATGGGCAACAATCTGATAAAACCATTGGGGAATAATACCCCTTTTATAAGGAAAACCAAATATGACCGTTGTAGCTAAAATTGGGCGTTTCGATACTGCAGTTAGTCAAACTGGACCTTGGACCGAAACACCCGGTTAATCGGACCAAGGACCAGACAACACCAAATGCATACTGGACCCTGAGTCGGTATATATTTGAGGGTCGGTTTAGACTGGCCATCCTGATGCTAGCTCCGGTCAAACTGGATCCACAGCCGCAGCCAACGGTCTTCACCAAAAGTGCAATAACTTTTGCATACAAACTCCTTTTTAGCAAACTTGGTCTTTCTGAAAAGTTAAGAACAAGATCTATCTAATAGATTTCTAAACCTAATAAAGAGAAATAGGTAAAAAACAAAATAATTAGAGGTATGAAGCCTCACTAAATGAAGTACCGATAAAACCTCCAAACTTGAAAAAGCAATAGAAGATGCATAGGAATTTGGTTTTCGATGAACTTGCACTTGTTGAAGAGATAACAACAAGATAAAGAACCTCACATATAGAAACACAAAGAAGAAACAAAATAGCGAGATGCAAGTATGTAAATGATTAAGCTCCCTATGACAATATGATCAAGTCACTCAACCAAAAGTCCCTCTTAATAGTGCAACTATCTATCCTATATTTCGGTCTATCAATTAACACCCATAGATCGGTAAAAGGAAAACCTAGCAAGGCCATACCTTTTCCTTCTGCCCCTCGCTTCATCTTGATGACAATGCTTCAAGCTCCATTCAAGCCAGAATGCTTCACTTGATCAATGTTGCTTCATAAAGACTCATAATTTTTTGCCCCATACACCACTATGGGATAGATTGATTAAGGCACATCTTCACGCTTTGTATTGGTCCACCATGTATCTTCACATTCTCTATCATAATCTTTTGTGTTGCATAAAGAATTCTTTATTTGATTGCGTGCTCTAAGTCTTTGTCAACCGTGGCTCAACTATGAGTAGGTCATGAACTTGACGTAGAGCCATGGATTAAATTCTTCTCTTGTAAACTAGGCCAGGGAGAAATCTAGCCGTTTAGAGGAAATTCTGTGATCATCCCGGTCTTAAGTCGATCCAACCGGCTCATAGACCAGATGTCCTGGTTCCCCAACCGGTCCACCAGTCCACAGATTGAAATGCGTCGGTATACGCGTTCGGTATAGACTCTAAAGTTAAATTGGGCCAGTCGGTGCACATTCTGGCGCACCGGGGCTGCACAGACACGTCCGACGTGGTGGTCAGACAGACCGGGCTAAGGACCGAGATAGAAAATCTCCACAAGGATTTCTTCTTCTTGATCATATCATATTCTTCTCTTTAAATCAATGATCTTGATATCGACACTCATGGTATATCCATATCTTTATTTTCATGACATCCATATTTTAATATAACACATGGACTACAAGAATTACCTATGAAATATTTTTTCATATAAAACTCAATGGAAACATGAGTCCATAGGGATTATCCTTGATTACCAAAACCACAGATAGGGACAATGTATCCTTACAAATTGTTATAATCGTTGTATCTTTTGCCACTATCGTGTCAACCCCCAAGTTCTCTTTAGTTGTATAAGGACTTGTTGAGTACCTTAGGGTCACATGTCCAGAATTGCCATAAATTGTCAGGCCTTTTCAGCTGGAGGCTACTATGTGGATGAGGCTGACCCGCTAGCATAGAGTTTCCGGGGTAGGGATTTGATCGTGATCCGTAGTCAACTTCCCCTTGATGAGTGGTGTATGTGGACATGAGTCCTATGCTATGATTATGTATTTTTGATCCTATCGACTTTGCAATATATTTATATTTTTTTTAGATGAATGTGTTACGATATACTCTTGTACGGTCGTACTTTGTACGTGGCCACTTGTGTATGAGGGACGCATGCCTTTGAGATATGTTCTCGCACTTGAAGCTACAACTTCGTGGTGGGATTGAACCACCATGGAGTTGTACCTGTTTGTGATTTAGAACATATCGATTAGGGTTTATACATGGCTGCAGCGGGGCGAAGGAGGCAGAACAATCATAGCGCTCCGGGCTGGTGGCACATGGAGCTACAACGGGGCCACACAGTGGTTCAAGCCACCAACACGTGAACGTTAGATTCCAAGGGTAGGGCAAAGGCGGGTAGCGGGAAGGGCGGCGACAGAGGAAGGGGCGGCGACGTGTAGCCTCGGATCTCCATGTGTTTCTCGGTTTAGTCGGCCAGGGAGGGGCAAGGGGTGACGCGAAAAGAAAAAAAATCGGTAAAATGACTTATGCATGACATGGTGAATAATTTATATTTACTTTGTTGACTATTATGAAACCTCGGAAACACTCCTCTTTTTATTATTATTAGTAAGAATTAGGTATAGTATAAAATGGATGCGCTAAAATCTCACACGTTAGAACTTCGCCATTCTAATGTTTGTGCTACCTCTCAGTTGTAACTTATAAAGTTTATACTCACTCCCACCGCTCAAATTTGTGTTTCATCAAATTCACAGTCACCTACCGAGGCGCAACTTCTATATAGCACGAATCGCGAAGTAAATTTGACGGTGAAGAAAGAGACGACTGACACAGATTCGCGTCTCAGAACCAGCAAATCCGATAGATTGGGCGAACAAGCGGGGTAGGGACCAAGCGGAAGCTGCCATGGAGGGAAGGGGAGGCGGCGGAGGGCGGAAGGGATCGGCGGGGAAGATCATGTCGCTGCAGGAGTTCGTCTCCTCCATGGCGCCTCTCATCGACCTAGAGAAGGTTTTCTCTCCGGCTCTTTTCTCATCTTCGCCGTTGGCTCTGTCGGAAGTTGGAACTGGATTGCGATGTGTGAGCGCGGTTTGGTGCGCAGGCGGCGGAGATATCGTCGGAGTCGGAGGCGAGTTCCAAGAGGATGGAGAGGAGAGGGTCCATCATGCCCAACCTCAAGTGCACCGATGCCCAGGTTGGTGGTTTGGCTCAATTGCTGACTGACGCGCAGGTTCGGTGATATGCTAATCGTGCTCTGGCCTTTGGTGGGTAGAGTAGACGGGGCTGATGGGGAAGACGCTCCTGGAGTTCCAGCCTAACAAGGGCGACGTGCTTCCGCCTCACAAGGTGAGATTGCAGTTCATTCCCCTTTCTGATGGGTGCTTTGATACCCCCTAGGATGCCACTCTGGTTAGGAAAATCTAAAAGTAGGATGTGAGTGTGGTCCATCGGCCATCGCTCTGGATCACTTATCGTTTTCACTACTGCTATGGGACTATTTCTTGCCATTCTTGTGCCACTTGAGTAGTGTAATCTATGCGTGATCATGCAATGTTAATCTTTGCCAATGGATGGTGTAGTCGACAGTGTAGTAGTCAAATACTTGTGTCTGTCAAAGTTCATTATGAACCAAACCTTATGAAATTTTCCAGGATTATCACTTTGTTTCTTTCTGGGTTTTTCTTCTCCAGTTTGGAACACACGACGTGGTTGCCCTAAAGCCAAATAAAGCGGATATGGGATCTGCTTCTCTTGGGCAAGGTGTAGTTTATCGCTTGAAGGTATGTGGCTCTCATCCAAGGGTAGTCGGCTACTTAAGTCTTTGCTTTCGGAGTAAGCGAAACTGATTGCAACTTTGTGTTTGAACAATCAGGATTCTTCCATTACCGTTGCTTTTGATGATATTCCTGAAGATGGATTAAATAGCCCTCTCCGTCTTGAGAAGCTTGCAAATGAGGTACTGCAACATTTTTTTGCATGGTTTCCGTTTACAAGTTTTCAGTTTAGAATTGCACAGATAAAAGCACATTTCTCACCTAGCACCTCTTTGTTTTTTTACTTCATAGTTCATTAGTTTTTGTTGCAACACCAGCATTATCATAGTGTACCAGAATGAAATATGCATCTTAATCTCTCTTTTAGGTTACTTATCGCAGGATGAAGGATGCACTAATTCAACTTAGTAAGGCGATCCAAATGGGACCTTCTGCAAACCTTGTTCCTGTGTTATTTGGGGAGAACTCGCCTATGCGCTCCAAGGATGCCGTGAAGTTCAGTCCATTTAACAAGAATTTGGACGACTCACAGGTTAGACTTTGTTTTTCTAGTTTACTTATTTCTTGCATTTTGCTGCTTATGTCCCGCTTCTATTCTTATCCACTCAATTTGACTAGAAAAAATTAGCCACATGCCATTAGGGCCTAGAGATGTTCACTACAAGTCTAGAACAGTTGGATCTACCATCTAATTTGTTTGTGTTGCTATCAAATGTTTAATTGCATTACATGAATTAAATCATATACACGTGGTGATTTGGTTACTTGTCATTGGAGATGGAGTGTATGCGTGCGATTAATGTTCACATCATAACACCACGAAGAATGGTATTAGAATTTGATACTACCTTGTTGGAGTGCTAGAGAGAAAGCTTTTAATGAATATATTAGATTTTAGAGCATAGAAATAGTGAAATACCATAATGGTAGAATCATCATATGCTATCGCTTTAGAACTAAATTTTCTGATGCCTCTTGATAAGAGAACTGGCTAACTGATCTTGATATGTTTTCGTATGTAGTTTTAATTACGAATTAGAGAAAAAACTCATGAAGCAGTGCACAGTTCAATCTGTTTCCAGTATTTAAATCACGATTTTGTGTAAATCCTTATTTAAGTTCTAATTACAAATTGTTTGTTTCACATTAAATCAAAACATATGGCAGTGGATCTTTTACTACACGCCTAATTTTATGCACATGTTCCTCATATGTCACTATCAGTAAGCATTCTATAAAATGAAACCAAACTATTATCTTCTATATCTAAATAGGAAGCCCCCACTACCATATTTCTCTTGACATGCAAGCTATCCACCTCAACAAGCCTCCACATCACCCATTCTTCCACGTCATCACACTTAGCATTAGTTTTTGTTGGTTCCAACTCACAAAAAATACGCAGCGTTCATTGGGTTCGGCTCTCTTAACATACAGTGAGTTGTAACTGCAGGCACGAACGGATCGTCACAATGGCTGCATGCTTTTAATTTTCTATCTTTTATTCCTGCAATATGGTGACACCATGTCATCCTCGGACGTCATTATTATTTTCCCAAAATTTTCTGGAATTCGGTTAGGCACTGCGGCCGATGGCCTATCATCTTCTCCACGACCTGACCTTTCCATCTCCCGATACCTCTTTATTCTCCGCCCGTCGCTTTCATGCATAAATAGTTAGTTTTCACTACCAGTGTCATCCTCCGTTGCTGCAAAGCTTAGTCCATCCCTACTGATCTGACATACCACAACGCCATCCGTGAAAGTGTTCTACGACGTTGTCTGCCACTCCTAGACGGCTAGACCTCACAAGGCGCCCACCTTGTCCCCAGTTTCGCCATTGCGCCGCACGCCTAGGAGACAGACTAACCGATGACTCTCTGGTTCAGGTCACTGCTCTTCATGCACTCTCTCACCGGCATGTCCACCAATTCAGTAGACGACTAAGCGGTGGAATCATGTGACCGTTATTCATGGCGGTTGACACGCAGGACATAGTCAGGTCAATCATATATGCAGTGTGGTCGATCGGTTTCTGCGGCCATTCTCATCCACCACGTTACAAACGATTGGCAGTAGAACTCGTGATGATCCCTTCACAGGTAAGCAAGCAATATTTGCTGAAGAGTTAAAAATCTAGCTGCAAGGAGTGCCCTCTCTACCAAATTTACCAAACAACATCACCTGGTGCTCGCCCCGGCACGCGCTCCATATCTCTCTCCATGGTGTACGCCGTTTTTTGTCAAATTCTTTTTTAGATGGAACAATTCTCTTTCATCCCATATGTATATGGAGTTATGGACCATATGGTATTATATGGTGCTGTTATTTTTCATAGTAGGGAGATCCCTGCTCCCCATCTTCCAAGATGGTCGTGTAGCAAAAGATCAACTGGTCGCCTTCCAAATGACAGATGATCTCAGGACCCTAATTATGCGATAATGATATTGATATAAACTTCTCAGTTTTGCGGTTCATGTATCATATTTGAAGGATATAATATTGTACCGTATGGCAGAAAATCGTATGTGTTACATGCAAACAAGTACTAATCGTAGCTATCATAATATTGTATACACCTTCTTACACGTTTGATGGAAGGATGTTCGTGTATATGTATCATACTATTTTTTTTGTATTGATCATGCAGAAGAATTTATGATTATATACATAGGGCATTTGATCATTTGATAAATTCATTACTTTGTTTGCAAATTTATTAAAGTAAAATATTTGATCCGTCTGCCATTCATGTTTTGCGAAATTTTCATTGTACAATTACAAATTACTATCTAGCTTGGTATATTGTCAAAAGGGTACTTAACAATCATGAACTATAAAATTTCCGCAGCAATGTGCGGGGAATTATCTAGTAATTATAACTGTAGACACCTACAATCTATTGAATGCTTTTCAACTAGTGCAGATTGTATAGAAAAATGTAACTTATATTTCTTCTGTAGAAAGAAGCTATCTCGAAGGCCCTCAGATCAAGGGATGTTTTCTTGCTTCATGGACCTCCTGGAACTGGGAAGACAACAACCATCATTGAGATAATATTGCAGGAGATCAAGCGTGGATCGAAGATTCTTGCTTGTGCTGCTTCCAACATTGCCGTGGATAACATTGTTGAGCGACTATCACAGTACAGGTTTAAAACAAGTGAAACATATAATTTTTTCCTTCAAATGTTCTTTCCATCGTCTCTCTTGGCAAAATGTTTCAATCATATATCTAGTCCTTACAGAAGGTGGTTCTGGTAAACTATTCATCTCAACCACTGAGTAACTGAAATATCCCTGTTTCACTCTGTAGAACAAAACTGGTGAGGTTAGGGCATCCTGCTCGTTTGCTACCACAAGTGTTGGACAGTGCTCTTGATGCTCAGGTAAACCCTGCTTTACTGGGGACACCTTTTCTTCTTTATATTGCTTAGTTCATAAGTTATATTTTTGATTGCATTAACTTAATCTTCATCCCATGCATGGTTAAGTGTACAGACCTTTGCATTTATATGATATTTTGTGAGAATCCATGCATGAAACTCATGATTCAAGTGAAGGTTTTATCACCATTTAGTTGGATTGCTTTTCCTATTTGCTTATGCTTTCGTAGGGCTATGCCTTTTGTTGTGGGTTAACCACGGAGTTGGCCCGCTCTTTCACGGTTCTCGAGGGAAGTTGAGGGATTTGCGTGGGAAAAGGGGGGGAAGGTGAACTCACTCCATGCGAAGAACACGACGAACACACACAAAATCCAACACGATACAAGCTGTTGGCTCACTCCGGCGGCTACAGGCCCAATACAATCCACACGTGGGGATCGGTATTGAACAAAGGACTCTCTCAATCCCAATCAGAGAGGACAAAGTACTTCGGTGAGGATCTAGACAACTTCACCTAGAGAAAACTGAAGGAGAAGGCCTTGTACAACTGGGATGCCATGGGCAAAGTCCAAAGAGGTGGGTGATAATATGGCTTCCTTGGAAGAAAGATGAGACACAACTAGTAGAAGGAGTCCACTCTAGGGTTTTCTAGTCTATTATCAATGTCTAAGAAACAAAGGATGAGCCATAGGGGCTATTTATAGTACTTGGGCGAAGGGGTAGATAAAAGGAATTTTTCAGGGCATCAAACCCAGATCTGTGCGCAGACAGGGGGATTTCGGCGGTAAGTCGGCGGGGCCGGTTCTGGCGCCAGATTGGTCTTGGTGATTCGGCGTGCCGGTTTTGGCGATGCGTACGCCGGTTTGCACGTCCGTATAGCGGTTCGGCATGCACCGGTTTGAAACCGTGCTCCACCGGTTTGGTTCAGCGTGTCGGATTAGGTGCTGGCGCTGTCACCGGTTCGTCTGGTCCATTTTGGTGGTGGAGTCGGCCTGCCGGCTCGGGCGCCGGTTTGCCCAGTTCACTCTTCTCGTCTCCGTCTCGGCGTGGCGATGATCTAACTTGTCGTAGTTCTTGAGGCTCATACCTGAGGACACATAAGGCATTGTTATGGAGTAGCAATCCATCCAAGGTAGAGTCGAATTCACACATAGAGAGGAACAAGTTCACCTTATCAGTGAGGATCTTGGCTCAGGCACGTGTCATCGGTCCACTTGGGGGACTTGGCGGGGTGGATGTAGAGTCTTCGGTAGGACGGGCTGCATCACCCTTTCTCCCTAATAGCATAAGGTGTTCTACTATGTTCTTATTAACCGCAACTTGGTATATCAGTTTGTCCCACTAAATTTTAGAACAATTTTAAAATGAACAGGACTTCTATGAAGTATATTTAGCAGCTCTATTATGTGTATTGCCTTATTGTGTCCATATGGTCATATGATAGTTACCTGATTAATATTCTGGGACCAGGTACTGCGAGCAGATAATAGCAGCTTGGCCGGAGACATTCGCAAGGAAATGAAGGTAATAATTCATTTGCATGTTCCTCACTTTATGTAATGCTAGGACAGCATGTGTATCCACAACTGATGAGTCATCTAGTGTGGAAGCTGTCCTATTTAGATAGTACCAATAGCTGCAAATTTCAATTATTTTATTCATTCATATAGTTTGATATTTCTTGATATGTTCTATTCTTTCCGTCAGGTGCTTAACAGCAAATTGCTGAAAGCTAAAGATAGAAACACGAAAAGGGACATCAGAAAAGAGCTCAAAACCCTTGCCAAAGAGGAGCGAAAACGACAGCAACTTGCTGTCGCTGATGTCATAAAAAATGCAGATGTTGTGTTGTCTACTTTGACTGGTGCATCTTCCAAAAAGCTAGCTGGCATTACATTTGATTTGGTAATTATTGATGAGGCTGCTCAGGCACTCGAGGTGGCATGTTGGATAGCCTTATTGAAGGTAAGTTATACATTTTACAGTAACGATAAAGGTAATAACTACATGTCTTTCAAAAGAGGTTAAATCTTCAACAGTTAAATAAGATTTATGTCTCTTAGCCGGAATTTTTATATTGGTGTGAACCGTAGCACATAAATGTATGATAAACTATGTAAGTATGTAATGATAATCTTCTGTAATTTCTATACATATGACCCGGTAGACAAATCCTAGTAAACTTAGTTTCGGCTTTACAGTTATATGGCATCTTCTGTTCTTGTTAGGGTAGAATTTCTGTATGGAGTTTCTCATTTATGTATTTGTTTATTTACTTTAATGTTCTATTGGTATTCAGGGACCAAGGTGTGTGCTTGCTGGAGACCATCTTCAACTACCTCCAACTATCCAAAGTGCTGAGGCTGAGAAGAAGGGTATGGGAAAGACACTATTTGAACGCCTTACCCAAGGTTATGGAGAGGAAATCACATCCATGCTCACTGTCCAGTACAGGATGCACGAGCTAATTATGAACTGGTCATCAAAAGAACTTTACAATAATAAGGTGCACTTTCCCTTTTATTAGGTCCTACCTGTAAAGTAACTTGCTTTCAATCCCTCTTTTCCTAACACCACTTTGTATTCTCAGATCAAAGCGCATTCTAGTGTTGCTGGGCATATGCTCTATGATCTTGAGGGAGTGAATAGATCTTCTTCAACAGAACCAACTATTATACTCATCGACACTACAGGGTATGTATTATCTGATGCTTACTCCTCCATGGCTTGTTCAAACTTCAAAGGACTCATGTGGCATTGAAACCTTGTCTGTTTTTGTGCTTTGTCACTTTCTGTCTTGCATTGTAGTTTTCAAGATATGCTTTTACAGAAGTAGGACTAGCAGCTTGACTGGAAAGGAGTATTTCATATCCTAGCGAATACAATAATAGACAGGTTCAAGATTATTCCAAATTTGGACCATCCTTTGGCTGATACAAAAATGTCATATTTTCTAAGTGATGAACAGTACGAAATGTTTTTAAATGATAAGTAAAATCCTTCTAACATGTCTGAAGTACATTTTAGGTGTGCAATATTATTTCAAATGTGGATTATCCTTTGGCTGATAGGAAAAAATTATATTCTCTAAGTGATGAACAATATGAATGTTTTTAAAATTATACCTAAAATACTCCTGACATGTCTGAAGTACCTTTTCAGGTGTGACATGGAAGAAGTGAAAGATGAAGAGGAGAGCACCATGAATGAGGGCGAGGCTGCAGTATCCATAGCTCATGCCAAGTTGCTTGTTGAGAGCGGTGTCCGTGCATCTGATATTGGCATCATTACGCCATATTCTGCACAGGTTATTGTTACATTCCTCTCAGTATTCATTTAAATGTATAGCTAGACAATGTTATTAGCCATGCGTTATTCTTACAATTCATATTTAGCAGCATCATTATTACTACCATGTGTTCTTTTTGCTGTTCTGCTCTTGAATCTTCAAATATTGGTTTTTGGTTGGGGATTATGCGCACTTTGAAAGCCTCTGCGTCTCTATCTGTAACATGAACTTTTGCAACTTTTGGCTCGCAATTCGTTTATCCGTTGTGAATTAATGGTTGGTTGCTTGGATGGTATAAAAAGGTAACCTGTCTGAAAATGCTGAGAAACAAAGACGCCAAATTAAAGGACTTGGAGATATCAACGGTTGATGGATTTCAGGGCCGGGAGAAAGAGGCGATCATCATTACGATGGTCAGATCCAACTCGAAGAAAGAGGTAAGCTTCATTTCTTAATCTTCCCAGGCTGGAAGTTATCCTATTTCAGTGTTCGATGTACATGATATTATGCATTGATGTTGATTTGGCATTGCATGGTTGATCCAAGGTAGGATGCAGAGAAATTTGAGATGCTTAAATTGTCAACTAAAGAGGATTAGTTAGTAAACCTGTAGATATGATTTGCAGATATTGTGTATCTGCAACCCAGAGGTTTGACATGGCATGAATGAAAACTCCATCAGTTTGTTCCAGTTATGACCGCATATGAAAGTGGAGATTCATGTTGGTCTAGTGCAACACGTGAGCAGCTTAAACTTCTCTCTAGTTTTTAAACCCTATATTCATTTGCTTCCTTCAGGTTGGGTTCTTGAGTGATCATAGGCGGATGAATGTGGCTGTAACACGTGCAAGGCGTCAGTGCTGCATAGTGTGCGATGCGGAGACAGTAAGCAACGACAAATTCTTGAAACGCTTGGTTGAGTACTTTGAGGAGAACGGTGAGTACTTGAGCGCGTCGGAATACCAGAGCAGCTGATCGTGATAGCATGTGTCCTGCTCTTTTGCCTGCTCAGCGACCATCACAGAGATACTGGTAAACTGTAGATTTTTTTTTTTAATTTATGCATCCAGTAGTTCTCTTTTTTTTTTTGCGAGACGGTACTTTTGTTCAGACATTGATGCAATCACAGTCAAGACACGCCTTTCTGTGGAATGTGGTTAAGTTGATGATTGTTGTGGAATGTGGACTAGTATATGTGGCCACTTTGTAGGCTTCTGCTTTTGGTGCGAATTTGTGGAAATAAATGCTCTTTTTACAGACTACTCCCTCCGTTTGAAAATATGAAAATATAAGATGTTTTAGGTTTGTAAAGAAAATTTATCTAGACTTCTTTTAGTATGTAGATTCATTCTAAACTTGAGTGAACCTAGACACTAAAAGAAGACTAGATACATTTGCTTCACAAACATAAAACATCTTATATTTTAAAACGGATAAAACGGAGGGAGTATAAAGTAGTAGTACTACTGATTTATTCTATTTGCACCTGGTCGTATGCGGATGCAATGGCGTCTAGTTCTTCTCAGCGTGCCCCATGCAGAAAGTATTCGAGGGTTGTACAGAAGTCCAGTTTAATGCTACGAATGCATATTGTGAATTGTTTTTTCTCCGTTACCAGCGTCCTGAGAATGGAGATAGAGCAGAAGAGAATATGCCATGGAACTTTTTTAGATCAAGAGGGATCTTTCCCCGGATCTAATGAAAACTACCGAGTCTTAACAGAAAACGAAAACAATGCACACTCCATAGTCTAAACACTGCCAAACAGGAAACAAGAAAACTAGAACTACCAGATCAAACTGACAAGCTTTGCCTGGCTCTGATGATGGAGGGGTAAGGACGGCGACGTCTTCGGCTCGTGCTAGTGTTTGTAGTCGTCGCTAGGTGGTCTAGTGACCTATTTATAATTTTTATTACTTTTAAAACTCTTTGTACTGTTGTTGATTATTATTAATAGATCGGTGGAATTTCGCAAAAACAAAAACTACCGGACTAAACCTACCCCAAAAGAACTACCAGACCAAACCTAACCCTAAAAGGACAGGAAGCAAGTTGGTTCAACCTCCTTTTATATTGCTGAAAATCCAAATTAAAATGAGGAGACGTAGGGGCATAATTTTTTATGTGAATACAAAGGGACATAATCTTTCCATCGAGATGTTAAATAAACTTTTGATCAAAACTTTATCTTGGATAAACATTTTATCAAAATATTAAGTCGTTTGTCGAATTTCATAACAAACTAGACTCGAACACACCATATCTCAACACACTGGAGCACCTTTAAAACTTCAGATATTTTCATTTTACATCTCTTTTATGATCATTTTCTTCTCCCCCCCCCCCCCCCCCCCACACACACACACACACACCACACACACACACCACCACCACTGCTTAAATCCAGCATTCACCCTTGGAGCCAGAAGAACAGTTGAATTCTAGGAGGGATTTTAAGGTTCCAAACAACAGGTGAATAGATCTGAGTTATTCCTCTAAAGTGTAAGTAGAACTCCGAAGAGTACTATAGACTGAGCTATTCCTTGGATCTCTTGCCACTGAACCATCATAGGTTCAGGTAAAGTTCTTCTAACGTCACATTCAAGCTGTGATCTATCCCACAACTCAGCTATAGTTTTGATTTGTTGATTAGAGACTATATAAACTTTCTAAAATTATGTAGCCAATTATCAAACCAAATGTCCTCCCGTGATCTCTTGGATCTTTGCATGCATGCATCCATCCGAAAGCACGATAACCAAATTGGACATTCCAAGATTCCCCGGGCTCCACGTCGCTCGGCGTTACAAGAAGGATAGGTAATTATTAGGTACTCCTACAACAAAACAGCCTTTAACTGACATCGGACACGATTAATCAATCGGCTGTGCTCAACCTCCACTCCATCGGGCGAACATATGCGATGACATACCGGCCGATTCTTCAAGAAGAAGAAAGGATGTGTGTTTTTGTAGCAAGAGTAAACAAGCAAGTCATGCAGAAAGGATGATGCTTCTTCTGCGTGTCCTTCCATTTTTCTTTCTTTCCATCACTTGTTCCGTATGATTTTGAAGTACTGTAAAACAAGATGCAGAACTGCTAGGCGCCACGTCGGTCACACGTACGACTAATCCGCTTTCTGCTTCTCTTTGCGTAAACTGGAATGCTACCCTGACACTGACATGTGAGTTGACCGAGAAGTCCAGAGCTCCAGCCTCCAGGCAGGCCAAACAGAA
This sequence comes from Avena sativa, assembly GCA_916181665.1. Classification (NCBI taxonomy): domain Eukaryota; kingdom Viridiplantae; phylum Streptophyta; class Magnoliopsida; order Poales; family Poaceae; genus Avena; species Avena sativa. Next base: position 21,020,652 of record OV702297.1, read on the forward strand.
AGGGTAAAGCTGTAAATTGATGAGCAAGGCGAGGGTTTCTGGTTTGGGCCTGTGGACTGTGGTGCTCTTTATCTACGGGACTCCGGCGGCGACCTGACCTCCAGGTGCTCGAGGAGTTGGATCGTTGCCTCACCATGGCGTCGGAGAAAGACGCGGCGCTCGCCGCCGTGCCCAACGACAACCCCACCATGTGAGTCCCCTGCACTACTCTCTCTCTTTCTGTCGCAAACCCCGCACTCATCTGTCGCATGCTTAACTGCTCCCGCGTTGACTGCTCGATCTATTTACTGGAGCGCGCTTCATGGGTATGTGATGTGAGATCATAGATTTGAATGGTTTTCACATGCAGCGTTGTGATTTGTCACTACTGTCTCGAGTAATTGCACGGGGATTGTAGGATTAGTAGTTTAGTCCTACTTGTAAATGGGTAGTGCAGGATTGGGGAACTAATTATCCCCAAGTTTGGGCAATGTTACAGTATGGTTCTGCACCTGTACCTGAACTGCTGGGAGGTCATTAATACGCTGGTATGAATCATATCACTATAACCAACTTAAAGATGACAAATGTGCAAGACTCAGAGTGCAAATCGAAGCCTTCCAAAAAAAAAAATGAAATAGGCATACATAGGACATTAGCACAAAGCCCAATCTTTGTGCACGAATGTTGACTGTGTTGTTTATTTTTTTTGCACTGTTTTTTATCGACTAAATCCCACCGCTGCTGGCACTATGCCTGCTGGCACTATGCTTTTGTGGTCATAAATATCTTTGGAACTAATCTGATTTGTTTGCTATAAAACCACAAAATTTACAACTTCTGGTTCATGTTCCCCTAAAAAGTTTATGACTCCTGTGTAACGGTAAGATGTAGCTTGAGGAAGGCGACATATCTAGTGCACATGAAGGATCTAGTAAACAAGTGCAAAGATGCACTATGGACCGTTAATTGTGTCTGGGGACCAACATATGGTGGTGAAATTCTCACAAACCATCCCCAACCACCCAAAGAAATTTGCAATGTCCCCACTATGTTCATCCCTCTCCTCGCTGTCTTCACCCGCTCAACCCCTCTTGTCCTCCTCAGCAACGCCTCACAGGCCGGAGCTGAGATTTGTGGAGGCAGGAACTTGAGTAAGGGTATCCACAATACACTCATGTATCACTACTACTGCTAACCAAATGTCCTGTGGATAAAGCTGTTAGGTATCATTCACGTGTATTACTCTCATGGGCTGCTATTATAGACAAATGTTTGTGTATCCTACTGGGTTTTTAGCAATTGTAGCGGCAATTCTAACCAAACTTGTAATCCCCTAGTCACTAAAACGTTTAGCCTCATATTTACATGGCCAGTCCTTAATTTGATTATGGTGGATTAATGAACATGTCCTCAGTCGGTGAGATATGGTGGATTGCTAGTTATTTTCTCGGGATTGACTTGCTGAAATAGATCAACTATTGCCTAAGTGGGTGTGAAAAGAAGTCTATAACTGAAATCATGTGCAAAGTCTTTGGAACTAACTGTCCCAAGTTTGGGCAATGTTATATGTTGCTGGACTGCCAGAGATCATCAGTATGCCGTGGTGAATCATAATCTTAACCAACTTAAAGATGAGGCAATGCACCAAACTGAGTGCAAATCGGAGTTAATGTTTGCCTACTAAATTTTATGACTCCTTGCAACCATAAGAAGTAATTTGAGGAAGGCAGCATATCTAGTGCACACGAAGAATCTGGTGAACAAAGTCACACACTATGGACCTCTGATTGTTGCTAGGGACCAGCATGATTGTGGTTGAATTCTGACGAAAGCAATTTACCATGTCCCCTCTCTTTTCAACCATATCCTCGCTGCCTTCGCTCATTCACCCAACTTCCTCAACAACCCTCACAGACAGGAGCTGAGATTTGTCGAGGCAGGAACTAGGGTGCGGGCATCCACAATACACTCATGTATTACTACCATTGCTAACTAAATGGCCTCTATATAAAGCTGTTATGTATCATTCACTTCTATTATGCCGATGGACTGCTTTTTGTAGACAAAAAATAGTTCTGTGTATGCTTGGATGCTTAGCAAATACTCCCTCTCTTCCGAATTATAAGATGCTTTAGTTTTTTTCTGAAACGCATGTATCTAGACGACTTTTAGTGTGTAGGTTTGGAGCAAAATGCATGAACCTACACACTAAAAGGTGTCTAGATACATTTGTTTCAGAAAGAGGCTAGAACATCTTATATTTTGAACGGAGGGAGTAGCAACTGTAGAGCCAATGCTAACCAGAAATTATAATCCCCAAATCACTAGAAAGTGTAGTCTCTTCAAATTTGCATGATCAGTCCTTAATTTGGTTATGATGGATTAAGGAACATGGCCTAGGTCAGTGAGATATGGTGCTATCAATAATTACAGTGGAGTGCGAGCTATTTATCTCAGGACCGACTTGCTGAAATAGATCAACTATTGCCTACGAGATGTGAAAAAAGTCTTTGCATTTTAATTATGTGTAGCAAAGTCTTTGAGCAGGTACATCCGTTTCTGAAATTTATTGCATGTGCAGATTTGACAAGATCATTAAAAAGGAGATACCTTCCACTGTGGTGTATGAAGACGAGAAGGTATTATATAAATATGTACATTTTCCTTTATCTGTATTCAGTTAGGCTGTTTTGGGATAACTTTGTTCGTTACTGCTGAAATGAAAGTACATTAGATGCACATGCAATAAGTTCACCAGGGAGAAAGGGTTTGTTTGTATATACAGCATATGGTGCCACACAGTCCCTATACCTATATATAACAGATGTGAACTGTGGGTTCATTTTCCAGGTTCTTGCTTTCAGAGACATAAATCCTCAAGCTCCGACCCACATTGTAATCATTCCCAAATTCAAGGATGGATTAAGTGGTCTTTCGAAGGTAATGTTCATCAATTATCGCAGTTTACCGTTTCCATTTTAAGCCAACTGGTCTCAGTAATAGCTCTACAGTATAAATGTTTGCCCAAAGTCTACCGTGCTCAAAAGAATATGCATTTCATCGTAATCATGTCCCCAGGCAGAAGAGAGGCATGTAGAGATACTTGGCTCCCTCCTCTATGTTGCAAAAGTTGTCGCAAAGCAGGAAGGACTGGAAGATGGCTATCGTATTGTCATCAATGATGGCCCTAGTGGATGTACGTCACATTTAAATGCCCTTGGATTAACAAATACCTGTTTCTTGACTACTTTTCCATCGGTGACCTGATATCCCTATTTGCAGGCCAATCTGTTTATCACATCCATGTCCATCTGCTTGGAGGCAGACAGTTGAACTGGCCACCGGGCTAAGAAACTCCCGCTCGTTGATCAGTGCTTCATGGCAAGGATGTTTGTTGCATCTCCATTGAATAATAATCCTGTAATTGATGTAACCGTTCATGTGCTGAACTTGTGCAACATCTATGGTATCCTTCCCGTGATGTATGGACTTGAACCAGGATCGGCTTGTGCTTGTCGTTGATGAGGTGCTGTGTTCTTACTACCTAGTCTGCTACAGTATTTTCCTTGTTTGAGTAGCTGTGGTGCCGCAACTACCGGAACCTGTTCATGATATAGCCTAATGAACCTTCTGGTGTGTGTCTTTATCATGATGATCTGGAGAGAATCAGTTGGCAGGATTTTTCCAATCCTTTTGGGCCATGCGCCGCTTCAACATTTCATTCTCAGATAACCCTCCGGATTACAATATCTGGTGATTAGACCCTAGGTCTCCTGAATATGATGCTGTTCAGACTCTCCTCTGACAGTTTCAGTGTAGAGTGCGATGTATGTACGTGAAACCAGCGAACGTGTTTTTGTGGTTGTAAGGCTTCAATTTAATTACGAGCAAGTGACCTAATATGAACAGAAGCAATGTATCACTTTGATTGCCTCCATAATCATCAACAAATATATAGAAGTACCCATGGAAAAATGTGCTACTTGTCCCATGTACCAAAACAGAAAACCGCATCTGCGCTGGTTGCGACGCTTGGAAACAGCTGATCTTTTCTGTTTTTGACGTTGCTCGCTCTCTCACACAATACGTGCTACTCCTAATCTCAGGCAGTAACACGAATATTCATAATTTCAATACGTTGCTCGCTCTCTCACACAATACGTGCTACTTTTCTGTTTTTGATTTGCAGCTTTTTAAAAAAGTTCACATTTCAATGAATATTCATAATTTAAAAAATATACAAGTTAAAAAATAGTACTCCCTCCGGCCCGATTTACTTGACGCGGTGGTTTTTATACAAAAAAGTCCTCGGCAAATTTCCGACAAGCTCCACGATCCTCGTCGTCCTTATCCCCTTCCTGGCGCTCCACTGTCTGCTCCGCCGCTCGCTCGTCCGCGCCGCGCCGTCGCTCTCGTCGTGCCATCGCCCCCACGCCCGCGCCGTGAAGCTCCCCCGCCACTCCTCCCTGAACGATTCCCCACGTAGCTCCCCAGGTCAAGTCCCCAATCTGATTCTTGCTTGAAAATCGGTTCTTGGCGACAGATTCTTGACTCAAAATCGATTCTTGGAGCTATAGGAGAAATCCAGGTTCAGGAGGGAGGGGATACATGAGGAGGAGGATCTTGGAGGTGACGAGGGCGGGAGATGTGGAGGCAGAGATCGGACACCTAGAGATATGGAGGCGCAGCTCCTTCCCGCAAGGCACCTGGTGGGTGGTGGCGCAGGCGCAGGCGCAGCTCCTGGAGATATGGAGACCCTCCTAGATGCTCAAGGTTAATCCTCCTAGTCGCAGCTCCTGGAGATATGGAGGCCCTTCGAGGACATCCCCATCGTCTCCTTCCCGCAAGGTCAATCCTCCTTCCTTCCTTCGTTCCTTCTTTCCTTTCTGATATATTGGATGGCAACAACAGCTTCTTGAATAAATGCTTAATATTCTTGAGACTTGAACTAGTACAGACTTTAGTTATGCTTAATATTCTTGGAGTACCATACTGCTTTCTTATTTCTGATATATTGGCAATGATTGATATAGTGGATCTTAATTCTGCATCTCCTTTTTTCTGTTGATATGGTCGTTGTTTCCTGATGTTCAGTCAGAGTTTGTCCCTACCGAAACTAAGTGAACCATAGTGGCATATACTTCCACAAAAATAATTACAAGGAGTAACTTACTTGTTGATATACAAGTCGATACTCCATTAGCATGTATCAAATCATATGTACGTGGATAAGTAGAGAAAGCTGTCGATATACAAGCTAAATTAGCATGTATCAGGTCATACTCCATTAGCATGTATCAGATAGAAGAAATTCATGCATCCTTTTATGAGTTTGTTTATAAGTAATCATTTAGTGCAAACTAAATAATTATAAGGAGTAACTTACTTGTCGATATACAAGCTGAATACTCCATAGAGGACATGTATGTTAGATTATCCAATGACTCAGCAAGTGCCTACTATTTTCTTTTTGTCAGTAGGCTCTTTGGATTCACTGGTGCTATACTCATACTCCAACTAACTTACTTGGATGCACCTGTTTGTACATGCTTTAAAAGTATTGGCTAGTGCTATATAAGTTTTGGCTACCAGTTGCAGAAGGTTCAGTTCTAGAGTACAAAATCTAGCTGTATTTTCAAGCCTACGATTCAATTCTAAAGTCCCGCAAATTAGAGAGGCCCTTAGATGTGTTCATTGACCCTAACACAAGGTTCTAATCACACGACACATAAGTTTTAGCTACCAGTTGCAGCTTTTGGCTTGTACTTACAGGAGTCATTTCCACCGATATATAAGATCAGAATATCAAGAAATAACATGGTGCAAATGACATGCATATCTTAGTTACTGCCTCTGTCCCAAAATAAGGGACATTGATTTGTCTAAAAAGGATATGTATCTTTATTATGGATTAGAATTAAATTAACAGAAACCACTTGTTTATAGTACAAATAATATTAGATCCACAGAATTTCAACCTCCTGCTGACTCAGTTGCACCTATGGAGTAAAAAATAATATGTAGACTGACTTTACAAATACTCATGTAGCAGTTTACAGTATCACACAAATATCAGGTTATATCACGTTATATAACCCAAGTTTTCTGATACACTCTATGGAGCTATATATTTTTATCCATCAGATATTACATCATCACACATCATCCTGTCTACAATACAATGTATATTACATAGGAACAAATACATGATCTCTCTATATTTTTATCGTTGTTTGATCAATCATTGAAGTGCAGAACTTGAGCCTTTCAATCTTGTTTTCAGGCTTCAAAGCTGGTTTGAGTGTACTTGTGTGGCGCTTTATTTTACCCCATTAGAATCTTCTCTGCAAGGTAGAATAAGCGACACCCAATTCTCTTGCTAGGGACCTCAGTGTAGACCTTTGGTTTAGAGGAATGGAAGTCATTCTTGACAGAACAAGATTTGCTCTCTTTCGTCCAACCCTCCCCTTCTTTTGATTTGAAACATCCACCTGTAGCCCTTCCTTCTCTTGACCTATTGCCTTTTTCCATATTCTATCAATTGTGCTGAGACTTGTCTCTAAAAGAGCAGCTACAAGTTTTTTATCTGCCTTCTCAACTTTCCCACCTTTACCGAGAGCTTTCAATGCAATGTATGCCGCGAATCTGTGAGAATCAGGTAGCTCTCTATGGTCAGCCTGCTCATGTTCTTCTTCTTGTATTTGTGCATCTTCTTCTTGTATTTGCATATGTTCTTCTTCTTGTATTGGTGCATGTTGGTCACCATGTATTTCTGCATCTTCTTTTTCTTCTTGTATTTTTACATCTTCTTCCTCTTCCTCTTGTGGACTCAAGTTGAGATCCAAAAGAGCTCGTGACATTTGAACCTGAACAAACAAGTGAATAAAGTTACTCCACTAAGCAGGCAATTGAATTTAAAGTGAAAACAAGAACAGTCTATTGTATCCTTGAGAATTGCTTGTTTGACAGAGACTGAAGTATGTATGCTCCAGTAGTTCAGAAAATGATTGTTCATATGTTTGACAGAGACTGAAGGAAGTATATATCTTCTTATTTAGTATAGTATGGTATATATTGAACTGGTAGCAAATAAAACATAGAGGCGAGACAGTGAGACAGTGAACATCATTTCCTTGAAATTTATAGCTAAATATGGATGACTGACATATTTTATTTTGTATTATATCCGTTAGGTTGGAGGTGTGCCTGCTATCTATGAGACTCCCACAAAATCATGCTCACTGCTATGGGGAATCAAGAATGCTCAATGCACTATTATAAAGGTTTATTATTTCTCTCTCTCTCTTAAAGTATCTTCACATCTTCTTCCTGCATGATTTCACAGGAGAGAAATCATTACCAAAGAGGCGCTTCAAATTATCTTGGTCTGAGTTTTTTTCCTTATAGAGATCTTGAGTGTTCTTCTGTATTGTAGAGAACTACCGCAAATTCTATTCTGCGATAAAAGCATCCTACCCAGATATCAAGATCATATCAAGCTGTGATAGGTCTACCATTTCACCAATCGATCCTGCTGATCTATATGATGTTCATGTAAGCACTGTTGATTGGTCTTCACTTTGATGAAGTATATATTCAGTTATAGATAAGTAATACGTTGGCAATGTTTGACATCCTCTCTGTGGTAGGTCTATACCTCATCTGGCGATATGTTCTCCAAATCTAGAATGTTTGACAGCACACCCTGGGGTGGACCCAAGGTACAGTCTGCACTTCTATTGACATCAGTTCTGATACTTACAACTAACTGGTACCCTGTGTCAATTTCTAGGCAATTGTTAGTGAATATGCTGTGACTGGAAATGATGCTGGTCGAGGAACACTAGTAGCTGCTCTAGCTGAAGCTGCATTTCTTATTGGATTAGAAAGAAACAGGTTCTTTTACACTACTTCTGGTTTGGTATCGTGGTGATGGTAGAGTGCATTGTGAGCTTGCGTGTTTTACCAATTTTTTCTATCGAGCGACATGGTTGAAATGGCAAGTTATGCTCCACTCTTCGTAAATGACAATGATCGCAGGTAAATGACTCAACACTTTGGATCGAGAAATCATTTACTGTGTAATCTTAGAGTAATATAATGGCGTGTTAATAGAGGCATCAAGAAATGGCGATTCCTGATATTGCTGTCTGATGTACTCTGAAATCTCAGGTGGGGGAGTACTGGAGATCGCGTCACCTTTGGGGCAGTGGTCCTTGGCGACGGGGGAGCGAACGACGAGGAGGATGTGGTCACCTCGGATACCAGCCGATCCCCTAGACATGGAGGGCGAGGCAGCAGCAGCGGCGGCGGCCTTGTCCAGGTGCTTGTCAAGCACGGAGTGGATTCCCGAGGGCCGGCGGCGAGTGCGGAGCGTCCAGGGGCGATGGCGAGCGCTGAGCGGCGAGGGGTGGCGCCGGAGCTGCTCGAGGTGTGGGGCGACCGGCGGGGGAGCTCGTGACTCCTAGAGGCCCTGCCTCCTCTGCTCCTGGAGGCCCCGCCTCCTCTGCTCATCGAGCGGAAGCGGTCGGCTGGCGGGGGTGCTGGCGGGGGCGCGGGGGGCTGGCCGACGTCGACCAACTCGAGCCCAGCTCCAGCGCTGGACGGAGCTCCTCCGTCGGGTTGGGTTTCTGATTTTGAATTTGATTTGAGGACTTCATTCGAGAAGAATTCAATATGTAAGGGGGTTTTCGCAAAATACCCAATACATAGGGGCCGTGTCATCTAAATCGGGCCGGAGGGAGTAGAAAAAGGGGGAAAATATGTGCCTCTTAATGGGCCGCGTTGGGGAGTGGTTGATACGTTGGAAACGTATCTATAATTTTTTATGTTCTATGCTTGTTTAATATCTAATTTGTTTTGCTTTCTATACACTTTGAGGTGTTTTTATATGTTTTCTGGTACTAACCTATTAACAAGTTGCCACAGTGCCAGTTGCCTGTTTTCTTCTGTTTTTGGTTCCAGAAAGGCAGAAAATCAATATTCTCGGAATTGAACGGGACAAAAGCCAAAGTCAATATTTTACCGTGGGGAACACGAAACCAGAGTACGAGACGGAGGAGGCTCGCCAGGGGGCCACACCCCCTGGCCGCGCGGGTGGGCCCACCCCGTGCCTGGGGGGTGCAGTCGCCCTGGTGGCCCCCTGCCTCGCCTCTTTGCCTATAAAGTCCCCCCGATGACTAAACCCTAAGCACCCGATCAATATTCTACGAAACCGTCTGTAGCCGCCGCCACCATCGTCCCTAGATCGGGGGGATCTGAAGCTCTTCCCGGCACCATGTCGGAGGGGAGATCATCCCGGAGGCCTTCTTCTTCATCGTGCCAGCCTCCGGTATGAAGCGTGAGTAGTTCCACCTTGGACTACGGGTCCATGTAGTATCTAGATGGTTGTATCTCCTCCTTTGTGCTTTCATGTATAGATCTTGTGAGCTTCGTTCATGATCAAGATCTCATCTATTTGTAATCATGCATGTTGTGTTTGCGGGGATCCGATGGATATTGAGATTACTATGTCAGATTGATTAATGGTTTTGTCTTATTGATTCTATCATGTCTGTGTTATTTGTGATCTTGCATGCTCTCCATTGTCAGTAGCTATCTTGTCCAAGTAGTTGCTATTGACTCCAAGAGGGGGTATTTATGCTTGATAGTGGGTTCATGTCTCTACTTAATCAAGGGAAATGATAGAAATCTCTACGGTTGTAGATGTGTTGTTGCCACTAGGGAGAAAACAACGGTCTCTTGTTCATGGAATAAGTGGATTGTTTACCTTACACACTTTGCTTAAAGCAGTTGTTTGTTGCTTGCAACTTAATACCAAAGGGGGTTCGGATGATAACCTGAAGGTGGACTTCTAGTCATATATGCAGTTGGATGGCGGTCTATGTATATTGTTGTATTGCCCAATCGAATCTCATAGGATATTTGTGTACAGTATTGCATTGTTATGCCTTGCTCAGTCCTGTCAATTGCCCTGCTGTAATTTGTTTACCCTTCATGCCATGTTTGTTTATCTAAGGAGAGCACCTCTAGTGAACTATGGACCCCGGTCCAATCTTTACCATTGATACATCTTCCACTATTATTGTTTACTTTCTGCAATTCATCATTACCTTCTACACCATACAGTTAATCCTTTGTTACAGCAACCGGTGAGCTTGACAACCTCACTGTTCGTTGGGACAAAGTCTTGAGTTTGTGTTGTGCAGGTTTCCACGTTGCTTGCAACACCTTTGAGACATTTCCTTCCTCCTTCTGATTCGATAACCTCGGTCTCTACTGAGGGAAAACTTGCTGTTGTGCTCATCACACCTTGCTCTTGGGGTTTCCAACGAAGCGTCCCACGTCAACACCGGGTGCACGCATCAGTGGCCCGCAAAGGAGTGGCATGTGTGCGTGCCCTATTTACGCGTGAAATAGGTGATAAATAGGCAAACCAACCTATGGTTGGGTGGCTAGGAGGGTGGTTCTATCGCCAACTCACCAGAGTTCAAAGCTTAGGTTTAACACTATGTGTTACATATAAAAGGCGGAATTTCTTTCAGTGGAAGGTGACGTTTCCGTCAATAGCGAGGCGCCCGTGATGACTTTGTCAATCTCGAGACTCGATCTGCCAGCTCAGTCTCTCGGAGGTGATCATAAGGGTAGGGTATGCGTGTGTGTGTGCGTTTATAGGGGTGGGTGCATATACGTGTTGTGAGCGTCTACGATTGTATTGTGTTTCTAAAAAGGCGATAAATAGGACACCCTAGCCCCTCCCCCTCCCCCTGCGCCCAGAGAAAGGCCCTAAGAAAAGTGGATCGCCCCCTGTTGTCTTTCCTAGGTGACATGGGTCGGGCGTCTCCTGACCTCCACCTACCCTTCCTCCTTGATGGATGAACTCCCCCTCCCCGTCGCCGAAGACACCACCTGCAAAGGCCGAGTGCTCGAGCTAGCGGCAGGGCGACTCGACCTCGCTTTATTGTTAGCCCTAACATTTTCCTCTAATGCGCCAATTTCCTCTACCGGTAGGATCTGGAAAAGATCGGGAGGCTTGATCTCGTTGTGGCCACGATGCATTTCCTCCCAATTCCTGGCGCCTACGCGCGATCCCGCACACATCATCGCCCAGGAGGTTGGCATGTGTGATTGGATCTATAGGCACCAAGTCGACGTCCATGGCAGGCAGAGAGATGCACTCAATCACCTACGCTTTCATTGCCATAGGAGTTTGGCCTGATATGCCACCATCGTCTGATGTGAAGATCCATTTTCCAATGGCTAGTAGCGACCTCCATCCACCTTGGGTATGCCTTGGGTCATTCATTGTCGCAATTACCAAGGTGTTGATGGGGGGAATCAAGGAGGTCGTGCTTGAAGAGGAGCGTATAGTCTCTAGAAGTACCATCTCACAAGCTCGCGTCGAGTCGAGAGCTGGTGACGATTCCAGGAAGTACTTAAAGCGGATGAGGATAATATGACTGATACGTCGTAAACGCATCTATAATTTTTGATGTTCCATGCTTGTTTAGTATCCACTTTGCTTTTCTTTGTCTACACTTTGAGGTATTTTTATACACTTTTTGGTACTAACCTATTAACAAGATGCCACAGTGCCAGTTGCCTGTTTTCTTATATTTTTGGTTCCAAAAAGGCAGAAAATCAATATTCTCGAAATTGGATGGGACAAAATCCAAAGTCATTATTTTCCCAGACCAACACAGAACCACGAAGCAGAGACGGAGTAGACACCAGGGTGGCCGCACCCCCCAGGCGTAGGCAAGCCCTGGTGGCGCCTACAGGGGTGTGGGCCCCTGGCTCTCCACCGACCTTGCCTCCTACGCCTATAAGAAGCCCCCGGGGAGAAACCTCTAAATCATCCATCATACTTACAGAAAAAAGTTCCGCTACGCCGCTGCCGCCGAAGGGGAGATTCGGGGGACAAAAAGTCTCTGTTCCGGCACCCTGCCAGGATGGGGAAGTGCCCCTAGAGCCATCTCCATCGATATCCACCACCATCTCCATCACTGTTGCGGATTCCCATGATGAGGAGGGAGTAGTTCTTCCTCGAGGCTAAGGGCTCTACTGGTATCTATGTGTTCATCTCTCTCTCTATGCATGATCTTGTTGTGGTCATGAGCTTTGTAATCTAGTAGATCTACCTTGCTACTCAAGTGCTTCAATAGATCTCTGCTCTCCCCATGTGTGTGAAAGTGACAACGTGCACGCCATGGTGGCACTTAGGCTTGAGTCTACATAAATACTCATCGTGCTTTAATAGATCTATGCTTTTCCCCATGTGTGTGACAGTGACAGCGTGCATGCCGTGTGTGGCACTTAATCTAGATTATATATATTTGTTATGAGTTATATTTGGAGTTGGATGTCTCTATGAAATTGTGGTGTTTGTTGGAACCGTCTAGCGCTCAAGGTGACAGTGTGGGGTTATCTAGATGGGGAAGGCGGACTTTGAGGTGTGATGTTATAGCCCTACCATGGATTAGAGTGTCCAACCGGAGAGTTGTTAAGAGTAGTATCATGAAGAGAGGATATTTATATGAGAGAGTGTTCACTAGTGAAATTATGATCCCTAGGCCTGGTTTCTAAGCATTGAAACACCGTTTGCTACTAGATCTGTTGCATGTTTTCTTGCTTCCTTCTTGTTACCTTTAGTATTTACCTCATCGTCAAGCTATTTTCTGGCACCATTACCACTTGTATTTCACTATCTCTTCGCTGAACAAGTGCACCTATACACCTGACAAGTGTATTGGGTGTGTTGGGGACACAAGAGACTTCTTGTATCTTGATTGCAGGGTTGCTTGAGAGGGATACCTTTGACCACTTCCTCCGTGAGTTCGATAAACCTTGGGTAATCCATTTAAGGGAAACTTGTTGTTGTTCTACAAACCTCTGCACTTGGAGGCCCAACAATTGTCAACAAGAATAGAAGTGCGTAGACATCAATCTATTTTCTGGCGCCTCTGCCGGGGAGGAAAGGTAAAAGGCACTCACACACGTTACCCCACGGAAACAGCAAGCCAGAAAGCTCTTTTCTGGCGCCGTTGCCAGGGAGGTAAGGTAAAAGGTACTCACATCCTCCGGTGTGAGTGCTCGAAGTTATTTCCTTTAGATTCTGCAATTTTGTCTTTTTGTTTCTTTTTTTACTAGTTAGGCTTAATGGAAAACAACAACAAAATTAGAGAGCTTTTTAGTATTTTTCCTAAGTTAGAACTTGAGTGGTTTGAAAAGAAAATTAAAAAACCTATGGAACTTTCTTTGCATGCTAATAGCAATGTTATTAGTGTGAATTTTTTGAACACCATTGTTACTAATGGTATGGAAACATTTAAGCTTGGGGAAGCTAGTTTTTATGAAAAAAAACTTTTTAGTTCCCCAGCTTTAGGGACGAAAATTTGCTCTTATGATACTTTATCTCCCATATGTGGTAATTCTAATGATACTTGTGATATTTTAAATACACATACTGAAAGTGTCCCTTCTAAAATACCTATTGAAATTGTTGAACGTGTTATGAATAACTGTTATTTTGGAGATGGAACTGTCCATCCTAGTGATCATTTACTCTTTATACATGAATTGTGCGAGTTGTTCAAGTGTGCAGGTATTTCAATGGACCGAGTTAAGAGTAAGCTATTCCCCTTCTCACTTATGGACAAAGCAAGGGAGTGGTATGAGCTACTAGATGATCCTCATCATTTGGAGTGGAAGGAACTTGAATCTCTCTTTTACTCTAAATTTTATCCTCCTCATGAAATTCATAAAGATAGGAATTATATTTATAATTTTCATCCTCATGAGGGAGAAAGTATTGCCCAAGCTTGGGGGAGACTGAAGTCACTAATGCTTATGATGATACCAAACCTCCAATTTATGATGATTACAATGATGAATATGAAATTTTCAGTCCACCTACTATTGAGGAGAAAATTTATTGTGATTACAATATGCCTCCTATATTTGATGATTATGGTGATGAGAATAATAGTGATAGATATTTTGTTGAATTTGCTCCCACTATAATTAATAAGAATGACTATTCTTATGTGGAGAGTAATAATTATTATATGCATGTGGCTCATGATAAGAATGTATTATGTGATAGTTATATTGTTAATTTTATTTATGATGATAATGAAAGTTATTATGAGAGAGAGAAACATTGTCTTATGCATCTCAAAAATATTAAGTTTCCCCTCTTTATGTTGAAAATTTTGAAGTTGCATTTGTTTTGCTTTCCTATGCTTGTTTCTTTGTGCTTTCATGACTTGTTTCTTTACAAGATTCCTATGCATAGGAATTGGGTTATACTTAAATGTGTTTTGAATTTGCTTCTTTATGCTCTCTTCTACTTCAATTCATATTTCTTATGTGAGCATCTTCTCAAACTATCAAGCCTAACTTAAAGGCATTAAAGAGAAGTACTTGTTGGGAGATAACCCAAGAGTTTTATTGAGTCTTAGAAGTTATTACTTCAGTAATGACCTCTCCTTATCCTTTTTATTTTCTTTTTGTGCCAAGAATAACCTCTAATGAGAGGGAAGTAAGATTTGGGGAGTTGTTGTCCCGAAATATATTTTTGTGCTCCATCGTAAAAATTCGTGAGGAATCTATGTGAGTCGGATTGAGCTGATAATTTACAAATAAATCCCCCAGGATGTTAGCTAACTTTCCTTAGTTCAACACGTTTTTATTTGAGCAACAGAAGATTTTTGAAAAAATCGGTTTCTACCTGCTGGTCTGTTTTGACAGATTTCTGCCATTATTTGCATTTGCTTCTTATTGATTACTTTTTGAGTTCTATTTTGGGGAATTGAGCTTTTTGAAAGAGTTACTACAGTAGCTTGTGTTTTTAGTGAAAAGTCTTGCTGTTCCAAAGCTTTGCCAGAGTTCTAATATCTTTTGAATACACTAATGTTGCTAATGAAGATTGTGTGAAGTTTTGTATGAAGGAAAAATTTCAGGTGTAGAGAGAGAATGATGTAATGAGATGAAAAATGGACAAAAGCTCAAGCTTGGGGATTCCACCCCGGTGTCACCCCAAGAAATATACAAGAGGTACAAGCGTCAAAGCTTGGGGATGCCCAAGGCATCCCCTTCTTCATCAATAAAAATCTCAGGTCTTTCTAGACACTTCATTTTTATTGTTTCATGCATTGTTGTGTTGTTCTTGGAGAGTCTTAGTTTTCGTTTTTGGTTTTTGTTTGCTTATTTTGCTTGAGTAAGTTGGTTGATTACACCATACTTCTTTTGGAGAGAGACACACTCTGTTTTTATTGCCTAGAACACTCTAGTTTTCATTCTTATTGGTTTGTGAGTGTTCTCTTTTGCTAGCACTGTGTCTAGCCTTAGTTTTCTTGTGCTTTCAGCTTAGAACTTTTTAGTTCTTCTTTGTGGATTTGTGAGACAAGCTCACTGATCTTTGTTGATTATTTTATTTGTGAGTTGTTTCAAATAAGTTGATTGGTGTTGGAAAAGAGTAGGAAGTTTCATGCTTATAGTGGTACAAAAGGGAGCTTGCTTTGACTGTGACTTAGACTTTATCATGCCATGCTAGATGTTGTTTTGACCTTATGCTTAGTGATTCTTTCTGTAGCATGACTTGGTCCAAACAATTAGGATTGCTTAATGTGCCTTGAAGGAATCATGCGTTGTTTTAGCATACAAAAGCATAGTATTGTGGTATTCTCCTTTGATGCTTTGTTTGGGTTGATGATACGTTGGAAACGTATCTATAATTTTTGATGCTCCATGCTTGTTTAGTATATACTTTGCTTTAGTTGTCCACACTTTGAGGTGCTTTTTACATGTTTTCTGGTACTAACCTACTAAAAAGTTGCAACAATGTCAGATGCCTGTTTTCTGCTGTTTTTGGTTTCAGAAAAGTTAGTAAAGAAATATTCTCGGAATTGGATGGGAAAAAGGACAAAGTCAATTACTTTCAGTGGGGAACAAGAAGTCCAGAGGAGAGCCGGAGGGGCCAGCCAGGGGGCAGACCCATCCTAGGCGCGGGCTAGGGCCTGGCTAGGGTTTGCCAGCGTTGGCGGCCGCCTCTATCTCCCCCTTCGCCTATAAAAAGCCCCTGTTGCAGAAACCCTCGGTACCCGATCAGAAATCCACGAAACCGTCTGTAGCCGCCGCCACCATCGTCCCTAGATCAGGGGGGGGGGTCTGAAGTTCTTCCCGACACCCTGCCGAAGGAGAGATCACCCCGGAGGCCTTCTCTCCGTTATGATGCGTGAGTAGTTCCACCTTGGACTATGGGTCCATGTAGTAGCTAGATGGTTGTATCTCCTCCTTCGTGCTTTCATGTATAGATCTTGTGAGCTTCGTTCATGATCAATATCTAATCTATTTGTAATCATGCATGTTGTGTTTGCGGAGATCCGATGGATATTCAGATTATTATGTTGGTTTGATTAATGGTTTTGTCTTTATGATTCTATCATGTCTGTGTTGTTTGTGATCTTGCATGCTCTCCGTTGCTAGTGGTTATCTTGGCCAAGTAGTTGCTAGTGACTCAAAGAGGGGGTATTTATGCTCGATAGTGGGTTCATGCCTCTAGTTTCCAAGGGAAGTGACAATAATATCTTCGTTTGTAGATGTGTTGTTGCTACTAGGAAGAAAACAACGGTCTCTTGTTCATGGAACATGTGGACTGTTTACCTTACACACTTTGCTTAAAGCAGTTGTTTGTTGCTTGCAACTTAATACTGGAGGGGGTTCGGATGATAACCTGAAGGTGGGATTTTAGTCATAGATGCAGTTCGATGGCGGTCTATGTATCTTGTTGTATTGCCCAATCAACCTCATAGGATCTTTCTGACTAATAATTGCATTGTATGCCTTGAACAGTTCCTGTCAATTGCCCTGTTGTAATTTGTTTACCCTTCATGCCATGTTGTTTATCTAAGGAGAGCACCTCTAGTGAACTATGGACCCCGGTCCAATCTTTACCATTGATACATCTTCCACTTTTACTTGTTTACTTGCTGCAAACCATTACCTTCCACACCATACGTTTAATCCGTTATACAGCAAACCGGTGAGCTTGACAACCTCACTGATTCGTTGGGACAATGTCTTGAGTTTGTGTTGTGCAGGTCTCCGTGTTGCTTGCAACACCTGTGTGACGTTTCCTTCCTCCTTCTGGTTCGATAACCTCGGTCTCTACTGAGGGAAGACTTGCTGCTTGCTGCTTCACACCTTGCTCTTGGGGTTTCCAACGAAGCGCTCCCATATCAAGGAGGCGCCATCAGTTGACTTGGCACATGCTCACACCATGTTATGACTATGACAAGTCACCATAGCCTCTATGATCATTTAGTCCTTGACTTGTAGTACCACTCTATGCTTTGATTAGTAATGTTTTGTCGCTCTGCATGATTATGGCCATTATTGCTCTCTTAGTTGGTTGCTCCCAGTCTTTTGCTAGCCTCCACTTGTATGAGTAAGCTCTACTCATGCTTCCAACTCCCAAGAAACCAAGTTTTTCCCAAAGTGTCCACTATAAACTCCTATGCATGGTGTGTTACACCATTCCAAGTATATTCTTGTTTTCAGCTATCTTCCAATTAAAACTATTTTGTTATGTGAAAACTTAGTGATTAAAGCTCTCACGAACTTGATGACACACTTTATACTCTTTGCCCCTAATAAACTTGAACCGTTGTGTCATCTCTGTTGTATATGCTTGCACTTATACGTTGGAATTAGCAGAACCATGCTATCATGGGGAACGTTTTCAACATTGCACTTGTACTTTGTACTCAGTTGATATCATACTCTTCTGTCTATGGATGTCACCGGTGTGAAATAAAGAGGGAGATTTTAAGTCCATGGAGTTTATATTTTGTGTTAGAGAAACTCCTGGCCCGCTAGCCTAAGCCATGATTAATCATGGTGGAAACTTGCAGCATCACCATAGTGAGCTATCTATGAGGCATCCTCAATAAAAATCTATGCATATAGTAAATAAAAAGATCGCTGAGATGCTCATTGTCTGCTTGCCTTGTCATATTGGTTATGGGATAGCTCCTATACCATGTGCAAGGGGTACCCCGTTGGCGGTTCTCTATGATATGCATGTACTTACAATGACAAGAACTTACAGGTGACTGAAGTTGAGTAGCATGAGGTGTGGCCCTCGTATTCAAGGGACTTGAGATTGCCAACTTATACTTTGTCAAGCATATACTCCATAGTTTGTTAACTTTAACCTTAACCACTTCAAGATGCTTATGATAGGGGCAATGAGGGCTGAAAGTTAACAAGTACCATAATTTTTGGAAGCTCTTTTTGAAACTTGAAATCCATGCTTCCCTTTATGAAGGGCCTTTCTTCCATTATTATATTGAGTCTCCACCTTCTACCTTTAGGCACCATTAAGAGAGCATAGTTGCCATTCTTAGTTCTATGTGCAGTGTCCCAAAACTTATTGATTGATGCATATTGTGATATTACTTGTTCTTGTGCTATTTGTATCTAGTCACTCTTATGAACTTTGAAGGTGTCCTATGCATCTATTTGCTACTCTATGAGGGACAAGCTGATTGCCACTATGCCATGTTTTCTGTATGTGAAACAAACAAACGTTTTTCAATGCATGTTATTCATGATCTTTGTTTGTAGCCTTTCATGTTGCATGCATAGTTACTTTGTCTTATTGTTAGAACTCCATCTTTCATGCACATGTTTAGAGTTCTTGTATCCCAACTTTCAATACTTGCAAATGGTTTGATCTTGATTTTGATGGTGCATGTCACCTCAAAAATTATTGTTTTTATCACTTACCTACTCGAGGACGAGTAGGAGTTAAGCTTGGGGATGCTTGATACGTCGTAAACGTATCTACAATTTTTGATGTTCCATACTTGTTTAGTATCCACTTTGCTTTGCTTTGTCCAAACTTTGAGGTATTTTTGTACACTTTCTGGTACTAACCTATTAACAAGATGCCACAGTACCAGTTGCCTATTTTCTTCTGTTTTTGGTTCCAGAAAGGCAGAAAATCAATATTCTCGGAATTGGATGGGACAAAAGCCAAAGTCATTATTTTTCCTAGACCAACACGGAACCACGAAGTAGATACGGAGTAGGACACCAGGGTGGGCGTACCCCTAGGCACGGGCAAGCCCTGGTGGCGCCTACAGGGGGTGTGGCCCCCCTGGCCTTCCACCGACCTTGCCTCATGCGCCTATAAGAAGCCCCCGGGGAGAAAGCCCTAAATCATCCATCATACTTCCAGAAAAAGTTGCGCTGCGCCGCCGCCACCGAAGGGGAGATTCGGGGGACAGAAAGTCTCTGTTCCGGCACCCTGCCGAGACAGGGAAGTGCCCCCGGAGCCATCTCCATTGATATCCACCACCATCTCCATCACCGTTGCTGATTCCCATAATGAGGAGGGAGTAGTTCTTCCTCGAGGCTAAGGGCTCTACCGGTAGCTATGTGTTCATCTCTCTCTCTATGCATGATCTTGTTGTGGTCATGAGCTTTGTAATCTAGTAGATCTACCTTGCTACTCAAGTGCTTCAATAGATCTCTGCTCTCCCCATGTGTGTGAAAGTGACAGCATGCACGCCATGGTGGCACTTAGGCTTGAGTCTACATAAATACTTATCGTGCTTTAATAGATCTATGCTTTTCCCCACGTGTGTGACAGTGACAACGTGCACGCCTTGTGTGGCACTTAAGCTAGATTATATAAATATTTGTTATGAGTTATATTTGGAGTTGGATGTCTATATGAAATTGTGGTGTTTGTTGGAACCGTATAGCGCTCAAGGTGACAGTGTGGGATTATCTAGATGGGGAATGCGGACTTTGAGGTGTGCTGTTATAGCCCTACCATGGATTAGAGTGTCCAACCAGAGAGTAGTTAAGAGTAGTATCATGAAGAGAGGATATTTATATGAGAGAGTGTTCAGTGGTGAAAGTATGATCCCTAGGCATTGTTTCTAAGCATTGAAACACCGTTTGCTACTAGATCTATTGCATGTTTGCTTGCTTCCTTCTTGTTGCCTTTAGTATTTACCTCACCATCAAGCTATTTTATCGCATTGTTACCACTTGTATTTCACTATCTCTTCGCCGAACTAGTGCACCTATACACCTAACAAGTGTATTGGGTGTGTTGGGGACACAAGAGACTCCTTGTATCTTGATTGCAGGGTTGCTTGAGAGGGATACCTTTGACCACTTCCTCCCTGAGTTCGATAAACCTTGGGTAATCTACTTAAGGGAAACTTGCTGTTGTTCTACAAACCTCTGCACTTGGAGGCCCAACAATTGTCTACAAGAATATAAGTGCGTAGACATCAATGACGCTTCACTACTCGTTATGTGCTGAAGGTTTAGTTATGTGGCTAAGTCCACATCAAAGAACATGATGCATGTGAGTTAGACAATCAACGTTTTTCAGTAGTGTTCTTGGCGAGTCGGTTGGCAACATAAGATGACTTTGTTTTTTACGGTGCTCTAGCTTTAGTTTGTCTTAGTTTTCGGGATAAAAATCCTAGACATGACCTCTGGTGGTTGAACTGGGTAATGACAACTCACTAGTCGATTTCTTGTTAAAGGCATTGTCTATGGATTGAAACTTCTCGTGAGTTAAAACTCAGGATCTAACCATGCTAGTTAAACTAGATGACATATGTGCAATGTTACCTTCCCTGAGACACCATTTTGGGGAACTTGCAGGTTACCTTTCTTGAGACGCCATTTTTGGGGAACTTGTAGGTTCTTGCTGCGGTGAGTCTATGATTGGCTCAACGGGGTTTTTGTTTCTTCGTTTTTTTAGATGAAAAGGGATCGCTCCCTCGGTCCCATTTTATTAAAAAACGAGACCACACCAAGTACCAACACACACCTAGGACAGAACAAAAGCTACAGGGTCTTAAAAAACTCGACGTAGTCTGATACTAAGATCCACTTACAGCCCGAGCCAGAGAGGAAACAAGCTCAAAACACAACCAGGAACGAAGGAGAGGAGTAGACTAAGAGTGATCAACCCAAGACCATGTGGACCGAGTCTTATTCCTCAGGGTGCGCCTTCAGATACTCCATCGTCGCTCGTCCAGCATGTTTGGAGGAAGCACTAGACTTCTAGGTGGAGACCCACTCAAAGCCAGTGCACCTCGGTTCGCCGGGAGCCCCAAGGGCGTTCTTAGGTTGTGGATCATCTTGTTCATGAACACCTCCAGCTTCCCCCCTCCAAATCCTTGAAGGGAACTTTACAGTTCCGAAGGTAGAGGAGAGCGAGACGCCAAACCTGCTTCATGTTAACCCAAGAACAAGAATTAAAAACTAAACTATTTCTATTATTCCAAATGCTCCAGAGAATTGCCGAAGTTACAGTATTAAAGTGCATATATCTCTTATTTGCAATCCATTTAGAAGCAACAAAGATAAAACTATCTACTGTGATACCAAAAACCTCGAAAACATCATCCCACAGTACCTTAGAGACAATGCATTCAGAGAAAAGATGATTCATAGATTCAAACTCATCGCACATATTACATTCTAGCGGTTTAGGGATACCCCTGGCTCTCAAATTATCTCTTGTCATAATTTTGTTTTGAGAGAGCAACCACAGGAAAATCTGAATCCTAGGTGGAATTTTCAAAGACCAATCTACAGGCAGAAAAACTGGAGATACCCCTCTAAAGTTAACCACTACATACATGGATTTAGAAGAATACACACCAGAGGTTTCATACTGCCAAACCAGTTGATCAGCTGAATCATCCAAAATGATAGTAGCTGCAATGCTATTAATATCTAACCACCAAACCATCATCTCATCAGAGAAAACTCTTCTAAAATCACATCTAAGTTGGGAACCATCCCACAAGTCAGCTATGGTCTTACTTTGTTGATTAGAGATCAGGTATAAATCCTAGAATTGGGTAGCTAAGGGAGAATTACCAAACCAAATATCTTCCCAGAACCTAATTTGCCTACCATTACCAACTTTCCATTTATACCCTAAAGAAACAGCTCTAGAAGCCCACATAACCCCTTTCCAAAAAGTAGATGGGTGTATACCTTTGTAGCAAAGAATATTAGGAGAGCTAGTATTGTATTTAGCATCAATCACCCTTATCCAAAGGGTCCCTTCCCCTTGAATGTACATTTTAACCCAAGAACCCAGTAAGCACAAATTAAGATCCTTAATGTTACGAATGCCCATCCCCCCAAAATCTTTTCTCATGCAGACCGAGGCCCAGATAGCCAAGTGTATTTTTTGATTACCTTCCTCATCGTTCCAAAATAAATTAGCTAAGTGCGAGTCTAAGATGTTTAGAGCCCATTTAGGGAATTTGAAAAAGGAAAGTAAGTTAATAGGAATACTTGAGAGGCAGGCCTGAATAAGCACTCTCTTAGCAGCATAAGAGAGAAGCTTGCCTCTCCACCCAGTTATCCTATGCAGGATGCTCTCAATTAAAGGTTGAAGACCCTCTCTTCTGAGTTTGTCAAAATGAAGAGGGATACCTAAGTACTTTACAGGGAATTTACCTAAAGAACACTAGAAAATATCAATGAAAGGCTGACATTCCTTAGGTCCAAGGTTTATTGGAATGAGTTCACTCTTAGAATAATTGATTTTCATTCCAGAGATCTGCTCAAAACAGGTAAGGACCCACTTAAGATTCACAACAATTCTTTCATTGTTTTCCAAGAAGAGCGGAGTATCAGCTGCATACTATAAACAAACTACCCCTCCAGGAACAAAATCAGGACAAAGACCTCTAATAACTCCTGTCCTAGTCCCTCTACAAAGTATTCTAGCAAAAACATCAATCATGATGTTAAACAGGAGAGGAACAATGGGGTCCCCTTGCCTCGGACCTTTCCCAGTGAGGAAAAAATCACTTTCTACATCATTAACTTTAACCCCAATCGACCCTCCCTGAGAAATCTGTTTAATCAACCTAACAAAAAAATGGATCAAAACCCCTTAATTCTAGAATTTCAAAAAGAAAATCTAAATTAACTCTATCATAGGCTTTCTCATAGTCAATTTTAAAAACTAATCCTTTATCTTTCTTCCTATGGACCTCATGAATAACCTCATGAGAAGTGACCACACTCTCAAGAATGAATCTGCCCCGAATGAAGGCAGATTGGTTAATAGAGATGATCCTATCAATCACACGAGCTAGCCTGTTAGTAAGGACCTTAGTGAAGATTTTAAAGGAGAAATTTAGTAAACTAATAGGTCTAAATTTCTTCATAGATCTAGCATTATTTTCTTTTGCAATGAGAGTAATCATGGCAAAATTAAGTCTAAAAATATCTAATCTGTCAACAAACCAAGCTTTAAACATGAGAAGCAGATCATTTCTGATAATGTCCTAGTAAGTTTAGTAAAAGAGGAAGGATAAGCCATCAGGGCCAGGAGCTCCTTCCCCATAAGAACTAAAAATAGCAACTTTAATCTCTTCTTCAGTAAAAGGAGCACTCAAGGCCAAGTTCTCCTCTATACTATTTTTTTCCTCTGAACTAAAGAAATCATGACATAAACGAATTTCAGGTTTATCTTATTTCCTAAACAAGTCCCTATAGTAGTCAGTAGCTACCTTAAGCATATCATCAATCTCAGAAACAGGCCCATCTGGACCATCAAGGATGTGTATAAGCTTCTTCCTCCTACGCTGATTTGCCACAGCATGGAAATAAGCTGTATTCCTATCCCCCTCCAGGATGTTTCTGTCTCTAGACCTCTGTCTAGCCTTAATTTCTTCTAACACCCAAAAAGAATTTAACTCCTTACGGATAAAATCTAGTCTTTCTTTTTTTCCCTAGAGAAAGAATGCAAGTCTCAGCCTTAATATCTAGAGAATCATATTCTTCCATGAGGGCTTTCCTATCTCTTCTAAGAGCAGCCTCAATATTAATATTCCACCCTTTGGCGAGCTTTCTAAAGAATCTAAACCTGCCCTGCCAAATATCCAGTATATTAGAACTATTCACTCTAAGAGACTAAGCCTTAGTCACAATATCTTTAAAATCTGGCCTACTTATCCACCATTTTTAAAATCTAAACTTCCTATTCCTAATCACCTGACCTTCACCTAAATCCCAAATAATGGGAGTGTGATCACTACCAATTCTAGGTAAAGCTCTAGCAGTAGCTAAAGGAAACTTTGCATCAAAACTAGTGGAACAAAAAACTCTATCAATCCTACTCATAATTAGATCTTCCTGATTGTTCCCCCCAAGTAAAAGATCTACCAGAGAGCCAAATCTCCATCAAGGCCCAGAGCTCCACCCATGCATTAAATTTATCTATCCATCTAAAATCTACATTACCATTACTCTTATCTTCAGGAGATCTGACTAAATTGAAATCTCCCCCTATCAAAGCCAAACCATCCCAACTAAGGAAAAGTTCATGCAATTCAGAAATAAACTCATGTTTTCTCTCCTCATAGGCAGAGCCATAAATAGTAGTGATCCTACAAGTAACATCGGAAATCCTATTTTTAAGAATAACACTAAGAGAAAGTCCTAATAACCCAAGCTATAACATCAAATAAGTCTAAATTAACACCAACAAGGATACCTCCTACAGTCCAAATAGAGGGCAGAAAGTTCCAAGCAAAGTTCCTATTTCCTAACAGATTCCTCGAGAAGGTATTGCTAAACTTATCTTCCTTAGTTTCCTGGAAACCAATGTAATCAACCTTTAAAGGAAAAATATTATCTTCTAAAAATTTCTGTCTACCAGGAGCAGAAATGCTCCTACTATTCCAAAAAGCACATATCATATTTTTTCTTCCTGGGGTGCTTGCCCCGAGATCTGTTAACTACTTCTATCCAAACATCAGCATCTCTTTCTAAGTCCTCATAATTATGCAAGGAGCAAGAAGGAGTGCTGCTACTAACAACTACTTCATCTAAAGGAAAATCTACACCTATATCATTTGAAACTGCTTCAATATCAGAAACAGAAAGCACATCAAAAGGGTTAGTTCTCATTATACCTTTCATGGATTTTGGAGCATCTAAGTTAATCACCTTCTTCAGATCCATAGCTTTCTCCAGAATATTTTTAGAATTATCCACCCTTGCATTTTGTCTGACAACTTGAATAGGACCCTAGATTTTCTGTTTCTTCTTGTTGTTGTTCCCAACATCCTCTCCTCTAGTCTGTGTACTAGCAAAGACTGACATAATATCCTCAGGAAAAGCAGCTAGCTGATCAATGACAGACACTTCCTTATCTTCACCATAAACCATCCTTTCCTCCTGTTCAGCAGACCAGAAACTATGAGCCTCCAACACTGCAGAATCAACAACCTTCTTTTTATCCTCCACTCTAATACAATCATCATTAAGCAGACCTTTTTGCAAGAGTAGCATGAAAACAGTATTAACAGTGCAAGCTTCACCAACCTTCCTAACCCTGGAAGTACCAGCTCCACCAATCTTGGAACCATTCCTACTGTCCCGAGATTGGTTAGAACCAGAGTTCCTATTGTTATCGGGATCCCTAGAAGAACCTCTTCCATTCCCACCTGAAACATCATCCTCATTACATTTCCTGTGCTCAATCAATTCATCATAAAGCAAGTCATTCTCCTCATCCATAATGGGAGAGGTCACATCAAGAGTGAAACTCAGCTGGAAGAGATGATTATTGAACTCAAACAATCTTCCTATTGGTAGTTTGGAAGGATCCTTACACTTGACAAAACCCTCACCTCTTTAGCATTATCCTTAAAGATTGACAGTCAGTCCACATCTTCTAGAATCCCACATGTAGAGACAACTTGGTCAATAGTGTTCCATTCACACCATTTTGTTTGCAGTCTAGTGATGATAATCCACACCTTTATGAGAGATTCCACAGGCTCGGGATCATCATTCCATGCCTCAACTTTCACCCAGACACCTGGTTTGGATACTCCAAATTTAGGGTAGCCAATCACCTGCTCAACAACAATGCGTGGATGGAACTTCACAAGGAAAGTGTTGTCTGCCCCTAGTTCCCTAATCTGCCATGGCCAGTTTGTCTTGTAGATTTTTGAGAACTCCTCAGCAAGCTCAACAGCTGACAGAGACCCTTCCTCTACCAACACCACCCCACATTTTTTGGAAGAAGCAAAAGGGTGAGCAATGACCTCAGGGATCTCAACATGGTAGAAGCCAAGACCTAGGGCACAACTTCCAATATATCTAGCTACCTGATGTGGCCTTATCCTCACAGGACACTTATCTACTAGATGACCAAAGCTCTTGCAAATGAAACACATAAGTTTCTTCTCACAGTTCACTTGTAGATGGCTAGGCTCTCCACATCATAGACAAATAGCATCTACATAGGCCATCTGACCACCTGAGCCAGCCACAACCTGGACCTCTCTAACAGCTACACCACTCTGCTTCTTTTTGCCTTTTTGAGCATTCTTCAACTTATCATCTTGATCCAAACCCTAAGCCTGTTGCTTCTGCTATTGAGGATTGTTGTTTGGAGCCAACCACTGGTTTGAACCACCTCCAAACTGGGGATGTTGCTGAAAAGGAGGGAAAGGGCCATTGAACCCCCAAGGTGGAATCATACCTCCAGGAGCAAAACCAAAAGGAGGTTGCCCAGCAAAGAATTATGGAGAAAACTGCCCAAACTCAAAGGTTCCTTGATGATTCCCCTGTTGATGCGGTTGCATCTGTTGTTGAGGTTGCATCGGTTGATTCTGCCACTGATATGCCCATTTGAGGTACCTCTGCCCTTTCCTCTTCCTCCTCTGCCACGATCTCCCATTTCCCCTTCCACAACACTGTCAACAGGATCAAGAGGAAGCTCTAAACCTAAGCACTGGAGGCCAGCAGCTTGCTCCCTCTGCGCCTCCACTAAGAGAATAGGAACACGAAGCCTAGACTTCAGGGAGCTGAGATTTATACCACATGGAAAAACCAGATGAGTTTTCAGTGGTGGGGATGGACGCAGGTGGGAGCGTGGATCTCCATGCATCCACAACTGGGAGAAAAAAGCCTCAGCACTTTCCCCATCCCCCTCAACCACCACCACCTTTTTCCCCACTGACCACTGTACCCCTTAGCAATCTAAATCTTCTTCCATGTTGTCTCCTTCCTCCGTGGACAAACTGGACTGAGTTCCCGCCTGATGAGCAACACTGCCGCAAGGAACCAAACCCTCCTTAAGAGCTTCGAGAATCAAATCGAACAGAGTCACCTGCTGATTCAGATCGAGCAACGCAAGTGCATCAGTATATTCCTTCCTCGAGAACCCTGGGACAACCACTACAGACTATAAATCTCTTAGCATCTCCCGTCGACGATCCTGCACGAAGCGCGAGAGCGAGGAGCCTACCCTCCTCGGCCTCCCCCTTTTCCTGACAAACTTCTTCATCGGCCCCTCTGTCAAGCTGACTGGCTTCGATTTGGTGAGCTTCAAAAGCTCGGCTATCGCCATGCTCTTCCGCTTCAGTCTCCGATGCCTAGGAAGCTTGCTCCGACTGCTTCGAGGGATCAACTCTACCAAACCCCTGTTCAGCTTCAACGAGGAACATATCAAATGATCCAATGCGGAGGTTGAAGAACTCATCTGCCCCTGATCTGACTGGAACCTCACCTGACTTCGCCGCGATCGATTCCGGCGAAGACCCCAATCCACTGGCAAGGCATCTAGCCTGGATTGCCGAGGATTCCTGCCGTCAACCTTCTCCTTCACACCCCATCCTCTGATCCCCTCCAGCTTCACCTCTTGCATCTCCGTCAATCGCCAGGGTCAACCTCCGATGAGACCCAGATCTAAAATTAAGGATTCTCGCGGTGGGAGGAGAACACGACGGAGAACGGAGCCGATAAGGGTTTCTGGGAGTGGGAGGTGGTGAAGCGGTCGAGGCCAGAGGCAGGTGCAGGCTCGGTCTTGATCTCCATAGGCCGCCATGGACGGAAACCAAGGTGGTTCCGCCATGAACAGGACCCCGAGTCGGAACAGGGGAGAGGACGTGTCGGAGAGCCATGGATGGAAGGTAGCATCGTCGCGAGGAATTTCAGCCGGAAACAAAGAAAAAACTCAAAAACATAGTCTAGGTGTGATTGGGTACCATCTTGGTATTAACATATTTCATTTATCAAAAAATAGAAAGGCCGGAGGCTATCAAAAAAGAAAAACAAACGATGAGGGAGAAAGGGGCTTGACCACTCGATCGTGCACTTGGACGCTCCAGATTGAACCTTCATCGTATTTCTTATCCAACTGAACCCACCCTCCATTGGTTCTCCGAGCCACGCCAGCCCCCTCTCCGTCCTGACCGCTGCCACACTTCCTTGTCCCACATCCATCTCTTCCTTAGCGGAGGTGGGGTCAGCAAGCTGCTTGGCCGGCAGCTTGTGCGGTGAACGACCACAGAAGCGACGCTGTACGCGGAGGCGGCGGCGCAGCCCGGTCCGCTAGGCTGCAGCGGCGGCGGCTCGTGCAAAGCGAGTGCGGAGGCTGCGCAGCGCAAGCAGTCCATTCCTAGCGCAGTTTCAAATCCCTCCGTCCAGATTCGACAATCAGTTGCCGCCAGTTAATAGGTTAGTCCTGCCATGGCGAGGCTACCCGGCCTCCGTTGTTGTGACATCGCCGTGCGCGGCTCGCTCCCTTCTCTCGGCCTTGCCCACCCGCCCCACCGCCCTCGCAGGTCGCCGCGCGTCCCAGCTCTCCGCTACTCGTCTCTCCAAGGTACAGTGCCTAGCTACACCGATTCTGCAGAGAAATGTGTGACGAGGAATTCCGCATTGACTCGCGCACCTGTGCCTGTTCTTGTATTACAGTATTCCAGTTAGAATTACATTTCTGCATAATGGATACACAAAAGTTGAATTCTGCTAACGATTAAGCACCAAGATGGTTTGGCATTTGTTCGTCGATACTGAACCCGTGGCTTGCTTGTTGGAACTGATAGCTGGTGACAGTCTTGGGGAGGAGGAGGTCATGCGCATGTTCCTTGAGGATAGGCAGATGAATGGGGACTTCATCTCCAAAGTCGCTGACATGGTCTTGAGGAGAAGTGGTACCACATATGAAGAAAATGCTGCAGATGTAAGCTGTGCCAATCATGTTTATGCTATCCCCTAAACAAAAAAAAAATCATGTCTATGCTATTTTTACTTTTGCCAGGCATAACTGATAGAACATTGGAATGTAGTTCAGAGAAGATGTTACGAGTGAGGCTACTGGAGATCTGGTGTCCGCTGATGGCAGCCTAACTGACAAAAGGAGGCGTGCTTATATGGTCTGTCATGATATGTAATCCGCTTTACGTTATTTTATTTCCCTTTTGTTTGGAACTTGGACTTTGGCGGCTATGTGCATCCTAGTTATGCAGAGGCCGGGTGTAATACTTAAGACTTTTTAAGTAATAAAGCGCCCTTTATCGAAAAAAAATATGGTCTGTCATGGTGGTGTTTCGGGATTAATGTTCATGGTGGTGCTTTCAAAAAATGTTCATTTTTATATTGTTTTAGTGGTAGCTGATAGATGGGAATGTTGTTGCAAATGATGACAGGAAAGGAAGAAAGAGAGCGACAAGAGGAGGGAATTCAACCTTCTGAGATATGAAGCAGTAATTTCATATCCTGATGCATTTATTAGAGAAAAAAATCATATCTATCTCCTCATCTTAGTCATTTCTCACAGATTAAGGATGAATTGTTGCTCCTGACCGCAGGCATTGGGGCAGCTTGCACTATATATTGTGTCCTAGTCTTCTCTCTGGAGGTATTTATATCTTAAACTTTATAGCTTACATCAAATTAGACACATACTTTTGTATCGTGAACCATAATAAATAATTAAATAGTTTCATGTGACTTCATGTCACAACTAAGTAAAATCTCCTGTTTGATTGACATATTCCAAAACCAACCTGATTTGACATGGAAATTATCTCCAGTCTACCAGTAAATAACTATAATGTTTTAGGTTAAATGTGTGCTGACATAATTGTGCGAAGTGCCCTATCTGAGCATCACACCGTTCATCAATAATGTAATCTTTGAATCAACGACTTAACCCAATATAAGAGGCTGCATAAGAGAAGTGCATTAGTATTTAAACGTGAACA
Source organism: Avena sativa (assembly GCA_916181665.1). Taxonomy (NCBI): domain Eukaryota; kingdom Viridiplantae; phylum Streptophyta; class Magnoliopsida; order Poales; family Poaceae; genus Avena; species Avena sativa. The sequence goes on from OV702297.1 coordinate 21,050,714, forward strand.
TAGAACAATGTTAAAGGTCTCAGTTCGTGGCCATCATCTAGCCACCTAGACAAGCTAATAAACCCTTTTTTAAGAGTGTATGATCTTTAATTTGATATGGTCGGTTAGATAATGAATGGAACATTGTTTAACTTTACATAAATATTGGTAATTGATCACAAGTTAAATTTGCTGAATGGTTATGTGACTCAATCTTTAAAGTTCTGATTGAACAGGCTGGTATCAGTTATGCTTTTGGAGTTGCTTTCAGGTTAGCTCAGTTACCTTCTTGTACAATTAATAGGATGTTGCTCCGCCTCCTGTCTAAATATACTCAAATTTCCAATGAAGTTTTATCTTGTGTTTCAATGCTCATAGATATTTATAAATCTTACCACTTGCATTCTATTGAGCAGTTGGTTGTATCTTCAACTTCTGTACCGACGCGCAGATAACTTGTCAAAGGAAGATGTCCCTGAAGTTTTCCTGAGGAAGACAGTGAAGAAGTAGGTTTGGAAATGTCTTTGTCGATACTCAGACTTCTATCCCTCATGTTCTGACTGTTTGACTTATCATTACTGTATATATGCAAATGCCAGAATTGGTATTCGGAGCGAGGATTTGAAGAATACAGTAGAGAAGACATTGGGTGGCTCTATATTTGTTCTTTCATCGCCAAGGCTTATAATTCCTGCTGTGATTTTTGGACTGTCAACCTTGTCTAATCACTTTCACAATAGCATTTTTAATTTTGAGGTAAAAAATGCAGCTCTTTATCATTTGTTGTCAGATTTATGTTGACCTATACAGTGTATTTTCTTGCAAACTGATATCCTGAATGACGGTTTCTCTTTATGCAGCTTGTTCCAGGGATGATGGGGTTCTTTGCATACAAGGCCGCAGCTTTGGTACAAGTCTACAGAGATAATGATGATCTGAGATTGATACTCCCGGATGATGATCCTGACTACAGCTGAAATGTTAGCAGTGAGAGATCTTGTTCACCTAATTTTCAATAAATCAATGAGCACATGGATGTATAGCTTATACTATAGTTACAAATGAACAGCAAGGATCATCTGAGTTAGTGACAAAATGGAGTTTTTTCCTGGAATTTTGTTTGTTCTGTGTAACTTCTTTTTGCAAGGATGGTGAAGAGTTGGAATACGAACCCTGGCACTAGGCTAGCAATTTATATTTCCATTTGGAAGAATGATACAACATCACAGCTTCTCTTGGATACTCCTGCAATCACAGGCCGCAGAAGGCAATGCACCAGTTGGGAAAATGGGCAGGACTGCGGCGTGAAACCGCAGGATAGGGGTACAATGCGTGTGCAGCAACCAGCAGTTGTGATACACAGCAAGTTGGAGACTGCAGCAGGGTTCTTAGTACTAGTACTAGCGAAATATTGTTCGGAAGTCAGTTACAACTTGAACCAACATAATGCTGGCCTCTACTATTAACATGATCAGAAGCTGGCCGAGTTCCTCCGCCGGAGCTGGTTCGTCGCCGGCTCCTGTTGCGGCACATGCTGCACCACCGGTTCGAATGCCTGAATAAAAACACAAAACACACGATTTGAGTCGTCAGGCTCTGTAGAACTGAAGATACACAAATATCCATCTCAACATTTACATTTGGGCGACCATGGAAAGAGTATTTGTTTGACCGGCTGGAGGGGTTTTCGAGACATTGAGGTCAGGATCTCGTACGCCCAAGAAATGCAAAGTAGGACACAAGTCTCTTCTTTCAGAGTTGTTGTCACTGGCTGGCCTATACATGCTGTCTTCAGATTTCGTGACATGGGCATAGAAAGGAGCACAAGAAAAGTACAAAATCTTCAGAAAATGGAAAATGGTGCATTTCGAGGTAGCTGTGCAAAGTTTTCTAGTACTACATGGATAATAGCACATCAAAGCTGAAACAGATGGTTAACGGCATTATTTATCAGCATGGAGCTATTATCTTATCGGTATGTAGTAGTACTGTGATGCTGACTGGTAATGAAGGAACATAGATGGCAGACAATGAGATCAAATCTTCCCAAAGCCCTAGTTTAGTCCATAGCCAGGGTAAAAAAACTCTACCCCATCTTTTACTTTCAGCCTAGTGAGTAGTGATGCCTGTCTAGTGTCCAATCAGCAGAGTTTAGGCATTGACTACTGTGCTAATAGATTGTGAGATCGATAGGAATGATTGATCCTCCACCGTGTCATCCATTGATTATCAAGCAAATGCAGCGTGTTAGCTCATCCATTAATCCATGGACCTTTTTTTTTGCAAGGAAAGAAAAAACAAAACAAGTAGCACCACACATTTACAAAAGTAATTTTTACAGGGTGAAAAGTACTAGTTGGAGATAAGTTTTTGTAGAGGAAGGTCACGGTCCTTTTTTTTTTGATTGGGCAGGACTTTATGGTCCATCCATCATCTGACATAATCTGTAACCACTCCAGAGCCAAAGCCAATGACGCAGAGACAGCTAAAGGAAACACAGGGCTCAGCAGCAGGAGCAGACCCTACTATAGACGCATCAGCACAAAAGGAGGAGTAAAAAAATGTTCAGAAATGAACGGTTTAACTCCCGGTGATCTGACCACAAGATGCAATATCTCATTCACCAGTAACCGGCGGCACAGACAATTAATTTGTGCAGCAATGGCAGCTGAGCATGTATAGCGGTTGTGTGTTAGCTTTGTCCTATGTTAGGGACGAGTTTAAGCAAACATAATAAACTTGATTTATATAGACAGCATTTTGTCTCCAGAAATAAAAACCTGATTAGACAGCATGAGATCGGAAGGACCTATTTTTCTTATTTGAGCAGGTTAAGGCTAGGCTAGCAAAGCAAGTTGGGAAGTTTGTTTGTGGTTTACCTTGTGATTCCTGAGCCGCTCGTTCTCCTCCTCCAGCAGAGAGATCTTGTTCTCTAGCTCGTTCGTGTACGCCTGCCAGCCAAATCCAAATCCGAGTGAGTGAGTGAGTGAGCGAGTGACCTGTATGTATGTATATTGTGCGGTGCAAAGTGCAAAGGCACTAGAGATTTGGACCCCACCTGCTTCCTGGCGCGCGACCTCGCCGCCGACTCCCGGTTCTTGATCATCCGCTTCTTCCGGCGCTCCACCGTCTTCTCCCCCGGCCCCGGCGCCGGGCCCCCCACGGAAGCGGCAGCACGCTTCCGCCCGGACATGGTGGTCCCGTCGTGGTCTTGGTACAGCGCGTCCAGCACCGGCCCTGCGCCCACGCCCAGGGGCCGCGGCAGGGGACGTCCGACGTCGTGGCGCCGCTGCTCCGGCACCGGTGGCGGCGGGTTGTACTGGTCGACGGCCCAGCGGGGGGCGCTCCCCGCGCCGGTGGCCAGAGCAACGTCGCCGGACCTGGACAGGAAGTCCTCCAGCGTCATCTGCGCAGCCGGCGGCGGGCGCGCGCACCCGGTGGCGGCGCCCTGGATGTCCCGCCACACCTCGTCCGCGGTCCTCCTGGAGCCGGCGGCCGTGCGGAGGAGGTCGTCGAGGTTGACGCCGTGCAGCTGGCCCTCGACGTCGCTCAGCGTGAGGCTGCAGAGCGAGCCCTGCCGCGAGACGGCACCCGCACCACCGGACGACGGCATTGCCTGAGCTCCCATTCAATTCGGTCTCTCTCACCAGCACTCACTAGCCGAGCGGCCGCCAAACACGCACCTGCAGCAAGGGACGAACACTTGCATGGCAGCACGGAGAGGACCTAGGGAGTGCCCGCCCGATCCACTTCACTCTTCTCCTTGCCCTTGTAGCTTGTAGGCGAGGGGCAGGTAGAAGAAGAAGAAGAGGAGGAAGCAGAGGGAGGGGGTTCGGCTCGGCTCGGGGAGGCAGGAATTTTAGGATTCCACAAAGGGAGTGGTGGGCTTGGGCCAATGGGGGCAGACAGGCGATGCCTCAAGATGGGAAGAATCCAAAAAGGGGAGAGGGAGAGCGAGCGAGCGTGAGGAGGCGACGATGGAAAAGCGGGCAAGGTTCCTGCTGGCTTTGCTTTCAATTCCGTCACCTTTTTTGCCCGGCCGAATTTTTCATTTTGTGGTGGGTGCTGCAGGCTAGTGACATCGAAGCAGTGAGCGCCACAGAGACCAGGTACCTCCGCGGACCCACCAAACCAACCGTCTGTCCCGTTCCGTTCTCGGACGTGCACCCATGAATTTTCTGCAGGGATGGATTTGGGCCTAGCAAACAGTATATATATACGGCGAGACCGAACCGAAAGTAGGCAAAGGTTCAGGGGTCGAATCCCCGGCGTGTGAATGAATATACCAGTTGCGTTGCGTGAACCACAACGGCTACATTGGTTGACCTGCTACCGAAGCACACACTGTTGAGAGAGAGAGAGAGAGAGAGAGCTCTGTTGATGATGCAAGGGCGAGGACGGAGGAGCCCACTCGATGAGTGCCTGCCGAAATATGTTGTGTGCATCATTTTGCATGGGTCAATTACGACTAGTCGCTTGTAGTATCATGTAGTGAATAGATTGCGCGTACGCTATCGCATTACACTATAGATAGATTCTTTTGAATTTTTTCTGGCTAGGGTTTTATCGATTAAAAGCATTTGTAACATCAGCTTTTACTACTTTCTTCGATATATAAATTAATGGCTTTAGATTTATAGAGAATCGAATACTAGCACTAAAATATGACTAAATACACCCGAATCTAGACAAATCCAAGACAAGATCGGAGTGAGTACACAAATCGACTTTGAGAAAACCGTTGCTTAAAAAACACACAAAATTTGTTTTGTTGTATTTGTGGTTCTTTGTCTATTGCATTTTCTTTAGTTTCTGCTACAGCTGTGGTTGTTCGCTACTCCCTCCAATCCATAATAAGTTTTGTTCATTTAGTACAACTTTGAACTAAATCATCGACGCTTCTTATGGATTGGAGGCAGTACTTCATTTTCGCGGTGCACTTTTTTGCTGATGGTTGTGCATTTTTTTGTGGTTTTCTATTGTTTTTTATTCGATCTCCAGATGGTTCTCCACTGTATTTTCTAGCTGTTTCAACTTTTATTTTGCAACATCTATGAGTTGTTACTTCATTTTTATATTCCCATGTTCATAGTGGCATAGTGCGTTTTCTATTGGTTCCTATCGGCAATTGGTGATGATTGTCTATTACATATCTGCAAGTTCTCGCTACTCTTGATGATGGGTTTTGCGTTTGTACTAGTTTCTTCTGCAGTTTCATCACGAACAAAATAATACGTCCGTCTACATCTAAGTTTCTCATAAGTCACTTTCATCATCATCCTTCTTGCTCCTTCTCTCGCCGGGTACGGCAGCAAACTATTCACTCGGTCGAATGATAGATTTTCTAAAGCTTATATGGTAGGAACAGCTTGCTACCCGGTCTAGGGCGTAGATTATAGGGACAGGAGAAGGCTATGTGGGCGTGGAGGCGAGGACGCCGGCGTGCTGGCGCCGTCGCGAGGGAAGATGGAGGCGGCGGCTGGGGTTGCAAGACCGACTCCTTGAGGAGTCGGCAACAAATAGATTGTTTATTGCTTAATTCTGAAAATCCAATTACAACTCTTATTTATAATAGAAATAGGATAATTGGGCTAAGCCCCTAACTAGGCCTGTCCGGTGGGCCTCTGCCCGCGATAGACCAGGCCGGTCATAACATCTCTCCCTGCCTGCGCAAACAGCTCGTCCTCAAGCTGGTAGTCTGGATAATGCAGCTGGAAGTCGTCGCGTGGTTTCCAAGTCGCCTCCTCTGCTGAAAGTCCTTCCCACTGCACCAACAAATACCAAGCATCACGGCGCATCTGCGCCCGAAGCACCTTGGCCGGGCTGGGGAGCAGGCGGCCCTCGGCTGTCGGTGGCAGAGGTGGCGTGACAGCTGGTGGCGCGCCACGGTAGGGCTTGAGCAGCCCCACATGGAAGACGTCGTGAATACGCGCCCCGGCAGGCAGCTGAAGACGATAGGCCAGGGTCCCAATACGCTCCAGGATGATGAAGGGCCCCGCGTACCGAGGGCCGAGCTTGCGCTTCGCCCGCGGATCCAAGGACTGGTGTGAGCGGTGCAGGAGGCGCAACCACACCCAGTCGCCCACCGCGTACTCCACCTCGCGATGGTGGCCGTCATAGTAGTGCTTGGCGACCTGCTGGGCCTAGATAAGGCGCTGCCGCACCTCGGCAAGCATCTCATCTCGGTGACGGAGGAGCTCGCCGGCAACCTCCATCCGTGCCGTGGCCGCGTCCACCGGTAGGATCGGCGGAGGTGGCCTACCATAGACCACCTCAAATGGCGTAGCGCGCAGGGCGGAGTGGTAGGAGGTGTTGTAGCAGTACTCCGCCCACGCAAGCCAATCCACCCAAGCACGGGGTCGATCACCTGTAACACAGCACAAATACATCGCAATCACCTTGTTAACCACCTCGGACTGGCCGTCCGTCTGAGGGTGGAACACCGTGCTGAAACGGAGTTTGACCCCCGCCATGCGGAAGAGATCCCGCCAGACATGCCCCGTGAACACCGGGTCCCGATCACATATGATCGACGAAGGGAACCCGTGTAGATGGACGATGCCATCGAAGAACGCGCGGGCCACCGACGCGGCCGTGTAGGGATGGCCGAGCGCGATGAAGTGAGCGTACTTGGAGAAGCGATCGACCACCGTGAGAATGACGGACTTGCCCCCACTGTAGGGAGGCCCTCGATGAAGTCCATGGAGATGTCGGCCCAGACCTGTGCGGGCACATCGAGCGGCTGCAACATGCCGGCTGGACGCAGCGTCTCTGTCTTGTTGCGCTGGCACGTCTCACACGAGCGCACCCAATCCTGGACCATGGCGCGATCTCCAGGGAGGTAGAAGCCAGCGCGGAGGCGGTGAAGGGTCTTTTGGACACCCTCATGACCCGCAGAGTGAGCCATCAACAGCACCTGGTGGCATAGGTCGTCGTGGTCGGGCACGAACACTCGGCGCCCATGGAGAAGCAGTCCGTCGGCGAGGCGCCATGGCTCGTCCAGCTCACCCGCGTCAAGCTGCTGCTGTAGGAGCTGGGCATCTGGCGCTGTCACGGTAGCCTGACGAATGAGGTCGAAGAGGGCGAAGGAGGGCCCCGAACCGATGCACAGCAACCGCCCCTCCGAGGCGACCTCAGCGTCATCGGGCTCGGCGTCGCGACGAGACAGGGCGTCGGCCGCGGTGTTGAGGCGCCCCAGGCGGTACTCCACCGTGAAGTCGAAGCCGAAGAGCTTGCTGATCCACTGGTGCTGCGGCACTGTCGACAGCCGCTGATCTAGGAGGAACTTGAGGCTGTAGTGGTCGGTGCGCACCCGGAAGGAACGCCCCATAAGTAGGGTCGCCAGTGGCGCACGGCCTGCACGAGGCCAATGAGCTCCTGCTCGTATGTGGCGAGCTTGAGGTGGCGAGCAGCGAACGGCCTGCTGAAGTAGGCGAGAGGGCCGTCGCCCTGGTGGAGAACAACACCGAACCCCGCTCCCGACGCGTCGCAGTCAATGACGAATGGCCGGTCGAAGTCCGGCATCTAGAGCACGGGGCCCGTCGTGAGGGCCCCCTTCAGAGCCTCGAACGCCGTGGTAGCCTCGTCGTCCTAGGTGAAGGCATCGCGCCGCAACAGGCGCGTGAGGGGCGAGGCGATGAGGCCAAAGTCCCGGATGAACTTCCTATAGTAGCCGGCAAGGCCCAGGAACCCGCGGAGGGCGCGCGGCGAGCGCGGCGTCGGCCAGGCAGCCACGGACGCCACCTTGTCCGCATCCATCGCGACCCCGTCAGCGGTGATGACGTGGCCAAGGTAGGCCACTGAAGTCGTCGCGAACGAGCACTTCGAGCGCTTGAGGTGAAGGTGATGCGCTCGAAGCTCGTTGAAGACGACGGCGATATGCTGGAGGTGCTCCGCCCACGACGTGCTGTAGATCAATATATCATCAAAAAACACCAGCACGAACCGGCGTAAGTACAGGCGGAGGACGTCGTTCATCAGGGCCTGAAAGGTCGCCGGCGTGTTGGTGAGGCCGAAAGGCATCACCACGAACTCAAAGTGGCCATGATGTGTCCGGAATGCCGTCTTGGCAATGTCCTCCGGGTGCATGCGCACCTGGTGATAGCCCGACCAAAGATCGAGCTTGGTGAAGAACCGAGCCCCGTGGAGCTCATCGAATAGCTCGTCGACCACCGGAATCGGGAACTTATCCTTGAGTGTCACGGCGTTGAGGGCGCGGTAGTCAATGCAGAAGCGCCACGTGCCATCCGACTTGCGGACAAGCAGCACCGGTGCCGAGAACGGAGACGTGGAGATCCTGATGATGCCAGCGGCTAGCATGAGCGCGCACTGACGCTCCAACTCGTCCTTCTGCAGCTGTGGGTAGCGGTAGGGTCGCACCGCCACCGGGGCCGTGCCTGGCAGGAGGTGGATACGGTGGTCATATTCCCGTGGGGGCGGTAACCCTTGCGGCTCCTCGAAGATGTCGCCATGCTGCTGCAGTAGATGGGTCAGCAGGGGGTGCTCGGCGTCGTCCTCCCCGGAGACGAGCTATAGCTGGGGGGCGGGAGCGGCTCCCCCGATGCCCTCCCAACGGATGCGGCGACCCTAGCACCAGAACGTCATCGTCAGGGTGTCGAAGTCCCAAAGGATGGGACTGAGCGTCCGGAGAAAGTCGACGCCAAGGATGAAGTCGAAACAGCCCAAGTCGATGCCGGCGCACGTGATGGAGAAGTGCTCGTCGCCGATGGTGAGGGGCACGTGCTGGACCAGTCCATGGCACTGAAGGCGGTCACCGTTGGCCACGGTCACGCTGAGGTGATCCCCCCCGTCGGCTGAAGGGCGAGGCGACGCATGGTAGCGGCGGGCATGAAATTATGAGTAGAGCCCGTGTCCAGCAACGCCACCAGGGTCTCGCCATGAATAGTGACCGGTAGAAGCATCGTCTGCTCGTGGCGGATGCCGACTAGTGCGTGGAGAGAGACGACGAACGCCTTGGCGGCTGGGGGAGCCGGCTCGGTCGGCTCCAACGCGTCGGCCGCCTTGGGTGGCCCGTCCACGTCGTCCGCGTCGACCGTCTCCAGGTAGAAGAGGCGCGGGCACACGTGGCCGGGTGCGTACGGCTTGTCGCAGTTGAAGCAAAGGCCCAGGCGGCGACGTTCGAGCTGTTTTCTGCCGGTGTGAGACGGCGGAACGTGCGGGTAGCCGCGGGGACGAGGCTCGCTGGTCCGGTCGGTGCGGGACGGGTGGCGGGCGCGACCATAGGCAGCGGACGAGTGGGGCGTCCGCCGCGGGCCGGGGGCGCCGGTTGCACCGCCTGGGCGCGCCGCTCGTAAGCGCACGCCAAGTGCATCGCCGTCTGAAGGTCCTGCGGTGCCTGGAGCTCCACGTCCACGCGGATGTAGTCGGGGAGGCCGCCGACGAAGAGCTCAGCGCGCTGCTGTGCCGTCACCCTAGGAGCGTGGCACGCGAGGGCCTGGAAGCGGTCGGTGAAGTCCTGCACCGTGTTAGTGAAAGGCAAGCGCCCCAGCTCCGCCAGGCGGCTGCCGCGAATCGGGGGGCCGAAACGGAGGAGGCAGAGGTCGCGGAAACGGTCCCATGGGGGCATGCCGCCCTCGTCCTGCTCGAGCGAGTAGTACCACGTCTGGGCGGCGCCACGGAGGTGATACGAGGCGAGCCAGGTACGATCCGACGCGAGTGTGCGCTGCCCGCAGAAGAATTGCTCGCACTGGTTGAGCCAGTTGAGCGGGTCGTCCATGCCGTCGTACGTGGCAAACTCGATCTTGGCGTAGCGCGGGGGAGTCGGTGCGGCGGCGCCCTGGCCTTGGTGAACCGCATGACCGGTGTAGGTCTCCGCGCCGCGGGAGTAGGCCGGCGCCGGAAAGGAGGGTAACGGAGGGTTCCCAGCGGTCGTGTAGACGGGTGGGGGAGGCCCCGACGGGCGCGTGTAGCTCGGAGGAGGATCGGTCACCGTCACCCAAGCAGGAAGCGACGAGGGCGATGGCGGAAACGACACCTGCTGGATGGGGAGGCCCTGGGGGAGGACGCTGGGGGCCGGCTGCCACAGCGTCCATGGGTACGACGCGGCTGGGGTCGGGGCGGACACGCCCTGGGAGGGCTGCCACACCGATGTGGAGGGTGGGGTGGGGGCGGCCGGTGGCTGGGGCGGCACGGGAATCCCCTGCGTCCCTTGCAGGAAGAGGCGGATGCCGTGGACTGCGGTGGCGAGATCGCGGATGGCCGTCGAGACCTCCTGCTGTGAGAGTAGGGGGGCGGCGTCGGCGGCCTCCGCCATGGACGCCGCGACTCCCGTGGAGGGCGGCGGCTGCGACAAGGGCGGCGTGGAGGTGGCGTTTTGGGCGGCGGTGAGGAGGTGGTGGTGGCTGGAGAAGACGACATGACCGAACGAGGACAATCTGATACCAAATTGGTAGGAACAGCTTGCCTACCCGGTCTAGGGCGTAGATTATAGGGACAGGAGAAGGCTATGCGGGCGTGGAGGCGAGGACGCCGATGTGCTGGCGCCGTCGCGAGGGAAGATGGAGGCGGCGACTGGGGTTGCAAGACCGACTCCTTGAGGAGTCGGCAACAAATAGATTGTTTATTGCTTAATTCTGAAAATCCAATTACAACTCTTATTTATAATAGAAATAGGATAATTGTGCTAAGCCCCTAACTAGACCTGGCCGGTGGGCCTCTGCCGGCGATAGACCAGACCTGTCATAACATTATAGATGCTGGCCGAGAAATGTGAATCTAGTCCTAGAACCTCATGATCTCAATACCACCAGCCAGTCCCCTCGGGGGATCCGTTCCAAATAAAAAAAAATGAAGAATAAAGATAGCTTTGGGTGCACGCACTTTCTAGATCTTAGCAAAGTCGCATTTTGATTTTTTTTAATTGTTTAGAAGACAATAGCATACTATGTTGAGTTGAAACTTGTCCATGTAATACATCAATTTTCTATGTTTTTCAAAAATGAGAAAGTAAGTTTATAGATTCTACTAACTTACCTTGTTTCTAATTATGAACTGTTTGATTTCAAAAATGAGAAAGTATTAGTTTTCTATGTTTAGAACTTTGTCCCGGTGTGACGTCTGTTTGACGTTGCAAGACTCGGCATGTCGAATTATGAACCGATCCACGACTAAGGGCATGTTTAATTTAAAGGATTTGTATAGGAAATTTGTAGGATTATATCTTATAGGAAATTTTTCTATGGTGGTTGTTTGATTTGTAGGATTGATTTCTATAGGAAACTTTTCTAGGAAATCCTTTGCACTAGATTGCATAGGAAATCTAACATCCACCCAAAGCTCTTTCTTAGAATCCTTTGATGAAATCAAACAAACTTTGTTGCATGTGAATTTTTATAGAATTGAAGTGGACATGACATTGCAATCGTATGTTTTTTTATTCTTTTGTTTTTCCTATCCTATGAATCAAACAAGCCCTAAGATGGTGAGAACATGCATGACTTGGTTATGAAAATCCGCTCCATCGACTGGTCTACAGCTGCCTGGGCCACCATGGTGGTCCACACATTCCCCGGAGTGAATAAAATTGTACTCCCTCCGGCCCATATTAATTGACTTGGATTTGTCAAATTTTAGATAAAACTATATACTAAATAGTGTCTAGATTCATCCAAATTTTGACAAACCCAAGTCAATTAATATGGATCGGAGGGAGTAATGTTTTTTGGTAGATAATGGTAAAAATTGATGGAAATATCAACAATCCTGAGAGTGATGCCAATTGAGTACTGACCAACGTGAGTCTGTTGTTAAAGACGGACATGCAATGCAAGAATCTTTAGAAAAGAAAATACACCCTCTTTTTCAAAATATAAAATGTTTTAGGTTTGTGAAAAGAATATATCTATACTTTTTTTAGTGTGTAGATTTACTCTAAATCTAAGTGAACTTACATAGTAAAAGAAGTTTTCTCGAACTAGGCTTTTGCCCCGCTTTATAAATAAAGTCATATCGGCCGAACAGATACAAGGTGGAGGGGAGACCCCTTATACAAGCATATCAAAATAAACAAGAAAAACACGGAACCTAAACTTGCCACCGAGGACAACGAGCCGATACGGGGCTCCACGACGACGCCCCAAGAGGGTAACGACACACCGCACCGCTGCTGCCGAGATCAAAGGTCAAGGGTTTTCACCTGGAGCCCTGTCATGCGAAAGGTAGCCGCATCGACGCCCCCAAGAAGGTAACGATACCCGCAGGCATCACCGCCGATGGTGCCGAGGCACTGAGCTTTCGCCCGGAAAAAACCTTCACCGCTCCCCGACGTCCGCCACGCCCATTGACCCCAAGATAGGTTGCCGACACACTATCCGAGGGTTGCCGAAGCCGAAGCGCCACCAACCCCAAAGCCTCCCATCGCCCTCTCCTCGCCATTCACATGACCGAGGGAAGGAGCCACCACCACTGCCATGACGCTCGCCGAAGAGACGCCCGCGCAGACCACCTTCCAGGGCCGCCGCCCTGGCATCCACGAGCTCTAGCCAAAGCTCCGACCACCGCCACATCGCGCCGCCGACGAGAAGGCCGGGTAGGGCTCCCGGTCTTGTAGGCACCGAGGCACCAGGCGGCTTGTGGGAGGGGAACTTCCCTCCATCACCCACGGTGAGAGCCGTCCGGACGCAGCAACAATGCCAAATAGGGATGGATCAGGCCCAGATCAGGCCTGGCCCGCCGGCCAGGCCCAGACCAGGCCTAGATCGGCCCCATCCGCTCCGCCGCCGCGCTGCTGCAACCATGCCGCCGCCGTCGTCGGACACCTACGCCCCGAGCAGCCCTGGATCCGGCCGCCTACGCTAGCAAAACGCCATGGCCGCCATCAGATCTTGGGCCGAGCTCGCCCGATCCTGCGCCACTAGAGCTGCCCTTGCCGCTGAGAAGGGGAGGAGGCGCTGTCGCACCACACGCCCGCGCTCATCACCGCCAGGACCAGACCCCACCGCCCGAGCTCGAGCACCGCCATGGAGCATCGCCGCCAGGCCGAGGAAGCTCCGATCTCCTCGCCTCGCGCACGGGAAAGGGCGAGTCCGCCGCCGCCGGCTCCGCGGGGATTTTGCCCGGCGGCCCGCGTCAGTGGCGGCAGAGGGGAGGAGGTGAGGAGGGGTAGCTGGGCGCCGAGGAGGGTGGGGGTGCTCCCGTCGCCCTCGGGGGGGGGGGGGGGGGGGGGTGGGGGGGGGGGGGAGAGGAGCACTTCTACTAAAAAAAGTTTAAATACATTTGTTTCTAGTGGTGGAGCTAGCAACAAGTTGGAGCCGGAGCAGAACCTTGCTGATGCGCGTTCCGCAAACCTTTGCCCAAAAAAATAGCCGGTGGATCTCTCTTAAGCTAGCATATTTTTAAGTGGAGTGCACCGACCGAGCCCGGACAAGTGTCTGGATTGTGTTTGTTTTATAGAGCTAAAACATCCTATATTTCAAAACAAATGGAGTACTTGAGCACTGCACGCTGTAGTGCACCGAAGACGGTGACTAGGATGAGAGCAATACATCGGTCGTTAGATAAATTAAGGAGGAAGGTAACGAAGCTGGTCGCTGTCTATCATCTTATAAATATTATCAGTATGTCTCCCGTCAACTTTTGGGGTGGTTAGAAAGAAAGCGAAGTAAAATTATCAGTGGCATTTTCTCTATTTCTGGAAGCTTCCTCGTTATGGGCGATGACGACAGCTTAGAGCATCTCCAAGAGTATTACTTCTTTAGATTGCTAAATATTAGGTATAGCAATAGGTGGGAGAAGGTATAGCAATCCAAACTTTTTTTGCCTTGCAAGTATTGCTATAATAGGATTGCTAAAACTAGTTTGGCAAGATTTGACCATTTGCTTGTCTTGCCTACACATTGCATATATGAAACCGAACTAAACTTAAATTTTGTACACAATGATTATTGGCACATTCCATCATCATCCAATGATAATTTCAGAAGCATTATGGACTCATAGGATCTCAAAGCATGGTGCTACTAAGATAACTCCCTTCGAGTAAGTCTACAGACACGAAGCCGTTTTTCTCGTAGAGGTCAATCTGGCTGCTTTGAGGATCACAAAACATAACAGTTTTTTGGCTAAAGACTATTACAACTTAGGGATTTCTATTTTCGTGCTCCTGATTCGTTAGCCGTACTCACTTTTTCCCAGCCGCTTAGTTTTTTCTCACTTTTGTCCAGCTCCTATTATGGAACTCTCACATCGGTCTGAAACTCGCTCTCCGTCGGGTCCCGTTAGTGGACCCTCGCCGTTACTTGCTGACAAGTGGGTCTGCATTCAGGTGGGTCCCGTAGTGGACCCTCACTGTTACGTGCTGACAAGTAGGACCCACCCCCGTTACGTTATGATAGGTGGGGCCACGTCCAGTCGGGTCCCGTAGTAGGACCCCCTATGGTGTGGGGCCGACTTGTTGGAAACGCGTTTTGGGGGATGCGGTGTGGGACTATGTGGGACGCGTATGGTAGTTATGTGCGCCCTGTCGTCTAAATTGGAAGATCTCTTTTTAATGATTGGCCTTTTTAAGAGCGCCTTTTCCCCTTTATGTCGCTAATAGTTATTATTTTTGCTCAAAAAGGCAGCGAATCTAGAGCAGCTTCTCTTTTTATTTATGGTTTCTTTTGGCCCTCGTATTTTCCCAATCTGGCAGCAAATCTAACCAGTACCATAAATATGTAGATGAACAAAGCAAATGTAGATAAAGTAGCTAATAAAGGATTATATAGTACGATCTTTAAACCAGGTTTAACAATTAGGCTGCTCAGCAGCAACAACTTACAAGTTCAACACAGACAACAAAACAAAACAAACTACTTTACAGCATCAGCACAAGATCAATAGCCCCTCATGGCCTCCGCTATGAGGGCCTACGCCTCCTCCCTGTGGCGCTTCCTCCACTTCCTGAAGCCCAGTCCCTTGACCTTGGGCGCCTTGGGCTTGATCGGGGGAATGCGACACTCCTTGATGGCTACCTTCTGGAGGCTGTGGGGGTGAAAACCGAGCGCCTTGTGCTGGGCTATGAAGGCGTTGGCGTTATTTGACGGGCCACAGGTCTTCACGTCCTCGACATGCATCACGAGGGAGTTGAAGTTGGTGGCGAGGCTCCTGGTGCAGAAGGGGCACCTGTAGACATTGCCGGCGAATAAGCCGTTGAACTGGCCAGACTTCAGCTTCCTCAGCACCTGACGAGTCTTGGTGTCCATGGACTCGTCGTCGCTGCTATCCACCTATTACAAAAAACAGTAGCATGCAATAAGGACATGATTGAGATACCATGATTATCGGGATTGATTGCTTGCATAAATTAACCGATTGAGATCCCCTGATTATTCCCCAATCCCCAAATCTCAAACCAAATCGAATACTGATCCCAACTACAGATCGGTGCTAGTACTGATCCCAACTACAGATCAGTGCTAGTACTGATCCCAACTAGGGACATTCATCAAAATACGAGATCTAACACAAGAGGATTAGCTACTGTAAAAATACCTAGCATCCATCGATTGAAAATACGAACAGCCGAGCCCTAATAACACACGATCTAGCATCCAACGATGGGAATAGGGAAGAACAAAGGAAGGAGAGAAAAGCCTAGTTACCTCTAACCATGGGTCCGCTAAGCTGGTGTCGAAGGGGTTCTCTAGCCTGATGTAATCGTCTTCCCCGTAGGAGTCCCAGTAATGCGTGATCTACAGGAGAACGGCGGGGGCCTGTACGGGGATGGGAGGCCTCCTCGCCTGCGGCTATGGCGGAAGCGTGTACGGGGATCTGGACGGGTATGGCAGTTGCCTTCAATGCCTCGACGGGGGCCTGTACGGGGACGGGGGCCTCCTCGTCGGCCCCCTTGGAGGTGACGATGGCCACCGCACCGTTCTTATCCATCGCCGGCGTGGTTGGGGTTTTCTTGGGGGTTTGCAGAAGGTGATGGGACAGTGGATATGGTTGCATGAGTGAGTGAGCGAGTGAGTGAGTGATGAGTGAGAGTGAGAAGGCCTCTATAAAGGTGAAGGGAGGAGACGTTTCGTTGCACCACCGTGCACCGCGTAACCGCGTGCGCTACTGCACCGTGCTTCGCCACACGCGTCCACTACCGCCCCATGCACCGCGACACGTGTACCGTGCGTCACGTTTTCCCCCTTGTGTCTAACCTTGGCCACTTAGTTGTGCTCAGTTATACCCTCGAGTGTAGCACTGGCAGTTTGGTTATACTCAGTTTTGCCCTCCAGTACTAACACTGACGTGTGCAATATACTTACTTTTATCCTCCGGCGGCTGGTCAACAGAGAGTCAATGAATGAGTTTTAGCTAGCTAATTGAGTCATTTTATGCACAACAAATTCAAAAGATCAAAACATAGTGGCATCTACCCAGGGAGTCTTATTATGTGACCTTCCACCATAAGGAATGTATATAAATTAAGTTTTAACCTAAATCACCACTTCTCAAATCACCTACTATCTATGAAGGTTCATGGATTTCTACTCAAGCCTCTCCCAAAACATCCCTCCCCAAAACATAATTTGTCTAAATGAGGCAATAATTGTCAAACTGATGTATATTTGAATTGCAAATAGTTTGATGTATGTCAATATGTTAGTTTTGCCCTTGGTTTTAAAGTTCTACCCAGTTTTGCCCTTGGTTTTTAAGTTCTACTCAGTTTTCCCCTCCCTCTTAGTGACAAACTCTCACACATGTGCTCATCTTGGCTGCTACGCTCTGATTGGTCGAGACAGTTGTCACGCGGATCATACCCACCAACCGTTGATCCTCTGATTGATCCTCTATGATCTAGCGGACAGGATACCCCCTGTATTTGTCGGGTGGCACCCTCTATCCATGCAAAATAATGAGTTTGCCGCCGATGCTTTAACTCCATCAACAAATGATTTTGAATATAATTTGAAGGGAAAGTGTTCAAAGGTGTATAATTTTTGCATTATATTTCACTCCATGTCCTAAGTGTGATTTCAAAGAGTTCAAAGGTGTATAATTTTTGCCATATGCAAGTTTATGCATTACATCCCTACATTCTATGAAAATGATAATCTCTCAAGATTTTCTTAGCATATCATTATCATGTATTAAGTGCGATTCCACAGTGTTCAAAGGTTTATAATTTTTGTATACGCAAGTTTAGGGATCACTTTTCACACTATAAAAATGATAAACACACTTTTCCTTCACATTAAGAGTTGCATAATTTTTTAATTTGAAAATGTTCAAGAGTAGTGTCAATTATAAACACTCTTTTACATTAAGAGTTGTATAATTTTTCAATTTGAAAGTGTTTAAGATTAGTGTCAATTATAAACACTCTTTTACATTAAGAGTTGTATATTTTTTAATTTGAAAGTGTTCAAGAGTAGTGTCAATTATAAACACTCTTTTACATTAAGAGTTGTATAATTTTTTCAATCTGAAAGTGTTCAAGAGTAGTGTCAATTATAAACACTCTTTTACATTAAGAGTTGTATGATTTTTTTAATTTGAAAGTGTTCAAGAGTTGTGTCAATTATAAACACTTTTTTACATTAAGAGTTGTATGATTTTTTTTAATTTGAAAGTGCACAAAAGTTATGTCAATTATAAACACTCTTTTACATTAAGAGTTGTATGATTTTTTTAAATTTGAAAGTTTTCAAGAGTATTGTCAATTATAAACACTCTTTTACATTAAGAGTTGTATAATTTTTTAAATTTGAAAGTGTTCAAGAGTTGTGTCAGTTATAAACACTCTTTTACATTAAGAGGTGTATAATTTTTCTTAATTTGAAAGTGTTCAAGAGTTGTGTCAATTATAAACACTTTTGTATATTAAGAGTTGTATAATTTTTTTTAATTTTAAAGTGAATCGCTAGCCGTGCGAGAGTTGTGTCACTTGTAGTTTCAGACCGCGCGAGAGTTTCATAATTATAAACACTCTTGCAAACCAACTGAATCGCCACTGCTGCAGGGAATTTACAATAGATTTTAGGGAGATTTTATCTATCTCTGAGAGTTATAGAGGTTGAAACCACCGCTAGGAAGTAAAATCCAAAGAGATATTGTTCACAACCATGAATTACGCCAGCACTGGATCAATCCTATTCGAAAAGCAAGGCAGTTAGTTAAGCACATTCGCGTTCAAATACTGCCAATAATCAACCCACAAAAGGGAAACGATGCTTACCTAGATGGAATCCATGCATTAGATCCCTGCGATTCCACCCAATCTTCTCCGTGCTCGACGGGGATGGACGGTGCACCACCCGGCGTTGCATACTGTTCCGCGAAAGGGGTAGATCTAGCAGGGGCTGGAGGAGAGCCGGAGGCGGAGTGGGCTCCACGGCTAGGGGAAGGGGGTGGCTCTGGGGCCGAGGACGACATAAGGTAGGAGGGCATGACGGCGGGGCAGTGTGGGAGCTGTTCGAGGCTAGGGGGAAGCGAATGCTTTGGGTGAGCGAGAATAGCCGATCCGACGTGTCTCCATGCGGCCCCACTCTTCCACACATATTTAAGACCTGCCCCAACGCGGCCCCACCCTTCACCACGTATGAAGGACCCATCCCAACGCGGCCCCACCAGTCAGGCATGTAATGGTCGAGGCCTCGTAACGTAACGCTCAACACTCGACCCGCCCCAATGGGATCCCACCAGTCAGCATGTAACGATCAAGCCTTTGACCTGACGGCATCCCTCAGTCCGAGCCCCCGCGAGCGCCCGCGAGGGTTTCTTAACATGGCAAGGGTAAAAGTGAGGAAAAGTCAAGCAGCCGGGGAAAAGTGAGTACAACTAACAAACCAAGGGCACAAAAATAGAAATCCCTACAACTTAATGTTGGACAATATCCATGAAGTGGCCGGCAAATGAGCGAAGGCTCTCAGAGACATTGAGAAGAACAAATTGCAGGTTTCCAAGTCTTACAAAAAAGTGTCTGGCTCAAGGATATTAAAGTAGGCAACTTCGTCTATAAGGTCATATTGTCGGTTGGCTCATGAAATCGCAAATTCGGCAAGTGGTCACCCAGTTGGGAGGGACCTTTCGGGTCACAAGGTTGGTGCCCGACAACTCATATTTGGTGGAAACAATGGAGGGGGGCTTTGCTTCCTTGGGATACCCGAGCGTGTGGTGGTCTATGTGACTTTCACCAAAGAAACGACCGGTATACATATATCATCCTCAGAATAAAAAAGAGATGTCCGATGTCTTGGGACATCGCCCTTGGATGATTACATAGAGTATTTCCTAGCACCCAAGCTTTACCAGAAACAGTAGGCATTTACTAGCATCCATTTTGGGCCCTTAGTCGGCACATTGGTGAAAGCTGGAAAAAATAAGTGATAGGTGGACGCATTTTGATATTTTCTAGTATTTAGCTAGAATCAAGGTGGAGACTAAGGTACGTGGAATAAATGACTCTAAAGGAAGATTTCAAGAGTTGTTTCAGAAGCAGGACATAAGCAGGAAATCGGAGCAAAGCAGAAACCGACTCAAGTAGACGCGTCTAGAAGAAGTTGCACCGACTTATTCCCAAGAGACCATGACTTAGCTGGAAAGAAGCTCGAAGACCATGGGAGCTACCCTAACACAGAAGGAAAGGCAACTCGACAAGGAGTTGACTTGGACGCTTGGAGTACGAATCTAGTATGAAGCCGACGGTAGTTGCCTAGTCTAGAGTTATTTTCCTACTAAGGAATCCAATTCTACTCATGTAATAGTCTCCTAGTCTTGCAAAGAAAGGACATCCTCCCTGTATAATTTGTTAGAGGGGAGGGGGGCAATTGACTGAATTTAAGCATACAATCGACAAAAATCAATACAATCTACTTTTTATCCTCAAACCCCTCTGCATGCTTCCATTTCTTTGGTAACTCCGTGTTTTGAAGTATCAATAACCAAGTTAGGTCGATTAGGTCGACTAGCTCAGCCAATAGTTATTGAAATCTTAGACAAGGACCCTTTTGAGAAACTGGAGCTTCTGGTTCTAAAAGCATTGTCTCATTGTGTTGCGTATCGTGCTATGAGATCGGCCTCCTATAAACACATTGAGGTGCATCACCCTTCCTCTTCCGGGTAATCTGAGTAATACCTTATACGTTGGTCAGTCAAATGTATTATCGACTCCTATCATCCGTTAAAGCGGATCTGTCCTATGAGAGTGTGGCCCCGATTAAGCGCAATAGTCTGGCATCGAGGTAATAACATCATCACGAGCATCATTGTCCCATACTAGGACCACATCGGACCGGAGGTCAGCATCGACCCCTCCACCGCACATGAATCCCACCATGTTCATCAATAAGGCAAGTCCAAAGCCATGCTTCCCCTTAAGGGATTCCGTGGCAGAAAACAAAAAAATCCTACTACGAGAATGCACCAACCAAGATCTATCTATGGAGAATACAATAACGAGCAAGATATGGTGTTCATACCTTTGAAGACCGGGTACAGGATCCCGCACAAACGTTGCCGATGAAGCCGTGCGTAGTATACCTCATGGTCTATAAGTCTTCAAGCGTCTAGCACCACTAATGGTAGTGCCTCCAAAGTTTTACACACGTCCAGTGTAAATGACATCTCCCGTGCCCCGGTCTAGCAAGGCAGTGGAAGAATAAGATCTGGAACAACTCCAATTGCAAAACAATGTGCGTTGGTTGGAGAAAGCTCAACCTCGTTGCATACCTTCATAACAAGGGAACACACACGATAGGGAGACAGGGAGAGAGATAAGGCGAATGGCTAACTATGGGATTAGATTTGGAAAATGCACCCCCTTTATATAAGGAAAATCTAGGGAATCCCCACCTCTCCAAGTCCCGGGGTGGGACTAAACTTAGAGGATGTGGGGAGGAGGCGGACGGTGGGGTGTGCCCCACCCGCACGCCTAGCCCACCTAGGGGTCGGTGATGGTGGGATCCCCCACCTGGTGCGCCATAGCCCATCAAGGGGCGATGGCTCCCTCTTGGGCCCTCTCCCCTCCATGGAGGGCCCATGTGGGGAAAATTGCCCACTTTTATTTATTAAATAAATATATTTAATATTAATTCCATTAATTAAATACTAAACACCTTTTATTTATTTATCTTTATTTAAAACTCCTTTTGAATAATCTCCGAACACTTCGATATCTCTCTGGAATGTTTCTGGTTCTCTCTCTTCATATTTCTCTTACGATCGCGGATCAACCCGTTGTGTCTCTACCCTTAAGCGTGACACCCTTACGATTCGGGAATGCTCATACATGATCAAGACATTTCTCTGATTAATGACTAACAATGGTGTCTGGAAACTCATGATGGTCCCTTGACATTCCACGAATTTTATTGATCACTTGAACCTTTTAGACATTGAGTCTCATTCCCTTTGCACTATAATACCTAGTTTGTACAAGATCTGATCTCTGGTATTGGTATACCTAGTTCAATCTTGTTACTGACAAATACATTTACTTGTTTTTTGATATTACATCCTCGTGACCTAGTCACATTATTGCAAGAACATTGATGTAATCTCACTAAGTGGGCCTAGATTATCTATCCGTCACATAGGCAAATCGTGATCTTGATACATAGGCCTCAACCTATTCCTTTGGAGTACCCAATACACACCTTTATGGCCACCTAGTTACGAACATGACAGTTGATGTGATCAAAGCATCCATGGGAGATAGTGATTAATATGATCTCAAGGTCAAAGGACTGAATCACTATGCTTTGCTAGATATTGCAACATTGAACTTTGTGATTTGATCACATTGCAATTATATGGTCGGGTGTGTCCATAACTTCATTTATCCAATGAAGCAATGCCGTTGTCAGTTGACATTTAAATAAGTCCATGATCAGGAAACCTCGATCATCAGCTGCCCAACAAACTAGTATTAGAGGAAACTAGGGACCTGGTTTGTTTATATACCACAACTGTATTAATATTCCTATTTAATACAGTTCCATCATGATAATAAACTATTATGAACATTAGAGATATATAACAATAAAATAACTTTATTAGTGTCCTCTAGGGCATATCTCCTTCAGTCTCCCACTTGCACTAGAGTATAATTACACTAGTTTACATAAGCAATAATCTAACACCAATAGCTTCCCAATGTCGATCTTGCTTTGCTTGTGGCAGAGGCTTTGTGAATGGATCAGCTACATTCACTTTTGTATGTACTTTGCAAACTCTAATGTTACCCTCAGCTACGTAATCTCTTATTACATGGTAATTGTTGGGTTCACAACATAGAAACCAATTTTTTTCCTGTGATGGGAACTGTATACGCCACAATCCATCTATCTAGATACAATCAACGGATGGATATACATTTAGAATACATACCCTTGAAGACCGATGAAGCTTTATGAGTATGGAATCATTGGTGATGTAGTTGATCGCTTGTCGATCTCAAGATCGTGTAGAAGTTTGGCAGCACCGCAACTCAGTGGAGCATCCGTGATCACAAATGCGTCCGGGACCCCGACAGCTCCGCGTCCTCACTCCAGCAATGCAGCAGAAGCAGCAAATCCTTGCTCCAAAAAAATCCACTGGGAACATGTATCTCGCTAAGCCGAGACCATGGGGGAATAGTGACGAGGGTTCAACTAGTCAATGCCCATTGTTATGGACTTGGGTTTTGGAGAAGATGGGGATGCTGGAAGTCACGAGATGGTTAACAGGCAAGAAATAAGGGGACACGAGGTTTACCCAGTTTCAGGCCCCCGGAGGGAAAACCCTACTCCTGCTTGTCTGTTCTTGATTACGGTGGAACCAAAGGTTACAGGGGTGCGCAAATGCCATCTGGCGTGAGGTGTGTGTATGAGTTGGATGATCCTCCTCGCCGTGCCCTCCTGGCCCTTATATAGATAGGCCAGGTCTCGGGGGTAGGTCGAGTCAATTACAAGCTAGGGATGAACCCTTTGAAATTCTATCTACAACTAGTCGTGTCCTCCAAGGAGTCGAACTTTTAATGGGCTTGGGCCACCCAGAATTTTCTTGGACAGCAAGTCTTCACGTGGGCCTTCCCTGTGCTGGACTGGGTATACTAATGTGTGGCACCCATAGGGTATATCCTTGTCAGTAGCCCCTGAGTGTTCAGTTTAATTGTATATTCGACAGGAGACTACAATCTTTCGGGTGCTTCTCATTTATGACCCACAAGTATTAGGGGATCGCAACAGTCTTCGAGGGTTGTGTAACCCAATTTATTAATTCGACACAAGGGGAGCCAAAGAATACTTATAAGCCTTAACAACTGAGTTGTCAATTCAGCTGCACCTAGAAATAGTCTTGCTCACAATAGTTTATCAGTACCAATAGTTTTGTAGTAGCAATAGAAAAGTAACATTAACATTAAAATGAAGGCAGTAGTAACAATAGTAGCAAACAACAGGATTTAAGTGGGGTGGGCATAGGGATGGATGGACGGGCGTTGCATGGACATGACTATTCATGTAATATCAAGATCTAGGGCATTTGCAGATAAAGAAGATAAAGCATCCAAGTACTAAATAATCATAGGAATGTGTTCCATATATAGTCATACGTACTCATAATGATAACTTGCACAACATATTTTGTCCTGCCAGCCCGTTGCAGCGGGGCCTCAAGGGAATCTACTGGCAATTAAGGTAATCCTTTTAATAGAGTACCGGAGCAAAGCATTAACACTCCATGAACACATGTGATCCTCATATCACAGTCATCCCCTCCAGTTATCCCAATTTATGTCACTTCAGGGCCTCGGATTCTGGACAATAATATGTGCAAACAACTTGCAGATAAGATCACAAACAATACTATCATCATGAATCAATAACATGTTCAGATCTGAGATCATGGCACTCGGGCCCTAGTGACAATAATTAAGCATAACAAGTTGCAACAATGTCAAAAAGCACTAACAAAGATACTAGGGACCATACCCTAACAATCTTATTAGATTACATGATAGATCTCATCCAATCCCTACCATCCCCATAGCCTACAGCGAGGAATTACTCACTCGTGGATGGGGGAAACATGGATGGTTGATGGAGAGGCATCGGTGATGATCTCCTCCAATTCCCTGTCCCGGCAGGGTGCCAGAACGGAGTTTCTGGTTCCGAATCACGGTTTCTGGTGGTGGCGGAGCAACGGAACTCTATCTGGATAAACGTCAAACCCCCCTCTGTTTTTAGGTCAGTGGGCTTATGTAGGCGAAGGGGGAGACCGAGGTGTGCCCGAGGTGGCCACACCACCCCTAGGCGTGGCTTGGCCTGGCCCACGCCACCAGGTGGTGTGGGCCGCTCGTGCCCTTCTCTGTCTTGTCTTCTGGATCCGTGAGTCTTCTGGTAAAATAGGACTTTTGTGATATTTTCCGAGATTTTTCCTGAAAGTTTATTTCCTGCACAAAAACTAGACACCAAAGTAATTCTGCTGAAAACAGCGTCAGTCCGTGTTAGTTGTATCCAAATCACACAAATTAGAGGAGAAACAATAGCAAAAGTGTTATGGAAAGTAGATACATTTTGGACGTATCAACTCCCCCCAAGCTTAGCTTATTGCTTGTACTCAAGCAATTCAGTTGAAAACTGAGTGCGATAAAAGAAACTTTCATGAACACATTTGCTTCATATGATGTATATATTCTCAGCATATGATCAATACTTAGACAATTCATAATAAGGAGTATGCAACCAAGTCTACTCAATAGTCATGCAAGCTATGAAGATATTACAACACAATAATAATAAGCAGCATGAAACATAAGCATAAGCAACATTGTAATGCTCATAAGAAGGTATGATAAAGTGGTATCTCGCTTGCCTTTGATTGTGGAGCAAAACATAAATTCAAGTGAAGACTAGAGATAAAAATATCAAAGATATATGCATCAAAGTTATGTCATAATTAGCCAAGTTTTGAGACAAGCACATTACACTAAGAATGATAGCTATGCTCTCAAGAAGGTGCTCAAAGAATAAGTGGTGACTCAACAAAGAAATGAAAAGATTTTGAAAAGTTTGAAAGGCTTCCAAATGCTGAAAGTATGGTACTTATTAGCTTTGATCTATCATTGCCCCTATCATAGGCATCTTTAAATGGTTAATGTAAAAGTGAGGTCCAATATGAGTTATATGCTTGACAGATCATAAACTGGAAATCTCATGTCCCTTGAGTACGAGGGCTGTTCCTCATGCTACTCAACTTTAGTTACTAGTAAGTTCTTGTCATTGTAAGTATATGCGTATCATAGAGAACTGCCAACGGGGTACCCCTTGCCCCATAACACAAAAGCTATCCCATATCAAAATGACAAGGCAACAAATAGTGAGAATCTCAGCGATCCTTTTATTTACCATGAGCATGGTGCATATTTTTTCTCTTCTCTTTTTTCTATATTTTTTTCTGAGGATGCTTCATAGATTGCTCACTATGGTGATGCTGCAAGTTTCCACCATGATTAGGCATGGCTTAGGCTAGCGGCCCAGGCATTTCTCTAACACATATACATAACACCATGGAATTACAAGCTCCCCTTTTATTTCACACCACCGACATCCGTAAACAAAAGAGCATGATATCAACTAGATAATATTTATAGGTGTTGAAAGCGTTCCCCGTGATAGCACGGTTCTGCTAACTCCCAGCCTATAATTTGCAAGCATATAGCTTTCATGGACAGTCACAATGGTTTAGGTTTATTAAGTGCAAGAAAATAAAGTGTGACATCAAGTTCGTGAGAGCTTTACTAACTAATTTTCTCATAACAAGCAAACATTTTATTTGGAAGAAAACAAGGCATAATAAATATGCACTGAATAACATTGATGCTAGTAGGTAGATATGGTGGACACATTTTGAAAATATTTGTTTTGGAAAGTTGGATGCACGAGTAGAGCTCATACTCAGTGCAAGTGAAGGCTAGCAATAGAAAGAGAGCGACAAATGAGAGAGAGGTAACTGTCATAATTATGCTTGCAACAAAACAAAATTAATTATGGCATAAAAGTGATACAAGAACTCTGAGGCAAAATAAATCATCGAGGCTTAACTGACTTTTGTTCAGTCATATGCATGCGTGAGCATGTTCCATGTCGATTCAAATGAAACATTCAGAGGAGGATACCACAATGTCATACCAAGTTATGAATAGAAAAATGCAAGCAAATATTTATATGACATGCTACAAACTATTAGCAAGTTGGAGCTAATCATAAGAGAGCAAGAACCACTAAGCATCCATTAAATAACATATACCTTACATGAACAGACTAATCATGCCCACAATGATGAATATATGTACAAAAATGAAGACAAATAGAGTTCATTACCAGCCCCTTATCACACCTCGAGTTGTCATAAATCATCATTATTGCCTTTCACTTGTGTGACTTGAATAATAACATGAAACCAAACTCCAAAGGAGTCACTGAGGACCGCTGAACCCTGCAACAAACTTTACAAAACGAGAGAAGAAGAACAAATATTTTTGGGTTTTCGATTTTTTTAGCAAGCACTAAAGGCAAAAGAAAACAAAGAAAAATCCAAAGATTTTTCTTATAATAAACCAAAGCTAAAAGAAGGCAAAGCAAACCAAAGCCAAAAGACAAAGAAACAAACAAAGAGAAACAACGAGAATATTTTTGGTCTTTTGGTGTTTTGGAAAGCAGAAACAAAAACTAAAAAGAAAGCGAAACATGGATATACAAAGCACCTACGGAACATGATATGTAGATGAGTGTGATGTCGGTGTACCTCCCCCCAAGCTTAGGCTTTTTTCCTAAGTGGAGATCAATCAAAATGCGGGTAGTAACCCCAAGCCGGTGGATCATCGTAGGAATGATCATAATCTGGCCCACGCGATGAAGAAGAAGAAGAAGCACCCCAATCATAAGAGGGATACTGGTATGAAGACTCCCCCATGTTGGAGGGCTGACCCGAATTATCTTCGGCTTCCTCTCCAACATTCTCCTCTTGCTGGGAGAGCTTTGCCATGTATGTGTCAAGTTCTTCCTCCGTGAGTGACCATCCTTTCCTTGTATCAAAGTTAAACAAAGCAGGTGCAGGCAAAGGGACTACTTTCTCAGACTTAATCCCTCTCCAACCACTCTTGGGAAAGGTTATTTCATAAGATAACTTGCTCAAACTAGACCAATAAGAAACAAATTTATGCTGCATCATGGAATTCAGATCAAGTCTCTCTATGGGAAACTACAAGTCTGAATGATGAGGTGCTAAACCATGCAAAGCTAATACACAAGAGGCAATGAGGCCTCCACAAATTCCACCTTTCTCGCGGTTAGCAGCAAGACGGAAAGCTATCAAAGCACCCAAGTTATAAGCTTTATCCCGTTTCAAGGCAGCTGAGATAAAAGCTAGATCAAATGAAGATAAATTACTAGTAGTCTTCCTAGCTAGAACACACTTGGCAATGAAATAGGAAAAATATCTAATGGATGGGAGATGAATATTCCGAATTTTAACACTCTCCTTTGAGAAGCTGCTTCCTTGGCAAATCTCCGCATATAAGTCCATGAGCGGCGTAGGCCTCTCTCTAATCTTCTCACATGAACCCCACTATGGCACTCTGATAGCTGCACAAAAATCATCAAAAGGGAGGTTGACAACTATATTGTAAATTTTGTAGTGAACCATGGGGTTAGGAAAAGACCAACTAAATCGAAAGTCCTGCACCACAGACATAGTTAGTTTCACATCTTGGTAAGGTTCTTCTCCAACAAAATGCTCCAATTCAGCATTAGAAATTAGAGTTTGGAAATCCTGAAATATCCCTGTAGCTCTCATGAATTCTGGGCATGGATAAATGGAAGAGAAGACTTCCTCCTCACGGTGGACTTACATAATCTCTGGTACCCTCAATTCATGTTGATTCAGCTGGTAATCACTCATTTTATTTTTTGAAAATTTTAGACAAACATCAAACCAAGTGATTTCCAAGCTAATAAGTGATGGGGAACTACTATAGGAACTTGCTAGAGGGATAAACATGCATCAAAATGAATTCTCTAAGCATAGAAAAAGCATGCAAACTCACATAACCTATCACCTACAGTAGCAAAATACTCAATATACAATCCACCAATCAAAAATCTAATTGGACAAGTAGAGGAGGCACATACCAGAGAGCAATCCCTCCAAAAATCAGCAGCGAAGATGGGCTGAGCATGGAGATCGAAAATCGTGAGCAAAAACAACAAGAACTCGATCTATGTGTAGTTTTCCAGTGTTTTTCGGGAGAGAGAAAGAAGTGGCAAGGAGGAGACTAAGTGGAGGGCCAGGCGCGCCCTTGGTTTGGCTGCGCCACCAAGGGTGTGCCTGTCTGGTGGGTACCCCTGGGTCACTCCAGGTGCCTCTCTGCCCCTTTTTTCGCGAAAAAATTTCATATGAATGTTTTGGAATTTTTCGGGAAACTTTATTTTTGGGCAATTTTCAGGTAATGAAAATTGATTTTCTCGCAGAAAAAGCTTTTGGAAAGACGCAAAATCAAACCAAAGATATACTATAGAAGTTCTAAGACACTCTAAAAATCAAGCAACTAGCAAAACTAAGACTAACAAGACGAAAAGCAAAGATTGGAATGGAGAAAAATAAAAGTGAGCAAGGATAATCATTGTGAAAACATTGTTTTGTTCATTAAAATCCCTTTGTTAACAAGGTTGATCAAGTCTTGTTATCAAAAGAATCTTAAATGAAACAAAACTTTGCATTTCACTAAATGATTATGTTACCTCAATCTTGATACCAATAGTCCCAATCATAATAGTTTCAAAATTTTCTTGTGGAATGGGACAATATATTTCTCCAACTTTGATACCCTCAATATTTTCAATTGAATTTAGACCATAACTCTTATCAATATTCTTGGGGAAATAGACAGTATGCTCTTTTTCATTAATATTAAAAGTTACTTTTCCTTGATGACAGCACATAGTTCTTCTATAGGAGGTAGATTCTTCACATCTTCAGATTTAATGCCCTTCTCCTTAAGACATTTCTTAGATTCTATCATCACTTCATCATTTAGTTCAATCACTCCCCTCTTCTTTGGTGTTGGTGTTGGGGTTGGTTCAGGCACAATTGATTCAGGTGTAGTTGACTCAGGTGTAATTGGCTCAGTTGTAGTCCAGTCAACATAATTCTTGCTTATTTTAGCCATTAATTCCTCAACTTATTCAGGAGTTCTTTTCCTGAAAACACAATCAGCAAAACTATCCAGGTATGTCCTAGATTCATCAGTTAGTCTATTATAATATATATCAAGAATCTCATTTTTAGGTAATGGACATCCAGGATGTGCATGAATCAAAGCACAGAACCTTGCCCACGACTCAGTCAATTTCTCCTCTTCTCCCTATTTAAAATCAAAAAGTTTCTACAAAACAGCATGTCGAGCACTAGAAGGGAAATATTTCTGAAAGAAAGTAGCAATCAAGGCTATCAATGGATCCAGGAGGTAAATTATTAAACCAAGCTTTAGCTTCTCCTTTTAGTGAAAAAGGGAAAATTTGAGCAACAAAGTAGGTGCGCATCTTAATATCATCAGAAAATAAGGCACTCATAGTAGAAAGCTCAGTCATATGTGGCACATCCCTTTCATTCTCAGCCCCACAAAAAGGTTCTTTCTCAACAATGTTTATATAAGATAAATCAACAGAGAAATCATAATCTTTGTCTTTAATGTTTATGGGAGATGTGGCAAACTTAGCATCAGGGAATAGTTTAGGTGTAATAGTACGTTTCTCAAAAAGACTCTTAATAGCACTAGCACCACATGTGTTTCGATATTCTTCAATAAATTCATCAATCATTTCAATATAACCACCATTAATATCATAGCTTTCTCTAGACTCAGGTGAGATAACAGGTGTAATAGTATCTTCATTAGGAGTTTCAGTGTTTCCCAGTATAGATCTAGCAATAGTAGCATCTAGGAAAGGACCTAATGAACCACTTTCATCAAGCAAAGTACAAGTAACATCATGAGCATCGGAAGAAATTTCAGATTCAGCAGTAGTAGCAGTGTGTAGCAGGTGTATGTGGTGGTGGTGTAACAAGCTTACTTATAACAGATGGCGAATCAAGAGCAATAGAGGTGTTCAGAACTGTACCTCTTCTTGTAGTGTATGGTAATATAGGAAATTTTCCATCACGAGTTTTCCCCATGATGAAAAGGATAGCAGCGAACAATAATAGATCCAAGTGAACTTACAAATAAAGGTAAGCTCCCCGGCAACAGCGCCATAAAATAGTCTTGATGACCCACAAGTATAGGAGATCGCAACAGTCTTCGAGGGTAGTATAACCCAATTTATTGATTCGACACAAGGGGAGCTAAAGAATACTTATAAGCCTTAATAACTATATTGTCAATTTAGCTGCACCTGTAAATAGTCTTGCTCATAGTAGTTTATCAGTAGCAATAGTTTTGTAGTAGCAATAGCAAAGTAACAACAACAGTAAAATAAAGGCAGTAGTAACAATAGTAGCAAACAACAGGATTTGAGTGCGGAAGGCATAGGGATGGATGGACGGGCGTTGCATGGACAAGACTATTCATGTAATATAAAGATCTAGGGCATTTGCAGATAAAGAAGATAAAGCATCCAAGTACTAAATAATCATAGGCATGTGTTCCATATATAGTCATATGTGCTCATAATGAGAACTTGCAGAACATATTTGTCCTGCCAGCCCGTTGCAGCGGGGCCTCATGGGAATCTACTGGCAATTAAGGTACTCCTTTTAATAGAGTACCAGAGCAAAGCATTAACACTTCGTGAACACATGTGATCCTCATATCACAGCCATCCCCTCCGGTTATCCCAATTTCTGTCACTTCGGGGCCTCGGGTTCCAGACAATAATATGTATAAATAACTTGCAGATAAGATCACAAACAATACTATCATCATGAATCAATAACATGTTCAGATCTGAGATCATGGCACTCGGGCCCAAGTGACAAGCATTAAGCATAACAAGTTGCAACAATGTCAAAAAGCACTAACAAAGATACTAGGCACCATGCCCTAACAATCTTATTCGATTACATGATAGATATCCAATCCCTACGATCCCCATAGCCTACAGCGGGGGATTACTCACTCATGGATGGGGGAAACATGGATGGTTGATGGAGAGGCGTCGGTGATGATGATGGCGATGATCTCCTCCAATTCCCTGTCTCGGCAGGGTGCCAGAACGGAGTTTCTGGTTCCGAATCACGGTTTCTGGTGGTGGCGGAGCAGCGGAACTCTATCTGGATAAACGTCGACCCCCCCTTTGTTTTTTGGTCAGTGGGCTTATGTAGGCGAAGGGGGAGACCGAGGGGTGCCCGAGGTGGCCACACCACCCCTAGGCGCGGCTTGTCCTGTCCTGCACCACCAGGTGGTGTGGGCCCCTCGTGCCCTTCTCCGTCTCGTCTTCTGGCTCCATGAGTCTTCTGGTAAAATAGGAGTTTTG
The DNA here is from genome assembly GCA_916181665.1 of Avena sativa. Classification (NCBI taxonomy): domain Eukaryota; kingdom Viridiplantae; phylum Streptophyta; class Magnoliopsida; order Poales; family Poaceae; genus Avena; species Avena sativa. The sequence continues at coordinate 21,082,138 of OV702297.1, forward strand.
CGATATTTTCTGGGATTTTTCCTGAAAGTTGATTTCCTGCACAAAAACTAGACACCAAAGCGATTCTGCTGAAAACAGCGTCAGTCCGTGTTAGTTGTATCCAAATCACACAAATTAGAGGAGAAACAATAGCAAAAGTGTTTGGGAAAGTAGATACGTTTTGGACGTATCACTCATTCGAACCTGTCTTTTTGAATAAGCATGTCAGTTCATAGGGATTGTCGATACGTGTGCCTGAATCACCCGACGGATCAGGGTTAGTTAACTGGCATTGGACAAAACAATACAATCTTCTTCAGACTCGAGTCCCCGGACTCGAACCCGGAATAATGCTGGCGTGATTCGACTCAGGTCGTTGAGGTATTATAGGAGTCGAATCCTAGTGTTTAAGTTAAGTACCCAACGCGTCCTTCGGGATTTTTCATCGTGCCTGCTAACACGGTATGTTACTGGCAGAGTGCAGTCAGGTGCAATACCAGGCCATCAGATTATATCTGAAGAGCTTATCTTTGTGTCGTAAACATAACATTTATAGTTTTATCACCGCGGAGGTGCTTCGGGTGACCAAGGAGACTGTTTCTCACTTAGCGTTAATTTGGGCAAAGTTGCCAAAAAGATTTTTATCGTACTTGATCTGAAGGATCTCTTTCGAATAGTTCATAGGGTGCGCGACGAGCTCTCCCTATGGGAGTATCCCCCAAGTGTCTATTCGAGTCGTAGACTCGAGCGGAGACTTTAGTTCATTCATTTGTGGATGCTTCGATTGTCTATCCAAAGAACATCTTTTTTCAAATGTGCGACCGACGCTCCCTATGAGAGTAGCCCCCTAGTCCGTAGTGGAGTCGCATACTCGACGTAGGACTCGAAGATCTCTTCAATGTGGTGTTACCATTGTAGTTTCTCAGGTGCGCGGCTAGCTCTCCTGATAGGAGTAGGCCCCGAGTAGTTGGTTGAGTCATAGACTCGAGTAAGTACTTTAGGTTCAATCGAAATCTTCGAGCCGTTGCTGGCTTTGCTTTGATGACGTCATTGTTGAAGATTGATGAGCTCAATCATCTTCGGCAGTAGATACGATGCGACGGAACGATCGTGGGTCCCACCGTTTGACTTCAATTTGACTAGTCACGCGTAATCGTGGCGAAAATTACGGCGTCTCCTCGATTCTTGTGCATAGTGGGCGGCGTGTTCGCGACGGTTCAGGCGGATGTTGACACGTGTACGGTGGGGTGAAGGGAACGCGTTAGGGCTTCTGCATCGATGGTTCCGCTTCTTCGTCCTCGTCCTTTTATACCATGGGAAAAATAGATGAATTTTACCCCTTCGTCATTTGTGTCCATCTTTCCATCATTGCTGCCATTTCCTGAGATCTTGCTTGCATTATGCACTAGACATCCTTCATCCTTTATCTGTTTGCACCGCCGTGCTCTTCGCTCCTCGATGGGCAAGTCGAAGAAGAGCTCGTCCACTGCAGCGGGTTCAAGCGCCACCGGCGCTGCTAAGAAGATCGCCGCTCCAAGCCGCACCATCGATTGCGGATGGCAGCGCACTAAGATGAGGGAGGCAGACTTGCGCAAGCTTCGCGAGTTCGGCTTGATCTCCAAGAACAAGGGCTACGCCATTCTTCCTAATCAGGAGGTAATTCCGCGCCCACCCGAAGGATTTCGGTTATGTTCTTTGCGTTCGTCGTTTGTGGTCTTTCGTTGCCCGCCCATGAATTTCTTCGTGGGCTTCTTTTTCTCTATGGGCTTCAGCTTCATCATCTGTCTCCCAACTCTCTTCTCCACATCGCCTGCTTCATCACTCTTTGTGAGTGCTAGCTCGGTATCGAGCCTCACTTTAGCCTGTTCCGGAGACTCTACTCTGTGAAGAGGCAATCTGGCACCGGTGGTGTTTATCCACTGGGAGGGTGTGGGATTTCCATCCGCCCCTCTGTCCAGTTCTTATCCTTTCATCTTTGCAAGTTCGTCCAATAGTGGCGGAGGAAGTGGTTCTACATCCGCGATGTCAATCTAGAAGGCCAGCTGTACGGGCTTGCTCCTTTTGACTCCACTTAGAAAATCATCCGAAAGCGCTCATGGTCCAATAACATCTTGGATGGTGAATCGGAGGAGGTGGAGAAGCTCTATAAGTGGGTGGAGGACCTTCAGCTAACTCCAGGCAAAGAGGTCAATGGTGTTGATATAATTCACACCTTCCTCAAGCGTCGGGTGCAGCCGCTACAAGCGAGGGCGCACCCAATGTTTTTGTATGCTGGCACCAGTGACCCGACAAGGGTTTTGTCAGAGGAGATGTCTTTGGCTGGCCTTGGCAGGGCGCCTCGGCCCCTGCTGAAGCACAAGGCCGAAGAGGATCTTCCAGGAAAGTCTTTGACTCCCCCCTTCAATGTCAAGAAAACAGTTCCTCAGGTGAAACCTGTAGTTGCCTGTAATGCTTTTCGAGGGCTTGTTGTTTGTTATTGTTAACTCATTTTTCCTTTTGTCTTCAACTTGCAGGTCTATAAGGTATCGGGCATGATGCCCCCTCTGCTTGAAAAGTTCGAGGCTGCACCAGACGGTGGGGAAGCGGAGTCTGAGTCCGAGCTCCCTCCTGCACAGTCGCCTTCCACGGAAGCCCCCGATCCTAGCGAAGGGCAAACTTGAAAGAGGTCCTGGAGCAAGACTTTGGATGGGGCGATGCCGCCAACACCGAAGGGTCCCTCCTTCCTCGAGCATCATGGCGGGGATGAGGATTCCACCTCCTCCTCCATTGCGGTTGTGCATGTTTAGGCGATGGCTCCTCAGCCGTCGGCAAAGAAGAAGAAGAAGAAGGAGAAGAAGGAGGCTCATGTCTTTAACTTATCAGACATTCCTTCATCAGATTCTCATCTTGTCTTGTTGGGTTGTTGATATGCTGAGTATTAGCTTGTTGTTGACTTGGTTCCTTGTATCTGTTAGCAAGAATCCTTCGGAAGAGTCCTTTGAGGAGGAAACTGAAGAGATGTTCGGGGAGTCAAAACTAGCTTCGTCGTTCCCCAAGATGGTGGCCAACTCCAACGATGATAATTCGAGCTCCCTGTAGCAAGGGTCTCGTGCGCTCGTTGTTCGAAAGATGCAAACAAAACCTTCGAAGACTACAGCTGACCACGTAAGTGCTTTTCTCTTTTGCCTGGGTGAGCCCCCGAGCCTTTTAGTCATCAGTTGTGTTGATTCCTTTGCAATCCTTCGTTCGTGATGCTCATCACCTGATCCAGCAGCATCTGTTGTTGGAGGGCGACCTCAAACAGCTCTGAGGTGTGTAGATTTCCTATTGTTTGATTGCGAGTGCTCATAGAATATTTTCTTGTATTTATCTTTCTTTGCCCAATGCTGTAGATGAGAACAACGATGCCCTCCAAGCTGAACGCACTCTATAAGAGTCTCAGCCAAGCGGAGAAGAAAGAAAAAGGATGCTGCAGAGGCCCTCCAACATCAACAGAAAGAGGCTAAAGACCATGAGCAGCAGCTCGCGGAGTCACGGGATAAAGTCATGGCTGAAAAGCTTATGTATGCTGCCTAAGAGATATCCGGTAAGCCACCTTGTTCTTCTTTTGAATGTTCCATGCCTCGGGTGCAACTCCTTTTTGTTATGTGAGAAGTTTGTCGCTTTTCCTGACAGATTCTTCTGGTGTTACATTTGATCATAACACCCTGGAGCATAGGGATCCCTTGGCGAATGTTGTTGCACGATCGAAGATCGTTGCACCTCTGCCATGGAGTCGCTCGACAAGGCCAAAAAGGTCCTTGCCTATTTCTACATGGAGATCAACCCGAAGGGTGTTTGATGACCCACAAGTATAGGGGGTGTATTGTAGTACTTTTGATAAATAGGAGTGTTGATCCCAACGAGGAGTAGAAGGTGCTGACTAGTGGTGCTGGCTCAAGAGTTCTCTGTAAATACTTAGCAAACGGATTTTTAGGGTTTTTTGATAAAGCAAGGAAATTAAGTGCAAGTAAATAAAGACAACAAATAATTGCAGCAGGTGGCCCAATCCTTTCTTAGCAAAGGACAAGCCGGTGGAAATACTTATGAGGACTAAACGTTCTCGAGGACACATGGGAATACTGTCAAGTGCTTTTGTTTCATATAGCTGATTAATCTTCTTTGGTTTTATAAGTGTTGTGCGGGTGAACCTGTGCTAATGTACCGACCTTACTTGGACTAATACATACTTGTGATTAAACCCCTTGCAAGCATCCGCAACTACAAAAAAGAAATTAAGATATAAACCTAACCACGGCCTTAAACTTTGAGATCCTACACTCCCTTGTGCAATGGTTTCCTAACGGGGTTTTAGGTTTCTGTCACTCCGGCAACCCCACAATTAGTAGCCAAATACACAATGCATTCCCCTAGGCCCATAAATGGTGAAGTATCATGTAGTCGACGTTCACATGACACCACTAGAAGAATAGCACCACAACTTAAATATTAAACCATTGAATAATACCTCAATACAATTCCACTACTAACAACATGACTTCTCCCATGTCCTCAAGATCTAAACGAGCTACTCACGAGACATCATATGGATCAAGATCAGAGATGATATAATGATGGATAATAATCCGAACATAAACAATAATTCAATGGTTCCACTCACAAGCATCAACTACAATAGTAATCAACACCGGGAAAGTTTCCCCTAAGAACTATGCAAGATTCAACACAATTCTTACAGCGGGATGGAGTGGTGATGATGATGCTGGTGGAGATGATGGTGTGGATGATGATGATCCTGATGAAGTCTAGCTTGATGATGGTGTTGATGACGATGATCTCCCCTCCCCGAGAAGGAATTTCCCCGGCAGAAATCTGTATGTCGGAGAGCTCTTTCTCTCTTGGTGGTTTTCGCCCCGCAGAGGCGGCAAAATCTTTCTGTGGTCGCTCCCTCCGACTTTAGGGTTTCAAGGAGAAGATATAGGCGAGAGGGCGTGTAATATCCCTCCTTTATAAAGGAAAGGATCCCTGTGATTGCAATGCTAGTCCCTGGATCAATGCTAGCATCCACAGTTTAAGATGAAGTACACAGAAACAAAGGTCATTATTACAAGTCATTCCAGAGACAAACATAGTCTTTTACAAACTCCATGGCCACATGCCTAGTACAAGATTTTAAATATGTAATAAGATAAATAAGTCTTCATCTTCATGTGCCACAGGCAAGCATGTTGAGTGTAGACTCATAACCCCTAATCACCATCAGAATAACCTGCAACATCACAAGCTACAGCCACAGTGGGTCAATACATTGGAATAGTATTGGCAAGTGATACCTTAGAATAATATTGGCAACTAGATACTATATGCATTTGTCTAAGTGTAGCTTAGGCTTGCTTTGCTCAAAATAGGTTTTTCCTATTAGTTGAAAACACTAAGTTTTCTTTGACAAAATCTTTCCCAAGGAACCACCAATAGAAATTGGGGAACCTTCACCCTTGTTCAACCACAAGTTTTTACTTAGAAATTGGGATGAGGAGATTCTTGATAGCTTCTATGTCTTGATGCTCAAGTTGTCCAATACCAGGGACATGGCTAAGTACTTAGATTCTTCCATCTGCAGAGGTTGTGCACTTTCCCCACAAGACTTGATTTTCACCAAGACAGGACCTTTCAGAAGCCTTCCCTTAGACCAAATGTACGCGTTCCAACCTATCATCCCACTACCACCAACTGTCCAAATGGCTAAGTTATTGCAACCTATGTGATCCAGGCAGAGCCCATATTTCCAAGTGGCTGCACTAGAAGCTTCTTAACATATGGCATCTCAAATCCCTTTGTTCCTGGGTGGCTTTCCACAAGTGAGATACACAAGGTAAACCATAGAAATGGGCCTTGTGTAACCACTCAACACAAACCATTCTTTCCATTCCACCTAGGTGTTTCATTCACTTAGTTGTTTTATTAACAAAACTCAGGTCCAAAGACTTAGAAATATTTTCTCATATCATGAATATATAACCACCCTTGGTTGCTACTAGCTATGCTAAGCATGGCATTGTTAAGAAAATTAACTTAGAAATTTCTAGCAATTCTACAACTACTAGGATTTCCCAAGCATAGCATATATAGATCAAAATATTCATGCAAGACTTAGCAAAATATTTCTAATGCATAGTTGAAAAGCATAGGAATAAAATCATGAAGCACCATTTGCCTTGGTAGTTTGGGGAGTAGCAACAATCCTCACAATCAAAATCACTATTTGCACAAAAATCTACACATAAAATAATGGCACAAATCACATACACAATATATACAAGCAAAAATACATGAGTGTATGCAAAATGCCATGTGATGATTTTGTACACCAAACAAGGCAAGTGCACAGTACTGAATCATAAACAAGTACAAAACAAACCAAATAAACTTTATTTGAATAACAAAACATTTTCCAAATAATTACCATACTCAAATTATGCCTACAAATGTTTCTGCAAAACAATCATTTTAACAGAGGCAAAACTTTAAACACATTGCATAAACAGAAAGGTTTTTCTCTCCCGATTCCAATGATATAAAATTTGTCAAATTTGGACGTAGGAATCAAAAGTTATGAATTAAACAAGTTTAAACATCTAATAGATATAAAATCTGATTTTAAATGAAAGAACTGGCCACGCGGCAGCATCTGATTGGACGATACCGCTTCACACCAGATCACGCTCGCGCACCGTTGGATCTAATTAACTGCGTACGGTCCAGATCAAAACGTACCCCTTCGCTACAGATCTAATCCTAAGCGCTGGATTCAAATCTGACGGACCACGTTGTTTTGACCAACAACGGGCGGCGCAAATGGTTGCCGCGACGGCTGCGTGTCTGCCGGCGATGTTCCGACGAAACCAGAGGGGCAGGAGGGTCGGGCGTGTTCTTACCGAGACCGTGGGAACGTGGGGATGCTCAACGTGTGGACGGGCAGGGTCGGGGCGCACGGACACAGCAGCAGGCCCTCGTCGGAGTTGCTGGCGGCGTCGGGTGCTCACTGTCGGAGTCGAAGACAACGTTCTGGGGCACAAGGATCTAAACAGAAAACGTTAGAAGGTGCGCTAGACTTTGGCGAACACGACCTCGTGATTCAGAAACAAAGGGGAACGCGGGGCTCACCGGAATTAGTCGCCGGAGTCGAGTTGAGCTTCGGTCGTTTCCAGAGGTGGATGATGACGACGGCCTAGGGCGATTCAGAACAAAACAGAGGCATGAGAAGATGCGCAAGATGATTGTGAAGCAGCTCGCATGGACCAAAAGGCAAGGGGTGCTCGGTACTCACCGTGATGGCTCGCCGGAGTCTCTCGGTACGGCGGCGATGCAACTCGAATTACCGGCAGCCTGGTGGCGTGGTGACTGTGCTGAGCGAGGGGAAATGAGCGGAGAGGGGAGGGGATCTTATAGCCAGAGCAGGGGCGGAGATTGCACTCGCATTCATCGCCAATTAAGCAGAGTAAAGTCGCGGCAGTGAAGGGGGAAGAAACGGGCGGCGACAGCGTCTGCGCGCGGAATTTGGGGAAGAAGGTGCTGACGTGGAGAGGGGCCACCAGTCAGCGACGGTGTGGGTTGGTTCGGTGCGGGTGAGAGAAAAAGTAGAGAGGAGGTGGCCCAGGTGGGCTTTTGGGCTAGATCTGGTTCTAGGCTAGATTAGTAGCGCCGACGCTTTTCTAATTCTTTTCTCTTTTTCTATTTTATGTTTGATTTTCCAAGAATCAAATTCAAACAAAACCAAAAGTAATTGAATTCAAATCTTTTCTAGATTTTTGTAAAGTGTAACCTTCATACTTTTGGGCATAAAACCAGGTGGTCTCTCTGTACTTGCTTGGTCCCTTTGAATAATCAAAATAAACAGTGCCATAGCACTTGATTTGAATAAATTTTGAAGAGGGTTTTAAAACCATATTTGTTTTGTAGATTTTTATGCAAACTCCAACATTCAACCAAAACAACATGAGAGCAAGCAAAGCTTGGTTTAAAACAAATAATCTCAATTGAGAATGATATTTGATTAATGGTTGCTCACATGAAATAATAGCACTAAGTGCTTCTGTTTTCTGAAATGAGTTGGAAAATGATCCCTAAATTATATGCATGCATGAATGATATGCAATCTTTGAAAACATGATTTTAGGGATGTTACAGGGCAGAGCTAGAGGTGGGCCAGGGTGGCTACACCCCCTATAGGCGCGGCCTAGGGTGGCCCTCGCCTAGGGAGGTGTGGCCCCCCTGTGGCACAACTCCGTCTCCCCTTCTGGCATCCTTCGTCTTCTAGGAAAATATAATTTTCTGTAGTTTTTCTGGTATTTTTCTGATCTTCACGAAATTGCATCAAAAAACCGCCTTTTCCATCAGAATCCAGACTCCGGCAGTTCATCCTCCAAGAATCATCCAACATGCAAAAACGGATGAAATAACATAAGTATCACCTCTTAATAATAAATATATCAACGAATAGAGGCAAATTATGATATATAATGGTGATGCAAATTAGACGTATCAACTTCCCCAAGCTTAGACTTCGTTTGTCCCCAAGCAAAAACTAAGCTCAGTAAACATGTCCAAAGGTTTATGGAGTGAAGTGTCGATAAAAAGAATACGAACAAGAAGCATCACATTTACCAATACATAAATCATAAAATAAAGAAACTCACCATTATATAACTTAGTTTGCAACAAGTATGGGAGTCACAATTAAGATGCATAAATATAAATCATAAATGGGATTGGCAAACTTTGTTCTTGGTCAGAGAACAGTTGGCAAACAGTTTTCAGGCAAAGCTTTTGTAAATAAGTTTATAATAGGATTACTCTTTGCTCAAACATATAAGGTTTTTCACAATGATGGATTTGAAAGTAATACTCATTTCAATAAGAGTCTTGTGCAAACAAGGAATATAAAGAACATGATTGAATAAATCATCATATGAATGCTTGAAACAAAATAACTCAAATGCTTGCTGGAGATAGAGAGGAATAGGTTTACTGACTCAACTTAGAAGTAGAAGAAAGGCCCTTCATAGAGGGAAGCATGGATTTCAAGTTGATAAAGAGCTTTCAAAAGATTATGGTACTTACTAGCTTTGAGCTCTCATTGCCCCTATCATAAGCATCTTGAGGTGATTAAGGTTAAAGTGAACAAAGATGGAGTATATGCTTGATGAAATATAAGTTGGCAATCTCATGCCCCTTGAGTTACCGGTAAGTTCTTGTCATAGTTACCGGTAAGTTCTTGTCATAGTAAGTACATGTGTATCATAGAGAACTGACAACAGGGTACCCCTTGCACATGATACAGGAGCTATCCCATATCAAAATGACAAGGCAAGTAGACAATGAGCATCTCAGCAATCTCTTATTTACCATGGGAAAATGGTTATTTTTTCTCTATTTCCTCTTTTCAATATGTCTCTCTTTTTTTATATAAGAATAAAGCTTCATAGATTGCTCATTATGGTGATGATGCAAGTTTCCACCATGATTAGGCATGGCTTAGGCTAGCGGCCCAGGCGATTATCTAACACATATGCATAAATCCATGGACTACAAGCTCCCATTTTATTTCACACCGATGACATCCATAAACAAAAGAGCATGATATCAACTAGGTAGATATTTACAGGTGTTGAAAGCGTTCCCTGTGTCAGCGCGGTTCTTCTAATCCCAACTTATAGATGCAAGCATATACAACTTCGATGACACAATGGTTTGTTGGGCCATGCAGAGATAAAACAAAACTTTTTCCTATAACGTGGTGATCCCAAGATCTAGCTGAGGTAGAAGGCCACGAGGTTTACCACTAGACACGCAGTTGCGGATTACTGATGGAGCGCGTCAGTTGATGCAGTGCAGTCCTTTGCGATCTGATCATCCTGGTGCTGATCGTACAACACCTCTGCTGGTATCCACACATACAAGGAGGAGCACCGGCGGCGAACTGCTAGGTTCGATACGATGGCAGGACTGCTGTGGAGCTAGGGTTTCCAACACATGGAATGACCAAACCAAAGAACGATTAACCCTTCTGGGTTACGGTGCTCCACTATATATAGGGAGTGAACGTGGACTCTGCTCGCGCGGCCCATTCACTAAAGCCCATATAATATTAGTCCTTGTGAGTCCGACTCACTAACTCAGTCCAAATCAGGCTCGGGTCCAATCCAACCAGATTTCCAGTTCAGATCCAATCCGAACTTGCTCCCGCTCTTAAGTGTGTGACCCCGCAGGCTCATGGCTACTTGAACAGGATTAGAGTCCGACTCTCAATCGATAAGTCGGTAGCGGCTCCTAGCAGAACGTGCCGACTCCCAAGTACCAAAGAGTCATGACGAATTGCCTTTCCAATGTGACTTGCGTCTAAGTCCCTTTTGCCTCACGATATACCTTGTCAGACTATAGGCGAATAATTGTCATCCCTTAAATAGTCCGACTCTCTTCTCGATCCGAGGTAAGTGATTCAACCGACTAACTCTTAGTCGATCGCCTCGGTTAACACTTAACCGAGTCGTGCATGGCCATGCTTTCTGAATCATATCATCCGAGAGGGCCCAGAGAATATCTCTCCAAGTGGAGGGGCAAAATCCCATCTTGGTTATTCATATCACGCAACTTGATTCTCAGTCGACCCGAACTCTGCCTTTATAACTGCCAGTTACGGATCAGTGTTTGACAGAACCTAAGTCGGTGATCCTCAACTCGGATTATGCAATAACATCAGGTCTAAGGATTAAATTGATTGAGATATACAAATGACAACTTGTTCGTTGTACCTCAATATGGGTCAATCCGACTCGCTAAACTCTTTAGACGAATCTGTGTAAGTTGGAATAGCATCTCCATGCCCATGATAAGTGGAACCGAGTCATCAAGCCAACTTTCACATTGGTCTAAGTTGTGTGTCCAGCACAACCTCAATGACCAAGGATATTTAGTACAAACAACATGAATGTATAGTTCCACAACCGAATCACATATTCAATGATACACATCAGATGTTTATACAAAGACAACTTAATAACTTTATGAATACAATGGGAAATTTCATCATACATGATTGCCTCTAGGGCATATTCCCAACAGTCTCCCACTTGCACTAGAGTCAATCTTCCGACATCACATGTCTAAGCATCTAATGCCCATGGCTCTCAGGTGCGCCTCATGCTTTGGCTATGGTAATGGATTTGTCAACGGATCCGCAATATTTGCATCCGTGTGTATCTTGTATAACTTGATATCACCCTGATCCACGAACTAGCGAATCAGGTGGTACCGCATGAGTATGTGCTTGTTCTTCTGGTGTTGTCTAGGTTCCTTGGCTTGTGCAATAGCACCATTGTTGTCACAATACACATCTAACGGATTGGACGAGCCCTGAACCACACCAAGATCCATGAGGAAATTCCTCATCCAAACAGCTTCCTTTGCTGCCTCCGAGGCGGCAATATACTCAGTCGCTATTGTAGATGTAGACATAGTCTCTTGCTTGGAACTCTTTCATCTCACAGCACCTCCTTTTATAATAAACACGTATCCGGATTGCGAACGAGAATCATCAGAGTCGGTAAGATAACTCACATCCGTGTAACCCTTTACACTGACTTCATCTTCACCACCATAAACCAAGAACATATCCTTAGTCCTTCTCAAGTACTTTAGGATATTTTTAGCCGTTGTCCAGTGGATCTCTCCAGGATCAGCCTGGTATCTGCTCACAACACTTAGAGCATAGGAAACATCCGGCCTAGTACAAATCATGGCATACATGATGGATCCGACTGCAGAAGCATACGGAATGACACTCATCTGACTTCGCTCATCAGTTGTTGAAGGACACGGAGTCTTGCTAAGTTTTACACCATGGGACATCGGTAAGAACCCCTTCTTAGACGATTCCATGTTGAACTTCTTCAACACTTTGTCCAAATAAGTACTCTGACTCGATCCAATGAGCCTCCTTGATCTATCTCTATAGATCCGGATTCCGAGGATGTATGTTGCCTCACCCAAATCTTTCATTGAGAAACTCCTTTCCAATGATTCCTTGGTTTCTTGCAACATCTGGACATCATTTCAAATCAATAATATGTCATCCACATATAAGATTAGAAAGTTTACTTTGTTCCCACTAAACTTCTTGTACAAACAAGAATCATGATCACTCTTGATGAAGCCAAACGATTTGACTACCTCATCAAAGCGAATATTCCAACTCCGAGATGCTTGCTTCAACTCATAAATGGATTTCTGAAGTTTGCATACTTTGTCAGCATTAGCCGGATCGACAAAACCCTCAGGCTGTATCATATACATGTCCTCGGGTAAATTTCTGTTAAGGAAAGACATTTTGACATCCATCTGCCATATCTCATAGTCGAAATAGGCCGCTATAGCTAACATGATCCGAACTGATTTAAGCATCGCTACGGGCGAGAAAGTCTCATCGTAATCAACTCCTTGAACTTGTCAGAACCCCTTCGTGACAAGACGTGCTTTATGGACGGAAACATTTCCATCCATATCAGTTTTCTTCTTAAAGACCCATTTGCACTCGACGGGTCTTGCACCGTCTGGCAGATCAACCAAGTTCCAAACTTGATTTTCATCCATGGACTTTAACTCGGATCTCATGGCTCCAAGCCATGACTCGGAATCAGATCCCACCATCGCTTCCGAATAATTTTCTGGCTTATCACTGTCTAACAGTAATACATCACGAACACTTCGTAATCTTGCCGATCTTCGTAGTACACGTACTGCTGCCGGCTCAGCTACCACGACCGGCTCAACCTCCAAGGTTTTTGTCGACTCGCTACTAGCCGGTTCCTCTCGAATTTCTTCGAGCTGCACCGTGCTCCCACTTACTCCCCGACTGAGAAACTCTTTCTCAAGGAAGACACCGTTCCGAGCGACAAACACTTTGCCCTCTTCTCGGTTGTAGAAGTAGTAACACAAGGTTTCCCTCGGCTACCCCACGAAAATATACTTTTTCGACTTGGCCGTGAGCTTGTTCGACTGAAGTCTCTTGACAAATGCTTCACAACCCCAAATCTTAAGAAAAGACAAACTCGGCTTTTTGCCTGTCCACATCTCATGCGGTGTCTTCTCTACCGATTTTGATGGTACTTTGTTTAGTGTGAACGCCGCTGTTTCTAGACAATAACCCCAAAATGATAAAGGTAGATCTATCTGACTCATCATTGATCGTACCATGTCCAACAAGGTCCGATTCCGCCTTTCCGAAACACCGTTCCTTTGCGGCGTTCCTGGCGGAGCAAGTTGGGGAACTATTCCACAACTTTTCAGATGGTCATCAAACTCATGGCTCATGTACTCGCCTCCTCGGTCCGACTGAAGAAACTTTATTTTCTTGCCGAGTTGATTCTGTGCTTCATTCTGGAATTCTTTGAACTTTTCAAAGGCTTCCGACTTATGTTTCATCAAGTAGATATATCCATACCTACTCAAATCATCAGTGAAGGCAATGAAGTACTCATAACCACCCCTGGGTGTCGTGCTCATTGGTGCACATACATCACTATGTACTAGTCCCAACAAGTCGGACGCCCTTTCGCAATTCTTTGCAAAAGGTGTCTTGGTTATTTTGCCGAGTAGGCAAGATTCGCATGTCTCGAACGACTCCAAGTCGAACGAAGTTAGGAGGACATCATCATGGAGCTTCTTCATGCGTTTCCAACTTATATGTCCAAGCCGACAGTGCCAAAAGTAAGTCATATTCAGATCATTTGGTTTCAACCTTTTAACATTTATGTTATAAACCGACTCACCATCAAGATCCAAAATAAATAACCCGTCCTGGACGGGTGCAAAGCCGTGAAACATATAATTCAAATACAAAGAACAACCATTATTCTTGATATTCGACTCATAGCCTTGCTTCATCAAACATGAAGCAAAAATAATGTTTCGACTGAGCACTGGAACATAATAACAATTATTTAGTTCCATAATGAATCCGGAAGGTAAATGAAGCTGCATCGTGCCGACTTCCAACGCAGCAACTCTTGCTTTGTTGCCGACTCAAATATCAACCTCGCCTCTTTCTACGCTCCTAGTTCTTACCAGTCCCTACAACGAGTTGCAGATGTGAATAACTGATCCGGTATCATATACCCAAGAACTATTAGGTGCATCAACAAGATATATGTCTATAACATTGCAAACAAGTGTACCCGCATCGGAAGTCATACCTCCACTCTTGGCTTTGTCGGCCAAATACTTGCTGCAGTTCCTCTTCCAGTGGCCATCCGCCTTGCAATAGAAGCAAGTGGATCCGGCTGAAGGAGATGGCTTAGTCCCTGAGGAAGCGCTTGGGACTGGGTCCTGAGCCTGCTTTCCTCCCGACTTAGCCTTCTTCTTAGTCCAAGAACTCTTCTTAAACTTAGCCTTATTCTGCACCATCAACACTTGACTAGCGCCCTTCTTGAGATCCGCCTCTGCCCGCTTGAGCATCCCATGCAATTTAGTGAGCTTCTTATCCATACCATGCATGTGGTAGTTCGAAATGAACTGCCCATATGCACTAGGAAGAGAGTTCAGAATTATATCTGTAGCGAACTCTTCGCTAATGGGGTAGCCAAGCCTCTCCAGAGACTGCACATAACCAACCATTTTGATCACATGCGGACTCAGTGGATCACCATCCTTAAGCTTGCAACTCATCAAAACCTGAGAGACTTGATACCTCTCAGTCTTCGCCTGAGCCTGAAACATACTTTTGAGGCTTTCGATCATATCGTGGCCTCAACATGCTCGAACTACTTTTGCAAGTCCGGTTCCATGTGAGCAAGCATAAGACAGCTAATATTCGTGGACTTATCCTTAGCCCGACAGTAGGCATTGGTGGCAGCGACAGTCACATTCTCATTCGGCTCATCTAGAAGTGGGTTGTCTAGGACATGGTCCTCCTTTTCTTGTTTGAGAACAATTCTCAGATTTCGATACTAGTTGGTAAAATTTGTGTCGTTCAGTTTATCTTTCTGAAGAATGGTTCTCAACGCAAAACCGGATATCTGAGAGTGACTGCTACTTGGTGCCATGATATACAACAGAAAATATGCAAAACACTTAAGACATGTGTTCATAAAAGAGCAAGCATATTAAACATTTTAATATTTTATGCTCCCACTAGAACCAACACCCCTCTGATGGTTGCTTAGTGATTCAGGACCATAAATAAGCAAGTCGGCTAGTGAGCTTTAGCATCACCGCTAGCCGCCAAGTGATCTAGGTAGACAATTCCTTGTCAATCGCATCTCATACAACTCCTGTTGGACGGGTGGCATGACATGCCCCGGCTCCCATCCGACTTTTCCCCGAGCCCCACAACCGTTGTGATAGACCCGTCTAGCTTACCGAGTGTTTCCGCAGTAAGAGTCCGACTTGAACCCACCTAGTCGGAAAGAATTGGCAGCACCTCAATTTTATGAGCCCGCTACCAAAAATGTCTGACTTGTGATGGTGCAAACACTGGCAGGAAAACCGACTAGACCTTCTTTGAGGGATTAAATTTTACCGACTATCTAATAGAGGTAAAACAGAGACATAACAATAACACAAAATAAAGCAATTATAATGTGAATGGTATGGCTCCCTTCATGGAAATCTCCATATCCACAAAGCCTGTAATCCGACTCGTGCCAACTCTTGTCACTTGCCATCTTACTCCATCTTGCCGACATGTACAACGCCTTGCATGCCTTCCGGGTTCTCCAAACAGCTACACTAGCTTAGTAAAGTAAATTACAAGGAGAATCCGACACGCAGGTCGTTATACAATAATATGACAGCACCTAGGCTCCAGCCGGCTGACAAAACCGTGATTCGCAGATCACGTATGGATTACACACATACATCACATGCACATGAACCATACCATTCACAACTTCCTGCAAAAACAAGTTATGCATAGATACAATATCTACCGGCGTTGTGAAACTTGCAACGACATCTAAGGCGCTACGACAGGGCGAAGCCGGCGGTCCTGCTAGCCAGATAGCGGGTGGGGATCGAAGGGGCAGTGCCTCTCGCGGGTGCGGGCAGCGCCCGACGATTTTTCCAAAAACGTAGATCTCATCTACGATCCAGACATGGATTCCGACCATTGTTCCGATTCGATCAAACTTTTTGATCTTCGATCACCGCCTCTGGATTTACGTGTCACGGTCTACCCCGATGACGGAAGCCGAGCGGTAGGGGTATGTCGTTCCACGACCTCAGCAGCATGATCACGGAAATCAGATCTACCATTCCCCGAGTACAGTTGATCCAATCAACCTCGTACAAAACAGATCTATCTTATATATCGACCACCAAAACAGCATATAGATCTCATATACAGCCTACCGCATATCACATATGCGAGATCTCGAGCCTAAAACCAGAAGCTATCACTCTGATACCACTGATGGGCCACGCAGAGATAACACAAAACTTTTTCCTCTAACATGGTGATCCCAAGATCTAGCTGAGGTAGAAGGCCACGAGGTTTACCACTAGACGCACAATTGCGGATTACTGATGGAGTTCGTCAGTTGATGCAGTGCAGTCCTTTGCGATCCGATCGTCCTGGTGCTGATCGTACATCACCTCTGCTGGTATCTACACGTACTAGGAGGAGCACCGGTGGCGAACTGCTAGGTTCGATATGACGGCAGGACTGTTGTGGAGCTAGGGTTTCCAACACATGGAATGACCTAACCGAAGAACGATTAACCCTTCTGGGTTACGGTGCTCCACTATATATAGGGAGTGAACGTGGACTCTGCTCGCGCAGCCCATTCACTAAAGCCCATATAATATTAGTCCCTGTGAGTCTGACGCACTGACTCAGTCCAAATCAGGCTCGGGTCCAACCCAACCAGATTTCCAGTTCAGATCCAATCCGAACTTGCTCCCGCTCTTAAGTGTGTGACCCCGCAGGTTCATGGCTACTTGGACACGATTAGAGTCCGACTCTCAATCGATCAGTCGGTAGCGGCTCCTAGCAGAACGTGCCGACTCCCAAGTACCAAAGAGTCATGACGACTTGCCTTTCCAATGTGACTTGCGTCTGAGTCCCTTTTGCCTCACGATATACCTTGTCAGACTATAGGCGAATAATCGTCATCCCTTAAGTAGTCCGACTCTCTTCTCGATCCGAGATAAGTGATTCAACCGACTAACTCTTAGTCGATTGCCTCGGTTAACACTTAATCGAGTCGTGCATGGCCATGCTTTCCGAATCATATCATCCGAGAGGGCCCAGAGAATATCTCTCCAAGTGGAGGGGCAAAATCCCATCTTGGTTATTCATATCACGCAGCTTGATTCTCAGTCGACCCGAACTCTGTCTTTATAACTGTCCAGTTACGGATCAGCGTTTGACATAACCTAAGTCGGTGATCCTCAACTCGGATTATGCAATAACCTCAGGTCTAAGGATTACACTGATTGAGATATACAAATGACAACTTGTTCGTTGTACCTCAATATGGGTCAATCCGACTCGCTAAACTCTTTAGAAGAATCTGTGTAAGTTGGAATAGCATCTCCATGACCATCACAGGTGGAACCGAGTCATCAAGCTAACTTTCACATTGGTCTAAGTTGTGTGTCCAACACAACCTCAATGACCAAGGATATTTAGTACAAACAACATGAATGCATAGTTCCACAACCGAATCACATATTCAATGATACACATCAGATGTTTATACAAGGACAACTTAATAACTTTATGAATACAATGGGAAATGTCATCATACATGATTACCTCTAGGGCATATTCCCAACATGGTTCAAGTTTATTAGAGGCAAGAAAATAAGTTGTGCCATCAAGTTCGTGAGAGCTTTACTAACTAGTTTTCATATAACAAAATAATTTCTAATTTGAAAGATAGATGAAGCTTGAGAATTTACTTGAAATAGAAATAATGCTAATAGGTAGATATGGTGGACATAAATGGCACATGTTTTGGTTTAAAGGGTTGGATGCATGAGAAGTGTTCCCTCTCAGCACAGGTTTTTGGCTAGAAAGGCTGGGTAGAAAGCAAAAGAGTTGAAGGAAACAAGCAAACATACAAGTGATAAAGTTAAACATGCAATCTTCCTTGAAGACACAAAATATCTTAAATAAAGAATACTAAGCTTATGAGCCAATCAAGAAAGAAAATAAATGATACAAAATACCTGTAAGCTTTTCTCTTTTCCTTTCAAACCTCAAAAAGTGTTGTTACTGACCAGAGCTCGGTTTGCCAAAACCAATTTAGATCTACTTGATGCTCCCAAAGTGATACCAATACTAATCAACAAGATCAATCATATAATAGAGATTGCAAACTAAAATAAGAAGTGCAAAAAGTAAAAGATGAAACTTCTCATTAATATTCCATAAAGGCACTCACACCAAGGGATACATAGATAACCAACTAAAGAAGAGATACTTCCACAATGCAAACCAACCTATAAGATAACTTCTATACCCAAGATATGAATCTAATAAAAAGGTAAAAACATAAAAGATAATGATGTGATACCGCTGCACTCCCCCAAGCTTGGAACAAGCCAAGGGGATGCCAAACCTGATGACGAATTACTCCTTCGGTGGTGGTGGTGTTCCCTTGTCATCGTCAGACTTCGAAGGTAAAGGCTCCCCATCCACAAAGGATGTCTTGGTCTCAAATATCCCGAAATTAGCATCAGAGCTTATGTGTTTAAACCTAGCCTCATACTCACAGTTTTGATTTTGTATGTCGTAGAGCTGTGCTTGCAATTGATTGATGATTTGAATGAGTGAGAGGATTTCATATCGAAGCTTAGCAACCTCCTCCTTATGCTTGGCGAGGAGTTCTGAACTCATCTTATGGATGACGTCCACTTCGCGTTCCGCCATCTTCTTGTACCTAAAAACTTCCTGCTCCAGTGCTTCCATCCTATCTTCCAGGCTGCCTTCTCCTTTAGGGCCCTGTACTTATTTTATCTGTACCATCCCATCCTTGAGTAACAACTCCTTGGGGTGAACCTTCAACTCATACATATATGGGTTGATGACATCCGTGGAGGAATCCTCCATGTGTGATCCAGAGGAAGACATTGTGGATCCAAAACTAAGAATCTGCCTAACAGTAACAGATTGAAACGAAAACACGATGAGAACACGATATACGAACCTCGGGGGATCCGGGGGGTTATATATTATGAATTTTACTACATAAGGAAGGTACTGTGCGAAAGCGGGGCGGAGACGGACTCCAGGGGGCTCACACCCCCTGGTGGCACGGCCAGCTAGGGCCCGCGCCACTGGTGGGTGTGGCCCACATGGGCTCCGTTTACTCCTCTGTTTCGTCTTGTAACCTTCCATATGTAATAAAAACATCAAAAAATATAAAAAGATAAGGTTTTCACGAACCTTCTGTTTTCAACACTTTTTACTTATTCAGAGACAGACTCTGCAGATTCTGGAGTTTGGTTTCTGATAAATTCTTCCAGAGTCCCCATTTGAATAATGTCAACATCTTCATTATAAGAATCTCCAGAAATATAATGTTTGAGGCTTTGACCATTCACCACATGTGTAGTGTTGTCCTTCAAAGAAGATATTTTAATAGCCCCTGAACGATACACCTCCTCAATAACAAAAGGTCATTCCCATTTTGCGAGTAGTTTCCCTGCAAAAAATCTAAGACGAGACCTATACAAAAGAAATTTCTCACCAACATGGAACTCCCTTTTTAGAATTATCCTATCATGCCATCTTTTTACTTTTTCCTAAAGAGTCTAGCATTTTCATAAGCTTCACTTCTCCACTCATCTTAGGTACTTAAGTCAAGCAATCTTTTCTCACCAGCAAGTTTAAAGTTTCTATTCAGTTCTTTCACTGCCCAATAAGCTTTGTGTTCTAATTCTAGAGGCAAGTGACAAGCTTTACCATAAACCTTTTTGTAAGGAGACATTCCCATAAGATTTTTATAAGCAGTTCTATAAGACCATACAGCGTCATTCAAATTTTTAGCCCATTTTTTCCTAGATCTATTAACGGTCTTTTGCAAGATAGATTTAATTTCTCTATTTGAAAGTTCTACTTGCCCATTGTTTTGGGGTTGATAAGCTAAAGCAATTCTATGGTTAACATCATACTTAGCAAGAGTCTTTCTAAAACCACCATTTATAAAATGAGAACCTCCATCGGTCATGAGATATCTAGGCACGCCAAACCTAGGAAAAATAACATCTTTAAGCATTTTTAAAGAAGTCTTACCATCAGCACTGTTTGTAGGTATGACTTCTACCCACTTTGTAACATAGTCAACAACAACCAGAATATGAGTATACACTTTTGAAGGAGGAAAAGGACCCATAAAGTCAAATCCCCAACCATCGAAAGGTTTAATAACAAGAGAATAATTCATAGGCATTTCATTGCGTCTAGAATTGTTACCAACTCTTTGACATTCGTCACATGATAAAATGAACTTCCTTGCATCCTTAAAAAGAGTAGGCCAATAAAAACCAGATTGTAGAACTTTTTGTGTGGTCCTATCCTCAGCATGATGTCCTCCATAAGCACTGCCATGAAAT
This sequence comes from Avena sativa, assembly GCA_916181665.1. Lineage (NCBI taxonomy): Eukaryota > Viridiplantae > Streptophyta > Magnoliopsida > Poales > Poaceae > Avena > Avena sativa. The sequence goes on from OV702297.1 coordinate 21,102,712, forward strand.
TTTCTCAATATCTCTTGTTGTTCATATTCTGGGACACATCTCCGCATAATACAATCTACACCTTCTTTATATAAATGTGGGTCATCCCAACAGTAATGCCTTAGGTCATAAAAGAATTTCCTTCTTTCCTGGGCTGTAAAGGTTGGAGGCAAATACTTGGAAACAATAAAGTTAGCATAATCAGCATACCAAGGACTCTCTTGCGGGCTTACCCTTATTGCAGCCAACTGTTCATTTGGAAAACTATCATTAACAGGCATAGGATCAAAAGAAATGTTTTCCAAACGAGATAAATTATCAGCAACAGGATATTCAACACCTTTCCTATCTACAATATGCAGATCAAACTCTTATAAAAGCAACACCCATCTAATAAGCCTAGGCTTAGCGTCTTTCTTTGTCATAAGGTATTTAATAGCAGCATGATCAGTATGAATAGTAACCTTTGAATCAACAATATAAGGTCTAAACTGATCACAAGCAAAGATTACAGCTAAGAACTCCTTTTCAGTAGTAGCATAATTCTTCTGAGCAGCATCTAGAGTCTTGCAAGCATAATGAATAACATTCAACTTTTTATATACTCGTTGCCCAAGAACAACACCCATAGCAAAATCACTACCATCACACATAATTTCAAAGGTAAATTACAATCAGGTGGTTGGACAATAGGAGCAGTAGTCAAAGCTTTCTTCAAAGTTTCAAAAGCTTCTTTACAATCATCATCAAAAACAAAAGGTACATCTTTTTGAAGAAGATTAGTAAGGGGCTTTGAAATTTTGGAGAAATCTTTAATAAACCTTCTATAGAAACTAGCATGACCAAGCATACTACGAATACCTTTTACATCCCTAGGGCAAGGCATCTTCTCAATTGCTTCAGCTTTGGCTCTGTCTACTTCAATACCCCTTTCAGAAATTTTGTGTCCAAGAACAATCCCTTCATTAACCATGAAGTGGCATTTCTCCCAATTACGAACAAGATTAGTTTCTTCACATCTCTGCAAAACTTTATCAAGGTTATGCAAACAATTATCAAAAGAAGTTCCATAGACGGAGAAATCGTCCATGAAAACTTCCACAATTTCTTCACAAAAACCATGAAAGATAGCAGACATACATCTCTGAAAGGTAGCAGGAGCATTACATAAACCAAAAGGCATATGCCTATAAGCATAAGTTCCATAGGGACAAGTGAAGGTGGTTTTCTCTTGGTCTTGTGCTCTCATAGCAAATTGAGAGAACCCAGAATAACCATCAAGAAAACAAAAGTGAGTCTTTTTAGACAACCTTTCTAGCATTTCATCAATAAAAGGCAGAGGATAATGATCTTTCTTAGTAAATTTATTAACCTTTCTAAAATCAATGCACATCCTATAACCAACCACTACACTTTGAGGTATAAGCTCATTATTTTTATTAGGCACAACTGTGACCCCCCTTTCTTTGGGACACAATGAACATGGCTAACCCATTGACTATCAGTAATAGGGTAAATAATACCAGCATCAAGGAGTTTTAATGCCTCATTTCTTACCATATCTTTCATCTTAGGATTTAAACGGTGTTGATGTTCAACAACTAGTTTTGCATCAGGTATTATATTAATAGCATGCTGACATATAGTAGGAGAAATTCCTTTTAAATCATCAAGAGTATAACCCATAGCTCCACGATGTTTCTTCAAGACTTCCAATAATCTTTCCTCTTCCTTTCTTGAAAGTTTAGAGCTAATAATAAAAGGATATATTTTCTTATCATGTAGATAAACGTATTTAAGATCATCAGGTAGAGGTTTTAAATTGAAAATAGGATCCCCTTTAGGTGGTAGTGTGGTACCCAAATCTTCCACAGGTAGGTTATGCTTAAGTAACTCAGGTTGACGAAGGAAAATATTGTCAATCTCATTTCTTTCCTTCATGAAGACCTCACTTTCATGATCCTCCATATACTACTGCAAGGCATTGTTAGGAGCAAGAGAAATAGCAGCAAGTTGTTCAACCCTGAAATCCTCATTAGGCAATTCATTCTCATAAGGAGTTTTAGCAAATTTGGAAAAATTAAACTCATAAGATTCTCCATCAAACTTAGTTAAAACTTTCTCCTTCTTACAATCTATAATAGCCCCACAAGTATTCAAGAAGATCTACCAAAGATAATAGGACATGTTTTACTAGCTTCTGAACCAAGTACTAGAAAATCACCAGGATATTTAATCTTACCACAAAGAACCTCCACATCCCTTAGAATGCCAATTGGACAGACTGTCTCTCTATTAGCAAGGTGAATAACCACATCAATATCCTCAAGTTCACAAGGACCAATTTCATGCATAATTTCCCTGTAAAGCTCATAAGGAATAGCACTAGAACTAGCACCAATATCACATAAACCATAATAGCAATGATCACCAATTCTCACTGAAAGCACATGGATACTAGTTTTCCTAGCTTTTCTAGGATGAGAGACAATATTAGAAGCATATTCATAGAAGACAATATGCTCATCCTCTATATTTTTAGTGACAAGATCTTTCACAATGGCTACTAAAGGTTCAATGTTTATTTGCTCATCAGGTTCCATAGTTTTCTTTGTACTTTTGCTAACCACATTAGCTATGATAGAATGTTCCTTTACCTTAGAAGGAAAAGGGATTTTCTCAATATAAGGTTCAGGCAAAATAGGATCAATAGTATAAACTTCAGTGCTTCTAACAGGAACATGATTAACAACATCTTTGTAAGGTGCATGGTACTTGTCCCACTCTTTTTTGGGAATTTCAATATAAGAGGCAAAGGCCTTAAAACAATTTGCAGGTACTTAAGAATCAAGACCATACTTAGTACTAATATCATGAAAGTCATCAGTTCCCATGAAAGATTTAATGCATTCATAATCATTATTTATACCCGAATTTCTTCCTTTGTCATTCTCCCATGCTTCTAATATTCCATGGATTTCCCATTCTTCAGCAGCTTATACCATTCTCCTATCCTTATGAATATCACTGGGAGGATAGAACTTATAATAAAAGAGAGTTACTATTTCCTCTAATTCCATGGATTGCCCATTCTTTAGCAGCTTATACCATTCTCCAGCTCTTCCTTTCAAGGATATAGAGTAACTTATTCTTCACCTATTCAGTTGTGATACCTGCACACTTAAATAACCCGCATAATTCATGGATAAAAATCAAGTGATCACGAGGGTGGACAGTTCCATCCCCTAAATAATAATTATCCATAACACGATCAACAATACTTGTAGGTATCTTAAAAGAAGGTGGTGGTGGTTCATCTACTGCCCTAACAGTGGTAGTAGTTTTCCCAAACAGAAAACCAAGTGGGTTATCCATATTGGAAACAAAGTAACAAACAGAAATAAAAACAATACTCACAGTAGAAGTTTCCTTTACCAGTTCCACTCTTGAATAACGCTTCACTCCCCGGCAACGGCTCTAGAAAATAGTCTTGATGACCCACAAGTACAGGGGGTGTATCCTAGTACTTTTGATAAATAGGAGTGTCGATCCCAACGAGGAGCATAAGGTGCTAACTAGTGGTACTGGCTCAAGAGTTCTCTGTAAATACTTAGCAAACGGATTTTTAGTTTTTTTGATAAAGCAAGGAAATAAAGTACAAGTAAATAAAGACAGCAAATAATTGCAGCATGTCGCCCAATCCTTTCTTAGAAAAGGACAAGCTGGTGGAAATACTTATGAGGACCAAACGTTCTCGAGGACACATGGAAATACTGTCAAGTGATTTCGTTTCATATAGCTGATTAATCTTCTTTGGTTTCATAAGTGTTGTGTGGGTGAACCTGATGAAGATCCTTATGATGATCCTGATGAAGTCTAGCTTGATGATGGTGTTGATGACGATGATCTCCCCTGAAAGTACCGACTTGATACGACTAGAGGGGGGGGTGAATAGGCGTCTACCCAATTTTAATTTGTTTCTCACTTTTAGGCTCAACAAGAAAGAAAGTTATCTAGAGATGCAACTAAGTGAACAACCTAAATGCAAGAAAGCAAACACCAACAACAAAAACAGTAAATAGCAAGGAGTAAAGGAAGGGAACGAAGTAACCGGCGAGGGGACACAGAGATGTAATTCCCGTAGTTCACTCCCAAGGAGCTACGTGTACGTTGGAGAGGTGTCGGGGCCACACAAGGTCACCCGAGCGCCACAAAGGCCTCACCTTCTTCTCCGGTGAGCTCCCCCACAAAGGAGGCCTCACAATCCACTAACCGGTGACGTTGAAGGCGCCAACCGAAACCTTTACACCAAGGTTGAGGGGGAGGCTCCACAACTCAATTGGAGGCCCTCAACGACACCTCGAAGCTTTACAACACACGCCTCAACTCCGAGGATGCCCTACACCGTCTAGGGTTCCAAGAAACCCAAGAGCAACAAGATCCACAAAGGATGGGTGGGGGAAATCAATTCTTCTTTGGTGGAAGTGTAGATCTAGGTCACCTCCCTCACCTCTCAAAAGATCAAGTCATTTGAGTGGCTAGAGAGAGAGATCTAGTGAGGTGAAGCTCAAGCATTAATGGAGGAGAGAGAAAAATTCGAGAGCAAGTGGGAGGAAGAAGGGGGTGCCTTAATAGGCCCCCCACGCTGAACCGTTACAGCCTCCTCGCGACCTCACCGGAAGTTCCGATGAGGGGCCGGAAGTTCCGCCCAGCCTGGCTCCAACGGTCATCAGACCGTTGACACCCGCTCCAGAAGCGCAACCGGAAGTTCCGGTCAAAACGGACCGGAAGTTCCGGTGGACTTCCGAGCAAGTTCCGACCAAGTTCCGGCAAATAGCACGCTTCAAAACAGAAGGTTACTGAGCCTCCACCAGAACTTGGGGCGGAACAAGGGGCGGAACTTTTGGGTCGCGAAGCGAGTCTGACCGGAAGTTCCGGCTTTCAGGCGGAAGTTCCGCTCAAGAACTTTTGGCAGGACAAGTTTCGATGCAAGTTCCGGCCAAGTTCTGGCAAAGTTTCGGCAAATAGCACACTTCAAAACAGAAGGTTACTGATCCGCCACCGGAACTTGGGGCGGAACTAGCATCGGAACAAACTGTAGAACAACCCGCAGAAAAGTTTGAGCGGAACTTCCGGCCTATGACCGGAAGTTCCGGTGAGACACAAAAGGCCCCAACAGAACAGGAACACGCTCTCTCTCACGTGATAATGGGATGGCTGTGGCGGTGCATATAGGTTTGTGCAAGAACAAGTGATTTCCCACAGCCTTCCAAAAAGGACCCCCTCTTAATAGTACGGTGACCTAAAAACAACAACCGGAAAGAAACTAGGAGAAGACTAAAAGGCCACCGTCTTCAAAAGATCACAAGAGAGCATCCATCACAATAGAAGGAGACATCAACGACGTTTCCCCTGAAACTCAAGAGCACAATTAAAAGCACGGTTGGGATTGTCATTTTAACACCAAAAACATCATGGGAAGATATAGTCCTTTCAATCTCCTTCTTTTTGGTGTTAGATGACAATCCCACAGATTTGCATAGAAACAAAGCAATCTTTGCAATGGATGGGGCAATCTCCCCCTGTATGTGTGCAAGGTAGAGAAAAGACCTCTAAGGACAGGACTAGCACACATACACGGAGGCTCCCCCTAACAATTGCAAAGATAGCACAAGTGCAAGGTACAAAAAGGGATAGAGATCATAACAGAACCAACTAAATGTGGTGGAGACAAACGGAGTAATAATAACAATAAGAGCAATGAGGCTCCACCACCATAGCAACAGCTCATAAGATGACAACAAGATACCACACTCACGGCATTGTATAAGATACCACAAAGATACCACAAAGATACCACATAGTCTCAAACATAACATACCACATGGTCCACAAGCACACATAAGTTCACGGACATAAAACCACAAGCACACAAATAAACTAGAGAGTCCGTGAGTAAGAAAAGATCAAAGGCAAGAACAGGCTCGCGACTCAACCCATGCAAATCCCGTAGACAACCTAATAGACATCTTTATCCCCCTTTGGCATCGAGACACCAAAAAGGAAGAAGAGATCAATCTACTCGTCCCAGCCACGAGAAGGGGGAGGAGGAGAAGACTCAGGCGGACCAGTGACCTCCTCCTCAGACTCATCTTCGGACCAGTTGCAGTTGTTGTGAATCCAATCCTCCTTGGGAGCAGTGAGAGAGCTAGAGACCGGTGAGCAAGGAATGTTGAGGGCTTCCATGATGGCCTTCTGGCGCTGAATATTGTGACGCTGATCAACATAAGCCTTATACTCGCGATCCTGCAGAAAGCAGAAAGTTTTCTTCACTTTCCCAAGCAGCCTCTTTTCCCAAGATGGCTGCCTCTGGAGAGAAGGACCACCAGCACTAGAGCCACCAGGAGCAGAGGAGGGACCACTAGCAACATCTTGAGCCTTCTTGAGAGCAGCTTCTTTTTCTTCCTGAGTACGAGGCTTCTGGTGCTTACTCACACGGAACTTTTTCTCTTCATGAATGGTGATGTTGTCTTGAGGGAAGGGGTTGCCAGTCTTCTCGAGCCACTTGTGATTGATGAGAGTCTGAATGTAGGGAGCATAGATGCAGGAGCGCTTTTCAATGAGAGCCGCCCACATCTCAGAGTAGATGAAGTGCATAACATCCATTGACCTGTCAGTGTCTCGGCGAAGATAAGTCTGATGCATGAGGTTAACCTGATATCCATGAAACTGATCAAAGTTGCCAGCCTTGGGAGAGATAGTGTTCAAGTACACCCTGCGCATGATGTCAAACACTGGCAGCAGATGATTCACATACCCAACAGATCCCCATCCTTCAATGTAGAGAGGCTCCAGGACCTCAGGATCAGCAGCTACAGGACCATGAACACGCCAACCATTTGCCCTGCGGCCAGGCTGAATGGGATAGCCAAGAAGCTCAGCAAACTCAGCCCAAGTAGCGGTAAGAAACACGTCCTTGGTCATCCACTTCATCACACCTTCAGTAGAGGACTGCATGTGAAGAAACAGAGTGGAGTAGAACTGAGCAATAGCAGTCACATCAAAGTTCTGGCGGTGCTCCATGAGGGGAATCAGCCCAAACTTCTGGCAGATATCAAGAGCCTCTCCAAAGTAGACTCGCTTCTCTTCCATGTGAGGCACATTGATGTACTTCTGAGGAGCAACCACGAACTTCTTCTTTGATGCATAAATTTCTTCATAAATCTGTTCCTGACGGCAGGTGTGAAAATGTGGGTCCAAGCAAAGACGATCACGAGGCATGAGGTAGGGATCCATAGCCCTGAATGCAGAGTAAGCCTTCTGAGTCCACTTGGAAATCTTGGCTTTGGTCATGTCTGGTCCAGCAGCAGTGGCCTTCTGAGCAAGAGCAGGCCTCTTCCCTGCAGCAGCTGCATGGCGAGCAGCAGCAGCCTTTTGGCGAGAAGTCTAAGCGGTTGGACGCACAACCTCAGCATCTTCCTCATCAATCTCAGGAGGAATGTCAGCGGATGGTCGGCGGGCACGCTTGCCTTGGCGAGTATCTCCTTCCCCTGAGAAGAAAGCACAAGAATAGGGAGGGAAGGTGGGATAAGTGCACAAGTTCGGAAGAGGAAACAAAAGAAATAGATTGGAAAAATACAAACAGAAAAAGTTGCATTGTGGCCGGAACTTCCGCTGAATCGCCGGAACTTCCGGTGAAAATGGTCCACCGGAAGTTCCGGTGGTGGCTCACCGGAAGTTCCGGTGAGTCCACGAACTGACGGTTCCAAACAGTAGTTCACTAGATGTAGATCTAAAAAACCACAAGTTCACAGATTTTTCTAGGATGTATTGGACCAATCTACTCAAGCATGATACCCTAGACCTACCAAGATCTTCCAAGAAGTTCTAGCCAAAGAACTAGCATAGACAAGGTGTGCCCTAACTCAAGCCATGGTGAGAGCAAGATCTCCATTAATGGAGGGAGTTGAGGGCAAATACCGGAGTCCATGGCGGGAGATCGAGGTGGGGAAGGATCCCACGGAGCAGATCTGCGGAGGAGAGGTTGGAGACGAAGGGGACGAAGCGCCTTCGTGGAGAGATCCTGGCCGGCGGCGCTCCAAATAGAAGATGGGTCTTGGGGGAAAAAAGGAAGAAGATCCCGTTTTCCCCCCAGGGCCCACTTTATATAGGACAGGGAGCACCACCAGAAGTTCCGGGTCAGACTGACCGGAAGTTCCGCTGACGCCAGGAAGACCATCTCAGGATAGGATAACAAGGAAGAACTTGTGCAGGGAATAGAGAGGGCTTGAGGTAAGGAAAGGCTTAGGATAGATAGCTCAAACTGTGAAGAACCAAAACCAACAAAAACAAGAAAAACAAAAAGGTCAAAAACACAAATAAAAACGAGTCGGTGGCCGAAGCCACCTTATATAAGAGTAAATGGCTTGACACCGCGAAGATATATCTTGGGTTCATTACCAACACTCATCATGAAGCTCAAATGGTCTCCTTTAGAGACTATAGAGTATGAAAACTTTAATGTGCGCATAATAGGGATAGTGTTTGTTCATAAGAGGAACTACACTCCCCCTAAATCCATGCCTACATCCAAACAAGATACACATTGAGACACGGGTAGGTGTGCAAGGGCTCAAGCAACATTGCTCGAATCAATGATATTTAGCTCATGCCTTAACTCTCGAAACCTTGCTTCATCAAGAGGCTTCGTGAAAAGATCCGCAAGATTTGCCTTGGTGGGAACATACTCCAAAGAAATGTCTCCTCTAGCAACATGGTCCCGAATGAAATGATGACGAATCTCAATGTGCTTGGTCCGGTTGTGTTGCATGGGATTATGAGCAATAGCAATGGCACTCTCATTGTCACAAAGAAGAGGCACCTTGTCAAAAGATAGTCCAAGATCCTTCAAAGTTTGCTTCATCCATAGCAATTGAGCACAGCAGCTTGCGGCAGAGATGTACTCAGCTTCGGCAGTAGACATAGACACACAGTTTTGCTTCTTCGAGGACCAACAAACCAAAGATCTTTCGAGAAACTGACAAGCTCCGGAGGTTGACTTTCTTCCCACTTTGTCACCATCCCAGTCCGATTCCGTGTAACCAATGAGATCAAAGCTGGCTCCCTTGGGGTACCACAACCCAAAGTTTGGGGTATGAACTAAATATAGAAAGATCCTCTTGACAGCCACCATGTGACTTTCCTTTGGTGCGGCTTGAAATCTTGCACACATACCCACACTCAACATAATATCTGGTCGGGATGCACAAAGATAGAGCAAAGAACCAATCATCGATCGATAGAGTTTTTGATCCACCTCCTTACCCTTGGGATCGAGATCAAGATTAACCTTAGTTGGCATGGGAGTCTTGGCACCTTTTACTTGATCAAACTTGAACTTCTTGAGCATGTCTTGGATGTACTTGGCTTGGTTGATGAAAGTCCCTTTCCTCAATTGTTTGACTTCAAATCCAAGGAAAAACTTCAACTCCCCCATCATGGACATCTCGAAGCGGTCGGTCATGAGCTTGGCAAAATCCTCATTAAAAGTTTTGTTAATAGACCCAAAGATAATGTCATCAACATAGATTTGGCATACGAACAAGTGGCCTCCAACTTTCTTAGTAAAAAGAGTGGGATCAATGGGGCCCACTTCGAAGCCACGGTCTAACAAGAGCTTCCTAAGGCAATCATACCACGCACGTGGGGCTTGCTTGAGGCCATAGAGTGCCTTATTGAGCTTGTAGACATGGTTCGGAAAAAGTGGATCCTCAAAACCCGGAGGTTGCTTGACGTATACCAACTCTTTCAAAGGACCATTAAGAAAAGCACTCTTAACATCCATTTGATGCAATTTAAAGTTATGATGGGTGGCGAAGGCAAGAAGCATACGAATGGATTCAAGGCGAGCAACGGGGGCGTAAGTCTCACCATAGTCGATGCCCTCAACTTGTGAGTATCCTTGGGCAACTAACCTTGCCTTGTAGCGCACGACAATTCCATTCGCATCGCGCTTGTTCTTGAAGACCCACTTGGTTCCAATGACGTTTTGACAGTCTTTAGGCCGCTCAACCAATGTCCAAACGTTGTTCCTCTTGAAGTTGTGAAGTTCCTCGTTCATAGCATCAAGACAATCATCATCTTCAAGAGCTTCGAAGACTTTCTGTGGTTCCACAAGAGAGATAAACGCATGGTGAGAGCAAAAAGAAGCTAGTTGCCTCCTAGTAGTGGAACCTTTATTGAAATCTCCATAGACATTATCAAGGATATGGCCATCTCGAACAAGCTTGGCGAGACGATAGGCTTGACGACGGGCTTGTGCTTCAATTCGAGATTCTTGAGCTACCACTTCATTTCCACCAATTGAGCCGCCCCCTTGACTATAAGCACGAACACGAGGGTCATCTTCATCAATTTCCACTTCGGGGGAGTCATCACTTGGAGAGGATCCTTGAGGATCATTGACTTGTTCTTGATCTCGACGAGCTTGACCTTGGGGAGAACCGTGACCTTGAGGTGGAGCCCCATCTTGGGGAGGTTGATGAGGTTGATGAAGAGCTTGTCCGTGGGAGGTGCCTTGAGGAGGAGCCCCATCTTGGGGAGGTTGATGTTGTTGATGAAGAGCTTGTTCTTTAGAGCTTGGAGAGTCATGAGTATGGGAAGCTTCGGGAGAGCTTGAGGGAGCTTGTGCCAAGAAAGTAGGTCCTTGAGGTGCAAGATGATCTTGTGAGAGTGAGGGCTCCACTTGAGTAGAGCTTGGTCCTTCTCCTTCGTCCATAAGGGGATCCTCAATGGGGAGGTGGAAACCCACACCCATTCTTCCTATGGCCTTAGGAGGAATTTCATCACTTGGATCACAAACACCATCTTGCCGAACAAGAGACTCATGATTTTCATCAAACTTCACGTTGCTCGTCTCTTCAACTCTTCCATTGGCTTTGTTGTAGACTCTATAAGCATGGGACTGATTTGAGTAACCAACGGAAATTCCTTCTTGAGCCTTGGATTCAAACTTTGATAACCGAACTCCCTTCTTGAGGATGTATCACTTGCAACCAAACACCCGAAAGTAGCTAACATTAGGCTTTTTCTCGGTGAGAAGTTCATAGGGGGTCTTGTTCTTATTCTTGCGGAGATAAAGCCGGTTGGTTGCATGGCAAGCGGTGGAGATGGCCTCGGCCCAAAAGTTGTATGGAGACTTGAACTCAGCTAGCATAGACCGAGCCGCATCCATCAAAGTGCGATTCTTCCTTTCGGCAACTCCGTTTTGTTGAGGGGTGTAGGGAGTGGAGTATTGATGCTTGATTCCTTCATCACTGAGAAACTCATCCAAGGTATAGTTTTTGAACTCGGTGCCATTGTCACTTCGAATTGAGAGAATAGTTGCATTGTGCTTCCGTTGAACCTCATTAGCAAAGTCAATGACGGTTTGTTGAGTCTCACTCTTGTACTTGAAAAAGAACACCCAAGTGTATCTTGAGAAATCATCCACAATAACCAAGCAATACTTCTTGCCTCCAAGGCTATCATGAGAGGGAGGACCAAAGAGATCCATATGCAAGAGCTCCAAACATCTCTCGGTAGTGATTTGATTGAGCGCTTTGTGAGGAGTTTCATGCATCTTCCCTTCAATACAAGCCCTGCAAACACGATCTTTGGCGAAAGAAACATCGTTAATTCCAAGGATGTGGCCCTCGGAGTGAAGTCTTTGCAAAGTCCTCATGTTAACATGGGCTAGGCGGCGATGCCACAACCAGCCCTTGTCGGCTTTAGCATAGAGACATAGAGCATGAGGAGTAGTGGTCCCTGAAAAGTCCACCACATACAAGTCATGTTCCACATATCCTACAAAAGCCACCTTGAGAGACTTGCTCCACATGAGGACCACGGAATGAGAATTAAAGAAAGAAGAAAGACCCATAAGAGCAAGAGCACGAACTGAGAGTAAGTTGTAACCAAGAGTTTTGATAAGCATGACGTCAACCAAGGATACATCCGGGGTTACCACCACTTTGCCAAAACCCAAAACCCGAGAGCTTGTTTTGTCACCGTAGGAGACCATGGTGTTGGCAATATTGGGTCTCAATTCGGTCATGATAGACTTGCTTCCGGTCATATGACTCGTGGCACCACTATCAAGCACCCATTTTGATCCGCTGGAAGCATAGTCCTACAAGAAAATCAAGCCTTGGTTTTAGGTACCCATTTTGCAATGGGTCCCCTTTTGTTAGTGACAAGAACCTTTGGCACCCAAATGGCCCAATGATAATCATGCGTGTAAGATGTCCCCACATATCTAGCATATACATGACCATCATAATATTTGCAAAGAATATAAGAGGGATTGTTCTTTCCGGCAAAGTTGTCACTTTGCAAGAGGGTTAGGACATTTGGTACTCCTTGGGCCATGCCCTTGTTCTTTTTCTTCTTCTTGTTCTTTTTCTTCTTCTTCTTCTTCTTCTTCTTCTTCTTAGTCTTGGCAAGTTGATCCTTCAAAACCTTGACCTCCTCTATGAGATGCTCATGCTTGCAACAAGGGTTAGGAGAGCTAAACAAGTCTATAATTTGCACAGTGGAAGACTTAGAAAGATCACAAGTTAATTGAGTTTGAAGCTGTTCATGAGCCTCAAAAAGATTTGAGAATTTACTCTCCAAGGCTTTGTGTTCCTCTTTGAGTTTCTCAAGATCCTTTTGAGTCCTATCATGACCACCCACAAACTCAGCATTTTCTTTCTTGAGAACCTTAATCAAAGCAAGAGCATGGTCACGTTCTTTAATTGTAGAGGTCAAAGTGTTGTTATGATCATCTACAAGCTTAGACACATTTTCTTCGAGATTAATTCTCATATTTTGTTCATCCTCAAGACTTTGAGTGAGAGAGGCAATTTCATCGGCGGCATCTCTTTCATTTCTACTTAGCAAGTCAAGAAGTTCTTCCTTTTCATCTAAGGCATCTCTAGCATTTTCAAGTTGTGCAAGTAAGGACTCAAAGCAGTTTTTAGTTTCTTCATCTAAGGTAGCAACAAATTCACACATGCCAATCATCTCTTTCTTCACCTCTAGACCAACAAGATCAAGAGAGGAAGGCTCACTAGAGATAGGTTGAGGAGTGGGTTTCGGTGATACCTCGGTGGCCTTGGCCATGAAGCACTTTTGGTTGGAGGAGATGACATTTTCATTTGGCGAGTCGAAGAGGGATAGACGTGGAGTTGAGGTAGTGGCAATAGCAGCAACCCCCACAATCTCTCCACCATGAACTTCATCATCATCATCTTCATCCGTGCCCAAAAGATATTCTTCATGGACCACAATTGCTCGTTCCTTGTTAGTGGCGTTCTTGACGGCGTAGTTCTTGTTTAAGGGATGAGGAGGTCTTGACTTGATCTTGCGAATGAGACGACCACCATTGTCTTCACGGTTCTCAAAGGGACACTTGGCCATGAAGTGACTCTTGTCGTTGCAATTGTAGCATGATCTTGCTTTGGGAGACTTGTTGGGTGAGTTGAATCTTGAGTTGTCCCTTGATCTTGACTTGAATCCGGGCTTGTTCCAAAAGGCCCTTGAAGCGAGAGCAAGATGTTCGTTGAGACATTTGAGATCTTCTTGAGACCACTCACTTGATGTATCATCATCATCAACTTCAATAGCCTTGGCCTTCAAAGCAAGGTTCACTTTTGTTGATCCAATGGCTCTAGCTCGAGCGGACTCCGCATTCTTCTTAGCAATAGTCATGGCAATTACTTCACTCAAGACTTCTTGGGAGGTCATTAAGTGAAAGTTGGTTCTTCCCTTGATAGAGTTGAGCTTTTGTTCTTCAAATGGGAGAAGAGCTTGAATGAACGTCCTCTTCATAAACTTTTCATCAACATAGTGATCCCCAAGGTCCCTCATAGTGGAACAAAGGACCTTAAGGCGCCTATACATGTCTTCAGGGGTCTCATCATCTTGCATTGCGAAACCATCGCACTCGTTGTTGATCTCATCAAACTTGGAGCTTTGGATGCTAGCATTCCCAACAAAGAGCTCGGTGAGTTGATCCCAAGCTCCCTTGGCAGTGTCAAATTGGCGAATGTGAGCAAAATCCTTTGGAGTCAAGGCCTTTTGAATCATTACCAAAGCTGTAGCATTGAGTTGCTTGTCCACCACTTCACCTCGTGTCAACTTCTTTGGGTCAAATGGAGAGAATCCATCCTCCACAATCCTCATTAACTCAATGGATGAGCTGGAAATATGTGAGCGCATTAGATATTTCCAATTGGCGAAATTAGACGTATCTAGCATGGGTGGTGCTCCTTGAGGTATAATGTGTGGCATTGGGATGGGTGGATCCGGAGTGTACTTCGGCGGTGGGGGTACCGCCGAGTAGTCCTTTCCTCCATTTTACCCTTTGGAAGTTAGGTTCTCGGGCTCCTCGATGTTCTCACTTGGAACCTTGGTAGAGGTTTGAGCAACAAAACCAAGTCCCAAGTGAGTGGTGGCAGCCGCGGGAGTTACCCCGGGGGCGGACACCGTAACGGTAGGAGGAGCCTCGTTGGGTTGGGGTGTGTCAATAGCAACCATGGGGTTTGGCTTGAGAGACTGCAAGAGAGTCATCATTTCCTCGAACTTGGACATCATGGATGACTCCAATTGCTTGAGGTCATCCATAGTGGCCAAGTTCTTGGCTTTTTCAGTTTCACTACCCCCTTCGTCGGCCATAGTCTCTTAGGCGGTAAAGCCCGAAGTAAGAGCCTGCGCTCTGATACCAATTGGAAGTACCGACTTGATACGACTAGAGGGGGGGGTGAATAGGCGTCTACCCAATTTTAATTTGTTTCTCACTTTTAGGCTCAACAAGAAAGAAAGTTATCTAGAGATGCAACTAAGTGAACAACCTAAATGCAAGAAAGCAAACACCAACAACAAAAACAGTAAATAGCAAGGAGTAAAGGAAGGGAACGAAGTAACCGGCGAGGGGACGCGGAGATGTAATTCCCGTAGTTCACTCCCAAGGAGCTACGTCTACGTTGGAGAGGTGTCGGGGCCACACAAGGTCACCCGAGCGCCACAAAGGCCTCACCTTCTTCTCCGGTGAGCTCCCCCACAAAGGAGGCCTCACAATCCACTAACCGGTGACCTTGAAGGCGCCAACCGAAACCTTTACACCAAGGTTGAGGGGGAGGCTCCACAACTCAATTGGAGGCCCTCAACGACACCTCGAAGCTTTACAACACACGCCTCAGCTCCGAGGATGCCCTACACCGTCTAGGGTTCCAAGAAACCCAAGAGCAACAAGATCCACAAAGGATGGGTGGGGGAAATCAATTCTTCTTTGGTGGAAGTGTAGATCTAGGTCACCTCCCTCACCTCTCAAAAGATCAAGTCATTTGAGTGGCTAGAGAGAGAGATCTAGTGAGGTGAAGCTCAAGCATTAATGGAGGAGAGAGAAAAATTCGAGAGCAAGTGGGAGGAAGAAGGGGGTGCCTTAAATAGGCCCCCCACGCTGAACCGTTACAGCCTCCCCGCGACCTCACCGGAAGTTCCGGTGAGGGGCCGGAAGTTCCGCCCAGCCTGGCTCCAACGGTCATCAGACCGTTGACGCCATCTCCAGAAGCGCAACCGGAAGTTCCGGTCAAAACGGACCAGAAGTTCCGGTGGACTTCCGAGCAAGTTCCGACCAAGTTCCGGCAAATAGCATGCTTCAAAACAGAAGGTTACTGAGCCTCCACCGGAACTTGGGGCAGAACAAGGGGCGGAACTTTTGGGTCGCGAAGCGAGTCTGACCAGAAGTTCCGGCTTTCAGGCGGAAGTTCCGCTCAAGAACTTTTGGCAGGACAAGTTCCGATGCAAGTTCTGGCCAAGTTCCGGAAAATTCCGGCAAATAGCACACTTCAAAACAGAAGGTTACTGAGCCGCCACCGGAACTTGGGGCGAAACTAGCGTCGGAACAAACTGTAGAACAGCCTGCAGAAAAGTTTGAGCGAAACTTCCGGCCTATGACCGGAAGTTCCGGTGAGACACAAAAGGCCCCAACAGAACAGGAACACGCTCTCTCTCACGTGATAATGGGATGGCTGTGGCGGTGCATATAGGTTTGTGCAAGAACAAGTGATTTCCCACAGCCTTCCAAAAAGGACCCCCTCTTAATAGTATGGTGACCTAAAAACAACAACCGGAAAGAAACTAGGAGAAGACTAAAAGGCCACCGTCTTCAAAAGATCACAAGAGAGCATCCATCACAATAGAAGGAGACATCAACGACGTTTTCCCTAAAAATCACAATTAAAAGCATGGTTGGGATTGTCATTTTAACACCAAAAACATCATGGGAAGATATAGTCCTTTCATCCCCTCTCCGGGAAGGAATTTTCCGGCAGAAATCTGTCTGCCGGAGATCTCTTTCTCTCTCGATGGTTTCCGCCCCGCAAAGGCGGCAGAGTCTTTCTATGGTTGCTGCCTCCGACTTTAAGGTTTCGAGGAGAAGATATAGGCTAGAGGGCAGAGCCAGAGGTGGTCCAGGGTGGCTACACCCCTGTAGGCGCGGCCTAGGGTAGCCCGCGCCTGGGGGTGTGGGCTCCCTGTGGCCCAACTCTGCCTCCTCTTCTGGCATCCTTCGTCGTCTAGGAAAATATAATCTCTGTAGTTTTTCTAGTATTTTTCTGATCTTCGCAAAATTGCATCAAAACACCGCCTTTTCCATCAGAATCCTGACTCCAGCAGTTCATCCTCCAAGAATCATCCAACATGCAAAAACAGATGAAATAACATAAGTATCACCTCTTAATAAGAAATATATCAATGAATAGAGGCAAATTATGATATAGAATGGTGACGCAAATTGGACATATCAGTGTTGCCCTTGAGGATGTTGACTCCCTTGCGGACGCTCTGACGGATGATGCTTTAGCAAAGTACAAGCAGACATAGAAAGGGGTTGGAGGTGCGATGGGGCTGGCGATGGAGATGGCGATGGCGTCCGGCACTCAACTATATCTGCAACAGGTTACATATAGGATGCCAACGGCGGTGGATGGCACTGAGGTAGCATTTGATACCTTCACCTCCTGCTGCTAGCATTTTGGTCCTAAGCTGATCGATCTTCTGGCCAACTACTCGCTAGAGTAGCAGTGAGTGGCCAAGTCCTTCTGCCCTGTAGTTTGCTTAGTCTAGTTTCCTTTTCTTTTGGTCATGTAATGCTTTCAAGCTGGACAAGTGCCACTTTGCCACGTAGTGTCTTGATTTGTGTAAATATGAAGCATCTTTTGACTGTTGCCAAATGTCGTGGTTTTGATGTTTGCTTGTACACCCCTAGGGTCCTTCGAGTGTGAATCCTGCGATTACACCTTCTCCTATGTTTGGCACTCGTCCATCATTGAGAGAGGCGTCACAGTTGCCATTTATGTGTGATTGCATCCGAAGTTTGGAGAAGGACGTCCTTAGCATCCGTGGTCATGCGGATGTTTGGAAATCCAAGGCCGAACGGGCCACTGCCAGGGAAGAGTTTTTCTTGAGGAATTTCGATAGGTTGGCGAGCAACTCCAATGTAAGTCATCCTGATCCTTTGTCCCTTCGACTGCGCTAGTTGTCATATGTCATCTTACTTGCTTCATTGTGCAGTTGTAAATCTTCTTCCGAAGGAAGAGAAAGAGCGTGTTGCAATTCGAATGAATTGCTTGACGCAACAAGAGTTGGAGGCCGGCGGCTTATTCTGGATGGACCGTGACCGAGCGATTGTACTTGCGACGGTGCAAGATCGTGTCCATCAAGTACTTCGGGTGCTGAAGCGGGCAAGGTCTTCGCTCGCAGCTATCTAGGCCACGATGTTTCGCCTAGTGGCAGTTGTGAAGGCATCCCTGTCGCTTGTTCAGATGCATCGCCACGATGTCAATCTTGCAGAGATAGCAGCTGGGCCACCTCCTCCTCCGGGTGGTATGGCGTGGGATATGCGTCCACACTATGCAGCAATGGCGCAATACGCTGAGGAGATTGTAGATATGTTTGAGGAGCGAACGAACGTTTTGCTCTAGCATGGTCGAATCCTGTAAGTAAAATACGAAATAATGTAAAGTCTGTATATTTTCGACTGGGCTTGCAATGCCCTTGTAAAGTTGTATGTATTGGCATGTAGTGCGTTGTTTGATTATAAATTGTGCATGTCCTTTTCATTAGCCTCATGTGGTCAGCTACTCAGGTTATATGCGTTGTTGTCAATCGACGAAGTCGTATGGTGAGGCGTAGCCCCCGAGCGTGTTTGAGCGATAAAAATATAAGGGAGAAAATTTTTGGGCCAAGGAACTTATATTTTATTCATCGTAACGTAGGAGGTACATTGTTCGGCTCAATAGCCTTATTGAAAGTAAAAGACTAGGGGTAGAAGCGTCGCAGTTCTGCGACGTTCCAAGGGTTGGAGTATTTGACTCCTGACTCGACGTCCTTGAGGCGGTAGGCACCACCTGGGATTACTTCAGTGACGATGTAGGGTCCTTCCCAGGGTGACTCGAGCTTCAGGTGTCCTTCCTGCTTGAGTCGCAGGACTAGGTCTTCTTCGACAAAGGACCTTCGGCGCATTCGAACGCTATGATAGTTGCAGAGGCTCTGTTGGTACAACGATGAGTGAGCCGCAGCGATGTCACGAGCTTCGTCCAACATGTTGACTGCATCTTCGAGTGCGGCGATGGGGCCTTATAGCGTACCTCAGCAGGCAGCATGGCTTTGGCTCCGTGCACCATGAAGAAGGGCGTGTAGCCGGTTGAGCTGTTTGGTGTTGTGTGCAGGCTCCATATGATGGAGGGTAGCTCGTCTGCCCAGGCTCTGTAACATCCCTAAAATCATGTTTTCAAACTTTGCATATCATCCATGCATTTATAATCATTTAGGGTTCATTTACAAAGTCATTACAAAAAACAGAAGCATTTGAATGCTTATTATTTTATGTAAGCAAGGCAATGGCCATATTGCTACCTTCTAATAAGAAAAATACTTATTTTTAATCAGTAAGGATTTGAGCTTAAGCTTGTGTGTTGTTTCTAAGGTTTGGTCAAGGTTTTCAAAAACAAATTATGATTTATAAACCATTCATATACTAATTATAAACATTTAATTAAGACATGGTTTAAATTTCATTTTCAAACATAATTTGATTTTGAGTGTGATTGGATGTTTTACACACCCCAGGATTCAAGAAACAATAAATAAAAGTTTGGAGAAAATTGTATTTGAAACAGATTTGATTTGGGCTTTTGAATTCAAACCAGAAAAATCAAATCAGAAAAATAAAAGAGAAAGGGAGAAAAAAACAGACAGACTAATCTAACCCAACTAGCCCAGGTAGCCCATCCAGCCCAACAACCCTCCACCCCGCAGAAAACGTTTCGCACCATGTTTCCGACCCGCGCCGTTGCTGACAATTGGGCCCTACTCTTTTTCTCTCGCTCACGCTGACGAAGCAGCCCCACACGCCAGTCGTCGTCTCCACCCCGCGACCCCTTCTTCCCCCAAATCACGCCGGCTGTTTCCGGTGATTAAACCTCGCATCAATTCGGTTGATTGCGTCAGTAATTCTCTCCCCCAACCTTGCGTACTTAATCGCCTGCGTCCTCCCCTCATTTTCCCCAGTCGCCTCCCTCTCTCTGCCCCTAGGCTGCTCGGAATCGGCCCCAAACCACCCACTGCTCCGACGAGCTCCAGCTCAAATTACGGCCAACCACCGTCGCCCCTTGCCTTCCAGACACCGCGAGTGAGTTCCCCATCTCCCTCTACACCTGCCAGTATCACCCGCTCGCCCGCGCGCGCTCTCTATCATCGGCAACCTCAACGTCAAGCAAGCACCGCCGTCTGTCTAGACTCCGGTGACGTCCCCTGGTAGTTCCTGACCGCCCCCATCTCTCTTTTTGTTGCTCACGTATTCACCAGACTAGTACGCATTTAACACACCGCTTGTTTCGCTCTGGCATGATCTACAACGTCGGCAACATCGACGAACAGCCGTGCCCGACGACAGGCTTCACTTCGACGAGCAATAGCAGCTGAGTTCGTGCGCCCCCGAGTATCTGACCCCACCTTGAGCTTCACTGCAGTCTCACGAGCACGGTAAGCATCTCCGCTCCTCCCCGCGCGATCTAAATCGCCGGCAACCTCTCTGACAGAGCGCGCCGCCGCCCGTCTTTGACCAGTTGCTAGGAACCGCAGGATTTAGGTCGATCGGCTACGATAGATCCACTAGACGAAGGGGTAAGTTTGTTTCCGTACCGTGCGATGTACTTTAGATCTGACGGCTAGCATCTGTCTATCCACATGAAACGGTACCGGCGAATAGGTAACAGCCACGTGGCCTGAGTCTAGATTTAAAACAGAAATTTGATCTATTAGTTGTTCAAACTTGTAAAATTCATAACTTTTGATCTACACGTTCAAATTTTACAAATTTTATATCATTGGAATCAGGAGAAAGAATGCTATATGTTTATGCAATGTGTTTAAGGTTTTGCTTCTGTAAAATTGGTTATTTTAGCAGAGACTTTTATAGGCTTAATTTGAGTATAGAAATTATTTGAAAAATGATTTAAAGATCAAATAAAGTTTATTTTGAGTATCTTGGTCTTGTTTTTGTTTCAGTACTGTATACTTGTCTTGTTTGGTGTAGAAAATCATCACATGACATTTGCATGCATTCATATATTTTTGCTTGTATATTTTTGATATGTGAATTTGGTGCCATTATTTTATGTGTAGATTTTGGTGTTGTTGGGGAGGTGACCCCGGATAGGGTCAAGACTGGGGAAGACAAAAGGAGTCTCCCTTGTCATATGCCGAGTTACTGTTTATATCGGCCGAGTCATGTAAAATTCGGCCGAGATAAGCACGGCCATGACACCTACGGAAGGATCAATACCTTATCCGGCCGACATACGAGTTAAGTCGGCCGAGTAAGTCTGAATAACTTGAATGCAGGTGAAGGCCGAGCCGAGTTATGCGAGACAAGTCCGAATAACATGAAGCTTGCAGGAGAAGGAGGTGCCTATAGTCAAATCCAAGTCACGGGCTAGGAAGAATCTGAACAGAGCCAAGCACAAAGGACAAGGAGCAGAGCAGCAGAAGGGCAGAAGGAGGTCACGGAGGTGACAGTCATGGAGCCCGAGGCGCGCAGGTGGGGTTCTCTAGAACATTTGCCGTCGTTAGAAGGGGGACAAGAAAAGGGAGCTGCTGAGTTATCATATCGGGGCAAGCATATTCCTCGAATATGCTTGCCACGTCAGCCCTAGAAGGAACCAAGGCACTCCTTTATAAGGGGAGAAGCGGGTTCCTGAGAGGGGATCGATTCATTCTACGCGGTAAGGCTCGGGTAGTAGCTCTCCTCTTCCTGCAAACAGCTCGAGGAGCACTTGTAGTCCCAAAGAAGAGAAATAAAGATCTGAATGTTAGCCATTTGAGTGTAGAAATAACTACATCATCCCTCCCCGGATGCCTCTAGCATCCATTGGCCCCATACTTTAGCCTACCCATGGCATCTGCCGTGCCACCACCACGATAGTTGGCGCCCACCATGGGGATAGCAGCGGTGCTAGCTGGAGTCAAGATCCGGACGGGAAACTTCATCCACACCGGCGAGCGCATTGTCTCTGGCTTAGTCCAGATATTTGATCTCTGTGACTATGTCAGCGATAACGCAGGCAGCTTCAGGAGGAAAGCTCCTCCGCGCAACAGCGTCTTCATCAACTTGGGCACGCACCAGATCTACGTCGGCATCGACACCTCCTGCGTTTATCCTCACCGAGTTATTGATGCAGGAGAGCCTCCCCTCAGCGCTGCAAGTTCGCGTGGAGCATGCCCCTTCGGCAGCGTCGAGGTGATGGTCGCAGCTGGGGCACAGACAGCAGCAGCAGGTGCCGGATCAAGCAAGGAACCGGCGGCAGGAGGACAGGTGACCACAAAGCAAGCAGCTCCACAGCCCGCCGAGGTAGGTCCGTCAGCAGCCAGATCAGCTGAGGCGCAGGAGACAACCCCAAAGGCAACAGGGGTAAGATGGCCACCTCTGGAAAGACCAGAGAATATTCTCCAGGCGACTATAGATAATCTAACCACACCTGTGGCGCCGATACTTGATCCGGCTAATGCTCAGGCAGAGTTAGAAGAGACTAGGCAGAAAGTACTAGTAGAGGCAAAAAGGTGTCGGCTCTGCGGGAATCCTTGAATAGGACCCTGCGAGAGTATGCTAAGGCAAATAAACTAGATGTTGCCCCTGAGCGGGTAGATGAATTAAGGTTGAGAGGAAATAACCTCATGAATGATATCAACAAAGAGCATGAGACTCAAAAGGCAGATTCAGTTGATCTAGGCTTGCCGAGGTATAGCACCCTGACAAAGAACCTAAGGGCGGCAAATGCCGCAGCATTGGAATTGGAAGGATTGACCGGCGAAGCCCGGCAGAAACAGCAAGAAAGAGTGAATGAGCTTGTACGCATTGCGAACTAGCAGAATGAAGAAATGCTTAGGGCAGACCCGGCAAGACCGGGAGCCTCGCGTATGGTTCATTCGGCTGGATCAGCGCCCGCACTATTAGTGGAAGCAGGATCCTCACCCGGAAACAACACGCGAAAAGATAGAGCAGTAACTTTAGGAAAAATAAATAAGCAAATTGTTCCGTGTGATCCAGCAGTAGCCGGAAAAGTCAATGAGAACAGAGGCAATGGAAGCCGAGGTAACAGTGGCGAAAGAAACCCTGGCCGTGCCAACAAAGGCAACGGAATCCGAGGTAATGGAGACCTCGGAAGAGGGAATCATGAGAATAATAGCCCAGCGGAAGGAAGGAGGGACCCACCGCCTGATCCTCAGCCGAGGTATGAACCTCGGCAAGAGCGAGAAGTGAGACCAGCTCACCATAATCAGGCAAACGAGAGGTACAATGATGGTTACTCAGATATGGAGTATGCAGGGCATGGTGGAAATAACCATTATGGAATGCATGAGAGAATCATGTACAGAAACTTGCCATCAAATGATGCAAGATTAAAACTGGACAGGTTGTACCAGTCTGAGTTGTTAGAGGAGCAGGGTCTGCCTGGTTCGGCATGTTTTGGACCTCGGATCATGGGCGAGCTGCCAGTGCCGAACTTTCAGCTGGCAAGGGACACGGAAACATACAATGGGAGCACCAAACCACAGGATTGGTTGATTGACTATGCCACTGCAGTAAAAATAGCTAGCGGAAACTTGCGATGGGCGGTGAGATATGTCCCGCAAATGCTGGAAGGACCAGCCAGAGTATGGCTGAATAATCTGCCAGCGGGCAGTATCAACTGTTGGATAGATTTTGAAGAGATGTTTGTCAGCAACTTCACTAGTACTTACAAAAGACCAAACAAGCCACAGCAGCTTGCTATGTGCAAGCAGAGGCCGAATGAAACAGATAGAGAATTCTTGACTCGGTGGTGTAACCTTAGGAACTCATGTGAGGGAGTTATAGAATCTCAAGCGATAGCTTGGTTTGCTCAAGGATGCCGATAGGCCAGTATATTGTGGCAGAGACTGCAAAGAGATATGCCGACCACTTTGGCAAAAACCATCAGGATAGCGGATTCGTATGCATTGGGCGATCCGACACAACCAGAACTAATGTCGGCAGAGCATCGGGAGCATCAAGATCAATATGTAAGAGATGCAGCCGGATCATCGAGGCGCAACAAGTTCAGAGGTAGAAGAAGAGAGGAAAGACCGGATTACAGATATGCCTCCAATCAGGTGGCAGCGGTAGTGCAGGATCAACCGAGTCACGGAAACAGTCAGCGGCATAAAAAAGGTCCTCAACAATGGACACCAAGGAATGAAGGGAAGAGACAGTGGACACCGGAACAGAAGAAGTAGTGGCAGGAAAGGCCGAAGTACACGTTTGAATCCATGTTGGACCAACCATGTAAGTTTCACACTCCAAACCCGGCCAAGCCGGCTAATCATACAACTCGGCAATGCGCCTAGATGAAAAATGCAATGGGGAACCCGACGGGCATGCAAGCGTCTTCTCATCAAGCGCATCAGCAGCAACAGCCGCAGTTGACTGGGGCGAATGCACAGCAGTTAATGTTACCCCCTCCTCCTCCGAGGTATGATAACTCGGACCGGAGAGATGCAGTGAATCAAGTGATAAATCAAGGTCAGGATGGAAGGACAAACCCCGGAAATAATAGACGTAATGATTACAGGGAGTATCATCAATCATATTGCGTGTTCACAACAGAACATCAAGACAGGCAAAGTGTACAGCACCGACATATGGAAGTGAATGCAGTTATGCCGGCGGTACCAAGATATGTACCTTGGTCAAATCAAGAAATAACTTGGAGCATAAAGGATCACCCGAAAATAATGCCGAATCCAGGGTCGTACGCACTCGTACTAGATCCGACATTTGTCGGGCCCAGCACTAATGTCAAATTCTCAAAAGTACTCATTGACAATGGGAGAAGTATCAATATCATGTACAAAGATACGATGCATAAACTCGGAATAGCGCAGAATATGCTGCAATCCACAAGAACCACGTTCTATGGAATAGTGCCGGGACTTTCATGTGAACCCATTGGGAAGGTCCAAGTAGATGTATTATTCGGCACAAGGGAGAATTGCAGAGCGGAAAATTTGGAGTTTGAAGTGGTGGACCTAGAAAGTTGCTATCATGCTTTAGTCGGACGGCCGACATTGGCCAAATTCATGAGCAGCTGCCACATCACCTACTTGAAAATGAAGTTACCCGGACCACAAGGGGTGATAACAGTAGCAGGAGATTACAGGAAGTCGATGGAATGTTCTTCGGCCGGATCAAACCTGGCCGAGTCATTGGTGATTGCAAGAGAAAAAAAGGAGAATTCAGGAGGTAGCGGCTCACCAACTTCCTCCGTGAGAATCGGGATATCTTTGCATGGTCAACTCAAGATCTGCAAGGTGTGCCGAGGGAGTTGGCTGAGCACTCTTTGCATGTAAGACCAGGAGCAAGGCCGGTGAAGCAACCTCTCCGTCGCTTCGCCGAAGACAGGAGAAAAATAATAGGGGATGAGATAGCTCGGCTCCTTGCAGCCGGGTTCATCATGGAAGTGCTTCATCCAGATTGGTTATCAAATCCGGTATTAGTAGAAAAGAAAAAGGATGACCCAAATGTAGCCGTCGTATGGCGAATGTGTATCGATTACACGAACCTGAACAAGGCATGTCCCAAAGATCCTTTTCCCTTACCTAGGATAGACCAAGTCATTGATTCGACCGCTGGTTGTGAGCTGTTGTCATTTGTAGACGCGTATTCTGGTTTTCACCAAATACCATTAAATCCGGCCGATCAAATAAAGACTACATTTATTACCCCGTACGGGGCTTATTGCTATCGCACCATGCCATTCGGCCTGCGTAATGCAGGAGCAACTTACCAGAGATGCATGCAAAAGTGTCTACATGACCAAATAGGAAAAAATGTACAAGTATATGTAGACGATGTGGTTATAAAAACCAAAGAGAGCAAAACACTCTTGGACGATATTCGGCAGACGTTCGCAAACCTGAGAAGGTTCCGAATGAATCTTAACCCGGAAAAATGTACCTTCGGTGTACCGGCTGGGAAATTACTCGGTTTTCTCGTATCCAGCCGAGGTATAGAGGAAAATCCAACTAAAATACGAGCAGTTGAAAGAATGGAATTGCCGAGGTGTTTAAATGACGTACAAAAATTCACGGGCTGCCTGGTCTCGCTTAGTCGATTTGTATGTCGGCTGGGGGAAAAGGCATTACCTCTATATCAACTGATGAAAAAGTCTGATAAGTTCATTTGGACACCGCAAGCAAATAATGCGTTTCATGAACTAAAAAAGATGTTGGTCACAGCACCAATCCTGGCCTCTCCACTGTCAAAAGAGCCTTTGTTACTTTATGTAGCTGCCACTAATAGAGTGGTAAGTGTGGTGGTTGTCGTGGAACGGAATGAAGGTGATAAATCAATACAAAGGCCGGTATATTACCTAAGCGAGGTACTATCGGCCTCAAAACAGAACTGCCCGCACTACCAGAAGATGGCCTATGGAGTATACATGTCGGCGAAAAAACTTAAGCATTACTTCGAAGAGCATCCAATCAAAGTGATTTGTGAAGCGCCCATAGCCGAGATATTGAGGAACAAAGATGCAAGTGGCCGAATAGCAAAATGGGCAATCGAGTTATCACCTTATGCTCCGCAATTCCATAGGCGAGATGCAATCAAATCTCAGGCAGTGGCCGACTTCTTTGTGGAT
Organism: Avena sativa; assembly: GCA_916181665.1. Classification (NCBI taxonomy): domain Eukaryota; kingdom Viridiplantae; phylum Streptophyta; class Magnoliopsida; order Poales; family Poaceae; genus Avena; species Avena sativa. Next base: position 21,128,934 of record OV702297.1, read on the forward strand.
TGGGCCGAGGTATAATATGAACCACCCTTACCAGATCCGAATTATTGGATAATGCACTTCGATGGATCCAACCTGAGAAATGGCTTGGGGGCAGGGATAGTATTGACCTCACCGAAAAAAGATCAGCTGAAATATGTGCTGCAAATACATTTCTCCGCATCAAATAATGTAGCCGAGTATGAAGCACTCGTTCATGGGTTAAAAGTGGCAAAGGAAATTGGTATACGTCGGATCCTATGTTACGGGGATTCAGACTTAGTAGTACAGCAAGTATCAGGCCATTGGGACGCACTAGATGCGAATATGGCACTATATAGATTCCATGTGCAAAAAATCAGTGGATACTTCGACGGATGCGAGTTTCATCATATACCTCGGGCAGAAAATGACGCCACGGACACATTGTCAAAACTCGGATCAACTAGGTAGTCAATTCCCCCAGGTATCGCCCTAGAGCACATAAGAAAATTATCGATCATACCATCACCAGAGTCCGAGTCAATTCATATCTTGGCAGAATTGAAAGAGGGAAGTGTGCCAATGGAAATCGATAAAGAGTGCAACCCAGGCTCTCTGAAAGTGAACCTGGACATCGCACAAACAAATACAGAAAAATCCGAAGCTGTTATGTCGGCAGAAAACATGGAAATCGATAGTGAAATTGTCCTAGAGAAAATCACGCCGACATGGGCGCAACCCATATTCTCCTTCCTCAAGGATGCAATCTTGCCGAGTAATGAGGTACTGGCTAGACAGACAGTAAGAAGAGCAAAAGCTTACATAATCATAAACAATGATCTGTATAAGAGAAGCGTCACAAGAGTGTTGCAAAGATGTGTTGACTCGGCAGAAGGCCAGGAAATACTCCTGGATATACATCAGGGAGAATGCGGGCATCACGCATCGTCTAGAGCGTTAGTAGCCAAAGCATTCAGGCATGGATTTTATTGGCCGACGACGTTAAAGGAGGCAAAAGAGCTAGTAGATAAATGTAACGGTTGCCAGAGATACGCTAGCAAGATACATATGCCATCATCTGAATTAAAAACAATACCAATCACTTGGCCATTCTCTGTATGGTGCTTGGATATGGTAGGCCCGTTCAAGCCAGCCCGAGGCGGAATGACTCACATTCTAGTCATGGTGGATAAATTCACAAAGTGGATCGAGGTAAAACCTATAAGAAAATGTGATGGACAAACAGCAGTAAAATTCTTCAAAGATATTATCTTGAGATATGGTTATCCATACAGTGTTATTACAGACAACGGCACAAATTTTGCTGAAGGAGCCTTTGCTAGGTTCTGCCAAGAAAAGCACATAAGACTAGATGTTGCCTCGGTGGCTCACGCGACATCAAACGGGCAAGTAGAAAGATCAAATGGACTGGTATTGTCCGGAATAAAACCTCGGCTCGTCGAACCTCTGCAAAGGTCGGCAGGATGTTGGATCGAGGAACTGCCAGCAGTACTGTGGAGCCTCAGAACTACACCAAACAGGTCAATAGGGTATACCCCATTTTTTCTGGTATACGGGGCAGAAGCTATGCTTCCAGCCGACATAATACATGATTCGCCACGAGTGACCCAGTACACGACCGCCGAGGTAAATGAGGTAGCTCGGCAAGACGACGTCGATTTACTAGAAGAGGCGAGGGAATTGGCACTATCAAGATCAGCTATTTATCAGCAAGACCTACGGCGATATCACAACAAGAAAGTCAATCCAAGAGTCTTTAAGGAAGGAGATTTGGTTCTTCGGCTAGTGCAGCGCACAGCCGGCATGCACAAACTATCACCCCCATGGGAAGGACCATTCATCGTGAGTAAAGCATTGCACAACGATGCATATTACCTAATCGATGCTCAGTCACCAGAAAAGAACAAGGCAAACAAAGCCGGCGATGAATCAAAAATACCGTGGAACATAGCTTTACTTCGCCCATTCTACACTTAGGAGCCATATATGGTACGTCGTAATGTGACGCGTCAATTCGGAGTATCGAGCGTGTATTGAACCTCGGCACCTCGAGCAACGACTCGAGGATTGCACAATGTTGTCTTTATTTTTTAGGACTATGTAGTAAACCTCGGCACCTCGAGCAGTGACTCGGGGACTGCTCTATGTTATTTCTTATTTTGAGTTATGTGTTAAACCTCGGCACCTCGAGCAGTGACTCGGGGACTATACCGTGTTATTTCTTATTCCTGAATTATGTGTTAAGTTTCAAGACCTCGAGCAGGGACTCGGGGACTGCGCCATATTATCCCTTATCTCGGATTATGCATTAAAACCTCGATACCTTGAGCACTGACTCGGGGACTGTCCCATGATTGTTTCTTGTTCTAAAAACACGTATTAAACTTCAGCACCTTGAGAAATGACTCGGGGACTACCCCGTAGTATTCTCTACATTAACCCATGAAATGTATTTCGGCAACCAGTTTGTAACCCAGGGACTGCCGCATGGTCCAAGGTAATTCTTTGAGCATGCGCAAGAACTCGATAACCCAAGTGATAACTCAGGGACTAATTGGTATAACCCACTGTTTGTCGCCAGACACATAAAAGTTCCATAGCTCAACAAATAAAGATCTCTAAGGACAATGCAAAAAAGAACAACAACCCCAGCAAATCGAAGTATGATACGGGATGCAATTTATTGTATCGCCTTATCGGATGTGGGCTTCAGGATTTGTATCTCAGGTAGAAGTTGAAAACACAACAGCTACGCTGTCGAGTTTATAAAGGGCAGGCAAGATATATGCCGAACTAAGGTCAGCCACATGGAGAAGTACAATCCGAATCTACGAAATCAAAAGTCACCAAAACAAAGATATAAAGCAATGAGACCCGTTTAAACAAAGTAATAATGATTACCATCACCCATGCCTTACCGACAAAAGGCAAAAAGGTTCGCATCACACCAAAAGCTAGACAATTGTTCCATAGACATCATACGCCCGGCATACCGGGGACTAAAAATAACTTAAGAGGTTTTTTGAACATAAATAGCGAAAAGGGCCAGAGCACCCTTAAGGGGCAGCAGCATGATCAGGGGCATCGGGAATGGCTATCTCGGATGATGGCGGCACGACCTCGGTCTCCTATGCGGGGGAATTTTTAGGAATTGGGCGCTTCGAGGTAGACGGCGCCTCGACCGAAGTTACTTCGCCTTCAACAGAAGCGATAGTAGCCTCGGAGGAAATCCTGGGCTGCTGAGAAACATTAGTTTGAGCTTGAGAGTGCCCAGTACCTTTGGAAGATGACCGCGCATCGTCATCCTCATCCGAGATTGCATTGGAATCACGGGAGTTGTCTGAGTCACCCTTTGCCTCATCCTGGTCGGCCGAATCATCATCAGAGGCATCTTCAATCTCGACGTCATCCGCTGGATTGGGAAGAAAACTTGGCCCTTCAATCCAATTATGCACATCAGCGTACTCAACAAGCTGGAATTCTGGATCCTCAACCCAACGAGAGCCAGTGCGCAAGTTTATCAAAGTTTCGAGCGAAATGTCCTCGTACCAAGACAGAACGGCTGTAAGTTCCATGTCAGCACCATCCCTCCCAGCAGATTCCCTCCAGAGATTTAACTGGGTCTGGGATGCCATTAATCTCTCCACAAGTATTTTGACCTCGTCAATATTAGGAGTTCCAGAAGTATTCGGCCAGAGAACATGGTAGGCCCGAATGGCTGCTTGCACCAAATCCCTGCCCATAATCTTCATTGGCCCAATAGCAGCGCCAACGGCAATCAAGAAGTCTTCCATTGAATATTTTGGACTTGAATTTGCGGGGACACCTCAGCGCTGACGAGCGGAAATCACTACTTTAGAGCTCACGGGTCTAGCTTCCGGAAAATGATCTATGTGAAATGAAAATATATCAGTTAAAAGTAAGAGAGAGAAGAAGATAACTCGGCCACAGTCGAGAACTTACGATGAATATAACTCAGCATTTTCTGGAGATCCTGGGTCTAGTCGGCCTTATTTTTCTCAAAGCGAGTGATTTCTTTGCTCATCATCCGATTGTTCAGCTTGGCAGCATCGAGGAGTTCTTTGTCTTTCTGCAGTTGCAGGCTTAGTCGATTCTTCTCTTCAGAGAACTCCTGATCAACCTTTTCCAATTCGGATTTCTGCGAGAGTTTGAGAGACTCAACCTCGGCACGTAACCGGGTTATTTCGTCATCCTTTTATTTAAGCTGCGTCGAATGAGTGGCGGCTTGTTCTAAAAAATGCAGCATCATATCAGGCATGGATATGCATTCTTGATGCGACGCTGCAAGTGTTTGTAACTCAGCTATACCAAAGCCAGAAGGTTATAAGAAATCTAGGATAAGTCTCGAACGAAAATCAATAGAGGAGAAGAATAACTAACCTTCCAGAGCTTTGACCTTCTTGTTAAGGCGGATATTAAGATTATTGATATTACCTGCTTACCAGCAAAAAATGGGTTAGCACCTCAAGTCAAAAAATATTAAGAACTTAAGGAACAATACAAAGATTTGTTAAGTTACCAGTTTTCTTCACCACGGGGAGAACTTTCTCATATTTCTCTTCCAATTTCTTGTGTGCAAAGAGCAACCATTGGAATTCGGCTGTCCGCTGATCATGAGCAACCTAAGTACCAAAATGAATTACACAGCTCGATATTCAAAGCTAAGACAGATCCGAATCAAGCAGAACTTAACTCGGATCTAGGTGGCTGGATATTCAAAGCTAAGACAGATCCGAATCAAGCAAAACTTAACTCGGATCTAGGTGGCTGGATATTCGAAGCTAAGACAGATCCGAATCAAGCAAAACTTAACTCGGATCTAGGTGGCTAGATATTCGAAGCTAAGACAGATCCGAATCAAGCAAAACTTAACTCGGATCTCAGTGGCTGGATAATCAAAGCCAAAAATAGATCGGGATTCAGCAATGCTTAATATGGAGTACAGATGAACCACGATCAATCCAAGTCATACAAGAAATTTACTTAGCAAATAACACATTTGAAGCTTAACAAAGCTTCCAAACGAACAACAAGTTATTTGGTTGCAAGCTTCGGGGACTAGTGTATGTATACTATCATTTGAATAACAGACCAAAATTAACAGAAGCGCTTACCTCATTCATCTTGTCACTTTCAAGAACAATCTTAGCAGCCATGTGCAAATGACTACTGATGTCAGAAAGCTGAAATGGCTGATTACTCGGATTGCCCTCAAGCTGATCGGCGGCGTTCCAATTGATGGCATATTCCACCAAAGAGCCGAGGCTGTTCCCACTCTCAGTACGGGTCAGCACTTTACCTCGGACCCGTTGGGTAACCACCGTCACCGCGAGACTCTTGTGGAGAGTAAGCTGACTATCAGCGGCCTGGGTGACAACAGGCTTAGCAGAGGAAGCCCCCTTGCGGAGTGCTTAGGCTATGTTGGGTTGAGAAGAACTAGCCGGCCCTTTCTGAGATGTTGAAGGTTTGGTGACAACAACCTTCTTAGCCTTAGAAGAGGTGTCGGCAGGGGCAGCAACCTCGGCACTAGGAGTGGCATCCTTGGAGGCAGGAGGAACTATGGTTTCCAAGGGAGCCGAGATGGTGGCATCCTTGGCTGGAGTTGAAGTTGCGGCTGGAATTATGGGGGTCAATGGAATTTTGGGGGAAACTTCGGTGGTCATAACAGGGGCGATAGGTTCAATAGGATGATCTGCTGGCGGAGTTATGTCAGCATCAGCAATGGAAGCTGTGGGTACATCTCGCCGAGGCGATGTCTGAGTCGGCATAGGAGGAGAGTCAACGTGAGAGGGACTAGGAGCCCGAGTATCTTCAGGGGGCGGAGGAGAAGGCAGCCGAGTTGTATGACTCGTCATACTCGGACCGCTTGGCTTGGCAGAGAGAGGAGCGCTGCAAAAGCACAAAAAGTTGAATCAAAAGACAGAAAGAGAGAAGCAAGAAATACAAATGAAAATGAACTCACCCAGTAACTCCGGGCATGGTTTTACGCTTCGGAAGGTGCTGGGATGATTTCTTTGTTCGCTTCTTGGGAGCAGCTTCGGAGGGACCTGCTGGAGCAGTGCGCTTCCTCGAGGTAGCAGGAGCTTGAGAGGAGAGAGGCTCGGCGTTGTGCACCTGACCGGCCTGATTAGCTGGGAAAGTAGAAGCCGAAAATGCATAAGAGATAGGCATCACGGCGACTACCTCAAGAATTTGGATGTCGTCCGAGTCACCTTCTTCCCCGTGGGCTGAGGTCTTGCCATGGGCGCGAGCCGGAGCGACATCCGACTTAGGAACAAACTCCTCCGAGTCAGGTTCCCCGCTGTCCGGGGTGTTCCGATCTGCGGTCCACGGAAGGGCCAGAACCTCGGCATCCTCGATCTTTTGCTCCGCAAACCTCTGCAAGAAAAGAAACAACGTGGAGTTAGCAAGAGAAGTCACAAACGAATTAGAAAGCAAACACAAATGCGTAAATTTACCTCGGGAGGGGGATTCCTGCGAGTGAACGGCTTCAACCCCCATGTCCAATCTTCCGGCATATCAGTCTTGAAGATAGCTCGGACATGCTTGTAAATAAGATAGTCGTCGAGCTCAACCGTCAAAACTCGGTTGGGATCGAGAGGACTGCTCATGTAACAGAGCTTGTGCGAGCAAAGCTGGAAAGGGCAGATTCGGCTGCTGACGAATGTGGTCATCAGATCCTCACCACGGAGCCTGGCGCGGATCAACTCCTTCAGCCGAATCTCGAATGCCTCGGCCAAATCATGGCTCTTCCTGGGGTTGTAGTTCCAGTTCGTCTTGGAAGGGGGGCCGATAGAAAAGGCAGGGAGCCGAATCTTGTCTTCTTTTCCAGTGTTTTTGACATAGAAAAACGATCTATGCCACTTCTTGCAAGACTCAAGGCCAGCGACACGAGGGAACTCAGATTTCCTTCGAGGTGTAATGGACGCGGCTCCGCACTGGGTGAGGGGTTTCTCAGAGGGATGAAGAGATTTGTCCGGAACGACATTAGATCGGATCTGGAAAAATTTGGACAAAACAGACACAGAAGGCCAGAGGCCGAAGTACCCCTCCGAGGCCGAGATATAGGCAGACAGGGAGGCGATAGCATTAGCCGGAAGGTGATGCGGCTGGAGGCCGAAGTAATCAAGGAATTCCCTAGCGAAATCGCAAAGGGGGACATAAAAACAACATACTCGCCTTCGTTGAGTACAGGAGAGGATTCTTTGCTGGGCAAGCGACAGCTTACCTCGGCAGGAATCCGATGTGTCCTAATTAGCCACTCAATCTCACGACGAGTGACAGAGGAGCCCTGCCAGGAGCCCCGCTCTGTACCGGACGCAACATCGTCATCTTCGACGAGCGCTCCACTGACAGAACTAGACATAGGGTCGCCGGAGGAATCAACGGAAGAAGGACTAGCGGCGGAGAGAGGCTTAGAGGCGCAGGGGCCCGTCGTGGTTCTAAGCGAGCACAGCGGCGGAACGGAAAAGAACCGCCATAGGAAATCTAGAAAAACAGAAGATGCGTCTAGGGAAGGAGCCTAGCGATGGGACCGTACAAAAACTCACCGGCGGTGGCGCCGGAGCAAGCGCACGGCGATGAGGTCGTCAGAGCGGAAGGACTGCAGCGTCGCCGTCAAGAAGATCGACAATGGCGCAACCACAGGCGCACGAACAGACGCACGGGCATGAGGAGGAAGAAGAGGAACGGTGAGCGAAGGGGGAAAGTGAATCCTCTAGCCCCGCACCCCTCCTTATAACCGCGCAGCCCTGGCGGTAGTGGGATCATGCGTGTGAGCGCTGACCGTGTAAATCACGCGTGCGGCGGAACCGCTCGTGGCTGAGTGGAGCCACACCAAAGACCACACGACGTAGGAGAGGATCAGGCCCCCTGACCGATGCGGTACACGAGGCGTCACAGCTCCGACGCGATGGGCGCAGTAATCACTGTAGCTTATCAGTGGGCACTATAGAGGAACAGAAAACTAGAGGAATAATGATGAGTGGTACACGTAGGAGGAGGCGTGCTCAAGAAGCTACGCAGATACCTCGAACAGAAAAAAGTAACTCGGAAGTAAGGAGAAATGAATGTTGGGAAACTGATGTGGCCCGGACGAGGTTACGAGCAGGACCACACCAGCTTCGGGGAATAATGTTGGGGAGGTGACCCCGGATAGGGTCAAGACAGGGGAAGACAAAAGGAGTCTCCCTTGTCATATGCCGAGTTACTGTTTATATCGGCCGAGTCATGTAAAAGTCGACCGAGATAAGCACGGCCATGACACCTACAGAAGGATCAATACCTTATTCGTCCGACATACGAGTTAAGTCGGTCGAGTAAGTCTGAATAACTTGAATACAGGTGAAGGCCGAGCCGAGTTATGCGAGACAAGGCCGAATAACATGAAGCTTGCAGGAGAAGGAGGTGCCTATAGTCAAACCCAAGTCACGGGCTAGGAAGAATCCGAACAGAGCCAAGCACAAAGGACAAGGAGCAGAGCAGCAGAAGGGCAGAAGGAGGTCACGGAGGTGACAGTCATGGAGCCCGAGGCGCGCAGGTGGGGTTCTTTGGAACATTTGCCGTTGTTAGAAGGGGGACAGAGAAAGGGAGCCGCTGAGTTATCATATTGGGGCAAGCATATTCCTCTAATATGCTTGCCACGTTAGCCCTAGAAGGAACCAAGGCACCCCTTTATAAGGGGAGAAGCGGGTTCCTGAGAGGGGATCGATTCATTCTACGCGGTAAGGCTCGGGTAGTAGCTCTCCTCTTCCTGCAAACAGCTCGAGGAGCACTTGTAGTCCCAAAGAAGAGAAATAAAGATCTGAATGTTAGCCATTTGAGTGTAGAAATAACTACATCATCCCTCCCCGGATGCCTCTAGCATCCATTGGCCCCATACTTTAGCCTACCCATGGCATCTGTCGTGCCACCACCACGACAGGTGCTAATAGTGATTGTGGTTGTGAAGATTGTTGCTACTCCCCAAACTACCAAGGCAAGTGGTGCTTCATGTTTTTATTCCTATAATTCTACCTATGCATTAGAAATATTTTGTATAGGATTTGCATGGTTATTTTGCTAAGTATCTATATTCTATGCTTGGGAAATCCTAGTAGTTGTAGAAATGTTAGAATTTCCTCTAAGTAAGATACATGCTATTGCCATGCTTAGCCTAGCTAGTAGCAACCAAGGGTGGACTATATATTCATGCTATGAGAAATATTTCTAAGTCATTGACTTGTGTTTTTGCTTAATAAAACAACCAAGTGAATGAAACACCTGGGTGGAATGGAAAGAATGGTTTGTGTTGAGTGGTTACACAAGGCCCATTTCTATGGTTTACCTTGTGTATCTCACTTGTGGAAAGCCACCCAGGAACAAAGGGATTTGAGATGCCAAATGTTAAGAAGCTTCTAGTGCAGCCACATGGCATTATGGGCTCTGCCTGGATCACATAGGTTGGAATAACTTAGCCATTTGGACAGTTGGTGGTAGTGGGATGATAGGTTTGGAGCACGTCCATTTGGTCTAAGGGAAGGCTTCTGAAAGGTCCTGTCTTGGTGAAAATCAAGTCTTGTGGGGAAAGTGCACAACCTCTGCAGATGGAAGAATCTAAGTACTTAGCCATGTCCCTGGTATTGGACAACTTGAGCATCAAGACATGGAAGATATCAAGAATCTCCTCATCCCAATTTTCTAAGTTAAAACTTGTGGTTGAACAAGGGTGAAGGTTCACCAATTTCTATTGGTGGTTCCTTGGGAAAGTTTTGTCAAAGAAAAACTTAGTGTTTTGAACTAATAGGTAAAACCTATTTTGAGCAAAGCAAGCCTAAGCTACACTTAGCCATATTCATATAGTAACTAGAAGTTAAAAGTCTACTAAGGTATCACTTGCCAATACTTATTCCAATGTATTGACCCACTATGGCTGTAACTTGTGATGTTGCAGGTTACTCTGATGATGATTAGGGGTTATGAGTCTACACTCAACATGCTTGCCTGTGGCACATGAAGATGAAGACTTATTTATATTGTTATATTTGAACTCTTGTATTAGGCCTGTGTCCATGGAGTTGTAAAAGACTATGTTGTCTCTGGAATGACATGTAATAATGACCTTTGTTTCTGTGTACTTCATCTTAAACTATGGATGCTAGCATTGATCCAGGGACTAGCATTGCAATCACATGGATCTTTATCTTTATAAAGGTGGGATCTTACAGGCTCCCGCAAGCCTTTCGAGTGGGCGTATTAGCCGTTTCTTGATGCCTTTTACGATGAGGCCGTTGGCCTTTTCGACCTGCCCGTTGGTCTGCGGATGCGCCACGGAGGTGTTCGTGAGGTTGATTCCGAGGTTTTCGCAGAAGCCTCGGAACTCCCTCGAGGTTAAGTTCGATCCGTTGTCTGTTATGATGCTATAGGGTACTCCAAACCTATAGACAATGGACTCGAAAAACTTGAAGGCGGTGGCACCGCTTTGGTTAGTAATAGGTATGGCCTCGATCCACTTCGAGAATTTGTCGTCTGCTACCAGGAGGAAGATGTGACCTCCTGGCGAGGACCTTGGAAGTTTGCCGATCATGTCGAGTCCCCACTAGGAGAAAGGCCACACCAGCGGTATGGGTCGCAGCTCTGATCCGGGCGCGTGTGGCTTGTCTGCGTATCTCTGACAGGCATTGCACCTCTAGACTATCTCCTTGGCGTCATTCATTGTGGTTGGCCAGTAGAAGCCATATCATAGAGCTTTGGCGACCAGAGCACGACTACCTGCATGGTGACCGCAGATACCGTCATGGATGTCTAGGAGGATGATTTTGCCGTCGCTATTGGTGATGCATCGTTGGAGAACACCCGAAATGCTGTGCTTGTACAACTCACCATTGATGATGGTGAAGGCCTTTGATCAGCGAGATATGCACCGGGCGTTTGTCGGGTCCTCGGGCAGTTGCTTGCTTATCAGGTAGAGGAGGTACAGTTGGGTCCATGTTTGTTCAATCGCCATGACCTGCATAAGGCTCACCGGTTCGACCTCCGTGTCAAGCTTTTCGGGCTCTGTGAGTCCTTCGGGTGGTGCAGTCCCCGAGTGTTCCGCTGCTTCGGCTGGCACTAGGGCGCATGTGGAGCCAATGTTGGCGATCTTGTTGGTCTCTTCGTTTCTTTCCCTGCCAACATGCCAGAGTTTATAGTCATCAAAGTCCCCTTCAAGTGAGTTGTAGAGAGCACGATATGCGATCATGTTGATTCTATGAGCGTCGCACTCATTCATCGTCTGCTGGACTACGAGGTTGGAGTCACCATATATGACGAGGCACGTTGCGCCCCACACCTTGGCCATCCTCATGCCATGTATGAGTGCCTCGTATTCGGCCTTGTTGTTAGATGCACGAAATTTCATCTGAAGGACATACCTCATCTTGTCCCCTTGAGGGGACATCAGTATTACGCCGGCTCCTTCTCCAGCCTCGCGCTTAGAGCCTTCGAAATGCATTGTCCAAAATTGCGACATGTCCGGGGTGTCCTGTAGTTGGAGTTCCATCTAGTGGACGAGGAAATTAGGGAGCACCTGGGACTTGATGGCGGTGCGCTTCTCATAGATGATGTCGCGACGAGACAGCTCGATGCCCCCCCCACAAAGCTATTCGCCCCGTAGCTTCGGGGTTGTTCAGGATGTTCGACTATGGGGCATCGTTGGACCACGATCTGGTGCTCCTGGAAGTAGTGGATCAACCAACGCGCCGTCATGAATATTTCGTAGGCGAGCTTCTGGTAGTGGGGATACCTTTGCTTTGTTGGGTTCAGTACCTCGCTGAGGTAGTAAATTGGGCATTGCACCCCATGGGTCTTGCCATTTTCGGGTCGTTCAACCACGAGTGTTGTGCTGACCACCTGATGCATGGCTGCTATGTATAGCAGCAAGGGCTCCCTCTCTTTTGGCGTGACCAGAACAGGTGATGTGGAGAGCAGGCGTTTGATGTCCTCAAATGCTTCGTCTGCTTCGGCCGTCCACTCGAATTTGTCGGCCTTGCACAGCAGCTGATAAAAAGGGAGGGCCTTCTCGCCCATGCGGCTGATGAACCTGCTGAGCGCCGCGATTCGCGCAGCCAGCTGCTGGACTCCCTTGAGGTTCTTGGGCTTCTCCATGGCTAGTATAGCCCTAATTTTCTTCGGGTTTGCCTCGATGCCATGGTGAGAGATGAAGTGTAGGGTTCACAGCATAGAAAATAATAATTTTCCTATGATGGGAACAACTATGTACCAATATCTATCTATTAGATACAAGGAACAAGTGGATATACATCCATTGAGAATATACCCTTGTAGACCGATAAAGTTTAACGAGGTTGTACTCGTGGATGATGTAGACAAACGCTTGCCGATCTCAAGATCGAGAAGAAGTCCAGCGCTGCAAATCAGCATCACATCCGTGCTCGCACACATGTCCAAGCCACCGAGCAAACTCTGCCTTGTAACATCCCAAAAATATTAATCAAGGTTATCAAATTTCAATCGCCCAAAATTAGGGTTAACAAAAAATTTTGTTAATAAAATCCATATGAATGCATGTGTGTATGTGATGAATGTATGAATGCATGAATGGACTTGTTTGATTGTTGTAAATAGCAAGGAATGGTTTAAAGATGAAAATAACATCATCTAAAACATTTCCAAGCAGAAACAAATCAAGAGAAAATAAAAAACAAACAAAACAAGCAAATGGTTATTTTTGCCAATCTTGCTCACTAGGTCACTTTGAGTGTTTCTAGTCCAAGATTTCAAACAGAAACAATTCCATTTCTTTTCACCCCTTGCTAGACCAAGTAAAAGTGAATCAAAGCCCATGTTTCAAACTTACAGAAACAATTGGCAACTTGATTCAAATGAAAATTCAAAATTGAATCTTTAACATATGTGAAGATCACCAATTCTCAAAAACCAACCAAACCAATTCACCTTGACCTTTCCAACTAGCCAGAGACTACCTAGTATGTGACTAGTGCACCCACCAAGTTTGAACCAAAAATTTAAACTCAAATCTATTTCGGCCATTTCATCAAACACCTTGCAAACAGAAAACAAACAAACAACAAACACTATTGTGAGCAGTGATTTGGCCAACCTTGTTCCCTATATAGCTCACAACCGACATTTAGTAGATCATCTAGATTAGTTAGCAAGTTCTATAGCTCACAGCCGCCATGCTGAGAGCGCGCCAGAGCACCGCACTCGATACGCGCTCACAGACCACGCGCCGCCCTCGCCGTGTGCAAGCGTGATAACCACCATCCCAGGAGACCTCCAGACAACCCCGTTCGCCGCCACGCGACCCGTAGCCACGGTGCACCATAAAACTTCCTGTCGGACCCGCCCAGAGCACCGCAGTGTTCCGACCATCTCGCACCGCCCCACGATGTGTAACCATGCCGTTGAGCTTCTCCAGGGAGCACAAAACGACCCCCTATCGTCGCCCATGCCATTAGCCCACTGTACCGATGACCACAACGAGCTCCACCCGCGCCTTTCGGTCCCCCCTTGACACTATAAATAGAGGCCACCCCCGCTCGATTTATTCACACCAACGTACTCCCCTCTCTCTCAGAACCACCCCCACTCATCCCCGGAGCAAGGCGAGCAACAGGTCGCCGGAATTTGTCCGGAGTCTGCCGTGAAGGAGGAAGAAAGGAGCAACGATTGGAGCCTCCCTAGGAGAAGACGCCGGTACCAGGAGGTTCGTCATCATCGACTTCGTCGTTCGCCCTCGTCGCCGACCCTCGCCTGAGCCCTGGTGAGCCCCCGTAGACCCCCACTGGCCGCGCTAGGGTTTTGTCTTGCCGTCGTTGCCCGACAGAGACGATAGGTCATAGCCATTCGATTAGAGTTTGATCATGCGGTCTAGATCACCCCGTACCGCTTCGCACCCCCTATCTTGCTGACTGGTGGGGACACCCACTTAAACCCACCCCCGCATGCGCTGAGCGCTGTGGGCCGGCCCATTTACATTACCACGTGACCCAGTAGTTTGAATTTAACTTTATTCTTTTAGTTTCAAACTCAATTCTGTACCTAGATTCAAAAATCAATCCAGGTCGATTCACTAAACCAAATTGCATGAAACCAATTTTGTTAGAAAGGTACTGGAATTCTTAATCCAAGCCCATTGGATTCAAACCATTTGGAATTGTAGATCACCTATAGTAAAAATAACAAGGCAAAAGCTTTTCTGCATTCAAACATTTTTCAAAATTCAACCACAAAAGCTTTTGAGTTGATTCCAACTCTCAAAAATCACATTTAACTAAACCTTTCTGAATATATAAAAATATCTAAGTTTACTTGCGGAAATAATGGACAAGCAATAAAAGAATGCCGCATAGGCATTTCTAGTCACTTTATTTAATTAAAATAAAAAGGTTAAACCTTGTTAAATTGAGACACCACTTTAAATCACATTCCCATGTACTGAAATATGTGGTGATGACATGTTTCAACATGATCCCATGTTTTAGTTGGAGAATATTAAATCTTAAGTAGTTTTTAGATGAGTAGAAATTACTTTTCTAAAATAAAAGAAAATAAACTATTGCCTTAATCTTTGTGATGTTTGTGATGATCCTAGATCATCTAGTGAAAACCTTGGTGTGATAAATAGAAGTAGTTAAGTATTGTTTGGTGATTGTGTACCTCATATTTATTTATATATGCTAGTACCTACCAAGGATACGAGGAGGAAGGAGAATACTACGAGGAAGAAGCCGAGGAGAACTTCAACCACTGCTCTGCACAAGGCAAGCTAACACTTGCAACTGTGAAAAGTATATGATCCATGCAATGCATTAGGCATGCCTTGGTTATACCCCTTGATGACACATAATCCTAGTTTTACTTGCAAGCTTAGTATTTTATTTTGTTATCAAAGCTTTCTAATTAAGTTTACTTGGTAAATTGTAGAGCTTAGAAAGATTATTTAAAGGTAGCATAAATAGCATAAAACTTGTCCTAAGTTAGATAATCTTGATGTCATCCTAAGGCATGATATTGAACTTAGATCATTCACACTTGATTACCACCCCTTCTTAGTATTTACCCTCAATTATAGATGCTAGTGCTAAGCATAAAACTTGATCACTTTAGATGGGAATACTTGGTGAAAATAGTTATGAAAACCTTAGAATGATGAGTCATTCTACTGAAATGTTTTGACATGTGTTCTTGAAAACCAGATGATTTTGATGATGAAAATGTTAAGGCATGAATCTTAGCCCTTTATAAAACTGATGGTTGTCTAGATGCGATACCATTCCAATTTTACCGTACAACCACAATACCCGAAATTTGGGTAGGGCTTGACTGGAAATTTATATACCTTAGTATGGGTTCCCTTGCGGCCAAGGTTTGAGCTGAGGCTACCTTGTGAAGATTGTCCACCTGTGTAGTTCCCAAGATGACAGTTGGTCATGGTTGGGAGGCCAAACTCACAGGAGACGTGCCTATACTAGGGCGTGTAATTGGAAAGTTAGGATTGATTATCCGTATACTGAGTATGGTGAATTCAGGATTGTTCCTGATGGATGTATCGAATGTTGTGGTGAAAGTGTACCACCTCTGTAGAGTGTCAAACTATTCGAATAGCCGTGTCCGTGGTTATTGACAGTTGGAGTGGCCATATTGTTCCGTCGTCAGATGTTTTCAAAATGACTTGTGAAATGAACCATGACTTGACTTGACCACTGTGATATGAAATTCAATTGCCCACTTAGGTGTTCAAAAAATTTCAACTAATTTTCTTTGCTTTTGAACTCAGTAGAGATAAATCTGGCTTTTGCAAAACAACCTAGAGCCTAGTACTTCCTACTTAAAACACTTAACTTATTAGTATTAGTTTGCGAGTACTTAAAGAGTACTCATGGCTTTGTCCCTGACTATTCCTCTGGCCAGACTATGAAGAGGACTATTAGGAGGATGGACAGCAGGAAGGTTACGACAACTAGGATCATCTCCCATCGCCAGCATTGCCTGTGACCATGAAGATGGAGTCTCGCCTACGCTATCGTTATTATTACGTTATTCCGTTGCTTAATTTTTATTAAGACTGGATCATGAGATCCTTTATTTGTTGTAAGACCTTATGTATGGTTTGTAATGGATGATGTACTGTGATATCCAATCTGTTATGTCTCGCAAAAATGGTAATCCTGGTATTGCGATGTATGGCATAACAGGCATCTGGGATTAAAAATCCGGGTGTTGACAAGTTGGTATTAGAGCCATCCTGACCATAGGAGACCCTAGTTTAGAATGGACGTTTGAATCAAAAACTTAGTTTCAAAACCATGGAAGTGAGTATTTATGAAAACTTTTTCTCATCCTTATCACTTAGACTCTTTCATAAAAGTTCATGTTCCTCAAAATTCTTGCAAACTTACATAAAAATTGACACACTTGATAACTCTACTAACTTACTCATCCTATATTCTTATAGATGGACGTGAAGTATAGCAAGTTCTATCAGTTGGGAAATGGAGGAGATCTCATCTTTGAGCATGACTTGGACCAGCTGTCGGAAATGCTGGAGCGTCCGCACCCCGAGTTCTTCGGAGATCAGCTCAACGATCAGGAAGGAGAGGAATTGCAATGGCTGGTTGTTGCAAGTCTCCGAGGAAAGATCGAAGCCCCCACCTTAGAGGGAATTCAGTTCACCTTGAGAGAGAACAACTGGCTCGATGGACTTGCGAGGGCCATGCAGGAAGCTCTTGCCCGTCTGTGTGGGCAGAGTATCAATCAGATCATGGGTACCCGCTTTGAGTTCTATCCAAGGCGTGATGTTATGGGACAGCCACTGGAGGCCCCGTATCACCATGAGCTGAAGACTCAATTGGACCACCTCAGCTTCATGATGTATGACCGGCAGAAGGAATTAGACAATGCCCGCTCCTACGCCAACCACAAGTACGTCATCATAGCCCAGAAGGATCAGACCATTGCCATGCTAGTGAAGGATCGCCAGTCTCGTTGCCGTCAGCTCGACAAGAAGGAGCGTATCATTGCCCGTCTTTGCCACATGATCACAAAGCTAGAGGAGACTGTCCACGAGAGGGATATGCAGCTCGAGGAGAGGGAGAATGTAGGGGAGGACATCCGTGGAGACCCCTACTCCTATCTCAGTGACGATGATGACTTTCTGGAAGATCAAGCCATGGACTTCTTCACCGATGAGGATGACTTCGCCTACATTCATGATGATGAGGATGACGTGTCACATCCCAAGATTTTCCAAATCTTGTAATGTGAAAAATAATTGAATAAAATAAAACTTTGTTGATTTTCAGGGTGAGAAGAAACTTTTTGAATCCAATTGGAAACCTTCAGTGAATGCCCAGAGAACCAGAAGAATAAGGAGATTGGCCAAGTAATGTGCAACAACTGCAAAGAGCTAGGCCATTATGTGGCAACTTGTCCACAAGAGCCACGTAAAGAACTCAAAGACATCAACTGTTTCAATTGCAAGAACCCAGGACATTACGCAAGCAATTGTCCAGAAAAGATGAAGAACAAGTTGAACAAGCCTATGGAGAAACTCAACCTTGGCCCATGAGTCAAGTGTGGAAACCAAGGACACCATGCAGATGTTTTCCCAGAGAAGTTTCCCCAAGATCCCAAGCAAGCCAACATGTAATTAGTTTGAAAAATTTTAAAGGGTGGTAGTACCCTAGATGTGTTGAGCCTACTTGTAACCCTAGCCTTCCCAAATCTCGGGACGAGATTTATTTTAAGGGTGGTAGCCTGTCACATCCCAAGATTTTCCAAATCTTGTAATGTGAAAAATAATTGAATAAAATAAAACTTTGTTGATTTTTAGGGTGAGAAGAAACTTTTTGAATCCAATTGGAAACCTTCAAACCAATTTGGATCAAATAAATCCTAAAGGGATTTAAAAAGATAAATATTTAATAAAGAGGAAATGAAAATATTTGGAATTACTATTTTTGGGTCTTTAAAATAAAGATTTGAGATTTCAAAAGAAAAGGTAGATTTATAAAAATAAGGATTATTTTATGGAATCAAATAAACCTTGGTCAAGCTTTTGAAATAAAACATTTTGTTTTAATAAAGATAGCAAAGGTTTATTTTAAATAAAATACTAAGGATTTTATATCCAAATTATTGTTTAAATAAAAGGTTTTATCATTTTAAATAAACATCAAAACTTATTTATTTATTTAGAACAAGTTTTCCAAGTATTACTTAAATTTCAAAATAAAACCTACTGATTTGGTTTTGAAAATATTTCGTTTTCAAATGGAGATTTTAAATAAAACAAATTCTATTTTGTTTATTAAACAAGGTCTATTTATTTAATTAATTATGGACCCTAAAATAAAATTATTATTTTATTTTGGACTTCGGTTTATGTGTTAAACATAACCAAATTCAAATGAAAAGTAAGGTGATTGTTTGAATTGTTTTGATTGTTTGATTTGTTGTTGATTTTCAAAACAGAAAATAGGAACAGAAAAGGAAAAACAATTTGAAAGAAAAAAATAAGAATTGGACTCAGCCCAACTGGCCAAGCCCAACAAGACCCAATCCAGCCCACCTACTCTCTCCCGCGGCGAAACGTTTTTCCACTCAGAACCGCACCCGCGCAATCGCTGACTGGTGGACCCAACTCCCCTCTCCTCTCTCTCGCTGACCAACCGACCCCACCCCCTCCTATTCATCGTCTTCACCCGCGCGTAAACATCGCCGGCGGTTTCTGCCGATTAAAGCTCGCGTCAATACTCGTTACTGCCGCGTTGATCCAGTCCAGCAACCACGCTGTATTTAACGCCATGCTCCCCTCTCCCTTTCCCCTCAAACACCGCAGCACGAGAGCCCTTAGGCTGCCTCAATTCGAGCTCGCACTGTCACGGCTCTGACCACCGTCCCTCCTTGATTCCGGCCGAGCCTCGCCACCCCTTGCCTCCCCGAGCACACGGGAACATTCCCCACTCCCAGGCACTTCTTTCTGTGCCCTCCGTTCAACCGCTGGCGCCCCAGAACGTCGTCTTCGACAAGCTCTGAGCGCCGCCGCGTCTGTTTTCTTCTCCGGCTAACTTCCCTGGTAAGAACTGACCACCCCGCGCCTTCTCGATCATGCAAGCATCTTCACCTTGGTATTGTGCACCTAACCATGCCCTCTGTTTGCCTTCTCGTGATCTGTAGCGTCGACTCCGACCACGACCAGAGCCGCCTGACGCCGTCCTTAACTCCGGCGAGGAATTGCTGCTGTCCCTGAGCACCCCTTGCCACGCCGACCACACGTCGAGCACCACCTCAACCTCGCGAACACGGTGAGCACCCACCTGTCTTCTTTGCTTCCTGTAGCCGCCGTAGCGCCACCGCCTGACCGTCGCTGTCGTCTGCCGCCGCGCAGCGCCGCCAGTTCTTGGCAAGATTGATAAGAGCCGTTCGATTTAGATCGAAGAGACACGATAGAATCACTTAACAGCGAAGGGGTACACATTCTGAACCGTGCGATCTATTTAGATCCAACGCTCCGCAGAGGCCGATCCGCCCGAATCGGTATCAACCAGTAGAATTGCGACGCGTGGCCAGACTTTATTTAAAACAGAATTTTGAAAACAGATTTAGATGCAAACTTGAAACCTTTGTAACTTTTGATCCACACGTCCAAAATTTACAAATTTGATATCAATGGAATCAGTGGAACAAACCCTAGCCAACCATTCAATTTGTTTAGTAAAAAGCCTCTGGTAGATTGGTTGTTTTTGCATAAACATTTGTATGCTTGTTTAGATTAGAAAAATTGTTCAAAAATGTTTTTGAGGTTGAAACCTTGGCAAATTAATTTGTGGTGAGCTTATTAACCCTAGAAACCAACCCATGGTTTTGAAAATGGATTTGATGAAGTTTAGGGTGGATTAATTGGTATAGCCCATTTTTAGCCAAATAAAAATAATGGTTTTGTTATGAAAATGTTTTTGGAGTAAAAACTTTGGGAAAATGATTTGGATTAAGCCTACTGACCCTAAACACCAAGTTTTGAGAAACAACAACTTATTTGGTGAACAACTTAAAGTTGTTGCCTTGATACAAATATTTTCCACCACATAAAATAATGAAAGGATTTAAAAATGGCTTATAGACAAAACCCTTTTTCAAATGACTTAGCCACTTTGGAAAATGACCACTTTGAACCTTGCAAAGTTTAGAGCCTATTAGAAACCATCTTTGCAAATAAAACTATCTTTTGCATGCTTACATGCATGACTTAGATCCCATTGTTTTATGTGTGTGAAATTGTTTGATTGATTATTGGTTTGGAATGCTAGTTGATATTGTGTTTGCTTGATTGATTGTAGTGAAGTTAGAAAAGTGTGAGACTAGCAAGATCAAGGAGTGAACCAACATTCCCTACCAAAAGAAAGACAAGTGACACTATCATCTAAAGTCCTACTATTTTCATTATACTTAGTGGATTTTGAAACATGCATAAAAAGAATTTCTATATTTATGCTATGCTAAATCCTAATAGGATACCCTATACATTCCTTAGTGAAAACAATGTAGTTGTTACAGGCTTAGCCATGCTATACTTTGAAAAGAGATACATGTTGAGATTTTATGAAGTTGAGAAAAGGACTTGTGTTTTATATAATAAAACAAGGACTCAATGAACCACCTGGGTGGACAAGGGTACTTTGAGTTTTGGAGAAGGTGGCAACAAAAGGAACCATGTCTATGGCAATCTCTTTGTGTTGTGATCCAAAGGAAAAACCACCCAGGAAACTTAGAGATTGAACATGTTTCTCCAATTGTGGCTTTCGTGTGCAACCACATGCTATTTAAGGCTCTGGCTTAGTCAACTACATTGGGAAGACCCATGCATTGTCTTCAAGTTACTGGACATGAGGACCTGGAATCCTACATGGGTACTGAAGACAAGCTAGCAATGGTGTATGGGAGGACCCTCTGGAAAGACTTCGTCACATTCTCAATCTGCCGGTACTCCATCTTGGTGAGCACCAATCCAGTGGCCACTGGTGGCAACAAGATGGGATTGTGACATGTGGGTAAAGTGTACTACTTCTGCAGAAGATAATAAAATCTAAGTACTTAGCCGTGTCCCCGGTTATGGACAATACTAAGCAACTAAAGCTTGAAGCTATGGGAAATCTCGACATTCCAATTTCTAAAAGAAAACCTTCTAAGAGATAACAAAAGACTTGATGCACTTGGGGGTACCAAGGAGCTCAAGAGATTTTGATGAAAACTTGATGCACTTGGGGTTACCAAGGAGCTCAAGAGATTTTGATGAAAACTTGATGCACTTGGGGTTACCAAGGAGCTCAAGAGATTTTGATAAAAACTTGAAGTACTTGGGGGTACCAAGGATCTCAAGAGATTTTGACAATACACTTGGTGGATTCCAAGGAGTTCAGAAAATATTTGACAAAGGAACAAAACCATTTGAAAAGATAGGATAAATTATTGCTTTCTGCAAATGAGCCTTAAACCCTACTTAGCCAAAAATGCATGTAATGATAGGATCCACTTATATTCAACATAGTAGTGAAACTTGCCAATACAATTCAAATGTATTGACCCTTGTGGCTGTAACTTGTAATGTTGCAGGTTTGTTTGATTTTAGTGAAGATTGAATGATTAGGATTACAAAGTCTACAACCAACATGTTTGCCTGTGGCACTTTGAAGATGAAGGACCCCATGCTTATAGTTATTCCGCTGCAATGTAATGTAAAAGCCAAATGAGCTATGTATGATGTAATAAAATTATGTTATTCCTGGTTATAAAGTTATATTATGACCTTTGTTTCTTGATATTACATCTTAACTGTGGATGCTAGCTATTGATCCAGGGACTAGCATTGTAAACACAGGGGACTCTACCTTATATTGTTTAAAGGCTGGGACACTCCCTCTACAGATGGTATCAGAGCATTGTGTTGCCTGTAGGATTTGTAAACCCTAGGATTGGACAAAAACCCTTAGAAAAGTAGGAGTTGTACTTGTTCCAAAAACTTATTTACAAAAACACTTGTAAACTCTCTCCTCAACCATTTTGGTTTCAACTCTACATCTCTTCTATTTCAACTTGATGGAAAAACCTACCCCATGGCCAAAGACTACACCATGTGCAAGGACTTCTTCAACATCTTCAACTTTAAATGACTTCAACATCTTCAACTCTAATGACTTCAACATCTTCAGCATATTCACCAAGGACTTCCAACTTGGATATCACTAAGGACTACAAGTGAGACAAGGAAATCTTGCTCAGGATTTGGAGACTAAGGGAATGCAAAAGTTAGAAGGAGCCCACATCACTTGAAGTTAGTAACCAAGGAGTTTTCCCAAAAGAAACCATGATCTCAAGTAAGAAAAAGCAACCAAGAAGGATGGAAAGATCACAAGTGAACCATATAGATGGACCACCATATTTTAGTTAAGACAAACTCACCAACTTATGTGGTGTAACAAAAATAGTTTGTTGCCTAAGTATGTGCTTGAACTTTGTTGTTTGAGTGAAAAGTTGTTTGTGAATGCTTGCACATTGCTTGTGTGACTTGTGATGTGTGTGATTAGAATTATTTCCTTAGAAAACCTTTTGCCTATTCTAATCTTCCTTCAACCCAAACAGATGACTACTCCAGGAGACTCCAACATCAAGGTTGATGACACCAACACCAACCAAGAGGACAGCATGAAAGAGCTCATAGCAACCCAGAACAAGTTGAACCAAGTGATAGCTCAATTCATAGCCAACACTAGTGGAGAAGATCCAACCCTGCAAGGATTTTTGGAAACTCAAGGCCAACTGATGCTTAAGGTGACTGATCAAATGATCAAAATGGAAGAAAGTTATTCCAAAAGAGTTTGTGACAACAAGGATGACAGAAATGTTATTCTAGATGGAGCCCCAGCTTGCATTATTTGTGGAGACAAGGATCATACTTCCAAGGAGCATGGAGATCAATGCCCCAACTGTGAAGAGAAACATCCTGTTGGACAATGTTCCACCTCTCAAGCTACTTGCTATCTATGTGAAGGAAACAACCATGTTCCTATCCAATGCCCCATCTATTCCATTGTGCAACAAAGGAAACAAGGTGGAGTGCAACAAATGATTGTAAACCATCCAGAAGGATCCAAGTCTACCAAGAAGGTTAATGACAAAGGAAAAGGTCCACTTATACCTCCAAACAAAACAACACAATTCAAAGGATCAAATAAGAGGAATGTGAATTTTCTAAAGAGCAATAAAAGGTCCAAGAAACATGTAGACATTCCTACCTACCAGATAACATATGAACAACATGAACTGGATGCACTCCTAGCTTTGGAGAAACCTAAAAAGCAAAAGAAGGACAAAAGCCATGTGCAATGTCATAAATGTAAAGAAATGGGACACTACTCCAGTGAATGCCCAGAGAACCAGAAGAATAAGGAGATTGGCCAAGTAATGTGCAACAACTGCAAAGAGCTAGGCCATTATGTGGCAACTTGTCCACAAGAGCCACGTAAAGAACTCAAAGACATCAACTGTTTCAATTGCAAGAACCCAGGACATTACGCAAGCAATTGTCCAGAAAAGATGAAGAACAAGTTGAACAAGCCTATGGAGAAACTCAACCTTGGCCCATGAGTCAAGTGTGGAAACCAAGGACACCATGCAGATGTTTTCCCAGAGAAGTTTCCCCAAGATCCCAAGCAAGCCAACATGTAATTAGTTTGACAAATTTTAAAGGGTGGTAGTACCCTAGATGTGTTGAGCCTACTTGTAACCCTAGCCTTCCCAAATCTCGGGACGAGATTTATTTTAAGGGTGGTAGCCTGTCACATCCCAAGATTTTCCAAATCTTGTAATGTGAAAAATAATTGAATAAAATAAAACTTTGTTGATTTTTAGGGTGAGAAGAAACTTTTTGAATCCAATTGGAAACCTTCAAACCAATTTGGATCAAATAAATCCTAAAGGGATTTAAAAAGATAAATATTTAATAAAGAGGAAATGAAAATATTTGGAATTACTATTTTTGGGTCTTTAAAATAAAGATTTGAGATTTCAAAAGAAAAGGTAGATTTATAAAAATAAGGATTATTTTATGGAATCAAATAAACCTTGGTCAAGCTTTTGAAATAAAACATTTTGTTTTAATAAAGATAGCAAAGGTTTATTTTAAATAAAATACTAAGGATTTTATATCCAAATTATTGTTTAAATAAAAGGTTTTATCATTTTAAATAAACATCAAAACTTATTTATTTATTTAGAACAAGTTTTCCAAGTATTACTTAAATTTCAAAATAAAACCTACTGATTTGGTTTTGAAAATATTTCGTTTTCAAATGGAGATTTTAAATAAAACAAATTCTATTTTGTTTATTAAACAAGGTCTATTTATTTAATTAATTATGGACCCTAAAATAAAATTATTATTTTATTTTGGACTTCGGTTTATGTGTTAAACATAACCAAATTCAAATGAAAAGTATGGTGATTGTTTGAATTGTTTTGATTGTTTGATTTGTTGTTGATTTTCAAAACAGAAAATAGGAACAGAAAAGGAAAAACAATTTGAAAGAAAAAAATAAGAATTGGACTCAGCCCAACTGGCCAAGCCCAACAAGACCCAATCCAGCCCACCTACTCTCTCCCGCGGCGAAACGTTTTTCCACTCAGAACCGCACCCGCGCAATCGCTGACTGGTGGACCCAACTCCCCTCTCCTCTCTCTCGCTGACCAACCGACCCCACCCCCTCCTATTCATCGTCTTCACCCGCGCGTAAACATCGCCGGCGGTTTCTGCCGATTAAAGCTCGCGTCAATACTCGTTACTGCCGCGTTGATCCAGTCCAGCAACCACGCTGTATTTAACGCCATGCTCCCCTCTCCCTTTCCCCTCAAACACCGCAGCACGAGAGCCCTTAGGCTGCCTCAATTCGAGCTCGCACTGTCACGGCTCTGACCACCGTCCCTCCTTGATTCCGGCCGAGCCTCGCCACCCCTTGCCTCCCCGAGCACACGGGAACATTCCCCACTCCCAGGCACTTCTTCCTGTGCCCTCCGTTCAACCGCTGGCGCCCCAGAACGTCGTCTTCGACAAGCTCTGAGCGCCGCCGCGTCTGTTTTCTTCTCCGGCTAACTTCCCTGGTAAGAACTGACCACCCCGCGCCTTCTCGATCATGCAAGCATCTTCACCTTGGTATTGTGCACCTAACCATGCCCTCTGTTTGCCTTCTCGTGATCTGTAGCGTCGACTCCGACCACGACCAGAGCCGCCTGACGCCGTCCTTAACTCCGGCGAGGAATTGCTGCTGTCCCTGAGCACCCCTTGCCACGCCGACCACACGTCGAGCACCACCTCAACCTCGCGAACACGGTGAGCACCCACCTGTCTTCTTTGCTTCCTGTAGCCGCCGTAGCGCCACCGCCTGACCGTCGCTGCCGTCTGCCACCGCGCAGCGCCGCCAGTTCTTGGCAAGATTGATAAGAGCCGTTCGATTTAGATCGAAGAGACACGATAGAATCACTTAACAGCGAAGGGGTACGCATTCTGAACCGTGCGATCTATTTAGATCCAACGCTCCGCAGAGGCCGATCCGCCCGAATCGGTATCAACCAGTAGAATTGCGACGCGTGGCCAGACTTTATTTAAAACAGAATTTTGAAAACAGATTTAGATGCAAACTTGAAACCTTTGTAACTTTTGATCCACACGTCCAAAATTTACAAATTTGATATCAATGGAATCAGTGGAACAAACCCTAGCCAACCATTCAATTTGTTTAGTAAAAAGCCTCTGGTAGATTGGTTGTTTTTGCAGAAACATTTGTATGCTTGTTTAGATTAGAAAAATTGTTCAAAAATGTTTTTGAGGTTGAAACCTTGGAAAATTAATTTGTGGTGAGATTACTGACCCTAGAAACCAACCCATGGTTTTGAAAATGGATTTGATGAAGTTTAGGGTGGATTAATTGGTATAGCCCATTTTTAGCCAAATAAAAATAATGGTTTTGTTATGAAAATGTTTTTGGAGTAAAAACTTTGGAAAAATGATTTGGATTAAGCCTACTGACCCTAAACACCAAGTTTTGAGAAACAACAACTTATTTGGTGAACAACTTAAAGTTGTTGCCTTGATACAAATATTTTCCACCACATAAAATAATGAAAGGATTTAAAAATGGCTTATAGACAAAACCCTTTTTCAAATGACTTAGCCACTTTGGAAAATGACCACTTTGAACCTTGCAAAGTTTAGAGCCTATTAGAAACCATCTTTGCAAATAAAACTATATTTTGCATGCTTACATGCATGACTTAGATCCCATTGTTTTATGTGTGTGAAATTGTTTGATTGATTATTGGTTTGGAATGCTAGTTGATATTGTGTTTGCTTGATTGATTGTAGTGAAGTTAGAAAAGTGTGAGACTAGCAAGATCAAGGAGTGAACCAACATTCCCTACCAAAAGAAAGGCAAGTGACACTATCATCTAAAGTCCTACTATTTTCATTATACTTAGTGGATTTTGAAACATGCATAAAAAGAATTTCTATATTTATGCTATGCTAAATCCTAATAGGATACCCTATACATTCCTTAGTGAAAACAATGTAGTTGTTACAGGCTTAGCCATGCTATACTTTGAAAAGAGATACATGTTGAGATTTTATGAAGTTGAGAAAAGGACTTGTGTTTTATATAATAAAACAAGGACTCAATGAACCACCTGGGTGGACAAGGGTACTTTGAGTTTTGGAGAAGGTGGCAACAAAAGGAACCATGTCTATGGCAATCTCTTTGTGTTGTGATCCAAAGGAAAAACCACCCAGGAAACTTAGAGATTGAACATGTTTCTCCAATTGTGGCTTTCGTGTGCAACCACATGCTATTTATGGCTCTGGCTTAGTCAACTACATTGGGAAGACCCATGCATTGTCTTCAAGTTACTGGACATGAGGACCTGGAATCCTACATGGGTACTGAAGACAAGCTAGCAATGGTGTATGGGAGGACCCTCTGGAAAGACTTCGTCACATTCTCAATCTGCCGGTACTCCATCTTGGTGAGCACCAATCCAGTGGCCACTGGTGGCAACAAGATGGGATTGTGACATGTGGGTAAAGTGTACTACTTCTGCAGAAGATAATAAAATCTAAGTACTTAGCCGTGTCCCCGGTTATGGACAATACTAAGCAACTAAAGCTTGAAGCTATGGGAAATCTCGACATTCCAATTTCTAAAAGAAAACCTTCTAAGAGATAACAAAAGACTTGATGCACTTGGGGGTACCAAGGAGCTCAAGAGATTTTGATGAAAACTTGATGCACTTGGGGTTACCAAGGAGCTCAAGAGATTTTGATGAAAACTTGATGCACTTGGGGTTACCAAGGAGCTCAAGAGATTTTGATAAAAACTTGAAGTACTTGGGGGTACCAAGGATCTCAAGAGATTTTGACAATACACTTGGTGGATTCCAAGGAGTTCAGAAAATATTTGACAAAGGAACAAAACCATTTGAAAAGATAGGATAAATTATTGCTTTCTGCAAATGAGCCTTAAACCCTACTTAGCCAAAAATGCATGTAATGATAGGATCCACTTATATTCAACATAGTAGTGAAACTTGCCAATACAATTCAAATGTATTGACCCTTGTGGCTGTAACTTGTAATGTTGCAGGTTTGTTTGATTTTAGTGAAGATTGAATGATTAGGATTACAAAGTCTACAACCAACATGTTTGCCTGTGGCACTTTGAAGATGAAGGACCCCATGCTTATAGTTATTCCGCTGCAATGTAATGTAAAAGCCAAATGAGCTATGTATGATGTAATAAAATTATGTTATTCCTGGTTATAAAGTTATATTATGACCTTTGTTTCTTGATATTACATCTTAACTGTGGATGCTAGCTATTGATCCAGGGACTAGCATTGTAAACACAGGGGACTCTACCTTATATTGTTTAAAGGCTGGGACACTCCCTCTACAGATGGTATCAGAGCATTGTGTTGCCTGTAGGATTTGTAAACCCTAGGATTGGACAAAAACCCTTAGAAAAGTAGGAGTTGTACTTGTTCCAAAAACTTATTTACAAAAACACTTGTAAACTCTCTCCTCAACCATTTTGGTTTCAACTCTACATCTCTTCTATTTCAACTTGATGGAAAAACCTACCCCATGGCCAAAGACTACACCATGTGCAAGGACTTCTTCAACATCTTCAACTTTAAATGACTTCAACATCTTCAACTCTAATGACTTCAACATCTTCAGCATATTCACCAAGGACTTCCAACTTGGATATCACTAAGGACTACAAGTGAGACAAGGAAATCTTGCTCAGGATTTGGAGACTAAGGGAATGCAAAAGTTAGAAGGAGCCCACATCACTTGAAGTTAGTAACCAAGGAGTTTTCCCAAAAGAAACCATGATCTCAAGTAAGAAAAAGCAACCAAGAAGGATGGAAAGATCACAAGTGAACCATATAGATGGACCACCATATTTTAGTTAGGACAAACTCACCAACTTATGTGGTGTAACAAAAATAGTTTGTTGCCTAAGTATGTGCTTGAACTTTGTTGTTTGAGTGAAAAGTTGTTTGTGAATGCTTGCACATTGCTTGTGTGACTTGTGATGTGTGTGATTAGAATTATTTCCTTAGAAAACCTTTTGCCTATTCTAATCTTCCTTCAACCCAAACAGATGACTACTCCAGGAGACTCCAACATCAAGGTTGATGACACCAACACCAACCAAGAGGACAGCATGAAAGAGCTCATAGCAACCCAGAACAAGTTGAACCAAGTGATAGCTCAATTCATAGCCAACACTAGTGGAGAAGATCCAACCCTGCAAGGATTTTTGGAAACTCAAGGC
This sequence comes from Avena sativa, assembly GCA_916181665.1. Lineage (NCBI taxonomy): Eukaryota > Viridiplantae > Streptophyta > Magnoliopsida > Poales > Poaceae > Avena > Avena sativa. Next base: position 21,157,823 of record OV702297.1, read on the forward strand.
CAACTGATGCTTAAGGTGACTGATCAAATGATCAAAATGGAAGAAAGTTATTCCAAAAGAGTTTGTGACAACAAGGATGACAGAAATGTTATTCTAGATGGAGCCCCAGCTTGCATTATTTGTGGAGACAAGGATCATACTTCCAAGGAGCATGGAGATCAATGCCCCAACTGTGAAGAGAAACATCCTGTTGGACAATGTTCCACCTCTCAAGCTACTTGCTATCTATGTGAAGGAAACAACCATGTTCCTATCCAATGCTCCATCTATTCCATTGTGCAACAAAGGAAACAAGGTGGAGTGCAACAAATGATTGTAAACCATCCAGAAGGATCCAAGTCTACCAAGAAGGTTAATGACAAAGGAAAAGGTCCACTTATACCTCCAAACAAAACAACACAATTCAAAGGATCAAATAAGAGGAATGTGAATTTTCTAAAGAGCAATAAAAGGTCCAAGAAACATGTAGACATTCCTACCTACCAGATAACATATGAACAACATGAACTGGATGCACTCCTAGCTTTGGAGAAACCTAAAAAGCAAAAGAAGGACAAAAGCCATGTGCAATGTCATAAATGTAAAGAAATGGGACACTACTCCAGTGAATGCCCAGAGAACCAGAAGAATAAGGAGATTGGCCAAGTAATGTGCAACAACTGCAAAGAGCTAGGCCATTATGTGGCAACTTGTCCACAAGAGCCACGTAAAGAACTCAAAGACATCAACTGTTTCAATTGCAAGAACCCAGGACATTACGCAAGCAATTGTCCAGAAAAGATGAAGAACAAGTTGAACAAGCCTATGGAGAAACTCAACCTTGGCCCATGAGTCAAGTGTGGAAACCAAGGACACCATGCAGATGTTTTCCCAGAGAAGTTTCCCCAAGATCCCAAGCAAGCCAACATGTAATTAGTTTGAAAAATTTTAAAGGGTGGTAGTACCCTAGATGTGTTGAGCCTACTTGTAACCCTAGCCTTCCCAAATCTCGGGACGAGATTTATTTTAAGGGTGGTAGCCTGTCACATCCCAAGATTTTCCAAATCTTGTAATGTGAAAAATAATTGAATAAAATAAAACTTTGTTGATTTTTAGGGTGAGAAGAAACTTTTTGAATCCAATTGGAAACCTTCAAACCAATTTGGATCAAATAAATCCTAAAGGGATTTAAAAAGATAAATATTTAATAAAGAGGAAATGAAAATATTTGGAATTACTATTTTTGGGTCTTTAAAATAAAGATTTGAGATTTCAAAAGAAAAGGTAGATTTATAAAAATAAGGATTATTTTATGGAATCAAATAAACCTTGGTCAAGCTTTTGAAATAAAACATTTTGTTTTAATAAAGATAGCAAAGGTTTATTTTAAATAAAATACTAAGGATTTTATATCCAAATTATTGTTTAAATAAAAGGTTTTATCATTTTAAATAAACATCAAAACTTATTTATTTATTTAGAACAAGTTTTCCAAGTATTACTTAAATTTCAAAATAAAACCTACTGATTTGGTTTTGAAAATATTTCGTTTTCAAATGGAGATTTTAAATAAAACAAATTCTATTTTGTTTATTAAACAAGGTCTATTTATTTAATTAATTATGGACCGTAAAATAAAATTATTATTTTATTTTGGACTTCGGTTTATGTGTTAAACATAACCAAATTCAAATGAAAAGTATGGTGATTGTTTGAATTGTTTTGATTGTTTGATTTGTTGTTGATTTTCAAAACAGAAAATAGGAACAGAAAAGGAAAAACAATTTGAAAGAAAAAAATAAGAATTGGACTCAGCCCAACTGGCCAAGCCCAACAAGACCCAATCCAGCCCACCTACTCTCTCCCGCGGCGAAACGTTTTTCCACTCAGAACCGCACCCGCGCAATCGCTGACTGGTGGACCCAACTCCCCTCTCCTCTCTCTCGCTGACCAACCGACCCCACCCCCTCCTATTCATCGTCTTCACCCGCGCGTAAACATCGCCGGCGGTTTCTGCCGATTAAAGCTCGCGTCAATACTCGTTACTGCCGCGTTGATCCAGTCCAGCAACCATGCTGTATTTAACGCCATGCTCCCCTCTCCCTTTCCCCTCAAACACCGCAGCACGAGAGCCCTTAGGCTGCCTCAATTCGAGCTCGCACTGTCACGGCTCTGACCACCGTCCCTCCTTGATTCCGGCCGAGCCTCGCCACCCCTTGCCTCCCCGAGCACATGGGAACATTCCCCACTCCCAGGCACTTCTTCCTGTGCCCTCCGTTCAACCGCTGGCACCCCAGAACGTCGTCTTCGACAAGCTCTGAGCGCCGCCACGTCTGTTTTCTTCTCCGGCTAACTTCCCTGGTAAGAACTGACCACCCCGCGCCTTCTCGATCATGCAAGCATCTTCACCTTGGTATTGTGCACCTAACCATGCCCTCTGTTTGCCTTCTCGTGATCTGTAGCGTCGACTCCGACCACGAACCAGAGCCGCCTGACGCCGTCCTTAACTCCGGCGAGGAATTGCTGCTGTCCCTGAGCACCCCTTGCCACGCCGACCACACGTCGAGCACCACCTCAACCTCGCGAACACGGTGAGCACCCACCTGTCTTCTTTGCTTCCTGTAGCCGCCGTAGCACCACCGCCTGACCGTCGCTGCCGTCTGCCGCCGCGCAGCGCCGCCAGTTCTTGGCAAGATTGATAAGAGCCGTTCGATTTAGATCGAAGAGACACGATAGAATCACTTAACAGTGAAGGGGTACGCATTCTGAACCGTGCGATCTATTTAGATCCAACGCTCCGCAGAGGCCGATCCGCCCGAATCGGTATCAACCAGTAGAATTGCGACGCGTGGCCAGACTTTATTTAAAACAGAATTTTGAAAACAGATTTAGATGCAAACTTGAAACCTTTGTAACTTTTGATCCACACGTCCAAAATTTACAAATTTGATATCAATGGAATCAGTGGAACAAACCCTAGCCAACCATTCAATTTGTTTAGTAAAAAGCCTCTGGTAGATTGGTTGTTTTTGCATAAACATTTGTATGCTTGTTTAGATTAGAAAAATTGTTCAAAAATGTTTTTGAGGTTGAAACCTTGGAAAATTAATTTGTGGTGAGCTTACTGACCCTAGAAACCAACCCATGGTTTTGAAAATGGATTTGATGAAGTTTAGGGTGGATTAATTGGTATAGCCCATTTTTAGCCAAATAAAAATAATGGTTTTGTTATGAAAATGTTTTTGGAGTAAAAACTTTGGAAAAATGATTTGGATTAAGCCTACTGACCCTAAACACCAAGTTTTGAGAAACAACAACTTATTTGGTGAACAACTTAAAGTTGTTGCCTTGATAAAAATATTTTCCACCACATAAAATAATGAAAGGATTTAAAAATGGCTTATAGACAAAACCCTTTTTCAAATGACTTAGCCACTTCGGAAAATGACCACTTTGAACCTTGCAAAGTTTAGAGCCTAGTAGAAACCATCTTTGCAAATAAAACTATCTTTTGCATGCTTACATGCATGACTTAGATCCCATTGTTTTATGTGTGTGAAATTGTTTGATTGATTATTGGTTTGGAATTCTAGTTGATATTGTGTTTGCTTGATTGATTGTAGTGAAGTTAGAAAAGTGTGAGACTAGCAAGATCAAGGAGTGAACCAACATTCCCTACCAAAAGAAAGGCAAGTGACACTATCATCTAAAGTCCTACTATTTTCATTATACTTAGTGGATTTTGAAACATGCATAAAAAGAATTTCTATACTTATGCTATGCTAAATCCTAATAGGATACCCTATACATTCCTTAGTGAAAACAATGTAGTTGTTACAGGCTTAGCCATGCTATACTTTGAAAAGAGATACATGTTGAGATTTTATGAAGTTGAGAAAAGGACTTGTGTTTTATATAATAAAACAAGGACTCAATGAACCACCTGGGTGGACAAGGGTACTTTGAGTTTTGGAGAAGGTGGCAACAAAAGGAACCATGTCTATGGCAATCTCTTTGTGTTGTGCTCCAAAGGAAAAACCACCCAGGAAACTTAGAGATTGAACATGTTTCTCCAATTGTGGCTTTCGTGTGCAACCACATGCTTGTTATGGCTCTGGCTTAGTCAACTACATTGGGAAGACCCATGCATTGTCTTCAAGTTACTGGACATGAGGACCTGGAATCCTACATGGGTACTGAAGACAAGCTAGCAATGGTGTATGGGAGGACCCTCTAGAAAGACTTCGTCACATTCTCAATCTGCCGGTACTCCATCTTGGTGAGCACCAATCCAGTGGCCACTGGTGGCAACAAGATGGGATTGTGACATGTGGGTAAAGTGTACTACTTCTGCAGAAGATAATAAAATCTAAGTACTTAGTCGTGTCCCCGGTTATGGACAATACTAAGAAACTAAAGCTTGAAGCTATGTGAAATCTCGACATTCCAATTTCTAAAAGAAAACCTTCTAAGAGATAACAAAAGACTTGATGCACTTGGGGGTACCAAGGAGCTCAAGAGATTTTGATGAAAACTTGATGCACTTGGGGTTACCAAGGAGCTCAAGAGATTTTGATGAAAACTTGATGCACTTGGGGTTACCAAGGAGCTCAAGAGATTTTGATAAAAACTTGAAGTACTTGGGGGTACCAAGGATCTCAAGAGATTTTGACAAAGACACTTGGTGGATTCCAAGGAGTTCAGAAAATATTTGACAAAGGAACAAAACCATTTGAAAAGATAGGATAAATTATTGCTTTCTGCAAATGAGCCTTAAACCCTACTTAGCCAAAAATGCATGTAATGATAGGATCCACTTATATTCAACATAGTAGTGAAACTTGCCAATACAATTCAAATGTATTGACCCTTGTGGCTGTAACTTGTAATGTTGCAGGTTTGTTTGATTTTAGTGAAGATTGAATGATTAGGATTACAAAGTCTACAACCAACATGTTTGCATGTGGCACTTTGAAGATGAAGGACCCCATGCTTATAGTTATTCCGCTGCAATGTAATGTAAAAGCCAAATGAGCTATGTATGATGTAATAAAATTATGTTATTCCTGGTTATAAAGTTATATTATGACCTTTGTTTCTTGATATTACATCTTAACTGTGGATGCTAGCTATTGATCCAGGGACTAGCATTGTAAACACAGGGGACTCTACCTTATATTGTTTAAAGGTTGGGACACTCCCTCTACATGACGCCACCGACTCCGAGGAGTAGTATCACTTGAGCACTATCGTTAGTAAAGTTGCATCTGGTCCCACTGATTCGTAGTTTTCTAGAATGGTTCTTAAAACCATCTATTTTCCTTTGTTGTGGTGTGTGATTGTATCGTGTGCTATGAATGAATGAAAAGCAAGTTGCTAGAAAAACCTGAGTCAAACTTGGAAAACTTTTCAAAAACAAAACCCTGAACCTTAGAAATTTCCCTCTTTTCTCATGATCTACCTCAATCTTCGGATGCCTCGCGGAGGAAGCAGTTCATCCCCAGACCCGATGTTGCAAATCTTGCAAATGTTGGTTTCTGACCGTGAAGCTGAAAGAGCCAAACGTCAAGCCAACTTAGCCACCCTCCAGCACATCGCTCAGATGGCCAACAACAATCAAGGCCACGGAAATCAGAACAACCATGGATCCAAGCTCAAGAACTTCCAGAACACCAACCCACCCATTTTCACTAAGTGTGAAGAGCCCCTAGATACCGATGATTGGCTACAAACCATGGAGAACAACTTAGAAGTTGCAAGAGTAGAAGCTAACGAGAAGGTACTGTTCGCCACCCACTATCTGGCAGGATATGCAAGAGCATGGTGGAACAACATTCGCGCCATGAATGGAGGACAGATGATGACTGGAATTCAAAGTCAAGTTTAGCAGAACCCATGCGCCAGCGGGTTTGATCAAGAGGATAAGAGATGAATTCGGGGAACTGGAGCAGGGAAGGATGACCGTAGTTGAGTACCGTGACAAATTTTTGTCATTGGCTAGGTATGCACCGGATGAGATAGATACCGAAGCCAAGAATAAAGAGAGATTCTTGAATGGTCTGCATGATGAGATGCAGACAATGTTAGTCAATATCCCATTTGCTGATATTGAAGCCTTAGTTGATTCCGCCATTCAGATGGAAGACAAGATCAACCAAGCCAATGAGAATCGCAAGTGTAGAATGATGCATCAACCAGGAACCCACCATACCCCAAAGTATTGCCCGAACCCATCTCCAGGATTTGCCCCAAGAACCAATAGACCCCCGATGAACCGTCCGACCTATCCCAACCGTGGAGGAGGAAACCCAAAGCCCGGAGGAAATCACAACAACCCCGGCAACCCTAGCAATTTCAACCGTGCACCACCTCAGTTCAACAACAACAATATCCCCACCAACACCAACACTGCCCCAAGGACTGGAAGCAATGTTGTGCCTGTTGCAGCAAAAGAAAAATCTTAGGTAACTTGTTATGAATGTGGAACCAAGGCTCACTATTCCAATGAGTGCCCCAAGAAGATTGCTGCAGCCCCCAATGCAAATGCCCCAGCGCAGCAGCAGCGTCGTGTTCAACCCGGAAGAAGGTTTGCCCCAAGGAACTCGCTCAACCGCAACGGCTGTCTCTTTCTCATGAATGCTGAAGAAGCCCAAGAAGCGCCAGATGTCGTGTTGGGTATGTTTTCTGTTAACTCAGTACTTGCAAGAGTGTTGTTTGATTCTGGAGCATCGCACTCGTTTGTTACTGAAGAATTTGCATGCACTAGTAAGATTCAACCAACCAAACTAAAGCATGTTATGATAGTTCAAATACCTGGTTCAACCACCAAAGCTAGACAGATTTGCAAGGTCGTACCTATCCGATCCATGGCATAGATTTTTATGCTAATCTAATAGTACTTGGAACAAAAGGTTTGGAACTAGTACTAGGAATGGATTGGATGTCGAAACATAAAGGATTAATCGACTTTGCAAGAAAGCCGTAACCATGACCAGTACAACCGGAATATCAGTAGAGTATGTATTTGAAACCTTGCCCCATCAATTCAAGTGCAAAAAGAGTCTAGCTCAGCCAACCATTGACCAAGTCAGAATAGTCTATGAATACCCCGATGTATTTCCAGATGTTTTGCCCGGTATGCCCCCAGATCAGGATATCGAGTTTATCATTGAACTAATCCCTGGAACTGGACCCATAGCCTAGAGGCCATATAGTATGAACCTGTCGGAATTAGTGGAGCTAAAGAAGCAATTGGATGCTATGCTGAAGATAGGATTGATCCAACCAAGTGCGTTGCCATGGAGATCACCTGTTTTATTTGTGGACAAGAAAGATGGAAGTAACCATTTGTGTACGGACTATCAGAATTTGAACGATGCCACCATCAAGAACAAGTACCCACTACCGAAGATACAAGACCTTTTTGACTAGTTGACCGGTGCCAAAGTTTTTTCTAAGATTGATCTTAGAACTGGTTATCATCAACTCAGGATTCGCACAGAGGATATTCCAAAGACTGCCTTTACCACCATATAGGATTGTATGAGTATACTGTCATGTCTTTTGGATTAACCAATGCCCCCGCTTATTTCATGAACCTCATGAATAAGAATTTTATGGACTTCCTGGATAAGTTTGTCATTGTGTTCATCGATGACATTCTGATCTATTCCAAATCGGAAGAAGAACATGAGCTACACCTGAGGACCATCCTTGGAACCCTTAGGGAGCATCAGTTGTATGCCAAGTTTAGCAAATGTGAATTCTGGTTACAGGAAGTAGGATTTCACGGACATATTATATCAGCTGGAGGAATTACCATTGACCCTACAAAGTTGAAGGATGTTGAAGATTGGCAAGCCCCAACCACTCAAACCCAAGTTCGTGCATTTCTCGGATTGGCGGGATATTACCGCAAGTTCGTAGAAGGATTTTTGAGTATCGCAAGACCCATGACCCAATTTTTGAAGAAAGACAAGAAGTTTGAATGGACAGACAAATGTGAAGCGAGTTTTCAAGAACTCAAGAGGAGATTGATTTCAGCCCCAATCTTGATCATGCCGGATATCACGAAGCCTTTTGATGTGTATTGTGACGCATCCAAGGTCGGTCTTGGATGTGTATTAATGCAAGAAGGCAAAGTTATATCTTATCTATCCCGACAACTGAAGCAGCATGAACAGAATTATCCTACCCATGACCTTGAACTAGCAGCTGTAGTTATAGCCCTAAAGACGTGGAGGCATTACCTTATGGGAAACCGTTGTGAGATTTATTCGGATCACAAGAGCCTGAAGTATATATTCACTCAGAAGGAGCTGAATATGAGGCAGAGGAGATGGATAGAGCTAATCAAGGACTATGATCTGGACATCCACTATCACCCCGGTAAAGCCAATGTGGTAGCAAATGCCCTTAGCAGATTGTCGTGCCGCTTGAACTCCATGCTTCTGAAGGAGCAACCAAGTTTGCACAAGGAGATGGAAGATTTCAGAATGGAATTAGTAAGTGAAGGATTTTTGGCTAGCACAGAATTTCAACCCACTTTGATCAGTCAGATCAAGGAGGCACAAAAAGGAAATGCTAGTATCAACAGAATCAAAGGTCGCATTGGTACGGGCAAAGTACCCGGATTCACCGAGGACGAAGAAGGAGTTCTATGGTACAAATGACGTCTCTGTTTACCAGCAGATTTAGAGTTGAAGGAAGTTATTTTGAAAGAGGCCCATGATACCCTTTATTCTATCCACCCCGAAGGAACGAAGATGTATCAGGATCTAAAGGAGCAATTTTGGTGGCATAAGATGAAGAGAGAAATCGGAAGCTACATCGCCAAGTGTGATATTTGTTAGAGAGTCGAGGCGGGACATCAGAGACCTGCAGGACTGTTGCAACCACTGCAGACTCTAGAATGGAAATGGGATTCAGTTGGAATGGACTTTATCACCGGATTGCCTACTTCTAGTAGGGGAAATGACTCTATTTGGGTCATAGTGGATAGATTGTCCAAAGTAGCCCATTTCTTACCTGTCAAGACCACTTACTAGAGCTCGAAGCTTGCGGAGTTATACATCGCTAGAATCGTCTGTTGGCATGGAGTCCCCAAGAACATTGTGTCAGATGGAGGAACTCAGTTTACCTCGAGATTCAGGAAGAAAGTCCAAGAAGGATTGGGGACAAGATTGGATTTTAGCACAGCCTATCACCCTCAGACAGATGGACAAACGGAACGAGTAAATCAAATACTCAAAGATATGTTGAGAGCCTGTGTGCTAGAGTATGAATCTAAATGGGAAGACTGTCTGCCTTTCGCAGAATTTTCTTACAACAATAGTTATCAAGCCAGTTTGCAAATGGCCCCATTTGAATTTGATGTATGGAAGGAAGTGACGTACCCCTTTGAATTGGTCGGAAGTAGGAGAGAGTCATATTTTCAGACCCGACATCCTACGGGAAGCAGAAGAGGAAGTTCACAAGATCCGTGAGCACCTCAAGACCGCCCAGTCTAGACAGAAGAGTTATGCCGATAAGAGACGTCAAGACCTCGCTTGCAATATCGGAGATTTTGTGTATCTCAAAGTGTTGCCTTTGAAGGGAATGCAGTGTTTCCAGCTCAAAGGAAAGTTAGCCCCCAGATATATCGGACCCTTCAAGATTTTGAATCATTGAGGAGAAGTATCGTATCAACTGGAACTGCTAGAGGAGATGTCAGCAGTGCATAATGTGTTCCATATATTGTTACTTCTCAAATGCCTAGAAGTCCTAGAGAAGACTGAAGTTTTCAAGAACATTGATCACCGCACCATAGAGATCAACGATGACCTGAGGTATCCCGAAGTACCCATCCGTATTTTGGAGGAAGCTTTCAGAACCACCAGGACCCGAAGCATCAAGTTTCTCAAGATTTAATGGAGTAACCACACTGAAGAAGAAGCTACCTGGGAACAAGAAGACTACATCAAGACTGAGTTTCCCGATCTTTTTAAATCCTAGTTTTCTTATTTCTCCTTTCTCAAATCTCGGTACGAGATTTTATTTAAGGAGGGAAGGTTTGTAACATCCCAAAAATATTAATCAAGGTTATCAAATTTCAATCAACCAAAATTAGGGTTAACAAAAACTTTTGTTAATAAAATCCATATGAATGCATGTGTGTATGTGATGAATGTATGAATGCATGAATGGAATTGTTTGATTGTTGTAAATAGCAAGGAATGGAAAACAACATCATTTAAAACATTTCCAAGTAGAAACAAATCAAGAGAAAATCAAAAACAAACAAAACAAGCAAATGATCATTTTTGCCAATCTTGCTCATTAGGTCATTTTGAGTGTTCCTAGTCCAAGATTTCAAACAAAAACAATTCCATTTATTTTCACCCCTTGCTAGACCAAGTAAAAGTTAATCAAACCCCACCTTTCAAACTTACAGAAACAATTGGCAACTTGATTCAAATGACAATTCAAAATTGAATCTTTAACATATTTGAAGATCACCAATTCTCAAAAACCAACCAAACCAATTCACCTTGATCTTTCCAACTAGCCAGAGACTACCTAGTATGTGACTAGTGCACCCACCAAGTTTGAACCAAAAATTCAAATTCAAATCTCTTTCGGCCATTTCATCAAACACCTTGTAAACAGAAAACAAACAAACAACAAACACTATTGTGAGCAGTGATTTGGCCAACCGTGTTCCCTCTATAGCTCACAACCGACATTTAGTAGATCATCTAGCTTAGTTAGCAAGCTCTAGCACCACTGTGAGCTTGCCATTGCCATCAATGGTGACCAGGCTGAGTCTTACCTTGCCACCCCTTGGTCGACAGCAAGCTAGGAGCAGCACCAAGCCTAGCCACCTTGTCTGGGACATTGACCACCGTCCACCGCCACCCTTGTCTAACGCCAACGATCAGCAAGCAACTGGACCACTCTAGAAACGTCATGCCCTATGCCTCGTCACGCGCCCATAGACCACGCGCCGCCCTCGCCGCGTGCAAGCGTGATCACCACCATCCCAGGAGACCGCCAAACAACCCCGTTCGCCACCGCGTGACCCGTAGCCGCGGTGTGCCATAAAAGTTCCCGTTGGACCCGCCCAGAGCACCACAGCGTTCCGACCGTCTCGCACCGCCCCCAGTCCGCGTAACCATGCCATTGAGCTTCGCCAGGGAGCACGCCACCACTCCTATCGTCGCCCATGCCATTAGCCCACTGTACCGACGACCATGACGAGCTCCACTCGCGCCCTTCGGTCCCCTCTTGACACTATAAATAGAGGCCACCCCCGCTCGATTTCTTCACAACAACACACTCCCCTCTCTCTTAGAACCACCCCCACTCATCCCCGGAGCAAGGCGAGCAGCAGGAAGCCGGAATTTGGCTGGAGTGTGCCGCGGAGGAGGAAGAAACGAGCCAGCGATTGGAGCCGCCCCAGGAGAAGCCGCTGGTACCAGGAGGTTCGTCGTCATCGACTTCGTCATTCGCCCCCGTCGCCGACCCTCTCCTGAGCCCCGGTGAGCCCCCGTAGACCCCCACTGGCCGCGCTAGGGTTCTATCTCGCCAGCGTTGCCCGACGGAGATGATAGGTCACAGCCGTTCGATTAGAGTATGATCGTGCGGTCTAGATCACCCTGTACTGCTTCGCACTCCCCTGTCACGCTGACTGGTGGGGACACCCACTTAAACCTACCCGTGCACGCGCTGAGCGTCGTGGGACGGCCCATTTACATTCCCGCGTGACCCAGTAGTTTGAATTTAGGTTTATTCTTTTAGTTTCAAACTCAGTTCTGTACCTAGATTCAAAAATCAAACCCAGGTCGATTCACTGAACCAAAATGCATGAAACCAATTTTGTTAGAAAGATACTGGAATTCTTAATCCAAGCCCGTTGGATTCAAACCATTTGGAATTGTAGATCACCTATAGTAAAAATAACAAGGCAGAAGCTTTTTTTCATTCAAACATTTTTTAAAATTCAACCACAAAAACTTTTGAGTTGATTCCAACTCTCAAAAATCACATTTAAAAGAATGTCCCATAGGCATTTCTAGTCACTTTATTTAATTAAAATAAAAAGGTTAAACCTTGTTAAATTGTGACACCACTTTAAATCACATTCCCATGTACTGAAATATGTGGCCATGACATGTGTCATCATGATCCCATGTTTTAGTTGGAGAATATTAAATCTTAAGTAGTTTTTCAATGAGTAGAAATTACTTTTCTAAAATAAAAGAAAATAAAACTATTGCCTTAATCTTTGTGATGTTTGTGATGATCCTAGATCATCTAGTGAAAACCTTGGTGTGATAAATAGAAGTAGTTAAGTATTGTTTGGTGATTGTGTACCTCGTTTTTATTTATAGACGCTAGTACCGACCAAGGATACAAGAAGGAAGGAGAATACTACGAGGAATAAGCCGAGGAGAACTTCAACCACTACTCTGCACAAGGCAAGCTAACACTTGCAACTGTGAACACTATATGATCCATGCAATGCATTAGGCATGCATTGGTTATACCCCTTGATGACACATAATCCTGGTTTTACTTGCAAGCTTAGTATTTTATTTCGTTATCAAATCTTTCTATTTAAGTTTACTTGGTAAAGTGTAGAGCTTAGAAAGATTATTTAAAGGTAAGGGCATAAAACTTGGCCTAAGTTAGATAATCTTGATGTCATCCTAAGGCATGAGATTGAACTTAGATCATTCACACTTTATTACCACCCCTCCTTAGTATTTACCCTCAATTATAGATGCTAGTGCTAAGCATAAAACTTGATCACTTTAGATGGGAATACTTGGTGAAAATAGTTATGAAAACCTTAGAATGATGAGCTAGTCTACTGAAATGTTTTGACATGTGTTCTTGAACACCAGATGATTTTGATGATGAAAATCTTAAGGCATGAGCCTTAGCCCTTTATAAAACTGATGGTTGTCTGGATGAGATACCATTCCAATTTTATCGTACAACCACAATACCCAAAATTTGGGTAGGGCTTGACTGGAAATTTATATAACTTAGTATGGGTTCCCTCGCGGCCAAGGTTTGAGCTGAGGCTATCTTGTGAAGATTGTCCACCTATGCAGTTCCCAAGATGATAGTTGGTCATGGTTGGGAGGCCAAACTCACAGGAGAGGTGCCTATACTAGGGCGTGTAATTGAAAGGTTAGGATTGATTATCCGCATACTAATTATGGTGAATTCAGGATTGTTCCTGATGGATGTATCGAATGTTTGGGTGAAAGTGTACCACCTCTGTAGAGTGTCAAACTATTCGAATAGCCACGTCCGCGGTTATGGACAATTGGAGTGGCCATACTTTTCTATCGTCAGATGTTTTCAAAATTACTTGTGAAATGAATCATGACTTGACTTGACCACAACAGGGTTGTGATATGAAATTCAATTGCCCACTTAGGTTCTAAAACTTTCAACTAGTTTTCTTTGCTTCTGAACTCAGTAGAGATAAATCTGGCTTTTGCAAAACAACCTAGAGCCTAGTACTTCCTACTCAAAACACATCACTAGTTAGTATTAGTTTGCGAGTACTTAAAGAGTACTCATGACATTGTCCCTAGCTATTCCCGTGGACAGACTATGAAGAGGACTATCAGGAGGACGGACAACAGGAAGGTTACGACAACTAGGATCATCTCCCATCGTCCGCATTGCCTATGACCATGAAGATGGAGTCTCGCCTACACTATCGTTATTATTATGTTATTCCGCTGGTTGATTTGTATTAAGACTGGATCATGAGATCCTTTATTTGTTGTAAGACCTTATGTATGGTTTGTAATGGATGATGTACTATGATATCCAATCTGTTATGTCTCGCAAAAATGGTAATCCTGGGATTGCGATGTATGGCATAACAGGCATCTGGGATTAAGGGTCTGTTTGGTTTATGCCCAAGCTAACCATGCCAAATCGAGGGCGCGCCAATATTTTGGCGATGGATTTTACAACCCCAGTTTTGCCTGCGCGTGGGCACAAATTCTAGAGTGGCCACCAAAATTTTGTTGTGGCAGCCAGGATTTGCCTTAAATCCAAATGCTAGCCTGGGGTACTAGTCAACGCCAAAATTTTGGTATGGCAACCGTTGGCCACGATCCAAATAGCCCCTAAAAATCCTGGTGTTTACATGCCTCCTCGCTCCAGTGATGCAGCGGAAGCAACAACTCTTTCTTGCCGAAAAGCCACCGGGAACATGTATCTCGCTAGTCCGAGACCATGGGGGATAAACTAGAGGGGGAGAGAGATTCTTCATGAGTAGGTGTGAGTATGAGAGAGGGAGAGGGGGCTTTATATAGGAGGGAGGGGGCACCCCAAGGGGGTGGCCGGCGCATGAGGGCTGCCCCTCCCCTCCTCCATTCATGTGGGTGGAGCTCCCACTCACTTTTTAGCCCCTTCATTTGTCCACTCAAAATATGTAACATCCCAATTTTTTATTAAACCAAACATAATCATTGCATTCATATCATCATGGCATGTGTTGCATTGCACAAAAAATTTCAAAGTTTAAACCTAGGAAACCCCCTATTAAAAACCCACTCCTTTATATTAAGGTGTGGAGCTTTGTGATTTTATTTTTATTTTACCCAAATGATTTATTAGAGGTTTGATGTTTTTAAAACATTTTTGAACACTAGGTTCACCCCTTAAAAGTATGGTGAAAATTTGAATTGATTTGAAGCTTGTTTGCTAGTTCAAATGTTTTATAGAAAATATTAAACTAAAAAGAAAAAGGAATAAGAAGAAAAAAACCTGACAGCCAGCCATTCGGCCTAGTACTCCCATGACCCACTAATTACATCCCACCCGGCACCCCTCTCCCCTTGAATTTCTTTTCTCACCGTCCCTCTCTACACTCACTCACTGACGGATCGGCCCCACCTGCCCCATCACCATCGTCTTCAACCCAGCACGCTGATCCCGCTCCCCTCCCCTGCCATTTCTACCTCGATTTAATTCACGTAAATTCACGTGATTCCTGTCGTAATTCTCCACCCTGATCCCTGCCTCTTAAACCCCACTCCCTCCTCACCGTTTTCCCTCAAACCACACCGCCAGAGAGCCCCCAGGCTCTTTGAATTTTAGCTCGAACCACCGCAGCCTCCGACGAACTCTAGCAATGATTCTGGTGAGAAACAACTACACCGCGCCCTCTTTTTGGTCCAGAAATCTTCGCCATCCTCAGGCACACCTGTTAACCAACTCCGTTCATTTTATTCGCACCCTAGGTCGTCGCCACGGTCACCACCAGAGCCGCTTCTGCCGTCCCTATTCGCCGACGAAATTCCGGTGTGACCCATACGCCCTACGCTCTATCTTTCCACCAAGGTCTCCTACAGGACCTGGCGCACCACACTGACGCCTCATTTTACTTGCTTGAGCCCCAGATACTCGGCAACGTCTTGTAAGATCCCACCTTTGTAAAGGTAAAGATCCCTGTGATTGCGATGCTAGTCCCTGGATCAATTGCTAGCATCCACAGTTTAAGATGAAGTACACAGAAACAAAGGTCATTATTACATCGTCATTCCAGAGATAACATAGTCTTTTACAACTCCATAGCCAAAGTCTTAAATACAAGAGTTTAACTTAACAATATAGATAAAGTCTTCATCTTCATGTGCCACAGGCAAGCATGTTGAGTGTAGACTCATGACCCCTAATCATCATCAGAGTAACCTGCAACATCACAAGTTACAACCACAGTGGGTCAATACATTGGAATAGTATTGGCAAGTGATACCTTAGTAGAATATTAGCATCTACTTACTACATGAATTTGGCTAAGTGTAGCTTAGGCTTGCTTTGCTCAAAATAGGTTTTACCTATCAGTTGAAAACACTAAGTTTTTGTTTGGTGAAAACTCCCAAGGAACCACCAATAGAAATTAGTGAACCTTCACCCTCGTTCAACCACAAGTTTTAACTTAGAAAAATTGGGATGAGGAGATTCTTGATAGCTTCCATGTCTTGATGCTCAAATTGTCCATTACCGGGACACGTCTAAGTACTTAGTTTCTTCCATCTGCAGAGGTGGTGCACTTTCCCCACAAGACTTGATTTTCACCAAGACAGGACCTTTCAGAAGCCTTCCCTTAGACCAAAATGGACGCGCTCCAAACCTATCAATCCCCTACCACCAACTGTCCATTTGGCTAAGTTATTGCAACCTATATGGTCCAGGCAGAGCCCATAATGCCATGTGGCTGCACTAGAAGCTTCTTAACATTTGGCATCTCAAATCCCTTTGTTCCTGGGTGGTAATCCACAAGTGAGATACACAAGGTAAACCATAGAAATGGGCCTTGTGTAACCACTCAACCAAAATCCACCAATAAATAACCATTCCACCCAGGTGTTTCATTCACTTTGTTGTTTTATTAAGTAAAAAACATAAGTTAAAGACTTAGCAATATTTTTTCATAGCATGAATATAATCCACCCTTGGTTGCTATTAGTTAGGCTAATCATGGCAATAGCAAGTATCTTAACTTAGAAAAAATTCTAACAATTCTACAACTACTAGGATTTCCCAAGCATAGCATTTAGATACTTAGCAAAATATTCATGCAAGCCCTATACAAAATATATCTAATGCATAGTCAAAATATTGGGACAAAAATATGAAGCACCACTTGCCTTGGTAGTTGGGGGAGTAGCAACAATCCTCACAATCACAATCACCACTAGCACCAAAATCTACACATAAAATGATAGCACCAAATTCACATATCAAAATAAACAAACAAAAATATATGAATGCATGCAAATGCCATGTGATGACTTTTCTAAATCAAACAAGACAAGTGTAACAGTACTGAATCACAAACAAAACAAATAAACACTAAATAAGCTTTATTTAGTCTTTAAAACATTTTTCAAATAATTTCTATACTCAAAATAAGCCTACAAATGTCTCTTGAAAAACAACCCATTTTACAGAGTCAATTTATTAAACAAAGTGCATAGATGGATAGAATTCTTTCTCCTGATTCTAATGATATAAAATTTGCAAAATTTGAACGTGTGGATCAAAAGTTATGAATTTTAAAAGTTTGAACAACTAATAGATCTAATTTCGGATTTTAAATCAAAACACAGGCCTCGTGGCGCTATCTGATTGGTTGATACTGTTTCGCACGGATCACGCTCGTGGGCCGTTGGATCTAACTGATCTGCCCGTACCGCTTCATCTATGATTTAATCGCGACCGTGAGATCCAGATCCAACGGGCACCTTTGCCCTGACCAAGAACTGGCGGAGCTGAGTCAACGGCGAGTGGCGGCGTGCTCGCCCAGTGATGGTCCGGTGGTTCTGGGAAGCGAGGGACAAAACAGAGGGGCTTACCAAGCTCGTGGGGTCATCGCGGTGCTCAAGGTGGTCGAGGGAGGGACAGGGGCGCACGGACACGACGTCTATTGCTCGCCGGAGAAGCGTCGGTCGTTAGGTATGGCTGTTCGTCATCATTGGCGAGGCTACAGACCGCGCCTAGCCAAAATAATGGTGTCGTTAGATGCGCACAAGCCTAGCGAACATGTGAGTAACCAGAAGAGAGAAAGGGGTGGTCAGGAATTACCAGAAGGTGTCGCCTGAGTCGAGCAGCGGCTCTGTCACTTGCGGAGGTGGACGGGAACGGCGGCCTGGGTCAAGCGCGGCCAAACGAAAGAGGTCAGGAGATGCACAAGGTTGTAAGGAACACACTCGTATGAATTAGAAGGGCAGGGGTGGTCTGGCTCACCGGAAGTTCATCGCCGGAGCTCGTCGGTACAACGGCGGTGTGAGAGTAATTGGGGGCAACCTGGTGGCGGAGCGAGTGAGTTAAGCGAGGGGAAATGGTCGTCGAGGGGTGGGGATTAAGTAGCCAAGCGAGGAGGGGGAATTACTCCGCTAATCAAGCGCAATCAAAGGATTTGAATTCGGGAGGAAACGACAGCGGCGAGCAGTTCCTCCGGCACTTGATTGACGACGATGCTGAGGTGGATGGTGGGATCGGAGCTTCAGTGAGGGGGTGTGCGTGGGTTGAGTGAGAAACAGAGGGAGTAGGGGAATCCCGGGTGGGCTGTTTTTGTTGCTGGGCCGAATAAGTGGCGCCGAACCTTTCCTTTTCTTTATTCCTTTTTCATTTCTGTTTTGATTTTCTAGGAATCCTTTTCAAATGATTTCAAATGTGTTTGAATTCAAACTCTCTCTAGATTTTTATAAAGTGAAACCTGCACATATTTAAGTATAAAACATTGCTGTTCACCCAAGCTTACTTTGGCCCTTTGGAATTTAAATGAAAACAGTGCCTTTACCATTTGTTTAATAAAGGCATAAGAATGGTTTTAAATCCATACATTGTTTTGAAAACCTTGTCCAAATTTTGGAAATTATCAATCAAACTTAGGATCAAACCCCTACTAATCAAAACAAGTGTTTTTAATTCTCAAGGGTAGCAATAAGGCTAATGCCTTGCTTACATAATATAACAAACCCTCAAATGCTTCTGTTTTTGAAATAACATTGAAAATGATCCTAAAATGATTATGAATGCATGGATGATATGCAAACTTTGAAATCATGATTTTTGGGATGTTACAAATCTAACCCCCTTAAGGTGAATCTCGCCCTCGAGATTCGGATTGGCTAGCAAATAGGTGAGGGTGGTCTTTCCGAAGGTCATCTTCTCTTTCCCATGTTGCTTCTTCTTCGGAATGATGGTTCCACTGTACTTTGCAGAATTTGATAGTCTTTGTCCAAGTAACTCTTGCTGCAGTCTCAAGAATTTTGATAGGTTTTTCCTCATAGGTGAGATCACTTTCCAATTGGACCTCCTCCAAAGGTATAGTATCCTTCAAAGAAGTCTCTTCCATTTCCGGATGGCATTTCTTTAATTGACTCACATGAAACACATTGTGAATGGCAGACAATGATTCTGGTAGTTCGATTTCATAAGCTACTTCTCCTTTACGACTCAGAATCTTGAATGGACCAACATATCTTGGGGCCAATTTTCCTGTGACTCCAAATCTCTTCACTCCACTAAGTGGTGACACTCTAAGATAAGCTCTATCACCCACCTCATAGGTGACTTCTCTACGCTTAGGATCTGCGTAGCTCTTCTATCGGGACTGTGCTATCTTCAATCTGTCCTTCACTAACTTGACTTTCTCCTCATCCTCCTTGATTAATTCTGGCACGAACAAGTTTCTTTCTCCAACACCATTCCATAGTAATGGGGTAGTACACTTTCTCCCATAGAGAAACTCAAACGGTGCCATCTCAATACTGGCTTGATAGCTTTTGTTGTAAGAGAATTCTGCGTAAGGCAGACTTTCATCCCAACTAGCTACATAGTCTAGGGCACATGCCCTCAACATATCCTCTAGAATCTGGTTGGTCCTTTCTATCTGTCCATCAGTCTAGGGATGAAAAGCAGTACTGAATTCTAATCTTGTTCCCAATGACTCATGCAATTGCTTCCAAAAATGAGAAGTGAATTGAGTTCCCCTATCAGACACAATACTCTTGGGTACTCCATGCAGACACACAATCCTATTCATATAGATCTTGGCCAACTTAGCACATGTATAGGTTGTCTTCACGGGTATGAAATGATCCACTTTAGTTAGGAGATCCACTACAACCCAAATAGAATCATATCCTGACCTGGTCCTTGGCAATCTGGTGATGAAATCCATGCCAATCTTGTCCCACTTCCAATCAGGAATAGTCAGTGGTTGTAGCAATCCTGCTGGTTTCTGGTGTTCTGCTTTCACTCTACTACATACATCACACGAAGCAATATGTTCGGCGATGTCTTTCTTGAGGTTATTCCACCAAAATCTTTCCTTCACATCTATGTACATTTTGGTGTTACCCGTATGAATGGAATATGGTGAGTTGTGTGATTCCTGTAGAATCAGTTTCCGAAGCTCCGGATCTTGCGGAACGCAGATACGTTTTCCATACCATAAATTACCCTGTTCATCTTCATGGAATCCTTTGGCTTTTTCCTTACCAATCTTTTCCTTAATCTCTTAAATTTCCTTGTCTGTCTTTTGGGCTTCCTTGATTTTGTCCAACAAAGTGGGTTAAACATCCAATGACATGAGATGTCCTTCAGGCACAATCTCCAACCTGAGGTCTCTTAATTGGGCACACACATCTTCTGGCAACTCTCCCTTAGTAAGGCAATTTACAAATACCTTACGGCTTAGAGCATCTGCTACAACATTTGCTTTACTGGGGTGGTATTGCAAACTCAAGTCGTAGTCCTTGATGAGTTCTAGCCATCTTATTTTTCTCATGTTGATTTCTTTCTGAGTGAAGATATACTTCAAACTTTTGTGATCTGTGAACACTTCACATCGCTTTCCCAAAAGATAATGTCTCCATGTTTTGAGTGCATGGACAACAGAGGCTAACTCTAAATCATGAGTAGGATAATTCACCTCATGAGTTTTGAGTTGTCTCGAGGCATAAGCCACAACTTTCCCTTCTTCCATCAGAACTGCTCCTAATCCATGATGGGATGCATCACAATACACTTGTAAATCTTTCTCCAAATCTGGCAGACATAGGACTGGTGCTGTCACTAGTCTCTTCTTCAATTCTTGGAAACTGAGTTCACATCCTTTAGTCCAAGCAAATTTCTTGTCTTTCTTTAGTCACTCCGTCATAGGCTTAGCTACCTTGGAGAAATTCTCAATGAATCTTCTATAGTATCCTGCCAAGCCAAGGAAACTACAAACTTCTTTCACTGACTTAGGAGATTCCCATTCAGTTACAGCTGACACTTTTGCGGGATCAACTGCTACACCATCTCCTGACACGACGTGCCCTAGAAATCCAACTTCATTCAACCAGAATTCACACTTGCTGAATTTGGCATACAGCTTATGCTCTCTAAGCTTCTCAATTATCAAACGCAAATGTCCCTCATGCTCTTCTTTGCTCTTGGAGTAGATCAAAATGTCATCGATGAAAACGACAACAAACTTGTCAAGAAACTCCATGAACACCTTGTTCATCATATTCATGAAGTAAGCTGGTGCATTGGTCAAGCCAAATGGCATCACGGTGTACTCATACAGTCCATACCTAGTAGTGAAAGTTGTCTTAGGTATGTCTTGTTCCCTTATCTTAAGTTGGAAATAACCTGACCAGAGATCAATCTTTGAGAACACACATGCTCCTTCTAACTGATCAAACAAGTCATTGATTCTGGGCAAAGGATATTTGTTCTTGATAGTCACCTCATTGAGTGAACAATAATCTATGCATACCCTTTGACTTCTATCTTTCTTTTCTACGAACAAAACTGGTGCTCCCCAAGATGAAGAACTTGGTTGAATAAATCCTTTCTGCAACTGTTCTCCAAGTTGTTTCTTGAGTTCTTTCAACTCATCAACTGACATTTTGTAAGGTCTCTTTGCTATTGGTCCTGATCCTGGTAGCAAGTCAATCAGAAACTACACATCTCTATCTGGTGGTATTCCTAGTAATTCTTCTGGAAACACATCCAGATATTCTCTCACAATTGGCACACTGTCCATGCTAACCCCCTTAAGAGAATTTAGCTTACTCCCTTTTGATTCAAAGTTCGACTTGAATCTTATCCATTTCTTTTCCGGGGTTGTGAGTGAGACAGTATGATTGGCACAATCTAGTACTCCTTCATACTTGGTCATCCAGTCCATTCCCAAAATTACATCCAGTCCTTGGGAATCTAGGATTATCAGACTCACTGGAAACTTATGCTTTCCAAATTCTATCACTAGATCACGACATCCAAGACTTACTATCATATCTCCATCGGGAGAACTTACTTTTATTGGACACCCAATATTTTCAGTTGGAAACCCATTTCTATCAACAAATGCTTTTGATATGAATGAATGTGATGCACCAGTATCAAAAAGAACAAGTGCTGGAATAGAATTGAGTTTGAACTTACCAGCCACAACATCGGACTCCTCATAGATCTCTTCCACATTGATGTGGTTCACTTGTCCTTTCTGGAAAGGGTTGGGCTTGGTGGTTCCTTCAACTTTCTTCTCTGGGCACTCATTTGCATAATTCCCCATCTTATTACACTTGAAACATTCAACCTGACTGATATCTCTCTTTGCAGACTGACTACCACTCCCACTTCCACCTCCACTGTGCTGACTCTTGTGTCCACTCTTGTGGTTCTTGTACTTGTCATTATCATGACTGCAGTGATGCTTGTTGTCATGATGGCGGTTGTGGCTGTGGTGGTTGTTGTACTTTCCATGTTTGTGGGATCCAGAACTCCCACTATCATCATCATGGGGACGTTTGTGAGACGATCCCGCGCTATGCTTGTCAGAGTTGTGCTTCCTCTTTCTGCTTTCAACCTGTTTCATCTTGTTCTCCAAGATGGTAGCCTTGTCACAGAGTGATTGGTAGGTTGGGACATAGAAAACAGATAGCTGCAGATTCAGTTCATCATTCAGTCCTTCGAGGAATTTCTCCTTCCTCTTGGCATCAGTATCAACTTCATCCGGTGCATAACGCGCTAGATTGTTGAACTCCTCAATATATTCTGCCACGCTGCGGTGACGTTGTTTCAGGTTGTGGAACTCCTTCTTCTTAAAATTCATTACTCCGGATGAGATGTGAGCTATATGGAATCCATCCTCAAAGATAGCCCAGGTCACATCCTCAATGGGAGTGGTGATCTAGAAGTTGTCCCACCAAGTTGTTGTTGGTCCTTCCAACAGATGTGCTGCAAACCTGACCTTTTCCTTGTCGGTGCAGCCGACAGTTACCAAATCCTTGTTCACCGAACATAGCCAATCATTGGCCACCATTGGATCAGTGGTTCCTGAGAACTTTGCAGGCCTCAGTCTTAGGAATCTGGTGAGCATGTCAAATCCTGGTGGATTGTTCGGATTGTTGTTGTTGTTGTTATTCTGATTTTGCATAAAAGTGGTCATCATCTGCATCAGTTGTGCCTATGCTGTCATCAACTGCTACATCTCGGGGGTGACATTGTTGTTGTTTGGGTTGGGGTTGGCACGTCGAGGAGGCATCTGTGGTTTTCATAAGGATAAGAATGAGATACCCATAGATGCTTAATATCCACAATACATCACATAGACAATCACCAATACAAGCATCAAAATAACATAAGGTTCAAACAACGTAAACAACAAGTTTGGAAAAGTAACACACCATAGCAATCCACCCACATGTTGGATGGTCATTGCGACTCAATAAACAAAGTACGGTAAATGAAAGTAAATCGAGTAGTCTGCACTACTCCTCCGCATCAATCTCCTCGTCAACAAGTGTAAGACCTGCATTCTCCATGGAGGTCTTGTACTCATCAACACTAGTAGACAAGGCCTCTATCTTAGCCCTAAGATCCCTCTTCTGTGAGTGAAGCCTCTCGATCACTCCTTGTTGATGCTCGAGCTCGAAGTCCTTGGCCTCTAACTCGTCCTTCATTTCCTGGATCCTCGTGTTCCTGTCTTGGACTCTTTTCTCTTGGCTCTTGAACTTCATGTCCTGGCCCTCAAACTTGGCCTCCATTTCCTTGACTATCTCGTCTTGCTCCACGAAGAGCTTGTCCTTCTCACGAAGCTAAACCTAGAGCTCGTCATTGCTAAGCATGACGTTGGTCCTATCAGTATCTAGGTGCCTAATAAGAACCTCTAGATCTTGAAGGTATAGACGAATCGGATCCACCGTCTCTCTAGCAGCATCCTCAAACTCAATAGCCTCACCCTCCTCGTCGCATCTCCCGAAGGGGTGAAAGTAAAGACCTCTAAGCTCTCTAGAGTGTCTCCCTACCAGGCGCCCAAGTAACTCCTGCATGACTACATCTAGGCATTTCTCCTTGTTTCCATGCATCATCTTGAAAGTGATGGTCTCCGTGGTTGGCTCTGC
Source organism: Avena sativa (assembly GCA_916181665.1). Classification (NCBI taxonomy): domain Eukaryota; kingdom Viridiplantae; phylum Streptophyta; class Magnoliopsida; order Poales; family Poaceae; genus Avena; species Avena sativa. Next base: position 21,181,729 of record OV702297.1, read on the forward strand.
CTGGCGTCCGGGCTAAGTGACTCTGAAGCCCCAAAGGTCCTTCCTCTCAAACTTGGTGAGGGGAAGCGTCATGATGCTAGGAAGTGGAAGGTTGAGCATGCTAGTGAGCTCAATGAGATGAGTGCCAAAACGAGTTCCCTTGAACTCCTCGGCCGTGTTGATAATAACATTAGGCATCTATTTTATAAGATTGAGAGAAGTTAGAATCAACATCAATATAGAAAAAATCACAAGACAAAATATCACAAGCATATCTTTTGCAACAATCACACAAGTCATGGCATACACAAGTCCCTTACAAGCATCAAAGGTTCAACATAACTTAGACAAATTTTTGGAAATAAAAATGATAAGTGTGGTGGTCCAACTAACGAAGTACGTTACAACTCTCACTCACTAGACAAAATAGCTATCAGGGAATCCTTAGTAGCCATCTGTCTCTCTTGTTCACAAGACTCCCAAATTAAGTCTATGATGTCTCCCCTTAGTTGTTGGTTGGTAGTCTCTAACTCTTGGGTATGCTTCTTTTATTCCCTAAGGTCATTTTGGGTGTTGAGCATTCTGTACTTGAGTCTATCACCAAGCTCCTTGATGGCATTCCAAGATGCATTTCTTGCAGAGTCAAAGAATGTTGTGTGCATTTCTGAGTTGGTGACCATGCAGAATCCTGACTCCTTGTGGTTGTCTTCCTTGTTTTTGTACAAGTGAAGTTGCAGCACTACAAGGAATCTAGGCTTCTATGACCCTCCATTTTCGTCACAGAATCGTCATAGTAGTCCGTTTATGACGATTTTATGACGATTTTGAGATCGTCGAAAGCTGGGCGTCGCAAATGAACTATAACGACATTTTGTGTGAAATCGTCATAACCGTTTATGACAATATTGGATCGTCATAAGAGTTATGACGATCTCGTATCGTCACGGACAATCTGGCCAGGCCAGCTCAGATCCTACGTGGCAAAATTGTGACGAAATGAAATCGTCTTAAATCAAAATCAGCCCAGTCCATTTTATGGTCTAAATGGGCTAAGCCCAATAATTCCAGCATTTTCTTTTCTGGGCCAAGCACATTTACAGGGCATTTCAATTTGTTTATTCACCTTGCTATAGTCGATTTCCTTTTGGGCCTTGACCTTTTTATATTTCATTTCAAATATGGGCCCTGGCCTTTTACATACCGCTTTAATTCTGAGAATATACCATATTACAATTTATATTTTTGATATTCCAACTCTTACTTGATCCACTCATGCAACCAAACAACGAGTCATCACACTTATTTTTATCACAACATATATGAACCATAATTCGAATTACAATATAGAATTATAACACGGCTAATTACATCACAGCAAAATACAAGTTATACACAAGGAACAGAGTACACTTCCTACTAAATCATCCTCCTATCCATCCAAGGGACACAATACAGTTATACACAAGCAGAGTACACAACCTTGTTCCATCCAAGCTTCGATGACATAATTTGTATCTTGTGTTTGGCGTCTCATTGAAGACCTCCTATTATCCTCCTATAAAATCATTATAAAAAGGAGTAAGAACACATTTGGAAAAAAACTAACGTCAATTTATATTCAGTATAAATTGGCAATTTACTATCTAGAATGAAGGCACAGATCAGTAGACGTAACTGACTTCAATTTATGCTAAGGAGGCAAATACTATCAAGAATTACAACAAATGCAATAGATAAAGTAGAATTGTCAATTAATTGTTCTAGTAGAAAGAACAAAACATATAATTAAATATAGCTCCCATTTGGGTAGAACCAGTGGCTGATCTGCGCATACCTGGTTGTCATGTTCAACTGGTTAGGCCGGGGCAAAGTTCCAGACTGCTCCTTCGCCCTCAGGCAGGCGCTGTGGATGGCCCTCATCCTGTCGACAGACTTGCATATGCCGCTCCAGGACCAGTCGCACACGTATAATGTGTAGAGTACCCCAACCCTTTCCATCTTCCAAGCTAAATCTACAAAACTAATGAGCAAAGGTTCAGCACCAAAACTGCAGTGGTACAATACGACATGGTTCAGCACACAAGATCAATCTATAGAAAATCATCAGAACATTATTCATGGTAAAGGTGCTAGTATATTCAAAACTGGAACTTCTTTAGCAACAAACTTATTAAGATGGCAAGTACTACCTCACAACAATCCAGAATTCCCAGGTATGAAAATTAACATCATAAACGATATACTACTGTATTCAAGTGCAATATTTCATAGTCCTTTGTTTATATGAAAGTGGTGGATCAGATCAAAACTATGTGCAACAGGGAAGAACTTGTATTCCACATATCCTAACCAAACAAAGATATAACTAGCTTGCATACAAAAAATGCTACCAAAGGCATGTACCTAACACAATTCAACAAAATATGATACGACACACCTAAAGCATACATCAGCAGCAACAAGTAAAGCATGCTAACACAAATTAAGATTTATAGGGTAATGAAGCACACATCGGCAATAACACACATATAAGTACAACAGTGCACACAAGTATCAGAAGCATCTCCGCGGATGAGTATTCTCAACCCAAGGAGCGGTAGCAGTACAGTAGAAATGAGCAATGAAAACACATGCCTTTAAACATAATACTTTTTTCTCGAAACAAAATCATACGAATTGACTAAAAAGATCCTCTACACACATTAATTTACAGATCTTCTCTGACTATTCTCCTTGTATCCAACAATATTCCATGCCATGTCCCTCCACAAATATAGTGATATCTTATATTACAGGTAAACTGAATGTTCTTCATAGCTCGAGTTCTGATTTTGAGATCTCGCAAACGTTAAAGTTTATAAGTTAAGACTTTATTAAACAAATAGCACGCCTAAAACAAGTTCTTGCAGATGAAACTACACTAGGACAAACAAACTACATCTAAAACTGATTAGACTTTCAAGCTTGTATCAGGCATACAAGCAAGAGCTAATGTCCAGATGTCACATCCCAAGATTTTCCAAATCTTGTAATGTGAAAAATAAATGAATAAAATAAAACTTTGTTGATTTTCAGGGTGAGAAGAAACTTTTTGAATCCAATTGGGAACTCAAAACCTATTTGGATCAAATAAAATCCTAAAGGGATTTAAAAATATAAATAAACAATAAAGTTAAAAATATTTGGAATTACTATTTTGGATATTTTAATAAAAAGATTTGGTTTTCAAATGAAAGGGTAGAAATATAGATAAAGATTATTTTATAGAGCCAAATTAAACCTTGGCCAATATTTTGAAGTAAAATGTTTTGTTTGGATTAAAAGAGTAAAAGTTTATTTAAACAAAATAATGAGGATTTATTAATATCCAATTTTATTAAAAATAAAGGTTTTTCCCATTTTAAATAAACACTAAAACTTATTAAATTATTTTAAATAAGTTTTCCAAGTATTTTGTATTCTCAATTAAAACCTACTGAATGGTTTTGGTACTATTTTGGATTTCAAATAGAGTTTTAAAATAAATAAAACAAACCCTATTTGATTTAATAACTAAGGTCCATTTTATTTAATCACTAATGGAACCTAAAATAAAAATGTTATTTTATTTTAAACAAGTTTTCCAAGTATATTATATTTTCAAATAAAACCTACTGATTTGGTTTTGATAATATTTAGTTTTCATATGGAGATTTTATTAAATAAATCAAAACCTATTTGAATTATTAACTAAGGTCTATTTTAATTAATTAATAAATAAATCCTAAAATAAAAATATTATTTAATTTGGGACTTTGGTTTGTGTTGATTAAACAGAACCAAAACTCAATAAAGTTTAGTGGAAGTTTATTTGAATTGGAGTGTTTGAATTGTTTGTTTGAATTTCAAAATAGAAAAAGATTTGGAAAAAGAAAAAAGATTCAGAACTGGAAAAAAATAGAGCAAAACGACCCAGCCCAGTCAGCCCACCTATTCCCTCGCCCACGAAACGTTTTCCTTACCGCGAAAGAAACCCGCAAGGACGCTGACTGGTGGACCCCTTTTCCTTTCCTTCTCTCTCACTGCCCGTGGACCCCACAGCCACACGGTCATCTTCCCCACCCGCGACCTGTTCTTCCCCAGACACCGCGGCCGTTTCCTGCCAGTAATGTCGCAGTTGAATTCGCTTCAATGTCGCGTTAATCCCTCGCCGTGACCACGCTGTTTTAAACACCTCCCTCTTACCTCCCATTCCTCTCAGACTCCACGCCCTGAACGCCACCAGGCTGCCCTGAATCGAAGCAACACCGCCACTGCTCCGACCACCGTCCCCAGCTAATTCTGGCGAACCACTGCCGCCCCTCACCCTCCGAACCACACGAGATTACTCCCCAGCCTCTGGCGCATCTTACTGTACCTCCCATTCACTCGCGGGCGCTCCAGAACGTCGGCTCCGTCTTCAACTGAGCACCGCCGCGTCTGCGCCTTACTCCGGCGAGTTCTCCAGGTAGTATCCGACCGCCCTTCTCCTTCTCCTTCACGCATGCAGCTTCGCCTTGATCTTGCGCATCTAACTGTGTCTTCATTTTCCCTCGGGGCGAACCATAGCACCACCCTCAACGAGCTCCAGGACCATCTGACGCCGACCACGTCTCCGGCGAGCAATTAACCGCAACCTTGCGCGCCCCTCGTCGAACCAACAACACCTTGAGCTCCCCCAGGCTTCTGCGAACACGGTGAGCTTACTCCCTCCCTCTCTCGCTTCCTGCTTCACCAGCACCGCCACCCTCTGACCGCGCCGCCGCCAGCCACCGTCGCTGCGCCGCCAGCTTTTGGTCAAACATGCGTGAGCCGTTAGATCCCCATCATGTGGCGTAGACAGAACGACATAAGCGAACAGGTATGGGAGCATCTGAGCCGTGCGATTCGCATTAGATCCAACGATCCTCAGTGAGTGATCCTGACGAAACGGTATCAACAAATAGAAAGGCGCCATGTGGCCCAGGCTTCGTTTTAAAACAGATTTGAACCTGTTAGAGATTCAATTTTGAAACCCTTGTAACTTTTGATCCACACGTCCAAAATTTACAAATTTGATATCAATGGAATCAGTGGAACAAGCCCTAGCCAACCATGCCATTTGTTTAGTAAAAAGTTTCTGTTAAAATGTTTGTTTTTGCAGAAACTTATGTATGCTTGTTTAGATTGTAAAAAATGTTCAAAAATGATTTTGGGGTTGAAATCTTTTGCAAATGGAGTGTTTTGAACCTACTGACCATAGGAAACACTTTGTAGTTTCAAAAATGTATTTGGTGAAACAAAAGAATGATTCTTTGATTTAAAACCAATTCTAGTCAAATAAAAATATGGTTTATTTATTAAAAATGGTTTTGGAAGAAAACCTTTGGGAAATGTTTTGTTTTAAACTCTCTGACCCTAAACACAAAGTTTTATGGTTTGAGAACATATTTGGTGAACCCTATAGATTAATGCCTTAGTAAAAAACATTTCTATACCACATACAATGATACCTTGTTTTGAAAATGGTTTATGAAGTGAAACCTTTTACAAATGACTTTGCCACTTTACAAAAATGACCATTAGGTGTTTTCAAATGTTTATGACCCATTAGGAACCACTTTTTCAAATAAAACAAAGCATGGAATGCTTGCATGCATTTCTTAGACTTTATCATTTTATGTGATGTTTTGCTTGATTGGTAGATTGAGATTGTGCCTTGCTTGATTAATTTGTAGTGACTTGAAGAGTGTGATTGTTGCAAGGACAAGGAGTGAACTTATACCCTCTACCAAAAAGGCAAGTGATGCCTCATACTTTTTGTCCCATTACTTTCACTATGCATTAGTGATTTTTCTAAGTAAAACTTGCATGGAATTTTGCTAAGTATAAACCTTGCTATAGGAAAACCTAGTAGATGAAACCTTAGTAGAAATCTTCCTAAGTTAACATTCCTATTACTATCATGCTTAGCTTAGCTAATAGAAAACAAGGGTGGAATGTACATTCATACTATGGAAAATTTCTAAGTCTGAGGACTTATGTTTTTCTTAATAAAACAACTAAGTCAATGAATCACCTGGGTGGAATGGGACTTGATTGGTGGTTTTTGGTTGAGTGGTTCACAAGGCCCATGTTTATGGTTGACCTTGTGTATCTCACTTGTGGATGGCCACCCAGGAACAAAGAGATTTGAGATGTCAAATGTTGAGAAGCTTCAAGTGCAACCACTTGGCATTATGGGCTCTGCCTGGATCATATAGGTTGCAAGAACTTAGCCATATGGACAGTTGGTGGTAGAGTTTGATAGGTTGGAACGCGTCCATTTTGGTCTAAGGGAAGGCTTCTGAAAGATCTTGTCTTGGTGAAACCAAGTCTTGTGGGGAAAGTGCACCACCTCTGCAGAGTGTAAAATCTAAGTACTTAGCCATGTCCCTGGTAAAGGACAATTTGAGCATCAAGACATGGAAGCAATCAAGAATCTCATCATTCAAATTTCAAAGTTAAAAACTTGTGGTTGAACAAGGGTTAAAGGATCTTCAATCTTTGATTGGGAGAAATGTTTTTGTCAAGCAAAAACTTTGTGTTTTCAAATGTTAAGGAAAAATCTATTTTGAGCAAAGCAAGCCTCAACTCCACTTAGCCAAATGCATATAGATGTTAGACTCCACTATACTACCATAGTATCACTTGCCAATACAATTCAAATGTATTGACCCCTTGTGGCTGTAACTTGTTTTGTTGTAGGTTTGTTTGATATTAGTGAAGTTGATTGATTAGGATTACAAGTCTACAACCAACATGTCTGCCTGTGGCACTTTGAAGATGAAGGACCCCATGCTTATAGATATTCTGCTGCAATGTAATGTAATAGCCAAATGAGATATGTAAGATGTAATAAAATTATGTTATTCCTGGTTATAAAGTTGTATTATGACCTTGTTTCTTGATATTACATCTTAACTGTGGATGCTAGCTATTGATCCAGGGACTAGCATTGTAAACACAGGGGAGTCTACCTTATTAAAGGTTGGGACCTTTACACCAGATGAACCCAGGAAAAAGCATGTGATATTGCCTTCATGAAAATATTCTACATAGAATGCAAAAAAAATGATGGCAGAAACGACAGGGTAAACCATTATGCTATTATCACCCATGATGAGAAACTAAACCATCCAACCCAGATAAACTCAAACCATTCTCAGATTTACCTGTATAGCCTATGAGCAGCTAGCATCTAGGAGCTAACAGTCCTAATTTAGGTATCATATCAGACAATGATACATACATGAATTCAACTCAAATTTATAACACATGAATACACCTATTAATTTAGCATATGATCCATAACCCAATGTTTGTCCAATTCCAGTACACCGAGATTATTGTCACTCGCATCAGAGCTCAAATACAAAGGAACAAGTACAGAAGTGGCCTATCAACCAAGTAACAAAGGACAAGAAGAGGTTAAATCAAAGACTTATCTAATCCAGAGAAGGAAGCACCTCTTCAATTGTAGCGTGGTGAACTCGACGATATGAACGCGGTACCATGGCCAGGGTTGGTGCGCTCTAGGTGACTCCCCTGGTTCAGGAAGGCACATCACCACACATTTGGGTCTGTGAATAAATAATAACTTGTAAGCAAGATAATTTAATAAAATACAGTTGTGTATTGGATACAACAAAGGTGGAAAAATTCTTTTGGTAATATAAAATAAGCCATTTCCCAAAGCTCTTAAAAATGAAACTTAGTAGGATTGGTATACATATTGACTCTCAAGGTTTTCAAAAATATAAGTTGATGCATTACTCTAGCATAACCAAAATACAAGCATCACTTTATTGTTCCATATTATACAGTGCCTAACATATTATGAGATATATCATTTGATGTAACTCTATGCAATATCTAGGATAAATTTTATATTGCAGCATTATAATGATTACTATTCTAGATTACCATCACATTATTTACTATACAAAATTGAGCTGTCAAGACTAATGCACTGTCCGAATTAGTGGGATCCATCATTTGCAAAGATGCAAACAAATAATGAAGGCGTGCATTATCTTACAGTAATCTAGAAACAAAGGTATCAGGAAAAAGGATAAGCAACAAAGCGCATGAAATTTCACACATTCTTGCTATATAAGAAGTGGAGCTCCCAAGTAGAGTCCATTGTTGCACAACTCAGGTTCATGATCATCTAGCCCATCGAAGGGGGCAGATATTGCAATTTACAACACATGCTTGGTCTGTCTTGAATGATTGCCTAAACCAAAGAAATAATAGGTTACTCCATAGTGTTTATAGAACAGATAAAAACTGAAGGCAATAGATGCACACATTAAGATCAGAGAAGAATTCCTTATCTACACACATTTAGCAAACAATGATTAACAGTAGTATCAAATCATATGAGTTTTTTTTGGAAATCACAGATCCACAATAAGTAATAACAAGAACATGATTGCTTGTATTCCCTTTCTACCTGTTTCATCATGGATACCCCATTCCCAAACATTCAGCAAGAACTAATCTAATAACCTAGAGCATAAACATACTAGTAAAATAGACAGGGCCTCAAATTTCCGGTGAGACGACCATGCTTGTTTGGTCTGGAAGGCTATGCACTCCTGGGAAGCGGATCCGATGCCCCTTGCCCTTGTCGTCCTTCCTAGGAGCAGCGTGGTGTGGATACTGGGCGGGGAGAACAAAACAAGGGGAGAGGAGATGGGGTTTACCTTCGCAGCTTGCTGGATCAGCAGCTTGCTGGCACTGTCCACCCAACCCCACCCTCAGGCCCGTCGTTGCCCGATAGTAGGGTGAGCTTCTGCGACATGGAGAGCCCCTCCCCATATTTCCTCCCCTTCTTCCTCTGTCGGAACCACCGCTCCAGATCCCATGTTGTTGTCCAATCCACCATCGCCGAGCTCGGTCTCCTTGGCTGCGACTGCCGCGAGGAGGCGGGTGCTGGGGGTACCAGAGCGGAGCGAGAGGAGGGCAGGGGCACGAGGGCCACTCAGGTAGAGGAGGAAGCACTGGGAGGCAGAGATCTGCACCGAGGAGAGGGCGAGAGGCGTCAATAGTGGGATCGTGGAGAGGGCTGGGGTTTTGTTAGGGGGTCAAACCATCAGCGTCGTCGTCCGCCTCGGTGAGTTGTCGTCGGTGGCCTTGTGGAAGAGGCTCTCGAACAGAGGACAATAGTGGCGCAATCGGCGAGTTAGGGAGGAGGCCGGCGGCAGCGTTCAGATCTCGCTGGAGAAGGAGGAGGGGCGGCGATAGGATTAGGGTTGGGGGTAGGTTTCGCTGGGAGGGCACACACGCGGTATAGATGTCCTATGAAAATATTTGGTGTCTGCGCGCGGGATGGTAGCATGCCACGTCATCGATCCATGTCAAGTTCCCTCATATTAGCATCCTATCCATCCATCTTGTTCGCATCCAACGGTCCATGTTGCTATCCTCTATATTTAGATCTGCCTAGTTATTATGACGATTTCATTTAAAGAAATTATGACGTTTTTGAGAAAAATCGTCATAGTTCACTAAGGCTTTGGCCCTCCCAAGCAGCTTGAGACCATCCGGTGTGGAATCTTCATAAATCTAAGACGATTTTGTAGATGGTCACTACCAAAACGTCATAAGTTGACACATTTCTTGTAGTGCACCCACCAATACTCCTCTCCTTCATCCATCACAGGGAATCCTTTGAACACAGCTGCACCATGTATCCCCATGGTAACCATAAGGTTCTTGAGGGCCTTGGGAAACTCAGTCTCACACTCCAAAGTCTGGTCATGAGTGGTCCCTTCCTTACGGCTTCGTTGATGGAGTTCATCTACAAATAGAGATGAGAAATAAGATTAGAAAAGTTTACGAGAAGAAAAATACAAGTGTGGAAATTGTTGAAAATTTTCCTTAGTGGTTTCTAATCCAATCCTAGGGTCATAATCCTACAGGCAACACAGTGCTCTGATACCATCTGTAAGATCCCACCTTTGTAAAGGTAAAGATCCATGTGATTGCAATGCTAGTCCCTGGATCAATTGCTCGCATCCACAGTTTAAGATGAAGTACACAGAAACAAAGGTCATTATTACATCGTCATTCCAGAGATAACATAGTCTTTTACAACTCCATAGCGAAAGGCTTAAATACAAGAGTTTAAATTAACAATATAGATAAAGTCTTCATCTTCATGTGCCACAGGCAAGCATGTTAAGTGTAGACTCATGACCCCTAATCATCATCAGAGTAACCTGCAACATCACAAGTTACAACCACAGTGGGTCAATACATTGGAATAGTATTGGCAAGTAATACCTTAGTATAATATTAGCATCTAGTTACTACATGAATTTGGCTAAGTGTAGCTTAGGCTTGCTTTGCACAAAATAGGTTTTACCTATCAGTTGAAAACACTAAGTTTTTGTTTGGTGAAAACTCCCAAGGAACCACCAATAGAAATTGGTGAACCTTCACCCTCGTTCAACCACAAGTTTTAACTTAGAAAAATTGGGATGAGGAGATTCTTGATAGCTTCCATGTCTTGATGCTCAAATTGTCCATTATCGGGACACGTCTAAGTACTTAGTTTCTTCCATCTGTAGAGGTGGTGCACTTTCCCCACAAGACTTGATTTTCACCAAGACAGGACCTTTCAGAAGCCTTCCCTTAGACCAAAATGGACGCGCTCCAAACCTATCAATCCCCTACCACCAACTGTCCATTTGGCTAAGTTATTGCAACCTATATGGTCCAGGCAGAGCCCATAATGCCATGTGGCTGCACTAGAAGCTTCTTAACATTTGGCATCTCAAATCCCTTTGTTCCTGGGTGGTAATCCACAAGTGAGATACACAAGGTAAACCATAGAAATGGGCCTTGTGTAACCACTCAACCAAAATCCACCAATAAATAACCATTCCACCCAGCTGTTTCATTCACTTTGTTGTTTTATTAAGTAAAAAACATAAGTTAAAGACTTAGCAATATTTTTTCATAGCATGAATATAATCCACCCTTGGTTGCTATTAGTTAGGCTAATCATGGCAATAGCAAGTATCTTAACTTAGAAAAAATTCTAACAATTCTACAACTACTAGGATTTCCCAAGCATAGCATTTAGATACTTAGCAAAATATTCATGCAAGCCCTATACAAAATATATCTAATGCATAGTCAAAATATTGGGACAAAAATATGAAGCACCACTTTCCTTGGTAGTTGGGGGAGTAGCAACAATCCTCACAATCACAATCACCACTAGCACCAAAATCTACACATAAAATGATAGCACCAAATTCACATATCAAAATAAACAAACAAAAATATATGAATGCATGCAAATGCCATGTGATGACTTTTCTAAATCAAACAAGACAAGTGTAACAGTACTGAATCACAAACAAAACAAATAAACACTAAATAAGCTTTATTTAGTCTTTAAAACATTTTTCAAATAATTTCTATACTCAAAATAAGCCTACAAATGTCTCTGCAAAAACAACCCATTTTACAGAGTCAATTTATTAAACAAAGTGCATAGATGGATAGAATTCTTTATCTCTATTCCAATGATATAAAATTTGCAAAATTTGAACGTGTAGATCAAAAGTTATGAATTTTGCAAGTTTGAACAACTAATAGATCTAATTTTGGATTTTAAATCAAAACACAGGCCACGCGGCGCTGTCTGATTGCTTGATACCGTTTCGCGCGGATCACGCTCGCGGGCCGTTGGATCTAACTAGCTATGCACGGCTCAGATCTTCCCGTACCGCTTCATCTATGATCTAATCGTGGTCGTGAGATCCAGATCCAACGGGCACCTTTGCCGTGACCAAGAATTGGCGGCGCTGAGTCAACGGCGAGCGGCGGCGCGCTCGGACAGTGATGGTCTGGTGGTTCTGGGAAGCGAGGGAGAAAACATAGGGGCTTACCGAGCTCGTGGGGTTGTCGCGGTGCTCAAGGTGGTCGAGGGAGGGACAGGGGCGCACGGACACGACGTCTATTGCTCGCCGGAGAAGCGTCGGTCGTCAGGTACGGCTGTTCGTCGTCGTTGGCGAGGCTACAGACCGCGCCTAGCCAAAATAGATGCGCACAAGCCCGTTGAACATTTGAGTAACCAGAAGAGAGAAAGGGTGGTCAGGAACTACCAGAAGGTGTCGCCGGAGTCGAGCAGCGGCTCTGTCACTTGCGGAGGTGGGCGGGAATGGCGGCTTGGGTCAAGAGCGGCCAAACGAAAGAGGTCAGGAGATGTACAAGGTTGTAAGGAACACGCTCGTATGAATTAGAAGGGCAGGGGTGGTCTGGCTCACCGGAATTTCGTCGCCGGAGCTCGTCGGTACAGCGGTGGTGTGAGAGCAATTGGGGGCAGCCTGGTGGTGGAGCGAGTGAGTTGAGCGAGGGGAAATGGTCGTCGAGGGGTGGGGATTAAGTAGCCGAGAGAGGAGGGGTAATTACTCCGCTAATCAAGTGCAATCAAAGGATTTGAATTCGGGAGGAAACGGTAGCGGCGAGCAGTTCCTCCGGCACGTGATTGACGACGATGCTGAGGTGGATGGTGGGGTCGGAGCGTCAGTGAGGGGGAGTGCGCGGGTTGAGTGAGAAACAGAGGGAGTAGGGGAATCCCGGGTGGGCTGTTTTTGTTGCTGGGCTGAATAAGTGGCATCGGCCCTTTTTCTTTTCTTTATTCCTTTCTCATTTCTGTTTTGATTTTCCAGGAATCCTTTTCAAATGATTTCAATTGTGTTTGAATTCAAACTCTCTCTGGATTTTTATCAAGTGAAACCTGCACATATTTAAGTATAAAACATTGCTGTTCACCCAAACTTACTTTGGCCCTTTGGAATTTAAATGAAAACAGTGCCTTTACCATTTGTTTAATAAAGGCATAAGAATGGTTTTAAATTCATACTTTGTTTTGAAAACTTTGTCCAAATTTTGGAAATTATCAATCAAACTTAGGATCAAACCCCTACTGATCAAAACAAGTGTTTTAAATTCTCAAGGGTATCAATAAGGCTAATGCCTTGCTTACATAAAATAACAAACCCTCAAATGCTCCTGTTTTTGAAATAACATTGAAAATGATCCTAAAATGATTATGAATGCATGGATGATATGCAAACTTTGAAATCATGATTTTTGGGATGTTACACGTCATCACCTGCAAGGCACCATCTTCGTCACGAACTCCGGCGAGGAATCTAGGTCAAAGCGGAGCTCCCCTTCCTCAACCACGGCCACCACTGCGACCACCTCGACCACCGCAACCTCTGGTAATGATCCATGCCCCTTACCCTTTAGAACCGCCAGAACACCACCCACCTGACGCGCCGCCATCGCGCGCAGTAGCTAGCGCTGCCAGTTCTTGGTTGAGCGCTGAGGTCCACCGGATCTACAACCTATGGCTAGGATTAGATCGTTTAGCGAAAGGGTATCATTCGATCTGGCCCGCCCAATTCCATTTAGATCTAACAGCTCGCGCTGCCGATCCAGCCGGAGCGGTATCGGCCAGTAGTTTTACGCCACATGGCTAGAACCTTTTGTTAAATCCAAAATTATATTAAATAGATGGTTAAACTTAGAAATTCAATAACTTTTGATCCACAAATTAGAAAAATACAAACTTGGTGTCCATGGATTCAGAAAAATGTGAACTACACTACTGTGACCTTACTTTGTTCAGTAGCTTCTGTAAAATTTGAGTTTTAGGCAAAAACCTTTTAAGGGCTATTTTGACTATAAACATTGTTGTATAAATTATTTTTTAGGTGGATCTTATGTTCTTATGCCTTTAGATGGTGTATTCCAGCCTATGTACTATAGGCTATGAATTTTAAAGTGTAGATTTTATCTTATTGTATAATTGCATGCATTCATATTTTTGGGTGTTTATATTGATTTGTATATTTTATTGTTTGATTATGATGTGTAGATTGTATGGATTGTGAAGTTTGTTGCTATGAGGATTGTACCTACTCCCCTAGATACCAAGCCAAGTGATATTTCATCGTATGTCCTATTATTTTATCTATTGCATTAGTGTTATTTTAGTAGGACTTTGCATGATAGTTTTATTTATATTATACATTGGTAGTATTTTCCTAAGTTAGGAGACATCGTATGCTAGAATGCTTAGCCTTGCTATTAGAATTCATAGGTGGAAATTCATATTATGATGGTATGGAAATTTTATATACTTATTTATTTTTTACTAAGAAAACAACCAATGTTAATGAAACACCTGGGTGGAAATGGAACTTGTATGGATTATGTTGAGTGGTTACTCAAGGCCCATGTCTATGGTTTACCCTGGTGTATCACACTTGTGGATGGCCACCCAGGAACAAAGAGATTGGAGACGTTCGTGTCGCGAAGCTTCCAGTGCAACCACATGGCATATGGGCTCTACCTTGACCAACTAAGTTGTGATAACTCAACCAGCCAGACAGAGGTGGTAGAGTTGATAGGATGGAACGCGTCCGTGGTGGTCTGAGAGATTGCTTCTAAAAAGTCTTGTCTTGATGCATGTCGAGTCTTGTGGGGAAAGTGCACCACCTCTCGAGAGGGTAAATCTAAGTACTTAACCGTGTCCTCGGTTATGGACAATTTCTGAGCGTCAAGACATTGAAACAGTTCAAGAATCTCCTCATCCCAATTTCTCTAAGATAAAATTGTAGGTGAACAAGCGTAGAGGTTCATTGATGTCTATTGGTGGTACCTTAGTGTTTTGTAAAACCAAAACTTATTATTTTCAAACTAATAGGATAAAACTTGCTTTTAGCAAAGTCGGTCATATCTACACTTAGCCATATATTCATGTAGTTGTTTGGTTCTACTATACAACTATGGTATCACTTGTCAATACAATTCCAACTGTATTGACCCTTTGTGGTTATAACTTTTCATGTTGCAGGTTACTCTAGTGGTGAGTAGGGTTACGGGTCTACACTCGACATGTTTGCCTGTGGCGCATGAATATGAAGACTCTATTATTATGCTATGTAATGAGAACTCTAAATAAGTTAGCCTTGGGATAAGTGAGTTGTAAGAACTATTATATTCCTGGATTTGTGATGTAATAATGACCTTTGTTTATGTGTACTTCATCTTAAACTGTGGGTGCTAGCAAATCGATTCAGGGACTAGCACTACAATCATAGGGATCTCTACCTTATTGGGTGAGATCTTACAGATGGTACCAAAGCACTATGTTGCATGTAGGTTTGTGACCCTAAGATGGATTAGATTAAGAAATCCACTAGGAAAATACAACACCACTATGAATTTTACACTTTGTTTCTTTTCATCTCGTAAAACCTCTCCTAATCGTCTTTCTCATCTCTATTTGTAGATGGCCACCATCAATGAATCCGTCAGGAAGGGACCATTGTTGACTATGACACTAGAGTGTGAGACGTAATTTCCCAAGGCACTCAAGAACCTCATGATCAGCTTGGGGATAAATGGTGAATCCGTGTACAAGGGATTTCCGGTGATGGATGAAGGACAAGAGTATTGGTGGGTGCAACTCCACTTATATAAGAACAAGGAGGATGACCACAAGGAAACGGGGTTCTGCATGATCACCAACTCTGAAATGCACATGTCATTCTTTGACTCTGCAAGAAATGCAGCATGGAATGCCATTGAAGAACTTGGAGAAATACTTAAGTATAGAATGCTCAACACTCAGAAAGATCTTAGGGAGGAGAAACAACATACCCAAGACTTGGAGACCACCATAAAATAGCTAAGGAAGGACATTATAGACTTGGCATGGGAGTCATGTGATCAAGACAAACAGATTGCTACCAAGGATACCCAGATAGCTACCTTTACTAGAGAGTGAAGGACGTGGCGTATCCTAATAGTTGGACCACCACACTTGGTGTTTCCTCACGTTAGTAATTTGATCATACTGACCTATGTGGTATGGCAAAGTTTGTTTAAGTTGTGGTTTAACCTTGATGCTTGAGTTGAATAATGTATGCCGCTACTTGTGTGGATTAATGTTTTGTTGAATATATTGGCGTTTATTTTTAATCTTTGCATCTATGGATACTTTATGTTTTTCTCTAGACTTGTGTTATCTCTAATTTTTCTCCATCCTATGCAAAATATGCCGAGCTTCATCTACAGCACTGCCGAGGAATTCAAGGGAACCTGCTTTGGGACTCACATTTTGGAGCTCGTCAATGTACTCGCTCTTCCAATCCCTGCCATCAAGGGACTTCAGCTAAGGAAGTTTCAAAGGAAGTACTTGTGGGGATTCAGAGTCACCCAGCCAAGACGCCAGACAGAGCCTCCAACTGAAGAAATTGCCTTCAAGATACTCCACGATGACTTAGAGAGGGGCCTCGACATCGCCATGCAGGAGCTGATAGCACGCCTATGTGGACGTCACTCTGCCGAGATTAAGAACCACTACTTCCACTTCTTTGGGAGACGCAACAAGGACGGAGAGCCTATTGTGTTGAACGAGGCCACTAAGGAGACCATCAAGCATATGCGACACTACCTCCAGGACTTAGAGAGTCTCATTAGGAGCCTTGATACTGATAGGACTAATGTGATTCTTAGCAACGATGAGCTGCGTGTTCAACTTAAGGAGAAGAACAAGTCCTTCCAGGAGCAGGAGAAGCGAACCAAGGAGATGGAGAAGAAGTTTGAAGGACAAGAGAAGAAATTCAAGAGCCAAGAGAAGAGGATCCAAGAGAGGAATAAGAAAATTAGAGATTTGGAGACTAGGTTAGAGCTTGAGGACATTGAGCTAGACGCGGATCACAAGGTGATAGAGAGGCCGCACACACACAAAAGAGAGAGTTACAGGTGAATATCGATGCTTTGTCTACAAGCTTGGAGGACTACAAGGCGGGATTCACCGCAGCAGGACTTGCGTTAGTGGAGGAGGAAGTCGACATGGAGGAGTAGTGATATCTATATATCTTACCATTTTATTATCGAGTTGGATTGATCATGCCAACTTGTGGATGACTATGCTAGTATGTTATTTATCTTGCAAACTTGTTGATCGTGATGTTTGAACCCTAAGTTTATCAAGTGTTTTCTTGTTTTTTGATTGTTGTTATATGTTGTAATGTGCAAATTAGGATCTATGGGGTTATTTATCATTACTTATTCTTATTGAAACCCCAGATGCCTCCTCGTCGTACCAACACTAACAATAACAACAACAATGGCAATGAGATGCAACAGTTAATGACTGCACAAACACAGTTGATGCAGATGATGACTCAGTTCATGGCAAACCAGAACAACAACAACAACAACAACAACAACAACAACAACAACAACAACAACAACAACAACAACAAAAAAACAACAACAACAACAACAATCCACCAGCTCTTAATATGCTCACAAGGTTTCTAAGGTTGAGACCTGCTAAGTTTTCTGGTACTACTGATCCCATGATAGAAAATGATTGGCTACGTTCCGTGAACAAGGACTTGGTCACAGTTGGTTGCAATGATGCCGAGAAGGTCAGATTTGCAGCACACTTACTAGAAGGATCGGCAGCTACTTGGTGGGATAACTTCCAAGTAACTCACCCTATTGAAGAAGTGACTTGGGCAATGTTTGAGGATGGATTCCGCACTACTCACATATCTTCTGGAGTAATGGGGTTGAAGAAAAAGGAATTTCACAACCTTAAACAACACCATCGTAGTATTCAAAGTATATTGAAGAATTCAACAATCTGTCACGCTATGCACCGGATGATGTTGACACTGACGCAAAGAGGAAAGAGAAGTTCCTTGATGGGTTGAATGATGAAATATCCATGCAACTATCTGTTGCTTATGTTCCAACCTATCAATCTCTGTGTGACAAAGCTACCATCTTAGAAAGCAAGATGAAGCAAGTTGAGAATAGGAAGAGGAAACACCATTTTGATAAGCATGGGTTAGGATCACCTCACAAGCGTTCTTATGGTGAAGGTAGTGGAAGTTCTGGATCCCATAAGCATGGGAATCATAACAACCACCACAACAATAACCACCACCATGATGGCAATAATCACCGTGGACACAACAATGGTGGATACCGAAACAACAAAAGTGGATACAAAAAATCACCATAACGGACATGGCAATGAGAATCATAATGATCAGAACCGCCATAATCAGCCAGCAAAGAGAGACATAAGTAAGGTTGAATGTTTTGAGTGCAAGAAAACAGGGCACTATGCTAATGAATGCCCAGAAAAGAAGGCTGGCGGGGCTAACAAGCCAAATCCTTTTCAAAAGGGTCATGTGAATCACATCAATGTGGAGGAAATCCAAGAAGAGTCTGATGCCGTGATTGGTAAGTTCAAGATTAATTCCTTTCTAGCACTTATCCTTTTTTATACTGGCGCATCGCATTCATTCATTTCAAGAGCATTTGTAGACAAAAATAAACTCCCAGCTGAAACTATTGGATGCCCTATTAAGGTAAGTTCCCCAGGTGGAGAGATGATAGTAAATTTTGGATGTCGTCAACTAGTCCTAGAAATTGGAAAGAACAAGTTTCTAGTTAATCTAATAATCCTAGAATCCCAAGGATTGGATGTAATTTTAGGCATGGACTGGATGACTCGTTATGAGGGAGTGATAGATTGTGCCAGACGTACTGTTACACTCACAACCCTAGAAAAGAAACTGATTATGTTCAAGTCTAACTTTGAACTCAAGGGAAGTAAGCTAAATTCTCTGAAGGGGTTAGCCTAGATAATGTACCAGTAGTGGAGGAGTACCCTGATGTGTTTCCAAAAGAATTACCTGGCATGCCACCACATAGGGATGTGGAGTTTCTGATAGACTTACTGCCAGGAATTGGACCCATAGCAAAGAGACCTTACAAAATGTCTGTGGATGAGTTAAAAGAGCTCAAGAAACAACTTGGAGAACAGTTGAAGAAGGTATTTATCAAACCAAGTTCTTCGTCTTGGGGAGCACAAGTTTTGTTTGTCGAGAAGAAAGACAGAAGTCAAAGGCTATGCATAGATTATCGATCACTTAATGAAGTGACCATAAAGAACAAATATCCCCTACCTAGAATTAATGATCTCTTTGATCAGCTAGAAGGAGCTCGTGTGTTCTCAAAAATTGATCTTCGATCAGATTACTTTCAATTAAAGATTATAGAACAAGATATACCAAATACTGCTTTCACCACTAGATATGGATTATATGAGTATACAGTGATGTCGTTTGGACTAACTAATGCACCAGCTTATTTCATAAACATGATGAACAAGGTGTTCATGGAGTTTCTTGACAAGTTTGTAGTGGTATTCATCGATGACATATTGATTTATTCCAAGAGCAATGAGGAACATGAAGAACATTTGCATTTGATTATAGAGAAACTCAAGGAACACAAAGTTGTATGCCAAGTTCAGTAAATGTGAATTTTGGCTAAATGAAGTTGGATTTCTTGGACATGTTGTGTCTGGGAATGGTATAGCCATCGATCCAGCAAAGGTAGCAGCTGTAACAGAATGGTAACCTCCTAAAACAGTTAAAGAGGTCCGTAGTTTTCTGGGTTGGCAGGATACTATAGAAGGTTCATTGAGAATTTCTCGAAATTAGCAAAGCCGATGACTGACCTGCTCAAGAAAGAGAAGAAGTTCGATTGGACTGAAGCATGCGAAACCAGTTTTCAAGAGTTTAAGAAGAGGTTAGTGTCAGCACCAGCGTTATGCTTGCCAGATCTAGAGAAATATTTTCAAGTTTATTGTGATGCATCTGTCAACACCCGAATTTTTAATCCCAGATGCCTGTTATGCCATACATCACAATCCCAGGATTACCATTTTTGCGAGACATAACAGATTGGTACCATAGTTCATCATCCATTACAAACCATAATAAAGGTCTTACAAATAAAGGATCTCATGATCCAGTCTTTGTACAATCAACGCAGCGGAATAATATAATAACGGTAGCGTGGGCGAGGCTCCATCTTCATGGTCACAGGCAATGCTGACGATGGGAGATGATCCTAGTTGTCGTAAACTTCCTTCGATCCATCATCCTAATAGTCCTCTTCATAGTTTGGCCATGGGAATAGCCAGGGACAAAGCCATGGTACTCTTTAAGTACTCACAAACTATCACTAACAGGTAAAGTGGTTCAAGTAGGTATACTAAGCTCTAGGTTATTTTGCAAAAAGCCAGGTTTATCTCTAGCTGAGTTCAGAAGTAAAGAAAGCTAGTTTAATGTTTTATAACACCTAAGTGGGAACTCAGTTTTCATATTCACAACCCTGTTGTGGTCAAGTCAAAGTCATGATTCATTTCACAAGTCATTTTGAAAACATCTGACGACCGAACAGTATGGCCACTCCAACTGTCCATAACCGCGGACGCGGCTATTCGAATAGTTTGACACTCTATAGAGGTGGTACACTTTCACCACAATATTCGATACATCCGTCAGGAACAATCCTGAATTCACCATACTCGGTATGCGGATAATCAATCCTAACCTTTCAATTACACACCCTAGTATAGGCACCTCTCCTATGAGTTTGGCCTCCCGACCATGACCATCTCTCATATTGGGAACTGCACAGGTGGTCAATCATCACGAGGTAGCCTCAGCTCAAACCTCTGCTGCAAGGGAACCCATACTAAGGTATATAAACTTCCAGTCAAGTCCTACCCAATTTCGGGTATTGTGGTTGTACGGTAAAATTGGAATGGTATTGCATACGAACACAACCATCAGTTTTATAAAGGGCTAAGGCTCATGCCTCAACAATTTCATCATCAAAAATCATCTGGTGTTCAAGAACACATGTCAAAACATTTCATTAGAATGACTCATCATTCTAAGGGTTTCATAACCATTTTCACCAAGTATTCCCATCTAAAGTGATCAAGTTTTATGCTTAGCACTAGCCACTAAAGTTGGGGGTAATCACTAATGAGGGGTGATAATTAATGTGACTTATCTAAGTATAATCTCATGCCTCAGGATGACATCAAGTTCTACCTAACGTAGGCCAAGTTTTATGCTCTTTATGCTACCTTTAATATCTTTCCAAAACTTCACAAGCACTCCCTAAAAGTAAACAAAGAATTTTGATAAAGAAATAAATTAATAAAGCTTGCAAGTAAAACATGGGATTTGGTATAGTCAAGTGGTATAATCACAGCATGACTAATGCATCGCATAGGTTATCTAACTTTCACAGTTGCAAGTATTAGCTTGCCCTGTGTAGTGCAGTGGTTGAAGTTCTCCTCTGCTTCCTCTTCGTAGTAGTCTCCTTCCTCTTCGTATCCTTGGTCGGTACTAGCTTCTATAAATAAATACGAAGTACACAATCACCAAACAATACTTAACTAGTTCTATTTGTCACACAAGGGTTCACACTAGATGATCTAGCATCATCACAATCATCACAAGAATTAAGGCAATAGTTTAATTTATTTTATTTTAGAAAAGTAATTTCTACTCATTGAAAAACTACTTAAGATTTAATATTCTCCAATTAAAACATGGGATCATGTTGACACATGTCATCACCACATATTTCAATACTTGGGAATGTGATTTAAAGTGGTGTCACAATTTAATAAGGTTTAATCTTTTTATTTTAATTAATTAAAGTGACTAGAAGTGCCTATGGGGCATTATTTTATTACTTGTCCATTATTACGGCAAGTAAACCTATATATTTTATATATTCAGAAAGGTCTTATCAAATGTGATTTTTGAGAGTTGGAATCAACTCAAAAGCATTTATGGTTGAATTTTGAAAACTGTTTGAATGTAGAAAAGTCTCTGCCTTGTTATTTTTACCATAGGTGATCTATAATTCCAAATGGTTTGAATCCAACGGGCTTGGATTAATAAATTCCATACCTTTCTAACAAAATTGGTTTCATGCTATTTGGTACGGTAAAACTCTCTGAATTAAATTTTGAATCTATTTCCAGAACTAGGTTTGAAACTAAAGAGATAAATCTAAATTCAAACTAACTAGGTCGCGCGGGAATTCTAACTGGGCTGGCCCACTTCGCACGGCGCGCGCGGGCGAGTTAAGTGGTGTCCCCACGCATCAGTGTGACAGGGGGTGCGGAGGGGTACGGGCTAACTACGACCGTAGGATTAGACTAAGGATCAATGGCTCACGGCCATCGTCCTCGTCGAACAGAACACGACGGGCTCGAACCCTAGCGCGGCCAGTGGGGGTCTATGGCGGCTCACCGGGGCTCAGGCGATGGTCGGCGATGGGGGCGAATGACGAAGTCGACAATGGCGGTTCTCCTGGTACTAGCGGCTCCTCCTGGGGTGGCTCCAATCAACGATGCCCTTCTCCTCCAGCAGCGGCAGGCTCCGGTGAAATTCTGGCGATGCTATGCTCGCCTTTCTCTGGGAAGAAGTAGGAAGGATCAGTGAGAGGTGGGGAGTGAACTGGTGTGAAGAAAATGAGTGGGGGGGCCTCCTTTTATAGGCAAGCGAGAGAGGCCAAGCAGCATGGGCAGTGCTCGTCGGGGTCGGGGTTACAGCGAGCTACGAGCATGGCTGGGGCTAGGGGACGGTGCGCGGTCTCCTGGCGGTGCTCAACGGCTTGATGGCGTGGCAAGGGGCGGTGCGGTTTGGTCAGAACACGCTGGTGCTCTGAGCGGCACCGGCGATGTTTTTGACGACGCACAAGCTCTCCTGGTCGCACGGCGGTGAACGGGGATGTCTAGTGGTCTCCTGGGACGGTGGTGATCGCAGGAACGGGTAGCGAAGGCGAGGCGCGGTCTGTGCGAGCGTGTCGAGCGCGGTGAGATGGCGCGCTTTGGACATGGCAGAGACAAACTAGGCACGTGTGTTCTTGGTGGTCCACTGCTTGTCAAGGCTCGAGGGCTAGACAGGGGGTGGCGGTGGACGGTGGCATGCTTCCTGGACATGGTGGCTAGGCGTGGCGATGGCTCTGGCTATCTTGACATGGTCGACTGGCAAGGGTGTGCTCGGGCATGCACGACATGGTGCATTGGTAGGGGTCTAGGCTGGTTTAATGCTGGTGTGCTCACTAGGGGAGACAAGGGTGATCAATGAGCAACAAGGTTTGGCAAAATTACTGCTCAAAACAGTGAAGTTTGGCAGAATTTGGTTTGTGTCTCCAAGTGTTTGATGAAATGGCCGCAAGAAATTTTTATTTGAATTTTTTGTTGAAACTTGCTGAGTGTACTGGTCACATACTAGGGAGTATTTGGTTGATTGGATTTGTCAAGGTGAACTAGTTTGGTTGGGTTTTGAGAAATGGTGATCTTACCATATGAACTAGATTCAATTTTCAAATGTCATTTGAATAGGGTTGCCAAATGTTTCTGTGGATTTGCAAGGTGGGCTTGGGTTCACTTTTACTTGGTCTAGCAAGGGGTGAAAAGAATTGGATTTGTTTCTCTTTGAAATCTTAGACTAGAAACACTCAAAGTGGTCTAGTGAGCAAGATTGGCAAAAATGACCATTAGCTCATTTTGTTTGTTTTTGAATTTCTATTGATTTATTCTTCTTGGAAATGATTTAGATGATGTTGTTTTCATCTTTAAACCAATCCTTGCCATTCATAACAATCACACAAGTCCATACAAGCATTCATGCATTCATCACATACACACATGCATTCATATGGATTTTTAATTCACAAAAGTTTTTGTTAACCCTAAATTTGGGTGATTGGAATTTGATAACCTTGATTAATATTTTTAGGATTTTACAGCATCTCACCAAGGACTGGGAGGTGTGTTAATGCAAGAAGGTAAAGTGGTAGCGTATGCCTCGAGACAACTCAAGAATCATGAAGTAAACTATCCTACGCATGATTTAGAGTTGGCCTCTGTTGTACATGCACTAAAGACATGGAGACATTATCTTATGTAAAAGCGTTGTGAAATTTTCACCGATCACAAGAGTCTGAAATACATTTTCACGCAGAAGGAACTCAACATGAGACAAAGAAGATGGCTATAACTTATCAAAGATTACAACTTAAGTTTGCAATACCATCCCGGGAAAGCAAATGTCGTAGCCGATGCATTAAGCCACAACGTTTATGTGAATGGCCTCACCAAAGGAGAATTGCCAGAAGAAGTAAGTGCTCAATTTAAAGAGCTAAGATTAGAGATAGTGCCTGAAGGATATCTATTGTCCTTGGAAGTACAACCAACACTATTGGATAAAATTAGAGAAGCTCAAAAGTTGGACAAAGAAATAGAATAAATTAAGAGTAAAATTGGTAAAGGAAAAGCAAAGGGATTCCATGAAGATGAAGAAGGAACATGATGGTATGGGAAACATATTTGCATTCCACATGATCCTGAACTTCGGAAATTGATCCTGCAAGAAGCACATAATTCACCGTATTCGATTCATCCAGGCAACACTAAGATGTACATGGATGTGAAGGAAATATTTTGGTGGAACAATTTAAAAAAAGATATCGCAGAGCACATTGCCTTGTGTGACGTGTGTAGTCGAGTAAAGGCAGAGCATCATAAACCAGCAGGATTATTACAACCACTAGCAATACCTAATTGGAAGTGGGATAAAATCGGTATGGATTTTATCACAGGACTGCCAAGGACTAGATCTGGATACAATTCTATATGGGTTGTTGTGGATCGCTTGACAAAAGTGGCTCATTTCATACTCGTAAAGACCACATATACAAGTGCTAAGTTAGCCAATATCTAAATGAACAGAATTGTGTGTTTACATGGAGTACACAAGAGTATTGTGTCGGATAGACGAACATAGTTCACTTCGCATTTTTGGCGACAACTGCATGAGTCATTGGGAACTAGGCTAGAATTCAGCACTGTGTTTCATCCTCGGACTTATGGGCAGACAAAAAGGACCAATCATATTTTGGAATATATGTTGAGATCTTGTGTGTTAGACTATAGATCTAGTTGGGACGAAAGTCTGCCATACGTAGAGTTTTCTTACAATAATAGCTATCAATCGAGCATAGAGATGGCTCCATTTGAATTCCTTTATGGAAGGAGGTGTACAACATCATTATTGTGGAATGGAGTAGGAGAAAAAATTTGTTCAGACCAGACCTAATCAAGGAAGCCGAAGAGAAAGTCAGGATGGTAAAGGATAGACTAAGGATAGCTCAATCTTAACAAAAGAGCTATGCATATCCAAATCGTAGAGAGGTCACCTATGAGATAGGTGATAGAGCTTAACTTAGAGTCTCACCACTTCTTGGTGTAAAGAAATTTGGAGTCAAAGGGAAATTGGCACCTCGTTACGTAGGACCATTCAAGATTTTGAGCCGCAAAGGAGAAGTGGCATATGAGCTAGAATTACCAGAATCTCTGTCAGCAGTTCATAATGTGTTCCATGTTAGCCAGTTGAAAAAGTGTCACCCAGAGATGGAAGAAACTTCGTTAAGTGACACTATACCACTAGAAGAAGTTCCGTTAGAGAATGATCTCACTTATGAAGAGAAACCTATCATGATTCCGGAGACAGCAGAAATAATCACTCGTACTAAGACAATCAAGTTCTGCAAAGTACAGTGGAACCATCACACTGAGGAGGAAGCAACTTGGGAACGGGAAGATGAGCTTCGGAAAGATCACCCGCACCTATTTGCTAGCCAACCCAAATCTCGAGGGCGAGATTCATCTTAAGGGGGTTAGATTTGTAACATCCCAAATTTTTATTAAACCAAGCATCATCATGCATGTCTTGCATTGCACAAAAAATTTCAAAGTTTAAACCTAGGAAAACCCCTATTAAAACCCCACTCCTTTATATTAAGGTGTGGAGCTTTGTGATTTTATTTTTACTTTACCCAAATGATTTATTAGAGGTTTGATGTTTTTAAAACATTTATGAACATTAGGTCCACCCCTTAAAAATATGGTGAAAATTTGAATTGATTTGAAGCTTGTTTGCTAGTTCAAATGTTTTATAGAAAATATTAAACTAAAAAGAAAAAGGAATAAGAACAAAAAAAACCTACCAGCCAACCATTCGGCCGAGTACCCCCACGTCCCACAAATTACAGCCCACCCGGCACCCCCTCTCCCCCTGAATTTCGTTTCTCATCGTCCCTCTCTGCACTCACTCGCTGATGGCTCGGCCCAATCTGCCCCATCACCATCGTCTTTAACCCAGCACGCTGAACCGCTCCCGTCCCCTGCCGTTTATACCTCAATTTAATTCGCATAAATTCGCGTGATTCCTAGGGTAATTCTCCACCCTACCCCTTCCTCTTAAACCCCACTCCCTCCTCACCGTTTCCCCTCAAACCACGCCACCAGAGAGGCCCTAGGCTCATCAAATTTTAGCTCGAACCACCACAGCCTCCGACGGACTCCGGCGATGATTCCGGTGAGAACCAACTAACCCGCACCCTCTTTTCTATCCAAAAATCTTTTCTATCCTTGGGCGCACCTGTTAACCCCCTCCGTTCATTTTATTCACACCCCAGGTCGTTGCCACGGTCACCAACGGAGCCGCTTCTGCCGTCCCTGTTCGCCCACGAAATTCCGGTGAGACCTAGACCCCCTCCGCTCTATCTTGCCACCAAGGTCACCTAGAGGACCTGGTGCACCACACTGACGCCTCATTTTACTTGCTCGAGCCCCAGATACTCGGCAACATCTTCATTTGCAAGGCACCATCTTCGGCATGAACTCCGGCAAGGAATCTAGGTCAAAGCCGAGCTCCCCTTCCTCGACCATGGCCACCACTGCGACCACCTCGACCACCACAACCTCTAATAATGATCCTAGCCCCCTTTACCCTTTATAACCGCCAGAACACCACCCACCTGACGCGCCGCCGCCGTGCGTAGCAGCTAGTGCCGGCATTTCTTGGCTGAGCGCTGAGGTCCATCGGATCTGCAACCTAGGGCTAGGATTAGATCGTTTACAAAAAGGGTATCAGTCTATCTGGCCCGCCCAGTTCCATTTAGATCCAACAGCCCGCGCTTCCGATCTAGCCGAAGCGGTATCGACCAGTAGTTTTACGCCACATGGCCAGAACCTTTAGTTAAATCCAAAATTAGATTAAATAGATGGTTAAACTTAGAAATTCAATAAATTTTGGTCCACAAATTAGAAAAATACAAACTTGGTGTCCATGGATTCATAAAAATGTGAACTACACTACTGTGACCTTACTTTGTTCAGTAGCTTCTGTAAAATTTGAGTTTTAGGCAAAAACCTTTTTAGGGCTATTTTGACTATAAAAATTGTTGTTTAAATTATTTTTTAGGTGGATCTTATGTTCTTATGCCTTTAGATGGTGTATTCCACCCTATGTACTATAGGCTATGAATTTTAAAGTGTAGATTTCATCTTATTGCATGCATTCATATTTTTGGGTGCCTATATTGATTTGTATATTTTATTGTTTGATTATGATGTGTAGATTGTGTGGATTGTGAAGTTTGTTGATGTAAGGATTGTACCTACTCCCCTAGCTACCAAGGAAAGTGATATTTTATCATATGTCCTATTATTTTATCTATTATATATATATTTTAGTAGGACTTTGCATAATAGTTTTATTTATATTGCTATGCTATAGTAATCCTATAGATTATACCTTGGTATTATTTTCCTAAGTTAGGATACATTGTATGCTAGAATGCTTAGCGTTGCTATTAGAATTCATGGGTGGAAATTCATATTATGATGGTATGGAAAGTTTATATACTTATTCATTTTTTATTAAGAAAACAACCAGTGTTAATGAAACACCTGGGTGGAAATGGGACTTGTATGGACTATGTTTAGTGGTTTACCCTGGTGTGTTTAGTGGTTTACCCATATCATGTCTATGGTTTACCCTGGTGTATCACACCTGTGGATGGCCACCCAGGAACAAAGAGATTGGAGACGTTCGTGTCGCGAAGCTTCCAGTGCAACCACATGGCATATGGGCTCTGCCTTGACCAACTAAGTTGTGAGAACTCAACCAGACGAACAGAGGGTGGTAGAGTTGATAGGATGGAATGCGTCCATGGTAGTCTGAGGGATTGCTTTTGAAAAGTCTCGTATCGATGCATGTCGAGTCTTGTGGGGAAAGTGCACCACCTCTCGAGAGGGTAAATCTAAGTACTTAGTCGTGTCCCCGGTTGTGGACAATTTCTGAGCGTCAAGACATTAAAACAGTTCAAGAATCTCCTCATCCCAATTTTTCTAAGCTAAAATTGTGGGTGAACAAGGGTAGAGGTTCACTGATGTCTATTGGTGGTATCTTAGTGTTTTGTAAAAGCAAGACTTATTATTTTCAAACTAATAGGATAAAACTTGCTTTTAGCAAAGTCAGCCAGATCTACACTTAGCCATATATTCATGTAGTTGTTAGGTTCTACTATACAACTATGGTATCACTTGCCAATATAATTCCAACTATATTGACCCTTTGTGGCTGTAACTTATCATGTTGAAGGTTACTCTGATGATGAGTAAGGTTACGGGTCTACACTCGAAATGTTTGCCTGTGGCGCATGAAGATGAAGACTCTATTATTATGCTATGTAATGAAAACTCTAAATAAGTTAGCCTTGGGCTAAGTGAGTTTTAAGAACTATTACATTCCTGGATTTGCGATGTAATAATGACCTTTGTGTCTGTGTACTTCATCTTAAACTGTGGGTGCTAGCAAATCTATCCAGGGACTGGCACTGCAATCACAGGGATCTCTACCTTATTGTGTGAGATCTTACATATCTACTTCAGACTCGAGTGTCTAGACTCAAATTTGGAAAATTGCTGGCGTAATTCAACTCAGGTCGTGGTCCAGTGTTTGTAGGTTATGTACCCAACGCGTCCGTCAGGATTTTTCATTGTGCCTGCTGACATGGAATATTACCAGCATAGCACAGTCGGGTGCATTGCCAGGCCATCAGATTGCATCTATAGGTCTTGCCTTTGCATCGTATACACAACATCGGAAAGTTTATCATCACGGAGGTGTTTTGGGTGACCAAGAAGACGCTGTCTCTCTTAGCATAATTTTGAGCAAAGTTGCCAATTGTGATTCATGTTTTATTGTAATCGTGAAGGATCTGAAAGATCTCAAGCATTTAATTCATAGGGTGCATGACCAGTGCTCTCTATGAGAGTATCCCCCGAATATCTATTCGAGTCATAGACTCGAGCAGAGACTTATAGTCGTCAGTTTGCGTGTTACAGCAATCCGGAAGTTTCTTCTGATGATCTTGCGAATGTCATTAATACCGACACTTTTCCAAATGCGCGACCAGCGCTCCCTATGGGAGTATCTCCCGAGTCCGTAATGGAGTCGCAGACTCGAAGAAGGACTCAAAGCTTTATGAATTTATTAAACTGCCCAAGGACCTAACAAGTTTTCAGGTGCGCGAGCAGCGTTCCTGATAGAAGTAGCCCCCGAGTAATTGATTGAGTCGTAGACTCAAGTAAGTACTTTTATACTGAATCGAAAGATTAGAGCCATTGTTGGCTCTTGATTTTGCTGACGCCCGGTGAGCTCAACCATCTGCGGTAGCAGAAATGATGGGACGAGATGATCGTGGGTCCCACTTTCTGACTGGGATTTGACTAGTCACACGTAGTTTACGGAAAAAGTTACTGCATCGCCTCGATTTCCACGCATAGTGGACGACGTGCTTGCGACTGTTCGGGCGGTGCTCGCCACGTGTACGATGAGATGAAGGGAACGTGTTAGGGTTGATGAATCCACGGTCCTTCATCGTTGTCTTCGTCCTTTTATACCGCAAGGTACTGTGGCAATTCTTCCCTTCTTCCTTCGTCAATTTGCTTCCTCCATTTATAGAGCTCATGTGCCCTTTGCACTGGACGTTCTCCACACTTTTCCATCCTCTTTCCTTCGTGATCATCGCGTCACGCATCGTTCTAACAAGATAGGAAAGCCAAAGAAGTCCTCGTCTGCCGTCATTGGGACGAGCGCCACCGGCGCCACCAAGAAGGCCACCACCGCCGGCCACGTCATCGATGATGGATGGTGGCGGTCGACGATGAGGGAAGTGGACCTGTGCCGCCTACGTGAGGCGCACCTAATCCCGCAGGAGAAGGGAGACGCCATTCTCCCCAAGTCGGAGGTGATCCCGGATCCACCCGAAGGTTTTCGAGTAATGTTCTATGCCTTCATCATCCGCGGTCTTTCCCTTCTAGACCAAGATTTTCTTCGTGGGCTTCTTTTTTTACGGGCTTCAACTCCATTAGTTGTCGCCTAACTCCCTTTTGCATATCGCGTGCTTTATCACGCTATGAGAGTGCTGGCTCGAAATCAAGACGCACTTTGGCCTCTTCAGGAAGCTCTAATCCCTGAAGAGGCGGTCTAGAACTGGTGGGGTGTATGCCCTGGGTGGGTGCGGAATCTCTATCCGCCCCAACTTTCAATATTTCACCTTCCACCTCTACGAATTTGTCCAAAGATGGAGGAACAAGTGTTTCTACATCCGTGACTCCAATCTTAACGGCCAGCACTACGGGTTGCCCCCCTTGAACGCCAGCAAGGTGATCACCCGCAAGTTCGTGGTCAAACAACGTTCTTGTTGGTGAAAGCGAAGTGGTTGAGAAGTTGTACAAGAGGATGGAGGAGCTCCAGTTGGTGCGAGGCAAGGAGGTATTTGGCATCGACATCATCCGGACCTTCCTCAAGCGTCGGGTGCAGCCCCTCCAAGCGAGGGCATACCCGAAGTTTCTGTACTCCGGCGACAGTGAACCGACGAGAGTGTCGGATGAGGAGTTGTCTCTAGCCGACCTCGATAAGGCGCTTTGACCCCTGCTATGCTTCAGGGGCAACGAGGAGTTTCCAGGGAAGTTGTTGACTATCCCCTTCAACACTAAAAAGGAAATTCCTCAGGTGAATATTTTACTTGCACGTAATGCATTTTTGTTTTATTTGTGTGTTATGTCTTTAATTTTTACATGATTCTTTGGTGTTCCATAGGAACTTAAGGTGGAGGGCATGATGCCTCCCCTTCCTAAGAAGTACAGGGTTGCTCTAGATGGCGGGGGCGTGGAATATGATTCCAAAATCCCTCTTGCTCACTCGCTGACGGAGGAAGCCCCCGAGCATAGCGAAGGGCACTCTCGCAAGAGAGCCTAAAGAGAAAGCTCAGATGCCACGACGCTGCCGATGTCGAAAGGGCCCGCCTTCCTGCAGTGGCATTCTATGGATAAATGTGCTACCTCCCCCATCCTTGCGGTGCTCATCTGGGCGGTGGCTCCTCAGCCAGAGGCCAAGAAGAATAAGACAATGCTTCTTGTTAACCTCTGCGATATCCCCTCGTAAGTATCAGATGCTCATGTGTTTTGATCATGCTAAATTGTAGCCTTCTTGATGTTTTGAGTGACTTGCTCGTTCTGTTGTATCAGGGGGTCCTCCTCAGGTGAATCCATGAAGGATGAGACTGAAGAGGTAGCCATGGACTCGAAGATGGTGCACGCAGATCCTAGGATGTCCTCCCCGAAGATACTGACCAACTCCGGTGACGGCGTATCGAGTTCCTCGAAACCGAGGACTCGTGTGGTTGTTACCTAGAAGACGCAAGTTGCTCCTTCGGAGTCTTCGGGTGGCCATATGAGTACTATCTGCTTGACGCGGCGAGCACCCAGGTCGTTTATTTATCTGATTGGTTTTTTCTTGCTGCAGCCCTTCATCCGCGACATCAACCGCCTTGGGCGACAATACCTCTCCTTGGAGGAACGCTTTCAGCAGCTCCAAGGTGTGTACATTACTGCATGTTTTTCTCGGATGACAATGGTGAATTTTGCCTTCTGATCTTTTTTCCTTTTGCTTTTCGCAGATGAGAACAACGAGGCCCTCCGTAAGCTAGACGCACTCGGAAAGAGGCATATCCAGGCGGAGACCAAGGCGAAAGATGTCGTGTAGGCCCTTGAGCACTCTAAGCAGGAGGCCCAGGAGCGCGAGGAACAACTTGCAGTTGCTGCTGCATCTCGGGAGAAGGCAATGAAGAATCTTCTTATGGCGGCTGCCAAAGCATGTCTGGTGAGTGACCATACTCCTTTTTCCAGAGCTTTTTGGTGTGTTTCCTTTGTTTGACCCGAACCTTCTTTAACGCATCTGCAGATGCCACTGGCATTGCGTTTGATCGCAATGTCTTGGATCATGGGGACCCCATCGTGGATGCTGTTGATGCAGTTGAAGACCGTTGCAACTCTATTGTCGAGACATTGGGTAAGGCCAAGGAGGACCTCATCCGCTTCTACAGGGAAATCTTTCCTAAGGGTGTTGCCCTTGACGATGTCGACTCCTTGGCGAGGGCCCTAGCGGGTGATGCGCCTGCGGATTATAAGAGGACCCAGAAGGGTGCGGGCGCAACCCTTGGCCTGGCAATGGTGTTGGTGTCTGGCTGTAAGATCCCTCCTTTATAAAGGAAAAGGATCCCTGTGATTGCAATGCTAGTCCCTGGATCAATGCTAGCATCCACAGTTTAAGATGAAGTACACAGAAACAAAGGTCATTATTACAATCATTCCAGAGACAACATAGTCTTTTACAACTCTGGCCACAGGCCTAGTACAAGAGTTTAAATAGGTAATACATAAATAAGTCTTCATCTTCATGTGCCACAGGCAAGCATGTTGAGTGTAGACTCATGACTCCTAATCATCATCAGAATAACCTGCAACATTACAAGTTACAGCCACAATGGGTCAATACATTGGAATAGTATTGGCAAGTGATACCTTAGTATAATATTGGTGGACTAGATACTATATGCAATTTGGCTAAGTGTAGCTTAGGCTTGCTTTGCTCAAAATAGGTTTTGCCTATTAGTTGAAATCACTAAGTTTTTCTTTGTCAAATTTTTTCCCAAGGAACCACCAATAGACATTGGGGTCCTTCACCCTTGTTCAACCACAAGTTTTACTTAGAAATTGGGATGAGGAGATTCTTGATAGCTTCCATGTCTTGATGCTCAAATTTTCCAATACCAGGGACATGGCTAAGTACTTAGATTCTTCCATCTGCAGAGGTTGTGCACTTTCCCCACCAGACTTGTTTTCCACCAAGACAGGACCTTTCAGAAGCCTTCCCTTAAACCAAATGGATGTGTTCCAACCTATCATCCCACTACCACCAACTGTCCAAATGGCTAAGTTTTTGCAACCTATGTGATCCAGGCAGAGCCCATATTGCCAAGTGGCTGCACTAGAAGCTTCTTAACATTTGGCCTCTCAAATCCCTTTGTTCCTGGGTGGCTTTCCACAAGTGAGATACACAAGGTAAACCATAGAAATGGGCCTTGTGTAACCACTCAACATAAACAATTCCTTCCATTCCACCCAGGTGTTTCATTCACTTAGTTGTTTTATTAAACAAAACACAAGTCCAAAGACTTAGAAATATTTTATCATAGCATGAATATTTCACCACCCTTGGTTGCTACTAGCTAGGCTAAGCATGGCATAGATAAGCATCTTAACTTAGAAATTTCTAGCAATTCTACAACTACTAGGATTTCCCAAGCATAGCATATAAGCAAAATATAACCATGCAAGACTAGCAAAATATTTCTAATGCATAGTAGAAAAAACTTAGGGATAAAATCATGAAGCACCACTTGCCTTGGTAGTTTGGAGAGTAGCTACACTCCTCACAATCACAATCACTATTTGCACCAAAATCTACACATAAAATCATAGCAACAAATCACATACAAAATAAATACAAGCAAAAATATATGGATGCATGCAATATTATATGTGATGATTTTCTAAACTCAACAAGACAAGTGCACAGTACTGGTTCATAAACAAGTTCAAAACTTGCCAAACTATCTTTATTTGAACACTAAAACAATTCTCAAATAATTAATATACCCAAAATAGACCTACACATG
Source organism: Avena sativa (assembly GCA_916181665.1). Taxonomy (NCBI): domain Eukaryota; kingdom Viridiplantae; phylum Streptophyta; class Magnoliopsida; order Poales; family Poaceae; genus Avena; species Avena sativa. The sequence continues at coordinate 21,215,575 of OV702297.1, forward strand.
TTTCTGTAAAATAAACCATTTTAACAGAACTAAACATTAAACACATTGCATATATGGAAAGGCTTTCTCTCCTGATTCCATTGATATAAAATTTGTCAAATTTGAACATGGGAATCAAAAGTTATGATTAAAACAAAATCAAACATCTAATAGATTCAAATTCTGATTTTAAATCTAACTAGCAGACACGCGGCGCGTTCTTATTGGTTGATACCGTTTCGCACCAGATCACACTCGTGAGCCGTTAGATCTAACTTAATCTGCACGGCCCAGATCTGTTCGTACCCCTTCGCGTAAGTGATCTATCTAGCCCATCGGATCTAGATCCAACGGTCCGCATTCAAGTAACCATACTCTGGCGGTGCTAGCGGTGGTGACTGGCGGCGGCGGCTCTGTCCACGGCGGCGCGGTGGCTACAGGGGGTTTGGGGTGGTCGCAGATGCTTACCAGGCTCGCGGCGGTGTGCTGGATCTCAACGTGTGGACGGGCAGGGTCGGGGCACACGGACACAGCAGCACGAGCTCGTCGGAGTTGCTGGCGGCGTCGGATGCTCACTGACGGAGTCGAAAGAGACGTTCTAGGGCACGAGGATCCAAACAAAAAGTGTCAGCAGGTGCGCTAGATGCAGGCGAACATGATCGTGTGATTCAGAAAAAGAGGGGAACATGAGGCTCACCGAATTTAGTCGTCGGAGTTGGAGACGGCGTCAGGAACTTGCGGTGTTCGATGGAGTCGACGACCTGGGGCAGTACAGGACGAACCAAAGATATCAGAAGGAGCGCAAGGAGGTTGCGAAGCAGTTCGCGTGAATCAGAGAGGAAGGCGCGCACGAAGCTCACCGGGATTGGTCGCCGGAGTGGGTTCTGTCTGCGGTGGTGTAAGGGTGAATACTGGCAGCCTGGGGGCGCTCTGTGCTCGGGGTCTGGGGGGAAATGGAGAGGGGGCAGAGGGGGTTTAAGTAGCAAGGTCACGGGTATGATTCCCTCGAGCATTGATCGTGAATTGAAGCCGCAAATCAATCCAGAAACGGCCGAGTGATTTGGGGAAAGGAACTCATCGTCGGGGTGGAGACGATGACCGTTGCGTGGGTCGCGTTTGTCAGCGAGAGAAACAGAGGGGAGGTGGGGTCAGGCGGTCAGTCACTCTACGGGTTTGCTTACGAGTATAGAAAAACGGTTCGCGGGAGGGGTTGCTGGGCTAGCTGGGCTGGTTGGGCCAGAATTGACTGTTTGCTTATTTTTTCTCTTTATTCCTTTTCTTTTTCTGTTTGATTTTCTAAAAAAGATTTTCAAACTCCATTTCGAATCAGTTTGATTTCAAATCTTCTCTAGACTTTTGTACAGTGAATCCTGTACTCAAATAAGTGTCAAACCTTTCTGTTTACAAAAACCAACTTAGGTCATTTGAAAAAAATAGAATAAAACCAAGCCATTATGTGATATATTAATTGGCATGATCTTGGTTTTATTTCATACTTTGTTTGGAAACTTTATTCAAGCTTTTCAAATCACTTATGTTTTAATTCAAAACACTACTGAATGAATATTTGCACCTTACTCATTAGCAAGTAGCCCAAAGGCTAGAGTATTCATACATAAAATAATGAGCAATATATGCTCCTGTTTTTGAAATGATTTTGAAATGAAACCCTAAATGATCATGGATGCATGGATGATATGCATGAGTTTGAAACATGATTTTAGGGATGTTACACTGGCGCACAGTTGAACCTGAGCCAGGCCACCTCCAAGATGCCAGTGGAGGCAGATGGCATCGAGATAGCCTTCGCCCCTTCGCCTCACACTCCAAGCATTATGGCCCTCGGAGCAGCAGTGGGTGGCCAAGGCGCGAGCCTCGGAGTCCGAAGTTTCTTCGGATGCGACTGCTCCCTAGGGTCCTTCTACTTCATAGTTGATTTTGTAGTTTTATGTTTGCTTTTTTCTATCGCCCCTGTAATGTCTTGTACTCAATGACTTTTGACTGTACCACACAGTGGTTATTTCAATGTGTATATATGCCTCTTCTTGTACTGGTATCAGTTCCTATTATCCTTATATTTTGTCATTTGTGCGCCTCTTAGGGACCTTCGGGTGTTGGTCCGGTGACTTTGTCGGTTCTCTTGGTTGTTGCCCGTCCAACAACAAGTGAGACATCAAGTTATCGTTTTTGCGTGACCGCATCCAAAGCTTGGAGAAGGACATCCTTATCGTCCGTGGCTATGCAGATGTTTGGAAGTCCAAGACAGAGCGGGCTGTTGCGAGAGAAACATATCTCCTTGAAGAGTTTCGCCAGGTTGGCGAGCAGCTTCAGTGTAAGTCACCCTAGATGCCTTTCGCTTGTTTTTCGGATGGGACCGATGTTTTCGGCTTTTTGAGTTGTTGCTATTTTGCAGTTGTCAATCTTCTCCCGCAGGAAGAGATGGAGCGTGTTTCTACCTGGCTCAATTGTCTCACCCAGGAGGAATTGGAGGCCAGAGGTTTCTTCTGGATAGACCGCGACCGAGCGACTATGGTCACAACGATGCAGGAACGCGTCCACCAGGTGCTTCCAGTTTTGAAGCGTGCGAGGTCATCATTCGCATCCATCTGGGCTGCCATGTTCCCCCTAGATGCGGCTCCATCCAGTTTCTTGGGGCTGCTCGCTAAGTTCCAAAGCGTAGACGCTGTGAAGGATCTTGTGGACCAACAACTTGCTGCGGGTGCGAAGGCGGCGCTGTCACTTGTTCGGCTGCATCGTTGAGACGTGGACTTGGCGGAGATAGCGGTGGGGCCGCCCGTTCCGCCGGATGGTATGGCATGGGATATGCGCCCGCACTATGCTGCAGTGGTCGCAGATATCGTGCACTTCTTCGACAAGCGGACGAATGTTGTGCTTCCACATAGTTGAGTCCTACAAGTTTTATACAAAATGATATAAAATCTATAAAATTTCGATTGGGCCTTTTATGCCCTTGTAAAGTTTGTAAGATGTGTGGCACGTGGTGCTTGTTATTGTTGATTTGTGCATGTCTTTTTTGTTAGCCTGACGTGGTCAGCTACTCAGGGTAATGCATTATTGTAATAGTCGAAAAAGTCATAGGGTGGGGCATAGCCCCCGAGCATGTTTAGGAATTTAAATTGCATAAGAGAAAGGTATATTGGCTAAGGAACTTAGCTTTTATTCATCGCATAGTAGGAGATACAAGTTTTCGGCTGAGTAGCATGGCTGAATAGCCTTATTGAAAGTAAAGACAACTAAGGGTAGAAGCATCGCAGTTGTGCGACGTTACATGAGTTGGAGTATGCTACTCCGGACTCAACGTCCTTGAGGCGGTAAGCACCACCTAGGATTACTTCGGTGATCACGTAGGGGCCTTCCCAAGGTGATTCGAGCTTCAGATGCCTTTTCTGCTTGAGTTGCAGGACAAGGTCTCCTTCGATAAAGGACCTTGGGCATAGCCTTCGACTGTGGTAGTTGCGGAGACTCTGCTGGTACACCGTTGAACAGGGGGCGGTGATGTCGCGGTCCTCATCCAGCAGGTCGATGATGTCTTCGAGTGCAGCCGTTGATTTGGCCTCGCTGTAAGCGACGACCCGTGGGGCCTTGTAGTGTACCTCGGCGGGAATCATTGCTTCGGCTCCATGCACCATGAAGAAGGGCGTGTAGCCGGTTGCACTATTTGGCATTGTGCGCAGGCTCCAGAGAACGGATGGCAGCTCATCTTCCTAGGCACCCGCCGCTCATTCGAGAGGGCGTAGGAGTTGTTTCTTGATCCTGTTGCAGACGAGGCTGTTGGCCTTTTCCACCTGACCGTTGGTTTGCGGGTGCGCCACCGAGGCGTATGTGACGTTGATGCCAAGTCCTTCGGAGAAGTCTCAGAATTCTTTTGAGGTGAAGTTCGTGCCATTGTCGGTGATGATGATGTGGGGTACCCCGAACCTGTAGACAATGGACTGGAAGAACTTGACGGTAGTAGTACCAGTTTGGTTAGTGACGGGCATGGCCTCGGTCCACTTTGTGAATTTTTCGACTGCCACCAGGAGGAAGACGTGTCCTCCGGGTGAGGATTTTTGCAGCTTGCTGACCATGTCGAGTCCCCATTGAGTGAAGGGTCGGTCCAATGGTATGAGTCGTAGCTCTGAGGCTGGTGCTTGTGGTTTGTCAGAGAACCTTTGGCAAGCATTGCACTTCTCGACGATGTCCTTGGTATCATGCATCGCGGTTGTCCAGTAGAAACCAGCTCGTAGAGCCTTGGCGACAAGGGCGCGGCTGCCGGCGTGGTGGCCACAGATGCCTTCGTGGATGTCAAGGAGGATGCTCCTCCCATCGCTATCGGTGACGCATCATTGGAGTACCCCGGTGATGCTGCGATTGTACAGCCCGCGGTTGATGATGGTGAAGGATTTTGAACAGCGAGCGGTATGCCTGGCATCCGCCAGGTCCTCCGGCAGTTGCTTGCTCAGCAGGTACCTGACGTATGGTTGGGTCCATGTTTGCTCTATCGCTAAGACTTGCATGAGGCTTACTAGCTCGACGTCCGCCTCTGGATCTTCGGGTGTTTTGGTTGTTTTGGGTGGCGTAGCCCCCGAGTGTCCCGTGGCATCGGTTGTGCCCTTGGGATTTTTGCGCTTAATGGAGCGCTCGCAGATCTGTTCGAGGAACACGCCCAGCGGTACCGAAGTGCAAGTGGAGCCAATGTTGGCGAGCTTGTCGGCCTCTTTGTTGCTTTCTCGACTGACATGCTAGAGTTCGCAATCGTCAAAGTCTCCTTCGAGTGAGTTGTAGAGGTCGCGGTAAGCGATCATGTTGTTGCTGACAGTGTCGCATTGGTTCATCGTCTGTTGGACGACGAGGTTGGAATCGCCATAGATGACCACTCGTGTGGCGCCATAGACTTTGGCCATCCGCATGCCATGGACCAGCACCTCGTATTTAGCCTCGTTGTTGGATGCGCGGAACTTCATCCACAACACATACCTCATCTTGTCCCCTTGGGGGGATGTCAAGATTACTCCGGCTCCGGCTCCAGCGTCGCGTTTGGAACCATCAAAGTACATCGTCCAGAGCTAGGACATGTCCAGAGTGTCCGGAAGTTGGAGTTCCATCCAGTGGACAAAGAAGTCGGGAAGCACCCGCGACTTGATGGCGGTGCGATGCTCGTAGACGATGTCCCGTGGGGACAACTCAATGTCCCAAAGGGCCACTCGCCCCGTTGCTTCGGGGTTGTTGAGGATGTGTGATAGAGGCGCGTCATTGACGACCACTATCTGGTGCTCTTGGAAGTAGCGGCGCAGTCGATGCGCGGTCATAAATATGTCGTATACCAGCTTCTTGTAATGAGGGTACCTCTACTTTGTGGGTGTCAGCGCCTCACTGAGGTAGTACACCGAGCGTTGAACCCCATGGGTTTTGCTGTCTTCGGGTCATTCGACCATGAGTGTTGTGCTGACCACTTGATGCGTTGCCGCAATGTAGAGCAGCATGGGTTCTCTCGCCATTGGCGTCGCCAGTACGGGAGATATTGACAGCAGGTGCTTGAGTTCTTCAAGTGCCTCATATGCTTCAGCAGTCCACTCGAATGTATCCGATTTGCGGAGCAACTGGTAGATGGGGATAGCCTTTTCACCCATGCGGCTGATGAACCTGCTTAGCGCCGCGATTCGACCAGCTAGCTGCTAGACTCCTTTGACGTTCTTCGGCTTATCCATGGCTAGTATAGCCTTGATTTCCTTCAGGTTGGCTTCGATGCCCCTTTCGGAGATGAAGTACCCGAGAAATTGCCTAGATGGGATGTCGAAGGCGCACTTTTCCGGTTCAGCTTGATCCTGTGTCGATCAAGGTTATCGAACGTCTCACAGATATTGTCGATCAGTGTTCGTCTTTCCTTGGTCTTGACTACTATTTCGTTGACATAGACTTGAATGTTGCGACAAATTTGGTTCTTCGGGCATGCCTGAATCCACCTTTGATAGGTTGCGCCTGCGTTCTTGAGCCCGAAGGGCAACGTGTTATAGAAGAAGACCCCGAATAGCGTAATGAAAGTTGTTTTCTCTTGATCCTCGACCTTCAGCCGAATATGATTATATCCTGAGTAGGCATAAAGGAACGAGAGCCTCTCACATCCCGTGGTGGAATCGATGATTTTATCGATCCATGGTAGGGAAAAGTGATCCTTTGGGCAGTGCTTGTTAAGCGCCGTAAATTCTACACACATACAAAAGATGTCCGTGTCTTTCTTAGGGACCAGCACGGGGTTAGCTACCCAGGTTCTTTCTTTGATCTCTCTTATGAAGTTGGCATCGAGGAGTCTGTTGACTTTGATATCGATTGCCTCTTCTCTTCCCTCAGACAGTCGACGCATTATCTGCTTCACTGGACGCGCATCCAGGTATATATTGAGTGTGTGCTCGGCGAATTCCCTAGGATGTCCGCAGAACACCAGGCGAAGATTTCCCAGCGCTCACGGAGGAAATCGACGAGTGCGAGTTCCTATGCGGGACTCGGGTTGTTGGCGATCAAAGCCGTCTTGGAGGGGTCCGTCGGATGGACCTGCACCGCCTTGGTGTTGACTGTAGAGTCAAACGACATGTCAGGTGCGTTCTGCTTGGTGACAGGGGGCAGACTGTTGTCTGTCGACTCCTTCAATCTTTCGATCTCCTACTACATGCTGAAAGGTTGGGAGATTCTTTTGAAATATCTATCGCAGCTGTCGGACTTGGTGAAGCTTCCTGGAACGGTGATGACACCGTTAGGTCTTGGCATCTTCAGTAGAAGGTATGCGTAGTGTGGTATTGCCAGGAATATCATGAATGCTACATGCCCGAGGATGGCGTGGTATTGCGAGGGCCAGCCGACCACCTCAAACTCAAGCCGCTCACACCTGAAGTTCTTAGGGGTGCCGAAGATGACATCGAGCCATATTTTGCCTAGGGGGTACACTCCTTTCCCTGGGATGATGCCATGGAAAGTCGTGTCTGATGCCTCCAGGCTGCATAGTAGGATCCGTATAGCTGCGAGTATGCTGGCGAACATCAGACTGATGTTGCTGCCTCCATCCATGAAGATGCGACTCGTCTCGAATCTGCCGATCTGAGCTTCGAGCACCAGGGCAGAGTGTCCCGAGCGAGGTATTTGTCCGGGTGATCCGAGCAATCGAAGGTGATGCATGACTCTGAGCCGCTGAGGTACTCAGTTATGGCTAGTGGAGAGGTAACGGCCAGGTTTACCTGGCGGGTGATCGTCTTCTGTATCATGTTGGATGGACGTCCCTTTTGTATCATCATGTCACCCAACGATCGTGGGTACTGCTCTGTCCCATTGTTTGGGGATGATGCGGCCGCAGGTTGTGCGGGTCCTCCGGGTGGTGAGGGGGAGGCACCGTATGCTACGGGCCCAAGGGCAGAAGCGAAACCCCGGTTCATTGCGTCACACCGCAGTTGAGCATATCACTCGTGGAGCTTCTGGAACTCCCTGCAGTCCTTATGTAGATGGTTGGCTTTCTTCTTGCCATCGTGCTTGTCGATGTAGAAGTGGATGGTGCAGGGACCCGACAGTTTGTCAAATGCAGAGGGTACATCATCCCTATTGCGGCATTGCCATACTTGAGCGAGCTTCCCACTATCACGATAACCGCTGATGTGGTTTCCATCTTCACGGCGTTCGGCATAGCCAGCCGCAACCATATCGATCTCTTCGCGATCGTCATAGACGCACGCTCTTATTTTCCCTTAGTGATCACGTCTGCGGACGAGGTCGTCTTCGTCATCCGAACGAGCTTGGTTAACAACATCTTCGCCGTCTGCCCAGTGGTTGGCGATGTCCATCAGGTGGTCAATGGTTTTGGGCTTGATCCAGCCTAGCTCCTCTCTGAGCTCATGGCGTCTCACACCATCGTTGAAGGCGTCGATTGCCCTCTCTTCCGAGATGTTCTCGGCAGAGTTCTTGATGACGAACCAACGCTGCATGTAGGAGCGGATCGACTCGTTAGACCGCTGATAACAAGCGCGCAACTCTTTGATGGAGGCGGGCCTTTTGCAGGTGCCCTTGAAGTTGCGAATGAAGCTATAGACCAGTTCCTCCCAACTGCGGATGGATCCAGAGGGAAGATTATTGAGCCAGGCCCTGGCCGCACCCTTCAGCTGCAGCTGAAGACACTGCATGGCTATGTTTTTGCTTCCTGAAAGAGCATGTAGGCCCCCATGTGTGGTTTTGGTAATTAATGACAATCTTTATGGAGTAATGTGTGTATTAAGTTGCACTTGTAGGAATAGTCTATTGGCATTGCTTGGAGCATGTGTTGGCTTCAAGGTCGATGAAATGAGAAGAAGATGTCTTGTGCAAGCTCAAAATGCGCCATTTATAGAAGATCTCATGTTTGATGCTTGCCATCCTCGGTGATCATGGATCGATGATGAGGAATAAAGAAAGGTGTCCATCTTGAGAATGACAAGATCGTCTACATCGAGCTCAAGTGGATTTCTCAAGGAAAAGGTATAATCTTGATAGGTTTTCCCTTTTGCCGGTCTCATGTTGTTGTTGGGAGACCGGGTTTAGGATAAATAGTCGTACTATCAAGAAGGGTTCTCGAATGAGTAACTCGATCATATCGTTTGGAGAGAGCTCAAACCTTTGCATACTTGCATCATCATATTTGGTTGTTATTTGGTCTTATCCATGTGAGGATATAGATCTTGTGGTAATGTTCATAACAAGCTCTTGTTGATCAAAATCGGATCTCCCTTTTATATCTTGTTGCGATTTCGATCTTTGACGTTTTCTAGATTCTCACCAAGGGGGTATATCACTTTAGCATTCCCACTTGGTGGTATCCAATATTTTCGTCCTCTTTCCAACACAATTGGATTCGGGTCAATCGAAGTTACCAATCCAAAGTTAGCATCGTTTGAATATTTGACATTTTGATTTGAAAAAGAAAAAGATAAAGAGTTTTTTCTATTGTTGGGACGTGCGATACTATCGGACCAGGTACCTCCTGGTCCAGTACGCCGCCCAGCCTTCTGTCTCGCCCGACAGGCCTGGCCGGTACTACCGGCCCAGGCCCATGCGGCACTACCGCCCCAAGCGGCCGGTAGTATCGAGCCGCCTCCCAACTTGTAGGCCCAGCTACCGCCTTTCTCCCCGCGCGCGCGCTGCCCGGCCCACCTAGCTCGCATCTCTCCTGCCGCACTAGCCCGCTCGCGGGCGCTGTGACACTTGCCAGTTTTCCCTCACGCGTGCGCCGCTGCCTCGCGTTGACTAGCCTCGCCTCGCGCGCGCGATGCAACCCGCCTCACCGACTCTCGCATGCGTGCGCGTTGACCTGTGTGCGCCTGCCGCCGCCTCGCTGATCCCGCGCATGTCACCTGCAGCGCTCGCGCTGCCCGCTGCTCACCCTGATTCCATTGGCTGCCTCGCTTGCTCGCTGTGTGCGTTGCTGGTGGGTTGGATCCGGTAGTGCCGGACCACCCAGGTCAAAACAGCCCCATCAGGCAGATTTGGCCCATCCCTTTAAATAGCCTTTTCCCTAGTCTTTTTAGTTGCTTCTTCCTCCTCTATTTTTCCCAAGCTTTCCCCCATTGTTCTTACTCTCTCAAGCTTGATTCAATCCTTCCCCTCCAATGATTCTTTCCCATATTTGAGTGGAAGGTAGAGGGATCTAGATCCATATTTTGACCAAACCAATTCACCTCTTTGTGAGTGATTCTTTGGGATCTAGATCTTGGGGGATTTTCTGTTCCCCTCTGTGTTCTTCCTCTCTTGTTCCACCAATAGCTTTAGTAGCTTTGTTGGAACTTGAGAGTGAGGGATTGGAGCATCTTTGTGGTGTTCTCGCCTAGTGCATTTGGTGCATCGGTTTGAGTTCTCGGCGAGGATTCGATTGAGTGAAAGGTGAGAAGCTTTTTACTCTTGGGTTCTTGGAACCCTAGACGGTTTGGTTGTTTTTGCAGGGTTGTGGATTACTTGGGGCCTCCAATTAAGTTGTGGAGCTTTCCCCAAGCTTGTTTGTTTGCAACCTCCAATTGAGTTGTGGATAAGTGCCCCAACCTTGTGAGAGATTCCGGATGCCACCAACAAGTGCACCGATAGTGGAAGTGTGGATCGATCCTGTTGTGGTGAGATTCACAGGAGAAAAAGGGAGGCCTCTTGTGGCATTGGTGGTTTGATACCACCCCCTCTCCAAACTATATGTACTCCATGTTGGAAGGAACTCGGTAAAATATCGTCGTCTCCACGTGCCTCGGTTATATCTATATCCGAGCTATTACTTATGCACTTTACTTTGTGGTAGCCTTCGTGCTTGAAGTATATACCTTCCTATCACATAGTTGCTTGTCTTGCTTAGCATAAGTTGTTGGTGCAAATAGGTGAACCCTAGTTGTTCTAGGTTTTGGGCTTAACAAAGTAAACGCTAGTTTAATTCCGATTTTGTTGAGCCACTATTGAAAAAGTTTTAAACCGCCTATTCACCCCCTCTAGGCGGCATCCATATCCTTTCACCTGTCGTGCAGTTTAACCGATGAGATGTGGTCATCTAGCCAGATCTTCGGCTCTTGTAGGCCATCGAACTTGGGGTTGTCCGACGGGAGCTTGAAGCCCCTGAGCATCCGAGACTATCATATGACTCTGCTGAAGCATCTAGCGCCACATAGCTCCATGTCTTTATCCTCCAATTCCATGGAGCATGCACGCTTTGCGTGTGATCTGTCAATCCTGCACTATATGAGCTCATCATAGGCATCATATTTGCGACTCCTTTGCTGAGGGCTACGGCGTCTCCGCGACAGGTCATGCTCATCCTCTTCGAATGAGGGTGTGAAGCTCCTTGTGAATTTCACCGCAGCCTTTTCTTCGGCTCTAGGGTCGTTTCCCCGAGTAGTGCGGCTCCCATGAGCCCAAGACCCGCAATCACAGATTTATGGATTGCATGTCTGGAATCTCCCACCGGTGGCGGGTTCACTGCTAGGTACATGGTGGCTACCATAACCGCAGCCTGCGGTATTTTGGGAATTATGTTGCCCTGCGAGTCCATCAACATGAAGGACAAGTTGAGTGCCTTGGTGGCCTCATGGCGAGCGGTAGGGTCCATGCGCTCCAGCCGGGAGCGGTGCTTGTGGTCATCATAGCCTTTGGAGGAGGACCCGCCGGCGGAGGAGAGTGTGGCTCATCGAGCGCTTGACTCATCAGCTGCTCGCCTGTACTGCTCGAGCTCTTTATTCTGCTCGACCTGACGGTTATGCTCCTTTATGAGGAGCCAGTGATATCCCATCAGCATGTTGCGAGAGGCGTAGAGAAGCAGAGGGTTGGTAACCCGCACGGCCTCCCGAACTCTTTCCCACTAGGCCTTGTTGAGGTGAATCTGCTGACGAGCGTTAGCAGCCTGTAGATCGGTAGGGGCAGCTGGTGGAATGGCCCTGTTGTCGACGTGAGTGTCAATGATTGCACACATGTATCAGTGGGAGAGATCGTTACTCCCGCAGCTCACAGATCCGGAACCGTAGGTTCCTTCCTCCGTAGGAGGGTCGCAGAGATCAGAGTTACAATTGCTGCTGTCATCCGAATCACATGTCAACGATGGTGCGCTCAGGACATCGATTGGCGGCACCCATGAAGCAGGTGCGATTGCCGGGGGTACCACCCGCTCAGGGAGGTGGATGGTGCCAATCTTGCCTACCTGGAAACATAGGCTTTCAAGCATCAGGTCGACTCTGTCTCCAACAAAATCAAAGTCTTGGCTGGTTGCCGGCGAGTGGACGGTGAAGTCGATGGTGCCGAAAAGGAGGTGGTTCTCCGATGTAGAGGAGTCGAAGATCACGGTGGATGGAGCCATCATGACCCGCACGATTAGCATCCCCAGTTCCCACAGACGGCGCCAATTGACGAGGGTTCGACTCGTCAATGCCCATTTGAAAGAACATGTTGGGCCCCCATGTGTGGTTTTGGTAATTAATGACAATCTTTATGGACTAATGTGTGTATTAAGTTGTACTTGTAGGAATTGTCCATTGGCATTGTTTGGAGCATGTGTTGACTTCAAGATAGATGAAATGAGAAGAAGATGTGTTGTGCAAGCTCAAAATGCGCCATCTATAGAAGATCTCATGCTTGATGCTTGCCATCCTCGGTGATCATGGATCGATGATGAGGAATCAAGAAAGGTGTCCATATTGAGAAGGACAAGATCGTCTACATCAAGCTCAAATGGATTGCTCAAGGCAAAGGTATAATATTGATAAGTTTTCCCTTTTGCCGGTCTCATGTTTGTTGGGAGACCGGGTTTAGGATAGATAACCGTACTATCAAGAGGGGCTCTCGAATGAGTAACTCAGTCACATCGTTCGGAGAGAGATCAAACCTTTGCATACTTGCATCATCATATTTGGTTGTTATTTGGTCTTATCCATGTGAGGATATAGAGCTTGTGGTAATCTCCATAACAAGCTCTAGTTCATCAAAAACGGATTTCCCTTTTCTATCTTATTGTGTTTTGATCTTGGAGGTTTTACCGGTTTGTATTTTAGAGATAGGTAAAACCTTCCATTATTTGGTTCTTACTCATGTGAGGATTTATAGCTTGTGTTAATCTCCATGACAAGCTCTAGTTCATCGAAAACGGATTTCATATGCATTTTCTATTACGTTTTTGATGTTGGAGGTTTTATCGGTTCGTCTTTTTGATAGAGGTTAAACCTTTCGTCATTTGGATCTATCCTCCCTTGCTGTACTATAATGTTTCTTTGCATGATCTTTTAGAGCTTGTTGTCCTCTTCGAAACGAGCCCAAGATTATCAAAATCGGAGTCCGGATTCAAAAGTTATGGCCGTTTTCGTTTAGGGATGACCGGTAGTACCGGACCAGGGTTCGGTAGTACCGGAGGTCCGGTAGTACCGCCCCTTAGTACCGGTCGGTACTGAATAAGGTGCATTTGGCGACCTAGGATCCCCAGGGAATGTCCGGTAGTATCGGGAAAAAGTCTGGTAGTACCGGGATTCGTGTTTTTGGGCTTCAACGGTTGGATTTTGGGGGGACCTATTTAAGAGGCCTTCTTCCCCAATAGTTCCATAAAAATTCTTGCAAGTTTTACCCTCCATTGTTGACCTTCTTGAGCTTGCTTTCTCTCAATCCCTCCGATGATTCTTGCATATTCTTGAGAGATTTGAAAGAGGAGATCTAGATCTACAATCCCACCAATCAATCTCTCCTCTAAGTGAGGGGAACATATTGGGATCTAGATCTTGGAGTCTTTTGTGGATTTCCTCCATTGTTCTTCCTCTCTTATTCCCCCATAAGCTTTTGTAGCTTTGGTGGAATTTGGGAGAGAGGGATTTGAGCACCTTTGTGGTGTCCTTGCCATTTGCATTTGGTGCATCGGTTTGAGTTATCCTCGGAGGATTTGGTTCGTGTGACTCATTGGAGCTTGTCCCTCTTGGGTTCTTGGAACCCTAGACGGTTTTGTGGCCTTGGTGGCATTTGTTGGGAGCCTCCAATTAAGTTGTGGAGAAGTGCCCCAACCTTGTGAGAGGTTCCGGTTGCCATCGACAAGTGCACCGATAGTGGAAGCATGGATCGATCCTGTTGGGGTGAGATTCACCGGAGAATAAGGGAGGCCTTTTGTGGCGTTGGTGGTTTGATACCACCCCATCTCCAAACGAGACGTACTCCATGTTGGGAGGAACGCGGTAAAATATCGGTGTCCCCGCGTGCCTCGGTTATCTCTATACCCGAGCTCTTTACTTATGCACTTTACATTGTGATAGCCTTCGTGCTTGAAGTAATATTTATCTTGCTATCACTTTGTTGATTGTATTGCTTAGCATAAGTTGTTGGTGCACATAGGTGAACCTTAGTTGTTCTAGGTTGTGCTTAACAAAGTAAACACTAGTTTTATTCCGCCTTTGTTGAGCCACTCTAGGAAAAGTTTTAATCGCCTATTCACCCCCCCCTCTAGGCGACATTCGTATCCTTTCACCATTGTTATGGACTTGGGTTTTGGAGAAGGATGGGACGCTAGAGATAGTGGAACGACTAACAGATTTGCAATGTGGGGACACGAGGTTTACCTAGGTTCAGGCCCTCGGAGGGAAAACCCTACTCCTGCTTGTCTATTCTTGATTGATGGCGATGCCAAATGTTACAAGGGTGCACATATGCGATTTGGTGGATTGTGTGCTAAAGTATGAGGTGAGATCCTCCTCTCCGTGCACTCCTGGCCTTTATATGGGGAGGCCAGATCTCGAGGTAGGTCGAGTCGGTTGCAAATTAGGGTTTTAACCTTTGAACTTTCTATCTAAAGATGGCCGTGTTCTCCAAGTAGTTGTATCCTTCATGGGCCTAGGTCACCCGAATCCTTTCTGGGCTTCACCATCCGATGAGGAAAATTACATGGGCTTCCGCTAGGCTGGACCGGATAGGCTAAGGCACCCGTAGGGCATACCCATGTCAGGCGCTCTTTCGGATATGACGCCTTCTTGAGATTGATGGAGCATCAAAGTATATAGCGCCATTTCGTTTGGCAAGCTTGTCCTTGGCGCTCATGCGCCTTCGCTTGCATGGGTAGAAGTTGTAGCTCATGATGGAGTCGCCACCATAGCTGGCGAAGTTCTCCATGTCCTCTATTCTCAGGGATCCATAGCCATTATTGTACTCCATGTTCTCCATGTTTAGGGAGTCATTGTTGGTGTAGTATTCTATGTTATCCAAGCATGTGGAGTCATTGTCGGTGTAGTGCTCAAAGACCTCCAAGCATGCAGAGCCATTGTCGGTGTAATTCTTCATCATGTCATCTATGCTTATCGAGTCGATATCGTTGTGGCTCAATGTAGATTTCTTCATAGTTTTCAACATTAGTTCTGGAGTCCCTAGACATGTTGCTCACATGGCCAAGTGTGATATAGTGGAAATTTTGGATTCAAGGATGCTACACCTTATCTCACCTTGTAGATAGTATTAGATCAATAGTAAAAACTGAGAGAAACCCAAGTGCAAAGGAAAAGTGTCGTTGTATAAATGAACACAATAAACACCAAGCACACACGGGTTATGAGGATCTTAGGTATGGCGAGTGGCATGCAAATTAGAATAACCAGAAACCAAGATTTGTAAAGGCAAGTAAAAAACCACTATAACCACAAAGCAAAAACAAGTTGATCTCACAATATAAAAATTATGTTTAAGAAAACACACATGGTGGAATAAATGGGACATGTGCAATGAGAAAAGTGAGCTAAATAACCAAAAGAGGATCTAGCGAAGACTATAAGGTCGTGCCACACAAGTAAAAGGAGAGATACTAGTTCAATTGCATATAGTGGTGGGCTAATTGAAATTGTGCTTCCTATTCTATAAGACACACATTGCTTTCTTTCTTTTTTCCTTTTCCTTTTTCTTTCTTTTTCTCTTGCCTCTTACTTGTATCAACAAATATACAAGATGACTATATGAGATAGCACATACAACCTTTTGCTCGGAACACTACAAGGTATAAAATATGCAAAGCCCAAGAAATCATAGACGAACTAGTCTTAAAAGGTGTTTGTAGGTCGCAAATATAGTGTGGTTCACAAAGAAAAGCAAGTGGGAAAAAGATGCGAGATGTTTAACCTTTCTTCATGATCTTCACCCTTTATTTATAGACCCGTCCTTTCTCATGGAATTTGGTTTGAAAAATATAGCATGTACAACATGGATGATGATTTAGAGATTCTCTATAGCAACAAAACAAGCTAAAGAACACCAAAATCTAAAACTGCATGCAAAAGTTATGGTCAAGACCGTACGCAGGAAACTATAGTTTTTTGTACTGGGCGGTAGTACCGCTGGGGTGGGCGGTAGTACCACTTCAAGGGATCTTGAGGGCCTTCAAAATGGTACCAAGAGCAGTAGAAGGATTGGTAGTACCGGTAGGGGTGGCAATACCGCTCCGGGGTGGCGATAGTACCGCTACAGGCCAAAAAAGATAGATCTAAGTTCGAGGACGAGAAATTGGACAATTTGGGTAGAGAAACATGATGGAAACACCAACTAGAGGGGAAAATGGAGTAATTAATCTATAATAATGCAAAGGAAGGTAGATCAACAAGTTTAGCAGCGGTATTATGAACCAAAACCTACAAAAACGCATCAAAATTCTAGACCAGCACAAAAGCAAATTGAAAATTTCGAATTTTGGGAAGAAAATCAAGATGGATAGCTAGAAGCTCAACAAAATCTCGAATCCATGGCAACCAAAGGCTGCTTATACCATATGATGTAGGCTTAACCTCTAGGGTGGTCCCGTCTTCATAGATTCAAGGGGGATTTGGGCGAGGGAACAAATAACACGATGAACACGTGATAGGAAGTCGAAAATACAAACACATACCACACAAAAATCCGGTTTGCTCTCTTTGTCCCAAACCACTAACCCAATAGAATCTACGTGGAAGAGACCCAATGTAGAGATCCACGGAGAAAAAATGGCAAGAGGATAGAATCCTATTGTAAAGAGATTATAATTTATAGAGACCCAAAGGGAGAGATCAATACAATAGAGTGCATGATAGCAATGATCCAAGTAATTGAAGAGCACCTTGACAACTCATAGATTAAATCTAGAGACCTTATTACCCTGTAAAGGGTCTTCTCCATAGGGGATGAGAGCAAAGCTCTATCTTATCATCTTAGCTTTGTCTAGAGAATAAGGAAGAACCCTAGTGGCTATTTATAGTGCAAACTGCAAAGTCATAAGGGGTAGGTAGGAAAGAGTAAGATACAAGGTACATGCCCCTTTCTAGCACACAAGTCGCGTCAAGGGCGGTAGTACCACTTCAGGTATTCTCCAAGCATCGCTAAGGTGGCGGTAGTACCACTGTTGCTGTCGAGGCTGGTTGTTGACCTTGGTGTGGTGGTAGTACCAGCGATGATACCGTTGCATGTACCGCTTGACATGACCCGAGAGGCTCTGAAGTGGTAGTGGCGGTGGTAGTACCGCTCCTATAGGTTTCTTTCTCTTTCTCTTCCGAGCTTCCCCTTGTCAGGTTTGAGTCTTCGGAATTCCTCCCTTATTTTCGCACTTGTCGATGCGAACCTAGCATGGTCATATGATAGAGTATGAAGTAGTATATCATTCATAAGGGTGGGAAGTGGACTCTCATAGAAGATAGTATTCACCTTTGAAGTCCATGACAATTTGGCATGTGTTGGAGAGCTTGATACAGTCTTAGATGTGGAGAGGACCGTAGGCCATTTCACATCACCTGAATCATGTCGTTTTTCGTGTTTGTGGTGTGGTTTTTGGTTTGTCTCTTTTGATATATGGTTATGTTCTTTGGTGAATGTTGCTGCTCTGGTCATTTTCAGCCTTAACACGACGATTTCACGGTTGTCTACTACATCAAGCTGTACTACGATAGATTTTGCCCGGCTTCGATAATGGAGAGCGAGGATGGCGGCGCGACTTCAGCTTGTAGTAGTGTGTAGTCATCGCTAGGGTGATCCAATGACCTATTTGTTATTTTAGCTAATTTTGGGCTCTTTATACTAACAATGATGATTAATATATAGGTGGATTTAAAAAAATGTAAATAGAAAAAGAGAAGAACCCTCAAAAATAAATAAAACAAAAATAAAGAGGAAGCAGCCGAGTCATACCTTTGGATCGAAGGTTTTCTTCCCGCAGCTCCTTCCTCCAGCCGCGTGCACTCTCTGCTTCTTAAAGCTCCCGAGTCAGAATCAACCCCCTGCTCCAACTCCGAAGTCTCCCCACCGCAAGGCATCTTCTCCCCCTGATTCTTCCTCCTCCCAATCGCCGGATCGCCGAACACCTCCGGAACCAGCCAGGACCCCTCGCCCTCAGGTACGCGAGCTCGATTTTTCTCCCCACCTTGCTAATTTCCTCGTCTCGTGAATCCAGCGGAAGTTAGGCACATGCTTTGGCGGGTTTCGTCAAACCGTGAAGGGGTTAGATTTTTAAGTTAGTGGGACGAACCTGTCGGGGTCGCTGCATTACCGAGGATGGAATTTGGTGGGTGTGATTGATAGGGCTCTGGTGTGTAAACGAAGTACCAAGCTGTGGTCCCAATCTAACAAATCAAATCTCATAAGACTCTGAATATGTCGACGATGTTAAGGGGGTTTGGCTTTCTTTACTAAGGGGGATTTTAGGTTCTTGTTAGTATCTTTTTTTACTTTAAACCTGCATTTTAGGCTACTCTTGCGGAAATTATAAGAATCCTGTGAGCAAACTGTTGCATATGGATACTTGATCTGCTGTATGCTGAACATCTGTATTACTGCTTTACTGCACTACCAGGATGTTGATTTTATCCTGTTCTATTGTTGTTGTCTGACTCTTCTTTTTATTTTAGAACTTCATGTCGACAGGCAATCTGAGGCGTCGGCTCCATCACGCAGATGTTGATGGAAGGAAGAATGAACATGTAGACATAACCAATGTAGATTCCCTTGATGAACCTCTACTAGGGAGGTCTAGCTATGATAATGGTGGATCGGAGGTTGATATTTTCTTAACATAATTTCATTAGCTATTATTACAACCTTTCCGGTGAATGCAGATTATTGACATTTTTCATACCTTTTGAAGGTGTATAACCCCAGAAGGCAAGACTTGTGGGATGATGATGATAGAAAAAAGGAACTACTACACTGGTCATTTCTTTTCTCAAATCTGATTGCGCAATGGGCACAGTGGTTAGGTATTGTTCACATTACCCATCAGATTCATGTATAAATTCTGTAAGATAGTAACAGGCTGTTACAGTGTACTTCAGTTTCATGATTTTCTAGCAGTATGTAAACTTACTCCCTCCGTTTCAAAATATAAGATGTTTTAGATTTATAAAGAAAATGTATCTAGACTTATTTTAGTGTGTAGATTCGTTCCAAATCTGAGTGAACCTATATACTAAAAGTAGTCTAGATACATTTGCTTCACAAAGCTAAAACATCTTATATTTTGATACAGAGGGAGTACATGTTAATAGATAAACATGAGTTAGTAGTTTGTGTAAACAGGTAGCCAGGTGCCTGTCGATACCCATTCACTAGTGAAGATATGTATGCCTGTAGTCACAGATTCCCTGCCTATGTGACTCATACAACCCCGTACCCTTTGGTCTGGAATAACCACTAGTATTCAGGGTGTCAGACTTGACGAATGCACATGGTTTGGTTCTGTTTTTTGTGTTTACAAATTAACCCACCTCATTGCTGCTATAGCAACTAAGTGAAGATATGGTGTAAGCAGCTGCTTTTAGTTCTATGATAGTCCTCTTATTATTCATTATTGTCATCATTTTTAAATCCTACAAAAGACTGGCAAAGTAGTAAAGTGGATTAGGCAGAGAAGTTGTCAAAATGAGAAATAATTTTTTTAATTTGGAAGTCCATGACATAAATATTTGTATAATGTCATGCAATCAATATTTTGATCTAATAATGCTCTATCTTGAAGTCCATCTTGAGCTTTTGTTTCAGACAAATTCCAAGTTTATATCTATTTACTGCATTCCTACCCATGATATAATTCTTTCTTAATATTGATATTCATCACTTTTTTTTGCTATTTTTCTTTGCAGCAAATATTATTGCAAGCTCCGGGTCAATTTTTGGCAGATTGTTTCCCTTTTCTTCGGATAACGAAACGGGCAATCCAGTATATCTTAGTCCTTTGCAGGTAAGTAGAAGAAAGGTTTAAATAGGCATTTAGAATTGTTTAAGTTCTGAACCTTTATTTCACAGGAAGAAAGATTGGACAATTTAAGACGCAGGTTGCAAATCTCTTTTGATGGTTCCCGTATTGAGCATCAAGTATGTAAACCTGTTTGGATAGCTCAAATTGTTCCTTAAGTTTTTTTAAAAAAAATCCACAAACCATGGCCCTCATACAAAGCAAAACAACTAATCTGCATTATTCTCAATAGGATGCCTTGAGACAACTTTGGAAGTTAGCTTACCCGAGTCGTGAGATCCCTCCTCTAAAATCAGAATTATGGAAGGAGATGGGTTGGCAAGGCACTGATCCATCAACAGATTTCAGGTCTTCTATGAATAATATTGCATACAACTGTGCCGGTCTGGTGTAGTGCCTTTTTGATTGATAAAGCCATCTACTCCCTCCGTTTCAAAATATAAGATGTTTTAGGTTTGTGAAGAAGATGAATCTAGACTTGTTTTAGTATGTAGGTTCATTTAACTTTAAGATGAATCTACACACTAAAAGAAGTCTAGATTCATTTTCTTCACAAACCTAAAACATCTTATATTTTGAAACGGAGGGAGTAACACAGATAGTTTCCATGCAGGGGTGGTGGATACATATCGTTGGAGAACCTCATATTTTTCGCCAGGAACTACCCTGTAAATACCCGCTAGAGTTCAAAATCTGTTAGCCATACTTGTGTTTTCTGCTTTTATATGTATGTTCTGTCTCAGGGTTCCTTTCAGATGCTTCTGAACAAAGTGCAAGGGCAGAGATCCGATTGGGAGTACCCATTTGCAGTTGCTGGAATCAATATTTCATTCATGCTGATCCAGATGTTGGATCTACAGTCAAGTAATACTCCCATGTCCCTGGCTGTGTGTCTTCACACTGTAATTGTACTGTTGCTAACTCGTGATCTTTGTGCAACTCAATTTGTGCAGCCGTTCCATCTTCAAAGTCGGGGGTTCGTTTCGTCGAACTACTTGGGCGAGATGAGAACGCCTTTGATCACCTCTACTGTGTAGCCTTTCGGATGCTCGATGCTCAGTGGCTTGTGAAACGTGCCTCATATATGGAGTTCAATGTAAGCTTATTGGCATGCCAGTATGCCACCGTGTGTCCTGACCCTGCATTGCATCTCACCATTAACAATCTGTAATCAGCTGCATCACTGTTTCTTGCTTTGGTTGCACCAGGAGGTGATGAAATCCACGAGAACCCAGCTGGAGCGTGAGCTAGTTCTAGAGGATGTACTGGCGGTGAAGGACCTGCCGTCTTACACAATGCTGGACAAATGATATTGACCTGTTGCATTTGGTTGTCGGGAGATGCATCTGACTATGCTGGTGGCAGTGAGATGGCTCGTTTCATACTGACTCAGTGGGTTATTTGTGTTGTGCTAATGCTTGCATTGTGATAAATTATGTCTTGGCCCTTTGTTGTGGCTGTCTTGTTGCATAGGATGCATTATTTAACTTGATCGAGAGGAAATTTCAGGCGTTGTATATGTATATATATGTAGAAGTGTGGCGCATCAGTTTCTGCAGCTTCCAGATTTGCCCCCATAAGAGAAATAAAGCAATATATTTGTCATCCTTTATCTGTCTGTGCATGACTGCTTATGTGCCTGATAGTTTTTTGTATGACTTGTGTAACTTCGAGTTCGTGGTGTACATAGTTTTCTCTCGTGCCTTTCGTCGTTCATATTTTCCTCGTTCGATATTCTGGTGTCCTAGGCGTAGAGGAACCACACCAATCCATCCCGAATTTGGTGGGTAAACTCTACTTTGGTGACACCAATCCATTCCGAATTTGGTGGTTAAACTCAATCCATCCCGAATTTACAATACTTCCATTCTGAATTTGGCGGTTAAACTCAATCCATCCCGAATTTGCAATACTGTAGGGAATGTCCTGCGGCAAAATAGCTCACTGTTCTGCTGAGATGACTACCAGTTCAACATTTTATCTTATGAAGACTTGAACTCGCTCATCGTGTAGTGTACTAAACTCAGGTTATTTACACCAAGACCCACACGAATGGCACTGAAGCTATTGATTAACAGTTGTAAACCAAAAGAGAGCAAAAACTTGTTTTAGGTTGGTTCCTTTTGGACGAGATGACTTTACTCAAAGTGATGTTAAATTTGTGCAACTAGTGCTGATTGTTCTTTTGGCGAGATGCCCAGAGGTATTTACGACTCTGGAATCTGTACGCCCTCCTCTGTTCCGCCTTGCCGAACACTAGTGTTGCTAGGGCCGTGTCGCTTCGACGCACGCACACGCACACCCCCACAAAGGTCAAGCAAGATATATATGCGGACAGCAGACTCAGTGTACACAGCACGATGGCACCAAAGATTTCTAAAGCAAAGTAGCAGTAGAGCATTAGCATTTACCAGAGACAGAACGGAGATACGAAGTTGGGAAATAAAAGGCTCTACTGCGCTACCACTACTAGTGTTTATTTTGCTGCTGCTGCTGCCATTGGATGGCGGCATATGCATGGCAGGATAGATACGTGTCTACGTCGCAGCAGGACGCGCCTGGGGGCAGCGGACACGTGGTCAGCACGCCGCTCACATCTTGCCCTTGCGGTGGGCGCAGGACGACCCGGCGCACCCCTCCACGCACTTCTCCACCGCGCGCTCCTTGGCCAGCCGGTCCTTCTCCTCAAAGTACACGGACGCCGCCTTCTCCGCGGCGCGCTCCTTCACCGCGCGCTCGTCCTCGCTGCCCAGCCGGACAGCGTACCCCGCACCCTCGTGCGGCTGCGCGCCCGAGCTCAGCGTCAGCTTCTCCTTGATCGCCCCCGTCATGTTGCCCAGCGCCCCGAACAGACCGGTTCCCTGCTGACCCCTGCGTACGCATCCACACACAAAAATGCATGCCATCTAAAGATGGATTCTTGAACTGAATGCGTGTAAGATAAATGCGTTAGAGAGTGACATACCTATCGACATCGTGGGTGCCTGCCGTCTCCCTTGCCTTGTCGGCGGCGGTCTGTGTGGTCGCCATGGTCCTCTCCTTGGCCTCCTGGGCGGTCTCCTTGGTTGCATCCTTAGTCTGCCTCGCCTTCTCGGCGGTGGCGTCCTTCATCTCTTGGGCCTTCTGGGCGGTCGTGTCCTTGGCCTCCTGCGTCTTCCCGGCCAAGGCGTCCTTGTACTCCCCCAGCTTGTTCTTGGTCGCCTCCGCGGTCTCGCTCGTCTTCTGCGCCACCGTGTCCTTGGCCTCCGTCGCCTTCTCGGCGGTGTAGTCCTTGTACTCGCCCAGCTTGTTCTTGGCCGCCTCCGCCGTCTCTCCAGTCTTGTGCGCCAGGCTGTCCTTGGTCTCCTTGGTCTTGTCCGCCGCCTGGTAGGTCTTCTCGGCCGTCGTGTCCTTGGCGGCGCCGAACGTGCGGCCCACCGCGCTCGCCAGGGACCCCAGGATGCCGCCGCCGCCCTGAGGCTGGTCGGTGTAGCCGGCACCGACGCGCTCCCGGTCCGCGCGGGCGCGCGCGATCTCGTCCGCCGCGTGCCGGGCGTCCATCTCCGCCTGCATCACGCGCTCGTCCCGCGACCGAGCGATCTCCTCCGCCGCGCGCCGCGCGTCGGCCTCGGCTCGCGCCTCCCGCTGGTCGGCCTGCCTGGACGACATGGTCGCTCTGGTTCAACTTACTGTGGAAACTGTTAGATCGTGCTGGTGCTTCAGTGTTCGCTCGTAGTGGTGCAGTACGCAAGTGAGTGACTGAGCTGGCGTTCGTGGAAGCGTGTATATACTCCTGCGAGAGTAATGCGAGGGTGCCACGTACGTCCGGGGGACGGACGCGTGTGCCTCGTGTTCCAAGACAGGTCTCGGTGACGCATGCGTGAAGCGGACACGTGCCTCCCCGGCGTGCGACGACGTTGCTGAGCTGCTTCCATGGGCTTCTACAGTTGTCTTGTGAATGTACGGGAAGTGCAATGCCATGTTGCGTTGGGACCTTTGGGGGGCTTGCGCAAGAGGATTTTCACCTTTCTCACTTTCTGCGTGCCACGGTGTTTGGATAAGATTGTTGCCGGCGACGCCGGGAGCCAAAGGCCCAAGAGATGACTGTTGAAACCCTGTATGGCACAACTCCCTCCTGCCGCCTGAAGCGGCCCGTTAATGCGCCGGCCCACTTAGCGGTAATTTATTTCTTTGTTTCTGTTTCTTTGTTTTTTACTTGTCTTTTCTTTTAAAATTGTGTCAATATGTAATAAATAATGTTAATATTTTTAGAAAATCTCATGGTCATTTTTCACTATGTTCTAAGAAAATATTTACACGGTCCAGAAACATCTTCACATTGGTTAAAAAGATGTTCACCGGACTCGAGAACCGTTCATAGGTTCAAAATAATGTTTACAAATTTGGAAAGAGTTCATGATTCATCGGATTCAAAATTTGAACACTATTCTTCAAAATCTGAACAAACTTTTAATAAAAATAAATAAAGCAGAAAATAAACAAAAAAATTAATAAAAACAGAAAGGGAAAAAGAAGAAGAAAGAAGGAAAACAGAAATAAGAAATAAGGAAAAAGGAAAAAAAAAGGGAAAAAAAGAGAAAAGGAAAAAAAATTAGAGCAAGTACAATAAGGTGACATCAGCTGACTATAAGAAATAAAATACTATATTTTGGTTGAGTTGGAGGAGAGAGGAGAGGAGAGAGAAGAAGAGTTGACTGTAAGTTAAGAGCCAACTACAATATGTGCTCCTAGGCACTTTATAGGAGTGACATGTGGGCCATATACTAATAAACTAGTACATATTTGTAGTTAGTTATTATACTTATTGGCTATAGTGATGACTATAGATGATATGACAGTGGCTTATAGCCAACGGTGGGCTATACTACTAAACTTGCTCTTAAAGAGCTGGCCCATTAGAGTTAGTCCTTCAATGGACACTCCAAATTGCGATGCAAAGGGCGGCGAATTAGCTCCTATGGCCTCGAGTCAATCATCTAAGGTAGGCTAAGTGCATCGTCATCGAACAGACCAAAATCATGTTCTACACACACCCATGTGGGATGTGGCATTCTCAAAAGGATATTTTCTCCAAAAAGTCTGAACTTGCTCTCTGCATCAATTAATAGACACGATAACTAAAATAATCAGAGTAAATAAATAGTGCATGATAGAATCCATATAGACAACTAGAGGGAGAGATGGGGGTTGGTTATTTTTTCAAAAAATGACCTAACAAGAATGTAAGTTGTCTAGATATGCCACTAGGATAAGCACAATATACAACTATCAATGTAGTTAAACAATGTAAGCAAGCTAGCAAGATACAATAGATATGTAAAAGATAGAAGTAACCACAATGGTGAAGACGAGGTGATGCAATTCATGAAAGTCCTTTTCTTTGAAGGATGTTGGAGGGATGTTGGTCACATGAAGCCCACCAAGCGCTATAAAAGCTTACCCTGATTTCTTCGTGTTCATGCTAAGGCAAGGTGCCACGATCCACTAAGAGAATGACCTTGAAGGTGGCGACAAAAAACCTTTACAAACAAGGTAGAGACAATCTTCACAACTTAATTGGAGGCTCCCAACATGACCAAAAAGATTTACACGATCATGACTGAGCTTCAAGGACAACATCTTCCATCTAGGGTGTTGTAACACCGCGGTTCTGAAAAGGACCGTGGCTTCTATGTGACATGCCAATTTCTGGATCGGTTCATTGGCCCACAATAGAATAAGATGAATAACATAGCAAAATATCCGTGTATCATAAATAACGAAGATCCAGAGTACCATTATTACAATAAAAGCTTAGCTCAAGGCTAGCTCAAATTATTCAGGTAGCAACATAAATAAAGCAAATCCTCCATTCTTCAAATTGCCCACAAGTGAACAAGTGCCGAGTGGAGTACCGTGGCCTATATCGATTACTCAGAATCGGAATAACCTGCAACATGAAACGTAGCAGCCCCGAAGGGTCAATACATGGAATGTATGGCAAGTAGAGCTAGTAAATGGAGACAATAGTACTAACATCTACATGCATATTTGGCTAGTGGAGCTGTGTCTGGCTTGCATTTGCAAATACCTTTTTGTCCTACTTTCATAAACAGTTTTTGATTTTCTTTGAAAAGATCCCAATTAAGTTAACCTAACAATGTTAAAGCAATTATAAAATTGGAATGAGCGAGAAACATGTCATGGAATCAATATCAAGCAACTCAGTTGTCCATAACCGGGGACACGACTAATTGATTAGTTTATACACCCTGCAGGGGTTAGTACACTTTACCCATGTGACTTGGCCAGCCCAGCTCGTACCATCACTCTCATTTTGGGTGATGATAGGGAGAAGTCCAAGAAGAGACTATTCGTGAAGTAGCACCCCAATCCCGACGCGCACCGGTCCAACCTACCAAAATTCTACATCTCTGGATACGCGGGTTCGAGTTACCACAACCTACTAAGTCCAACCAACCGCCCATTTCATTATTGGCACATGGTTGTACACGTAAGCTACACAATAAAGAAGCCAATCATTCTCTCTTGATACCTGGGTGCCTTTCCGCAATGAAACCACCAAAAATTATCAATACCATCACACCCAGGAGATTCATTGATTAAGTTGTTTTAGTTTTCACAAACCAATACTTTTAGAAACAAGTCTCAATGATGTAACCCAGCCCTCGTTCAACATAGCATGGCTAAGCACATCTACCAACGGTGGTTCATCTACAAGGAAGGCCCTACCACATAATAGGACATAGCATAGCGATAATATCATCCTACAAATGCATCTACAAAATACACGACAATGCATTGAAAACAGTAGGACGATATCATGAACAAAGTAGCATCTACTTGCCTTGGTTGTAGCGGTCGAAAGAACAATCCACACACGAGCAAGCGTTGCACTCGTCACAATCTACACGATACAATTGCAACCATAAACAAATAATCCACAAGCATATGCAACAAATATGATGCATGAAGGTATGCAAGGCAAGTGAATTGGTGCTACAGCTGCACCACATAATCCTATTCAATAATACTATTGATTGCATGCATGGAAAATAGTTTTAGCGCAAGGAAAACTAATATGCAAGATATAATGCTCAAAACTAGAGCTAGAACCTAAATAATTCACTACCGGTAGTATACAGTTTGTAAAATTTTGGGAAAATTCTACCGCATAGGCTTTGCTATTTAGGAACAGTACCAACTGAAATTACTCAAAAAGGAATTATAAAACTCCCCGAGTAATTAAAACACTGCAGAAAGCCACTAGACAGTTTCTGCAGAAGTTTTCACTGTAAGCCTATCCTTTTAATTCAGGATGAGATTCCCCTCGTTCTACTGAATCCAGGGACATATCATACGCGATTTTTGGAGCTACGGATCTTTTTCTACGAATTAATTACTCCAAAAAGGCCATTAACTCATTTGATTAAACTGTACTAAATATTGCTGCAAAAGTGTGAAACAATGGTACAGCAAGATTCTACACGACTTACTGAATCTACACATATTTTATTTGCAATTTTTGGCCCAGCGGTTTAATTTCTACGCAATTTACAAGTTTTTACCGAAATCTGCCAACTAAATCGATTAAAGAAAATACCCAGTCAACTGTGTCTGTTGACTGGTCAACGCGGCTGCTGACTGGGCGCTGACTGAGCGTCTGACTAGTCAATGCCTGGGTGCTGACCGGTCAACGACCGATCTGGACCGTTGATCTGAGATCCAAAGGCGGCTGCGGACTCACCGGAAACGAACGGCGGCGAGCTCGGGACGGTGCGGCGATCGGTTCCGGCGACGACGGTTACTGCGCGAGAGGGAGACGGTCAGCGCGATTCGAGGCGGTCAACAACTGCGGCGCGAGACGGTGGCACGGCGCGCGAGGCGGCGGTGCGAGGCGCGTGTGCGCGTGCGAGGGCGCGCTGGCGCGCAGCAGCAGCGGCGGGCGGCTGCAGGCGCGGCGGGCGCGCGGCAGCGGCGGGGCAGGCGAGCTGCGGGCGGCGCGCGCATGGGCGAGGCGCTGCAGGCGGCGACGGCGCGCGGCGCGTGTGGCGAGGCGGCGCGCGGCACAGGCGGAGGCGCGCGGCGCGGAGCGGCTCGGAGGCGGGGCAGGCGCAGCGCGGCAGGTGGCGGCGGCGGCGCGTGGTGCTGTGGGCGCGCGCGCGGTGCGGCGGCGCGGCGGCGGGCAGGGTGAGGCGGCGGGGTACCTGGGCGGCGGCGGCTCCAGGAGGAGGGATCGGCGCGGCGATCGAGGTGGGGCGGCGGCGCAGATCCCGAGGGCGACGGCGGGCACGGGAAACGAGGCGGGCGACTGCGTGGGGAAGAGGCGGCGCGCGGTGCAGGGCCTTTTATGTGGGGCCCCCTCGTGGGGTCCTAGTTGGATACGGCGCGGGGTTGGAAACGGACTCGGAAAACGGCCCGTTTTTCTATCTTTTAATAAAACAGCCGTAACTTTTCCGTACGAGCTACGAATCGAGCGATTCTTGCTCCTACGGTTTTGTAAAAACGAGGGGAACAATCTAGGATCAAGGGTTGGGTGAAACCACTAGGCTACAAGGGTGGCAACACTAGTCCTACTAAAGCCTCCCGCAGGAGCCTCGTAGTAGAATAGAATAGGGTTTTAAAAATAGCGTTTCGCCGATTCTTTTTAGTCGGTTTTGCATGAAAAAGTATGATGCAATGATATGAATGATATACAGAACCAATCTAAAATTTAGGATGTGACAGGTGTCCAAACAACAAGGATAACAAGTTCCACAATGGAATGAATAGAAAAACGACTTCTTTGGTGAAAGTATAAATCTAGATCTTCTCACTCAATGCTTAGAAGGGAATCAAGTTTTGTTGGCTCAAGCGAAAGATATAGGTATTTATGGCTCAACTTTAATAGAGGAGAGTTGATGGAAGGGGCTCTCCTCATGGGGAAGAAGGAGCTTTTTATACAAATCCTCGGTCAATTCTCCGGACCAAGTACAAAAACCTCCACCATTTGGTGCAACTCAAAATAATCAGCCCGAATATTTGTTTGTCAGGCCAGAAGTTTTAATGTTCACAAACTAAAACCTCCAATTGAAATTCCGTCCCCGGAAGATGCACAATAGTCATGTTGCTTCCCTACTAGAAATTTGAGTGGAAAGCTTATCAAACCTCCGTGGTTTGGTCTAGAACGTGTAGATTTGGTCCTATGAAATTTCTACACCAAAATCACTGTGGGACAACGAGATGCGGAAAGATAAGGGACTTCAAAGAACATTGTTTTTATCATGGATCTTATCGTTTGTATTTGATTTATTCCGTTTAGATATTATTTGTTTTCTTAATCAATAAAATTAGATGTTCAAACAAAAACACCTGCTCACTTAACTGGAAAAGACTTATTTCTCGGTCTTACAAATTTGTATATATGCTCTTTGGGTTGTGCCGAAACCAAAAGAAAAAGAGGACCAACAAAAATATATCTATATGGCGACTTTACTAATTTGATTTTCTCCAATTTCTTCACCAATTAAAATCATGGTGGAACGTCGAGATGTGAAACGATAATGGACTTCGAAGAACATTGTTTGTCATGGATCTTATATTTGTATTTGGTTCAGTTTTATGGTAGGATATTATTCATTTTCTTAATAGGTACATTTAGATGTTCAAACAAAAACACGGACTTGATCAATTATATATATATATGCAGCGTAGAAAAACCAAAAGAAAAGGAAAGGGCCAACAAGAAAATATCTATTGCGACTTTGCTAATTTTTGTGTGAACATGATATGGCTTGAAGGCCCTGGAAGCATTCCATTACTCAGCTGTGGGTCTACATTTTACAAACAAACCCCTAAGATAAGGGGATTTGCAGATAATGCTCATCTTATTGAAAAGACCCTACGGAAAAGAAGAGAAAATCAATTCAGTCCTTGGTCTTCTCCACCACGACTTTACTAAATTGATCTATTGCAATTTCTTCACCAAAATCATGGTGGAACATCGAGATCGAAAAGATAAGGGATCCTAAAACCCTAAAAAAACAAGAAATTCACTTCGAAGAACATTGTTTTTATCACGCATCTTATCATTTGTATTTGGTTTAGTTTTTCCGTTCGAATATTGTTTGTTTTTTAATTCGTAAAATTAGATGTTCGAACAAAACACTCGCTCACTCAACTGAAAAGGGCTTATTTCTCGGTCAATTTTACAAACTTGCATATATGTCCGGGCATACTGAAATCAAATTTTTTTAAAAAAGACCAACAAAACATGTCTATGGCGACTTTACGAATTTATTCATACGTTTCCAAAGTTTAATCGCCCGTCATGTAATAATTTGTTCATCTATAGCAAAAAAGTGTACAATTTGTTTTGGTAATTACAAAAGTGGAACTTCACATGGATCTTCACCTTAGATTGATCACATAGCGATCACATCGAACGATCTAAAAATAAGTCGAGCAACTGAGGTGCGACCCCAGTACTGCGTGGAAAGGACCAATGCTCTTCGGTGGTTGTGAAAATGGTCCGAACCAAGCTGTAATGCCAGCAACACCAACACTGATCCATGTGTCCCTAGAGTCTCTCTCGCCTACCAAACAAGTGACCGGCATCGGTATAGCTGGAAGCCGTTCAGCAACCGCCACCGCCACCGCCCTCCCTAGATTCTACTAGCAATTGGCATACCGCCGGTCGTTCGCCGAGATATCAGCAGAGGGTCCCAGGCTGTCTTTTTCACCACTCTTCTCGGCTTCACCGTTTCAGCCAACCTGATCTGACCACCAGACTGTACGCAGCCTGCAGTCGGCCGGAGGATCATGCTGTCCGTCTTGCCGCAGTTGAAGGGAAGCCGGTCATCAGATGGGATAATTTTTCACTTAAGCTACGACACACGGGCGGCAGTGCGCTGTTAAACAGGTGAGTAGCAATCACACTGATCTGATCTGACCACGTTTTAAAAATTAAAGCCGTTGCAGCTACCGGTTAGCATCTCCCATCTCCCATCGACCCCCCGTCCCGACCGGATCAGGCCAGGCCCACACACAACCATCGCTCCATCAGCGTCCTCGCCGCTCGCCTAATTCGAAACGCCGGAAGAAGAAAAGCAAAAGCAAAAGCAAAACCCAGCGCTCACGGAAGCGGTTCCGATTCCGGCGCCCATCTCTGTCTCTCCTCCGCCGCCTCCCGATCAAGCCGAGCCGCCTCGACCTCGACACCGCCGGAAGAAGCGATGGCGGCCGCGTCCAGGAAAGAGGAGGAGAGGAACGAGCGGATCGTGAGGGGGCTCCTCAAGCTGCCGCCCAACCGCAGATGCATCAACTGCAACGGCCTAGTAAGGACTCCTGTCATCCGCGGCTTACTTCTGGTTTGCTCCCGATCTGGGGCCCCGGGGTGTTCACTTGCTTTACTGAAGAAGCCCCCCTGTTTCTCTGTGGTTTCGTCTGTGACGCTGATGCAGGGGCCGCAGTACGTGTGCACCAGCTTCTGGACCTTCATCTGCATCTCCTGCAGCGGAATCCAGTGAGTGTTTCTTCCATTCCATCCCATCCCATCCCCGTGTGGTGTGATCGATCCTTTTCTTCGAGTTTGTGGGATTGGATAGCCTAATCAGTTGAATTTTAGTCCCTACTGCTGGGCGGGCCGTGTCAGTTAACTGCTTAGCAGGTTTTACCGATAGGATCCGTCGCAAATTATGGCCAATTATTGGCACGCTTAATACATACCATTGCCTATCCATCATACTTCTCAATGTGTTCCAGCTATAGTCCTTATGAATTTTAGTCCCTACTGTTGGGCGGGCCATGTCAGTTAACTGCTTAGCTGGTTCTACCGATAGGGTCCGTCGCAAATTATGGCCAATTATACCATTGCCCAAATTATGGCCAATTATACCATTGCCTATCCATTATGAATGTATATACTTCTCAATGTGTTCCAGTTATAGTCCTTCTGAAGAAGGTTTGACTTAGCTGATCGTATTGCATATGCTAATAATCTGCTGAAATTCTGTTATTCTAACGCACTGGACTCATGGTGCACTTGTAGCCGCGAGTTCACGCACCGAGTAAAATCGGTGTCTATGTCGAAATTCACCGTGCAAGAGGTTGAGGCCCTTCAAAAGGGTGGGAACCAGGTAAAGCCATCCTGCCTCGAGTTGGTTGCTTTGTTGGTTGGAGCCTGCAAATTCCCTTTTTCGTTCATGTCCTAACACTTAAACTGAATGATACAGCGAGCCAGAGAATCATTGTTGAAGGATTTCGATACCCAGCAAATGATGCTACCTGATAGCAGGTATAAAACTACATTCATTCATTGCATGTTTTTTCCATGCTTTGGTCTGTCAATAACGGGATATGGTACATGCTGTGACTATTTTCTTTTTTGTCACAGTAACGTTGAAAGTCTTAGAGAATTCATAAGAGTTGTTTATGTGGAGAGAAGATATGCTGGTGTAAGCTTTTCCGAAAGGCCTCCGAGAGATAAACAGGTACATTTATTTAGTTAAATTTTGGACATCAATTGTTCGACTACCTGTGATAAGAGTTAGCTTGACTGCTGCAGTATACATGGATATTAGTGAATACTTATTCAGGTGTTAACTGCGATTACAGTTCATTTAGGGGTTTTTCTCCAAAGGACTGCTTTTTCTAGTTGGCTACATATACGATGCAATGATGGTATCTTATTGTTCCTACTATATGTGGCAACATTGCATCTTGCTGAAATATACTCTATTCCATCTACACAGATTCAAAAATCCCATGAAGAAGAACATAGAAGGGCTAGTTCCTATCATTCATTTTCTCAGAGCCCACCTAATGACTATCAATATGAAGAAAGCCGCAATGGCAAGCAACCAGTGATGCTAAGTAGGAAACCTGGTTCAGATCGAGGGCATGATGGAAATATGTCTGGATTTGCTTACCGTTCAAATAGTCTGCAAGAGAGAATTTCTGAGGACCAATTTGCAAATGAGACTCGTGGATCAAGGACTTCTGACTGCTCTGGTTCAAGCGTGAGTGATACAGTTAGAGCAGTGCCTGAATCACCTAATTTCTTCGATAATGGGTTTTCAAGCCCTCCTGTCCAACAAAGTCAAGTAAATATGCTAAATTCTAACGGCATTACTCAATCCAAGGTGATGGATCTCGAAATTCACCCCTTTCCTTTCTTGTTGCATCTCATAAAATTGCTTAATAAGTTTAGACCTTTCTCTGCAGGGAATTGCATCAACAGGGAACATAGATTCCACATTTCTTAAGTCAGGCAATTCAAGCTTAGCTGATTTGTTTTTTCATTCTGACAATGTTCGTGGAACTCAAGAATCCGACAACTCTGTAGCTCCAAGTTTTGCAGCCTTTTCTGATTCTGTAAATGATGCAGAGGAGGGTCTCTTCAGTCGGCAAAATTTGCAGCAACAACATGTAACTGGCTTATATCCACCTGTAGATTTTTTCGCAAATAGGCCTCCTACAACTCCATCTGCTGATAAAATGCCACTACAAGCTCCATCTATGGATAATGCTGGGTGGGCTACATTTGATACACCTCCAAAAGAGAAACAACCTGGAGTCACTAGGCCCTCTCTTGTAGCTGCCATAGGCAAACAGACCCTGGGCCATGATTTGTTTTTGTTCGAACCAAGTGATAGACCAACATCATTCCTGACTTCCAAGGATAAAGTTTCAGTGAGCAATCAGTCTGGTTCTACATCTCATGATACAAGTTGCTCCCAGGTAAGGAACATTTGCATTGCTCTAGGCATTCTCTATGTTTCTATTTGTTCATATCAACATGTGCATGCAATAATATGAGGTAGTTAACTTTGAGAACGGTATTTGAACTTTGAATTTAGTGAAGCCAAAAAAGAGTGATTATACTATGAGGTTCCAGTGTTCCACTGGAGTTGGCCTTGTCGTGCTTTATAACTTACAAAAGTTAATATATTTTAATTCCGTTTTAATTTGCTCAGCCTTAGCATTTATGCTGGCACTACTGGTAGCACTCAAATTCTGACAGGGGATGCATCATTGTTGGCTTCTAACTTGCAGGAACATAAAGACGCAAATAATTACCAGGTGAGGAAATTGTGAAAAATCACTTTTGCATTTTTATTTAATGTGTGGAATTAATATGCACTTTTGAAAAAGGGGCGTTTTATGTTAGGTTCTACTATCTTTTAGAAAATGGAAGCTTTCATTACCTCTGGCTCCTGCATTGATTTATGCATATACCCCAAGTTTATTACAAGCACACATTTCAAAGAAAAAGAAACCTAATAAAAAGTGGGATATGCCACACACAAGCCTAATCTTTTTATTTGTGTTGTGCTCCAAATTTTACAAAAGCTATTATTTCTGCAATTCCTCAACCTTGGAGTGTTCAGCGTTTGTGATGTTGCTGCTGGTAGCACTAGTTCCCAACAAACTGTAAGATCACTCATTAATGACTTTGATATTGATGGAATGTATTAGAACCAACGGATAGGATAAGCTCTCGGGTCAGGGATCATGAAGCTGAATAAAAATTTATTTCCTGTTATGGTGCTGTTCTTCTGTTGATTCTGAGTTTTAACTGCTTCTCCAGAACTTACATTCCATTCCTCCTTGTTGCGTATTTGCAGTTATGGCATTCTTTTGATGATGTAACTGCGGTCATGACTAATGATCACTCCACTGCTGGACCACCAATTCATGAGCACCAAAATGTAGTCAATGTTCCCCTTAATACGAGCAATCCATTTACTTGCCCTATTTTTTCAGAGGTAGCGTTTTTCCCTGTTCGATTTTGCATGTTGTTCACAAATAAGAGAATGCCGTAACTGTATTCTCTGTAGGAATCTCATGATGATGATTGCCATAAAGTGTTCATGGATGAATTAGCTCCAAGTGCACCATTTGCCGCTTTCCTAGAGCCATCTCCAATATCTACTGCTCCTTCCCTGGTATGGCTTCTCTATTACATTAGCCATTTTAGAATACTAATTTTCTTTTAGACCGTCTGATGTTATTTGATCTTTTACATCACCTTTGATTTACAGGGAAGAACCTTGGCTGATCAGGTTGTGCTAAATCCATTTGATCTTCCGTTTGATACTGATTCAGAGGCCCCTGGTCTGGTATTACCATTTCTTCTCTGCACTATATGTTCCCATGTTAATGGAAGGCTAAATGCAGCTAACATATTGATGTAGATCTTTTATGATCCCTCCTTTCTGGGTAGTTGATAATGCTTCATTTTGTGGATAATGGCCTCCCACAAACAGGTTTACCTATATTATTGGATCTTTGTAACTGGTTGAGATTCTTTGAATTGTAAAAGGTACCCATAAGCATGCCACTGTTATTGTTATGGGCCATGGGCGTTGCGTCCTATGTGTTGCGACAGTGTGGCAACCTAGCGACAGTAATATGTATCTACGTGTCTATCCAGAACGGTCTAGGATAAAATATACTTATACTATAATATGTATTTACGTGGCAACCTAGAGGTAGAAGGAATTTTAATCTTCCATGTGGGATATGATTTTATCTTCTAAATCTAGCAGCGTATAGTTAAATTAAAAACATAGAGTTGTGGTTGGCTGGTTGTACAAGCCTCTCTTCCACGTCAGGGATAAGCCAGTGCCCTATTGCCGGTGTGGACCTTTATCTTATTAAAATAACTCATCATACCAATTGTTCTGCTGCTATTCCTTCATTTTTAGCAAAATAAAATAATCTAGAGCACTATATTATATATGTTTGGATTTGCTAAAAAAATGGCGGAATCCTTTTGGCGACATCAGTCGAATTCCTTATCTTTGGCATTTAATCTGCATCACCATTCATGCACCACCAATCCACCACGTCAATCAGTCAGGGTTCACTTTACAAACGGATTCACAGCTGTGGACGGATGGCTGAGATGTAGCAAAGTTGCAGTGGTTCCACGGCCATGGGCATGGCGGAGGATGACGTTGGTAACAGTCATGATTGGAGGTTTAGGTGGGGATGGAAAAGTTGGGTTAGGTTTATGGTGGGTGTTTACTTATATAATACGCGGAGTGATGAGGATTCTAGCACCTAGACCCAATGGCTAGAAAATGTGACTGGTCTCTAAAATAACATCCTACTTGATAAGCTAAATATATATATGTTTGCAAGTTGCAACTCCACAAAGTCATGTCCAGTACATGTGACATCAGCACTTCGTCAACCATTGTATTGGTCAAATGTGCGAATGATATAGGTAGTTCCGAACACATCAATACATCATCCAACTTGTGGTGGCTCTTGATATCAGGTTAATTAGGGAATTCAATTAGCACTTGTGCAGCCATGCTAGTCATTTTTTGTTACTACTGCTACACAAGCATATTTGAATTTGAACATGGTTTGGATTTCGCGAGTTTTTCTTGAAGATTTAAGACCATTTGACTTGTGATTTTGTACAGAGAACTAGATAGTCTATTTTGTGCGTTGGGTATGAGTTTTCTTGCGTGCATGATAATATAAAAATATCTTAATGTTTTCTTGAAGTACAGTTCTAGTCCCAGTCAAGCTTCCTCTACCTGGTGCTTGCCAGAGATTTTCTGAACTTATACTTCATTTGCAGATCATGGACATGAGCACGTTGCAAGCGGCTTTGCCTAATTTACCAAGTTCTTTTCTTGATGGTTTGCCTGAATCATGGTTCTCCAACAGTACTTCTACCTTTGTTCCGTCTGGATCACACGGTGAGCTTTACTCGCTAGGATCTTTATATGATCGTGATGCCGTACTATAGATATGATTGTCCTGTTACTGCATACATGAAGATCATGTTATTCTAACGACTTGCACATATTCAGGTGTATTACCATGTCTTGTCGAGCAGGCCCCACACTCTCCATTGAGGTAATATGCTCTAGCTTGGCATAGTAGGCATCAATATTGGTAGGCATTACCAACTGTTTTGTTTGGTTTGTTGCCGCATTGGGCTACAAAAGTTTGGCAACGGGCTTGTTTGGTTTGCTGCCAGTTACCAAGCCAAAAGTAGGCGAGGTTATTGGCTTGTTTTCAACAGGAGCCAAAAAAATTGGTAATGCCAAATTTTGGCAGCGACTTTGCGAAAATCACATTGGCTCCACCACATTTTGGAGCCAAACCTAATGGAGACCAAATTTGTAGGCATTTCCGGACCTTTGGCTTGACAAAATTAGGTAGCAGATCAAACAAGCTCTAACGTCTGCTCCATCTTTCTGCTGAAATTAACCTTCTTGTTTCAGGAACATAGCATTGAGCACTGTATCAACTGGCAATCCTTTTGCATAGAGCGAGAGGATTCTGCATGGAAATTGCATGGCTCTGTGGCACTGATACGCTGCTTAGACTTGTTCAAAGAGCAGCGTCGCACCAACCTACATGTTCCTTCGGTTCAGTGAACTTGTGTGCACCAGGTCGGGAACTCGTGAAGAGAATTCTGCGGAGACTCGGGTGTCTTTGGTCGGCTGACGGCGCCCATATTGGGCCCCTTGGCTCTTGGAGGTTAGAACTCTTGTTGGTGGTGGTTGTGATGACGATATCCTAGATGTGGCGATGGCAGAGGCCATTGGTTGCGTTTGTACATGCTGAGCCCAAAGTTTATATCATAGTTTTTCTTAGTCATGCTATACTTACAAAAACGTCGTTGCCGACTAAAAAGTTATTCCTAGGCACAATGTCTGATTGCACACCTGCCTGCCATCGTTGTACACAAAGTATCTTGTTTTTTTTGCTATGTTCTAGAATGTCCAATGATGTGGAATACTCGTACACTTTGTTTAAAGGTCCTCATATTTGTCTTTTTTTTCTAAAGCACTCTTATTTTATGCTATGCTTATCTGAAGAAATTTTGTTCACTCAAGTTTTCCTTTCTAGAACGCGTAAAGGCGCACACACTTTCTCAGGAGGGAAGCAGACCTTTGAAAGAGGTGATCGCGTCAGGGTAAACGAGTCATTGAGCATCAAAATAGTTGCCGTACTTTTGTACACAGCACTAGTACTACACTACAATTTCAGTATTTCTCCAACAAGAACAGTGTAAAGCTGCTGCGGTTTCAACTAGCGCGACGACGACGTCTGAGCGGTCGCGCGGCGCATCCTGTTCCCCCACGTCTCCCCTCGCGCCTCCGCCGCCCGCCGCTGCAGCCCGGCCAGCTGCGCCTCCCAGTCCACGAACCCCTCTCGCCGCGCCTCGCGGGAGGACCAGGCGCCGCCTACGCCACCGCCGAAGCGAAGCTGGATGTCGTAGCCCCGCCTGCGCTCGGGGTCGGAGAGCACCTCGTAGGCCTCGCGCGCCTTCATGAACCGGTCGGCGCCGCCCGGGCAAGCGTCCGGGTGCCAGCGCAGCGCCGCGCGCCTGTAGGCCGCCTTGATCTCCTCCGGCCCCGCCGACGTCCCCACCGCCAGCACGTCGTACATCGTCGTCCTCGCCGCCGTCGCGGCTCTCTCCGGCGCCGCCGCAACGGCCGACACCCTCACCCGCGCCCGCCGCTGGCACTTCACCCCTCCAGGGAACGCCGCGGGCCTCGCACACACCGAGCTCATCTCTGAGATTAACGGATGCTAATTGCTACGGCCTACGAACCCACGACCACCAAAAAGCTGAAGAGTGATGGATATGGATGGATTGGACGGCTTGCTTCTTGCGCTTGAAGTTGGAGGTTGTAATAAGCTAATGCTTGATTCTATTTCTGCACGCGGTGCGGTGGTGGTTATATAGTGCCGAGGGATGCGTGGCGGCGTGGGCTTCTGGAAGAGATGGATGGACGACCAAGTCATGTGCGCGACGGGCGACGGCGACGCGAAAGGCGTCCTGGGCTCGTCGCCCACGGCAAGCGCCATCTCTCTCTCCCTTCATCTTGCCGCTAATTACCACCACTAATTAATCTTACTTTTCAATTACCGTCAAGGTTCTGTCTACTAGTTAATCTAGAGTTTTTATTTCTTATTACGGTGGTTGAACTAGGTGGTTTATTTATTTTTTTGACATGGGGGAAACACCAGCCTCTGCATCGACTGATGCATATAGCCTTTATTATCACTAGGTGGTTGATCTAGTTCTTCTTGAGATGTCAACTTCTATTTCTAGATGAGGTTGCTTTGGAATGTGATCAGATCAAGCCAACGGGGGGGGACAGGGACG
The DNA here is from genome assembly GCA_916181665.1 of Avena sativa. Classification (NCBI taxonomy): domain Eukaryota; kingdom Viridiplantae; phylum Streptophyta; class Magnoliopsida; order Poales; family Poaceae; genus Avena; species Avena sativa. The sequence goes on from OV702297.1 coordinate 21,254,367, forward strand.
TCGTTTCTGGGTTTTTCCATACGTGGAGATCTTACTGGATGATGACCCAGCCGTACTCGATCCGATCTTGCAAACTTGGTCGGCAAGGCGGACTGCGAAACATTGCCTTGCGGGCGCGATCGTTTCCGTGGGTTCACCTCCTATGGCCTCACACTTCATGAAAAAAAACTTACCTCACACTACCACGCTCCGTGCAAAAAAAAAAAAAAAACCCACCACACTTACTGTACTTACCAAAGTTCAGCTAAAATAAGTCCAAACTTGAACAAAAAATCGAAAAGTTAGAGTTAACAAAACTCGGAATAGATTGCTGCAATACAATCAATCCTCAGATCCGTATCATTTTCATATAGAGCTCGTGATAAAATGGTGAACCGATAAACTATATAATTTTTTTTTGTGAACCCACATAATTAAAAGGCAAGTGAGAGGACGAGCTACATTACGTGCACCCACATGATGCATACACACCTCACTTGCCCAAGTTGCATCGTTGGGGCACACAAGTGTGACGCCGCAGAAATGCTCGACTCGTCCGTTCCTAGCGTCTAACCTAGAGATTATTTGAATGTTGCACGGATCACAACGCAGAAGGTGGGCATACATCCAATTAGGCCAAATTTTAAACGGGTCTCGCTGGACATCACACAACTTATCAAGCAGGACTTCGATGATGACCACGTTGTCACCTCCAGCTTCCACCAGACAAGTGAGCTAGCCAGCCGAGACGAAGCCATGAATTATACACATATATGAAGTTAGTGCAGTGTAATCTACTGATCAATGAGGGGGCACATAGCAGGAATACATGCGGAGCAACTTTAGCTGTTTCTACAAGACACACTCATTCTGTGAATACTGCTATTTTTTTAAGTAATGAATACTTTTTTTGTGAGAGATTAGCTCTAGCAGGTTTCTAATAACTATTTCTCATAATTATGGATCTTTCTAGAACTATGTTCTCGATTTTGTAAAAGTGAGGAAAAATGTCGCTCGTCGTATCCTACTCCGTAAAGCCACACAACCTTGACATATTGTTGCTCACTCCTCTTCCCGCCCTTCTTCGAGCTACCTGCAACATCACCGTGGATACCATGGAGGAAAAATATCTCCAAGCCAGTGATTGTAGGTGTTCGTAGCATGGAAAACAAAAAAATTCTACCGCATACAAACAAACAAGCCAAGATCTATCTACTAGATTGTAGCAACGAGTCGATAGAGAAACTCCCCCTCAAAGATTCCAAAGCGGTTAACGAGAGCAGATTCTCGTGGGTGATGTAGTCGTACTCTTGCCGATCTCAAGATCGCGTAGACGATCCTTCCGGCGCTGCGTTCCGGCAGCGCTTCCGCAGTCGGTCACACGTTCGGTACTCGATGAAGACCTTCCTCTCCCTTGTTCGAGCAGGCAGCGGAGGTTGTAGCACTCTCCTCGCGATTCCGGCAGCACGACGGCGTGGTGTCGGAAGTAGAGGGGAGATCCCGCAGGGCTTCGCCTTAAGCCGGTGCGAGTATGGTGGAGTATGAGAGAGGCCTTGGTGATCTAGGGTTTAGAGGGCACCAAGGGGAGGGCTTGGCCGGCGGCTAGGGTTTGGGGAAACCCCAACTCGCCGAGTTGGAGGTGCCCTAGGTGGCGGCACAAGGAGGTGGTGGCGCTGGCGGCTTGGGGCTAGGGTTTTGGGTGTGAGGGCTAGGAGGCGCCCTACCCCTCCTTATATAGGTGGAGGGTGGCCGGTTGGGAGGAGGGAGTCCTCCCCCAACTCGGCCTCCTTGGCCGGCGGGTGGAGGGAGGGGACTTCCTCCCCAAGTAGGTTTCCTACTCTCCCTCCACCAAGCAAACTTGCCGTTTGACTTTTCAAATTGGCGTTTGACTTTCAAACTTGGATTTGATTTCTCTCTTTATTTTGCCCAGCCAAGTGACCTAGTACATGATGCAACCATTCCATATTGTCATGACACATTCATGTACCCTTCCCCTCCGGAGTGTCGGACCTTCCGGACCCTTCTAGAACATTCCTGGTGAAAACACCGGAATCATTCCCCAACTCTGAAACAGGACTTTCCTTATATGAATCTTATTCTTCGGACCATTTCGGATCTCCTCGTGATAACCTGGATCCCATCCGAGACTCCAAACAACATTCGGTCTCTTACTCATCATTCCATAACTACTCAACAACATCGAATCCTTAAGTGTGTCTCCCTACGGTTCGTGAATTATGCGGACATGACCGAGACACTTCTCCAATCAATAACCAATAGAGGAATCTGGAAATTCATATGGCTCCCACATATTTCTACGATTACTTTGCGATTGAATGAACCACTTACATACGATACAATTTCCCTTTGTCTCACGATAGTTTACTTACCTGAGGTTTTGATCGTCGGTATCTCTGCATACCTAGTTCAACCTTGTTACTGATAACTACTCTTTTCTCGTTCCCGTGGTATGTGATCCCTTGTGAGCCAGTCACATGCTTGCAAGCCAATTGTATGACATGCCACCGAGAGGGCCTAGAGTATATCTATCCGTCATATGGATGGACAAATCCAACTCTTGATCCATGTGCCTCAACCCATACTTTCTGAACACTCAATGCCAACTTTATAGCCACCCAGTTACGGTGTGGTGTTTGATGTCATCAAAGCATCCTTCCGGTGATGGTGATTAGCATGATCTCATGGTCGAAGGAATTAGGTTACTATGTATCAGAAAGCTTATAGCAATTGAACTATTAAAATGACTTGATCTTTATGCTACGCTTATCTATAGGAGTATGTCCATCATACCATTATCCTAATGATATGATCTTGTTGTTAACAACATCTCAATGTTCATGATAGGGAAACCACAATCATCTATTAACCAACAAGCTAGTATTATGAAGAGGCTTTACTAGGGACTCTAATTTAGTTTACAAATCACACAAGTATTAATGTTTCCTTTTAATACTATTATAGCATGAATGCAAACATTCATCATAAACACAAAGATATAATAATAACTATATTTATTATTGCCTCTAGGGCATATCTCCAACACTGATCTCTTTCCACCATGTGTGACATACCACCACCTGATCCCTTTGCCCATGGCGTTTTCTAGGGAAACATCAAATCCTGGTTGTAGAAGCTGACCACCACCTCCCTTCGAACATGATGCATATAGCTCCATATGGCCGAAGGCCTCACAGCATCCTCCAATGATGGTTTTATTCTCCTCTCCTTCTCTATCCACGTGTGATGCGAGTTGGCAAAAGTCGTCGACGCGGAGGAAGAGCACAGTGGCACGAGGCAAACAACCAATGCCACACGGTCGGCTCCTTACCCTTTTGTGTCATTCTCTGTCCACTTCAAGCTCCACCATCAAAATCTAGGCCACTGGTGTTTGAAATACCGACAAGATGCGTTATTTTTTTTTAATTAATTATATTTGAGTTGAAGCAATTTTGGATTGTGAATCCATTACAATAGGTTCACCGATTCTCTTGTAGATTGATAATACTACATGATGGTGTCCAATCTTTCATGAACTTGATGGATTAATTTGTACCAGTAGTGGCATCAACCTATTATTGTTAATTGAATAATTTGAACAAGGAAATTTAGAAGATGCTGCTTATGCTTCAACTCCCATCAAGAAAGAAAAGGGCAAGGTCCAAATTACACTTCAAATGAGGATGTTGTCTTTGTTATGTCTTGGGAGAGTGTCACCCTTGGTGTAGTCATAGGGAATATCAAACCGTCTCCAAGTATTGTAGCCACATTAGGGGCACTACCATCACAATGTGAAGACATCCTTGTAATCGACACTCAAATTACGCATAGGACATTGGAGAGTTGAACAGTGTGGTAACCTATGGGCTGTGTTGACCCGGTGTAGCGTCCGCCTCATAGTTGTTCCCTGATATAGTACCATGTGTGTACTTTTATGTGATCTTGCAGTACTATATGATATTGCATTTTGCAACCATTTGTCTTGTACCATTTCCATAAACACCAAATTCTAAATTCTTCAATTCACATGTCTATTATGCTCAAGAGAGGTGCAAGAAAGTCCCCAAGTCAAAAGGCAATACCTTATCCTTTGACCATTCTTGGGCATTCCTCCAACAAGAATGAACATGAGGGAGGTGATGATTAAAATCATGATCAAGTGATAACTAGAAATCCACTCCAACCTTGGAGAGTCCTAAACGGAGGAAGCGGGAGAAGATCAATAAAAGTATCATATGTGTTTTTTAGGGGGCGGGGGCTTGACGACTGATAGCTGTGATATTATACACATTTTTGATGGTTTCTATCAATGGTTTTCGTTTGGATTTGATGGTTTTCTAGCTTTACCTAACTCTAATACTTTGGTAGCAAAGAAAACTTGTTTTTTAATGTGTGTTTCAGGTTCTGAACATCACCAAAGAGATTTAACAGCAAAAACACAATATTCAGACGAAAACAAGCAAGTCCCTCTTTGGAAGCAATCGAGGGGAATTTACTGCAAGCTTAATGACCAACTATATAGTCTGCCGTCGTATAGTTGCTGATGTATAGTTGCCATCTCCTTCATCTTATTAAAAGGGACAACTTTCATGAAGAGGCCAAGGTCGAAAACAGAACACACGATCCGCACACCATCTAGAAGGGGGAAAGAAGAGATCCGGAGAAGAAGGAGAAGACGTTCTTCATCTTGCTCCCCGATCTTCGATCTCCTAGCCACACACCTCCATAGCCATTACTTGTACTTGAGAGAGAGAGAGATCCACCTTGCAAGATTAGGGTTTGAGATTGTTCTTCCTATCTTGAATTGTGTTGGATTTATTTCTATTTCTTATTGTGGATCTCCACGGTAATATCAAGAAGAACTCCCTTTATTTAATTATATCGATGATGCTTTCTTCTCTCATATGTGAGTAAGTTCCCTTGGGCATGGGACATGTAGGGGATTGGTGAGATGTGATGTGCCTATATAATTTCTATCAAGTTTGTGGTTGATTTTAATTACTATATTATGTGTGCTTGACTATCTATGGGATGCTTAATGCATGTTGTCCAATTAATGGTCCAGACAACATGATGCTTTGTTCTACATAGATAGAATCTTGTTTGCTAGCAGACCGGCGACCCTCGAGTGACACGGGGATATCAATGGTGAAAGTGCAGTGGACGTCGCCTAGAGGGGGGGTGAATAGGCTTTTAAAATTATTATGGTATAGGCTCAAATAAATGCGGAATGAAACTAACGTTTAATTTATTGAGCACGAAACCTAACCATTAGGTTCACCTAAGTGCACCAACAACCTATGCTAAGCAATACAAGCAACAAGGTGATATCAAGATATAAATACTTCAAGCATGATGGCTATCACAAAGTAAAGTGCATATGTAAAGGGCTCGGTTGAGAGATAACCGATGGAAGCCGAAGATTTTTATCCCGAAGTTCACTTTCAAAGAAGCTACGTCTCCGTTGGAGATGTGTGATGGCGTAATGCTCTCCGAATGCCACAAATGGCTCACCTTGAGGTGTGGTGGCTCGATGCTCACCCAACGCCACACAAGGCCTCACCCCGGATGCAAAGGCACGCAACTCACCGGCGCCACAAAAGTCTCACCCTATTCTCCCATGAGCTCGCCACAAAGGCTTCTCATGATCCACTAAGGGACACTTGAGGGCGGTCACCAAAACCCGTACAAGATTGGGGCTATCTCCACAACTCAATTGGAGGCTCCCAACAACAAAGCCACAAAAGGCTACAACGTCACAAAAGGCCAACAAAGCCACAAAAGGCTACAAGACCACAAAAGGTCACACGAAGTCAACAACCCAACCACATAACCGTCTAGGGGTCCAAGAACCCAAGAGAAACAAGCCCACAAGCTTGAACTCGCCAAATATCCGAGGAGAACTCAAACCTATGCACCAAATGCAAGGGCAAGTCCTTCACTCCCAAATTCCAACAAATCTACAAAAGCTACTGAGGGAATAAGGGAGGAAGAACACAAGAGGAGAACACAAAACTCTCCAAGATCTAGATCCCAACGATTCCTTCAAAAAGAAGGGATTTGTCTTGGGGGGATTGTAGATATAGATATCCTCTCGCAAATCCCTAAAAAACATGCAAGAATCATAGGAAGGGAAAAGGGAGAGGGAAAGCTCTTCAAGGTCAACAATGGAGGAGAGAGAGAAAGCCATGAACTAAGAAAAGAGCTGGTACCCACGAAGGGAAAGAGGATCCCCTTTTAAAGGGCTCCTAGATCTGCCTGTTATGGGCATTCACGACCCTAGCCGGAACTTCCGGTGGGAGGCCGGAAATTCCGGTGGCACTCAGCCAACAGTCAGAAAACCACGAGCCTGGCCGGAACTTCCGCCGGTTCACCGGGACTTACGGTGGGAGCGGAAATACCGGTAGAAATTCCAACCGAAGTTCTGTCAAAAAGAGTACTCAAAAACAGAGAGGTTACTAAATGTGAGCGGAACGAGAGCCGGATATTCAACCGGAACTTCCGACGGCAACTAGGCCCGAGCGAAACTTCCGGTCCCTGGCCGGAACTTCCGGCGGGGGCGGTATTACCTCCGAAACTTCTGATCTAAATTCCTCCAAAACACCAGACCAGATAGATAGGATACAAAACGTGAGAGGAAGAAGAACCGGAACTTCCGGCGGCAAAATGCCCTAGTGTAACTTCCGGTGGGTAGCCGAAACTTCCGGTTAGGGAAATTCCAGAAATCAAAATTGCAATAACTTTCGCATCCGAACTCCAAACAAGATGAAACCAATTTTGTTGGAAAGATAACAACGAATAGAATCCAACAAAATATCATGAATATATATATATGTGATGTATCTCCCAAAGTGTGGAGACAGAAAACTCACAAGATCAATAACCGCAATAAGATATGCAAGGGAAATCCTTAGATGAAGAACTAGAGCTTGTTATGATGATAATCACAAGCTCTAGATCCTCTCATGGACAAGAACCAACTAACAACAAGAAATATGATGCTATGAATGCAAAGGTTTGAGCTCTCTTCGAACGATGCGAACGAGACACCCGCTTGAGAGCCCCTCTTGATAGTACGACTATCTACCCTAAACCCGGTCTCCCAACTAACAACACGAGACCGGCAAAAGAGAAGCTCTATAAAGATCATACCTTTGCCTTGAGCATTCCACTTGAACTTGATGTAGACCGTCTTGTTCTTCTCAAGTGGGAACACCTTTCTTGTTTGCTCTTGTTAGCTCTTGCTTGATGAAGACTTGCAAATTTCTCCCCCATACTCCATGGGGAAACCTCTTCTTTGAACTTGTATTCATCACTCCATAATCACAAGGATGGCAAGCTTCAAGCATGAGATCTTCTAGAGATGGCGCATCTTGAGCTTGCCCTTCTTCATCCCTTATTGAGGTTGATCCATCTTGATGCAACTCTTTGCACTTGTCTTGATCAACCTTCAAGGTCCTTCTTTCTTCATGATTCAACCTTGAGACCAACACATGGCCCAAGGGATGCCAATGGACAAACCTACAAGTGAAACTCAATTTACACATTAGTCCATAGAGATTGTCATTAATTACCAAAACCACACATGGGGGCATACATGCCCTTTCAAATGGGAAACTAGTTTGACTTGAGGATAACAAGGAACCACCGAGCTTGTTGCATTAGTCCGATCCAAGGAGCTTAATTGCTAAGCAACCTGAAGGATCTTAATCATCTAGTGACTGACCATGGTTGTGGTAAACATGCTAGTAGGATTATTGAAGTTGGGATGAAATCTACCAAGAGGAGTTCCGGATAATTATGGGTTGCTCGCCTACACACATACTTATAAAATTATAATTGTTACTCTTACCACTCATTCACTCGGCACATTCACTATCACCATGAACTGAAACTCCCCGTGCCTACTTTGTCATCTACAGAAAACACCAAGGAAATCGTTCTTTACTTTTATGCTTTTTACTTCTGAAGACTTAAGTACTTTAGTTTAAATCCAAATCCTATTCTCATGTTTCAACACTTGCAGTTAATTCACTCGAAGACCTGTGACCACTTCGGGTGTGACAGAGACTTCACCAATAAATACTTACCTTTGGGCTCCCTGTGGGATCGATATCTGAACTTCAAAACTAGCTACAAATGATCTATGCACTTGCAGTCATCAAGATATTTTCTAGCGCCGTTGCCTGGGAGCTAAGCACTAAGTGTTTTGTCTCTTGACATTTCAGGTGTTACTATTACAAGATGGTCTCCTTAAGCCGTCAAAAAAAGATGGTCTCCTTAGGACACAAAGGGTCTACACGCTCTGGAAAAAGCTTTTGGTGGAAGGGAAGATGAGGACCCAGGAAGGCATCTTAAATAGTTCGACGATGTGATAACATCACTTGGACCAAAAGGTTTGCCAAGAGAATTCTCTTGTCTGAAATTATTTCGTTGGTCTCTCAAAGGCAAAGCTCTAGACTGGTTATATTCTCTCCCTCGCCATTATATTAAATGTTGAGAAAACTGCATTGTTAAATTCATAAACAGGTTTAATACTTTTGCACAGGTAATAGAACTTAGAAAGAATATATGCAATTTTAGTCAAAACGTGGGAGAAAACTATCCATAAGCCTGGGAAAGATTTTTTGGAATGATCAATAGTATTCCTAATCATGGCTATTCCGAGTCAACTCTTTGCTGCTTATTTTACCACGGCCTTAATACCCAATGCAGAGAGTTGCTAGACTCATCAGCAGGAGGATTGATAAATAATTTAACTATTAAAGCATGTTCGGAATTAATGGCTACTAGGGCTAAGAATGATTCTTTATATAATCCTGATTTTGCACTAAGCCGGAAAAATGAATACTTCGTATAAATCCTGATCTTATGCCTGAAGTACGCAAAACCATGAAATAAAATGTTATACCTTCAGAGCTTGTCAAGGAAAACAAAGTATATTTGTTACAAGTTTTTACTGAAGAGGATGAAACTAGAAAAGTTTTTCAAGAATTAAAACATCCATAAGCCAAATCTTACAGTAGCTTGCATAAGCAATTTCAAAGACACAAAAAGATTTTGGCTGAACTTACAGAAAATTATGAGGAAATTGGCCAAGAAATAAAATTATTTAACAAGTACCTCAGTATGATTGAAACCTAATGTGAACAAATAGCATCTGGTTATCAAATTTTTCTTCGCAATGATATAAATATTCCTATTTCTACTAATGTTGTTACAAGAAGAGGTGCATTTGTTAAAGGACCATTACGACCACCGGAATATGAAGCTGAGAAAGATCGAAAGGAAAAAGCCTTGCTTAAAGCAAGTTGGGAAGATGATACATTGGTGGATCCTCAAGATGAGACTGCTCAAGACACACAAGATCAAACCTTGGAGGAGAAGAACGATGCACATGATGACAGTTATAATTCTGATGCAAAAACTGTTGATCCAGGAGAAGAAAAAGACACAAGAAAAGAGGATGAAGTTGTTGCAATAGAGAAGAAGAAAAATGATAAGCAACAGCAAAAGAAAGCAACTAAAGAGCCTGATCCTCCACAAAAGTTAAAAGACAAAGGTAAGAAACTTCCATATTCAAATCGCAAAAAGAAAGCACCGGATCCAGTAATCTATGATTCTTTCGCAAAGGCACTTAATGCTCTTCGTCTAGAAATTCCATTTGTTGATGCAATAAAAGTGTCTTCCTATTCTACATTTCTTCGTGATATTCTTAATAGAAAGAAAGAAATAATTGAAACCGTTGCCATGGTGACTAGTTACCCTACTAATGGGAGACTATTGCCTAAGTCAGGAGATCCCGGTATACCAACTATTTAATGTTCAATAGGCAAAACTGATATTCATAATGCTTTATGTGATTTATGTGCAGGAGTTAGTGTAATGCCATACTCCCTCTATAAAAATTAGGATTAGGGGAATATTCCCCCACTTCTATCACTTTACAGATGGCTGACAAATCCACTAAATAACTTGTTGGTATGATTGAGGATGTTCTACTTAGAATAGATGAGCATGCTATTCCCACTGACTTTATTATTCTTGAAATGCCGGAAGATGAAAGATTATCTATAACACTTGGAAGACCTTTTCTTAGCACTGCAGGAGCATCAATTGATTATGCTGTAGGGAAAATAATCTTCAATGTTTATGAAGCTGAAATAATCCGGTATTTTCCAAATAAACTAGAAGCAGGAGAAAGGTATGTTCCACCGGCAAAATGAGTTCATATGGTAAGTGCCTTTGATAAAGGGCAAACCAAAGGTAAGAATTCGAGAATAGAAAAGGGGTTGAAACATTCAACCATTCTCAATAAAATGCTTAATGGGAGTCAACCCATCATATCAATATAATAAATAAAAGTTAGATAATAAAGATGTTCATCGCATTCCTACAACTTTTTCACAAACATTTTTGCGGAAGCACGCCTGTAAGATGCAGCTATCAAAAAGTAGCATAAATACCGACTGAACAAACATAGATTTAGAGTAGAAAATAAAGTTTGAGGTTTATTTCTAGAAACTATCTTAATAATATTGTCCAAATATAAAAATGCATCTCTGAAAATTTGGGTGTAAAAGCATGCTACAGAAGGTCTAACGACCAACTATACGGCGGAAACTTTTGTTCCAGCCATATAGTTGCGGCCGTATAGTTATCGACAAAATTCTCAAAAGTTGGGGTTCGGATACAGAAAGGTTGATGACCAACTATACAATGGGACCATCTGGTCCGGATGTATAGTTGTGGCCGTATAGTTGTGATCTGGTGAAGCAAAACCCTAACCCTCGCCACCGCCACAACTATACCGCGGGAGCTACCTGGCCCGGCCATATAGCTCCCGTCGTATAGTTTGGCCTGACCACTTAAACGGGCCGGGGAAGGGCAAGGATCTTTCTCCCCTCATTATTTCTCTCGACCTCTCTCTCCAAAACTCTCAAGAACTCTCAATTCTTCACGGATTTTGTTCGTTTGAGTGGGGGAATCAATGTTGGAATTATGCCCTAGAGGCAATAATAAAGATGTTATTATTATAATTCTTGTTCATGATAATGTTTATATTCCATGCTAGAATTGTATTAAGCGGAAACTTTGATAGTTGTGTGGTTTATGAATAACACTGTGTCCCTAGTACGCCTCTATGGACTAGCTCATTGATTAATGATGGTTAAGGATTCCTAACCATAGACATGAGTTGTCGATTAATAATGAGATCATGTCATTAGGAGAATGATATGATGGACAGACCCAAATTAAGCAGAGCAATTAGATCGTGTCATCGTGTTCATCTTTGCGAAGCTTTTTCCTATGTCAAATATTGTATTCCTTAGACCATGAGATAATGCAACTCCCTGGTATCGGAAGAAAGCTTTGAGGTCATCAAACGTCATCCTATGTGAGGGTGATTATAAAGGTGTCTCTCAGGTGTTTGGAAAGTACTTGTTGGGTTGTATGTATCGAGATGGAATTTGTCCCTCCCGAGTCGGAGAGATATACTCCGGGCCCACTCGGTAATCGATATCAACACCGCTTGCAAGCACGTGGTTAAAGAGTTAATCACAAAGTGATATCGGATTACGGAACGAGTAAAGTACTTGCTATGAACGAGATTGAACTAGGTATACCGATACCAACGATCGAATCTCGGGCAAGTAAAATATCGCGTGACGAAGGGAATATATATATATATGGGATTAATTGAATCCTGGCATCTTGGTTCATCCGATATGATCATCGATGAATATGTGGGAGTCAATATGGGTTTCCAGATCCCGCTGTTAATTATTGATAGAAGATCATGTCTGCATATTCTCGAACCCGTAGGGTCACACACTTAACGTGCCTCGACGCTAGGATAGAATGGATAATTGGTTTATGAGTTTTTGTTTGGAGTCTCGGATGAGATCCAGGACATCATGAGAGGTTCCGAAATGGTCCGGAGAATAAGATTCATATAAAGGAAAGCAGTTTTTGGATTTCGGAATCGTTTCGGAGTATTTGGTATTGTACCGGAAGGTTCTAGAAGCTTCCGGAGTGGGACCAACGTGGCCCCACTTGTCGGAGGAGTGCGTGGGCCTACGAGGGAGTGCCCTGGCCACTTTGGTCCAGGGGCACAAGGACCCATAGGCCCAGCCAGCCAAACCCTAGGGGAAACCCTAGGGAAACCTTCTAGAAGGGGGGAAGACTTGCCTCCCACTCCACCCTTGGGGCCGCCGCCCTAGGGCTTGGAGGAGGGGCCAAGGGGGCCAGCCAGCCCCCAATATAAGGTGGGCAGGGGGCGCACCGTCCCCTCACCCCAAACCCTAGCCGCCAGCTGCTACCCTTCCTCTCTCTCTCTCTCTCCCGACTGCATGTAGGCGAAGCCCTGCTGTAGAAACTCTCCACCATAGCACCACGCCGTCGTGCTACAAATCCAATCCATCTCTCCACCCCACTTGCTGGACCGAGGAAGGAGGAGACGTTGCAGCATCGTACGTGTGCATCTCTCGGAGGCGCCGTCACTTGCGGCGTAGGATCAGATCGGATCGCGAGGAGGAGACGGCTAGTACGACTACATCAACCACGTTCTGTTGAACGTTTCCGCTATGCGATTTCTTCAAGGGTATGAAGATATCATCTATCCCCCTCGTTGATTGCATATCCTAGATTAGATCTTGGCTTTCCCATTCGCATCCGTAGAATTTTTTTGATTTACTATGCTGTGAAACCCTTCAGTGGTATCAGAGCTAGATCTATGCGTAGATGTGTTTCACGAGTAGAAAGCAACATGCTTGTTGCGGGCGTTGATGTCTTCTGTTGCAAGCCTCTTGTTGTGTACTTCTTATAATGCGGGATAGTGAGATCGAAGCGGTCGAGGCCAACTTTACGCGACCTCGTTCGCGAGACCGGCTCCGCACTTGACGTGTGGCTTGTTCCACACATGCGGCTGGTGGATGCCAGTTTCTCTCACTATAGTAGTCATGGAATTTACACCGGATGTTGGCAACCATAATATCACCGTTGTGGCTTTCCATAGGTAAGAATCGTTCTTAGCTTGTTACTCCCATAAGCCACGTAAAACATGCAACAACAAAGTAGAGGCGTCTAACTTGTTCTTGCAGGGAGTGTTTTGTGATATGGTATGGCCCAAGACGTGATGTGTATGTTGTATCCAATGATCATGTTTTGTAATATTTCACGACTTGCATGTCGATGAGTACACAACCGGCAGGAGCCATATGGTTGTCTTTATAATTGTGTATGACCTGTGTGTCAACTTCTTATACGCCATGTAATAGCTTTACTTTATCGCTAAGTAGTTAGCAATAGTTGTAGTTGCTATTCGTGGTGGAGGAAATCATGGTGGAGTGATGGAGATCATGCTGGCGCGCACAAGATGGAGATCATTGCGCGGAGATTGGCTATACCATGTCACATAAGATTATATGCATGTGATGTTTATCCTTTTATGTATCTTATTATGCTAAGATCGCGACGGTAGCATTATAAGATGATTCCTCACTTAAGATCAAGATAAAATTTTGTTCTCCCCATGTATGCACCGTTGCGAAAGTTCGTCATGTTCAAGCACCTCGTGATGATCGGGTGCTATAAACTCTACGTTCACATACAACGGGTGCAAGCCAGTTTTGTACACATGGAAATACTTGGGTTTGACTTGACGAGCCTAGCATGTACAGACATGGCCTCAAAACACACGAACCGAAAGGTTAAGCATGAATCATATGAATGATATGATCAACACTTTTGGAGTCTCTTGATTTTGAATCATTTGACACGTGCGAGCCGTGCCTCATGGGCAAGATGATCAAAACCCCGTTCTCCGGAATAATGGAGCTGTTGGAATTATGCCCTAGACTTGTTCATGATAATGTTTATATTCCATGCTAGAATTGTATTAAGCGGAAACTTTAATACTTGTGTGGTTTGTGAACAACACCGTGTCCCTAGTACGCCTCTATGGACTAGCTCATTGATCAATGATGGTTAAGGTTTCCTAACCATAGACATGAGTTGTCAATTGATAATGAGATCATATCATTGGGAGAATGATATGATGGACAGACCCAAACTAAGCGAAGCAATTAGATCGTGTCATCGTGTTCGTCTTTGCGAAGCTTTTCTTATGTCAAATATTATATTCCTTAGACCATGAGATAATACAACTCCCTGGTATCGGAAGAAAGCTTTGAGGTCATCAAACGTCATCCTATGAGAGGGTGATCATAAAGGTGTCTCTCAGGTGATCGGAAAGTATCTATTGGGTTGTATGTATCGAGATGGGATTTGTCCCTCCCAAGTTGGAGAGATATACTTCGGGCCCACTCGGTAATCGATATCAACACCGCTTGCAAGCATGTGGTTAAGGAGTTAATCACAAAGTGATATCGGATTACAGAACGAGTAAAGTACTTGCTGTGAATGAGATTGAACTAGGTATGACGGTACCGACGATCGAATCTCGGGCAAGTAAAATATCGCGAGACGAAGGGAATATATATATGGGATTGATTGAATCCTGGCATCGTGGTTCATCCGATATGATCATCGATGAATATGTGGGAGTCAATATGGGTTTCCAGACCCCGCTGTTGATTATTGATAGAAGATCATGTCTGCATATTCTCGAACCCGCAGGGTCACACACTTAACGTGTCTCGACGCTAGGATAGATTGGATAATTGGTTTATGAGTTTTTGTTCGGAGTCTCATATGGGATCCGGGACATCACGAGAGGTTCCGGAGTGGTCCGGAGAATAAGATTCATATAAGGCAGTGCAGTTTTTGGAGTTCGGAATTGTTCCGGGTTAATCGGTATTGTACCGGAAACTTCTAGAACCTTCCGGAAGGGGACCAACGTGGCCACACCTTCCGGGAGGGGGCATGGGCCTATGAGGGAGTGCCCTGGCCGCATTGGGCCAGGGGTACAAGGCCCCATAGGGCCTAGCCGGCCTAGAGAGGTTTAAACTCGAGATAGAGTTTCTAGAAGGGGGGGTTTCCTTGCCCCCCACTCTTCCTCCTTTGGGGCCGCCGGCCTTGGCTTGGGGGAGGGGCTAGGGCTGCGCCCACCCCTCTATATATAGAGGGCTGGGGGTGCACCACCCCCCCCCACATCTTCCCCTCTAAGAGCTAGCCGTCCTGCTGCCCTCCTCTCTCTCTCTCCCTCCCGACTGCGTGTAGGCGAAGCCCTGCTGCAGAAACTCTCCACCATATACACCACGCCGTCACGTTGTAGATCCAATCCATCTCTCCACCATACTTGTTGGACCAAGGAAGGAGGAGACGTCGAGGTGCTGCACGTGTGCATCTCACGGAGGCATCGCCACTTGTGGTGCTAGATCGGATCGGATCGCGAGGAGGATAAGCGAGTACGACTACATCACCCACGTGCCGACGAACGTTCCGCTGTGCGAATCTTCAAGGGTATGAAGATCTAATCCAATCTCTCTTGTTGTTTGCATCTCCTAGATTAGATCTTGGCTTCCCTCTGTTCGCATCCGTAGAAAATTTTGATTTACTATGCCGCGAAACCCTTCAGGAGCGAGCAACAGACTTGTTGGAAATCATACATACCGATGTATGCGGACCAATGAGTGTCTCGACGCGCGGTGGATATCGCTATTTTCTCACTTTTACTGATGACTTAAGTAGATATGGGTATATCTATTTAATGAAACATAAATCTGAAACGTTTGAAAAGTTCAAAGAATTTCAGAACAAAGTGGAAAACCATCGTAACAGGAAAATTAAATATCTACGATCCGATCGTGGAGGTGAATATTTGAGTTATGATTTTCTCACGCATCTTAAAGCAAGCGGAATCGTTTCGCAACTCACGCCACCCGGAACACCACAGCGCAATGGTGTGTCTGAACGCCGGAATCGAACTCTATTAGATATGGTGCGATCGATGATGTCTCTTACAGATTTTCCATTATCATTTTGGGGTTATGCATTAGAAACCGCTGCATTCACTTTAAATAGGGCACTATCTAAATCCGTTGAGACGACACCGTATGAACTATGGTTTGGTGCTAAACCTAAGTTGTCGTTTCTTAAATTTTGGGGATGTGAAGCTTACGTCAAGAAGTTGATGCCGGACAAGCTCGAACCCAAAGCGGAGAAATGCGTCTTCATATGATACCCTAAAGAAACGATTGGGTATACCTTCTACCACAGATCCGAAGGCAAAGTGTTTGTTGCAAAGAACAGATCCTTTCTTGAGAAGGAGTTTCTCTCGAAAGAAGTGAGTGGGAGGAAGGTAGGTAGAGCTAGACGAGGTTATTGAACCTTCTCTCGAGTTGGAGAGTAGCGCAGCACCTGAAATTGTTCCAGTGCCGTCTGCACCAACAAGAGAGGAAGCTAATGACGAGGATCATGAAACTTCGAACGATGCTACTTCTGAACGTCGCAGGTCGACAAGGTCGCGTGCCACTCCTGAATGGTACGGCAACCCTGTCTTAACTGTCTTGTTGGTAGACAAAAGTGAACCTGCGAACTATGAGGAAGCAATGATGAGCCCAGACTCTGAGAAATGGCTAGAGGCCATGAAATCCGAATTGGGATCCATGAGCGAAAACCAAGTATGGACTTTGGTGGACCCTCCTAGCGACCGTAAGGCCGTTGAGTGCAAATGGATTTTCAAGAAGAAAACGGACACGGATGGTATTGTTACTGTCTATAAAGATCGGCTTGTCGCAAAAGGTTTTCGACAAGTTCAAGGTGTTGACTACGATGAGACTTTCTCTCCCGTAGCGATGTTTAAGTCCATTCGGATTTTATTAGCAATTGCTGCATTTCATGATTATCAAATATGGCAGATGGATGTCAAGACTGCGTTCCTCAATGGCAATATTGATGAAGAGTTGTATATGATGCAGCCCAAAGGTTTTGTCGATCCTAAGGATGCTGATAAGGTGTGCAAACTTCAGCGTTCCATTTATGGACTGAAACAAGCATCTCGGAGTTGGAACCTTCGTTTTGATCAAGTGATCAAGAGCTTTGGATTTATTCCAAATTGCTACGAAGCTCGTATCTACAAGAAAGTGAATGGGATCTCCGTGACATTTCTAGTACTATATGTGGATGACATATTGATTATTGGAAATGACATTGGTATGCTTAACGATGTGAAGAGTTATTTGAATAAATGTTTTTCAATGAAAGAGCTAGGAGAAGCTGCTTATATATTGGGCATCAAAATCTATAGAGATAGACAAAGACGCCTAATAGCTTTAAGCCAAAGTACATACCTAGACAAAGTTCTAAAAAGGTTCAGAATGGATAAAGCAAAGAAAGGTTCATTGCCCATGTTGTCAGGTAAGATATTGAGCAAGGCTCAGTGTCCAACTACGGTAAAGGATAGAGAAACTATGAGCAAAGTGCCATATGCCTCGGCCATAGGTTCTATCATGTATGCCAGGATGTGTACTAGACCGGATGTGTCCAATGCTCTTAGTTTGACGAGCAGATACCAAAGTGATCCAGGAGTGGAACACTGGACAGCCATAAAGAACATCCTAAAGTATTTAAATAGGACTAAAGAAATGTTCTTGGTCTATGGAGGTGATGAACAGCTCATCGTAAAAGGTTACATCGATGCTAGTTTCGACACCGACCCGGATGATTCTAAATCTTAGACATGATACGTTTATATTTTGAATGGAGGAGCTGTGAGCTGGAGAAGCTGCAAGCAAAGCGTGATCGCGGGATCTATAGTAGAATCAGAATACATGGCTGCTGCAGAAGCGTCAAGTGAAGGAGTTTGGATCAGGAACTTCATCACTGAGCTTGGTGTGGTTCCAAGTGCCTTGGACCCACTGGAGATAGTGTGCGACAACACTGGCGCCATAGCATTGGCTAAGGAACCAAGATATCATCCAAAGACCAAGCACATCAACCGCTGATTTCATATAATTCGAGATTATATAATAGATGGAGATCTGAAGATTAGAAAAGTACATACGGATCTGAATGTCGCAGATCCGTTGACTAAACCTATTCTGCGAGCAAAACATGATCAGCACCTTAATGCCATGGGTGTTAGATTGTTGCCAGATGTAAACTAGATTATTGACTCTAGTGCAAGTGGGAGACTGTTGGAAGTATGCCCTAGAGGCAATAATAAAGATGTTATTATTATAATTCTTGTTCATGATAATGTTTATATTCCATGCTAGAATTGTATTAAGCGGAAACTTTGATACTTGTGTGGTTTATGAACAACACTGTGTCCCTAGTACGCCTCTATGGACTAGCTCATTGATTAATGATGGTTAAGGTTTTCTAACCATAGACATGAATTGTCGATTAATAATGAGATCATGCCATTAGGAGAATGATATGATGGACATACCCAAATTAAGCAGAGCAATTAGATCGTGTCACCGTGTTCATCTTTGTGAAGCTTTTTCCTATGTCAAATATTGTATTTCTTAGACCATGAGATAATGCAACTCCCTGGTATCGGAAGAAAGCTTTGAGGTCATCAAACATCATCCTATGTGAGGGTGATTATAAAGGTGTGTCTCAGGTGATCGGAAAGTACTTGTTGGGTTGTATGTATCGAGATGGAATTTGTCCCTCCCGAGTCGGAGAGATATACTTCAGGCCCACTCGGTAATCGATATCAACACCGCTTGCAAGCACGCGGTTAAGGAGTTAATCACAAAGTGATATCGGATTACGGAACGAGTAAAGTACTTGCTGTGAACGAGATTGAACTAGGTATACCGATACCAACGATCGAATCTCGGGCAAGTAAAATATCGCGTGACGAAGGGAATATATATGGGATTAATTGAATCCTGGCATCATGGTTCATCCGATATGGTCATCGATGAATATGTGGGAGTCAATATGGGTTTCCAGATCCCACTGTTGTTATTGATAGAAGATCATGTCTGCATATTCTTGAACCCGTAGGGTCACACACTTAACGTGCCTCGACACTAGGATAGAATGGATAATTGGTTTATGAGTTTTTGTTCGGAGTCTCGGATGAGATCCAGGACATCACTAGAGGTTCCGGAATGGTCCGGATAATAAGATTCATATAATGGAAAGCAGTTTTTGGATTTCGGAATCGTTTCGGAGTATTCGGTATTGTACCGGAAGGTTCTAGAAGCTTCCGGATTAGGACCAACATGTCGTAGGAGTGCGTGGGCCTACGAGGGAGTGCCCTGGATGCTTTGGGCCAGGGCACAAGGCCCCATAGGCCCAACCGACCAAACCCTAGGGGAAACCCTAGGGAAACCTTCTAGAAGGGGGGAAGACTTGCCCCCCCCACTCCACCCTT
Source organism: Avena sativa (assembly GCA_916181665.1). Lineage (NCBI taxonomy): Eukaryota > Viridiplantae > Streptophyta > Magnoliopsida > Poales > Poaceae > Avena > Avena sativa. Next base: position 21,273,664 of record OV702297.1, read on the forward strand.
GGGGCCGCCGCCCTAGGGCTTGGAGGAGGGGACAAGGGGGGACGGCCAGCCCCCTATATAAGGTGGGCAGGGGGCGCACCCTCCCCTCACCCCAAACCCTAGCCGCCAGCTGCTGCCCTTCCTCTCTCTCTCTCTCTCTCCCGACTGCGTGTAGGTGAAGCCCTGCTGCAGAGACTCTCCACCATAGCACCATGCCGTCGTGCTGCAGATCCAATCCATCTCTCCACCCCACTTCCTGGACCGAGGAAGGAGGAGACGTCGCGACACCGTACGTGTGCATCTCTCGGAGGCGCCGCCACTTGCGGCGTAGGATCAGATCGGATCGGATCGCGAGGAGGAGACGGCTAGTACGACTACATCAACCATGTTCTGTTGAACGTTTCCGCTATGCGATTTCTTCAAGGGTATGAAGATCTCATCTATCCCCCTCGTTGATTGCATCTCCTAGATTAGATCTTGGCTTTCCTGTTCGCATCCGTAGAATTTTTTTGATTTACTATGCTGCGAAACCCTTCAATCAATAGATCGTGTATCAAGATGAACAAGCTCAGTGATATTTTTCGCAAGAGAGGGTGCCAATGTGGTGAGGGATCGGGGCTCCGAGCTGAGATCGACAACGAGTACGCCATGGTTTTGGCGAGGAAGGTGCTGCCCCTTGATGGTGGCTCAGTTGACTGTAGAGCCTCGTCGGGAGACCCTACGATCAAGGTGTGATGAGCATAGCAGCAAGTTTTCCCTCAGTTAATGAACCAAGGTAATTAAACCAGTAGGAGCAAAGAAACAACTCCAATGTGTTGCTAACAACTTGGATTCCTGCACAACACAAACTCAAGACTTTGCCCCAACTTACAGTGAGGTTGTCAATCTCACCGGTTTATTGAAAACAAAGGATTAAATGTATAGTGTGGAAGGTAATAGTTGCTTGTAGAAAGTAAACGGTAACAGTAGATGATGTATCAATGATAAAGTATTGGACCGGGGTCCACAGTTCACTAGAGGTGTTCTCCTTAAGATAGATAGCATTCTGGGTAAACAAATTACAGCGAGGCAATTGACAGGTTGAGAAAGCATAACAATGCAAATAATAGACATCATGACTCCTATGAGATTTGATTGGGCATTACAACAATATACATAGACCGCAATCCAACTGCATCTATGACTAATAATCCACCTTCAGGTTATCATCTGAACCCCTTCCAGTATTAAGTTGCAAGCAACGGATAATTGCATTAAGCAATGTCTGTAAAGTAAATAATACAATTGTTCCATGAACAAAATATTGTTGTTTGCTCCCTAGTAGCAACAACACATCTACAACCTTAGATATTTCTATCACTTCCCCAGATTACTAGAGGCATGAACCTACTATCGATCATAAATACTCCCTCTTGGAGTCACAAGCATCTACTTGGCCAAGATAGATACTAGCAACAAAGAGCATGCAAGATCACAAATAACACAGACATGATAGAATCAATAATCAATTTGACATAGTATCCTCAATATCCATCGGATCCCTTCAAACACAACATGTATGATTATATATAGATGATCTTGATCATGAACGGAGATCACAAGATCTAAACATGATAGCACAAAGGAGGAGAAACAACCATCTAGCTATTGTATGGACCCATAGTCCAAGGGTGAACTACTCACGCACCATACCGGAGGCTAGCATGGTGATGAAGAAGGCCTCTGGGATGATCTCTCCCCTCTGACAGGGTGCCACGAAGAGCTTTAGATCCCCCGATCTAGGGACGATGGTGGCGGTGGCTACAGACTGTTTCGTGGAGATCTGATCGGGTCCTTAGGGTTTCTGCATCGGGGTGACCTTATAGGCGAAGAGGCGAGACAGGAGGGTGCCTGAGGGGCCCACACCAGGTGGCGGCGTACCCCTGGGCCGCACGGCCCTAGGGTGTGGCCACCTCGTGGCTCCCCTTCGGCTTCCCTTTGGTCTATGTGTTCTCTTCGGTAAAATATTGACTTTGGCTTTTGTACCGTCCAATTCCGAGAATATTTCCGTACTAGCTATTCTAAAACCAAAAACATCAGAAAACAGGCAACTGGCACTGCGGCATCTTGTTAATAGGTTAGTCCCAAAAAATGTATAAAGATACCTCAAAGTGTAGACAGAGCATAACAAAGTTGATACTAAATAAGCATGAAACATAAAAAATTACAGATACGTTTACGACGTATCAAGCATCCCCAAGCTTAACTCATGCTCGTCCTCGAGTATGTAAGTGATAAAAAGAATATTTTTTGAGGTGACATGCACCATCACAATCTTGATCAAACCATTTGCAAAGCATTGAAAGCTAGGATCAAAGTACTCTAAACATGAGCATGAAAGATGCAGTTCTAACAATAAGACATAGCAACTATGTTGCAACTTGAAAGGATACAAACAAAGATCATGAATAACAATGCATTGAGAGACGTTTGTTTGTTTCACATATAGAAAACATAGCATAGTGGTATTCAGCTTGTCCCTCATGGAGTAGCAAAACATAAATGCATATGACACCTTCAAAGTTCATAAGGGTGACTAGATACAAATAGTTCAAGAACAAGCAATATCAACATTATGAATCAATCAATAAGTTTTGAGACAATGCACATAAAACTAAGAATGACAACTATGCTCTCTTAATTGGTGCATAAAAATAGAAGGTGGAGACTCAATAGAAAAGTAGGAAGAAAGGCCCTTCACAAAGGGAAGCAGGGATTTCAAGTTTCACAAAGAGCTTCCAAAAATTATGGTACTTATTAACTTTCAGCTCTCATTGCCCCTATCATAAGCATCTTGAAGTGATTAAGGTTAAAGTGAAGCAAATATGGAGTATATGCTTGACAAATCATAAGTTGGCAATCTCATGTCCCTTGAGTACGAGGGCCGTTCCTCATGCTACTCAACTTTAGTCATAAGCAAGTTCTTGTCATTATAAGTATATGTGTATCATAGAGAACCGCCAATGGGGTACCCCTTGCCCCATGACAAAGGAGCTATCCCATATCAAAATGACAAGGCAACAGACAATGAGAATCTCAGTGATCCTTTTATTTACCATGAGCATGGTGCATTTTTTATCTTCTCTTTTTTTCTATTTTTTTCTAAGGATGCTTCATAGATTGCTCACTATGATGCTGCTGCAAGTTTCCACCATGATTAGGCATGGCTTAGGATAGCCGCCTAGGCGTTTCTCTAAGACATATACATAACTCCATGGACTTACAAGCCCCCATTTTATTTCACACCGCCGACATCCATAAACAAAAGATCATGATAACAACTGGGTAATATGTACAGGTGTTGAAAGCGTGCCCCATGATAGCATTGTTGGAGATATGCCCTAGAGGCAATAATAAATATAGTTATTATTATATCTTTGTGTTTATGATAAATGTTTACATTCATGCTATAATAGTATTAACAAGGAAACATTAATACTTGTGTGATTTGTAAACTAAAATAGAGTCCCTAGTAAAGCCTCTGTATAATACTAGCTTGTTGGTTAATAAATGATTGTGGTTTCCCTATAATTAACATTGAGATGTTATTAACAACAAGATCATATCATTAGAAGAATGATATGGTGGACATACTCCTATAGATAAGCGTAGCATAAAGATCAAGTCATTTTAATAGTTCAATTGCTATATGCTTTCTGATACATAGTGACCTAATTCCTTCGACCATGATATCATGCATATCACCTTCACCGGAAGGATGCTTTGATGACATCAAACACCACACTGTAACTGGGTGGCTATAAAGGTGGCATTGAGTGTTCGGAAAGTATTGGTTGAGACACATGGATCAAGAGTGGGATTTGTCCATCCATATGACGGATAGATATACTCTGGGCCCTCTCGGTGGAATGTCATCCAATTATCTTGCAAGCATGTGACTGGCTCACAAGGGATCACATATCACGGGAACGAGAAAAGAGTACTTATCAGTAACGAGGTTGAACTAGGTATGTAGAGATACCGACGATCATAACCTCGGATAAGTAAACTATCGTGAGACAAAGGGAAATTGGTATCATATGTAAGTGGTTCATTCGATCGCAAAGTAATCGTAGAAATATGTGGGAGCCATATGAATTTCCAGATTCCTCTATTGGTTATTGTTCGAAGAAGTGTCTCGATCATGTCCGCATAATTCACGAACCGTAGGGAGACACACTTAAGGATTCGACGTTGTTTGAGTAGTTATGGAATGATGAGTAAGAGACCGAATGTTGTTCGGAGTCTCGGATGGGATCCGGGATATCACGAGGAGATCCGGAATGGTCCGGAGAATAAGATTCATATAAGGAAAGTATTGTTTCGGGGTTGGAGAATGGTTCCGGTGTTTTCGTCGGGAATGCTCTAGAAGGTTCCGGAATGTCCGGCACTCCGGAGGGGAAGGGTACATGAATGTGTCATAACAAGTCGGAATGATTGCATCATGTACTAGGTGTCATCGCTGAACAAAATAAAGGGTTTAATCAAATCCTAGTTTGAACAGTCAAACGCCAATTTGAAAAGTCAAACGGCTATTTTGTGAGGTGGAGGGAGAGTAGGAAACCTACTTAGGGAGGAGTTCCCTCCCTCCACCGCCGACCCACTTGGATGAAGGGTTTTGCGGCATAGTAAATCAAAATTTTCTATGGATACGAACAGAGGGAAAGCCAAGATCTAATCTAGGAGATGCAAACAACGAGAGAGATTGGATTAAATCTTCATACCCTTGAAGATTCGCACAGCGGAACGTTCGTCGAAACGTGGGTGATGTAGTCGTACTCGCTTCTCCTCCTCACGATCCGATCTGATCTAGCACCACAAGTGGCGGTGCCTCCGTGAGATGCACACGTGCAGCACCTCGACGTCTCCTCCTTCCTTGGTCCAGCAAGTATGGTGGAGAGATGGGTTGGATCTACAACACGACGGTGCGGTGCAATTGGTGGAGAATTTCTGCAGCAGGGCTTCGCCTACAAGCAGTCGGGAGGGAGAGAGGAGGGCAGCAGGGCGGCTGGGGTTGTAGGGGAAGGTGTAGGGGGTTGGTGCGCCCCCAGCCCTCTATATATAGAGGGGTAGGCGCAGCCCTATCCCCTCCCCCAAGCCAAGGCCGGCGGCCCCAAGGAGGAAGAGTGGGGGGCAAGGAAACCCCCCTTCTAGAAGCTCTATCTAGAGTTTAAACCTCTCTTGGCCGGCTGGGCCCTATGGGGCCTTGTGCCCCTAGCCCAATGCGGCCAGGGCACTCCCTCATAGGCCCATGCCCCCTCCCGGAATGTGGGGCCACGTTGGTCCCCTTCCGGAAGGTTCTAGAAGCTTCCGGTACAATATCGATTAACCCGGAACAATTCCGAACTCCAAAAACTGCACTGCCTTATATGAATCTTATTCTCCGGACCACTCCGGAACCTCTCGTGATGTCCCGGATCCCATCCGAGACTCCGAACAAAAACTCATAAACCAATTATCCAATCTATCCTAGCGTCGAGACACGTTAAGTGTGTGACCCTGCGGGTTCGAGAATATGCGGACATGATCTTCTATCAATAATCAACAGCGGGGTCTGGAAACCCATATTAACTCCCACACATTCATCGATGATCATATCGGATGAACCACGATGCCAGGATTCAATCAATCCCATATATATATTCCCTTCGTCTCGCGATATTTTACTTGCCCGAGATTCGATCGTCGGTACCGTCATACCTAGTTCAATCTCGTTCACAGCAAGTACTTTACTCGTTCCATAATCCGATATCACTTTGTGATTAACTCCTTAACCACATGCTTGCAAGCGGTGTTGATATCGATTACCGAGTGGGCCCGATGTATATCTCTCCGACTTGGGAGGGACAAATTCCATCTCGATACATACAACCCAACAGATACTTTCCGATCACCTGAGAGACACCTTTATGATCACCCTCTCATAGGATGACGTTTGATGACCTCAAAGCTTTCTTCCGATACCAGGGAGTTGTATTATCTCATGGTCTAAGGAATACAATATTTGACATAAGAAAAGCTTCACAAAGACGAACACGATGACACGATCTAATTGCTTCGCTTAGTTTGGGTCTGTCCACCATATCATTCTCCCAATGATATGATCTCATTATCAATTGACAACTCATGTCTATGGTTAGGAAACCTTAACCATCATTGATCAATGAGCTAGTCCATAGAGGCGTACTAGGGACACGGTGTTGTTCACAAACCACACAAGTATTAAAGTTTCCGCTTAATACAATTCTATCATGGAATATAAACTTTATCATGAACAATAATTATAATAATAACATATTTATTATTGCCTCTAGTGCATAATTCCAACAGTCTCCCACTTGCACTAGAGTCAATAATCTAGTTTACATTTGGCAACAATCTCACACCCATGGCACTGAGGTGCTGATCATGTTTTACACGTGGAAGAGGTTTAGTCAATGGATCTGCGACATTCAGATCTGTATGTACTTTGCTGATCTTCAGATCTCCATCTGCTATATAATCTCGTATTATATGAAACTTGCGGTTGATATGCTTGGTCTTTGGATGATATCTTGGTTCCTTAGCGAGTGTTATGGCGCCGGTGTTGTCACACAATATCTCCAGTGGGTCCAATGCACTTGGAACCACGCCAAGCTCAGTGATGAAGTTTCTGATCCAAACTCCTTCACTTGACGCTTCTGCGGCAGCCATGTATTCCGCTTCTACTGTAGATCACGCGATCACGCTTTGCTTGCAGCTTCTCCAGCTCACAGCTCCTCCATTCAAAATATACACGTATCCTGTCTGAGATTTAGAATCATCCTTGTCGGTGTCGAAACTAGCGTCGATGTAACCTTTTACGACGAGATGTTCATCACCCCCATAGACTAAGGACATTTCTTTAGTCCTATTTAGGTACTTTAGGATGTTCTTCACGGCTGTCCAGTGTTCCACTCCTGGATCACTTTGATATCTGCTCGTCAAACTAAGAGCATTGGACACATCCGGTCTAGTACACAGCATGGCATACATGATGGAACCTATGGCCGAGGCATAAGGCACTTTGCTCATAGCCTCCCTATCATTTACCGTAGCTGGACACTGAGCCTTGCTCAATATCTTACCTGACAACATAGGCACCGAACCTTTCTTTGCCTTATCCATTCTGAACCTTTTCAGAACTTTGTCTAGGTATGTACTCTGGCTTAAAGCTATCAGGCGTCTTTATCTATCTCTATAGATTTTGATGCCCAATATATAAGCAGCTCCACCTAGGTCTTTCATTGAAAAACACTTGTTCAAATAACTCTTCACATTGTTAAGCATGTTGATGTCATTTCCAATAATCAATATGTCATCCACATATAGTACCAGAAACGTCACCGAGCTCCCACTCACTTTCTTGTAGATGCAAGCTTCATAGCAATTTGGAACAAATCCAAAGCTCTTGATTCACTTGATCAAAACGAAGGTTCCAACTCCGAGATGCTTGCTTCAGTCCATAAATGGAACGCTGAAGTTTGCATACTTTATCAGCATCCTTAGGATCGACAAAACCTTCGGGTTGCATCATATACAACTCTTCATCAATGTTGCCATTGAGGAACGCAGTCTTGACATCCATCTACCATATTTCATAATCATGAAACGCAACAATTGCTAATAAAATCCGAATGGACTTAAACATCGCTACGGGAGAGAAAGTCTCATCGTAGTCAACACCTTGAACTTGTCGAAAACCTTTCGCGACAAGCCGTGCTTTATAGACGGTAACATTACCATCCGCGTCCGTTTTCTTCTTGAAGACCCATTTGCACTCAACAGCCTTTCGGTCGCTAGGAGGGTCCACCAAAGTCCATACTTGGTTTTCGCTCATGGATCCCAATTCGGATTTCATGGCCTCTAGCCATTTCTCAGAGTCTGGGCTCATCATCGCTTCCTCATAGTTCGAAGGCTCACTGTCATCTACTAACAAGAAAGTTAAGACAGGGTTGCCGTACCACTCAGGAGGGGCACGCGACCTTGTCGACCTGCGACGTTTAGTAGCAGCATCGTCCGAAGCTTCATGATCCTTATCATTAGCTTCCTCTATTGTTGGTGCAGGCGGCACTGGAACAATTTCAGGTGATGCGCTACTCTCCAATTCAAGAGAAGGTTCAATAACCTCGTCTAGCTCTACTTTCCTCCCACTCACTTCTTTCGAGAGAAACTCCTTCTCAAGAAAGGAACCGTTCTTTGCGACAAACATTTTGCCTTCGGTTCTGTGATAGAAGGTATACCCAATAGTTTCCTTAGGGTATCCTATGAAGACGCATTTCTCCGCTTTGGGTTCGAGCTTGTCCGGCATCAACTTCTTGACGTAAGCTTCGCATCCCCAAACTTTAAGAAATGACAACTTAGGTTTAGCACCAAACCATAGTTCATACGGTGTCGTCTCAACGGATTTAGATGGTGTCCTATTTAAAGTGAATGCAGCGGTTTCTAATGCATAACCCCAAAATGATAATGGCAAATCAGTAAGAGAGATCATTGATCGGACCATATCTAATAAGGTTCTATTCCGGCGTTCAGACACACCATTGCGTTGTGGTGTTCCGGGTGGCGTGAGTTGCGAAACAATTTCGCTTGCTTTAAGATGCGTGAGAAAATCACAACTCAAATATTCACCTCCACGATCGGATCGTAGAAACTTAATCTTTCTATTACGATGGTTCTCCACTTCATTCTGAAATTCTTTGAACTTTTCAAACGTTTCAGATTTATGTTTCATTAAATAGATATACCCATATCTACTTAAGTCATCGGTAAAAGTGAGAAAATAGCGATATCCACCGCGCGTCGAAACACTCATCGGTCCGCATACATCGGTATGTATGATTTCCAACAAGTCCGTTGCTCGCTCCATCATACCGAAGAACGGGGTTTTGATCATCTTGCCCATGAGGCATGGTTCGCATGTGTCAAATGATTCAAAATCAAGAGACTCCAAAAGTCCATCATAATGGAGTTTCTTCATGCGCTTTACACCAATATGACCTAGACGACAGTGCCACAAATAAGTAGTATTATCACTATCTACTTTGCATCTCTTAGCCTCAATGTTATGGATGTGTGTTTCATCCCTTTCGAGATTTAGAAGAAATAAACCATTCACAATAGGTGCATGACCATAAAAGATGTTACTCATATAAATAGAACAACCATTATCCTACGATTTAAATGAATAACCGTCTTGCAATGAACAAGATCCAGAAATAATGTTCATGCTCAACGCAGGCACATAATAACACTTATTAAGGTTTAAAACTAATCCCGAAGGTAAAAGTAAGGAGAGCGTGCCGACGGCCATCACATCAACTCTTGATCCGTTGCCAACGCGCATCGTCACCTCATCCCTCGCAAGCCGCCGTCTATTCCGTAGCTCCTGTTTCGAGTTACAAATATTAGCAACTGAACCGGTATCAAATACCCAGGCACTACAACGAGGGCTAGTAAGGAAAACATCAATAACATGTATATCAAATATACCTTTGATGGTTCCAGCCTTCTTGTCCACTAAGTACTTCGGACAGTTGCGCTTCCAGTGACCCTTCTCCTTGCAATAGAAGCACTCAGTGTCCGGTTTAGGACCAGACTTGAGCTTCTTCTCAGCAGGGGCAACGCGCTTGCCGCCGTCTTTCTTGAAGGGCTTCCTTGCACCCTTACCTTTCTTGAAGGTGGGGGGCTTGTTGACCATCAACACATGATTATTCTTTTTGATGTTCACCTCCGCTACTTTCATCTTAGCAAAGAGCTCAGTGATCATATCAGTGGAACCAATCTGATTGTGATCAACTACAAAACTTTTGTAGCTAGGAGTGTCAATCTTGAGCTCCTCTGGAATCTTGCAGTCTAGTTGCTCAAGGCGTTGAGTGTATCCCGTCATCTCAATGGCGTGCTCACTAACGGAACTCCCTTGCTCCATCTTGTAGTTAAAGAATTTCTTAGAGATCTCATATCTCTCAGAACGGGCTTGAGTCTGAAACATGTTTTTCAGCTCCTCGAGAATCTCAAAGGGCCCGGCGAACTCCTCAAAACGATTTTGAAGATCCGATTCCATAGCATACAACATGGCGATCTTAATCAAATCATAATCATCCTTGCGCGACTGATAAACAGCTTTTTCATCAGCCGGCGCATCTATAGCAGGGGCGTTACCTAGCGCTTTCTCAAGGACATAGTTCTTTTGTCCGCCAGCGAGAATGATTCTCAGAATGCGGAACCATTTGGTGAAGTTAGACCCATTGTTTCTAAGCTTTTCTATCTCAGCAAAAACGTTGAAGTTGAAGTTGGACTTGGCCATGTGATCTACAGTATTTGCAAGTACAATTTAGACTATGTTCATGATAAATAGTTCAACTTAATCAAATTACTAGATGAACTCCCACTAAATTCAACATCCCTCAAGTTGTTTAGTGAACACGATCCAAATTCACCACACCTAATCCGATCATCACGAGAAGAGATGTGGTTTCAATGGTGGACAACGAAGTGTCGATCATATCATTCATATGACTCATGCTTAACCTTTCGGTTCTTGTGTTCTGAGGCCATGTCTGTACATGCTAGGCTCGTCAAGTTAGACCCAAGTATTTCCGCGTGTGCAAAACTGGCTTGCACCCGTTGTATGTGAGCATAGAGTCTATAGCACCCGATCATCACGTGATGCTTGGACACGACGAACTTTCGCAACGGTGCATACTTGGGGAGAACATAGTTTTTATCTTGATCTTTAAGTGAGGAATCATCTTATAATGCTACCATCGCGATCTAAGCATGATAAGATACATAAAAGGATAAACATCACATGCATATAACTTTAATGTGACATGGTATAGCCAATCTTCGCGCAATGATCTCCATCTTGTGCGTGCCGGCATGATCTCTATCACTCCACCATGATTGCATCCACCACGAATAGCAACTACAACTATTGCTACTTAGCGATAAAGTGAAACTATTACATGGCGTATAAGAAGTTGACACACAGGTCATACACAATTATAAAGACAACCATATGACTCCTGCCGGTTGTGTACTCATCGACATGCAAGTCGTGAAACATTACAAAACATGATCATCGCATACATTATACACATCACATCTTGGGCCATACCATATCACAGAAAACACTCCCTGCAAAAACAAGTTAGACGCCTCTACTTTGTTGTTGCATGTTTTACGTGGCTTATGGGAGTAGATGCTAAGAACGATTCTTACCTATGGAAAGCCACAACGGTGATATTATGGTTGCCAAACTCCGGTGTTAATCCCATGACAACTATAGTGAGAGAAACTGACATCCACCAGCCGCATGTGTGGAACAAGCCACACGTCAAGTGCGGAGCCGGTCTCGCGAACGACGTCGCGTAAGGTTGGCCTGGACCGCTTCAATCTCACTATCCCGCGTCATAAGAAGAACACAAATAAGAGGCTTGCAACAGAAAACATCAACGCCCGCAACAACCATGTTGCGTTCTACTCGTGAAACACATCTACGCATAGATCTAGCTCTGATACCACTGAAGGGTTTCGTGGCATAGTAAATCAAAATTTTCTACGGATGCGAACAGAGGGAAAGCCAAGATCTAATCTAGGATATGCAAACAACGAGAGAGATTGGATTAGATCTTCATACCCTTGAAGATTCGCACAACGGAACGTTCGTCGGAACGTGGGTGATGTAGTCGTACTAGCTTCTCCTCCTCGCGATCCGATCCGATCTAGCACCACAAGTGGCGGTGCCTCCGTGAGATGCACACGTGCAGCACCTCGACGTCTCCTCATTCCTTGGTCCAGCAAGTATGGTGGAGAGATGGGTTGGATCTACAACGCGACGGTGCGGTGCAATTGGTGGAGAATTTCTGCAGCAGGGCTTCGCCTACAAGCAGTCGGGAGGGAGAGAGGAGGGCAGCAGGGCGGCTAGGGTTGGAGGGGAAGGTGTAGGGGGTTGGTGCGCCCCCAGCCCTTTATATATAGAGGGGTAGGCGCAGCCCTAGCCCCTCCCCCAAGCCAAGGCCGGCGGCCCCAAGGAGGAAGAGTGGGGGGCAAGGAAACCCCCCTTCTAGAAGCTCTATCTAGAGTTTAAACCTCTCTTGGCCGGCTGGGCCCTATGGGCCATGTGCCCCTGGCCCAATGCGGCCAGGGCACTCCCTCATAGGCCCATGCCCCCTCCCGGAAGGTGGGGCCACGTTGGTCCCCTTCCGGAAGGTTCTAGAAGCTTTCGGTACAATACTGATTAACCCGAAACAATTCCGAACTCCAAAAACTGCACTGCCTTATATGAATCTTATTCTCCGGACCACTCCGAAACCTCTTGTGATGTCCCGGATCCCATCCGAGACTCCGAACAAAAACTCATAAACCAATTATCCAATCTATCCTAGCGTCGAGACACGTTAAGTGTGTGACCCTGCAGGTTCGAGAATATGCGGACATGATCTTCTATCAATAATCAACCGCGAGGTCTGGAAACCCATATTGACTCCCACACATTCATCGATGATCATATCGGATGAACCACGATGCCAGGATTCAATCAATCCCATATATATATTCCCTTCGTCTCGCGATATTTTACTTGCCCGAGATTCGATCGTCGGTACCGTCATACCTAGTTCAATATCGTTCACAGCAAGTACTTTACTCGTTCCGTAATCCGATATCACTTTGTGATTAACTCCTTAACCACATGCTTGCAAGCGGTGTTGATATCGATTACCGAGTGGGCCCGAAGTATATCTCTCCGACTTGGGAGGGACAAATTCCATCTCGATACATACAACCCAACAGATACTTTCCGATCACCTGAGAGACACCTTTATGATCACCCTCTCATAGGATGACGTTTGATGACCTCAAAGCTTTCTTCCGATACCAGGGAGTTGTATTATCTCATGGTCTAAGGAATACAATATTTGACATAAGAAAAGCTTCGCAAAGACGAACACGATGACACGATCTAATTGCTTCGCTTAGTTTGGGTCTGTCCACCATATCATTCTCCCAATGATATGATCTCATTATCAATTGACAACTCATGTCTATGGTTAGGAAACCTTAACCATCATTGATCAATGAGCTAGTCCATAGAGGTGTACTAGGGACACGGTGTTGTTCACAAACCACACAAGTATTAAAGTTTCCGCTTAATACAATTGTAGCATGGAATATAAACTTTATCATGAACAAGAATTATAATAATAACATCTTTATTATTGCCTCTAGGGCATAATTCCAACATTGGAGATCGAGTTGGGGAGGGACTCCCCTCCCCTTGGCGCGCCCTCTCCACCTATATAAGGAGGGGCAGGGCTGTCCCTCCAAGGACACAACACCACGCCTCACGAACCCTAATCCTAGCCGCCGGCGCCGCCACCTCCTACTGCCGCCGCCTAGGGCAAGCCACCGCCGCCGCCTAGGCAAACCCTAGCCGTCGGCCTTTCTCCTCCTTGGTGCGTCTAAACCCTAGATTGTCGAGGCTCTCTCTCATAGTCCACCATACTCGCTCCGGCTTAAGGCGAAGCTCTGCGAGATCTCCCCTCTAATTCCGGTACCACGTCGTTGTGCTGCTGGAATCGCGAGGAAAGTGCTACAACCTCCGCTGCCTGCTGGACAAGGGAGAGGAAGGTCTTCGTCGAGTACCAAACGTGTGACTGACTGCGGAAGCGCTGCCGGAACGCAGCGCCGGAAGGATCGTCTACGCGATCTTGAGATCGGCAAGAGTACGACTACATCACCCACGAGAATCCGCTCTCGTTAAACACTTTGGAATCTTCGAGGGTGAGTTATTCCATCGACTTGTTGCTACAATCTAGTAGATAGATCTTGGCTTGTTTGTTTGTATGCGGTAGAATTTTTTTGTTTTCCATGCTACGAACCCCTACAGTGGTATCAGAACCGTGTCTATATGTAGATCTGTTGCACGAGTAGAACACAATGGTCATTGTGGGCATTGATGCTTTTGTTGTCGATTGCTTCTTGTGTACTTTGCATCTTGCGGGATGGTGGGATGAAGCGGCCCGGGCTAACCTTACATGACATCGTTCATGAGACTTGCTCCACGCTTGACATGCAACTTGTATTGCATAAGTGGCTTTGCGGGTGCCTGTTTCTCCCAACATAGTTAAGATTCAATTTACAACGGGTAATTGACAATACTAGTATCAATGTTGTGGTTCTTGTTCGTAAGTTAGAACGACACTTATTGAAAGCCCCAAACCACGTAAAACATGCAAAGAAAGTAGAGGCGTCTAACTTTGTTTTGCAGGGGTGTGCTGTGGTGTGATATGGCCATGATTGTGATTATATTTGATGTATGCAATGTTCCTTATTGTAAGTTGGCAACCGGCAGGAGCCATATGGTTGTCTTTAATTTATGTTAAGACCCGCGTGTCTATTCAAAGTAGTTGTAATAGTTGAAGCTGGTGGACGACAACCATGGAGCAGCATCATTGACCTTGATGCAATGCCGGTGATGATGGAGATCATGTTCGTGCTTGAAGATGGAGATCGGAAGCACAAAGAAGAAAGGCCATATCATATCACATACTATGAATTGCATGTGATGTTAATCCTTTATGCATCTTGTATTGCTTAGTTAACAACGGTAGCATTATAAGTTGATCCCTCATGCACATGAATATCAAGTTCTAAAGTGTTCACCCTTAGTAAGCACCGTTGCTAAAGCTTGTTGTTTCGAAGCACCACGTGATGATCGGGTGTGTTAGATTCAGCAAGTGTATACAACGTGAGCAAGCCAGATTTGCTCATGCGGAAGCTAAGGTTTGATCTTGACGAGCCTATCATGTACAGACATGGTCTCGGAACATAGATCACCGAAAGGTAAAGCATGAATCATATAGTAGATATGATGAACATGTCGATTGTTCGCCATTGAAGCTACATCAACTCTCGTGATGATCGGTGTTGATGTGGTGGATTTGGTTCGTGTGATCACTAAAACAATGTGAGGGATATTGTTTTGAGTGGGAGTTCACCTAGATTACTTTAACTATTAATTAGAACTCAATTTGTCATAAACTTAGTCTAAACTATTGCAAATATGTTGTAGATCAATGGCGGCCCCTACCATCAATTTTAATGCGTTCCTAGAGAAAGAAAAGTTGAAAAACAATGGAAGCAACTTTGCGGATTGGTTTCGCAATTTGAGGATTGTCCTCTCTACTGGTAATTTGACCTATGTGCTGGATGCACCGCTGGGTGACCCATCTGCAGCTAATGCTACCGATGAAGTAAAGAATGTTTACCTCGCTCGGAAGACTCAGTACTCCATAGTTCAATGTGCTATCTTGTATGGTTTAGAATCGGAGCTTCAGAAAAGGTTTGAGAATTCAGACCCACATGATATTGTCCGTGATCTCAAATTGATCTTTGAGACTCACGCGGCAATTGAGAGCTATGAGGCTTCTGAAAAGTTCTTTAACTGCAAGATGGAAGAGGGCAGCTCCGTCAGTGAGCATGTGCTTAAGATGTCTGGGCACGCAAACAAACTTCAAAGCTTGGGTATAGTGATTCCTAATGCTTTGGGGATTTATCGTGTCCTCCAATCACTACCACCAAGTTACAAGAACTTTGTGATGAACTACAATATGCAAAACATGAACAAGCAGTTGCCAGAACTCTTCGCCATGTTAAAATCTGCAGAAGTGGAGATCAAGAAAGAGCACCAAGTGTTGATGGTCAATAAGACCACCAAATTCAAGAAAGGCAAGTCTAAGCAAAAGGGACACTTCAAGAAGGGTGGTAAAAAAGTTACCGCGCCGACGAAGAAGACCAAGGCTGGACCTAAGCCTGATACTGAGTGCTTTTGCTGCAAGGGAGAAGGTCACTGGAAGCGGAATTGCCCAAAGTACTTGGAGGATTTGAAGAACGGCAACATCAAGAAGAAAGGTATATCCGATATACATGTTATTGATGTGTATCTCACTAGTACTCGTAGTAGTGCCTGGGTATTTGATACTGGTTCGGTTGCTCATATCTGTAACTCGAAATAGGTGCTGCAGAATAAATGGAAGCTAGCAAACAACGAGGTGACGATGCGCGTGGGAAACGGATCAAAGGTTGATGTGATCGCGGTCGGCACGCTACCTCTTCATCTACCATCGGGATTAGTTTTATACTTAAATAATTTTTATTTGGTGCCTGCGTTAAGCATGAACATTATATCGGGATCTTGTTTATTGCGAGACGGTTACTTGTTTAAGTCCGAGAATAATGGTTGTTCGATTTATATGAGTAATATGTTTTATGCACATGCACCTTTGATAGATGGTCTATTCTTATTGAATCTCGATAGTGGAAATACACATATTAATAACATTGAAGCTAAAGGTTTGAAATCGAGCGATAAGTCGACCTATATGTGGCACTATCGTCTTGGTCACATTGGAGTGAAGCGTATGAAGAAACTCCATTCCGATGGACTTCTTGAATCACTTGATTTCGAATCACTTGAAAGATGCGAAGCATGTCTGATGGGAAAAATGACTAAGACTCCATTTTCTGGTATGATGGAGCGAGCTACGGACTTATTGGAAATCATACATACCGATGTGTGTGGTCCAATGAGTGTAGCATCGCGCGGTGGTTATCGTTATGTTCTTACCTTCACGGATGACTTGAGTAGATATGAGTATATCTATTTCATGAGACATAAGTCCGAAACTTTCGAGAAGTTTAAGGAATTTCAAAGTGAGGTGGAGAATCAACGTAACAAGAAGATTAAATTTCTACGTTCTGATCGTGGAGGTGAATATCTAAGTTACGAGTTTGGCGAGCATTTGAAGAAATGCGGAATACTTTCACAATTGACACCGTCGGGAACACCACAGCGTAATGGTGTGTCCGAACGTCGTAATCGAACTCTCTTGGATATGGTTCGTTCTATGATGTCACTTACAGATTTACCGCTATCATTTTGGGGTTATGCATTAGAAACAGCCGCATTCACTTTAAATAGGGCACCATCTAAATCCATTGAAACGACATCGTATGAATTATGGTTTGGGAAGAAACCTAAATTGTCGTTCCTTAAAGTTTGGGGTTGTGAAGCCTATGTAAAGAAGTTACAACCGAACAAGCTTGAACCCAAAGAGGAAAAATGCGTCTTCATAGGATACACGAAGGAAACTATTGGGTATACCTTCTATCATAGATCCGAAGGCAAAATCTTCGTTGCCAAGAATGGATCGTTTCTAGAGAAGGAATTTCTCTCGAAAGAAGTGACTGGAAGGATAGTAGAACTCGACGAGGTTGTTGATCCTTCTCTCGAACTTGCGAGTAGCGCAACACCGGAAGTAGTTCCTGTGGCGCCTACACCAATACGAGAGGAAGCTAATGATGATGGTCATGAAACTTTGGTTGTAGTTGCTACAGAACCTCGCAGGTCAACGAGAACTCGTACCACTCCTGATTGGTATGATACCGTTATGAATGTCATGTTGGTGGACAACACCGATGACCCTGCGACATATGAGGAAGCAATGATGAGCCCAGATTCCAATAAATGGCAAGAAGCCATGAAATCCGAGATTGGATCCATGTACGAAAACCAAGTATGGACTTTGGTGGACTTACCAGATGGCCGGAAGGCTGCCGAGAACAAATGGATTTTCAAGAAGAAAACATATGCTGATGGTAATGTTACTGTCTATAAAGATCGACTTGTCGCAAAAGGGTTTCGACAAATTCAAGGAGTTGACTACGATGAGACTTTCTCACCAGTAGCAATTGCTGCATATTACGATTATGAGATATGGCAGATGGATGTCAAAACAACGTTCCTCAATGGGTAAATTGATGAAGAGTTGTATATGATGCAACCCAAAGGTTTTGTCGATCCTAAAGATGCTAACAAGGTATGCAAACTTCAACGGTCCATTTATGGATTGAAGCAAGCATCCCGAAGTTGGAATCAACGTTTTGATAAGGTGATCAAAAGTTTTGGTTTTATACAAACTTATGGAGAAGCTTGTATTTACAAGAAAGTGAGTGGGAGCTCTGTAGCATTCTTAATACTATATGTAGATGACATATTGTTGATTGGGAATGATGTAGACCTTCTTAATAGTGTCAAGGAATATTTGAATAATAGTTTTTCAATGAAGGATCTTGGCGAAGCAGCTTATATATTAGGTATAAAGATTTATAGAGATAGATCGAGACGCCTAATATCATTGTCACAAAGTACATATTTGTACAAAGTTCTAAAGAGGTTTGGAATGGAAGATAGCAAGAAAGGGTTCTTGCCCATGTTGCCCAATACGACCTTGAGTAAAACTCAAAGTCCGACAACGTCAGAAGATGAAAGGATGAGTAAAACTCCCTATGCCTCAGCCATAGGATCTCTAATGTATGCCATGCTATGTACTAGACCCGACATCGCATATGCTGTTAGTTTAACTAGCAGATATCAAAGTGATCCAGGAGTGGATCATTGGACAGCGGTCAAAAACATCCTTAAGTACTTGAGAAGAACTAAGGATATGGTTCTTTCTTATAGAGGTGATGAACAGCTCGTTGTAAAATGGTTACACCGATGCTAGTTGGAACACCAATCCAGATGATTCTAAATCACAATCTGGATACGTATTTACTTTGAATGGTGCAGCAGTTAGCTGGAGGAGTGCAAAGCAAAGCGTTGTGGCGAGATCTTCAACTGAATCGGAATACATGGCTGCTTCGGAGGCTTCACAAGAAGCAATATGGATGAAAGAGTTCATTACAGAGCTCGGTGTGGTTCCTAGTGCGCTAGACCCAATGTCAATCTACTGTGATAACATGGGCGCCATAGCCAATGAGCAAGAACCAAGGTCACATAAGAAGCTGAAGCACATCAAGCTACGTTTTCACGATATTCGAGAACATGTCCAAGATGGGGACATAAAGATTTGCAAAGTACACACAGATCTGAATATGGCGGATCCGTCGACTAAACCTCTCCCGAGGGCAAAACATGACCAACACCAAACTGCCATGGGTGTTCGATATATTACCATGTAATCTAGATTAGATGACTCTAGTGCAAGTGGGAGACTGTTGGAGATATGCCCTAGAGGCAATAATAAATATAGTTATTATTATATCTTTGTGTTTATGATAAATGTTTACATTCATGCTATAATAGTATTAACAAGGAAACATTATTAATTGTGTGATTTGTAAACTAAAATAGAGTCCCTAGTAAAGCCTCTGTATAATACTAACTTATTGGTTAATAAATGATTGTGGTTTCTCTATCATGAACATTGAGATGTTATTAACAACAAGATCATATCGTTAGAAGAATGATATGGTGGACATACTCCTATAGATAAGCGTAGCATAAAGATCAAGTCATTTTAATAGTTCAATTGCTATATGCTTTCTGATACATAGTGACCTAATTCCTTCGACCATGATATCATGCATATCACCTTCACCGGAAGGATGCTTTGATGACATCAAACACCACACTGTAACTGGGTGGCTATAAAGGTGGCATTGAGTGTTCGGAAAGTATTGGCTGAGACACATGGATCAAGAGTGGGATTTGTCCATCCATATGACGGATAGATATACTCTGGGCCCTCTCGGTGGAATGTCATCCAATTATCTTGCAAGCATGTGACTGGCTCACAAGGGATCACATATCACGGGAACGAGAAAAGAGTACTTATCAGTAACGAGGTTGAACTAGGTATGTAGAGATACCGACGATCATAACCTCGGATAAGTAAACTATCGTGAGACAAAGGGAAATTGGTATCATATGTAAGTGGTTCATTCGATCGCAAAGTAATCGTAGAAATATGTGGGAGCCATATGAATTTCCAGATTCCTCTATTGGTTATTGTTCGGAGAAGTGTCTCGATCATGTCCGCATAATTCACGAACCGTAGGGAGACACACTTAAGGATTCGACGTTGTTTGAGTAGTTATGGAATGATGAGTAAGAGACCGAATGTTGTTCGGAGTCTCGGATGGGATCCGGGATATCACGAGGAGATCTGGAATGGTCCGGAGAATAAGATTAATATAAGGAAAGTACTGTTTCGGGGTTGGAGAATGGTTCCGGTGTTTTCATCGGGAATGTTCTAGAAGGTTCCGGAATGTCCGGCACTCCGGAGGGGAAGGGTACATGAATGTGTCATAACAAGTTGGAATGATTGCATCATGTACTAGGTGTCATCGCTGAACAAAATAAAGGGTTTAATCAAATCCTAGTTTGAAAAGTCAAACGCCAATTTGAAAAGTCAAACGGCTATTTTGTGAGGTGGAGGGAGAGTAGGAAACCTACTTAGGGAGGAGTTCCGTCCCTCCACCGGCGGCCCACTTGAAGAACGAGTTGGGGAGGGACTCCCCTCCCCTTGGTGCACCCCCTCTACCTATATAAGGAGGGGCAGGGTTTCCCCTCCAAGGACACAACACCACGCCCCGCAAACCCTAATCCTAGCCGCCGGCGCCGCCACCTCCTGCTGTCGCCGCCGCCTAGGCAAACCCTAGCCGCCGGCCTTGCTCCTCCTTGGTGCGTCTAAACCCTAGATCGCCGAGGCTCTCTCTCATAGTCCACCATACTCGCTCCGGCTTAAGGCGAAGCCCTGCGATATCTCCCCTCTACTTCCGGTACCACGCTGTTGTGCTGCCGGAATCGCGAGGAAAGTGCTACAACCTCCGCTGCCTGCTGGAACAAGGGAGAGGAAGGTCTTCGTCGAGTACCGAACGTGTGACCGACTGCGGAAGCGCTGCCGGAACGC
Source organism: Avena sativa (assembly GCA_916181665.1). Classification (NCBI taxonomy): domain Eukaryota; kingdom Viridiplantae; phylum Streptophyta; class Magnoliopsida; order Poales; family Poaceae; genus Avena; species Avena sativa. The sequence goes on from OV702297.1 coordinate 21,294,459, forward strand.
AGCGCCGGAAGGATCGTCTACGCGATCTTGAGATCGGCAAGAGTACGACTACATCACCCACGAGAATTCGCTCTCGTTAAACACTTTGGAATCTTCGAGGGTGAGTTATTCCATCGACTTGTTGCTACAATCTAGTAGATAGATCTTGGCTTGTTTGTTTGTATGCGGTAGAAATTTTTTGTTTTCCATGCTACGAACCCCTACAAGCATGGTTCTGGTAATTCCCAACTTATTAGTGCAAGCATATACAACATAGATGACACAATGGTTCAAGTTTATTAGGAGAAAGAAATAAAGTGTGTCATCAAGTTTGTGAGATCTTTAATCACTAATTTTCTCATAACAAGTTTAATTTGGATGATAGCTGAAAACAAGAATATACTTGGAATGGTGTAACACACCATGCATAGGAGTTTATAGTGTACACTTTGGAATAACTTGGTTTCTTGGGAGCTGGAAGCATGAGTAGAGCGACAAAGTGACAAAGCATAGAGTGGTACTACAAGTCAAGGACTAAATTATCATAGAGGCTATGGTGACTTGACACAGTCATAACATGGTGTGAGCATGTGCCAAGTCAACCCAAACAAAGCATCAAAGGAGAATACCACAATACTATGCTTTTGCATGCTAAAACAATGCATAATTTCTTCAAGGCACACTAAGCAATCCCAATTGTTTGGAACAAGACATGCTATATCAATAATCACTAAGCATAAGGTCAAAACAACACCTAGCATGTCATGCTAAAGTCTAAGTCACAGTCAATGCAAGCTCCTCTTGCACTTTTAAGCAGGAACTTCCTACTCCTTTCCAACACCAAGCAACTTATTTGCAACAACACAACGAGAACGGGGGTCCAAACTACTTTATTCAAGCAAAGTAAACAAACTAAGCAAAGCAAATAAAAACTAAGACGCTCAAGAATAACACAACCGTGCATGAAACAATAAAAACGAAGTGTCTAGAAAGACCTGAGCTTTTTATTGACGAAGAAGGGGATGCCTTGGGCATCCCCAAGCTTTGACGCTTGTACATCTTGGATATTTCGTGGGGTGACACCGGGGTGGCATCCCCAAGCTTGAGCTTTTGTCCATTCTTCATCTCATTACATCATTCTCTCTCTACACCTGAAAATTTTCCTTCATACAAAACTTTACACAATCTTCATTAGCAACATTAGTGTATTCAAAAGATAATAGACCTTTGGGTTTAGCTTTAGAACAGCAAAACTTTTCACTAAAAACACAAGATACTGTAGCAACTCCTTCAAAAAGCTCAATTCCCCAAAAGAGAACTCAAAAAGGAATCAATAAGAAGCAAATGCAAATAATGGCAGAAATCTGTCAAAACAGACCAGCGGATAGAAACCGATTTTTTCGAAAATATTTTGTTGCTCAAATCAAAAAGTGTTGAACGAACGAAAGTTATCTAACATACTGGGAGATTTATTCGTAAATTTTCAGCTCAATCCGACTTACAGAGACTCCTCACGATTTTTTATGGTAGATGACAGAAATCTGTTTCGGGACAGCAACTCCCCAAATCTTACTTCCCTCTTATTAGAGGTCATTCTTGGCACAAAAAGCAAACAAAAAGGATAAGGAGAGGTCATTACTGAAGTAATAACTTCCAAGGCTCAAGGAAACTCTTGGGTTATCTCCCAACAAGTACTTTTCTTTAACGCCTTTAAGTTAGGCTTGATAATTTGAGAAGATGCTCTCATAAGAACTATGAGTTGAAGTAAAAGAGAGCATTAAGAAGCAAATTCAAAACACATTTGATTCTAACCCACTTCCTATGCATAGGAATCTTGTAAAAAATAAATCAAAGAATCACATAGTAACAAGAATGGGTAGATAAAACAAGAGCAACTTCAAAACTTTCATCAGATACAAAGGTGTTTCAGTACCATGAAAACTTCTACAACCATATTTTCCTCTCTCATAATAATTTTCAGTAGCCTCATGAATAAACTCAACAATATAGCTACCATATAAAGCATGCTTTTCATGATCTACAAACACATAATTTCTATCAAGCTCAAAAATAGTGGAATTAAAACCTTCACACGTTTTACCCAAAGTGGATATTTCAAAAGGATCCACATGAACATAACATTCATCCTCCTTTGGTAAGCATGGGGGACAATCAAATAATGTAAGATATAAAGAGTTACTCTCATTAGAAGGTAGGCATGGGTAGATAATCCATTCTTCCTCCTTTTGTTCATCACTCTCCTCCTCTTTTTCATCTAATGAGCTTCCAGTTTCAACAATTTCTTCTTCCATAGGCTCCTGCAAGGCATTAGTATCTTCCATTTGTGGAAAACATCTATTAAAATATTCAAGAATATAGCCATTTTCTTCCTTATAATTATCAAAGCAAAATTTAAGTATCTCATAAACCTCGTATTCATAAGGTGCATCATCAGTATCTTCAAGCAAACTGTCAAGTTCAAATGCACCCTTGAAGGCAATAAATTCTTCAATTTGTTCCACATCATAAATGTCATAATTTCCTTTAACATAAGAGGATATGGTAACATTATCATTATACCCACACTGAAAAGGAAGGTGTTTATACCTCCTACAACAACAAGATTTATCAAAGCAATAAGTAATATTATAAATAGAGCAACATTAGTCTTAATTTCTGCGCACTTTGTCCTTACTTGTGCGCACCCGGTAACCACTTTATGGTCGGTCATCCATACTGAAATTTCTCTAGGCCAAACACGCTTAACCTCAGAGTTCTTTTCAGATGAGATTCCGGAAAAGAAGTTGCAACTTGTTGGTATGGATATACTATCAATCATATTAAGCCATGCAGCAGGGTCTCACAATAACTACCGAAGTTTCACGAAAAAAGAGGGGAGATAATATTCCTGCAGGACTAAGAGCATCTCTAGCAGTGCCATAAAAACGCGAACCATAAAACGCGATTGCAGACCCTCGTATCCGGGTTTTATGGTTACGAAAGTCGCGGCGTAGATCAGTGCACGCAAAAGAAACCATAAACTGGAATTCTAGTTTATGGTTTCGTTTGCGGGCACTGATCTGCGCCGCGACACAAACCGAACCCATAAAACTATGATTCCAGGGTTTTGCACATATGAAGTTTTCACATGTACTCCCTCCGTTTCAGGGTTTAAGGCGTCCTCATTTTGCGTGTTTTTTCTTTGACCAAGAATTACTCTAAATACGTAAAGAGTTTTGGTATAAAACTAGTACCACTGGAAAGTATTTTTCAATACGAATCCAACGATACTAATTATGTACAATATAATCAAGATTTTGTTGTTCAATTCTTTCGGTCAAACTTTGCTTTGGAAAGCGTGTGCGCCTTAAGCCCTGAAACGAAGGTAGTATGAATGATATGATTAAATAAAAAATAACACAGATAGAATAAGTATCCAAATTACTACAAAAATAGTTCAAATCAAATTACAACAATAATTTCAAACAAATAATGAAAGATTTCGAATGCAAATGAATGTCTCAACAATAGGAAATGAAATGAATGAATAAATGAGGGCATCATTTTCCCCTGTGAAGCTACCAATGGTGCTCTATGAGATGTTGATTGAGTTGAGTGTGCGTGGCCGAGTCTTCAATTTGCCGATATATCTCAAGGAATTCTTGTATGCGATCTTGGTTCCTTTCCAACCTCACTCGGCTGCCAACATTGTCAAAGAAAAATTCCAAGTTCATGTCCCTCTCATCTTCAATGATCATGTTGTGAAAAATTACACAAGCTTTCATGATGTCCATGAGACTTTTCTTGTCCCAAAAACAAGCTAGGCCACGAACAATAGCAAACCTAGTTTGCAAAGCACCAAAAGCTCTCTCTATATCTTTTCATCAAGCTTCGTGTGCCTTTGCAAACACAGCTTATTTTTTTGTTTTGGGTCTAGGAATGGTCTTTACAAATGTTTCCCAAGATGCTTAGATATCGTCGGCAAGATAGTAGCCTATTGTGTAGTCATGGCCATTCAATTTGTAGTTGCAAGCCAGAGCTTCTCCACTTGCAGGTTTGGAAAATATATAAAATCTATGCAACACATTGATGTCATTGAGAGATCCCGACAATCCAAAAAACAATGCCAAATCTACAAGTTATGGGATGCTACGGCCTCATTGGGAGATCGAAGGTACTTCAAACCAAATACACGGATGATTGTCTTCGCAAACATACGCACTGAGAGGATGGTTGTATCTTCACCAATACGAATATACTCATCGGTATAATCGGCCAGAATACCATATGCTATCACCCGTATGGCAGCCGAGATTTTTTGCTACAGGCTGAATCCTAATGTGCCGGCACTATTCCTCCGGCGAGTGAAGTACTGGCAATTGGCTTCACAAGCTTCCACTATTTTGACAAATAATTCTTGCCGCATTCGGTACCTTCTACGAAAGAGGGATGGCGGATACATGAGTACCTCGGCGAAATAATCTTGCATCAAGGCTTCATGGCCGGCGGCACGATTCCGTGGGACGGTGATGTGGCCAGTGACTGACCCGCGCCGCCTCTTCATACCCATCCGGTCTTGAAGATTCTTGACGGTGATGATGACCATGGCTTGCTCGACGTCGTCATTGAGAATCAACTCATCGATGTTGGAATCATACGACGAGGACGAATCCACGAGTAGAAACCGTTGGTTCTCGCTCATGGACGAACTCATCTATAGAAAACCCGAAGCAATGGCGGCTCCATCGGTAGAAATCGACGGGAAACAGGCGAATTGAAGAACTCACCGCGGCGGACGCGTTTCAGTTGATTCCAGCGGGGGGCGACAGCGGCTGCCGCGGCGAAGGCATCCCCGGTGCCCGCGGGGGAGCGCCGGAGGATGGGAAACACCGGGCCAGACCGGGGTGTGGGCGGGGACGGCGGGATCTTAGAAAATCGGCAACGGCGGCGATGGAGGACCTAGGGCACGAGAGGAAAACGAGCTGAAATGTCCCTCCCACCAACGGGCAGAAGGGGAAATAGGTTGGGCGTCGGTTTCGCGGGCGGAACTGGAGATTTCCAGTTCCGTCCGCGATTTTTATCGGCGCCCATAAAAAGTTTTATGGTTTCGATCCTTTTATGGCGCTGATCACCGTTGATTTTTCCGCTCGCAGCCTATAACCAGTAGTTATTTTATGATTTTTGGTTCTTTTACAATCACGGCTAGAGATGCTTTAAATCCAACTGACCCACGACTTGCGAGGAAGTTGTAAAACGAGAAGAGACTGTCTGTAGGCACCGGTTTTCACGGCTGCAGATCGACCGTAATATTACCGAGAGACTCTTCAGTTTTTTAGTTTCTTTCTCCAGCATAATCCAATTTTCGAGGTGGACTGTATTATAAACGGCTGACTAGATGTCATTGTACACGTTCTAATTGCTTTGTTAAATAATCCTATACAAGTCTGTTTTTAGCAAATCACTTTCTTGATAGACGCAGTATTCCAAACAACAATTAGCGTGTCTCGCGTGCGCATCATCTCGATCAGATAGGTCGGCTTAATTAACCCATCAACTGCGGCTCGGCGAGGTGAGGTGAGGGCAACCTCCATGTTGATGCTATTAGACGAATTAAAATTACCATGTCGTTGCCGCGCGCGCTGACGCTGCCGTGGTTTTGCCATCGTTAATTACTCTTACCGTACGATCTACTGTACATGGATAAGAACCTCCGCCTCTAGAGGATTAGAACATGCAGTTGCGGATGAGATCTGACGTCCGCCAAGACGATTGAAACTCGCCTACTTGCAGATGGGTTCTGGCGTGACGCAAGGACCCAAATTGCTGGAAAAGCTTATCGTGCTTATGTCTAGTACGTGGTGAATCTAATTATTCTTGGGCAACATACGTAGTTTCCCAGCTTATTAGCAGACTAGCTAGGAGTCTTTATCGGGAAAAAGAGCAGACTAAGAGTACGCCTAGCCTGTGAAGTAAAACTGCCGTCCGATATCAACCACCTCCATCTTCTTCTAGAAGAAGGCATCCGTCTGCCTCACAAAAATTAAACATGTACTCTAGTACATTTCAGTCAGGATCATCGGAAGAGAAAACTATTCGGCCGGATCTCCGACTCTGAATTCAACACATGGACCTGTACCTCAGAGAGATCAGATCCTTTAAGAAAACGGAGTAGCTGCAGGGCCAGTCGAGATGGAATCATGCAAGCAGTCAATCAGCAACTCAGGAGGGGAACCGAACGAATGGTCGGCGGTGTTAGCGCGGTAGCATCAGAAACTGTTGCAGGATCACATGATCGGGATGTGCTGCTCGATTGATTATCTACTCCAGCAGGCAAACGATTTGTGCCCGTAATTGCAGACACCTGTATGGCTGCCGGGGTTTAGCTTGGAGCCTTGGATCAGTGTACAGGTCTTGGCTGACCTGGAAAACTACCGCAAGCTCACAGCCGCTCGTGCGTCTACCCAATCTGCTGCTACTGCTCACTGCATTTCTCTCCAAGTTAAGTAAAACTTCCAGATTGATCCAGATGCGTCTGCCTACCTAGGAGAGCAAGCAACCCGGAGACCGGAGACGCCATCTCGACAGCGACGCATGACAGAGACGTCGTCTTCTTGGCAGAAAAACTGCACGTCCACGTTCACATTAAGGGAAACCTATTTTAAATGCATATGCATTAAACTGCAAAAATAAAATGCATATGCATTTAAAGCTACCAAAAGTTACTACAAAAAGGTAATTTTAAATTAAAACACTAAAAGGAAACATGCAAAACCACGATTGGCTCGGTTGATCCAAGCATGTGATATTGGATTGATGCATGAGTTGGAGCTTGGATCACGGAGCCGATTGTTCTCTCTCTCGAATCAGGCTCGTGCCCCGCTTTATAAATAAAGCACAATCCAAGTACATAACCGGATATACAACCACCGCGGTCGAGGTCAAAACGTAAGGAAAAATAGTCACACAATAGCTGGGGCTACAGCACATCACCGCCCAAGAGGAAAAACAAAAAAGGTGGCACGAGAAGGAGGAGGCCGGCGCCCTTCAGGACAACACAGGGGGCGGGGGGGGGGGGGGTAGCAGAGGTCGGTGCCGAGAACGGGATCACCGCCGTCCTCAAAGCCCGGAGAGAGGCCTCGAACATCGCCCGGTCAAGCTGCCGCACCAAGGGAGGCCATTGCTGTAAGAAGGCAAGCAAAGCGAAAATAGAGTCAGACGCAAAGAGGAAAGGGCCGCACCAAGGGAGGCCATTGCTGTAAGAAGGGAAAACCCGCTCGATCACCATCTTATTGCGTACATTCCACAGGGTCCAGGAAAGGGCCGCAAAGAGGAGCCAAAAGATTCCCCCCCCCGGTCCTGTTGGCCTGGGTATGCAGGAACTCCCCCAGTTCATGCGCCTGCCAAGCCGGACCCAGAGCCTCACGAACAAAACTCCACAAAAACTGCGCCGCCGTGCAGGAGAACATAATATGGGCACAGGTCTCCGGCGTCCCACATAGGGGGCACCGGCTATCATCGGGACCGTTACGTTTAGAGACCTCCACCCCCGAGGGTAAGCGGTCGCGGAGCAGCTGCCAAACGAAGATGCGAATACTAAGGGGCATGGGATCTTTCCAAAGGGGGTCATCCACTGAAGCTTAGGGCCCTATACGCCGAGCTCACCAAGAAATCTCCAGAGGGGAGGAGCTGCCAGGAAGCCACGTCCTGCTCCTCGGAGACTGAGGAGGGGAGGGACTCCATCAGGACTTGGAACTCTTCAGTTTCCACCTCATTGAAGGTCCGGCGGAATAGAAGGTTCCAATGGTCCTCTCGGAAGTTCTCAGCCACGAGCACAGACGGAGCGGTCGAGATGGCGAACAGCGCAGGGAACCGCACCCCCCAACAGAATAGGAAGGATCCATGGGTCGAGCCAAAAGCGGACCCCCTGGCCATTCCCAGCAACGAAGGAAATGCCCAGGCCAATGTAGTGCTTAATGTCCTGGATCGATCTCCATAACTGAGACCCCTCCCGCCTCTCGCATGCCAAAAGGGGCCAGCCTCGGAGGTACTTGGCTTTGATAAGTTGAAGCCAAAGACCCCCGTCGTCCTTCAGAACGCGCCAGACCCACTTCAACATCAAAGCCACATTAAAGCGGCACGAGTCCAAGATACCTATGCCCCCAAGACATTTGGGGGCGCAAACGTCCGCCCACTTAACCATATGGTATCTCTGGTGGTCGTCCCTTTCCGCCCAAAAGAACCTAGACAACTCCTTAGCCAAGTCGGCATGGGTTCCCTCTGGGAGCAAGTATAGCCCCATATGATACATGGGCAGGCTCGAAAGACAAGAGTTGATCAGGACCATTTTGCTTCCCTTCGACGTGAGTCGCGCTCGCCGGGGCTCAGCTCTGGAGCGCACTCTCATGACTAGGGGGCAAAGTCTTTGATCAAAACCCTCGTGTCTCGAATGGGCATCCCCATATAGGTAATGTGGAAATCAGCCAAATTGCAGTTGAGGTTGTCGGCAATACGCTGCCGATCGACGTCGTCGAATCCTAGCACCATGACTTCGCTCTTGTCGAAGTTGATCTTGAGTCCTGACATGGCCTCGAAGCATAGCAGTAGGAATTTCAGGTTCCTGATGTCCAAGTCCGATCCCTGCACCATGATCATGGTGTCATCCGCATACTACAGCTGAGAAATACCCCCTCCCGGGATTAGATGCCCTACCACACCAGTGATGTGGCCAGCGAGTTTGGCTCTATCCAAAATCTTTGCCAGGGCATCTACCGCGGAGTTAAAGAGGAGGGGGGATATCAGGTCCCCTTGTCTAACCCCGCAGGAAGGGCTAAAGTAGGGGCCAATTTCCCCATTGATGTTGATCGTCGTCCTACCACTCATCACAAATTGCATGATCCAGCAAATCATGCGATCGTCGAACCCCCTTCTCTCTAGAACTAGCCTTAGGAAAGCCCAGTCCAGATGGTCGTAGGCTTTCTAAAAGTCCAGTTTGAGGAACACCCCTTTCTGATGGCGTGACTTGACCTCATGTATAATCTCATGGAGGGAAAGGACGTCATCATGAATGAGGCGACCCTTCAGGAAAGCGAACTGGAGAGGATGTGTGAGCCTCTCAAGAACCGGGGCGAGACGGAGGGCACAGACCTTCGCAAAAAGACACTCGGTGACATTAATTACTGTGATTGGGCGGAATTGGCGGATATCTATGGCCCCAACTACCTTGGGTATCAGAGTGATCACACCAAAGTTCAGACGAGCCATCACCAGGGTCCTAGTGTAGAACTCCTGGAACATCAACATGATCATCGGTTGTAACTGATCCCAGAACGTCTGAAGAAAACTCACTGGCAGGCCATCTGGCCCCGGGGCTGACCCCGTCTTCATGGACTTCAGGGCCGAAGACACCTCCTCTGTGAGAAACGGCCGGGTGAGGTCCGCGTTCTCAACCGGGGTGACCAACACCCCTGCCGACCAGAAGTCTGGCGCAAGCGAGATGCCAGAGGGGGGAACCGCCGAGAAGAGGGACTTGTAGAAACCATAAATATGGGAGGAGAGCGACTGTTCCAACCGAGCATCCCCCTCCTAGAGGCAAGGGATCGAGCACTTCCTCATCCGCCCATTCGCGATAGCGTGAAAGTAGGCCGTGTTCGACTCCACCTGGAGAGTCTAGTTTTGGCGACTCTGTTGTCACCAGAACGCCTCCTCGCCCCTGTAGATCTCCACAATGGAGGTCTCCGGGGAATACCTATGAGACCAGGCCTCCGCCGAGAGGCCATGTAGGTCGGCCTCTCGGTCGAGAGCCTGAATCTCCTACAAGATGGACTCCTTCTGGGTCTTAAGCTCTGCCCCCAAGTTGGCCCCCAACCCCTCATGAATTGAAGGGATACCTTGGCACAGTGGTGCCAGATATCAACCACGGAATATACACGAGGGGGAGAGGCAGCCACGGCTAGCCACCGGGCTCCATGAAGCCTTGTTTCTGTACCCAGAAGGCCTCAAAGTGGAAGCGGTTCAGACAAGGCGGGCTGCCCCCTCCAGAGGATAGGAGGAGGGGTGTGATCAGAGCCAATCCGGGTGACAGCCCGCAGAGAACACAGAGGGAACATCAACTCCCAGTCGACAGACACAAATACACGGTCGAGGACATTGCAAATCGGGGCAAGTTGGTTATTGGTCCACGTATATCTAGCCCCTACCCATGCAATCTCGCGAAGAGCGATCTCCGCGATGCAGTCATTAAACATACGCATCTTAGGGAGGTCCACGCGGGCCGAGCTCTTATCCTTAGCCGAGCGAATGAAATCACCGGCAACCACCACCGGGATCTCAGCCCGTTCCACTTTCAGCTTAAGCTCGAGCAGGAACTCGGCGGACCTCCTATGGTCCGCGGAGCCATAGACAATGATCATTTCCCATTTGAAACTAGATTGTCTATGGGTGAGAGACATGCTCACAAAGAACTCCCCGCGGTCCATATCATCCACCTCAAAGGTATCCTTGATGACCCACAAGTATAGGGGGTGTATCATAGTACTTTTGATAAATAGGAGTGTCGATCCCAACGAGGAGCAGAAGGTGCTGAACAGTGGTATGGAGCAGGAAATCCCTATGAATACTTAGCAAACGGATTTTTAGTGGTTTTCTGACAAGGCAACAAAACAAGGAGCAAGTAACAGAAGTAACGAACAAACGGAGCAAGTGGCCCAATCCTTTCTTAGCAAAGGACAAGCCGGTGCAAATACTTATAAGGACCAAACATTCTTGAGGACACATGGGAATTCTTTCAAATGCTTTCGGTTCAAATAGCTGAGTACTCTTCTTTGGTGTTTGTAAGTGTTGTGTGTGTGAACCTGTGCTAACATACCGCCCTTCCTAGGACTAATACATACTTGTGATTAAACCCCCTGCAAACATCCGTAACTACAGGAAAGTACTTAAGACATAAATCTAACCATAACCTTAAACTTTGAGATCCTACGCTCCCTTGTGCAAAGGTGTCCTAACGGGGGTTCAGGTTTCTGTCACTCCGGCAACCCCACAATTAGTAGCCAAATACACAATGCATTCCCCTAGGCCCATAAATGGTGAAGTATCATGTAGTCGACGTTCACATGACACCACTAGAAGAACAGAACCACAACTTAAATACTAAACCATTGAATAATAACTCATCACAGATTCACTACTAACAACATGACTTCTCCCATGTCCTCAAGAACTAAATGAACTACTCACAAGACATCATATGGATCAAGATAAAAGATGATATGGTAATGGATAACAATATGAACATAAACAATAATCCAATGGTTCCACTCACAAGCATCAACTACAATAGTAATCAACACCGGGAAAGTTTCCCTTAAGAACTAAAGCAATATCCAACACAATTGTTACAGCGGGACGGAGTGGTGATGATGGTGCTGGTGGAGATCATGGTGTGGATGATGATGATGATCCCGATGAAGCCTAGCTTGATGAAGGTGTTGATGGCGACGGTCTCCCCTCTCCGGGAAGGAATTCCCCCGGTAGAAATCTGTCGACTCGAAGAGATCTTTCTCTCTCGGTGTTTTCCGCCCCCAGAGGCGGCGGAAATATATCTGTGGTCGCCCCCGAGCCTTAGGGTTTTGAAGGGAAGATATAGGCCAAGGGGCGGAGTCGGAGGTCGGGCAGGTGGGCCACACCTGCCCTAGGCGCGGGGTCAGGTGGGCCCGCGACTAGGGGGTGTGGGCCCCCTGAGGCCCCACTTCGTCCCTCCTTATGGATTCCTTCATCTTCTGGTAAAATAATATGTTTCCATATTTTCTGGTATTCTTCTGATCTTTGCGAAATTGCACCGAAACGCCTTATTTTCCTTCAGAATCCAGACTCCGACAGTCCATCCTCCAAGATTCATCCAACATGCATAAACAGATGAAAAGCCATAAGTAATTCCTCATAATAAGACAAATATCAATGAATAGAGGTAAATTATGATATAGAATGGTGATGCAAATTGGGTGTATCAACTCCCCCAAGCTTAGACTTCGCTTGTCCCCAAGCGAATACTGAGCTCAGTAAACATGTCCACAGGTTTATGGAGTGAAGTGTCGATAAAAGAATACGAACAAGAAGCATCACACTTACCATTGCACAACTCATAGAAGAAATCAACTCACCATTATATAACTTAGCTTGCAACCAAGTACATCAGTCACAATAGAGATGCATAAAGATAAATCATAATTGGAATTGGCAAACTTGTTCTTGGTCAGAGAACACCTGGCAAACAGTTTCACAAAAGCTTTATGTAGAAGTTTCAAAACAGGAACACTCTTTGCTCAAAAAGGATTTTCACAAGTGAAGGCTTTCAAAGTAATACTCAATAGATAAGAGTTTTGTGCAAACAAGGAAGATAGAGAACATGATTGAATAAATCACCATATGAATGCTTGAAACACAACAACCCCACAACTACTCTCCGGCTGGACACTCTAATCCAAGGTAGGGCTATAACAGCACACCTCAAAGTTCGCCTTCTCCAATCTAGATAACCCCACACTGTCACCTTGAGCGCTAGATGGTTCCAACAAACACCACAATTTCATAGAGACATCCAACTCCAAATATAACTCATAACAAATATTCAATCTAGCCAAAGTGCCACACACGGTATGCACGCTATCACTTTCACACATGTGGGGAAAAGCATAGATCTATTAAAGCACAAAGAGTATTTATGTAGACTCAAGCCTAAGTGCCGCCATGGCGTGCACGCTGTCACTTTCACACACATGGGGAGAGCAGAGATGTAGCAAGGTAGATCTACTTGATTACAAAGCTCGTGACCATAAGATCATGCATAGAGATAGAGAGAGATGAATACATAGCTACCGGTAGAGCCCTTAGCCTCGAGGAAGAACTACTCCCTCCTCATCATGGGAATCAGCAGCGGTGATGGACATGGTGGTGGAGATCGATGGAGATGGCTCCAGGGGCACTTCCCCATCCTGGCAGGGTGCCAGAACAGAGACTTTCTATCCCCCGAATCTCCCCTTCGGTGGTGGCGGCGCTACGGAGGTTTTCGTGAATTTCTTCTGGATGCCTTAGGGTTTTGGGTCGGAGGCTTCTTATAGGCGCAGGAATCAAGGCCGGTGGGGGTCGAGGGGGAGCACACCCCCTATGGGAGCCTCCAGGGCTTGCCCGCGCATAGGAGGGTGCGGCCACCCTATGGCCCCCTCCGGCTCTGCTTCATGGTTCCATGTTGCTCCGGGAAAATAATGACTTTGAATTTTGTCCCATACAATTCCAAGAATATTGATTTTCTACCTTTCTGGAACCAAAAACAGAAGAAAATAGGCAACTGGCACTGTGGCATCTTGTCATTAGGTTAGTTCCAGAAAGTGTATAAAAATACCTCAAAGTGTAGACAAAACATAAGACAAATGATACAAAACAAGCATGGAGCATCAAAAATTATAGATACGTTTCCAACGTATCAAGCATCCCCAAGCTTAACTCCTGCTCGTCTTCGAGTAGGTAAGTGATAAAAAAATAATTTTTGAGGTGACATGCACCCTCACAATAAAGATCCAACCATTTGCAAGCATTGAAAGCTGGGATCAAAGAACTCTAAACACGTGCATGAAAGATGGATTTCTAACAATAGGACATAGTAACTATGCATGCAACATGAAAGGTTACAAATAAAGATCATGCATAACATGCATTGAAATAATTTTGTTTGTTTCACATACAGAAAACATAGCATAGTGGCAATCAGCTTGTCCCTCATGGAGTAGCAAATAGATGCATATGACACCTTCAAAGTTCACAAGGTTGACTAGAAACAAATAGCACAAGAACAAGTAATATCATAATATGCATCAATCAATAAGCTTTGGAACACTACACATAGAATGACAATTCTGCTCTCTTAAAGGTGCCTAAAGGTAGAAGGTGGAGACTCAAGAGTGGTGGAAGAAAGGCCTTTTTTGTAAAGGAAGCAGGGATTACAAGTTTCAAAAAGAGCTTCCAAAAATTATGGTACTTGTTAGCTTTCAGCCCTCATTGCCCCTATCATAAGCATCTTGAAGTGGTTAAGCTTAAAGTGGAAAAGATGGAGTATATGCTTGACGAAGTATAAGTTGGCAATCTCAAGTCCCTTGAATACGAGGGCCACACCTCATGCATACTCAACTTTGGGTCCAGGTAAGTTCTTGTCATTGTAAGTATTTGCATATCATTGAGAACCGCCAACGGGGTACCCCTTGCACATGGTACATGAGCTTTCCCATAACCAAAATGACAACGCAATCATACAATGAGCATCTCAGCCATCTTTTTATTTACCATATGCATAGATTTTTATTGAGGATGCTTCATAGATAGCTCATTATGGTGATGCTGCAAGTTTACACCATGATTAGGCATGGCTTAGGCTAGCGGCCCAGGCCTTTCTCTAACATAGGATACAAACTCCATGGACTTACAAGTTCCCTCTTTATTTCACACCGTTGACATCCATAAACAAAAGAACATGATATCAACTGAGTACAAAGTACAAGTGCAATGTTGAAAACGTTCCCCATGACAGCACGGTTCTGCTAATTCCAACTTATAAGTGCAAGCATACACAACAAAGTTGTCACAATAGTTCAAGTTTATTAGGGGCAAAGAATATAAAGTGTGCCATCAAGTTCGTGAGGGCTTTAATCACTAAGCTTTCACATAACAAAATAGTTTTTAATTGGAAGATAATTGAAAACAAGAATATACTTGGAATGGTGTAACACACCATGCATAGGAGTTTATAGTGGACACTTTGGAATAACTTGGTTTCTTAGGAGTTGGAATCATGAGTAGAACTTACTCATACAAGTGGAGGCTAGCAAAAGACTGGGAGCAACCAACTAAGAGAGAATAATGGCCATAAACATGCAGTGCAACAAAGCATACTAATCAAAGCAAAGAGTGGTACTACAAGTCAAGGACTAAATGATCATAGAGGCTAATGGTGACTTGTCATAGTCATAATATGGTGTGAGCATGTGCCAAGTCAACCCAAGCAAAGCATCAAAGGAGAATACCACAATACTATGTTTTTGCATGCTAAAACAACACATAATTTCTTCAAGGCACACTAAGCAATCCCAATTGTTTGGAACAAGACATGCTACAGAAATAATCACTAAGCATAAGGTCAAAACAACACCTAGCATGTCATGCTAAAGTTTAAGTCACAGTCAATGCAAGCTCCTCTTGCACTTCAAGCAAGAACTTACTACTTCTTTCCAACACGAAGCAACTTATTTGCAAAACAACATAGCGAGAACGGGGGTCCAAACTTCTTTATTCAAGCAAACTAAACAATATAATCAAAGCAAAACAAAACTAAGACGCTCCAAGAACAACACAACTATGGATGAAACAATAAAAACGAAGTGTCTAGACAGACCTGAGTTTTTTATTGATGAAGAAGGGGATGCCTTGGGCATCCCCAAGCTTTGACGCTTGTACCTCTTGGATATTTCTTGGGGTGACACCATGGTGGCATCCCCAAGCTTGAGCTTTTGTCCATTCTTCATCTCATTGCATCATTCTCTCCCTACACCTGAAATTTTTTCTTCATACAAAACTTCACACAATCTTCATTAGCAACATTAATTTATTCAAAAGATATTAGACCTCTTGGAAAAGCTTTGGAACAACAAGGCTTTTCACTAAAAACACAATATACTGTAGTAAATCCTTCAAAAAGCTCAATTCCCTTAAAGATAACTCAAAAAAGAATCAATAAGAAGCAAATGCAAATAATGGCAGAAATCTGTCAAAACAGACCAGCAGGTAGAAACCTATTTTTTTGAAGACCTTATGTTGCTCAAATCAAAAAGTGTTGAATTAACGAAAGTTAGCTAACATACTGGGGGATTTATTCGTAAATTTTCATCTCAATCCGACTTACAGAGACTCCTCAGTAATGTTTATGGTGGAGGATAGAAATCTGTTTCGGGACAGCAACTCCCCAAATCTTACTTCCCTCTCATTAGAGGTCATTCTTGGCACAAAAAACAAACAAAAAGGATAAGTAGAGCTCATTACTGAAGTAATGACTTCCAATACTCAAGAAAACTCTTGGGTTATCTCCCAATAAGTACTTTTCTTTAATGTCTTTAAGTTAGGCTTGATAGTTTGAGAAGATGCTCACATAAGAAATTGAATTGAAGTAAAAGAGAGCATCAAGAACCAAATTCAAAACACATTTAAGTCTAACCGACTTCCTATGCATAGGAATCTTGTAAATAAACAAGTTATTAAAGCACAAAGCACCAAGCATAGGAAAGCAAAACAAGTGCAATTTCAAGACTTTCAACATAAAAAGGGTAAACTTAATATTATTGAGATGCATAAAACCACGTTTCCCTCTCTCATAATAACTTTCAGTAGCAACATGAACAAAATTAACAATATACCTATCACATCAAACATTCTTATCATGATCCACATGCATAAACTGATTATTACTCTCCACATAAGCATAGTAATTCTTATTAATTGTAGTGGGAGAAAATTCAACAAATAGCTATCATTGTTATTCTCATCACCATAATCATCAAATATAGGAGGCATATTGTAATCACAATCAATTTTCTCCTCAATAGTAGGTGGATTGAAAATATCATACTCATCATTGTAATCATCATAAATTGGAGTTTTGGTATCATCATAACCAATAGAATAGATATCTTCCAAAGTTGGAGAACTAAAAAGATCATTTTCATAAAAACTAGCTTCCCCAAGCTTAGACTTTTCCATAGCATTAGCAATAATGGTGTCCAAAGAATTCATATTAATAACATTTTTATTAGCATGCAAATAAAGTTCCATAGGTTTGTTAATTTTCTCTTCAAACACTTCATGTCCTAACTCAAGATAAACACTATAAAGCTCTCTAATTTTGTTGTTTTCCGTTAAGACTAACTAGTGAAAACAAGAAACAAAAAGACAAAATGGCAGAATCTAAAGGAAATAACTTTGAGCACTCACACCGGAAGATGTGAGTACCTTTTACCTTACCTCCCCGGCAACGGCGCCAGAAAAGAAGCTGATGGCGTGGAGGGAAGGTAAAAGCCCAAAACCTCCCCGGCAACAGCGCCAGAAAAGATCTTGATGTCTACGCACTTCTATTCTTGTAGACAGTTGTTGGGCCTCCAAGTGCAGAGGTTTGTAGAACAGCAGCAAGTTTCCCTTAAGTGGACCACCCAAGGTTTATCGAACTCAGGGAGGAAGTGGTCAAAGGTATTTCCTCTCAAACAATCCTGCAATCAAGATACAAGAAGTCTCTTGTGTCCCCAACACACCTAATACACTTGTCAGGTGTATATGTGCACTAGTTCGGCGAAGAGATAGTGAAATACAAGTGGTAACGGTGCTAGAAAATAGCTTGACGGTGAGGTAAATACTAAAGCAAGCAAACATGCAACAGATATAGATGCAAACGATGTTTCAATGTTTAGAAATAAGGCCTAGGGATCATACTTTCACTAGTGAACACTCTCTCATATAAATATCCTCTCTTCATGATACTACTCTTAACTACTCTCCGGTTGGATACTCTAATCCAAGGTAGGGCTATAACAGCACACCTCAAAGTCCGCCTTCCCCAATCTAGATAACCCCACACTGTCACCTTGAGCGCTAGATGGTTCCAACAAACACCACAATTTCATAGAGACAGCCAACTCCAAATATATATCATAACAAATATCCAATCTAGCCAAAGTGCCACACACGGTATGCACGCTGTCACTTTCACACACGTGGGGAAAAGCATAGATCTATTAAAGCACAAAGAGTATTTATGTAGACTCAAGCCTAAGTGCCACCATGGCGTGCACGCTGTCACTTTCACACACATGGGGAGAGCAGAGATCTAATGAAGCACTTGAGTAGCAAGGTATATCTACTTGATTACAAAGCTCATGACCACAAGATCATGCATAGAGAGAGATGAACATATAGCTACCGATAGAGCAACGGTGATGGAGATGGTGGTGGAGATCGATGGAGATGGCTCCGGGGGCACTTCCCCATCCCGGCAGGGTGTCAGAACAGAGACTTTCTATCCCCCGAATCTCCCCTTCGGTAGTGGCGGCGCTACGGAGGTTTTCGTGGATTTCTTCTGGATGCCTTAGGGTTTTTGGGTCGGAGGCTTCTTATAGGCGCATGAATCAAGGTCAGTGGGGGTCTACGTGATCCACACCCCTGTGGGCGCCTCCAGGGCTTGCCCGCGTCTAGGGGGTGCGGCCACCCTGTGTCCCCCCTTCGGCTCTGCTTCGTGGTTCCGTGTTGCTCCGGGAAAAATAATGACTTTGGCTTTTGTCCCGTCCAATTCCGTGAATATTGATTTTCTGCCTTTCTAGAACCAAAACAGAACAAAACAGGCAACTGGCACTGTGGCATCTTGTCAATAGGTTAGTTCCAGAAAGTGTATAAAAATACCTCAAAGTGTAGACAAAACATAAGACAAATGACATAAAACAAGCATGGAGCATCAAAAATTATACATATGTTTCCGATGTATCAGAGATAGAGAGGAAGTAGGTTTACTGACTCAAACTGGTAACTAGGAGAAATGTCCCTTCTTAGAGGGTATCAGGGATTACAAGTCATAAAGAGCTTCCAAAATATTATGGTACTTACTAGCTTTGAGCCCTCATTGCCCCTATCATAAGCATCTTGAGATGATTAAGGTTAAATTTGAAGGGAATATTGTAACATCCCAAAAATACTAAGCTTGGATCATCAAGCATTAGTCATCAACATTTAGGGTTAACAAAAACTTTTCTAAATAAAATTATGAATGCATGCATATGTGTATGCATGGATTTTGAAATTCTTTGGAACCACCTTGTTTGATTGTTTCATTGCTTTATAATGTTTCTTAGGTGAAATAAACATCATCTAAAACATTTCCCACACTTTTCCTAAAGACAAGTAAATCAAAACAAATATATTAAAGGAATGGTCACTTTGACCAATTTAACTCCCATGCCTACTTTGGCTGTCTCAAACTTTCAGAACCTAACAAAAACTTTTCTGGATCTTTGCACCCCTTGAATGTACTCCTAACAAAGTATCAAGGCCCACTTTGTGATCATCCAGAAACCTTCAAATGCATAGTTTAAATGACAATTGAAAACTAAATCTTTATCATATGGGAAGATCCCACTTTTTCAAAAACCACTCAAACAAGCTCAACTTTCAAAACCCAAGCATCTGCAGACTCACCAACACCAACCTAGCAAACCCACCAAAAATCTTTTCAAAATTCAAAACTTGAATTCATGCGGCCATTTGATCAAACAGGTTGCAGATGCAAATCAAACAAACATCAAACACTATAGTGTGCAGTAAAATTGGCCTAACTTGTTCCCTATTTAGATCACAACCAGCTCAGTAGATCATCTAGGAAGATTAACCAAGCACTAGCACCACTGTGATCTTGCCATTTCCATCAATGGTGAACAGCCGAGCACACCCATGTCACCCCCATGTCGACAGCAAGCTAGGAGGAGACACAAGCCTAGCCAGCATGTCTGGGAGGCAGCCCACCGTCCACCGCCACTCCCTGTCCACCGCTCGAACCTTGCCAATCACTGGACCACACGCACGGACCGCGCCCAGACCGCCAGTGACCATGCCGAGCGTGCGCTAGAGCACCAACCTCGACCGAAGCCCACAGACCGCGCGTCGTCCTCGCCACGTGCATACACAATCCCCACCGACCCAGGAGACCGCCAGACATCCCCGTTCTCCGCCCCGTGACGCACAACCACCGCTCGCCGTCGAAGACGCCGCCTCTGCCGCGCAGAGCGTCGCATGTTCCAGACCAAGACGCACCGCCCCACGCCTCGAAACCATGTCGTTGAGAATCGCCAGGAAACACCGCACCGTCCCCTACCATCGCCCATGTCAATAGCCGCCTGTAACATCGCCCCCGACGAGCTCACCATGCGCCCCGTCGGTCCCCTCGCTCGACTATAAATAGAGGCCACCCCCGCTCGATTTCTTCACACCATCTCACTCCCCTCTCGTCACTGATCGTGCCACACCGTTCCCGGAGCAAGGCGAGCACCACCTCGCCGGAATTTCACCGGAGCCGCCGCCTCTGGAGAAGAAGGGAGCCATCGATTTCGTCCACCCCAGGAGCTGCTGCGACCACCCCTGAGTTCGCCATCGTCGACTTCGTCGTTCGCCCGCCTCGCCGACCCTCGCCAGCACCCCGGTGAGCCCCCAGCAACCCTCACTGGCCGCGCTAGGTTTCTTTCTCACCGGCGTTGTCTCGTGTCGATGATGACTCCCAGCCGTTGGATTAGAATCAGATCGAACAACCCACGTTGCCCCGTACTGCTTCGCCCCTCCCTGTCTCACTAGCAAGTGGGGACACCCACTTAAGCAGCCCGCGGAGCACTGCGCTTAGCAGGCCGGCCCAGTAACTTTTCTCGCGCAGCCCAGTGATTTGAATTAAATCTTTTTCTTATTAATTCAAACACACTTCTGTACCCCTTTTCAAAAATCAATACAAATCGATTCAGTGCACCAATTTGAATGAAACCAATTTTGTTGGAAAGGACTGTGAATGTTGAATCCAAGCCCGTTGGATTCAAGTCATTTGGATCTATAGATCATCCTTAGTAAAAATAACAAGGCAGAAGCTTTTCTGCATTCAAACATTTTTTCAAATTTAAACCATACTAGCTTTTGAGTTGATTCCAACTCTCAAAAATCACATTTAACCATACCTTTCAGAATATATAAAAATATATAGGTTTACTTGCAGAAATAATGTTCAAGTAATAAAGGAATGCTACATAGGCATTTCTAGTCATTATATTTAAATAAAATAAAAGGGTAAAACCTTATTAAATTGTGACACCACTTCAAATCACATTCCCTTGGACTACAATATGTGGTGATGACATATGTCAACATGATCCCATGTTTGGGTTGGAGAATATTAAATCTTAAGTAGTTTTTCAATGAGTAGAAATTACTTTTCTAAAAATAAAAGGAATTAAACCAAGCCTTAACCTTGTAATGTTAGAGATGATGCTAGATCATTTATAGGACCCTTGTGTGTGATGATTGCAAGTAGTTAAGTATTGTTCGGTGATTGTGTACCTCGTATTTATTCATAGACGCTAGTACCGACCAAGGATACGAGGAGGAAGGAGGATACTACGAAGAAGAAGCCGAGGAGAACTTCAACCACTACTCTGCACAAGGCAAGCTAACACTTGCAATTTAGCAAGCTTATATTGACATTGATGCAAGCTAACACTTGCAAGATACTTTACCTATGCAAGCCAATACTTGCTTGTTACCATGCCTACTATATGCTTTAAGCATATATGACCATACCCACTTGATAAACCAATCCTAGTTTTATTTGCAAGCTTCTTACTTTATTTCGTTATCAAAGCTTACTTAGAGTTTACTTAAGAGTTTGGTAGATACTAGAAAGTTATCTGAAGGTTGCATAAAGAGCATAAAATTTGGCCTAAGATTAGACACCTTGATATCATCCTGAGATATAAGGTTATACATAGTTGAAACTCCCCTAGTTTACCACCCCTCATTATTGCTTACCCCCACTTGTAGATGCTTGTGCTAAGCATAAAACTTGATCAACTTTAGATGGGAATACTTGGTGAGAAAATGGTTATGAAAAACTTAGAATGATGGATCATTCGATTGAAATGTTTTGGACATGTGTTTCCAAACATCTGATGATTTTGGTGATGAAAATGTTGAGGCATGAGCCTTAGCCCTTTTATAAAACTGATGGTTGTCTGGATGCGATACCATTCCAATTTTATCGTACAACCACAATACCCGAAGATTAGGTAGGGCTTGACTGGAAACTTATGTACCTTAGTATTAGCTCCCTCACGGCCAAGGTTTGAGCTGAGGCTACCTTGTGAAGATTGACCACCTGTTCAGTACCCAAGATGACAGTTGGTCATGGTTGGGAGGACAAACTCACAGGAGAGGTGCTTATACTAGGGCGTGTAATTGAAAGGTTAGGATTGATTATCCGCATACTGAGTATGGTGAATTCAGGATTTGTTCCTGACGGATGTATCCAATATTGTGGTGAAAGTGTACAATCTCTGCAGAGTGTCAAACTATTCGAATAGCCGCGTCCGCGGTTATGGACAGTTGGAGTGGCCATATTGTTCCCCCGTCAGACTTTTCAAAATTGACTTGTGAAATGAATTGAGACTTTGACTTGACCACAACAGAGTTGTGACATGAGTTACAAGATCCCACTTAGGAGTTATAAAATTGTGACTAGCTTTGGAACTTAGTAGAGATAAATCTGGCTTTTGCAAAACAACCCTAGAGCCTAGTGTCCTATTATCCAAAAACCCCTTTACCTGTTAGTATTAGTTTGCGAGTACTTAAAGAGTACTCATGGCTTTGTCCCTGGCTATTCCCATGGCCAGACTATGAAGAGGAGTACCTGGAAGATGGACCCCAGGAAGGTTACGACAACTAGGATCATCTCCCATCGTCAGCATTGCCTGTGACCCCGAAGATGGAGCTTCGCCTACGCTACCGTTATTATTACGTATTCCGCTGCTTGATGTTGTATTAAGAACAGGATCATGAGATCCCTATTCGTGTAAGGACTTATGTATAGTTTGTAATGGATGATGTACTATGGTATCCAATTGTGTTATGTCTCGCAAAAATGGTAATCCTGGGATTGCGAGGTATGGCATAACAGGCATCTGGGATTAAAAATCTGGGTGTTGACAAGTTGGTATCAGAGCCATCCTGACCATAGGAGACCCTAGTTAGACTGGATGTTTGAACCAAAAACTTAGTTTCAAAACCAAAGAAAACAAATATTTACAAAAACTTGTTCTCATTCTTATCCCTTTGATTCTTTCATGAAAATTCATGTTCCTCAAAAACTCTTGCAAAAATACATAAAATTTTGACACACTTGATCACTCTGCTAACTTACTCATCCTCTATTTTTATAGATGGACGTGAAGTACAGCAAGTTTTATCAGTTGGGGAATGGAGGAGACCTTATCTTTGAGAGGGATTTGGACCAGCTTTCGGAACTTCTGGAGCGTCCGCACCCCGAGTTCTTCGGAGCTCAGCTCAATGATCAAGGAGGAGAAGATCTGCAGTGGCTAATTGTTGCAAGTCTCTGAGGAAATATTGAACCTCCCACTTCGGAGGGAATTCAGTTTACCTTGAAGGAAAACAGCTGGCTCGATGGACTTGCCAGAGCAATGCAGGAAGCTCTTTCCCGTCTGTGTGGGCAGAGCATCAATCAGATCAAGGGTACTCGCTTTGAGTTTTTCCCAAGGCGTGATGCAAATGGACAACCCCTGGAAGCCCCATACCACCCCGAGCTGAAGACTCAATTGGACTACCTTACCTTCATGATGTACGATCGTCAGCAAGAGTTGGACAACTGCCGTGACTACTCCAACCACAAGTCTGCCATCATCAAGACGAAGGATCAGACCATCGCCATGCAAGCAAAGGATCGCAAGTCTCGCCGCCGTCAGCTCGACAAGAAGGAGCACATCATTGCCCGTCTTCGCCACCGCATCTCATCTTTGGAAGAGACCATCCACGAGAGAGACATGCAGTTGGAGGAAAGGGAGAATGTCGGAGAGGATCTTCGTGGAGACCCTTACTCCTATCTCAGTGATGACGATGATTTTTTGGAGGATCAGGCCATGGACTTCTTCACCGATGAGGATGATTTCTCCTTCATCGATGATGATGAAGATGATGAAGCCACAGACTCCTAGGAGTAGTAGCACTTGAGCACTAGCATAGTGAGTAGTATTCGGTCCCACTGTATCATAGTTCTCAGAATGGTTCTTAAAACCATCTGTTTTTCTGTGTGTGGTGTGTGTTGTACTGTGTGCTATGAATGAATGAATGAAAAAGCAAGTGGCTAGAAAAATCCGAGTCAGACTTTAAAAAATTTCAAAGACCCAAAACCTTAGAAATTTCCCTCTTTCCTCATGATCTATCTCAATCTTCAGATGCCACGTGGAGGAAGTGGTTCATCCCCGGACCCGATGTTGCAGATACTACAAATGTTGACTTCTGACCGTGAAGCTAAAAGAGCGGAACGTCAAGCCAACCTAGCCACCCTGCAGCAGATAGCCCAGCTTGCCCACAACAAACAAGGCCACGGAAATCAGGACAACCATGGATCTAAGCTCAAGAATTTCCAGAACACCAACCCACCTGTTTTCACTAAGTCGGAAGAGCCCCTAGACGCCGATGATTGGCTACAAACCATGGAAAATAACCTAGAAGTCGCTGGAGTGGAAGCCAACGAGAAAGTTCTGTTTGCCACCCATTATCTAGCCGGAGATGCCAGGGCATGGTGGAACAGTGTCCGTGCAATGACGGGAGGCCAGATGATGACCTGGGAGGAATTCAAGGTCAAGTTTAGCAGAACTCATGTGCCACCGGGTTTGATCAAGAGAATGAGAGACGAGTTCAGAGAGCTGAAGCAAGGAAGGATGTCTGTAGTGGAATACCGTGACAAATTTTTGTCATTAGCTAGGTATGCCCCGGACTAGATAGACACCGAAGCCAAGAAGAAAGAAAGATTCATGAATGGTCTGCATGACGAGATGCAGACAGTGTTAGTCAATATCCCCTTTGCGGATATTGAAGCCCTTGTCGACTCCGCTATCCAGATGGAAGGAAAGATCAACCAAGCCAATGAGAACCGCAAGCGTCGCATGATGCATCATCCAGGAACCCATCAGACCCCGAAGTATCGTCCCAACCCATCTCCAGGATTTGCCCCAAGAACCAACAGACCCCCGATGAACCGTCCAACCTATCCCAACCGTGGAAACCCTAGACCCGGAGGAAATCACAACAACCCCGGCAACTCTAGCAATTTCAACTGTGCCCCACCCAAGTTCAACAACAACAATGCTACCGCCAACACCAACCCTGCCCCTAGGACTGGAAGTAATGTTGTGCCTGTCGCAGCCAAGGACAGGTCGCAAGTGACTTGTTATGACTGTGGAAATAAAGGCCACTATTCCAACGAGTGCCCCAACAAGAAGAATGCTACAGCCCCCAATGCCAATGCCCCAGCTCAGCAGAAGCATCGTGTTCAGCCCGGAAGAAGATTTTCCCCAGGGAATTCACTCAACCGCAATGGCCGTCTTTTTCTCATGCATGCTGAAGAAGCTCGGGAAGCGCCAGCCGTTGTGCTGGGTATGTTTTCTATTAATTCAGTACTTGCACAAGTGTTGTTTGACTCTAGTGCATCGCATTCATTTGTCACCGAAGAATTTGCATGCACTAGTAAAATTCAACCAACAAAATTGAAGCATGTGATGATTATGCAAATTCCCGGATCAACCACAAAGGCTAGGCAAATTTGCAAAGCCGTCCCTATCCGAATCCATGGCATCGATTTTTATGCAAATCTGATAGTACTCGGAACTAAAGGTTTGGAAGTAGTACTAGGAATGGATTGGATGTCCAAACATAAAGGATTGATTGACTGTGCCAAGAAAGCCATCACTATGACCAGTACCGCCGGAATATCAGTCGAGCATATATCTGAAACCTTACCTTGTCAATTCAAATGCAACAAGAGTATAGCCCAACCTACCATTGACCAAGTCCGGATACTCTGTGAATACCCCGATGTATTTCCAGATGTTTTGCCCGGTATGCCCCCAGATCGGGATATCGAGTTTATCATTGAACTAATCCCCGGAACAGGACCCATAGCCCAGAGACCCTATAGTATGAACCCGTCAGAGCTCGCAGAACTGAAGAAACAACTGGATTCCATGTTGGAAATTGGATTAATTCAACCAAGTGCGCCCCCATGGAGATCACCTGTCTTGTTTGTGGACAAGAAGTATGGAGGTAACCGTTTTTGTACAGATTATCGGAAATTGAATGATGTCACCATCAAGAACAAGTACCCCTTGCCCAAAATAGAAGATTTGTTTGATCAGTTGACCGGTGCCAAAGTGTTTTCTAAGATTGATCTTACGACTGGTTATCATCAACTCAAGATTCGTGTAGAGGATATTCCAAAGACTGCCTTTACCACCAGATATGGACTATACGAGTATACAGTCATGTCTTTCGGATTAACCAATGCCCCCGCTTATTTCATGAACCTCATGAATAAGATTTTTATGGACTTCCTGGATAAGTTTGTCGTTGGTTTTATCGATGACATTCTGATTTATTCCAAATCAGAAGAAGAACATGAGCTACACCTAAGGACCATTCTTGGAACACTTAGAGAGCATCAGTTGTATGCCAAGTTTAGCAAATGTGAATTCTGGTTACATGTGGTAGGATTCCTCGGTCACATTGTATCATCCGGAGGAATTGCCGTTGACCCTGCCAAAGTGAAAGATGTAGAAGATTGGCAAGCCCCAACCACTCAAACCCAAGTTCGTGCATTTCTCGGATTGGCGGGATATTACCGCAAATTCGTAGAAGGATTCTCCAGTATAGCCAGACCCATGACCCAATTGCTGAAGAAGGACAAGAAGTTTGAATGGACAGACAAGTGTGAAGCGAGTTTTCAAGAACTCAAGAGGAGATTGATTTCAGCCCCAATCTTGATCATGTCGGATATCATGAAGCCCTTCGATGTGTATTGTGACGCATCCAAGATCTGTCTCGGATGTGTGCTAATGCAAGAAGGCAAAGTTATATCTTATCTATCCCGACAATTGAAGCAACATGACCAAAATTACCCAACCCATGACCTCGAACTCGCAGCCGTAGTTCTAGCCCTGAAGACATGGAGACATTACCTGATGGGAAATCGTTGTGAGATTTATTCGGATCACAAGAGCCTAAAGTATATATTCACTCAGAAGGAACTGAATATGAGGCAGAGAAGATGGATTGAGCTAATCAAGGATTATGATCTGGACATTCACTATCACCCTGGTAAGTCCAACATAGTAGCCGATGCCCTTAGCAGATTGCCGTGCCGCTTGAACTCCATGATTTTGAAGGAGCAACCAAGTTTGCACAAAGAGATGGAAGATTTTCGAATGGAATTAGTAAGTGAAGGATTTTTGGCTAGCATAGAACTTCAGCCCACTTTGATCAGTCAGATTAAAGAGGCGCAGAAGGGAAATGCCAGTATCGACGGAATCAAGCGTCGTATCGGTACAGGCAAAGTACCTGGATTCATCGAAGATGAAGAAGGAGTTCTGTGGTACAAAGGACGCCTTTGTATACCAGCAGATTCTGAGTTGAAAGAAGTTATTTTGAAGGAGGCTCATGATACTCTTTATTCTATCCATCCCGGAGGAACTAAGATGTATCAAGATTTGAAAGAGCAATTTTGGTGGCATAAGATGAAGAGAGAAATCGGAAGCTATATCGCCAAGTGTGATATATGTCAGCGAGTCAAGGCAGGACATCAAAGACCCGCTAGATTGTTGCAACCTTTGCAGATTCCGGAATGGAAATGGGATTCTGTAGGAATGGACTTTATCACTGGACTGCCTACTTCTAGTAGGGGAAATGACTCTATCTGGGTCATAGTGGACAGATTGTCCAAACTCGCCCATTTCTTGCCCGTCAAAACCACATATCAGAGTTCGAAGCTAGCAGAGTTATACATCGCTAGAATCGTCAGTTTGCACGGAGTCCCTAAGAACATTGTATCAGATCGAGGAACGCAGTTTACCTCGAGATTTTGGAAGAAGTCCAAGAAGGTTTAGGAACCCGCTTAGATTTCAGTACCGCGTATCACCCTCAGACCGATGGACAAACGGAGCGAGTAAATCAAATACTCGAAGATATGCTGAGAGCATGTGTGTTAGAATATGGATCCAAGTGGGAAGACTGTATGCCGTTTGCAGAATTTTCCTACAACAACAGTTACCAAGCCAGTTTGCAAATGGCCCCATTTGAATTCATGTACGGAAGGAAGTGTCGTACCCCTTTGAACTGGTCGGAAGTAGGAGAGAGTCAGATTTTCGGACCCGACATCCTACGAGAAGCAGAAGAGAAGGTTCACAAGATTCATGGGCACCTCAAGACTGCCCAATCCCGACAGAAGAGTTACACCGACAAGAGATGTAGAGACCTCGCCTTCAACATAGGAGATTTTGTTTATCTGAAAGTGTCGCCATTGAAGGGAATGCAGCGTTTCCAACTCAAAGGAAAGTTAGCCCCCAGATATATCGGACCTTTCAAAATTCTAAACCGTCGAGGAGAAGTATCGTATCAATTGGAGCTACCCGAAGAGATGTCAGCAGTGCACAATGTGTTCCATATCTCGTTACTTCGCAAGTATCTCGAAGTCCCCGAGAAGACCGAAGTGTTCAAGAATACCGACCATCGAACCATAGAGATAAACAATGACCTGACCTACTCCGAAGTACCCATCCGTATTTTGGAAGAAGCCTTTCGAACTACCTGAACCTGAAGCATCAAGTTTCTCAAGATTCAGTGGAGCAACCACACAGAAGAGGAAGCTACCTGGGAGCGCGAAGATCACATTAGGACGGAGTTTCCCGATCTCTTCAAATCCTAGGTAATCTTTTCGTCCTTTTTCAAATCTCGGGACGAGATTTTGTTTAAGGGGGGAAGGTTTGTAACATCCCAAAAATACTAAGCTTGGATCATCAAGCATTAGTCATCAACATTTAGGGTTAATAAAAACTTTTCTAAATAAAATTATGAATGCATGCATATGTGTATGCATGGATTTTGAAATTTCTTAGAACCACCTTGTCTGATTGTTTCATTGCTTGTAAAATGTTTATTAGGTGAAATAAACATCATCTAAAACATTTCCCATACTTTTCCTAAAGACAAGTAAATCAAAACAAATATATTAAAGGAATGGTCACTTTGACCAATTTAACTCCCATGCCTACTTTGGCTGTCTCAAACTTTCAGAACCTAACAAAAACTTTTCTGGATCTTTGCACCCCTTGAATGTACTCCTAACAAAGTATCAAGGCCCACTTTGTGATCATCCAGAAACCTTCAAATGCATAGTTTAAATGACAATTGAAAACTAAATCTTTATCATATGGGAAGATCCCACTTTTTCAAAAACCACTCAAACAAGCTCAACTTTCAAAACCCAAGCATCTGCAGACTCACCAGCACCAACCTAGCAAACCCACCAAAAATCTTTTCAAAATTCAAAACTTGAATTCATGCGGCCATTTGATCAAACAGGTTGCAGATACAAATCAAACAAACATCAAACACTATAGTGTGCAGTAAAATTGGCCTAACTTGTTCCCTATTTAGCTCACAACCAGCTCAGTAGATCATCTAGGAAGATTAACCAAGCACTAGTACAACTGTGAGCTTGCCATTGCCATCAATGGTGAACAGCCGAGCACACCCATGTCACCCCCATGTCGACAGCAAGCTAGGAGGAGACACAAGCCTAGCCAGCATGTCTGGGAGGCAGCACACCGTCCACCGCCACTCCCTGTCCACCGCTCGAACCTTTCCAACCACTGGACCACACGCACGGACCGCGTCCAGACCGCCAGCGACCATGCCGAGCGTACGCCAGAGCACCACCCTCAACCGAAGACCACAGACCGCGCGCCGCCCTCGCCGTGTGCATACACAATCCCCACCGACCCAGGAGACCACCAGACATCCCCGTTCGCCGCCCCGTGATGCACAGCCACCGCTCGCCGTCGAAGACGCCGCCTCTGCCGCGCAGAGCGTCGCATGTTCCAGACCAAGCCACACCGCCCCATGCCTCGAAACAATGTCGTTGAGCATCGCCAGGGAACACCGCACCGTCCCCTACCATCGCCCATGCCAATAGCCGCCTGTAACATCGCCCCCGACGAGCTCACCGTGCGCCCCGTCGGTCCCCTCGCTCGACTATAAATAGAGGCCACCCCCGCTCGATTTCTTCACACCATCTCACTCCCCTCTCGTCACTGATCGTGCCACACCGTTCCCGGAGCAAGGCGAGCACCACCTCGCCGGAATTTCACCGGAGCCGCCGCCTCTGGAGAAGAAGGGCGCCATCGATTTCGTCCACCCCAGGAGCTGCCACGACCACCCCTGAGTTCACCATCGTCGACTTCGTCATTCGCCCGCCTTGCCGACCCTCGCCAGCACCCCGGTGAGCCCCCAGCAACCCTCACTGGCCGCGCTAGGTTTCTTTCTCGCCGGCGTTGTCTCACGTCGACGATGACCCCCAGCCGTTGGATTAGAATCAGATCGAACGACCCACGTTGCCCCGTACCGCTTTGCCCCTCCCTATCTCACTGGCAAGTGGGGACACCCACTTAAGCAGCCCGCGGGAGCACTGCGCTTAGCAGGCCGGCCCAGTAACTTTTCCCGCGCAGCCCAGTGATTTGAATTAAATCTTTTTCTTTTTAATTCAAACACACTTCTGTACCCCTTTTCAAAAATCAATCCAGATCGATTCAGTGCACCAATTTGAATGAAACCAATTTTGTTGGAAAAGGTCTGTGAATGCTGAATCCAAGCCCGTTGGATTCAAGTCATTTGGATCTATAGATCATCCTTAGTAAAAATAACAAGGCAAAAGCTTTTCTGCATTCAAACATTTTTTCAAATTTAAACCATACTAGCTTTTGAGTTGATTCCAACTCTCAAAAATCACATTTAACCATACCTTTTAGAATATATAAAAATATATAGGTTTACTTGTAGAAATAATGTTCAAGTAATAAAGGAATGCTACATAGGCATTTCTAGTCATTATATTTAAATAAAATAAAAGGGTAAAACCTTATTAAATTGTGACACCACTTCAAATCACATTCCCTTGGACTACAATATGTGGTGATGACATGTGTCAACATGATCCCATGTTTGGGTTGGAGAATATTAAATCTTAAGTAGTTTTTCAATGAGTAGAAATTACTTTTCTAAAAATAAAAGGAATTAAACCAAGCCTTAACCTTGTAATGTTAGAGATGATGCTAGATCATCTATAGGACCCTTGTGTGTGATGATTGCAAGTAGTTAAGTATTGTTTGGTGATTGTGTACCTCGTATTTATTCATAGACGCTAGTACCGACCAAGGATACGAGGAGGAAGGAGGATACTACGAAGAAGAAGCCGAGGAGAACTTCAACCACTACTCTGCACAAGGCAAGCTAACACTTGCAATTTAGCAAGCTTATATTGACATTGATGCAAGCTAACACTTGCAAGATACTTTACCTATGCAAGCCAATACTTGCTTGTTACCATGCCTACTATATGCTTTAAGCATATATGACCATACCCACTTGATAAACCAATCCTAGTTTTATTTGCAAGCTTCTTACTTTATTTCGTTATCAAAGCTTACTTAGAGTTTACTTAAGAGTTTGGTAGATACTAGAAATTTATCTGAAGGTTGCATAAAGAGCATAAAATTTGGCCTAAGATTAGACACCTTGATATCATCCTGAGATATAAGGTTATACATAGTTGAAACTCCCCTAGTTTACCACCCCTCATTATTGCTTACCCCCACTTGTAGATGCTTGTGCTAAGCATAAAACTTGATCAACTTTAGATGGGAATACTTGGTGAGAAAATGGTTATGAAAAACTTAGAATGATGGATCATTCGATTGAAATGTTTTGGACATGTGTTTCCAAACATCTGATGATTTTGGTGATGAAAATGTTGAGGCATGAGCCTTAGCCCTTTTATAAAACTGATGGTTGTCGGGATGCGATACCATTCCAATTTTATCGTACAACCACAATACCCGAAGATTAGGTAGGGCTTGACTGGAAACTTATGTACCTTAGTATTAGCTCCCTCACGGCCAAGGCCTGAGCTGAGGCTACCTTGTGAAGATTGTCCACCTGTTCAGTACCCAAGATGACAGTTGGTCATGGTTGGGAGGCCAAACTCACAGGAGAGGTGCTTATACTAGGGCGTGTAATTGAAAGGTTAGGATTGATTATCCGCATACTGAGTATGGTGAATTCAGGATTTGTTCCTAACGGATGTATCGAATGTTGTGGTGAAAGTGTACAATCTCTGCAGAGTGTCAAACTATTCGAATAGCCGCGTCCACGGTTATGGACAGTTGGAGTGGCCATACTGTTCCCCCGTCAGACTTTTCAAAATTGACTTGTGAAATGAATTGAGACTTTGACTTGACCACATCAGAGTTGTGACATGAGTTACAAGATCCCACTTAGGAGTTACAAAATTGTGACTAGCTTTGGAACTTAGTAGAGATAAATCTGGCTTTTGCAAAACAACCCTAGAGCCTAGTGTCCTATTATCCAAAAACCCCTTTACCTGTTAGTATTAGTTTGCGAGTACTTAAAGAGTACTCATGGCTTTGTCCCTGGCTATTCCCATGGCCAGACTATGAAGAGGAGTACCTGGAAGATGGACCCCAGGAAGGTTATGACAATTAGGATCATCTCCCATCGTCAGCATTGCCTGTGACCCCGAAGATGGAGCTTCGCCTATGCTACCGTTATTATTACGTATTCCGCTGCTTGATGTCGTATTAAGAACAGGATCATGAGATCCCTATTCGTGTAAGAACTTATGTATTGTTTGTAATGGATGATGTACTATGGTATCCAATTCTGTTATGTCTCGCAAAAATGGTAATCCTGGGATTGCGAGGTATGGCATAACAGGCATCTGGGATTAAAAATAAGGGTGTTGACAAATATGCCCGAGAGGCAATAATAAAGTGGTTATTATCTTATTCCTTATTTATGATAAATGTTTATTTTGCATGCTATAATTGTATTAATACGGAAATGTTAATACATGTGTGTTTAATAAACAAAAAGGAAGTTCCTAGTTATGCCTCTCTTATAAACTAGCTCGTTGATTAACAAGATGATCAAAGTTTCCTGATCATGGACATTGGATGTTGTTAATAACGAGGTCACAACATTAGTGTAATGATGTGATGAACATTC
Source organism: Avena sativa (assembly GCA_916181665.1). NCBI lineage: Eukaryota > Viridiplantae > Streptophyta > Magnoliopsida > Poales > Poaceae > Avena > Avena sativa. The sequence goes on from OV702297.1 coordinate 21,327,402, forward strand.
ATCCGAAGTATAGCATTACGATCAAAGTCATTGAGTTTATATTGCTATAACAACTTACGAAGTGATCCTAAACCTTAGACCATGAGATCATGTCAATCACTAACACCGACAGAGTTTATTGATGACATCAAACGTCACATCATAACTGGGTGATTATAAAGATGGCTTCAGAACTAATAAAGTGTTATGTTGAGGCTCATGGATCGAGAGTGGAATTTGTTCATCCCGATGACGGATAGATATACTCTGGGCCCTCTCAGTTATATCACATTGATTAGCTTGCAAGCAAGTGATTTGATCACTAGAATGTTATATCACGGGAAGGAGAAAAGAGTGCATGTTAGTAACGAGATCAAACTAGGTATTGATATACCGATGATCGAATCTCGGACATGTAATATATCGTGAAACAAAGGGATTAAGATATTAGCGTAAAAGGTTCCGACGATCACAGGAAAGTCATCGTTGAATGTGTGGGAGTCAGTATGGATCTCTAGGTCCCGCTTCTGATTATTGATCGGAGAAGGGTATCAATCATGTCCGCATTATTCGTGAACCATAGGGTGGAACACTTAAGGGACACCGACATCCAATTGGAGCAAAAGTTTCATGTCGAAAAGAATAACAAGCGCAGGAATTTATTTCACTAGACACCAAAACTGTTTCGGTTGAAATTGCTGAAACTGGTTCTGCATGTGAAATTGAATACTAGCAAGGGGTTTTATGTGAATGTTTGTTAATTAAAGTAATTAACAAAATTCTGAATAAATAAATAAAAGAGTTTTATTTAAATGAGAGCTTGCATTAAATTTGGTGGAAATTTAATGCATATGAGTGGATTTTTGAGTGGAGGCTCTTTTATGGGAGTGGAGGCTTTTCATTTTGAGTGGGAGCTCCACCCACATGAATGTGTAAGAGGTGGGGGCAGCCACCATGGATGGCGCCATGCCCCTTGGGGTGACCCCCTCTCCCTATAAAAGGCCCCCCTCTCCTCCTCTCAAAGCACACCTCCTCGTGAAGGATCTCTCTCCCCCTCTAGAATTTATCCCCCATGGTCTCAGACTAGCGAGATACATGTTCCCGATGGCTATTCGGCAAGAAAGGGTTGTGCTTCCGCTACATCGCTGGAGCGAGGAGGCGGAGGTTGCTCGGTGTCTTGTACGTGTGTGCGAGCACGGATGCGCTGCTGTTTTGCGGCGCTAGGACTTCCTCTCGATCTTGAGATCGGCAAGAGATCGTATACATCAACCACGAGTTTAACTCGTTAAGCTTTATCGGTCTTCAAGGGTATGTTCTCTACGGATATACATCCACCCGTTGTTTGTATCTAGTAGATAGATCTTGGTACATAGTTGTTTCCATCGTAGAATTTTTTTGTTTTCTATGTTGCAAACCCTACAGTGGTATCAGAGCCGGATCTATGTGTAGATGCTTTGCACGGGTAGTACACATATGAGTATGTGGGTGATGATGATCATTTTATTGCTTCATAGTTGTACTTTGGATATTGGTGGCATAGTGGGATGAAGCGGCCCGAACAAACTTTATATGTCCTTGCACATGAGACCTGTTCCACGCTTGACATGCAACTAGTTTTGCATAAGTGGCTAGCGGGTGTCTGTCTCTCCTACTATAGTCAATATCTAATTTGCAACGAGTTGTCAACAATTTGGTTATCCTCGTTGTGGTTCATGTTCGTAGGTAAGAACGGTTCTATCTTCGAAAGCCCTAAGCCATGTAAAACCTGCAATGGATAAATTAGAGGCGTCTAGTTTAGATTATTGTTGGGCTATTGTTATGATATGGTGATGTTGTAAGTAGAAGTATGATATGATACTCTTACTACACACATAACGTGTAGGTTCCATAGACCTTGGCCTTACACATAGAGGTATGATAGAGATCATACCACGGTGCACATGATGGAGATCATATGCGGGAACCATATCATTTCACTTATAAATATATGATGTTTGATTGCATCTTATATTGCTTGTTTGGCGTTTTATTAGCATAATAATATGATCCCTCATTTAGATATCAAGATAAAAATGTGTTCTTCCTTAAGTATGCACCGACAATGTTTCGTCGCTTCAAGACATCACGTGATGATCGGGTGTACTTGAATCCACGAGCATATATCGGGTGTAAGACAATTACACATGCGAATACTAAGGTTCTTACTTGGCGAGCCTATCATGTACAGACATGGCCTCGGAACACGGACCGAAAGGTTAAGCATGAGTCATATGTTTTGATATGATGACCATATGGATGCTCGCCTTTGAAGCTATACCGACTCACGTGATGATCGGACTTGGCGTAGTGGATTTGGTTCATGTAATCACCAAAAAGGCACGAGGGGTGTCATTTTTGAGTGGGAGTTCATTTCTAATTTTGATTAGTAGAACTCGATTTATCATAAATTAAATCAAAGTGAATTTGCATAATTTGTTGTAGTCATTGGCATTCGTTCACCACCTTATGCATAGTTTTAATTGAGACAATAGAACTATAGAATTTTTGGATATTTACTTTAAGAATTGGTATCGTATTGTGTTGAGTGTCAATCTAAAGTTTAAATTCCTATTGCAAACTTTCAGCAAACTCTGTTTACTCCGTGAAATTTAATAATTGGTATTAAATCGAGAATAACAATTCTAGTGTTAGTATCTTAAGTATCATGTTTGCCTCCATGATTCTTGATTGTTTTAATATCAAGTTTATCTAGGAGCTGAAAGAATTGTTTCAGAAACCATCATGTGTGACAGATATAATGATATCTGAAACAATGTTTTGGTTGCAATATGATAGAGTATAATGTATGTTCTCATATTGGATGAGAATTTACAAAGGTTGGAGATGCTAGACATCCTAATCATCCAAAGGGTTTTGGAAAGTAACGTTATACTTACGATTCGTCTTTATAAGCTACATTAGCTTGATCATGAAAGTCGTCATGATAAGGATGAATAGAAGATGTATGTAAAGTGTTTACTATACTAAAAGGATTACTAAAGAATGGATTTTGAAAGAATACCGATCATTTGATGATGGTGATCTACTTCAAAGTGCAAGTCCAAAGGTATTATTATTTGAATATACACGCTTTGGACTATGTGTCATGTATATGGCGCCACTGTTGATGTTGATAGATTCTTTTAAAAAGGAAAAGGAAAAGGAAATGTTGAAAGAGAATCTATAAAATATACTTGGCGGAAAAGAAAAGATTGGAAATATCTAATTTAGGTACATGGATGATATACATGTTATGGTTGTATTCTTTGCTTGTTAAACAATGTGGTTCTTGGGTATTGGATACTGAATTGGTTGGTATGAAATTTCATACGGAACAACGCAATTCATAAACCATAATAGCCTAAATAACTAGCTAGAGAATATGTGATGATGTTCATTGAAAACGAACAAACCGTTGTTTGTATTTCTCGTTGACATCGAAGCTTGCCTTCAAGATTTTTTTAATAATTGTTATTTAAATCAGGTATTTGAGAACAAAGGTTGTTTAAATAATTACCGTATTCCATATAAGATGGATGATTTACAAATCTAGTTGGAGAAATCACATCCATAAAAACTAATGCTAAAATATCGCAAGATAAATGATTGGAAGATCACTTACGAAGTGAGATCGCCATTTAAATTATATTGGAAAGAAAACATGAAGAATCTTCATTTTCATGGATTTTTGGAGTCTTTGATTTGATCAAGTGACGCTTGTGAAACTTTCCTCGGGATAATTAAAAACTTCGTTCAAAGGCCAAAAAAGAACAAACGACTAAATTATTGGAAGTTATACATATCGATGTATGTTGTCAATTATGTGTAGTCGTAAGCGATGGACTTTAAATTCATATGCTTTCTCCGTAAATTTGAGTGAATATTCACTTAATGAGAAAGAAGTATGAAATATTTTAAAACATTTCAAAGACTTTCAAGATGAAGTGGAAAATCATTGTAACAAGAAAATAAATGATTTATGATTTTATCATAAAGGGATTTATTTGAGTTACAAGTGTAACAAGAAAATAAATGAATTATGATTTTATCATAAAGGGATTTATTTGAGTTAAAAGTTTAGCAAAACACCTAGATTTACATCTCCCAAAACACCATAGGAGTATGGAGTGTTTGAGATTTGTAATGAAACCTTGTGTGACATGGTTGGATCAAATGTGTTATTTATAAAACTGCCATTATGTTTTAAAAGATTAAAAGCTTTAGAGATTACCGCTTTTACACTGAAAATAGCTCCATCTTGATCCGTTGAAATGACACCATGGAAGTTGTGGTTTGGGGTAAAACCCAAATTGTCAGTTCTTAAATTTTGGTATGCTAAGCATAAGTAAGATGTTTACAACCAAAGTCGGATGAACGTGTCTTTGTAGGTTATTTAGAATAACAATTGGTTATTCCTCCATAACACCAAGGACAAAAGGGTTTGTCGCTTGAAACGTGAAGTTTCTTGAAGAAGGAACTTTTCATAAATGTTAAGTGGGAGGACAATAGAACTTTGATAAGGTTAACGAACCTTAGCTATATGTGCTGAGTTGCGCAGCACCGGAAAATATTCCGGAGGCAGCCAGAATGATCATGGCTCACGTGCCTCAAAGGTTGTGGTCACGAAGGTCTAAAGTTCCTATTGAACCAAGTTGGTCGGATAAACAATCAAATGTTAAGATTTGAGAGTAAATCATTATTATTTGACAATGATGAACCAACTACATACAAATAAGCGATGATGGGCCCTGACTCCGTCAAATGGCTTGAAGCCATAAAATCCGTGATATTTCCATACACGAGAAATAAAGTTTTGAACTTGGAAGACCCTCCGGAAAGGTGTAAAAACCTATCGGTCGTATTTGGATCTATAAAGAAACAAACATGGATATTTTACATCTATGAAATGGTCGACATGTCATAAAGTATTTTACGACAATGTTCAAGGAGTTGACTATGACAAGATTTGATCTTTCATAGAGATATTTAGTCTGGATGGATTAAAGTAGGAACTACTACATATAATTTGGTATATGGTAGATGAATAAACAAAACAAAGTTCTTCTAATAGAATGGTTACCAAGGACGTGTACATGACACGGTCCAAAGGTTTTTTTAATTCAAAGGATGTTAAAAGGGCATGCAAACTTCAATGGTTGAAGTAAGCATCACGGAGTTGGAATCTTCACCGTGATGAAAAGGAGTTTTCTTTAGGAGACGATGACGATGCTTGCATTTGCAAGAAATTAAGTGGGAGCACTGAGACATATTTCTAATACATTATGTGGAGGACATCTTGTTGATTAGAAATGATGTGTCTTTTATTGACAAAGGTTAAAAATTTCATTTCGATGAAAGACTTAGGCAAAACCCAAATATTTAGCACGAATGTCTATAGTGGATAGATTGTGACGCTAATATGGTTGTGCCAAACGTACATATATGAGATATTGAAGGAGTTCAATATATAAAAGACAAGAAATAGTTCTTGTCGCATGAAAGGAATTGAATCAAGATTCAAGTGTATCGACACTTGATAAGTGAAACAAGATTCAAGTGCTTTGACACTTGATGAGTGAAATCACAAGGATATTTTTATCAATCATACCATGATATGTACACATCCATATATGTCCTATGCTCTAAGTGTTATGAGCATATACCAGAATGAATCATAAAATGATCATTGGATGATAGTAAGGATATTCATATGATCTTTTGGAAGAATTAAGAATATATTTGTGTAGAAGTGACAAACAATTACAAATAGTTCATCGTAAAGCGTTACATTGATACTAGTTTTGTCACAAGATACAAATTAAGTTTACCTCAATTTAAACTATGGGTGGCACAATGAAATAGAAAGAAAGTTTCCATGATGGATTTGGATGAATTCTAACGTTAAGACATTGTGACGGATACTACAACAAAAGGCTAAGTATATTACTGCTATAGTAGCAGCAAAGGAGGGAATTTGTGTCAAGTAGTTTGTTATCAAACTAAGGTGTGGTTCGCAACGGGCTAACACTAAATATATATTGTATGACAATAGTATCGACATGATTTAACCCCAAGGAACTAAAGGTCTCACCAAAAGACCCAATTTATACAATGCCATCTCATTAGAGAATGAGTGATGCGTGGAGACGCAAAGATATGCAAATACACACGAACCTGAAAGTATCAGATCCGTAGATTATGTTAACCACTTGTAGTTGTGTATATGGAACACCAGAAAGCCATAGGTGTTCAATACGCAAAGTTTTCAAACTAGATTATTGTCTCTAGTGCAAGTGGGAGACTGAAGGAAATATGCCCGAGAGGCAATAATAAAGTGGTTATTATCGTATTCCTTATTTATGATAAATGTTTATTTTGCATGCTATAATTGTATTAATACGGAAACGTTAATACATGTGTGTTTAATAAACAAAAAGGAAGTTCCTAGTTATGCCTCTCTTATAAAGTAGCTCGTTGATTAACAAGATGATCAAGATTTCCTAATCATGGACATTGGATGTTGTTAATAACAAGGTCACAACATTAGTGTAATGATGTGATGAACATTCATCCGAAGTATAGCATTACGATCAAAGTCATTGAGTTTATATTGCTATAACAACTTACGAAGTGATCCTAATCCTTAGACCATGAGATCATGTCAATCACTAACACCAGAAGAGTTTCTTGATGACATCAAACGTCACACCATAACTGGGTGATTATAAAGATGGCTTCAGAACTACTAAAGTGTTATGTTGAGGCTCATGGATCGAGAGTGGAATTTGTTCATCCTGATGACGGATAAATATACTTCGGGCCCTCTCGGTGATATCACATGGATTAGCTTGAAAGCAAGTGATTTGATCACTAGAATGTTATATCACGGGAACGAGAAAAGAGTGCATGTCAGTAACGAGATAAAACTAGGTATTGAGATACCGATGATCGAATATCGGATATGTAATATATCGTGAAACAAAGGGATTAAGATACTAGCATAAAAGGTTCCGACGATCACAGGAAAGTCATCGTTGAATGTGTGGGATTCAGTATGGATCTCCAGGTCCCACTTCTGATTATTGATCGGAGAAGGGTCTCGATCATGTCCACATTATTCGTGAACAATAGGGTGGCACACTTAAGGGACACTGACATCCAATTGGAGCAAAAGTTTCATGTCGGAAAGAATAACAAGCGCAGGAATTTATTTCACTAGACACCGAAACTGTTTCGGTTGAAATTGCTGAAACCGGTTCTGCATGTGAAATTGAATACTAGCAAGGGGTTTTATGTGAATGTTTGTTAATTAAAGTAATTAACAAAATTCTGAATAAATAAATAAAAGAGTTTTATTTAAATGAGAGCTTGCATTAGATTTGGTGGAAATTTAATGCATATGAGTGGATTTTTTAGTGGAGGATCTTTTATGGGAGTGGAGGCTTTTCATTTTGAGTGGGAGCTCCACCCACATGAATGTGAAAGAGGTGGGGGCAGACACCATGGCTGGCGCCATGCCCCTTGGGGTGCCCCCCTCTCCCTATAAAAGGCCCCCTCTCCTCCTCTCAAAGCACACCTCCTCGTGAAGGATCTCTATCCCCCTCTAGAATTTACCCCCCATGGTCTCGGACTAGCGAGATACATGTTCCCGATGGATATTCGGCAAGAAAGAGTTGTGCTTCCGCTGCATCGCTGGAGCAAGGAGGCGGAGGTTGCTCGGTGTCTTGTACGTGTGTGCGAGCACGGATGCGCTGTTGTTTTGCGTCGCTAGGACTTCCTCTCGATCTTGAGATTGGCAAGAGATCGTCTATATCAACCACGAGTTTAACTCGTTAAGCTTTGTCGGTCTTCAAGGGTATGTTCTCTACAGATATACACCCGCCCGTTGTTTGTATCTAGTAGATAGATCTTGGTACATAGTTGTTCCCATCGTAGAATTTTTTTGTTTTATATGCTGCGAACCCTACAAATGTGAACAAAGATGGAGTATATGCTTGATGAAATATAAGTTGGCAATCTCATGTCCCTTGAATATGAGGGTCACTCCTCATGCATACTCAACTTTGGGTCCAGGTAAGTTCTTGTCATTGTAAGTATTTGCATATCATTGAGAACCGCCAATAGGGTACCCCTTGCACATGGTACATGAGCTTTCCCATAACCAAAATGACAAGGCGAGCAGACAATGAGCATCTCAGCGATCTTTTTATTTACTATGTGTATAGATTTTTATTGAGGATGCTTCATAGATGACTCACTATGGTGATGCTGCAAGTTTCCACCATGATTAGGCATGGCTTAGGCGCTAGCCCAGGCGTTTCTCTAACACAGAATACGGACTCCATGGACTTACAAGTTCCCTCTTTATTTCACACTATTGATATCCATAGACAAAAGAGCACGATATCAACTGTGTATAGAGTACAAGTGCAATGTTGAAAACGTTCCCCGTGACAGCACGCTTCTGCTAATTCCAACATATAGATGCAAGCATATATAACTTGTATGTTCACAATGGTTCAAGTCTATTAGGGGCAAGGAAATAAGGTGTGCCATCAAGTTCGTGAGAGATTTACTAACTAGTTTTCACATAACAAAATACTTTTTAATTCAAAAGGTAGATGAAGCTTGAGAATTTGCTTGGAATAGCAAAAGCTACTAGGTAGATATGGTGGACACAAGTGGCAAAATTTTGGGTTCAAAGGATTTTGAAAACATGAGAAGTATGCCTTCTCAAAACAGGTTTTTGGATAGCAAGGCTAGGTAGCAATCAAGAGAGTTGAAAGAAACAAGCAAACATACAAGTAATAAAGCCAAACATGCAATCTTCCTTGAAGACACAAAGGAATCTTAAATAAAGAATACTAAGCTTATAAGCCAACAAGAAAGAAAACAAATGATACCAAATACCTGTAAGATTTTTCTTTCTTCTTTTTCTTTCAAACTAATGCCACTAACCAGAACTCGGTTTTCCAAAGCAAATTTAGATCCACTTGATGATCCCAAAGTGGTGCCAATACTGATCAACAAGATCCATCATATAATAGAGATTGCAAACAAAAATAAGAAGTGCAAAAAGTAAAAGATGAGACTTCTCATTAATATTCAATAAAGGCACTCACACCAAGGGATACATAGATAATCAACTAAAGGAGAGATACTTCCACATGCAAACCAAACTATAAGATAACCTCTCTACCACAGATATGAATCCACTAAAAAGGTAAAATATAAAGATAATAGTGGTGATACCGCGACACTCCCCCAAGCTTGGAACAAGCCAAGGGGATGCCAAACCTTATGACGAATTACTCCTTTGGTTGTGGTGGTGTTCTCTTTTCATGGGTCAGGGAATCTTCCAGCATCTTACGATGCCTGTTATTTTCCTCTTGAAGCATATCCACCTTCATCCTCAAAGCGCGGTACTTATCACAAAACTCGTTGGTGGTTCAAAGGGCTTCCGCTGCTTCAGGGCAGTATATGAGTTCTTGACCGAAGGCTATGATTCCCTGCATGTGATGAGAAAAAGAATCCGTAGTGTTAATTGCTCCTACAAAAGTAGGTTTCCTTCCCCTTGTTCCCGCGGCGGTTTGTTCTTCCAACTCTATCTCCACGGGCTTCTTGCCTTTGTCGTTGGCGGAGGCCATGGTGCTCTAAACTTGAGAAGATTTCCTGACAAAAACAGATCAAAACGAAAACACGACGAGAACACGATGCACGAACCTCGGGGGATCCGGGGGGTTATATATTATGAAGTTCAATGCATAAGGAAGGTTTTGACACGGAAACGAGGCGGAGACGGAGTTCGAGGGGGGAACACCCCCCTCAAGCGCGGCCAGGCTGGGCCCGCGCCTAGGGTGTGTTTGTCCACCCCGGACTCTGTTTCCTCTTTAGTTTCATCTCGTAACGTCCCTTATGTATTAAAAACATCAAAAATATAAAATATTGGGGTTTCACGAACCTTCTGTTTTCACCACTTTTACCTATTCAAAGACAAACTCTGTAGATTCCTTCTCTCTTTCTCCTGATAATTTCCTTCATACAAAACTTTTGCACAAACTCAATGAAAACATTAGTGTAAGCGAATAAAATAAACCTTTGGTGCACACTTCAACTGAAAACCCATCAAAACAAAACCTTCCGTAAGAGGCAAATGATGGCAGAAATCTGTCAAAACAGACCAGCCGGTAAAGATTGATTTTTTCGAAGACCTTCTGTTGCTCAAATCAAAAAGTGCAGAACTGATTAAAGTTGGGTAACAACTTGGAGAACAAGCTCAGAAAAATGCAGCTCTATCTGACGTACTGAGTTTTCTCGCGAATTTTTACAATGCAGCACAAAAATCTGTCCCAGGACAGCCACCTTTCACAACTCCTCTACTTCACAAAAGTAGTTGAACTTGTCACAAAAACCAAAACAAAAAGGTTAAGGAGCAGTTATTACTGAGGTAATAACTTCCAAGACTCGACAAAACTCTTGGGTTATCTCCCAACAAGGACTTTTCTTTAATGCCTTTAAGTTAGGCTTGAAACTTCCAAAGATGCTCACAAAGGAGATATATATTTGAAACGAAAGAGAGAATCAAGAAGCAAATAACCAACACACTTGAGCCTAACCCACTTCCTATGCATGGAGGTATCATGAGAAAATGAATTGTTGAAACAAAAGGCCACAAGCATAGGAAGACAAAACAGATGCAACTTTAAAGCTTTCAACATAAAACGAGGAAACTTAACATCATTGAGGTGCATAAAACCATGTTTCCCTCTCTCATAATAACTTTTAGTAGCACTTTGAATAAAGTTGACAATATAACTGTCACTGGAAACAACTTTATCATCAGAATAAGCATACATACAGTCATCAAAAAGAGGTCCAAGGTCATAGACTGGATCAATAGAAGCAAGTTGTTCCATCCTGAAATCTTTATTAGGCAAGCTATTTTCACAAGGAGCTTTAGCAAATTTGGAAAAGTTAAACTCATAAGAATCTCCATCAAACTGAGTTAAAACCTTTTCCTTCTTACAATCAATAATATCTCCATAAGTGTTTAAGAAAGGTCTACCAAAAATGATAGGACAAGTTTTGCTAGCTGCTGAATTAAGCACTAGAAAATTAGCAGGATACTTAATCTTGCCACAGAGAACCTCCACATCTCTTACAATGCCAATGGGGCAAATGGTTTCCTTGTTAGCAAGGTGAATAACCACATCAATGTCCTCAAGCTCACAAGGACCAATCCCATGCATAATTTCCCTATAAAGCTCATAAGGAATAACACTAGAACTAGCACCAATATCACATAAACCGTAGTAGCAATGATCACCAATTTAACAGAAAGCACAGGAACACTAGCTTTTCTAGCCTTACTAGGATGAGAGATAATATTGGACGCGTCTTCATAGAAGACAATGTGCTCATCCTCTATATTTCTAGTGACAGTGTCTTTCACAATAGCTACCACAGGTTCATCACTCAAATGCTTACCAGGCTCCACAGTTTTCATTGTACCTTTGTTATTTGCACTAATAATCATAGAATACTCCTTTACCTTAGCTGGGAAAGGCATTTTATCAACATGGGGTTCATGCACAATATGATTAGTAGTACAAACTTGAGTACTTCTAACAAGAACATGACTAACAACATCTTTATAAGGAGCATGGTACTTATTCCACTTCTTCTTGGAAATTTCAATGTAAGAGGCAAATGCCTTAAAATAGCTGGCAATACTTTGGGAATCAAGACCAAACTCATTGCTAACATCACCGAAGCTATCAGTTCCCATAAAATATTTAATGCATTCATAATCATAGTTTATACCTGACTTTCTTCCTTTGTCATTCTCCCAAGCTTCAGTGTTCTCTTGAATACGGTCTAGTAGGTCCCATTTAGCTTCTTCCTTCATACGTGTGAATGATCCAGCACAAGAAGCATCTAGTAAATCTTTATCATGAAGAGAAAGCCTAGCATAAAAGTTATTGAGAATAATATTGTTAGGGAGTTCATGAATAGGTTAAGAATTAGTAACTTCAATCTCCCCCAAGCTTGAGCTGTACTCTCTCCATCAAGAGGCCAAAAGTTATATATAATATTTCTATCCTTATGAATTTCACTGGGAGGATAAAATTTAGAGTAAAAGAGAGATGACATCTCCTCCCATTCCATGGATTGTCCATGAAACTTAACATCATCGAGATGCATAAAACCATGTTTCCCTCTCTCAAAATAACTTTTAGTACCACTTTGAATAAAGTTGACAATATAACTATCACTGGCAACAACTTTATCATCAGAATAAGCATACTTATAGTCACCAAAAATAGGTCCAAGGTCATAGAATGGATCAATAGAAGCAAGTTGTTCCATCCTGAAATCTTTATTAGGCAAGCTATTTTCACAAGGAGCTTTAGCAAATTTGGAAAAGTTAAACTCATAAGAATCTCCATCAAACTTAGTTAAAACTTTTTCCTTCTTACAATCAATAATAGCTCCACAAGTGTTCAAGAAAGGTCTACCAAAAATGATAGGACAATTTTTGCTAGCTGCTGAATTAAGCACTAGAAAATCAGCAGGATACTTAATCTTACCGCAGAGAACCTCCACATCTCTTACAATGCCAATGGGGCAAATGGTTTCCTTATTAGCAAGGTGGATAACCACATCAATGTCCTCAAGATCACAAGGACCAATCTCATGCATAATTTCCATGTAAAGCTCATAAGGAATAGCACTAGAAGTAGCACCAATATCACATAAACCATAGTAGCAATGATCACCAATTTTAACAGAAAGCACAGGAACACTAGCTTTTATAGCCTTACTAGGATGAGAGATAATATTAGAAGCGTCTTCACAGAAGACAATGTGCTCATCCTCTCTATTTCTAGTGATAGTGTCTTTCACAATAGCTACTACAGGTTCATCATTCAAATGCTTACCAGTCTCCATAGTTTTCATTGTACCCTTGTTATTTGCACTAATAATCATAAAATACTTCTTTACCTTAGCTGGGAAAGGCATTTTCTCAACATGAGGTTCAGGCACAATATGATTAGCAGTACAAACTTGAGTACTTCTAACAGGAACATGACTAACAAAATCTTTATAAGGAGCATTGTACTTATTCAACTTCTTCTTGGGAATTTCTATGTAAGAGGCAAAGGCCTTAAAACAGTTGTCAATACTTTGGGAATCAAGACCAAACTCATTGCTAATATCACGGAAGTCATTAGTTCCCATAAAAGATTTAATGCAATCATAATCATAGTTTATAACTGACTTTCTTCCTTTGTCATTCTCCCAAGCTTCAGTGTTCTCTTGAATACGGTCTAGAAGATCCCATATAGCTTCTTCCTTTCATACGTGTGAATGATCCAGCACAAGAAGCATCTAGTAAATCTTTATCATGAAGAGAAAGCCTAGCATAAAATTTATTGAGAATAATATTGTTAGGGAGCTAATGAATAGGACATTTAAGCATTAGTAACTTCAATCTCCCCCAAGCTTGAGCTGTACTCTCTCCATCAAGAGGCCAAAAGTTATATATAAGATTTATATCCTTATGAATCTCACTGGGAGTATAAAATTTAGAGTAAAAGAGAGATGACATATCCTCCCATTCCATGGATTGTCCATTCTTCAGTAGGTTACACCATTCTTCAGCTCTCCCTTTCAAGGATATGGAGAGTAACTTCTTCTTCACCTATTCAGTTGTGATACATGCACACTTAAACAACCCGCATAATTCATGGATAAAAAGCAAGTGATCACCAGGATGGACAGTTCCATCCCCAAAATAATAATTATCCATAACACGATTAACAATACTTGTTGGTATCTTAAAAGGATCTATCTCAACTAGAGGTGGTTCATCTACTACCCTAGCAGTGATAGTAGTTTTCCCAAACAGAAAACCAAGTGGGTTATCCATATTGGAAACAAAGTAACAAGCACTAACAAGAGCAATACTCACAGTGAAAGTTTCCCTTACCAGTTCCACTCTTCAATAGTGCTTCACTCCCCGGCAACGGCGCCAAAAGGTATCCTTGATGACCCACAAGTATAGGGGGTGTATCATAGTACTTTTGATAAATAGGAGTGTCAATCCCAACGAGGAGCAGAAGGTGCTGAATAGTGGTATGTAGCAGGAAATCCCTGTGAATACTTAGCAAACGGATTTTAGTGGTTTTCTGACAAGGCAACAAAACAAGGAGCAAGTAACAGAAGTAACGAACAAACAAAGCAAGTGGCCCAATCCTTTCTTAGCAAAGGACAAGCCGGTGGAAATACTTATAAGGACCAAACGTTCTCGAGGACACATGAGAATTCTGTCAAGTGCTTTCGCTTCAAATAGCTGAATACTCTTATTTGGTGTTTGTAAGTGTTGTGTGGGTGAACTTGTGATAACATATCGCCCTTCCTAGTACTAATACATACTTGTGATTAGACCCCCTGCAAACATCCGTAACTACAGGAAATTACTTAAGATATAAATCTAACCACAACCTTAAACTTTGAGATCCTATGCTCCCTTGTGCAAAGGTGTCCTAACGGGGGTTCAGGTGTCTGTCACTCTGGCAACCCCACAATTAGTAGCCAAATACACAATGCATTCCCCTAGGCCCATAAATGGTGAAGTATCATGTAGTCGACGTTCACATGACACCACTAGAAGAACAGAACCACAACTTAAATAATAAACCATTGAATAATAACTCATCACAGATTCACTACTAACAACATGACTTCTCCCATGTCCTCAAGAACTAAACGAACTACTCACAAGACATCATATGGATCAAGATCAAAGATGATATGGTAATGGATAATAATCTGAACATAAACAATAATCCAATGGTTCCACTCACAAGCATTAACTACAATAGTAATCGACATCGGGAAAGTTTCCCCTAAGAACTAAAGCAATATCCAACACAATTGTTATAGCGGGACGGAGTGGTGATGATGGTGCTGGTGGAGATGATGGTGTGGATGATGATGATCCCGATGAAGCCTAGCTTGATGACGGTGTTGATGGCGACGGTCTCCCCTCTCCGGGAAGGAATTCCACCGGCAGAAATCTATCTATCAGAGAGATCTTTCTCTCTCGGTGTTTTTCGCCCCTAGAGGCGGCGGAAATCTATCTGTGGTCGCCCCCCGAGCCTTAGGGTTTCAAAGGGAAGATATAGGCGAAGGGGCAGAGTTGGAGGCCGGGTAGGTGGGCCACACCTGCCCTAGACGCGGGGTCAGTTGGGCCCGCGCCTAGGGGGTGTGGGCCCCCTCAGGCCCCACTTCGTCCCTCCTTTTGGCTTCCTTCGTCTTCTGGTAGAATAATATGTTTCCATATTTTTTTGGTATTTTTCTGATTTTTGCGAAATTGTACCGAAACGCCTTCTTTTCCATCAGAATCCAGACTCCGGCAGTCCATCCTCCAAGAATCATCCAACATGCATAAACAGATGAAAATCCATAAGTAATACCTCATAATAAGACAAATATCAATGAATAGAGGTAAATTATGATATAGAATGGTGATGCAAATTGGGCGTATCAATCCTCCTTGACCCCAAGGAGGATGCCCCTAGAGTGGCCAATAGCAGGAAGCCAGGTCCAGCAGAACTTGTAGCGACTAAGACCCTCAAGCTCAAAAATGGAGAAGTCCTGGCGAATCGTCTCCTGAAGGCCGGCAATATCCGGCGCTTCCAAGTGAATGTATTCCTTGATCTGGCGGCAGCGACCCTCGTGCCCGAACCCCAATATGTTCCAAATGAACGCCCGGATGGCCCGTCGGAGATCCATAGGGGATCTCAAACCTCGGGGGTCCCCTTTGCGGGGACCGAGAGGGCACGACAGGTCCGGGAGTGGGACGCAGCAGCCTTGGGAGGTCTCTCCCGTGGGGTAGGATCCAAGGTCACCTCCCGCTCATCAGGCGCAGGGGGATCCTCACTGGGGACAGGTCCAGCAGACCTAGCCTCAGCAAGGATCTGGGCGCGTTCCCGTTCCCGGGCATCGCGTGCCCGGGCAGCCGTGATCGCGCCCGCATACCCCTCCCGTGCCTTAATGGCAGCGAGCTGCTCAATCCGGGGGCCCTTCTCGCCACAGAACACGATGCCACAGTCATCAGCCACCTCGCCCAGGTGGGCCAGCGACACCTCGGACAAAACACAAAACGGAGATCTAGGGACGCCAAAAGGACCGGTGTCAGAGGGACGAGCAGAGGAGGAGGGGGACCTGGGAGCTCGTCATGAGAGGCCCACCCTCGCTCCCGCCAGGCGGACGCTATGGCAGGACAGTGGCAGGGGGAGGCCTGGGGGTCCTGGCATGGCATAGATTGGTGGTCGCCGTAGGGGGGCGAAGTCCGACTCTCCAGCGGCTGCTGCCGCGGGGTCAGGGGTGTCCGGCGCAAGGGAGTAGCAGACGATCCCAGGGGAGCGCGGGGACTGGGGGAACAGACCACCAGCCCTACACTCCCCGTGGTCTCCTCGGAGGAGGACAACAGTGCAGCAGGAGGTGAACCAGGACGCGGCCCCGGCCCCAAGTCAAGGTTTGAGCCGTACTAGGCGATGGCGAGGTCGATGGAGATAGGAGGGTCGGGGCGAAAGCATCACGGGACATCCACCGGGACCAGCTTGGCTGGTGCACTCAGCGACAGGGGTCGCCTCTCCGGGAAGAAGGGCTCGTCGCTCGGAGGAGCGCCGACACGAAGGTGGGCCACGGCGCCCCCGGCGCCGCCTTTCGGCGGCAGCGGGGGAGGAGGCGACGCGTCAGTGGTCAGGGGCGACTCCTGGTTAGACCTTGAGTCGCTACCATCGGATCCCCCGGCACCCGCGCCCCCCTCCTCTAGCCTAGTGTCGTTGTTGGCGGGGGCCGGAGACGGGGGCGAAGGTGAGGCCCCAGGGGCCGACCCCTCCTTGTCCAGCTCCACCAAGAGGTCCCGGCCCACCCTGTTGAAGAAGATGCGAGGGAGGGATATCGGAAAGACAACGGGGTCCGGGCAGAGCAGGCGGAGGCGAATCGACCCGTGGCTAGGTAGTGAGCTCATATCCACCGCCGTGAGCTTGCCCACGGCCTGGGACACAAGGGCCACCACCTCCGGGGTCCGAGCCTCGTGGGGAACACCAATCAGCCGCACCCAGACCTCCGAGAGAGTGGCCACCGGCTCCTGCACGGCTGAGGAAGGCTGGATGGATACCTTCAACTGGTGGATCGGCAAAGTGAAGGACGTGTCGCACGCGCACATGCACATGCACGTGTCGCACGCCGAGACCCGGTGGACCGGCCACTCGTGGCCAGGCAGGACCGCGCTGAGATCCTCCTGGATCAGGGCTTCCGAGACCTCCACGGTGAGTTGGGGGCCCTAGACTGGGAGGATCGTCACCATTGCCAGGGTCTCTAGAACCGTCATCTACACTCCACCCATATCGATGAAGTAGAACCCGCCGTCGACCCCGTGACCATAGTACTCCATGGCCTTCCTATGGCAAGGAATGGCAGCTGCCAACACCACACCACCCCCCGGCGTTCGGGCTGCCCCTAGGGGGTCGCCCAACACACCAGGAGCAGGGTCGGCCATCGGCATTGCGCCCTTCTTCTTCTTCTTGGACTTCCTCTTCTTCTTCTTAGGCGCCGACGACTCCGGCTTCTCACCCTCCTGACACGCCATCGCCTCTGCCGGGGGCCGGTAGGAGCCCATCTGGCCCCACGTTGGCGGCTGCCGGTGGTCCCGAGGCGGCGAGGCAGGACGCCGCAGAGGAGAGGCGCGACGCGGGCCCCATCCAATGCGGCGGAGGTGAGGTCCGACGCGGGGATGGCAAACGGCAAGGCGGAGATGGCGCACGGCGGGGCGAGCTGCCGCGTGACGCCGGAGGGGGCTGCGGGGGCGAGGCGCCATGAGCGCCGCTCGGTAGGACCGGTGTCGTCGCGAGGAAGGAAGAGGCGAGGCAGGAACGAGCCAGGTTGCAGGCGTCGTGGTCAGGTGGGAGGCGGCGACGGACAGGGAAACGACCTCAGACGCAGGGTCAGTTAGGGTTAGAGGCTGCTGCGTCCAACCCCCAGCCGGCCCAGTGGGCCGAGGCGGCCAAGGCCCAACGCGGACGCCCGGGCGGCAGATAGCAGGGAGGCGTGGGCTCTACAGAGCCGACCGGGCCAGGCTACAAGCGGGTCGAGGCCCGCGAGCGGCCCAGCAGGTCAGCCCTACCCTCGCACCCTCTCCTGCAGCCCGTCGAAGCCCTTACCCCAACCCACCCCACCCCTATTGGGGCGCCACCGGCGGCCGCCTCCTCGGAACCCCTCCATGTCGGCGGGGCCGCCGGGAGGCAGCTCGTGTGTGCGGGAGAAAGTTGCCAAGAGAGGGCAGGAGGAGGTGGGAGGGACACCTCGCGGTGTCCACGCCCTGTTCCTCGTCGGACAGATCTCCAGGAGCCCGGTCGCCGGACAGGGGAGCCTCATCCAGCGCCGGCGCGTCATCTGCCGGCTCCTCCTCCTCGACATCACCCTAGGGCAAACCCGTGGAGGTCCGCCATCGCGTCGACGAGCTCCGGCGGCAGCGGGCGGGAAGGCAGCGGCTCCCGCTTCGGGGGCCGAGACGGAGAAGCAACCGACGCCGGCGACGAGATGCGCCCGCCCACCTTCACTGCGTGCGCCGGGAACCCGAGCGTCGTGCCTTGGCGGACAAACTCCCCCCGACGCCGGTCGCGAGCATCGATGATGACACCCTCCGCGGAGAGGAGCACCAGGCAGCCTGCAAAGAGAGAGGAGGAAGAGGCGCACCAGCGGAGGATGGGGGAGGCCGCGGGCAAGAGAGGGCGGGACATGGCGGCCGGCGGCCGCCGGCGGATTCAAAATTTGAATCCACCCGAGCTCATGCAGGGGGCGTCCAATCCGGGATCCTGGTCCCCCGATTACCCGGAGCCAATTGTTGATCAATTATTTATTTAAATCTCTACAAATATGTGAGTATTGGATCTGCATCCCGCAACCAAAACGAAAGAAAGAACAAAAGTTTAGACCTGTGATAAATTAATGTGAATCCCATGGCAAATTCAAAGATAAAACTGATCGATTTTTTTACAAATATGACCCTCTGCAATTTGTCATCGCCAAAAATACCCCCCTCGCGACGCAAAAGCCAAAAATACCCTGGCGGGAAGCTGAAAAGGCGACACGTGTCACCTCCCGCCACGGGGGGGTGGCGGGATGTTCCTCCCGCCACAGGGGGTGGCGGGATGTTCCTTCCGCCTTTGGCGGTGGCGGAATGACGTCGTGGGGCCCACCAGCGCGAGCGTGAAGTCGAACCTTCCGCCGGAGCCAAGTCGAACCTCCCTGCTGGCCTGGCCGTGGGGCCCACCTCATTCCGCCATTCCCCCTGGCGGAAGGAACATCCCGCCACCCCCTGTGGCGGGAGGAACATCCCGCCACCCCCCGTGGCGGGAGGTGACACGTGTCGCTTTTTCAGCCTCCCGTCAGGGCATTTTTGGCTTTTGCAGCGTGAGGAGGGTATTTTTGGCGATGACAAATTGCAGAGGGTCATATTTGTAAAAAAATCAAACTGATCGGCTGAAAGATATTTCTTAGTTGATTAAGCCATATTAAATGTATTTCTAGAAATAAATTCTATTTGTATCTTAGTTTGAATTTACCAAATCGGAGGAAGTGTTGCAAAAATGATAAAAAAAACATTATGCTTCATTTTCCCTTGGGCTTGCATAAATTTACATGTGCCTCCTAGATTGGTTTGACTTTTTATTGAGAAAAACTTAGTTGGCGTTAATAATTGTAATAATTAAAATAATGATATGAACTACAAGTCAATGGTACTCAAAATTTGCGTACATTACTTCATAGAACTAATGTTAAAAAGGAAGATTAATTAATACTATTATATACTTTCTGCATTAGTAACCTTAGATGGGTTCTAGCGTGACACAAGGACCCAAATTGCTGGAAAAGCTTACCGTGCTTATGTCTAGTACGTGGTGAATCTAATTTATTTTTGGGGTTTGATCCAGTATTACCCTCTCCGCTAAATTTGTACAAATATGTTCATGTATATATTAAATTCGTATCTAAATAGAGTATTACCCTTATAGAGACATACGTATCAGGATATGTAGTTATATATAATTCCCGCACGCACCCGTCCTGCCCCGGTGTTGGCCATCATCGTGACCGTCGCCGGCCATCACGACCGCCGCCACTACCATCGACCATCCTCACGACTGCCACCACCAATCTCTCCTACGTTGCCTCCGTCGAACAGTCCAGCGGGCTGCCGGACAAGTCATGGATAGTCGGTCGATAAGCCGGACAGTCCAGCGAGCCGCCGGACAAGTCGCCGGATAAGTTGCCCGACAGTCTAGCGAGCTGCCTGATAGTCCGATCGCCGCCGCCAAGATCTCCCGCGCCGCCGCCTCTGCACGTTGCCGCTGCCGCCATGCCAGCCCACCGGCACACACACCTATAAGGCCAAACCCAGGCATGCGCTGCCCAGACCGAGTCACTGGCTTGCCGGATCCAACCGCCGACACCATTACAATCGTGGGCGGACACGACCGTTACCGGCGATGATTCGGCATACAACCATACATTTTTTCTTTTGGGTAGAGCTCGTACTAGTACCGGTACGACTAGAAAAATGTATTATTTAGTTAAATTATATAGGATGTTGTACAAGGTATATATATATATATATATATATATATATATATATATATATATATATATATACTAATTATAAAGGGGTATTAAACGATCTGTTTGACATTACACGAGTTTATGGAGAGGAGGTAGTGCTGGATCAGAGCCATTCTTGGGTAACAAAAGTAGTTTCCCAACTTATTAGCAGACTAGCTAGGAGTCTTTATCAAGAAAAAGAGCAGACTAAGAGTACGTCTAGCCTCTGAAGTAAAACCGCCGTCCGATCTCAACCACCTCCATCTTCTTCCCGTGTTTCTAGAAGGAGGCATCCGTCTGCCTCACAAAAATTAAACATGTACGGTAGTCCATTTCAGTCAGGATCATCGAAAGAGAAAACTATTTGGCCGGATCTCACACTCTGAATTCAACACATGGACCTGCAGCTCACAGAGATCCGATCCTTTAAGAAAACGGAGCAGCTGCAGGCCAGTCGAGATGGAATCATATGCAAGCAGTCAATCAGCAACTCAGGAGGGGAACCGAACGAATGGTCGGGGGTGTTAGCGCGGTAGCATCAGAAACTGTTGCAGGATCACATGATCGGGACGTGCTGCTCGCGATTATCTACTCTAGATGGTTTGTGCCCGTAATTGCAGACACCTGTATGGCTGCCAGGGTTTAGCTTGGAGCCTTGGATCAGTGTACAAGTCTCTTGGCTGACCTGGAAAACTACAGCAAGCTCACAGCCGCTCGTGCGTCTACGAATCTGCTACTACTGCTCACTGCATTTCTCTCCAAGTTAAGTAAAACTTCCAGATTGATCCAGATGCGTCTGCCTAACTAGCAGCGTGTACGGTTTCTCAGAGCAAGCAACCCGGAGACCGGAGACGCCATCTCGACAGCGACGCATGACACTTGGAGACGTCGTCTTCTTGGCAGAAAAAACTGCACGTCCACGTTCACATCAACGGCAAACAGGGATCCTATTGCTAATGTTATCTTTGGGCTGCTATTCTCCGTGGTGTGTGACAGGGGTGCAAAGGACGACTGTTCTATCTTTGCAGTTTAATCACCGGGAAACTTGTCCGGTGCCGACCTGTCCCAATTCCGAAGCTTTCCAGCTACGCTTAGGTGGAAGATCAATAGTTTTAGGCTAATAATGATCCGAACTCTCTATCAAACTGTGTTCATGTCAAACCTACAACTAAATGAAGCCCATTACTATGATTTCTTATGTAAGGCTGGTCCTAGTGCTAGTATCATAAGGTGTATCATGCATGCTAACTTGGCAAAAATCTGATGTGGCGCCATAATTAATGAAAAGAGAGGTGGTTAGTGTATCATAGGTACATACCACGTAAAACTAGAAATCATAATGACAAGTAAATCTTGAACACATATTTTACATAGAGATTCTCAAATCAATAAATATACCACTACTATGATACTATTATATGATACAATGCACTAGAGACATAGTATCATATATTAGTATCATATGCATGATACTAGTAGTATGATACTACCACTAGGACCAGCCTAAGCAGTTATAATGGTTATCCATTCTATTGAATGACGATTTATGGTTATCCCTTCGGTCCGGTTTATAAGGCATACACGTAGTTTAAAAACAATTTTGACTAATAATTTTAGTCAACAAATTTTACAATATGTCACAAAAACTATATCATTGAATTCATCTTCAAAAATAGTTTTCAATGGTATATTTTTTAGCACATATATTATATATTTTATTGATCAAAACTAATGGTCAAATATTTTTTAATCTATGTGCGTGCCTAATAAACTGGACCAGAGAAGTATTATGGATTGTTCTACCTGCATGCCTAAGGCTGGTCACAGTAGAAGTATCATATTACTAGTATCATGCATATGATACTAGTATATGATACTATACCTCTAGTGCATTGTATCATATAGTAGTATCATAGTCTCATGGTATTTAATTATTTGTAGAATCTCAATGCACTTTGATGTATAAGATATATTTGACATTAAATTTTCTTGTTAGATGTGCTATGTTACCGTATCATATTATGATACCACTAGCACCTCTCTCTTTATTAATTGTTGTGCCATATAACTATTTTTTTAACATGGCATGCATGATACACCTTAGAGCATCTTCACTCGCCTACCCAGGACACCGATCCAGACGCCGAATTTAGGTCCAGACGCCGAAAATTGGCCCAATCGCGTATCCAGGGACCTGTTTTCATCCGGATTTGGGTGTATTTTGGTCCGGCCTACCCAGACCGAACCCAGGTTCCCGGATACGCCGAACGCCGCGAAAAAGGGCATGGGCCAGCTCTGTCGGCGAGACAGTCCCATTCCCACCCACTCCACTCGCCCAGACTGCGTCGAAGAGCTCCCAGCGCCCCCTGTCGCCATGACTTCGCTGGCGGAGCTCCCCCGCGCCGAGACATGCCCATGCCTCTAGATATGCTCGCCGTAGTTGCCGCCCACCTCGACGCCTTCTCCGCCGCCGTTCTCGCCGTAGCTCTGCTTCGTTACGTGCTCCCACCACCATGCCCGCCAAGTGTTCGGCATTTGGCCGGATTCGGCCATGGACTCTGATGACGACGAGATACTCGCCATGGACTCTGATGAGGACGAGATACTCGCCATGGACTCCGACGACGAGGAGATGCTCGCCATACTCCTGGAGGAGGAGAGCGCCGAGGTCGCCAAAGGTGAAGAGTACTTGCAGATCCTCGCATCGCTCGCCCAGGTGTACATGCAGATGGCGAAGCCGAAGCGCGGTGGTTCGGCGCCAGGTCGCCGGAAGTGCAAGGCGAGACAAAGGATAGAGGGCTACTGTATGTTGTACGCCGACTACTTCGTCGACCAGCCACTCCATGGAGAGGACGTATTTCGCCGCCATTTCAGGATGAGTCGGAAGCTCTTCCTCAAGATCGTGCATGCCATCCTGGAGTTCGACCCCTATTTCGTTTGCAAGAAGGACTGCACCGTCTTGGTTGGGTTTTCCTCACTTCAGAAGTGCACCGTGGCGATGAGGTTGCTTGCGTATGGAGCACCGGCTGATGCTGCCGATGACTATCTCTGTATCGCTGAGTCCACCGCCATTGATTGCTTATACAGGTTCTGCAGGGCAGTGATTGCAGTGTTCGGGAAAGAGTACTTGAGATCACCCACTGCTGAAGACACTGATCGGATCCTCGCAGTCAATGAAAGTAGAGGATTTCCTGGTATGCTTGAAAGCATAGATTGCATGCATTGGGAATGGAAGAACTGTTCGTTTGCATGGCAAGGAATGTACAAAAGCCACAAAGGAGGATGCACTGTGATACTTGAGACACTTGCTACACATGATCTTTGGATCTGGCACTTATTCTTTGGCATGGCAGGATCGAACAATGACATCAACATCCTCAACTCCTCAACTGTCTTTTCCAAACTTATTGAGGGTCATGCTCCCCTTGTGGAATTTGAGATCAGTGGACACCACTACAACAAGGGTTACTATCTAGCAGATGGCATCTATCCAAGATGGCCAACATTTGTGAAGACTATCTCAAACCCAATGATCCCCAAGCATTCTCACTTTGCCAAGGAACAGGAAGCTTGCAGGAAGGACGTGGAGCGGGTATTCGGTGTGCTCCAGCAGAGGTTTGCAGTTGCCTGGTTCCCTGCTATGACCTGGTCGAAAGATCAGATGTGAAAAGTGATGAACTGTTGTGTGGCCTTGCACAACATGATCATTGAGGACGACAGGAAGGATCTAGTGAATTTGCTCGAGGAGAACGAGCCATACTACAGACAGGGTCCTCTTGCCGAGCCTGATCATTAGGTGCCTCCAACCCGGGTTGCATTCATCGCCATGCGTCAGGAGATCCGAGATCCGGCAGTGCATCAACAGCTGCAGGATGATCGTGTTGAGCACCTATGGATACGCAGGGACAACACGTCGTAGATGCCGAGCATAAACTGGCCGAACTTGGCCGAAATATGTTATACTTTCACTGCAGGCCGAACTATGTTTACATTTACGCCGAACTATGCTTAAAATTTCGCTGAACTTTGGTCGTAAATTGTTTTGTATTCATTGTATGCCGACTATGCCGAAATCTGGCCGAATTTGAGCCGAACTTGAGCGGAAACGGGCGACCCGAAAACTCGGCCTGGGTACGTGAGTGGAAAACTGAGCGTACTCAGACCGAAATCAAGTTTCGTCCGGCCAAAAAAAGTCCGGATTTCGGCATAGGTTCGTCCAACGAGTGGAGATGCTCTTATGATACTAGCACTAGGGTCAGCCTAATACTCCCTCCCTTTGGGATTATAAGTCACGCACGGATAACTAGGTTGACAATTTGAACAACAAAATATAAATAATATAATATAAAAATTATATCATTAGAAACTTTAGAGGTTATATTATCTAATGTTATAATTTTTATGATATATAAATTATATTTTATTTGTCAAATTAACAACCTAGGTATACGCATAGGACCTATAATTCCAAACAGATGGAATATTTTCTTAAACTACGTGCGTGTCTAATAAACGGATCGAAAAAGTATTGTGGATTGTTGTATGCCTTTTGTTACTAAGAGGAGTATCGACTTTTAATGATGTTCAACAAAAAGGTAATTTTAAGAGGAGTATCGACTTTTAATGATGTTCAACAAAAAGGTAATTTTAAATTAAAACACTAAAAGGAAACATACAAATCAACTATTGCATCGTTTTTTTTTGAAACTAACTATTTGCTCGGTTGATCAAGCATGTGATATTGGATTGGTGCATGAGTTAGAGCTTGGATCACGGAGACGATTGTTGATCAATATTTATTTAAATCTCTATAAATATGTGAGATATTGGATCTGCATACCGCAACCAAAACAAAAGACGGAACAAAGGTTTAGACCCGTGATAAATTAATGTGAATCCCATGGCAAAATCAAATATAAAACTGATCGACTGAAAGATATCTCTTAGTTGAAATAAGCGATGTTAAATGCATTTCTAGAAATAAATTCAATTTTTGTCTTAATTCTAATTAACCCAAATCGAAAGAAGTGTTGCAAAAATGATAAAAAAAGAATTATGCTTTATTTTCCCTTGGGCTTGCATAAATTTACATGGGCCTTTTAGATTGGGATATTTTAAAATCATAAAAAGGTCATACATTGCCTGAGCACGTGCTATTTTAGCATCAAATAGTGGAATTTTCACAAAAAACAGAAGTTGTTGTACATTTGTATACTGTACTAGTACTACACTCCAATACTTAATTCACCGATCTGGCGAAACACATGGCCAAAGAGCATCTCTAGACGAACCCCTAGAAACTTTAAGATGATCTAAGTTTTTCGATTAGGCATCTAAAACGTATCTAGGCGAACTTTTTATTAAATTGCATGCATTAGCTAACTCAACCAGTAGTCTGAACTGATAGAAATGGCTTGTCAATATATTTGAATACTCACCCCACGTCTTTTGTTTTGGCATACTGTGACGCATGTTTGGGAAACCGTAATATTTATTTTTAATTCTTGCATTAGCCAGAATTTGATCCTTGGACCTCCTGCTCTGATATCCCACTAGCAAACTCAACCAGCAGTCGAACTGATGGAAAGGGCTAAACAATTTATTTCAACACTTATCCTATATCTTTTAGCCTTTGGCATATTGCGACGCATGTTTAGGGAGTCGCAATATTTATTTTAAATTATTGTGCTGGTCAGTATTTGCCTAGAACCTCATGCTCTGATACCATATTGAATTACATGCACTAGCCAACGCAAATAAAAGTCTGAGTCGATGAAAAGTGCTAGGCAATTTATTTCAACACTCACCCTACCTCTTTCGTCATTTGGCCTATTGTGACGCATATTTGGGGGAGCCCCAATATTTGTTTTTAATTTTTGCGATGGACGAAGACGATATGAGATAGTTGTTGATGACAATAGAATTGTAGCGGTAGTTGATTTTAGGGATTAGACCCGTATTTTCCGTTCATATGAGCGCGGCGTCGCTCGTGGAGAAAAACAACTTGTTGGCAGTAACGATGACCACGATCGGTGGTGACAGCGACAATGTGGCGATGATGTTGGTGTAGATGGTTGTCGGCGATGACGAGAACGGTAGATGCAAATCGGAGTCAATAGGTCGGAGTAGATCAGTAGTGTAGACGCGCATCTTGGCCTTGAAGTAGAGCTGATCCATCTGTGTCCCATACATGCACGCATGCTACATGGGCCATGTAACTTGTGTGGCTGATGCAGATTTTATGCCCGCCGGAGTAGAGGATGCGTGTTTCCGGCCGAGCAAGGCTTCAGGAAGTCCATGTTGCAGCTGAAGTCGATTGATCTGCAAGATTTGCAGCGACGAGAGGGCTAATCGGATTTATAGATCTAATTAAAGAAAAAGAAATTGCTAGAACTATGGAACAGATCTATTGTGATTGGAAGATAAACTAGTTACGAGATGTGTTGCACAGACACAGATCATGAAGATCAATCTCGCTGGGGGTGGCGCGGCAGAAGCGTTGGTGGCGAAACTCTCTGACCCGTATTGAATTGCATGCACTAGTTAACGCAACCAACAGTCTGAACTCATAAAAAGTGCTAGACAATATATTTCAACACTTCTAAACTCTTTAAATGAGCAATCTTTTAGTCGGCCGCCTCCGCTTCTATTTTTACTCGGCCGCAACGATGACTCCTAAAAATATCCCTACCCCACGGGCGGCCACGCAGCCCACATTGCCTCCGCCTTTTAGCCCGACGGCCAGTTATTGCCTCCCCGAGTCCCTGTTGGCTCCGTCGACCCTCCTGCACTGCTTCGCTTCGCCACCGCTTGTTGTCCTCGTCATAATCGGGCTGAATCGACCTTCGGTTTTCGCCTACAAATCCTTCGTCGCTAGATTCGACGAATCCAGGCCACGGTGAGTCACATTTCAGTCGGATACGCGTCGCCACACACCTCTGCCATGTCTTCATCCTCTAGTCGACGTCGCATCTCGCTATCTTTAGGGTTGCCACCATCTCTGGCAAACAACGCCTCAGAGATTATGGACGTGAGGTCGTTGGAGCGCTGACACCGACACCGACTTTAGCGCAGGTCGCGCCCTTCCCTTCTCATCCCGGCGCAGTTGGAAACACCGAACAAGGTGAGTTTTGTACCCTTTTGTGAAAGATCCTACAATTTGTAGTTGATAACACATTTTTCATCTTCCTTTAAATTCGTAGCTCTATGAAGAAGAATAAGAGAGAGCCAAAATGGTCGGAGGATGAAGACAATGATTTGTACTTCATATGGCATCATCAAACACTTGTTGATAAGGCATTGTACATAGAGAATGGAGCAACCAACAAATCCCACAATTGTAGGAACAAATCCATGAGAGATTTAATCAAAAAACAAGTGGAGAACCTAGATCGCTATCATCACTTATGAATAGGCGGTAATTTTATGAATAGGTGTCACTTGCGAGTTATTCACTCAAATGCATAACTACAACACTATGTTTATCACGTATAGCTAGTGATCGGTACGTGTGACTTTGACGACTATTTATATCGTGTAGAAGAACTCAATTTGTCAGATATTATGATGTTGCTATCTATGTGTATGACTAATCTATCGATCTTTCTGAATTATGAGTCTTATATTATATATTGTAATGTATTTATGTGCACACTTGCAACAATTTTTTTGAATATCATTTTTAGGGAGTTAAGAATAGAAGTTCAGTCACTTATAGAGGAGCAAAATTGCTCTTCCAAAGAATACGGGGATTTTATTCATCTAACTTATAGGAGTTCTGTTACAAGAGAAGTAAAGCTAATTAAACCAGTACTTCTTTCATTTTAAAATATAAGATGTTTTAAGTTTATAAAGAAAATATATCTAGACGTGTTTTAGTATGTAGATTCAAACTCTAAACCTCAATAAACCTAAATATATTTGTTTCACAAAATTATAAAACATCTTATATTTTGATTTTTGAAACGGAGGGAGTATAAGAACAGAGTAAGCCGCGGCGCGGGGTTTCGGCTAGTGCGACGACGACGGCTCCGCTGCGGCGCGGCGCATCCTGTTCCCCCACGTCTCCCGTGGCCCCTCCGCCGCCCGCCACTGCAGTTCGGCAAGCTGTGCCTCCCAGTCCGCGAACCCCGCGCCCCACGTCGCGCGGTGTCCGGCTCCTGCGCCACCGCCGAAGCGCAGCTGAATGTCGTAGCCCCTCCGGCGCTCGGGGTCGGAGAGCACCTCGTAGGCCTCGCGCGCCATCATGAACTGGTCGGCGCCGCCTGGGCACGCGTCCGGGTGCCACCGCAGCGCCGCGCGCCTGTATGCCGCCTTGATCTCCTCGGGCCCCGCCGACGTCCCCACCGACAGCACATCGTACATCGTCGTCTTCACCGCCGTCGCGGCTCTCTCCGGCGCCGCCGCCACGGCCGACACCCTCACCCGCGCCCGCCGCTGGCACTTGACTCCTCCTGGGAACAGTGAGGGCCTCGCGCGCACCGCGCTCATCTCTGTGATCAATGGATGCTACGGCCACCAGAAAACTGAAGAATGACGGATGGATGGATGGAGGTGTAAGCTAAGGCTTGCTTCTCGCGCTTGAAGTTGGAAGCTGTAAACTAAGGCTTGATTCTATTTTCTGCACGCGACGGAGTGGTGGTTATATAGCGCCGAGGGATGACTGATGAGGGATGCGTGTGGGTGTGGCGGCGTGGGCTTCTGGAAGAGATGGACGACGAAGACATGGGCTCGTCGCCCACGGGAAGGGCCATCTCTCTCTCTCTCCCCCTCTCTGTGTTAATTATACCACCACTAATTATTCTTGCTGTCAACTTGCTGTCAGACAAGTTGATCTCGGCTTCTAGTTCGTCTTGAGATGTCAACTTGTTGTTCTACTATATTATTGCTCGGGTACTTTTTCTTTCAGATGAGTTCGAGATTACTGGAACATGGTCAGATCAAGCCGAGGGCGTCATTTCTGGCTGGGTTTTTCCTACGTGGAGAACTTACTGGCTGACCCAGCTGGGGTTGCTCCGATCCGGGCTGGTAATTGCAAAACATGGTCGGCCAGTCGGATTGCGTGCCGAGATACCGCTCGCGTGTGAGGTGCAAACCGCGCCTGAGTAAAAACCCGCTGCCGGTACGATTAAACCAACTGAAAAATTATTGGTCTTTTGCAGTTTTTTCTTTTGATCGCGTTTAGTCTTTTTTTTTTGCAAATCAAAATTTATATTACTCAATCATCGAGCTTACATTTTTCATTACAGAGTTTAGGAATATCTAGAGGTCCTGGACGGAGCCATACGGCCATTCTTCCTTCAGCTCGACCCATCTTGGCTAAAACATGGCTCACCGAGTTTTTTTCTCGCCGTATCTACTCAACCTTGAACTCTGATCCGTTCTTTAGATGGTACAGAACTTCTTTCATTAGGAAAGTATAGCTGGAGCTCTCAGTTCCTTCGCTCTTGATCGTAGCCACAGTCTCCGCACAATCCATCTCCACCAGCATAGGGAGGTTGCACCACTGCCGAGCCAGGGCACATCCCTTCGCGCACGCCGCCAATTCCGCCTCCAGTACAGAAGAACAAGTTGCTAGGAATCTGCAAGATGAGAAGATAATCGCCCCAGTGTCATCCCATAAAACCATTCCCGTTCCTCCTGATCGAGAGTCCTCGTGGTAAGAGTCATTCACATTAAGCTTTCCCCATCCGCTGGGGGTGTTAGAATTACTAGTAGTTTTATCCTTTTCTGTTTTATCCCAATATAGAGTTATACTCAAATTGGTTTTTGTGTCCTTTATGGACTCTTGTAACACGTTGGTATATTAACACGTATCCGTGCTGAGGCCAAGGCACGTTCCCACAAACCAAAACTTAATATGGTATCAGAGCCTCCTTTTCCCAAAACCTAGCTGCCAAAAACTCAAACCTACATCGCTGCCGCCGCAGTTGATCTGCCCCGCCGCGACCTGCCACTGCTTCGCCGCCGCAAAACCTCAAAACCACAGTCGCACAGCTCCCCTGTCGCCGACCCTACAATCAGATACCCAAAAAAACCACACACAAACTCAAGCCAACACATCTGTGCCGCCGCATACTGTGCCGCCGCACCACAAAACCCTTCCTTTGCCTCGACAACATGTCTTCTTCGACATCGTCGGTCACTATGTTGGCCGCAGCCCTAGGAGCACCGCCCGCTCAGCTCCTCACACGCGATAATGCCCTTGTCTGGAAAGCCCTCGTCATCCCTGCGTTGCGCGGTGCCCGGGTCCTAAACTTGGTGAAAGGCCTTGAGGTTGCCCCTGTTGAGGAGATTGAAGTCGAGGACAATGGCAAGCCAGTCAAGATTGAAAATCCTGACTATTCTGCATGGGTCACGCGAGATCAACAAGTTCTTCGGTACATCCTGAACTCCTTGTCTCCAGATCTGCTCTCTCATGTCATTGGTCTTGATACGTCTGCTGAAGTTTGGAAGGCTGTTGAATCTCTCACGACAACTTCTTCTCGCTCCCGAGCCCAACAGCTTCGCTCTGCTCTGAATGAGACAAAGAAAGGAGATCTGTCAGCCGAAAAGTATTATGACAAGATGAAATCAATTGCTTCTGAACTTGCCGCTACAGGAAAGCCCTTAGATGATGATGAACTGATATGGTCTATATTGCATGGTCTTGAGGATTCTTACAATACCCTAAAAGTGGCTGTCAATGCTAATCCAAGTACTACACTAGCTGATCTAGTCAATCAGCTCAAAGCCTTTGATCAATTACACAAATCAGATGGAAGTGATGCCTTTACCTCATCGGCCCACCTGGCACGTAGGAGTGATGCTCGTCCTACACCTCCACCGGGTCGCCTTGATGACCGCCCTCGCCAAGATGACTATAGTCGTCGAGATCGGTATGATGATCGCCAGGATGATCGTGTACGCCGTGAGAGATTTGATGACCGACGTGATCGCTATGATGATCGTCGTACCAGTGGTGGTGACAGAGATCGTCGCTATGATGATCGTCCTCGCCGCCGAGATGATGATGGAGGAGATCGCCGTTATGATGATCGGCCTCGACGTCGTGATGATGGGCGTGATGATGGACGTCGAGGTGGTCGAGCTCCCACTCCCTATGTCAATGTTACTTGTCAGATTTGCAAGATCCATGGCCATCCTGTCAATGACTGTTGGTGGAGGTTTCAGAACAACCGTGATCGGCGTGATGATGGTGGCCGCCGTGATGACAATGGTCGTGGTGGTGATCGTGGTGAGAAGGGTGCCAACATGACTTACTATGGTGTTGATACAAACTGGTACTCTGACACTGGATCCACAAACCACGTTGCCAATGATATGAGCAAGCTATCAGTTCAGGAAAAATACACAGGACGTGATCAAGTCCACACGGCCAATGGTAACGGTATGCAAATCTCTCATATTGGTCATTCAATGTTGCACACTCCCCATAACTCTCTTCATCTCAAAAACATTCTTCATGTTCCAGATGCATCGAAAAACCTTTTGTCTGTTCACAAACTCACACTTGATAATGATGTCTTTCTTGAGTTTCACCCAAAAAAATTCTTGATCAAGGACCAGGTCACAAGGAGAACTCTATTTGAGGGCCCATGTCGTGATGGTCTCTATCCGTTAGCACCTGTGTCTACTGGGCCTTCCAAGCAAGCCTTCATCACCACAAAGCCGTCATCCTCTACATGCCATCGTCGCCTAGGACATCCATCCTCCTTTGTAGTTCAACAAATTCTTAGAAAGCATCATATTTCTTATTCACCTGAAGTAAATCCATACGTTTGTGATTCTTATCAATTAGCTAAAAGCCATTAGTTACCCTATCCTGTCTCTACTAGTGTTTCCACTGTTCCTCTAAAGCAAGTTTTTTCTAATGTATGGGACCATCAACTCTTTCTGTTGGCAAACATTCATATTATGTAAGCTTTATTGATGATTTCAGTAAGTTTACTTGGATTTATTTGCTCAAAAAGCGCTCTGAAGTTTATCAAGTCTTCCTTAATTTTTAACAACTTGTTGAAAGAAAATTTGATAGGAAAATTATCACCATGCAAACTGATTGGGGTGGTGAATATGAAAAACTCAATAGCTTTTTTCAAAAAGTGGGCATCACTCATCATGTCTCTTGTCCACATGCTCATCAACAAAATAGTTCCGCTGAACGCAAACATCTTCATATTGTCGATGTTGGGCTAGCTATACTTGCCAATGCATTCATGCCTCTTAAATTTTGGGATGAAGCCTTTCTTACAGCCACTTTCCTCATAAATCTTCTCCCTAGCAAAGTGATAAATTTTGATACTCCCGTTGAGCGTCTTCTTCATACCAAACCCAATTATGAGTCTCTTAGAATTTTTGGTTGTGCTTGCTGGCCAAATCTCCGCCCTTACAACACAAGAAAGTTAGCTTTCCGCTCCACCAAATGTGTCTTTTTAGGCTATAGTCCTCGCCACAAAGGAGTTAAGTGTCTTGACACTAAAACTGGTCGTGTCTATGTTTCACGAGATGTGGTCTTTGATGAGAATGTCTTTCCATTTGATTCCTTAAATCCCAATGCTGGCTCTCGCCTAAAAAATGACATTCTTCTTTTACCATCTCATAATGGGGAGACACACATTGATGACTATATGAGTCTGCCTATCATACCGCACGTTACTAACTGTGATCAAAGTCTGTTAGACGGTGTTGTTATTGCAGATAAGGAAAATGTTCAGCAACGAGAAGGAAGAAATTCTGTGCAAATTAATGAAGAAATTTCTAATGATAATGTTGCCATGGATTCCGAAAATACACAATCAGCTAACGGTGCTGGATCCGATGCAGATTCTGCTGCTGATGATGAATCCAATACTGATTCTGTCAGGCCTGGTACGTCTAACCACCGCAGACCCTCTGGTGATCCTCGTCAATCTTTGCCTCGGGGCTCGTCCGTGTCTCCCGCTTCGGTTTCTCGCCAGCGATTGGGTGGCAGCAGTCCGCGGCCCCGCTCTCGGTCCCCTCCTTCTCGCTTGCATGCAGAAAGCGACGTGCGCCCTGCACGTCTTCAAGACAATGACACTTGTTCACAGGAGCAGAATAGCGACGGGCACCCTGC
Organism: Avena sativa; assembly: GCA_916181665.1. NCBI lineage: Eukaryota > Viridiplantae > Streptophyta > Magnoliopsida > Poales > Poaceae > Avena > Avena sativa. Next base: position 21,361,186 of record OV702297.1, read on the forward strand.
ATGCTCCCAGGACAGCGCGGTCAGTCTGCACGACAGCGACCCGCAGGACAGTAACTTGCATTCACACAGCCGCGCGGTCTCTGCTTCTGCATGCGATACGGAGGATACGGAGGAAGAAAACAACAGCTATGATACGGAAGAAATGGTGATAGAAAATATAGAACCAGTACAAGTTTTTGAGCCTTGGACTCATCTTCAAAAAGGTATCAGACAACCCAAACAATACACGGATGGTACTATCCGCTATGGCCTATTTACTTCTACAGGAGAACCAAGTACACTTTCAGAAGCTCTCTCAAACAACAGCTGGCATCAAGCTATGGTGGAAGAATATGATGTTGTTATTCAAAATAAAACTTGGAGACTTGTTCCACCAAATTCCACAAAGAATGTTATTGATTGCAAGTGGGTGTATCGTATAAAAAAGAATGCTGATGGATCAATTGACAGATACAAAGCTCGTCTAGTTGCAAAAGGCTTCAAGCAAAGGTATGGTATTGATTATGAAGACACTTTCAGCCCTGTGGTCAAGGCAGCTACTATTAGACTTGTTCTTTCAGTGGCTGTCTCTCGAGGCTGGAGGTTGAGGCAGTTAGATGTTAAGAACGCGTTTCTTCATGGCGTTCTGGAAGAGGAAGTTTACATGAAACAACCCCCAGGCTTTGAGAATTTGCAAAATCCACATTACATCTGCAAACTTGATAAGGCTCTTTATGGTCTTAAGCAAGCTCCTCGAGCATGGTATTCCAGGCTAAGTGCAAAGCTGCAAAATCTGGGTTTTGTCCCTTCCATAGCAGACACCTCACTATTTCTTTATAAAAAGTCAGGCACTATGATATTTGTTCTAATCTATGTTGATGATATCATTGTTACTAGCTATTCAGATCAAGCTATATCCAAATTACTTTGTGATCTAAAGGATGACTTTACACTCAAAGACCTTGGTGATCTACACTTCTTTTTGGGCATTGAAGTAAAAAAGTTCAAGAATGGCTTACTGCTTACACAGGAAAAATATGCTACTGATCTGTTAACAAGAGTTGGTATGAAAACTTGCTCATCATGCCCTACGCCTCTCTCCTCTACTGAGAAGTTGTCTCTTCATGAGGGCACTCTTCTTGGTCCTGAAGATGTTACAGAATATAGAAGTATTGTTGGTGTCTTACAATACTTGACTCTCACTAGACCTGATATTTCCTTCTCAGTTAATAAGGTTTGTCAGTTTCTACATGCTCCAAGAACTTCACACTGGATAGCTGCAAAAAGGATATTGAGATATGTTCAGGGTACTCTCAGGGTTGGACTCACTTTTCAGAAATCTTCTTCAAGGTTGCTCAGTGCTTTTTCTGATGCAGACTGGGCAGGTTGTCTTGATGATAGAAGGTCTATAGGAGGGTTTGCCATATTTTTTGGATCAAATTTAATTTCTTGGAGTGCTAGAAAACAGGCTACTGTTTCAAGGTCAAGTACTGAATTAATATGGGTTGAGGCTCTTCTTGGAGAGTTAGGCGTGTTGCTAAAAGAAAATCCATGCCTATGGTGTGATAATCTAGGAGCTACCTACTTATCTGCAAATCCTATCTTTCATGCAAGAACTAAACACATTGAGATTGATTTCCATTTTGTCAGAGAAAGAGTTGCCAGCAAACTATTAGACATCAGATTTATTTCCAGCAAAGATCAAATTGTAGATGGATTCACAAAGGCTTTACCTGTCAGGGAGCTTAATAAGTTTAAACGTAATCTCAATCTTTCACAAGGTTGAGATTAAAGGGGGTTGTTAGAATTACTAGTAGTTTTATCCTTTTCTGTTTTATCCTAATATGGAGTTATACTCAAATTGGTTTTTGTGTCCTTTATGGACTCTTGTAACAACTCTTGTAACACGTTGGTATATTAACACGTATCCGTGTTGAGGCCAAGGCACATTCCCACAAACCAAAACTTAATAGGGGGAAGAGACCACCGCAGTTTTGGTATTGCATCTACTCCACTCGTCTTCCTTGTCTTCAAAGGAACCACCTGAGCCGGTCCTTTTCCCTTGATATGGTCCGACTAGGGATAATATTTAATGGTAAAAATCGACTCGATATAACTGCAGAGGAATCGCCGAGAAGCTTCGATCGGCGGTGCAGGATTATGGTGCACCACCTCATTCCGCACATGCCATATCCTCCATAGTAGCATCATGATCCTGACACGCTCCAGCTCTGATCGCCCATCCAGCAAGTGTAGCACCCATTCCTAGCCGGTATTGGGAACCGACAGAGGATCAGGTAGCTCCCAGACTTCCATCATTTATCGCCAAAGTGATATCGCCAGCAGGCACCTGCAGAAGGCGTGGTAGTTGTCCTCGCATTCGATACCACAAAGAACACATACATTAGATATTTCGAGCTTTATTTTATGTTTATTGTCCCAAGTAGCAAGGCCATTAGTAGCTAGTTTCCATGCAAAAATGCGTATCTTTGGGGGGCAGTGCACCCCCATAATGCCGTTCAGATGGCGTTTAGTTTACTTGGTGTTAGTACATCGCGCGCTACTTTGAGATTTATTATAAGGAATTATATTAATATTGTGAAAATATCAATTACATCTAGCCTATACAACATCGCAGTATCCTAATAATAGTATGGATGCACACAACCTTTCTGAACAAGCATTACCTTCGAGGAGCCGGCTCTGGTGTTGGTGGGAGTGCTGGTTGTGGCAGTGCTGCCGAAGATGACTAAAATGTATAATTCGGAGTAGGTAGCCTTGATCAGAAATGATGGCAGGTTTGTATATTTTGTGAGGTGATATTCAGTTGTAACCAAACTTGTGTTGCATCATGAGCAGTTGTTCATGAATTCCTATTTAGATTAGTTGACACTATTATATTAGTCATTTTTTCCTCGTAATTCGCTGAAATATATTTTTTGCCGTGTTTTTGTGATGGGTAAACTCACCACGTAGTCCAGAAAGTAACAACATCAGGCATAATGTATGTAACCAAACGACTAGCATATAGCCAGGACCTAAACTTTAGGCAACCAAACACCTGATGTTTGACTTTTACTAGGATGCAATGAATAAAATATGGGTGACCAAACTAGTCGCACAACAGGAATTAAAAGTTGTATCCGCGCCCATTTCCGCCAGAGCAATGTTCACCAAATGCGCAAAATCGATGCGCGCCCTTACTGACTTGCGTGCGCTTGCTGATGAGGTCTGACATCCACCTACACGATTGGAACTTGCCTACTTGCAGATTTTTTTTGAGCGGCTGGCAAAAAATTTGTTCCATTCCATTAATAAAGAAGAAGAGCCATGCCATGAAGCGGCTCAAGCCAAGCAAAAAAAGGAAAAAAAAAAAGCCAGTCTAGGCAATTACTCTCCTAAGATTACAAACTCAAACAAGTTGCACCCGCGGCAACCCAAATCCTAGCATCTCCTTTAATAAGCTCAAGGAGAATAGTAGGAAGTGCGGCTCTGTTATTGAAAACTCTCACATTTCGCTCCGTCCAAATGACCCGAGATATGAGCATAACAAGGGAGGCCATCACTTTATGGTTCGCCATCGTTTTGTCCATCATTAAAGACCACCATTGCTTGATGTTTAAACCCGGAGTCCAAGCATCGGTGCGGATGGATGGAAGTCCAATCCAATCTTTACAAGGTTCCATACCCTCTTGGTGTAGCAGCAATGGGCGAAGAGGTGTGTCGTCGTTTCTTGCTTTTGCTTGCATAGCGGACAAAGAACACAATTATCCCATCCTCTTTTATCTAACCGATCTACAGTCCACAATCTATTTTGGATGGCCAACCAGGCAAAGAACTTGATCTTCTTGTTCATGGTGGTGAAAGTAGCTCCAAAGAATTGCACGTTGTAGGCCGACTTGGATGAGTACTCTCCATTGCTAGTGAGGTTCCATATGATGGAGTCTTCAGCGTCTTCCCGAAGTTGCACTCTAGTAATCTCACTCCAAAGACGGATATATTGTTGGATGTGGGGGATGGTCAAGGATGTGTCCATTTTAATCTTTGAGATCCACGCGTTGTTGTGGAGGGCTTCTTTGACGCACCATTTCTTCTTCGTAGAAACCTCAAAAATGAGGGGTGCGATATCTTTGGGTGCCTTCCCGTGGAGCTATGGCGAGCTCCAAAAGAGGGCAATGCGTCCATTCCCAATGGTGATAGTGGTGGCATCATAGAATAGGATCATGTCCACCTCGTTGCAAGGGTTTCCCATCCCCACCCAAAGCCTTTTAGGTTCCCTCCATTCCAAACAAAGCCACCTCAATTGTAGAGCCCGAGCGAACTTCTCGAGGTGGAGAATCCCCAACCCCCCGAGGTGTGTGGGCCTACAAATCGTCTCCCAATTTATCTTGCATTTTTCCCCGGAGATCTCTCGAGTTCCCGCCCAAAGAAAGCGATTTTTTTCATGGTATCAAAGCACCCCGGTGGGATGTGAAGTGGATTGAGGTGAAAGATTGCTTGCGAGGTGAGCATGGACTTGACGAGAGCACCCCGGCCAGCCGCATTGAAATTCTTGCCATCCCAAGTGACAATCTTGCTGGCCATTTTGCCCTCCAAGGGTTAGAAATCCAATCTTTTTAGCTTCCTCGCCGAAAGCGGAAGGCCAAGGTACTTCAAAGGAAACGTTGCACGAATAACCAGGAGCCCTTGTAGTACATCATCGAGGTCAATATCTCTACACCAAATAGGCACGATCATACTTTTTTTGAAGTTGGTTTGGATCCCGGTGGCCTCTCCAAAGCAAGTGAGGATGGAGGAGAGGTTTTGGATATCTTTCTTTTTTGGGTGGACAAAAATGGCCGCATCATACGCATAAAGGGAGGTTCTCAAAACATTTCCTCTTCCTCTAATCTTTTGTAGAATCTCATGGTGTGTGGCCAGCTCAAGGATTTGTTGGAGAGGGTCAATGGCAAGCACAAAGAGAAGTGGCGAGAAGGGGTCCTCTTGTCGGAGCCCTCTCCCATGCTCGATCGGGTGCCCGGGGATTCTGTTGAGGAGGACCCTCGATGAGGAAGAGGATAGCAAGGCGGCGATTCAATCCTGGAATTTGGGTGGGAAGCCATGACGCTTGAGGAGCTCGAGGATGAATTCCCAACGGACCGAGTTGAAGGCTTTGCGGATGTCAAGCTTGAAGAGGAGGGTTGGGATTTTGCTCTTGTGAAGTCTTCTAGCGAGGTTGTGGACATACATAAAGTTATCATGATTTTTTCTTTTTTGAATGAAGGAGCTTTGGGCGTTGGAGACAAGGTCGTTCATGAGCGGCGTGAGACGAAGCGCAATCATCTGAGCAATAATCTTGGCAATTGCATGAATCAAACTAATAGGACTGTAGTCCGAGATATCCTTGGCCCCTTCTTTCTCTGGAAAAAGGACAATGTTTGCCGAGTTAACCCATTGGAGGTACCTCACTTGGAGATTATTGAAGTGGTGGATGGCTCCCATAACGTCCTCTTTGATGCAAGCCCAACATTTCTTGAAGAAAGCGCCAGTGAAACCATCCGTGCCAAGGGCTTTGTCGGAAGGTATGTGGTAAATTGCTCTCTTAGCTTCCTCTTCCGAGAAAGGGTCGGCGATGCCTTCCAAGTCAGCATTTCCCAAATGAAGGTTTTCCCAATTTAGATCATAGCCCCGCACTTGTCCTCTTCCCATGGTCATAGATGATCTTCTCTTTTTGTTCATGCTCGGTAACCCATCCGTTATTATTCTTGAGACGTTGGGTGTTGTTTTTTCTTCTTCGTGCATTGGCCTTTAAGTGTAAGAACTTGGTGTTGGCGTCCCCTTCCTTTGTTTCTTTCACCCTCGCACTTTGTTTTTTCCTAGCCCTCTCGATGATGGAGAGGCTAATAGCCCTTCTCTTGAGGCTAGACCGAAGGTCAAATTCATCCGCGGAGATATCAAGCTGAAGCAAGACGAGGAGAGCGCGTGGAGTAGCATCTTTGTTTTGGAGAAGAGTGAATAGCTCCACTTGGTAAGACCTTTAGCCGTTGTCTTAAGCTTATGGAAAAGGTTCAGGTAGGGGTCGGAGTGCCCAGATGGGATGCTCCGAGCTTGGGAGACGACGTCATCAAACCCGGGGATGCTAGTCCAAAAAAATTCAAACTTGAAGCATCTTGGCCTTCTAGGGCCACAATCATTAGCAAGGAGAAGTGGGCAATGGTCGGAGAGGGCCGAAGAGAGCGCATTGAGGACGTGGCCGCCGAAATGGTGGTCCCATTCGGAGTTGCAGAAGAAGGCATCAAGTTTACTCATGGTTGGGTTTTGCCTCTCATTGCTCCAAGTGAATATCCTATTTTGGAGTGGTATTTCTTTGAGCTCACAAGATTGAAGGGAGTTGCAGAACCTATTCGGCCGGCTACGATTTACATTCCTCTTGTTCTTGTCCTAGCGCGGTAGATTTTGTTGAAGTCGCCGCTTGCGGGCTTTCGATCGGAGTTGTACACACCAAACAAGCAGGAACAAATCGAACATGCTGAACATGATCGACTCAAATGCTATGCTGCAAGGAAAGTAATCAGGCATTGTCCACGCTGATATCCTGCACTGCTTCGAACTGCTCCACGGCAGTAGCTCCGCCCCTGGACATCATGGCCCTCTCCACCTCGCTGCACCTGTCATCATCCAGCTTGAACATAGCCCTTAGGGCGCGGACCGTCTCGGCAGTGGCCTGGTCCTTGAACAGCCCCACGAACTCTTCCAGCACTTGGTCGGTGACGATCTGGCCGTCCTTGATGATGCCCAGGTCAGCTTTCTTTGCCACCGGCCTAGCCTTCCGTTGTGCTCGCGGTTGGTTGCTCGAGCGGTGTTTCTTTTTTCTTCTTGAAATAGGTTTTCACCCCGCTATATTAATATAGCTATCACCGGGTACAACGACACAACTGAGGGGCCTCGGCACAGACAAGCCCCTCAAAAAAAAAAACAATGCCAAAAACGGCAGATCGACTAGGGCCCAGGCAGAAGGGGCGTGGCTGCCGCGGCAAAGAGCCGATCCAGGCCAGCGGGCACGGAGGCTGCTGTGGAGGCGGCAGCACTGCCCACTAGGAAATTGCCTACTTGCATATGAGATCTGACGTGATGCAAGGACCACTTGCCGTGTAAGCCTATCTCCTCGTGGCTGTCTACGTGGTGAATCTTTTTATTCATCGCTGATACACCGTACAGTACGTAGTTTCCCAACTTAGCAGACTATGAGTATGTCTAGACTCTGAGGTATAACCGCCTCTGGTCTCAATCACCTCGTGTTTATAGAAAAGAAAGCATCCATCTGCCTCAGTCAAGTCCAATGTGTACGTCTCAGTCACGATCATTGAAAGAGAAAACTAGGAGTAGTATTTGGCTGGATCGCAGACTCTGAATTTAACACCTAGACCTCTAGCTCACCTATCTAGTTCATCTTTTTCTTTGGAAACGGAGTAGCTCATGGAGACCATGCAACTAGTCAATCATCAAGGGGATCGATCGAATCGAATGGTGGCCAGTGTTAGCGCAGTAGCGTCAGGAACTGTTGCGCGATCACATGATCGGGACGTGCTGCAGATCTTCTCGACTCTCTACTCTACCTGGCAAACGATCTGTGCCCGGCCGTAATTTCACACACCTGTATCACTGTATGGCTGCCAGCAGATCAGGCCTTAGCCTGGATCAGCGTCTTGGCAGCAGATCAGCTCCTGCATCTACTCTACCCATCTAGCGACTAGCGCGCTCATTGCGTTTCCCTCCACAACCACAACTCGAGTAAAACCTTCGAGATGATCCATAGTTTCGTATGCGTCGGTCTACCCAGCGGGCAGCGGCGCGTACGGTTTCTCCGAGCAGGTCGAACCCGGAGACCGTGAACGCCATCTCGACAGCGACACGCGACGCTTGGACTCTTGGCAGAAAAACTGCACGCCCACGTACACATCGACGGGAAACAGTAATCCGCCAAGAAAGAAAAGGAACTGCGGCGGCTTGAGGGGTTCTGTTTGCCTCTGAATCTGCAAGGATCGTGCCATTCCATTGTTGCAGTTTAATTACCGGGAAGCTTGTCCGGTGCCGACCTGTCCCAAGCTTTCCAGCTGCACGGCTAGTTGGCTACACCGCAGATCTTTGGCAGCGCAATACGTGGAAGAGAAATAGTTTTATGCTAATGATACAACGTCTCTGTCAATGAGCGAATTAGCTAAAGGAAGAAAAAATGACGAGGCTGACAGGTACGGAGAAGGTAAATCTGTATTTTAGCACCACAATTTGCTTGCTCATTGCACATGATTGGGTCCAACACTGGAATCTCTATGGCTGGGGTCTCCAGAGACTCGATATTTTTCGGTCCGACTTTTGCTGTCTCGTGTTGTGGAGTGGATCGGAGTAAGTTAGTGATTTGGGTGCCCTTGATTGTCCGATCAACATGCTAGTGACACTACAGGAATAGGAAGCTACGCCGACGGCCGGTCGCTATGCCGACGGCCAAACGTCGGGGCTGTCGTCGTCCAGACCAGCCCCGTCAAGCAGCCGTCGGCGTAAAATTGCCCTCGACATATTCTATGCTACGCCGACGGCTGCCCTCGGCGTAGCTATTTTTTATTTTATTTTATTAAACTTGAAAAAATCATAACTAAATCATTCTAATTCAGAAAAATACAAATAATATATCAAAATTTGCAGAAAAATAAGACTTATCTATCTACACTCAAATATTACACATTTATAAATAAAAATTAAGTAAAATATAAAACATTATATATAGTTTAAAACGGGCATAAAAAATTCAAAAACGATCGAAACAATGCGAAACCTTCGTGTGGTGTTATATTATGTGACATAGTTAGAAGGAAAAATATCAAACTTGGTATATTGATTATGTCTCAAAAAAACCTTCACAAAATGACCTATCTCGTTCGAGGTTTCTTGGCTTTCGGGTCAAATGACCAATGTTATAGCTAGAATCAAGGGATAGTTTGTGATAATATGCCCATATTGTGTATACACATGCATCATGGGATGGCGAACAATGTTGCAGGAGTAAGTTTTCCTTTTCGTCGCACCAAAAAGTCATTTCCCATTTTCCGAGCATAAAAAACAGACGGTTTTGTGAAGCAACCACCAAATGGCTAATTCAAAATACTACCACCACATTTTATAAAAATATTATACCACCTTATACGGACAATGTACCAACAGGGGATCCGAAACCTTTCCGTCCACCTTTGGTGAAAAAGACAAATTCCTGCCGAATCGGTATGAAGTGGGTCAGATATGAACTACAAGTACATGATCTGATGCTCATGTTTTTTTACAAAAATTATTTTTAGGTTTACAATATGCTATTTTATCAAAGATCCAATGCAAGTTTAGCGAGGCTCGGCTCCGAGCTAAGAATATTTATGTTCGTCGTTCAACAAAGTTTGACGGTTGTTTAAAACGGGCATAAAAAAATTCAAAAACGATCGAAACAATGCAAAACCTTCGTGTGGTCTCATATTATGTGATATAGTTATAAGGAAAAATAGCAAACTTGATATATTGATTATGTCTCCAAAAAACCTTCACAAAATGACCTATCTCATTCAAGGTTTCTTGGCTTTCGGGTCAAATGACCAATATTATGGCTAGAATCAAGGCATAGTTTGTGATAATGGGCCCATATTATGCATACACATGCATTATGGGATGGCGAACAATGTTGCAGGAGGAAGTTTTCCTTTTCGTCGCACCAAAAAGCCATTTTCTATTTTCCGAGCATAAAAAACGGACGGTTTTATGAAGCAACCACCAAATGGCTAATTCAAAATACTACCACCACATTTTAAAAAAAATACTATACCACCTTATATGGACAATGTCCCAACAGGGGGATCCGAAACCTTTCTGTCCACCTTTGGTGAAAAAGACAAATTCCTGCCGAATCGGTAGGAAGTGGATCAGTTATGAACTACAGGTACATGATCCGATTCTCATGTTTTTTTACAAAAATTATTTTTAGGTTCACAATATGCTATTTTATCAAAGATCCAATAAAATTTTAGCGAGGCTCGGCCCCGAGCTAAGAATCTTTATGCCCGCCGTTCGATAAAGTTTGACGATAGTTTAAACCGGGCATAAAAAATTCAAAAACGATCGAAACAATGCGAAACCTTCGCGTGGTGTCATATTATGTGACATAGTTATAAGGAAAAATAACAAACTTGATATATTAATTATGTCTCAAAATGACCTATCTCATTCGAGGTTTCTTGGTTTTCGGGTCAAATGACCAATGTTATGGCTAGAATCAAGGCATAGTTTGTGATAATGTGTCCATATTATGCATACACATGCATCATGGGATGGCGAACAATGTTGTAGGAAAAAGTTTTCCTTTTCGTCGCACCAAAAAGCCATTTTCTATTTTCCGAGCATAAAAAACGGACGGTTTTGTGAAGCAACCACCAAATGGCTAATTCAAAATACTACCACCATATTTTATAAAAATACTATACCACCTTATATGGACAATGTCCCAACAGGGGGATCCAAAACCTTTCCGTCCATCTTTGGCGAAAAAGACAAATTCCTGCCGAATCGGTAGGAAGTGGGTCAGATATGAACTACAGGTACATGATCCGATGCTCATGTGTTTTTTACAAAAATCATTTTTAGGTTCACAATATGCTATTTTATCAAATATCCAATGAAAGTTTAGCGAGGCTCGGCCCCGAGCTAAGAATCTTTATGTCCGCCGTTCGACAAAGTTTGACGATAGTTTAAAACGGGCATAAAAAATTCAAAAACGATCGAAACAATACGAAACCTTCATGTGGTGTCATATTATGTGACATAGTTATAAGGAAAAATAGCAAATCTTATATATTGATTATGTCTCAAAAAAACCTTCACAAAATAATCTATCTCATTCGAGGTTTCTTGACTTTCGTGTCAAATGACCAATGTTATGGCTAGAATTAAGGCATAGTTTGTGATAATGTGCCCATATTATGCATACACATGCATCATGGGATGGCGAACAATGTTGCAGGAGGAAGTTTTCCTTTTAGTCGCACTAAAAAGCCATTTTCTATTTTCCGAGCATAAAAAACGGACGGTTTTGTGAAGCAACCACCAAATGGCTAATTCAAAATAGTACTACCAACATTTTACAAAAATACTATACCACCTTATATGGACAATGTCTTAACAGGAGATCCGAAACTTTTTCGTCCACCTTTGGTGAAAAAGACAAATTCTTGCCGAATCGGTAGGAAGTGGGTCAGATATGAACTACAGGTACATGATCCGATGCTAATGTTTTTTACAAAAATCATTTTTAGGTTCACAATATGCTATTTTATCAAAGATCCAATGCAAGTTTTCCTTTTCATCGCACCAAAAAGGCATTTTTCATTATCCGAGCGCAAAAAGGGGATTTTCTAAAGCAACCACTAAATAGCTAATTCAAAAATGGAGGGTTTGTGATTAGTTGATATGGATATCATATTTGGATTGCTCTCATTTTTATGATCAATTTAGACATATTATTTGTTGAATTTCGATTTACAGATTTAAAGATATTAATTATTCTATATAAATAGAAAAATACAAAAAAATAAAATTATTATATTTTTATTTGAATTCAATAATATTTTTACTTATTCATTAATATTTACTTAAATAATTGTTTGTAATTTAAAAAAATACAAACATGTGACATGATAATATAAGAGTTAATAGGATTGATATCATAGTATTGACACCAATGTATGAATTATTTTGCGGAAACGGATTCTAAAGGAACGAGGAAGTTAAGCGCGTTGAAGCTAGAGTAGTATTAGGATGGGTGACCTGCTGGGAAGTTTGACTAAGACTAGAATTTAATCAAATATTAAGTATAATTAGTGTTAAAAATATTCAAAGTAGGAGATTAACAAGTGAAACAATTCAAAGAATAAAAAAATTGAGAAAAAAATAAAAAAATTATTTTTTTTAAAAAAAATGTTTTTACAACCGGCCGACAGGCTATGCCGACGGCCGTTACGCCGACGGCAAAGCCCTCGGCATAGCATACGCCGACGGCTTGAGTGTGCTCCGTCGAGGGAGATCTTTGCTGAGCAGGCTACGCCAAGGACAACCCTCGGCGTACCATACGCCGAGGGTATTTTGGCCTACGCCGACGGCCTTTTGTCCTCGGCGTAGCGCGCGCGTCCCGTAGTGTGATTCGAGCGGTGTTCGCTGGATATGTTATCCTATCTAAGTAAATGGATCATTCCCACTAAGTTATTTATCTAAACATGCAAGCTAATCTACGTCGAAAAATATTTTATTTTGAATTTTGTGTTTAATTGATTCCACCACCGAAAGGCATGTAGCACCAGTTCTCTTCACATTCTGAAACTAAAGAGACATTCTGAAACTAAACGATGGGGTGATCATGTTAATGCTTATATTTGATAGACTTGGGTTTTGAGAAAAAACGGCGCGACGAAGACTTTGTCGGCTAACAAACAAGCAAATGAGAACATGAGGTTTACCCAGGTTCATGCCTCCGGAGAAAAAACCCTACTCTTACTTATATGTTCTTGATTGATGATTGAACCAAGGTTTATAAGGTCGTCGAGATGGCAATGGTGCGCAGATTACATCTGGCAATGTATGAGCGAGAGATTGATGTCAAGATCTATTGTCTATTGTGGGAGGTGTCCTCCTCGTTGGACCCTCCTAACCTTTATATATGGGAGAGTCTAGGTCTCAGGTAACAATACGAGTAGGTTACAAGTTGGATTTGAACTTTATTCTTGAGTTTTTCTTGTCTTGCGCGCTTGAATTCCGTGTTTATATGGGCTTCGTACCATCCGAACTGTCATGGACTTCATGAACCTTGGCAGGTCGTCTAGTGGACTTCCCACTAGGCCAGACCTGATTAGGCCAATAATAGGTACCCGTATGTGGTTATTCCTTTAACTACATATTGGATCTGTATGTGGTATTTTCTTCGGCTGGAGGCGCAGACTAGACATGGTTATTGTGCTATTAATAGAGCATAAAATTTGAATTCGATGCTCTATTAAAAACCGAATTATTTCCTATATGCTAGATAGCCCAAAGTAAAACACAAACACCCACATGTATTTGAGCTTTCTCATGTTTATCTCCATTTAGCCAATTCCCAAACAATTTTTTAATGTTTTATTAGGTGCTAAATTGAAAGTCATATGAACAATACACCAGAAAATTTTCGCAAACGAACAATGAATAGACATTGTATAGTTTCATTATAATGACCAAAGCAACACTTCTGACTACCTTGCCAACTTATTTTTGTTAGATTTTCCTTTGTTAACAAAACTTTACAATTTAGGAACCACATAAAAATCATAATTTTCAACGGTACCTTAATTTTTCAAATATAATTGCGTAGGAACCTTGCGTGTCTGTTTAGGAAGTCATGGTACATCGATTTGATTGAGAAAACCCTTGAAATAGTTAGAGCCCATGTGAACTGATCATCCCATTGGCTAAGTATATATCCATCAACCGGTTAACTAAATGAAGCAATCTTGACCACCTAGTACAAGTTAGTGCTCTACGAAAAAATGTTCAGTTGGTTATGTGCCAACACCCATGGTGCCGAATTTTATCTTCGTTGCACAATATTGTAAAGAGATGGATATTGAAATGCTAGAGGAGTTTCTCCTAGCTAAGTATCCTTCCAAAAACGAGTACTTTGTCCCTCCCAGAAACGGGTACTTTATCTGTTTCTAACAATAAAATACCCCTTGCCAAAAAACTAATTTTTCACTCGCATAAGTCCTTTCCAGAAAGCCGAGTCTGATGGATTTGTTGGGACTAACAACATAGTCTTGGAATGTAGATATTTGTTTTTAAGAAGTTTTTGCCAAACCCCTTCCCCGTTCAAAAGTTTAAACAACCATTACTAAGTAAACATTTGCTTTTTACTTCTAGAATCTCGACACCCATATCACCTTGATCCTTTAGTCGACATGTAATATTCCATTTAGTTAAGTAATACTTCCTTTTATTCTTGTCACTTTTTCAAAAGAAGCGAGACCGAAAGAATTCTAATATCTTCCGAACCCCTTAGGAATCTCCATTTATGATAACATAAACATCGACAAGTTTGTTAGGACCAAATTATTTAGAACCAAATTATCTCCGTATGATAATAATTTGCCAAGCCAACGAGCTAATTTCTTCTCAAATTGGTCTTCTACTGGTTTTCCATTCACCATTCTTTAGCTTTCAATATTGAATTGAATTTCCCAAGTATATAAAAGAGAACGCACCTGGTTCACAATTGAACAACTCCATATATTGATCTTCTACTTTTTAGCTTTTCCAAAATAGAATATCTCACTCTTATGAAAGTTAATTTTTAAGAACTAAGAGTTGTTAAAAAATATATAGGATTAATTTCATGTTTAGGGCTTTCTTCGTATCATGTTTCATAAATATAATTATATCATCGGTGTACGGTAGTATTGAGATTCCACCCCCAACTAGATGAGGTATAATCTCATCTACTTAACCATCTTTCTTTGTCCTAGCAATTAATATGGCCAACGTAGATCCCCTTGTCTTAATACGACGACTAAGTTGAAAAGAATTGTTCAAAGTGGATCCCCTTGTCTTAATTTTTTTTTAAATGTGACTGATGTCATCGTTTTCCTAAATACACACACCCCCTTTCCTAACTAAGGTCCCTTCTTTTCAGCTCCTAAAACAGATTTGAGGTTTAGAACAGTAAAAACCTAAAAGAAGGGTCTAGATTTTGGCCTGATTATTTCTACCGTGAATCCGTTTTCCTTCGTAAAACGAGAAGCGGCCATCGACCTGCTTTTCGAGCGATTCCCGTGATTCTCAACTGGAAAATGAAACGTTATCTTGAAGAGCCCTTGTTGTTGGTGGAATTTACACTGGCTGTCACCGCATACAGGAAATTGATGGCATTCTTACGGTCACGACTCCAGGCACGAACCACGCTGCAGCACGTCTTTCCTATCATCTGACACGCATGGTCAGTTTTTTTTTCGGGTCATCCATGGTCAGTTGTTCTACATCATTATAAATTTCAGTAATCTACTAATGATTCGTAATGTATTGCTAGTTAACGGTGGATGTATGTGAGTTATCATAAATTTCCAAATCTAGAAAAATGCAACTTAAATAATTTGGATCGGAGGAAATATTTTAAAATGTTTTTTTAAATCAAATATCCTAAAATGTTATTAGAAAAAATTATACTTCCTTCCGACTAAAAATAAGTGACTTGCATTGGTCTAGATTCGCATGTATCTAGACACGTTTTAGTATATAGATAAATGCGAATCTAGGCAATTCCAAATTATTTATTTATTTCTGCCTATTATGTATTTAAAAACTCGTACATCTAAAAATTTAGGGACGTTATAGACATTTCACAACTCAACACATCAAACAAGCCAAATGTCTAGAAACCAAAAAGAATAGAAGAGACCAGATTCTGTGAGTTTCTCTCCACCATAGCTTCTCCCCAAAATCTGTCAAAAGCTAACTTCTATAGAATCACAAGCTAAAAAGAAGTCGCCCTAAATCATTAATCCAATCGCACCATAATTGATCAAAGCCTTTCATACATAATGACTGTTGTAAGAAAGACCGTTTAACCTTGTCATAGGCCTTCTAAAAAAACTATTTAAGAACTACCCATCTAATTTCTTTGAATGCAATTTATGAATTGTTTCATGGAGCACCACTGCTTCTTCTAGTATGCGTCTTCCAAACATAAATGCAGTTTGAGTTGATTTAATTACTTTGTATATCACATGTTTTTAGGAAGTAGGAAGACAATACCAAAATTCAGCTGAAATAATGGTAACTCTCCTATATGAAACTGTGCAATCATTTCCATCAGATCATTCTTAATGGCAGACCCAAACTTTTGATAAAAAATCATAGGGAACCCGTCTAGCCCTCGTGTTTTGTTCTTCTCTATTTGTATTGTAGCATCACAAACCTCCTTCTCTGTGAAGTCGGCGGTGAGAATTATATTCTCTTTTAAGGATATTTGTGTAATATTATCAATTTGTTGTTCTACCATAGTAAAGTTGTTTTGAAACAGCTCTCCAAATATTTGTTTATAATATTCAAAGATATAAGTTTGCAGACTTTCTTTTGTCAAATGATAGTACCTTCATCTTGCTCTAGTTTTTACCATTAGCAATGATATGAAAATACTCCATTTTATTCCCCCCTTCTTGAATATGCTTAACTTTAGCATGCCGAGCCCACTCGAACTCTACATTGCACCTAAGTTTAGCTAAATCATCATACTCTCTCTGGAGAGTTAATAGGAATGGTTTCAACTTTGCGATCTTGAAATCAACAAGGATGGAGAGATGCTCGTTTTCTTTCTTATAAATATTACTTTGACTTTTTGCCCACCCTTTCAAGAAATTACGGAGATGGCAGGTCTTATCCTACCATTCCCATCGGGCCGTGCCCATATGAAATAGACTAGGGCTGTGTTTGTTTGGGCTGCAGCTGTTGAAACGTAGTTGTGAAGAATCAGCTGTGGAAAATCGGTTGTAGGAAGCAGCTATTGGAAACAGAAATTTGGTGTTTGGCGAAGTGCTTTTGATGACTGTTGTTGTCGATTTTAAGAGTAAGATGTCTGAAATACCCCCGAGTGTAGAAAATGTTACATAAGGGTGTTTTTAACCTTTTTTTTAATTAAGTATAATGTTTAAGGGCTGAATTACCACAAATTGTCTATTTTGAGGGCTAAAATAATTGTAAACACATTTTGGGATGTTTGGTTGGACTAAATAATTGTGTACCCTTTTTGCTGGACTAATATTGGGATGTTTTCTAGGCTTTTGGCTTTTTCCTTTTTTTTGACATTTTTTAAAGATAAATGCACTACTGTACTGGAGAGGCCCTGGTTCTCCCCACGCCCAGGCCTCCCCGCAGATGGTCCAGAAATCACCGCCGCCCTCCACGCCCTGACCTCGCCGCTAACCCCACGCCCAGGAGCCGCCACCCTCATGGCCTGAATTCGTCGCCGCCCCCACGCCCAGGCGTCGCCGCTCCCACGCCCAGGCGTCGCCGCCCCCATGCCTCCCGCAATCCCCGAAGCCCATGGATCACCGCCCCCACAGGGCGTGACACCCATGGCTCGACCGTCGGAGGGAGGATTCAGGGTGGAGCTGGCCGGGTGGCCAAGTTGCTGGCGGCGGGGAACGGCGGCGCCGAGCCCCTATCTCTGGTGGCGGCGATGAGGCTGGGAGCATAGGAGGTCGGAGCAGGGGATTCGGAGGAGGCCCGGAACGGATTCGGAGAAGGGGATTCGAGCTGGCGACGGAGGATGGCGGCGAGGAGCAGCGGTGGCTTGGGGGAATGGCGGCGGCGGATGTGGAACCCTAGCCTGCCATGGCTGGACGGGAGAGAGCGATGAGAAAACGTGAGACCAGCTCGAGGGGAAGCGAGGGAAAGTATTTTGTAATTAGGGTGAAGTGTAGAGGACAGTTTGGTCCACACCAACTCGGGAAGCGGCAAAATCTGCGGGAAGCGCCTCCCGCTTAGCTTCTGCCGCTTCGCTCTCTTTAGTGCAAATCGGGACAACGCTTGTCGGCAGCGCTATACAAAATTAGCTTGTTTGTTTTGGCCTTCGCTTTTTTGGCCCTAGAAGCAGTAGAAGCACAAGCAGAAGCTGTAACAAACAGAGCCTAGAACAGATATGCGCGCGTTGCCGTGTCCGTCTATTTTAATAGAAGTGTATAATTGTACAAGCATAATAGAAGAAATGTTAAACTAACTTAGAGAAATGTCTTAAGCATGCAGAGCTACAAATATTTATACAGACTGCAACAGAATACATAAAGAGTTCAGTTTCTAGATAATGTGGCATGACAAAACAATTAAGTAATAAAGTTTATTGTCTTCTAAATTGCTGTATGAGTAAGCCAAATTAGGTACAACACCCAAAAAAAGTTCACACGAAGTGATGCTTTTAGCCTTTGGAGCAGAGCACTAGTAATAGCACTAGCTCAATAAATCTAGACTACTGCTACTCTAGATTGTTAGAAATAATGGGCTAAATCATTAGACTCATGTGTGATTTCAGATTTCCCCTAAATCTTAAAGCCCATGTGTGTGGAAGCCTATATATGATTTGACCCAAGTTGGTGGCAGCTCACGTGTGTGTAGCATGAGCTGTGGGAGCTAAAGTTTAGTCCCACATGGGAAGTTGAAGGACAGTTGCATCACATTATAAGGTGGAGTGTTGCACCACTTTGTAAGTAAGTGACAATAAGAGAGCTACACGCGTGCTCCTCCTCTGATGACGCTGCCGCTTGCACGCACGCTAGTCTCGTCACGACGCGTGCGTGTCGCGGGTTGCGGGAATCTCGCCGAGCCGAGCTTTATTTTGCTGCTCAGAAAAATATGTGCGGTTAAACAGACGTGCCAACAGTTAGCGGATTCGGGTCGCTCTCGGATCGTGGGCTATCTGTAACCGACCCGAACGTGCGCGACGTGGGCTTGGTCCACTTCGTGTCTTGTATGTGATTTCCAAGCCTCTCTATATAAATGCCTGTGCGGCTTCCACAACGTACGACACCAAACCAATCTAGGGTTTTGCTATCCTCTCTTCTTGCGCCGCCACCGTAGTCTACTCCATCCCGCTTGTCGGCGTGCACCAGCGGTCGGGAGAACAGGTCTCCGGAACCACTCGTCTTTGTGATCCTGTACGGAAGAGGGCGAATAAGGTTTTTGGGAAGCGCTCCGCGCGACTGCTCAAGTTTATCATCACGGCGCATCTTCCTGGTCATCAAGTCGGTCCTCGTGCACATCGTCTTCAACGCCGACTTCTTCGACAGACTATTGCAAACGCTGCACCAATAGCGACTTCATCGACAATCGATCAGTACGTATACCGTCGTTAGATCTGTTGCTTTACTATGGCTGTTAGTGCGTATACTCTGCTACTGTTCATGTTGATCAATACATCTAGTATGTTAGAGGTTCACGTGATTGTAGCTGTTGTTGTCATGATTTATATTCTGGAATTAATCTTGGAAATTATTCCTAATAATCCAACAATCCAAAAACCTTATTATAGGCAATTTCCTAAATTAAACATGGGACACTTGGCCGATGCTATGAAGCCGGAAAAGTTTACCGGTGTTCATTTTAAGAGGTGGCGGTATAAGACCACTTTGTGGCTGCAAGCTCTGAAAGTATTTGAGGCTAGTGAGGGTTTACCTGAAGGAACTACATCTGATGAGGTTCAAAACAAGTTCAAGGAAACCAATTTTGCTTTTGTGGGATGCGTTCTGAGTGTTCTTGATAACAAGCTGTTTGATGTGTACATGCACATCAAAGATGGAAAAGAGCTCTAGGAGGCACTGAACGCTAAGTTTGGTGCAGCAGATGCTGGCAGTGAGCTGTACATCATGGAGAACTTTCATGATTACAAGATGGTTAACAACCGTTCTGTAGTTGAGCAAGCTCATGAGATACAGTGCTCTGCCAAGGAGCTTGAAATCCTCAAGTGTATTTTACCCAAAAAGTTTGTGGCTGGGTGCATTATTGCAAAGTTGCCTTCTTCGTGGAGGAACTTCACCACAACTCTCAAACACAAGAGATAGGAGATATCGGTTGAAAATCTGATAGCGTCTCTTGATGTTGAGGAGAAGGCTCGGGCTAAGGAAACTACTAAGAAAGGGGAGGGTCATGCCACTGCTAACTATGTGCAGAAAGGTAAATCCTTCGGCAAGAACAAAGGGAACTATAAGCTCTCGTTCAACAAGCCTGAAAAGACTACAACCTTCAAGAAGAATAAGAAGCCGAACAAGGCCGGGATATATTGTTATTCATGTGGAGAGCTCGGCTACTTTTCCAAGGACTGCCCAGAACATGCAGATCATAGAGGGAAAGGTGGGAAGACCGTCAACGTCGTGACCGCTAGCAACACTGATGGGTATGGTAATTTATTTATTGTTCTTTCAGTATTTCAATCACCATGTTGGTGGATTGATACGGGTGCTAATGTTCATGTGTGTGCTTACATCTCTATGTTCACTTCTTATCAGGTCGCTCGGGATTCATCCGTCCTAATGGGGAATGGATCACATGCTTCTGTTCGTGGTGTTGGTACGGTGAATCTGAAGTTCACTTCTGGAAAGATCGTGCAACTGAGTAACGTGCAGCATGTCCCTACTATAAACAAGAATATCGTTAGTGACTCCCTTCTATGCAGAGATGGGTTTAAGGTTGTGTTAGAGTCCAATAAAGTCATTGTTTCAAAACATGGACAATTTATTGGTAAAGTTTATGAGTTCGGAGGCTTGTTCCGATTTTCACTTTCAGAGTTTTGTAAAAAATCCGTGAATCATATTTGTGATAATGTTAATGATGATACCAGTGTTTGGCATTCTCGTTTATGTCATATTAATTTTGGTTTGATGTCTCGGATGTCCAGTATGGGTTTAATTCCAAATTTCACTATTGCCAAAGGTTCTAAGTGCCATAGTTGTGTGCAATCAAAGCAACCTCGAAAGCCTCACAAGGTTATCGAGGAGAGAAACTTGGCACCTCTATAACTCATACATTTTGATCTATGCGAGATGAATGGTGTGTTGACAAAAGGTAAGAAGAGATATGAAAGGTGAAGGGTTTCGCAGCATAGTAAATCAAAAAAATTCTACGGATGCGAACGGGAAAGCCAAGATCTAATCTAGGAGATGCAAACAACAAGGGGGATTAGATGAGATCTTCATACCCTTGAAGATTCGCACAGCGGAACGTTCGTCAGAACGTGGGTGATTTAGTCGTACTCGCTTCTCCTCCTCGCGATCCGATCCGATCCGATCTAACACCGCAAGTGGCGATGCCTCCGAGAGATGCACACGTGCGGAACCTCGACGTCTCCTCCTTCCTCGGTCCAGCAAGTATGGTGGAGAGACGGATTAGATCTACACCGCGACGGCGCGGTGCAAGTGGTGGAGAGTTTCTGTAGCAGGGCTTCGCCTACGTGCAGTCGAGAGGGAGAGAGAGGAGGGCAGCAGGGCGGCTAGGGTTGTGGAGGAGGTGTGAGGGGAGGGTGCGCCCCAGCCCTCTATATAGAGGGGTGGGCTCCAGCCCTAGCCCCTCCCCCAAGCCCTAGGCCGGCGGCCAAGGAGGGAGGAGTGGGGGGCAAGTTCCCCCCTTCTAGAAGCTCCCCTAGGGTTTCCCCTTGGTTTGGCCGACTGGGCCCTATGGGGCCTTGTGCCCCTGGCCCAATGCGGCCAGGGCACTCCCTCATAGGCCCATGCCCCCTCCTGGCAGGTGGGGCCACGTTGGTCCCCCTCCGGAAGGTTCTAGAAGCTTCCGGTACAATACCGATTAACCCGAAACAATTCCGAACTCCAAAAACTGCATTGCCTTATATGAATCTTATTCTCCCGACCATTCCGGAAACTCTCGTGATGTCCCGGATCCCATCCGAGACTCTGAACAAAAACTCATAAAACAATTATCCAATCTATCCTAGCATCAAGACACGTTAAGTGTGTGACCCTTCGGGTTCGAGAACATGCAGACATGATCTTATATCAATAATCAACAGCGGGGTCTGGAAACCCATATTGACTCCCACACATTCATCGATGATCATATCGGATGAACCACGATGCCAGGATTCAATCAATCCCATATATATATTCCCTTCGTCTCGCGATATTTTACTTGCCCGAGATTTGATCGTCAGTACCGTCATACCTAGTTCAATCTCGTTCACAACAAGTACTTTACTCGTTCCGTAATCCGATATCACTTTGTGATTAACTCCTTAACCACATGCTTGCAAGCGGTGTTGATATCGATTACCCAGTGGGCCCGAAGTATATCTCTCCGACTTGGGAGGGACAAATCCCATCTCGATACATACAACCCAACAGGTACTTTCCGATCACCTGAGAGACACCTTTATGATCACCCTCTCATAGGATGACGTTTGATGACCTCAAATCTTTCTTCCGATACCAGGGAGTTGTATTATCTCATGGTCTAAGGAATACAATATTTGACATAAGAAAAGCTTCGCAAAGATGAACACGATGACACGATCTAATTGTTTCGCTTAGTTTGGGTTTGTCCATCATATCATTCTCCCAATGATATGATCTCATTATTAATCGACAACTCATGTCTATGGTTAGGAAACCTTAACCATCATTAATCAATGAGCTAGTCATAGAGGCATACTAGGGACACGGTGTTGTTCACAAACCACACAAGTATTAAAGTTTCCGCTTAATACAATTCTAGCATGGAATATAAACTTTATCATGAACAAGAATTATAACATCTTTATTATTGCCTCTAGGGCATAATTCCAACAGTCTCCCACTTGCACTAGAGTCAATAATCTAGTTTATATTTGGCAAAAATCTCACACCCATGGCACTAAGGTGCTGATCATGTTTTACACGTGGAAGAGGTTTAGTCAATGGATCTGCGACATTTAGATCTGTATGTACTTTGCTAATCTTCAGATCTCCATCTGCTATATAATCTCAGATTATATGAAACTTGCGGTTGATATGCTTGGTCTTTGGATGATATCTTGGTTCCTTAGCGAGTGTTATGGCGCCAGTTTTGTCACACAATATCTCCAGTGGGTCCAATGCACTTGGAACCACGCCAAGCTCAGTGATAAAGTTCCTGATCCAAACTCGTTCACTTGACGCTTCTACAATAGCCATGTATTCCGCTTCTACTGTAGATCCCGCGATTACGCTTTGCTTGCAGCTTCTCCAGCTCACAGCTCCTCCATTCAAAATATAAACGTATCATGTCTGAGATTTAGAATCATCCTTGTCGGTGTCGAAACTAGCGTCGACGTAACCTTTTACGACGAGTTGTTCATCACCTCCATATACTAAGAATATTTCTTTAGTCCTATTTAGGTACTTTAGGATGTTCTTCACGACTGTCCAGTGTTCCACTCCTGGATCACTTTGATATCTGCTCGTCAAACTAAGAGCATCGGACACATCCGGTCTAGTACACAGCATGGCATACATGATAGAACCTATGGCCGAGGCATAAGGCACTTTGCTCATAGCTTCTCTATCATTTACCGTAGCTGGACACTAAGCCTTGCTCAATATCTTACCTGACAACATAGGCACTGAACCTTTCTTTGCCTTATCCATTCTGAACCTTTTCAGAACTTTGTCTAGGTATGTACTCTGGCTTAAAGCTATCAGGCGTCTTTGTCTATCTCTATAGATTTTGATGCCCAATATATAAGCAGCTTCACCTAGGTCTTTCATTGAAAAACACTTGTTCAAATAACTCTTCACATCGTTAAGCATGTTAATGTCATTTCCAATAATCAATATGTCATCCACATATAGTACCAGAAATGTCACTGAGCTCCTACTCACTTTCTTGTAGATACAAGCTTCGTAGCAATTTGGAACAAATCCAAAGCTCTTGATCACTTGATCAAAACGAAGGTTCCAACTCCGAGATGCTTGCTTAAGTCCATAAATAGAACGCTGAAGTTTGCATACTTTATCAGCATCCTTAGGATCGACAAAACCTTCGGGTTGCATCATATACAACTCTTCATCAATGTTGCCATTGAGGAACGCAGTCTTGACATCCATCTGCCATATTTCATAATCATGAAACGCAGCAATTGCTAATAAAATCCGAATGGACTTAAACATCGCTACGGGAGAGAAAGTCTCATCGTAGTCAACACCTTGAACTTTTCGAAAACCTTTTGCGACAAGTCGTGCTTTATAGACGGTAACATTACCATCCACGTCCGTTTTCTTCTTGAAGATCCATTTGCACTCAACGGCCTTTCGGTCGCTAGGAGGGTCCACCAAAGTCCATACTTGGTTTTCGCTCATGGATCCCAATTCGGATTTCATGGCCTCTAGCCATTTCTCAGAGTCTGGGCTCATCATCGCTTCCTCATAGTTCGTAGGTTCACTGTCTTCTACCAACAAGACAGTCAAGACAGGGTTGTCGTACCACTCAGGAGGGGCACGCGACCTTGTCGACCCGCGACGTTCAGTAGCACAATCGTCTGAAGCTTCATGATCCTTGTCATCAGCTTCCTCTATTGTTGGTGCAGGCGGCACTGGAACAATTTCAGGTGTTGCGCTACTCTCCAATTCAAGAGAAGGTTCAACAACCTCGTCTAGCTCTACTTTCCTCCCACTCACTTCTTTCGAGAGAAACTCCTTCTCAAGAAAGGAACTGTTCTTTGCGACAAACACTTTGCCTTCGGTTCTGTGATAGAAGGTATACCCAATAGTTTCCTTAGGGTATCCTATGAAGACGCATTTCTCCGCTTTGGGTTCGAGCTTGTCCGGCATCAACTTCTTGACGTAAGCTTCGCATCCCCAAACTTTAAGAAACGACAACTTAGGTTTACACCAAACCACAGTTCATACGGTGTCGTCTCAACGGATTTAGATGGTGCCCTATTTAAAGTGAATGCAACGGTTTCTAATGCATAACCCCAAAATGATAATGGCAAATCAGTAAGAGACATCATCGATCGGACCATATCTAATAGGGTTCAATTCCGGCATTCAGACACACCATTGCGCTGTGGTGTTCCGGGTGGCGTGAGTTGCGAAACGATTCCGCTTGCTTTAAGATGCGTGAGAAAATCATAACTCAAATATTCACCTCCACGATCGGATCGTAGAAACTTAATCTTTCTGTTACGATGGTTCTCCACTTCATTCTGAAATTCCTTGAACTTTTCAAATGTTTCAGATTTATGTTTCATTAAATAGATATACCCATATCTACTTAAGTCATCGGTAAAAGTGATAAAATAGCGATATCCACCGCGCGTTGAAACACTCATCGGTCCGCATACATCGGTATGTATGATTTCCAACAAGTCCGTTGCTCGCTCCATCATTCCGGAGAACGGGGTTTTGATCATCTTGCCCATGAGGCATGGTTCGCATGTGTCAAATGGTTCAAAATCAAGAGACTCCAAAAGTCCATCAGAATGGAGTTTCTTCATGCGCTTTACACCAATATGAACTAGACGACAGTGCCACAAATAAGTAGTATTATCACTATCTACTTTGCATCTCTTAGCCTCAATGTTATGGATGTGTATTTCATCCCTTTCGAGATTCAGAAGAAATAAACCGTTCACAACAGGTGCATGACCATAAAAGATGTTACTCATATAAATAGAACAACCATTATTCTCCGATTTAAATGAATAACCGTCTTGCAACAAACACGATCCAGAAATAATGTTCATGCTCAACACAGGCACATAATAACACTTATTAAGGTTTAAAACTAATCCCGAAGGTAAAAGTAAGGAGAGCGTGCTGACGGCCATCACATCAACTCTTGATCCGTTGCCAACGCGCATCGTCACCTCATCCCTCGCAAGCCGCCGTCTATTCCGTAGCTCCTGTTTCGAGTTACATATATTAGCAACTGAACCAGTCAAATACTCAGGCACTACAACGAGGGCTAGTAAGGAAAACATCAGTAACATGTATATCAAATATACCTTTGATGGTGCCAGCCTTCTTGTCCGCTAAGTACTTTGGACAGTTGCGCTTCCAGTGACCCTTGTCCTTGCAATAGAAGCACTCAGTGTCCGGCTTGGGTCCAGACTTGAGCTTCTTCTCAGCAGGGGCAACGCGCTTGCCGCCGCCTTTCTTGAAGGGCTTCTTTGCACCCTTACCTTTCTTGAAGGTGGGGGGCTTGTTGACCATCAACACATGATTATCCTTTTTGATGTGCACCTCCGCAGCCTTCAGCTTTGCGAAGAGCTCGGTGATCGTATCAGTGGAACCAATCTGATTGTGAGTCACTACAAAACTTTTGTAGCTGGGAGGGAGTGATTGCAGAACCCTGTAAATCTTGAGCTCCTCTGGAATCTTGCAGTCTAGTTGCTCAAGGCGTTGAGTGTAGCCCGACATCTTTATGGCGTGCTCACTAACGGAACTCCCTTCCTCCATCTTGCAGTTAAAAAAATTCTCAGAGATCTCATATCTCTCAGAACGGGCCTAAGTCTGAAACATAGTTTTCAGCTCCTCAAGAATCTCAAAGGGCCCGGGATAGTCTTCAAAACGATTTTGAAGGTCCGATTCCATAGCAAACAACATGGTGCTCTTAATCACACCATAATCATCTTTGCGCGACTGATAGACAGCTTTCTCATCAGTCGGCGCATCTACAGCAGGGGCGTCACCTATCGCATTTTCAAGGACATAGTCCTTTTGACCGCCAGAGAGAATGATTCTCAGATTGCAGAACCAGTTGGTGAAGTTAGACCCATTGTTTCTAAGCTTTTCCTTCTCAGCAAAAACGTTGAAGTTGAAGTTGGACTTAGCCATTTGATCTACAATATTTGCAAGTACAAATTAGACTATGTTCATGATAACTAGTTCAACTTTTAATCAAATTACTAGATGAACTCCCACTAAATTCAACATCCCTCAAGTTGTTTAGTGAACACGATCCAAATTCACCACACCTAATCCGATCTTGACGAGAAGAGATGTGGCTTCAATGGTGGACAACGAAGTGTCGATCATATCATTCATATGACTCATGCTTAAACTTTCGGTTCATGTGTTCCGAGGCCATGTCTGTACATGCTAGGCTCATCAAGTCAAACCCAAGTATTTCCGCGTGTGCAAAAACTGGCTTGCACCCGTTGTATGTGAACGTAGAGTCTATAGCACCCGATCATCACGTGATGCTTGGACACGACGAACTTTCGCAAAGGTGCATACATGGGGAGAACACAGTTTTATCTTGATCTTTAAGTGAGGAATCATCTTATAATGCTACCGTCGCGATCTAAGCAAAATAAGATACATAAAAGTATAAACATCACATGCATATAACTTTATGTGACATGGTATCGCCAATCTTCGCGCAATGATCTCCATCTTGTGCGTGCCGGCATGATCTCCATCACTCCACCATGAATGCCTCCACCATGAATAGCAACTACAACTATTGCTAACTACTTAGCGATAAAGTGAAACTATTACATGGCGTATAAGAAGTTGACACACAGGCCATACACAATTATAAAGACAACCATATGGCTCCTGCCGGTTGTGTACTCATCGACATGCAAGTCGTGAAACATTACAAAACATGATCATCGCATGCAATATACACATCACATCTTGGGCCATACCATATCACAGAAAACACTCCCTGCAAAAACAAGTTAGACGCCTCTACTTTGTTGTTGCATGTTTTACGTGGCTTATGGGAGTAGCAAGCTAAGAACGATTCTTACCTACGGAAAGCCACAACGGTGATATTATGGTTGCCAAACTTCGATGTAAATCCCATGAGAACTATAGTGAGAGAAACTGGCATCCACCAGCCGCATGTGTGGAACAAGCCACACGTCAAGTGCGGAGCCGGTCTCGCGAACGACGTCGCGTAAGGTTGGCCTGGACCGCTTCAATCTCATTATCCCGTGTCATAAGAAGAACACAAACAAGAGGATTGCAACAGAAAACATCAACGCCCGCAACAACCATGTTGCGTTCTACTCGTGAAACACATCTACGCATAGATCTAGCTCTGATACGACTAAAGGGTTTCGCAGCATAGTAAATCAAAAAAAATCTACGGATGCGAACGGGAAAGCAAAGATCTAATCTAGGAGATGCAAACAACGAGGGGGATTAGATGAGATCTTCATACCCTTCAAGATTCACACAGCGGAACGTTCGTCGGAATGTGGGTGATGTAGTCGTACTCGCTTCTCCTCCTCGCGATCCGATCCGATCTAACACCGCAAGTGGTGATGCCTCCGAGAGATGCACACGTGCGGCACCTCGACGTCTCCTCCTTCCTCGGTCCAGCAAGTATGGTGGAGAGACGAATTGGATCTACAACGCGATGGCGCGGTGCAAGTGGTGGAGAGTTTCTGTAGCAGGGCTTCGCCTAAGTGAAGTCGGGAGGGAGAGAGAGGAGGGCAGCAGGGCGGCTAGGGTTGTGGAGGAGGTGTGAGGGGAGGGTGCGCCCCAACCCTCTATATATAGAGGGGTGGGTGCCAGCCCTAGCCCCTCCCCCAAGCCCTAGGTCGGCGGCCAAGGAGGAAGGAGTGGGGGGGCAAGTTCCCCCCCTTGTAGAAGCTCCCCTAGGGTTTCCCCTTGGTTTGGCCGGCTGGGCCCTATGGGGCCTTGTGCCCCTGGCCCAATGCGGCCAGGGAACTCCCTCATAGGCCCATGCCCCCTCCCGGCAGGTGGGGCCACGTTGGTCCCCCTCCGGAAGGTTCTAGAAGCTTCCGGTACAATACCGATTAACCCGAAACAATTTCGAACTCCAAAAACTGCATTGCCTTATATGAATCTTATTCTCCGGACCATTCCGGAACCTCTCGTTTATGTCCCGGATCCCATCCGAGACTCCGAACAAAAACTCATAAACCAATTATCCAATCTATCCTAGCATCAAGACACGTTAAGTGTGTGACCCTTCGGGTTCGAGAACATGCAGACATGATCTTATATCAATAATCAACAGCGAGGTCTGGAAACCCATATTGACTCCCACACATTCATCGATGATCATATCGGATGAACCACGATGCCAGGATTCAATCAATCCCATATATATATTCCCTTCGTCTCGCGATATTTTACTTGCCCGAGATTTGATCGTCGGTACCGTCATACCTAGTTCAATCTCGTTCACAGCAAGTACTTTACTCGTTCCGTAATCCGATATCACTTTGTGATTAACTCCTTAACCACATGCTTGCAAGCGGTGTTGATATCGATTACCGAGTGGGCCCGAAGTATATCTCTCCGACTTGGGAGGGACAAATCCCATCTCGATACATACAACCCAACAGGTACTTTCCGATCACCTGAGAGACACCTTTATGATCACCCTCTCATAGGATGACGTTTGATGACCTCAAAGCTTTCTTCCGATACCAGGGAGTTGTATTATCTCATGGTCTAAGGAATACAATATTTGACATAATAAAAGCTTCGCAAAGATGAACACGATGACACGATCTAATTGCTTCGCTTAGTTTGGGTCTGTCCATCATATCATTCCCCCAATGAGATGATCTGATTATTAATCGACAACTCATGTCTATGGTTAGGAAACCTTAACCATCATTAATTAATGAGCTAGTCCATAGAGGCATACTAGGGACACGGTGTTGTTCACAAACCACACAAGTATTAAAGTTTCCGCTTAATACAATTCTAGCATGGAATATAAACTTTATCATGAACAAGAATTATAATAATAACATCTTTATTATTGCCTCTAGGGCATAATTCCAACAAAAGGATCGTATGGGCACCTAGAGGGGGGGTGAATAGGTGCTACTTCAAAGTTTACTCTTTTTCAAATTAGGGTTTGACAAGAAAGGTAAATTCTCTAGAATATGCAACTATGGTGAATTTACCTATATGTCCAACAAGCACAAACTAACACAACACTAGGCAAGAATGAGTAAGTAAAGTGTGGTAAAGGATATAAGTAACCAAGGGAGTGGACGCGGAGACACAAGGATTTGTTTCCCGTAATTCCTTACTTTTGAGGGGAAGTACGTCTATGTTTGGAGAGGGGGTGGTTTCAAACCACCAACGCCACGAGAGGCCTCCCTTGTTCTCTGATGAACCTCACCCCAACGGGCTCGATTCACCTTCCACTATATCGGCAACCTTCGAGGTGGAAGCCGTCACCTTTACAACAAGTTCGGGGCACACATCCACAACTGAATTGGAGGCTCCCAAATACAAGCAAGCTATCAAGACAAATCAAAGACAAGCTTGTAAGAACCAAATCAAAGTTAGGGTTTCCAAAGAAACACTAGATCTTGGGGGCCCTCAAGTGAATGAGGGGGAAATGAAGATCTCTCTTGGTGAAGATGTGAATCAAGGCCTCCTCCCTCGATTCTCCAAAGATCAATGACTTTGGATGGTTGGATGAAGAGA
Organism: Avena sativa; assembly: GCA_916181665.1. NCBI lineage: Eukaryota > Viridiplantae > Streptophyta > Magnoliopsida > Poales > Poaceae > Avena > Avena sativa. The sequence goes on from OV702297.1 coordinate 21,391,140, forward strand.
TCTTGTGGATTTGGTGGCTCTAATGGTGTTGGTGTTCTTGAGCAGCTCGAGCAACTGGAGGAAGAAGATAAGGGTCCCTATTTATAGACAGCCCCCTCCACGAACCGTTTTCTGACCGTTGTAGAAAAGTCAGACTAGAGACTCCAGTCTGGAGACCGGAGACTCCGGTCTGACCAAAGTTCGGAGACTCCGGAGTAACCTCCGGTGCAGCCTCCGGACCCCTAGTCAGAATGTCCCAGCCATGTCCTGGGAGGCTCCACCGGAGCCAGCACCGGAAACTCCGGACCACACCGGAGACCCCGGTCTTGGCAGACCGGAGACTCTGGTCTGGAGTTTCCAGAACAGTGGCAAATGTATGTGGTCTTTTCCCAAGAGTGTGTGTGATGTTTATCTGTGGTCATACCAACCTGTGGACAATAACAAACTGTAAAATGATCAACTTGTTGTTAACGAACACGAAAAGTGATTATGACAATAAATGCTCTTTCAATCTCCCCCTTTTTGGTGTTCGATGACAACAAGTGATTTGCATGGAATAACATATAAATGAGGCTCCCCCTGACTATGTGCAGCAAGATAATGAAGTAAATCATGTAAGGAAGATAATACCAACGATAGCACACATAAATCTCACATGAGTTACAATAGGTGTTGCACACAAGCACATAGTCATAGACACTCATAAGAACAGCAGATAACACACATAAAGTTCAAGTTCGAATATCCAAATAAAATGAAAATAACGGCATATAGTCGCAAATCCCAAGTCCCATGCAAAGCGATGAGAATGTCTTCTCCCCCTTTGGCATCGAAACACCGAAAAGGGAAAAGACCTATACTAGCGCCCCAATAATTCAATAGTCATCGCCGTCCTCGTCATCCTCGGCATCCTCATCCTCATCCTGGTCATCCTCGTCCTGGTCATAGTCATCATCATCATCCTCAGGAATAGCAGGCCCTTTGCCGTGAGGGCGAGAAGAGGAAGTACCCTGGTATCCAAACCCAGAGGTGACATCAGCAAACGTCTTCCAGTCCACCAGACTATCCTGTTGGGCATTCCATGCCCCAAATGAGAGAGTGTGATAAGACTCTGTGGACTGCTGGGCCCCATGCTCATCATTGTATTCATCTTCACCTTCCTCAGTATCAGCAGCACCCTGGTCCTTGATCTCTTTGAGGAGCTTCTCAATGCGGCGGTTGCTTTGGTAAGATGCATGCTGTTGCTTGCGAATGTCAACGTTCATGCAGCAAAGAGTCCTCTCCCAGAAGCTGGCCTTCTTGACCCTCTCATGCACATAGTCTCTAGTCATGGTAGGCATAGGGACATTGGAGGCATTCTTCCTCCGAACTCTAGGTGGAGAGGGAGCCCTCTCCGTCTCAATCTCCTCATCCTCATCATTTCCATATCGGCGCCTTGGAGCTGGCCCCATGTGCCCCTTCTGCTGCAGAGAGACCAGAGTGTGCATCGTGAGGTGTGGTGGTATGCCATGTGGAGAATCATGTGGCTGGGAGTTGATGAGTCTCATAATCAAGGGTGCATATGGAGGAGATTTCTTGAAAATAGTGGCATGGAACATCTCCTCGAAAATGAAGTCCATCACATCAATGGGTGCAGCCTCAGCCTCTGGTCTAGCATTGAAGGTCCGGTGAGTATGGTACAGGAGGTTGACAAGTCCTCCCCTGAGAGCATCATCATTTCCAGCACTTGGAGCAATAGTGTGACGGAAAATCCTCAGCATAAGGTTGTAGAGGGGCTTGAGTCCCTTGGAGGCCCCCACAACACCATCATCATACAGAGGTGTCAGCTTTAACTTGTTCTCACCCAATGCTGCAGAGTGCATGCGCTGCCCCACAGAAGTAGATACGCCGTGAAAAGTCTTAAAGATGACATTGGAAAAGTCATGGAAAGTAGTTGTGCAGCGAGTAGAGCCAGTCATCCACACCATGGTCCTGTCAAGATCAGACCCAAACACCACTGTGGCATAAAACTGCTGAACAAGGTGCACACTGTAGTCTTCATGCAGCTCCATCAAGTTGTAGAGACCCAGCCTCTCACAGATCCACAGGGCATCATTGAAATAAGGGCTCTGGCGCATTTGCTCAATGTTCATGAACTTGCGAGGGCAAACAGGTGATTTGGTGAGTACACCATACACATCCTTCATGAACACACCCTGCTCTTTCCTCCAGAAACGAGGGTCCTCACTGGTACGAGGCAGTGCATAGAAATCTGTCTTCCTCAGCTCACGGTACTCCTCTTTAGACATCTTGGCTAGGGACTGGAGGTTGTCATACTTGGCTCTCTTTGCATGTTCCTCCCGTTCAGCCCTCTCTTGATCCCTCTTCATGTAAGCTGCATCACATGCCCGCTGTTTCTGGTTGGATGGAGGCACGATAAACTGACCCTGAGCATCATCATAGCGAGGATTACCCCTTTGGGACTTAGCCTTGGTACGACGAGGGCGACTAGAACCATCACCCGTGAACAACAGTGAGGGAGATAGCATGGAGATGAGTATATATGTCCCAACACCGGAGTCTCCGCACCAGACACCGGAGTCTCCGGTCCTGAGGACCGGAGTCTCCGGCCTGGACTCGGGTATGCGATGGGGAGATGTTGGCGAGGGTGAATCTAGTAGATCGGGCAATGCAACAAGGCTAAAGTACTAGAGTGCAAGCAAACAAGTGATTCCAATGGACAAATCAGCAACAATCCTCAAAAACACATCTAGGGATGAACCCTAGGAGAAAAAAAAGGAGAGGAGAGGTACCAGATCTGTCCATGGGATCGATTCCTTCGGTGGGAATGACCCAATGGAGGATAGGGGAAGGTTGGCCGGCTGCACGGCGGATCCCGGGGGCTTCTTGACCTCCGGGGAGGATTTTTGGAGGAGGAGGCGACGGGTTTGGAGGTAGGGGACGGGGTGAAGAGTGAGGAACTGCTGTTCCAGTTCACCCCATGCCCCTTCTTTAAGTGATAGAAACCGTCCAGACCGGAGACTCCGGTCTACACCGGAGACTCCGGTGTTTGTGCACCGGAGACTCCGGTCCTCCTCGAACAAAAATTCCAGGAAAGGTGTTTGGGGACATATATGAGAGATAAATGGTTTTTAAGATAGGAAAAGGGCTTGGGTTGAGACATCAAACTGTGAATAACCAATAAGAGCCATAGAAGTTCGAAAATAATCAGAAAAGCTCCAAGAGACTAAAATCAAGCAAATGACGAACATGAGTAAGTGACAACCTATCAAATGAGAGAGGGCGGTGGCCTAGGCCACCATATTTGAGTATACTTGGCTTGGCACCACGAATATATATCTTGGGTCCATTACCAAAACTCATCATTAAGCTCACATATCACTAAATGATATTAAGAGGAATGATTTTGATTGCTTTGGGCATAATGGGGGGAGGGATGGTCCAATCAATTAGGACCGCACTCCCCCTATATCCATGCCTACACCTAGACCAAATATGAGATGAAACATAGGTGAGAGTGCAGTAACATCAAGTCAAGCTCCTTGAATCTACAATATTTAGTTCATTCCTCAAGTAGCAAAACCTTGCTTCATCAAGTGGCTTCGTGAAGATATCGGCAAGTTGATCTTTGGTTGGTACATATGATAGATCAATATCACCTCGAGCAACATGATCTCTAATGAAGTGATGGCGAATCTCAATATGCTTTGTCCTTGTGTGATCCACCGGGTTGTAGGCAATCTTGATGGCACTTTCATTGTCACATAGAAGAGGCACTTTGTCACAATGGACACCGTATTCCTTTAAAGTTTGCCTCATCCATAGCAATTGAGTGCACGCACTAGTAGCTGCCACATACTCGGCTTCGGCGGTGGAGAGAGATATACAATTTTGCTTCTTGGAAGAATAACATACCAAGGACCTACCAAGGAATTGGCAAGCCTCGGATGTTGATTTTCTATCATCCTTGTCACCTGCCCAATCCGAATCCGTGTATCCACAAAGAGCAAATGTTGATCCTCGAGGATACCAAAGACCATAAAATGGGGTATGAACCAAATATCGAAAGATTCTCTTGACCGCCATTAAATGGATTCTTTAGGAACCGCTTTATATCTTGCACACACACCTACACTCAACACAATATCGGGTCTAGATGCACAAAGGTAAAGCAAAGAACCAATCATAGACCGGTATACCTTTTGATCCACATCTTTACCATTTGGATTTTGTTCTAGATGAGTCTTTGTAGCCATGGGAGTAGGAGATCCATTCAAATCTTGCATTTTGAATCTCTTGAGCATATCTTGAGTATACTTGGCTTGATTGAAGAATGTCCCTCCTCTAACTTGCTTGATCTCAAAGCCAAGAAATACTTTCAACTCCCCTATCAAGGACATCCGAAACCTACTAGTCATAAGTTTTGAGAATTCATCATTAAAAGCTTTGTTAGATGAGCCAAAGATAATATGATCAACATATATTTGGCATACAAAGAGCTCCCCATTGACTCTCTTAGTAAAAAGAGTGGGATCGATTTTCCCAACCTCAAAGCCACGGTCAAACAATAACTCTCTAAGGTGCTCATACCACGTACGTGGGGCTTGCTTGAGCCCATAGAGCGCCTTGTCAAGTTTGTAGACATGGTTTGGGAAGTTGGGGTCCTCAAATCCCGGGGGTTGCTTAACATATACCAATTCATTTAAAGGACCATAAAGAAATGTACTTTCTACATCCATTTGTTGCAACTTAAAGTTATGATGTGCCGCATAAGCAAGAAGGATACAGATGGACTCAAGACGAGCCACGGGTGCATAAGTCTCTCCATAATCAATGCCTTCAATTTGAGAATACCCTTGTGCAACCAATCTAGCCTTGTTCCTTACTATAATTCCATGCTCATCTTGCTTGTTCTTGAATATCCACTTTGTTCCAATAACATTGCAACAATCCTTTGGCTTCTCAACTAACTTCCACACTTTATTTCTCTCAAAGTTGTTGAGCTCTTTGTGCATAGATTCTAACCAATCCGAATCTTCAAGAGCTTCCCACACTTTCTTTGGTTCAATCATGGAGATGTGTGCTTGGTGTTCACTGAACCTCTTCAATTGTGCTCTTGTGGAAATTTCTTTCCTTAGATCTCCAACAACATTTTGGAGGGTGTGGTCTCTTAATTCCAACATTCTTTCTTTTCTAGCTTCGCGACGAGCATGGATCTCCTCATTGTTTCTTGGGGGACCCACTTCATCATTTTGATCCTCGTCTTGACCATCAACTTGACCTTGATCATCATTGGAGTCATCATCTACATTGGGAGGCAAGGATTAACCTTGGTCTTGATCAAGTGCTCTTCTAGCATCAATTTGAGCTTGTCTCAAAACAGTTTGGATGGATCTTCCTTGACAAATTGACTTGGCACCACTTGACAACCCATCGAATGGACCAAGCTCCCTTTGACTAGAGTTCACACATTGATCACTATGTTGAGGGTCCACATCTTGTCTTTGGCTTGAGCCAATGTCCTCTTCGGTAGATGGAGCATGTTGAGGTTGTGAAGATGAGGGCTCCACTCGAGTGGAGCATAGTTCTTCTCGATCCGCCATAAAGGGGTTCCTCAACGGGGCGGATATAACCCACACCCATTCTTCCTATGGCATCCTGAGGCATTTCATCATATGCATCACAAGCATCAACACGCCCCCTTGGGTACCATCATATTCTTCGAAGGTCACACTACAAGATTCTATGACGGCTCCGGAGAGCTCGTCATAGATTCTATAAGTGTGAGATTCGAGACCATAGCCAACAAAAATACCCTCTAATGCTTTAGACTCGAACTTTGACAAACGAACACCTTTGATGAGATAGAAACACTTACAACCGAACACCCGGAAATAAGATATGTTGGGCTTGTTACCGGTAAGTATCTCATATGGAGTCTTGTTGATTTTATTGCGGAGGTAGAGTCGGTTTGAAGCATGGCAAGCGATGGAGACGGCTTCGGCCCAGAAGTTGTATGGAGATTTAAACTCCGCCAACATGGTCCTAGCCATCTCAATAAGAGTCCGGTTCTTCCTTTCGGCCACACCATTTTGTTGAGGGGTGTATGCAGCGGAATATTGATGTTTAATCCCCTCATCACTAAGGAAATCATTCAAGGTGTAGTTCTTGAACTCGGTGCCGTTGTCACTTCTTATAATCAACACGGGGACATTGTGTTGCCGTTGAACCAAGTTGATGAAGTCGATAAAAGTCCTTTGAGTTTCACTCTTCAACTTGAAGAAATAAACCCAAGAGTATCTTGAAAAGTCGTCAATAATCACCAAACAATATTTATTCCCTCCAAGACTTGCATGGGATGGAGGACCAAATAGGTCCACATGTAGGAGTTCCAAGATCTTGTTAGACTTGATTTGGTTCGTGGGCTTGTGAGGAGCGTCATGCATCTTCCCTAGAACACATGCCCTGCAAACACGATCTTTGGCAAAGGAAACATTTTCTTTTAGTCCAACAATATGGCCCTCTTTATGGAGACTTTGCAAAGTTCTCATATTGACATGGGCTAGTCGGCGGTGCCATAGCCAACCCACATCGGCCTTTCCGTATAAGCACATCGGACCTGCAGTGGCTTGCCCCGAAAAGTCCACCACATACAAGTCATTTTCGACGTACCCAACGAAAGCGACCTTGAGAGACTTGCTCCACATGAGGACCACAATATCATCATCAATAAAGACGGCAAAGCCCATCTTTCCAAGAGCACAGACAAAATCCAAGGGTTTCAACAAGCATGACGTTCACGAGTGTAATGTCGTGAGCCACCACTACCTTGCCGAAACCCATTACCTTAGACTTTGACTTGTCGGCATATGTGACGGTGATTTGATCTTCATTTGACACCAAGACCTTGACAATAGACGAGCTTCCGGTCATATGACTTGTGCAACCACTATCGATCACCCATTTTGACCCTCCGGAAGCATAAGTCTACAAAAGATCAAGCTAGTTTTTAGGTACCCATTTTTCAATGGGTCCTCTTTTGTTAGCAACAAGGGTCTTGGGAACCCAAATAGACCAAGCAATATAACCATCATAAGGACCAACATATTGTGCATACACATCACCATAATAATCACGCATTAGAACATAGTGAGGGTTAGCACTTCCCGCAAAATCATCATGAAACATAGTTTTACCATTTGTGGTCTTACTCTCCACAATGGTCTTGTTGGTCTCTTGTGCGGGAATGTCCTTCTTCTTCTTGTTGTTCTTCTTCTTTGTTTTGGAGACAAAGCCAATGCCCCCTTTATCACCAATACGCCTTTGCTTGGTCAAAAGATCATCAATAGACTTGTTGCCTTGTGGAAATGTGGCCTTAGCAAGCTCCCCCTTCAACCTAGCATTTTCTTCAAGGATAGTTGTGCTACTAGATGGAATGAAGTTACTAGGTGAAGGAATATTGGCCAATTGAGTTTGAAGCGTTTCATGGGACTTTGTGAGTGACAAGAGTTCACTCTCCAAGGCCTTGTGGGCCTTGTTAAGCAAGCTAAAGTCCTCGGCAAGTTTTTCATGAACCACACCAAACTCAATTTTGTCCTTTTTAGCTCTTTTATATTTAGCAATAGCATGATCACGCTCTTTGATGAGTTTGTTAACAATAATTTCATTTGTCTCATCAAGCCCTTCAAGTTTTAATTCAAGTGACAACCTAGTTTCTTGTTCTTCTTCTAGAGCATTGTTTAGGGCCTCTAGCTCAATCATATGTTCATGCCCAAGTTTACATCTTACATCTAGAAGCTCTTGAGTATGTGATAGTTGATCTAAGATGTTTCCAAAATGTAGCTTAGCATCACCTTCTAGGTTAGTCATAAACTCATCAAAGGCAATTAATTCCTTTTTAACATCAAGAGACATCTCATCATCAATTTCATCATTATCTAAGTGAGTAGAGCGGGATGATGAAGATACATCCGTTCCTCTTGCCATACGGCAAGTGGCGTTCTTGGTGGAGGAGTTCTCATTTGGAGAATCGAAAAGTGAGAATGTCGGAGTAGATGTGGTGGCAAGAGCAGCCACACCATGAGAAGTTTCCTCTTCGTCATCTTCATCATCTTCATTTTCGGAGGAGTACTCTTCATGAGTGATCAAGACAATTTCTCCCGGCTTCTTGTTGATGGGATTCTTTTTGATGAAAGGTTTCTTGTACGGTCCCTTGAGAGTCTTCTTCAACACAAGCTTTCCACCATGATCTTCTCTCTTCTCATAGGGGCAACTAGCCACAAAGTGGTAGCGGTCACCAAAATTGAAGCAAGTTCTCAATCTTGTGGTATTCTCTCTTTTCCCATTTGGATTGCTTCTCCGTTCCATTTCCATCTTGGCCTTGGCAGGGTTCTTCCAAAAGTTCTTTGCATAGAAAGCCATATATTGACAATGAGCAATCTTCACTTCATCGGGATGGTCCATGGAAAGCCCTTCATCACTATCATCTTCATCCCCATGGTCCACAACTTTGGCCTTCAAAGCAACATTGACAACATTACTCATACCAAGGGCACGAGCACGAGCATCTTTGGCATTCTTGGTGGCAACCTTGAAAGCGGCCATCTCTTGCATAACTTAATTTGAGGTCATGAGATGGTAGTTGTGTCTTCCTTGTAGACTCTTCAAGTCGGTGGGCTCAAAAGGCATGAGTGCACTCACATACTTCCTTTTTATCCATGCATCATCCACATGTGAGGCACCCACATTTCTAAAGGCGGTGGCGGTGGTATTGAGCCTTCGGTACATGTCTTCATGATCTTCACCTTATTTCATGTAGAAGCCTTCGGCTTCATTGCTTAGAGCATCATATCGATTCCTCCTCATACTCTCATTGCCAACAAACAACACAGTGAGAGCATCCCAAGCTTCCTTGGCAATGCTAAAATGCTTAATGTGTGGGTAATCCTTTGTTCCCAATCCTTGTTGAATCATATGCAAAGCAGTGGCACTGAGTTGACTATTGACAATCTCTCTTCTTGTCAAGTTGTTTGGATCCCCAATAAAGAGTCCGTGCTCTATGATGTTCCATAGTTCAATGCAAGAGCTGCGCATATGAGTTATCATTAGTGATTGCCATTGAGCAAAAGTAGCGGATTCTTCAAGCTTAGGTGGGTAAACTCTATTGTATACATGAGGGTGAGGGATTGGAGGGTCGGGAGAGTACCATGAGTCACGGTGCTCACCCTTCCCACCATTATTGTGTGTGGAGGAATTAGCGTTGTCTGGTTTACCCCTTACCAATGCACCCTCGGGGGATACTGACGTATTCCCTTTAGGTAAAATGGATGGTTGATCCTCTTGAGGAGATGGGGGTGGTGAGCCTTCTTTGTCTTTAAGAAGTTGCTCAAGCATGTTCTTGACTTCGTTGACCAAGGAAGAGCTCAATCTTGTTTCCAAGTTTTTGAGATCTTCCATGGTCACCGTGGTCGGCTCACCATCACCATCCCCTTCGCGGCTACCCATATTCTCTTAGGCGGTAAAGCCCAAATAAAGAGCCGAGGCTCTGATACCAATTTAAAGGATCGTATGGGCACCTAGAGGGGGGGTGAATAGGTGCTACTTCAAATTTTACTCTTTTTCAAATTAGGGTTTGGCAAGAAAGGTAAATTCTCTAGAATATGCAACTATGGTGAGTTTACCTATATGTCCAACAAGCACAAACTAACACAACACTAGGAAGAACGAGTAAGTAAAGTGCGGTAAAGGATAGAAGTAACCAAGGGAGTGGACGCGGAGACACAAGGATTTGTTTCCCGTAGTTCCTTCCTTTTGAAGGGAAGTACGTCTATGTTTGGAGAGGGGGTGGTTTCAAACCACCAACGCCATGAGAGGCCTCCCTTGTTCTCCGATGAACCTCACCCCAACGGGCTCGATTCACCTTCCACTATATCGGCAACCTTCGAGGCGGAAGCCGGCACCTTTACAACAAGTTCGGGGCACACATCCACAACTGAATTGGAGGCTCCCAAATACAAGCAAGCTGTCAAGACAAATCAAAGACAAGCTTGTAAGAACCAAATAAAGTTAGGGTTTCCAAAGAAACACTAGAGCTTGGGGGCCCTCAAGTGAATGAGGGGGAAATGAATATCTCTCTTAGTGAAGATGTGAATCAAGGCCTCCTCCTTCGATTCTCCAAAGATCAATGACTTTGGATGGTTGGATGAAGAGATCTTGTGGATTTGGTGGCTCTAATGGTGTTGGTGTTCTTGAGCAGCTCGAGCAACTAGAGGAAGAAGATAAGGGTCCCTATTCATAGACAGCCCCCTCCACGAACCGTTTTCTGATCGTTGTAGAAAAGTCAGACCGGAGACTCCGGTCTACACCGGAGACTCCGGCCAATCTCCGGACTGGCCTTCTGACTGACCCAGCCCATTTCTTCACCAGCAACACCGGAGACTCCGGCCTTCCAACACCGGAGACTCCGGTCTGACCAAAGTCCGGAGACTCCGGAGTAACCTCCGGTGCAGCCTCCGGACCCCTGGTCAGAATGTCCCAGCCATGTCTTGGGAGGCTCCACCGGAGCCAGCACCGGAAACTTCGGACCACACCTGAGACCCCGGTCTTGGCAGACCGGAGACTCCGGTCTGGAGTTTCCAGAACAGTGGCAAATGTATGTGGTCTTTTCCCAAGAGTGTGTGTGATGTTTATCTGTGGTCATACCAACCTGTGGACAATAACAAACTGTAAAATGATCAACTTGTTGTTACCGAACACCAAAAGTGATTATGACAATAAATGCCCTTTCAAGATATTTCATGACGTTGATAGATGATGCTATTAAATTCTGCTATGTTTACTTGCTGCAAACTAAAGATGAGGCTTTAGACTACTTTAAAATTTATAAGGCCGAAGTTGAAAATCAACTAGAGAGGAAGATCAAACGTCTTAGGTCGGATCGTGGTGGTGAGCATTTTCCCAAAATATTTGACGAATTCTGTCAGGAACACGGAATTATTCATGAGAGGACGCCTCCCTACTCGCCCCAATCAAATGGGGTTGCCGAGAGGAAAAACTGCACGCTGACTGACTTGGTGAATTCCATGTTAGCCACTGCTGCTTTATCAAAGGCATGGTGGGGGGAGGCTTTGTTGACTTCATGTCATGTCCTGAATAGGGTTCCTAACAAGAATAAAGAAAAGACCCCTTATGAGGAGTGGGTTGGGAGAAAACCATCACTTTCGTATCTACGCACTTGGGGGTGTTTGGCGAAGGTCAACATACCGATCCCCAAGAAACGCAAGCTCGGACCCAAGACAGTGGATTGTATCTTTCTAGGATATGCTCCACGGAGTGTAAGCTATAGATTTCTAGTGGTTAAATCTGAGGTACCTGATATGCATGTTGATACTATAATGGAATCTCGTGATGCAACATTCTTTGAGAATATTTTTCCTATGAAATATATGCATATCATTGGTAGAATTTCTTCTGAAATACTTCCTGAATCTAGTGCATCTATTGAGAATTCCGAACAACCACATGAGGAATTCCTTGAGAAGGATGACGATGAACCTCTCACGAGGAGTAAGAGACAGAGGATTGCAAAATCCTTTGGTAATGATTTCATCGTGTACCTTGTGGACGATACTCCCAGATCCATTGCAGAGGCATATGCGTCTCCTAATGCAGATGATTAGAAAGAAGCTATCCAAAATGAGATGGACTCGATTCTTTCTAATGGAACATGGGAATTATCAGAACGATCCTATGGTTGTAAACCTGTGGGATATAAGTGGGTGTTCAAGAAGAAGCTAAGGCCTCATGGTACTATTGAAATGTACAAGGCACGTCTTGTAGCTAAGGGCTACACACAGAAAGAAGGCGAAGATTACTTTGACACATATTCACCTGTCGCTAGACTAACCACCATTCGAGTACTACTATCCCTGGCTGCCTCTTATGGTCTTCTCATTCATCAAATGGACGTGAAGACAACTTTCCTTAATGGAGAGTTGGAAGAGGAGATCTATATGGATCAGCCGGATGGATTTGTGGTAAAAGGTGAAGAGACAAAGGTGTGCAAGTTATTAAAATCTTTATATGGCCTGAAACAAGCACCTAAGCAATGGCATGAGAAGTTTGATAGAACTCTACTTTCAGCTGGCTTTGTCATTAATGAGGCTGATAGGTGTGTTTACTATCGCCATGGTGGGGGCGATAGCATTATATTATGTTTGTACGTGGATGATATTCTGATCTTTGTTACAAACATGAAAGTGATAAATGAAGTCAAGTCTTTCCTGTCAAAGAGTTTTGATATGAAAGATCTGGGAGAGGCTGATGTGATTCTGAACATCAAGCTTATTAAAAACGAGAATGGGATTACTTTAACGCAATATCATTATGTTGAGAAGGTCTGGAGCCGATTTGGTTTTATTGATGGCCAGACTTCTCCAATACCTTATGATCCCAGTTTGACATTACGAAAGAATAAGAAGGAACCAACAGATCAGCTGAAATATTCACAAGTTGTTGGTTCTCTCATGTACTTAGCAAGCGCTACAAGACCTGATATCTCTTTTGCTGTGAGCAAGTTGAGTAGGTTCATGTCTAACCTGGGTATTGATCGTTGGCATGCACTTGAAAGGGTCATGCGCTATCTATGTGGTACAATGAGCTATGATATTCACTATTCAGGGCACCCTCCTGTGCTTGAAGGATATAGTGATTCGAACTGGATCTCTAGAGTTGATGAACTCTACTCCACGAGCGGGTATGTGTTTACCCTTGGAGGTGGTGCGGTGTCATGGAGATCCCATAGACATACCATATTGACGAGGTCAACTATGGAAGCAGAGCTTACTGCTTTAGACACAACCACTATTGAGTCAGAATGGCTGCGTGAGCTCTTGATGGACTTGCATGTGGTTGAGAAACCTGTGCCGACAATCCTTTTGAATTATGACAACCAAACAGTTATTGTCAAAGTGAACAATTCTAAGGATAACTCGAAGTCATTAAGACACGTGAAGAGACGTTTGAAGTCTGTCAGGAAATTGAGAAACTCCAGAGTAATAACTGTTACGTATATTCAAACAGACAAAAACCTGGTAGCTCCCTTTACAAAGGGACTATCACGAAATGTGATAAAAAGTGCATCGAGGGAGATAGGGTTGAGACCCATGGATGTCACACCTAGTGGTAACCCAACCTATGTGATCGGAGATCCCGTGAATTAGGACCTGGGAAGAACAAGCTAGTTGTTTGATTGAGGAGAGTAGTTGGTAACCCTCTCTATGTGAAGATGCATAACTCTCATAATCTATAAGGCAGGTTGGCAACACACCTTAATGTGTTTCTGTTGGCTTTAACTAGCAAAGGCACTGTCCTATAGGGCATTCTTGAAAGAACACACCTATATGAGCTCGACTGTAAACGTCGCGTCTATGAGACTTGGGTGATATCTAGTAAACTCATGAAGAGATCAGAGAGTATGACGCATATGATCCAACCCGCGGGATAGGCTACTGGCAGCCAGGTACTAGTTATGTTTTTGAGTGAAATCTATTGGCACCAAACTTGCAATTCAAGGTTCGTCCATTGTTCAAGTTGTTGATAGACGTAGTTCAAGATTCTAGATGGAAGTTCAACTTAACAGTCTCTGCTGAAACACTGGCATATAAACAAGTAGCGAGAATTGGCAAATCTTCAAATGGGCATTTGAGAACTGGTGGGGGATTGTTAGAAATAATGTGCTAAATCATTAGACCCATGTGAGATTTCAGATTTTCCCTAATTCTCAAAGCTCATGTGTGTGGAAGCCCATATGTGATTTAACCCAAGTTGGTGGCAGCTCACATGTGTGTGGCAAGAGCCGTGTGAACTAAAGTTTAGTCCCACATGAGAATTTGAAGGAGAGTTGCACCACCTTATAAGGTGGAGTGTTGCACCACTTTGTAAGTAAGTGACAGTAAGAGAGCTACATGCGCGCTCCTCCTCCGATGACGTTGTCACTCACACGCTCACCTCGTCTCGTCATGACACGCATGTGCCGTGGGTTGCGGGTTGCGGGTTGCGGGAATCTTGCCGAGCCGAGCTTTATTTTGCTGCTTAGAAAAATGTGTGCGGTTAGACAGACGTGTCAACAGTTAGCGGATTCGGGTCACTCTCAGATCGTGGGCTATCTATAATCGACCCGACTGTGCGCGGCATGGGCTTGGTCCACTTCGTGTCATGTACGGGATTTACGAACCGCTCTATATAAACGCATGTGCGACTTCCACAACGTATGACACCAATCTAATCTGGGGTTTTTCCATCCTCTCTGCTTGCGCCACCATCGTAGTCTACTTCATCCCGCTTGCCGGCGTGCACCAGCGGTCGGGAGAGCAGGTCTCCAAAACCACTCGCCTTTGTGATCCTGTACGGGAGAGGGCAAATAAGGTTTTTGGGAAGCGCTCTGCGCGACTGCTCAAGTTCGTCATCACGGCGCGTCTTCTCGGTCATCAAGTTGGGCCTCGTGCACGTCGTCTTCAACGCCGACTTCTTCGACAGACTACTGCAAACGCTGTACCAACATCGACTTTATCGACAACCGATCAATACGTATACCGTCATGAGATCCGTTGCTTTATTATGGCTGTTAGTGCATATACTCTACTACTGTTCATGTTGATCAATACATCTAGTATGTTAGAAGTTCACGTGATTGTAGCTTTTATTGTCATGATTTATATTCTGAAACTAATCGTGAAAATTATGGCTAATAATCCAACAAAGATGACCATATTATCATTTAGCACGCCTATAGTCTAAGAAAATGATGTGCCACCAGAATTACTGTCATAGTTGATCCATAACAGGTTAGTCCCATAATCGGGCTTCTATCAGTAATGTTAATTTCTTCAGAAAGATCAGTCGCCTTTTTTCTACTCCCTCCGACCCAAATTAGTTGACTCACTTTTGTCAAAATACGGATGTATCTAATACTAAATCATGTCTAGATACAGCCGAGTATAGACATATCTAAGTCAACTAATTTCGGTTGAAGGGAGTACATTTGTTGCTAAAAAAATACAATCCTTAGTCGGGGAGACGAACATCGGCGAACCGGGAGGAGTTGTTCCTTTTTTCTCTCTACCGAGTGAACAGACCGGACCGGTCATATACAACACAAAATAGGCCCTTTCTAGGCCCGATTAATCACATGACGTCTGGCTTAGTTTGTGGAGTAGCGGCCCTTCTATACTGGCCAGGCCTTGAGGCACAGTAAAATCTGCACTAGTAGAATTAGAAGATCTAAAACATCTAACAACTTAGTCGTACGGTTAAAAGGGTCAAAGCTTTTAGTTAGTTCCATTTTACTGTTATATATACTTCCTCCGTTTCAAAATATAAGATATTTTAGCTTTGTAAAGCAAATGTATGTAGACTCCTTTTAGTATGCAGGTTTCACTAGTGGAAACGAGGTCTTTTGTTGATCCCGAAAAAGGGCTTTAACACCGGTTCTTCTTCTTCTACGAACCGGTGTTAAAGGTCCCTGCAGCAGTGGCCCGCGCACCCCCCCTTTAACACCGGTTCGTGGCATGAACCGGTGTTAAAGGGGGGGCTATATAAGACACCACCCCAGCCCACACACACCCCACTCTTCCATTCTTTCACATTTTGGAGCCTAGCAAGAGGGTGTGAAGAGTGCTAGTTTGTGTTTTTTTCATATGCACAAGAGGTGTTCGGTGAAATGCCCGAGAGCTCAAAATAAGTTTTCTTGTTGCTCTTTCCATCTCGGTCGAGGTCGGCAACTATAGTTACATGTGTCATTGATGTACTATATATATAAATGGTCATCCCCTATTATTTTTTGATATATACTACATATTAATGCAGATGAACCGGCAATGGATGTACAGTGACCGCCGCACTTCCGAGTACATTACGGGCCTCCAAAATTTCATCGTTGTGGCTAATGCAAACCGTGGCACAATGGTTTTATGTGCTGTCCGTGTGTTCACTGTCAGAACAAGAAAGACTACTCAAATACCAGAACCATTCACGCCCACCTGCTTCGATCCGGTTTCATGCCCAGCTATAATTGTTGGACCAAGCACGGAGAAAAAGGGGTTGTGATGGAAGACAACGAAGAAGAAGAGGATGATGACAACTATCATAATATGTATCCTGAATATGATGATAATGCAACGGGGGTAGATAATGAAGATCAAGAGGGAGCAGATGGGCCCGCTGATGATGATCTTGGTCGGGCCATTACTGATGCAAAGGAAGAATGTGAAACTGAAAAGGAGAAGGAGAAGCTGGAGCAGATGTTAAAGGATCACAAAACATTGTTGTATCCAACTTGCGAAGATGGCCACAAAAAGCTAGGTGCCACACTGGATTTGCTGCAATAGAAGGCAGAGAATGGTGTGACTGACAGCGCATTTTCAAAGTTGTTGGTAAAAATGAAGAATCTTCTTCCAAGAAATAATGAGTTGCTTGACAGTACATACCAAGCAAAGAAGGTTGTCTGCCCTCTAGGATTAGACGTGCAGAAGATACGTGCCTGCATTAATGACTGCATCCTCTACCGTGGTGAGAAGTACGATAATTTGGATGCATGCCCGGTATGCACTGCATTGCGGTATAAGATCAGACGAGACGATTCTGGCGATGTTGAGGGCGAGGCCCCTAGGAAGAAGGTTCCCGCCAAGGTTATGTGGTATGCTCCTATAATACCACGGTTAAAACGTCTCTTCAGAAATAAAGAGCATGCCAAGTTGTTGCGATGGCACATGGAAGACCGTAAGAAAGACGCGATGTTGAGACACCCCGCTGATGGGTCACAATGGAGAAAAGTCGAGCGAGAGTACCCAGACTTCGCACGTGACGCAAGGAACTTAAGGTTTGGTCTAAGTACAGACGGCATGAATCCTTTTGGTGAGCAGAGCTGCAGTCACAGCACCTGGCCTGTGACCCTATGAATCTATAACCTTCCTCCTTGGTTGTGTATGAAGAGGAAGTTCATTATGATGCCAGTGCTCATCCAAGGCCCGAGGCAACCCGGCAACGACATTGATGTGTACCTAAGGCCATTAGTTGAAGAACTTTTATAGCTGTGGGCCAAACCAGGTGTACGTATGTGGGATGAGCACAAAGGGGAGCCATTTGACCTACGAGCATTGCTTTTCATAACCATCAATGATTGGCCTGCTCTTAGTAACATTTCAGGGCAGACAAACAAGGGATACAATGCATGCACACACTGTTTAGATGATACTGAAAGTGTATATTTGGATAAATGTAAGAAGGTTGTGTACCTAGGGTATCGCCGATTTCTTCCGAACCTGCATCCAGTAAGAAAGAAAGGCAAGCATTTCAAACGTCTGGCAGAACCCCGGAGGAAGCCTGTCCTTCGTACCGGTGAGGAGGTATTTGGTATGGTCAAGGACCTAGAAGTAATCTTTGGAAAAGGTCCTGGCAGTCTATCTGTTCTGAATGATGATGCCGGACACGCGCCCATGTGGAAGAAGCAATCTATATTTTGGGACCTACCCTATTGGAAAGTCTTAGAGGTCCGCTCTTCAATCGACGTGATGCACGTGACGAAGAATGTTTGCGTGAACCTGCTAGGCTTTCTAGGAGTGTATGGGAAGACAAAAGATACAGCGGAAGCACGACAGGACCAACAACGTCTGAAGGCCCCTGAAGAGCCTATGCATCCTGAGAACGAGAAGGGTAAACGATGCCACTTAACTCCTGCCAGCTACGCTCTTACCAAAGCAGAGAAGGAAATCTTTTTTGAATGTCTGAGCAGTATCAAGGTCCCGTCTGGCTTCTCGTCGAATATAAAGGGAATAATAAATATGACAGAGAAAAAATTCCAAAAACTGAAGTCTCATGACTGCCACGTGATTATGACACAATTGCTTCCGATTGCATTGAGGGGGCTTCTACCTGAAAATGTTCGAGTACCCATTGTGAAGCTATGTGCATTCCTCAATGCAATATCTCAGAAGGTAATCGATCCAGAAAGCCTACTAGGGTTACAAACAGATGTGTCCAATGTCTTGTCAGCTTTGAGTTGGTGTTCCCACCATCCTTCTTCAATATTATGACGCATCTCCTGGTTCACCTAGTAGAAGAGATTGCCATTCTCGGTCCTGTATTTCTACACAATATGTTCCCCTTTGAGAGGTACATGGGAGTCTTAAATAAATATGTTCATAACCGTGCTAGGCCAGAAGGAAGCATCTCCAAGGGCTATGTAACAGAGGAGGTCATTGAG
Organism: Avena sativa; assembly: GCA_916181665.1. Classification (NCBI taxonomy): domain Eukaryota; kingdom Viridiplantae; phylum Streptophyta; class Magnoliopsida; order Poales; family Poaceae; genus Avena; species Avena sativa. The sequence goes on from OV702297.1 coordinate 21,409,378, forward strand.
TTCTGTGTTGATTTTATTCCTGACCTTAAGGAGATTGGTGTTCCAGAATCACGACATGAGGGGAGACTGCGTGGAAAAGGCACCCTAGGATGTAAAGCAATGATATGTAGGGACGGGCATTCTCTCAATCAAGCACACTACACGGTTTTACAAAGATCTATCTTGGTTGCCCCGTATATCAATGAACACAAGAATTTAATACGCCTCAAACACCCGGGGCAGTCTGATGAATGGATTATAAGTGAACACATGGCGAGTTTTGGCGGCTGGCTGCAAAGACTTCTCACGAATAACACCACTGTTGGGGATCAGCTGTACTTGTTGGCCAGGACACCATCTTCGACTGTATGTACTTTCTAAGGGTACGAGATAAATGGGAATACATTTTACACGATAGGCCAAGATAAAAAGAGCACCAACCAAAACAATGGTGTCCGCTTCGATGCAGCAAAAGACAATGGGCAAAAGACCACGTATTATGGGTTCATAGAGGAGATATGGGAACTTGACTATGGACCTAATTTTAAGGTCCCCTTGTTTCGATGCAAATGGGTCAAGCTAACAGGAGGAGGGGTTGAGGTAGACAAGAAGTACGGAATGACAACGGTGGATCTCAACAATCTTATGAAGGTAGACAAGAACTTAGACGAACCATTCGTCCTAGCCAATGATGTGGCTCAGGTTTTCTATGTGAAGGACATGTCCTCCAGACCAAAAAAAAGAAAAAAAATGCAAACAAATACATCATATGATGAGCCAAAGCGTCACATAGTTCTTTCAGGGAAAAGAAACATCGTGGGAATCGAGGACAAGACATACATGTCAGAAGATTATAATAAGTTTGATAAAATTCCGCCCTTCACAGTGAAAACTGACCCAAGCATTCCGTTAAGTAAAGAAGATGCTCCATGGTTACGTCTGAAGCGATCATGAGGAAGGACATATGCCAAGAAGTTCATGCTCATATTATGTAACTCTAGTTCATGTTTTTAATATTAATACATGTCTTGAGTGTTAGTCATGTTTTGTGGATGGACCGGGACTATGAGAAGAAGTTGTCCCGATTCGTACTTACCATTAAGATCTGATCTCCAAACGCGCGCGGTCACATATTAGGGAGTGCCTCTATGACCAGTTTCTTGGAGATGCCGGAGGACTAGGCTCCATCGGCATCTCCCTGAAATTGGCCGTAGTGGTGTCCCTGCTCTCGAAAACCATCTTGCAGCTTTGTAACTTCTCTAACTAGATCAATACACCTGGGAGCTAACTAATTTCACATATTAGGGAGTGCCTCTATGACCAGTTTCTCGGAGATGCCGGAGGACTGGGCTCCATCGGCATCTCCCTGAAACTGGCCGTAGTGGTGTCCCTGCTCTCAAAAGGAGGTAAGGCATAGCCTCAAACTGGCTGGAGGACTGGACTCACAAGGATGCCTATTTATAGTACAAGCAGCTCGACATAGTGTCGACACTTACGAAATAATGTCGACACTCACCCCTATTATTAGTGCTGACTCGTGTTTTGTCCCGGTTGGTGTCTCCAACCGGGACTAAAGGTTCATCTTTAGTCCCGGTTGGTGACACCATCCGGGACAAGGTACACGCCGCACGACATAATGTCGACACTCACCCCTATTATTAGTGCTGACTCATGTTTTGTCCCGGTTGGTGTCTCCAACCGGGACTAAAGGTTCATCTTTAGTCCCGGTTGGTGACACCATCCGGGACAAGGTACACGCCGCACGACATAATGTCGGACACTCACCCCTATTATTAGTGCTGACTCGTGTTTTGTCCCGGTTGGTGTCTCCAACCGGGACTAAAGGTTCATCTTCCTGCCATTTTTTCCCGCCATTTTTCTTCCCGCCCGTTCTTCTTCCCGCCATTTTTCTTCCCGCCATTTTTCTTCCCGCCCGTTCTTCTTCCCGCCATTTTTCTTTCCGCCAGTTCTTCCCTCCAGTTCTTCCCGCTAGTTCACTATATATATATGTAGGGGGTTGGCCTCCATTGTCATTGCACATCTCTAGACTCATATCTGAAACCTCATGACTCCTTCCCATGGCTTCCACCGTAGCACTAACCCCCAGGGAGGCGGAGGCGCTTTGCGCCTCGAACTACCCCTGCCCGCCGGGCTACTGTGTCCCCGTCGGCTGGATGCTGAGCGTCGGAGGCGTGCCGGTTCCTCCTGTCCCTCTAGGTGTGGCGCGCCGGATGGCCATCATGAACCACTACTACTTCGAGCTCACGCCGGAGCAGCAAAGGAATCCCAGATGGCATCCCGACTATTTCCCTACTTGGGAAGCCTTCTTCGTGGATCGGCGTGAGAGGGCGCTCGCCAGGCACGAGGAGGACGGCCCACCTCCTCCTAACTTCAACGAGGCCGGCCGTCGGCTATGGTGGCGTGGTCGGACTCTCCAGAGCGTCATGGCCTATGACACTGCCGCCGACTCTAACCCCCGTCTGCGCTACCCTCAAGTCCAGCCTACGCGCTACCCTCAAGTCCAGCCCACGCGTACTCTCCAGAGGTTCAATTACGGCGACCCCGACGACGACAGCGATGACGGCGGTGGCGAGTACGACGACTAAAGTGGCGAGTATTACAGGTGTAGGCAGGAGCATGACTGAATCACTCCAACATTCCGAAACAAGTTCGGCCGATTGTTACTTAATCTGGCCATGTATCTTAATTTTCAGTTCTTTTATGTATCTTAATTTTCAGTTCCAGTTCGGCTTTATGTAACTTACTATTAGTTGAATTCTCATTCGAGGTTGACAATATGCTATTTTATAAAAAAAAACAATGCAAGTTGAGCGAGGCTTGGCCCCGAGCTAAGAATCATCATGCCCGTTGTTCGACAAAGTTTGTCGATAGTTTAAAACGGGGATAAAAAAATAAAAAAAGATCGAAACAGTACGAAACCTTCGCGTGTTGTTATATTATGTGACATAGTTAGAAGGAAAAATCTCAAACTTGGTATATTGATTATGTCTCGAAAAAACCTTCACAAAATGACCTATCTCATTCGAGGTTTCTTGGCTTTCGGGTCAAATGACCAATGTTATGGCTAGAATCAAGGCATAGTTTGTGATAATATGGCCATATTGTGCATACATGTGCATCATGGCATTACAAACAATGTTGCAAGAGGAAGTTTTCCTTTTTATCGCACCAAAAAGGCATTTTCCATTTTCCGAGCATAAAAAACGGATGGTTTTGTGAAGCAACCACCAAATGGCTAATTCAAAAAACCACCAACACATTTTACAAAAATACTAGACCACCTTATATGCACAATGTACCAACAGGGGGATCTAAAACCTTTCCGTCCACCTCTGGTGAAAAAGACAAATTCCTACCGAATCGGCAGGAAGTGGGTCAGATATGAACTACAGGTACATGATACGATGCTCATGATTTTTTACAAAAATCATTTTTAGGTTCACAATATGCTATTTTATCAAAAAAACAATGCAAGTTGAGCGAGGCTTGGTGAGATTCAAGTGTATACAAAAGATGCGACATTTAAATATCCAATCAATTCAAAAATGTTAATACAAAAGATGCGGCATTAAAATATGATTTGATCTAATAAAATAGGGTTATATTTATTTTTAGATGCTTAATATTTCTTATGTTCAAAGTTTTAGGATTTAACAATTTATTTTTGTTTGAATTGAATAATCAAAATTTATATGTAAGTGTTTTAATTATTTTGAAAATTTTCATGTAAAGTAAATATAAAATGATTTACATGAATGGATATATATTATTTTTCTGAAAATTATGATATATTATTCATATTTTTCTGAGTTGAAATGAAAAAGATATGAATTTTCTAAATTCATATCATATTTTTTGAATTAAAAATGCCCCTTTAATGCATGAAATAAATGCCCCCCTTTAAGACCGGTTCCAGACACGAACCGGTGTTAAAGGGGGGGCATTTATTTCGTTTCCCGCATGCACCCCCCCTCTAACACCGGTTCCAGGATGGAACCGGTGTTAAAGGGGGGGTAATAAATGCGCGCGGGAAACGAAATCCCCCCCTTTAACACCGGTTCCAGCCACGAACCGGTGTTAAAGGGGGGTATTAAATTCGCCTTCCCCTTCCTTTCTTCCCCCCAGAGCCAGATCGAACACCGCCGACCGCAGAGAGAAGCGTCGCCACCGCATCGGAGCAGAGAGAAGCCACCGCCGGCCGCCACCACCCTCGGAGTGAGGGAGGAATCGTCCGTGGGTGCCCTCGGAGCTCGCGCGTCTCGCCGCCGCCGCCGCCCTCGGAGTGAGGGAGGAATCGTCCGTCTCGCCGCCGCCGCCTCCATTGTCGAGCTTCGGAGCTCGAGGTCCTCGACGAGGCAGTCGCCCCCGACCCTCTCTTTTCCGTATGACCTCTCCCTCTCACTTGACCGCATTGCCCTGACCACCTCTTCCCCGTGCAGGAGCAGCCGACCGCGCCTCGTCGGAGCACCGCCGACGCCGCCCGTCTCCAGCCGTCTGCCTCTGTCGCCCGAGGAAGCAATCCACCACGCCGAGGCCACCAACCTTCTCGCCATAGTACCCCGCCTCTCGTAGGCCACCTCGACATCGCCGGAGACTGCCGTATCCGCCACTAGCACCGCCGCCCGACGAGCCCGCCGCCTCCGTACGTCACCCCACCGGTGAGCAAACCAGAATGCGCCACCTGTCTGCCACGTCAGCGATGACACAGCGCCAGTCAACGTTGACTCTCCTGAAAAATAGAAGAAAAGATAAAAATTGCAGAAAATTGTATAATCTTGCAAAAATCATATAAAAAGATTCGTAGATCCAAAAATAGCAAATTATATATCAATGAATTCAGAAAATTGAGTAGATTATTAATATCAAGTTGGATTTAACTTTTACAGTACGTGTTTACTGTAATAATTTAATTAGTTTTAATGGTTTTTTAGGTTAATAAATTCATAGTAAAATATCTATTGGTCCAAAAATCACAAATAATATACCTATGGATTCACAATTGTGTGTAGATCATCAATATGCAAATGGTTAAGCCAAATAATATAAGGTTTTTCAGCAATTAAATAAATGGTATAATGGCTTATTTAGAGTAATAAATTCATAAGAAAATAAATAATGTTCAGAAAATTACAAATAATATATCCCTAGAATCACAACCCCGTGGGGATTATATATCTGATTTTACTTTGATTTTTAGACAACAGAAACTATTTAAATGATTTAAAACGCATTAAACACTATTTAAATCATAAGAAAAGATTTGTAACTCTGATTAGGGTGAATCCAACGCCTACTGGTTCGTATTAATGTCCTCTATCCATAACAAATACTCCATTGCATTAATTAGCCTCTTGCATGCATCATATACTTCAGTATTGTTTAGAGAACTAAAATAACAACCATTGTGACTTATTAAATTGCCATGCATGCATTTGTTGCATTTGTTTGATCTCTGACTCATCCTGATTAGGGTTTCAACCCCTCGGAACTCGTTTAAAATGATCAAGCATCCTTAGGGTTTTAATTTCATTTGTGTATTTATTTGTGTATTTTTGTATGAATAATATGTATATTTGTGTATGAATCCAAGTCCACTTGAATGTTTACACTCTTACTCTAGATAATATTATTGTTTTAGAAACTATGGATCCACTTAGTAGAAACCTTGAAGAAGAAGAAATAATGGAGAACATTATTAATAAGGACACCTCACAATATCTGAACTTGGAGGGACATGATGACGACAGCTCAAGTACTAGTCATGGAGAAGATGAAGACTTCGGTGAACGCAATTTAATGGTTACAAAGTCCGGCGAGGTATATGCATTGATTAAGCCTCTCCTGACTTCCACCAACAATCTTCTTCTACATTTATTAATTAACGCTTCTTTCTTCTTTTAGCCCTCTGGATCGACCAGCCAGCAACCATCTTCTTCTACGAAAAAGAGCAAGCGAGGCGCGAGCCAGCGGTTGAAAGATCGTGCAAAGTTCACGATCGAAGCAGTCCGTGTTGATGGCAGGCCGATGGAGCCCAAGAAGGCCGCAGACAAATTTGTACGTCAGGCTGGAGTTCTTGTTAGGGACCAAATCCCAATCATAATTGAAAATTGGAATAAGCCAAAGAAGGGCGACGGTACCTTTGTCGATGACAGATCCAAAGAAATGCTTTGGAATTCGTTGTTGGTAAATTTCACCCTTCCGCCAGAGGAGGATGAAAACAACCCGGTTATAAAGGAAAAGGTCAAAGAGTGGACTCTAAAGAAGATGGCTGACGCTTTCCGCAACTGGAAGACAAAATTGAACAAATTTGTCAAATCTGGCGAGACTCCAAATTTCGAAGACGCATATTATGCGAAGATAAGACCTCACTGGCCCGAATTTGAGACATATAAAAAAAGTGCTATAGCTAAAAAGAGGTCAGAAACCAATACGCTTAATGCCCTGAAGAAGGAATATCACCATAGGACGGGGTCAGGTGGCTACATATCTTAGAGGCCTAAGTGGGAGGAAGCTGAGAAGGCCCTGCGCGAGAGAGGGATCACACCCCAGACAGATGGGTGGGACCTACGTGCAAAGACTTGGTTCTACGGAATCGGGGCAAGGTTGGACCCAGAAACAGGATTGTGTATCTTCCCAACCCTCCTTGCCAAACCCGTCACTGAACTCATCACGGCATACAAGGAAACATCCGCCAGGATCTCCCATCCCGACAGAGAGAATGACCAGCTCACACGCGCCATCGGTAAAAAAGAACACCCTGGACATGCACGAGGCACAGGGGGTATGACGTGGAAGGATGGGTTTGCCGACTAGAGCGACTCTTACAGATGGCGCGACAGAAAATAAAAAGAGCGTACAGAGCGGATGACACAGATAGAACATGCACTTGCGGCGCTGCAGGCGCAAGTGAATGCACAACAGAGCCATCAAGCTACCGGCCCATCTCAGCGGCACGAAGAGCCTGCATTGGAAGCTGCCGGCGGCCCAGACTCTGCGCGAAAAAGCAGTGTGGCTCCCACGGAGAACGTGCAACCCACGCTTGAAATGGCGGGTCCTCGATACCCCGTGGATGAGATCACGGAGAGCGAACACGCTGAGCTGCATGTGAGATTAATGGGCTTATCCATTAAGGTGGCTGTCGGCTATGCCTTACCTCCTGTAGCTGGTGGAACTTACCACTGCCGACCGATTCCAGATGGCTATGCTATTGTCGGGGTGGATGAGATTGTGAAGAAATATGAGGAAGCACAGCTTGACCATGCTACAGGTGAAGGGAAAACTCAACTCAAATTTGCAGTGAAAACAACCATTCTTTGGAAGAAGGAACACATTGTGCTTCCAAATTGGAGGTCACTGGCACCCCCGCCGTCTCCGTAGCGTCAACAGTCTGAGCCGCTTCAGCTATCTCCTGCGCAGCAGCCATCTCTGGCGCTTCAGCCATCTCCTGCGCGACAGCCATCTCCGGCCCGTCAGCCATCTCCGGTGCTTCAGCCATCTCCTCAGCGTAAGCGGAAGAGCACTGCCACGAAGAGCATCAGTAGCACTGCCACAAAGAAATCCGCAGGAAACCGTACGCCAAAGAGTTCAAAAAACTACGTCCCGCAGCCTTCCGCCAAGCCATTGCCGGTTTTACCGTGGAATCGCAGCGACGAGGAGACCAATAGGATCTCGGAAGAACAGGTCAAGAAATTCTTTGCACCTAGACGGGTCGAGCCAAAGGAGAAAATAGATCCGGCGGTGGTGGAGAATTTTTACAAAAATCTTTTGAAACCTGAAACCCCACTTGTGCCGGACTACGAGCGCCAGATTTTGAAGGCGGATGCAAGGCGCCGTAGGGAGACTGAAAGTAGCAGTCGTGAGGCACCCCAGAAAACAGTTCCCATGCTCGGAGAGCAGGAAAACCAATCATGCGCCCCGCTCCAAATGTTCGACACACGGGACGCTCCTCCCGTAAATGATTACGAGGCAGAGCTACAAAGAAAGGCCATTGAGATGGGTATGACTTACATTGCATACTTGAACGTCATGGGAGACAACTTGCCCAAATGCGATGCCAACCCCATACAGCCATGGAAGTATGGGAAGAATCTCGTCAAGAAAGAGGAGCTCAAGAATCTACCAACAAAGATACGAAAATTGCACAAGTGGTACCTTCATTTCTGCAAGACGAGAAAGGTAGAATGGATCACGGCGCATATAAGAGATGAGATTTTCTTCTGCGGAGACGACGCGATCGACTTCAACATTCAAGACTTGTATTTTCTATTCAATCAGAAGGAACTCGACAAAGCTGCCATCAGCCTTTATTGTGTGTAAGTACTATTTCTGTAATTTATATCTCATCTCATTCACTTCATTAATTGCATGTATATATATATGCTCACCATATATGTATATACTATTATGCAGGAAAAAGGTTATGAAATGCAGGAAAGGAGGCCCTTTTGACATTGGGTTCGCTGACCCAAATAGAGTTCATAAAGAAGTGGTAGAAACCAAACCCGGGCAAATAGAAGATTACTTGCTAACGTCTTTACTGAGACAACAAACCAAAAGGGAAATACTATTGCCTTACAACTTCTCGTGAGTACTGTTACCCTCTCTCTTGTACACATTCTATTTCAGCTTACTCGATGTTAAGTGTAACTGATGATGAGTTATGCGTGCGTAGGTTCCACTTTATTCTGCTAGTCATTCAACCTGACTCAGGAAAAGTCCTTGTCATGGACTCGTTACGAAAAGAAAAAGAGATATGGGCAGACTTTAGAGAGATGCTCCAGAGGTAATTTCAATCATATTATCGCACTAGATCGGCGTTAAAGCCCTGAACCGGTGTTAAAGAAGGGGGGACTGAGGCCTGCGGCAGCCCCACGTGCGCCACCCTTTAACACTGGTTCGTATAAGAACCGGTGTTAAAGGGGCCCCCCCTCTAACACCGAGAACCCTCAACAGCGGTTGAGGAACCGCTGTTAGAGGGCCCTCCCAACCGGAGTTAAAGGGGGGCTCTGCACTAGTGTTTACTTAAATTTGGAGCGAATGTACACACTAAAAAAAGTCTAGATACCGTTTTTTTACAAATCTAAAACATTTTAGTATATTTTAAAACGGAGGAAGTACCTAATACCGACTCTTGTGCAACCTTTCCTACCTCAGCCAAGATGATTCGAAAGAAAAATGGGCCTTGATACTCTTGCTCCCCACAATCAAGCAACAAAGGTGTGTGGTCGAGAGTGATCTTGTTAGTGCTAAAGTACTTTAGAATTTCTAGTACAATTTCGTAGTCAAAATTACATGTTGTACTTGTATTTCCAAAAGAAAGGTGAAACTATACCTTAACTTCAAATACCGAAATACTTGTATGTTTTCTCGAATAAATAAATAAATACGGAGTACTTGTATTTTCCAAATATTGACTGAAGGCTACTGGTCTCAACAGCGGTGGGACTTGGGAGGCCCACCAAACGCACAAGAGGCCCCTACACACAGAACCGCAAAAGCAAGCAGGGGAGGACTGCAGGAGGCCGATCTGAAGTTACTATACAGACCAACAACAAAGCGAGGTTGGCTGAAACAAATCCATTTCCTCTGCGTCGCGTGGTGGAGTGGAGGAGGAGAAGCCCCGAAAAAGCCAAAGCCCACCCAGAACCCTAGCCTAGGGTTTCGCCGCCATGGGATCCGCCGCCTCCGCCCCAGCGCCGCCACCGCCACCGCCTCCTCCAGCGCAGCCCCACGGGGTCGCACCGCCGTATGGCCCCGGGCTCGCAGGCATCCTCCCGCCGAAGCCGGAAGGGGATGAGAATGAGGAGAAGAAGGTGGACTACCTCAACCTCCCCTGCCCTTTGGCCTACGAGGAGATCCAGCGGGAGGCCCTCAGTTCGTCTCCTTCTCCCTCCATTTTTTAAGTTTTAGCTATTGTATATGAATTGCTGCGGCATTGCCGAATTGCTACTTGAGGTGTATCTATGTGCTCGTGCGGGTGGTGATGAATTCGTGCTATAATCGGCTCCTTGGTCGCGATTCGGTTGCCTGCGTGGATGATTATTAGGTTGCTCACATATATTTTACCGATCATTTTATATGATAGTGCGCTGTAGGGATCTAAAGCTAGCGAGTGATCAAATTTAATTCATATGGGATATGTTGAGATTTTTCCTAGGAGTGCATCAGAGTACTACTGTAATGCAACATTTGTATAAGAAAAATATAGTAATGTTCTCCATAACGTACCGCATCCCGCTTCTGTTCCAGAAGGATCCTTAGGCGGAGTAAGTGAGTGACCTTGCAGTGTTTTACACATGTGATACATGGTCTAGACTTTTAAATATACATACTTACTGAGCTTTTCTCAGACACGTGCTTCAGCTATCTTAAATTTACTTTTTTGTTCAAGAATATATGTTGCTTTAAACATGGGCATGACTAAATATGCAATGCTAGCTTTGTAAGGATATGTAGTTGCTTTCTTTGCATATTTGTGTACCTGGCTAACTGCTATACAGGCAGTTCGCCTCTTGAGGTTTCTTACATGGGCTCTACTGACATGCTCCATTGCAGTGTCTTTGAAGCCTGAACTTTTCGAAGGTCTGAGGTTTGATTTCACAAAAATGTTAAGCTCGAAGTTTGCACTTAGTCACAGGTGAGACTAATTCAAAACGCTGGTCGTTCTTTTTTTATATATTTCTTATTTATGATGTATTCTGACAACATCGACAGTCTTCTTATGGGTTCTATGGAAGTTCCATCTCAGTCAGCTGATGTTATAAAAGTCCCAACAGCACAATATGAATTTGGTGCCAATTTTCTAGACCCAAAGGTTTGTCTTTGTCACATTTGATATTATATGGCCCAACATTTCTGCGTCACATGTTATATTTGTGATCTTGATGATTAATTATGTGCGAAATTTTCTTTAGTTAATGCTTATTGGAAGGTTGATGACTGATGGAAGGTTGAATGCTCGTGTGAAATGTGATCTGACAGAAAATCTGGCCCTGAAAATAAATGCACAGGTAGTTGAATTTGATGTTATTTTGTTTTGATGACTGTTGTTTTAATCTTCTTTGGGCTGATAGTTTCCTGTTTTCAGCTTACCAGTGAGCCTCATTACTCCCAAGGGATGTTCAACTTTGACTACAAGGTCAGTACTTTGTGACAATGCTTTTTTAAGCAATAAATTGTGTTCCAGGCATTTCGATCAGTTACTTATAGGCATGCTTAATCAGCAAACTACCTTTTTATTGCGTGTGCTTCCATCTGTTAACACCTTGAACATTTGTATAGGGCACTGACTATCGAGCACAATTTCAAATTGGAAACAATGCGTTCTATGGGGCGAATTATATTCAGGTAAAGATCTTATGTCATATTTTATTAACAGTGCCATCTACCTGCAGCACCTAAGGGAAACCAAAATGGGAATATGAGCATATTCCAGCTTCTCCCTGGCAGTTCATTTGTTCCTTGATTGTTTAAATTCTTCAGAGAAGTCCAGCAACTGCCGCTCATCTGTTTGCATTCAGCCTTTTGCTTTCTCTCTGTCGAGCTTCTTTTATATCTTGTCCCCTGACCTGTGTTCTTTGGTTAATGTTGTGATTATGCTTGACCATCATAATTTGCGATTTTGGTTTGTTTGAACCTTGAGCTGGTTTTATGCTTTGACTTGAAACAAACTATAATCTTGAATCACAGCTAGATTATAAGATTGTTGGCATTTGTCGCTTTCTGTGGGAATTAGTAAGTTATATTTTGTAATGGTGATGTTTACATTTATAAATGGACTCAACATCATGCCTAAAAGTTAGAATTTTGTTAAGTGGCAAGCATATTTTGTATCAATCACTAAATAACCTTGCTTGCACATATTGATTAGCTTTGTAATGAAGTGGGGCATGCATGAATTTTTCTTTACAATGAGATAACATTTTTTTGTATTCCAGAGTGTTACGCCAAATTTATCTATGGGAACAGAGATATTCTGGCTTGGTCAGCAAAGGAAGTCAGGGATTGGTTTTAATTCTCGCTATAATACTGATAAAATGGTAAGGAACCTGTGTAGTCTTTTCTGTTTGGTTGGTACATAGGTTGAACTTTTGCATGCCATACTTAAGTTTACAGGCCCATCCATTTAGTTTTGTTATGAAGTGTTGAACTGGGTAATAAGATTTTCAGGTCTGGTTTTGGATTATTTGTTTAAAAACTTGTAGAGGAATTAAGATAGGCCCTTGGGCACATGCTTATTTTGGAAATTACTCCCTTGTGTCACTAAAGAAATAAGAGATAGTGGGTCTTTCCCCATAATCATTCACTATAGTAAGCACTGTTATTCATCGTACCTAGCTTACTGAGCTTTGCTTATACTTGGCTCAAGTATCAACTCATGTTGTGCATAGAAAATTAATCAAATGTGAGAATGCATGCTGATGCATAGCGAATGAAGCTACTTTTCAGGCAGAAGGCTGAGCGCCATTTTTTATGACCATTGCAGGTGGGTACTCTACAGATCGCTAGCACTGGTATAGTTGCGTTAAGTTATGTCCAGAAAGTTTCCGAAAAGGTTTGACTCCAATATTTCCAACATGAATCTTTGGCATATGCTGTTAACCTGGTTCTAACTTATCAATGTATCAATCTGTAGGTGTCTCTTGCTACTGACTTCATGTATAATCACATGTCCAGAGATGTGACTTCTAGCGTTGGTTACGACTATATGCTTAGGCAGGTCAGTGTCTGTACAAAACATTTTGAGTATTTGACATATTGTATCAGGTAGAAATGCATTGCTCTTCCAAGATCTGTTTCTTTGCATGAGCTTGTTCTGCCAATGGATGTATCCAGACATTATAAACCATTGTTGCCTCACCCATATATTCCAATATTTTCTGAAATTTCTTTCTTGTAGCTTTGATTTATTAATGCATTATGTTACAGTGCCGTCTAAGGGGCAAAATTGATTCAAATGGTGTCGTTGCTGCATACTTGGAGGAGAGATTGAACATGGGTGTAAACTTCCTTCTGTCTGCAGAGGTATGAGTTGTAGTATGACAGCTCCACTAATAATGTTTTCTTCCTCCCACATGTTTGTTCTGTTAACAAGAAATGAGTGGTGAGTGCCCTGATTATTTTGGATTGGCTTTTTCTGAACTTGTGTTTTGTTACACAGATTGATCATTCAAAGAAGAACTACAAGTTTGGTTTTGGAATGACGGTAGGAGAGTAGATCTGCTGACAGCAATTTCTGTGAGAGAGACTACAGGTGCTTCCTCGGTTCGTCATATGTGGAGGTCTACCATAGTCTCGGTTTCAATCAAGTGACAAGGTTCTTTCCCTCCATGCATTGGGAAAGCCTAGAGTCTGGGTTTTGCTACTCTACATAGTTTCCTCTTGGGTGTACTCGCGGTTGTCTCATTTCAGCTGCTTGAGATAACATGGGCATTTGGGTGTCCATGATTCTTTGTTTGTCCAAACAAGCTGAAACGTTGTTGTAATAATGTTCTCTTGGCTGCTGGGAAATTTTAAACCTAGGTTTCCAGCACTAGGCTTTTCTGTGCAATGACCATAGTCCACAAGCTGCAGAAGATACATTCAAAGTTCATGTGCAATCCTCGTTCTCATGTGCAATACATTTTGTTTAATGGTAAAGCCAGTTAGCATTTATTGAGTTGTTCGATATCTTGAAAGGGTTCAGTTTTTAAGTGCATTGTGATTTTGATTATTATGGTATCATATCAGCAATAAGAAGTTTTTCCTCCCATCGTGTATGGTACTAAAGGAAACGTTGCTCAAACATTGTTCAAATCACTGCTAGCATGACATTTAATGAAGGTTACCAGTATATATAAATACTGAACACAAATTCACGCATTGAGCATATGGCACCATTACATATAAGCAATCAAAAAGGACAGCCTGTTCAAAAATATGTTTAATCGGTTGTTGCCTATCTCTCGAGTGCAGGTAATAATGTATCATTGTATGATTTTCGATTAGTGTATCTGGTATCCAAGTGTAACATTCATTGGAAACCCATTGGATACTACTTCTGTAGTGTAGCAGAAACATGTACCCCTACCCCTCCGGTCCATATTAGTGTACTTAACTTTGTTTAGATTCGTATGTACTCCCTTTTGTTTAGATTCGTATGTACTCCCTCCGTTTGGAAATATAAGATGTTTTAGGTTTGTGAATGAGATGTATCTAGACATGTTTTAGTGCATAGGTAACATGTCTAGATACATCTCATTCACAAAACTAAAACATCTTATATTTTTATACGGAGGGAGTATCTAGCTAATTATTTAGACCAGATGCATTCGTATTTAGACAAAGTTACAAACACTAATATGGATCAGAGATAGTATTTACCTCTGTTTCAAAATAAGATACATAGAGAAACAGTAACTAACTGGATACTGAACTCGATCCAAACAGCCACGCCAAAAAGTATGAATGCATTACAGTGTAAACATAGCGGAAACTGTTGCCAAACAACGGATCTGTTCCATGTATGCGTCCATTTATGTGCATCAGTGTATTAGCACCTTTTTCTGAGTTAAACGTAAGCGCATTAACTCATAGCTGAGAAACGCCACCATTTTTCCTTTGCCTCCGTTGCAAACAGACAACCTTATAGGACGCGACAGAGCGCCAATTGCCCTTGGTCCTCTTCTTGCATTAACACTTGGTGCTTTGTTGGGATACGTTGCAATTGTTGCTTTAGCACAACAAATTCAGGGATCTTTACCACTTCTCTAAAATTTCCCTACTACATTGCAACTCTCCCACTAGGCTCTGCAATAATTTGGCAGTGTAAAGGCAAGACATATGCAAAGTACTACTGTAGGAGAAGCACAAGTCTCAGGTTTGGACTTGCAAGTTGCTATGAGACTTGACCAGACATAACAAGTGAACTCCTTTTACTCGCACGCTTAGGCTATACATGAATACATCCCCACCACTCATCCTCCCCGCACGAACACAAAACAACGAGACAGACACACACCGCGGCTCCCCATCTCCACATGTCAGGGAGAGCACGGCCGACACAGCCCAGAAGAGGCCAACAAGCCACGCCCTCGCCGTGGCCATGATGCCACCGGCGGCCGTTGCCCTCGCGCTCCTCGCGCTCTGGACGCTGCACCCCCGCACGACGACGGTGCGCGCGCAGCTGTCGGCCCCGCCGGCGGGGGCTCCGGCGCCCAGCAGCTGGGGGGAGCTGGACTGCAGGGCCGCGATGCTCAACCTGTCCGCCTGCCTGACGTACGTGGAGTCCGGGAGCGCGCTGACGCGGCCGGACCATGGCTGCTGCGGCGCGCTGTCCGGCGTCGCGGACGGCGAGGCCGCCTGCGTGTGCGGGCTCGTCGGCGGGTACGGCTCCTTCGGGGTCCGCGTCGACGCCGTGCGCGCGCTCGCGCTGCCCACCGTCTGCCGCGTCGACGCGCCGCCGCCCAGCCTCTGCGCCGCGCTCGGCATGCCCGTCGCCG
This sequence comes from Avena sativa, assembly GCA_916181665.1. Taxonomy (NCBI): domain Eukaryota; kingdom Viridiplantae; phylum Streptophyta; class Magnoliopsida; order Poales; family Poaceae; genus Avena; species Avena sativa. Next base: position 21,424,857 of record OV702297.1, read on the forward strand.
AGGCGCCGGGCGGCGCCGTGCCCGCGGAGTCAGGTACGATACGAAATGAAATGACAGTATATGCTCTGCCGCGTGCAATAAACGCTCAGTACTTCCGCTTTCTTTCTTTGCAATGTGGGTGGCCCTCGTCCAGTAGTGTGTAAATTGAAGACTGGATAGGAAATTTGCGAAAATTTTAGTAGTTCTGGTAGATTCTCTCATGCGTAATTCGAAACGAATGTGTCATTCACAACATTAGTTTGCGAAAATACCATATGAACCCGTAGTAGTACATCTTCATATCAAAAATCTCGAATTAACTGTCAACTAGGCCAATGTCTGCGCAATCGTGCCATTACATGAAAAGACAGTGTACACTGTATGAAAATCATCAGAATACATACATAGTACTACCAAGCAATGCCATTTTCATTTTCGTTCATACCCAGCCACTTGCTCTGTAGCTAAAACAGTAGTGGAACCAAATTGTCTGTTCAAATCCTGTTTCTTTTTTTCCACATAATATCGAGTATGTGTGCACTAACTAACAAATTAAGTCTGAACGCCCGGCAGGAAACGGCACGCCGGCGACCACGCCGGCAACCTCAGCCGCGAGCAGCGGCCCGGCGGCGACGCACGGGAACCGACGGCGTCATCTGCACCTCGTGCTCCTCCTCCTCCCGTACTGCGCCGCGCTCCTCACGCTGCTGCCGTGAACTCCCGAGCCCACACGGCACGGACCGGCATCACGCGTACGGGGGCCGCTGCGTTCCACTTCCGCTTGGGATCCGTACAGAAACTGTACATGTACACACGCGCGTGACCGCGACTCATCAAATCGATTCAATTTTTATTTTCAGCAGCCGTCCATGTGTACATGTACGCCGTGCTTCGCAGATCGCATTGTCCGGTCCGAGTCCGTCGCCCCACTGCCCGGCTGGCCGGCCGAAACCGTGCGGTGGCGCGTGATGGACGGATGGGGACGTCCGACCTGCACCGCAGCTGCAAATGCAAATGCGCAGCCGCGGGGACGCGTGAGATGGGTTAACTTAAGGCGCGGTGGGTTGTGTGCTTGCCGTTCCATTCCATGGGCCAGCGCGCGCGGGCAGCGGGTTACATCATGTGACCAGCAGAGTTGCGGTGGCGTGCGGCTGTGCGACGTGCCGTGCCCAAGGCAAGAGGACGCGCCGTCGGTGTACGGCGGTGGGTCTGCTTGGTTTTGGCCGCGCATGACAGGTGCTTCGTCGCTGTCGGGCTCAGCTGCTCTAACTTGTGGTTTTTGGTCATGCTTCTCTCTTCTCTTCTCTTCTCTTCTTTTCCAAAGAAAACATCAACATTTCATACTAATAACAACTGTGTCGGAAATCAAAATGTGCCAGCCATATACAGTTCGAACCATACACAAAAAAAAGCAAGTTTGTTGTAAGAGGCGGAATCACTCGTGGAAGTTGTTTTCTCAGCGGTGCGGGTAAGACAGATGATTTTTTTTAGAGAACAGAGGAATGAATAAAATGCTTGTAGTAGAAGAACAAGCCAGAGGGAGAGGCCTGTCTACATCTAGGCCCATTAGTGGAAGGATAAGAGTCATGGTCTCGACCTATACATTCCACCTTTCAAAGGATCCTTACTGTAGTGTCAATCTCAAATGTGGTGATGGCACCATATGGTCTCACCGGTTTAGGAAACCGACTGAAAAGATAAACATCAACTATTTGTGTGATTATCGCACTGCATGTAATTAAGACTAATGAAAACTTCGTCTCTTTTTTGAAACAAAAAGAAAAACTTTGTCTTATCCATATTAAGAAGAATGAGGTGCCTAGTTAATTAGCATAAATACGGAGAACAACTATACAAGAAAGTCAACACCACGGGACCAAGCCCAAGACCTAGGAACAACAAAGCTCGAACTCGAAAACACTACTCCACCAAGACTAAACTCCATTTACCACATCTGGTGAGAAGACATCGTGGCTGCTATGGAAGGAGCAGACACGGGAAGCTCTCGAACATAGATGATGAAGCCAACCCTCCAAGGAGCCCGCAACACCCAAATATTTGAGGCCGCCACCCCGATACACAGCTGCCCCGCCACGCCGAGCGGACCGTCATCTCGACTTACCACCGCCCGCGCTCGAGTCACAACGCCGCCCGAATCAGCTACCTGCAACCCAAGCTGCACATGGCAAACCGCTCATAGAGCACGAATTCCACACCAACATCTAGGGCCGCAACCCGGCCTAAACGTCTACCGCTTCCCCTAAGGTGTGTCGACCAAGACGACAACATCGCCGCACTAGTGACACAAGATTTTCATCCAAAAAATATGGGCAACTTCTCTACCCCATGAAGCATCTACCCGCAATGGATCCCGAGGACGCCGCCTCAACGCTCAACCACCATCCAGGGCTGCTGCTATGACATCCACCAACCCCAACGCAAGAGAAGTCACATAGAATTGCCAAAACTGACCCACCAAGACGACGACAACAACAGGAAGTTGACATTAATGTTTCCACTCTCACTAACCAAAGCTTGGGTTGACATTGATGATATCGTCGTCCTTTTGAGATATAATATATTTTGGCCAGGGAGTATTTCCCTCTTGGTGATTATCAAAACAAAAAAATATCCATAGACCTGATTTGATTTGCTTTGTCTAGGTTGCTGATGAGACTGTACTCATCATCTCTAGGGAGGGGGTGGGGCTAAACAATATATGAGAAGCTACCGAGATGACGAAATAGTTGTGCAAAGCACATCCTAAAATCTTTATCGTCCAGCTGAACTCGTTTAGACCTCCAATCTCCAAGTAAATATGAGACTACCGCTTTCCTCGCCCTGCGGCACAATAGGAAGAGGGTCGGCAAGACTCGGTGGTGGCAAGCACAACGGGTGAGATAGGGGCGTCTCCCTTTTTATAGACCGAGCAACTAATAACCCATGTTAACCTAGGAACCACCTAGGACTTCTCCATCTTGCACATCCCACTAACACCAAGAGGTTCTTAGCGTTCATGTCTCACATGGCAGGAAGTTTTGGTAATACATGTATCGTCTCTCAAACTTACAAGCCACACATATTTAAACACGAGTAAATACGAATGCGCTCGTGGTGTATAGGAACCATTGTAAATTGGCAACGTGGAACTAGATATTCCACACTTCCAGCCAACCAGCCACCTTTTTTTGAGAGGAACCAGCCATCTCATTTCGTTTTTGAGATAAACCAGCCACCTCTTGAGTATTGATTTCTTTTCCTTTTCCTAATCAGGCCCATCTGTAAATGAGGCCCATAATTCCAACAGATTCTATGAAGGTACAACACCCGAAATCATTTTTATCGAAACAAGGTAGCACCCAAAATCTTATGTAGAAGGCCACCAAGCCCAGCAAAAAAGTGCCATTGTCCTGGATTTTGTTACCACGTGTGAGTATTGATATATTGGTGAATTTATCGAAAAAAAAGAAACTAGGAATTGGCACTAGCCGAGTAGAACGTTTGGTCAAGTTCCATAAGGATCAGGGTTGCGGGTAATTTGGACACCAACCTGCGGCCTGCTGCGGTTTGTTCTTATGATTCCACATGATAACAATCAAATTCACTATCGCAAACTCACACCGTATACTCTCGTCAGAGTTGGTTGTCGTCGACTAAAATCGTGAATGATGGCCACGAGCATGCCGTATGTACTCTCGTCTCCCTAGAGCCAGCTTGGAGGCGAGCATGTCAGCATCCCGCGGTTCCTTGTGGTACCCTCCCTATATACGGCGGGAGAGGGTTGGTTGGTAGCGTATGAAGACCGTGAATGCTGGGAGCTCCTATATGCGGTGTGCCGACCCGCAGTGGCTTTTTTTTTCCTGGTGTATTTTCTATTGTTTCTTTTTTCGTTTGTCAAAATCTCAATATTTTTTTGTAAACAAAACATTTTCAATTTCTTTTTGGAATTTGAACATTTAAAAATGAACAATTCAAAAATATATTTTTGAAATCTGAATGATTTTCAAATCTGAACACTTTTCAATCACAAAGGTTTTGAATATGAACATTCTTCAAATGAACACTTTCTTTAAACACTTTAAATTTGAACATTTTTCAAATGTAAATAGATTTCAAATCTGGTTTTTTTCTAAAAAAAAACGTAGAAAAAATCGTAAAAAAGAAAAAGTAAAAATGCAACAGAAAAATAGAGCAGAAAAAACGAAAAAAAGGCAAAAAAAAAAGAAGAGAAGAAGAACGCAGACTGGGCCGGCCCATGCTGCACGCGGCACGCACCGAACTGGTCAGCATACAGCATACAGGATTTCCGTGAACGTGGTGTAGTTTCCATGAGCTCAATGGCTTCATCACGGGCATCCAGGCCAAGTCCATTATCACTTGGGCAGTTCGTCGGCCTTTTTGTGGGAGTTTAGGATTTCACACACTAACATCACATCTCCATAACAAGGCATGCGATCCGAGACACTGAACGTAGACGTACGGGCAGGGGCATGCCCACGCCGGGACACGACTCAGACAGCGAAGCGGAATCCCTATGCTCCCACGCCTACGCCGCGTGCGGCCCCGGATTTAAAACGAAATCCGCTCCCAGAACCCACACAAGAAATATGGCCATCGGAGGCAGCGCCTGCCTGGCCGGGGGGAGCACACCGCCCGCCAAGTGGCCATTGACAATGGCTTCGTGTTCGTGGTACGTAGCAGCTCCGTCTCGCGTCGCTGCTCCGCGTAACATGCAACTGTCTGCCGCGGCGGTTGTGCAGCGAACCTGGTACACTTGGCTTGCGCTGGGGCACTTTGGACGAGATGATGGCAAGCGGCATGTGCGTTTTTATCCTCCGGCAGCGGCTGCCACTGGCAGGTAAGCGTTTTGGGGTGTTGCGCCAAGAAAGGGATCGGATCAGGAGGCTGCGGGCTGCGCCCCTCCCCTCGATTGCCGGCGACTCATCGTCAACTCAGGGCAAGCCGTTCATTGTCTGCCCATTTCTAAGTTACCTTTGTTTTTTTTGGTTCATCAGTCAGGCAAAGAGTAGAATACCAGAATGCCTACATATATGCAGTGAACAAAAATGGCCATGGAACGCTTAATCCTGAATCCAATGCAACATCTATACATTTGACTGGTAGCCTTTATAATCACGAAATATTGTGCAGTCCTGGCTAAGGATGGCAATGGGTAGGGTATGGACAGGATAACAATAGTATACTCATACCCGTGTGTCAATGGCTATAAAAGTTTACCCATATCCGTACTCGCGAACATAAAACTTTACCCATACACGTACCCTCTAGGTACCTATACCCATTGGGTATAGATCCAATAATACACAAGTTATTCACAACTTTACATTCATTAATAACATATATTTAAAAACAAATACAATTATCTCTACTTAATAATAGGTAGACGAGTACATAAAAGTATCGAAGTTTAAAATTCACAATCGCATATTTGTCCTAAGGCTTCTTGGGCGCATAGGTTGACACTCTACAGGTAATTTTAACATGTAAGTTTAAACGAACAGGATATGAGTATATCCATGGGTATAAGTCTATACCCGTGTCTGTATCCGTAGCTTAACGGGTAGAATATAAGTATTACCAGTAGTTACAAAAATGTGCGCATACCCTACTCGTGTGAATACGGTACCCACGAATATCTTTATCCATGGATAAAATTGCCATAGTCCCGGCAGCCTTCTTGCAAATGAAGTTATGAAGGCAAGCAAAAATCACAGAGCCATGTGCATAGCAGCAGTTAACTGGGCCGTAGTTGTACGAATCTGACCCTTCATGCACCCCAAAGGTTCAGATGAATAATAATTACCGGCCGGTTGATGTTTCCAAAGAGGCCTAGGAGGGTCAGAGCGTGCTTTGGTGAATCAAGAGGTGAAAGCAAACCCTAAGCTGGCACCGCACATCCGTGTATGTATACGCACGCTTCTGCATACTGTTTGTCTGTCTGCTTGGCAACATGACAGTCTGGACTGACAGGGATGCCACTTAATTAAAGGATTCAAGTCTTAGAGACTAACACGTATACTTGAACTATGTACTAGTATAATAAACACCACATGATAGGAGTTGAATATGTTAGACTAGCCCCAATGGGTATCATATGTAGTATCATGCATGCCATGTTGGCAAAATTCTGACGTGGCATGTTAATTAATGATAAAAAAGTTATGTTGGTATCATAGATAGATACGGTATCATAGCACGTAGAACTAGAAAAACTAATCTCAAATAAATCTTGTACACAAATTTACATTGGGATTCTATAAAACAATAAATACACTAGGACTATGATACTACTAAATGATACTATGCATTGTGGAGATGGTATCATATACCAGTATCATATACATGATATTACTATATGATACTCCCCATTGTGACTAGTCTTAGAAAGGACACCCTGTTTCAATCATTATTAGCCTTGTATATTTCAAGTGGCTCGTGGGAGATTACAAAGTTTAAAGAGTTGACCTCTTTTGTACATATCATTGAGTTTGTGAACACATGAAATCTAGGCGATCAAATCCAGAAGATAAGTGTCCACGTGTTTCCAACCGTAAAGTCGGCCCATGATTTGAGAGAGAGAGGAATTTAAGTTGATTTCTTAGTGAACGAAATGGTAATACTCTATATTTCCTGTTTAAGGACATCTTTAGCCGACCGCTTAAAATTTAGCACAGTATATGGCCTCTTATTATTTTAACTCCTCGAATTTTCTCCTCTAGATTCAAACTAGTGGTTTCTAGCCTATCTTTTAAAATTAACTCCTTAAAGAAAGTTGAACATAAACTCATGCAAATTTGATTCAAACTAGTTCATCAAACTCGATTAAAACTACTAGTTTGAACTATATATCCATCACTTTAGTGAATTGAAGTAGGATAGAGCGCGACGGGTGCTACGGGGTGTCGACAGTGGCACGTGGTGGTAGGCGGAGGCAAGGTGGACAAAGTCGAGGTGGACGCAGCCGAGCGGGGGATAGCAGCGACCGGGGTAAATTATCCCCAATTTTGAATTCAAACATTAGAATTTCTTCAAACTATTGTCTCTAGGTACATGAGTTGTGTTTTGGATGATCAAATTTACATGGTGCATTAGTTATTTTACCTATATATATTATGGTGGATGAACTTGTTTTATACTTTGAAACAACTTAAGTGGAAATTTGAACTTCAAATCCTAGTGCTGACCTCAGTCAAATTTGACACTAGATTCAAATTCACTCTCAGCACACTTCAAACAACAAAAGATTAAATTCCTCGTCGTTTTAAGATACATGATAATCAATTGCACAAATTCAACATCGACCCTTTTCTTCGGGATGTTATAGATTATTACCGATCGAGATTCTTTTGGCAAGAAGATACTGAGAAAAAGATGTATTGACTGACCAAATTGAGTGTGGTTTGTTCTCCAAAAGACCAAGGTGGGGTAGGTATTCATGAACTTAAGGTTTAAGATACTGCTCTACTTGGTAAATGGCTTTTCATGCTACTTCAAGAAGATGGTGTATGGAAAACTCTTCTAAAAAGAAAATATATTGGTTTAAAAGCATTATTACCAATGCTTTGGAAGCCTAGGGATACTTTTGGTTCAAAAGCATTGTTCCCAGTGCTCTACTTGGTAAATATATTGAAAATGCTACTATCTGAAAACAATATTCAGCTCCGCACAACATTGTTCGTCACAAGGGTGATACTATTGTCACAGTTTTAGAATCTTTTGAGATTTAATTGGCCTCAAACTTGCATCGTGGAACATTTTGTTGCAATGTTTAGCCATAGTGCAATTGTCAAGTGGAGCTGATGAGTTTCGATGAAATCTACATGAGTGGTAAATTTCTCGTAGATTCCATGTATAGAGCTCTGGCCCAGCCTGATGTGCCAGTTGATAATAATAAGAAAGTCTGAAAAATGAAGGTATCACTTAAGACTAAAAGATTTGCTTGTTACCTTCGTCGATAAGTTATTCTTTCAAAAGGCAACCTTGTAAAAAGGAATTGGCATGCAAGTACTAAATGTGTTTTTTATCATCATGATGAGAAAATTAAACATGTACTCTTTCAATGCAAATTTGCTCATTTTATATAGCTTCTAGATTGTATTCTTCATGTAGTGTCACTAACATATTTGAAAATTAGCTACATGGGAATGAGAATAGGTTCTAATTATGATTAGGGTGGGAGCTCTTGTTGTTATTTACTCACTTTACCTATATAGGAATGGTAATGTTTTTAATAATAAAAATTCTCTTCTTACACGGGTTATATACTGGTGTACCAATACGTTCAGTTTATGGTCGTCTATATATCGTCTGGAGTACCACAACCTGTTTATGGAGGTCTATTTTTCAAATTAGGCTTTCGTCCCGCTATACTAATATAGCAACCAACACACAATCCGATACAAACACGAGACCACTGCTGGGCAGACATCACCACAAATCCCAAAAGGAAAAACAAGAGAAATAAAAGAGAAAAAATGCCGACATTGCCGGAACGACAAAAGCGTCGGTGGCTCACAACCGATGTGCCCTCCGAAGAATTCCCACCACAATCCTATGCCTTCAAATCGCCGTGTACTAAGCAGCACCTTCAAGAAGGGATGTGACGACGCTGCTGTCCGGACAAGTCCTAGGATTTTTCTCGGTACACGAAGGGGAATGGGAGGAAGTACACCCGACGGCCTGCACAGGGAAGGTGGCGCCCTCAGACGTCACCGCGTCGGTGTTGGCAACGCCGACAAAGATTTTTCTCGACTCCCAAAACCCGGACAATCTGAAGCGCGCCCCCAAGCTTGCCGCCTACTAACATGCACCACCACGGTCTAGAGGACACCATCACCGTCGTCCCGTATCAAACATTGTGAGGCCGACCAGACCGAAAGAAGAGAACCATAGGCAAGGAGCGATAGTACATCAGCCCCGTGGGAGGGAACAACCTCCACCGCCATAGACGGTAGCCGGCCGAACGCAGCGGCAAGAGAAGACCAGGCCACTGGGAGCTGGAGGGTGACAACCGTGAAGCCTTCTCGAGGGCATCCTCTACCGCTGAAGGCAGGCGTCGACCGGACACGGCAACAAGGACAAACCAGGCCGAAGGCCCGGCCGAACCCAAGAGAGATCCGTAAAGTCCTCGCCATCACGCTGCAGCACATAAGCATTGTCGCCGCTACCCTCACGTTCAGTGCCCTAGGCCCGGCCGGGCAGACCCGTGAAGCTCCCGCTGCCTTGTTGCAGCAGACGTGGCGTCAGCGCCACCACCCTCATCACGGTCTCTACCTTGGACCAACCGAAGCCGACGCAACAGGGCCCGAGCAAACCCGTCATCAGACCCTCGTCGCCGCCTGCACCACCAACTGGCAGCGCCCCGCCGCTACCCGTACCGTGTCGTAGCGCCGCCAGCCTATTCACACCGCCGCCAAGACGGCCCGCCCGCGCGGAGCAGCTCGGCTCGGGGGTGTGCTCAGCACCGCTGCCTCCCGGAGGAGCCCAGGACAGCCACCGCTTTACCCAGCGGTCGAAGCCCGCCAGCCCAAATCGAGCCCGGTTTGTCCACAGCACGCCACCACCACCCGACAACCGGCGACGTAGTCCCGCCTTGCCGCCCGACGACCGTCGCCGCGCCTTTCCACCCTGCCACCGAATCCTGCCGTCGCCGACGAGGTCTCACCAGGGAACACCGCCGTCGGCCGAAGCACCTCCCGAGCAGGGTTGCGAACGCGCGGGAAGAAGAGGCCCCGCCGTCGCCGGCACCGCTAGGGCTTTGCCCGACGGCGCACACCGATGGTGGCAGAGGGGTGGGGGAGGAAGGGTTGGGCTATAGGGGGAGGCTGGCGGCGCCGCTCCGGTCGGCCGCGTGGGGGCGACATAGGGGGAATATTTCCGCACGACCCAGCTAGTACCCTTTCTTCTCCTCTTATGAAGGTCTATACATGCTCGAATGACACGGCGAGGGATACTATACTATCCAACATGGATGGCAAGATGATCTTCACGGTCCTCAATCACCATAAACGTTATGTAGTTTTCATATAATTTCATGCATCTCGCTTTTTTATGTATGTTCTTTTGAGTTTGGAATTCTAATAGCCGTCATGTGCATCCTAGGTAGGCTGGTTGAATATTTTAAGTAATAAACTACCCAAAGGCAATCCGAGGAAACCCAGCCACATAGGTACTACAAGTCGAACTTTTTCCCCTCTCCTCGCGACCCTTCCAGGCTTGAGAGTCGTCTCTCTCCTTCCGTCGCCGCCCCTCTCCTCCCCTCTCTCCGGTAGCTCCGGCCGCCGGCGAAAGGATGGATCAGGAGGCTGGCTTCCTTCTCCTAGTAGTAGCTTTAGGTTTAGGAGTAGATCTTGGGTGAATCCCGTGTTTTCCCTTGTGTAGTCTGAGGATAGGACGGTGGCCCTTGGCGGCCGGAGCCACCGTGTCCTGGGTCGTCCCTCTCCCTCTTCCTTGCGCTGGTGGCAGGCTGCGAGGCAGAAGTACTCGGCAGGCCCTTGCATCCCTCTCAATAAGGTACGCACATGGAGGTTAGGGTCGAACTACTGGGACCTAGTTCGGCGCGTGGTGGTGCTTCTCCTCGTCATTGTGCTCCGGTGGAGTGAGCCTATGGCAACGATGGGAAGGACCGCTGGCTCCGCAAATAAGGTCCTGGGTCTTGTCTTCCTTGGCTGCTATCTTCTTGGCTTCTCCACTCCGGATTGTGGCAGATCCCTGGAGTTTGTGGGCCGCCGGTTTTCACTGAAGCAGTCTATTGAAGATAGTCATTGCTGGAGGTATCCTGATTGGAGCAAGGCCATGCTCTCCTCCTCTCCTCTCCTAGGTGGAGCTGGTGATTGGAGTAGGGTTGCTGTCCTCCGATCTGAATACCGAAGGCATGGGATTGATGAAGCCTTCAACATCTCGAGCTCTACTCTGCTGGTCCAAAGCGACCCAACTATGCTGGTAAGCTCCAGCCTCGATTCAACCTCCATTGGGAGGCCCTTTGCGAAGCTAGCTGCTGATGTGGTTCCTGTCGGCATTGAAGCAAGTGGTGAAGTCCCCGCGGCGATGTTCGGCAACGGCAAGCTGAGCTTCTGGCTCGACGGTGGGGAAAGAGAAGGGCCTGATTGTATTTCTTCATCCTTTAGAAAGGTTCTTTCTGCATATTCCAGTGACCCATGTAACATCTTCTATTTTATGGGGTCTTCTGTAAAATCACTGTACACCCGCTGGTTGTTTTAATGATAAGGCTTCTAGCCCCTTCAAGGGGCTTCCCGTGTTCAAAAAAAAAAGTAATAAACTACCCATTATCAAAAAGAATATAAAATCTACAATGATAAAGTCCGTAAACTACAGAAAGTTTCTAGTCCCATTCTCACTTCCTGTGAAACTTTCGCCGATAACTTTGAGGAAGTAGGCTTTCCTAGTCAAGTGTGGGGGAAAAGGGCGAGGGAGAGACGCAACGTGACGATCTCCTGCCGACACCGAGGGTAAAGGTGTACTAGAGGCCGATCCCATCGTGGAACCGAGGCATGGAAAACCCCCATGGTCCACCCCCTCCTGCGCCTGCGCGTGGGCGCGCGTGGGCTAAACCCCGACGTGTCCACCGGAGCTCCATCGCCGTACTAACTCGCTCCATAAATATGGGTCTCTGGGCTGCGGTCGGGTACGAGGGAATTCAGAACCAAGGGAGCACCGCAAATGAATTGCCTTCCTTCAGTAGCCGCGATCCACCACCGGCAGGGGCTCGGTGGAAGAAGCGTCAAACACGGACGGACGAAAAGGTAAATCATGCGCGCGCGTGCGTATACGCGTCTGCCATTGGTGCACACGCCTCCATAGTCATCCATGTTTGCTCACCCAGGGCGGCTAAAAGTTTCTCATAGAAAATGGGAGAAAATCGAACACACGTAATGCGCTGGGACGGTAAATCATATCGCTGAGATTTGGGTGACACGCTGACACTACGTTTTTTGTAAAGTACTAAGTTGACAACGGTAGCTCCAATCCGCACGTGGCGATATGGTGAATTTTATTGGGGCCGATTGGTACGTACCGCCAAAGTTGAGGCCGGCCGGGACCCATGGACCGCCGTAATGACCTCACCCGCACTACAACCGTATAGGCTGGCTGGCTGGCTGGCAGTCATTTTGTCGTTCCTCCGATAATTTCCACACGAGCGATCCCTCTCCTCTGCCTTGCCTCGTGCGTAGTTGCGTCAACTTGGCGAAAAATCCCTCCTTTTTCCTACTTCTATTCTAATTACATCGCCGTCACGCGATAAGAGAAAGTACATTTATCTGTTCTGCATAGGGAAATGTCAGTCACAAAAGTTAGCACGTCACGATTATGGATGCGGAACTCGTTAGGTAAAGGGGTCCAAAAGCGAGCACGATGGAAACTAGAAATTCACTGGTCCAACACTATCTTGACCTCTCACAAGTCTCTGGCTTTGCGGTAACATAGAGACGTTAAATTGCAAGCATCCATTTGTCACTGCTGCATGCGTAGTGACTAGCGATCGTCTACTTGTTTCACTACTTACACAGCAGCAAGTGCCCCAGTGGTAGTGTAGCATCATGCTGTTTAAGTTACTCTTTTCTTATCCTAGTAGTTTGGATTTCATCATCCTGGAAAGATCCTTGATCATTTGATGATTTCCTATTCTCAGGATGTGGCTATTGCAACACTATGTCACTTGTTGCTCACTACTTCCTCTGTTTCAAAATATAAGATGGTGTAGTTTTGTGAAACGAGTGTATCTAAATCTCATTTAGTGTGTAGGTTTACGTCAAATCGAAACGAACCTATACACTAAAAGAGTCTAAATACATTTATTTCACAAAACTAAAACATCTTATACTCTCTCCGTCCTAAAATATGTCTTAGATTTATTAAAATTTAGATAAATATATATACTAAATAGTGTCTAGATTCATTTAATTTTAGCAAATCTGAGACGTCTATTTTATAACGAAGAAAGTATTTTAAAACGGAGAGAGTACAAGAGAAAGGGACATGCGCAACTGTAAGTGGACAAAGACATTACCCGATTCATAGAGCGGGAGAAGACACCAGCTTCCATCTGCATCCTCTTCCTTTCCTCAAGTCGTCAAGTGGCAGGTACAGTCTGCAACCGAGGCCAGCCACAAATTTGGAGCTCACGATTTCACAACTATCTTGTAGGTATAGCGTCAATGTGTCATATAATTTTCGTGGTTAGATCCTGAGTGGAGATTTTTTTGGCTCCTAAGCACCGTGCTTCTGTTATTTAAAAATATCAAAAAATATATTTATGAGTTTTAAAATGTTTGAACAAAATATCCCAATATAGCCAATTTTCCACAAACATGTAAAATATTAATTTTAAATATTTTATTCTGAGATACTAAGATAACACATTGGTCGTGCTTCCTCCGATAATTTCCACACGAGTGATCCCTCTTGTCTGCCTTGCCTTGTGCGTAGTTGTGTCAACTTGGTGAAAAATCTCTACATCGCCATCATGCAATAAAAGAAAGTACAGTACTATATTTATCTGTTTTGCATAGGAAAATGTCAGTCACAAAAGTTAACGCGTCACGATTATGGATGCTGAACTCGTTAGGTAAAGGGGTCCAAAAGAGAGCACGGTGGAAACTAGAACTTTACTGGTCCAACACTATCTTGACCTCACAAGTCTTTGGCTTTACGGTATCATGGAGAGCTTGAATTGCAAGCATCCAACTATCAATGTTGCGTAGTGACGACTAGCGAGCGTCTGCTTGTTTCACTTGCTACACAGCAGCAAGTGTTCCAATGGTAGTGTAACATCTTGCTGTTTAAGTTACTCTTGATATACTAGTAGTTTGGATTTCATCATCCTGGAAAGATCTTGGATCATTCGATGATTCCTTATTTTCACAATGTAGCTATATATTGCCCACTAGAGCAACTTGTGACCTGTTGCTCACTACCAGAGAAAGAGACATGTACAAATATAAGTGGACGAAAGACATGACCCGATTCATAGAGCGGGAGAAGACACCAGCTTCGAACTGCACCTCTTCTTTTCCTCAATTCGTCAAGTGGCACGGACAGTCTGCAACCGAGGCCAGCCACAAATTTTGAGCTGGGGATTTCACAACTACTCCCTCCGTGTCAAAATATACGATGTTTTAAATTTATGAAACAAAATATCTAGACTTGTTTCAGTGTGTAGATTCACTTTAAATCTGATTAAATCTACGCACTAAAAAAAATCTAGATACATTTGTTTTATAAAGCTAAAATATCTTATATTTTAAAACCGAGACGGTGGTGCCGGTAAATCATATAATTTTCATGGTGAGCTCCTGAGTGAAGATTTTTGGCTCCTGAGCACCGTGCTTATGTTATTTAAAAAATCAAAAAAAAATTATGAGTTTTAAACAAGTTCAAACAAAATATCCCAATGTAGCAAATAAATTTTTCCACAAACGTGTAAAATATCAATATTAAAAAAAATATTTTGAGCTACTAAAATAAAAAAAGTGCATCGGTACATGCATTTTTCAAATCCCCAAACTTTATATTTTTTAACATTAGTTGATTTTATCATTTTTTTGAAGCCCACAATACATAATTTTGTATTGCAATTCTGTATGCTGGTGGGATACGACGTCGACTACATTTAAAACTATTCTTAAATATTCTAAAAACTTGTAAATATAGCGTTTATTGTTTAAAAAATAAAGGAAGCAACGGAAATCGGGAGCAAAGACACTTTCCGGGTAAGCTCCCCTATAAAAAGACGGGATAGAAAAATAATCTAGCAAGTTGAGCTGGCTTTTCCCTTGGTCATGCACTCGTATCGTGTTCACGGAGTTTCATTTCATCACCAGTACCCCGCGGCCCAGACATTGATGGCTATAGCAAGAGATAAGGCTGCATGATTGCTTCTCACCTGCCAAATCATGAAGAAACAGGCTACTGCTGCTCCTGCCAGTACTACCGTTCAGATACAGGGTCAAATCGAGCAAAACAGAGGAAGGTGGCACAGAAATGGCGACGCGCATAGTGCCTTCCTGGATCTTAACTAAGCGGGGCCCGCTTCAAGCGATGAGTCATCTGAAACAGTTCAACCGACTGTTTACCATCACATTCACACCCTCCGTCCTGAGATGGTCGAGGCCTACGAACGGTACGTCGGAAGAATGTTCGCATTGGCAATTTTGACATGACTACGAGCGCGCGTTTGGTTCCCGGCCACAGTTTGCCAAGCCAAACTTTGACAGTCACAAATTGTTTGGCTTGTATTTGATTTTTGCCACACTTATAGTTTGTCACAATTTATTAATTATGTGGTCCACTTGTCATAGAGCTAATTTTATTGCCAACTTTTGCCAAAGTTTGGCTTCCAATTTGTTAGCCATACTTTATGGCCGCCATACTTTACCAAACTTTGGCTTGGCAAACTATGGCTAGAAATCAAACAGGCCCTACGTACTCCCTTCGTTTCAAAATATAAGATGTTTTAGCTTTGTGAAGCAAATGTATCTAGACTACTTTTAGTATCTAGGTTCACTCAAGTTTGGAATGAATCTACACACTAAAAGAAGTTTAGATACATTTTCTTCATAAACCTAAAACATCTTATATTTTGAAACGGAGGGAGTACTTGTTAATGTCTATAATGTATTTATTTATGTATCAACAATCGTACAAAACGGTTCATTTTACCACACGTTTATGTACTTTTTTTTTAGAAATACTCATCCATAGATTAATACATAGCTTCCAAGGAAGTGCTGGATAGTGAGACAAGGTTCCACTTAGGCAACCCGGGTTTTTTTCTCGAAGGACCTCCGCAACCAATAAAACGTCTGTGGGTACTGCAAGAAAAAGAAAATTATAGCACATCCTAGACTTTTGTGCAAAGGACCCTATAGCAGAAAAGGAAGACGCAATTTGGTCCTCTCCACCGGGATTGAACCTCCACCGGCCGCTTCCATGACACCGTCGAGGACGGAATCCAACGGGCAAGATCTGGAACTCTACTCCTAAACGCCATAGAGGACAAATGACCACTAAAACTAAGCCAAAACCTAATCTACCAAGGCCGACACCTTGCCTCCACCATCTCGGGATGATATCGCCATCGTGGACGGCTTCGATTTGGCATGGGCCAGGGAAGACGACTCTCAAACATGCAATCTGGGTTTGAGTCTCCTCGCCCACTTTGAGCCGTCGAAGTGGGTTTCTCCCTCCCCTAGCATAGTTTTTCTACACTATATTGCAGGGACACGCTATTTGACTACCATTCGAAGTAGTTTTCCATCATGTAAATTTTGCCTTACCCGTAAGTTATGAAAGCGTAAAAAATATAGAAAGGACGTAAATACTTTCACGGCATACAAAAGTATGGTGTAAAATACATTTTTGTTGTTTTTATGTTGTTATTATTGTGTTTGTTGTATCACTTTTTGTTGATTGGTAATATTGATGTAATTATTTGTATTCCAAACACTATTTCTGATGAAACACGGTAAAAAAATATGTGGCAAAATATCCCCATGTGCTGAATAGGATTTCTAGTTTACTGTATCATATAATAACAAACTACATTCAGGTTTCCAATAGTATTGTGTTAGGAGTCCGTCAATTCCAAGATACACAGAGAATACAAAGCAAAATTATTATATAATATAAAAAGAAAAGGAGAATGAATGTTTTCAGATATCTTTTAGTGTATAGATTCATTAAAGATGTCTAAATAAATTCGATTCACAAAACTAAATGTTTTTTTTTCGAAGGGATGGAGTATATTCGTTATGGTATGGCGAGGCAACGATCGAGCTAGAGACACACAAAAGGGTGAACGATTCAGCATTGACTTGCTATAATACTATATTGTTCCACTTATGTACAAGATCAAGGGAGATCATCGGACTGCCCGTGAAAGCGCTGCACGTCCGTCTACTTGAACCATTTTCAAGTTGACTCTCTACATAGAAATCGAATTCCCATATTTGACAAGAGTTGTTTATTATATCCGAGAAGGCCAACTATCGTGCTCCATGAATAATGGAACTCCTTAAAAATGGTCGATTTTCCTAATCATCAATGTCTTAACAGTCGCCCCAGAAAAAAGAACAGAGCTGATGCATTTCAAGATATTCCCCACCGCTGCTTAAGCTCTTAATTAAGGGTCAGATGACGACCATGTACTAGCTGTGCAGTACCGATCGTGGCAGATTACACCCTGTAACTTGTACACCCACAATTAATTACCATTCGTGAATCGTGACAGCGGACCACACTGGCGTTATAGTGGACGGACGGGACCAGCTGGTGCTAGCCGATGCCGCCACGCATGTTGATCCGCAAGAGAAGCACGATGAGCACGTGCGGCGGCTCGGAGTCGGAGTGGAGGTCACGACGGACGGACGGACGGACGGACGGACGGCCATGGATCCATCGTCCTTTCGTGACGTGTACGGGCTGGATCGGTGTCGGCCGTCCCACTGCCAGTATATTCCCTGGCATCCCATCGACAGGTGAGCACGGGTGGTTCACCTGTTCTTTTTCTGATAGTACATACTCCGATTAGTTCGACGGAAGGAAGGTAGACAACAGCCTGTTACGCCGATTAGTTCGCATACAGTGACAGTGAGCTAGTGTTACCAGCCGGTGGTTCCTACTTTGTCTTTCAGGCTGAAACGCCTTGCCGTTCATTTGGAATATCTTTTTTGCGTCGTGGTTTACATGTATCCAAGGTTTATGGAGGTGTCGCCAGAACTACGTACTCCAGTTGAAATTGAAACCGAAGCAGGCTGGAAATTTCGGACTGGAGCCAATTGACCAACCGCCCCAACAGCCTGTGTGTGTGTGGGTGTGGCTGCAGAAACGGCCGTGCTACTGCTGTCAAATGTGTCGAGAAGACGACGACGACCCCTTGCCAAGATAAAGCCAAAGCAAATAGTGAGCGTGATTAATTGGTCATTTACTCATTACGCAGCTGTCCATTTCAGCCGTATCTGTCCATACGCAGGGCCACTAAAGACTGGCTGAAAAAGGGTAGTAAAACATGTGTCTGACTCTACAATCATCAAAGAGGTAAAAAAAAAAAGGAAGGTGAGCGGTAAAAATCTAGGAGGCATTTTGCTTTTTCTCCAGCTTTTTTGCACCGAGGCGGTTCTGTTCCGGCCGTGTGAAATCGGCAGGGCCTGTGTCGCGCGTCCTTTTGCGCAAGGTGAGCGTGCGTGTGACGCCACACACAGCCTGGGGGGATGTGGGGCCGGCCAGTGGGGTAGCACACGTGGCCCCCGTCCATAAGGCAGCACGTGGTCGTGCTTCAACCTCCTCGCGGCGGCGGCTACGGATCCAAAGGCCGTCAAAGTTAACCAGATTTGATGAGGAGATTGACTCCCTGCCCATTTTGCCCTCCGTAACAGGAGACCCTGGTACCGCTGTTGATCCTATGCGGATTGTGTGGCTGCAGCTATCCCATCAAAGTGTCATCTATCTCTAAGTAAAACAAACAATCCACAATATGCACTGTTGTATAAAACTAAGTCTAGAGAAGAATTCAAGATACCCATACCATTTAAGCTTTTTGGAATGCATGAAGCCTTTAAAAAGAATTTTTATTGAATTGCTCCTGAAAACCTTTTTGATAAAAGTAGTAGACCAAAAAGAGATAGAAGGGATCCTCCAAAACTCATTTGAATGAGATACCTTTTATAGTTGAAGATTTTGCAAGTATTGATGTTAATGCTTCTTTATTTGAAAATACTTGATTATTCTTACTTCTTGTGTCTAACTTGAAGACGTTAAAGAAAGTACTTGTTGAAAGATAACTCTATTCTCAAAAAAAAAAAAAAAGATAACTCAAGAGTTTCCTTGAGTTTTGGAAATTATTACTTCAGTAATGATCTCTCCTTATCCTTTCTGTTTGCCTTTTGTGCCAAGAATGACCTCTAATTAGAGGGAAGTAAGATTTGGGGAGTTGCTGTCCCAAAACAGATTTTTGTCTTCCACAAAAATAATCCGTGAGGAATATCTGTAACTCGGATTGAGCTCAAAATTTACGAATAAATCCCCCAGTATGTTAGCTAACTTTTGTTAGTTCAACACTTTTTGATTTGAGCAACAAAAGATGTACGAAAAAATCTGTTTCTACCTGCTGGTCTGTTTTGACAAATTTCTGCCATTACTTGCATTTGCTTCTTATCGATTCCTTTTTGAGTTCTCTTTAGGTGAATTGAGCTTTTTGAAGGAGTTACTACAGTATCTTATATTTTTAGTGAAAAGCCTTCATGTTCTAAAGCTTTGCCAGAGGTCTAATATCTTTTGAATAAACTAATGTTGCTAATGAAAATTGTGTAAAGTTTTGTATGAAGGAAAATTTTCAGGTGTAGAGAGAGAATGATGCAATGAGATGAAGAATGGACAAAAGCTCAAACTTGGGTATGCCACCATGGTGTCACCCCAAGATATATCCAATAGGTACAAGCGTCAAAGCTTGGGGATGCCCAAGGCATCCCCTTCTTCATCAATAAAAAACTCAGGTCTGTCTAGACACTTCGTTTTTATTGTTTTATGCTCAGTTGTGTTGTTCTTGGAGCGTCTTAGTTTTTGTTTGCTTTGCTTAGGTTGTTTAGTTTGCTTGAATAAAGAAGTTTGGACCCTCGTTCTCGGTGTGTTGTTTTGCAAATAAGTTGCTTGGTGTTGGAAGGAGTAGTAAGTTCTTGCTTGAAGTGAAAGAGGAGCTTGCATTGACTGTGACTTAGACTTTAGCATGACATGCTAGGTGTTGTTTTGACCTTATGCTTAGTGATTATTGTTGTAGCATGTCTTGTTCCAAACAATTGGGATTGCTTAGTGTGCCTTGAAGAATTTATGCGTTGTTTTAGCATGCAAAAGCATAGTATTGTGGTATTTTCCTTTGATGCTTTAAATGGGTTGACTTGTCACATGCTCACACCATGTTATGACTATGACAAGTCACCATTAGCCTCTATAATCATTTAGTCCTTGACTTGTAGTACCACTCTATGCTTTGATTAGTAATGATTTGTTGCTCTGCATGTATGGCCATTATGCTCTCTTAGTTGGTTGCTCCCAGTCTTTTGCTAGCCTCCACTTGTATGAGTAAGCTCTACTCATGCTTCCAACTCCCAAGAAACCAAGTTTTTCCAAAGTTTCCACTATAAACTCCTATGCATGGTGTGTTACACCATTCCAAGTATATTCTTGTTTTCAACTATCTTCCAATTAAAAATTGTTTTGTTATGTGAAAACTTAGTGATTAAAGCCCTCACAAACTTGATGGCACACTTTATATTCTTTGCCCCTAATAATCTTAAACCATTGTGACAACTTTATTGTAAATGCTTGCACTTATAAGTTGGAATTAGCAGAACCGTGCTGTAACGGGGAACGTTTTCAACATTGCGCTTGTACTTTGTACTCAGTTGATGTCATGCTCTTTTGTCTATGGATGTCAACGGTGTGAAATAAAGAGGGAACTTGTAAGTCCATGGAGTTTGTATCCTGTGTTAGAGAAACGCCTAAGCCGCTAGCCTAAGCCATGCCTAATCATGGTGGAAACTTGCAGCATCACCATAATGAGCTATCTATGAAGCATCGTCAATAAAAAGCTATGCATATGGTAAATAAAAAGAATGTTGAGATGCTCATTGTCTGCTTGCCTTGTCATTTTGGTTATGGGAAAGCTCCTGTACCATGTGCAAGGGGTACCCCGTTGGCGGTTCTGTATGATATGCAAATACTTACAATGACAAGAACTTACAAGTGACTAAAGTTTAGTAGCATGAGGTGTGGCCCTCGTATTCAAGGGACTTGAGATTGCCAACTTATACTTCGTCAAGCATATACTCCATCTTTGCCACTTTAACCTTAACCACTTCAAGATGCTTATGATAGGGGCAATGATGGCTGAAAGCTAACAAGTACCATAATTTTTGGAAGCTCTTTTTGAAACTTGTAATCCCTGCTTCCTTTACAAAAAAGGGCCTTTCTTCCACCACTATTGAGTCTCCACCTTCTACCTTTAGGCACCATTAAAAGAGCATAGTTGTCATTCTGTGTGCAGTGTTCCAAAGCTTATTGATTGATGCATATTGTGATATTACTTGTTCTTGTACTATTTGTTTCTAGTCACCCTTGTGAATTTGAAGGTGTACTATGCATATATATTGATAATATATGAGGGACAAACTGATTGCCACTATGCTATGTTTTCTGTATGTGAAACAAACAAACATTTTTCATTGAATATTATTCATGATCTTTGTTTGTAGCTTGTCATGTTGCATGCATAGTTACTATGTCCTATTGTTAGAACTCCATCTTTCATGCACATGTTTAGAGTTCTTTGATCCCAGCTTTCAATGCTTGCAAATGGTTGGATCTTTATTGTGAGGGTGCATGTCACCTAAAAAATTATTCTTTTATCACTTACCTACTCGAGGACGAGCAGGAGTTAAGCTTGGGGTTGCTGATACGTTGGAAACGTATCTATAATTTTTGATGCTCCATGATTGTTTAGTATCTACTTTGCTTTTCTTTGTCTACACTTTGAGGTGCCTTTTACATGTTTCCTGGTACTAACCTACTAACAAGTTGTAACAGTGCCAGATGCTTGTTTTCTGCTGTTTTTGGTTTCAGAAAAGTTA
The DNA here is from genome assembly GCA_916181665.1 of Avena sativa. Taxonomy (NCBI): domain Eukaryota; kingdom Viridiplantae; phylum Streptophyta; class Magnoliopsida; order Poales; family Poaceae; genus Avena; species Avena sativa. Next base: position 21,446,495 of record OV702297.1, read on the forward strand.
GTAAAGAAATATTCTCGGAATTGGACGGGACAAACGTCAAAGTCAATTACTTTCCTTGGGGAACAAGAAGTCCAGAGGGGAGCCGGAGAGGCCGGCCAGGGCGGCCAGACCCACCCTAAGCGCGGGTGGGCCCTGCCCCGCGCCTAGGAGGGGTGTGGGGCCCCTGGCTGCCGCCTCAGCCTCCCCCTTCGCCTATAAGAATTCCCCGATGCAGAAACCCTAAGCACCCGATCAAATCTCCATGAAACCGTCTGTAGCCGCCGTCACCATCATCCCTAGATCGGGGGGATCTAAAGTTCTTCTTAGCACCCTGCCGAAGGGGAGATAATCTCGGAGGCCTTCTCTTCGGTATGATGCGTGAGTAGTTCCACCTTAGACTATGGGTACATTAGTATCTAGATGATTGTATCTCCTCCTTTGTGCTTTCATGTATAGATCTTGTGAGCTCCGTTCATGATCAAGATCTAATCTATTTGTAATCATGCATGTTATGTTTGTGGGGATCCGATGGAAATTGAGATTATTATGTTGGTTTGATTAATGGTTTTGTCTTTATGATTCTATCATGTCTGTGTTGTTTGTGATCTTGCATGCTCTCCGTTGTTAGTAGCTATCTTGGCCAAGTAGTTGCTAGTGACTCCAAGAGGGGGTATTTATGCTCGATAGTGGGTTCATGCCTCTAGTTCCCAAGGGAAGTGACAAAAATCTCTTTGGTTGTAGATGTGTTGTTGCTACTAGGGAGAAAACAACGGTCTCTTGTTCATGGAACATGTGGACTGTTTACCTTACACACTTTGCTTAAAGCAGTTGTCTGTTGCTTGCAACTTAATACTGGAGGGGGTTCGGATGATAACCTGAAGGTGGACTTCTAGTCATAGATGCAGTTGGATGGCGGTCTATGTATCTTGTTGTATTGCCCAATAGAATCTCATAGGATCTTTCTGACTAGTATTGCATTGTTATGTCTTGCTCAATTCCTCTCAATTGCCATGCTGTAATTTGTTTACCCTTCATGCCATGTTGTTTATCTAAGGAGAGCACCTCTAGTGAACTATGGACCCCGGCCCAATCTTTACCATTGATACATCTTCCACTATTACTTATTTACTTAATGCAAACCATTACCTTCCACACCATACATTTAATCCTTTGTTACAGCAAACTGGTGAGCTTGACAACCTCACTGATTCATTGGGACGAAGTCTTGAGTTTGTGTTGTGTAGGTCTCCACATTGCTTGCAACATCTTTGAGACGTTTCCTTCCTCCTTTAGGTTCGATAACCTCGGTCTCTACTGAGGGAAACTTGTTGCTGTGCTCATCACACCTTGCTCTTGGGGTTCCAACGAAGTGTCCCACGTCAGCACTGGGTGCACGCATCAAGATTTCTGGCGCCTTTGCCGGGGAGGCTAAGGACGTCTTCACAAGGGGAGTCCTTCACTTCCTTTCTCTTTACTTTGTTTTTAGTTTGCTTTGTTTCTTTTGTTTGGTTTTGTTTGTCTCTTTTCAAAAAACCCCAAAAAATTAGTCTAGTTTTGTTTGCTTGCTTTATTAAAAAACACAAAAAAAATAGTTCCTGCTCTAGTTGCCACCTTTCTCTAGCTCGCCATGTTGCTCCCCAAGTTCGACGTGAAAGATCTTGCAATAGGTAGTGGCTCCATAATTGGGAAAGATAATATTGAAGAATCCTTTAATTATGTTAGAAAGCATGAGGATATTGAGGATAAATCTATAGCAGAGCTTGCTCCTAATTATGATATTGCTGCAGCTTCTTTAGTTCATATGTTGGAGGCTAGGTTTATTAGCCTTAACACCTTCATACAATTCTTGTTCCTAAAACTAAAAGAAGAAAAGAATGCTGAAAAGAGAGATTTCATCCTTGAAACTTTATCAAAAAAAATTCATGATGTTGCTACGGAGGCCAAAAAGGTCTTTGAGTGTTTCAATATGCTAGGCTCAAGTGTAAATGTTGTGGGTATTTCTGATAAAACTAAGCCTAGAGAAGAATTCAAGATAACCATACCATTTAAGCTTGTTGGAATGCATGAAGCCTTTGAAAAGAATTTTGATTGGATTGCTCCTGAAAACCTTTTTGATGAAAGTAGACAAAAGAGAGATGACAAGGGATCCTCAAAAACCCATTTGGATGAGATACCTTTCGTAGTTGAAGATTTTGCAAGTATTGATGTTAATGCTTCTTTATTTGAAAATACTTGATTCTTCTTGTGCCTAACTTAAAGGCATTAAAAAGAGTACTTGTTGGGAGATAACCCAAGAGTTTCCTTGAGTCTTGGAAGTTATTACTTCAGTAATGACCTCTCCTTATCCTTTTTGTTTGCTTTTTTTTGCCAAGAATGACCTCTAATGAGAGGGAAGTAAGATTTGGGGAGTTGCTGTCGCGAAACAGATTTCTGTCCTCCACCAAAAAATTCATGAGGAGTATCTGTAACTCTTATTGAGCTCAAAATTTATGAATAAATCCCCCAGTATGTTAGCTAACTTTCTTTAGTTCAACACTTTTTGATTTGCACAACAGAAGATGTTCGAAAAAAATCGGTTTCTACCTGCTGGTCTGTTTTGACAGATCACTGCCATTATTTGCATTTGCTTCTTATTGATTCCTTTTTGAGTTATCTTTAGGTTAATTGAGCTTGTTGAACGAGTTACTATAGTAGCTTGTGTTTTTAGTGAAAAGCCTTGCTGTTCCAAAGCTTTGCTAGAGGTCTAATATCTTTTGAATAAACTAATGTTGCTTATGAAGATTGTGTGAAGTTTTGTATGAAGGAAAAATTTCAGGTGTAGAGAGAGAATAATGCAATGAGATGAAGAATGGACAAAAGATCAAGCTTGGGGATGCCACCATGGTGTCATCCCAAGAAATATCCAAGAGGTACAAGCGTCAAATATTGGGGATGCCCAAGGCATCCCCTTCTTCATCAATAAAAAGCTCAGGTCTGTCTAGACACTTCGTTTTTATTGTTTCATGCTCAATTGTGTTGTTCTTGGAGCGTCTTAGTTTTCGTTTGCTTTGATTAGGTTGTTTAGTTTGCTTGAATAAAGAAGTTTGGACCCCTGTTCTCGTTCTGTTGTTTTGCAAATAAGTTGCTTGGTGTTGGAAGGAGTAGTAAGTTATTGCTTGAAGTGCAAGAGGAGCTTGCATTGACTATGACTTAGACTTTAGCATTACATGCTAGGTGTTGTTTTGACCTTATGCTTAGTGATTATTGTTGTAGCATGTCTTGTTCCAAACAATTAGGATTGCTTAGTGTGCCTTGAAGAAATTATGCATTGTTTTAGTATGCAAAAGCATAGTATTGTGGTATTCTCCTTTGATGCTTTGCTTGGGTTGACTTGTCACATGCTCACACCATGTTATGACTATGACAAGTCACCATTAGCCTCTATGATCATTTAGTCCTTGACTTGTAGTACCACTCTATGCTTTGATTAGTGATGCTTTGTTGCTCTGCATGATTATGGCCATTGTGCTATCTTAGTTGGTTGCTCCCAGTCTTTTGCTATCCTCCACTTGTATGAGTAAGCTCTACCCATGCTTCCAACTCCCAAGAAACCAAGTTTTTCCAAAGTTTCCACTATAAACTCCTATGCATGGTGTGTTACACCATTCCAAATATATTCTTGTTTTCAACTATCTTCAAATTAAAAACTATTTTGTTATGTGAAAACTTAGTGATTAAAGCCCTCACGAACTTGATGGCACACTTTATATTCTTTGACCCTAATAATCTTGAACCATTGTGACAACTTTCTTGTATATCCTTGCACTTATAAGTTGGAATTAGCAGAATCATGCTGTCATAGGGAACGTTTTCAACATTGCACTTGTACTTTGTACTCAGTTGATATCATGCTCTTTTGTCTATGGATGTCACCAGTGTGAAATAAAGAGGGAACTTGTAAGTCCACGGTGTTTGTATCCTGTGTTAGAGAAACACCTGGGCCGCTAGCCTAAGACATGCCTAATCATGGTGGAAATTTGCACCATCACCATAATGAGCTATCTATGAAGCATCATCAATAAAATGCTATGCATATGGTAAATAAAAAGATTGCTGAGATGCTCATTGTCTGCTTGCCTTGTCATTTTGGTTATGGGAAAGCTCATGTACCATGTGCAAGGGGTACCCCGTTGGCGGTTCTGTATGATATGCAAATACTTACAATGACAAAAACTTACAAGTGACTAAAGTTGAGTAGCATGAGGTGTGGCCCTCGTATTCAAGGTACTTGAGATTGCCAACTTATACTTCGTCAAGCATATACTCCATCTTTGCCACTTTAACCTTAACCACTGACATGGTTATACCCTGCGGGTACACGATCTTAGCATACCTAGTCTATCCCAAGGAAGGCCCATGAGAACATGCGCCAGCCCATGAAGACTTTCGGGTGGCCAGGGCCCATGACGCCTTCGGATCCTTGGAGAACAAGACTAGAGTAGACAGAATATTCAAAGGGGCAAACCCTAGAACCCGTAACCGACTCGATCTGTGCCTGAGACCTGCCTATCTCTATATAAAGGCTAGGAGGGCACAACGAGGAGGGCACTTCGCATACCACCGCATACACACCTCCACGCCAGATTGCATCTGCGCACCCTTGTACTTTTCGGTTCCGCCGTAATCAAGAGCACACAAGCAGGAGTAGGGTTTTCCCTTCGGGGGCCTGAACCTGGGTAAACCTCGTGTCCCCGTGTTGCTTGTTTGCTAACCGTTCCACGATCTCCAGCATCCCCATCTTCTCCAAAACCCAAGCTCATAACAATGGGCATTGACGAGATTAAACCTCGTCAATTGGCGCCGTCTGTGGGAACTGGGGACGCTGATTGTGCGATCGTGACGGTCCCAACCAAAGTGATCTACAACTCCGCGGCGACGGAGAGTCATCTCCTCTTCGGCGCCTTCAACTTCACCGCCCACTCGCCAGCCACCATGAAGGACTTTGAGCCCATTGGCGACGGACTCGAAATCCTCTTCGGGAGCTTCTGCTTCCAGGTGGGGCAGACCGGCACTCTCCGCCTCCCAGAGCGGGTGCCCTTGCCATCGACCAGGCCCGCTTCATGGGCCCCACACCCTGTGCTACGCACATCGTCATCAACAGATGAGTCCTATGACAGCAGCAGCTGCAACTCAGATCTGTGCGATCCACCATCTGAGGAAGGGACCTACGGTTCCGTATACGAAAGCTGTGGCAGCAGCGATCCAATCTATGAGCGCTACCAATGCGCCGCAATCATCCAGAGTGACATGGATCAGGAGCACAACCCGCCACCTAACCCACAGGGTAGAAACGACGAGAACAGAAGAAGCCAGTCCCCCCGCCCAATGGGGACGACACCGATCGGGTCATCCACCTCAGCGAGGAGGGATGGGATCAAGCATGCGAAGCCGTAGCAGGTAACAAGATCCTGCCCGTGGGTGCCTCACGAGACCTGCTGATGGCATACCACATGCTCTTAATCGAGGAGCAGAAGAAGAAGGTGAAGATGCAAGAGGTGCTTGACAAACGCAAACAAGCAGCCTCGGAGTCCAGTGCGCGACAAGCTGCGCTCTCCGCCATGGGCATTGGCTCCAGCTCGCACGGCAACCATGGCAACAAGCACCGTTCTCACACGGAGTACATGGATCCCAAGGCACGTCGCGAGGTGACTCAGGCCCTCAACGCGTCCTTCATGGAGATGGATGCCGATGGCAACGTCATCCTGAAAACCCCGCAAGATGCGATCATGGCAGCCACCGCATACCTCGCGTCCCATCCACCTCCGGAGGGGGATCCGAAAAGGGACATGCACAAGTCCGCACTTACCGGACTCGGACTCGTTGGAGCTGCGCTCCACGGAGAAGCTCCTGCGGAGCCAAAGAAGAAGGTTGCGGTCAGGTTCAACCGCAGCCCCACGCCCTCATCTGAGGATGAAGAGCACAACCTTCCTCGAAGGCAAAAGAGCTTGCGTCATCGCAGCCGCGATTACGACGCTCAAAGCAAGCTCACCCAGCGCAAGATCGACAAAGCATGCGCCAAGCGCGCATGCTCGTCCGAATCCGAGGAGGACGATGACGAAGGAGAACTCTGCGGAGCCCGATGCTTCAGCAGATCTGTTCGGTGGACACGGATGCCGTGGAACTTCAAGCTACCTTCGGACACTCCAAAGTTCGACGACACACAGGACCCTAAGGCGTGGCTAAGCGACCACCTGTCGTCCGTCAAGCTACACGGCGGAAACAAGGACACTGCCCTGTAATGCCTTCAGCTACAGCTGACAGGCGCAGCCCGGATCTGGCTCAGCAGCCTATCGTCGGGATCCATCCGAAGCTGGGAGGAACTGGCGTACAGTTTCATCCAAAATTTCAAAGGTACCAGCAAGATGCCAGCCTCGATCGAGGAGCTACGGGCCTGCACCCAACGAACGGGCGAATCCATTCGCTCGTACATACTGCGCTGGTCCAACACCAAGAACTCCACGACGCACATCTCTGAGGAGAGAGCTATCGACGCCTTCAAGGACGGCGCCAAACGCCAGGACTTCAAGGAAGAACTTGGGCGCGTCAAGCCCAAGACACTCGACCACCTCATGGACATCGCCAAAAGGTGGGCCGATGGCGAGGACTCTGTCCACCGAGCGCACTCGGAGGAGGAAGATGACTACGGACGGCGACGAGAACGCCATAGCAAGAGAAGATCGCGTGTCTACGACGATCGCAATGGACCCGACATGGTCGTGGCTGGCTATGCCGACCGCCACAGCGACGGCAACCGCAGCAGTGGCGGATACCGCGGAAGCAACTTCCGTGACGGAGGACGCCCAACACAGTCATGGCAACGTCGCGGCCGTGACAACAGACCCTCAGCATACGACAAACTGTTGGGTCCATGCACCATCCACTTCTACATCGGCAAGCAGGATGGTAAGAGGAAGGCAAGCCACATGCTCAAGGACTGTCGCGAATTCCAGAAACTCAGCGAAAGCATGGCCCAGATGAGGCAACAAGCCCCGAACCCTGGGTACGGGAACGCACCCGCACCAGGTGAGATCGCACACGGAGCTCCTCCACCACCACCTTCGGGACTTTCAAACCACACAATCGCACCCGCGCCGAATAACGGTGGGCAAGGGTACCCCGCGCCGAAAGGATCACTGATGATCCAAAAAGGGCGCCCAACGAATAGGGTGCAGAAGAAAATCACCCGCAAGATTAATCTGGTTGTGATCGCTCCACCCGCCATCCCTGAGTACCTCAACGGATCGGAGTCCTGCATCACGTTCTGCCGTTTGGATCACCCTTGTCAGGTCCCTCGCCCAGGTCATGCCGCCCTGGTGCTCGAGGCGCAGATCGGAGGGTTCGACATGAGCCGCGTCTTCATGGACGGTGGTAGCGGCATGAATCTGATGTTCACCAGTACCTTAGCAGCAATGCGGATCCCGCTGTGCAACCTAGAACAATCTGATACAACATTCCACGGCATCGTCCTAGGGAAGGGCGTATTCCCCCTGGGAAAGATATGGCTCGACGTAATCTTTGGCAAGCCGGATAACTTCCGGTGCGAGCGACTCGAGTTCGAAGTGGTGGAATGGCCATCACAATACCACGCCATCCTCGGGCGTGTGGTATCTCCCAGTCATTCGTCATGCAGGAGGAGATCATAAGGCTCCGCGAGGTGACAGACAACGGGGCAGCCCTAGTCGCAAGACAGAACGCACCAGACATGTCCTTCGACTCCACCGTCAACACAAAAAAGGTGTAGGTCCACCCGACGGATGCCTCCAAGACGGCGCTGATCGCCAACGACCTCAGCTCCGCATAGGAAAGCGCGCTCGTCGAATTCCTCCGTGAGCGCTAGGAAATCTTCGTCTGGCGTCCTGCGGACATGCCAGGAGTTCCCAGGGAATTCGCCGAGCACGCACTCAACGTCTTTCCAGACACCAAGCCCGTCAAATAGTCCATCCAACGACTATCTGAACCATGGGCCGAAGCAATCGGAGTCGAAGTCAACAGACTACTCGACGCAAACTTCATCAGGGAGATCAAGGAGAGCGAGTGGCTTGCCAACACCGTGATGGTCCCCAAAAAGGACACGGACATCCTGCGGATGTGCGTGGACTTCACATAGCTGAACAAGCACTGCCCGAAGGATCACTTCCCTCTCCCTCGGATCGATCAGATCATCAATTCGACTACAGGATGCGAGAAGCTCTCCTTCCTCGATGCCTACTCAGGCTACAACCAGATTCAACTAAAGGTCGAAGATCAGGAGAAAACGGCGTTCATCACGCCGTTCGGAGTGTTATGATACAACACAATGCCCTTCGGGCTGAAGAACGCAGGCGCCACGTACCAATGGTTCATGCAGGCATGCCTGAAGGACCAGATCGGCCGCAACATCCAAGTCTATGTCGACGACATAGTCATCAAAACAAGAGAGGCCAAGACGCTCATCGACGATCTCCGCGAGACGTTCGATAATCTTGATCGCTACAAGATCAAACTAAACCCAGAAAAATGCGCCTTCGGCGTCCCATCTAGCCAGCTGCTTGGCTACTTCATCTCCCAGCGAGGGATCGAGGCGAACCCGAAGAAAATCCGGGCCATAATGGCCATGGAAAAACCAAAGAACCTCAAGGGCGTCCAGAAGCTTGTCGGGCAAATCGCGGCATTGAGCAGGTTCATTAGCCGCATGGGTGAAAAAGATCTGCCATTTTATCAGCTGCTACGCAAGGCAGACAAATTCGAGTGGACGCCCGAAGCGGACGACGCATTCGAAGATCTAAAGCGGCTGCTCTCTACCTCGCCCGTCTTGGTCACGCCAAAGGAGCGCGAGCCTTTACTGCTGTACATAGCAGCCACACACCAGGTGGTAAGCACCGTACTGGTGGTCGAGCGACCCGAAGAAGGCAAGACCCACGGGGTCCAACGCCCAATCTACTACCTCGGCGAGGTATTGACGCCGACAAAGCAGAGGTACCCTCACTACCAGAAACTCACCTACGGCGTGTTCATGACGGCTCTTCGGCTGAGCCACTACTTCCAGGAGCATCAGGTGATGGTCGTCAATGAGGCGCCCCGGAACAGCATCTTGAACAACCTGGAGGCCACAGGACGTGTGGCCCTGTGGGGCATCGAGCTGTCACCTCTAGGCATCGTCTACGAGAAGCGCCACGCGATCAAGTCTCAAGTTCTTCCGGACTTCCTCGTCCACTGGATGCAATTGCAGCTGCCAGACACACCGGACATGACACGGTCATGGACGATACACTTCGACGGCTCCAAGCACGAGGCCGGAGCAGGAGCCGGGGTCATACTGACCTCCCAGCAGGGCGACAAGATGAAGTACGTCCTCCGGATGAAATTTCGAGCCTCCAACAACGAGGCCGAATACGATGCCCTCATCCACGGCATGAGGATGGCCAAGATCTGCGGCGCGACACGCCTGGTCATCTACGGAGACTCGAACCTCGTCGTCCAACAGACAATGAACGAGTGTGACGCACACGCCGCCAACATGATTGCATATCGCGCACTCTACAACGCACTCGAAGGAGAATTTGACGGCTGCGAGCTTCGGCATGTTGGGAGAGAAAGCAACGAAGTGGCCGACAGACTCGCCAACATCGGCTCCACCTACGCACGGGTGCCACCAGGTGTGTTCCTCGAACAGATCTGCGTGCCATCCATCAAAAGGAAATTCCCAAAGGGATCACCCGAAGAAGCAGAGCACTCGGAAGCTACGCTACCCGACGGTCAGGAAGGACCCGAAAAACTCGACACAAAGGTCGAAATGGCCAACCTGATGCAGGTCATGGCAGTCGAGGAAACATGGACAAGGCCGTACCTCAGGTACCTGATAGATGGAGAGCTGCCTAACAGCCCGACAGATGCCCGGCGCATATCTCGCCGGTCCAAGGCCTTCACCATCATCAATGGCGAGCTGTACAAGCGCAGAATTTCGGGTGTACTCCAAAGGTGCGTCACCATCAGCGACGGCAAAACCATCCTCTAATACATCCACGAGGGCATCTGCGGCCATCATGCGCGCAGCCGCGCCCTTGTCGCCAACGCTCTACGAGCTGGGTTCTACTGGCCAACGGCCATGAACGACGCCAAGGACATCGTCCGAAGGTGCAACGGGTGCCATAGGTTCGCAGATAAACCACACACACCAGGATCGGAGCTCAGACCCATACCCCTGGCCTGGCCCTTCGCCCAATGGGGCCTCGACATGATCGGCAAACTGCCCAAGTCCTCGAAAGGAGGCCACATATACCTCCTGGTCGCAGTGGACAAATTCACCAAGTGGATCGAGGCCATTCCCGTTACTAACCAAAAGGGCAAAACAGCCGTCAAGTTCTTCGAATCCATTGTTTACAGGTTCGGTGTGCCGCACAACATCATCACCGATAATGGGTCGAACTTCATCTCCAAAGAATTCTAGGACTTGTGCGAAGACCTCGGAATCAACATCACATACGCCTCCGTGGCGCACCCGCAAACAAACGGGCAGGTCGAAAAGGCCAACGGCCTCGTTGGTGGCGGCATCAAGAAGCGCCTCATGAGCCCACTCCAGCGACTCGCAGGATCCTAGACACAAGAGCTACCCTCCGTTCTCTGGAGCTTGCGCACGACGCCAAACAGCTCAACTGGCTACACGCCCTTCTTCATGGTGCACGGAACCGAAGCCGTGCTGCCCGCAGAGGTACGCCACAAGGCCCCACGGGTCGTCACCTACAGCGAGGCCGAATCTACGGCCACACTTGAAGACGCTGTCGACACACTCGACGAAGCACATCACCACAGCTCGATCATCGGTCTATCAACAGAGCCTCAGCAACTATCACAGCCGTCGGCTGCGCCCAAGGTCCTTCGTCGAAGGAGACCTAGTCTTGCGACTCAAGCAAGTGCGACCGAAGAAGCTCGAGTCGCCCTGGGAAGGACCCTACATCGTCACTGAAGTCATCCTAGGTGGCGCCTATCGCCTCAAGCACGTGGAGTCTGGAGTCACATACTCCAACCCATGGAACGTCGCACAATTGCAACGCTTCTACCCCTAGCTACCTCCCTCTTTTTACTTTCAATAAGGCTATTCAGCCAAGGCTACTCAGCCGAACAATGTACCTCCTCCTTACGATATGAATAAAGCTAAGTGTCTCGCCCCAAATTTTTTGTCTATTATTCGCATTTTCTTCATACTACAGCACACTCGGGGGATCCCCTCACCTCACGACTTCGTCGACCGAGAATAATGCGTGTACACCTGAGTAGATGACCACGTCAGGCTAACAAAAAGGGCACGCATACAAATAAAGCACCTCGTGCTAACAACAATAAACCTTTACAACAAAGGGCATAACACGCCCAGTCGAATACATACAAATTTTATATCTATCTTTTTATAGGTCCTACCTATTCTGAAAAATCACCTGCGCACGCTGCTCAAAGAGATCTACAATTTGTTTGGCATACTGCCTTACAGCCGCATAATGTTGACGCATATCCCACACACCACCATCCGGCCGAAGAGGCGGCCCGGCTGCCACCGCAGCAAGATCTACATCAGGACGATGTAGCCGAACAAGGGAAAGCGCGGCCTTCACACCTGCAACAAGCTGATGCCGCACCAGCTCCCTAACATGATGCACATCTCAAAACTTTGCCAGCATGCCCCAGAGAGTCGTTGGTGCCTCATCCAAGGGAAACATCACGTGCAGAACCGACGCCAATGAAGCCTTCGCTTGACGCAACACCCGCGACACCTGGTGAACATGATCATGCACAGTCGCAAGACCATGGCACGATCACGGTCCATCCAAAAAAAACCGCCGGCCTCCATGTCATGCTGGGTCAACCAGTTGATCCGAACAGCAACACGCTCCTTTTCCTCCTTAGGAACAAGGTTAACACCTGCAACAATGGCAAAGTAAGATGACAGGCCAGCAGCCACATCCGAAAAAATGAGCAGTAGCTCGAAAAACTTACATTGAAGCTGTTCAGCCAGACGACGCAGATCCCCATCAAATACTCCTCTCTAGCAGCGCCTCGCTCTGTCTTCGATTTCCAAACATCGGCATGGCCGCGCACTCCAAGCAATTCTTTCTCAAGACTACTGATGCGATCATGCAGAAACACAAGCTGCGACGCACCATCCAAATATGGCCGCAGCTGCTGCACAGACGAACTGTCAACGGGATCATCACCCGAAGGTCCCTAGGGGAAAAGAAGGCAGCGATATGAACAAACACACGAATGGACAAAGAGCTCGGAGATTCTTTATATGCAGCAAAAAGCCATTGCGTGGCACAAGGACTGTTCATAGACATAATTACAACAAAATAAACAAAAGCTATCCTACAACTACAAGGCCTAAGAAGCTGCATCCTGAGTAGCCTCGGAGCCGGATTGCCTGCTCTTGGCCTCCCCCTGCTGCCTCAACGCGTACTCAGCCAGCAAGTCAATCAACTTCGGCCCATAACGTTTACAACGGGCAGCGTAGACGGCGAAGGCTACCTCGGATCCGTCAGCAGCCGTTGGCATCTGGGAGGTGACCTGATGAAGATCTAGCTCCGCTCCAGACGCCAGGGCCATCGCCAGCCCCATGGATGCATTGATGCCTTTTTGCTTGCGCTTGTACGCTACAGGCACATCGGCTGACAACGCATCCGCCAACGAGTCAACATCCTCGAGGGCGACACCCTTGGGGACGAGCTCCTTGTAGAAGCGCCCAAAAACCTCCTTAGCCTTGGCAAGCGAGCCGACCACGGTACTAAAGCGGTCTTCGACCGCCGCAGTGGCGTCATCCAGAGCACTTCCGTGCTCCAGAGCACCGCGATCAAACTCGATGCCTGTGGCATCTAAACAAATGGAAGAGGCAACATGAGTAAAAAGCAAAGACAAGGAAGCCAAAAAGGAAAAGACGAAACCACTCACCCGAAATAGCCTTGGCAGTCGCCATCAGCTTGTCGGCTACCTCCTTCTTGCGCGAGGCCGCAGCGGTGGCGAGTTGCTCCTCGCGGTCCGTAGCCTCTTGCTGCAGGCGCTCCTTGGCCGCAACTGCGTTGGCTAGTTCCTGCTCGAGGCGCTCCTTCACACCAACGGCATCCTCGGCCTTCTTCTCCGCTCGCCCAAGGCTCTTTTTGAGAGCATCAAGCTCGCGGAGGGTGGTATTGTTGTCCTCTGCAAACAGCAGAACACTTATCAGATTGAAGAAAAATGAAATAGAAGAAGACGCAAAAAGACCAACTCACGAACGTACCCTGAAGCTGCTTGAAGCTGGCCTCCAACACCAGGTGCTGCTGCACCAGTTGGTTGGCGCCTTGCACAAAAGGCTGCAAAAAGACACTACTCGTCAAAATAAAGGCTCGGGGGCTACGCCCAAAGAACGAGCAAGATAGATTACACATACGAAAAAACGCTCGGGGACTCCCGAGACACAAAGCAAAAATGATCAACAGATCATCCTACAGGTGCTCGGGGGCTCCCCCGAGACACGAAGCAAAAATCAAAGTGATCAGCAGATCATCCAAAAATGCTCGGGGGCTCCCCCGCGGCAAGAACGAAGGGACTTACATGATCAGACGGCGACTCCAAAGGTCTGGCCGAAGTCTTCTAGGGGACAACCACCCGAGCCTCCTGCGGAGAAGGGTTCAGAGCAGCGCCCTCAGAGGTGGACACCGTCTGAGGAGGAGGAGGAACAACCTTCGACTCCCCCACCATCTCCCGAGCGCCATCGCTGAAGGAATCATTGGTGGAGTGGCTACAAAAGAAAAAATCAGCCAAGGACAAGCAAAAAGACAAGAGAAAGCAAAAAGCAACTGAAGAAAACCTACGAGTCGAAATCGCTCAAGTCGAAGACAGGCGGGGTCCTCCTGCCCTTCTTCTCTTCTTCTCTTCTTACGCTTCGCCGGCGGCTGCGGTGCCACAGCCCGGACGGGAACGACAGGAATAGGAGAGGAAGAGCCACCATGACCCCCACTGTGACGCTCAAGGCACGTCGGATTCCTAGGAGTCGGTGGAGTCTAGGCATCCGACGTTTCGCTCGAGCTCCGCGTCCGCTTCTGAGTCTTCTCCTCGCTAGACTCAAAATTCTCCTCAGTCGGCGACCGCGCCGAAGGAAGCTCAGACATGGAGTCCACTACCTCATTGTCCGGTGCATCCGGAAACAGTTCGGGAGTGGCGGAGACATGCCCGGTACCTTGAACTCTTGCGCAAAGAAACAAACTTTTAGCAAACAACCAAGTGCAAGAAAAACACAGTCGAAAAAAGCGCTACGCGCACGCCCCGGATCTACACCTATGGAACCGATTAGAGGCGGCGAATGGAGGAGTCAGCGACTTCCTCGGGAGATCCTCTCCAGCCTTGAACTTCAGCAGTGGCCGAAGAATCCTGTCAAGATCCCCCCTGGAGAACTCCTCAGCCGAAACCCTAGTCGGATCGTGGCGACTAGAATAAAGGAACATCGGGTGCGCCCTAGCCTAGAGCGGTTGCACCCGACGTTTGATGAAGGTGCGGATGATATCCACACCATTCACCTCTTTATCCGGAATCAACTGAAGATCCTCCACCCGACGATAGAGCCCCTCTATCTCCGCCACCTCGCCATCCAAGATGTGGTTCTTCCAGGACCTTTTCGGCTCGATTTTCTAGGAGGGGTCAAAAGGAGAAAGACCAAAGTTCTGTCCGGCCACTGTGGAGTCGCGGATGTAAAACCATCGCCTCCGCCAGTACTGGACAGATTCGGACATAGAAAAGGAGAAGAAGAGAAAGTTAGATCTAAGGGAAATGATGCAACCGCCAATGGGATAAACACCATCGGAGCCAGATTGCCTCTTCACGGAATAGAGCTTCCGGAAGAGGCCAAAGTGCGGCTCGATACCGAGCCAGCACTCGCAGAATGTGATGAAATAGGCGACATGAAGCAGAGAGTTTGGTGAAAGATGATGAAGCTGAATGCCATAAAGAAAAAGCAATCCATGGAGAAAATCATGGATTGGGAAAGAAAGGCCCCGAAGGACAAAGGCGATGAACATAATCCGAAACCTAGCGGGAGGACGAGGAATTACCTCATCGTCGGGAACTCTGACGGCCTCTCTATCCTGCGGGATAAGACCCTGCTCACGGAGCTTGAGGAGTTCACCCTCACGCGTCTCCGATTGCCGCCAGCCACCATCGGTGATGTGAGTGGAGGCGAAATCCTTCTTGCTGCCGGCGGCAGCACTGGTACCAACTGCGGTGGAGGCCTTCCTGGACTTGCCCATCGCAGTACGACGGCAACAACGACGAGTGCACAGAAACAAGGAAGGAAAGGCTCTAGGAAATTCCAGCGCGCAGTGAGAAAAGCTCAAAGAAGATGGGAGCAGTGAAACAGGAATGGCTGCGGTGAAAACAAACTCACTTTTCCCCAATGATTATAAGGACGAGGACGATGCACGACGACCGTTCATCGGGAAGACCTAGAGCCAGCATCAAGATCTGACCGTCCACGTGTCAGCACAACAGCGAACCGTCGCTAACACGCCGTCCACTGCGCACGGAAATCGAGGCGACACCATAATTATCTCCACGCCGCGCATGACCAGTCAACTCAAAGTTAGAAGGTGGGACCCATGTTCGTCCAGTCACGTCATCTCTAGCGCCGCAGACGCTTGAGGTCACCGATCGTCAGCACTGACGTCATCAAAAGCTATACTAGCAACGGTTACAATTCTTCGGCTACATAGCTAAGAGTACTCACTCGAATCTATGATTCGACTAACTACTCGGGGGCTACTCCTATCAGGAGCGCTGGCCGCGCACCCGAAAACATAATCAAAGCACTATACCATGGAACTATTCTTCGAGTCCTACGCCGAGTCTGCGACTCCACTATGGACTCGAGGGCTACTCCCATACGGAGGATGGAATCAAGCATCCGAAAAATTTGTGTCCTACGGACCTGAAGCCAAACAACGGCCGAATTAAAGTCTCTGCTCGAGTCTACGACTCGAACAGAAACTCGGGGACTACTCCCATAGGGAGTGTTGGTCGCGCACCCTATAAATTCTTCGACTGCGATCCTTCGGATCAGCATACAAAAACTTTTAGGCAACTCTGCCTCAATTAACGATAAGTAAGTAGCATCCTCCTTGGCCACCCGAAACACCTCCGCGGTGATAAACATTCGAATGTTGCGTCTGTGATGCAAAGATAAGACCTACAGATACCGTCTGATGGCTTGGTAACGCACACGACCGCGCTCTGCTAGAAAAATCCGTGCCAGCAGGCGCGATGAAAAATCCCGACGGACGCGTTGGGTACATCATTTAAAAATTCACTGGAATTCCACTCCTGGGTACATCCGAATTACGCCAGCATATGTTCCAGGTTAGAGTCGAGGGAATCGAATCTGAAGAAGATCATGTTGTTTTGTCCTAAGACAGTTAACTGACCCTGATCTGTCGGGAGAGTCAGGCACACGCATCAACAATCCCTACACACTCAAATCATTCTCTAGACAAGCAGAGATAGCTGCACCTGAAGGATTAAAGAGTCCTCAGCCGAATCTACGATTCGACTGAACACTCGGGGGCTACTGACATGGTTATACCCTGCAGGTACACGATCTTAGCATATCTAGTCCAGCCCAAGCAAGGCCCATGAGAACATGCGCCAGCCCATGAAGACTTTCAGGTGGCCAGGGCCCATGACGTCTTTGGATCCTTGGAGAACAAGACTAGAGTAGATAGAATATTCAAAGGGGCAAACCCTAGAACCTGTAACTGACTCGATCTGTGCCTAAGACCTGCCTATCTCTATATAAAGGCTAGGAGGGCACGACAAGGAGGGCACTTCGCATACCACCGCATACACACCTCCATGCCAGATTGCATCTGCGCACCCTTGTACTTTTCGGTTCCGCCGTAATCAAGAGTAGACAAGCAGGAGTAGGGTTTTCCCTCCGGGGGACTGAACCTGGGTAAACCTCGGGTCCCCGTGTTGCTTGTTTGCTAACCGTTCCACGATCTCCAGCATCCCTATCTCCTCCAAAACCCAAGCTCATAACAATGGGCATTGACGAGATTAAACCCCGTCAACCACTTCAAGATGCTTATGATAGGGGCAATGAGGGATGAAAGCTAACAAGTACCATAATTTTTGTAAGCTCTTTTTGAAACTTATAATCCCTGCTTCCTTTACAAAAAAGGGCCTTTCTTCCACCACTATTGAGTCTCCACCTTCTACCTTTAGGCACCATTAAGAGAGCATAGTTGTCATTCTGTGTTCAGTGTTCCAAAGTTTATTGATTGATGCATATTGTGATATTACTTTTTCTTGTACTATTTGTTTCTAGTCACCCTTGTGAACTTTGAAGGTGTCCTATGCATCTATATTGCTACTATATGAGGTACAAGTTGATTGCCACTATGCTATGTTTTCTGTATGTGAAACAAACAAACGTTTTTCATTGCATATTATTCATGGTCTTTGTTTGTAGCTTGTCATGTTGCATGCATAGTTACTATGTATTATTGTTAGAACTCCATCTTTCATGCACATGTTTAGAGTTCTTTGATCCTAGCTTTCAATGCTTGCAAATGGTTGGATCTTTATTGTGAGGGTGCATGTAACCTCAAAAGTTATTCTTTTATCACTTACCTACTCGAGGACGAGCATGAGTTAAGCTTGGGGATGCTGATACGCTGGAAACGTATCTATAATTTTTGATGCTCCATGCTTGTTTAGTATCTACTTTGCTTTGCTTTGTCTACACTTTGAGGTGCTTTTTGCATGTTTTCTGGTACTAACCTACTAACAAGTTGCTGAAGGGTTCGCAACATAGAAAACAAAAAAATTCCTATGATGGAAACATCTAAGTACCAAGATCTATCTACTAGATACAAGCAACGGGTGGATATACATCCATAGAATACATACCCTCAAAGACCGAATAGCGTTAACGAGGTTGTACTCGTGGATGATGTAGATGAACGCTTGCCGATCTCAAGATCGTGATGAAGTCCATCTGGTCCATCCGGTCCAGCACCATCAAGTCCAGCACCGCAAAGCAGTGGTGCATCCGTGGTCGCACACACATACGAGTATCCCGACAACCTCCGCGCCGTCGCTCCAGCGAAGCAGCGGAAGCAAAAAATCCTTCCAGAAAAAGCCACTGGGAACATGTATCTCGCTGATCCGAGACCATGGGGAAATTCTAAAGGGGGGAGAGAGATCCTTCGCGAGGAGGTGTGCCTTGAGGGGATTAGAGGGGGGCTTTTATAGGGGAGAGGGGGGCACCCAAGGGGCATGGAGTCCAGCCATGGGGGCTGCCCCCACCTCTCCCACTCAAAATGAAAAGCCTCCACTCCCATAAAAGAGCCTCCACTCAAAAATTTCACTCACATGCATTAAATTTCCACCAAATTTAATGCAAGCTCTCATTTAAATAAAACTCTTTTATTTATTTATTCAGAATTTTGTTAATTACTTTAATTAACAAACATTCACATAAAACCCCTTGCTAGTATTCAATTTCACATGCAGAACCAGTTTCAGCAATTTCAACCGAAACAGTTCCGATGTCTAGTGAAATAAATTCCTGCGCTTTCCTTTTCTTTTTCTGACATATCATTTGCTCCGAATGGTGTCGGTATCCCTTAAGTGTGTCACCCTATGGTTCGCAAATAATGCAGACATGATCGATACCCCTCTCCGATCAATAATCAGCAGCGGGACCTGGAGATCCGTACTGACTCCCACACATTCAACGATGACTTCTGTGATCGTGTGAACCTTTTACACTAGTATCTTAATCCCTTTGTTTCACGATATATTACATGTCCGAGATTCGATCATCGATATCTCCATACCTAGTTTGATCTCATTACCGACATGCACTCTTTTCTCGTTCCCGTGATATAACATTCTAGTGATCAAATCACTTGCTTGCAAGCTAATCAATGTGATATCACCGAGAGGGCCCAGGGTATATCTATCCGTCATCGGGATGAAGAAATTCCACTCTTGATCCATGAGTCTCAACATAACACTTTAGTAGTTTTGAAGCCATCTTTATAATCACCCATTTATGGTGTGACGTTTGATGTCAACAAGAAACTCTTCCGGTGTTAGTGATTGACATGATCTCATGGTCTAAGGATTAGGATCACTTCGTAAGTTGTTATAGCATATAAACTCAATGAATTTGATCGTAATGCTATACTTCGGATGAATGTTCATCACATCATTACACTAATGTTGTGACCTCGTTATTAACAACATCCAATGTCCATGATCAGGAAACTTTGATCATCTTGTTAATCAACGAGCTAGTTTATAAGAGAGGCATAACTAGGAACTTTCTTTTTGTTTATTAAACACACATGTATTAATGTTTCCGTATTAATACAATTATAGCATGCAAAATAAACATTTATCATAAATAAGGAATACGATAATAACCACTTTATTATTGCCTCTCGGGCATATTCCCTTCAGTCTCCCACTTGCACTAGAGACAATAATCTAGTTTGAAAACTTTGCGTATTGAACACCTATGGCTTTATGGTGTTCCATATACGCAATTGCAAGTAGTTAACATAATCTTCGGATCTGACGCTTCAGGTCCGTGTGTATTTACATGTCTTTGCGTCTCCACGCATCACTCATTCTCTAATGAGATGGCATTGTATAAATTTGTTATTTGGGTGAGACCTTTAGTTCCTTGGGGTTAAAACACGTCGATACTATTGTCATACAATATATATTTAGTGTTAGCCCGTTGCGAACCACACCTTAGTTTGATAACAAACTACTTGACACAAATGCCCTCTTTTGCTGCTACTATAGCAGTCATATACTTAGCCTTTTGTTGTAGTATTCTTCACAATGTATTAACTTTGGAATTCATCCAAATCCATCATGGAAACTTTCTTTCCATTCCATGGAGAGCACCTCTAGTGAACTATGGACCCCGGTCCAATCTTTACCATTGATACATCTTCCACTGTGACTTGTTTACTTGTTGCAAACCATTACCTTCCACACCATACGTTTAATCATTTGTTACAACAAACTGGTGAGCTTGACAACCTCACTGATTCGTTGGGACAAAGTCTTGAGTTTGTGTTGTGCATGTCTCCATGTTGCTTGCAACACCTTTGTGATGTTTCCTTCCTCCTTCAGGTTCGATAACCTTGGTCTCTACCGAGGGAAACTTGTTGCTGTGCTCATCACACCTTGCTCTTGGAGTTCCAACGAAGTGTCCCACGTCAACACTGGGTGCACGCATCACACACACAACAAAATTTATGAGTAGATAGGTTTGTCACGAGAGGTTATCCCGAAAAACATGTCATTTGTGTACTTCGGATCGACAAACCTCATCGCACCCACATAATGACTTCCCATTCACTAAAAAGGTTTCACGGATGATGAATAACTTTACAAAAGCTTTAATTCTAATATGGAGTGTAACCCTTGATAGAAATCACTCCAAGTCCTTTATGTTGGTAGTTTTCCTACATACATGTACTTCGAATTAATTTACATGAGTCACTTCCATCGCCCCACCTCCTCTTTACCACTCCTCCGGTGGATCTGTCGGTCAAAGAGGGGAGGGGGAGGCCAGATATGTCTTGTAGATAGGCGTACCTCTATCTCTAGTTTGAAGTCTCATGTGGTGTATGTATCTATGTCGTGGAGGGAGTTCTTGCTAGCACCAGCACATTATGCTAGGAGATCGTCGGAGCAATTCCTCACCTAGCCGCCATGGTGGTGGACCATAAGGTAAAAGGTGATAGTGAGCCCTTCTTCAATAAGCTCCTTGGAGCTCTGGGTGTTGTGATCCTTTCCAGATCTGGCTACCAAGGTAACATGTGGGACGACTGGATTTTGAGATATCGAGTTCTTAGGAATGAAGGTGAAGCTGCAAGTCATGGAGTTTCTCAGTGATGGCAATATCGAGCCCAACCTATTCTTAACCAAAGAGAAGGCCACTTTGCACTCTGGTGCTCTTTGTGCTAGAGTATTTTCGCCCTCCTGGTCGGCATGTATTTTCAGAGGATCTTTCTAGACCGCGGTGCAACGTCGCACACTTGCTCTACTCCAAGTGGCTTTGTCCCCGGTGGCAAGGCAGGTGGCCACTTCTACAGGTTCAAGATCAACATTGGTGGAGAATAAAGAATTGATCGGGGTTTCTTTTTTTTCCAAGGTCCTTTCCATAAAATCTGAGGATTGGGTTCTATCTTTAGATACCTACAAGATCCTCTTTGTATTTGTATACCCACCGCTTTAACAAAGCAGTTTTTAGGTCCTTCGGGCCTTCCCTATTGAAAAATACAACCGGGTTCAATTTGGCGCTACAATAAAAGGGCAATAATAAACCCCGTATTGTATTTTACAAGAAGTGAATATGTCTAGTAGTTGCACTCCGTTAATAGATCATAATTACCTCTAAATGGATATATTTAAGAACACATTACCCACATCACACTTTATTAAGCTATTAACAAGAAAATACATGTTACAATTTGTTTTTTCGAAACATCTTATGTGTTAATGTAAACATATTGTAACATTTTAATAATCATAAACAACTATTAGAGAAA
Organism: Avena sativa; assembly: GCA_916181665.1. Taxonomy (NCBI): domain Eukaryota; kingdom Viridiplantae; phylum Streptophyta; class Magnoliopsida; order Poales; family Poaceae; genus Avena; species Avena sativa. The sequence continues at coordinate 21,468,082 of OV702297.1, forward strand.
ATGTACACATAATGTGTCATTCAACAATAACATGTGACTAGATGAGTATATAAATTAAGTAATTTATGCATAATAATTCTTAAAATATAGCTAGGTCCAGCCTTGGGCCAGGGCATAAATGGCAATGGTTGAAAGACAAACACACCTAATGCATACATTATACTCGAGCCACAACATGTAATAGAATTTTTTAACAAAACAAAAAACATGAGATCATATTGTATTTTACTAAGTTATTGGCCACAAAGATTTGGAATACCCATACAAAGTTCTCAGCTCTAAAGATTTGGATGGTACACTACTAGCGTAAATGTATACTCTCTTTATCGCATGTCACACACAACAAAAAAATTATGAGTATATAGGTTTTTCATGATAGGTTATCCCGAACAACATGCCATATGTCTTCGGATCAACAAACCTCATCCCACCCTCATAATGAATTCTCATTCACTACAAAGATTTCATGGATGGTTTATAACTTGACAAAAGCTTTAATTCTAATATGGATTGTAACACTTGTTAGAAATAACTCCAAGACCTTTATGTTGGTAGGAGGGGCCTACATACATCTACTTCGAATTAATTTACATGTATATCCATATGTTATTTAATTTGTATCTTCTCTGCCATTATTGCAGTTATCCATTTACTCTTATTATAACATATTTATATTATTTATTCTGGTGGTGGCTATTTCCTTTATAGTGCTTTATCAAGTAAATAGTAAACCGCCATAATGTCACTCCATTACAAATATCCATAGCATAGAATAAAATACTACAAAAAAATGTGACATCCATGTGTCATCAACCATGTGAATCTGTGCAAAATAAAGTAGCGTACATCTATTTCCATTGGAATACTCAACCGGATTATAAACAATGTTAAATAATGAACGCTTAAAAGAGCTTTCTCCATGCCCAAAAATGTTTAAATCATGTCTTATTTGTCGTGTTGTTCCTAGAGGCTAGGTAGGCCCTTACACCATTTTTTTCGTTTTCCTCATATGGAGCAAGATACTTCGAGTTCCGCTATCTTTTCTTGTATGTTTCCCTCCCTCTATCCATGTGGGAAAACAAACACGAGATCAACGACAAGCAAATTTACTCTGATCAATGTCGATTGCTTAAGCTCTATTGACCAATTAGGCGAGATGTCTCTCACGGGCTCCTCGTAGGACCATCTCTCAGAAGGATACAAGGAATGATGGCTTATGTAGAAGATCATTACCTTCCTTGTACCCACACCATCAACATTTGTTCTTATCTAATAACCATCGAGGGCCCCAACTCCGATGACCAATTTAGACAAGGTATCATTGACATGTTCTTTCTCTAACCATCTCTTTGACCCACAAGAGCATATCTAGCATATGCCTAAAAAGATTGATCTTTAATTTTTCCGATGGAGGCCCTATTTTCTCTAGGAAAAGCCAAAAGTTTACTCTAGATGAAGCCCTATTTGCGCCGATCTATAATTTCTTGCAAGATCATCTAAAATCTTCAGTTTGGTCCTTCAAATGTCAGGCTAGAGCTCCATTTTTTACAAGAGACTCTAAAATACATTTTCTCATTATTCTTCTATCTCTTATATAGCTCCCTCTACCTCTCTTATCACCTAGACTCGAGTCTAAGCTCCCTCTGCTGCATATGTTCCTTTCTTGCCAGAAACCAAGAGTGGGCGACCCCACAGTCCCATTCCAAGAGTCGGCCGACCCTCATGCATCCTCATATTCCTTCCTCACAATTGTTGGCTAATTCACCATGGACACCACTCCTTCGATTTTGGCATACTACCTTGGTCTCCTCCAACTTTGAGGCCAAGGAAGAACTCCTAGAGCCTCCTATTGCCGCCACACCCAAGAAGAGCACCTCCCCAAGATGTCCTGAGGTCTTGTGCTCTTGTCATCATTTATCCGCTCGTGATGCCATCTTTCCTCTCGTGGATGTGCGGGCCGTCTAAAGATATTGATCATAAATAACACAAAAATAAAGAAAATCATTATTTACAGACCCGAATTAGGGTGTGCGACCTTGAGCTCAAGCTGCAAAGTTTATAAAACTGTCCAAAGCTTGAAGCATCTCATAGAGATTCTCTAAGAGGAATGCGGCTTTGTGCAAAATATCATTGCCTTCCTCCTAGACACATTGAGGCAGCCAACCAAGTTGAGAGGCCATGAGTGGGTTGTATCTTCATATTCCCACAGGGTCCTCTTTGTAATTGTATACCACCACTTTAATGAAGTAGTTTCTGGGTCCTTAGGGGCCCTTCCCTATTAAAAAAATACAATTGGGGTCAATTTCGCTACAACAAAAGGAGAATAATAACCCTATTTTGGTATGTACAAGAAGTGAATATCTTTAGTTGCATTCCATTAATATCTCACAAGTACCTTTAAATGGATATATTTACCAACACATTGCCAAGGTCATACTTTATTAAGCTATTAACAAGACAAAATACATGTTGTCTGATACGTCCAAAACATATCTACTTTTCCGAACACTTTTGCTACTGTTTCTCCTCTAAACTTGTGTGATTTGGATACAACTAACACGGACTGATGCAGTTTTCAATAGAATTACCTTGGTGTCTAGTTTTTGTGCAAAAATCAACTATGAGGAAAAATTCCGGAAAATATGCCAAAAATCCTATTTCACCAGAAGATCCATGGAGCCAGAGTACGAGATAGAGGGGAGCCCTGGGGGGCCAACACCCCCTGTCGTGCGGGTGGGCCCACCCCGCGCCTGGGGGGTGCGGCCGCCTCAGGCACCCCCTCGGTCTCTCTCTTTGCCTATAAGAAGCCTCTTGACCTAAAAACCGAGGGGGCTTCAATGTTTTCCAGAAAGAATTCCGCTGCGCCACCGCCACCAGAAGCCGCGATTCGGAACCAGAAACTTCGTTCTGGCACCCTGTCGAGACGGGGAATTTGGCGAGGATCATCGTCATCGTCATCACCAACGCCTCTCCATCAACCATCAATGTTTCTCGCATCCATGAGTGAGTAATCCCCCGCTGTAGGCTATGGGGATGGTAGGGATTGGATGAGTTCTATCATGTAATCGAATAAGATTATTAGGGCATGGTGCCTAGTATCTCTATTAGTGTTATTTGACTTTGTTGCAACTTGTTGTGCTTAATGCTTGTCACTAGGGCCCGAGTGCCATGATCTCAGATCTGAACTTATTATTGAATCATTATGATAGTATTATTTGTGATCTTATCTGCAAGTTGTGTACACATATCATTGTCCGGATCCAAAGGCCCCGGAGTGACAGAAATTGGGACAACCGGAGGGGATGGCCATTATCTGCCAGTCGTTCTCATTGAGGTTGATCCTCTAGTAGGTGTCAGCGTCGCCTTCATTGGGCTGGAGGGGAGGGTTTCCTCCATTCCCTCCGTTCCCAGCTTGCGGGTTGGGCGGTGGATTGGGTAGTGGGTTGGGTGCATTAGAACTTGGTGGCACTTCTGATTCACCATGGAAAACCATGGCGCATTGGTAGCGCCTGCGGATTGGGTCGCTGATGCCGCAACTTTCGGATCCAGAACCGTAGGTTTCTTCGTTTGATGGAGGGCCGCACAAATCTGAGTTGCAGCTGCTGCTGTCATAGGACTCATCTGTCAGCGTCGACATGGGTAGCACACCGATGGGTGGGACCCAGGAAGAGGGCCTGATGGATGGTGGTGGAACCCGCTCTGGGAGGCGAAGAGTGCCGGTCTGCCCCACCTGGAAGCAAAAGCTCCCGAACAGAATCTCGAGCCCGTCGCCTATGGGCTCGAAATCCTTCATGGTGGCTGGCGAGTGGGCGGTGAGGTCGAAAGCGCCGAAGAGGAGGTGGATCTCCATCGCCGATGAGTTATAGATCGCTTCTGATGGGACCGTCACGATCGCACAATCAGCGCCCCAGTTCCCACAGATGGCACCAATTGACAAGGTTTAATCTCGTCAATGCCCATTGTTATGGACTTGGGTTTTGGAGAAGATGGGGACACTGGAGATCACGGAACAGTTACCAAACAAGCAACACGGGGACACGAAGTTTACCCAGGTTCAGGCCCCCGGAGGGAAAACCGTACTCCTGCTTGTCTGCTCTTGATTACGGTGGAACCGAAAGTTACAGGGGTGCGCAGATGCAATCTGGCGTGGAGGTGTGTATGCTGTGAGTTGGCATGCCCTCCTCACCGTGCCCTCCTAGCCGTTATATAGATAGGCAGGTCCTGTGCTAGGTCAAGTCGGTTACAGATTAGGGTTTGTCCCTTTGAAATTCTATCTACTCTAGTCTTGTTCTCCAAGGATCCGAAGGTGTCATGGGCTTGGGCCACCCGAAAGTCTCCGCAGGCCGCATATGTTCTTGTGGGACTTCCTTGGTCTGGACCAGGTATACTAATATCGTGTACCCGTATGGTATAACCATGTCAACATGTGTTCACAGAGTGTTAATGCTTTGCTCCGGTGCTCTATTAAAAGGAGCACCTTAATTGCCAGTAGTTCCTTTGAGGCCCCGCTGCAACGGGCTGGCAGGACAAAAGATGTTGTGCAAGTTCTCATTGCAAGCACGCATGACTATATATGGAGCACATGCCTATGATTGTTTAGTACTTGGATGCTTATTCTTATTTATCTGCAATTTCCCTAGATCTTGAAGTTACATGTTTAGACTCGTCCATGCAACGCCCGTCCATCCATCCTTATGCCTACCGCACTCATATCTTATTGTTTGCTGCTACTATTACTGTTGCTCTTGTTCTACTGCTGCTGTTGCTACTACCAAACCGTTGCTACTGATAAACTTCTGTGAGCAAGAACTATTTCCAGGTGCGGCTGAATTGATAACTCAGTTGTTAAGGCTTGCAAGTATTCTTTGGCTCCCCTTGTGTCGAATAAATAAATTGGGTAATACTATCCTCGAAGATTGTTGCGATCCCCTATACTTGTGGGTCATTATTGTCCTCTAAATTGCATTCCTAATTAACCATGTTACAACTTGTTTTCTCGAAACATCTTATGTTTCGATGTAAACCCATTGTAACATTTTAATAATCATAAACATCTATCGAAAAAATTACACATAATGTGTGATGGTGCTAACGTGGAGCACTTCGTTGGAAACCCCAAGAGCAAGGTGTGAAGCAGCAAGCAACAAGTCTTCCCTCAGTAGAGACTGAGGTTGTCGAACCAGAAGGAGGAAGGAAACATCACATAGGTGTTGCAAGCAATGCGGAGACCTACACAACACAAACTCAAGACTTTGCCCCAACGAATCAGTGAGGTTGTCAAGCTCACCGGTTTGCTCTAAGAAAGGATTAAACGTATGGTGTGGAAGGTAATGGTTTGCAGCAAGTAAACAAGTAACAATGGAAGATGTATCAATGGTAAAGATTGGACCGGGGTCCATAGTTCACTAGAGGTGCTCTCCTTAGATAAACAACATGGCATGAAGGGTAAACAAATTACATCAGGGCAATTGACAGGAACTGATACATAGACCTCCATCCAAGTGCATCTATGACTAGAAGTCCACCTTCAGGTTATCATCCGAACCCCCTCCAGTATTAAGTTGAAAGAAATAGACAACTGCTTTAAGCAAAGTGTGTAAGATAAACAGTCCACATGTTCCATGAACAAGAGACCATTGTTTCTCCCTAGTGGCAACAACACATATACAATCGAAGAGATTTCTGTCACTTCCCTTGGAAACTAGAGGCATGAACCCACTATCGAGCATAAATACCCCCTCTTGGAGTCACTAGCAACTACTTGGCCAAGATAGCTACTAACAATGGAGAGCATGCAAGATCACAAACAACACAGACATGATAGAATCATAAATACAAAACCATTAATCAAACCAACATAATAATCTCAATATCCATCGGATCCCCACAAACATAACATGCATGATTACAAATAGATTAGATCTTGATCATGAACGGAGCTCACAAGATGTATACATGAAAGCACAAAGGAGGAGATACAACCGTCTAGCTACTACATGGACCCATAGTCCAAGGTAGAACTACTCACGCATCATACCGGGAGAAGGCCTCCGGGATGATCTCCCCTCCAGCAGGGTGCCGGGGAGAACTTCAGATCCCCCCGATCTAGGGACGATGGTGGCGGCGGCTATAGACGGTTTCATGGAGATTTGATCGGGTGCTTAGGGTTTCTGCATCGGGGGCTTCTTATAGGCGAAGGGGGAGACCGAGGCGGCGGCCAGGGGCGCCAAAGCCTAGCCAGGCACGGGGTGGGACCACCCGCGCCTGGGGTGGGTCTGAACACACTGGCCGACCCCTTCGGCTCTCCTCTGGACTTCTTGTTCCCCACGGAAAGGAATTGACTTTGACGATTGTCCCATCCAATTCCGAGAATATTTCTTTACTAACTTTTCTGAAACCAAAAACAGCAGAAAACAGGCATCTAGCATTGTTGCAACTTGTTAGTAGGTTAGTACCTGAAAACATGTAAAAAGCACCTCAAAGTGTGGACAATTAAAGCAAAGTAGATACTAAACAAGCATGGAGCATCAAAAATTATAGATACTTTTCCAACGTATCAGCATGCCCAAGCTTAACTCCTGCTCGTCCTCGAGTAGGTAAGTGATAAACAGAATAATTTTTGAGGTGACATGCACCCTCACAATAAAGATACAACCATTTGCAAGCATTGAAAGCTGGGATCAAAGAACTCTAAACATGTGCATGAAAGATGGAGTTCTAACAATAGGACATAGTAACTATGCATGCAACATGACAAGCTACAAACAAAGATCATGAATAACATGCATTGAAAAACGTTTGTTTGTTTCACATACAGAAAACATAGCATAGTGGCAATCGGGTTGTCCCTCATAGAGTAGCAATAGATGCATAGGACACCTTCAAAGTTCACAAGGGTGACTAGAAACAAATAGCACAAGAACAAGTAGTATCACAATATTCACCAATCAATAAGCTTTGGAACACTGCACACAGAACTACAACTATGCTCTCTTAATGGTGCCTAAAGGTAGAAGGTGGAGACTCAAATAATGGTGGAAAAAAGGCCTTTTTGTAAAGGAAGCAGGGATTTCAAGTTTAAAAAAGAGCTTCCAAAAATTATGGTACTTGTTAGCTTCCAGCCCTCATTGCCCCTATTATAAGCATCTTGAAGTGGTTAAGGTTAAAGTGGCAAAGCTGAGGAATATGCTTGATGAAGTATAAGTTGGCAATCTCAAGTCCCTTGAATATGAGGGTCACACCTCATGCATACTCAACTTTGGGTCCAGGTAAGTTCTTGTCATTTTAAGTATTTGCATATCATTGAGAACCACCAACGGGGTACCCCTTGCACATGGTACAGGAGCTATCCCATAACCAAAATGACAAGGCAAGCAGACAATGAGCATCTCATCAATCTTCTTATTTACCATGGGAATATGGTGCTTTTTTCCGTCTTTCCTCTTTTCTCATTGTGTCTTTTGTTTTATAACAAGAATGCTTCATAGATGTCACTATGGTGATGCTGCAAGTTTCCACCATGATTAGACATGGCTTAGGCTAGCGGCCCAGGCATTTCTCTAACACAGGATACAAATACTATGGACTTATAAGTTCCCTCTTTATTTCACACCGGTGACATCCATAGACAAAAGAACATGATATCAACTGAGTACAAAGTACAAGTGCAATGTTGAAAATGTTCCCCGTGATAGCACGATTCTGCTAATTCCAACTTATAAGTGCAAGCATATACAACAAAGCTGTCACAATGGTTCAAGTTTATTAGGGGCAAAGAATAAAGTGTGCCATCAAGTTCGTGAGGGCTTTAATCACTAAGTTTTCACATAACAAAATAGTTTTTAATTGGAAGGTAGCAGAAAACAAGAATATACTTGGAATGGTGTAACACACCATGCATAGGAGTTTATAGTGGACACTTTGGAATAACTTGATTTCTTGGGAGTTGGAAGCATGAGTAGAGCTTACTCATACAAGTGGAGGCTAACAAAAGACTGGGAGCAACCAACTAAGAGAGTAATAATGGCCAAAATCATGCAGTGAAACAAAGCATACTAATCAAAGCAAAGAGTGGTACTACAAGTCAAGGACTAAATGATCATAGAGGCTAATGGTGACTTGTCATAGTCATAACATGGTGTGAGCATGTGCCAAGTCAACCCAAGCAAAGCATCAAAGGAGAATACCACAATACTATGCTTTTGCATGCTAAACAACGCATAATTTCTTCAAGGCACACTAAGGAATCCCAATTGTTTGGAACAAGACATGCTACAACAATAATAACTAAGCATAATAACAAAACAACACCTAGCATGTCATGCTAAAGTCTAAGTCACAGTCAATGCAAGCTCCTCTTGCACTTACAAGCAAGAACTTACTACTCCTTTCCAACACCAAGCAAACTTATTTGCAAAACAACACAGCGAGAACGGGTTCCAAACTAATTTATTCAAGCAAAATAAAAAACCTAAGAAAAGCAAACGAAAACTAAGACGCTCCAAGAACAACACAACTGTGCATAAAACAATAAAAACGAAGTGTCTAGACAGACCTGAGCTTTTTATTGATGAACAAGGGGATGCCTTGGGCATCCCCAAGCTTTGACACTTGTACCTCTTGAGTATTTCTTGGGGTGACACCATGGTGGCATAACTAATCTTGAGCTTTTGTCCATTCTTCATCTCATTGCATCATTCTCTCTCCACACCTGAAATTTTTCCTTCATACAAAACTTCACACCATCTTCATTATCAACATTAGTGTATTCAAAAGATATTAGACCTCTGGCAATGCTTTGGAATAGCAAGACTTTTCACTAAAAACACAAACTACTGTAGTAACTCCTTCAAAAAGCTCAATTCACCTAAAGAGAACTCAAAAAGGAATCAATAAGAAGCAAATGCAAATAATGACAGAAATCTGTCAAAACAGACCAGCAGGTAGAAACCAATTTTTTCAAACATCTTATGTTGCTCAAATAAAAAAGTGTTGAACTAACGGAAGTTAGCTAACATACTGGGGGATTTATTCGTACATTTTTACCTCAATGCGCGTTACAGAGCCTCCTCACGAATTTTTTTGGTGGAGGATAAAAATCTGTTTCGGAACAGCAACTCTCCAAATCTTACTTCCCTCTCATTAGAGGTCATTCTTGGCACAAAAAAACAAACAAAAAGGATAAGGAGAGGTCATTACTGAAGTAATAACTTCCAAGACTCAAGGAAACTCTTGGGTTATCTCCCAACAAGTACTTTTCTTTAACGCCTTTAAGTTAGGCTTGATAGCTTGAGAAGATGCTCACATAAGAATTATGAATTGAAGTCAAAGAGAGCATCAAGAAGCAAATTCAAAACACATTTAAGTCTAACCCACTTCCTATGCATAGGAATCTTGTATGAAAATAAATTCACAAAGAACAAAGTGACAGGCATAGAAAGATGAAACAAGAGCAACTTCAAAACTTTCAGCACATAGAGAGGTGTTTCAGTACCATGAAAACTTCTACAACCATACTTTCCTCTCTCATAATAATTTTCAGTAGCATCATGAATAAACTCAACAATATATCTATCACATAAAGTATGCTTTTCATGATCTACAAACACATACTTTCTATCAAGCTCAAAAAACAGTGGGATTAAAACCTCCACAAGTTTTATCCAAAGTAGATATTTCAAAAGGATCCACATGAACATAACATTGATCCCGCTTTGGTAAGCATGGGGGACAATCAAATAATGTAAGGGATAAAGAGTTACTCTCATTAGAAGGTAGGCATGGGTAGATCCATTCTTCCTCCTTTTGTTCATCACTCTCCTACTCTTTTTCATCTAATGAGCTTCTAGTTTTAACAATTTCTTCTTCCATAGGCTCCTTCAAGGCATTAGTCTCTTCCATGTGTGGAAAGCATCTATTAAAATATTCAAGAATGTAGCCATTTGATTCCTTGTAAATGTCAAAGCAAAATTTAAGTATCTCATAAACCTCATGTTCATAAGGTGCATCATCAGTATTTTCAAACAAACTAGCAAGTTCAAATGCACCCTTAAAAGCAATAAATTCTCCAGTTTGTTCCACATCATAAAAGTCATAATTTCCTTTGACATAAGAGGATATGGTAACATTATCATTATACTCACACTGAAAAGGGAGGTGTTTATACCTCCTACAGCAACAAGCTTCATCAATGCAATAAGTAACATTATAAGTAGAGGACACATCTCTAGAAATAGTATTCAACTTATCAATTTGTTCTCATAAGTGTTTCCCTTTTTTGTGACAAACGGTGTTCCTTATGATAATACTTTTGTTCTTCCGTGAACCCACCTTGCCAATAAGCACTAGTTTCAAAGAATCCATCCATTGATGGAAAGCATGACCAAGCAGGGCAAAGACAGACCACCAACTAGAGTAGGAACTATTTTTTGTGTGTTTTTTGAATAAAGCAAACAAACCAAACTATACTAAATTTTTGGTTTTTTTTTGAAAAAAGGCAAACAAAACCAAACAAAAGAAACAAAAGCAAACTAAAAACAAAGTAAAGAGAAAGGAAGTGAAGGACTCCCCTTGTGAAGACGTCCTTAGCCTCCTCGGCAACGGCGCCAAAAAACTTGTTGATGGTGCTGACGTGGAGCACTTCGTTAGAAACCCCAAGATCAAGGTGTGAAGAAGCAAGCAACAAGTCTTCCCTCAGTAGAGACTGAGGTTATCGAACCAGAAGGAGAAAGGAAATGTCACACGGGTGTTGCAAGCAACACAGAGACCTGCACAATCAAGACTTTGCCCCAACGAATCAGTGAGGTTGTCAAGCTCACCGGTTTGCTCTAACAAAGTATTAAACGTATTGTGTGGAAGATAATGGTTTGCAGCAAGTAAACAAGTAACAATGGAAGATGTATCAATGGTAAAGATTGGACCAGGGTCCATAGTTCACTAGAGGTGCTCTCCTTAGATAAACAACATGGCATGAAGGGTAAACAAATTACAGCAGGGAAATTGATAGGAACTGAGCAAGGCATAATAATGCAATTACTAGTTAGAAAGATCCTATGAGATTCAATTGGGCAATACAACAAGATACATAGACCGCCATCCAACTGCATCTATGACTAGAAGTCTATAACACTCCCGGTCACTCCGGACCGACGGCTGTCACTTCTGGCAGCTCAATAGGATCTCTAGACTAACCCTACAGACCAACACTAGTCTTTTCTGTGCACTTTGTCCTCACTCATGCCCACCCGGTATCCACTTCCCGGTCGGTCACCCATCCTAGAATTTCTCTAGGCCAAGCACGCTTAACGTTAGAGTTCTTTTAGAATGAGCTTCCGGAAAAGAAGTTGCAACTTGTTGGTATGGGTTTTCTATCAATCCTATTGAGCCACGCGCTAGGGTGTCACAAAGTCCATCTTCAGGTTATCATCCGAACCCCTTCCAGTATTAAGTTGCAAGCAACAGACAACTGCTTTAAGCAAAGTGTGTAAGGTAAACAGTCCACATGTTCCATGAACAAGAGATCGTTGTTTCTCACTAGTGGAAATAGCGCATCTACAACCAAAGAGATTTCTGTCACTTCCCTTGGAAACTAGAGGCATGAACCCACTATCGAGCATAAATACCCCGTCTTGGACTCACTAGCAACTACTTGGCCAAGATAGCTACTAACAATCGAGAGCATGCAAGATCACAAACAACACAGACATGATAGAATCATAAAGACAAAACCATTAATCAAACCAACATAATAATATCCATATCCATCGGATCCCCACAAACACAACATGCATGATTACAAATAGATTAGATCTTGATCATGAACGGAGCTCACAAGATCTATACATAAAAGCACAATGGAGGAGATACAACCATCTAGCTACTACATGGACCCATAGTCCAAGGTGGAACTACTCACGCATCATACCGGAGAGAAGGCCTCCGGGATGATCTCCCCTCCGGTAGGGTGCCGAGAAGAACTTCAGACCCCCCCGATCTAGGGATGATAGTGGCGGCGGCTACAGACGGTTTTGTGGAGATTTAATCGGGTGCTTAGGGTTTCTGTATTGGGGGCTTCTTATAGGCGAAGGGTGAGACCGAGGCGGCGACCAGGGCCGGCAAACCCTAGCCAAGCGTTGGGTGGGGCCCATCCATGCCTGGGGTGGGTCTGGCCACCCTGGTCGGCCCCTCCGGCTCTCCTCTGGACTTCTTGTTCCCCACGGAAAGTAACTGACTTTGTCCTTTGTCCCATCCAATTCCGAGAATATTTCTTTACTAACTTGTCTGAAACCAAAAACAACAGAAAACATGCATCTAGCACTGTTCTAACTTGTTAGTAGGTTAGTATCAGAAAACATGTAAAAATCACCTCAAAGTGTGGACAAGTAAAGCAAAGTAGATACTAAACAAGCATCGAGCATCAAAAATTATAGATACGTTTCGAACGTATCAATGTGTCATTCAATAATAACATGTGACTAAATGATAATAATATGTGACTAAATGAGTATACAAATTAAGTAATTTATGCATAACAATGCTTAATATATAGCTAATGCCAAACATAAGTAGCCACGGTTGAATGGCGAACACACCTAGTGCGTAGATGGTATTCAAGCCACAACATGCAATATCATTTTTTAACAAAACGAGAACATGAGATTATATTCTATGTTACTAAGTTATCAGCCAGACAGATTTGGAATACTCATACAAATTTCTTAGTTGAAGGATGAACTATTACAAGTGCAAGTGTATGCTCTTTTCATCGCATGTCATGCATAACAAAAGCATATAGGTTTGTCGTGAGAGGTTATCCCCAATAACATGTCATAAGTGTATTTTGGATCGATAAACCTCATACCACCCTTATAATGACTTTTCATTCATAGTATCAAGGTTTCGCGGATGATGCATTACTATGAATTTTTTTAATTCTAATATAGAGTGTAACCCTTGCTATAAACCACTCCAAGCCCTTTATGTTTATAGGATGGGTCTAGATACAATCTATTCTGAATTAGTTTACATGTATGCCCATGTTATTTAATTTGCATCTTTCCTGCCATTGTTACGCCATTATCCATTTACTCTTCTTATAACATATTTATATTATTTACTTTGGTGGTGTTTATTCTCCTTTATATCAAGTAAACGGTAAACCACCATAGTGTCACTCCATTTACAAATATCCATAATATAGATGAAACGAATACCAAAAGTTATGACATCCACGTGTCATCGACTCGGCCAAACCGTGCAAAAGAAAGTAACGTTTATCTGTTTTCATTGGAATACTTAACCGACGCTCAAAAAAGCTTGCTCTGTGCCAAAAAAATGCTGAAATAATGTCTTTTGATTTTGTCGCATTCTTCGGCAAGGCGTGATAAGCCTTACACCTATTTCCTTTTTTGTTTTTCTTCATATGAAGCAACATACTCTGGTTCCGCTATCTTTTCTTCTTTGTTTTCCTTCCTCTATCCATGTGGGAAGACAAACGCAAGATCAATGATGAGCACACTTGCTCCGGCTCCGGTGACCAATTAGGCGAGGTGTCTCTCATGGGATCCTCATAGGACCATCTCTTGGAAGGAAACAAGGAATCATGGCTTGTGCAGAAGATCATGACCTTCCTCCTACCCACACCGACATCAAGTGCTCCGTCTATGATGACCAATTTTAACAAGGTATCTTTGACATGTTCCTCATCTAACAATTTCTTTGACCCACAAGAGCATCTCTAGCATATGCCTAAAAAGCTTGATCTTTATTTTTTTAGAGGTCCTATTTGCTCAAGGAGCAGACGACCACACGATCCCATTACTGGCGTCGACCGGACTTCATGGAGCCTCATGTGCCTTTCTTGTTGCCAGCTGATCCACCCTAGCCACCACTCCTCCGGTTTTGGCGCACCGCCCTTGTCTCCTCCTACTCTAATGCCGAGAAGAACTCCTAGAGCTTCATATTGTCGCGACAGCCGAGCAGAGCACCTCTCAAAGGCGTTCTAAGGTCTTGCACTGCCCTCACCCTTAGCTGTCTCGAGCTTGCTCCTTGCTGTTCCCGCCCTATCGCGTCGCTTGCAAGCGACGCCATCTGTCCTCTCGTGGCTGATCACGAGTTGCGGGCCATCCTAAGCTCTCAAGCACACAAACCACAAAGAATATACTCGTCTGACTTAAATTAGTTGACTTAGATTTGTCAATTGTATATAGACATGATTTAGTATTAAATTCATCTGTATCTTGCCAAAGTTAAGTCAGGAGTAGAAAATTGTTATTTATGGACCCAAATTGGGGAGTTTGACATTAAGCCCAAGCTGCAAAGTTTGAAGCATCATTCGAAAAAAAAGAGTTTGAAGCATGCGCTAAGCGGAATACGGGTATGCGCATAAGATCATTGACCTCACATTGAGGCAGCCAACGAGGCGAGAGGCCAAGAGAGGGCAAATCGGTAAAGCACCTTTCTCAACTGGTAGCGCCTTTGTCCGTAGCCCGACGCGCTCTGCGATCCCCGGACCCCACGTTACCAGGAACGCACCGACTGGGACCCCACGTGTCATGTTATGCGGAGAGGGCACTCACCATCGAACTCCTTTTTTTTTTCTTTCTTTTAACCTCGAGAGATCTGGCCGGGCGGCGCGCTGTCGCGGCAAAGAAAATATTTACCACCACCAGCGAGGTTCACAGCGGCGGTTCGTGCGTGGGGGAAGACTAGCTGTAGTTTGTGAAGGGTAGAAGATTATAAAATCAGGGGGACCCTGTCGCTGTTGCGCCCGAGCGAGCTCCACCCGCACCCACCACTTGCCCCTAGTATTACTTTTGTGCGCTTGCGCCGTGGTCTCCTCCCTCCCTCCCTCCTCCCCTGTTCTTATCTGATCTCAGCTCTCCTCGCGCCTCCCCTTCTTCTCCTCCCCCTTTCCTCCTCTCCCTCCCCCGTTTTCTCTCTGCCCCTAGCTAGCTCTCCCAGGTCATGGCAAAGGTGAAAAGCGGATAAAATTAGCAAGTGGGGGGATCAGCCTGCATACAGGTGAGCTCTTGCTGCCCTGCCTTGCTTCTTTGACTTCCTCTTGTTCATGTGTGTGCATATGGAGGCTTCCGAAGGGTGGCCTTGTGTCTTCTTCTTCTCCTTCTTTGTTGCCTGCGCCCTTTATGGTTGTGTTTGTCTGTGCGCTTGATTGGCTAGGGTCTGAGGTAGGCTAGCTATATATGCTTTCTTTTTTCGGGTAATTTTCTCTAGATATTTTTGGGTGTCCTGGAGTAGTAATCAATTCCTGTTTGTGCTTCTTTGCTCTTCTTTTTTCATTTTTTTCTCACGCGATATGAGGGGTTGTATAAATCCTTGGTAGCAACCAAAAACCTGAGTTATTTGGTCTTCCTTATTATATTCTGATACATATTTGTTCTTCGGAGTTGCTAACATCAGGCGATAGAGTTTGTTTGGGCCTGTTCTTGGAAATCTGTAAGATAGATACTAGTAGCACCTAGTGTTAATGGAAGGCCTTTATTGTGGAGCGGCAAGGAAATGTTATTTCTGCTTCCTCTCCATTTTGATCCATTTCCTCTCTTGTTTTTCTCCTCCTTTTATTTGTAGAAGACTGCTTTGGTTCCTTTTTGGTGAGCACATGGGCACATGTTCTTGTTTCCAACTGTCCATACCTGTTTCGCTAGGTGAAAGCAAATAATTACTACTAGTAGTACTACATAAAAATGGCTTTCTTCCCTGGAAAAGCTCTTCCCTTGTTTTCCGATCATTTTGGCTCCGCCCCCGTATGATTGGATCAAATCAACATGCTTAGTACTATATAGAAAAAGAAAGAAAAGGTAGTAATTGTGCATACCTTTAGATTTAAGAATTCTTTTTTTGTAAAACCCCGTGTGGACAGGACATATTATGTTTTCATGTCTCGGTTCTTCTGCCTTATTCTTCCGTTAGTGTGTCATGATCACGCATCACACGTGATGCATCCATTTCTGTTAGTTATGCCGTGCAATATGATCATGCCAAGGAAAACAAGACGATGATCTTGTGTTTCTGCCTGCTAGTTGCGTGCGTTGCCTTCCTCGCCAAACCCATGCAAACTAGGCCTCACTCCCGTTTCTTGCTTCAATCGGCAAACTGGCTTTTATGCCACATAATTGTCTCCAGGTTGTGTAGATCTACTACTTACTAGGATGTTTAGATAACTACTACTCCAGCTGTTTGTCTTTAAGCAGAAGACAAGAACTAAAATGTTAAGTCGTCGTCTAATTACCGAATTAAGGAACTTGTATTATGGCTAATTCAAGCTTTGACTTTGATCTTAATTGTAATTACTACCCTCTTTGAACACTAGTAGTAGTAATCGTGTTGCACATGTTGCCTAGTAGTTATTGTGTTCAGACGCAACAATAAGTTGGTAATCCTCGCTTTAATTAACATGGCCCCTTTGCTTGCTTCTGTGCAGGAAGGTAACGAGTACTACTACAAGAGTACAAGAGGTGCCATTCATCCGTGAGAGAGCGGTGCCTGTGTAGTCAACGTTTTAACATGATGGGAGGTGGGCTGGTGATGGATCAGACCATGGTGTTCCCCGGCGTGCACAACTTCGTGGATCTCCTTCAGCAGCAGAACGGTGCCGACAAGAACCACCTCGGCTTCGGCTCGCTTATGCCGCAGACGTCCTCCGGCGACCAGTGCGTCATGGGCGAGGGCGACCTCGTGGACCCCCCGACGGACAACTTCCCGGACGCCGGGGACGACGACAGCGACGACGATGTCGATGACATCGAGGAGCTGGAGCGCCGTATGTGGCGCGACCGCATGAAGCTCAAGCGCCTCAAGGAGCTGCAGCAGAGCCGCGGCAAGGAGCAGGCGGCCGGCGGCGGAGCGGGCGACGGACTGAAGCCCCGCCAGTCGCAGGAGCAGGCGCGGCGCAAGAAGATGTCGCGCGCGCAGGACGGCATCCTCAAGTACATGCTCAAGATGATGGAGGTTTGCCGCGCGCAGGGCTTCGTGTACGGGATCATCCCGGAGAAGGGCAAGCCGGTGAGCGGCGCCTCCGACAACCTCCGCGCTTGGTGGAAGGAGAAGGTCCGCTTCGACCGGAACGGCCCGGCCGCCATCGCCAAGTACCAGGCCGACAACGCCGTGCCGGGCTCCGAGAGCGAGCTCGCTTCCGGCACCGCCAGCCCACACTCGCTTCAGGAGCTGCAGGACACCACGCTCGGCTCGCTGCTCTCGGCGCTCATGCAGCACTGCGACCCCCCGCAGCGGAGGTTCCCGCTCGAGAAGGGCATCTCTCCGCCCTGGTGGCCGTCCGGCGACGAGGAGTGGTGGCCGGAGCTTGGCATCCCCAAGGATCAGGGCCCGCCCCCGTACAAGAAGCCCCATGACCTGAAGAAAGCTTGGAAGGTGAGCGTGCTCACCGCTGTGATTAAGCACATGTCGCCGGACATCGAGAAGATCCGGCGCCTTGTCCGCCAGTCCAAGTGCCTGCAGGACAAGATGACTGCCAAGGAGATCTCCACCTGGCTGGCTGTTATCAAGCAGGAAGAGGAGCTGTTCATGAGGCTGCACCCAGGCGCGCGCCCACCAGCGTCAACCGGCGGCATCGCCAGCGCCATATCGTTCAATGCCAGCTCGAGCGAGTACGACGTTGACCTCGGTGAAGACTGCAAGGGCGATGAGGCAGGCACCCACAAGATGGCCATGGCCGATCCAACCGCCTTCAACCTTGGTGCGGCCATGCTGAATGACAAGTTCCTCATGCCGACGCCTAAGGAGGAAACTGCGGATGTCGAGTACGTCCACAAGAGGAGTGCCGAGCCTGAGCTGATGCTAAACAACCGCGTCTACACCTGCAACAACGTCCAGTGCCCGCACAGCAGCTACGGATTCCTTGACCGTAATGCGCGCAACAGCCACGAATACACCTGCAAGTACAATGATCCACACCCGCTGAGCAGCGCGGAGAACAAGCCAGCGCCACCACCAGTGCCACAAGTCTTCCCGGCGGCCTACAACCAGCCGAACCAGGCGCTGAACAACCTTGATTTCGGCCTGCCCATGGACGGCCAGAGATCTATCGCCGAGCTGATGAACATGTATGACACCAACTTCAGCAAGAACATGGGCAACGAAGATGTCACCATCATAGAGAGGCCTAATGTGCTCACCCCGGGGATGCAGATGGAAGAGGGCTTCTTTGGACAAGCCAATGGAATTGGCGGCAATGGCGACGGTATGTTCAATGATGTCAGTAACATGATTCAGCAGCAGCAACAGCAGCAGCAGCAGGCCCCAGCACAGCAGCAGCAGTTCTTCATCCGCGACGACACGCAGTTCGGGAACCAGATGGGCAACATCACCGGTGCGTCTGAGTTCAGGTTTGGCTCTGGTTTCAGCATGCCTGGTGCCGTGGATTACCCACAGAAGAACAACGACGGCTCCAATTGGTACTACTGAAGAATAAACTTGTAGAGTTTAAATCCTTCATAAGCTTTTAAATTTCTCCATGGCACAGTCTTGTGTCCCCATGGTAAGTGTCTCCTCCTAAGAACTGGGTAATTCTATAGGTCTTTTCTTAAATTTTCATATAGGTTTTGCAGTAGTTGCAAATAGGCTGGAACTTGGAACAGGTTATATACATGTATGTCCATCCAGCTGGTGAACCTCTTATGGAAACTTAATTTTATTCCTAGTTTAATTTGTTAGTAAAATGTTGTTCATATGACTGGTTGGTTGTTAAATTTGTTTGTGACTGTGTGTATATTTGGTTCTGTTTCTTTCAGTTGTTGAATGTATGAACTACTGCTCTCTTATGTGAACTCTCTCCAGTGATGATTTCTGATGTTTGTGTGTTTTATCCCAACTGTTTCACCAAAGGAGAGAAAATATTTCAGTTCTTGATGTTATCGTTCTCCTGTGGATTTTAACTGAATATGCTTTTCCAAACCGATTCTGTATCTTTTATGCATGGAATTTTTGTCAACATTGGTTAATGGATAGCTACGTATGTTTGTCAGGATAGGAGAAATTTTGACTGGATTAGGTTCACTTGGATATCAATACCAACTCGGATATTTGTTTCTCTCTCATTCCCTTGGACTTTCTCGGTAGAATTCATCCTGTTCAGTTGCTTCTTTTATGTCCTATATATTAGAGATCTAGTGACTTTCACATCAAGATGCTTAGAAAGTTAGTATCTGATCCTCCCTTTTCCTAATGGCGGGTCAATGCAAAGTGGCAACCCTAAGAAAGTTAGGCTGCCGAACAACGCTTAGAAGTATCAGGTCAAGAAAAAAAAAACACTTTGAAGTGTCTTTGATGCTCATCTGTAAATAACCTTTTCTTGGTGATCTTAGAAAGAAAGAAACATAAGTGGATTGGATGGTCCTCTCTTTGATCACAAGAGCCCTGTACCCTTTATTGCTTGGTGGCACCTGTCATCCGTGCATCTTATCCCTTAGCCTGTCAATGTAGTGGTGGGACTTGTGACCCCTCCTCACATGCTCGCCGAGGCGCCCCTCTATCATGGAGATGGCGATCAGGACAAGGACAGCTTACTCAACCCGTCAACAGATTCGGGGATCTTCATCAGTGCGTTGAGGACCGCTCGATCGAGTGGTTTATGGGCTAAGATTGAGGTGCATAAGAGAAATTGCCATTTAAAAAAATCTTAATTGTACAATTCATATTAGTTTTGATCCTAAGATCTTCCAATTTTAGGTGTTGCTGTTTCTAAGTTGTATAAGAAACCCTTTTCCGAGTTGTATCTAGCTACTAAAATATTTACGGATTTGCTAGTTCTCAGGCGCGTCGTGATTCGTGCAAAATGGAAGTTACACATGAGTTGTAACTTTGGTGTAACTGAGAATTTAATAAGTTGCAACTAGGTTGCAACTGAAAATTAGTACAAATCTTATGAGTTGCAACTAGGCTGTAACTGAGAATTAGCATAAATATTAGGATTCAGCGACTTAAACGTAAGAAGTTCTCAGGTACAACTACTCAATTTTCATTGGTTAAAGAATCAACAAACGGAAGACAATTTAGGAGTAGACACTGTCTCCTAAGATGAGGAGGCAACCCTTGCTGGTTTAAGCGGAAATGGATTCAGATACCTTGATCCGTTTCAGCTCACCCATTGCTAACCGAGTCTTGAATGGCTAAGGTAGTATGTTAAAAAAAAAAAAGTGGCTAAGGTAGTACAGCAGTACGGATGTCTTTTTATGAGAAACTGACAATGGTTTTATCAATCAGCTCCCGCCTCCCCGATAGCTTTTAGAAAATGGCTCCCGACAGTTGAGAAGGAAGCAGCTAGATCATGCGATTTAGTGAGATACAATGTTGAAAGGTGAAGAGAGTTGGCATGACGCTCACCAAGAAGTTGGTTACTGAAACCCCAGAAGTTGTCGTCGGGAGAATTGGAAGTAAAACACTGTGGAAAGGGTTAACAGTTGAGTTAGATGTAATCCAATGATTAAGGCGTTGTGAGGGCACCAAAATCCGGGGCTTGTGGGCTCCAAATCATTCTCGAGATCTACCTAATCTTCCCCTAAAAAAAACCCTTAAGTAAGTTGCAAAGGAAGAGCAAGATAATATAAGAAAAACAAGTGGCTTATGTGACTCCAAATGGTCAATTTGTCCCTCGGATATTCTTGTGGAACGCGAAAGCTACCAGCCTGATGAAGGTCCTTGACCAAGAATTGTCCGCAAAACCTAAACTTTTAAACTATCTGTCTAAATATTTTGGTGTGGTGATGTGTGCAACGATGGTGAGAGGAAGGAGCAAATTAAAGCAGTCCTGAAATTAATTACTGCTACTAATAGCTGTTTGGGAACAACGATGCACTTGAAACATGTGCTTAAGCACTAACCATTGTTTAGTCTCAACTCTCAAGTGGCATTAAGGAAACGGCCATAAAAGAGAAGAATCATCAGGTGATAAAAACGTGTACCCACAATTATCAATCCGGTTGGTTGTTGGAGAACGGCCTTCATATTGGTCCTGGCCATTTTAGTCGGAGAATCAAAAGCGCGCCAAACAAAAGCACCATCATCATCCGGACACATCTCATCTCAGGATAACTAGTATTAGTACTGCGAAACTAAAATAGAATTAGATCGTATATAGCTGAGAAACAAAATTAGAATTAGTAGTAGTAACTTCATATGACTGGTGAAAACAAACTCCATATGAAGCAGTTGGATTGTTGTGCAGATCCGATGTAATCGCCAGTCCCCCACACGCGTTAACATCTGATACAGGGACAGGGTGCCGCGCAGCACAGTACGCCGAGATGGAGATGGTTCTGGGAACATTTCGGCGGGACCAGGAGGACGAAGATGAACAGGGGGAAAAAGCAGCTGGATCGTCGGATTCGGTGCATGCACCAGGTCATGGCCGCATGGGCGGGGGGTGGCGTGGCCGCCTGCCTTGCCTGAAAGCAACGGGGTGGGGTGGAGGAGCCCAGGCCCAGCGGCGGCGTGGGCACCGCACCGCACGGCGGAGGGGGAGGGGAGACGAGATCCGTAGCGACGTGTGCGTTGCCGCGGTCCAGCCTGGCTCGACAACTCAGTCTGACCCGACCCGGCCCGGCCGGAGGGAGGAGAACGATTCAGCAGGAATCGATGTGCCTCTGTGGCATGGCCTCGTCAATCAATCAGACGATGATGGTACAGTAGATTGGTGTCCAGCGATTCCATCGTCGGCTGACACCGACCGATGTGCCCCGTGCATGGCCTGCCCGCCCTAAGGATCACTCGCTTCTGGCCCAAAAAGAAGACAGGCAACGAGCTGGAGCCGCTGCCTGCAATGCAACGTATCGGCTAACGATGAGGTTTTAGCGGGTAACACCACTTGTTGGGACATGTTTTGCATAAAACCACAAGTCCACAACATTAGTTTTTTTTTTTCACAAACCACCAATGTTTGCCGTAAGGGTTGCACAAAACACATATCTTGCCATTAACAGCCTTGATAGCTGATTAGTTAACCAGACCCGGGGTCTAGAAACGGATGTATCTAGTCTAATCTAGTTAAAGTTGAAGCCATTAATATTAACCTTAGAAAGTATAAAAACTTAATACTCCTATAGAACTCTTTGAATAAGTTAAAATTTGAATTGATCTCTCGTCCTATAAACTCTAGGGTGGCATGGAACAAGCTAATTAAGCGTGTAATTTATAGTGATCTAACAAGAATTCTACTAAGTAGATTTTATAAATAAAAAATCAATTACTATGTGGTTTGACTAAATTTCGTACATTTACCACATACCTATGGTTCGGAATACCTTTTTTTTTGGAAATGGATGTTTTATTACTTAATAGTAAGTTTACACCCGGCTTCTGCATAGTTAGAATGCACACAACCGATCAACCACACAATCTCAAACCAAAGCGAAAATATCGAAATTATAAATAATGTAAATCAAAACATAGTTCTCCAAACTGATACGACGGCCGCACACTCATCCCCTGATGAAAAGCACCCGGCGGCGGTATCCCCGGCGGTCCGGAGAAAGGGGCGGCCCATGAGGTGTGGACGAATGCGTTACAACAATCGCTATAACCAAAGCTTGAGGACTACGGTTCCGGGCGACAAGCGGCGCTCAAACCCTAGCTTGGCGGCGATGGAGATCGGTCTTATCAAACTGGATATCTTCAAGTCGCAATATGTGCATGCGATCAACTAGTAGGACAGACGTATCATGGGATAATTAGTTTAGGTTTGGACCGTTGGGCACTTAGAAATTAGACGTCTAATTTTGCTAACTAAGGCCTCATACTAATTGCTAATTAGCACAGTTGTACCAACTAAGATTACCAGTAGCTGCTCCCCTCCCCTTGATCCGCCACTATGGCCACGATGTTATACTGGCAGTGGGCCCAGTTCTCTAATTAGAGATCAAACAAGTTAACCACCTATTATGTGTTTTGTGCAACACTTACAGTAAATATTGGTGTTTTGTGCAAAGAAAAGCTAGAGTTGTGGTTTTGTGCAAAACATGTCCCAACAAGTGGTGTTACGTGCTAAAACCTCGCTGACGATATCTGCGCGCTGGAGTTTTTTTTTCCTCTGTTAAAATCCTGGGGATCGCATTGAGCCTCACGGATGCTGCCTTGATTTGGTGTTCCACGGGTGGGTGTACCGTGTGACCACTGGTGGCCAGTGGATAGAGATGTCGATCCGAGATTTCCACGGCACGGCTGGGACTGCCGAAACAGCAAAGGAAAGCCGATAGATCGATCGAGGTTGGTGGGCGCACTGTTCGTGGGAGGGAGGCGCGATCTTGATAGATCCGATCAAACAGGTTGGGCCAGCATATTCCAAGACCATGATGCGTACGTCGCAGGCAATGTGTGTACGAGCATCTGGATTCGCCTGGTCATGACATGACGGGTGCCTGGATTCCGCTCAACGCTGGGCCTGTGCAGGAGATGTCAGCCTCCCTTCTTTTCAGCTTTTTGCTAGCTTCTCCGAGAAGCTATTCTGGATCAGCTTCTTTCAGAATCTCGTCTTTAAAATTCGTTAAACTTTTTAACTAGTAGTTTTAATATTAAGATTCTGGAAGAAACTGGTCGAGGGTAACTTCTGGAAGAAGCTGACCAAGAAGCTGAAAAGAAGGGGGCCTAAGCCTGCCAAGCCTGTACCAGCGGTACCCATGCTGCTCATGTCAGTCGCCCATCTGCTTGTACGGCCGCTAGTTGCACCGCGCAAAAAAATAGCTCAAACAAAAATAAGTGTTGGGAAAAAAAACTTGGCTGTACAAGTTCGGCAAAACACGCCTCCTAAGAGCATCTCCAGCATAAGCGTTAAAATAGCGCAGCGCTAAAATAACTGTTTTTTACTCGCGCGCTGTAAACGCTCCCAGCAGATGCGCTAAAATGGCACGTTAAATTTTTAGCGCGGGACTGCATTTTGCGCTATTTGGAGCACAAAATATTGGGCTCCGGTTACAGTGCGCGCTATCGCTGGCGACGCGCGGGAAGAACTAACTGCCAGACTTTTCCCTCCCGCGCACGCACTCTCTTCTTCCCCCCATCCACTTCAGCGCCGCCCACCAACCCCGTCGGCGCCGCCGCCACCTCCAACCCACCCGTCGGTGCTTCGTTCACCTCCCGGCGCCGCCCACGCTCCGAGCTCACCTACCCCGGCTACCGCCCCCGCCCACCGCCGCGTGGCGCAATCGGATTTCCTGAAGCTTGGCGCCCGCGCGGGCTCGATGCGTTGGCGGCATGCTGCCACGGCAACGCGCTTAAGCTTGTCGGCGCCGATGTCTTCCTCGATCCGGGAGGTAACTTGGCGCACACAAGGTGTTCGTCGAAATTACCGCATGGTTCGTTCTGTCACGCCCGCGCTCATTTTTTGTGCATTTTAAATGGTAGAAGTTGTTTCAATTATTTTGCATACGTGTATATGAGTTCATCCTACGATGACTCTGATGATGAGTTCGATATGGAGGAAGATGATGCCATTTCCATGCTATTGGCTTGGTGAGCTAACAAGAAGCCAAAGATAGGTGTCTCGGTTTTTGGTAGGCTGAAATTATGGAGGGAACGGATCGAAGGCCACAACAAGTGTGGCACCCCGGATTTACGGTTCGAGAATACCCGTTATGCATACCATCACGTTCCCATGATCAGTGAGCCGTGAGCATAACCGACTAGTATCATTACAACATCCATAAAGTTACGAGTACAAAACTTACAAAGTGTCCATTATGGCAATTACAACACAAGTAGCGGAAGTCTTCAGGCGCAGAGCCCATGTCATGCCTTAACCTACAGGCGACTGACTGGGAAGACGACCTAGCGCGCATAGACGTCAACACCTTCTTTACTTCTTAACATCTGCAATCTGTCCAAGTAAATAACCATGGACAATGCCGGCGAGTACTTTGAATGTACTCGCAAACCACTGAGACAAGGTAAAGATAATACATATTGGGCTGTGGCGAAATAGCTCTACACTATAGTTATTTCTGAAAAATCCTAACATTTGCATCTCTATATCTTTGTTGAAAAAGCGTTTTTGGAAAATATGCCTCCTTTTGGAAGTCCGGATATCCCCATATCCATGTTAAAAACTTTGGGAAACAATTTTATAGTAAAACCCTTTTTAAAACATCTTCGACCATCTCTGGTCAAAACCAAACTCGTTCTTATCTTTCCTCGCGACCAAGTCACATCCTTTTTATTCATCTCAACATATCCCAAGGGTACTCCTAGCAATCACCTTTCCAACCGTCCTTGACCGTGGACACAGCTATTCGAATAGATTAGACTCTGCAGAGTTTGTGCACTTTACCCACAAGAATCAATACATCCACCGGGATACAACCACGGCTCGCTACACACGGTAAACGGGGGTTCGGATAATCAAACCTAACTTTTCATTTATCCATCCCTAGCAAAGGCGGCTTTTTCCTTTTGGGTTGTTCTCTCCGGCACGAGTATGTGGCACAACGGCCAGAGTCCTCCCTCCCGTACTAGCCTATTCCCCAAACCGTATTTTGGCATATAGTAATTTGACTCCACTTTCTTCCGTACTTACCTTAAGTTATACTGTCCGTGAGACACCGATACCTTGTCCACGACAGTCCGGATTTTAGGGGATTTATCCCCTTTAGCTAGTACGGGCAACCCCGGCTAAAGACCACAAACTATGAGCTAAGACCCAGCGACTGGGGTAGTGTGGTTGCACGGATAAATTGTTCCGGTAAAGGCGTAGAACATCCCTTCTCTTTCTCTTGCTTGACTTTCTCTTCATCCTCCTCATATCTTCTTTAGTAAAACCTCCACTTGGAAACGATGCCTCTTTCCAAGGGTTTTATTTTGAAAACTTTGTAGTAGGATAAAACCCAAAATAGTTTTAGCATTGAAAACCCGTAGTTGCCAAGAGGGAAGATGCTAAGCCTCTTAGCCTCGATCTAAAGGAATAGAGATGTGTGTCAAATGTGTAGGTGTCCTAATGTACACTCATTCATAACTTGGAGGAGCCAAGTTACTCACGCCTTTTTAATTGAAACAAACCATGCATTTAATTATAAGATTCATAAACGAGATATAAAACAATTGATAGAAAGGAGTAGGTTAACATAGGAGTTCAGGAATGGTGGCTTGCCTGTGACCAGCGAGGTGTCCCGTGGCTTCCTTATAATACCAGAATACCAAATATATCAATAATAAGAATAACCCGATGCTTCCTTCTTATCGGCGTCACACAATCGCAACTATCGCCATTATCGAGCATACATGCAAACAATCAACCCACAATCAATACAAGGCATACAAGTATCAAACCATACAGCAAGCAAAATATAAATACATGATATACATCAGTAGGGTGTTGGAGGTTTGATTTGATTGGTTTGGGAGAAGATTTGGAGGCATTAGGGAAAGGATCCTTTTGAATTTTAAAGCCTAGGAACTACCTAAGAAAGAGGTTTTTGACAAGGGATTGAACTGTATGATACCATTGGATAGGTAATGATAAAATGAATCCAACAAAAGTGGTTTCACTATTTTATCAATTTCTAAAGATTTATAATGGATTTTGGAGTGATTAAAGCTCTATTTTTAGGAAATAATTCACCAGAACTATTCTGGAGTTCCAAAAATTATTTCCTTGGGTGATTAGGTAGTATTTAGTGGACTTATTCAAGAGGTTTTGGAATCACCTCAAAACAATTACCAGAATGTCCTTGATAAATTCCCAAAGGCAGTACTGGATGAGATTTGTCTTTTTCATCATATTTAATTTACAGAATATTTTAGGTGATTCCAAGGAAACTTGTTAGGTACCGAGAATAACTTTCTGTATAAATTGGAATCAACCTTTTTGGAGTTACAGAGCTACTGTGGTGATTTTATTAGTGAATAAACCATACACAGAATAGTTTAATTTACTAAAATTTAGTAAATGATCAATAAATTTTGTTCTCCTATGGTTTGATAGGTAAGGTGGTTTATAGGTATTGAGAGTTGGAATTAGGTCAGAACTGTTGGAATTATGCCCTAGAGGCAATAATAAAGATGTTATTATTATAATTCTTGTTCATGATAATGTTTATATTCCATGCTAGAATTGTATTAAGCGGAAACTTTAATACTTGTGTGGTTTGTGAACAACACCGTGTCCCTAGTACGCCTCTATGGACTAGCTCATTGATTAATGATGGTTAAGGTTTCCTAACCATGTACATGAGTTGTCGATTAATAATGAGATCATATCATTGGGAGAATGATATGGTGGACAGACCCAAACTAAGCGAAGCAATTAGATCGTGTCATCGTGTTCATCTTTGCGAAGCTTTTCTTATGTCAAATATTGTATTCCTTAGACCATGAGATAATACAACTCCCTGGTATTGGAAGAAAGCTTTGAGGTCATCAAACGTCATCCTATGAGAGGGTGGTCATAAAGGTGTCTCTCAGGTGATCGGAAAGTATCTGTTGGGTTGTATGTATCGAGATGGGATCTGTCCCTCCCAAGTCGGAGAGATATACTTCGGGCCCACTCGGTAATCGATATCAACACCGCTTGCAAGCATGTGGTTAAGGAGTTAATCACAAAGTGATATCGGATTACGGAACGAGTAAAGTACTTGCTGTGAACGAGATTGAACTAGGTATGACGGTACCGACGATCAAATCTCGGGCAAGTAAAATATCGCCAGATGAAGGGAATATATATATGGGATTGATTGAATCTTGGCATCGTGGTTCATCCGATATGATCATCGATGAATGTGTGGGAGTCAATATGGGTTTCCATACCCCGCTGTTGATTATTGATAGAAGATCATGTCTGCATATTCTCGAACCCGAAGGGTCACACACTTAACGTGTCTCGACGCTAGGATAGATTGGATAATTGGTTTATGAGTTTTTGTTCGGAGTCTCGGATGGGATCCGGGACATCACGAGAGGTTCCGGAATGGTCCGGAGAATAAGATTCATATAAGGCAATGCAGTTTTTGGAGTTCGGAATTGTTTCGGGTTAATCGGTATTGTACCGGAAGCTTCTAGAACCTTCTGGAAGGGGGCCAACGTGGTCCCACCTGTCGGGAGGGGGCATGGGCCTATGAGGGAGTGCTCTGGCCGCATTGGGCCAGGGGCACAAGGCCCCATAGGGCCTAGCCGGCCAACCAAGGGATAAACCCTAATTGGAGCTTCTAGAAGGGGGGGGGGTTCCTTGCCCCCCACTCCTCCCTCCTTTGGCCGCCGGCCTAGGGCTTGGGGGAGGGGTTAGGGATGGAGCCCACCCCTCTATATATAGAGGGCTGGGGCGCACCCCCCCACACACCTTCCCCTCAAGCCTAGCCGCCCTGCTGCCCTCCTCTCTCTCTCCCTCCCGACTGCGTGTAGGCGAAGCCCTGCTGCAGAAACTCTCCACCACTTGCACCACGCCGTCGTGCTATATATCCAATCCGTCTCTCCACCATACTTGCTGGACCAAGGAAGGAGGAGACGTCGAGGTGCTGCACGTGTGCATCTCCCGGAGGCATCGCCACTTGCGGTGCTAGATCGGATCGGATCGCGAGGAGGAGAAGGGAGTACGACTACATCACCCACGTTCCGACGAACGTTCCGCTGTGCGAATCTTCAAGGGTATGAAGATCTAATCCAATCTCTCTCGTTGTTTGCATCTCCTAGATTAGATCTTGGCTTCCCTCTGTTCGCATCCGTAGAAAATTTTAATTTACTATGCCGCGAAACCCTTCAGTGGTATCAGAGCTAAATCTATGCGTAGATGTGTTTCACGAGTAGAACGCAACATGGTTGTTGCGGGCGTTGATGTTTTCTGTTGCAAGCCTCTTGTTTGTGTTCTTCTTATGACGCGGGATAGTGAGATTGAAGCAGTCCAGGCCAACCTTACGCGACGTCGTTCGCGAGACCGGCTCCGCACTTGACATGTGGCTTCTTCCACACATGCGGCTGGTGGATGCCAGTTTCTCTCACTATAGTTGTCATGGTATTTACACCGGAGTTTGGCAACCATAATATCACCGTTGTGGCTTTCCGTAGGTAAGAATCGTTCTTAGCATGCTACTCCCATAAGCCACGTAAAACATGCAACAACAAAGTAGAGGCGTCTAACTTGTTTTTGCAGGGAGTGTTTTTCTGTGATATGGTATGGCCCAAGATGTGATGTGTATAATGTATGCGATGATCATGTTTTGTAATGTTTCACGACTTGCATGTTGATGAGTACACAACCGGCAGGAGCCATATGGTTGTCTTTATAATTGTGTATGACCTGTGTGTCAACTTCTTATACGCCATGTAATAGTTTCACTTTATCCTAAGTAGTTAGCAATAGTTGTAGTTGCTATTCGTGGTGGAGGCAATCATGGTGGAGTGATGGAGATCATGCCGGCATGCACGAGATGGAGATCATTGCGCGAAGATTGGCTATACCATGTTACATAAAGTTATATGCATGTGATGTTTATCCTTTTATGTATCTTATTATGCTTAGATCGCGACTGTAGCATTATAAGATGATTCCTCACTTAAAGATCAAGATAAAAACTGTGTTCTCCCCAAGTATGCACCGTTGCGAAAGTTCGTCGTGTCCAAGCATCACGTGATGATCGGGTGCTATAGACTCTACGTTCACATACAACGGGTGCAAGCCAGTTTTGCACACGCGGAAATACTTGGGTCTAACTTGACAAGCCTAGCATGTACAGACATGGCCTCGGAACACATGAACCGAAAGGTTAAGCATGAGTCATATGAATGATATGATCGACACTTCGTTGTCCACCATTGAAACCACATCTCTTCTCGTGAAGATCGGATTAGGTGTGGTGAATTTGGATCGTGTTCACTAAACAACTTGAGGGATGTTGAATTTAGTGGGAGTTCATCTAGTAATTTGGTTAAAAGTTTAACTAGTTATCATGAACATAGTCTAATTTGTACTTGCAAATATTGTAGATCAAATGGCTAAGTCCAACTTCAACTTCAACGTTTTTGCTGAGAAGGAAAAGCTTAAAAACAATGGGTCTAACTTCACCAACTGGTTCCGCAATGTGAGAATCATTCTCTCTGGCGGTCAAAAGGACTATGTCCTTGAGAATGTGTTAGGTGACGCCCCTGCTGCTACTGCGTCGGCTGATGAGAAAGCTGTCTATCAGTCGCGCAAAGATGATTATGGTGTGATTAAGAGCACCATGTTGTTTGCTATGGAATCGGACCTTCAAAATCGTTTTGAAGACTATCCCGGGCCCTTTGAGATTATCGAGGAGCTGAAAACCATGTTTCAGACTCAGGCCCGTTCTGAGAGATATGAGATCTCTGAGAAGTTCTTTAACTGCAAGATGGAGGAAGGGAGTTCCGTTAGTGAGCACGCCATTAAGATGTCGGGCTACACTCAACGCCTTGAGCAACTGGACTGCAAGATGCCAGAGGAGCTCAAGATTGACAGGGTTCTGCAATCACTCCCTCCCAGCTACAAAAGTTTTGTAGTGACTCACAATCAGATTGGTTCCACTGATATGATCACCGAGCTCTTCGCAAAGCTGAAGGCTGCGGAGGTGGACATCAAAAAGGATAATCATGTGTTGATGGTCAACAAGCCCCCCACCTTCAAGAAAGGTAAGGGTGCAAAGAAGCCCTTCAAGAAAGGCGGTGGCAAGCGCGTTGCCCCTGCTGAGAAGAAGCTCAGGTCTGGTCCTAAGCCGGACACTGAGTGCTTCTATTGCAAGGACAAGGGTCACTGGAAGCGCAACTGTCCGAAGTACTTAGCGGACAAGAAGGCTGGCACCATCAAAGGTATATTTGATATACATGTTATTGATGTTTTCCTTACTAGCCCTCATTGTAGTGCCTGGGTATTTGATACTGGTTCAGTTGCTAATATTTGTAACTCGAAACAGGAGCTACGGAATAGACGGCGGCTTGCGAGGGATGAGGTGACGATGCACGTTGGAAACGGATCAAGAGTTGATGTGATGGCCGTCGGCACGCTCTCCTTAGTGTTACCTTCGGGATTAGTTTTAAACCTCAATAAATGTTATTATGTGCCTACGTTGAGCATGAACATTATTTCTGGATCTTGTTTATTGCAAGATGGTTATTCATTTAAATCGGAGAATAATGGTTGTTCTATTTATATGAGTAACATCTTTTATGTTCATGCACCTATTGTGAATGGTTTATTTCTTCTAAATCTCGAAAGGGATGAAGCACACATCCATAACATTGAGGCTAAGAGATGCAAAGTAGATAGTGATAATACTACTTATTTGTGGCACTGTCGTCTAGGTCATATTGGTGTAAAACGCATGAAGAAACTCCATTCTGATGGACTTTTGGAGTCTCTTGATTTTGAATCATTTGACACATGCGAACCATGCCTCATGGGCAAGATGATCAAAACCCCGTTCTCTGGTATGATGGAGCGAGCAACGGACTTGTTGGAAATCATACATACCGATGTATGCGGACCAATGAGTGTTTTGACGCGCGGTGGATATCGCTATTTTCTCACTTTTACCGATGACTTAAGTAGATATGGGTATATCTATTTAATGAAACATAAATCTGAAACATTTGAAAAGTTTAAGGAATTTCAGAATGAAGTGGAGAACCATCGTAACAGAAAGATTAAGTTTCTCGATCCGATCGTGGAGGTGAATATTTGAGTTATGATTTTCTCACGCATCTTAAAGCAAGCGGAATCGTTTCGCAACTCACGCCACCCGGAACACCACAGCGCAATGGTGTGTCTGAACGCCGGAACCGAACCCTATTAGATATGGTCCGATCGATGATGTCTCTTACTGATTTGCCGTTATCATTTTGGGGTTATGCATTAGAAACCACTGCATTCACTTTAAATAGGGCTCCATCTAAATCCGTTGAGACGACACCGTATGAATTGTGGTTTGGTGCTAAACCTAAGTTGCCGTTTCTTAAAGTTTGGGGATGCGAAGCTTACATCAAGAAGTTGATGCCGGACAAGCTCGAACCCAAAGCGGAGAAATGCGTCTTCATAGGATACCCTAAGGAAACTATTGGGTATACCTTCTATCACAGAACCGAAGGCAAAGTGTTTGTCGTAAAGAACGGTTCCTTTCTTGAGAAGGAGTTTCTCTCGAAAGAAGTGAGTGGGAGGAAAGTAGAGCTAGATGAGGTTATTGAACCTTCTCTTGAGTTGGAGAGTAGCGCATCACCTGAAATTGTTCCAGTGCCGCCTGCACCAACAATAGAGGAAGCTAATGACAAGGATCATGAAGCTTCGGACGATGCTGCTACTGAACGTCACAGGTCGACAAGGTCGCGTGCCCCTCTTGAGTGGTACGGCAACCCTGTCTTGACTGTCTTGTTAGTAGAAGACAGTGAACCTACGAACTATGAGGAAGCGATGATGAGCCCAGACTCTGAGAAATGGCTAGAAGCCATGAAATCCGAATTGGGATCCATGAGCGAAAACCAAGTATGGACTTTGGTGGACCCTCCTAGCGACCGAAAGGCCGTTGAGTGCAAATGGATCTTCAAGAACAAAACGGACGCGGATGGTAATGTTACCGTCTATAAAGCACGGCTTGTCGCGAAAGGTTTTCGACAAGTTCAAGGTGTTGACTACGATGAGACTTTCTCTCCCGTAGCGATGTTTAAGTCCATTCGGATTTTATTAGCAATTGCTGCGTTTCATGATTATGAAATATGGCAGATGGATGTCAAGACTGCGTTCCTCAATGGCAACACTGATGAAGAGTTGTATATGATGCAACCCGAAGGTTTTGTCAATCCTAAGGATGCTGATAAAGTGTGCAAACTTCAGTGTTCCATTTATGGACTGAAGCAAGCATCTCGGAGTTGGAACCTTCGTTTTGATCAAGTGATCAAGAGCTTTGGATTTGTTCCAAATTGCTACGAAGCTTGTATCTACAAGAAAGTGAGTGGGAGCTCGGTGACATTTCTGGTACTATATGTGGATGACATATTGATTATTGGAAATGACATTAACATGCTTAACGATGTGAAGAGTTATTTGAACAAGTTTTTTTCAATGAAAGACCTAGGTGAAGCTGCTTATATATTGGGCATCAAAATCTATAGAGATAGACAAAGACTCCTGATAGCTTTAAGCCAGAGTACAGACCTAGACAAAGTTCTGAAAAGGTTCAGAATGGATAAGGCAAAGAAAGGTTCAGTGCCTATGTTGTCAGGTAATATATTGAGTAAGGCTCAGTGTCCAGCTATGGTAAATGATAGGGAAGCTATGAGCAAAGTGCCTTATGCCTCGGCCATAGGTTCTATCATGTATTCCATGCTGTGTACTAGACCGGATGTGTCCAATGCTCTTAGTTTGACGAGCAGATATCAAAGTGATCCAGGAGTGGAACACTGGACAGCCGTGAAGAACATCCTAAAGTACCTAAATATGACTAAAGAAATGTTCTTAGTCTATGGGGGTGATGAACAGCTCATCGTAAAAGGTTACGTCGATGCTAGTTTCGACACCAACAAGGATGATTCTAAATCTCAGACAAGATACGTGTATATTTTGAATGGAGGAGGTGTGAGCTGGAGAAGCTGCAAGCAAAGCGTGATCGCGGGATCTACAGTAGAAGCGGAATACATGGCTGCTGCAGAAGCGTCAAGTGAAGGAGTTTGGATCAGGAACTTCATCACTGAGCTTGGCGTGGTTCCAAGTGCATTGGACCCACTGGAGATATTGTGTGACAACACTGGCGCCATAGCACTCGCTAAGGAACCAAGATATCATCCAAAGACCAAGCATATCAACCGCAAGTTTCATATAATCCGAGATTATATAGCAGATGGAGATCTGAAGATTAGCAAAGTACATACAGATCTGAATGTCGCAGATCCATTGACTAAACCTCTTCCACGTGTAAAACATGATCAGCACCTTAGTGCCATGGGTGTGAGATTGTTGCCAAATGTAAACTAGATTATTGACTCTAGTGCAAGTGGGAGACTGTTGGAATTATGCCCTAGAGGCAATAATAAAGATGTTATTATTATAATTCTTGTTTATGATAATGTTTATATTCCATGCTAGAATTGTATTAAGCGGAAACTTTAATACTTGTGTGGTTTGTGAACAACACCGTGTCCCTAGTATGCCTCTATGGACTAGCTCATTGATTAATGATGGTTAAGGTTTCCTAACCATGGACATGAGTTGTCGATTAATAATGAGATCATATCATTGGGAGAATGATGTGATGGACAGACCCAAACTAAGCGAAGCAATTAGATCGTGTCATCGTGTTCATCTTTGCGAAGATTTTCTTATGTCAAATATTGTATTCCTTAGACCATGAGATAATACAACTCCCTGGTATCGGAAGAAAGCTTTGAGGTCATCAAACGTCATCCTATGAGAGGGTGATCATAAAGGTGTCTCTCAGGTGATCGGAAAGTATCTGTTGGGTTGTATGTATCGAGATGGGATTTGTCCCTCCCAAGTTGGAGAGATATACTTCGAGCCCACTCGGTAATCAATATCAACACCGCTTGCAAGCATGTGGTTAAGGAGTTAATCACAAAGTGATATCGGATTATGGAACGAGTAAAGTACTTGTTGTGAACGAGATTGAACTAGGTATGACGGTACCGACGATCAAATCTCGGGCAAGTAAAATATCGCGAGACTAAGGGAATATATATATGGGATTGATTGAATCATGGCATCGTGGTTCATCCGATATGATCATCGATGAATGTGTGGGAGTCAATATGGGTTTCCAGACCCCGCTGTTGATTATTGATAGAAGATCATGTCTGCATATTCTCGAACCCGAAGGGTCACACACTTAACGTGTCTCGACGCTAGGATAGATTGGATAATTGGTTTATGAGTTTTTGTTCGGAGTCTCGGATGGGATCCGGGACATCACGAGAGGTTCCGGAATGGTCCGGAGAATAAGATTCATATAAGGCAATGCAGTTTTTGGAGTTCGGAATTGTTTCGGGTTAATCGGTATTGTACCGGAAGCTTCTAGAACCTTCCGGAAGGGGGCCAACGTGGTCCCACCTGTCGGGAGGGGGGCCGCATTGGGCCAGGGGCACAAGGCCCCATAGGGCCCAGCCGGCCAACCAAGGGATAAACCCTAATTGGAGCTTCTAGAAGGGGGGGTTTCCTTGCCCCCCACTCCTCCCTCCTTTGGCCGCCGGCCTAGGGCTTGGGGGAGGGGTTAGGGATGGCGCCCACCCCTATATATATAGAGGGCTGGGGCGCACCACCCCCCCCCCACACCTTCCCCTCAAGCCTAGCCACCCTGCTGCCCTCCTATCTCTCTCCCTCCCGACTGCGTGTAGGCGAAGCCCTGCTGCAGAAACTCTCCACCACTTGCACCACGCCGTCGTGCTGTAGATCCAATCCGTCTCTCCACCATACTTGCTGGACCAAGGAAGGAGGAGATGTCGAGGTGCTGCACGTGTGCATCTCCCGGAGGCATCGCCACTTGCGGTGCTAGATCGGATCGGATCGCGAGGAGGAGAAGCGAGTACGACTACATCACCCACGTTTCGACGAACGTTCCGCTGTGTGAATCTTCAAGGGTATGAAGATCTAATCCAATCTCTCTCGTTGCTTGCATCTCCTAGATTATATCTTGGCTTCCCTCTGTTCGCATCCGTAGAAAATTTTAATTTACTATGCCGCGAAACCCTTCAAGAACCTCATTTGGTTTGACCTAGGGAATTTTCTAAAGGAAGAAAAGGCCTGATTTTGTTATTTTTTATACCAGTGATCTAGGAAGCAAATGGGTATGGGGCCAGTGTGTTGGAGATATGCCCAAGAGGCGATAATAAAGTGGTTATTATCATATCTTCATACTTATGATAAATGTTTACATACATGCTATAATTGTATTAACCGAAAACATTAATACTTGTGTGATTTGTAAACATAAAAGAGTCCCTAGTAAAGCCTCTTGTTAAACTAGGTTGTTGGTTAATATATGATCATGGTTTCCTGATCATGAACATAGAGATGTTATTAACAACAGGGTCATATCATTAGGAGAATGATGTGATGGACATACTCCTATAGTTAAGCGTAGCATAAAGATCAAGTCATTTAATATAGTTCATTTGCTATAAGCTTTCTGATACATAGTAACCTAATTCCTTCGACCATGAGATCATGTTAATCACCATCACCGAAAGGATGCTTTGATGACATCAAACACCACACCGTAACTGGGTGGCTATAAAGGTGGCATTGAGTGTTCGGAAAGTATGGGTTGAGGCACATGGATCAAGAGTGGGATTTGTCCATCCATATGACAGATAGATATACTCTGGGCCCTCTCGGTGGAATGTCATCCAATTAGCTTGCAAGCATGTGACTGGCTCACAAGGGATCACATACCGTGGGAACGAGAAAAGAGTACTTATCAGTAACGAGGTTGAACTAGGTATGCAGAGATACCGACGATCAAAACCTCGGATAAGTAAACTATCATGAGACAAAGGGAAATTGGTATCGTATGTAAGTGGTTCATTCGATTGCAAAGTAATCGTATAAATATGTGGGAGCCATATGAATTTCTAGATTCCTCTATTGGTTATTGATCGGAGAAGTGTCTCGGTCATGTCCGCATAATTCATGAACCGTAGGGAGACACACTTAAGGATTCGATGTTGTTGAGTAGTTATGGAATGATGAGTAAGAGACCGAATGTTGTTCGGAGTCTCGGATGGGATCCGGGATATCACGAGGAGATCCGTAATGGTTCGGACAATAAGATTCATATAGGGAAAGTCCTGTTTTGGAGTTCGAAAAAGATTCCGGTGTTTTCACCAGGAATGTTCTAGAAGGTTCTGGAAGGTCCGACACTCTGGAGGGGAAGGGTACATGAATGTGTCATGACTATGTGGAATGGTTGCATCATGTACTAGGTCACTTGGCTAGGCAAAATAAAGAGAGAAATCAAATCGAAGTTTGAAAGTCAAACGCCAATTTGAAAAAGTCAAATCTCAAGTTTGCTTGGTGGAGGGAGAGTAGGAAACCTACTTGGGGAGGAAGTCCCCTCCCTCCACCCGCCGGCCAAGGATGAGGAGTTGGAGGAGGACTCCCTCCTCCCAAGCTGCACCCTCCCACCTATATAAGGAGGGGTAGGGCTGCCCCTCTCCCACACACCCAAAACCCTAGCCTCCAAGTCGCCGGCCACCTCCAAGCCGCCGCCTAGGGCCTCCTCTAACTCGGCGAGTTAGGGTTTCCCCAAACCCTAGACGCCGGCCAAGCCCTCCCCTTGGTGCCCTCTAAACCCTAGATCACCAAGGCCTCTCTCATACTCCACCATACTCGCTCCGACTTAAGGCGAAGCCCTTGCGAGATCTCCCCTCTACTTCCGACACCACACCGTCGTGCTTCCAAAATCATGAGGAGAGTGCTACAACCTCCGCTGCCTGCTGGAACTAGGGAGAGGAAGGTCTTCATCGAGTACTGAACGTGTGACCTAATGCGGGAGCGCTGCTGGAACGCAGCGCCGGAAGGATCGTCTACGCGATCTTGAGATCGGCAAGTGTACGACTACATCACCCACGAGAATCTGCTCTCGTTAACCGCTTTGGATCTTCGAGGGTTAGTATTCTATCGACTCGTTGCTACAATCTAGTAGATAGATCTTGGCTTGATCATAGATTAGATCTTGATTGTGTGTTCATGCGGTAGAATTTTTTTGTTTTCCATGCTACGAACCCCTACAGTGGTATCAGAGCCGTGTCTACATGTAGATCTTTTGCACGAGTAGAACAAAATGGCCATTGTGGGCGTTGATGCTTTTGTTGTCGATTGCTTCTTGTGTACTTTGCATCTTGCGGGATGGTGGGATGAAGCGGCCCGGGCTAACCTTACATGACATCGTTCATGAGACTTGCTCCACGCTTGACATGCAACTTGTATTGCATAAGTGGCTTTACGGGTGCCTGTTTCTCCCAACATAGTTAAGATTCAATTTACAACGGGTGATTGACAATACTAGTATCAATGTTGTGGTTCTTGTTCGTAAGCTAGAACGTCACTTATTGAAAGCTCCAAACCACGTAAAACATGCAAAGAAAATTAGAGGCGTCTAACTTTGTTTTGCAGGGGTGTGCTGTGATGTGATATGGCCATGATTGTGATTATATATGATGTATGCAATGTTCCTTATTGTAAGTTGGCAACCGACAGGAGCCATATGGTTGTCTTTTAAATTCCGTTAAGACCCGCGTATCTATTATTCAAAGTAGTTGTAATAGTTGATGCTGGTGGATGACAACCATGAAGCGACGCCATTGACCTTGACGCCATGCTGGTGATGATGGAGATCATGTTCGTGCTTAAAGATGGAGATCGGAAGCACAAGAAGAAAGGCCATATCATATCACATATTATGAATTGCATGTGATGTTAATCCATTTATGCATATTGTATTGCTTAGTTCACGACGGTAGCATTATAAGATGATCCCTCAAGCACACAATTTCAAGTTTTAAAGTGTTCGTCCTTAGTAAGCACCGTTGCTAAAGCTCGTTGTTTCAAAGCTGAAAGGATCGTATGGGCACCTAGAGGGGGGGTGAATAGGTGCTACTTCAAATTTTCTTCTTTTTCAAATTAAGGTTTGACAATAAGGTAAATTCTTTAGATAATGCAACTAAGGTGAATTTACCTATATGACAATTATGCAAGAGCTACCACAACACAAAGTAGGAACAAGTAAGTAAAGTGCGGTAAAGGATAGAAGTAACCAAAGTGGTGGACGTGGAGACACAAGGATTTGTTTCCCGTAGTTCCTTCCTTTTGAGGGGAAGTACGTCTACGTTTGGAGAGGGGGTGGTTTCAAACCACCAACGCCACGAAAGGCCTCCCTTGTTCTCCGATGAATCTCACCCCAACAGGATCGATTCACCTTCCACTATATCGGCAACCTTCAAGGTGGAAGCCGGCACCTTTACAAGTTTGGGGCACACATCCACAACTTAATCGGAGGCTCCCAAATACAAGCAAGCTGTCAAAGCAATCAAAGACAAGCTTGTAAGAACCAAAACAAGAACTAGGGTTTCCAAGAAAACACTAAAACAAAGGGGCCCTCAATGAAATGAGGGGGAAATGAAGATCTCTTTTGGTGAAGTAGTAGATCGGGGCCTCCTCCTTCGATTCCCCAAAGATCAAAGACTTTGGGTGGTGGAATGAGGAGATCTTGAAGATTGGGTGGCTCCAATGGTGGTCTTGACTTTAATGTGGCTGAGCAATTTGTCCCAAGGTAGGTGGAGGGGTATTTATACCCCTCCAAGAAATCTGGCTGTTGGAGCCTTTAATGCAGCGGTAGTACCGCAAGTTCAAGCGGTACTACCGGAGAACTCCGGTACTACCGGACCTGGTACCGGACAACCATCATTCAAACTTCATAAGCCCTGGCCACATCGGTACTACCATTGATGCTACAGTAAAGCGGTAGTACCGCAAATGGCAACCGGTACTACCGGACGTGAAGTGGAATCAGCAGTTTAGACGAAAAAACTCTCTCTCACGCCAGGTAGTAAAATGCGGTACTACCGCATTTTACTACCTAGGCAGACAGAAGCTTTTTGCCAACGTACAAAAGTCTCTGCCCCGTGCGGTACTAAAATGTGGTACCGCATTTTAGTACCAGAGCAGGCAGAAGCTTTTGACAAGTGGTCAAAAAGCTACTGTCGCGCTAGGTACTAAAATGCGGTACTACCGCTTTTTAGTACCTAGCCCGGGAGAGGCTTTTTGACAGTTAGTCAAAACCTTCTGTCGCATCCGGTAGCAAAAAGTGGTACTACCGCTTTTTGGTATCGCGCCAAGCAGACAGTTTTTGAACATTGCAAATCATTTTCAATGCACCTGCGACACACTTGGCAAATCATTAGTCCGATATGTGTGTTGTTATAAAACACGAAAATCACTAGGGATAGCAAATGCTCTTTCAGTCTCCCCCTTTTTGGTGTTTGATGACAACACACATTTTGCAGGGAAATCTAGTGATGATAAGATATAGATGGGGCTCCCCCTAGATATGTAGAAACAAGCCCCATACTTTCTAACAAGATACCTGGGAGTAGAAGTCGCACATAGAGCACATACCTTTGCTAAATAACATGTGATGACCAATATTGATTAGAAATGGGGAAGGTCGTCACATAGAGTGGATCCAAATGAGAATAGTCATATTACACACAAGATGGATCCATACGATAACCACAGTCTCACCATACATAGCACAAATAGTTAGTTCACGTATAGTAAGTCACACATAATAAGAGGCAAGCAAATAAAGTTCACAAGCGAATAAAACTCAATGGCAAGAACGAGCTTGTGACTTTTCCCTCGCAAATCCCGCATACCTAATGTGCAAATTCTCCCCCTTTGGCATCAAGACTCCAAAAAGGGACAAGAGCAACACTAACGTCCCGGAGATCACTCGTCATCATCATCAACCCAGTCTTCCCATGCATCATCATGAGGTGGCGGGGCACGGAAGGAGGAGGTGGCATCATCTTCCCAGTGGCTGTGCTTGGAGATCCATTGGTCTTCTGGGGTAATGTTGTTCTCGGAGCCCTTGGAGACGGTCAAGCCTTGAGCCTCCATCATTTCCTTATGACGAGCACATAACTTCTTGGCATAGACATGGGCCTCGTACATGCGTTTCTGATTGTCCACTTGGAAGCAGAATATCTTCTTGAGTTTGGCCTCAAACCTCTTGGCCCAAGATGGCTGAGCCGACTGGCGATGTGAGACCACAAAGGCAGCATCCTGCTGTGCATCAGCAGCATCACCGGATCCCTCCACAACAGGGTTCCCATCCTCATCAACAATCTGACCATCGACATTGCGTGGTTTGAGATGGGTCTTGATCAACAAATTCTTGTGGCGGTGGGTGGCAAGACGAAGAGAAGGCAAGTCACGGGCAATCACAGGGCACTTGCGAATAATGAGAGCCATGATGTATGGAGGAAAAGGAGGCACCCTCCTTTGAAAAGTGGCACAAACCATTTCATTCCAAATGACATCCATCACATCCATAGGTAGGCCAGAGTCACGGTGGTGATAGGTGGCCATCATAATATCTACATGAAGGCATGTATCTCATCAACATTCCCAGCACGAGGGGCGACAGTCTCACGAAAGATGTGATGCAAGATGTCATATGTAGGGAGGATCCCTTTGATCTTTCCAGGGATGCCGCGCCCCCGGATGTACAGCGGTGCAAGAACATCCTTCTTCATGGGACGATCATTCTCGTGGCACCGAAAGCCAGCAGGAGTGTCTTTGCCACGGTCTTCGTAACCGAGAATAGCCCCAAACTCAGCCAACGTTGCTTGCTTTACAACACGCTCAGTCATCCAGGTGAGAGTCCGAGTCTGATTCTTGGCAAAGTGAACGGTTGCATAGAACTGAGCAATGAGCATTGGATCATAGTTGCACCGGAACTCCATAATGGGAAGCAAGCCAATGTTGGTGCAAATGTCAAGGGCCTCACCAAAGTAGTTCAGGTTCTTCCTCACATGATTCATCTTGATCCATTTTTGAGGAACCACAATTTTGTCATCTTTCATGAGGATCTCATGGAACACCCGCTCCTGGAAATCCGTAAATAATAGGCTACCTTCCCGAGTATGAGAGCGAGATGTCCCATATGGACTAACAACCCGCAGGTCATGGAATTCTATCTCAGACAAATCAGACAGTAGCTTTGGCCCAGATGGCCCGGAACTGTGGCTCTTGTGAGGACCGGAGGGAGGAGGAGGTGGGGGAGCTCTACTACGACCAGCACTTTGCTTGACCCCCCACCTCGACGACCACGTGTTGCTTGCAATTTCAGATTGGCACTAGGTTGAGGCATGACCTCCTCTTTTGACTCAGTCTCTGATTCTGACTCATAGTCCTCGATCTCATAGTGAGCTTTGGAGCATTTGTGCGATCCCCGGGAACCCCCTGCACCTATGAAAGAACGAGGGAGATAGCATAGGGGTAAGGGCACAAGAACATGAGACAAACAGAGGATGGAACTCTTGGTGTTTTTAAAACAAAATTGCTGCCAGTACAGGGCGGTAGTACCGGATCTGCACTGGCGGTAGTACCGCCAAGTGGTAGTACCGGAAAAAGATTCTCGGTACTACCGGCCCGCGACCACAGTGCAGATCTGAACTAGAAATCCATGTATGGACAGTAAATTTGTTGTAAAACACGATTTCCATCGGACAAAGTGGTAGATCTGGTAAATAGCACACGATACAACCTCAAGAATACGTGTTTTAACCAAGAATCAAAGTTACCCTAGATTCAATGGAGAAAACAAGTGAGAAGATGAGGAGGGCGGTAGTACCGGTGTCCATGGAGGTGGAGAAGAAGGAGGAGCCCGCGGGGAGGCCGGATCCGGTGTGGATCCGGGAGAAGGAGAGAAGGGCGGGGCTCCTACGGCGTCCTCTTTCTCCTGCGGTGGCGCTGGTGAGGAGTGGAGACGAGGGATGAATGAGGCACTGAGGGGTGCCTCTCCCACGCCTCCAATCTTTACCGAAACGCACAAGCGGTAGTACCGGAGCCAAGGGCGGTAGTACCGCTATGCGGTAGTACCGGAAATACCAACCGGTAGTACCACACCTGGGAAGTTTCTAGACAGGACCCTGAAAACTGAACCAGACGTGGTAGTACCGCTAGCAATTGCCGGTAGTACCGTTTGGCGGTAGTACCGCTTATGAGACCCGGTAGTACCGTAACCATCAGGACAGAGTGCCAAGATACATAAGATGGAAGGTTCTTGTGCAGAGTAGATAAGTTTTGTTGGGGAATAAGAAGGGTATGGGTTTAGAGAGTCACACTGATATGGGCCAATGCACTCAAAAATTACTAAAAACATATGGAGAGCCAAATGTGAGTGCACGACCGAAAGAACAAAACCAACAAGAGGGTGACAAACATGAGTAAGAACCAATTCAAAAGTGACAAACACGAGTAAGCACATCAACCTGTCTATTGAGAGGGGGTGGTGGCCTAGGCCACCATGTTTGAGTATACTCGGCTTGGCACCACGAAGATATATCTTGGGTCCATTACCAAAACTCATCATTAAGCTCACATATCACAAAATGATATTAATAGGAATGATTTTGTTTTACTTTGCGCATAATGGGGGGAGGGATGGTCCAATAAATTAGGACCGCACTCCCCCTATGTCCATGCCTACACCTAAACCAAATATGGGTCGAGTATTAGGTGAGAGTGCAAGATAATCAAGTCAAGCTCCTTGAATCTACGATATTTAGTTCATTCCTCAAGTAGCAAAATCTTGCTTCATAAAGTGGCTTCGTGAAGATGTCAGCAAGTTGATCTTTGGTTGATACATATGATAGATCAATATCACCTCGAGCAACATGATCTCTAATGAAGTGATGTCGAATCTCAATATGCTTTGTCCTTGTGTGATCCACCGGGTTGTAAGCAATCTTGATGGCACTTTCATTGTCACATAGAAGAGGCACTTTGTCACAATGGACACCGTATTCCTTTAAAGTTTTCCCCATCCATAGCAATTGAGTGCAAGCACTAACGTCAGCAACATACTCGGCTTTGGCGGTGGAGAGAGATATACAATTTTGCTTCTTAGAAGACCAACATACCAAGGACCTACCAAGGAATTGGAAAGCCCCGGATGTTGACTTTCTATCATCCTTGTCCCCCGCCCAATCCGAATCCGTGTATCCACAAAGATCAAATGTTGAGCCTCGAGGATACTAAAGACCATAAAATGGGGTATGAACTAAATATCGAAAGATTCTCTTGACCGCCATTAAATGGCATTCCTTAGGAGCCGCTTGATATCTTGCACACACACCTACACTTAACACAATATCGGGTCTATATGCACAAAGGTAAAGCAAAGAACCAATCATAGACCGATATACCTTTTGATCCACATCTTTACCATTTGGATTTTGTTCTAGATGAGTCTTTGTAGCCATGGGAGTAGGAGCTCCATTTAAATCTTGCATATTGAATCTCTTGAGCATATCTTGAGTATACTTGGCTTGATTGAAGAATGTCCCTCCTCTAACTTGCTTGATCTCGAAGCCAAGAAATACTCTCAACTCTCCCATCAAAGACATCCAGAACCTACTAGTCATAAGCTTTGAGAATTCATCATTAAAAGCTTTGTTAGATGAGCCAAAGATAATATCATCAA
This sequence comes from Avena sativa, assembly GCA_916181665.1. NCBI lineage: Eukaryota > Viridiplantae > Streptophyta > Magnoliopsida > Poales > Poaceae > Avena > Avena sativa. Next base: position 21,512,247 of record OV702297.1, read on the forward strand.
CATATATTTGGCATACAAAAAGCTCCCCGTTGACCCTCTTAGTAAAAAGAGTGGGATCGATTTTCCCAACCTCAAAGCCACGGTCAAACAATAACTCTCTAAGGTGCTCATACCACGTGCGTGGGGCTTGCTTGAGCCCATAGAGCGCCTTATCAAGTTTGTAGACGTGGTTTGGGAAGTTGGGTTCCTCAAATCCCGGGGGTTGCTTAACATAGACCAATTCATTTAAGGGACCATAAATAAATGCACTTTCTACATCCATTTGTTGCAACTTAAAGTTATGATGTGCCGCATAAGCAAGAAGGATACGGATGGACTCAAGGCGAGCCACGGGTGCATAAGTCTCTCCATAATCAATGCCTTCAATTTGAGAATACCCTTGTGCAACCAATCTAGCCTTGTTCCTTACTATAATTCCATGCTCATCTTGCTTGTTCTTGAATATCCACTTTGTTCCAATAACATTGCGGCAATCGTTTGGCTTCTCAACTAACTTCCATACTTTGTTTCTCTCAAAGTTGTTGAGTTCTTTGTGCATAGCTTCTAACCAATCCAAATCTTCAAGAGCTTCCCACACTTTCTTTGGTTCAATCATGGAGATGTGTGCTTGGCGTTCACTGAACCTCTTCAATTGTGCTCTTGTGGATATACCTTTCCTTAGATCACCAACTACATTTTGGAGGGAGTGGTCTCTTAACTCCAACAATCTTCCCTTTCTAGCTTCGCGACGAGCGTGGATCTCCGTATTGTTTCTTGGAGGACCCTCTTCATCATTTTGATCCTCGTCTTGACCATCATCTTGACCTTGATCATCATTGGAATCATCCTCTATAATTGGAGGCAAAGATTGACCTTGGTCTTGATCAAGTGCCCTTCTAGCATCAATTCGAGCTTGTCTCAAAACAGTTTGTATGGATCTTCCTTGACAAATTGACTTGGCACCACTTGACAACCCGTCGAATGGACCAAGCTCCCCTTGACCAGAGTTGACACTTTGATCATCACGTTTAGGGTCCACATCTTGTCTTTGGCTTGGGTCAATGTCCTCTTCGGTGGATGGAGCATGTTGAGGTTGTGAAGATGAGGGCTCCACTTGAGTGGAGCATAGTTCTTCTCGATCCGCCATAAGGGGTTCCTCAACAGGGCGGATATATCCCACACCCATTCTTCCTATGGCATCCTGAGGCATTTCATCATCTGCATCACAAGCATCAACACGCCCCCCTTGGGGACCATCATATTCTTCGAAGGTCACACTACAAGATTCTATGACGGCTCCGGAGAGCTTATCATAGATTCTATAAGTGTGAGATTCGAGACCATAGCCAACAAAAATACCTGTAATGCTTTAGAATCGAATTTAGACAAACGAACACCTTTTATGAGATAGAAACACTTACAACCGAACACCCGAAAGTAAGATATGTTGGGCTTGTTACCGGTAAGTATTTCATATGGAGTCTTGTTGATTTCTTTGCGGAGGTAGAGCCGGTTTGAAGCATGGCAAGCGGTGGAGATGGCTTCGGCCCAAAAGTTGTATGGAGATTTAAACTCCGCCAACATGGTCCTAGCCATCTCAATAAGAGTCCGGTTCTTCCTTTCGGCCACACCATTTTGTTGAGGGGTGTATGTAGTGGAATATTGATGTTTAATCCCCTCATCACTAAGGAAATCATTCAAGGTGTAGTTCTTGAACTCGGTGCCGTTGTCACTTCTTATAATCAACACGGGAACATTGTATTGCCGTTGAACCAAGTTGATGAAGTCGATAAAAGTATTTTGAGTCTCACTCTTCAACTTGAAGAAATAAACCCAAGAGTATCTTGAAAAGTCGTCAACAATCACCAAACAATATTTCTCCCCACCAAGACTTGCATGAGATGGAGGACCAAATAGGTCCACATGGAGGAGTTCCAAGATCTTGGTAGACTTGATTCGGTTCTTAGGCTTGTGAGGAGCATCATGCATCTTCCCTAGAACACATGCCCTGCAAACACGATCTTTGGCAAAGGAAACATTTTCTTTTAGTCCAACTATATGTCCCTCTTTATGGAGACTTTGCAAAGTCCTCATATTGACATGGGTTAGTCGGCGATGCCATAGCCAACCCACATCGGCCTTTCCGAATAGGCACATCGGACCTATAGTGGTTTGCTCCGAAAAGTCCACCACATACAAGTCATGTTCGACGTACCCAACGAAAGCGACCTTGAGGACTTTCTCCACAAGAGGACCACAATATCAACATCAATAAAGATGGCAAAACCCATCTTACCAAGAGCAAGGACAGAAAGTAAACTGTATCCAAGGGTCTCAACAAGCATGACGTTCACGAGTGTAATGTCGTGAGCAACCACAATCTTGCCGAAACCCATTACCTTAGACTTTGATTTGTCGGCATATGTCACAGTGATTTGATCATCATTTGGCTTTAACTCCTTGACAATAGACGAGCTTCCGGTCATATGACATGTGCAACCACTATCAAGCACCCACTTTGACCCTCCGGAAGCATAAGTCTACAAAAGATCAAGCTAATTTTTAGGTACCCATTTTTCAATGGTCCTCTTTTGTTAGCAACAAGGGTCTTGGGGAACCCAAATAGACCAAGCAATATAACCATCATAAGGGCCAACATATTGTGCATACACATCACCATAATAATCACGCATTAGAACATAGTGAGGGTTAGCACTTCCCGCAAAGTCATCATGAGACATAGTTTTACCACTTATGGTCTTACTCTCCACAATGGTCTTATTGGTCTCTTGTGAGGGCTTGGCCTTCTTCTTCTTATTGTTCTTCTTCTTGGTTTTGGAAACAAACCCAATGCCCCCTTTATCACCACTACGCCTTTGCTTGCTCAATAGTTCATCAATGGACTTGTTGCCTTGTGGAAATGTGGCCTTAGCAAGCTCCCCCTTCAACCTAGCATTCTCTTCAAGAATAGTTGTGCTACTAGATGGAATGAAGTTACTAGGTGAAGGAATATTGGCCAATTGAGTTTGAAGCGTTTCATGGGACTTTGTGAGTGACAAGAGTTCACTCTCCAAGGCCTTGTGAGCCTTGTTATGCAAACTAAAGTCCTCGGCAAGTTTTTCATGAACCACACCAAACTCAATCTTGTCCTTTTTAGCCCTTTTGTATTTAGCAATAGCATGATCACGCTCTTTGATGAGTTTTTTAACAATAATGTCATTGGCCTCATCAAGCCCTTCAAGTTTTAATTCAAGTGACAACCTAGTTTCTTGTTCTTCTTCTAGAGCATTGTTTAAAGCCTCTAGCTCAATCATATGTTCATGCCCAAGTTTACACCTTACATCTAGAAGCTCTTGAGTATGTGAGAGTTGATCTAAGATGTTCCCAAAATGTAGCTTAGCATAACCTTCTAGGTTAGTCATAAACTCATCAAAGGCAATTAATTCCTTTTTAACATCAAGAGACATTTAATCATCAATTTCATCATTATCTAAGTGAGTAGAGCGGGATGATGAGGATACCTCCGTTCCTCTTGCCATAAGGCAAGTGACGTTCTTGGTGGAAGAATTCTCATTTGGAGAATCGAAGAGTGAGAATATCGGAGTAGAGGTGGTGGCTAGAGCAGCCACACCATGAGAAGTTTCTTCTTCCTCATCTTCATCATCTTCATTGTCGGAGGAGTATTCTTCATGAGTGATCAAGACAATTTCTCCCGACTTCTTGTTGACGGGATTCTTTTTGATGAAAGGTTTCTTGTAAGGTGCCTTGAGAGTCTTCTTCAACACAAGCTTACCACGATGATCTTCTCTCTTCTCATAGGGGCAGCTTGCCACAAAGTTATAGCGGTCACCATAATTGAAGCAAGTTCTCAACCTAGTGGTATTCTCACTTTTCCCATTTGGATTGCTTCTCCGTTGCATTTCCATCTTGGCCTTGGTGGGGTTCTTCCAAAAGTTCTTTGCATAGAAAGCCATATATTGACCATGAGCAACCTTGACTTCATCGGGGTGGTCCATGGAAAGCCCTTCATCACTATCATCTTCATCCCCAAGGTCCACAACTTTGGCCTTCAAAGCAACATTGACAACATTTCTCATACCAAGGGCACGAGCACGGGCATCTTTGGCATTCTTGGCGGCAACCTTGAAAGCGGCCATCTCTTGCGTAACTTCATTTGAGGTCATGAGATGGTAGTTGTGTCTTACTTGTAGGCTCTTCAAGTTGGTGGGCTCAAAAGTCATGAGTGCACTCACATATTTCCTTTTTATCCATGCATCATCCACATGTGATGCACCCACATTTCTAAAAGCGGTGGCGGTGGTCTTGAGCCTTTGATACATGTCTTCGTGATCTTCACCTTCTTTCATGTAGAAGCCTTCGGCTTCATTGCTTAGAGCATCATATCGATTCCTCCGCATACTCTCATTTCCAACAAACAACACAGTGAGAGCATCCCAAGCTTCCTTGGCAATGCTAAAGTGCTCAATGTTTGGATAATCCTTTGTCCCCAAACCTTGTTGAATCATATGCAAAGCCGTGACATTGAGTTGACTATTGACAACCTCTCTTCTTGTCAAGTTGTTTGGATCCCCAATAAAGAGTCCATGCTCGATGATGTTCCGTAGTTCAATGCAAGAGCTGCGCACATGAGTTCTCATTAGTGATTGCCATTGACCAAAAGTAGCCGACTCTTCAAGCTTAGGTGGGTCACCTCTATTGTACACATGAGGGTGAGGGATGGGAGGATCGGGAGAGTACCAAGAATCACGGTGCTCACCCTTCCCCCCATCAAGTTGTGTGGAGGAATTAGCGTGGTCTTGTTTACCCCCCACCATCATACCCTCGGGGGATACCGACATATTCCCTTTAGGTAAAATGGATGGTTGATCCTCTTGAGGATATGGGGGTGATGAGCCTTCTTTTTATTTAAGAAGTTGCTCGAGCATCTTCTTGACTTCGTTGACCAAGGAAGAGCTCAATCTTGTTTCCAAGTTTTTGAGATCTTCCATGGTCACCAAAGTTAGCTCACTACCACCATCCCCTTCATCGCTACCCATATTCTCTTAGGCGGTAAAGCACGAATAAAGAGCCGAGGCTCTGATACCAATTGAAAGGATCGTATGGGCACCTACCGGGGGGGTGAATAGGTGCTACTTCAAATTTTCTTCTTTTTCAAATTAAGGTTTGACAATAAGGTAAATTCTCTAGATAATGCAATTAAGGTGAATTTACCTATATGACAATTATGCAAGAGCTACCACAACACAAAGTAGGAACAAGTAAGTAAAGTGCGGTAAAGGATAGAAGTAACCAAAGTGGTGGACGCGGAGACACAAGGATTTGTTTCCCGTAGTTCCTTCCTTTTGAGGGGAAGTACGTCTATGTTTGGAGAGGGGGTGGTTTCAAACCACCAACGCCACGAAAGGCCTCCCTTGTTCTCTGATGAATCTCACCCCAACGGGATCGATTCACCTTCCACTATATCGGCAACCTTCAAGGTGGAAGCCGGCACCTTTACAAGTTTGGGGCACACATCCACAACTTAATCGGAGGCTCCCAAACACAAGCAAGTTGTCAAAGCAATCAAAGACAAGCTTGTAAGAACCAAAACAAGAACTAGGGTTTCCAAGAAAACACAAGAACAAAGGGGCCCTCAATGAAATGAGGGGGAAATGAAAATCTCTTTTGGTGAAGTAGTAGATCGGGGCCTCCTCCTTCGATTCCCCAAAGATCAAAGACTTTGGGTGGTGGAATGAGGAGATCTTGAAGATTGGGTGGCTCCAATGGTGGTCTTGAATTTAATGTGGCTGAGCAATTTGTCCCAAGGTAGGTGGAGGGGTATTTATACCCCTCCAAGAAATCTGGCCGTTGGAGCCTTTAATGCAGCGGTAGTACCGCAAGTTCAAGCGGTACTACCGGAGAACTCCGGTACTACCGGACCTGGTACCGGACCTGGTACCGGACGACCATCATTCAAACTTCATAAGCCCTGGCCACAGCGGTACTACCATTGATGCTACCGTAAAGCGGTAGTACCGCAAATGGCAACCGGTATTACCGGACATGAAGTGGAATCAACAGTTTAGACGAAAAAACTCTCTGTCACGCCAGGTAGTAAAATGCGGTACTACCGCATTTTACTACCTAGGCAGACAGAAGCTTTTTGCCAACGTACAAAAGTCTCTGCCTCGTGCGGTACTAAAATGCGGTACTACCGCATTTTAGTACCGGAGCAGGCAGAAGCTTTTGACAAGTGGTCAAAAAGCTACTATCGCGCTAGGTACTAAAATGCGGTACTACCGCTTTTTAGTACCTATCCCGGCAGAGGCTTTTTGACAGTTATTCAAAACCTTCTATCGCATCCGGTAGCAAAAAGCGGTACTACCCGCTTTTTGGTACCGCGCTAGGCAGACAGTTTTTGAACATTGCAAATCATTTTCAATGCACCTGCGACACACTTGGCAAATCATTAGTCCGATATGTGTGTTGTTATAAAACACCAAAATCACTAGGGATAGCAAATGCTCTTTCATAAGCACCACGTGATGATCGAGTGTGTTAGATTCTGCGAGTGTATACAATGTGAGCAAGCCAGATTTGCTCATGCGGAAGCTAAGGTTTGATCTTGACGAGCCTAGCATGTACAGACATGGTCTCGGAACACGGATCACCGAAAGGTAAAGCATGAGTCATATAGTAGATATGATGAACATGTTGATTGTTCGCCATTGAAGCTACATCAACTCTCGTGATGATCGGTTTTGATGTGGTGGATTTGGTTCGTGTGATCACTAAAACAATGTGAGGGATATTTTTTTGAGTGGGAGTTCAACGACAATATGATTAAAAGTTGAACACTATTTATCATAAATTAAATCAAAGTGAATTTGCATAATTGTTGTAGTCATTGCATTCGTTTACCACCTTGCGCTTAGTTATAATTGAGATGATAGAACTATAGATTTCTAGATAGTTACTTTACGAACTGGTATCATATTGTTTTGAAGTGTTAATCTAAAGTTTAAAAGTCCCATTGCAAACTTTCAGTAAGTTTCGATTACTCCGTGAAGTTTAATAGTTGGTATTAAATCAAGAGTAACAATTCCAGTGTTAGTATATAAGTATCATGTTTATCTCCGTGATTCTTGATAGTCAAAAGATAGTTTCAATATCAAGGTAATCTAGGAGTTGAAAGAGTTGTTTCAAAAACCATCATGTATGGAAGATATTGCGATATCTGAAATGATGTTTTGGTTACAACATGATAGAGTATAATATGGGAAAGTTTATGTTCTCATATTTGATGAGAATTTACAAAAGGTTGGAGACACTAGTTGTCCTAATCCTCCAAAAGGTTTTGGAGAGCAACATTATACTCGCGATTCACCGTTATAAGCTAAAGTAGCTTGATCATGAATAATTCCATGAGAAGGGTGAATATTTGATGTAGGTAAAATGTTTACTACACCAAGAGATTACTAAAGAAAGGAATTTGAAAGAACACCAAACATTTGATGATGGTAATCTACTTCAAAGTGCAAGTCCAAAGACATTGGTATTTAACTATACATGCTCTGGACTATGTGTCATATGGTTGGCTCCACTATTGATGTTGATAGATTCTTTCAAACAGAAAAAGAAATACTGAAAGAGAATCTCATAAATATATGGCAGAAAAGAAAAGACTAGAATTGTTCAGCTTAGGTATATAGAGGATATACATGTTATGGCTATATTCTTTGCTTATTAAACAATGTGGTTCTTAAGTATTTGATATTGAATTTGTTGATATGAATCGTCATACAAAACAACAGAATTCATGAACTACAATGGCCTAAATAACTAGCAAAAGAATATGTGATGATGTTCATCGAGAACAAATAAAGGGTTATTATGTTGCTCGTTAAACATCAAAGCTTGCCTTCAAGATTTGTTTTATCAGGTATTATGAGAACAAAAGGGTTGTTCAAATAATTGTCGTAATCCATAAAAGATGGATGATTTACAAATCTCGTTGGAGAAATCACATCCATAAAACTAGTGCTAAAAATGTCGAAAGACAAATTAAAAGATCACTTAGGAAGTGACATCGCTGTTTAAATTATATTGGAAAGAAAACATGAAGAAACTCCATGTGGATGGAATTTTGGAGTCTTTTGATTTTTGATCAAATGATGCTTGTGAAACTTTCCTAGAGATAATTAAAACTCCGTTCATAGGCCAAAGGGAACGGATGACTAGCTTATTGAAACTTGTACATAATGTTGTATGAAGTCCATTATGTATAGTCAAGAGCGATGGATTTCAACTTCATATGCTTTCTCCGAAAATTTGAGTGAATATATGAATATTTACTTAATAAGGATGAAGTATGAAACATTTGAAAAGTTCAAAGACTTTCAAGATGAAGTGCAAAATCATTGTAACAAGAATATAAATAGTTTATGATAAGATCATAAAGGAAGATATTTGAGTTACAAGTTTAGCCTAATATCTAAGATTTAAGGAATCGTTCCATGGATTTGCATTTCTCGAAACACCATAAGAGTATGGAGCATTCGAGATATGTAATTAAACCTTGTTTGACATGGTAAGATCAAAGGTGTAATTCATAAAATTGCCATTATATTTTAAAGATTAAAAGCTTTTGAGACTACCGTTTTTCCACTGAAAAGAGATCCATCATAATCCGTTGAATTGACACCATATAAAGTTATGGTTTGGGATAAAACTCAAGTTGTCTCTTCTTAAACATTGGTATGCTATGCATAAGAAAGATGTTTGCAACCAAAATCGGATGAACATATCTTTGTATGTTATTTTGAATAATCGTTGAGTATTCCTCCATAACACCAAAGGCAAAAATGTTTGTCGCCTAGAACGTTAAGTTTCTTTGAGAAATAAATTTTCCGTGAAAATTTAAGTGGGAGAACAATAGAACTTTGATAAGGTTAAAAGAACCTTAGCTATATGTGCAAAGTTGCGCAGCACCGAAAAGTGTTCCGGAGGCAACAACAACGCTCATGGCTCACGTGCCTCAAAGGTTGTGGACACTGACATCTAAGTTCTTATTGAACAAAGTAGGTCAGATAAACAATCAAATACCAAGATTTGAGGTTTGAATCATTATTTAACAATAATGAACCGACTACATGCAAGGAAGCGATGATGGGCCCTGACTCTGTCAGATGGCTTGAAGCCATAAAATCCGTGATAGTTCCATATACGAGAGATCAAGCTTTGAACTTGAAAGACCCTCTGGAAAGGTAGAAGACCTTACAGTCATATTTGGATCTATAAAGAAATAGACATGGATGTTTCACATCTATGAAATTATCGACATGTCGGGAAAGAGTTCACGACAATGTTCAAAGAGTTGACTATGACAAGATCTGATCTTTCATTAAGCAATATTTAGTCTAGACGGATTAATGTAGCAACCACGACATATAATTTTGTTATGTGTTAAATAAACAAAACAAGTTCTTTTAATAGAATGGTTACCTAGGACGTGTGCATGACACGGTGTTGGGGAGGTAACCCCGGATAGGGTAAAGACGGGGAAAGATGAGAGGTTTTCCCCGTCCAGTTTCCGAGTTACACTCTGAGTCGGCCGAATCCTGTAGAGGTCGGCCAAGATGGGAAAGGACGGGACCCTTGAAGTAAGGGCAAGGCATTACCCGGCCGAGCTACAGCGTAAGTCGGCCGGGTTAGCACAAGTAATCTTGATACAGGTGAAGGACAAGCCGAAGTTACACGAGGCAGGGCTGAATGATACGAAGCTTGCAGGAGAAGGAGAAGCCTAAAGTCAAACTCTAGTAGCAGGCTAGGGAGAATCAGAGCGAAGCCAAGCACAAGGGACAAAGGTGCAGAGCGACAGAGAGACAGAAGGAGGTCACGGAGGTGACAGTCCTGAAGCCCGAGGCACACAGGAGGGCCCCTCTGGAACCTTGCCGTCAGTAGGAGAGCGACAGGGAAAGGGGGGCGCCGAACTACTATATTGGGGCAAGCATATTCCACGAATATGCTTGCCGCATCAGCCCTAAGGGAACCCAAGGCTCTCCTTTATAAGGGCAGGCTTGGACCCTGAGGAGGGGATCGACTCATTCTTGGTACCGTTAGGCTGGTAAAAATTCCTTCTTTTCCCTTGTATGCAGCTCGAGGAGCACTTGTAGCCCAAGAAAGAAGAAATACAGATCTTTGAGTTAGCTTTCTGAGTGTAGAATCCACTGCATCTTCCCTCCCCAGATCCCACTAGCATCCATTGGCCCCAAACTTTAGCCTACCCATGGCATCTGCCGTGCCACCACCACGACAGTTGGCTCCCACCGTGGGGCCAGCAGCGGTGCCAGCTGGAGTTATGATCCGGACGGGAAACTTCATCAAGACTGGCGAGCGCGTTGTTTCTGGCTTAGTCCAGATATTTGGTCTCTGTGATTATGTCAGCGACAATGCAGGGAGCTTCAGGGGAAAGGCTCCCCCGCGTAATGGTGTTTTCATCAACCTGGGCGGGCACCAGGTTTACGTCGGCGTCGACATCTCCGGTGTTTATCCTCGCCAAGTTGTTGTTGCAGGAGATCCACCTCTTAACGCTGCAGGCCATCCGCCTGGAGCACTTCCTGCAGGTAGCGTCGAGGTAATGGTCGTGGCCGGGGTGCAAACTGGAGTAGCGGCTGCCGGATCGGGAAGAGAACCCGCCACCGGTGTACAGGGCGCACACAGGCAGACGACACCAATGCCCACCGAGGTAATCCCACCGGCAACCAACCCGACCGAGGTGCAAGACACCACCCCAAAGGCACCAAGGGTAAGAGGGCCACCTCTGGAAAGGCCAGAGAATGTTCTTCAGGCGACCATAGAAAGCTTGACTACACCTGTAGCGCCGATACTTAATCCGGCAAATGCTCAGGCAGAGTTAGAGGAAACCAGGCAAAAGGTACCGATAGAGGCAAAAAAGGTGTCGGCCTTGCGGGAGTCCTTAAACAGGACCCTGCGAGAATATGCCAAAGCAAATAAGCTTGACGTCGCACCCGAACGGGTGGACGAACTAAGATTGAGAGGGAAGAACCTCATGGATGACATTAACAAAGAGCATGAAGCTCATAAAGCAGAATCAGAGGATTTGGGCTTGCCGAGGTACAGTACCCCGGCAAGAAACCTAAGAGCGGCAAATGCCGCAGCATTAGAGTTAGAGGGGTTAACCGGTGAGGCCCGGCAGAAACAACAAGAAAGAGTAAACGAGCTGGTGCGCATCGCGAACCAGCAAAACGAGGAAATGCTCAGAGCAAACCCGGCGAGGCCGGGGGCCTCGCGAATGGTTCATTCGGCAGGAGCAGCACCAGCCTTGTATGTGGCAGCAGCATCTTCACCCGGAAATAATGCTCGAAGAGACAAAGCAGTAACCTCGGGAAAGAGGAACAAGCAGATGGTCCCGTATGATCCGGCAATGGCCGGAAAGGCGAATGAAAACAGAGGCAATGCAAGCCGAGGTAACAGTGGGGAGAGGAACCACGACCGTGTGGAGAAAGACGGCGGAAGCCGAGGCAACGGAGACCTCGGCAGAAGAGAGCCCGCCAGAGGCAATCATGAGAACAACACCTCGGTCGAAGTAAGGAGAGAACGGCCACTCAACCCGCAACTGAGGCATGAACCCCGGCAGGAAAGAGAAACAAGGCCAGCTCGCCACAATCAAATTAATGAGAGATACAATGATGGTTATTCCGAAATGGAATATGCAATCCATGGCGGAAACAATCATTATGGAATACAGGACAGAGTTCTGTACAGAGATTTGCCATCAAATGATGCAAGGGTGAAGCTGGACCGGCTATACAGGTCCGAGTTGTTGGAAGAACAGGGTCCACCAGGGCCAGCATGCTTTGGACCACGGATCATGAGCGAACCTCCTGTGCCGAACTTTCAGCTGGCAAGGGGCACGAAAACGTACAATGGAAGTACCAAACCACAAGACTGGTTGATTGACTATGCCACTGCTGTAAAAATAGCATGTGGAAACTTACGATGGGCAGTACGATATGTACCACAAATGCTGGAAGGACCAGCTAGAGTTTGGCTGAATAATCTACCAGCCGACAGTATCAACTGTTGGCTGGATTTTGAGGAAATGTTTGTCAGCAACTTTACCAGTACATACAAGAGGCCAAACAGGCCACAACAGTTAGCCATGTGCAAGCAGAAGCCGAATGAAACAGATAGAGAATTTTTAACTCGGTGGTGCAACCTGAGAAACTCATGTGAAGGAGTCATAGAATCGCAAGCAATAGCGTGGTTCGCGCAAGGATGCCGTTATGGCAGCATATTATGGCAACGTTTGCAGAGAGATATGCCGACCACACTGGCAGAAACTATCAGAATAGCGGACTCCTACGCATTAGGAGATCCTACGCAACCAGAATTAATGTCGGCAGATCGCCGCGAGCAACAGGATCATTATGCAAGAGATTTCGCCGGGTCATCCAGGCGCGGTGATTTCAGAGGAAGAAGAAGAGAGGAAAGACCGGATTATAGATATAATTTGGCCCAAGTAGCGGCAGTAGGGCAAGATCAGCCGAATCACGGAGCGGCTCAACGGCAAAAGAATGGTCCTCAGCAGTGGACACCAAGGAATGAAGGAAAAGGGCAATGGAACCCTGAACAAAAGAAACAGTGGCAGGAGAGGCCAAAGTACACGTTCGAGTCCATGTTAGATCAGCCGTGTAAATTTCACACGTCAAACCCATCCAGACCAGCTAACCATACAACCCGCCAGTGTGCATGGATGAAAAATGCAATGGGCAACCCCGCAGCGGTTCAGGCACCCCATCAAGTACATCAGCAGCGTTAACCACAGTTGACTGGAGCAAATGCACAACAACTAATGTTACCGCCCCCTCCCCTGAGGTATGATAACTCGGATCAGAGAGACGCGGTGCATCAAGTGATGAACCAAGTCCAGGATGGAAGAACAAACCCGGCAAATACGGGACGTAATGATTACAGAGAACATCATCAGTCTTATTGCGTGTTCACAACGGAACAGCAAGACAAACAGAGTGTGCAACGCCGGCATATGGAAGTAAATGCAGTTATGCCGGCGATACCGAGATATGTGCCTTGGTCTGATCAGGAAGTAACTTGGAGCATAAAGGATCATCCCAAAATAATGCCGAATCCTGGGTCATATGCACTCGTGTTGGATCCGACATTTGTCGGACCAAGCAGCAATGTGAAATTCTCAAAGGTACTCATTGACAATGGAAGTAGTATCAACATCATGTACAAAGATACCATGCATAAACTTGGAATATCGCAGAACATGTTGCAGTCCACAAGGACCACTTTCCATGGGATAGTGCCAGGGCTTTCATGTGAACCCATTGGTAAGGTCCGAGTCGATGTCTTATTCGGCACGAGAGATAACTGCAGAGCAGAAAACTTAGAGTTTGAGGTGGTGGATCTAGAGAGTTGTTATCATGCTTTACTCGGACGACCAGCGTTGGCCAAATTCATGGGCAGCTGTCATGTAAGTTATCTGAAGATGAAGCTACCCGGACCACAAGGAGTGATAACAGTTGCAGGGGATTACAAGAAGTCAATGGAGTGTGCTTCAGCCGGGTCAAATTTGGCCGAGTCATTGGTTATAGCAAGAGAAAAAAGAAGGATTCAGGAGGTAGCAGCCCTCGCTCAGTCGGCGCAGCTGAACATGCCGGCACTAGCCAACCCGCATGGCAGTGTTTCTTTTCAGCCGACTAAAGAAACGAAGAAGTTTCAAATAGATGAGCAATTCCCAGAGCGTACTGTTACTATTGGTGCAGGCCTGGACGCTAAATAGGAAAGCGAGCTCACCAACTTCCTCCGTGAGAATCGGGACATATTTGCGTGGTCAACTCAGGATCTGCAAGGTGTTCCGAGGGAGTTGGCTGAGCACTCTTTGAATGTAAGGCCTGGAGCAAGGCCGGTGAAGCAACCTCTCCGCCGCTTCGCCGAAGACAGGAGAAAAATAATAGGGGATGAAATAGCTCGGCTCCTCGCAGCCGGGTTCATCATGGAGGTGCTGTACCCGGATTGGTTGTCAAATCCGGTGCTGGTAGAAAAGAAGAAGGATGATCCCAATATAGCCATTGTATGGCGAATGTGTATCGATTACACGAACCTGAACAAGGCGTGTCCAAAAGATCCTTTTCCATTACCTAGAATAGACCAAGTCATTGACTCGACCGCTGGTTGTGAGTTATTATCATTTGTAGACGCGTACTCTGGTTTCCACCAGATACCGTTAAATCTGGCCGATCAAATAAAGACTGCATTTATTACCCCGTATGGGGCTTATTGCTATCGCACGATGCCATTCGGCCTACGAAATGCAGGAGCAACATATCAGAGATGCATGCAAAAATGTCTACACGATCAAATAGGGAAAAATGTACAAGTATATGTAGATGACGTGGTCATCAAAACCAAGGAAAGCAAAACCTTACTGGAGGACATACGCCAAACTTTCGTAAACTTGAGAAGATTCCGAATGAAACTTAACCCGGAAAAGTGCACGTTTGGCGTACCGGCAGGAAAATTGCTCGGTTTTCTTGTATCTAGCCGAGGTATAGAGGCCAACCCAACGAAGATAAAGGCAGTAGAAAGAATGGAATTGCCGAAATGCTTAAATGACGTACAAAAATTCATAGGTTGTCTAGCCTCGCTCAGCCGGTTTGTGTGTCGGCTGGGAGAAAAGGCACTACCACTATATCAGCTGATGAAGAAATCAGACAAATTCGTTTGGACTCTACAAGCGGACAGCGCGTTTCATATGTTGAAAAAAATGCTGGTCACAACACCTATCTTGGCTTCTCCATTATCAAAAGAGCCTATGTTACTCTACATAGCGGCCACAAATAGAGTAGTGAGTGCTGTAGTCATAGTAGAACGACTCGAAAATAATAAGTCGGTATAGAGGCCGGTATATTATTTGAGTGAGGTGTTGTCCACTTCAAAACAAAATTACCCACATTATCAGAAAATGGCTTATGGGGTGTATATGTCAGCGAAAAAGCTTAAACATTATTTCGAAGAGCATCCCATCAGAGTAATTTGTGAAGCACCCATAGCCGACATATTGAGCAACAAAGATGCAAGTGGCCGAATAGCAAAATGGGCAATCGCATTGTCACCTTACGCTCCACAATTTGATAGGAGAGATGCAATCAAATCTCAAGCAGTCGCCGATTTCTTCGTAGATTGGGCCGAAGTGCAATATGAGCCACCATTACCAGATCCAAATTATTGGACGATGCATTTTGATGGTTTCAAACTAAGAAATGGTTTGGGGGCAGGAATAGTATTAACTTCGCCTAAAAGAGATCAGCTAAAATATGTGCTACAGATACATTTTGCTGCATCCAACAACGTAGCCGAATATGAAGCACTGGTCCATGGATTGAAAGTAGCAAAATAAATTGGCATACGCCGAATCCTATGCTATGGGGACTCGAACCTAGTGGTACAGCAAGTCTCTGGCAATTGGGACGCACTAGATGCTAATATGGCCTTATACAGATTTCATGTGCAAAAGATCAGTGGATACTTTGAAGGATGTGAGTTTCACCACATACCTCGGGCAGAAAATGACGCCGCAGACACATTGTCAAAGCTCGGATCAACCCGGCAGTCAATTCCACCGGGTATTGCCCTGGAACACCTCAGAAAACCATCAATAATCCCTTCACCAGAATCCGAATCTATCTTTATCCCGGCTAATTCAGCAGCAGACAATATGCCGATGGAGGTAGATCAGCAATATAACTCGGAATCCCCCAAGAGGAGGATAGCAGAAGTAAGCACAATTATGGAGAAGGCCGAGGTAAATATGTCGGCAGAAAATATGGAAATAGACAGTGAGACCATACCAGAAAAAGTCACACCACCATGGGCGCAACCCATATTCTCTTACCTTAAGGACGCGGTGTTACCAAGCAATGAAGTATTAGCAAGACAAACCGTAAGGAAAGCGAAAGCTTACACGATCATAAACAATGAGCTGTATAAAAGAAGTGTCACAAGCGTATTGCAGAAGTGTGTGAGTTCGGCAGAAGGCCGGGAAATCCTCCTAGATATACATCAAGGAGAGTGTGGACATCATGCCTCATCTCGTGCATTGGTAGCCAAAGCATTCAGGCATGGGTTTTATTGGCCGACGGCGTTGAAGGAAGCCAAAGAGTTGGTGGAAAAATGCAATGGTTGCCAGAGATACGCAACCAAAATACATATGCCATCGGCCGAGTTAAAAACAATACCCATCACTTGGCCATTTGCTGTATGGGGCTTAGATATGGTGGGACCATTTAAGCCGGCCCGAGGGGGAATGACCCACATATTGGTTATGGTGGACAAGTTCACAAAATGGATTGAAGTGAAACCAATAAGAAAATGCGATGGGCCCATAGCAGTGAGATTCCTCAAAGATATTATTTTAAGATATGGGTACCCACACAGTATCATTACAGACAATGGCACAAATTTTGCAGAAGGAGCCTTTGCCAGATTTTGTAGAGAAAAATACATAAGGTTAGATATTGCCTCTGTGGCTCACCCAGCATCTAATGGGCAGGTGGAAAGGTCTAATGGACTAGTATTGTCCGGAATAAAACCACGACTTGTTGAACCACTGCAAAGGTCGGCAGGATGTTGGATTGAGGAACTCCCAGCCGTATTATGGAGCCTCAGAACTACTCCAAATAGGTCAAAAGGGTACACACCATTCTTTCTAGTATATGGGGCAGAGGCCGTGCTTCCAGCCGACATAATACATGACTCGCCAAGAGTTACTCAGTATACAACCTCTGAAGTGAACGAAATAGCTCGGCAAGATACTGTAGACCTGCTAGAAGAAGCCAGAGAACTGGCACTATCACGATCAGCTATTTATCAGCAGAACCTACGACGATATCACAGCAAAAAGGTGAATCCAAGGGTATTCAAAGAAGGAGATTTAGTCCTCAGACTGGTACAACGCACGGCCGGCATGCACAAGCTGTCACCTCCATGGGAGGGACCATTCATCGTGAGCAAGGCATTACATAACGATGCCTATTATCTAATTGATGCTCAACCCCCCGGGAAGGACAAGGCAGACAAAGCTGGCGAAGAAACGAAGCGGCCATGGAACGTAGCCCTGCTTCGTCCATTTTACTCATAGCATAGTATTTCAAGGTCAAGGACCAATGAAGTATTAAACCTCGGCATCCGGAGCAGTGACTCGGGGACTGCCATATGTTATTTCAATTTCATGTTATGTATTAAACCTCGGCATCCGGAGCAGTGACTCGGGGACTGCCATATGTTATTTCAATTTCATGTTATGTATTGAATCTCGGCATCCGGAGCAGTGACTCGGGGACTGCCATATGTTATTTCAATTTCATGTTATGTATTGAACCTCGGCATCCGGAGCAGTGACTCGGGGACTACCATATGTTATTTCAATTTCATGTTATGTATTGAATCTCGGCATCCAGAGCAGTGACTCGGGGACTGCCATATGTTATTTGAATTTCAGGTTATGTATTAAAACCTCGGCAGTCAAAGCAGCAGCTAGAAGACTACCATATACCGCCCCAGAGCTATGTTGAGCACCAAAACTTGACGCCCTGAGCAGCACCTCGGTGGTGGTCTTGTATTTTTTCTGAAAGTTAGTTTGCACACTGAACTTCAGCAGAACAGGCAATCACTCGGGGACTGCCATGAATTGTTCCAAAGTGGTAGTCAATCTTTGATACGGAAAGGGTATCACACTTCGGCACTCAGGATAAGAACAGATCAACCCCGTATGAAGCTCACACACAGATTACTCAACTAAAACATGAGACAACAAAGACAAAGATAAATTCTAACACCAAAATATGCAGGATATCAAAGCAAGAATTCGGATGGCAACCAACTTAAGCAAAGTTATAATAACTGCAAACTTATATGTCGCAGCAATGTACGGCAAAAGGAGATTCAAGGTCATACAGGAAGTAAAAGTGTATTCGACGGACATCGTACGCCCGGCATACCAGGGATAGAAAATGACTTAAACGTTTTTCACTAGAGAGACGGCAACCTGGTCAGGGGCTGGGGACTCCGAGGTAGGAGGAACTTCGGCCGAGGTTACCTCGCCCTCCGCAGACCTAGGTGCAAACTCGGTCGAAGCCTGAGGCTGCTGAGGAGCATCAATTTGTGCAGTGGAATGCCCGGTACCCTTGGAGGAGGATCGCGCGTCGTCGTTGTCATCAGAGCTCGAACTGGAGTCACCAGAAGTGGGCGAGTCATCTTCATCTCCCCCCTGCTCAGCTGAGTCATCTGAGGCATCCTCGACTACAACCTCCTCGTCCGGGTTTGAAAGAAAACTCGGCCCTTCATTCCAGGTGTGCACGTCGGCATACTCGACGAGTTGAAAGGCGCGAGCTTGCCGAAGAGCAACAAAGGTGGGATCCTCAACCCAACGGGAACCTGTGCGAAAATTCCTCAGGATATCAATAGAAATGTCTTCGTACCATGACATGATAACGGTGAGGGCCATATCCGCGCCAGCTCGCCCAGCAGATTCCCTCCAAAGACTTAGTTGCTTTTCAGTGGCATTCAATCTAGTCACCAGCAATTCGATCTCGCTGATCTTAGGAGTTCCAGAGGTATTCGGCCAGAGAGCACGGTGGGCTCGAATAGCTGCCAGCACCAAGTCCCTGCCCATAATTTTCACCGGACCAAGGGCAGCGCCGACAGAAACCAAGAAATCTTCTATTGAATATTCAAAGTTCACGTCAACAGGGAGACCTCGGCGCGCACGAGCAGCAAGGACCGCTTTAGAGCTCACGGGTTTAGCCTCAGGAAAATGACCTGCGCAAAAAAGGGAGGTGTCAGAGGGCAGCAGAAGGAAGAAAGATAATCCGGCTGTGTTAAGATGCTTACGATGAATGAAACTCATCATCAGCTGAAGGTCCTTCGCCCAGACAATCTTGTTCTTCTCAAAGTGAGCAATTTCCTCGCTCATTCCTCGAGTTTTCAGCTCGGCAGCCTCTAAGAGCTCTTTATGCTTTTGCAATTCCAAAGCCAGCCGGTTCTTCTCCTTGGAGAACTCCTGATCGACCTTCTCCAGCTCGGATTTCTGAGAAAGCTTAAGGGCCTCCACCTCGGCGCGTAGGCGAGTTATCTCGTCATCCTTTTCTTTTAGCTGCGCCGAATGGGTGGCGCCTTGTTCTAACAAATGCAGCATTACATCAGGCATGGGCGTACAATTTTGGTGAGATGATGGAAAGGTTCATATCTCGGCTTGATCAAAGCCAAACAAAGTAAAAGAAACTTAGTGCACGTCTTAGAAAAGGAAAAGTACGAGGTAGATGGAAAACTAACCTTCCAAGCTCTTGACTTTCTTCTCAAGACGAATGTTGAGATTATTGATGTTACCTGTTAACCCACAAAGTAAGCCGGCATCCCGCAGACAAAACAATGACAATAATAGAGATGACAAGGAAAATGATCGGGCATACCTGCTTTTTTCACCACAGGAATAACTTTTTCATATTTTTCTTCCAACTTCTTGTGCGAGAACAGCAGTCTTTGAAATTCAGCAGTCCGCCGGTCATTCGCAACCTGAGCAATGGAACAAACAATGAATGGATATTCGAAGCTAAAGCAGATCCGAGCTAAGCGAAAACTTAACCCGGATCTAGGTGGCTGGATATTCGAAGCAAAAGCAGATCCGAGTTAAGCGAAAACTTAACGCGGATCTAGGTGGCTGGATATTCAAAGCTAAAGCAAATCCGAGTTAAGCGAAAACTTAACGCGGATCTAGGTGGCTGGATATTCGAAGCTAAAGCAGATCCGAGCTAAGCGAAAACTTAACCCGGATCTAGGTGGCTGGATATTCGAAGCAAAAGCAGATCCGAGTTAAGCGAAAACTTAACGCGGATCTAGGTGGCTGGATATTCAAAGCTAAAGCAGATCCGAGTTAAGCGAAAACTTAACGCGGATCTAGGTGGCTGGATATTCAAAGCTAAAGCAGATCCGAGTTAAGCAAAAACTTAACCCAGATCTAGGTGGCTGGATATTCAAAGCTAAACCAGATCCGAGTTAAGCAAAAACTTAACCCAGATCTAGGTGGCTGGATATTCAAAGCCAAAACAGATCTGAGTTAAGCGAGAAATTAACCCAGATCTAGGTGGCTGGATATTCAAAGCCAAAAGTAGATTCGAGTCAGGCGAAAGCTTAACCTAGACCTATGTGGCTAGACATTCAAAGAACAGCTAGGGAAAATTTAAGCAAAAGTTTAAGATAGATCTACTCGGATATAGGCTCGAGCCATAAATTAAGTAGAACTAAGTATAACACTATAAAAACTTCCAAGCGAATAACAAGTTACTCGTTTGCAAGTTTCGGGGACTAATGTATATATAATAGCATATGGAGAATCAGTCTAAACCCCGAGAAGTAGCAATTACCTCGTTTCTCCTTGTTGCTATCTAGAATGATCTTGGCAGCTTGATCCAAACGGCTGCTGATGTCGGAGAGTTGAAACGGCTGACTGTTTCGATTGCCCTCAAGCTGATCAGCAGCATTCCAGTTATGAGCATATTCCACCAGCGAGCCGAGGCTGTTCCCACTAGCTGTCCGGGTTAAGACTTTACCTCGGACATGTTGTGTAACCACTGCAGCAGCAGGGCTTGTATGAAGAGCAAGCTGGGTGTTGGCAGCAGAGGTAACAGAGGCTTTAGTAGGCGCAGTTCCTTTGTGCAACACGTCGGCAATACTAGGCTGAGAAGAGCCGGCAGGACCTTTTTGGGAAGTGGAAGTTTTAGTGGGAGCAGCTTTTCTTATTGTGGAGGCACCAGCAGAAGCTGATACCTCGGCAGTGGGAACAGTGCCCTTAGAAATCTGGAGGGATTACAGGCACTGAGGGCGCCGGGGTATTATCAACCACGGCTGCGGCTGGGGTTACAGTAGGAGCCACCGAGGTAGAAAGAGGCTCGGTGGACAGGCTCGGATTCAGTGGAGGGGCAACGGGTTCAATAGAAATCTCGGAGGCGCGAATATCAGGCGCATCGTGACAAGGGGGTGACATAGGTGGAGCTGGAGGAGATGTAGCACGAGCAGGACTAGGAATCCTAGTATCTTCAACAGGCGGAGGAGACGGCTGCCGAATCGGGCGGCTAGTCATGCTAGGACCGCCAGGCTTAACGGAAAGCGGAGCACTGCGAAAATAAGAAAGAAAAAAGGGGGTCAGGAGGAAAAACAGAAATAGGGAAACAAGAGATACGAGCAAAACGAACTTACCCTGCAACCCAGGCATGGTCTTGCGCTTGGGAGGGTTCGGAGCAGACTTCTTCATTCGTTTCTTGGGGGCCGCCTCTGAAGCACTAGCTGAAGCCCCGCGTTTCCCCGAGGTAACTGGGGGCCGGGATGCAATAGGCTCGGCGTCGTGGACCTGACCGGCCGGATTAGCTGAGAAAGTAGAAGCCGGAAATGCATAAGAAATAGGCATTGCGGCAACTACCTCAAGAGCTTGGACCTCGTCCGAATCACCTTCCTCCTCATGGACCGAAGTTTTGCCACGAACGCGAGCCGTAGCAGGATCCGACTTAGGGACGAATTCTTCGGAGTCTGGCTCCCCAACGTCCGGGGTATTCCGATCCGCAGTCCACGGAAGCGACAAAACCTCGGCGTCCTCGTCCTTTTGCTCCGCGAACCTCTATGAGGCGAAGGAGAAGGAAGGTTAGGGAAAACATCTATGAAAACAAAAGAGAATCAAAGCATTGAGGGTTAAAACTTACTGCGGGAGGAGGACGCTCGCGGGTAAACGGTTTCAATCCCCAGGTCCAATCTTCAGGCATCTCCGTCTTAAATATAGCTCGGACGCGCTTGAAGAGGGGTAATTGTCCAGCTCGACGGTCGAGACTCGGTTGGGATCAAGCGGACCACTCATGTAGCAAAGTTTGTGCGTCCTTTTCTGGAATGGGCAAATTCGGCTACTGATGAAGGTAGCCATCAAGTCCTTGCCGCGTAACCCGGCCCGGATCAATTCTTTGAGCCGAGTCTCGAAGAGCTCGGCCAAGACGTGGCTCCTCCTTGGATTGTAAGTCCAGTTTACCTTGGAAGGTGGACCAATGGAGAAGGCAGGGAGCCGAATCTTGTCTTCTGTTCCTCTGTTCTTGACATAAAAGAAAGATTTGTGCCACTTCTTGCACGATTCTAACCCGGTGACGCGAGGAAATACAGACTTCCTCCGAGGTGTAATGGATGCCGCCCCGCACTGAGTAAGAAGTTTCTCGGAAGGGTGCAGAGACTTGTCCGGGACCACATTAGAACGAAACTGGAAGAACTTCGCCCAGACGTGAACGGACGGCCATAGGCCGAAGTATCCCTCGGAGGCGGAGATGAATGCAGAAAGAGAAGCGATGGCGTTCGCAGGAAGATGATGCGGATGAAGGCCGAAGTAGTCGAGAAACTCTCTTGCGAAATCGCTAAGAGGGAGACCGAAGCCACGCGAGAAATGTGACATAAAAACTACATACTCACCCTTCCTGAGTTCTGGAGATAGCTCATTGCCGGGTAAACGACAAGAGACCTTGGCGGGAATCCTCCGGGTTCGGATGAGCCACTCAATCTCCCGCCGGGTAACGGAGGAGCCCTGCCACGAGCCCCGCTCGGGCCCAGGGCCAGCATCATCATCCTCAACCAATGCACCACTAAAGAAACTAGACATGATTTCGCCGGAAAGATCGCCGGAGGAACAGCTCGCGGTAGAGGAAAACTTAGAGCTACGAGGCCCCGTCGCAGTTCTACGCAAAAACGGCGGAGGAACGAAGACAGAACCACAGCACAAACAAAGAGGAAACGAAGAGATCTAGAGGGAAGTCTAGGCGGCACGACCAAAAATAACTCACCGGCGACGACGCCAGAACAGGTAAATGGCGACGAGGCAAGTGGAGCAGCGCGGCGGAGTCCCCCTCTTCACAGAGCCAGTTGAGCGCGCGGCAGCGGAACCACGAACAAGCGAAAAAACGCAAGGAAGAAGAAGGGTGCGGGCGAGCGAGAAGGGGAAAAAAGAAACTCCCAGGCGCCGCGCCCCCTTTATAACCAAGCCGCAGGCAAGGTAGTGGGATCGTGGGTGTGGCAGTTGGCAGCGCGGATCGTGTGCGCGGCACGACCACACGTCGCTGAGCGGAACCACACCGAAGGCCACACGATTGACCAGGGAACTCACGATCCCCAACAAGAACGGCGCACGAGGCGTCGCAGCAACGGCGCGACAGGCGCGAAAGTAACTGTAGCTTGTCAGTAAACGCTGTAGAGGAACAAAAAACTAGAGAAATAATGATGAGAATGACACGCGGGACGAAGCGCGCGCTACTAGGTACGGTTCTATCACCACGACAGTATAACTCGGAAACAATACATAACAAGCGTCGTGAAACTGATACGACCCGGCCGAGGTTATCGGCGGGAACGTACCAGCTTCGGGGACTAATGTTGGGGAGGTAACCCCGGATAGGGTAAAGACGGGGAAAGATGAGAGGTTTTCCCCGTCCAGTTTCCGAGTTACACTCTGAGTCGGCCGAATCCTGTAGAGGTCGGCCGAGATGGGAAAGGACGGGACCCTTGAAGTAAGGGCAAGGCATTACCCGGCCGAGCTACAGCGTAAGTCGGCCGGGTTAGCCCAAGTAATCTTGATACAGGTGAAGGACAAGCCGAAGTTACATGAGGCAGGGCCGAATGATACGAAGCTTGCAGGAGAAGGAGAAGCCTAAAGTCAAACTCTAGTAGCAGGCTAGGGAGAATCAGAGCGAAGCCAAGCACAAGGGACAAAGGTGCAGAGCGATAGAGAGACAGAAGGAGGTCACGGAGGTGACAGTCCTGAAGCCCGAGGCACACAGGAGGGCCCCTCTGGAACCTTGCCGTCAGTAGGAGAGCGACAGGGAAAGGGGGGCGCCGAACTACTATATTGGGGCAAGCATATTCCACGAATATGCTTGCCGCATCAGCCCTAAGGGAACCCAAGGCTCTCCTTTATAAGGGCAGGCTTGGACCCTGAGGAGGGGATCGACTCATTCTTGGTACCGTTAGGCTGGTAAAAATTCCTTCTTTTCCCTTGTATGCAGCTCGAGGAGCACTTGTACCCCAAGAAAGAAGAAATACAGATCTTTGAGTTAGCTTTCTGAGTGTAGAATCCACTGCATCTTCCCTCCCCAGATCCCACTAGCATCCATTGGCCCCAAACTTTAGCCTACCCATGGCATCTGCCGTGCCACCACCACGACACATGGTCCAAAGGGTTTTGTTAATTCAAAGGATGCTAAAATCATATACAAACTTCAATGGTTGAAGTAAGCATCACGGAGTTGGAATCTTCACTATGATGAAACTGTTAAAAAAGTTTAATTTCATCGGAGACGATGAAGATGCTTGCATTTGCAAGAAATTAAGTGGGAGCGCTAAGACATATTTCTAATACATTATGTGGAAGACATATTGTTGATTGGAAATTATGTATCTTTTTATTAACACAGGAGAAGAAATTTCATCTCGATGAAAGGCTTAGGCAGAACCCGAATATTTGGCATCAATGTCTATATGGATAAATTGTGACGCCAATATGGATGTGCCAGAAGTACATAGACGAGATATTGAATGAGTTCAATATAGAAACTACAAGAAAGGTTCTTGTTGCACAGGAAGGATTGAATAAATATTTAAGTATTTTTGATACTTGATACATACAATCACAAAGAGTATTTTATCAATCATGCTGTGATATGTACAAATCCAGATATGTCCTATGCTCTAAATGTTATGAGCTTATACCAGAATGATTCATAAGATTATCGTTGGACGATAGTAAAGATATTCTTATGATCTTTTAAAAGAACTAAGAATATATTATTTTGTAGAAGTGACAAATTGATGGTTAGTTCATTGTAAAAGTATTACATTGATACTAGTTTTGTCACAAAGTACAAATTAAGTTTATCTCAATCTAAACTAAGGGTGTCACAATATGATGGAAAGTAAGTTCCATAATGAATTTGGATGAGTTCCAAAGTTAAGACATTGTGACAGATACTACAACAAAAGGCTAAGTATATGACTGCTATTATAGCAGCAAAAGAGGGCATTTGTGTCAAGTAGTTTGTTAGCAAACTAGGTGTAGTTCACAGCAGGATAGTACTATGAAGATATATTGTATGCCAATATTATCAACATGTTTTAAACCCCAAGGAACTAAAGGTCTCACCAAAGGACCAAATTTGTACAAAGCCATCTCATTAGAGAATGAGTGATGCGTAGAGACGCAAAGACATGCAATTACACATGGACCTGGAAGTGTCAGATCCGGAGATCAGTTGACCACTAGCAATCGTGTATATACAACACCGGAAAGCCATAGGTGTTGAATACACAAGGTTTGAAACTAGATTATTGACTCTAGTGCAAGTGGGAGACTGTTGGAGATATGCCCAAGAGGCAATAATAAAGTGGTTATTATCATATCTTCATACTTATGATAAATGTTTACATACCATGCTATAATTGTATTAGCCGGAAACATTAATACTTGTGTGATTTGTAAACATAAAAGAGTCCCTAGTAAAGCCTCTTGTTAAACTAGCTTGTTGGTTAATATATGATCATGGTTTCCTGATCATGAACATATAGATGTTACTAACAACAGGGTCATATCATTAGGAGAATGATGTGATGGACATACTCCTATAGTTAAGCGTAGCATAAAGGAGAATGTTGTTCGGAGTCTCGGATGGAATTAGGGATATCACGAGGAGATCCGGAATGTTCCGGAGAATAAGATTCATATAAGGAAAGTCCTGTTTCGGAGTTCGGAAAAGATTCCGGTGTTTTCACCAGGAATGTTCTAGAAGGGTCTGGAAGGTCCGGCACTCCGGAGGGGAAGGGTACATGAATGTGTCATGACAATGTGGAATGGTTGCATCATGTACTAGGTCACTTGGCTGGGCAAAATAAAGAGAGAAATCAAATCGAAGTTTGAAAGTCAAACGCCAATTTGAAAAAGTCAAATCTCAAGTTTGCTTGGTGGAGGGAGAGTAGGAAACCTACTTGGGGAGGAAGTCCCCTCCCTCCACCCGCCGGCCAAGGAGGAGGAGTTGGAGGAGGATTCCCTCCTCCCAAGCCGCACCCTCCCACCTATATAAGGAGGGGTAGGTCTGCCCCTCTCCCACACACCCAAAACCCTAGCCTCCAAGTCGCCGGCCACCTCCAAGCCGCCGCCTAGGGCCTCCTCTAACTCGACGAGTTAGGGTTTCCCCAAACCCTAGCCGCCGGCCAAGCCCTCCCCTTGGTGCCCTCTAAACCCTAGATCACCAAGGCCTCTCTCATACTCCACCATACTTGCTCCGGCTTAAGGCGAAGCCCTTGCGAGATCTCCCCTCTACTTCCAACACCACGCCGTCGTGCTGCCGGAATCATGAGGAGAGTGCTACAACATTTGCTGCCTGCTGGAACAAGGGAGAGTAAGGTATTCATCGAGTACCAAACGTGTGACCGACTGCGGGAGCGCTGCCGGAACGCAGCGCCGGAAGGATTGTCTACGCGATCTTGAGATCGGCAAGTGTACGACTACATCACCCACGAGAATCTGCTCTCGTTAACCGCTTTGAATCTTCGAGGGTTAGTATTCTATCGACTCGTTGCTACA
Organism: Avena sativa; assembly: GCA_916181665.1. Classification (NCBI taxonomy): domain Eukaryota; kingdom Viridiplantae; phylum Streptophyta; class Magnoliopsida; order Poales; family Poaceae; genus Avena; species Avena sativa. The sequence goes on from OV702297.1 coordinate 21,538,921, forward strand.
ATCTAGTAGATAGATCTTGGCTTGATCATAGATTAGGTCTTGATTGTGTGTTCATGAAGTAGAATTTTTTTGTTTTCCATGCTACGAACCCCTACACAGTGGGACATGCAAGTTATAGTTTATACCTTACAATACAAAGTGGTTCCAGGTTAAATGGATTAGTAGAACTTTCTGGAGATAATTATTAGTGAACTAGACAGACCTTAGCTAGTATATGATTTATCATTTTAATCTAAACCTCAGAAGGGATAACCAAAGGCTCTCAATGTTAGGGAAAACATACAGGGACCTTAGAAATTTTAGATCTATTAATTTGGAGTTATTTTCCATTTTCAAAATTAATTAAACCAAAAGACAAATCTGCAGATCTAGTGGAAATGAATAAAACTACACATGCCAATGGGCTGGGATTGAGGCTATTGGGCTGCGCCAGAGAGATTCGGCCCACCCGGGCGGTTACGCGCGCGGGAGCAAGGGTTCGAACGGGCCGTGGCGGGGCCCGGCCGTCAGCGACAACGAGGGGGCGAAGGGGTATGGAGGCGCCCGGGCCATCCGATTAGAATCGCATCGACGGCCCTGGGTCATCTCCCTCGTCGCGCAGCGGTGCCGGGAGGAAACCCTAGCAGAGGGGGATATGGCGGCGGGAGAGGCTCACCGGGGCCATTTCCGGCGAAGGGGTGGATGCAGGGCGACGCGGTGAGGTGCGGGGGTCCCGGGGATGGGCGGCACGAGGTATTTCTCCCTCGGGAACGAGCTCGCGCGGTGGTGCCCAAAGGGAGCACGCCGCCACGGCTCCAGGGGCTGCTACAATTCAACAAAAAGGGTACCATTAGAATCAGTAGGAAGAGGGGAGTGTGGCTAGGTAACATGTAGAGGGAGAGGATGGATGAGGCAGGAGCCTAGCTCAAAGAGAGGAAGGAGGCCAAGAGCTTTGCTCTCTTCTTTCCTTCGAGCTGAGCTGAGCTGGGGAGGGGGGATGGAGCTCTAGGGTGTGAGTGGGGGTTGTTGGGGGCAAATGAGGGCAGAGGGGTGAGCTGAAGGTGGCCTTGGGCTTATAAGCCGAAGAGGGGTGGTGTTGGATGGACCAAGTCCATTTGGACAAGGGGAAGGGTGTTGGATGTCCATTGGTTGGTTGGGGTGGTGCTGGGTGGTGGTGGGACCAGCAGCTTGACCAGAGAGTGGAGGGAGGGGTGGTGTGGCTGCTGCCCCTTTTTATTACAAAGATATTTAAGACATGCCCCTCTCTCTCTTACAAACACAAGGGACAAAGAGGAGGGGAGCTACAGTAGCTAGGGCTACAGTAGGTGGTCGACCAGAGGGGTGTGTGCTGCCAAGGAGGGGTGCTTGACAAGTTTGGGGGTAGTGGGATTTGGTTTGCATCAAGTTTTGCTTGGTTTAGCAAAATTTATCAACTGGATGCTTGTGAAGGGAGTTGAATAATTTGCCTTGTGAAAAGTGTGTAAATGGTATTGGTGGATAGAGGAGGTCAAAGTACCTCCCTAGGATTTATTTGGAAATTTTCTAGTGAGTTTAAGCCCACTTAAAAGCATTTGTTCAAAAAGTGCAGAAGTAGATTCTAGAAGCTTATTTGATAAATTTACATTGTATAAGGTTGGTTTTTGGTGTGATATGGTCCTAAATACCATATTACACTTTGGAGAATTTTATTGGGATTTATTAAGGTGGGAAAGTATTTCTAGGGAACTACTTCTTGTTTCTGCCAATTAAGAAAAAAGGCAAAAAGAAATAATAAAGAGTCTAAAAAATAATTATTTTTGAGTTATGATGATAGGGTATGAGGCATAGAACTCAAATATGTATTGAGTTGTCAAAGTGGTTTGGAGAAGAACAAACTTGCCTTTGTATATAAGGTTTCTAGAATTTTTCCATTTATGGGAATTAAATAGTTTTAGGCTCCAAATTAATTATGGAAATTATTTGGCACATGTTTATATCCAAGGTAAATGATGTATACTTGATGTATGTATCATAGTAAACCTTGAGTTTTAAGGAATGTGGTGAAAAGGATGGAAACTAGATTTGGGAGGATCTAGGGTTTGGTTAATGTGATGCCACCTAAACAGAGTTGTATCTGTGAGCTCAGAGCTTACCTTGGCACAAGGGTTAGATGGATATATAGACCAAGTTAGATAGATGATCAAGGACACACTAGTTAGGCTTGGTTACATTTGAGGTGATCTAGAAGAGATGGAAAACTTTTTTGAAAAATAAGGCTGTCATAGCAGATACATCAGGTAGCCTCCTAAACCATGTGGGTTTAAGAAGCACAAGGATCCAATGGACACCAGCGAAGTGGTGGTTGATAGGCCATGATTAGTAGATCATAATCATGCAAGGAGTTGGTCAAGGGGAGGTGGCATATAGATGGGAGCTTCTGCCAAAGTAGGCAAGATGATAAGATTTGCAGAAAAGATTATTATCTTGACTACAAAACCATAAGGGGTGAGTGGGAATTAAAAGGGCTTAGCCAAGGAAAATAGTGTGCCTTGGTATTACTAATGATTTACTTCAAGATGGTTCAAATACATTCTCAAGAATACACATAGGATGGAAAAGGTAGAGCTCCAAAGATTGAATCTAGATAAGAAATCCAGACAACCATTTTGGCAGATTTGGAGATTTTGACTGGTATGCATCAGGGAAACATTTGAGAGAGTGGCAAGGGTTTATCCTTACCATTAAGTGGTTGATGCTGAGGTATATATTGAATAGAGGGGATCCTTGCTTGGAGAGGTTTTTCACTAGGTTGGAAACCATCAAGAGGGATTATCCCTGGATTGATCTGATTAGGAGAGGAGAGGGTCACTTAAGTGGCTTGGGTTGATCCAGATTTGGATGCTTAGTTTGAGATTGATGATCACAAACAAATATTGGGTCCTAAGGTATGAGCTACTAGATTAGCTCACTCTAGTTCCTAAGCAAACAAGGCAATCGGCAGATCAAGGGAATTCATCAGACAACAGATCAAGGCAATTCATTTTATCACTTATCCAACTACCACTAGGGTTACCATCAAGCCTAGCTTGAGGTAAGGAGGGATAATTTGAATTGGTTGTGCTTTTGAAGTAAGATAAGGACCTCTTGGTATTTCTACCAAGGTTGGAATGAAAAGGTTTTAATAAAGGTTTTGGAAAAACCTAGAGGTAAGGGTAGTTGAAGTTCTGTCTTGAAAACATAAGGAGATTATATATAGGTCTCCATAGTTTTGTTCATAGAACTATTAAATATGTTTTTTTGTCAAAGTCATCTTGGCTCAGGTTTTGGAATGCCAGAACATTTGAGAATATGAAAGATGAGCCAAGACATCTCTTTTGTAAAATAGCTTTTGTCAACTAGTGTTGAGATAAGAAGTATAGAATCTAATACACAATCAGTTGCAAGAACACAAGCAAACAAGTAAGCAAACATTGCAACATATAACAAGAAAAAGTTTTTGTTCCCCCTGATTTTTTCCCTTTTGGACATTAAATCAGGGTTGCTGAAATTGGGATGTTACAGACCTTCCCCCCTTAAAATAATCTCGTCCCAAGATTAGGGAAGAGTAGGGTTGGGTGATAACATCCGCTTAACAATTTCAGCGGTGGAAATTATTGGGCACTAACGAGTTTTACAACTAGCCGACAAGGTATGTTATGGATCGGAACTGAGTTGCTTCAGATCGGGCGGTTTAGATAAAACAGGTGGAAAAGATGCAGTCTTTTATCCTTAGGACAATTCTAGGTAGGATTTGCATGGACGGGGTACTTTCTTCTTGAGGTGAGATGGCGAGTTGAGCCTTCTTTATTTCTTCGTCTCGCGGTTGACTTTTCTTTCTTCAAGGTCTTGATACACCAGGGTGTTGACTGGGCGGTCAACCTTAGAGTGGAGGACTTTCCTGAAGTGCCTTATGATTTTGTAGAATTGCCGATTGTCGTCCTTCTAGCAGGGTCGATGATTCGATTTGGAGGGGTGGCCATCACTTAGTGCTAACTAGTGTTCGACTCCAGGCGTCTATCGGGTTTTGGGACGGGAAAGACGCAATCTTTCCCCCTTTGAGCAAAACTAGGGGTGCTTGGGGGGAATCGCCCACTTTCTTGGTTGGATTCGTAGGCGGATGCTAGGGGATGACACTGCACTTTTCCTCCAGGGTGGTTATCTTCCGTCGACGTTGTCGGAACTGCTTCATGAGTTAGAAGGTCTACCGGATCGGCGCCTACTAGCTTTCGGGTAGTTAGTTCTGAGATGGTTACGGGTCCGACGGGTTGGAGGACACCATGGGGGTTGGGGTGGTCTAGGAAATGAGGTCCTTTGGAATGAGGTCATTCCGGTTTGGTCTGATGCAACGTCGTGGGTAAAACATGCAAAGAAGGATATCATACTTGCATATCATCCATAAATTTAGCAAGTTCAAGCCGGTCGGTGGTGGAGGTACTTAAGAGGTTACAAAACAGGTCGGTGCCGCAGGGCTACAAGGCACTTAGAGTTTTACAAAACAGGTTCTGGGGCGATACATGACTCTACCAATGTTGGGGATAGGCGATCTTTCGGGCGCGAAACTACTTCGGAGGAACGTCCAGAGCCTTGTCGTCTTTCTGGGGTGAAAGGTTTCTCCTTAGGTAGTGCTTTCTCGAGGGAAGATGAGGTTCTGAGGATAGCGGCCTCCTGATTCTTCTGGCCAAAGGGGCTCGGGGTTTCTTGCCCTTTTTTGGTGCTAGATATTCTTGCTTCGAGGCCATCGCGTAATTGTCTGGACATTCGCGGGAGAAGTGGCCCAGACCTCCACAGGTGTAACAACCATTTTTCTTAGCTTCAGATCCTCCTTGGGTTTGCCTTGGGATCTTTACGGGGGCAGTGGATGTCTTGGCCTTTGCCTTGGTAGGAGTGTTTTCAAGACCACGTTGGGGGCACTCTCGGCTGAAATGACCCAGTTGATCGCAGGAGAAGCAGGTACCTTTCTTGGAACGTCCTTCTCTTGATTTCTTCCCAATGTTGATGCAGGGAAGTTGACGAGCCTTGCCAACCAGGAGATAGAGGGGGCAGTTGGCCGGGACATGGTCTTGACCTTCACAGAGGAAACATGTGATTAGTTGGGTGGGGCAATCTGTAGGAGAGTGGATAGCTCCACAATTTGGGCAGTTGCCTAAGCACTAGCTCGCTTGATGTCCTTCCTCACTGCAACGGCTGCATCCTTTCTTCGGGACTCCGATCTTCATGGCCAAACTCAAGGTTTTCTGGTGGAGATGAAATATCGGGCTGTAGAAGGAAACAGTGTTACGGAGTTAGTCTTCCGAGTTCGAGGGTAGAGGAAAAAGTGAGGTATAATATTGGGTGGAAAGCTATGGTTGACGACGATAGGTCAGCAAGGTTTTTTTTGAGTTGAGTTTGAGTGGAAAGATGAACCTTAGGGATTTACTTGAGGTTATCCAGGCTTTCTTACGTGGCCATCCTACCGAGGAGAGGTTTCCGGCTATGAGGTTGCGAGGGTTAGCGTCGGGATCTGCCAACTAGGTGGTCAAAACTACAGTATTGGATGATTCCTGGCAGACAAACAACACATTCCAAGCATCATATAAGCACATGACAAGCAAGCAAGTCATACCATAAGTGCTAAGTAGGTGACCACACGCTATTTTAGGGATGCTAATCCTAAGTACAGATCGGGGGTCTTGACTTCTGTCTTGCCAGTTGTCGTTAGTGCCGTACTAGATCGATTTGGGGGAAATGAAGGACTCCATTGGTGGGGCGATCTTGTAGTGTATTTCATCGTTGGTAGCTCCTTTTTTTTGCTTGTCTCGGTGTCTCTTCATCTCGGGATCTCCGTCTCATAATCTCTGTTTCAGACTTTGTTTGTGAAAACAGATTAGTTGAAATAGACGAGATATAGAGTAATCCATTTTCAATTTGTTTAAGTCAGAGAAAATGAGATAAGAAATCCTTCAAAAAGCTTTTGAGAAAATAGTTTTCGAACCGGGTGTTTTTCCAAAATAGTGGTTGTCTTGTATAACGTCCATGCTAACTAAGGTCTCCCACAGTCAGGATGGCTCTGATACCATGTCTGTGGCACCCCGGATTTACGGTCCGAGAATACCCGTTATGCATACCATTCATGTTCCCATGATCAGTGAGTCGTGAGCATAACCGACTAGTATCATTACAACATCCATAAAGTAACGAGTACAAAATTTACAAAGTGTCCATTATTGCAATTACAACACAAGTAGCGGAAGTCTTTAGGCGCAGAGCCCATGTCATGCCTTAACCTACAGGTGACTGACTAGAAAGACGGCCTAGCTCGCATAGACGCCAGGACCTTCTTTACTTCTTAACATCTGCAATCTGGCCAAGTAAATAGCCAGGAACAATGCCGGTGAGTACTTTGAATGTACTCGCAAACCACCGAGACAAGGTAACAAGATAATGCATATTGGGCTGTGGCGAAATAGCTCTACACTATAGTTGTTTCTGAAAAATCCTAACATTGGCATCTCTATATCTTTGTTGAAAAGAGTTTTTGGAAAATATGCCTCCGTTTATAAAGTCCGAATATTCCTTGTTAAAAACTTTGGGAAACAATTTTATAGTAAACCCCTTTTTAAAACATCTTCGACCATCTCTAGTCAAAACCATACTCGTTCTTATCTTTCCTCATGACCAAGTCACATCCTTTTTATTCATCTCAACATATCCCAAGGGTACTCCTAGCAATCACCTTTCCAACCGTCCTTGACCGTGCACACGGCTATTCGAGTAGATTAGACTCTGCAGCGTTTGTGCACTTTACCCACAAGAATCAAAACATCCGTCGGGATACAACCATGGCCTGCTACACACGGTAAATGGGAGTTCGGATAATCAAACCTAACTTTTCATTTGTCCATCCCTAGCAAAGGCGCCTTTTTCCTTTTGGGTTGTTCTATCCGGCACGAGTATGTGGCACAATGGCCATAGTACTCCCTCCCGTACTAGCCTATTCCCCAAACTGTAGTTTGGCATATAGTAATTTGACTCCACTTCCTTCCGTACTTACCTTAAGTCATACCGTCCGTGAGACACCGGTACCTTGTCCATAACAGTCCGGATTTCAGGGGATTTCTCCCCTTTAGCTAGTACGAGCAGCCTCGGCTAAAGACCACAAACTACGCGCTAAGCCCCAACGACTGGGGTAGTGTGGTTGCACGGATAAATTGTTCCGGTAAAGGCGTAGAACATCCCTTCTCTTTATCTTGCTTGGCTTTCTCTTCATCCTCCTCATATCTTCTTTAGTAAAACCTCCACTTGGAAACGATGCCTCTTTCCAAGGGTTTTATTTTGAAAACTATGTAGTAGGATAAAACCCAAAATAGTTTTAGCATTGAAAACCCGTAGTTTCCAAGAGGGAAGATGGCAAGCATCTTAGCCTCGATCTAAAGGAATAGAGATGGGTGTCAAATGTGTAGGTGTCCTAATGGACACTCATTCATAACTCGGAGGAGCCAAGTTACTCACGCCTTTTAAATTGAAACAAACCATGCATTTAATCATGAGATTCATAAACGAGATATAAAACAATTGATAGAAAGGAGTAGGTTAACATAGGAGTTCAGGAATGGTGGCTTTCCTGTGACCAGCGAGGTTTCCCGTGACTTCCTTATAATACCAGAATACCAAATATATAAATAATAAGAATAACCCGATGCTTCTTTCTTCTCAACGTCACACAATCACAACTATCGCCGTTATCGAGCATACATGCAAACAATCGACCCACAATCAATACAAGGCATACAAGTATCAAACCATACAGCAAGCAAAAGATAAATACATGATATACATCAGTAGGGTGTTGGAGGTTTGATTTGATTGGATTGGGAGAAGATTTGGAGGCATTAGGGAAAGGATCCTTTTGGATTTTAAAGCCTAGGAACTACCTAAGAGAGAGGTTTTTGACCAGGGCTTGAACTGTATGATACCATTGGATAGGTATTGATAAAATGAATCCAAAAAAAGTGGTTTCACTATTTTATCAATTTCTAAAGATTTATAATGGATTTTATAGTGATTAAAGCTCCATTTTTAGGAAATAATTCACCAGAACTGTTCTGGAGTTCCAAAAATTATTTCCTAGGGTGATTAGGTAGTATTTAGTGGACTGATTCAAGAGGTGTTGGAATCACCTCAAAAAAATTACCAGAATGTCCTTAATAAATTCCCAAAGGCAGTACTGGATGGGATTTGTCTTTTTCATCATATTTAATTTACAGAATATTTTTAGGTGATTCCAAGCAAACTTGTTAGGTACCGAGAATAAATTTCTGTATAAATTGGAATCAACCTTTTTGGAGTTACAGAGCTACTGTGGTGATTTTATTAGTGAATAAACCATACAAAGAATAGTTTAATTTACTAAAATTCAGTAATTGATCAATAAATTTTGTTCTCCTGGGGTTTGATATGTAAGGTGGTTTATAGGTACTAAGAGTTAGAATTAGGTCAGAACCTCATTTGGTTTGACCTAGGGAATTTTCTAAAGGAAGAAAAGGCCTGATTTTGTTATTTTTTATACCAGTGATCTAGGAAGCAAATGGGTATGGTTCCAGTGGAACATGCAATGTATAGTTTATACCTTACAGTTAAAAGTGGTTTCAGGTCAAATGGATTAGTAGAACTTTCTGGAGATAATTATTAGTGAACTGGATAGACCTTAGTATATGATTTATCATTTCTAATCTAAACCTCAAAAGGGATAACCAAAGGCTCTGCATGTTAGGGAAAACATACAAGGACCTTAGAAATTTTAGATCTATTAATTTGGAGTTATTTTACATTTTCAAAATTAATTAAACCAAAATACAAATCTATAGATCTAGTGGAAATGAATAAAACTACACATGCCAATGGGCTGGGATTGAGGCTATTGGGCTGCGCCAGAGAGATTCGGCCCACCCGGGCGGTTATGCGCGCAGGAGCCAGGATTCGAACGGGACGTGGCGGGGCCCGGCCATTAGCGACGCTGAGGGGGCGAAGGGGTATGGAGGCGCCCGGGCCGTCCGATTAGAATCGCATCGACGACACTAGGTCGTCTCCCTCGTTGCGCAGCGGTGCCGGGAGGAGACCCTAGCAGAGGGGGAGAGGGCGACGGGGGAGGCTCATCGGGGCCATTTCCGGTGAAGGGGAGGACGCAGGGCGACGCGGTGAGGTGCGGGGGTCCCAAGGATGGGCAGCACGAGGTGGTTCTCCCTCGGGAACGAGCTCACGCGGTGGTGCCCAAAGGGAGCACGCCGGCACGGCTCCAGGGGCTGCTGCAAGTCAACAAAAAGGGTACCATTAGCATCAGTAGGAAGAGGGGAGTGCGGCTAGGTAACATGTAGAGGGAGAGGAGGGATGAGGGAGGAGCCTAGCTCAAAGAGAGGGAGGAGGCCGAGAGCTTTGCTCTCTTCTTTCCTTCGGGCTGAGCAGAGCTGGGGAGGGGGAGAGGGAGCTCTGGGGTGTGAGTGGGGGCTGTTGGGGGAAAATAAGGGCAGAGGGGTGAGCTGAAAGTGGCCTTGGGCTTATAAGCCTAAGAGGGGTGGTGTTGGATGGACCAAGTCCATTTGGACAAGGGCAAGGGTGCTGGCTATCCATTGATTGGTTGGGGTGGTGCTGGGTGGTGGTGGGACCAGCAGCTTGACCAGAGAGTGGAGGGAGGGGTGGTGTGGCTGCTGCCCCTTTTTATTACAAAGATATTTAAGACATGCCCCTCTATCTATCTTACAAACACAAGGGACAAAGAGGAGGGGAGCTACAGTAGGTGGTCGACCAGAGGGGTTTGTGCTGCCAAGGAGGGGTGCTTGACAAGTTTGGGGGGGTAGTGGGATTTGGTTTGCATCAAGTTTTGCTTGGTTTAGAAAAATTTATCAAATGGATGCTTGTGAAGGAAGTTGAAGAATTTTCCTTGTGCAAAGTAGGGAAATGGTACTGGTGGATAGAGGAGGTCAAAGTACCTCCCTAGGATTTATTTTGGAAATTTTCTAGTGAGTTTAAGCCCACTTAAAAGCATTTGTTCAAAAAGTGCTGAAGTAGATTCTAGAAACTTATTTGTTAAATTTACATTGTACAAGGTTGGTTTTTGGTGTGATATGGTCGTAAATACCATATTACACTTTGGAGAATTTTATTGGGATTTATTGAGGTGGGAAAGTATTTCTAGGGAATTAGTTCTTGTTTCTGCCAATTAAGGAAAAGGGCAAAAATAAATAATAAAAAGTCTCAAAAATAATTATTATTGAGTTGGGATGATAGGGTATGAGGCATAGAACTCAAATATGCTTTGAGTTGGCAAAGTAGTTTGGATAATAACAAACTTGCCTTTGTAGATAAGGTTTCTAGAATTTTTCCATTTATGGGAATTAAATAGTTTTGGGCTCCAAATTAATTATGGAAATTACTTGGCACATGATTATATCCAAGGTAGATGATGTAGACTTGATGTATGTATCATAGTAAACCTTGAGTTTTGAAGGAATGTGGTGAAAAGGATGGAAACTAGATTTGGGAGGATCTAGGGTTTGGTTAATGTGATGCCGCCTAAACAGGGTTGTATCTGTGAGCTCAGAGCTTACCTTGGCACAAGGGTTAGATGGATAGCTAGACCAAGTTAGATAGATGATCAAGTACACAAGATTTGGGCTTGGTTGCATTTGATGTGATCTAGAAGAGATGGCAAACTTTGTTGAAAAATAAGGCTGCCATAACAGATACATCAGGAAGCCTCCTAAACCATGTGGGTTTAAGAAGCACAAGGCTCCAATGGAAACCAATGAAGTGGGGGTTTATAAGCCATGATTAGTAGATCATAATAATGCAAGGAGTTGGTCAAGTGGAGGTGGAATATAGATGGGAGCTTCTGCCAAAGTAGGCAAGATGATAAGATTTGCAGAAAGATTATTATCTTGACTACAAAACCATCAGGGATGTGTGGGAATTAAAAGGTCTTAGCCAAGGTTAAGAGTGGACCTTGGTAGTAATAATTATGTACTACAAGATGGTTAAGATACATTCTCAATAATGCACATAGGTTGGAAAAGGTAGAGCTCCAAAGATTGAATCTAGATAAGAAATCCAGACTTAGCCATTTTGGCAGATTTGGAGATTTTGACTAGTATGCATGAGGGAAACATTTGAGAGAGTGGCAAGGGTTTATCCTTCCCATTAAGTGGTTTATGCTGAGGTATATATTGAATAGAGGGGATCCTTGCTTGGAGAGGTTCTTCACTAGGTTGTAAACCATCAAGAGGGATGATCCCTGGATTGATCTGATTATGAGAGGGAGGGTCACTTAAGTGGCTTGGGTTGATCCATATTTGGATGCTTAGTTTGAGATTGATGATCACAAACAAAGATTGGATCCTAAGGTATGAGCTACTAGATTAGCTCGCTCTAGTTCCTAAGCAAACAAGGCAATCAGCAGATCAAGGCAATTCATCAGACAGCAGATCAAGGCAATTCATCTTATCCAACTACCACTAGGGTTACCATCAAGCCTAGCTTGAGGTAAGGAGGGATAATTTGAATTGGTTGTGCTTTTGAAGTAAGATAAGGACCTCTTGGTATTTCTACCAAGGTTGGAATGAAAAGGTTTTGTAAAAACCTAGAGGTAAGGGTAGTTGAAGTTCTGTCTTGAAAACATAAGGAGATTATATATAGGTCTCCATAGTTTTGTTCATAGAATTAGTAAATATGTTTGTTTTGTCAAAGTCATCTTGGCTCAGGTTTTGGAATGCCAGAACATTTGAGAATATGAAAGATGAGCCAAGACAGCTCTTTTGTAAAATAGCTTTTGTCAACTAGTGTTGAGATAAGAAGTATAGCATCTAATACACAATCAGTTGCAATAACACAAGCAAACAAGTTAGCAAACATTGCAACATATAACAAGAAAAAGTTTTTGTTCCCCCTGATTTTTGCCTTTTTGGACATTAAATCAGGGTTGCTGAAATTGGGATGTTACAGACCTTTCCCCCTTAAAATAATCTCGTCCCAAGATTAGGGAAGAGTAGGGTTGGGTGATACCATCCGCTTAACAATTTCAGCGGTGGAAATTATTGGGCACTAATGAGAGCTCGGGCATAGACCTATCAGAAGGTGACCGCCGCTTTGAGGATGTTGGCATACGGTATACCGACGGATCTCATTGATGACACTTGGCCATGGGTGAGAGCACCGCTATCATGTGCGTGAAGCGGTTTGTTGTGGCCATTGTGCAAGTGTTTGGCGCCACATATTTGAGAGCCCCCAATGCCGAGGACACGGCTAGGCTCTTGGAGGAGAACGCAGCTTGGGGATTTCCCGGAATGCTTGGCTCCATAGATTGCATGCATTGGAGTTGGAAGAATTGTCATGCGGCATGGCATGGACAATTCAAAGGGCACAAAAAGGATTCAACTATAGTCCTTGAAGCGTTGGCCGACCACGAGACTTGGATTTGGCATGCATTTTTTGGTATGCCCGGGTCTTGCAGTGACATCAATGTTATCCAACAGTCTCCTCTTATGACAAGGATCGCATTGCGTGAAGGTCCACAAGTGGAGTTTTAAGCAAATGGCCGTAAGTACAACTATGGATACTATCTTGCCGACGGCATCTACCCAAGGTGGCAAACATTTGTGAAGCCGGTCCATAAGCCCAAAGGTAAGAAACAAACCAACTTTCACACACAGCAAGCGGCGGCTAGGAAAGATGTGGAGAGAGCATTTGGGATTTTGCAAGCCCAATTTGCTATTGTGAGAGGACCGGCTAGATTTTGGGACCAAAAGTGCCTTTGGTATATCATGAATGCTTGTGTCATTGTAACATCCCAGCATTTAGGAACTAACGAAGGGTAGATTTAGGAATTTGGAATGTTGCATGCATTCATCTGTGAAAATGTGGGTAAAATTTTCGCCAAATAAAAACCTAAAGTGATCAAGGTTTCTTTCATACTTTGAGATTAGGTTTAGTCTTAAAGGATGATTGCTATAGACTTTGATATGATCTTTGAGGAATTATGTGTTTGGAAAGTGAATTTGAATTTTAAACTTGAGTGTTTGAATTATAATTCAAATGAATTAGGAATAAGGTTTGAATCTTGATTTAATTAAGAGTTAATTATTATAACTCAAACTTTATCCAAAGAAAACAATTAAGAATATGAAAACTTATTTCATATTTTCAATACATAAACAAGTTACAAAAATGTAACTTTTTGAAATCATCTCCAAACTTCACAATAATAAATGAATAAAGAATAAGAATATTTCTTTACTGATAATAATCTAATCCTTATTACCAAAGAATAAAATGAAGATTACAAAATAATAAAATGAAAATTACAAAAGAATAAAGAATATTACATTCACTATCCTATAAAGAAAAAACTAAACTAAAATCTTCATCTTGAAATCTGTACCTGCAAGACAAACACTAACAAAACAATAATAAAAGTTAGGGTTAGAATTGTTTACTCTCAAACATGTCAGTGAGGTGCACTGAACAAATTTCATCATTGAGTAATTCTATTAAAAAGGGGCAAGTTTCACCAAGTTGAAAGAATGTATCTTTCATATTTTTTAGCAGAAGTCCAATGACAGCAAAGAGGGGCAAATTTCACCAGTCAGGTAAAAGTAACCAGATAACAGTCAATTTCAAAATTCTGAACATATACACAAGTGCACAGCAAGCACACAGGCAGGACACACACCAAAATGCATGTGGTGTGCTGTCAGCTTCACAGCACAGTTCCAACACACATAACCAGCAGCACAGCCGTGGAGAGGCACTAGTGCATATCTTCACTGCACACACACACAAGAACAGCCAGCTTAGACAACAGCTAAACCAAGCACAACAGCTAGCAATCAAACCAACCAAATCCCAGATCTCATCACTAGGATGGTAACATAAGGAGGGGAAGAATCAGGTGGACAACAAGATCAAGTCTAGGAGCTAGGAGGAGCAGGCTAGATCAAGGTCAAGCTCAGGAGCTCAGCAAAACAAGATCAACATCACCACCTTACTCCACAATCATCAGTTTTTGTGGTGAGCATCATAAAACCCTCACATGATCTAATCATATTATCTAGAAAGAAGCATGTGTTGTTTTATGAAACAAACTCTCAAAAAGCCCCCAAGTGGGGTGAATCCATCATAGAGATTTTAAACTCTAAAAGCAAACAACAAAGTACAAGGATCCAACCAGAGCTCAGAACAACATCATTGATTTGGTTCTCAAGCTATATATTACAATTCAAGCATAAATATAGCTAAGATCTAATTTCTAGGCACATCCATAAGGTAAGGGTAGCACCTTAGAAACTAACCTTTTGGATCCAGATAATGATCAAGCTTACTATCATTTTTCTCCAAGCTTTGATTCAAGAAATAATAGCTGGTACCGCTACCAGGTCTATCTACATGAATCCATTAGATAAGGCCTAAATCCCTAAGCCTCAGACCAACATCATTGGTCTTAGGGATTTTAGAAAAGAACATTTCTATTTATCTTATAAAGCCAAGCTTGTCTTCAGCTTAAACCAACCCAATCCATAAATAAGAATCAATCTTGTGTGCCATACCAAGATGGTGTCACAAGAACAATTCTACATGAATCAGGATAAACATCCAATCATCACAGATTCAACAAATCAATCTACTAATAATTTTCCTGTCAGGAATCATAATTAAGACATTCCAATGTTTATCTTTACTGTTTGAGATCATTGTGATCTCAAACCACATATTAATTTCTAAGCCAACAACACTAAGACAGTGATTTCATCACACCATAACCATGATCTTAAACCAAGAAATGACAGTGGAAAGTTATCAAGTCATTGACTTTACCAAGCATTGGTTCCAAAGAAATTATACCATCTGAATCATATGCAAACCAAGCTTAAAATCATCTAATAAGCCACCAGAACCATTATAGTTCATCCCAAGCAACAAGCCTCTGACCAATAACCATTTAGCATGCTTATAGACCATCCACACATGATCTAATTCATACAGAATATGATCAATCACATGATAAGAACCCTAAATGAAATAAACCATATTAATCAGGACAAGACAGTAACCAGAGAGGTCACTTCCAACATCTAGCATAGGATGAGCGAGCACAAAGAGCACTAGGGGAGAGGAACAGAACTCACCAAAGGTCCTCGCGGAAGACTAGAAGAGGAAGCAGAGGTGGCCGACGACCATGGCGGCACGGGGAGCACCCCAGGAGGGGCGCTGCAACCCATACGATGCCACGTGCGGCGACCATGAACACGCATAGAGGCTAGGAGCATCACCATGACGCACGACGACAGCGGCAGCACCAGGATCCACGCCAACCCCCAAACCCTAGGGTTCGGGACGGCATCGATCCGTCACAGGAGAGCCCCATACTCAAATCTAATTGGATAGAAAGGACGGGCATAGTCGACAACCTCCTACCGCACCACGGCAGCGACCATAACGGTCCATGACAGCGGGAATCGCCGACGGCGACATCACCGACCACGGGGTCGAGGTCAGAGGAGGAGAGGAATGAGCTCGAGGGAGAGAGGCAGCAGGGGAGTGGGCTGAGTTGGGCCAGACCCTTTCGGGGTGGTTATTTTGACTATGTCTAATGGGCCACTAGGGCCCAATAAGATTAAGACAGCCCAAAAATCTTTTAAGGCCTATTCTAATAAATAGGAAAAGACCAAAATACCCCTGAACTTAATTAAATCCTAGAAAATAAAATAAAAGTCCAAAAATTATAAATAAAACATTTTTGGATTCACAATAATCCACACTATCCAAATAAATTAAGATGTAACATTTTATACATTTAAATTTTAATAAGAATTTTGTAATTTATATATTCCTTATGGAATTTTACAAAATTATTGAAAGATGATAAAAATAAATAAAAATCACTTTCATTATATATTAATATTGTAGTATTTTTGAAAAATACTAAATAAATATTTAAAAACAATTTTTAATGTTTAATTGATAGGAATTATCAAACAATAAAAATCAAATAAAAGGAAAATAAAATAAATAATTCAAAATATGTTATAAATATTAAAAAAATATTTATAAATCCTTTATTATTAAAAAGAACTTTGTATAATAATAGGGTGAATGCATATCAAGTTAAATGATGCATTACATTATTGCATAATCATTTTGCTTCTTTAAATATTGTCCTTACCGGGCAATAATGATGTTTTTGTAGACATAGAAGCTCAAGGTCCAGTGCAAGCATCAGACTTCACTACCTTGCCATCACAAGGCAAGTTCATCACTTGCTCATGTCCTTTGAAGAGTCTTTATCAAAGTATTTGCAAATTGTGTGTTATCATATATATTATAAAAGAAAGAAAATATTATTTTCACAAATAAAGAAATCGTAGATATCATCTTAAGTAATGATATAATGGAGCAATACAACTTAGGGTTCTATTTGCAACAATGATCAAATAGGGACTTAATAACCCCAGACATCAGTGATTCTAGCGTCGTATATTACGTGTTAGCCATGAGATTTGGAATGGGACAGAGAAGTCAGTTGTATCTTCTTCCTCTCGCATGAAGCCAGATGTGCAGGTCGTGGCTATTATCCTCGTAGCGTGCATATTAATTGGTAATTCATAGAGGATATGCAGCATATGGGTGGGAACCCTTATCGGCCCATGATAGTTCTGGCATCTAACGGTTTGTACAAACAATTGCCGTAATTCATTATGTGGGCATGGTGTACACCAAGGAGGCATGCAAGGTCGCGAAGGGGGCACTGATTAGCTTGGACCAACTACTGGGCCCCACATCATGGAATTGTGGATGGGAAAGTATGCCCGTTTGTGCAACAAGGAGTTGTTCTCTCATGGGTAAAGTAACACACCTCTGCAGAGTGTAAGAATTGTAACTTGTTACTCCCTGTTCTGGGAAGGAGCTACGAACGCGGCAGGAAAGGAACTCCATGAAAGTTCTGGTCAACCTGTAAAGACTGAATGTCATAGTTTGTTTCAGAATAAAATCAATCTTTGAAAAAAGATTTACAAAATTGCATAGTGCCAAGGATTTATAATCCGAAGTGGTAGTTAGAGCATCAAACTTCCCACCTTGCATATAATGAACTTGTTGGGTAAGGCTGTTACTCATTCTTTCCTTTGATCCCTTGCTTAGACTCTGAGGATTCCGAAGACGTGCCAATGTATGCAGCCGAATGTCAAGAAGATGTGTTCTACGAGGAACCTGATCTGTCCGGAGGAGTTGAAGGAGTGGATTATGAAATCCTCTACGGTGTAGATGATAACGAGTCCAACTAAGTATCTCTAGTCAGTAGTAACCAACAGAGCCGAGCAGCATGAACTTTATAGAATAAGTTGTTGAGCTCAACTCCTAGTCGGAGTTGTTACTTTTAAACTCCGCTGAAACACTTTATATTTTGGTTTGTGTTCGCACACGAACACTTCACCGTGTACCCTCGGCGCCGAGTGTGATGCGCGGCAGCACGCGCCGAGGGAGGCTCGCCGGAAGCGCGATAAGCAAGATAGTCCGGCGGGCGCTTTTGAGACCCGAAACCCCGCTCGCCCGGGAGGGACCCCGTCAGGGCGGCGCGGTGGCTACGGGCTGCCCTAGGTCGGCCTGACCGCCCCTAGAGCCTCGTGGATTCGCAGCCTCCAATCTTGAAGAACGACGAAGAACGAGAAGAAAGATACAAGGGAGAGGGGTAAAGAGTAGATGAACACAGAAAAGTAGTAGATTTGTTTGTTCGATTAGTGTTGGTTCAATCGGCCGTTACCCCTCGTGTATATAAGGAGCGGCTGGACTTTCCGTGTAAGAAAGAAGGCTGGATCCATGTCCAAAACCCTAGTTGGGGTCCAACTCGAACAAGTAAACTCGAAATTTGCGTAACTGTTCGGTCAAAAACTTGTCTATACCTTCTGGACCACTTTCGAGATAGTAAACGAGCTCAGATCAAAATGTCATAAAAAGCAAAGTTGTTCGTCTCGAAAATACGAAGAACTTTTATGTTTTGCACTTTTTCATATGACCTGATCTTTATTGCCTTCTCCTCTTGTTTTCGTATCAAAGTCAGATTGCGACCGAACGAATTTAACTCAATTCGGCTGTATTTTGAATCTGGAGGTCGTATACTTGCTCGGATGAAGATGATTCCAAAAGAAAAGTTGTTTGTCTCGAAAAACTGAACGACTTTCATGTTTATGACTTTTTCATCCGAATTGATTTTGACCGCTCAATCTTGTTCGTAAGCAGATGCGTTAGTCTAGCGGTTTTCAGACGAATTTTGCACTTTCGTCCACGCCAAAGGTGAGACAAAGTCTGTGGTCCGGCGACCACCTGGTTCTGTCCATGCCAATTTGTCCTTTGAAAGTATTTTGACTCTAACTTTCAGATACTAATTCGGATTGAGATGATTCAAAAAGCAAAGTTGATTGTTTCGACGAGACGCACAACTTTCGTGTTCTGAACTTTTCCATTTGAAGTCATCTTGAATAAGCCATAGTTGAAGCCTCCATATATCAGTCTCTGAATCTTCTCTAGACACTAGCATAATCGGCTATTAAGCCTGATCATCGCTTGACTTGATATGGTACCTCTTTGATGATAATTAATATTCCTTGTAGTGGACTTTTCCGAGTGTGTGTCTCTCGCCATTTTCCTTGATTAGCTACGAGCCTAAAACGAGTGCCAACACATGCCCCCCTATTTTCTGGCAGAGCTTGCGTGTCAGAAAATAACTTGCTTCACTTTTAGTCTAAGGACGATGTCAACACTCCATCGGCCACTGGTTGTCTTATGGTGATAACTCCATATCGGCCATTTTCTGTCTAGATTTGTTGCCACTTGGGTAAAATATCTTCAAATGATTTGCATTGAGAACAACCACTTCATCTTGAATATCACAATTGTCTTTGAAAAACTCCCACAATGATCCTCGCCTGGTCTTCATCCAAGTGCTCAAGAAGAATATCACCAACCGTTAGGAAATAAAGATCATTACCTTAAAGAGTATTTGAACACATGAACTGTCATGTTCACCCTTTAGTTCAGATTTTCATGTAATAGACATTGGATTTCCTTTGTTGTTCTCCTTCACCTGCACTAGATTTTTCATTAGCGGCCAAAATTGTGGTCTCCAATCTGGCCTTATCTATGTTGGCAAAACAAAGCATCGGCTCTTGTGGAATATGGAATATATTATGAATAATATGATAGCCGAATGTTTAGTTGAGTCAACTCATTTGCACTTCAGTTTTCATGTCTAGATATATGAGCAATGATAAATCAATCCAAGATGAAATTCACATCTAGACATGTATCAAGATAAATAATAGGTGATTCGTCGAAACCTTGGTAAACGATGAACATTGTTGCACTACTCACAACGAATCACTAGAAGCCTCAATATTTGTAGCACCTATAGCAATAAAATGTTCTAGCACGAATATCAAAACTACAAATTCGGCATGACTTTTTGTGCAAGATATTCTAAGCAGGATGAGACTTCATAGAACAGTACCATAAGGAGATAAATAAACAATACCAACGCATTGACTATTGCTTTTAAAACTGAAGAGTCAAAATGTAATTCCCATGGTATTATAGAGACAAGATCAATATCAATATCATGCTTAGCATCTATGTCTATAATGAAATTAAAGACAATTTGGCCTTGTATATATTTTAAAGGTTTATTAGCCAAATTATGAACACATAATCATAAGCACAGTTGCTAATGAATGCATACCCTGTCTCAGTCTCAGTAACACTAAGGACGATGTTAGAACACCACATCGGCCATAACTGGATAATGATCTAAGGGCGATATAATAAATATCGGCCATATATCTTTGCCCCAATGGACATGTATAACCCATCCACCAAAGTATGTAAAGCCGAAGTAAACAAAAGAACAAATCTGATTATGTAATTCAAGTGTTCGGCCTCTTGGATTAGCAAAAAATTGAAACTAATCAAATGAATAATGATTTGGTAATACCCTTTCATGATGTATAAAATTATGATGCAACCAAGGATAAAAATAGAACCATGGTGGGTAACCAATCATACCTGGGGATGAATTCCATGGCATAGGAATTAAAGGAGAAGTAGAATAATATGGATGATGTGCTCGCCAAAGTTTTTGATAGTGGTACCGAATTCTTTGGCCTGGTCGCTTGTTGGCTTTATTCTTTTTGCTCTTTGCTTTTGCTGCCCTTCTTATGATAGGATTTCGCACATCTTCCTTGCCTTGAGGGTTTACTTTGAGAACCCATGCCATGTTTCTTTTCTTCAGCTCCCCGGCTCTAAGCCGATATAGCTTCCTCTCCTGCCAATGTGATAAGCCGAGTGGGCATCTCGGCTCTGGTTTTCTTTCACACAATGGCATGACTTTATTAATCTTGGGCACTTTCGACTTAGATTGTTTGGACTCGACGATTGGGACATTGAAAGTTACTCGCTTCACTTCCTTTCCCTTAGTAGCCAATGTCAATTCCACTGGCTTTTCATTATTTGGAGTCGAGTCTGAAACAACACACTTGCGTCCATCTTTTTTGATTCGGTATACCTGCTTGACCACATCCTTCTTTACCCATGAACTCCGGACTGATTCTTTTCTATTAAAACGGTCTTTGACATGTGACTGCTGATCAATTGACCTTCTTGGAGCTTCATAATTTGGGTGAGATGATCTAGAATTAGATGGATAACGTGCCCATGAGTCATACCTTTCCCATGATGGATATGAATAAAAATTAGCATATGGAGGTATCCATGATATTGGCATTGGTGACCCAAAAGGAGGAAACAAATTTGTTGCATTGAATTTCTCCTTTCGCTAATCCATGTCTTTAGAACTTTGCCTTAGGGGTGATCTTGATGCTTTTGCACAACTTGGCCGATAAGAACTTTTTGCTTCACTCTCTTTTTTATATTTTTCCAGCAGCTGTGCGAAAGTGACTTTTGGTTTGCTACCATTGTTCTTATTGCGGCCTTTGTCTTTTTGAGCTTTATACGCATCGATCTTCGAATTTTGTTGTTGCCCCCCAGTGCTTGATGTCTTCATTGTAGCTTCAATGGAACTCTCGCCTTCAAGAACATTTTCAACATGCTCTTCAATAATCTCTTTGCTTGGAAGCTTGATCCCATCATCCTCGGTGTGTACCTGCTCCTCATCGTATGAATCGGCTATAGGAAGACGATGCAATGTTGTTTGGCCATCAAGACCAGTCAAAACAGATTCCTCATCAATTTGTGTTTCAATAAATTTCAATCGTCCTTTATTAACAGCCGATTGTACTATTTGATGAAACATGTTGCAACTCTCTATACTATGATCGAACAAATCATGCAACTTGCAATATATCCGTCCTTGTAATGATGTCTCAGTATTGTGATCAAGAATTCTAACATAATCGATTTTCAATAGCATATCAAATATATGATCACACATACTCAAACTGAAGGTACACCTTTCATCTTCTAACCGATCTCGTTGTGAGAATGGTTTTGGAATTGAGCAAACGAATTGTTCAGATTTCACATCATCCAATTCGGCTATGCATTGTTTTTTGCACTTCTCTTCCGATGTATTTGAATACAAAGTTATACTAGCATCGACTTCCTCAAGAGACAATAACCTTGACTTTAGGTTTCTGAAACTAAAAATATTAGAACACATATGTCTCACTTGAGACCAAATGTAAGCCAAGTATGAAATAAGCAAAGGTACCCATGTAAATATAAAATACATAGGAAACACTAGGGATAACTTATGCCATGAAAATATGTTACTATCGGTCTCTCTAAAGGGTACGACATGTTGACCGATTAGTTCTGTGAAAATTATATTTCTAACAAATAAAATACTTCTCTCGATTGGTCTTTCGTAGCTTATGATAATTTTGCTAACATATGTATCAATATTAAAGTCTTGACCAAATCGGAATATAAGTAAATTATTTGCTAGATGTACCTTTTTGAAGACATTGGAAGAGTATGATGGTCGGATGTCCTGAACAATATCTTGTTCGGCCTCTAGATAATTCTCCAACTCCTTGTCTTCTTTCTTTTCTGGATTTTGTGCCTCTTCACTTTGATGCTCTTTGTTAACCGAACATTGTTCGACTATATCTTGTTGTTGTTAATGTTCATCAATTTCTTTGGCACAACTCATGGTGCAACATGTAAGCCCCCTTACATCCAGAAAGATCAAGCACATCAGTTTTGATAATCTTGCCATGCTCTTGATCAATGAAGCTTGATTCTTCTGATTTGGTAGATTCAGCATATGTATTTTCTGATTCGGCTATTTCAATAACCGAATTAACCATACTAGACATATCATTGATGTTTTCTTCATGGGTTTCATCAGATTGCAAAGCTTCTTCTCTTTGCCTCGTTGTAGTAGAGGGCTCAACTTGATTGCTGCGTGGAGGAGATGAATTGATTCTTTTAACTTGAGTAGTATTGTCTTGATGGTCCTTTTTAAGACTTGCAAGAAACTGTTGCAGTTCTTCTTCAAGTTTTTTCTTATATGCTTCATGATCGTCTTTCAGCTTATTTTCAAGTGCCTCAAACTCCTCATCACGCTTCCTCTTGAGTATCTCAAATAACTGGAGATGTTCCTCCGATAAATCATTAAACGTAATGACCTTATCGGCGTTAACCTCAACAACACATGATTGCCCCCCCAATGCTTTTAGTTTCTTTCAGCAATGTAGTGTTGCCGAAACTTAGCAATTGAGTAGGGGAAAACCTGATATTGTTTGCCTTGCGCTCCTCTTCACGCTTCTTGTTGTATGCCTCGTAAGCTTGTATTTTAGCAAGATCATGGGGCCTCTCTTCTAGTTCTCGGTGAAGAGAATTGAGCTCTTTGAACTCAGCTGCAAGTTTTTCCTTCCAGTCATTTGTTCCTGCATAATAATGCCCCCCATACTTTTTGTATCTTTCGGCAATGAGGTGTCACCGAAACTTTGCAATTGTGTGAGGGACATATCATACGCTACAGTACTAGATAAAGACACATTAGCTCCTACTGATTTTCTACTTATTTGGCTATAACCATTGTAAAGGTGTGGAGCCGAACTATGAATATCACTAGTTGCATATGGTGCTGAAACATTACTAACATAAGGTGTAGCATATGATGATTGTGAGTAATTGGGCAAATAACTAACTGTAGAATGTCCAATTTCCCTATCCATCAGCATGTTTGAAGGTGAACCTAGAGATTGCAAGTTATTTGCCGATGAATATAAATATGAAACACTTGGTTGCATGCCATTGAAATTTCTAAAATCACATGTTTCATGTGGATTAACAGAATTCGTCATGTTGTTCATCGGCATATGAATTTCTGGGGTTGCCGATGCATGAGAATTCGAATTTACATGTTACAAGTTACTAAGATGATTTGAAGCATGTAGGTTATTTTGCCTCGACTTTTGCACATAGTAAAAACTAGGGCTATCCGATACAGTACACATATCAAAAGATCTAGCAACATCAACATAAGAGTAATCTATATCTACGTAGGAAGATTGAGGATTCATGATACCGTTGTAGATTGCAGCCTATTGATGACGCTCTCTTCGTAGCAAGAACGGGCTAGAGACCGTTCGAAGCTTCGGTCCCCAGCGGAGTCGCCAAAAAGTGTGTTCGCACACGAACACGTCACCGTGTACCCTCGGCGCCGAGCGCGATGCGCAACAGCACGCGCCGAGGGAGGCTCGCCGGAAGCGCGATACGCAAGACAGTCCGGCGGGCGCTTTTGAGACCCGAAACCCCGCTCGCCCGGGAGGGACCCCGTCAGGGCGGCGCAGCGGCTATGGGCTTCCCTAGGTCGGCCTGACCGCCCCTAGAGCCTCGTGGATTCGCAGCCTCCAATCTTGAAGAACGACGAAGAACGAGAAGAAAGATACAAGGGAGAGGGGTAAAGAGTAGATGAACACAGAAAAGTAGTAGATTTGTTTGTTCGATTGGTGTTGGTTCAATCGGCCGTCACCCCTCGTGTATATAAGGAGCGGCTGGACTTTCCGTGCAAGAAAGAAGGCTGGATCCACGTCCAAAACCCTAGTTGAGGTCCAACTCGAACAAGTAAACTCGAAATTTGCGTAACTGTTCGGTCAAAAACTTGCCTGTACCTTTTAGACCACTTTCAAGATAGTAAACGAGCTCAGATCAAAATGTCATAAAAAGAAAATTTGTTCGTCTCGAAAATACGAAGAACTTTTATGTTTTGCACTTTTTCATATGACCTGATCTTCATTGCCTTATCCTCTTGTTTTCGTATCAAAGTCAGATTGCGACCGAACGAATTTAACTCAATTCGGCTGTATTTTGAATCTGGAGGTCGTATACTTGCTTGGATGAAGATGATTCCAAAAGCAAAGTTGTTTGTCTCGAAAAACTGAACAACTTTCATGTTTATGACTTTTTCATCCGAGTTGATCTTGACCGCTCAATCTTGTTCGTAAGCATATGCGTTAGTCTAGCGGTTTTCAGACGAATTTTGCACTTTCGTCCACGCCAAAGGTGAGACAAAGTCCGTGGTCCGGCGACCACCCGGTTCTGTCCGTGCCAATTTGGCCTTTGAAAGTATTTTGACTCTAACTTTCGGATACTAACTCGGATTGAGATGATTCAAAAAGCAAAGTTGATTGTTTTGACGAGACGCACAACTTTCGTGTTCTAAACTTTTCCATTTGAAGTCATCTTGAATAAGCCATAGTTGAAGCCTCCATATATTAGTCTCTGAATCTTCTCTGGACACTAGCATAATCGGCTATTAAGCCTGATCATCGCTTGACTTGATATGGTACCTCTTTGATGATGATTAATATTCCTTGTAGTGGACTTTTCCGAGTGTGTGTCTCTCGCCATTTTCCTTGATTAGCTACGAGCCTAAAACGAGTGCCAACAGTTTGTAAGTTGAATCTTTTGGAAGTCTTGAACTTCCGGTATTGTAATAATAATAAGGTGTGTATATTTGTAATATGGACCCGCAATGTTTCTGTTGTACCACTCTAAGAGATGTGATATTTACAGAACGGTGTTCTATGGATGTCATGTCAACGACTATAGTATACTACACATGCAGTGGTATGATGGGTCACCGCAGTTGGTATCAGAGCAAATTGCTTTGACCTTAGGTTGGAAACCTAGTAAAGGGTATTACCTGTAGGAAAGTTTAGCAACAATAAAGAATTCTCTAAAAGTATTATAATGGGTATTCAAATGAGAATATTCCGTTATATATTTTAGTGCGATAATTCTTTGTTATGGTGCAATATATTATTGGATACTAATCAAAATTATTTTTTGATATACAGAGATATGACACCAAAGTTTCCAAAACATTCTCCGGTAAGGAAAGAGGATACTCTTGATGATTACCAAGGATCATTCACTGACCAACTTCGTCAACTTTTAAAGCTCTTTAGTTGTTCAACTAGAATTCCAGTGAACACTATCACTTACCTTGATGGCCGGACGTTATCCAAGTATCGTGTGAGTATCCAACTTCTAGTGGAGCTTGGATTATATCACGATCTACCTATAGGAGAAGGTAGGAGTCATTTAGCAGCATATCATGTTGCTGTTGTGGAGGCGATAGCTAATATCCGAGAGGATAAAACCAAGGAGTTAGAAGGTAGCACATTCTCTGTGATACCTCATGATTCCATAGACTCGTAGCCTATACCAGATCATCTTACTTTAGTTAAGAAGCATCCTAAGTTAGCTTCCAAGTTTATGGATAGATATCGAACACTCGTTGCGTCTTTTTATAAGACCCATCAAGTGATTGTTGAAGACAAAAATGATATGTTAGAGGATCTAACTGATCCGGAAAGGAGGAAGCAGTTAGCATTCCAGTTAGAGAAGGAAGCAAGTAGTAGTACAACACCTATCTTTAAGGATATACCTATAGATCCTGAATCTTTTATACCATATCCTTATTCACCAAGACCTGAACCTATACATGATCCTACTATGGATATGAGGTATGCCGTACCACAAGGCTCAGAGGATGGTTCTGACTCAGAACTTCCTATTGAGAATTCGGATGGTTGGAGATTGGGATCATATAATGGATCTCATGAACACCATATGTCCACAGATGGTTCTGACAGAAATGTTGGACAATCTAGTTGGATGGGTGCAAGGATGAACCCTAATAATAGTTGTAGAAATACCATGTCAATAGATAATCAGGATGAAGAAGAAGATCCTAAGGAGAGAGTGTTTGAATCATCAACATCTTCTCAAAACCTAGGGAATATACATTATCCAGTGTTTAACTATCTTGCCCAAGGGTTCACCTGGGAAGCAGCAGGATCTGTGTATCCTGTTGACAACTCAAGAAATGAAACTCGGGAGATGCAGGCGGGAGATAATGTTGAATATGTTTCTGAAGACTTTTTAGCTGAGCTGGAGGGAGTCAATGCACTCAGGTTGAGTAATGACTCAAGTCCCGACACTTCAGATATAGAGTATGTTCCTTCTGGAAGGCCATATGTTCCACAAACTGTGCGACGAACAACACGTCATCACAGTTGGACATCAGGCATGTACGATGAGCGTAGTTACTACTAGAAGGAGGCAATTAGTTAGTGATATCAAGTACTGTGTATTGTACTCCAAGTAATAAGGTAGTTTTGTGATTATACCTATACGGTATATTATGTAAGAACTTTGTATCATTATGATATTATGTAAAATATGTGAAATGCATATTTGGATTTTCTTTGGATCTTCATTGTGTGACTAGTTCTGTGCGTAAAGTCGAGCTTAGAACACATGTGCATGATGTAATTATGAGTATTCGCTTTATGTTGCAGGACTAGAGGGTCATGGATACGGGCGTAGAAATGGAGACTGAGTAGTAGCGGATGGAGCGAGATGCCAAGGAGAAGGCCGATGACGATGCGGCAAATCAAGGAGCATTACCACCACCACCACCAATGAGGCCGTTAATGGAGCAGAACTTTATGCAGTGTATGCAAATGATGCAAGAGACCCAGAACAAGTTCATGGAAGAGTTGCTGGGATGAGCAAATCAGAGAGCACCTGAAGGTGGATGAGTGATTCTATCTGATTTCTAGAATGCAAGGCCGTTACCTTTTGCATCAGCTCCTGAACTAATGGATGCAGAAGATTGGCTAGCAGATACGGAAAGGAAGCTGAAAACTGTAGGTTGCAATGATGAGGAGAAATTGAGGTACGTAACTCATCTTCTGACTGAACCTGTAGCAACATGGTGGGAAAATCAGTTGGCCATGCAACAACCAGGAAGGGAGTTTACCTGGGAAGAGTTCAAGCAGAGATTCCGTGAATATCATGTTCCGGAAAGTGTTATGGAGTTGAAGCGGAGAGAATTTGAGGAGCTTCAGCAAGTATATACTAGTGTCATGAAGTACATCCGGGAGTTTAGTCAACTGTCTCGCTATGCTGAGGAGGATGTCAACACTGAAGAGAAGCGGAAGAAGCGTTTACTGGGTGGATTAAATCCATTTGTGAAGATGCAGCTAAGATTAGCCAATAAGCAAACTTATCAGCAGTTGTTGGATGCAGCCATTACTTTTGAAGATGATTATAAGAGTGTCCAAGAGGACCGGAGGAAGAGAGCCAAGAAGGAAACCAAGAGAATTCAGGCAAGCAAACCTAAACCCAACCTAGAGTTCAAACCTCAGAATAGGAATTATGGCAACAATAACAATAACAATAAAGATAACAAGGGCAGTGGTGGAAATCAATCCAATCCGAGAAGGAATGTTATTTGTAACAATTGTGGAATTCCAGGGCATTTCCAGAGGGAATGCAAAAAGCCTATAGTGATCTGTTACAGTTGTGGTCAGAAGGGACATATCAAGCCAGATTGTCCGAGCAAACCACCTGGAGGTTGGCCTACCAAGGGAAGAGGACAAGCCAGTAGAGGAAATGGACAACCCAACAAAGTAGGAAATAATGGCAAGAACAACAATGGCAATAGGAACCGACCTACCGGGAAACTGAACTGTGCAACCCTCGAGGAGGTGGATAATTCAGAGCATGCAGTGATAGGTACACTCAATATCCTTACCAATCCCGGCAAAGTTCTATTTGATACTGGTGCAACTACTTCATTCATTTCTGAAGAATTTTGTGATAAGTTCGGGATTAGAAGGGCAACGTTAGAAATTCCGATGACCGTAGTTACGGCAGGAGGGAATGTGATTGTACACCACATAAAACAAGATCAGGTTATGTCGATCTATGGTTGTACATATTTCACAGACCTTTATGTGATTCCTTTGAAGGGAATTGCAGTAGTGCTGGGAATGGATTGGATGATGGAACACGGAGCTCAGATAAATTGTGAGGAGAAAACTGTCTCAATTAAAACTCCAGGTGGAGCAAGGATAGTTTACCAAGAAGATAAGCACAGTCATATCATGGTGGATCTGCAGTTGAACTCAATGAAAGAAGTCAAATTGGAAGAGATTCCTATATTTAATGATTTCCAAGATGTTTTTCCAGCAGAACTACCAGGAAATGCCACCAGACCGGGAGATAGAGTTAACTATTGACCTAATTCCTGGCACAACACCAATAGCTCAAGCACCATATAAGATGGGACCCAAAGAGTTGAAAGAACTCAAAGAGCAAATTGATGAGTTAGCTAGAAAAGTATTTATTCAGGAAAGTGTATCCCCATGGGGAACACCAGTAATCTTTGTGGATGAGAGATGGTGGAAGACAGATGTGTGGTGATTATAGAAACCTAAACAACGTTACTATCAAGAATAAGTATCCTTTACCAAGGATTCAATATTTGTTTGATCAAGTGAAAGGAGTTGGGGTATTTTCAAAGATCGATTTAAGATCTGGATACCATCAAATAAAAATCAAGCCGGAAGATGTTCCAAAGACAGCATTTGTCTCAAGATACGGACACCATGAGTATCTGGTAGTACCATTTGGTTTTACCAATGCACCGACAATATTCATGAATCTGATGAACAAGATCTTCATGCCATATTTGGACAAGTTCGTCATAGTCTTTATTGATGATATTCTGATATATTCCAAGGATAAGGAAGAGCATGCCGATCATTTGAGCATAGCATTGCAGACTTTAAGAGAACACAAACTTTATGCTAAGTTCAGTAAGTGTGAATTTTGGCTTGATGAGGTAGAATTCCTCGGTCATGTGATCAATAAGGATGGAATTGCTATGAATCCATCTAAAGTTCAGCCAGTACTAGAGTGGACTGCACCGACCAATGTAAAACAAATTCGAGGTTTTCTAGGAATGGCTGGTTATTATCGGAGATTCATTGAAGGTTTCTCCAAAATAGCCGGACCAATGACCAAATTATTAAGGAAGAATACACCATTCAAGTGGTATTAGAAATGTGAAGCAATTTTTCAAGAGTTGAAGACTAGATTAACCACAACTCCAATCTTAGCAGTTCCTAAAACAGGGAAGGACTTCACAGTATACTGTGATGCGTCTAAAGAAGGTTTGGGATGTGTATTAATGCAAGATCAGAAAGTGATTGCTTATGGTTCAAGAAAACTGAAACCACATGAAGTCAACTATCCAACTCATGATTTAGAGTTAGCAGCAGTAGTTTTTGCGCTGAAAGGATGGAGGCATTTTCTTTATGGAGCCAGATGTGAGTTATACACTCACCATAAAAGTCTCAAATATTTATTCACTAAAAAAGAATTGAATATGAGACAGAAGCGTTGGTTGGAACTAATCAAGGATTATGATTTAACAATCAACAACACCCCAGGGAAAGCAAATGTTGTAGCAGATGCTTTAAGCAGAAAGAGTGCAGATATTCAGCCTAGCAATAGGGATCTACCAAAGGAGTTACAAATGGACTTGGAAAGATTAGAACTTCAATTCATTAGAATAGAGGTTCTTGGAGGATTAGCTACTATGCAGGTAGTTGAAGAGCAGGACAGTGATCTTAAGCAAGAAATTTTTAGACATCAAGCAGAAGATCCTTTTATTGCTGAGGAAATTAGGAGGATATCTCAAGGGCAAAAATCAGTTTTCCGCCTTGGGGATTATGAGTCTTTATGGTTTCAAGACCGTCTATGTGTTCCAGATGTGACTGAGATTAGAAATGTTATACATCCAGGGAGTACTAAGATGTATATGGACTTG
The DNA here is from genome assembly GCA_916181665.1 of Avena sativa. Taxonomy (NCBI): domain Eukaryota; kingdom Viridiplantae; phylum Streptophyta; class Magnoliopsida; order Poales; family Poaceae; genus Avena; species Avena sativa. The sequence goes on from OV702297.1 coordinate 21,569,087, forward strand.
AAAGAACTATTCTGGTGGAACAACATGAAAAAAGATATTGCTAAATATGTATCTGAATGCCATACTTGCCAAAGGGTGAAAGCTAAACATCAAAGTCCAGCAGGACCATTACAACCCTTGGAAATTCCTGAATGGAAGTGGGAGGAAATAGGCATGGACTTCATCACGGGATTGCCCATGACACCAAAAAGGAAGGATATGATATGGGTAATTGTGGACAGACTCACTAAGAGTGCACATTTTATTCCACTGAATCAAAAAGATAATGCCGAGAAGTTAGTTGAAGTATATGTTAAAGAGATAGTAAGTAAGCATGGAGTACCCAAAAAGATCGTAACTGATAGGGTATCGGTGTTTAATTCAGCATTTTGGAAGCAATTGCATGAAGCACTTGGTTCAAAGTTATATTTCAGCACATCATATCATCCGGAGACAGGAGGTTAAACTAAAAGAACAAATCAAATACTAGAAGACATGTTAAGAGCTTGTGCACTAGATTTTGGAGGAACATGGGAAGATCATCTACCATTGGCAGAATTTTCTTATAACAATAGCTATCAGAGTATTCTGAAGGCAGCCCCATACCAGGTTCTGTATAGAAGGAAGTGTAGATCACCAATATGTTGGTATGAACCTGGAAGCATCAAAGAATTTGCGCCAGATTATATCAAGGAAAGACAAGAGATCATTGATAAGATCAGGGATAGACTGAAAATAGCTCAAAGTAGGCAGAAAAGTTATGCGGATCAAAGTCGAAGATCATGGCATCCAGAAGTGGGAGATATGGTATATTTGAAAGTAAGTCCAATGAAAGGGGTGAAAAGGTTCGGAGTTAAAGGAAAATTGAGTCCAAGATACAACGGACCATTCAAGATATTGTGTCAAAACAGAACTATAGCTTATGCTTTAGAGTTACCATCAATATTAGCTCAAGTGCATAATGTTTTCCATGTGTCACAATGTTTGAAAGTTCCAGATGATGCAATCACACATTAGAAAATAGAACTACAAGCAGACTTGACTTATATTGAAAAGCCCTGTAAGATTCTGGAAAAGATTGAGGAACAGAGCAATCAAATATTGCAAGGTACAGTGGGAACATCACCCTGGAAGGGAAGCCACGTGGGAGAAAGAAGAGGATTTAAGGAAAGCCTATCCAGAAATATTCAGGTACATCTCCACAAACTTCGGGACGAAGTTTAATTTAAGGGGGGGAGTCTGTAACATCCCAGCATTTAGGAAGTAACGAAGGGTAGATTTAGGAATTTGTAATGTTGCATGCATTCATCTGTGAAAATGTGGGTAAAATTTTCGCCAAATAAAAACCTAAAGTGGTCAAGGTTTCTTTCATACATTGAGATTAGGTTTAGTCTTAAAGGATGATTGCTATAGACTTTGATATGATCTTTGAGGAATTATGTGTTTGGAAAGTGAATTTGAATTTTAAACTTGAGTGTTTGAATTATAATTCAAATGAATTAGGAATAAGGTTTGAATCTTGATTTAATTAAGAGTTAATTATTATAACTCAAACTTTATCCAAAGAAAACAATTAAGAATATGAAAACTTATTTCATATTTTCAATACATAAACAAGTTACAAAAATGTAACTTTTTGAAATCATCTCCAAACTTCACAATAATAAATGAATAAAGAATAAGAATATTTCTTTACTGATAATAATCTAATCCTTATTACAAAAGAATAAAATGAAGATTACAAAATAATAAAATGAAAATTACAAAAGAATAAAGAAGATTACATTCACTATCCTATAAAGAAAAACCTAAACTAAAATCTTCATCTTCAAATATGTACCTGCAAGACAAACACTAACAAAACAATAATAAAAGTTAGGGTTAGAATTGTTTACTCTCAAACATGTCAGTGAGGTGCACTGAACAAATTTCATCATTGAGTAATTCTATTAAAAAGGGGCAAGTTTCACCAAATTGAAAGAATGTATCTTTCACATTTTTTAGCCAAAAGTGAAATGACAGCAAAGATGGGCAAGTTTCACCAGTCAGGTAAAAGTAACCAGATAACAGTCAATTTCAAAATACTGAACATATCCACAAGTGCACAGCAAGCACACAGGCAGGACACACACCAAAATGCATGTGGTGTGCTGTCAGCTTCACAACACAGCTCCAACACACAAAACCAGCAGCACAGCCGTGGAGAGGCACTAGTGCATATCTTCAATACACACAAGAACAACCAGCTAACACAGCAGCTAAACCAAGCACAACAGCTAGCAATCAAACCAACCAAAGCCTAGATCTCATCACCAGGATGGTAACATAAGGAGGGGGAAGAATCAGGTGGACAGAAAGATCAAGTCCAGGAGCTAGGAGGAGCAGGCTAGCTCAAGGTAAAGCTCAGGAGCTCAGCAAAACAAGATCAACATTACCACGTTACTACACAATCATCAGTTTTTGTGGTGAGCATCATAAAACCCTCACATGATCTAATCATATTATCTAGAAAGAAGCATGTGTTGTTTTATGAAACAAACTCTCAAAAAGCACCCAAGTGGGGTGAATCCATCATAGAGATTTTAAACTCTAAAAGCAAACAGCAATGTACAAGGATCCAACCAGAGCTCAGAACAACATCATTGATTTGGTTGTCAAGCTATATATTAAAATTCAAGCATAAATATAGCTAAGATCTAATTTCTAGGCACATCCCTAAGGTAAGGGTAGCACCTTAGAAACTAACCTTTTAGATCCAAATAATGATAAAGCTTACTATCATTTTTCTTCAAGCTTTGATTCAAGAAACAATAGTTGGTACCACTACCAGGTCTATCTACATGAATCCATTAGATAAGGCCTAAATCCCTAAGCCTCAAACCAACATCATTGGTCTTAGGGATTTTAGAAAAGGACATTTATATTTATCTTATAAAGCCAAGATTGTCTTAAGCTTAAACCAACCCAATCCATAAATAAGAATCAATCTTGTGTGCCACACCAAGATGGTGTCACAAGAACAATTCTACATGAATCAAGATAAACATCTAATCATCACAAATTCAACAAATCAATCTACTAATCATTTTCTTGTCAGGAATCATAATTAAGACATTCAAATGTTTATCTTTACTGTTTGAGATATTTGTGATCTCAAACCACATATTAATTTCTAAGCCAACAACACTAAGACAGTGATTTCATCACACCATAACCATGATCTTAAACCAAGAAATGACAGTGGAAAGTTATCAAGTCACTGACTTTACCAAGCATTGGTTCCAAAGCAACTATACCATCTGAATCATATGCAAACCAAGCATGAAATCATATAATAAGCCACCAGAACCATTATAGTTCATCCCAAGCAACAAGCCTCAGACCAATAACCATTTAGCATGCTTACAGACCATCCACAGATGATCTAATTCATCCAGAATATGATCAATCACATGATAAGAACCCTAAATGAAATAAACCATCTTAATCAGGACAAGAAAGTAACCAGAGAGGTCACTGCCAACATCTAGCATAGGATGAGCGAGCATAGAGAGCACTAGGGGAGAGGAATAGAACTCACCAAAGGTCCTCGTGGAAGACTAGAAGAGGAAGCAGAGGTGGCCGACGACCATGGCGGCACGGGGAGCACCCCAGGAGGGGCGCTGCAACCCATATGGCGCCACGACGGTGACCATGGACACGGATAGAGGCGAGGAGCATCACCACGACACATGACGGCAGCGACAACACCAGGATCCACGCCAACCCCTAAACCCTAGGGTTCGGGACGGCATCGATCCGTCGCAGGAGAGCCCCATACTCAAATCTAATTGGATAGAAAGGATGGGCGTAGTCGACAACCTCCTACCGCACCACAGCAGCGACCAGAACGGTCCACGGCGGTGGGAACCACCGGCGGCGACATCACCGACACGGGATCGACGTCAGAGGAGTAGAGGAATGAGCTCGAGGGAGAGAGGCAGCAGGGGAGTGGGCTGAGTTGGGCCAGACCCTTTTGGGGTGGTTATTTTGACTATGTCATGGGCTACTAGGGCCCAATAAGATTAAGCCAGCCCAAAAATCTTTTAAGGCCTATTCTAATAAATAGGAAAAGACCAAAATACCCCTGAACTTAATTAAATCCTAGAAAATAAAATAAAAGTCCAAAAATTATAAATAAAATATTTTTGGATTCACAATAATCCACACTATCCAAATAAATTAAGATGTAACATTTTAGACATTTTAGTTTTAATAAAAAAATTGTAATTTATATATTCCTTATGGAATTTTACAAAATTATTGAAAGATGATAAAAATAAATAAAAATCACTTTCATTATATATTAATATTGTAGTATTTTTGAAAAATACTAAATAAATATTTAAAAACAATTTTTAATGTTTAATTGATAATTCCTAAAGGAATTATTAAATCAATAAAAATCAAATAAAAGGAAAATAAAATAAATAATTCAAAATATGTTATAAATATTAAAAATAATAATATTTATAAATCCTTTATTTTTAAAAAGAACTTTGTATAATAATAGGGTGAATGCATATCAAGTTAAATGATGCATAATCATTTTGCTTCTTTAAACATTGTCCTTACCAGGCAATAATGATGTTTTTGTAGACATAGAAGCTCAAGGTCCAGTGCAAGCATCAGACTTCACTACCTTGCCATCACAAGGCAAGTTTATCACTTGCTCATGTCCTTTGAAGAGTCTTTATCAAAGTATTTGCAAATTGTGTGTTATCATATATATTATAAAAGAAATAAAATATTATTTTCACAAATAAAGAAATCATAGATATCATCTTAAGTAATTATATAATGGAGCAATAGAACTTAGGGTTCTATTTGCAACAATGATGATCAAATAGGGACTTAATAACCCCTGACATCAGTGATTCTAGCACCGTATATTACGCGTTAGCCATGAGATTTGGAATGGGACAAAGAAGTCAGTTGTATCTTCTTCCTCTCGCATGAAGCCGGATGTGCAGGTCGTGGATGTTATCCTTGTAGCATGCATATTAATTGGTAATTCATAGAGGATATGCAGCATATGGGTGGGAACCCTCATTGTCCCACGATAGTTCTAGCATCTAACGGTTTGCACAAACCATTGCCGTAATTCATTATGTGGGTATGGTGTACACCAAGGAGGCATGCGAGGTCGCGAAGGGGGCAGTGATTGGCTTGGACCAACTACTGGGCCCCACATCATGGAATTGTGGACGGGAAAGTACGCCCGGTTGTGCAACAAGGAGTTGTTCTCTCATTGGTAAAGTAACGCACCTCTGCAGAGTGTAAGAATTATAACTTGTTACTCCCTTTTCCAGGAAGGAGCTACGAACTCAGCAGGAAAGGAACTCCATGAAAGTTTTGGTCAACCTGTGAAGGCTGATTGTCATAGTTTGTTTCAGAATAAAATCAATCTTTGAAGAAATATTTACAAAAATTGCATAGTGCCTAGGATTTATAATCCGAGGTGGTAGTTAGAGCATCAAACTTCCCACCTTGCATATAATGAACTTGTTGGGTAACGCTGTTACTCATTCTTTCCTTTGATCCCTTGCTTAGACTCTAAGGATTCCGAAGACGTGCCAATGTATGCAGCCAAATGTCAAGAAGATGTGTTCTACGAGGAACCTGATCTGTCCGGAGGCGTTGAAGGATTGGATTACAAAATCCGCTATGGTGTAGATGATAACGAGTCCAACTAAGTATCTCTAGTCAGTAGTAACCAACGGAGCCGAGCAGCATGAACTTTATAGAATAAGCTATTGAGCTCAACTCCTAGTCGGAGTTGTTACTTTTAAATTCTTCTGAAACACTTTATATTTTTGTTTGTAAGTTGAATCTTTTGGAAGTCTTGAACTTCCGGTATTGTAATATTATTAAGGTGTGTATATTTGTAATATGGACCCGCAATGTTTCTGTTGTACCACTCTGAGAGATGTGATATTTACAGAACGGTGTTCTGTGGATGTCATGTCAATGACTATTGTATACTACACATGCAGTGGTATGCCGGGTCACCACAGTCATCATGCATAACATGATCATAGAGGATGACCATGGGAAAGATGTAGAAGAAACCACCCACTATGACTTGATGGGTGTACCTATACAAGTTCAACGCTCAGAACATAGGATTGCACGGTTCATGGCCTCTTATCATGCAATCCGGTCCAATGACGCACATGATGAGCTTCAAAATGATCTCATTGAGGAGTGGTGGAAATGGTTTGGAGGCCGATAGTTCATTTGTATGTTTGTTGTATTAATGTGAAACAATTTGTTATATTTGTTGATGAACGACACCATTGTAAAACTATTTGTTGGTGTGTTGTAAAACTATTTGTGCTATTGGTGATGCAAAACTTGTTGTAATAAATTTTCTAGACAATTTATTGTTAATTTTTTGGTGTTTGTTTGTTCTTGTTGAATATATGGAATTGTTGTTTTTGTGTTTGCGCCTCTAGCGCGCGCTCTATTTTACAGTGCCTGATGGGGGCAAAATCGCGGACACTCGGGCGCTGCATTTTAGCACCTCCGGTGGAGGTCGCGCGATTTTGCAGCGCTCGAATGCGATAGCGCACTCCAAAACTGATTTGCAGCGCTGCATTTTTGGGATTCTGCTGTAGATGTTCTAAGTCGCTTAGCGGGCGACTTCGGAGGCTACCAGCCCTAGCCAAAAAAAGTTCCCCACATCCTGCTCCCTCGTTGATGTCCTTATTAGCGCCACGACCATCGAAAGCAGTGGTAGAGTAGGTGGACATTTCAAGCGTGAGTGATCGTCGAGGCTGAGGAAGAAGGGAAGGCTGGCGTTGCTGCAGGTACAATTTTCAGAGACCACCCATGAGACTTAAGACAGGTCCTCAATGGACAGCAGGGCAAACTCGCATCGAGCGGCGCAAAGAGTGCCACTACAAAGAAGAGGTCGAGTTGATGAGAGCGGGGCGAAGAGGATGGATACACGACCTTTACACAATACACCCGAGCTGCGGCGGGTAGTCTGGCCCCCAAAGTTTTCGCCAGACGTGTCCGACAAGCATGACGGGAATACTAATCCCCAGGGCCGGTCCTAAGAGTTTGGGGGGCCGGGGCGAAACTAAAATTTTGGGCCCCTTATTATAATTTTCTTAGGCATATGAGATCATGAAAAATAAATATTTTAAGTACACTTCCAACTATAATATTCATATAAAAATAAAAATGTTTACATGATACCTTAAAATTTCCTCTGAAAATTCCTAGAAGCAAAGTCGGTGACGATGGAATCAATATCAATCTCGTCCACTAACTTCTTCTCAATTCATAGACTTGCCAAACCATTTAACCTCTCCCGAGACATTGGAGATCAAAAATAGTTCCTCAATAATTTCAACTTTCAAAAGCTTCTTTCATCTGATGCAATAGTCACGAGCATGGTAAATAAGATCCGATAAGCAATAGAAATATTAGGATTGATTAATATCTTCTTAGTTGTCTCCTTTTTATTTTCTGAGCACCGGATTGATACGACATAATCAATTAAACTAGGAGCAAGAACAATAAGATTGATTAATACACTAGTCACTAGTAAATCGCCGAAAGAAAATACGTGCATTTTATTGTGGTTTTGACAAGGGAGTATTTGAATACATGATGTACCTGGTGAGGCGGCAGCGGATGGCGTCAGACGCGGGTCTTCCTGGGAGTTGGGAACTTGGTTTGGAACCTGTCGATCGATCATCACTCAAGCCCTACACCTGCGTCGCGGTCGCGCCAAGCGGAGTGCAGGCAACAGGCCGTGGCGGCCTGGCGGAGTGGCTCCGTCCTGATTCCATGATTCGATCCAGGAAAGAGGGAAAGCGACGGGAGTACGGTACGCCCTGGGTACCGAGTACGTCACAGGACTCGGGAGCCAGGAGGGCAAGACACAACGATTCTGGTCGCTAGTGTTGGGGGGATGACCCCAGGTAGGGTCAAGTTAAATAAGAAAAGAAAGGATCCTTCATATTCAGGGTCGGGTCATGGCGTGGTTCGGTCGAGTCATGTAGGGATCGGCCGAATGAGATCCGACCTATTCCGAATCAGATAGTTGAGACCTAACTCGGACGACATATGAGTTATGTCGGCAAGTCGCTGTTGTTTAACTTGGGTGCAGGTGAAGGTCAAGCCGAGTTATGCGAGGCGAGGTCGGGACAAGGGAATCTTGTACAAGAAGGAGGCAAGTCCAAAAGTCAAACCCTAACTACTATCTCTCTCTAGAATCTGTAGAGTGCCAAGTGCTAAAGACAAGAAGTAGAGCAACAGAGGAGCGGAAGGGGGTCACGGAGGTGACATTCCTTAGGCCCGAGGCTCACATGTGTTGGGCTCTGGGTCTTTGCCGTCGATAGAAGGGGCACATGGAAAGAGGTACACCGAGTTACCACTTTGGGACAAGCATATTCCACAAATATGCTTATCCACGTCAGCCCTAGGAGGAGGCTCTCCTTTATAAGGAGAGGTTGGGCGTCCTGAAGAAGGGATCGATTCATTTTTCTCTGGAGCGCTAGTTGTATCTACTTCCTCCTCATACTCATACAGCTCGAGGATCATATGTAGCTCCATTGGTATTGAATCAAGGTTGAGTTCTAGCATTCTGTGTGTAGAAACCACTACATCTTCCCTCTCAGATCCCACTAGCATCCATTGGCCCCCAACTTAAGCCTACCCATGGTATCTGCCGTGCCACCACCACGACAGTTGGCGGCCACCGTGGGGCCAGCAACGGTGCTAGTTGGAGTCAAGATCCGGACAGGAAACTTCATCGACAGAGGCGACCGCGTCGTCTCTGGCTTAGTCTAGAGATTCAACATCTGGGACTACGTTAGCGACAACACCGGCATCGACACGTCTTGCGTCTTCATAAGCGAAGCCGCCCCCGTGCAATGGCATCTTCATCAACTTGGGTTCTCAGAAGATCTACGTCGGCATCGACAAGTCTTGCGTCTACCCGCGCCGAGTCTTCCTCACGGGAGACCCTCCTCTCAGCGCGGCTAGCGGTCAGCGCAAAACCTGCCCCGCAGGCAGTGTCGAGGTGATGATGACGGCGCCAGCGCCAGCAGCAGGAGCGGGCGTCGGACCAAGCAAGAACCCGGCGGCAGCAGACCAAGCAGTGGCAAAACTAGTAACCCCAAGCGGGCAGCAGCAGATCCGTTAGTAGCTAAAGCACCCGAAGTGCAGGAGGTAACCCCCAAGGCACCAAGGGTAAGATGGCCACCTCTGGAGAGGCCAGAGAATATCTTGCAAGCAACCATACATAACCTAACAACACATGTAGTGCTGATAGTTAACCCGGAAAATGCACAGGCAGAGCTAGAAGAGACTAGGTTGAGGATGTTAGAGGAAGCCAAGAAAGTATCTGCGCTGCAGGAGTCCTTTAATAGGACCTTGCAGGAGTATGCAAGGGCAAACAAGCTAGATACAACTCCTACACGGATAGATGACCTGAGAATGAAAGAAAAAATCTGCTTAGTGATATTAACAAGGAACACGAGTCTCAGCTGGGTGATTCGGCTAACCCGGGGCTACCGGGGTATAGTACCCCGGCAAAGAACCTCATGGCAGCGAATGCAGTATCCTTCGAGTTGGAGGGATTGACCGGGGAAGCCCGACAAAGGCAGCAAGAAAGAGTAAATGAGCCGGTACGCATCGCGAACCAGCAAAATGAGGAGATACTCAGAGCTAACCCGACAAAGACAGGGGCTTCACGCATGGTTCATTCGGCTGGGGATGTCCCCGCATTATCAGTTGCGGAGGCATCCTCACCCGGAAATGGTGCGCGGAAAGATAAAGCAGTGACTTCGGGAAAAAGAAACAAACAGATTGTCCCATATGACCCGGCGATGGCCGGAAAAATTAATGAGAATAGAGGCAACGGAATCCGAGGTAACAACGGTGAAAGAAACCCCGGTCATGGCAATAGAGAGCATGGGAACCTCAGAAGGGGAAACCCCGAGAAAAATAATCCAGCTGAAGGGAGGCGATTCCATCCGCAAGATCATCAGCCGAGGCATGAACCTCGGAAGGATCGAGAATCAAGGCATGCTCCACATAACCAGGCACATGACAGGTATAATGATGGTTATTCGGAAATGGAAAATGCCGGATACGTTGGGCAAAACCACTATGGGGTGCAAGAGAGAGCTATATACAAAAACTTGCCGTCGAATGACGCAAGATTAAAATTGTATAGGCTATATCGGTCTGAGTTATTGGAAGAGCAGGGTCCACCAGGTCCGACGTGTTTTGGACCTCGGATCATGGGCAAACCACCTATCCCAAACTTCCAGTTGGCAAGAGGCACAAAAACATATAATGGAAGTACTAAGCCACAAGATTGGTTGATTGACTATGCCACAACAGTGAAGATAGCAGGAGGAAATTCGAGATGGGCTATGAGATATGTGCCCCAGATGTTGGAAGGGCCGGCCAAGGTCTGGCTGAATAACTTACCAGCTGGCAGTGTCAACTGCTGGTTGGATTTCAAGGAAATGTTCGTCAGTAACTTCACCAGGTGGTACAAGAGGCCGAGCATACCCCAACAGCTGGCAATGTGCAAGCAGAAACCGAATGAGACTAATAGAGAATTCTTAACTCGGTGGTGTAATCTCAGGAACTCATGTGAAGGAGTAATTGAATCACAAGCGATTGCTTGATTTGCACAAGGATGCAGATACAGAAGTGTGTTGTGGTAAAGGCTACAAAGGGATATGCCGACTACGTTAGCAGAGACTATCAGAATAGCAGATTCGTATGCATTGGGCGACCAGACTCAACCTGAGCTTATGTCAGCAGAACACCTGGAACAGCACGACCATTACACTCGAGATGGTGCAGGTTCATCCCGGCAGAATGAGTACCGAGGTAGAAGAAGAGATGACAAGCCAGATTACAGATACAATTCGAATCAGGTTGCTGCAGTTGTGCAGGACTAGCCGGGTACAGGAAACAGTCAGCGTCAGAAGAACGGTCCTCAACAATGGACACTGAGAAATGATGGGAAGAAACAGTGGACCACCAAACAGAAGAGACATTGGCAAGAGAGGCCGAAGTACACATTTGAGTCAATGCTGGATCAACCATGTAAATTTCACACGCCTAACCCGGCCAAGCCTGCCAACCACACAACTCGCCAATGCACCTGGATGAAGACTACAATGGGAAATCCGACAGCAATGCAAGCGCCGCCACAGCAAGCACACCAACCACAACATCCACAGCTTATAGGAGGAAATACACAATAACTAATGTTGCCTCCACCACCTCCGAGGTATGAGAATCAGGACCGGAGGGATGCAGTTCACCATGTGGTAAATCAGAACCAAGAGAGCAGAGGAAACCCCGGAAATAATGGACACAATGATTACAGGGAGCACCACCAGTCATACTGTGTGTTCACCACAGAGCAGCAGGACAGGCAGAGCGTACAACACCGACACATGGAAGTAAATGCAGTTATGCCGGCAGTACCAAGGTATATGTCATGGTCAGATCAGGAGGTAACTTGGAGCATTAGGGATCATCCAAAGATCATGCCGAACCCCGGGTCATATGCCTTGGTGCTAGATCCAATGTTTGTCAGGCCCAGTATCAATGTGAAATTCTCAAAGGTGCTGATAGATAATGGAAGCATCATCAACATTATGTACAAGGATACAATGCATAAGCTCGGTATATCTCAGAATATGTTGTAGTCGACCAGGACAACCTTTCATGGGATCGTGCCAGGAGTGTCCAGCGAGCCCATTGGGAAGGTCCGAGTAGACGTCTTATTCAGTACAAGGGAGAATTGCAGAGCAGAGAATTTGGAATTTGAGGTGGTGGATCTAGAAAGCTGTTATCATGCATTACTCGGACGACCGGCATTGGCCAAATTTATGAGCAGATGTCACATTGGTTACTTGAAAATGAAGATGCCAGGACCATAGGGGGTGATAACAATAGCAGGAGACTACAGGAAGTCAATGGAATGTGCTTCGGCCAGATCTAATCTGGCTGAATCTTTGGTAATTGCAAGGGAGAAAAGGAGAATTCAGGAGGTTGCAACTTTAGCTCAGTCGGCGCAGCTTAATATGCCGGCTCTTGCTAACCCGCATGGAACTGTATCTTTTTAGCCGACTAAGGAGACAAATAAGATTCAGATCGATGATTAGTTCCTAGAGCACACCATCACCATTGGTGCCAGCCTGAATGACAAATAGGAAAGCAAGCTCACCAACTTCCTCCGTGAGAATCGGGATATCTTTGGATGGTCCACACAAGATCTGCAGGGAGTGCCGAGGGAGTTGGCTGAGCACTCTTTACATGTGAGGCCAGAGGCAAGGCCGGTGAAGCAACCTCTCCGCCGCTTCGCCAAAGACAGGAGAAAAATTATAGGGGATGAGATAGCTCGGATCCTGGCAGCCAGGTTCATCATGGAAGTAATTCATCCGGATTGGCTATCTAATCCGGTGTTGGTAGAAAAGAAAAAGGATGACCCGAATGTCACTGTCGTTTGGCGTATGTGCATCGATTACACGAACCTAAACAAGACGTGTCCTAAGGATCCTTTTCCTTTGCCTAGGATAGACCAAGTTATTGATTCAACTGCAGGTTGTGAACTATTATCATTTGTAGACGCGTACTCTGGTTTCCACCAGATACCGTTAAACCCAGTTGATCAAATGAAGACTGCGTTTATCACCCCGTATGGGTCTTATTGCTATCACACCATGTCATTCGGTCTGTGCAATGCAGGAGCCATGTACCAAAGATGTATGCAAAAATGTCTGCATGATCAGATTGTAAAAAATGTTCAAGTATATGTTGATGATGTGGTTATAAAAACCAAAGAGGGTTATACGCTTCTAGAAGATATCCAGCAGACATTCGCGAATCTAAGGAGAATCCGAATGAAGCTTAACCCGGAAAAGTGCACCTTCGGTGTTCCAGTCGGAAAATTACTCGGTTTCCTCGTATCCAGCCGAGGTATAGAGGAAAATCCAACTAAAATTCGTGCGGTGGAAAGGATGGAACTGCCGAGATGCCTCAATGATGTTTAGAAATTTACAGGATGCCTCGCATCCTTAAGTCGGCTCGTGAGTCGGCTAGGTGCAAAAGCATTGCCTTTGTATGAGTTAATGAAAAAATCCGATAAATTCACCTAGACACCTCAGGCTGATAGCGCTTTTCATGAGTTAAAAAAGATGCTGGCCACAACACCTATTTTAGCTTCCCCATTATCAAAAGAGCATATGCTGCTCTATGTAGCAGCAAAAAACAGAGTTGTGATCGCGGTGATAGTTGTGGAGCATAATGAGGAAGGTAAGTCAGTGCAAAGACCGGTATATTACCTAAGCGAGGTATTATCGGCTTCAAATCAAAACTACCCACGGTACCAAAAAATGGCTTACATAGTATATATGTCGGCAAAGAAGCTCAAACATTATTTTGGGGAACACCCCATAAAGGTGATCCGCGAAGCACTAATAGCCGAAATAATGAGCAACAAAGATGCAAACAGGCGAATAGAAAAATGGGCTATTGAGTTATCCCCTTATGCCCCACAGTTTTATAGATGAGATGCAATCAAATCACAGGCAGTTGCCGACTTTTTTGTCGATTGGGCCGAGATACAGTATGAACCCCCATTACCCGATTCAAACTATTGGACGATGCATTTTGATGGATCCAAATTAAGGAATGGGTTAGGAGCAGGAATGGTATTAACCTCTCCAAAGAAGGATCAACTGAAGTATGTATTGCAGATACATTTCGCTGCATCAAACAATATAGCGGAATATGAGGCACTTGTTCATGGCCTAAAGATGGCAAAGGAGATCGGCATACACCGGATTTTATGTTTCGGAGATTCGGACCACGTAGTCCAAAAAGTATCAGGAAATTGGGACGCATTGGATGCGAACATGGCATTATATCAGTTTCATGTACAGAAAATTAGTGGTTATTTCGACGGGTGCGAATTTCCTCACATACGTCAGGCGGAAAACGACGCTACAGATACCCTATCAAAGCTCGGATAAACCAGACAGTCAATTCCACCTGGCATCTCCTTAGAACACCTGAGAAAGCCATCAATCATACCTTCACCAGAGTCCGAATCAATTCACCTCTCATCAGATCAAAAATCTGAGTGTGTCCCAATGGAGATTGACAAGGGACATGAGCCGAATAACCCGGGGACTGACTCAGCTAACCAGAGGGGTGATTGGGATAATTTGGCGAACGCCATGTCGGCAGAAGTAATGGAGATTGACAAAACAGTTACCCCAGAAAGGGACATACCGGAGTGGGCACAACCCATATTCTTATTCCTCAAAAATGAGACCCTGCCGGATAATGAAGTCCTTGCTAGGCAGACAACAAGAAGGGCGAAAGCTTACACAATAATAAATAATGAGCTTTATAAGAAAAGCGTAAAAAACGTGTTGCAACGATGTGTTGACCCGGCAAAAGGACAGGAGATCCTCTTGGACATACATCAAGGAGAATGTGGGCACCATGCCTTGTCCAGAGCCCTTGTGGCCAAAGAATTTCGACATGGATTTTACTGGCCAAGTGCGCTAAAGGAAGCAAAAGAATTGGTAGCAAGGTGCAATGGCTGTTAGAGATATGCCAGTAAAATACATATGCCTTCATCCGAGTTAAAAACAATACCAATCACTTAGCCATTTTCAGTATGGTGCCTAGATATGGTGGGTCCATTTAAACCGTCTCGCGGCGGCATGACTCACATTTTGGTCATGGTGGACAAATTCACAAAATGGATAGAGGTAAAGACGATAAGAAAATGTGATGGGCCTACATCGGTAAAATTTCTCAAAGATATCATTCTGAGATATGGTTACCTGCATAGTATCATTACAGATAATGGCACAAATTTTGCTGAAGGGGCATTTGCTCGATTCTGCCAAGAAAAGCACATAAGACTCGATGTTGCTTTAGTAGCTCACTCGATATCAAATGGGCAAGTAGAAAGATCAAATGGACTCGTGTTAGCCGGAATAAAACCTCAGTTGATAGAACCACTCCAGAGGTTGGCAGGTTGCTGGATCAAGGAACTCCCGCGGTACTATGGAGTTTAAGAACCACCCCGAATAGATCAACAGGGTACACCCCGTTCTTTCTCGTATATGGGGCAGAAGCTGTGCTTCCAGCCGACATAGTGCATAACTCGCTAAGAGTCACCCAGTACACGAGCACCGAGGTAAATGAAATATCTCGGCAAGATGATGTGGATCTGCTAGAGGAAGCAAGAGAGTTAGCATTGTCAAGATCAGTTGTTTATCAAGAAGACCTCAGGCGGTACCATAGCAAGAAGGTAAATCCCAGAGTTTTCAAGGAAGGAGATCTGGTTCTTCGGCTAATGCAACGCATGACCGGCATGCATAAGCTATCGCCCCCATGGGAAGGACCATTCACTGTGAGCAAAGCGCTGCATAACGATGCATATTACCTCATCGATGCTCAAGCACCAGAAAGGAACAAGGCGGATAAATCTAGAGACGAGTCAAAGAGACCATGGAATGTAGCATTACTTCATCCATTTTACACTTAGAGGTGTACTATATCAGCAAGAATTAACCCTAGTAACAGTAGTACAAATGCCATGTCGATAGACAATCAGGATTAAGAAGAAGATCCTGAGGAGAGAGTGTTTGAATCATCAACATCTTCTCAAAACCCAGGGAATATACATTATCTAGTGTTTAACTATATTGCCCAAAGGAGCACCTGGGGATCAGCAGGATCTGCGTATCTTGTTGACAACTCAAGGAATGAAGCTCAGGAGATGCAAGAGGGAGATAATGTTGAATATGTTTCTGAAGACTTTTCAGCTGAGCTGGAGGGAGTCAATGCGCTCAAGTTGAGTAATGACTCAAGTCTTGACACTTCAGATACTGAGTATGTTCCTTCTGGAAGGCCATTTGTTCCACAAACTGTGCGACGAATGACACATCATCATGGTTGGACATCAGGCATGTATGATGAGCATAGTTACTACTAGAAGTAGGCAACTAGTTAGCGGTATCAAGTACCGTGTATTGTACTCTAAGAAATAAGATAGTTAGATAAATAAGGTAGTGTTGTGATTATACCTATATGGTATATGTTGTAATGACTTTGTATTATTATGATATTATGTATAATATGTGAAATGCATATTTGGATTTTCTTTGGATCTTCATTGTGTGACTAGTTCTGTGCGGAAAGTCGAGATCAGAACACATGTGCATGATGTAATTATGAGTATTCGCTTTATGTTGCGGGACTAGAGGGTCATGGATATGGGTGTAGAAACCGAAGCTAAAAAGCAGCGGATGGAACGTGAGGCCAAAGAGAAGGCCGATGCAGATACAGCAAATCAGGGAGCATTGCCACCACCACCACCACCAATGAGGCCGTTAATGGAGCAGAACTTTATGCAGTGTATGCAAATGATGCAAGAGACCCAGAACAATTTCATGGAAGAGTTGTTGGGACGAGCAAATTAGAGGGCACCTAAAGGTGGAGGAGTGAGTCTATCTGACTTCCAGAATGCAAGGCTGTTACCTTTTGCATCAGCTCCTGAACCAATGGACGCAGAAGATTGGCTAGCAGATACAGAAAGAAAGCTAAAGACTTTAGGTTGCAATGACCAAGGGAGGAGGACAAGCCAGTGGAGGAAATGGACAGCCCAATCAAGGAGGAAATAATGTCAAGAACAACAATGGAAAGAGGAACAGACCTACCAGGAAGCTGAATTGCGCAACCCTAGAGGAGGTGGATAATTTGGAGCATGCAGTGATAGGTACGCTCAATATCATTACCAATCCCGGCAAAGTTCTATTTGATACCGGTGCAACTACTTCATTCATTTCTGAAGAATTCTGTGATAAGTTCGGGATTAGAAGGGCAACGTTAGAAAACCCTATGACCGTAGTTACGGCAGGGGGAAATGTGATTATACGCCACATTAAACAATATCAGGTTATCTCGATCTGTGGTTGTACATACTTTGCAGACCTTTATGTGATTCCTTTGAAGGGAATTGCAGTAGTGCTAAGGATGGACTGGATGATGGAACACGGGGCTCAGATAAATTGTGAGGAGAAAACTGTCTCAATCAAAACTCCAAGTGGAGCAAGGATAGTTTACCAAGCAGATAAGCACAGTCATATCATGGTGGATCTGCAGTTGAACTCGATGAAAGAGGTCAAATTGGAAGATATTCCTATAGTAAATGATTTTCAAGATGTTTTTCCAGCAGAGCTATCGGGAATGCCACCAGATCGGGAGATAGAGATCACTATTGATCTAATTCCTGGTACAACACCAATAGCTCAAGCACCATAAGATGGGACCCAAAGAGTTAAAAGAACTCAAGGAGCAAATTGATGAGTTAGCCAGAAAAGGATTTATTCAGGAAAGTGTATCTCCATGGGGAACACCAGTAATCTTTGTGGATAAGAGGGATGGTGGAAGAAGGATGTGTGGAGATTATAGAAATCTGAACAACGTTACTATCAATAATAAGTATCCTTTACCAAGGATTCAAGATTTGTTTGATCAAGTGAAAGGAGCCGGAGTATTTTCAAAGACTGACTTAAGATATGGATATCATCAAATCAAATCCAAACCTGAAGATGTTCCAAAGACAACATTTGTCTCAAGATATGTACACCATGAATACCCGGTTGTACCATTTGGTTTGACCAATGCACCAACAATATTCATGAATCTGATGAACAAAATATTTATGCCATATTTGGATAAGTTCTTCATAGCCTTTATTGATGATATTCTGATATATTCCAAGATAAGGAAGAGCATGCTGATCATTTGAGAATAGCATTGCAGACTCTAAGGGAACATAAACTTTATGCTAAGTTCAGTAAGTGTGAATTTGGCTAGATGAGGTAGAATTCCTCGTCCATGTGATCAGTAAATATGGAATTGCTGTAAATCCATCTAAGTTCAGTCGGTACTAGAGTGGACTGCACCAACCAATGTGAAGCAAATTCGAGGTTTCTTAGGAATGGCTGGTTATTATCGGAGGTTCATTGAAGATTTCTCCAAAATAGCTGGACCAATGACCAAATTGCTAAGAAAGAATACACCATTCAATTGGGATGAGAAGTGTGAAGCAAGTTTTCAGGAGTTGAAGACTAGGTTAACCACAGCTCCAATCTTAGCAGTTCCTGAAACAGGGAAGGACTTCACAGTATACTGTGATGCATCTAAAGAAGGTTTGGGTTGTGTGTTAATGCAAGATCGGAAGGTGGTTGCTTATGGTTCAAGACAACTGAAACCACATGAAGTCAATTATCCAACTCATGATTTAGAGTTAGCAGCAGTAGTCTTTGCGCTGAAAGGATGGAGGCATTTTCTTTAAGGAGCCAGATGTGAGTTATACACTGCCCATAAAAGTCTCAAATATTTCTTCACTCAAAAGGAGTTGAATATGAGACAGAAGCGTTGGTTGGAACTAATCAAAGATTATGATTTAACAATCAACTATACTCCAGGGAAAGCAAATGTTGTAGTTGATGCTTTAAGCAGAAAGAATGCAGATATTCAGCCTAGCAATTGGGAGCTACCAAAAGAGTTACAAATGGACTTGGAAATATTAGAGCTGCAATTCATTAGAATAGAGGTTCTTGGAGGATTAACTACTATGTAGGTAGTTGCAGAGCAAGACAGTGATCTTAAGCACGGAATTTTTAGACATCAAGCAGAAGATCCTTTCATTGCTGAGGAAATTAGGAGGATATCTAAAGGGCAAAAATCAGTTTTTCGCCTTAGAGATTATGAGTCTTTATGGTTCCAAGACCGTCTTTGTGTTCCAGATGTGACTGCGATTCATGATGTCATACTCAGAGAAGCACATGAAACACCATATTCTATACATCCAGGCAGTACTAAGATGTAT
Organism: Avena sativa; assembly: GCA_916181665.1. Classification (NCBI taxonomy): domain Eukaryota; kingdom Viridiplantae; phylum Streptophyta; class Magnoliopsida; order Poales; family Poaceae; genus Avena; species Avena sativa. Next base: position 21,588,021 of record OV702297.1, read on the forward strand.
ATGGATTTGAAAGAACTATTCTGGTGGAATAACATGAAAAGGAACATTGCTAAATATGTATCAGAATGCCATACTTGCCAAAGGGTGAAAGCTGAACATAAAACTCCAGCAGGACCATTACAACCTTTGGAAATTGCCGAATGGAAGTGGGAGGAAATAGGTATGGACTTCATCACAGGATTTCCCATGACACCTAAACAGAAGGATATGATATGGGTAACTGTGGACAGACTCACTAAAAGTGCACATTTTATTCCGGTAAATCAGAAAGATAATGCTGAGAAATTAGTAGAAGTTCATCAAAGAGATAGTAAGTAAGCATGGAGTGCCCAAAAAGATCATAACTGATAGGGGATCAGTGTTTACTTCAGAATTTTGGAAGAAATTGCATGAAGCACTTGGTTCAAAGTTAGATTTTAGCACAGCCTATCATCCAGAGACAGGAGGTCAAACAGAAAGAACAAATCAGATACTAGAAGACATGTTAAGAGCTTGTGCATTAGATTTGGAGGTACATGGGAAGATCATCTAGCATTGGCAGAATTTTCCTACAATAATAGCTATCAGAGTAGTCTGAAGGCAGCTCCATATCAGGTTCTATATGGAAGGAAGTGTAGATCACCAATATGTTGGTATGAGCCTGGAAGCAGCAAAGAATTTGCACCAGACTATATCAAGGAAATACAAGATATCATTGATAAGATCAGGGATAGACTGAAAATAGCTCAGAGTAGGCAGAAAAGTTATGCTGATCAAAGTCGAAAATCATGGCATCCAGAAGTGGGAGACATGGTATATTTGAAAGTAAGTCCAATGAAAGGAGTGAAAAGGTTTGGAGTTAAAGGAAAATTGAGTCCAAGATACATCGGACCATTCAAGATATTGAGTCAGAATAGAACTATAGCTTATGCTTTAGAGTTACCATCAAGATTGGCTCAAGTGCATAATGTTTTCCATGTGTCACAACTTCGTAAATGTTTGAAAGTTCCAGATGATGCAATCACACATCAGGAGATTGAACTACAAGCAGACTTAACCTATGTTGAAAAGCCCTGTAAAATTTTGGAAGAAAACTGGAAAAGGTTGAGGAATAGGGCAATCAAGTACTGAAAGATACAGTGGGAACATCACCCTGAAAGGGAAGCCACTTGGGAGAGAGAAGAGGATTTAAGAAAAGCCTATCCAGAATTATTCAGGTACACTTCAGCAAACTTCGGGACGAAGTTTAATTTAAGGGGGGAAGTCTGTAACATCCCAGCATTTAGGAACTAACGAAGGGTAGATTTAGGAATTTGAGATATTGCATGCATTCATCTGTGAAACTGTGGGTAAATTTTTCGCCAAATAAAAACCTAAAGTGATCAAAGTTTCTTTCATGCTTTGAGATTAGGTATAGTCTTGAAGGATGATTGTTATAGACTTTGATATGATCTTGTGGATTAGAGTGTTTTGGGAAATGAAATTTGAATTTAAAACTTGAGTGTTTGAATTATAATTCAAAAGGATTTTGAATGATGATTGAGTATTTGATTTAATTTAGAGTTAACCAATAATAACTCAAACTTTAAATGAAAGAAGATAATCAATAAAATTAATATTCCAAAACTTCATTCAATAATGAGTTACAAAATGTAACTTATGGAAATGAGCAACAATCTTTACAATAGTAATTAAATAAAAGAATAATCTTTATTTATTGAATAATAGTACAATCTTTATTACAAAGGGATAAAAATAAAATTACAAAAGAATAAAGATATTACAAGTGACTATTCTATAAAGAAAAAGAAAAAACCTAAACTAAAGTCTTGATCCTCAAATCTGGTACCTGCAAAATAAACAGAAACTTAAAAAAAGTTAGGATTAGAATTATTTTACTCTCAGAATTGACAGTGAAGTGCACTGTTCACTTTTTCATCATTGAGTAATTTAAGGGGCAAGTTTCACCAATATGAAAGAATATACCTTTCATAATTTTAAGCCATAAGTCAAATAAACAACAAGGCAAGGCAAGTTTCACCAGCCAAGTAAATGGTAACCTGATAAAAGTAACTCTCAAATTCAGAACATATCCACAACTTGTGCAGCAGGCACACATGCAACACACACACCAAACTGCATGGTGTGTGCTGTCAGCACCACAACAACAGCACAATCAAACAAAACCATCAGCACAGCCGTGGGAAGACAACCCCACACCATTTCATTGTTCTTACACACCAAGCATAGCAGCCACCAGCTAAACCAAGCCAAAGCCTAGCAAGATCACACCAATCAAAACCCTGGATCACATCACCAAAATGGTGACATGAGGAGGGGGTAGATCGGGTGGATAGCAAGGACAAGATCAAGCCATCAGGACCAGGAGGTGAAGGGCTAGATCAAGGACAAGCCAGGATCTAGAAATACCAGGAGAGCACCAGATCAAGCTACCACAAGATCAACCACTAGCAACCCCAACATCAAATAAGTGTGGTGAGTAAAATAGACCATCACATGATCTATCTGTCTAAGATTAGACAAGCATTCATGATTTGTCTATTACTCAAATTCTCAGAAAGCACCCAAGTGGGGTGAATCCATCACTGAAGTTTTTAAACACTAAAAGCAATCAGAAAAGTATAAGGATCCAACTAGATATCAGAACAACAACATTGACCTAGCTATCAAGCTATATTTCAATTCAAGAATAAATATAGCCAAGATTTAAACTTCTAAGCACATCTCCTCAATTAGAGTAGCACCTTAGAATTTAATCTTATGGATCTATATAAGTGATCAAGCCTACCATCATTTTTTCCAAACTTTGATTCAAGAAACAGTAGCTGGTATCACTACCAGAACCCATCCATGTGAATCAACAAGTTAAAGGCTTGATCTCTAAACCTCAGACCAACATCATGGGTCTTAGGGATTTAAGAAAATAAGTTCCTACTTATCTTTAATGCCAAACTCATTTTAAGCTTGAACAAGACCAAACCAAGTAATAGAATCTAATCTTGTCTAATCTAATGCCATACAAGGATGGTGTCACAAGAACAGTTCTAAACTAAGCAGGTTAAGCATCTAATCTTCACAGATACAACCAACCAACTATAAATCATTTTCCTGACATCACAGGAATCATAATCAGGAAAATCCATATGTAAATCTTCACTGTTTGAAACCATTTGATCTCAAGTTACATAAGAATTCTTAAGCCAACTGTACTAATGCAGTGACTTCATCACACAACACTCACTGTCATCAACCAAGTAATGACAGTGGTGAGTTATTAAATCACTAGATTTCCTAAGTATTGCTTCTAGAGCAACCTTACCGTCTGAATCATATAAAATTTAATCCATAGAATCATCCGATAAACCAGTAGCATCACCACAGCTAACCATCAGCAGTAATCCATAGCAAGTCACCACTCAACAGATTCAAGGATCATCAATACATGATCCAATTCATCAAATATTTAATCCACGGAGGGGCATGAACCCTAAGCAGAACAAACCATCTTAATCAGGACAGAACACTAACCAGGAAAGGGCCACTACCAACATCTAGCATGGGATGGCCTAGCACAGAGAGCACGAGAGGGAGAGGAACTACTTACCAAAGGTCCTCGCTATAGATTAGAAGAGGAAGCAGAGGGGGCCGACGAACACGGCGGCATGGGGAGCACCCCCAAGGGGGTGCTGCAACCCACACAATGCCACGGCGGCGACCATAGCCACACCTGGGCGAGGAGCATCACCACGGCACACGACAGCAGCGGCGGCGTCAGCACCAACGCCAACCCCAAACCCTAGGGTTCGGAACGACATCAATCTGGCCACAAGAGGGCTCCAGGTCCAAACCCAATTGGACAGGAGGTTAGAGCAGGGCCGACAACCTCATCATGCACCATGGCGGCGGCCAGGGAGGTCCACGGCGGAGTAAATCGCCAGCGGTGACACCGCTGACCACAAGGTCGGGGAGGAGAAGGAGAGAGGTGAGCTCGAGAGAGAGACAGAGAGTGTTGGGCTGGGCTGGGCTAATACCCTTTCGGGGTATTGTTTTGACTCTGCCCTATTGGGCCACAAGGGCCCAATAAACACAAACAGTCAGCCCAAATCCTTTAGAGCCTGTTTTTAATAATTGGAAAAAGACCAAAATGCCCCTGAACTTAAATAAATTCTAGAAAATAAATAAAAGTCCAAAAATTATAAATAAAATAATTATGGATTCACAATAATCCAAACTATCCAAATAAATTAAGAGATAAAAAATTTGACATATAAATTTTATTAAGAATTTTGTAATTTATAAATTCCTTATGGAATTTTACAAAATTATTGAAAGATGATAAAAATAAATAAAAATCACTTTCATTATATATTAATACTATAGTATTTTAGAAAAATACTAAACAAATATTTAATGTCAATTTTTGGTATTTAATGATAATTCTTAAAGGAATTATTAATTAAATAAAAAACAAATAAATTAAAATAAAATAAACGAATACAATATTCAATAAATATTAAAAAAATTAATATTTATAAATTCTTTATCATTAAAAGAATTTTTATAATTTAAATAAATTAGAAAGAATACATATAAAGCTAAATGATGCATTACATTACCTTGCATAATCATTTTGCTTCTTTAAATATTGTCCTTACCGGGCAATAATGATGTTTTTGTAGACATAGAAGCTCAAGGTCCAGTGCAAGCATCAGACTTCACTACCTTCCATCACAAGGCAAGTTCATCACTTGCTCATATCCTTTGAAGAGTCTTTACCAAAGTATTTGCAAATTATGTGTTATCATATATACTCTAAAGAAAGAAAATATTATTTTCACAAATAAAGAAATCATAGATATCATCCTAAGTGATGATATAATGGAGAAATAGAACTTAGGGTTCTATTTGCAACAATAATGATCAATTAGGTACTTAATAACCCCTGACATCAGTGATTCTAGCGCCGTATATTACGCATTAGCCATGAGATTTGGAATGGGACGGAGAAGTCAGCTGTATCTTCTTCCTCTCGCATGAAGCTGGATGTGCAGGTCGTGGCTGTTATCCTCGTAGCGTGCATATTAATTGGTAATTCATAGAGGATATGCAGCATATGGGTGGGAACCCTCATCGTCCCACGATAGTTCTGGCATCTAACGGTTTGTACAAACCATTGTCGTAATTCAATATGTGGGCATGGTGTACACCAAGGAGGCATGCGAGGTCGTGAAGGGGGCAGTGATTGGCTTGGACCAACTACTGGGCACCACATCATGGAATTGTGAACAGGAAAGAACACCCGGTTGTGCAACAAGGAGTTGATCTCTCATGGGTAAAGTAACGCACCTCTGCAGAGTGTAAAAATTGTAACTTGTTACTCCCTGTTCCGGGAAGGAGCTACGAACGCGGCAGGAAAGGAACTCCAAAGTTCAGGTCAACCTGTGAAGGCTGATGGTCATAGATTTTCATAATAAAATCAATCTTTGAAGAAAGATTTACAAAAACTGCATAGTACCAAGGACTTATAGTCTGAGGTGGTAGTTAGAGCATCAAACTTCCCACCTTGCATACAATGGACTTGTTGGGTAACACTGTTATCCATCCTTTTCTTTGATCCCTTGCTTAGACTCTGAGGATCCCGAAGACGTGCCACTGTATGTGGATGAATGTCAAGAAGATGTGTTCTACGAGGAGCCTAACCTGTCAGGAGGTGTTGAATGAGTGGATTACGAAATACGCTATGGTGTCGATGATAACGAGTCCAACTAAGCATCCTAGTTAGTAGTAACCAACGGAGCCAAGCAGCATGAACTCTATAGAATAAGCTGTTGAGCTCAACTCCTAGTTGGAGTTGCTACTTTTAAATTCCACTGAAACACTTTATATTTTGGTTTGTAAGTTGAATCCTTTTGAAGTATTGAACTTCTGGTATTGTAATAATAATGTGTGAATGTTTGTAATATGGACCCGCAATGTTTCTGTTATATCACTCTGAGGGATGTGATATTTACAGAACGGTGTTCTGTGGATGTCATGTCAACGACTATAGTGTACTACACATGCAGTGGTATGCTGGGTCACCGCAAGAAGTGACTCAGGGACTGCCCCATATCATTTATCACTATGATTATGTGTAATATGAATGAAACTTCGGCAACTCGAGCAGTGACTCGGGGACTTCCCCATATCGTTTGTCACTATGATTATGTGTGTGATATGAATGAAACCTCGGCAACCCGAGCAATGAATCGGGGACTCTCCCATGTTGTTTATTACTATGATTATGTGTTTGCTACGAATGGTAACTCGGCAACTCGAGAAGTAACTCGGGGATTACCCCATATCTTTTATCTTACCCGTACATATTCGATAAGTCGAACGATTCGTATATCCATCCAACTAAGTAGTATATGGATATCAGAGTCAACATCCCCGATCTTTCACGAACTAAAGAAAGAACTTCGATAGAGCCAACAGAAAATCAAACACACGAAAATTTAATTCAAACATAAGAACTAAGGTTTGCAAATAAAAATACATATGAAATATTTTGAAATTATATAGATAAAACAGTACCACAAGAGGCAGGTAGTCTTGACACAACATACGCCCGGCATTACCGGGGACTTAGCAAATAAGAGTTTTTCAGCTCAGGCATTGATAGCTGCCGACTCATCAGCAGGAGGAGCAACGGCAGTGGCAGGAGTTTCCAAAGTTGGTATCTCGGCTACGACCGAAGGTACCTAGGCTTCTGAAGAAGGAATGGTTCCGGGGGCAAGATTCTCCAAAGTTTCCTGAACCTCCACGGAAGTTACCTCGGCATCGACCGAAGTAGCCAGGGCATCTTGGGCATGGGCTGTTTGATGTAAAGCTACGCCTTGGGCTTGAGAAGCTTCAGTCCCCTTGGAGGAGGATCAAGCTTCAGCGTTTCCTACCAAACTACCAATGGACTCATCAGAACTTCCAGAATTTTCATTAGACTCACCTTTGTCACCAGAATCTCCGTCGAATTCATCATCAACAGCAGTGTCAACATCCTCTTCGGCCTCGTCGGGGAGGAAACTCGGCCCCTCATTCCATTGATGCACATTTGCATATTCGATGAGTTGATAGGCACGGGCTTGGCGGCGAGCAACGTAATCTGGATCCTCGACCCAAGGAGAGCCGGTACGCAAATTCATCAAGGTGTCGAGTGAGATATCCTCGTACCATGACAGAATGACAGTAAGCGCCATGTCAGCCCCGGCTCGCTCGGCGGATTCTCTCCAAAGATTCAACTAAGTCTGAGAATCCATTATCTTCGCCACGAGTACTTCCACCTTGCTAATCTTTGGTTCATTCGGCCAGAGCACATTGAAAGCCGAATTGCCGCTTTCACCAGATATTTTCCCATGATTTTCATCGGCTCAATGGCAGCAGCGATAGCAACCAAAAAATCCTCAATGGAATATTCTTGATCCAGGATATTGGGGACACCTCGGCGGCCACGGGCAGCAATCACGGGTTTAGTACTCACGGGCTCGGCTTCTAGAAAATGATCTGTAAAGCGAAATGTCACGTAAGTCAAGAGAAACAACGAGCAAAGAATGACTCGGATAGGAACCAAGAGGAAAACACAGGAAAATAAGCTTATGATGGATATATCACAACATCTTATGAAGATCCACGGCCCAACCATCCCGTTTCTTCTCAAACCGAGTGATCTCCTTGGTCATCGCCTGATTTTTCAGCTCGGCAGCATCAAGGAGCTCTTTGTCTTTCTAAAGCTGAAGACTTAACTGATTCTTTTCTTTGGAAAATTCTTGGTCAATTTTCTCCAGCTCGTACTTCTACGAGGATTTAAAGGACTCAACCTCGGCACGGAGCCGAGCTATCTCATCATCCTTCTCCTTGATCTGTGTCGAGTGAGTCCCTGCTTGCTCTAAAAAATGCAACATCATATCAGGCATGGGTATGCACTCTTGATGCGACGCTGTAAATCTTTGCAATTTGACTGAGCCGAAGATGGAGCACTATAAGATACTCGAAATTAATCTAGAAGAAAATAGGCGAATACAGAGTGGCAGGGCAACTAACCTTCGAGGATGGTAACCTTTTTTGTCAGCCGAGTATTTTGATTGTTAATGTTAGTCGAGTAAGGGTACATTGTAAATTAATTGGGAAGCAAAGACTTGTATAAAGAATTTGAGTACAAAAGGCCGGATGATTTACCTGTCTTATTTAGAATAGGAACCATCTTATCAAACTTGTCTTGAAGTTTTCTATGCGAAAAGAGCAGTTTCTGGAATTCGACCGTACGCCGATTATGAGCAACCTAAAATAACAGCGAATTATACAAGGAAACTATAAAAAATACCCGAATCAAGTAAAACTTGACTCGGATCTAGTGGCTGGATATTCAAAGTTACCAACATAAAAAGATCCGAATCAAGTAAAGCCTGACTCGGATCTAGGTGGCTAGATATTCTAAGCTAAAACTAAAAAAGATCCGAATCAAATAAAACTTGACTCGGATCTAGGTGGCTGGATATTCAAAGTTGCCAACATAAAAAGATCCGAATCAAGTAAAGCCTGACTCGGATCTAGGTGGCTGGATATTCTAAGATAAAACTAAAAAATATCCGAATCAAGTAAAACTTGACTCGGATCTAGATGGATGGATATTTAAAGTTACCAACATAAAAAAGATCCCAATCAAGTAAAGCCTGAGTCGGATCTAGGTGGCTGGATATTCAAAGCTAAAACTAAAAAAGATCTGAAAACTTGACTCGGATCTAGATGGATGGATATTTAAAGTTACAAACATAAAAATATCCAAATCAAGTAAAACCTGACTCGCATCTAGATGGTTGTATATTCAAATCTACTACCTAAAAAAGATCCGAATCAAGTAAAACTTGACTCAGATCTAGGTGGACGGATGCGTTTTAATTCAAAACATGCACAACGAAAATTATCTATTGCGCAAACAGGTAGCTATACCCTAAGAAAGGAAAGCTTCCAAATGAATAACAAATTGTTCAGTTGAAAGCTCGGGGACTAATGGGCATATAGTATACTGTGCGCAAAAGATAAAGTGTAGATTGAAGCACATACCTCGTTCATCTTGTCACTTTCAAGTACAACCTTAGCAGCCATGTGCAAACGCATGCTGATGTCGGAAAACTGGAAAGATTGGTTACTGGGATTGCCCTCAAGCTGATCAGCAGCATTCCAGTTGTTGGCATACTCTACCAACGATCCGAGGCTACCACCGCTCTCAGTGCGCGTCAAAACCTTGCCCTTATTTTTTCGCGCCTATTGTGTAGCTGTCTCGGCCGTTGGGCTCTTGTGAAGCACGAGTTGTGTATCAGCGACAAAGACAGACCCAGGCTTGGCCACAAAGTCCCCTTTGCGGAGCATGTCAGCGACAGTCGGCTAAGAGAGACCAGTTCTTCCTTTCTAAGATGGCGTAGATTTGGCAGCGCCATCCTTCTTGGTCTTGATAGAAACTTCAGTAATGGGCAAGGACTTAGGGCAAGGAATCATACTCGGAGCAATAATCGATGCGGCATAAGGGTGTGTGCTTTAATAGAAGCTGAGGTAGCAGCGACTTCGACAGCAGCCGAAGTAACAGGGACTTCGACAATAGCCGAAGTAACAGGAACTTCGGCAGAAAGGGGTTCGACGGGGGGAAACTCGGCATATTCACGTCAGCATCAGTAGCAGGGGGAACTTCGGCCCCGTCTTGCCGAGGTGGGCTTTTAGTTGGCATGGGAGGAGAACTGTCGCGAAGAGGGCTTGGAACTCGAACGTCCTCTGGAGGCGATGGAGAAAGCGGTTGAGTAACATGAGAGGTCATGCTCGGACCACTGGGATTGGCAGAAAGAGGAGCACTGTCAGGATAAAGATAGAGACCAATTCTGAAATAGAAAGAGAGAAACAAGAAATACAAGTTAAAGTATGCGGGGAAACTCACCCAGAGACTCCAGGCATGGTTTTGCGCTTCGGAACATGCTGGGAGGATTTGTTAGTTCGCTTCTTGGGAACCGCATCTGAAGGATCGTTCGAAGCAGCACGCTTCTTTGACGGAGCGAGAGCTTCGGAAGCGAGGGGTTCGACCTCGTGAACCTGGCCAGATGGATTAGCTAGGAAAGAAGGAGCCGGAAATGCATGAGATAGGCACCACGGCAACTACCTCGAGAATTTGGGCGTCGTTCTAATCACCTTCATCGGCGCGGGCCGAGGTTTTACCCCGGGCACGAGCGGGAGCAGCTTTGGGTTTAGGAATGAACTCCTCCGGGTCTGGTTCTCCATTGTACAGAGTGTTGCGATCAGCTCTCCAAGGAAGAGCCAACACCTTGGCGTCTTCCGAAACTTGCTCGGCAAATTTCTGTGGGAAAAGCAGACAAAAGTTAGGAGAATATTCAATGAGAATAACTCGGATGGGGCAACTCAAGTTCGAATTACATGAGGAGCGGGATTATTGCGGGAAAAGGGCTTCATCCCCCACACCCATTCCTCGGGCATCTCGATTTTGAAGATAGCTCGGACGTGTTTCTTAATCTGAACGTCGTCAAGCTCGACCATAGAGACTCGGTTAGGATCCAAAGGATCGCTCATGTAGCAAAGCTTATGGGAGCGGAGTTGGAAAGGGCAGATTCGGCTACTGATGAACGCGGCCATCAAATCTTCGCCATGAAGCCCAGCCCGAGTTAACTCTTTTAGCCGAAGCTCGAACGCTTTAGTGAGAGCATTGGTCTTCTTCGGGTTATAAGTCCAATTTTGTTTAGAAGGAGGACCAATAGAGAAGGCATGGAGCCGAATCTTGTCCTCCTTACCAGTGTTCTTGACGTAGAAAAACGACCTATGCCACTTCTTGCAGGACTCTAGGCCTGTGACTCAGGGGAACAAGGAATTCTTCCAGGGTGTAATGGAAGCATCCCCGCACTGATTAAGAGATTTCTCAGAGGCATGAAGATATTAATCTGGCACTACGTTAGCTCGGATTTGGAAATACTTCGCCTAGACATCTACGGAGGGACAGAGGCCGAAGTATCCCTCCGAGGCCGAGATAAAAGCCGACAGAGAAGCAATGGCGTTAGCCGGCAGGTGATTAGGCTGAAGGCCGAAGAATTCAAGGAATCTCTTGGAAAAATCACTAAGAGGGAGGTCGAATCCTCTGGCAAAATGAGACATAAAAACTACATACTCGCCATCCTGAAGTACGGGGGAAGACTCCTTGCTGGGTAAGCGACACTGTACCTCGGCAGGAACTCGGCGGGTCTTGCGTATCCACTCGATTTCTCGGCGAGTGACCATGGATCCTTGCCACGAACCATGCTCTGGGCCTACCAGGAGTTCTTCTTCCCTCGCGATGGTGCCGCTAAGCGAGCTCGACATGGGCTCGTCGGAGGAGCCAACAGAGGAAGAGTCGCTGGCGGCGGGGAGAGGCCTCGAAACCCAAGGCCCCGTCGCAATGACGACGAGAACGGTGGCGGTGAAAGAGGAAAACCACAGAAGAAGCCTGAAGCGGAGGCGAAGCACGGCGAGAAAAGTCCCAACAACAGCGGCGCATCGCGTGAAGAGGAGCGCAGCGGTGTGGTCGCAAGAACAAAAGCGCGAGGGCGTGGTCGCAAGAACAAAAGCGCAGTGGCGTGGTCACAAGAACAGAAGCATGACGGCGGCGGCGCGAGAAGGAAGACGAGGGGAGTTGGGAATGGGAAAGTGAACCAACCCTTCCCCACTCACCCTATTTATAACCGCGCGTGGTGAAAATTAGTGGGATCGTAGGTGTGGCGCGGTAACCGCAAGATGGTGTGTATCGTGCGTACTCAATCGATGATTGGAGCCACAACTAGGATCACACGGCGTAGGATGATATCCGACCGCCATGACCGTTGCGGTGAACAAGGAGTCACCGCGTCGATATGACCGCCGCGGTGATTACTGTAGCGATGTCAGGGTGCACTGCAGCGGTACAAAAAATGAGACAAAACGCAATGATTGAGACACGTAGGACAAGGCTTACAGGGAAAGCTAAGAGGATACCTCAGATGAGGATAGGTGACTCGGAAAATGAGCCGAACCTCAGAGAAAGAGGGTGAAACGAGAAAAGGGAAAGCAAAAAAGGCGCTGACCAAACAATGATTTAGAGAGAGGAGCCAAGAAACTAAAAGAAACTGCTACGATCTAGCCGAATGAAGTTGGCCAGACCACACCAGCTTCGTGGACTAATGTTGGGGGATGACCCCAGGTAGGGTCAAGTTAAGTAAGAAAAGAAAGGAGCCTTCATATCCAGGGCCGGGTCATGGCGTGGTTCGGCCGAGTCATGTAGGGATCGGCCGAATGAGATCCGACCTATTCCGAATCAGATAGTTGAGACCTAACTCGGCCGATATATGAGTTATGTCGGCAAGTCGCTGTTGTTTAACTTGGGTGCAGGTGAATGTCAAGCCAAGTTATGCGAGGCGAGGCCGGGTCAAGGGAAGCTTGTATAAGAAGGAGGCAAGTCCAAAAGTCAAACCCTAACTACTATCTCTCTTTGGAATCTGCACAGTGCCAAGCGCTAGAGACAAGAAGCAGAGCAGCAGAGGAGCGAAAGGGGGTCACGGAGGTGACAGTCCTCAGGTCCGAGGCTCACATGTGATGGGCTCTGGGTCTTTGCCGTCGATAGAAGGGGGACATGGAAAGAGGTCCGCCGAGTTACCACTTTGAGACAAGCATATTCCACGAATATGCTTATCCACGTCAGCCCTAGGAGGAGTCTCTCCTTTATAAGAAGAGGCTGAGCGTCCCGATTCATTTTTCTCTGGAGCGCTAGTTGTATCTACTTCCTCCTCATACTCATACAGCTCGAGGAGCATCTGTAGCTCGATTGGTATTGAATCAAGGTTGAGTTCTAGCATTCTGTGTGTAGAAACCACTACATCTTCCCTTCCCAGATCCTACTAGCATCCATTGGCCTTCAAATTAAGCCTACCCATGGCATCTGTCGTGCCACCACCACGACAGCTAGGGCCTAGAAAGTACCGAACGAAGTAGGGGAATCGATGAATCGGGAACATGAAGCGACAGGATTGGGCCAGGCGACTGGCGAGGTGATCGATCAACGTGAGGATGCCCTGCCGTTCTGGGATTCGATCGGTTGGCAGCTTACAAATTTTTGGGCCCCTATATTTTTTGGACCCGGGGCGGCTGCCCCACTAGTCCCCCTCCAGGCCCGGCCCTGCTAATCCCAAAGACTTTCTACAAATATACTACACTTCCGTCCAAGCTACCGGAGGAGACAAGAAGGCCATGGCCAACTGATTCGCTCTTGCTCTGAAGAGCGAAGCGAGGGCCCAGTTTCAAACCTCCCCGCCAACTCCATCAAGTTGGGAGGACCAAGTTCGTGGGTGCCTTCCAAGGCGAATTCAAGCGCCCGGGAACCGTCAGGAAAAATAGGTCATAACCAACTATTTCCTCTGGCAGCTTGAACGACGGTGTAGTATAGTTGGAGGAAATCTTTGGGGTTGGTCTTCCCGTAATACTTGGCCAGCCCGTCTAGGCGAAACTTTGGGGGCCATACGGTCCTCATAGTCTAATCTTAACATTTTGAAAATCTCAACATTTTCATAATCTGATTTTTTTTTAAAAATAGCTAAAAACAGGAAGGACCAAAGTGGGAGAAAAGAAGAATCGGTACATTACCTAGTCCAGTCCACCACACAGAATCTTCAGGCGTCTTGGCCGTAGCGTATGCTCATCTTGTTGTATAGGACCGCCCAGATTCAGGATGGGAGGTGATATCGGCCGCTCGGCGCGGCACCTAGAAGTCGCGCCGCCAGCAGGTCTATCTGTATGGCCCGGCCCATCATACGAGGCTTCCTGCCTTTCGTAGTTGCTTCCTTGTTCCGATGTTACCAAGTCAATAAGGCTTCCGGTCGAGCGCTGAGTAAACTAGATCGGTTGAACAACTACATAACAGAACATGATAGATTCAAAAATTGTTACGTAGCATTTATTATTCAAAACATGAATAAATTTCCAAAAATCATAAACCAATTTTCAAATTTTATAAACATTTTTTTTAAAACAGGAACATTTTTCAAAAACCATGAACCGATTTTTAAAATTCATGAACCAATTTCAAAAACATGAACGGAATTTTGAAAAACAAGATTTTCCAAAAAATAATAATTAATTTTCAAAAGTCATGAACTAATTTTTAAGATCCATGAACCAATTTTAAAATCATGAACCAAATTTTGAAAAAAGGGATTTTTTCCAAAAATAATAAACATTTTTCAAAAATCATGAACCAATTTTTAAAATTTATGAACCAAATTTTGAAAAATGATATATAAAAGAAAAATAAAAACCAAAAACCAAAAACAAAAAAAGACGCCACAACTGCGAACTGGGCTGGCCCAATAGGGAGGAGCGCCCCGTGTCACAGCGGGCGGCATTTCGCATTTCGCATTCGGGATCGCCGGAGCTCCCAGCTCGCCCCGTACTGCACAATTCCAGGCTTACACCATTCTAGGTACGCCCGTTAACCATTGGGCTCGGCCTGGCCCTCTCCATATGAAGAGCCCAGTAGAAACATTGGGCAATGTCCGACACATTTGCTTGCAAATTAAGCATTCTGCGACCCCTCAAAAGAAAAAGAAAAAACATGCTGCAAATTTTCCGGCATCCTTCCGATTGGAAAATTAAAAGCCGAAAATCACTTTTCACAGGGATCACCGCAGAGAAGACACGGCGTATGGGCGTCATCGGAGACGGTTGACCGAAGCAGGTTGACGAGAGCACCCAGGCTGAGGTTGAGCAGAGGTGGAACTGTGGAAGGGCTGGTTGCCGTGGTAGGACATGATCTTGAGTTCTTTCTATCGATCCATGACATAACATTTCTGTATGAATTCAGAATAGAGTTCAACATTGGTTCTTGTTATTGAATCTTGACGGCCTGCTCAGATTATTCACGAGCATTCCAGGCCCGCCTGCTCGTATTTAGTTTGTTTTCCGTTCCGAGAGCAATGTATTGCTTCTGTCTTTTCGATACTATGATGTATTGCTTTGCCTTCGCTGAATTTTTTAGAGTTGAAACAAAGTTGATATTCTTCTTCAAACAAAAAAACCAAACCTAATTAGGCGCGAATGTAAAACAAGGGTTTGGGGAACCGGCTCAACACCCAATCCGGGTATGCTTTCTCTTTATATAAGGAGAACACAATGTGTACAAATACATGTATAAATACATACACAGAACTTATCCATAGTCTAACACCCTCGCTCAATCTTAACCATGTCCTAAGGTATATAGCGAGTTAAGATCGTGTCTACACCCCTCAAATTGAGGTTGTGACAATGGCTTGGCGAAGATATCAGCAAGTTGATCTTTGGACGCAATGAACTTGATTTGAAGTAACTTTTGTGCAACACGTTCCATCACAAAATGAGAGTCAAATTTGATGTGTTTCATTAAAGCATGTAATACCGGATTTGATTAAAGGTATGTGACAACTATGTTATTACACCAAAAAACCGAAGGTTGATGCTAAGATATTCCCAACTCAGTAAGTAAGGCCTCTCCCTAAATGAGCTCAATTATGGCACGGGCAACTCCTTTATACCAGCTTCAGCACTACTACGAGACATTGCCACTTGCTTGCAACACGCGATCAGGTTGGGACCAATTAACACTGCATATCCCCCTGGATTGTCGATCATCTGGACTACCCGTTTGTTCAGCATAATAAAAAGGAGAGAGTAAACCTGAAGGCGCGGGCTGAAGATGCAAACCATAAGAGGTAGTGAGACGGACTTAGCGCAAAATGCACTTAACATCTATCATATGAGAATCCCCGGGTGCACGAAGAAACTGACAGACCGGTTGACTGCATAGGAGATGTTAGGCCCTCTTAAAAAAATAGGAGATGTTAGGCCTAGTGATAGTCAAATACTGAAGGCCTCTAACAATGTTGCGGTACTCGGTAGCATCATCAGATGTGAGAGGAGTAGCAGCAAAAGTAGATAATCTGTCATTAGGTGACATAAGAGTGGTGGTAGTCTTGCACTTGAGCATACCTGCACACCGTAAAAGATCCAATGAATACTTCTGATGAGTGAGAGTCAAACGAGCATCAGTATGGGCAACCTCCGGTCCAACGAAATAATGCAGTCTACCCAGATCTTTAACATCAAAGTCAGCATCCAATGTAGATACCAGACGAACAGCAGCAAAGACTGAGAAGCAGATAAGAGTAATTTCATCAACATACACCAACAGGTACAAAGTCACCTCAAGACGCTCAAGTTAAAACAATGACGTGTCAGCAGTAGATGGAGCAAACCCATGTGCACGAAGAGCAGAGCCAATACATGCATGCCACACATGAGTAGCCCGTTTAATATCATATAGAGCCTTCACAAGATGACATAGATGATTAGAATGAGTTGGATCATAAAATCCAGGAGGCTGACGCATATACACCTCTTCTTTCATAACTCCATGGAGAGGCATTCTAAACATCCAACTGACAAAGATACCATAATTTAGTAACATCTAGTTAGAGAAAAAGGCAAATAGTAATGGGCTTCCCAACATGACTAAATGTGTCATCATAGTTAAGACCATATAACTGTTTGAAGCCTTTAGCAACCAAGTAATCCTTTTATGTTTCGATGAAGCCTTCAACATGTTTCTTTACCTTGAAACCCCACATAGAGTCAATGATATTAACATTCAACTTCAGATGTAACAAACACCAAGTGTAATTTTGATGATATTAACATCCGACTTTAGATGTACTTCAGATGCAGTGGATATGCAGAATGCAACTTCCTTTCAACATGTGCTAGATGACTACTATGTAAATTCAGTACAATTGGTTAGTGTGTAAAAGTTAGGTATTTTCTTCATCACTAATATTGTGATGGATGTGGGAGTCGAAATCTGTGAAAAACTTCACACTGACTTAAATGCTTTGTCTGATAAGTACCTAGGGCTGATCGCTTTGGTAGGAGATGATAGGAGTGATTGATTCTTACACTTTATGAAGAAGGTGATACAGAGATTGGTACTCCCTCCGTCCCGGTTTAAAGGACACAATTTGCAATTCTCTGGGCCCTAGGTGTCCTCTAATTGGTCCATTTAATAGTATGGAGTAGAACATGCATAAGGAGAAAAAGAGTTAGGAAAGTGTTCACATTTGTTCACACATGTGCATGCAAGCATTTTATTGCTTTCACACAGGAGTAATTACAGAGATTAAATGCTTGTGTGTCTAAGTATTTTGGAATTGCATGGTTTGCAAATTGTGTCCTTTAAACCGGGACGGAGGGAGTAGGATAGAAGGGGATGCTTTATATTTGGGTCAAAAAACAATTCTATTAAAAGTTTCGTCCAATCAATTCTAGTTTATGTCATGTCAGTTTTTAAGATCCCAAAAATATATGTAAAAAATCATTGATGCAATATCGAAATTTTGGTGGGGTGAAGACGAGAAAAATAAGAGAATGCATTGCTAGGCTTGGTGAAACTTGTGTTTTTCTAAGAATTAACGAAGGGGGTGGGATTTCAAAAAAAGTGTGAAGATTATTAGGTAATCCCGATTCACTCTGCGTGAGAGTCCTAAAGGCGATATATTATCCAAATTAGCATATCCTGCATGCTGGACCAGAGAGTGGTTCATCTTTCACATGAAAAAGTATTGTTTCAGGTATTCAAACTTTTAAGGGGGGCTACATATGGAGAATAGTTGATGGTCAGTCTATTGATATACGGGAAGATCAGTCGATTTACTCCAGCCCAAACCGCAAACTCCAACTCAATGAGGGATGGTCGTTATCTCTAAGGTGAACGACCAGATTGGTCCACAT
Organism: Avena sativa; assembly: GCA_916181665.1. Taxonomy (NCBI): domain Eukaryota; kingdom Viridiplantae; phylum Streptophyta; class Magnoliopsida; order Poales; family Poaceae; genus Avena; species Avena sativa. Next base: position 21,605,865 of record OV702297.1, read on the forward strand.
AGTGGATTATGGAATGATGAATTGGTGAGAACCATCTTCTCTCCCCACAGATGCCCAAAGAATTTTTGCAAATACCTTTGAGTTATGACCTTTTGATGATTTTTTTTCTCCTAGAGAACTATACAAAGAATGTGTATCACGTTAAATGGAAACTTCAGTATGGGGGCGAACCTATACCAATCTATCCAAAGTTCATATGCTTGAAACCCTGTCTAGAAAAATGTTTGGAAGGTAAAGGTTCCTGGTAAATTAAAAAAATCGTTAGAAAGCTTTGCATGGTATTATCCCGCTAACATCCATTCTGGTCAATAGACACATCGGTACATCTGTACAATTTACAATTTGCCATCTAGAGGAGGAGGACGTCTGTCATCTACTATTTAAACATATGAGGACAGTTCGAACTCCGGATAATGCTCGTGCTAGAGAAGACTATTATGGATAAAACGTGCAACACCCCAAATTCTATAATAATAAGTTATGCTTCTTATTTATTCCAAAAATCATAATCAATAAAAACTTTTTTGAAAATGATATGAACCAGGGTATGGATTGAATGTGATTCTCTACCATACAAGTGGCATTGTTTCTATCATATGAATGTAATTATGGACAAGTATATCAAGGTATATCTTTTACATCATTTCAATATAGTAATCCAAAGTCTTGCATGGGATTAAATATTTTTTCTTTGAACAAAATGGTCAATGCATTGCCCAATGATCACTAAAACCCTAGATTTTCTAATGTGGTCTTCTCTGGATATTAAGAAGGGCAGTGTCCCACTTAAAATGATAAGAATCTACGATCACCTAAAAACCCTTCATGATTACCTTACCATATGCATATCATATGCACATTTTTCTGATTTCATTTTTTTGGATGAATAATATTTTATTTCCAATCATCTTATGGAAGAATTAATATCCACTTAATTCAACTATGAGCATCTTCTAATAACTTCGAAAATCCTAACACAAATGGGAGATATTTAATTCCATTTTTCCTAAAAATATAATAAAACAAAAACATTGTTTCTAAATCATCTAAACCACATTATCTCATATTTAATTTGTAGAATTAAAATTAAATAAAATAGAATTCAAACAAAACCTCATTTCTTTATGCAATGTTGCATAGAAGAAATTCAATGCAAACCTTCTAAATTTTAACCAAATAAAATGTGACATTGTGATACATTATTGATCGCGGCATTTTAAGATAATGTTAAATATTTTGAACCATTCAAACTCTTCGTTTTGAATTCAAATGTGGAAATTAAAAACTACACTAAAATCTCTCTCTTTAGTTCACATTAACCAACCCTAAACACACTAAGGTGGACCAGCACCCTGGATCCACCAGGTAGCCACCTTGGCTATCCTTCTCTCTCCCCTCTCTCCTTTCTCTCTCCCTGGAAATGAGCAGAGATGGCCATCGTCATGATGCAATGCCACAGGCCATGCCAATGCGCTTTGATGACGCCCTCGGCTAACCCGTATTCGCCCTTGATGTCCTCAAAGAAGGAGAGGATACGACATCGATGGGCATGCTCCCGCCTACCCCTGCATGCCACATCGACACCGTTCCATTGGCGTTCCTGCTCGGAGACCACACACGCGGCTTGACCATCCTCTAGCTGACGCAGCGGCTAGTCCAACAACGACATCAGCAACCTGACGCCACCCTCGCGCCTTGCTCACACCACACCTGCCATCAAACACCTTTGATGACAGTGGCCATAGAGAAGTTTTCATCGCGTACGTGCTTCATCTCCTACGCTAGAGAGAGTGCGCACACACACATGGTATCGAGGCGGAGCCTATCCACTCTCCTTCGTCAACAATGCGAGGAGCAGAGCTCCCGCACGCGCTGCTGCCAGCCAAACCCTAGCCCCTCGCCCTCGCATGTATAAGAATCCCCTAGCCCACACTTCTCCCTTGCACCACTCCTCTCTCCCTCACTAGCCTGCCAAAGTATAAAGGCTCTAGCCAAATCATATAGAGACATGGCTTCTCTTCTTCGCCTGCTAGAGAGGAAGATGATGACATCAAGATGATGGTAGGGAGCTCCCTTGGAACTGATCTTGGGCTCCCTGGAACCACCGCTCACCATACCTCATAAATTGGATGTAGGGTCACTGGAGCTAGGACATCGACGAGAGCCTGAGCTACGCCAGAGCTGATGAGGACCAGCACAATTATGTGGACGTCGCTAGAGAAGGAAGAGAACGATGTCATGTTTGTGAGGACGTGTGGATCATACTTGACCCACTTAACCATCCTTGTCTGTCCACCACAAGAGGCCACCCACTTTTGGTCATCGACAATATGATCTAATCCTTGTCTTTGATCGTTAGATCAACGCCCATGTACCCCTTCATTAAGTCATCTAATATGGACCATTGATATTATATATAACGTTAAATTACGGTTTAAATTAAATGAACACGCTATCCACTGGGCCCTAGGCCCAACCTATTAGGATTTTGAACATTATCCACAAGAATTTATGAAATTCCATTTATATAGCAAATTCCAAATTTTAATATCTTTAGTTATACAAATTCAAACCGAATGAAAAACCAATTTTGATAGATCACAAATTCAAATATATGTCCAATGCCATTGGAACAATATATTTAGTATTTTTCTAAATTTTCTATAAATAAAATATAGAGTTAAATAATTATTTAATTTAGAAAATTCATAGAATATGTTCTGTTAATCCAAATAATATGAAATCAATTGGCATGAGTAGTATATAGATGTCATTTTACATGCTTAATCCTTATATAAAATTTCCATGGACCATGTTAATCTTAGTATATTCATAAGTCATGTGCAATAATTCAAATTGAGCAAACTCAATTTTTTTTGAACTCTACTAATCATGGACTATGTATTTGAACCACTCTTACATTCTATAAATTTTTAAATATTTTTAATTCAACATTAACCCAAAGACATCACTATAATAACCTAATTTTTACTGATTAAACCTATGGAATTATTACCTTTTATTAAAATGCTCATTAAACATGTTTAGCATGCATACAATGTTGGGATAACTTCAATCCTTGCACTCATATTATTAAGATTTAATTCAACTACGCTTGTGTAAATAAAAACAATGTGACATGTTTAGTTAAACTTTATTAATTAAACTCCTTATTAAGCCCTTTTATGTTTGTTCTCAACATTATTAAACCAACCCACTGAGTTAAACATCATCATCCCTGAATTTGATTTAAAACATTATTTGAACACTGTGTTTGGTGTGATGATGAAATGTGTGTTGTTGTGCCTTTTTGTTTGTATAAGTTTAGCCGACAACGAGAACATGAACGAGGAGGAAGGAGAGTATGTTGAGCAAGACCAGGGCCATGGAAAGTTTGTTGATCAAGGAAATCGATCTATACAACATACACCCATGTCTTGCCTATTTTTTATAAAATAATCTTTTATAATATCGTTATGCTTATTGTATTTTTTCACTTATTTTAGCTATACCCTTGGGAATAGTTAGAGCCTACCCTATTATACACACCCTGATACGTCGTAAATATATCTATAATTTTTTATGTTCCACGCTTGTTTAGTGTCCACTTTGCTTTGTCTATGCTTTGAGGTATTTTTATACGTTTTCTGGGACTAACCTATTAAATGGTTGCTACAGTGCCAGTTGCTTATTTTCTGCTGTTTTTTGTTCCAGAAAAACCAGAAAATGAATATTCTCGGAATTGGATGGGACAAAAGCCAAAGTCAATATTTCACCAAGGAGAACACGGAGCCAGAAGACGAGACGGAGGAGGGCCACAAGGGAACCACACCCGCTGGCCATGCGGCCAGGCCTGGACCGCGCTTGGGAGGGTGCGGCCGCCTCGGGAACCCCCTCGGTCTCCCCCTTTGCCTATAAGAAGCCCCGATGCCAAAACCCTAAGTACCCGATCAGATCTCCACGAAACAGTCCATAGCCGCCGCCACCATTGTCCCTAGATCAGGGGGCTCTGAAGCTCTTTCCGGCACCCTGCCAGAGGGGAGAGATCATCCCAAAGACCTTCTTCATCACCATGCCAGCCTCCAGTATGATGCGTGAGTAGTTCCACCTTGGACTATGGGTCCATATAGTAGCTAGATGGTTGTTTCTCCTCCTTTGTGCTGATGGGTTTCGCAGCATAGTAAATCAAAAAAATTCTACGAATGCGAACAAGAAAGCCAAGATCTAATCTAGGAGATGCAATCAACGAGAGAGATAGATGAGATTTTCATACCCTTGAAGAAATCGCACAGCGGAAACGTTCAACAGAACGTGGTTGATGTAGTCATACTAGCTGTCTCCTCCTCGCGATCCGATCGGATCCTACGCCGCAAGTGGCGGCGCCTCCGAGAGATGCACACGTACGGTGCCGCGACGTCTCCTCCTTTCTCGGTCCAGCAAGTGGGGTGGAGAGATAGATTGGATCTGCAGCACTACGGTGTGGTGCTATGGTGGAGAGTTTCTGCGGCAGGGCTTCGCCTACGCGCAGTCGGGAGAGAGAGAGAGAGGTGGAGGGCAGCAGGACGGCGACTAGGGTTGGAGGAGTGGGGGAGGAGGGTGCGCCCCTGCCCTCTTTATATAGGGGGCTGGCCGGCCCCCTTGGCCCCTCCTCCAAGCCCTAGGGCGGCGGCCCCAAGGGTTGGAGTGGGGGGCAAGTTTCCCCCCTCCTTCTAGAAGGGTTTCCCCTAGGGTTTGGCCGGCTGGGCCTATGGGGCCTTGTGCCCCTGGCCCAATGTGGCCAGGGCACTCCCCTTAGTCCCACGCAGGCCTCCGACAAGTGGGGCCATGTTGGTCCCACTCCGGAAGCTTCTAGAACCTTTCGGTACAATACCGAATACTCTGAAACGATTCCGAAATCCAAAAACTGCTTTCCTTTATATGAATCTTATTCTCCGGACCATTCCGGAACCTCTCGTGATGTCCTGGATCTCATCCGAGACTCCGAACAAAAACTCACAAACCAATTATCTATTCTATCCTAGCGTCGAGGCACGTTAAGTGTGTGACCCTATGGGTTCGAGAATATGCAGACATGATCTTCTATCAATAATCAACAGCGGGATCTAGAAACCCATATTGACTCCCACATATTCATCGATGATCATATCAGATGAACCATGATGCCAGGATTCAATTAATCCCATATATATATATTCCTTCGTCACGCGATATTTTACTTGCCTGAGATTCGATTGTTGGTATCGGCATACCTAGTTCAATCTCGTTCACAGCAAGTACTTTACTCATTCCGTAATCCGATATCACTTTGTGATTAACTCCTTAACCACGTGCTTGCAAGCGATGTTGATATCGATTACTGAGTGGGCCCGAAGTATATCTCTCCGACTCGGGAGGGACAAATTCCATCTCGATACATACAACCCAACAGGTACTTTCTGATCACCTGAGAGACACCTTTATGATCACACATAGGATGACGTTTGATGACCTCAAAGCTTTCTTTCGATACCAGGGAGTTGCATTATCTCATGGTCTAAGGAATACAATATTTGACATAGGAAAAAGCTTCGCAAAGATGAACACGATGACACGATCTAATTGCTCTGCTTGATTTGGGTATGTCCATCATATCATTATCCCAATGACATGATCTCATTATTAATCGACAACTCATGTCTATGGTTAGGAAACCTTAACCATCATTAATCAATGAGCTAGTCCATAGAGGCGTACTAGGGACAAGGTGTTTGTTCATAAACCACACAAGTATCAAAGTTTCCGCTTAATACAATTCTAGCATGGAATATAAACTTTATCATGAACAAGAATTATAACAATAACATCTTTATTATTGCCTATAGGGCATAATTCCAACAGTCTCCCACCTGCACTAGAGTCAATAATCTAGTTTACATCTGGCAACAATCTAACACCCATGGCATTAAGGTGTTGATCATGTTTTTCTCGTGGAAAAGGTTTAGTCAACGGATCTGCGACATTCAGATCCGTATGTACTTTGCTAATCTTCAGATCTCCATCTGTTATATAATCTCGAATTATATGAAAACTGCAGTTGATGTGCTTGGTCTTTGGATGATATCTTGGTTCCTTAGCCAGTGCTATGGCGCCAGTGTTGTCGCACAATATCTCCAGTGGGTCCAAGGCACTTGGAACCACACCAAGCTCAGTGATGAAGTTCCTGATCCAAACTCCTTCACTTGACGCTTCTGAAGCAGCCATGTATTCCGCTTCTACTGTAGATCCCGCGATCATGCTTTGCTTGCATCTTCTCCAGCTCACGGCTCCTGCATTCAAAATATAAACGTATCCTGTCTGAGATTTAGAATCATCCAGGTCAGTGTCGAAACTAGCGTCGGCGTAACCTTTTACGACGAGCTTCTCATCACCTCCATAGACCAAGAACATTTCTTTAGTCCTATTTAAATACTTTAGGATGTTCTTTACGGCTGTCCAGTGTTCCACTCCTGGATCACTTTGGTATATGCTCGTCAAACTAAGAGCATTGGACACATCCGGTCTAGTACACAGCATGGCATACATGATAGAACCTATGGTCAAGGCATATGGCACTTTGCTCATAGTTTCTCTATCGTTTATCGTAGCTGGACACTGAGCCTTTCTCAATATCTTACCTGACAACATGGGCAATGAACCTTTCTTTGCTTTATCCATTCTGAACCTTTTCAGAACTTTGTCTAGATATGTACTTTGGCTTAAAGCTATTAAGCGTCTTTGTCTATCTCTATAGATTTTGATGCCTAATATATAAGCAGCTTCTTCTAGGTATTTCATTGAAAAACATTTATTCAAATAACTCTTCACATCGTTAAGCATACCAATGTCATTTCCAATAATCAATATGTCATCCACATATAGTACTAAAAATGTCACCGAGCTCCCACTCACTTTCTTGTAGATACAAGCTTCGTAGCAATTTGGAACAAATCCAAAACTCTTGATCACTTGATCAAAACGAAGGTTCCAACTCCGAGATGCTTGCTTCAGTCCATAAATGGAACGCTAAAGTTTGCACACCTTATCAGCATCCTTAGGATCGACAAAACCTTCGGGTTGCATCATATACAACTCTTCATCAATGTTGCCATTGAGGAATGCAGTCTTGACATCCATCTGTCATATTTCATAATCATGAAACACAGCAATTGCTAATAAAATCCGAATGGACTTAAACATCGCTACGGGAGAGAAAGTCTCATCGTAGTCAACACCTTGAACTTGACGAAACCCTTTTGCAACAAGCCGAGCTTTATAGACAGTAACATTACCATCCGCGTCCGTTTTCTTCTTGAAAATCCATTTGCACTCAACGGCCTTACGGTCGCTAGGAGGGTCCACCAAAGTCCATACTTGGTTTTCGCTTATGGATCCCAATTCGGATTTCATGGCCTCTAGCCATTTCTCAGAGTCTGGGCTCATCATTGCTTCCTGATAGTTCGCAGGTTCACTGTCGTCTACCAACAAGACGGTTAAGACAGGGTTGCCGTACCATTCAGGAGTGGCACGCGACCTTGTCGACCTGCGAAGTTCAGTAGTAGCATCGTTCGAAGTTTCATGATCCTCGTCATTAGCTTCCTCTCTTGTTGGTGCAGACGGCACTGGAACAATTTTAGGTGCTGCGCTACTCTCCAACTCGAGAGAAGGTTCAATAACCTCGTCTAGCTCTACCTTCCTCCCACTCACTTCTTTCGAGAGAAACTCATTCTCAAGAAAGGATCCGTTCTTTGCAACAAACACTTTGCCTTCAGATCTGTGGTAGAAGGTATACCCAATCGTTTCCTTAGGGTATCCTATGAAGTCGCATTTCTCCGCTTTGGGTTCGAGCTTGTCTGGCATCAACTTCTTGACGTAAGCTTCGCATCCCCAAACTTTAAGAAACGACAACTTAGGTTTAGCACCAAACCATAGTTCATACGGTGTCGTCTCAACAGATTTAGATGGTGCCCTATTTAAAGTGAATGCAGCGGTTTCTAATGCATAACCCCAAAATGATAATGGCAAATCCGTAAGAGACATCATTGATCGCACCATATCTAATAGAGTTCGATTCCGCGGTTCAGACACACCATTGCGCTGTGGTGTTCCGGGTGGCGTGAGTTGCGAAACGATTCCCCTTGCTTTGAGATGCGTGAGAAAATCATAACTCAAATATTCACCTCCACGATCGGATCGTAGAAATTTAATTTTCCTGTTACGATGGTTTTCCACTTCGTTCTGAAATTCTTTGAACTTTTCAAACATTTCAGATTTATGTTTCATTAAATAGATATACCCATATCTACTTAAGTCATCAGTAAAAGTGAGAAAATAGCGATATCCACCGTGCGTCGAAACACCCATTGGTCCGCATACATCGGTATGTATGATTTCCAACAAGTCCGTTGCTCGCTCCATTATTCCGGAGAATAGGGTTTTGATCATCTTGCCCATGAGGCACGGCTCGCACGTGTCAAATGATTCAAAATCAAGAGACTCCAAAAGTCCATCAGAATGGAGTTTCTTCATACGTTTTACACCAATATGACCTAGACGGCAGTGCCACAAATAAGTTGAATTATCACTATCTACTTTGCATCTCTTAGCCTCAATATTATGGATGTGTGTTTCATTGCTTTCAAGATTCAGAAGAAATAAACCATTCTCAGCAGGTGCATGACCATAAAAGATGTTATTCATATAAATAGAACAACCATTATTCTCCGATTTAAATGAATAACTGTCTTGCAATAAACACGATCCAGATATAATGTTCATGCTCAATGCAGGCACATAATAACACTTATTAAGGTTTAAAAATAATCCCGAAGGTAAAACTAAGGAGAGCGTGCCGACGGCCATCACATCAACTCTTGATCCATTGCCAACGCGCGTCATAACCTCATCCCTTGCTAGTCGTCATCTATTCCGTAGCTCCTGTTTCGAGTTACAAATATTAGCAACTGAACCAGTATCAAATACCCAGGCACTACAACAAGCGCTAGTAAGGTAAACATCAATAACATGTATATCAAATATACCTTTAATGGTGCCAGCCTTCTTGTCCGCTAAGTACTTCGGACAGTTGCGCTTCCAGTGACCCTTGTCCTTGCAATAGAAGCACTCAGTGTCCGGCTTAGGTCCATACTTGAGCTTCTTCTCAGCAGGGGCAACGCGCTTGCTGCTGCCTTTCTTGAAGGATTTCTTTGCACCCTTACCTTTCTTTAAGCTAGGGGTCTTGTTGACCATCAACACATGATTATCTTTCTTGATGTCCACATCCGCAGCTTTCAGCTTAGCGAAGAGCTCAGTGATCATATCAATGGAACCAATTTGATTGTGAGTAACTACAAAACCTTTGTAGCTAGGAGGGAGTGATTGCAGAACTCTGTCAATCTTGAGCTCTTCTGGAATCTTGCAGTCCAGTTGCTCAAGACGTTGAGTGTAGCCCGACATCTTAATGGCGTGCTCACTAACGGAACTCCCTTCCTCCATCTTGCAGTTAAAGAACTTCTCAGAGATCTCATATCTCTCAGAACGGGCCTGAGTCTGAAACATGGTTTTTAGTTCCTCAAGTATCTCAAAGGTCCCGGCGAACTCCTCAAAACGATTTTGAAGGTCCGATTCCATAGCAAACAACATGGTACTCTTAATCACTCCATAATCATCTTTATGTGACTGATAAACAACTTTTTCATCAGCCGACGCATCAATAGCAGGGGCATCACCTAGCGCTTTCTCTAGTACATAGTCCTTTTGTCCGCCAGCAACAATGATTCTCAGATTGCGGAACCGGTTGGTGAAGTTAGACCCATTGTTCTTAATCTTTTCTTTCTCAGCAAAAACGTTGAAGTTGAAGTTGGACTTAGCCATTTGATCTACAAAATTTGCAAATACAATTTATACTATGTTCATGATAACTAGTTCAACTTAATCAAATTACTAGATGAACTCCCACTAAGTTCAACATCCCTCAAGTTGTTTAGTGAACATGATCCAAATTCACCACACCTAATCTGATCTTCATGAGAAGAGATGTGGTTTCAATGGTGGACAACAAAGTGTCGATCATATCATTCATATGACTCATGTTTAACCTTTCGGTTCGTGTGTTCCGAGGCCATGTCTGTACATGCTAGGCTCGTCAAGTCAAACCCAAGTATTTCCGCGTGTGCAAAACTGGCTTGCACCCGTTGTATGTGAACGTAGAGTTTATAGCACCCGATCATCATGAGGTGCTTGAACATGACGAACTTTCACAACGGTGCATACATGGGGAGAACACAATTTTATCTTGATCTTTAAGTGAGGAATCATCTTATAATGCTACCGTCGCGATCTAAGCATGATAAGATACGTAAAAGGATAAACATCACATGCATATAATTTTATGTGACATGGTATAGCCAATCTCCGCGCAATGATCTCCATCTTGTGCGCGCAAGCATGATCTCCATCACTTCACCATGATTGCCTCCACCACGAATAGCAACTACAACTATTGCTAACTACTTAGCGATAAAGTGAAGCTATTACATGGCGAATAAGAAGTTGACACGTAGGTCATACATAATTATAAAGACAACCATATGGCTCCTGCCGGTTGTGAACTCATCGACATGCAAGTCGTGAAACATTACAAAACATGATCATTGCATACATCATACACATCATATCTTGGGCCATACCATATCACAAAACACTCCCTACAAAAACAAGTTAGACGCATCTACTTTGTTGTTGCATGTTTTACGTGGCTTATGGGAGTAAGAAGATAAGAACGATTCTTACCTACCGAAAGCCACAAGGTGACATTATGGTTGCTAACATCCGGTGTAAATCCCACGACTACTATAGTGAGAGAAACTGGCATCCATCAGCCGCATGTGTGGAACAAGCCACACGTCAAGTGCGGAGCCGGTCTCGCGAATGAGGTCGCGTAAAGTTGGCCTAGACCGCTTCGATCTCACTATGTCGCGCCATAAGAAATACACAACAAGAGGCTTGCAACAAAAAACATCAACGCCCGCAACAAGCATGTTGCGTTCTACTCGTGAGACACATCTACGCATAGATCTAGCTCTGATACCACTGATGGGTTTCGCAACATAGTAAATCAAAAAAATTCTACGTATGCGAACAAGAAATCCAAGATCTAATATAGGAGATGCAATCAACGAGATAGATAGATGAGATCTTCATACCCTTGAAGAAATCGCACAGCGGAAACGTCAAACAGAACGTGGTTGATGTAGTCGTACTAGCTGTCTCCTCCTCGCGATCCGATCCGATCCTACGCCGCAAGTGGTGGTGCCTCCGAGATATGCACACGTACGGTGCCGCGACGTCTCCTCCTTCCTTGATCCAGCAAGTGGGATGGAGAGATAGATTGGATCTGCAGCACGACGGCGTGGTGTTGTGGTGGAGAGTTTCTGCGGTAGGGCTTCGCCTACGCGCAGTCGAGAGAGAGAGAGAGAGAGAGAGAGAGGTGGAGGGCAGCAGGACGGCGGCTAGGGTTGGAGGAGTGGGGAGAGGAGGGCGCGCCCCTGCCCTCTTTATATAGGGGGTTGTCCGCCCCCCTTGGCCCCTCCTCCAAGCCCTAGGGCGGTGGCCCCAAGGGTTGGAGTGGGGGGCAAGTTTCCCCCCTCCTTCTAGAAGGGTTTCCCCTAGGGTTTGGCCGGCTGGGCCTATGGGGCCTTGTGCCCCTGGCCCAATGCGGCCAGTACACTCCCCTTAGTCCCACGCAGGCCTCCGACAAGTGGGGCCACATTTGTCCCACTCCGGAAGCTTCTAGAACCTTCCGGTACAATACCGAATACTCCGAAACGATTCCGAAATCCAAAAACTGCTTTCCTTTATATGAATATTATTCTTCGGACCATTCCGGAACCTCTCGTGATGTCCTGGATCTCATCCGAGACTCCGAACAAAAACTCATAAACCAATTATCCATTCTATCCTAGCGTCGAGGCACATTAAGTGTGTGACCCTACGGGTTCGAGAATATGCAGACATGATCTTCTATCAATAATCAACAGCGGGCTCTGGAAACCCATATTGACTCCCACATATTCATCGATGATCATATCGGATGAAACACGATGCCAGGATTCAATTAATCCCATATATATATTCCCTTTGTCACGCGATATTTTACTTGCCCGAGATTCGATCGTTGGTATCGGCATACCTAGTTCAATCTCGTTCACAGCAAGTACTTTACTCGTTCCGTAATCCGATATCACTTTGTGATTAACTCCTTAACCACGTGCTTGCAAGCGGTGTTGATATCGATTACCGAGTGGGCCCGAAGTATATCTCTCCGACTCGGGAGGGACAAATTCCATCTCGATACATACAACCCAACAGGTACTTTCCGATCACCTGAGAGACACCTTTATGATCACCCTCACATAGGATGACGTTTGATGACCTCAAAGCTTTCTTCCGATACCAGGGAGTTGCATTATCTCATGGTCTAAGGAATACAATATTTGACATAGGAAAAAGCTTCGCAAAGATGAACACGATGACACGATCTAATTGCTCTGCTTGATTTGTGTATGTCCATCATATCATTCTCCTAATGACATGATCTCATTATTAATCGATAACTCATGTCTATGGTTAGGAAACCTTAACCATCATTAATCAATGAGCTAGTCCATAGAGGCGTACTAGGGACACGGTGTTTGTTCATAAACCACACAAGTATCAAAGTTTCCGCTTAATACAATTCTAGCATGGAATATAAACTTTATCATGAACAAGAATTATAACAATAACATCTTTATTATTGCCTCTAGGGCATAATTCCAACATGTGCTTCCATGTCTAGATCTTGTGAGCTCCGTTCATGATCAAGATCATCTATTTGTAATCATGCATGTTATGTTTGCGGGGATCCAATGGATATTGAGATTACTATGTCAGATTGGTTAATGGTTTTATCTCATTGATTCTATCATGTCTGTGTTGTTTGAGATCTTGCATGATCTCCGTTTCTAGTAGCTATCTTGGACAAGTAGATGCTAGTGACTCCAAGAGGGGGTATTATGCTCGATAGTGGGTTCATGCCTCTATTGAATCTGGGGAAGTGACAGAAATCTCTAAGGTTGTAGATATGCTTTTGTTACTAGGGAGAAAACAACGATCTTTTGTTCATGGAACAATTGTATTGTTTACTTTACACACTTTGCTTAAAACAGTTATTCGTTGCTCGCATCTTAATACTGGAGAGGGTCGGATGATTACCTGAAGGTGGATTACTAGTCATAGATGCAGTTGGATGGAGGGGTATGTATATTGTTGTAATGCCCAACCAAATCTCATAGGATCATGAATGTCTAGTATTTCATTTTTATGCATTTCTGTGTCCTGTCAATTGCCCCACTGTAATTTGTTTACCCGGCATGCTATGTTGTTTATCTTAAGAAGAACACCTCTAGTGAACTGTGGACCCAGGTCCAATCTTTACCATTGATACATCTTCCACTGTTACTGTTTACTTTCTGCAAGCTACCATCACCTTCCTCACCATATGTTTAATCCTTTGTTTTCAGCAAACCGGTGAGATTGACAACCTCACTGTTCGTTGGGGCAAAGTCTTGAGTTTGTGTTGTGCAGGTTTCCAAGTTGCTAGCAACACCTTTGAGTTGTTTCCTTCCTCCTACTGGTTCGATAACCTTGGTTTTTTACTGAGGGAAAACTTATTGTTGTACTCATCATACCTTCCTCTTGGGGTTTCCCAACGAAGCTCTACAATGATCTGAGCCGCATCAAGACGTTTTCTGGCGCCGCTGCCGGGGAGGCTAAGGATCGCTTCACAAGGGGAGTCCTTCACAACCTTTCTCTTTACTTTGTTTTTGTTTTGCTTAGTTTCTTTTTCTTTGTTTTGTTTGCTTCTTTTTATCAAAAAATCCAAAAATATTACTTTCGTTTGGTTTGCTTTCTCTTATAAAAAACACAAAAAATAGTTCCTACTTTAGTTGCTACCATGTGTGGTGTGGTTGCAATCACTGTGTCACCTATGGAAAGGATCTTTACTTTCAAACAAGGAAGTGAAGCTAGTTTCAAAAAAGCTTGGTCTAGAATCTCTGATTTACATGAAAAACTGAGCCTAAAATGAGTCTAGGCCTATTTAATAGCAATTTCTACCATGGTCATTCTCTTTGTTATAGATATGCTTTGGATGCTGTAGCAGGGAGAGATATTTTTCATTATAATGAGAATGAAGCTTTGGATTCCATAAAGAAGTTGATTACAATTTATAATTTTCCTAGCAAGTCTAATTCTTCCTTTCTAAACATGTATGGTAGGTTGAACACTCTTGAGACTAGTACAATTGCTTTGAAAGATTGCTATAACATGCTTAGAGAGCACCATGATTATGTTCCAATAAATTCCGATCCTTCAAAATGGTTTCCTACAATAAAAGTTGCTATAAACAATGAAACTTTTGATGCTCGTTGTGATATCATGTATGAATTTTGTCTTATGCCTGAAGACATCTATGAGTCTTTGAATCTTTGGGGACTTTCTGAAGGAGGAAAAGAAATATATGTTTCCAATAATGCAACTATATTATCCATTGGAATAGCTAAAGGAGTGTTTACAAAGATCTCAGGGAAAGTGGTGTCTACTGATTATCTTGTTATTGAATGTGTAGGAAAAGGACAAATTACACTTGGAAGATCCCTACTAAAACACCTTGGAGCAATAATGGATGTGGGAAAAGGCATTATGCATTTTGCTTCTCCAATAAGCAATCAGATATTCCCTAAAGATAAGAATAAGGTAAGAAAGGTAGGATCAAGAAATTTGAAGTTAATGCTTCTTCATTTAAAAATACTTCATTCTTGCTTCTTGTGCCTAACTTAAAGGCGTTAAAGAAAAGTACTTCTTGGGAGATAACCCAATAGTTTTATTGAGTCTTGGAAGTTATTACTTCTGTAATAAACTCTCATTATCCTCTTTGTTTGATTTTGTGCCAAGAATAACCTCTAATGAGAGGGAAGTAAGATTTGGGGAGTTGCTGTCCCGAAACAGATTTTTGTGCTCCACTGTAAAAAAATCTTTAAAAATCTCTGTAAGTCGTATTGAGTTGTAATGTTCTGAATAAATCCCCCAGGTTGTTATCTAACTCTCTTTAGTTCAACACTTTTTGATTTGAGCAACAGAAGGTCTTTGAAAAAATTGGTTTCTACCTGCTGGTCTGTTTTGACAGATTTCTGCCATTATTTGCATTTGCCTCTTTATTGATTCCTTTTTGGGTTCTCTTTGGGAAATTGAACTTTTTGAGGGAATTGCTACAGTAGATTGTGTCTTTAATGAAAGTTTTGTTGTTTTGAAACTAAACCCAAAGGTTTATTATCTTTTGAATACACTAATGTTGCTAATGAAGATTGTGTGAAGTTTTGTATGAAGGAAAATTTTCAAGTATAAGGGAAGAATGATGTAATGAGATGAAGAATGGACAAAATTTCAAGCTTGGGGATGCTACCACGTGTCACCCCAAGAAATATCCAAGAGGTACAAGCATCAAAGCTTGGGGATGCCCAAGGCATACCCTTCTTCATCAATAAAAATCCCAGGTCTTCCTAGACACTTCGTTTTTATTGTTTCATGCACATTTGTGTTGTTCTTGGAGCGTATTAGTTTTCATTTTTGGTTTTTGTTTGCTTAGTTTGCTTAAATAATGTAGTTGGACCCCCGTTTTCGCCGTGTTGTTTCAGATAAGTTGATTGGTGTTGGAAAGGAGTAGGAAGTTCTTGCTTGTAGTACAAAAAGGAGCTTGCTTTGACTGTGACTTAGAATTTATCATGTCATGCTAGATGTTGTTTTGAACTTATGCTTAGTGATTATTGTTGTAGCATGACTTGTTCCAAACAATTAGGATTGCTTAATGTGCCTTGAAAGAATCATGCATTGTTTTAGCATACAAAAGCATAATATTGTGGTATTCTCCTTTGATGCTTTGTTTGGGTTGACTTGGCACATGCTCACACCATGTTATGAATATTAACCAGTCAACTTAGCCTCTATGATCATTTAGTTTTTGACTTATGGCACCACTTTATGCTTTGATTAGTAATGTTTTGTCGCTTTGCATGATTATGGCCATTATTGCTCTCTTAGTTGGTTGCTCCCAGTCTTTTGCTAGCCTCCACTTGTATTGAGTAAGCTCTACTCATGCATGCAACTCCCAAGAAACCAAGTTATTCCAAAGTGTTCACTATAAATTCCTATGCATGGTGTGTGACACCTTTCCAAGTATATTCTTGTTTTATCTATCTTCCAAATTAAACTTGTTATGAGAAAGTTAGTGATTAAAGCTCTCACAAACTTGGTGGCACACTTTATTTTTCTTGTCCCTAATAAACTTGAACAATTGTGTCATCTATGTGTATATGCTTGCACTTATATGTTGGGAATTAGCAGAACCGTGATTTCACAGAGAACGCTTTCAACATTGCACATGTACATTGTACCCAGTTGATATCATGCTCTTTTGTTTGCGGATGTCGTCGGTGTGAAATAAAAGGGGAGCTTGTAAATCCATGGAGTTATGTATGTGTGTTAGAGAAACGCCTGGGCCGCTAGCCTAAGCCATGCCTAATCATGGTGGAAACTTGCAGCATCACCATAGTGAGCAATATATGAAGCATTCTTCTTATAGAAAAAGAGATATATAAAAAAGAGAGATTGGGAAAAAAAGATGAGAAAAGAGGAAAGAGAGAAAAAAGCACCATTTTCCCATGGTAAATAAGAATATTGCTGATATGCTCATTGTCTGCTTGCCTTGTCATTTTGATATGGGATAGCTCCTGTATCATGGGGCAAGGGGTACCCCGTTGGCGGTTCTCTATGATACACATGTACTTACTATGACAAGAACTTACCGGTGACTAAAATTGAGTAGCATGAGGAGCGGCCCTCGTACTCAAGGGACATGAGATTGCCAACTTATACTTTGTCAAGCATATACTCCATATTTTGTTCACTTTAACCTTAATCACTTCAAGATGCTTATGATAGGAGCAATGAGAGCTGAAAGCTAACAAGTACCATAATTTTTGGAAGCTCTTTATGAAACTTGAAATCCCTGCTTCCCCTTGAAGGGCCTTTCTTTCACTTTTATATTGAGTCTCCACCTTCCATCCTTAGGCACCAATTAAGAGAGAATAGTTGCCATTCTTAGTTCTATGTGCATTGTCCCAAAACTTATTGATTGATTCATATTGTTGATATTGCTTGTTCTTGAACTATTTGTATCTAGTCACCCTTATGAACTTTGAAGGTGTCCTATGCTTTTATGTTTGCTACTCCAGAAAGGACAAGATGAATGCCACTATGCTATGTTTTCTGTATGTGAAACAAACAAACGTCTTTCAATACATTGTTATTCATGAATCTTTGTTTGTATCATTTCATGTTGTAGCATAGTTGCTATGTCTTATTGTTAGAACTTCATCTTTCATGCTCATGTTTAGATTACTTTGATCCCAACTTTCAATGCTTGCAAATGGTTTGATCTTATTTGTGATGGTGCATATCACCTAAAAAATTATTCTTTTTATCACTTACCTACTCGAGGATGAGCAGGATTTAAGCTTGGGGATGCTTGATACGTCGTAAACGTATCTATAATTTTTGATGTTCCATGCTTGTTTAGTATCCACTTTGTTTTGCTTTGTCTACACTTTGAGGTATTTTTATACGTTTTCTGGGACTAACCTATTAACAAGTTGCCACAGTGCCACTTGCCTATTTTCTGCTATTTTTGGTTCCAGAAAAGTCAGAAAATGAATATTCTCGGAATTGGACGGGACAGAAGCCAAAATCAATATTTCACCGAGGAGAACACGGAGCCAGAAAATGAGACGAAGGAGGGCCACGAGGGGCCCACACCCCCTGGCCGCGCGGCCAGGCCTAGCCCGCGCCTGGGGGTGCGGCCACCTCGGGAACCCCCTAGGTGTCCCGCTTCACCTATAAGAATGCCCCGATGCCAAAACCCTAAGTACCCGACCATATCTCCACGAAATAGTCTATAGACACCGCCACCATCATCCCTAGATAGGGGGAATCTAAAGCTCTTCCCGGCATCCTGCCGGAGGGGAGAGATCATCCCGGAGGCCTTGTTCATCACCATGCCAGGCTCCGGTATGATGCGTGAGTATTTCCACCTTGGACTATGGGTCCATACAGTAGCTAGATGGTTGTTTCTCCTACTTTGTGCTTCCATGTCTAGATCTTGTGAGCTCCGTTCATGATCAAGATCATCTATTTGTAATCATGCATGTTGTGTTTGCGGGGATCCGATGGATATTGAGATTACTATGTCATATTTGTTAATGGTTTTATCTTATTGATTCTATCATGTCTATGTTGTTTGATATCTTGCATGCTCTCCGTTTCTAGTACCTATCTTGGCCAAGTAGATGCTAGTGACTCCAAGAGGGGGTATTTATGCTCGATAGTGGGTTCATGCCTCTATTGAATATGGGGAAGTGACAGAAATCTCTAAGGTTGTAGATGTGTTGTTGCTACTAGGTAGAAAACAACGATCTTTTGTTCATGGAACAATTGTATTGTTTACTTTACACACTTTGCTTAAAGCAGTTATCCGTTGCTTGCAACTTAATACTGGAGGGGGTTCGGATGATAACCTGAAGGTGGATTACTAGTCATAGATGCATTTGGATGGCGGTCTATGTATATTGTTGTAATGCCCAATCGAATCTCATAGGATCATGAATGTCTAGTATTGCATTGTTATGCCTTGATATGTCCTGTCAATTGCCCCGCTATAATTTGTTTACCCAGCATGTTATGTTGTTTATATTAAAGAGAACACCTCTAGTGAACTATGGACCCCGGTCCAATCTTTACCATTGATACATCTTCCACTGTTACTGTTTACTTTCTGCAAGATACCATCACCTTCCACACCATACATTTAATCCTTTGTTTTTAGCAAACCGGTGAGATTGACAACCTCACTGTTCGTTCGGTCAAAGTCTTTAGTTTGTGTTGTGCAGGTTTCCAAGTTGCTAGCAACACCTTTGAGTCATTTCCTTCCTCCTACTGGTTCGATAACCTTGGTTTCTTATAGAGGGAAAACTTATTATTGTACTCATCATACCTTCCTCTTGGGGTTTCCCAACGAAGCTCTACAGTGATCTGAGCCGCATCACACCCCTACATCAACCAAGAATATCTACTACCTTGTCTTATTGGGTTATTAACATAGAATATGCTCGTTACTTAAAACATGCCTAGAATCAAACCATAGATGCGTAAAGTTTGGTTAAACCTCCCTATACTGTACGGTAAGAAATAATGTGATCACTTGGGAGCCATGTATTTCCCAAGTGTGTTGATAATGAGTTAAGTTGGAGGACCTCATGGTTTGGTTCCAACGGCATCACATTTCCAATTTAGGACCAAAACAACTAACCCATGCAACCACGTTCTCCCTAAATGTGAAGGGGTGTAATCAATTATCTTATCTAGGTTAGCATGGAATATCTCAATTACTGTGAGGGTTTGTTGACCTTGAAGCCGACTCCCTCAGGGAGGGAGATAATAATTATTTGGACAATAACCATGACCTCTCATTAAGATGTGGAAAGCTTAGCGAATCTCCAATTGTTGGGGGCGACTTGGCTTAGGAAGGGAGTTCCCATGGTTGGAGCCCGAGGTGACCAGGAAGGGAGTTCCTGAAACCTCCATTAATAAAGGAGCTGTTGTTGTGGAGCTTGGGGTCTGGGTGCCTCTCCTCGGTCTCGTCATCGCGGTGGCGGAAGATGGAGAGGGGTGGTCGAATCTGAAGCTCCACGGGGATTTGTTGCTGCAAGTTGGAGATCACCACATGACGGCCTCGATTTGCCGCCATGATCTATGGCTGAGTAGGCAGCCTCTCCATATGCCTTTGATGGCATCACCTCAACCTCCAAGACGGAGGCTCTCTACGGGATTCACGACGGCGCGCAGCGGCCTGCTTCTACCAAGTGGTTTCGTCCCCGGCGAGAAGAAGGCCGGCCGGCGATGGAGTCCCAGTTGTTGTGGTGGAGATGAAGGATTCGATGGCTTTTCTCTTTTACTTTTTGGGGTCCTTTATGTTAATTTCCAGGACTGCTCTGTAACTCTAGTTCTTCTAAGGTCCTGTATAAATTTTGTAACTCCACCGACGATGAATGAAAGGCCGCACTAGGCCCTTCTGGGCCTTTCCCCTGTTCAAAAAAAACTGGAGCTTGCCGATTCGAGTGGACTTCAGAATATCCAAGTGGAGTGTGACTGCTTGGATGTTGTTAATGTTTGCAATGGTGCAAAAATATTATGGGGGACCAACTACCACCAGTAGAAAACAGGCCTTCGGTTCGGTCCAAATTCTGGCACTCGTCCCGGTTCGTACCGGCTCTAACGGTTAGGAGCCTTGGAAAGTCTTAGTCCTGGGTCGTCCTGGACCTTTAGTATGGGTTCGTGATATGGCCCGAGACTAGAGGCCTCGCCGCAAGGTGCGGGAACATTTAGTTCTGGTTCGTATATCGAACCGAGACTAGAGATTAATCACTAGTCCCGGTTTGTTATACCAACCGGGACTGTTGGTTTCTCTGTATAACTTGGCTTCGTCCATGCCGGAGCCATGGCCATTTTCCCTCCAAAGCAAGCCAAGTTTATGCCTATTTTTCGCCAAGATTATCAAGATTTGGTGGCAGCCCCTAAATCCAAAGGTTTTAAAAGGTTAGCAACTTCATCCTTTTTATCTCTCCTTGTTAGTTTGTCTTAATGCGATAGAAGTAGAGATGGATTGCATGCTCTAGAAGTAGAGAGATTTTTAGATGTGTAATTTTAGGAAAATTTTGATTAGGCAAAAGTTACTCAAAATTGAAATGTGTAATTTTAGAGTTTTTGAGCTCAGAATGGAATGAGGTTTTCACTGCTAGAATAATAATTAAAAACTCCACATTTTTTATGTTAATTGTTTTGTCTAGTTCAAAATTTGGTGCATGTAAAATTTTCCAAATTTAAATTTTAGATTTCAACAAGTAAATGTAGTGGAAATGATCCATGCTTTTTATATGTTGTTAGTACACAGTAGGTGCACCTATTTTGGGTTTTGATATACTTTTATAATAATGCATATGGTCCAGAAATGGATGTACGGTACAGATCGATGCTCTAGCGAGTTCATTAATGGCGTGCATGAATTCCTCCATGTGGCTGATGCGAACAAGCAGAATGGTTTTGTTCTGTGTGTGTATTGTCTGTAAGAATCAGAAGGATTACTCCGACTGAAAAACCATTCATAGCCACCTGTTCAAGTCCGGTTTCCTGCCCAGCTATAATTCTTAGACCAAGCACGAAGAGAGGGGTTATAATGGAAGACAATAAAGAAGAAGAGGCTGATGACAACTATCATGGGTTCCCTGAATACGGTGATACTTCCATGGAGGAAGCTGAAGGGGAGCCTAAAGAAGAGACACATGATGAGCCCGTTGATGATCTTGGTCGGACCATTGCTGGTGCATGGAGAGACTGCAAAAATAAAAAGGAGAGAGAGAAGTTCAATCACATGCTAGAGGATCATAAAAAGTCATTGTACCCAAATTGCGAAAAAGGTCTAGAAAGCTGTGTAGCACATTAGAATTGCTGCGATGGAAGGCAGGTATGGTCTATTTGACTCCGGATTTGAAAATTTGCTGCAAATGATAAAGAATATGCTTCCAAAGGATAACGTATTGCCCGCTAGTATGTACAAAGCAAAAAAGGTTGTCTGCCCTCTAGGTTTAGAAGTTCAAAAGATACATGCATGCCCTAATGACTGCATCCTCTACCGCGGTGAGGAGTAGGAGAATTTGGATGTATGCCCGGTATACACTACATTGCGGTATAAGATTAGACGAGATGACCCTGGTGATGTTGAGGGCGAGCCCCCCCCTCCCGGAAGAGGGTTCCTGCCAAGGTGATGTGGTATGCTCCTATAATACCACGGTTGAAATGTTTGTTCAGAAACAAAGAGCATGCCAAGTTGTTGCGATCGCACAAAGAGGAATGTAAGTCGGACGGGATGTTGAGACACCTTGCTGATGGGTCGCAGTGGAGAAAAATCGATAGAAAATACCTGTACTTTGTAGATAACGCAAGGAACTTAAGGTTTGGTCTAAGTACATATGACATGAATCCTTTTGGGGAGCAGAGCTCTAGTCACAGCACCTGGCTGTGACTCTATGTATCTATAACCTTCATCCTTGGTTGTGCATGAAGCAGAAGTTCATTATGATGGTAGTGTTGATCCAAGGCCCGAAGCAACCTGGCAACAACATTGATGTGTACCTAAGGCCATTGGTTAAAGAACTTTTATAGTTGTGGCATGAACCCGGCATATGTGTGTGGGATAAGCACAAGCAGGAGGAATTTAACCTTTGAGCGTTGGTTTTCGTAACAATCAATGATTGGCCTGCTCTTAGTAACCTTTCAGGACAGACAAACAAGGGATACAATGCATGTACGCACTATTTAGATGAGACTGGAAGTATATATTTGGAACATTGTAAGAATAATGTGTACACAGGGCATCGTCGATTTCTTTTGGCCAAGCATGCCTTAAGAAAGAAATTCAAGCATTTTAACAGTCAGGCATGTCACCAGACGAAGCCTAAGGAATGTACTGGTGCTGATGTATTTGATATGGTCAAATATTTGGATCAAATAGTAACCTTTTGGAAAGGGTCCTGACGGACAATCTGTTCAAAAGGACGCTGACGGACACGCGCCCATGTGGAAGAAGAAATCTATATTTTGGGAGCTACTCTATTAGAAACTCTTAGAGGTCTGTTCTGCAATCTACTTGCTGCATGTGACGAAGAATCTTTGCGTGAACCTGCTAGGCTTCTTGGGCATGTATGGGAATACAAAAGATACACCGGAAGCACGGAAGGACCAACAACGTATGAAATACCTAGAAGACATGCATCCAGAATGGTTTGAAGGTCATGCTAGCTACGCTCTTACCAAACAAGAGAAGGAAATCTTTTTGAATGCCTGAGCAGTATCAAGGTCTAGTCTGAATTAATAATAAATGAAATAATAAATATGGCAGATAAAATTTTCCAAAACCTAAAATCTCATGACTGCCACGTGATTATGAAGGAAATGCTTCCGATTGCATTGATGGGACTTCTGCCGGATTATGTCCGAGTACCCATTGTGAAGCTATCTGCATTCCTCAATGCAATCTCTTAGAAGGTAATTAATCCTGAAGATCTACCACGGTTACAGAATGATGTGGTTCAGTGTCTTCTAAGTTTCGTGTTGGTGTTCCCACCGTCCTTCTTCAATATTATGATGCACCTCCTGGTTCACCTAGTCGAAGAGATTTCCATTCTTGGTCCTGTATTTCTACACAATATGTTCCCCTTTGAGAGGTTCATGGGAGTCTTAAAGAAATATGTTCACAACCATGCTAGGCCTGAAGGAAGCATCTCCAAGGGCTATGGAATAGAGGAGGTCATTGAGTTTGTGTTGACTTTGTTCCTAACCTTAAGGAGATTGGTCTTTCTCAATCGTGACATGATGGGAGACTGAGTGGAAAAGGCACTCTAGGAAGGAAATCAATAATATGTAGGGACGGGCATTCTTACACTGAAGCATATTACACAATTCTACATAATTGCACCTTGGCGGCTCCATATATTGAGGAACACAAGAAAATTTTACGCTCCAACAACCCTGGAAAGCACGACTCCTATATTAGAGATGAACACATGAAGACTTTTGGCGGTTGGTTGTAACATCTCATAAAAAACAACACTCTTGGATACGAGTTGTACTTGTTGTTCAGATCACCATCTTCGACTATATCGACTTTCCAAGGGTATGAGATAAATGGGAATAAATTTTACACATCGCCCAAGATAAAAAGAGCGCCAACCAAAATAGTGGTTTCTGCTTTGATGCAATAAACAATAATGGGTCAAATACAACATATTATGGTTACATAGAGGAGATATGGGAACTTGACTATGGACCTACTTTTAAGGTCCCCTTGTTTCGATGCAAATGGGTCAAGCTGACAGGAGGCAGGGTAAAGGTAGACGAGCTGTACGAAATGACAACAGCGGATCTCAGCAATCTTGCGTACTAGACAAACCATTCATCCTAGAAAATGGTGTGGCTTGATACATCGTAAACGTATCTATAATTTTTGATGCTCCATGCTTGTTTAGTATCTACTTTGCTTTGCTTTGTCTACACTTTGAGGTACTTTTTACATGTTTTATGGTACTAACCTATTAACAAGTTGACACAGTGCCAGTTTCCTGTTTTCTGCTGTTTTTGGTTTCAGAAAAGCTAGTAAGAAATATTCTCGGAATTGGACGGGACAAACGTCAAAGTCAATTACTTTCCGTGGGGAACAAGAAGTCCAGAGGGGAGACGAAGAAGCGGGCCAGGGCGGCCAAACCCCCCTAGGCGCGGGTGGGCCCTGGCCCGCGCCTGGGTAGGGTTTGACCCCCCTGGCCGCCTCCTCGGGCTCCCCCTTCTCCTATAAGAAGCCCCTGGTGTAGAAACCCTAAGGACCCGATCAAATCTCCACGAAACCGTATATAGCCGCCGCCACCATCGTCCCTAGATTGGGGGGATCTGAAGTTCTTCCCGGCACCCTGCCGGAGGGGAGATCATCCCGGAGGCCTTCTCTTTGGTATGATGCGTGAGTAGTTCCACCTTGGACTATGAGTCCATGTAGTAGATAGATGGTTGTATCTCCTCCTTTGTGCTTTCATGTATAGATCTTGTGAGCTCTGTTCATGATCAAGATCTAATCTATTTGTAATCATGCATGTTGTGCTTGCGGGGATCCGATGGATATTGAGATTATTATGTTGGTTTGATTAATGGTTTTTTCTTTATGATTCTATCATGTTTGTGTTGTTTGTGATCTTGCATGCTCTCTTTTGTTAGTATCTATCTTGGCCAAGTAGTTGCTAGACTTCAAGAGGGAGTATTTATGCTCGATAGTGGGTTCATGCCTCTAGTTTCCAAGGGAAGTGACAATAATCTCTTCGGTTGTAGATGTGTTGTTGCTACTAGGGAGAAAACAACGGTCTCTTGTTCATGGAACATGTGGACTGTTTACCTTACACACTTTGCTTAAAGCAGTTGCCCGTTGCTTGCAACTTAATACTGGAGGGGGTTCGGATGATAACCTGAAGGTGGACTTCTAGTCATAGATGCAGTTAGATGGCGGTCTATGTATCTTGTTGTATTTCCCAATCGAATCTCATAGGATATTTTTGACTGGTAATTGCATTGTTATGCCTTGCTCAGTTCCTGTCAATTGCCCTGCTGTAATTTGTTTACCCTTCATGCCATGTTGTTTATCTAAGTAGCGCACCTCTAGTGAACTATGGACTCCGGTCCAATCTTTACCATTGATACATCTTCCACTATTACTTGTTTACTTGCTGCAAACCATTACCCTCCACACCATACGTTTAATGCTTTGTTACAGCAAACCGGTGAGCTTGACAACCTCACTGATTCGTTGGGGCAAAGTCTTGACTTTGTGTTGTGCAAGTCTCTGCGTTGCTTGCAACACCTGTGTGACGTTTCCTTCTTCCTTCTGGTTTGATAACCTTGGTCTCTACTGAGGGAAACCTTGTTGATGTGCTCATCATACCTTGATCTTGGGGTTCCCAAAAAAGGCCTCTCTGACAGGCAACAAGCTTTCTGGCGCCGTTGCCGGGGAATAAAGAAAGAAGCCCCCACATCAACTAAGCTCCATCAACAAGCTTTCTGGCGCTGTTGCCAGGGAGGCTAAGGACGTCTTCACTAGGGGAGTCTTCCACTTCCTTTCTCTTTACTTTGTTTTTAGTTTGTTTTGTTTCTTTTGCTTGGTTTTGTTTGCCTCTTTTCAAAAAACCCAAAAAAAATAGTCTAGCTTGGTTTTCTTGCCTTATTCAAAAACACACAAAAAATTAGTTCTTACCCTAGTTGGTGGTCTGTCATTGCCTTGCTTGGTCATGCTTTCCATCAATGGATGGATTCTTTGAAACTAGTGCTTATTGGCAAGGTGGGTTCACGGAAGAACAAAAGTATTATTATAAGGAACATCGTTTGTCACAAAAAGGGAAACACTTATGGGAACAAATTGATAAGTTGAATACTATTGCTAGAGACTTGTGATCTACTTATAATGTTACTTATTGCTTTGATAAATCTCGTTGTAGGAGGAGGTATAAACACCTGCCTTTTTAATGTGAGTATAATGATAATATTACCATATCTTCTTATGTTAAAGGAAATTATGACATTTATGATGTGGAACAAATTGAAGAATTTATTGCTTTCAAGGGTGCTTTTGAACTTGCTAGTTTGCTTGAAAATACTGATGATGCACCTTATGAATATGAGGTTTATGAGATACTTAAATTTTGCTTTGATAATTACAAGGAAGCAAATGGCTATATACTTGAATATTTTAATAGATGCTTTCCACAAATGAAAGAGACTAATGCCTTGCAGGAGCCTATGGAAGAAGAAATTGTTGAAACTGCAAGCTCATTAGATGAAAAAGAGGAGGAGAGTGATCAACAAAAGGAGGAAGAATGGATCTACCCATGCCTACCCTCTAATGAGAGTAACTCTTTACCTCTTATATTATTTGATTGTCCCCCATGCTTATGAAAGGAGGATGAATGTTATGTTCCTGAGGATCCTTTTGAAATATCTACTTGGGTAAAACCTGTGATGGTTTTAATCCAACTATTTTTGAGCTTGATAGAGATTATGTGTTTGTAGATCATGAAAAGCATGCTTATTGTGATAGCTATATTGTTGAGTTTATTCATGATACTACTAAAAATTATTATGAGAGAGGAAAGTATGTTTGTAGAACTTTTCATGGTACTGAAACACCTCTCTATGTGCTGAAAGTTTTGAAGTTACTCTTGTTTTATATTCCTATGCTTGTCACTTGGTTCTTTGTGAATTTATTTGTGTACAAGATTCCTATGCATAGGAAGTGGGTTAGACTTAAATGTGTTTTGAATTTGCTTCTTTATGCTCTCTTTGACTTCAATTCATAATTATTATGTGAGCATCTTCTCAAGCTTTCAGCCCTAACTTAAAGGCGTTAAAGAAAAGTACTTGTTGGGAGATAACCCAAGAGTTTCCTTGAGTCTTGGAAGTTATTACTTCTGTAATGACCTCTCCTATCCTTTTTGTTTGCTTTTTGTTCCAAGAATGACCTCTAATAAGAGGGAAGTAAGATTTGGGGAGTTGCTGTCCCAAAACAGATTTCTGTCCTCCACCAAAAACTTTCTTGAGTAGTCTCTGTAACTCGGATTGAACTGAAAATTTATGAATAAATCCCCCAGTATGTTAGCTAACTTTCGTTAGTCGTTAGTTCAACACTTTTTGACTTGAGCAACAGAAGATGTTCGAAAAAATCGGTTTCTACCCGCTGGTCTATTTTGACAGATTTCTGCCATTATTTGCATTTGCTTCTTATTGATTCCTTTTTGAGTTCTCTTTAGGTGAATTGAGATTTTTGAAGGAGTTACTACAATAGCTTGTGTTTCTAGTGAACATCCTTGTTGTTTCAAAGCTTTTCCAGAGGTCTAATATCTTTTGAATAAGCTAATGTTGCTAATGAAGATTGTGTGAAGTTTTGTATGAAGGAAAAATTTCAGGTGTAGAGAGAGAATGATGCAATGAGATGAAGAATGGACAAAAGCTCAAGCTTGGGGATGCCACCATGGTGTCACCCCAAGAAATATCCAAGGGGTACAAACATCAAATCTTGGGGATGCCCAAGGCATCCCCTTCTTCATGAATAAAAGCTCAGGTCTGTCTAGACACTTCATTTTTATTGTTTCATGCATAGTTGTGTTGTTCTTGGAGCGTCTTAGTTTTCGTTTTCTTTGCTTAGTTTGTTTTAGTTTGCTTGAGTAGTTTGGACCCCCGTTCTCGCTGTGTTGTTTGCAATTAAGTTGCTTGGTGTTGGAAAGGAGTAGTAAGTTCTTGCTTGTAAGTGCAAGAGGAGCTTGCATTGACCGTGACTTAGACTTTAGCATGACATGCTACGTGTTGTTTTGACCTTATGCTTAGTGATTATTGTTGTAGCATGTCTTGTTCCAAACAATTGGGATTGCTTAGTGTGCCTTGAAGAAATTATGCGTTGTTTTAGCATGCAAAAGCATATTATTTTAGTATTCTCCTTTGATGCTTTGCTTGGGTTGACTTGGCACATGCTCACACCATGTTATGACTATGACAAGTCACCATTAGCCTCTATGATCATTTAGTCCTTGACTTGTAGTACCACTCTTTGCTTTGATTAGTAATGTTTTGTTGCACTGCATGATTATGGCCATTATTTCTCTCTTAGTTGGTTGCTCTCAGTCTTTTGCTAGCCTCCACTTGTATGAGTAAGCTCTACTCATGCTTCCAACTCCAAGAAACCAAGTTTTTCCAAAAGTGTCCACTATAAACTCCTATGCATGGTGTGTTACACCATTCCAAGTATATTCTTGTTTTCAGCTACCTTCCAATTAAAAACTATTTTGTTATGTGAAAACTTAGTGATTAAAGCCCTCACAAACTTGATGGGACACTTTATATTGTTTGCCCCTAATAAACTTGAACCATTGTGTCATCTATATTGTATATGCTTGCACTTATACGTTGGAATTAGCAGAACTGTGCTATCACGGGAAACGTTTTCAACATTGCACTTGTACTTTGTACTCAGTTGATATCATGCTCTTTTGTCTATGGATGTCACCGGTGTGAAATAAAGAGGGCACTTGTAAGTCCATTATCCTATGTTAGAGAAACGCCTGGGCCGCTAGCCTAAGCCATGCCTAATCATGATGGAAACTTGCAGCGTCACCATAGTGCTCTATGAAGCATTCTTCTTATAAAAAAGAGAGACACATTGAGAAAAGAGGAAAGAGAGAAAAGGCACCATATTACCATGGTAAATAAGAACATTGCTGAGATGCTCATTGTCTGCTTGCCTTGTCATTTTGGTTATGGGAAAGCTCCTGTACCATGTGCAAGGGGTACCACGTTGGCGGTTCTCAATGATATGCAAATACTTACAATGACAAGAACTTACAGGTGACCAAAGTTGAGTAGCATGAGGTGTGTCCCTCGTATTCAAGGGACTTGAGATTGCCAACTTATACTTCGTCAACCATATACTCCATCTTTGTCACTTTAACCTTAATCACTTCAAGATGCTTATGATAGGGGCAATGAGGGCTCAAAGCTAACAAGTACCATAATTTTTGGAAGCTCTTTTTGAAACTTGAAATCCTTGCTTCCTTTATAAAAGGCTTTTCTTCCACCATTATTTGAGTCTCCACCTTCTACCTTTAGGCACCATTAAGAGAGCATAGTTGTCATTCTGTGTGCAGTGTTCCAAAGCTTATTGATTGACGCATATTGTGATATTACTTGTTCTTGTGCTATTTGTTTCTAGTCACCCTTGTGAACTTTGAAGGTGTCCTATGCATCTATTTGCTACTCTATGAGGGACAAGCTGATTGCCACTATGCTATGTTTTTGTATGTGAAACAAACAAATGTTTTTCAATGCGTGTTATTCATGATCTTTGTTTGTAGCTTGTCATGTTGCATGCATAGTTACTTTGTCCTATTGTTAGAACTCCATCTTTCATGCACATGTTTAGAGTTCTTTGATCCCAGCTTTCAATGCTTGCAAATGGTTGGATCTTTATTATGAGGGTGCATGTCACCTCAAAAATTATTCTTTTTATCACTTACCTACTCGAGGACGAGCAGGAGTTAAGCTTGGGGATGCTTGATACGTCGCAAACGTATCTATAATTTTTGATGCTCCATGCTTGTTTAGTATCTACTTTGCTTTGCTTTGTATACACTTTGAGGTACTTTTTACGTGTTTTCTGGTAATAACCTATTAACAAGTTGCCACAGTGTCACTTGCTTGTTTTCTGCTGTTTTTGGTTTCAGAAAAGCTAGTAAAGAAATATTCTCGGAATTGGAAGGGACAAACGTCAAAGTAAATTAATTTCCGTGGGGAACAAGAAGTCTAGAGGCGAGACGAATAAGCGGGCCAGGGCGGCCAAACTCCCCTAGGCGCGGGTGGGCCCTGTCCCGCGCCTGGGTAGGGTTTGACCCCCATGGCCGCCTCCTCGGCCTCCCCCTTCGCCTTGAGAATCCCCCAATGCAGAAACCCTAAGGACCCGATCAAATCTCCACGAAACCGTCTATAGCCGCCGCCACCATCGTCCCTAGATCGGGGGGATCTGAAGTTCTTCCCGGCACCCAGCCGGAGGGGAGATCATCCCGGAGGCCTTCTCTCCGGTATGATGTGTGAGTAGTTCCACCTTGGACTATGGGTCCATGTAGTAGCTAGATGGTTTTATCTCCTCCTTTGTGCTTTCATGTATAGATCTTGTGAGATCCATTCATGATCAAGATCTAATCTATTTGTAATCATGCATGTTGTGCTTGCGGGGATCCGATGGATATTGAGATTATTATGTTGGTTTGATTAATGGTTTTTTATTTATGATTCTATCATGTTTGTGTTGTTTTTATCTTGCATGCTCTCCATTGTTAGTATCTATCTTGGCCAACTAGTTGCTAGTGACTCCAAGAGGGAGTATTTATGCTCGATAGTGGGTTCATGCCTCTAGTTTCCAAGGGAAGTGACAATAATCTCTTTGGTTGTAGATGTGCTATTTCTACTAGGGAGAAAACAACGGTCTCTTGTTCATGGAACATGTGGACTGTTTACCTTACACACTTTGCTTAAAGCAGTTGCATGTTGCTTGCAACTTAATACTAGAGGGGGTTTGGACGATAACCTGAAGGTGGACTTCTAGTCATAGATGCATTTGGATGGCGGTCTATGTATCTTGTTGTATTGCCCAATCGAATCTCATAGGATCTTTCTGACTGGTAATTGCATTGTTATGCCTTGGTCAGTTCCTGTCAATTGCCCTGCTGTAATTTGTTTACCCTTCATGCCATGTTGTTTATCTAACGAGAGCACCTCTAGTGAACTATGGACCCCGGTCCAATCTTTACCATTGATACATCTTCCACTATTACTTGTTTACTTGCTGCAAACCATTACCCTCCACACCATACGTTTAATACTTTGTTACAGCAAACCGGTGAGCTTGACAACCTCACTGATTCGTTGGGGCAAAGTCTTGAGTTTGTGTTGTGCAAGTCTCCGCGTTGCTTGCAACACCTGTGTGACGTTTCCTTCTTCCTTATGGTTTGATAACATTGGTCTCTACTGAGGGAAAGCTTGCTTATGTGCTCATCATACCTTGCTCTTGGGGTTCCCACCAAAGGCCTCTCTGACAGGCAACTAGCTTTCTGGCACCGTTGCCGGGGAATAAAGAAAGAAGCCCCCACATCAACTAAGAGCCATCATGGCTCAGGTTTTCTATGTGAAGGACATGTCTACCAAACTGAGAAAAATAAAAAATAAGAAAAAGAATACATCAGACAATGAGCCAAAGCGCCACATAGTTCTTTTAGGGAAAAGAAACAGCGTGGGAGTGGAGGACAAGACAACCATGTCAGAAGATTGTGATAAGTTTCATGAAATTCTGCCCTTCGCAGTGAACACTGATCCAACAAACATATTAATTAGTGAATATGCTCCATGGTTACGGCGCAATTAGCAAGGGAAACACGCGAAGAAATGATGTGTAATAATGTATTAAACATTTTATGTAACTGTGTTCTGAAAACTCAGAAGAAAACATTTATGTAACGTATTGTTCCCGAGAATTCTGAATAGTTCCCAAGACAATCACTTCATTTAAATGAACTGCTAATCTGGATATGAAAACTAATAAATCTTGCTCAATCAAACTGGATGATGAATCCCGGTTCCTGAGTTGCGGGAGGTGAACACACAAAGAGAAGGAACCATCATAGGAGCATAGCTCAAGTGAGATCCCTGAAGAAAATTCCAGGTATCAGATACCATGGCGTCCAACATCGCCATATAGCGATGGACATGCTCTTCCTCCTCCCTGACATGACGTTGTACCACCTCCTCGAGGTCCGGCTCCCTCTGCACCGAGCCTAGACCATGCGACGGCCACCAAAGAAGCTCCGGCTCGACGACAATACCCGGATTCCTCACCAAGCGATGCGTCCCAAAAGGTAGCACCTTCCAGTGCCAGCCTAGAGGAGCCTAGTCTCGGACATGCCCAGCGGAGCCCAGTACTCCGTCGTTACCGCTGAGTCGATGACGAGGATGCGGGATGGGCATACTAAAGTAGGGGGCAGAGAATGTGTGGATGTGTGGGTGGCCATGACGGTCAGCCTATATATAGAGGGAAAGGGCGGGAAAAGATGGCAGGAAGCAGAGGGAAAGGGCAGGAAAACATGGCGTAAAACAGAGGGAAAGGGCGAGAAAACATGGCAAGAAATATCTTTAGTCCCGGTTGAAGAAACCAACCGGGACTTAAGGGGTTGCAGTAGGCTGGGGCCGGCGCGAGCATGTTTAGTCCCGGATGGTGTCTCCAACCGAAACCAAAGGTTCATCTTTAGTCCCGGTTGGAGACACCAACCGGGACTAAACATGGGAGGAGACACTATTTTGGTGGGTGGCGGCACTATGCCAGTGAGTGGTGACACTATGCCAGTGAGTGATGACACTATTACGGTGGGTGGCAGCACTAATGACAGGGGTGAGTGTCGACATTATGTCATTTTGCTTAATCTATAAATAGGCATCCTTGTGAAGTTATCAACTGCAAACAAGATGGTGTGCAAGAGCAGGGACAACACTACGTCCAACTTGAGGGAGATGCCTAAGGATCTGATGACCCACAAGTATAGGGGGTGTATCATAGTACTATCTATAAATAGGAGTATTGATCCCAACGAGGAGCAGAAGGTGTTGAACAGTGGTATGGAGCAGGAAATCCCTGTGAATACTTAGCAAATGGATTTTTAGTGGTTTTCTGACAAGGCAACAAAACAAGGAGCAGGTAACAAAGGTAACAAACAAACGGAGCAAGTGGCCCAATCCTTTCTTAGCAAAGGACAAGCCGGTGGAAATACTTATAAGGACCAAACGTTCTCAAGGACACATGGGAATTATTTCAAGTGCTTTCGCTTCAAATAGCCGAGTACTCTTCTTTGGTGTTTGTAAGTGTTGTGTGGGTGAACCTGTGCTAACATACCGCCCTTCCTAGGACTAATACATACTTGTGATTAAACCCCCTGCAAACATCCGTAACTAAAGGAAAGTATTTAAGATATAAATCTAACCGCAGCCTTAAACTCTGAGATCCTACACTCCCTTGTGCAAAGGTGTCCTAACGGGGGTTTGGATTTCTGTCACTCCGGCAACCCCACGATTAGTAGCCAAATACACAATGCATTCCCCTAGGCCCATAAATGGTGAAGTGTCATTTAGTTGACGTTCACATGACACCACTAGAAGAATAGCACCACAACTTAAATACTAAACCATTGAATAATAACTTATCACATATTCACTACTAACAACATGACTTCTCCCATGTCCTCAAGAACTAGACGAACTACTCACAAGACATCATATGGATCAAAATCAAAGATGATATGATAATGGATAACAATCTGAACATAAACAATAATCCAATGGTTCCACTCACAAGCATCAACTACAATAGTAATCAACACCATGAAAGTTTCCCCTAAGAACTAAAGCAATATCCAACACAATTGTTACAGCGAGACGAAGTGGTGATGATGGTGCTGGTGGAGATGATGGTGTGGATATTGATGATGATGATGATCCTGATGAAGCCTAGCTTGATGACGGTGTTGATGGTGACGGTATCCCCTCTCCGGGAAGGAATTCCCCCGGCAAAAATCTATCTGCCGGAGAGATCTTTCTCTCTCGGTGTTTTTCGCCCCTAGAGGCGGGGAAAATCTATCTATGGTCGCTCCCCTGGTATTAGGGTTTCGTTGGCAAGATATAGGTGAAGGGGCGGAGTCGGAGGCCGGGCAGGTGGGCCACACCTGCCCTAGGCGCGGGGTCAGGTGGGCCCGCGCCTAGGGGGTGTGCGCCCCCTGAGGCCCCTCTTCGTCCCTCCTTCTGGCCTCCTTCGTCTTCTTGTAAAATAATATGTTTCCATATTTTTCTAGTATTTTTTTGATCTTTGCGAAATTGCACCGAAACGTCTCCTTTTCCATCAGAATCCAGACTCCGGCAGTCCATCCTCCAAGAATCATCCAACATGCATAAACAGATGAAAAAGCCATAAGTAATACCTCATAATAAGACAAACATCAATGAATAGAGGTAAATTATGATATAGAAAGGTGATGCAAATTGGGCGTATCAACTCCCCCAAACTTAGACTTCGCTTGTTCCCAAGCGAATACTGAGCTCAGTAAACATGTCCACATGTTTATGGAGTGAAGTGTCGATAAAAAGGATACGAACAAGAAGCATCACACTTACCATTGCACAACTCATAGAAGAAAGAAACTCACCATTATATAACTTAGCTTGCAACCAAGTATAGTAGTCACAATAGAAATGCATAAATAGAAATCATAATTGGAATTGGCAAACTTGTTCTTGGTTAGATAACACCTAGCAAATAGTTTCACAAAAGCTTTTTGCAGAAGTTTCAAAACAGGAGCACTCTTTGCTCAAAAAGGTTTTTTACAAGTGAAGGCTTTCAAAATAATACTCAATAGATAAGAGTTTTGTTCAAACAAGGAAGATAAAGAACATGATTGAATGAATCACCATATGAATGCTTGAAACACAACAACTCAAATGCTTGCTGGAGATAGAGAGGAAGTAGGTTTATTGACTCAACCGGTAACTAGGAGAAAGGTCCCTTTATAGAGGGTAGCAGGGATTACAAGTCATAAAGAGCTTCCAAAATATTATGGTACTTACTAGCTTTGAGCCCTCATTGCCCCTATCATAAGCATCTTGAGATGATTAAGGTTAAAGTAAACAAAGATGGAGTATATGCTTGATGAAATATAAGTTGGAAATCTCATGTCCCTTGAATATGAGGGCCACTCCTCATGCATACTCAACTTTGGGTCCAGGTAAGTTCTTGTCATTGTAAGTATTTGCATATCATTGAGAACCGCCAACAGGGTACCCCTTGCACATGGTACAGGAGCTTTCCAATAACCAAAATGACAAGGCAAGCAGAAAATGAGCATCTCAACAATATTTTTATTTACCATATGCATATATTTTTATTGAGGATGCTTCATAGATGACTCACTATGGTGATGCTGCAAGTTTCCTCCATGATTAAGCATGGCTTAGGCTAGCGGCACGTGCGTTTCTCTAACACAGAATACAAACTCCATGGACTTACAAGTTCCCTCTTTATTTCACACTGTTGACATCCATAGACAAAAGAGCATGATATCAACTGAGTACAAAAGTACAAGTACAATGTTGAAAACATTCCCCGTGACAGCACGGTTCTGCTAATTCCAACGTATAGATGCAAGCATATACAACTTCGATGTTCACAATGGTTCAAGTCTATTAGGGGCAAAGAAATAAAGTGTACCATCAAGTCCGTGAGAGCTTTACTAACTAGTTTTCACATAACAAAATACTTTTTAATTCAAAAAGTAGATGAAGCTTGAGAATTTGCTGGGCATAGCAAAAGTGCTACTAGGTAGATATGGTGGACACAAGTGGCAAAAGTTTTTGGTTCAAAGGATTTTGGAAACATGAGAAGTATGCCTTCTCAAAACAGGTTTTTGGCTAGCAAGGCTGGGTAGCAAGCAAGAGAGTTGAAAGAAACAAGCAAACATATAAGTAATAAAGCCAAACATGCAATCTTCCTTGAAGACACAAAAGGATCTTAAATAAAGAATACCAAGCTTATGAGCCAACAAGAAAGAAAACAAATGATACAAAATACCTGTAAGCTTTTTCTTTCTTTTTCTCTTTCATAGTAATGCTACTGACCAGAACTCGGTTTGCCAAAACCAATTTAGATCCACTTGATGATCCCAAAGTGGTGTCAATACTGATCAACAAGATCCATCATATAATAGAGATTGCAAACTAAAATAAGAAGTGCAAAAAAGTAAAAGATGAGACTTATCATTAATATTCCAATAAAGGCACTCACACCAAGGGATACAAAAATAATCAACTAAAGGAGAGATACTTCCACATGCAAACCAAACTATAAGATAACCTCTCTACCAAAGATACGAATCCACTAAAAAGGTAAAAGATAAAAGATAATGGTGGTGATACCGCGACACTCCCCCAAGCTTGGAACAAGCCAAGGGGATGCCAAACCTGATGATGAATTACTCCTTCGGTGGTGGTGGTGGTGTTCTCTTGATAAGCTTCTCAATCAGTTTCCTCAACTCCTCGAACTCAAAAGTAAGAGTACGGATTAGCTCTAAGTTTTGCTCTATACGGTTCATGATCATGTCAGTCCGAGAATCCTAGTTATTGTTATTCTTCCCCCACTCTTCATCCTTAGCATGATCCTTCTCTGCATTGTTAGAACAAGGCAAATCCCAAGCCGAGGGCAAATTCCCTTTGGGCACATGTTGATATTGATATTCATGTATAAGTGCATGGAAGGGTCTCTTGTTACATGGAGGAGATGACTGTGGATTGTAGAAGAGACATGGAGGTTTCCCTCCTATGGACATCTGTGTTGTCCTCTTAAGCTTGGTAGGTCTTGCCACCAAACCAATGCTTGCGACGGTAGCGCGAGTGTCGGGTTGCTTGTCCTCCTCCATGTCACCTTCATACCCTACCAGAATCTTCTTCCTCGGGCTTCTTGCCTTTGTCGTTGGCGGAGGCCATGGTGCTCTAAGCTTGAGAAGATTTCCTGACAGAAACAGATCGAAACGAAAACATGACGAGAACACTATGCACGAACCTCGGGGGATCTGTGGGGTTATACATTACTAAGTTTCAATGCATAAGGAAGGTTTTGACACGGAAATAAGGCGGAGACGGAGTTCGAGGGTGTCAAACCCCCTCCAGGCGCGACTAGGATGGGCCCGCGCCTGGGGTGGGTTTGTCCGCCCCGGGCTCCGTTTACTCTTCAGTTCCATATCGTAACTTCCCTTATGTATTAAAAACATCAAAAATATAAAAATATTGGAGTTTCACGAACCTTCTGTTTTCACCACTTTTACCTATTCAAAGACGAACTCTACAAATTCCTTTTCTCTTTCTCCTGAAAATTTCCTTCTTACAAAACCCTTGCACAAACTCAATGACAACATTAGTGTAAGCAAAAACAATAAACCTTTGGTACACACTTCAACTGAAAACCCATCAAAACAAAATCTTCTATAAGAGGCAAATGCAAATGATGGCAGAAATCTGTCAAAATAGACTAGCAGGTAAAGATTGATTTTTTCGAAGACCTTCTGTTGCTTAAATCAAAAAGTGCAGAACTAATGAAAGTTGGGTAACAACTTGGAGAACAAGATAAAAAATGCAGCTCCAGCCGACATATTGAGATTCCTCATGAATTTTTACAATACAGCACAAAAATCTGTCCCAGGACAGCCACTTTTCACAACTCCTCTACTTCACAAAAGTAGTTGAACTTGACATAAAAAACCAAAACAAAAAGGATAAGGAGCGGTTATTATATAGGTAATAACTTCCAAGACTCGACAAAACTCTTGGGTTATCTCTCAACAAGTACTTTTCTTTAATGCCTTTAAGTTAGGCTCGAAACTTTCAAAGATGCTCACAAAGGAGATATATATTTGAAGTGAAAGAGAGCATCAAGAAGCAAATAACCAACACATTTGAGTCTAACCCACTTCCTATGCATGAGGGTATCATGTGAACACGAATTGTTGAAACAAAAAGCCACTAGCATAGGAAGACAAAACAAATGCAACTTCAAAGCTTTCAACATAAAATGGGGAAACTTAACATCATTGAGATGCATAAAACCATGTTTCCCTCTCTCAAAATAACTTTCAGTAGCACTTTGAATAAAGTTGACAATATAACTATCACTGGAAACAACTTTTTCATCAGAGTAAGCATACTTGCTGTCATTAAAAATAGGTCCAAGGTCATAAACCGGATCAATAGAAGCAAGTTGTTTCATCCTGAAATCTTTATTAGGCAAGCTATTTTCACAAGGAGCTTTAGCAAATTTGGAAAAGTTAAACTCATAAGAATCTCCATCAAACTTAGTTAAAACTTTTTCCTTCCTGCAATCAATAATATCTCCACAAGTGTTCAAGAAAGGTCTACCAAAAATGATAGGACAAGTTTTGCTAGCTGCTGAATTAAGCACTAGAAAATCAGCAGGATACTTAATCTTACCACAAAGGACCTCCACATCTCTTACAATGCCAATGGGGAAAATGGTTTACTTATTAGCAAGGTGAATAACCACATCAATATCCTCAAGCTCACAAGGACCAATTTCATGCATAATTTCCCTCTAAAGCTCATAAGGAATAGCACTAGAACTAGCACCAATATCACATAAACCATAGTAGCAATTGTTGGAATTTTTGCCTAAATAGGCCCAGCCCATTTATTATATGCCAATAAATTCCTGAAATCCTAGAGGCCCATTTTGCCTATTCATGCAAGGCAAGAGTTGGGTTCATGCAAGGCAAGAGCTAGGACAAATGTTTAGTCCCACATTGCTAGTTGAGTGGAAGTTGGACCAGCTTATAAGGAGACCTCTTCCACCACTTGTACGAGCTTGAGAAGAGAAGACATATACACGCGTGCTCCTCCTCCTCCTCGCTCTCCTCGCCATTCCATGCCTCGCCTCGCCTCGTCACGTAACGACGCGCGTGCTGCGGGTTACGGGAATCTTGCCGAGCCGAGCTTTATTTTGCCACGCATGAATGGTATATGAACAGTTGTATAGAAGTTGAAACGTTTTGCTCGAGTGGACTTTTAATATGAGTTAAATGAGTACGAAGTGAGTGGAGGTTGTCCGGTGGGTTGTGGCATGTTCGCTTCAACTTCCGTCCATTCGTTTCATCTCCTGCATAATATGTCTGCCTTCCCCTCTGTGCCTATAAGAGAGAGGTCACGCCTCCTCTCAGATACACTGCCACACATCACCGCATACTCCTTTGTGCCTCTAGTTCCAGAGCACTGTGCTACCCAAATCTTCCCCATCCCATCTTGCGGCGTGCACCGCGAGCCGGGATAGTAGGCCTCCGACACCCCGCTGCTTCGAGTCCTGTACGGGAGAAGGGCGATAAGGTTTTTGGGGAGCGCTATCGGCGCAACTACTGGCTTCATCACGGACTCCCTCTCGGATAGCGATTGCGCCGATGTCTTCCCCAACGAGGACTTCTTCCCCTACATCAGCACCCTCTTCCTCGACGATATGGCTAACGATGGTGCCAATGCGAACACCGGCGGTTCCTCTTCTGCTGTTGCCGTGTATGTTTTCTTTCTCCAACTTGTTCTGATCGCATCTCAAGATCTACGTCTTGCAGTCTGTTTGGTTACCTGTCTTGATTTGTTTTCGCTATTTCACATGATTAGTATTTTGTCTATTATTCTAATCATGTTTTATCCAACTTTATTATGGGTAATTTGCTAGGTAAATTTCTCTTTTATTCAACAATCCAAAAACCTTTATTTCAGGAAATTTGCCCCAGGTGTCTTTGTTGCTTCTATGAATCCACCTGTGTTCGAAGGTGTCAATTACAAACGATGGTGTGCGAGAGCAGTGCTCTGGTTTCAGACCATGAGCTGCTATAACGCCATCTATGACGCACCTGAGGGAGATCTTAATCCCGCTCAGGAAGAGGCGTTCCAAAAACTTGATACCACTTTCAAGGCTGCCTTGATTAGCATTCTTGGCAACAATATTGTCGATTCATATCTGTCATTTAGCAATGGCAAGGATATGTGGGATGTGCTCGAGAGAAAATTTGGAGTCTCCGATGCTAGCAGTGAACTGTATGTCATGGAACAATTCTATGACTATAATATGGTTGATGACCGCCCCATTGTGGAGCAGGCTCATGAGATACAGTCACTTGCCAGGGAGCTTGAGCACTTCACTTGTGTGTTACCGGACAAGTTTGTTGCCGGAGACATTATTGCCAAACTTCCCTAGTCATGGAGAAATTTTGCTACTTCTCTGAAGCACAAGAGACAAGAGTTTTCCGTGATGGATCTTATTGGGACTCTTGATGTGGAAGAGAAGGCGAGAGCAAAAGACACACGTGCTTGAGGTACCGAGGGAGGTTCTAATGCTAATATGGTAAAGAAAAGGAACTTCTAGCCTCACAAGTTCAAGAACAAAGGAAAGTTTGACGACAAAGGAAAGTTCGATGGAAAGAACAAGGCCTCATAGTCTACCAGCTTCAAGAAGAATACTGATAAGAAGAAAGGTGCTTGTCATGTATGCGGTGATCCTGATCATTGGGCTCCTGCTTGTCCCAACCGCTTTGACAAGCGCCAGCACGGGAAGGGCAGCAAGACTGCTAATGTTGTCATGGGCGACGTTGAGATGAAAGATGTTGGGTATGGTATATTACCTACTGTTCTTTCATTATGTCATTCTCCTGATTGGTGGATTGACACGGGCGCTAATGTACATGTCTGTTCTGATATTTCCATGTTTTCTTCATATCAGGTCAGATGGACTCAAACCATGCTAATGGGGAACGGCTCACATGCTTCTGTTCATGGTGTTGGTACGGTCGATCTGAAGTTCACTTCGAGAAAGACCGTGCGCCTGAAGAACATGCATCATGTTCCCTCAATAAAGAAAAATCTTATTAGTGGATCTCTTCTGTGTCGAGATGGCTACAAGATTGTATTTGAGTCTAATAAATTTGTAATTTTGAAGTATGGAACCTTTGTTGGTAAAGCCTATGAGTGCGGAGGCTTGTTCCGCTTATCCCTGTCAGACATTTGTAATAAAGTTGTTAATCATATTTACACGAATTTTGAATCAAATGTCTGGCACTCTCGTCTTTGTCATATTAATTTTGGTTGTATGACACGGCTAGCTAAAATGAATTTAATCCCTGATTTTACAATTGTTAAGGGATCTAAGTGCCAAGTCTGCGTGCAAGCTAAACAACCTCGCAAGTCACATACAACTGCAGAAGTGAGAAATTTGACACCGCTAGAGCTCATACATTATGATCTTTGTGAGATGAATGGTGTGTTGACAAAAGGTGGAAAGAAATATTTCATGACTTTGATCGATGACTCTATGAGATATTGTCATGTGTATCTTCTAAAATCAAAAGATGAGGCTTTGAGTCTTTTCAAAATCTATAAAGCTGAGGCAGAAAATCAACTTGATCAAAAGATTAAGAGGCTTAGGTCTGATCGTGGTGGAGAGTATTTTTCCAACGAGTTTGATTTCTTTTGTGCAGAACATGGAATTATTCATGAGAGGACACCTCCCTACTCACCCCAATCAAATGGAGTAGCCGAACGAAAGAACCATACTCTAACAGATTTGGTTAACGCCATGTTAGACACAACGGGTCTCTCCAAGGAATGGTGGGGGAGGCACTATTGACTGTGTGCCATGTCCTAAACCGAGTTCCCACAAAGAACAAAGAAATTACTCCATTCAAAGAATGATAGAAGAAAAGATTAAAACTCTCTTAATTACGTACTTGGGGTTGTTTGACAAAGGTTAATGTACCAATCCCCAAGAAGCGCAAGCTTGGACCAAAAACCATTGATTGTGTTTTTCTGCGCAAAGGTTATAGATTCTTGATATTAAAATCTGAAGTACCTGACATTCATGTCGATACAATCATGGAGTCGACTGATGCGACTTTCTTTGAGGATATCTTTCCTATGAAGGATAAACCTAACTCATCAAATCCAGAGATACCTAGTTCATATAATCAGGAATTTGCTACATTTTATAAACCTACCATTCCAATTGAAAACTCTAAAAGTCCTAAGGAGTATGATAATGAAATTCCTAAAAGGATCAAGAGACAGAGGACTGCAAAGTACTTTGGTGATGATTTCATTGTATACCTTGTGGATGACACTCCCACTTCCATTTCAGAAGCATATGCATCTCCTGATGCTGACTACTGGAAGGAAGCCATCCATAGTGAGATGAATTCCATCTTATCTAATGGAACATGGGAGATCACTGGTCGCCCTTATGGGTGCAAACCTGTAGGATGCAAGTGGGTGTTCAAGAAAAACCTTAGACCCGATGGTACTATTGAGAAGTACAAGGCACGACTTGTGGCCAAGGGATATACTCAAAAAGAAGGTGAAGACTTCTTTGACACTTACTCACCCATTGCCAGATTGACCACCATTCGAGTATTACTCTCATTGGCTGCCTCTCATGGTCTTCTCGTTCATCAAATGGACATTAAGACGGCTTTCCTTAATGGAGAGTTGGATGAGGAAATTTACATGGATCTGCCAAATGGCTTTGTGGTAAATGGTCAAGAAAGGTGTGCAAGTTGTTGAAGTCTTTATATGGCCTAAAACAAGCCCCTAAGCAATGTCTTGAGAAGTTCGAAAGAACTTTAACTGCTGCAGGCTTTGTTGTAAATGAGGCTGATAAATGTGTGTACCATCGCCATGGTGGGGGTGAGGGAGTCAACCTTTGTTTGTATGTTGATGACATACTGATTTTCAGAACCAAACTTAATGCAATTAAGGAGGTCAAAGATTTCTTATCTCGTTCCTTTGAGATGAAGGATTTAGGAGTAGCTGATGTCATCCTGAACATCAAGCTATTGAGAGATGATGACGGTGGGATTACATTGCTTCAGTCCCACTATGTGGAAAAAGTCTTGAGTCATTTCGGGTATAGCAACTTCAAGTTTTCTCCTACACCATATGATCCTAGTGTGTTGCTTCGAAATAATCGAGGAAACGCTAGAGACCAACTGAGATACTCTCAAATTATTGGCTCGCTTATGTATGTAGCTAGTTCCATGAGGCCTGACATCGCTTTTGCTGTAAGCAAACTCGGTCGATTTGTTTCAAATCCAGGAGATGATCACTGGCATGCTCTTGAGAGAGTTATGCGCTATCTAAAAGGCACTACGAGCTATGGCATTCACTATACTGGGTATCCGAGGGTACTAGAGGGTTATAGTGATTCAAACTGGATATCTGATGCTGATGAGATAAAGGCCACAAGTGGATATGTATTCACACTTGCTGGTGGCGTTGTTTCTTGGAAGTCTTGCAAGCAGACCATCTTAACGAGGTCAACTATGGAAGCAGAACTCACAACATTAGACACAGCCACTGTTGAAGCAGAGTGGCTTCGTGAACTCTTGATGAACTCACCTGTGGTTGAAAAACCAATACCCGCAATCCTTATGAACTGCGATAATCAAACTGTGATTTTCAAGGTAAATAGTTCTAAGGATAATATGAAGTCATTAAGACATGTGAAGAGGAGACTGAAATCTGCCAGGAAAATGAGAAACTCCGGAGTTATTGCATTGGATTATATCCAAACATCTAAAAGCTTGGCAGATCCCTTCACAAAGGGTCTATCACGCAACGTGATAGAAAATGCATCGAAGGAGATGGGTATGAGACCCACAATTTGAGCTTTCCAAAGTGGTAAACCACTCTATGTGATCGGAGATCCCGTGAATTAGAATTGGGAGACAAGCTGTTGGTTAGCTGAGGGGAAAGTATCCCTACTTTAATAAACACCACTCCATAAAGATTCAATACTTTCCTATTCTGCACGGTAGGTTGATTTATTATCTTAATGTGTTCTAAGTGGCTTATCCTAAGCAAAGATGTTGTCTTGCAGAACATCTTTTGAAGAACACACCTATATGAGTCTGACTGTTAAAATGCCGCAGTCTATGAGAGTAGGGTGCTCTCTAATAAACTCATGAAAGGTCATGGAGTATGACGTATAAGCTCCACCCGCGGGGAAGTCCCACGGTAGCCTAGTATCGGTCAAGAATTTTTGTGAAGCTAGGTTCACAGCAAACTTGCAGTTCAAGGCATAGTCCACTATACAAGTTGCAACCTAGTATAACATAAAGCTCTAGGTGGAAGTTTAACTTAATAGTCTCCACTACAGTACCGGTATATAAACAATGTTTTGGAACCAAAGGCAAACTTCATGTGCCTCTGGGATCTGGTGGGGGATTGTTGGAATTTTTGCCTAAATAGGCCCAGCCCATTTATTATATGCCAATAAATTCCTGAAATCCTAGAGGACCATTTTGGCCCATTCATGCAAGGCAAGAGCTGGGTTCATGCAAGGCAAGAGCTAGGACAAATGTTTAGTCCCACATTGCTAGTTGAGTGGAAGTTGGACCAGCTTATAAGGAGAGCTCTTCCACCACTTGTACGAGCTTGAGAAGAGAAGACATATACACGTGCGCTCCTCCTCCTCGCTCACCTCGCCATGCCTCGCCTCGCCTCGTCACGTCACGTCACGACGCGCGCGCCGCGGGTTGCGGGAATCTCGCCGAGCCGAGCTTTATTTTGCCACACATGAATGGTATATGAACAGTTGTACAGAAGCTGAAACGTTTTGCTCGAGTGGACTTTTAATACGAGTAAAATGAATACGAACTGAGTAGAAGCTGTCTGGTGGGTTGCCTCTTGTTCGCTTCAACTTCCGTCCATTCGTTTCATCTCCTGTGCAGTCTGTCTGCCTTCCCCTCTGTGCCTATAAGAGAGAGGTCGCGCCTCCTCTCAGATACACTGCCACAGATCATCGCATACTCCTTTGTGCCTCCAGTTCCAGAGCACTATTCTACCCAG
This sequence comes from Avena sativa, assembly GCA_916181665.1. Taxonomy (NCBI): domain Eukaryota; kingdom Viridiplantae; phylum Streptophyta; class Magnoliopsida; order Poales; family Poaceae; genus Avena; species Avena sativa. Next base: position 21,650,637 of record OV702297.1, read on the forward strand.
ATCTTCCCCATCCCGTCTTGCGGCGTGCACCACGAGCCGGGACAATAGGCCTCCGAGACCCCGCTGCTTCGAGTCCTGTACGGGAGAAGGGCGATAAGGTTTTTGGGGAGCGCTATCGGCGCGACTACTGGCTTAATCACGGACTCCCTCTCGGATAGCGATTGCACCGACGTCTTCCCCAACGAGGACTTCTTCCTCAACATCAGCACCCTCTTGCTCAACGACATGGCTAACAACGGTGCCAACGCAAACACCGGCAGTTCCTCTTCTGCTACTGATGCCGTGTATGTTTTCTTTCTCAAACTTGTTCTGATTGCATCTCAAGATCTACGTCTTGCAGTATGTTTGGTTACCTGTCTTGATTTGTTTTTGCTATTTCACATGATTAGTATTTTGTCTATTATTCTAATCATGTTTTATCCAGCGTTTATTATGGGTAATTCGTTTGGTAAATTGCTCTTTTATTCAACAACAATGATCACCAATTTTAACAGATAGCACAAGAACAGTAGCTTTTCTAGCCTTACTAGGATGAGAAATAATATTAGAAGCATCTTCATAGAAGACAATGTGCTCATCCGCTCTATTTGTAGTGACAGTGTCTTTCACAATAGCTACCATAGGTTCAACATTCAATTTCTTACCAGGCTCCACATTTTTCATTGTACCTTTGTTATTTGCACTAATAATCATAGAATACTCCCTTACCTTGGCTGGGAAAGGCATTTTCTCAACATGAGGTTCAGGCACAATATGATTAGTAGTAAAAACTTGAGTACTTCGAACCGGAACATGAATAACAACATCTTTATACAGAGCATGGTACTTATTCCACTTCTTCTTGGGAATTTCTATGTAAGAGGCAAAGGCCTTAAAACAGTTGGCAATACTTTGGGAATCAAGACCAAACTCATTGCTAATATCACAGAAGTTATCAGTTCCCATAAAATATTTAATGCATTCATAATCATAGTTTATACCTGACTTTCTTCCTTTGTCATTCTCCCAAGCCTTAGTGTTATCTTGAATACGGTCTAAGAGATCCCATTTAGCTTCTTACTTCATACGTGTGAATGATCCAGCACAAGAAGCATCTAGTAAATCTTTATCATGAAGAGGAAGCCTAGCATAAAAGTTATTGAGAGTAATATTGTTAGGGAGTTCATGAATAGGACATTTAAGCATGAGTAACTTCAATCTCCCCCAAGCTTGAGCTATACTCTCTCCATCAAGAGGCCAAAATTTATATATAAGATTTCTATCCTTATGGATTTCACTGGGAGGATAAAATTTAGAGTAAAAGAGAGATGTCATCTCCTCCCATTCCATGGATTGTCCATTCTTCAGTAGCTTATACCATTCTTCTGCTCTTCCTTTCAAGGATATGGAGAGTAACTTCTTCTTCACCTGTTCAGTTGTGATACCTGCACACTTAAACAACCCGCATAATTCATGGATAAAAAGCAAGTGATCACCAGGATGGACAGTTCCATCCCCAAAATAATAATTATCCATAACACGATTAACAATACTTGTAGGTATCTTAAAAGGATCTATCTCAACAGGAGGTGTATCGTAGTACTTTCGATAAATAGGAGTGTCGTGGTATGGAGCAGGAAATCCCTGTGAATACTTAGCAAACGAATTTTTAGTGGTTTTCTGACAAGGCAACAAAACAAGGAGCAAGTAATAAAGGTAACAAACAAACGGAGCAAGTGGCCCAATCCTTTCTTAGAAAAGGACAAGCCGGTGGAAATACTTATAAGGACCAAACTTTCTCGAGGACACATGGGAATTCTGTCAAGTGCTTTCGCTTCAAATAGCTGAGTACTCTTCTTTGGTGTTTGTAAGTGTTGTGTGGGTGAACCTGTGCTAACATACCGCCCTTCCTAGGACTAACACATACTTGTGATTAAACCCCCTACAAACATCCGTAACTACAGGAAAGTATTTAAGATATAAATCTAACCACAACCTTAAACTCTGAGATCCTACACTCCCTTGTGCAAAGGTGTCCTAACGGGGGTTCAGGTTTCTGTCACTCCGGCAACCCCACGATTAGTAGACAAATACACAATGCATTCCCCTAGGCCCATAAATGGTGAAGTGTCATGTAGTCGATGTTCACATGACACCACTAGAAGAATAACACCACAACTTAAATACTAAACCATTGAATAATAACTCATCACAGATTCACTACTAACAACATGACTTCTCCCATATCCTCAAGAACTAGACGAACTACTCACAAGACATCATATGGATCAAGATCAAAGATGATATGATAATGGATAACAATCTGAACATAAACAATAATCCAATGGTTCTACTCACAAGCATCAACTATAATAGTAATCAACACCGGGAAAGTTCCCCTAAGAACTAAAGCAATATCCAACACAATTGTTACAGCGAGACGGGGTGGTGATGATGGTGCTGGTGGAGATGATGGTGTGGATGATGATGATCCCGATGAAGCCTAGATTGATGACGGTGTTGATGGCGACGGTCTCCCCTCTCCGGGAAGGAATTCCCCCGACAGAAATCTGTATGCTGGAGAGATCTTTCTCTCTCGGTGTTTTCCACCCCCCAGAGGCGGTGAAAATCTATCTGTGGTCGCTCCCCTGGTATTAGGGATTCGTAGGGAAGATATAGGCGAAGGGGAGGAGTCGGAGGCCGGGCAAGTGGGCCACACCTGCCCTAGGCGCGGGGTCAGGTGGGCCCGCGCCTAGGGGGTGTGGGCCCCCTGAGGCCCCTCTTTGTCACTCCTTCTCGCTTCCTTCGTCTTCTGGTAAAATAATATGTTTCCATATTTTTCTGGTATTTTTCTAATCTTTGCGAAATTGCATTGAAACGCCTTCTTTTCCATCAGAATCCAGACTCCGACAGTCCATCCTCCAAGAATCATCCAACATGCATAAACAGATGAAAAAGCCATAAGTAATACCTCATAATAAGACAAACATCAATTTATAGAGGTAAATTATGATATAGAAAGGTGATGCAAATTGGGTGTATTAATGGCACGACCCAGGGTGGCCTACGCATGGGGGGTGTGGGCCCCCTGTGGCCCATCTCAACCTCCCATTCTGGCATCCTTGTCTTCTGGAAATTGAGATTACTATGTCAGATTGTCAAGATCATCTATTTGTAATCATGCATGTTGTGTTTGCGGGGATCCGATGGATATTGAGATTACTATGTCAGATTGGTTAACGATTTTGTCTTATTGATTCTATCATGTCTGTGTTGTTTGTGATCTTGCATGCTCTCCGTTTCTAGTAGCTATCTTGGCCAAGTAGATGCTAGTGACTTCAAGAGGGGGTATTTATGCTAGATAGTGGGTTAATGCCTCTATTTAATCTAAGGGACGTGACAGAAATCTCTAAGGTTGTAGATGTGTTGTTGCCACTAGGGAGAAAACAACGTCTCTTGTTCATGGAACAAGTGGATTGTTTACCTTACACACTTTGCTTAAAGCAGTTATCGGTTGCTTGCAACTTAATACCGGAGGGGGTTCGGATGATAACCCAAAGGTGGATTTCTAGTCATAGATGTAGTTGGATGGCGGTCTATGTATCTTGTTATATTGCCCAATCGAATCTCATAGGATCATGAATGTCTAGTATTGCATTGTTATGCCCTGCTCAGTCCTGTCAATTGCCCTGATGTAATTTCTTTACCCAGCATGCCATGTTTGTTTATCAAAGGAGAACACCTCTAGTCAACTATGGACCCCAGTCCAATCTTTACCATTGATACATCTTCTACTATTCTAGTTTACTTACTGCAAACCACTATTACCTTCCACAGCATACAGTTAATCCTTCGTTACAGCAACCGGTGAGATTGACAACCTCCCTGTTCGTTGGGGCAAAGTCTTAGGTTTGTGTTGTGCAGGTCTCCAAGTTTCTTGCAACACCTTTGAGTCGTTTACTTCCGCCTAATGGTTCGATAACCTCAGTTTCTTACCGAGGGAAAACTTGCTGTTGTGATCATCACACCTTGCTCTTGGGGTCTCCCAACGAGGTGTCAATAACACGCCAACACCCACCATAGTGAAGATTCAATTTACAATGGGCACTTGAAAATACTTGTATCAACGTTGTGGTTCATGTTCGTAAGTTAGAACGGTTCTTATGTGAAATCCCTAGCCACGTAAAACTTTCAAAGAATATTAGAGGTGTCTAACTTTGTTTTGCAGGGGCTTGTGTTGTGTTGTGATATGGCCACGATTGTGATTATATATGATGTATGCAATGATACTTATTGTATTTGGCAACCGGCAGGAGCCTTATGGTTGTCTTTAAATGTTGTTCAAGACCTATGTGTCTATTATTCAAAGTAGTAATAGTTGATGCTGGTGGACGACAGCCATGGAGTGGCACCATTGACCTTGACGCCACGTCGGTGATGATGGAGATCGTGTTCGTGATAGGAGATGGAGATCGAAGGCACAAGAAGAAAGGCCATATCATATCACATATTATGAATTGCATGTGATGTTAATCCTTTTTATGCATATTTATTGCTTAGATTGCGACGGTAGCATTATAAGATGATTCCTTTCACTAAATATCAAGTAATAAAATGTTCGTCCTTAGTAGGCACCGTTGCTAAGACTCATCGTTTCGAAGCACCATGTGATAATCGGGTGTGATGGATTCTACGTGTGCATAGAACGGGAGCAATCCAGATTTGCTCATACGGAAACTAAGGTTAATCTTGACGAGCCTAGCATGTACAATATAAGATATGAATTTCCATAGTTTTCTAATTGATTTGAATTATAAAAACTAAAAAATAAGATTAAAAAAACCTCTAGCCCCGGACCATGACTGCACCCGGGACTAGAGGGGGGATCATGCGCGAAAAATAAGCGGCCAAAAAACCCTCTAGTCCCGGGTCGGGGCTGCACCCGGGACTAGAGGTGGGGGCTTTAGTCCCGGGTCTTTTCACGACCCGGGACTAGAGGACCTCTAGTCCCGGGTTGTGGCTGAACCCAGAACTAAAGGGCGTCCCTTTATATACCTCGCGCCCGCCCCCGTCCGCTCCCACCCTCACTTAGAGAAATCGACGACGAAGACGAAAACGAAGGTGATGACATAGAGAAACACAGGGGAGGTGCTGCCCGATTCCCGCGCTGCCGCCCTCGTCTCTGGTCGCCTCGCCGTGCCGCAGCGCCGCAGCGCCGTGCCGCCGCCGACCTTGCCATGCGCGCTCTCCACGCAAACTCGCTGCCACCCCCGGTCGCGCCTCCTCCGACCGATCTTAGTAATATTTTGTATATTAGTAATGTTTTGCATAGTAGTAATATTTTGTATAGTAGTAATATTTGTATAGTAGTTTTAGTAGTAATATTTTGTATAATAGTAATATTTGTTTTGTAGTATTTTTATTCAACTAAATATAGCAATGCACTTATATTTTGTTTAGTAATATTTTGTATTAATATTTGTTTAGTAATATTTTGTTAGAATTTTAGTAGTAATATTGTTTATTAGTAATATATATTTCTATTGTTGTAATATTTATTTGTTTAGTATTATTTGCTAGAGTAGAAATTTGTTAGTAGTACTATTTGTTAGAGTAACATTTATTTGCTACAATGTTATTCAGCTAAATATAGCAATGCAATTATATTGCAATGTAGTAAAAAAGGTCACCTTTTTAGTAAAAAAGCTCATTTCTTACTATTTTTTTCTAATTTGCTTTACCTTTCTTTCTAGAATAGTTGTGATGGATCGCACCGGTGAAGATCTTCTTTAGGGCATGATAAGAGGTGAAAATCCTCTTATTACTAGAGGTGAAGATGTTGTAGACGAGTATGAGATATCCTCATTTCTGAATCCATCCGGTGATGGACTAGAGCAAGACTAGATGGACGAAGGGCAATACCAGATGGATGAAGGGCAAACAAACAACAATGATGGCCCTCGACAACAACCAACGATATATATATATATATTAAGCCTCTTGTGACTAGATGCATTAATTGATCTGGATATATATACATTAATCACTCTCTCTTCTTCTTTTATCCCACCGGATCGATGGAATCGATAGCTAGAACGAAACGAGGCCCGAACAAAAAGTTGGATGGTAATCAAAGGTTCTCCATCGATGTAATAGATGATAATGGAGAACCGATTGCTTCAGAAAATCACGCGAGGATGTTTGTAAATCAATGCGGGTGATTGTTAGGGACAACCTCCCGATCACCATTCAAGAATGGAATAAGTCAAAGAAAGCAGATGAAGAATTCACCAGTTATGTCACCAATGATGCTAAAGATGAATTTTGGCAGAAGCTCATAGCAAATTTCATACTGCCTCCAGAGTATGAAGAATTCGAGGCGGATTGTACTACCCCAAGGCCGGGTGGGCTTGAAAGAAGAGAGAAAGCCAAGGAGTAGGCTCTAATGAAGATGGTCGAACTATTCCAGAACCAAAATAAAGGTTTATAGCAAAGTATGCCACGAAAAAGAAAACTCCAGACTTCAAAGGAGCATACGAGAAGTTGAGAGAATAGTGGACCGATTTTGTAAAGTACAAACTATCTTCTGTAGCCAAGGTAAAGTCGAAAAAGAATGCGATAAATGTTGCCAAAAAGAAATACCACCATAAAATGGGGACAGGTGGCTACAAGAGTGTCGTGTCTAAGTGGGAAACTATGTAGGCCAACATGAGGACTAGAGGGATCATTCCCAGTATAGATGGATGCGAGCTGACACGCGCCCTCGGGAATCCTGAATAAGGTGGATGAACACGAGGCAAAGGCATCGGTTTTACATGGAAGAAAGGGTTTCTCGAGTACAATGACAGTTACAAAAGCCATAAGAGAAAGAAGGACAAAGAGGCGGACCGGATCGAGAAGATAGAAGAGGACCTAGATGGAATGAATAGGCTGATGGAAGCACTTAGCCAAATGTCATCATCTCATCCACAGACTGATGATCCTGCATTGGATCATAGCCAGCGGAGAAGTAGTATGGCTTCCATGAAGATCCGGGCCAATGATCAAGCACTGCTAGATGATGCACCGACGTCTCGCTACCCCGTGGATGGTGTCAGAGAGATGACAGAATGTGAGCTACATAAGCCAACAAACAACTTGTCCTTCAAGGTGGCGATCGGCACTGCTTTGCCTTGTCTACCTGGAGCACTCCACCATTCACTTTTAATTCCACCTGGCTATGCTCGTGTATCGGTGGATGACCTAGTGGAAGGATTTTTTGGACCTAGATATTGACATCGCTACACCTGAAGGCCTTAGGAAACTAGGAGATGTTAAGCGCCACATCATTCTATGGAATAAGAAGTACATCAAGTTTCTAGGCTTGGCGCCAAGGCCACCGACTCCAAGGAATCCAAGTACACCCCACCCCAATGATCGTCAACCTCCAAGTCCACCCCTCGATGGGAGGGATGTCGATCATTGCAGCGCGAGTACATCAACTCGATCTCCGCCTCCACGCAATACTCGATCTCTGCCTCCGCCTCTGCCATCGCCGAAAAAACGGAAGGTCACCGCTCCCCTGCGGCCCACTCAGAAGAAAGGTAGTACGGCGAAGATAGTCGACATCCCGATGGCTCTTCCCAAGAGACCTTATGACAAGACTGATGGGTAAAACGTAGCGGATGTGGCTCTCTACACTAAAGCTTTTTTTGCACCCAAAAAGCCCGAGCCAAAGCCGGTATTTGATAAAAAAACCAAAAATTGGGCTAAGTCCTTTATTGAGCAACCATCCCAAATATTGATGAATTAGCCATTGGACTATAACCGCGAAATTATTAAGCAAGCAAAGCAGAATAAAAAAACAAGTGCAAAAGGCAGGAAACAAATTGTCCAGCTCGGACAACAGAAGATTCAATCGGTCCTCCCGCTCATAGTGATTTCATATATCGACAAGGCCTTCAGAGCCGATCTGGATAAGGACATGCAATTATTGGACCCTAGAGACAAGACTGCTGCTAGACTAGTTGGCATCACTGTAGAGCAGGCCAAAGAAAATGCTACCGCAGTAGGTATGTCTCTTGGTCAATATTTAGGCTATGAAGATACACCAATGGGTCAGATAGCGCGGAAGTATGTCAAAGGGGAGCCTCTAGTAAGTCATGAGGAGCTCAAGCGTCTATCAACATATATGCAAAATCTGCACGAATGGTACATTGTGCAATAAAAAAATAGCACCTGAAAGAATGATTTTCGGTGGATATTAGAAAGGAGCATCACTTTAAATATTACTCGATACAGATTCAAATGACCAAACTATTTCAGTTATACAATCAGCGCACCCTCAACAAATCTATCCTCGGTTGCTATTGTCTATAAGTGATTTTTTTTGTAACAAAGTCTCTAGCTCAGCTCGTTCATTGCATGACTATATATCCTTTTGTTATATTATGCAGAATGAAGATGCTTGAATGCAAAAGGCTTAATAAATATGACGTTGGGTTCATTGACCCATATATCGTTAATGAATATATGTTACACAATCACCCTAATGACGTGGAGGAATACCTATGCAGGTTTTTAATCGAGCATAATTACGTTAATGAAATACTATTTCCTTACAACTTCAAGTGAGTGTTTTTGTCTTGTACACATTCTTTTTTTGATTACTCGATGTTAAGTGTAATTGATGAGTTATGCATGTCTGCTTATGTAAACGTCCGCAGGTTCCACTGAATCCTGCTAAACATTCAAGTTGATAAGTCCCTAGTTGAAGTCCACGACTCATTAAGTTGGGACCAAGAGAAGTGGATTGACATGAAAGCAATGCTATAGAAGTAATTTCAATCATTATCGCATTATATCAGTCTCTTTCGTTCATTTCCTGATATTAGGTAATTAATAACTTCTTTGTTCATTTTCTTTGCCGAGCAGGTGTTGGAAACTATTCAAAAACAAAATAGAAGGTCCATTCAAAGATGAGATAACTTATAAAATGATGAAGGGTTTACAACAGCCACCGGGGACTCATTTATGTTGATTCTACGTCTACTAGATTTGTCAGTTGACCAGTGAGAGGAGAGTTGATTCAAGTTATATTCATAGCTTGCGGGAGAATCTCGAGCCAGAACAGCGCATACGAGCAATTCAATAGGAATTGGCGGGATTTATAATGAGGGAAGTCCTTGATGAAAGGGGAGAATATTATGTGGAGGACGAGGAACTCAATATGAATTAGTGATATCCATGTAATTAATATGATATATCATCAATAACCATGTAATTTCAAAACATTTCCTTCCTTTTGATATGATTGAATATTGTATATGTATGCTCGCAAGGGATCGAATATTAATTATATATACATCAACATGTACTGTGTATGTATTAGCATATAATAAGTGTATATAAACATGTTTGAAATTATAGTGAAACACAAATTGAAAAAGGAAAGAAATGGAAAAAACAAAATGAAAAGGAAAACACAGAATCGTCTCGCGGCAGAGAAACACACGAATATCTCAAGTAAAGGGTGTTTAAAAGGTTTTCTGATTGAATGCAATAAAGTAAATAAAACAAGGAAAAACAAAGCAAGTAACAAGAGCGTATGGAATGGTGGTTAAACTCAATGGGGCTAAGACATTCTCGGGGATGTAGGATATACCACTAGCATGTTGCAATTAATCATAATTAGGATAACCTATTTCTTGTGTCATGATATGTGTGGAGAGAGTTCTGTAATAAGATATTCACCACAAGGCTCGTAGGCATTCACTTTGTTTATTCAAACATGAGGTCATCTCTAAATAACCACTGCGATACTTGAAAACAGTCACCATACAAACGACCGCAATTAAGGGTTTCCCCGTGGATATCGTAATTAGCTTAGTGAATCTCTCTTTGTTCCTCGTTCGACCATGTTGGTTTCTAGCGGCGCTTCTAGTCACAATAGCTTCCGGCACACCACCAATCACGTTCGAAGGGTTTCACCCTCTTACTTTATACCCAAAGGCAAATGATATGTGGCCGACTACACATACCATATAAAGGGAGAGATCAAACACACACCATAGATCAATAGATCATATACATAAGTAATATATCATCTTTATTTCATTGAATAATAATGCTAGGGTTTCTCCATCTCTCCAAGAACGAAGGGAACTACTCACACATGGAAGGAATCAACATCATCATAATCAAATGGATGGATAAAGATAATGGGGTGAATCTAATGCAAACCACAATTGAATCTAGAATTACAACAAGATCTAATGAATGGAAGATGGGGGTAGATATGGTGATGGATATGTAGCGGTTGATAATGTAGGGGATGATGCATTGTCCTCCGACGATCCGTGCAGCAGCAAGGATTCTTCTCCAAGTTCCTCCTTCAGGTCCCTTTCTGGTGTGTTTTTTCGTGGCTAGAGGTTTCAGTGAATGTCAGATTTGTGATATGTTTTTGCGAGATGAAAGTATTTGACGAGAAGGTCCCGTCGCCGGGTCATACGGGCGGACGGTACGGGCGGGCTCCGCCAGTACCGCAGGTCGTTACACGCGCTGGAACCTCCTGGGCGCAAGCAATTCCTCCAGGTACGAAGACAAATCCATAAAATGTCTTTTATCACTTAAAAATATCATATTATAATGTAATATGATAGTATTAACTGATATGTTTATAATATACTTAGTAAATTGGGTTCCTGTTGAAACAAGGACAAAAGAGTGCGCGCAAACGTGGTAAAATACTAAAAACTCTACTCTAGTTATGCAAAAACAATAGGTAAAAATGCTCCAATTTTGGACTCATCACCCTGGGAGGCGGTGTTGTTCCTCCCATGGCGAATGACGGTGGGGGTCGTGTTTGCCGACCGAGACGCGCCGCTCGGTGAGGGTGCTGCGCCGTGGTCCTGAGGTGGTGGCGAGGTCGCGCGGCCATGCATCGACGGTTAGGTGGTGGCTCACCTCCGGCATGATCAAAGTCGTGATGACATCTGGTGGAGGTTTCAGGCGATGCAGGTCGCCTACGTCGTCGTCCGTGCCTTCGGGATGCTAGTGGGGTTTGAGGTGGCTGCTTCTGGTGGAGGCCAGTGGGCGGCGTACGGGCTGCCGACTTGGCTCTAATAAAGGCGGTGGTCCTAGGATTCCTCTCGTGTCAAGACCTCAATCCGCTTCATGCATGTCTTCGGTGATTTGGCCGGAGTGTCTAGTTTCATAAGGCTCAGCAACAAACTCTGTGGGCGAATCATGCCTGGATATTGCCGGATCGGATGAGATTCTATACGCGCGACATTGTTTTTTCTAGGCATTGGGTTTTAGAGGGAGCGAGACAAAACTCTACAGTATGCTGCCATCGTGGGATGCCTTTAGTTCCATGGTGAACTCAACGAACGGGGAATGTCATGGAAGCCGAGATCTGAGGATTATTAATGGTAATTTGACTCCTGGTGGTGATGAGAAATTGACTTAGTGATTCGTGACTTGTAGCAACGGCATCGAAAAGTGGGATAGCACAGGAGAAGTTCAATGTCTAAACTTTCGGGGTGAAAACCCAAGGTCTGGCCTTAATTGATTGCGCCTGGCAATAACCTTTTGAAGCCATGAGAGCATGTACTTTACTCCAGGGTGAAATCATATGATCTATGATCGAACGACGATGCTTATACATTGTTTTCTTTTTGGAGGCGCCACTTTTGTAGATATTGGATTTTAGTGTTGTTTTGGTGGTGTTTGATCTGTTGTTTTAAGGAATAGATTATTGTAGCGGGACTTTTCTCTTTTTGTATTTCTTTTTTATTTTTTAGTTGTGTGCACCCGTATAGACATTAGGGCACTGCATTGTTGCAGAGGCTGAATGTAATTGGTATCTTTGTGATACTAGTATATTCCCGTTATCGAAAAAAAGTATTTTACCTTCATGGACCGTAAGTCACAAACGATCTTCCTAAAGATCGACAGGTAATTCATCACATTTCCATATTTTTATAGCTTGTACGAGAATAATTTCATCTTTACGTATATTTTACTGGTTAGATCTTTTGAAATGCAGATCAATTTTAGTTTCAACCATATGGCCACTGGAATTTTCTCTTATAATATTCTCTCCAAAATATTATTGAATAGATAAAGTTTAATTAAAGAAAATCTTACGATTCTTATGCTTCTCTTCATTAGTCCATGTCTTTGCACCTTTCTTGTTGAATCTGTCCAAGCGCTTTATCTAGGTCAAAAGATTGGGCGAGAATTGCCCATATCTTCACTTGCCACGGAGAGAACTTTATGGTGTAGTTTAGCTGTTCCAGGTCAAACTTCATGGATACCATGTCGCAAACCCTAAATGTTATAAACACAACAAACAAAATAACAAACAAACCAAGGGGCACCAAATTTTTAACATGGAAAAGCCTCCCGAAATTAAAAGGAAAATACCACTCATGCCAACCAGCAAAATTTTACTATTTCTTCCGACCCATATTAGTTGACTTGAATTTGTCTAGATTCAGATGTATCTAGACATGTTTTAGTGCTAGATATATCTAAATCTAGACAAATCCATATCAACTAATATGGGTCAAAAGAAGTATATTAAGAGTGCATACATAACGCCGTTAATTTTTGATGAAGCGATAAAACTCTATCAGCGACTTACGAGAGGTCTTTTACATAGACTTACGATGAGTACTACCTCCGTTTCATAATATAAATTTTTTTAGTATTTTTTTGAAAGAGTCCTTTTAGCAAACTAAAACAGCTCGCTAAACAGGTTTATATTATAAAACGGAAGGAGTATTATTTGTAGAATCCGTCGGATGTTAGTATTCTTATAAATTTGAATCACAATTTTAACCACTTGCATATGGCCTCGGTGAATCGGAGTAGATCCCTTGCACATGGCTTCGGGGAATCAGGGTAATCGCGAGGTCTTTGAGGAAAGCGGCAAAAAAAGGTAGCGACAGCAAGGTGGTGGAAGTGCGTGCGCCCTTGCGTGGATCTGGAAAGAAAGAACCCGTGCCCCGTTCATGCCTACCTCCGCACCGCACCGGACTCGTCCAACCGTCTCCTTCCCCCAGATCCGACCCCCTCGATCGGGTAGCCCCACGCGACGCCCCCACCCGAGGCACGAGACCGCGGCCGCCACTGACCCCGCATACCGCACACGTATCCCCACTTCCTCAGATCCGAGCGCCATGGCCGCCCACCTCCACGCCGGCCCGCATTGCTGCGCCCATCGCTAGCCGCGCCATGGCCGCCTCCGCATCCGCCTCCTGCCGGAGCCCGCTCGTCTGGTTCTTCTCCCTCGCCGCCGCGCTCTTCTTCGCCTCCTGGTACCTACTCCTCGACTCCGCCGCCGCGCCGGCCGTGCTCGACGCCCGCCGCCAGGACCTCCGCTCCGTCTCTCCGGCCACGAAATGCGACCCGGACAAGGCGCTGCTCCGGGTCTACATGTACGACCTCCCCCTCGAGTTCCACTTCGGGCTGCTCGACTGGAAGCCCGGCACCGGCGACGGCGGCGGCCTGTGGCCGGACCTCCTCAGGCACGGCGTGCCTGAGTACCCCGGCGGGCTCAACCTGCAGCACAGCATCGAGTACTGGCTCACGCTCGACCTCCTCGCCTCCGAGCAGGGCGCGCCCACGCCGTGCAACGCCGTCCGGGTGCGCGACCCCGCCAGGGCCGACGTCGTCTTCGTGCCCTTCTTCTCCTCCCTCAGCGTCAACCGCCACTCCAAGGTCGTGCCGCCCGCCCGGACCAGCGAGGACCATGCGCTGCAGCGGAGGCTCATCGAGTTCCTCGCCGCGCAGCCGGAGTGGCGGAGGTCCGGCGGGAGGGACCACGTCGTGCTCGCGCACCACCCCAACGGGATGTTCGACGCGCGCTACAAGCTCTGGCCCTGCGTCTTCGTCCTCTGCGACTTCGGGAGGTACCCGCATAGCGTGGCCAACATCGACAAGGACGTCATTGCGCCGTACCTGCACATGGTTGACAACTTCTTCAATGACTCTGCCGGCTACAACGACCGACCGACCTTGCTCTACTTCCAAGGCGCCATTTACAGGAAAGATGTGAGTGCTCTTTGCTCAGTAGTACTTGCTTGCTGTAGCCGATGCAGAATTATCTAAGCCGTGCTTGGATTAGTCAACTTCTAATTAAATAATGTGACCGTAGTTAAAAAAATTGCTTTGCATGTGTTCTTCCCCCTACATAGATTTGAGAATGTTTCAGTACTGGAATATTTAACTGAACCTAAGTTTTCAGTCAACAAGCTTGCACGATCCTAGTACCTCCCAAGCCTGCACGATCCTCCTTTGGACACCATCCGTGGTACTTGCTTTGAACTGCACTGAAATATCGTAGTAGTTGCAAATCAATGCATATGGCTTTGCCTTGTTTCTGAATTTAGCCCACTTTAGTTGGCAATCACTTCAAACTGGTGTATTTTGCTTTGTTCGTTAATCCAGATCAGTTAGATCACATTCTTTAATATGACTGTTATCTGTGTTTCTATAAACCCCCAGTTGTATCATATAATGAGAATACTTGATAGTACTTAATTAGTTCTAGTATAATCTGATAAGGTTAACAATCATTGTGGTGGCTTTGTAGTAAGCAAGATCTAGGGATTATAATTGACCATCTGAAAATTGAGGTCCCGAGGAAGATGAATTATGTGAAATGTTGATGGTTTTTACATGGTTGATGATCTTATGACTCCACAATGTTGCAGGGTGGTTTCATCCGACAGGAACTGTATTATCTTCTGAAAGATGAAAAAGACGTGCATTTCTCATTTGGGAGTGTGGCCGGCAATGGGATTGAGCAGTCGACACGGGGGATGCGGGCGTCCAAGTTTTGCCTCAACATTGCAGGGGACACACCGTCCTCCAACCGCCTATTCGATTCCATAGTCAGCCACTGCGTGCCCATCATCATCAGTGACGAGATCGAACTCCCATTTGAAGATGTGCTTGACTACTCCAAGTTCTGCATCATAGTCCGTGGCGCAGATGCAGTCAAGAAGGGCTTCCTGATAAATCTGATTAAAGGGATAAGTCAAGAAGAGTGGACACGCATGTGGAACAAACTGAAGGAGGTCGAACGGCACTTTGAATACCAGTACCCATCTCAGCACGACGATGCTGTCCAGATGATCTGGAAGACCATAGCTCGAAAGGTTCCCTCAATTCGGCTCAAGATTAACAGATTACGAAGATTTTCTCGATTTGAAGCTAACAAAACAAACGAGACTCCAGCAAGATCTTAAAATCAAGCTCGTTGATTTTAGACCAACAAGCTCTCCCAGCAGGTAGTGCTGATAATGAAGACTGGGACTGAACGGCGGAGCAACAGAACATGAGATAAACTGAGTAAAGTACACCTGATAGAGTATACCACCATAACAGCATTACAGATCCGAGGGCCTTACTTTTGTTCTATGCTTTCCTGCGAAAAACATGCTCGGCCGTATAGATTAGGGACAATAACTTCCTGTATCAGAATTTGTATATTCTAGGCGGTAGCGTGATCACTGATCACTTTCACTGAAGTCTTGTACACTTCACAGGTATAACAAAGCTACCAGGGCAAGATTTTGGGTTCCTTGCCAGATCCTACCAGTGGGATATCTGTGGACAACAAAGGCAAATGTCGTCCTTGCTATATTGGTTCATGACAATCATTCATGCAGATGTGAAGGGTAAGTACCTAGGTGCAGTCAAGTTGAGTGGCTTGGGCCTTTCATCTCTATTTTGGGGAGCTGCAAGCCAGGTATGCTGACTGGCCTTTCAGCTGACCTGACTGCGGTCAGTTGAGATTTTTCCAGGCCAAATTGGTCGACATAATGATGCCCCTTGAATTCCACGGGGACGAGCCTGCCGAAGGAGTGCAAGGTCGCCCTGGTCCCCTTTTGTTCCCACGAACGATCAGATAAAATTCTGGGTTGAACTTGCGAACGAGCAAACGAAACCTGCCACCTCTTGGATCCGTGGAGCAGCTTACCTTAGACATGACCTGGGTGGTCCTTTCCTGAACTAGAATAATACTCCCTCCGTTTCACAATATAAGACTTTTTAGCGAGCTGTTTTAGTTTGCTAAAAAGACTTACATTGTGGAACGGAGGTAGTACATCGGTATTCCCCCCAAGAAAAAGAAAAAAAACACATAGACAATTCGACATTCAAGCTAGGAAACGCACACAAAGTTGCATGACATACATGCAAAATGAACGAAGCATCAGCAGATAGCTTAAGCAAGAAGCCAGCTTTCCTTATGTGCGGATGAACGAGATACAGTAGTGGGCAATGGTCGACACAGGCAACGATACAATAATGGGCAAGGTTCCACAAAGGCAATAGTAAATGGCAGGGGAAGTCAACGCTGGCTGCCGCGAGTAACCTTGTATTCAAATGCTAACAAAAAACAAGGTTATAATCCATAGAAGATGCTTGTCTAAGTAGTAATAGCATCTCCCTTTGTGATTCAGTTTAATAGCCTGTAGATGATGAAACTCAGACACGGACGCCATATTCAGATATCTGGTTCACCCTTTCTTCCAGGACATGTCTCTGGTTTTTCAAGTCAGAGGCCATGGAAGCCACCTGAAAATTGAAAAGAACATCCTAGGTTGAAGGTAACTTCATATTACACAGTGACAAGAGTTTTATACATAGAGCCATTTCACTTACCTCTGCTCGCAGTTCAAGAGATTGCCTCGTAGGAATAGTTCGTAGTCGATCCATCAAACCTAGGGCCACAAGAAAAATATTGAACAAATTATATAGCTAAACGATCAGATGATGTATGTGGTCTCTTATCTCCAGATCGTTGCTTCAAATTATAAACAAAACATCAGCCTTTGAAAAAGAGTTCAATACCTGCAGCTGTGGATTCTGCTTTGTAAATTGAACCTATAACAGATTGGATTTGCTTACCGGTAGATCTGCACAATTTATGAGCATCAGTATTATTCTTAAGTACGGCATTGTTAAAGGAAATGAAAGAACATTATTAGAAATGCACTGCACGCATACTACCTCAAATCAGTTCGTCCACGCTGCAGATCACTCTCACCAATGACTACTTTGTCGAGGGTGTATTTGGAATTCTTTCGCAAGTTTTCAATAGACGTTTTGTATTCGATCATACTTTCTTCAACATCATTTAGTAAATCCTGTAAAAATTATATGTGCGAACATTAGATACATTTATGAAGGAAAAGAATGTTGGCCTGGCATGGTTCTCATATTTATGACCCTGTTGGACAAGGTTCGTTATAGAAGAATCAAAACTTACTCATGACTATAAAACCACAAAACGTTTGCCAGAATAAATACTTGTAGAACCCACTGTTTCACGATTCTACTGTAATGAAACACATGCATATTCAAAAGTTCTGAACATACAATATCTAATATGTTACAGCTGTCCAATAAATTTTCATTAGCATAACCAAAGATGCAAGCACTATACCTTCTCAGTTTTAAAACGACCCAGAGTATTGCGGTATAAAAATCTCCGAGGACCTGATAATACAACATTCATTAGAAACCAGTGTTTCATTAAAATAAGAACACAACATTTCAGTCAAAATAGGGAGAGGGCCACTTTTGAGATATTTCTTGTTATTAGAAGGATATATTCTGCCATGTGCATCACATAAATTTGTAACCATACAATCCTAATTAACCTAACACACCATAAACAAAATTAAGCTCAAACCCCAGCCCACTTGTTAATCTGCATAGCATTCGCAAACCCTTCTACATTTTTGCATTCTCCTGGTATTGCTTGATCATTGGCAACGACACCGTGCTCTATGTGGCAATACAGATAAGGGGATGTGACATTTTACAAAAATGCTGATAAGGGAATATGTTTAACTCTTTGCTTAAATTGATCAATAAATTATGTGGCATAGTTGAAACATCAAATACCCGTTGCTTAGGGTTAGTTATCTGCATGAGCAGGGGCGGACCCAGGATTTCTCTATGGGAGGGGCTTAGAAGAAACGTCAATTTACTGTAAGCAATATTCTTTTACGCAATAAATTAGCTCAGTAGTGACGACATAGTACTGACGTTATGCAGCATGAAGGGACAGTGGTGAGACCTTAGGATGAAAAGAAGAGGAGTGTTGTATGCTGGGAGGGATGTCCCCTTGTCGCTACCAAGGAGAGATGGGAGGGAGGACCATGGGACTGGAAGTCAGGACAGAGGGGACAAGAGAATCGGGACGAAGGAGGGCATGAACAGGGGAGGATTTAGATAACCCTTACTCGACTGGGTCATATCTGCCTGTATCCATTTTTTCTTTATTTATGTTTAATGTTAATTCTTCCCATATATTGGATCCGTGTCAGCGATGTACCGGGCGCATATCGCCTATCTGTATCGAATACATATCCAATAGGATACACCAGGGTTTGCAAGCATCGATGTCTCATAGACAAGAATAGATCATCAGCTACTTGAATGGATCATTACCAAATACAGTAGCCCCTTACATGCAACTTATGCACAAAGCTTTGTCAAAAGTTGCTTCTAAAAGTAAAATGCCCATTGGCAATCGATCCTAATAAGTACTCGTGTAAATAACATGTGATTAAAATCGATCTCCAGCTCTGTATTAACAAATATAGTAATTTCTCATGAAAATTTCACCTACACCAGGTTCAATGGCTCTCCTGGGTACCATTTTCCAGCAATTACTCATAGGAGATAAGAATATCAATATGATAAGAATACCCTGCACTCCAATAAACAAGATAATATTTTGAAATAATCTCTGGATTAGTATGTCTATGCAGCGTCTAGCTTTTGTTGCTTTCCATGTTAAAATCAGTTCGAACATTTGTAAACAAGTAGGCATGCAAAAAAACCTGGCAGACTGTGGATGGTTCATGATTCATAGTTCTCTGGTTTCAGAATTTGTGAAACTATATTGTATTCCTTCACTCCCTGATTGCCAATCAATGAGTCCCCATGTTTTCGTCTACATGGATATTCAAATTTATGACATAGCTTAGTTGCATCTTTATGTAACATTTCAAAAGCGCCCTTACAATGTGCCAGAAAGTTTGAGCAGATAAATACATTCGAAACCTGCCTTCCATGCACGCACAACATTGATATCCATACACCATTACTTGTCCCGAGCATGGCCCATTCGAGCACAAGAAACAAATATCAGTATGATTTCAGAACACCAGAGATATACCTTTGAAAAAGATGAACCCTGCGACAGTGGCACATCCAATTGCCTCCGCTTGATGCTCGCTTGCAAGAACCAGCGCATCCGAAATAGTAACTACAATGAAATTTAATCAATTGATTGTGGAACCATCCTAGTGAGACAAATGCACCAGCCCAAGGAATATGAAAACATTGATCTTGCCTTTAGCTCTCTCCACAAACACATCCTCATAGGCTTTGTACTGTGACCACAGCCCTGGCGCAAAGCTCTGCATATGCAAGCAGAAAGAGGGTCAGAGCGAATCGGAATAAAAAAAGAAAAACCACTGGGGGCAAATGCAGATACATCTCCGCTAAGCCAACAGGAATGTGTAACCGATGCAAGTGCAGCTTCACAAGCATCTCTTGTACAAAAAGAATAGCAGAAAAATCTAGAATCGCTCAGGGAAGAGATAGAATGCACCAACGGTTAGGTTATCTCTCCCCAAAAATGGAATAGGAACAACTTGTAATTTTTGCCATCGAATCCGACAAAAGAAAAACACCAATTCAAGCAAACCATGCTAAAGAACGGAATCGATTGGGTTAGAGGCGTGATTCCATAGATCCAAGTAAAGCATCTGTGGTATAGAAGGGAGATCAGAGACATGATTCAATCCAAGATTTCTCGAAGGCATTGCAACTTTCTATTGAGATTACGGGGGTGGCGTGGGGGGCGATACCTGGAGCTTGCGGAGAGGCCACGGGGAGGCGGGTGCGGCTTCCGCGCTTTGCGCCGGCGTGCGGCCGCTGTCCGGTGATGCCATCGACTGGGGTCCTGCTGTTTCTCCGGCGACCTATGGGTGCGGTGGCGGATCTCTCGGGCCCTCTCTCCCCTCTTCGCCTCCTATGGGTGGTCTGATGATCGTGAATGGCGTTCTCGTACCTATTTTGGGCCCGTTCTGTCGTAGGCCGAGAACCGGTTGCGATGTAGTTAGGTTTTCTCTCCATTTTTGGGCCCATTGCAAATAACATGTACAGGAGTAACAGGACTATTACCACTCAAAAAAAAGAGTAACATGACTATTTTCTTTTTGAGGGCTAAAAGAGGTGCTTTCAGTTGTATAGTGTAACATTCCAGCGTTTAGAAACCAATGAAGGATAGAAATAAGAATATAAGCATATGCATACATTCATCTGTAAAATTGGGGTAATTTTTTGTAAACTAAAACCCTAGAGAGATCAGAGTATCTTTCACTAGGTTGAGTTTGGATTTAGCTCATCTTGGTGAATGCTATGAATTTTGGCATCACCTCTAGGTATTTTGAGTTGTTTTGGGATAATAATTTAAATTTATATTTGAATTAATATTTTGAAATAATTCAAACTAGAAGCATTTAGGAGTAATTTGTTTTCAAAAGAACATATGAGTGTTTTGATATATAGTGTTATTACTTTATATAACAATAATATAATAAAAAGAAATTCTAGACATTAAAGTAATACAAATAATAGAAGTTATTATTCTTTTCTTATTCGATATTTGGAAGATATGAAGAATACAAATAAGTAAGAATTTATTACACAAATGAATAACTACAAGTAAAAAAAGAATTACTTTATTGAATTATATATATTAAAATGAAAAGAATAAATAAAAAACTATGCTACTTTCCTAAACTAAGTCTTATATCTTCATCTTCTTCTTTGTAACATTCTGTACCTACAAACAAATAAAGAAAACATAAAAGAAAATGAAATGGGTTAATTGTTAGTAGTTATGCTCTCAGATTTTAATAGTGAAGTGCGCTGTTGCATTTCATCACTGAGCAAATATAAAGCAAAAGGGGCAAGTTCCACCAAAACTGCAGCATCTGTTCTTAATCACATTTTGCCTCAGTACACCCTCACTGGCGGTGGACAAAAAAGGCAAGTTTCACCAAGTAGAAGTAAAATAGGTAAACTCGGATATTTCTTCACTTGATATGATCCACAAATCTAGCAAACAAACACACAGCTTACGCATGCATGCTGGAGTGTGGTGTTGTTGACACCAGGAAGCAAGGAGGCAGTGGATAAAAGCACACAGTCGTGTTAACAGAGCTTCCTCTACTACACATTTTCTCCACACAAAGAACAACAAGAACACATCATAGTTTCTCACCAGAGCAAGCATCAAATTCATCACAAAACCCGCCAAATAAATCATTAAGTATGGTTATCTAAAGGAGGGGGAAGTCTGGTTGTAGAGCAAGGGCAAGTCAGGATCTAGGAGGAGGGGGGATTGAGGAGGAGAAGGCAAGCTTGTCACAAGAAAGAGCTTGACCAGCTCACCATCAAGAGCAAGTGATGAGGACATCCCATCTATTGATATAATTGTTGTACCTATAACTACACAAATACACGGACCTATCACTTGAGCTCGTGCCAATCAACTTAACTATCAGGTACTTTCGTTCTTGTAATTATTTTTCATATACATGAGAATATGATGCTGCCTAAATCAGATGTGTTTGTTACTCTTAGGAATGATGGACCTAGAGTGGATGAGAGGGACAAGCATTGGACCATGATCATGCACGGAGATGGCAGCAAGCATGTGAGGATTCAAGATGACGCCATGAGTGGAGATTTCAGAACTTTGAAGCCACCCTAATGAAGATCGAAGGCTTGGACAAAATATTCAAGAATACCACTTCATAGATTCGTCCATAGCTTAATATGGTACTACGTCACCTTTATTTTGGGCCAGGCCCATGTTATTTTCGCAAGAATTTAGATAGCCACTTTTTAGAGTCTGTATTTGAGGGGTAAAGGACTTATAGGGTTGGATTCGGCCACCACATCTATAGCTGGCTGAAACCCCACATTTTCCTCCTTAAATAGCCCCCATAGTTGTCACTTTAGACTTGGATTTTGTTTAGACTAAAAGTTAGTCATCATTGCAACTTTGCCAAGGCTCGAGTGTTGCAGAGGCCTCTTGTACTTCGCACATATACAAGATCTCACCTTTTCAATAAAAGTATTCATCTTAATCTGCAATATTTTGATTGCAATATTAGTTCTTACTTGTTCTCGATTTCAGGTAGGAATTATGTAGGGGTTCGTAGCATGGAAAACAAAAAAAATTCTACCGCATGAACACACACAAGCCAATATCTATCTACTAGATTGTAGCAATGAGTCGATAGAGTACTCACCCTCGAAGATTCCAAAGCGGTTAACGAGAGCAGATTCTCGTGGGTGATGTAGTCGCTCACTTGCCGATCTCAAGATCGCGTAGACAATCCTTCTGGCGCCGTATTCCGGCAGCTCTCTCGCAGTCGTTCACACATTCGGTACTCGATGAAGACCTTCATCTCCCTTGTTCCAGCATGCAGCGGAGGTTGTATCTCTCTCCTCGTGATTCAGGCAGCACGACAGCGTGGTGTTGGAAGTAGAGGGGAGATCTCGCAGGGCTTCGCCTTAAGCCGGAGCGGGTAGGATGGAGATGAGAACCGCCCTCACAAAAGGCGAGAACGGAGGGTTAATGACCGCCGCTAGGAAATAGGAGAAGACCTTCACATGGCGGGTGATACGTCGGAAACGTATCTATAATTTTTGATGTTCCATGCTTGTTTACTATCAACTCTGCTTTGCTTTGTCTACACTTTGAGGTGTTTTTATATGTTTTCTGGTACTAACCTATTAACAAGTTGCCACGGTGCCAGTTGCCTTTTTTCTTCTGTTTTTGGTTCGAGAAAGGCAGAAAATCAATATTCTCGAAATTGGACGGGACAAAAGCCAAAGTCAATAATTTACCGTGGGCAACACGAAGCCAGAATACGAGACGGAGGAGGCTCACCAGGGGGCCACACCCCCTGGTCGCACGGGTGGGCCCACCCTGCACCTGGGGGTGCAGCCGCCCTGGTGGCCCCTGCCTCGCCTCTTCGCCTATAAGAAGCCCCTGATGCCGAAACCCTAAGCACCCGATCAAAATTCCACGAAACCGTTTGTAGCCGCCGCCACCATTGTCCCTAGATCGAGGGGATCTGAAGCTCTTCCCGGCACCCTGCCGGAGGGGAGATCATCCCGGAGGTCTTCTTCTTCATAATGCCAGCCTCCGGTATGAAGCGTGAGTAGTTCCACCTTGGACTACGGGTCCATGTAGTAGCTAGACGGTTGTATCTCCTCCTTGTGCTTTCATGTATAGATCTTGTGAGCTCCGTTCATGATCAAGATCTAATCTATTTGTAATCATGCACGTTGTGTTTGCGGGGATCCGATGTATATTGAGATTACTATGTCAGATTGATTATTGGTTTTGTCTTATTGATTCTACCATGTCTGTGTTGTTTGTGATCTTGCATGCTCTCCATTGTTAATAGCTATCTTGGCCAAGTAGTTGCTAGTGACTCCAAGAGGGGGTATTTATGCTCGATAGTGGGTTCATGCCTCTATTTACCAAGGAAAGTGACAGAAATCTCTTAGGTTGTAGATGTGCTATTGCCACTAGGGAGAAAACAACGGTCTCTTGTTCATGAAACAAGTGGATTATTTACCTTACACAATTTGCTTAAAGCAGTTGTCTGTTGCTTGCAACTTAATACTGGAGGGGGTTCGGATGATAACCTGAAGGTGGACTTCTAGTCATAGATGCAGTTGGATGGCGGTCTATGTATATTGTTGTATTGCCCAATCGAATCTCATAGGATCTTTTTGTCTAGTATTGTATTGTTTTGCCTTGCTCGGTCCTGTCAATTGCCCTGCTGTAATTTGTTTACCCTGCATGCCATGTTTGTTTATCTAAGGAGAGCACCTCTAGTGAAGTATGGACCCCGGTCCAATCTTTACCATTGATACATCTTCCACTGTTACTGTTTACTTGCTGCAAACCATCATCACCTTCCACACCATACCTTTAATCCTTTGTTACAGCAAACCGATGAGATTGACAACCTCACTGTTCGTTGGGGAAAAGTCTTGAGTTTGTGTTCTGCAGGTTTCCACGTTGCTTGCAACACCTTTGAGACGTTTCCTTCCTCCTACTGGTTCGATAACCTTGGTTTCTTACTGAGGGAAGACTTGCTTTTGTGCTCTTCACACCTTGCTCTTGGGGTTTCCAACGAAGCGCTCCCACGTCAACACCGGGCGCCATCAAGCTTTCTAGCGCCGTTGCCAGGGAGGCTAAGGACGTCTTCACAAGGGGAGTCCTCCTCAACCTTTCTCTTTACTTTTTTTAGTTTGCTTAGTTTCTTTTGCTTGGTTTTGTTTGCCTCTTTTTATCAAAAACTCCAAAAAAATCTAGTTTAGTTTGCTTTTTCTTATCAAAAACACAAAAAAATTAGTTCCTGCTCTAGCTGCTGCTGCTGTTTTTGGCTTGCTCCACTTTTGCCAAAATGAGCTCTGTTGAGAACACCAAGTTGTGTGACTTCACTAGCACAAACAACAATGATTTCCTTAGCACTCCTATTGCTCCACCTGCTCCTGATGCTACCTTTTATGAAATTAAGCCTGCTTTGTTGAATCTTATGATGAGAGAGCAATTTTCTGGTGCTAGTTCTGATGATGTTGCTGCCCATCTCAATGGCTTTGTTGAACTTTGTGAGATGCAAAAGTATAAGGATGTAGATGGAGATATTATTAAGCTCAAGCTTTTTCCTAGAAAAGTAGAAGATAGTTGGGAACCCATTATTAATATGCAAGTGAATGACTTTGATCTCAAAGCTTCATGTGATCTTGGTTCTAGTGTCTCTATTATGCCTAGGAAGATTTATGAAATGCTTGATTTGCCACCTTTGGAAGATTGTTATTTCGATGTCCCACTTGATGACAATGCTAAGAAGAAACTCATGGGGAGTATTAATGATGTTCTCATTATGGTTAACAATGCTTATGTCCCTATTGATTTCTATGTCTTGGATGTTGAATACAATGCTTCTTGTCCTATTACTTTGGGAAGAACTTTTCTTAGAACTATTGGTGCCATCATTGATATGAAAAAGGCACCATTAAATATCAATTTACATTCAAGAAAGGTATTAAACACTTCCCTATGAGGAGAGAGAAGTTGCTTTTTCTCCTCCTTTGAAAGCAAGGTTTGATGTTAATGCTTCTTCATTTGAAAATACTTGATTTCTTGCTTCTTGTGCCTAACTTAAAGGCGTTAAAGAAAAGTACTTGTTGGGAGATAACCCAAGAGTTTCCTTGAGTCTTAGAAGTTATTACTTCAGTAATGACCTCTCATTATCCTTTTTGTTTGCTTTTTGTGCCAATAATGACCTCTAATGAGAGGGAAGTAAGATTTGGGGAGTTGTTGTCCCGAAACATATTTTTGTGCTCACCATAAAATTCGTGAGGAGTCTCTGTAAGTCAGATTGAGCTGAAAATTTATGAATAAATCCCCCAGTAAGTTATCTAACTTTCTCTAGTTCAACACTTTTTTATTTGAGCAAAAGAAGGTCTTCGAAAAAAATCTGTTTCTAGCTGCTGGTTTGTTTTGACAGATTTCTGCCATTATTTACATTTGCTTCTTATTGATTCCTTTTTGAGTTCTCTTTTGGGGAATTGAGCTTTTTGAAGGAGTTGCTACAGTTGCTTGTGTTTTTAGTGAAAAGTTTTTTTGTTCCAAAGCTAAACCCAAGGGTCTTTTATCTTTTGAATACACTAATGTTTCTAAGATTGTGTGAAGTTTTGTATGAAGGAAAATTTCAGGTGTAGAGAGAGAATGATGTAATGAGATGAAGAATGGACAAAAGCTCAAGTTTGGGGATGCCACCCCGGTGTCACCCCAAGAAATATCCAAGAGGTACAATCGTCAAAGCTTGGGGATGCCCAAGGCATCCCCTTCTTCATCAATAAAAAGCTCAGGTCTTTCTAGATACTTCGTTTTTATTGTTTCATGCATTGTTGTGTTGTTCTTGGAGCATCTTAGTTTTCATTTACTTTGCTTAGTTGTTTAGTTTGCTTGAATAAAGTAGTTTGGACCCCTGTTCTCGCTGTGTTGTTTCAAATAAGTTGATTGGTGTTGGAAAGGACTAGAAAGTTCTTGCTTGAAAGTGCAAGAGGAGCTTGCATTAACTGTGACTTAGACTTTTTCATGACATGCTAGGTGTTGTTTTGACCTTATGCTTAGTGATTATTGTTGTAGCATGTCTTGCTCCAAACAATTGGTATTGCTTAGTGTGTCTTGAAGGAATCATGCGTTGTTTTAGCATGCAAAAGCTTAGTATTGTGGCATTCTCCTTTGATGCTTTGTTTGGGTTGACTTGGCACATGCTCACACCATGTTATTGGAAGCACTTTGAGGTGTTTTTATATCTTTTCTGGAACTAACCTATTAACAAGTTGCCACAGTGCCAGTTGCATGTTTTCATCTGCTTTTGGTTCCAGAAAGGCAGAAAATCAATATTCTCGGAATTGGACGGGACAAAAGCCAAAGTTAATATTTTACCGTGGGCAACACGAAGCCAGAATACGAGACGGAGGAGGCTCACCAGGGTGCCACACCCCCTGGCCGCGCGGGTGGGCCCACCCCGTGTCTGGGGGGGGTGCATCCGCCTTGGTGCCCCTGCCTCGCCTCTTCGCCTATAAGAAGCCCCCGATGCCGAAACCCTAAGAACCCGATCAAAATTCCACAAAACCGTTTGTATCCGCCGCCACCATCGTCCCTAGATCAGGGGGATCTAAAGCTCTTCCCGGCACCCTGTCGGAGGGGAGATCATCCCGGAGGTCTTCTTCTTCATCATGCCAGCCTCCGATATGAAGCGTGAGTAGTTCCACCTTGTACTATGGGTCCATGTAGTAGCTAGATGGTTGTATCTCCTCCTTGTGCTTTCATGTGTAGATATTATGAGCTCTAGGGATGTGATGTTGCCACTAGGGAGAAAACAACGGTCTCTTTTTCATGGAACAAGTGGATTGTTTACCTTACACACTTTGCTTAGAGCAGTTGTCTGTTGCTTGCAACTTAATACTGGAGGGGGTTCGGATGATAACCTGAAGGTGGACTTCTAGTCATAGATGCAGTTGGATGGCGGTCTATGTTTACCTTGCATGCCATGTTTGTTTATCTAAGGAGAGCACCTCTAGTGAACTATGGACCTCGGTCCAATCTTTACCATTGATACATCTTCCACCGTTACTGTTTACTTGCTGCAAACCATCATCACCTTCCACACCATACCTTTAATCCTTTGTTACAGCAAACCGGTGAGCTTGACAATCTCACTGTTCGTTGGGGCGAAGTCTTGAGTTTGTATCGTGCAGGTTTCCACGTTGCTTGCAACACCTTTGAGACATTTCGTTCCTCCTACTGGTTCGATAACCTCGGTTTCTTACTGAGGGAAGACTTGTTGCTATGCTCTTCACACCTTGCTCTTGGGGTTTCTAACGAAGCGCTCCCACTTCAACACCGGGCGCCATCAGCAGGGAAGGCGGCTCCCGTTGGGAGATTCGGCGTAAAGAAGACGGGTCCCCCATGCTCGTTCTGAGGTGAGGCGGTGAAACCCTCCTCACTCAATCCCTCTAGGAAGAAGGGGATCGATGACTGCCATTCGGCCTCCTGCTGCTCGCGCTTGGTAAGATGAGTTGGGTCACCCTTCCCCCGGACGGGGCAACAGAACTCTTTTTGCATGCTGGCACGAGAGCGGGTATCTTCTTCTTGGGCGCCATGGATCTGAAGGTAAGGGGAATATGGAGAAAGGAATGAGGATTGAGGAAAGGGGTTGATATCTCCGCCTGCCGATGTGTGAAAAATCACATATGGTGGAGAGGAGGGTACGCGCCTACCCCTCTTAACTACAACGCACTCCACTTGGCAGAGCAACCCAATGCGGTTGTACGCTCGCTTTTACTTTTTGCAGGAATCTAGGTCAATGCTATCAATGTGCGGGACTGCCATGGTCAGATCTCGGCACCGTGTGTAACATCTCAAAAATATTATAATGCGAATATCAATTTCCAATCAACTAAAATTAGGATTAACAAAAGCTTTTACTATTAAACACTATATAAATGCATGTGTGTTATGAATGTTTGTGAATGCTTGAAATGCCATGTTTGTTTGTTGTAAATAATGAGGTTTGGTTTAAAGATTAAAACCATATCATCTAGGTCAAATCCAAATGAGATCAAAACAAAAGAAAATCAATATATGAAGCATATGACCTAATGGTCATTTTTGCAAAAGTTAACACCTAGCTCACCTTGAGCATCTCTATCAAATGATTTCAAACAGAAACAATTCCATTTCTTTTCTCACCTTGCTAGACCAAGTGATAGTGAACACAAGGGAGCTTTCAAAACTTGCAGAAACAAGTTCAAATCCATTTGAGAGACAATTCAAAATTGAATCTGTCTTATGCATCAAGATAGTCATTTTTGGAAAACCATCAAAACCTTCACCACTTAGCAAATCTTTGCACCCAAAGACTACCAAGCTTATGACCAACACACCCACCAAAAAGAATTGGAAAATTCAAAGATTTAGTTCTTGCGGCCATTTAATCAAACACTTAGTAAGCACAGTACAAGCTTACCAACTATTCACTGTTTTGATCAATCTTGTGATCATCTTTGTACTCGACCAAACCTCCACTACTCGCCCTTACTCTCACCAGTACCTGCCCGTGCAGAAGAGTCCCTCTCACTTGATCAATTGACTAGTGAAATTCGTACCCGAGCTCACCCATGTCACCCCGACGCGGACACACTGCTACACGCCGCGCCTCCCTCGCTCACGATGTCTAGGAGGTAGCCGTGACCTAACCGCCACCGCCTATGTACGCCCGACCAACGACAGCCCGTGGAGACGCCAGCGTAGCCATGCCCATTTAACGCTCGACCATGACGATCGCCGCGCCAGAGCGTCGAGCAATCCCGCGTGACCACGCCGCGCCTCGCTCTCCCCTTGCGCCAATGTGTTCGCCGCGACGCCAGCAATCCCCCAGACATGATCGTTTGACCCCGTGCGCTCCGTGACCACCGTACGCCGTAATGAAAGCCCGCAGT
The DNA here is from genome assembly GCA_916181665.1 of Avena sativa. Taxonomy (NCBI): domain Eukaryota; kingdom Viridiplantae; phylum Streptophyta; class Magnoliopsida; order Poales; family Poaceae; genus Avena; species Avena sativa. The sequence continues at coordinate 21,679,749 of OV702297.1, forward strand.
ACCGAAGAAGAGCATGGACATTCCCGACCGACTGAGACCGTGCCTCGCCATGCCACTGTGTGCATGACGACCGCCCTGAAGCTCTACATCGACCTACACCCTTCGTCATGTCGATAGCTTCCTGTAACAACGTCGCCAACGAGCCTGAACCATGCCGCTCTACTCCTCTTGCGGGGGTATAAATAGACCCCTCCCCTGCCTCAAAACACACACCATTCCACTCCCCTCTCACCCAGCAATCTCTTGACCTGTCCCCGATGCAAGGCGAGCACCACATCGCCGGAATTTCACCGGAGCCCGCCGCTGTAGTGAAGAAGAGGAACCAGCGCTAGGATCCATCCAGGAGCTGCCGTGACCACCGTTCAAGCCGCCGTCGTCAACAAGCTTGTTCGCCCACCTCGCCGAACTTAGCTGGAGCCATGGTAATACCCCGACGACCCCCGCCATAGCGCTAGGGTTAAAATCTCGTGTGTGTTGTGCGACGGTGTAGCACCCCGGGTAAAACCACTACTAGAAAATCGCCATTAATTTTATTATGTGTATTATCATGACATCATCATGCATAAATTTCGCATAAAACTATTTTCAAAAGGCCCTATTTTATTTTCTACAAATAGCCTCTCTATTTCAAATGTCAAACCCCGGACTTGTCCGAAGTATTTTGTTTGTCTAAAAACCTATTTGAAAATGTTTTATTTTAAAAGAAAAAAATAAAAGAAAAACCTATTTTTTTTCCAGAGGAGGCAGCCCGGCCCGTAGGCCAGGCCACCTACTACCCCGGCTGGCCCAGCCCGTTTTGACCAAACCCTAGTTTCACCAAACCCTAACCCTAATCATCTAAGCCTCCACACCCACAACCCCAGCCGCCGTCATGCCCAATCTCTCCCGCGTGCGCGCAGCCGCACCCAAAACGCCTCACCCGACCCGGTCAACCTCCCGCTCACATTGCTCACCTCCCCGCAAACCCTCCCCCGAGCACGTCGAGACCGTGCCCCCCGTTTTTTTCCCTTCCTTCCTCGATCGCTAATCCCCTCTGCCTCGCGACCCCTCCTCCCCTAGTCTGCTCCCTCTCTTCCCTCCGCCGCCAGGGGCTCAAGAACTCGAGCCTGCCCCCCCCCCCCCCGTCGCCACCTTCCTTCCCTGTCCCTGCCGGTCGCCAGCTCTAGGTCCTGCTGCTGCTTCTCCCCCGTGTCTGCCTGCCAGCGACCCCCTCTAGTCGCCTCCTCTCTGCTCGGGAGTGCATCGCTGCTACGGGATTCCCCTCTGGCGCCCTCCTACTCGACCTGCACCGGCCAAGCGCCGTGGCCGCAGTCCCTGCCAGGCACCACCGCCGCTCGCTCGAGCCCGCTGCTGGTCATTGTCCCCACGACCTTGCCATGGTGCGGCCCCCTCCACCCGAGCCTGGCCTCGTCCTCCCTGCATCCAACGACTGCGGGCCCCCTGCACCGCGCCGTGCCCGTCTCCCTCGCCTCAGCGCTCGGAACCACCTCCGCGCCGCCATTAACGACCTCCACTGCGCGGGTGTCCTTGCCCTCTGCTCTTTTCGTGTCCGCTAGCAGCAGTAAGCTGCTGCCCCCGCGTGTGTGCTATCCATCTCGCTTGGACCGTTTCTGGGAGGATCTGCCTAGTAGGTTGCTGCCCGAGTGGTATGGAAGTTAGTCGAGATCTCCAACGGCAACCGAAACCACAGTGACCAGACCTTTGTCGCTGAATAAAGGACATTGCTTATGGACTCGATTGTCTACACGGATGTCAAGACTGTCGATGCAGAATTTCCCGTGGATCAGAACCTATGGGAGAAGCTCAAAGCACCGTCGTCGTACCCGATGGCCGAAGCCCAAAGATTTCTGGACGCCAAGATCGCCTTCCCGGATCCAAACCCCCAAGATCGTCGAGTTCCCCATGTGTGACCCCTTTTACCGAGACCAATATTTTTATACTATATAATGTATACTTGTTGCATGTAAAATGTTCATGTTGCATACATATTCGTGTGGGTTGGGGGCATTATGCCGATTCACCTCATAATTAAATATGGGGCCCATATGCGGGCAATAGCCTAATATTGGCCCCGTTTAAATTTGTGTAGCGAACCGACATGTTTTGTCTTGTTAAGACAACATTTAAATTGCGGGGTATCTAAACAACTTGAACCATCTAAGTAAATGTCGGAACCCGGGTTCCGTTTAATATTGCCTAATTGCATCATATCTTTGCCATGTCATACATCATACATGCATCATGCCCGATCTTTTGCCGTAGTATTAAATAGTACATCCGGTGTTTCTTCTAGTGCTTTGCTTCTTCGCGGATTAGGCCGATGAGTTGATGCGAGTGTGGACCCAATCTTCGGATGAACATTCAGCAATATTTTCCAGGCGAGCATTCTCCCCCTTTCTACCTATCTTACTTTTATAGTCTTTACTTCCTCCTGTTGATCTATTGCTATCTGTGTTGCGATGCTATAGATTCCGTATCCCGTTATACTTCCCTGCAGCCCTTATATTGCCATGGACACATCATATTACCTGTTGTTTGGTAGATAGTTGGACTTGTGTGTCGTAGTCGCTTGCTCAAGTGCTGTTGCGTGTCGTCTAGTACCACGGTTGTTGGAAGGCTGCCATATGCTTTATGTTGGAGATGATCATGGCTTTAATTATTGTTTAATAACTAAAATTGAAGTAGGTAAATAATGCAGAGGCACCGGTGGGTAATAGACAATTTTTGGTTTTTAACCGCTCACTAGTGTCCCGTAGGACCCCGAGTTCTTGACACCTGTTCCGAGATCGAGCGCGCTAACCACAGGTGGGGTGTGTGGGCACCCCCATCGATTAGTACCTGATTTCAAAGTACTGTACCGGGGGCCACAAAGTAGTTTGGGGCTTTATTACTATCTTGTACTTATGCCATGCTTTACTGCTTTATTTACGATTGCGCGTGGAGCGCCTGTACTGTTTTGGAACCAACGTGGAATGTTTTTGCGGTATCGACAAGCCCAGTCACACTTTCGGATTCCCAGTCGTTTACAGCCATTGTCACAAACCTCTGGGTCCGTCTCAGAGCCGGCCGACTTCGTTGCGGGTAGCTTAGTGGGGTGGCCCCCATGTGCTTGCTTTGGGTCTGGGAAACGTCATGTCCGAAACCCCGTCGACATACCATTGGGTGTATGTTTTGTGATCTTGTACCTACCTGATCTGACAACAAGGGTGTAGGTGCGTGTGGAAACTTTGGTGCACCCCTGCAGGGTTAAATCTTTTCGAGAAGCCGTGTCCGCGGTTATGGACGACTTGGATCACAGTTCTCGATCATAGACAACTATAACTAAAGTTTACTGTTATAATTTGACTTGTATCCGATACGACTAGTAATTCGCTTCACTACAACGGAATGGCTAAATAAAAGTACCAACAACTGCTGGGTTTGGGATATCTCATGCTAATCGTATCTGACTAGTAAGTGTCGCAACTATAATGGAATGGTTAACTAAAAGTGCTCACTGCTTATTATATCAGGATGACTATCTATACCTGACTAGTAATTGCTGCAATGACAACTGAATAAATAAAACTGCCAACTGTGTGAGTTCCTCGGTTGACTTCCTCGTTTGGTCTCGAGGGGGAAATACCAGGATGGGTATGTTTGGTGGTAGTATCAGGTTGGTTCCGAATAGGTCTTTCTTATCCCTCTCTGATAGCCGTCAGTTATATCGAGTCTCTATAGCTTGTTTAGTGCATGTTGCGCTGCCGCTTCAGTACACCATACCTATGTAGGCGAGGACCGCCGAATTCTAGTCTCGCCGTGTACTGGCCTCAGTACTGACCGCTCTCTTTTTCCTTTGCCCTTTGTCGGCACCCCTTTTGTTTTTAGCAGGTTTGAGATCGACGTCGTTAGCAGGGTTACCCTTTCGGCTTGACCTGGGCAGGGTTATGGACGCCATTGGTTATTCTTCAGGGCTCTTAGCTCAATTTGCATCTTGTCCGTACTCGGACGCTGTATCGTTTTCAAGGTGATTTGGATCTTTGTATTGTATATCTGTATTCTTGACTCTTTGAGTCGTTGTTGTATATATTTGTTTTGTGGGTTCCATCATGGACTAACGTGTAATGATATTACTTCGTTTTCCACCCGCACGCAAGTGCCTGGTGGGCACCTTTGAATCGTTTCTATGCGGGTTTGGCGGGAATCGCTAAAACTTGCATAGGGCTGATCTGAGGGTGTTATAGACGGAGACGACGATGCGGAGCCATCGATCATGCTCTAATCGTTCCGTCTAGATTGAAGGATACCGCTTCATGTTAGGTTAGTCGCTGACGTGTGGGACCAACCTCAGTGCCGCTTGCTGCGCACGCACTGCATAGTTGGGCTAGCCCGTTAGCATTCCCGCGCGATCTCGTAAATTCAAACTCAAGTTTTTCTTTTATTTCAAAATCCTATACTGTAGGTAAGTTTGAAATTCAATTTAGGAAGATTCACTGAACCAAATTGGATGAATCCAATTTTGTTAGAAATTAGATGCAAATCTTTAAACACTCCCGTTGGATTCAGACAGTTTGAATGTGTAGATCATCCCTAGTAAAAATATCAAGACAATAGCTTTTACCACTTCAAACATTTTTCTAAAATCAACCATAACTGCTTTTGAGTTGATTTCGACTCTCAAAAATAACTTTTGCCATGACCTATCTGGTTATTTAAAAATATATACTTTTATATGCAGTAGTCCTGGATCAAAAATTAAAAGAATACTATATAGTCATTTCTAGTCATTTAAATATTATTAAATGGCTTTATTAAACTTTGCAATTTTGGCCAACCACTTTAAATCACATTCCCAAGTATTGGAATATGTGGTGATGACATGTGTCAATATGATCCCGTATTTGAATTGGAGAATATTAAATCTTAGGTAACTTTTCAATGAGTAGAAATTACTTTCCTAAAATAAGATAAATAAAATCTTGTCACCTTTTTCTTGTAATGATAGAGATGATGCTAGATCATCTAGTGTGGATCTTTTATGTGCTAAATATAAGTAGTTAAGTATTGTTTGGTGATTGTGTACCTTGTATTTACTTATAGACGCTAGTATCAACCCGGGCTACGAGGAGGAAGAATTCTACGAAGAAGAGGAAGAGAACTCCGACCACTGTACCAACCAAGGCAAGCTAAGCTAGACCATGCAAGCTACACTATGCAAGATAGAACTATGCATACGATTATGATACCATCTTGATTATACCAATCCCAAGTTTTACTTGCAAGCTTTATCTTTTCTCCCTTTTATCAAAGTTGTTCAAGTAGTTAATTAATTGGTGATTAGTGAAAAAATAGGAAAGATGTGCTCAAGAGCATAGGACTTGGTGTAGGTAGTTACACTTGATTAGTACCCCTCAAATAGTGACACCGTCATTGATAGATGCTAGTGTTAAACTAATCTTGATCACTATAGATGGGAACACTTGGAGAAAATGATTATTAAAACCTTGGAATAATGAGTCATTCTATTGAAATGTTTTGACATGTGTTATGGAACACAATGAGTTGAAGATGATATTGAATGAAGTATATGACCTGACTTTGATAAAAACTGATGGTTGGGTTCGGATGCGATACCATTCCAATTTTACCGTACAACCACAATACCCGAGTTTGGGTAGGGATTAACTGGAAGTTTATGTGTCTTAGTATGGGTTCCATCATGGAACGAGGTTGATCTGAGGCTACCTTATGAATGTGAATGCCCACCTATGCAGTTCCTGGGATGGCAGATGGCCATGGCTGGGAGGCCAAACAAATAGGGGAGGTGCCTATAATAGGGTGTGTAATCAAAAGGTTAGGATTGATTATCCACATACCAAGTATGATGATTCAGGGTTATCCCTGACGGGTGTATCGAATGTTGTGGTGAAAGTGCACCACCTCTACAGAGTGTCAAACTATTCGAATAGTCGCGTCCGTGGTCATGGACAGTTGGATGACCAAATTGTTCCGTTGTCAGATGTTTTCAAAATGACTTGTGACTTGAATTATGACTATGACTTGACCACACAGAGTTATGGACATGAAACTAGCTTTCCCTCTTAAGTATCTAGACAACTAAATTTAGGTCTTTATTACTAAGTACTTATGAAATAAAATTGGCTTATTGCAGACAAACCTAGAGCTTAGGATTCCTACTAGAATGTTATTACTGCTTTAGTGATAGTTTGCGAGTACTTTGAAAGTACTCATGGCTTTATCCCTGGCTATTCCCACGGCCATACTATGAAGGAGAGTACGAGGAGGACGAACAACAGGACGCCTATGATAACCAGGATCATCTCCCATCGTTAGCATTGCCTATGACAATGAAGATGGAGCCTCTACTATGTTTTTATTCCGCTGCTTTGATATGTATTCAGATTTGATCTTATGATCAACTATTTGTAAGACTATTATGGTTTGTAATGGATGATGTACTGTGCTATCAACTCTGTTATGTCTCGCAAAAATGGTAATCCTGGTATTGCGATGTACGACATAACAGGCATCTAGGATTAAAAATCCAGGTATTGACACCGCGGATTCGCGGAAGCGTGATTACACGCACCCACATGCCAGCCCGATATGGGTTGTCACTTCACATGTCGTGCGTCGCCTGGGGGGCCCGCGCTATTGAGGGGCGAAGCCCGGCGACAACATCTTCGTCGGGTCACAACAAGCTTCACTTGGAGGCATCATCAAGCAAGTCGCCGGCCCTCGCCCCAGGGATTCTGTCGGCATAATGGGATCAGGGGTCCCTCGCATTGCACCTTGGCGCGTGGGCCCCAACCCACCGGACAGCAACTCATCACCGGCAAGGCTAGGTTGCCGGGAGCGTCGCAAGGATGCGAGCGCCATGTGCTCTAAGCAGGTATGGATTTGGCATGATGAGCCTATGGATACTAAGCATTGGCTCTTATGTAGGTGCCTATGGATGAGACGAACACTACGAGACGAGCCATGATCCGCCAGCTAGGTGCAGACAAGAGGGAAAATAAAATGACACGCACGAGGTGGTCCGACCCCTCCTTTCGGGGTATGCCTCGGAAGGAGGGTAAGGGCACAGTTGGAGACAACGAAGCCGAGAAGCGGACTCGACTGAATGACAAAAGGAATAGAAGATCACCTCTCCTGGGCCAGATGCAGCCCGGGAACCAGAGTCAACTAAGCCTGACAAGACGTGTTAGGCCCAGCCTTGGGAACTCGCAGCACGTCAGCACCGTTGGACATCATCATGGCGCTGCAGTCCGCTACAGCGTGCCATCGACAAGAGTGACAGCTCGGAGCTTGATCTGTCACTCATCCATCAAGTTCATCTCTAAACCGCATGTGGCCATCCATTGGCCGCAGGCAACGCCCATCTGCCCGAAGACCGCGTGGCACACCGCGATTGAGCCCGGGAACGCCCCTGACGGTGCTCCCCGCGTGGCCCTGATACACCCAATTTGCATCACCATTCTATATCATAATTTACCTCTATTCATTGATATTTGTCTTATTATGAGGTATTACTTATGGCTTTTCATCTGTTTATGCATGTTGGATGATTCCTGGAGGATGGACTGCCGGAGTCTGGATTCTGATGGAAAAGAAGGCGTTTCGTTGCAATTTTGCGAAGATCAGAAAAATACGGAAACATATTATTTTACCAGAAGACGAAGGAAGCCAAAAGGAGGAGCGAAGAGGGGCCACAGGGGGCCCACACCCCCTTGGCACGGGCCCACCTAACCCCGTGCCTAGGGCAGGTGTGGCCCACCTGCCCGGCCTCCGACTCTGCCCCTTCGCCTATATCTTCCCTACAGAACCCTAAGCCTCGGGGAGCGACCACAAATAGATTTCCGCCGCCTCTGGGGCGGAAAACACTAAGAGAGAAAGATCTAGTGGTGTTAGTAGTGAATTTGTGTTGAGTTATTATTCAATGGTTTAGTATTTAAGTTGTGGTGCTATTCTTCTAGTGGTGTCATGTGAACGTCTACTACATGATACTTCACCATTTATGGGCCTAGGGGAATGCATTGTGTATTTGGCTACTAATTGTGGGGTTGCCGGAGTGACAGAAACCTGAACCCCCGTTAGGACACCTTTGCACAAGGGAGCGTAGGATCTCAGAGTTTAAGGCCGTGGTTAGATTTATATCTTAATTACTTTCATGTAGTTACGGATGTTTGCAGGGGGTTTAATCAGAAGTATGTATTAGTCCAAGTAAGGTCGGTACATTAGCATAGGTTCACCTACACAACACTTACAACACCAGAGAAGAGTACTCACCTATTTGAAGCGAAAGCACTTGACAGAATTCCCATGTGTCCTCGAGAATGTTTGGTCCTTATAAGTATTTCCACCGGCTTGTCCTTTGCTAAAAAAGGATTGGGCCACTTGCTCCATTTATTCGTTGTCTTTATTACTTGCTCCTTATTTTGTTGCCCTATCAGAAAACCACTAAAAATCCGTTTGCTAAGTATTCACAGGGATTTCCTGCTCCATACCACTGTTCAGCATCTTCTGCTCCTCATTGGGATCGACACTCCTATTTATCTAAAGTACTACGATACACCTCCTATACTTGTGGGTCATCAAGACTATTTTCTGGCGCTGTTGCCGGGGAGTGAAGCGCTATTGAAGAGTGGAATTAGTAAGGGAAACTTTTACTGTGAGTATTGCTCTTGTTACTGCTTGTTACTTTGTTTCCAATATGGATAACCCACTTGGTTTTCTGTTTGGGAAAACTACTACCACTTCTAGGGTAGTAGATAAACCACCACCTATTGAGATAGATCCTTTTAAGATACCTACAAGTATTGTTAATCGTGTTATGGATAATTATTATTTTGGGGATGGAACTATCCATCCTGGTGATCACTTGCTTTTTATCCATGAATTATGCGGGTTGTTTAAGTGTGCAGGTATCACAACTGAACAGGTGAAGAAGAAGTTGCTCTCCATATCCTTGAAAGGGAGAGCTAAAGAATGGTATAAGCTGTTGAAGAATGGACAATCCATGGAATGGGAGGAGATGGCATCTCTCTTTTACTCTAAATTTTATCCTCCCAGTGAGATTCATAAGGATAGAAATCTTATACATAACTTTTGGCCTCTTGATGGAGAGAGTACAGCTCAAGCTTGGAGGTGATTGAAGTTACTAATGATTAAATGTCCTATTCATGAACTCCCTAACAATATTATTCTCAATAATTTTTATGCTAGGCTTTCTCTTCATGATAAAGATTTACTAGGTGCTTCTTGTGCTGGATCATTCACACTTATGAAGGAAGAAGCTAAATGGGATCTCTTAGACCTTATTCAAGAGAACACTGAATCTTGGGAGAATGACAAAGGAAGAAAGTCAGATATAAACTATGATTATGAATGCATTAAATCTTTTATGGGAACTGATGACTTCCGTGATATTAGCAATGAGTTTGGTCTTGATTCCCAGGTCCTTGCAAAATGTTTTAAGTCCTTTTCCTCTTATATTGAAATTCCCAAGAAAGAGTGGGACAAGTACCATGCTCCTTATAAAGACATTGTTACCCATGTTCCTGCCAGCGTAGAGGTTTGTATTGTTGATCCTATTTTGCATGAACCTTGTGTTGAGAAAATCCCTTTTCCTTCCAAGGTAGGAGAGCATTCTATTATGGCTAATGTGGTTAGCAAAAGCGCAAAGAAAACTGTAGGGTACGATGAGCTTATTGATATTGAGCCTGTGGTAGCCATTGTGAAAGATCTTGTCACTAGAAATATAGAGGATGAGCATATTGTCTTCTGTGAAAACGCTACTAATATTGTTTCTCATCCTAAGAAAGTTAGAAAATCTAGTGTCCTTGTGCTTTCTGTTAAAATTGGTTATCATAGCTATTATGGTTTATGTGATATTGGTGCTAGTTCTAGTGCTATTCCTTATGAGCTTTACAGGGAAAATATGCATGAGATTGGTCCTTGTGAGCTTGAGGACATTGATGTGGTTATTCACCTTGCTAATAGAGAGCAAGTTTGCCCCATTGGCATTATAAGAGATGTGGAGGTCCTTTGTGGTAAGATTAAATATCATGCTGATTTTCTAGTACTTGGTAAAGAAGCTAGTAAAACCTATCCTATTATCTTTGGTAGACCCTTTCTGAATACTTGTGGGGCTATCATAGATTGTAGGAAGGAAAAAGTTTTGACTAAGTTTGCTGGAGAGTCTTATGAGTTTAATTTGCCAAAACTCCTTATAAAAATGAACTGCCTGATGAGGATTTCAGGGTTGAACAACTTTCTGCTATTTCTCTTGCCCCTAACAATGCCTTGCAGCAGTTTATGGAAGATCATGAAAGTGATGTCTTCATGAAGGAAAGAAATGAGATTGACGAGGTTTTCCTTCGTCAACCGGAACAACTTAAGCATAATCTACCTGTGGAAGATTTGGGTACCACACTACCACCTAAAGGGGACCCTGTTTTCAAATTAAAACTTTTACCTGATGATATTAAATATGCTTATCTTGATGATAAGAAAATATATCCTGTTATTATTAGTTCTAAACTTTCAGGAAAGGAAGAAGAAAGGTTATTGGAGATATTGAAGAAACACCGAGGAGCTATGGGCTATACTCTTGATGATTTAAAGGGGATTTCTCCTACTATATGTCACCATGCTATTAATATAGATCCAGATGCAAAACCAGTTGTTGAGCACCAACGCCGTCTAAATCCTAAGATGAAGGATGTGGTAAGAAATGAGGTATTAAAACTCCTTGATGATGGTATTATTTATCCTATTGCTGATAGTAAGTGGGTTAGCCCTGTTCATTGTGTTCCCAAGAAAAGGGGAATAACTATTGTGCCTAATGAGGATAATGAGCTTATACCCTGAAGAGTAGTGGTTGGGTATAGAATGTGCATTGATTTTAGAAAGATTAATAAATTTACTAAGAAAGATCATTATCCTTTACCCTTTATTGATCAAATGCTTGAGAGGTTGTCCAAAAAGAATCACTTTTGCTTTCTTGATGGTTATTCTGGGTTTTCTCAGATTGCTGTGAAAGCACAGGACCAAGAGAAAACTACTTTTACTTGTCCTTATGGTACTTATGCTTATAGGCGTATGCCTTTTGGTTTATGTAATGCTCCTGCTACCTTTCAGAGATGTATGCCTGCTATCTTTCATGGTTTTTGTGAAGAAATTGTGGAGGTTTTCATGGACGATTTTTCCATCTATGGAACTTATTTTGATAACTGTTTGCACAACCTTGATAAAGTTTTGTAGAGATGTGAAGAAACCAACCTTGTTCTTAATTGGGAGAAATGCCATTTCATGGTTAATGAAGGGATTGTTCTTGGACACAAGATCTCTAAAAGAGGCATTGAAGTTGACAGAGCCAAAATTGAAGCAATTGAGAAGATGCCTTGTCCTAGAGATATCAAAGGTATTCGTAGTATCCTTGGTCATGCTGGTTTCTATAGGAGGTTTATTAAAGATTTCTCCAAGATTTCAAAGCTCCTTACTAATCTTCTTCAAAAAGATGTACCTTTTGTTTTTGATGATGATTGTAAGGAAGCTTTTGAAACTTTGAAGAAAGCTTTGACAACTGCTCCTATTGTCCAACCACCTGATTGGAGTTTACCTTTTGAAATTATGTGTGATGCTAGTGACTTTGCTATGGGTGCTGTCCTTGGACAACATGTTGACAAGAAGTTAAATGTCATTCATTATGCTAGCAAGACTCTGGATGCTGCTCAAAAGAATTATGCTACTACTGAAAACGAGTTCTTAGATGTAATCTTTGCTTGTGATAAGTTTAGACCTTATATTGTTGATTCTAAGGTTACTATTTATACTGATCATGCAGCTATTAAGTACCTTATGACAAAGAAGGACGCTAAGCCTAGGCTTATGAGGTGGGTGTTGCTTTTGCAAGAGTTTGATCTGCATATTGTGGATAGGAAATGTGCTGATAATCCTGTTGCTGATAATTTATCTCGTTTGGAAAACATTTCCCTTGACCCTTTGCCTGTTAATGATAGTTTTACAAATGAGCAGTTAGCTGCAATAAGAGTAAGTCCACATGAGAGTCCTTAGTATGCTGATTATGCTAACTTTATTGTTCCCAAGTATTTGCCTCCAACCTTTACAGCTCAGCAAAGAAGGAAATTCTTTTATGATCTAAGGCATTACTTTTGGGATGACCCACATTTATACAAAGAAGGAGTAGATGGCATTATGTGAAGATGTGTTCCAGAATTTGAACAACAAGAGATATTGAGAAAATGTCATGGCGGTGCTTATGGAGGACATCATGCTGGGGATAGGACTACACAAAAGGTTTTACAATCTGGATTTTATTGGCCTACCCATTTTAAAGATGCAAGGAAGTTTGTCTTATCATGTGATGAATGCCAACGAGTAGGTAACATATCTAGACACAATGAAATTCCTATGAATTATTCTCTTGTTATTGAACCTTTTGATTGTTGGAGATTTGACTTTATGGGGCCCTTTCCTCCTTCAAAAGGGTATACTCATATTCTTGTTGCTGTTGACTATGTTACAAAGTGGGTAGAAGCCATACCTACAAACAGTGCTGATGGTAGGACCTCTTTGAAAATGCTTAAAGATGTCACTTTTCCTAGGTTCGGTGTGCCTAGATATCTCATGACTGATGGAGGCTCTCATTTTATTCACGGGGGTTTTAGGAAAACTCTCGCTAAGTATGATGTAAACCATAGAATTGCTTCAGCTTATCACCCCCAAACTAGTGGGCAAGTAGAACTTTCCAATAGGGAAATTAAATCTATTTTGCAGAAGACTGTCAATAGATCTAGAAAAAATGGGCTAAAAAGTTGAATGACACTTTGTGGGCTTATAGAACTACTTATAAAAATCCTATGGGGATGTCTCCTTACAAAATGGTCTATGGGAAAGCTTGTCACTTGCCTTTAGAATTAGAACACAAAGCTTATTGGGCAGTGAAAGAGTTGAATAGAGATTTTAGACTTGTTGGTGAGAAAAGACTGCTCAACTTAAGTAACCTAGATTAGTGGAGAGGTGGAGCTTACTAAAATGCTAGGCTCTTTAAGGAAAAAGTAAAAAGATGGCATGATATAAGAATCCTCAAAAGGGAGTTCCATGTTGGTGAGAAAGTTCTTTTGTATAGGTCTCGTCTCAGATTTTTTGCAGGGAAACTACTCTCAAAATGGGAAGGACATTTTGTTATCAAGGAAGTATACCGCTCAGGTGCCATCAAAATATCTTCTCTGAAGGATGACACAACACATGTGGTGAATGGTCAAAGACTAAAACATTATATTTCTAGAGATTCTTATAATGAAGATGTGGATGTTATTCAAATGGTGACTCCAGAAGAATTTATTAGAAGCCAAACACCAGAATCTGCAGAGTTTGTGCAAGGGTTATCTATGGAGGAAATTTTCAGGAGAAGAAGAAAAGGAATCTGCAGAGTTCGTCTTTGAATAGGTAAAAGTGGTGAAAACAGAAGGTTCGTGAAACTCCAATCTTTTTATATTTTTGATGTTTTTAATACATAAGGAAGACTACGAGATGAAACTGAAGAGGAAACAGAGTCTGGGGTGGACAAACCCACCCCAGGCGTGGGCCCAGCCTGGCCACGCCTAGAGGGGGTGTGCCACCCTCGAACTCCAACTCCGCCTTGTTTCCGTGTCAGTACCTTCCTTATGCCTTGAAACTTTGTAATATATACCCCCCGGGCTCCCCAAGGTTCTTGCATCATGTTCTCGTCGTGTTTTCGTTTCGATCTGTTTCTTTCAGGAAAATTCTCAGATTTGGAGCCTCATAGTCTTCCTCTGGATCACCCACGGAGGATTCCACTGCAGACGTCCTCAACACTTACATGCATGAGTTGAGGATTCATCCCAAAGAGTTGATACTCAAAGAGGGGAAGGTACAAATGAAAGAAGTTCAAGGCCCTAAAGGAGAAGGCAGTCTGGAAGACAGGATGGAAGCATTGGAACAGGAAGTTTTCAGGTACAAGAATATGGCAGAACGCGAAGTGGATGTTATTCACAAGATAAGTTCAGAACTCATCACCAAGCACGAGGGAGAAGTTGTTGAGCTCCGAGAAGAGATCTTCTCACTCCATCAGACCACCAATCAATTGCAAGCACTGCTCTATGACATACAGAATCAAAACTGTGAGTATGAGGCTAGATTTGATCGCATAAGCTCTGCTGCTAGTTTCAGGATTGCAGAGACAAGGACATCCTTTTTGGATGGGGAACCTTTGCCTTGGAAGTTTTATGATGACAAGAGAACACCATCACCACCAAAGGAGTAATTCCTCATCAGGTTTGGCATCCCCTTGGCTTGTTCAAGCTTGGGGGAGTGCCGCGGTATCACCACCATTATCTTTTACCTTTTACCTTTAGTGGATTCATATCTGTGGTAGAGAGGTTATCTTATAGTTTGGTTTGCATGTGGAAGTATCTCTCCTTTAGTTGATTATCTATGTATCCCTTGGTGTGAGTGCCTTTATTGAATATTAATGAGAAGTCTCATCTTTTACTTTTTGCACTTCTTATTTTAGTTTGCAATCTCTATTATATGATGGATCTCGTTGATCACTATTGGCATCACTTTGGGATCATCAAGTGGATCTAAATTGGTTTTGGCAAATCAAGTTCTGGTCAGTAGCAATACTTTTTGAGGTTTGAAAGAAAAAGATAAAAAGCTTACAGGTATTTTGTATCATTTGTTTTCTTTCTTGTTGGATCATAAGCTTAGTATTTTTTATTTAAGATCTTTTGTGTCTTCAAGGAAGATTGCATGTTTGGCTTTATTACTTGTATGTTTGCTTGTTTCTTTCAACTCTCTTGCTTGCTACCCAGCCTTGCTAGCCAAAAACCTGTTTTGAGAAGGCATACTTCTCATGTTTCCAATCCCTTTCAAACCAAAACCTTTGCCACTTGTGTCCACCATATCTACCTAGTAGCACTTTTGCTATTCCAAGAAAATTCTCAAGTTTCATCTACCTTTCGATTAAAAAGTATTTTGTTATGTGAAAACTAGTTAGTAAAGCTCTCACGAACTTGATGGCACACTTTATTTTCTTGCCCCTAATAGACTTGAACCATTGTGCCATCGAAGTTGTATATGCTTGCATCTATACGTTGGAATTAGCAGAACTGTGCTGTCACGGGGAACGTTTTCAACATTGAACATGTACTTTGTACTCAGTGTATATCGTGCTCTTTTGTCTATGGATGTCAACGGTGTGAAATAAAGAGGGAACTTGTAAGTCCATGGAGTATGTATTTTGTGTTAGAGAAACGCCCGGGCCGCTAGTCTAAGCCATGCCTAATCATGATGGAAACTTGCAGCATCACCATAGTGAGCCATCTATGAAGCATCCTCAATAAAAAGCTATGCATATAGTAAATAAAAATATCGCTGAGATGCTCATTGTCTGCTTGCCTTGTCATTTTGGTTATGGGAAAGCTCCTTTACCATGTGCAAGAGGTACCCCGTTGGCGGTTCTCAATGATATGCAAATACTTACAATGATAAGAACTTACCTGTGACCAAAGTTGAGTAGCATGAGGAGTGGCCTTATATTCAAGGGACATGAGATTGTCAACTTATATTTTGTCAAACATATACTTCATCTTTGTGCACTTTAACCTTAATCATCTCAAGATGCCTATGATAGGGGCAATGAGAGCTCAAAGCTAGTAAGTACCATAATCTTTTGGAAGCTCTTTATGACTTGTAATCCCTGCCTCCCTCTATAAAGGGACCTCTCTCCCACTTCCAAGTTGAGTCCGTAAACCTACTTCCTCTCTATCTCCGGCAAGCATTTGAGTTGTTGTGTTTCAAGCATTCATATGGTGATTTATTTAATCATGTTCTTTATCTTACTTGTTTGCACAAAACTCTTATATATTGAGTATTACTTTGAAAGCCTTCACTTGTGAAAAACCTTTTTGACCAAAGAGTGCTCCTGTTTTGAAATTTTTACAAAAAGATTTTTGTGAAACTGTTTGCCAGGTGTTCTCTGACCAAGAACAAGTTTGCCAATTCCAATTATGATTTATCTTTATGCATCTCTATTTGTGACTGTTGTACTTGGTTGCAAGCTAAGTTATATAATGGTGAGTTGCTTTTTTCTATGAGTTGTGCAATGGTAAGTGTGATGCTTCTTGTTCGTATTCTTTTATCGACACTTCACTCCATAAACCTGTGGACATGTTACTGAGCTTAGTTTTCGCTTGGGGACAAGCGAAGTCTAAGCTTGGGGGAGTTGATACGCCCAATTTGCATCACCATTCTATATCATAGTTTACCTCTATTCATTGCTTATTATGAGGTATTACTTATGAATTTTCATCTGTTTATGCATGTTGGATGATTCCTGGAGGATGGACTACCGGAGTCTGGATTCTGATGGAAAAGGAGGCGTTTCGGTGCAATTTCGCGAAGATCAGAAAAATACCAGAAAAATATGGAAACATATTATTTTACCACAAGACGAAGGAAGCCAGAAGGAGGAGCGAAGAGGGGCTGCAGGGGGCCCACCTGCCCGGCCTCCGACTCCGCCCCTTCGCCTATATCTTTCCTACGGAACCCTAAGCCTCGGGTAGCGACCACAGATAGATTTCCGCCGCCTCTGGGGGCAGAAAACACCGAGAGAGAAAGATCTCTCCGGCAGACAGATTTCTGTCGGGGGAATTCCTTCCCGGAGAGGCGAGACCGTCGCCATCAACACCATCATCAAGCTAGGTTTCATCGGGATCATCATCATCCACACCATCATCTCCACCAGCACCATCATCACCACTCCGTCCTGTTGTAACAATTGCATTGGATATTGCTCTAGTTCTTAGGGGAAACTTTCCCGATGTTGATTACTATTGTAGTTGATGCTTGTGAGTGGAACCATTGGATTATTGTTTATGTTCAGATTGTTATCCATTACCATACCATCTTTGATCTTGATCCATATGATATCTCGTGAGTAGTTTGTTGTGTTCTTGAGGACATGGGAGAAGTCATGTTGTTAGTAGTAAATTTGTGTTGAGTTATTATTCAATGGTTTAGTATTTAAGTTGTGGTGCTATTCTTCTAGTGGTGTCATGTGAACGTCGACTACATGATACTTCACCATTTATGGGCCTAGGGGAATGCATTGTGTATTTGGCTACTAATTGTGGGGTTGCCGGAGTGACAGAAACCTGAACCCCCGTTAGGACACCTTTGCACAAGGGAGCGTAGGATCTCAGAGTTTAAGGCCGTGGTTAGATTTATATCTTAATTACTTTCCTATAGTTACGGATGTTTGCAGGGGGGTTAATCACAAGTATGTATTAGTCCAAGTAAGGTCGGTACATTAGCATAGGTTCACTCACACAACACTTACAACACCAGAGAAGAGTACTCAGCTATTTGAAGCGAAAGCACTTGACAGAATTCCCATGTGTCTTCGAGAACATTTAGTCCTTATAAGTATTTCCACCGGCTTGTCCTTTGCTAAGAAAGGATTGGGCCACTTGCTCTGTTTGTTCGTTGTCTTTATTACTTGCTCCTTGTTTTATTGCCCTATCAGAAAACCACTAAAAATCCGTTTACTAAGTATTCATAGGGATTTCCTGCTCCATACCACTGTTCAACACCTTCTGCTACTTGTTGTGATCGACACTCCTATTTATCGAAAATACTACGATACACCCCCTATACTTGTGGGTCATCAGGCCCTTGTAGTGACCCCTTGTAGTATAAAAGGAGGCACTTGTACATTGAGATAGGGGGTTGGAGGATTCAAGAGTTGAGAGAAGAGAGTCCCGAGAGGAGAGCTTGAGACGAACAAAAAGAAAGAGAGAGCTAGAGTTGATATCCGTCTTCACAGTGGAGAGAAGGAAGAGAGGAAAAAGTGAGGAAAAGGAAGCTCGGGAAGTGTAGAAGCTAGAGAGAAAGCGCCCCTGGCACCATTGAGATCATCATCTTGTACCTTGATCCTCCCTAGACAATCCACCAAAGCAGGACATAGGGTTATCAGCCAAAGGATGGCTTGAACCTAGGTAAAAAATAACTATGTGTGCTTTGTGTGTGCTATGTGCCCGTATCAGCAGATTTCTTCGGCGATGCTGAGGCCGGAACGCCTTCGTGCCTACTACCGAACAAATAGGGGGTGTCCGACATCTCCAATGTCCGCGTTGGCGAGACGCGACATAACGAAAGCTATCATCTCGGAGGAGTCTACACCTAAAGTCTAGAATATCCTCACCTCGGCACATTTCGGTAAGGACCAAGTATGCTTAGGGGTAGCCTAGAGAATGTATCCTATATTTTCACGCGGGAGGTACTTCGTGTACTCCAAAATCCTTAAACTTCATTTTAAATGTCCTGACAACTTCTAAGAAAAAAATACGAGATAGATAGAATCTGTATCAACCAGTTCACGCCAAATTCAAGTCCAAATTCCATGCATAACTCTAGGATGAAAAAAGGACAAACATATCTATGAATAGTAGATACTTCAGATTGGACTGCAAGTTTGTCCTATTAACACTTGCAACTTCAAATCTGTTTTTTTTTGGTTCCCAAGCTACATATTGAGTTCGATTATGAAATTTGTGACACAATAGATATATTTTCATTAGTGTACTGAATTTATTGCACAAATTATAGCAACTTTTAAAATTGGTAAGTGATGCAGTTGCACATAATCTAGATTATCTCATACCGTGGGAGTATTAGATTTCGATACTGTATCGGGTAGCCTCGAAGGAGTTGCAAAAGTTTGTAAACTCTATACTTTGTTAAATACAATCTCATTAGGGCATGTACTATGGGAATCGCTTAGTTAGACGCTTAACCAAATTAGAAAAAATCCTCAAAGTTGTTCTACCGACTAAGCGGCTCAGTCCTCCAACGGCCAGCGCTAATACGAGTTGCTAGCTATCGCTAATAAAGCAGCCTCCGATGGATAAAAAGGGGTCCTAGCGCCCGACGTTTAGTCTGGCGTCGACGCTGCCAGGAATCTTGGGATCGGGAGGGATTTGGGCCTAACGGCCAGGAATCTGGTCCTAGCGTCGCTTGTTAGCGCTCGCGTTAAACTTGCCCTTACGCCCATTATACATTGCCCAGCAGTAAACTATATACTCCCACACAATTTCGAGCCTTAAGCCGTCTATCCTACTCTTAAAATAACAACATAATGCTAGCGTGTGTGTGGTTGCTCCAAGAAAGAAACCGGCGAGCTGGCCAGGGGATCATTCCATCGTATACACCGTAAAATAGGAAAGGGTATGTACTTTACATATACCCCGTACTTTTCCCTAGAAAAGAAAGGAACGACGCAGCAAGACCACCACATGCGAATTATCCTCAGTCCTGCGGCGCACATATTTGGAACGTCAACCATCACGGCACTTGGTGGTGTCCTTGTACATGCCTTGAATGCGTTCTCGGTCCCATCGCTCGCGCCAACGCCACGCCCTCCGTCACGGATACGCCATGCCATGCCAGCGCGCGGGCCGGGAGGAAGAGGAACTCGTCAAAACCGTTCCAGTCACCCCCGTTTCCATTCTATTCCATGGGATCAGTCCTGTTCTTCGTTTTGCTCACGTTACGTTGCGTGGCCCACCCCAGCGACATGACAGCAGCGAAAGCTATCTATACAAAAATCGTTCGAGCCGGAAACCTCCGTACGTGGACTAGGACTCTCCGTTCCCTGGGCTAAGCAACAATCAACACGTCCCGCGTTAACTGACTGACCCCGGCCGATGCGAGGCGATCGATGTGCGGAACAAGAATCCACCAGTTGTCCCAGCGCGCCCACAAGTTTTAGTAATACCCGGCCGAGTCGCGCTGCATCGACGACATATCTCGCCTCTGCACGCCTCTGCCTTCTTGCTTCCCTCTCCTTCTTGCTCTGGTCTGGTCCCTGTTTTGACATCGGAATCATCCTAATCTCTGGGGTGTTCTTGGTTCAAGAACCTCGATCTTCTAACATCTGGTGGTGAGTTATTTTGCCAATCTTTCAGCCGTTATGTTTGCATATGCTCGATGTATTTTAGTAAAGGATTGTGTCGATCGTTTGTGCGGCACTTTATGCCTCAAGTTGCAAAGAATCGTTAGGTCGTGTGTCCATCAAATCTGGATAGTTAGAGGATAATAGGATGGGTATATTCTTTCTATTCGGAAAGGGGGAATCATATTTCAGGCAGGAGAACATCCTCGTGATGATTAATCTTGGCACCAAGAAAAACTTGACCCGGCCAATTTTTGCATCTTCGCATAACTCATGGCGCGAAATTCTGTTTCTGTATGCAGTTCTTGACCGATCGATCGATCGAGCGAGCAGGGGAGGAAGCAAAGGAGAAGGACATGGAGGAGGAACCCGGTGCAACGTGTCGATACTACTGCCACATGTGCTCGCTGGTCGTCCGGCCAGCTGAGCTGGGCGTCGAGGTGGTGACGTGCCCGCGCTGCCACTCCGGATTCGTGGAGGAGATGGCCGACGGCCGGCGGAGCAGCAACGCCACCGCAGACGACGCGGGCGTGACGTCGGAGCAAGCAGTTCCGCCGTGGCCGCCTATCCTCATGGACCTCCTCGGCGTCTCCTACGGGCCCGACGCCGGCGACGCCGCCGCTGTCGTCGACCTCGCGGCATCGGCGCGGAGACAGTACCGGCAGCTCGCCTTCCTGCAGCTCCTCAACGCGCTCCGGGAAGACGACGCCGACGGCGACGCGCCCGACTCGGGGCTCGAGCGGCTCGTGCTGGTTAGCCCCACGGACGCGCACGCCATGCTCATGCCAGAGCGTGCAGGCAGCAATGGCGCCGCCGCTGCCGCCAGGGCCCCGGGCCTGACGCTGGGTGAATTGATTCTCGGGCCGGGGCTGGACCTGCTGCTGGAGTACCTGGCGGAGACCGACCCGAGCCGGCAAGGCACGCTGCCGGCCAAGAAGGAGGCCGTGGCCGCCATGCCGACGGTGAGGATGGCCGCGGCGGTCACTTGCCCGGTGTGCCTGGACGAGTTCGAGGACGGAGGCGAGGCGAGGGAGATGCCGTGCAAGCACAGGTTCCACGACGACTGCATCGTGCCGTGGCTGGACGCGCACAGCTCCTGCCCCGTGTGCAGGTACCAGCTGCCCACGGACGAGGCCACGGTCACGGAACCGACCGGCGCCGATGGAGAAATCGCTGGCGCGTCCAGTGCAAGCGACGGCGCTGGCGATAGCGAAGGAGGAGGCAGGCGGCGGTGGCTTGCACGGCCGTTTAGCCGGTTGTTCTCGCGCAGATGGAACGGCAGCTCCTCCTCCTCGTCGTCGTCAAGATGACACTGAACGCAGGAGAATCTGCTCTATGCTCTGTTGTAGTAGGTGGTGTCTAGTCTAGCATCTGTGCTGTCGTACGTTTGTGAATTCGTTCATTGGTTGAATTTCTTCAGGTGAAAAACTGATGAATCGTTCGCTTCTTCTTGTCGCTTATACATATCAGAATCGCAAGTTCGTGTCAGTGCGCTCATCTCATGATTCTGCCAACTGCACGACGGCTAAGATAAGAACAAAGTTGACCGCACAAATTTGGCGAATGGGGATGTTTTTGGTTGATTTTGTATGCCTCGGAGGTTTCGCCAGCATAGGAGTTTACACGTCTCCGTCCACCACTAATTCTTCTTATATCCTTTAGGCTATATAGCTTCCCTGGGCGACAGACTGAATTTTATATGCTGCCTTCAACGTCTCCACAGTCGCCATGATATTAAGAATTGCAATTTGCACATTTTTTAGCTAGAGATCTTTGTCTCAACTAAAAAACAATGCAACGCATCGGCTGCTCAATTCCTCTAAAATTCCAAGTCAGCACAATGCCACAGCAACGCATCATACACAACGAAACAAGTATATATTGAAGCATATTATTCAGCGAGAATTACTATGATATATCAAAATGGATTCAGCCCAGAAACATCCTGGGAGAATCATCCTAGAGCAAATAGGTAACATTAACTCTTACATAAACGAAAAAGTTTGAATGCGTAGCTGACTCATGATACGGGATGAGCCAACAAAACGGTACTAGTAGTAATGATCCGATATAGCAAACCTAACAAAATTTGGCCCCATGAGCCCACCTCAACTCACACTACTCGACTGTCAGGATCCTGACGAGAGACGATGAGCTGAGGCGATGCACCGCGACGACTGAATCTGCAGGCTTGCACAGGCCAAGCTTCTTCGCATGATCTAGGGCAAAAGTGATGGCCTCCTCAGTGGCCTCGGTATCAGAAGCCTTTGCAGTAGCAGCACTCAGCATCGGGATCAGGCCCCTAACAATGAGGCTCTGCCTTGCAGGAGTCTCATCGCTGCAAGTCCAGTCGAAGTCATTATCAGTCTTCAGTTCTGGAACCACGCAATTCAGAATCGGCATGGCCGGCCTGTACTTGGCGACGAGCCTCGCAGTTGTGCCTCCCCTTGTGAGGACCAAGATGAGCGATGCCTTGGCAATATTAGCCGTCCGGACAGCTGATGATGCCAAGCTCTCCAGTGGGCTCATAGGAACTGGGGCTGCTTTGTTGATCAGCTTGAAGACTGCACCGTGATCCACATAGGACTCTGCCATCAGGCAGATGTTGGACATTGTCTGCACTGCTAGCTCTGGGTATGCCCCAGCTGCAGTCTCACCACTGAGCATCACGCAGTCGGTTCCGTCTAGGACAGCATTGGCGACATCAGTTGCTTCTGCCCGTGTAGGGCGGGGAGACTTGATCATCGACTCCAGCATCTGGGTTGCAGTGACCACAGGCTTTCCCTGTTGATTGCACTTGAAGATCATCACCTTCTGAGCGTAGAATATCTTCTCAATTGGGATCTCCATCCCCAAATCACCTCGGGCAACCATGAAAGCATCTGAATTTGCAAGTATGTCATCAAAATTAGCAACGCCTTCTTGATTCTCAACCTGCACGCAAGAGGGTAAATAGAGCATAAGAATACACTTAACACAAACCCAAAGAAATGCCGGCTTTGTGGAGATAAACAAACAAACCTTGGACATAAGTATGATCGACTTCGCATGTTCACCAAGCACACTACGGACCATCTGAAGGTCTGATCCTTTACGTACAAAGGAGAGTGCAATCATGTCAATCTTGTTTGGCACACCCCACTGCAGGATATCCACCTTGTCCTTCTCTGTAAGTGTTGGGAGATCCACAATGACCCCAGGAAGATTCACATTCTTCCTCTCACCCAGGAGAGCAGAGTTCTCGCATCGGCAGCGAACAAGACCTTTCTCAGGATCACAAGAAAGCGCCGTCAGTGTGATGGTGCCATCAGAGCATAGTACAGTGCTCCCAGGCTTCACATCCACAGCCAACTTTGAGTAACTCATGGAAATCATCGACTCGTCACCCTGGATAGTATAATCGGTGGTGATGGTAATCTCCTGCCCCTGAGTCAGCTTTATGGGCTTGCCATCTTTCAAAAAGCCTGTACGGATCTCAGGTCCCTGTAGAAAGAAAGAAAAAGAGCCAATGAATACTTCAGAAAATAAATAATATTGCAGAGCTTATGCATGATTCATGTGCTGCAATGAACTTTACGAGATGTTCAGATATATTTCTAGGTATGCATGAAAGCATCTGCTAGTGTTGGACAAGTTATTTTGAAACAGTAAGTAGCAGTTAAGTTAATCATGACATGCAAGCCACAAAGCTACTAAATCCTCCTCTAGTTTCATCTGAACTAAGCAAATTACTGCATTGTCTAGATCCTGTAAATAGGATGGTACAATTTATATCTAGCATATAATACATGTCATCAGGTACAAAAGTAGGCCAGTACTTATGCTATCATATCACAAAATGCACGCCATCTACCAATTCAAGTTACTTGTCACCAAATGAAACATGCACAAGATAAAAAACGGAAAATAGGGCAACTCGAAGATTTTGAAGAGCTGAATGGAACAACAGACGAGAGTAAAATAAATTGTGACATTTGTTGTTCGGTTCCTAGTGTAGAAACAACATTGCCGATTTACTGATGCTCAGAATCTAGACTATTTGCCTAATATTGAACCAGGATTATTGTAGATGCTTGCTCTTATCTGGTCAAAAACTTCTATGATTTTTTTGCTAAAGTTGCATTGACTATGATTTTTTATGCAAATTGATTGTTGTGTACACCAATGTACACATATTTTAGAGCAAAGCAGCTTCCTGGACCTGTATAGCCAAATTTTATATAACCAACACCAAACAACCTATAATCAAGCGAGATGGTGATAGGATCTATGTGCAATAGACAATATAAGATTAAGGACATTGATGGTTTTTATGGTTATAGAAAATGACTTATTGACATTAAATCATAGTACTACAAATATTAATAATTTATAAGGGAATTGGTTAGCATTATTAATGAACCTGACAGAACCCCTATAAACAGCCAGTACATCATACAGCAGAAGCAATGCGTGAAAGGGACCGATTGTCTGCCATTTTGAATACTAACATTTAACATGATTCCTAATTTGCTAAGCCTGGCTTCCATAGCTTCCAATCCATGTAGGAACTAGGAAGAATTGTACCATAGACAATGCAAATTCACTTCGCTCATATGAAATTTCGTCTGGGGCATTTGTCTTATACACTTATGAAATTAACTTAACTTATATAAACAATTTAGATGTTTACAAACGAAATTTCGTGTTATTCTCTGCCTGTCCGAACAAAATACGGAAAAGTAACTACTTTGATTACAATGAGCAATTTAGATGCTTAAGACCGAAATTTTCTGTTTACTCTATGCCTGTCCAATTTTTTTTGGAAAAGTATGTGTCTTAAAATAACAATAAGCACTTCAGATGCTTAAGACCGAAATTTGGTGTTTTCTCTACGCCTGTTCCAAACAAACTATGGCACTTTTCTGAAAGCTATCAAACCGGTACTTTTTGGAAGCTACCAAAAAAGGTAACAAGTCACAAATTTGACAATATTTAACGGTCCATGCATGCATGCATAACCCTAACAACTAAATCCAATGGAATCAAAGATAGATCGAATCGAGTTCCTACGAAGACAATCCAATCACAGTAAAACCTAGGTATATAGGGGCATATGCGGAGGGTATATATGTAGCCGGCGGACCTTGGTGTCGAGCATGACGGCGCAGAGAATGCCGGTGATGTCCATGGCCTTGTGGAGGTTCTCGAGGGTCTCCTGGTGGTACTCGTGGGAGCCGTGGGAGAAGTTGAACCTGGCGACGCACATGCCGGCGCGCAGGAGGCGCGCGCACATCTCGACCGACCGCGAGGCCGGGCCGAGGGTGCAGACGATCTTGGTCTTGGGCCGCCGGCGCCAAATCTCCTCGGGCCCGGCGCCGTGCCCCGGCTGGTCCGCCATTGCCACGCCGTCGAGAGAGAGGGAGGCGAGGTGCGACATGCGAGCGGTTGGTGGTGCGTAGCGGCGAGGAGAGGGAGGGGAGGGGAGGGGAGGGGAGAGGAGGGGTGGAGGCTGGATCGGAAGGAACGGTGGCGGTGCGAGGGAATATATAAAGGGTGGTGCGGGGGGCAGGCGGACGGGTCGTGGGCTTTGGGGGCTAGGGCAGATTTGGGTTCACCTTGAAAAACACGTTACGCGCGGTCTTGTTGTTAAAAAAGAAATAAACAATGGTGATTCTACATGTTTCCTTTGGGGATTTTTCTTGTTGAAGGAGGTTCCGTTTGATTCGTTATTCGTTAGTATTATGTGTCTTGAAGTATGCGATTTTAAGGCCTGACGGGTTTACTCGTAGAACAATATATATAGTATATTTTGTTCTACTTCTTTATTAATATCAGTTTCTCTATAATTGAAAAGGTTCCTACGGTTTCAATCCGGGCTTCTTTTTAGACAGTTTCTGCAATCACCTCTAGCCATAATAAAAAAGGTAAAATATTGTCATTCCAAGAATAACGTGACAACTCAATATCTCCAATGAATAAACCTAGTGAATGCATGACGAATGCGAAAGTAAAAAAGCAATCCATCACTCTCTTTTTCGTGATGGAAATGTTTTTCACCTTTCTATTTTGTTTTTTTCATACTCCTGTATTTCATGTTGGATTGCCGGAAAAACGGAGTGGCAAGCTGATCAATGCACCAAAACGTATTAGAAACACACCGCATGAAATCACAATAACAATCAATGGTCCACCCACACAACTAAATTAGCATTATACAATATGATCATGATACTGTGCAATGTGAGAAACCTTAATTTAAAGCTAATTAAGCTCGCACCATTAATTGCCTTTTTGACAAATTATGTATAAGAACATCAAGGTTATATTTTATTTACACATTGCCATCTTTCCAATTATTGGATTATAGTTGGGCTATATAGTGTGCTACAACAATTGTAAATTGTTCTTTCTTTTACTGAAATCCAACCCAATCATGCATTCACTTGTCTGTCGTGTTGATATTAAGATGCACCTTGACTATGGACAATTTCTTGAAATGATGCAAATATACTGGTAGTCGTAAATCCAAATATTACTAAATTTTTGAACATTAGAGGATCTCAATATGTTTAGAGTGCGTAGATCTTAACAAATGTACATGTTAGTGAAACATTTACACATAGGAATTTTTTCCTTGCCAAATTTTGATCGCCGCATGCAACAAAGGGTACAATAGGGCATTTTTGTATATTCATGTGTGCCAAACTGCCAATGCAGTCAAATGACCTTCTGATTGGATGTACGGTGTTGGCCGGCAAAGGTGAAACTCTTATGGAACAATGCCATTCTTATATTAGTGATATTGACATAAGTTGAATTAATTGTAGTTTTTCAAGTAACAAATAATCATCCTTGATTTATTTTCAAAATCTATATCTTTTCAAAAATTGAGT
Organism: Avena sativa; assembly: GCA_916181665.1. Taxonomy (NCBI): domain Eukaryota; kingdom Viridiplantae; phylum Streptophyta; class Magnoliopsida; order Poales; family Poaceae; genus Avena; species Avena sativa. Next base: position 21,706,626 of record OV702297.1, read on the forward strand.
CTACAAAATTCAGAAAGTTGTGCACCGTGATTGTTGGAATTTTTCTTAAATATGGCCTAAACCATTTAATATTTAACAATAATTTCTGAAATCTCAGAGGCCCATTTGGCCTTGATGACCCACAAGTATAGGGGATCGCAACAGTATTCGCGGGTAGTATTACCCAATTTATTGATTCAACACAAGGGGAGCCAAAGAATACTTGCAAGTCTTAACAACTGAGTTGTCAATTCAGCTGCACCTGGAAATAGTTTTTGCTCACAGAAGTTTATCAGTACCAACAGTTTGTAGTAGCAACAGCAAAACAACAGCAACAACGACAGCAACAGCAAAGCAAGAGCAATAGTAATAGTAACAGTAAACAGTGGGATTCGAGTGCGGTAGGCATAGGGATGGATGGATGGGCGTTGCATGGACGAGTCTAAACATATAACTTCAAGACAGATAAATAAGAATAAGCATCCAAGTACTAAACAATCCTAGGCATGTGCTCCATATATAGTAATACGTGCTCGCAATGAGAACTTACACAACATCTTCTGTCCAGCCACCCCGTGGCAGCAGGGCCTCTAGGGAACTACTGGCAATTAAGGTGCTCCTTTTAATAAAGCACCAGAGTAAAGCATTAACACTCTGTGAACACATGTGATCCTCACACCACAGCCATCCCCTCCGGTTATCCCAATTATTGTCACTTCGGGGCCTTTGGATCCGGATAATGATATGTGTACACAACTTGCAGATAAGATCACAAACAATACTATCATAATGATTCAATAATAAGTTTAGATCTGAGATCATGACACTCGGGTCCTAGTGACAAAAATTAAGCACAACAAGTTGCAACAAAGTCAAATAGCACTAATAGAGATACTATGCACTATGCCCTAACAGATCTTATTCGATTACATGATAGAACTCATCCAATCCATACCATCCCCAAGCCTACAGCGGAGGATTACTCACTCATGGATGAGGGAAACATCGATGGTTGATGGAGAGGCATTGGTGATGACGATGGCGATGATTCTCTCCAAATTCCCCGTCCCGGCAGGGTGCTGATACACCCAATTTGCATCACCATTCTATATCATAATCTACCTCTATTCATTGATATTTGTCTTATTATGAGGTATTACTTATGTCTTTTCCACTATTTATGCATGTTGGATGATTCTTGGAGGATGGACTGCCGGAGTCTGGATTTTGATGGAAAAGAGGGCGTTTTGATGCAATTTCACGAAGATCAGAAAAATATGGGAAAATATTATTTTTCCAGAAGATTGAGGAAGCCAGAAGGAGGGATGAAGAAGGGCTGCAGGGGGCCCACACCCCCTGATACATCCAAAACGTATCTACTTTCTCGAACACTTTGCTATTGTTTCTTCTCTAAACTTGTGTGATTTGGATACAACTAACACGGACTGACGCTGTTTTCAGCAGAATTATCTTGGTGTCTTGTTTTTGTGCAGAAAAGGAACTATCAGGAAAAATCCTGGAAAATATGCCAAAAATTATATTTCACCAGAAGATTCACGGAGCCAGAAGAAGAGACGGAGAGAAGGCCTAGGGGCCCACACCCACCCAGGCGCGGGCCCACCATTGGTCGCGCCTGGAGGGGGTGCAACCACCCCAGGCACCCCCTCGACCTCCCTCTGCGCCTATAAGTTGCCTTTCGACCTAAAATCAAGGGGGGTTTGATAGTTTTCTAGAAAGAGTTCCGCTCCGCTGCCGCCACCAGAAACCAAGATTCGGATCCAGAAACTCCGTTCTGGCACCCTGCCGGGACGAGGAATTTGGAGAGGATCATCGTCATCATCATCACCAACACATCTCCATCAACCACCGATGTTTCCCTCATCCATGAGTGAGTAATCCCCCGCTGTAGGCTTGGGGATGGTAGGGATTGGATGAGTTCTATCATGTAATCGAATAAGATCTGTTAGGACATAGTGCCTAGTATCTCTATTAGTGCTATTTGACTTTGTTGCAACTTGTTGTGCTTAATGCTTGTCACTAGGGCCCGAGTGCCATGATCTCAGATCTGAACTTATTATTGAATCATTATGATAGTATTGTTTGTGATCTTATCTGCAAGTTGTGTACACATATCATTGTCCAGATCCAAAGGCCCCAAAGTGAAAATAATTGGGACAACCGGAGGGGATGGCTGTGGTGTGAGGATTACATGTGTTCATAGTGTGTTAATGCTTTGCTCCGGTGCTCTATTAAAAGGAGCACCTTAATTGCCAGTAGTTCCCTAGAGGCCCCGCTGCCACGGGCTGGCTGGACAGAAGATATTGTGCAAGTTCTCATTGCGAGCACGTATGACTATATTTGGAGCACATGCCTAGGATTGTTTAGTACTTGGATGCTTGTTATTATTTATCTACAGTGCCCTAGATCTTGAATTTACATGTTTAGACTCGTCCATGCAACGCCCGTCCATCCATCCCTATGCCTACCGCACTCGAATCCTTCTGTTACTGTTATTGTTAATGTTGCTCCTGTTTAACTATTGTTGTTGTTGTTGTTGCTTTGCTGTTGCTACTACAAACTGTTGCTACTGATAAACTTCTGTGAGCAAGAACTATTTCTAGGTGCAACTGAACTGACAACTCAGTTTTTAAGGCTTGCAAGTATTCTTTGGCTCCCCTTGTGTCGAATCAATAAATTGGGTAATACTATCCGCGAAGACTATTGCGATCCCCTATACTTATGGGTCATCACCACCCTAGGCGCGGGCCCTCCTAACCCCGCGCCTAGGGAAGGTGTGGCCCACCTGCCCGGCTCCCGACTTCGCCCCTACGCCTATATCTTTCCTACGGAACCCTAAGCCTCGGGGGGCGACCACAGATATATTCCACCGCCTCTGGGGCGGAAAACACCGAGAGAGAAAGATCTCTCCGACAGACAGATTTCTGCCAAGGAAATTCCTTCCCGGAGAGGGGAGATTGTCGCCATCAACACCATCATCAAGCTAGGCTTCATCGAGATCATCATCATCCACACCATCATCTCCACCAGTACCATCATCACCACTCCATCCCACTGTAACAATTGTGTTGGATATTGCTTTAGTTCTTAGGGGAAACTTTCCCGGTGTTAATTACTATTGTATTTGATGCTTGTGAGTGGAACCATTGGATTATTGTTTATGTTCAGATTGTTATCCATTATCATATCATCTTTGATCTTGATCCATATGATGTCTTGTGAGTAGTTCATTTAGTTCGTAAGGACATGGGATAAGTCATGTTGTTAGTAGTGGATTTGTGTTGAGTTTTTATTCAATGGTTAGTACTTAAGTTGTGGTGCTATTCTTCTAGTGGTGTCATGTGAACATCGACTACATGATACTTCACCATTTATGGGCCTAGGGGAATGCATTGTGTATTTGGCTACTAATTGTGGGGTTGCCGGAGTGACAGAAACATGAACCCCCGATCGGACACCTTTACACAAGGGAGCGTAGGATCTCAGAGTTTAAGGCTGTGGTTAGATTTATATGTTAATTACTTTCCTGTAGTTACGGATTTTTACAGGGGGTTTAATCACAAGTATGTATTAGTCCAAGTACGGTCGGTACATTATCACAAGTTCACCCACACAACACTTACAACACCAGAGAAGAGTACTCAGCTATTTGAAGTGAAAGCACTTGACAGAATTCCCATGTGTACTCGAGAACGTTTGATCTTTATAAGTATTTCCACCGGCTTGTCCTTTGCTAAGAAAGGATTGGGCCACTTGCTGCATTTGTTCTTTATTACTTGCACTTTGTTTTGTTGCCTTATTAGAAAACCACTAAGAATCCATTTGCTAAGTATTCACAGGGATTTACTGCTCCACACCACTGTTCAGCACCTTCTGCTCCTTGTTGGGATCGACACTCGTATTTATCGAAAGTACTACGATACACCCCCTATACTTGTGGGTCATCAAGACTATTTTCTAGTGCTGTTGCCGGGGAGTGAAGCGTTATTGAAGAGTGGAACTGGTAAAGGAAACTTCTACTGTGAGTATTTATTTTGTTACTGCTTGCTACTTTGTTTCCAATATGGATAACCCACTTGGTTTTCTGTTTGGGAAAACTACTACCACTGCTAGGGTAGTAGATGAACCACCACCTGTTGAGATAAATCTTTTTAAGATACCTACGAGTATTGTTGATCGTGTTATGGATAATTATTATTTTGGGGATAGAACTGTCCATCCTGGTGATCATTTGCTCTTTATCCATGAATTATGGGTTGTTTAAGTGTGTTGGTATCACAACTGAACAGGTGAAGAAGAAGTTACTCTCTATATCCTTGAAAGGGAGAGCTGAAGAATGGTATAAGTTGCTAAAGAATGGACGATCCATGGAATGGGAGGAGATGTCATCTCTCTTTTATTCTAAATTTTATCCTCCCAGTGAGATTCATAAGGATAGAAATCTTATATATAAATTTTGGCCTCTTGATGGAGAGAGTACAACTCAAGATTGGGGGAGACTGAAGTTACTAATTCTTAAATGTCCTATTCATGAACTCCCTAACAATATTATTATCAATAACTTTTATGCCAGGCTTTCTCTTCATGATAAAGATTTACTAGATGCTTCTTGTGGTGGATCATTCACATGTATGAAGGAAGAAGCTAAATGGGATCTACTGGACCGTATTCAAGATAACACTGAAGCTTGGGAGAATGACAAAGGAAGAAAGTCAGGTATAAACTATGATTATGAATGCATTAAATCCTTTATGAGAACTGATGACTTCCGTGATATTAGCAATGAGTTTGGTCTTGATTCCCAAAGTATTGCCAACTATTTTAAGGCCTTTGCCTCTTACATAGAAATTCCCAAGAAGAAGTGGAATAAGTACCATGCTCCTTATAAAGATGTTGTTAGTCATGTTCCAGTTAGAAGTACTCAAGTTTGTACTACTAATCATATTGTGCATGAACCTCATGTTGAGAAAATTCCTTTCCCCGCTAAGGTAAAGGATTATTCTACGATTATTAGTGCAAAAAAAGTACAAAGAAAACTATGGAGCCTGTTGAGCAATTGAATGTTGAACCTGTGGTAGCTATTGTGAAAAATCTCGACACTAGAAATATAGAGGATGAGCACATTGTCTTCTATGAATACGCTTATAATATTATCTCTCAGCCAAGTAAGTCTAGAAAAGCTAGTGTTCCTGTGCTTTCTGTTAAAATTGGTGATCATTGCTACTATGGTTTATGTGATATTGGTGCTAGTTCTAGTTCTATTCCATATGAGATTTACAGGGAATTATTCATGAGAGTGGTCCTTGTGAGCTTGAGTACATTGATGTGGTTATTCACCTTGCTAACAAGGAGATCATTTTCCCCATTGGCATTGTAAGAGATGTGGAGGTTCTTTGTGGTAAGATTAAGTATCCTGCTGATTTTATAGTGCTTAATTCCGCAGCTAGCAAAACTTGTCCTATCATTTTTGTTAGACCTTTCTTGAACACTTGTGGAGCTATTATTGATTGTAAGAAGTAAAAAGTTTTAACTAGGTTTGATGGAGATTCTTATGAGTTTAACTTTTCCAAATTTGCTAAAGCCCCTTGTGAAAACAGTTTGCCTAATAAAGATTTCAGGATGGAACAACTTGCTTCTATTGATCAGGTTTATGACCTTGGACCTCTTTTTGGTGACTGTAAGTATGCCCATTCTTATGATAAAGTTGTTGCCAATGATAATTATATTTTCAACTTTATTCAAAGTGCTACTGAAAGTTATTATGAGAGAGGGAAACATGGTTTTATGCATCTCAATAATGTTAAGTTTCCCCGTTTTATGTTGAATGCTTTGAAGTTGCATCTGTTTTGTCTTCCTATGCTTGTGGCCTTTTGTTTCAACAATTTGTTTTCTCTTGATACCCCCATGCATAGGAAGTGGGTTAGACTCAAGTGTGTTGGTTATTTGCTTCTTGATGCTCTTTTTCACTCCAGATATATATCCCCTATGTGAGCATCTTTGAAAGTTTCAAGCCTAACTTAAAGGCATTAAAGAAAAGTAATTGTTGGGAGATAACCCAAGAGTTTTGTTGAGTCTTGGAAGTTATTACCTCTGTAATAACCGCTCCTTATCCTTTTTGTTTTGGTTTTTGTGTCTAGTCCAACTACTTTTGTGAAGTAGAGGAGTTGTGAAAAGTGGTTGTCCTGGGATAGATTTTTGTGCTGTATTGTAAAAATGTGTGAGGGAGCTCAGTACGTCGGATGGAGCTGAATGTTTCTGAGCTTGTTCTCCAAGTTGTTGCCCAACTTTCATTAGTTATGCACTTTTTTATTTGAGCAACATAATGTTTTCGGAAAAATCAATCTTTACCTGCTGGTCTGTTTTGACAGATTTATGTTATCATTTGCATTTGCCTCTTATAGAAGCCTTTGTTTTGATGGATTTCTGTTGAAGTGTGAACTTAAAGGTTTATTGTTTTTTCTTACACTAATGTTGTCATTGAGTTTGTGCAAGGGTTATGTATGGAGGAAATTTTCAGGAGAAGAAGAAAAGGAATCTGCAGAGTTCGTCTTTGAATAGGTAAAAGTGGTGAAAACAGAAGGTTCGCGAAAATCCAATCTTTTTATATTTTTGATGTTTTTAATACATAAGGAAGACTACGAGACAAAACAGAAGAGGAACCGGAGTCCGGGGTGAACAAACCCACCCCAGGCACGGGCCCAGCCTGGCCGCGCCTGGAGGGGGTTTGACTCCCCCGAACTCCGTCTCCGCCTTGTTTCCGTGTCAACCCTTCCTTATGCATTGAAACTTCGTAATATATAACCCTCCGGACCCCCCGAGGTCCGTGCATCGTGTTATCATCGTGTTTTCGTTTTGATCTGTTTCTGTCAGGAAATTTTCTCAAGTTTAGAGCACCATGGTCTCCGCCAACGACAAAGGCAAGAAGCCCGAGGAAGACGATCCTCACAAACCCAAGGAGGAGGAGATTTTGGTAGGTTATGAAGGAGACATGGAGGAGGACAAGCAACAAACACCCGCACTACCGTCGCAAGCATTGGATTGGTGGCAATGCCTACCAAGCTTAAGAGGACAACCCAGATGTCTACAGGAGGGAAACCTCCGCGTCTTGTCTACAATCCACGGTCATCTCCTCCATGCAGCAAGAGACCTTTCCATACTCTTATACATGAGCGTCAATATCAATATGTGCCCAAAGGGAACTTGCCCTCGATGTGGGATATGTCTCGTACTATCCATGCAGGGGAGGAACACACTAAGAAAGAAGAGTGGAGAAAGAATAGCAAGGATTGGAACTCTCAGTCCGACATGATCATGAACCGCATTGAGCAAAACTCGGAGTTGATTCGTACTCTAACCTTTGAGATTGAGGAGTTGAGGAAGATTGTTGAGGAGCTTATCAAAATAACACCACCACCGCCGAAGGAGTAATTCGTCATCAGGTTTGGCATCCCCTTGGCTTGTTCCAAGCTTGGGGGAGTGCCGCGGTATCACCACCATTGTCTTTTATCTTTTACCTTTTTGTGGATTCATATCTTTGGTAGAGAGGTTATATTATAGTTTGGTTTGCATGCGGAAGTATATCTCCTTTAGTTGATTATCTATGTATCCCTTGGTGTGAATGCCTTTATTGGAATATTAATGAGAAGTCTCACCTTTTACTTTTTGCACTTCTTATTTTAGTTTGCAATCTCTATTATATGATGGATCTTGTTGATCAGTATTGGCATCACTTTGGGATCATCAAGTGGATCTAAATTGGTTTTGGCAAACCGAGTTCTGGTCAGTAGCATTACTTTGAAAGAGAAAAAGAGAAAAAGTTTACAAGTATTTTGTATCATTTGTTTTATTTCTTGTTGGCTCATAAGCTTAGTATTCTTTATTTAAGATATTTTGTGTCTTCAAGGAAGATTGCATGTTTGGCTTTATTACTTGTATGTTTGCTTGTTTCTTTCAACTCTCTTGCTTGATACCTAGCCTTGCTAGCCAAAAACCTGTTTTGAGAAGGCATACTTCTCATGTTTCCAATCCATTTGAAACCAAAACCTTTGCCACTTGTGTCCACCATATCTACCTAGTACCACTTTTGCTATTCCAAGCAAATTCTCAAGTTTCATCTACCTTTCGAATTAAAAAGTATTTTGTTATGTGAAAACTAGTTAGTAAAGCTCTCACGAACTTGATGGCACACTTTATTTTCTTGCCCCTAATAGACTTGAACCATTGTGCCATCAAAGTTGTATATGCTTGCATCTATACGTTGGAATTAGCAGAACTGTGCTATCACGGGGAACATTTTCAACATTGCACATGTACTTTGTACTCAGTGTATATCGTGCTCTTTTGTTTATGGATGTCAGCGGTGTGAAATAAAGAGGGAACTTGTAAGTCCATGGAGTATGTATTTTGTGTTAGAGAAACGCCTGGGCCGCTAGTATGAGCCATGCCTAATCATGGTGGAAACTTGCAGCATCACCATAATGAGCTATCTATGAAGCATCCTCAATAAAAATCTATGCACATAGTAAATAAAAAGATCGCTGAGATGCTCATTGTCTGCTTGCCTTGTCATTTTGGTTATGGGAAATCCCATGTACCGTGTGCAAGGGGTACCCCGTTGGCGGTTCTCTATGATACGCAAATACTTACAATGACAAGAACTTACCGTTGACCAAAGTTGAGTAGCATGAGGAGTGGCCCTTGTATTCAAGGGACATGAGATTGCCAACTTATATTTCGTCAAGCATATACTCCATCTTTGTGCACTTTAACCTTAATCATCTCAAGATGCCTGTGATAGGGGCAATGAGGGCTCAAAGCTAGTAAGTACCACAATCTTTTGGAAGCTCTTTATGACTTGTAATCCCTGCTACCCTCTATGAAGGGACCTTTCTCCTAGTTACCAGTTTGAGTTAGTAACCTACTTCCTCTCTATCTCCAGCAAGCATTTGAGTTGTTGTGTTTCAAGTATTTGATTTATTCAATCATGTTCTCTATCTTCCTTGTTTGCACAAAACTTTTATCTATTGAGTATTACTTTGAAAGCCTTCACTTGTGAAAAAACTTTTTGAGCAAAGAGTGCTCCTGTTGAAAACTTCTACAAAAAGCTTTTTGTGAAACTGTTTGCCAGGTGTTCTCGGACCAAGAACAATTTTGCCAATTACAATTATGACTTATCTTTATGCATCTCTATTGTGACTGCTATACTTGGTTGCAAGCTAAGTTATATAATGGTGAGTTGCTTTCTTCTATGAGTTGTGTAATGGTAAGTGTGATGCTTCTTGTTCGTATCCTTTTTAACGACACTTCACTCCATAAACTTGTGGACATGTTTACTGAGATAAGTTTTCGCTTGGGGACAAACGAAGGTCTAAGCTTGGGGGAGTTGATACGCCCAATTTACAACACCATTCTATATCATAATCTACCTCTATTCATTGATATTTGTATTATTATGAGGTATTACTTATGTCTTTTCCACTGTTTATGCATGTTGGATGATTCTTGGAGGATGGACTGCCGGAGTCTGGATTCTGATGGAAAAGAGGGTGTTTTGATGCAATGTCACAAAGATCAGAAAAATACCAGAAAATACGGGAAAATATTATTTTTCCAGATGATTGAGGAATCTAGAAGGAGGGACGAAGAAGGGCCGCAGGGGGCCCACACCCCCTAGGCACGGGCCCACCTGACCCTGCGCCTAGGGCAGGTGTGGCCCACCTGCCCGGCTCCCAACTCCTCCCCTTCACCTATATCTTCCCTACGGAACCCTAAGCCTCGGGGGGCGACCACAGATAGATTTCCGCCGCCTCTGGGGGCGAAAAACACTGAGAGAGAAAAATCTCTCCGGCAGACAGATTTCTGCCGGGGAAATTCCTTCCCGGAGAGGGGAGATCGTCGCCATCAACATCGTCATCAAGCTAGGCTTCATCGGGATCATCATCATCCACACCATCATATCCACCAGCACCATCATCACCACTCCGTCCCGCTGTAACAATTGTATTGGATATTGCTTTAGTTCTTAGGGAAAACTTTCCCGGTGTTAATTACTATTGTAGTTGATGCTTGTGAGTGGAACCATTGGATTATTGTTTATGCTCAGATTGTTATCCATTATCATATCATCTTTGATCTTGATCCATATGATGTCTTGTGAGTAGTTTGTTTAGTTCTTGAGGACATGGGAGAAATCATGCTATTAGTAGTGGATTTGTGTTGAGTTATTATTCAATGGTTAGTATTTAAGTTGTGGTGCTATTCTTCTAGTGGTGTCATGTGAACTTGGACTGCATGATACTTCACCATTTATGGTCCTAGGGGAATGCATTGTGTATTTGGATACTAATTGTGGGGTTGCCGGAGTGACAGAAACCTGAACCCCCGTTAGGACACCTTTGCACAAGGGAGCGTAGGATCTCGGAGTTTAAGGCTGTGGTTAGATTTATATCTTAATTACTTTCATGTAGTTACGGATGTTTGCAGGGGGTTTAATCACAAGTATGTATTAGTCCAAATACGATCGGTATATTAGCACAGGTTCACCCACACAACACTTACAACACCAGAGAAGAGTACTCAACTATTTGAAGCGAAAGCACTTGACAGAATTCCCATGTGTCCTCGAGAATGTTTGATCTTTATAAGTATTTCCACCGGCTTGTCCTTTGCTAAGAAAGGATTGGGCCACTTGCTGCATTTGTTCTTTATTACTTGCACTTTGTTTTGTTGCCTTATCAGAAAACCACTAAAATCCGTTTGCTAAGTATTCACAGGGATTTCCTGCTCCACACCACTGTTCAGCACCTTCTGCTCCTCGTTGGGATCGACACTCCTATTTATCAAAAGTAATACGATACACCCCCTATACTTGTGGGTCATCAGGTGCCAGAACGGAGTTTGGATTGGAATCTTGGTTTCTGGTGGCGGTGGTGGAGCGGAATTCTTTCTAGAAAACTATCGAACCCCCCTCGGTTTTTAGGTCGAGAGGAAACTTATAGGCGCACAGGGAGGCCGAGGGGGTGCCTTGGGTGGATGCACCCCTAGGCGCGGCTAGAGGTAGGCCCGCGCCTGGCAGGGGTGTGGGTCCCCCAGGCCCCTTCTCTGTCTCGTCTTCTGGCTACGTGGGTCTTCTGGTGAAATATAATTTTTGGCATATTTTCCTGGATTTTTCCTGACAGTTGATTTCTGCACAAAAAACTAGACACCAAGGTAATTCTGCTGAAAACAGCGTCAGTCCGTGTTAGTTGTATCCAAATCACACAAGTTTAGAGGAGAAACAATAGCAAAAGTGTTGGGGAAAGTAGATACGTTTTGGACATATCAGGCCCATTTATACAAGACAAGAGGAGGAACAAAAGTTTGGCCTCACATTGCTAGTTGAGCGGAAATTTGACCTCGTTATAAGAGAGGACGCTCCCCCACTTGTACAAGCATAAGAAGGAGACAGGGACCTATACACACGTTCCTCCTCCGCCGCTCGCCTTGCCATGCCCCGCGCGCCATGGGTTGCAGAGTCACTGATTGTCCGTTTAGTTCTAGAGCTTGAGTTGGGACAGTAGGCCTCCGGAATCCACTACTTCGAGTCCTGTACAGGAGAAGGGCGATAATATTTTTGGGGAGCGCTTCACACGACTACTTTCTTCATCACAGTTGACGACTTCTTCTCCGATGTCGACCGCCTCTTTGACGACATGACTGACAACACCAATGCTAGCGGTTTATCTTCTGCACCGTATGGCTCTTCATTCATCTTGTTCAGATCATGTTTCTGTAACTGCAAATTATAACTCAGTGTAGCTATCTGTTTAGACTTGCTACTTTCAATCTATCTATTAGATTGCATGATTATTTTTATTCTATATTGTTGGTAATGCTTTATCTGCTACTTTTATGGATTAATTCATATGATAAATTGCTTATATTTCCAACAATGATATATTAAAATAAATTGAGATGTTCTGAAAAAGTTGATTATTTGTCACAATACCAAAAAAAGTTCTGGGAACACATCTTCGACATATGGTGGATTTTGGTCAAACATTTCGAATATGCTAACCCAACACAAGCCATCCATTTTTCTCATCCAAACCCTTCTTTATAGTTGAAGAGCTACCGAAGGAAGTTTGAGCATCTATATTATAGAGTTCCTCCTAAGTTCCTTTGAACTCCCTCTCTCACCCCGCGACCTAACCCTCTCCCTCCCCGTGCCCCCCTCCCTCGCTACCGCCGGCCGCCGCCGGGTTCGCCCCAGTCGGCCGTTGGTGGCGGTGAGGGCCCCTCCCCCTGCACGTGCGTCCAGGCGGTGGCCTTCCCCTCTCTCACTGGTTGCTCCAGGTGGTGGCGGCGGCTGGTGCTCCTCTTCGTGGCTGTGCTCTGGCAGTGGCCTCCCGGTGTGGAGATCGTCGGGCGACGTGGGGGACCTGATGTGGCGGCTGTGGGCAGGGTCCTCGGCAGGGGCCTGACCCTGCCTCCCCCCCGGCGTGGCGCTGGGCGGTGCATCCTGGCGACGCGTCTAAAGGCAGGGCCTTGGTCCCGCGCTCCCTGCTAGCCTCGTGCGGCTCTGTTGGCCATGGTGGCCAGGAGGCATGGTGGGCTGCAGATCTAGGGTTTGGGCAGGGGGCCGCCCTTGAGTTGGCCGGCCTCCTCCTCCATATCTGCCACAATGTTGGCGTGTTCCATTTCCCGGTAGGCTCCTCTCCAGCTGTGGGAGCCTCATGTGGTGGAGGTGTGACTGGTACCTCCGTTGCGGTTTCGACGTGGCGGTGAGTTAGGATGCTAGGGTGACGGCCCTAGAAGGTGGGAACAGGCGGGTTGGAGGGCGTGCCCCTGGTTCAGATGCTGGCTAGCGGTGTTGATGGTTCTTGACGTGGAGCACTTCGTTGGAAACCCCAAGAGCAAGGTGTGATGAGCACAGCAGCAAGTCTTCCCTCAGTAGACACCGGGGTTATCGAACCAGAAGGAGGAAGGAAACATCACACAGGTGTTGCAAGCAACACGGAGACCTGCACAACACAAACTCAAGACTTTGCCCCAACGAACAGTGAGGTTGTCAAGCTCACCGGTTTGCTGTAACAAAGGATTAAACGTATGGTGTGGAAGGTAATGGTTTGCACCAAGTAAACAAGTAACTGTGGAAGATGTATCAATGGTAAAGATTGGACCGGGGTCCATAGTTCACTACAGGTGCTCTCCTTAGATAAACAACATGGCATGAAGGGTAAACAAATTATAGCAGGGCAATTGACAGGAACTGAGCAAGGCATAACAATGCAATTACTAGTCAGAAAGATCCTATGAGATTCGATTGGGCAATACAACAAGATACATAGACCGCCATCCAACTGCATCCATGACTATAAGTCCACCTTTAGGTTATCATCCGAACCCCCTCCAGTATTAAGTTGCAAGCAACAGACAACTTCTTTAAGCAAAGTGTGTAAGGTAAATAGTCCACATGTTGCATGAACAAGAGACCGTTGTTTTCTCCCTAGTAGCAACAACACATCTACAACCTAAGAGATTTCTGTCACTTCCCTTGGAAACTAGAGGCATGAACCCACTATCGAGCATAAATACCCCCTCTTGGAGTCACTAGCAACTACTTGGCCAAGATAGCTACTAACAACGCAGAGCATGCAAGATCACAAACAACACAGACATGATAGAATCATAAAGACAAAACCATTAATCAAACCAACATAATAATCTCAATATCCATCGGATCCCCGCAAAAACAACATGCATGATTACAAATAGATTAGATCTTGATCATGAACAGAGCTCACAAGATCTATACATGAAAGCACAAAGGAGGAGATACAACCATCTAGCTACTACATGGACCCATAGTCCAAGGTGGAACTACTCACGCATCATACCGGAGAGAAGGCCTCCGGGATGATCTCCCCTCCGGCAGGGTGCCGGGAAGAACTTTAGATCCCCCAATCTAGGGACGATGGTGGCGGCGGCTACAGAAGGTTTCGTGGAATATTGATCGGGTACTTAGGGTTTCTGCATCAGGGGCTTCTTATAGGCGAAGGGGGAGGCCGAGGTGGTTTCCAGGGGCCCTACACCCTGCCTAGGCACGGGGCAGGGCCCACCCGTGCCTAGGGGGTGTGGCTGCCCTGGCACGCCTCTCCGTCTCCCCTCTGGACTTCTTGTTCCCCATAGAAAGTTATTGACTTTGATGTTTGCCCTGTCCAATTCCGAGAATATTTCCTTAGTAGCTTTTATGGAACCAAAAACAGCAGAAAACAGGCAACTGGCCCTGTGGCAACTTGTTAATAGGTTAGTACCAGAAAACATGTAAAAAGCACCTCAAAGTATAGACAAAGCAAAGCAAAGTAGATACTAAACAAGCATGGAGCATAAAAAACTATAGATACATTTCCGACGTATCAAGCATCCCCAAGCTTAACTCCTGCTCGTCCTCGAGTAGGTCAGTGATAAAAAGAATAATTTTTTAGGTGACATGCACCCTCACAATAAAGATCCAACCATTTTGAAGCATTGAAAGCTGGGATCAAAGAAATCTAAACATGTGCATGAAAGATGGAGTTCCAACAATAGGACATAGTAACTATGCATGTAACATGAAAGGCTACAAACAAAGATCATGAATAACATGCATTGAAAAACATTTGTTTGTTTCACATACATAAAACATAGCATAGTGGCAACCAGCTTATCCCTCATAGAGTAGCAAGTAGATGCATAGGACACCTTCAAAGTTCACAAGGGTGACTAGAAACAAATAGCACAAGAATAAGTAATACCATAATATGCATCAATCAATAAGCTTTGGAACACTGCACACATAATGACAACTATGCTCTCTTAATGGTGCCTAAAAGTAGAAGGTGGAGACTCAAATAATGGTGGAAGAAAGGCATTTTATAAAGGAAGAAGGGATTTCAAGTTTCAAAAAGAGCTTCCAAAAATTATGGTACTTGTTAGATTTCAGCCCTCATTGCCCCTATCATAAGCATCCCGAAGTGGTTAAGGTTAAAGTGAACAAAGATGGAGTATATGCTTGATGAAGTATAAGTTGGCAATCTCAAGTCCCTTGAATACGAGGGCCACACCTCATGCTACTCAACTTCAGTCACCTGTAAGTTCTTGTCATTATAAGTATTTGCATATCATTGAGAACCGCCAACGGGGTACCCCTTACACATGGTACAGGAGCTTTCCCATAACTAAAATGACAAGGCAAGTAGACAATGAGCATCTCAGCAATCTTTTTATTTACCATATGCATAGCTTTTTATTGAGGACGCTTCATAGATAGCTCACTATGGTGATGCTGCAAGTTTCCACCATGATTAGGCATGGCTTAGGCTAGCGGCCCAGGCGTTTCTCTAACACAGGATACAAACTCCATGGACTTACAAGTTTCCTCTTTATTTCACACTGTGACATCCATAGACAAAAGATCATGACATCAACTGAGTACAAAGTACAAGTGTAATGTTGAAAACGTTCCCCGTGACAACACGGTTCTGCTAATTCCAACGTATAAGTGCAATCAGATACAACATAGATGACACAATGGTTCAAGTTTATTAGGGGCAAAGAATATCAAATGTGCCATCAAGTTTGTGAGGGCTTTAATCACTAAGTTTTCACATAACAAAATATTTTTTAATTGGAAGATAGCTGAAAACAAGAATATACTTGGAACGGTGTAACATACCATGCATAGGAGTTTATAGTGTACACTTTGGAATAACTTGGTTTATTGGGAGTTGGAAGCATGAGTAAAGCTTACTCATACAAGTGGAGGCTAGCAAAAGACTGGGAGCAACCAAATAAGAGAGCATAATGGCCATAATCATGCAGAGAAACAAAGCATTACTAATTAAAGCATAGAGTGGTACTACAAGTCAAGGACTAAATGATCATAGAGGTTATGGTGACTTGTTCATAGTAATAACATGGTGTAAGCATGTGCCAAGTCAACCCAACCAAAAGCATCAAAGGAGATTATCACAATACTATGCTTTTTGCATGCTAGAACAACACATAATTTCTTCAAGGCACACTAAGCAATCCCAATTGTTTGGAACAATACATGCTACAATTATAATTACTAAGCATCAGGTCAAAACAACACCTAACATGCCATGCTAAAGTCTAAGTCACAGTCAATGCAAGCTACTCTTGTACTTATAAGCAAGTACTTATGATACGTCCAAAATGTATCTACTTTCTCGAACACTTTGCTATTGTTTCTTCTCTAAACTTGTGTGATTTGGATACAACTAACACGGACCGACGCTGTTTTTAGCAGAATTACCTTGGTATCTTGTTTTTGTGCAAAAAATGAACTATCAGGAAAAATCCCGGAAAATATGCCAAAAATTATATTTCACCAGAAGATCGACGGAGCCAGAAGACGATACGGAGAGGAGGTATGGGGGTCCCACACCCATCCCAGGCACGGGCCCACCACTGGCCATTCCTGGAGGGGGTGTAGCCACCCCAGGAAACCCCTCTGCCTCCTCCGTGCCTATAAGTTGCCTTCTGACCTAAAAACCGAGGGGGGGTTCGATAGTTTTCTAGAAAGAGTTCGGCTCCGCTGTCGCCACTAGAAACCAAGATTCGGATCCAGAAACTCTGTTCTGGCACCCTGCGGGGACGAGGAATTTGGAGAGGATCATCGCCATCCACCAACGCATCTCCATCAACCACCGATGTTTCCCTGATCCATGAGTGAGTAATCCCCCACTGTAGGCTTGGGGATGATAGAGATTGGATGAGTTCTATCATGTAATCGAATAAGATCTGTTAGGGCATAGTGCCTAGTATCTCTATTAGTGCTATTTGACTTTGTTGCAACTTGTTGTGCTTAATGCTTGTCACTAGGTCCCGAGTGCCATGATCTCAGATCTGAACTTATTATTGAATCATTATGATAGTATTGTTTGTGATCTTATCTGCAAGTTGTATACACATATCATTGTCCGGATCCAAAGGCCCCAAAGTGACAATAATTGGGAGAACCGGAGGGGATGGCTGCGGTGTGAGGATCACATGTGTTCACGGAGTGTTAATGCTGTACTCCGGTGCTCTATTAAAAGGAGCACCTTAATTGCCAGTAGTTCCCTAGAGGCCCCGCTGCCACGGGCTGGCTGGACAGAAGATGTTGTGCAAGTTCTCATTGCGAGCACGTATGACTATATTTGGAGCACATGCCTAGGATTGTTTAGTACTTGGATGCTTGTTATTATTTATCTGCAATGCCCTAGGTCTTGTAGTTACATGTTTAGACTCGTCCATGCAAGGCCCGTCCATCCATCCCTATGCCTATCGCACTTGAGTCCTACTGTTACCGTTACTGTTACTATTGCTCCTGTTTCACTGTTGCTGTTGCTGTTGCTTTGCTATTGCTACTACAAACTGTTGCTACTGATAAACTTCTATGAGCAAGAACTATTTCCATGTGCAGCTGAACTGACAACTCAGTTGTTAAGGCTTGCAAGTATTCTTTGGATCCCCTTGTGTCGAATCAATAAATTGGGTAATACTACCCGCAAAGACTGTTGCGATCCCATATACTTGCGGGTCATCAGACTATTTTCTAGCGCCGTTGTCGGGGAGCATAGCTTTATTTGTAAGTTCACTTGGATCTACTATTGTTCACTGCTACTCCTTTTATCATGGGGAAGTCTCGTGATGGAAAGTTCCCTATTTTACCATCCACTACAAGAAGAGGTACAGTCCTAAACACCTCTACTGCACTTGATTCACCGTCTGTTATAAGTAAGCTTGTCACACCACCACCACCACATACTCATGCTACACACACTGCTAATACTGCTGAGTCTGAAACTGCTTTTGATGCTCATGATGTTACTTCTACTGTGCTTGATGTGAGTGGTTCATTAGGTACTTTTCTAGATGCTACTATGGCTGGTCTAGGAAATACCGAAACTCCTAGTGAAGACACTGTTACACCTGTTAGATCACCTGAGGCTAGTGAGAGTTATGATATTAATGATGGTTACATTGAGTTCACTGATGATTTTGTTGAAGAGTGCCGAAACACACATGGTACTAGTGCTATTAAGAGTATCCTTGCTAGACGTACTATTATGCCTAAGTTGTCCTCTGATCCTAAGTTTGCCACTTCTCACATAGATATTAAAGATGAAGATTATGATTTCTCTCTTGATTTATCTTATTTAGATATTGTTGAGAAAGAACCTTTTTGTGGGACTAAAAATGATAGTGTTGTGGCTCATATGAATGAGCTTTCTACTATGAGTGCTTTGTTCTCTGATGATTTTAAGATGCGCAAGTACTTTGTTACTAAGATCTTCCCTTTTTCACTAAAAGGAGAAGCTAGGGCTTGGTTTAATAGATTACCTCCCGGTTCCATTGATAGCCCTGATTGCTTGATTGCTTCTTTCTTCCAGAAATATTTTCCTCCCAGTGCTAGACATGCTGCTTTGCAGATAATTTTTGATTTTAAACAGGGAGAAGAAGAGAAATTGCCTGAGTCATGGACAAGGTTCTGTGCCTTGATTCATGCACATCCTGGATGTCCATTACCTAAGAATGAGCTTCTTGATATTTATTATAATGGACTAACTGATGATTCTAGGACCTACCTAGATAGCTTTGTCGATTGTGTTTTCAGGAAAAGGACTCCTACAGATGCTGAAGAATTAATGGCTAAGATAAGCAAGAATTATGATGATTGAACTTCAACTGAGCTGAATGCACCTGAGCCTATTACTCCTGAACCAGTTGTCCTTGAACCAATTCCAGCACCAACAACAAAGAAGAGGGGAGTTATTGCATTAAATGATGAAGTGATGAAGGAAGCTAAGAAGTGTCTAAAGGAGAAAGGTATTAGAGCTGAAGATGTGAATAATCTACCTCCTATAGAAGAATTATGTAAGCCAATTCCCCACTCATCTACTATTGAGTTACACTCTCTCCAACACTTTGATGAAGGTGATATTCCCTATGGTAAGCCTCCTGATCAATGTTTAGAGGAACTTGACACTTTTATTGTTAAGCAAGGGTATTTTAATAAACAAGTTCAGAATCATTTATTGGAAAACTCTAGAGCTATCCATGAGTTGAAAGATATTATGGAAAGAACTTCTAATGATATTAAAATGCTTTGTAAACACTTTCAAATGGTTCAAACTCAACTTGATCAACTTTCTAAGGTACAAAAGGATATGCTAGTTAATGCTTCAGGAGATAAACATGCTTATGGTATTAGAACTAGGAGTGGTATAGCTACTCAAGATCCTTTATATCCTGAAGGACACCCTAAAAGAATTGAGCAGGATTCTCAACAAGGTGAAGATAGTGGTAGTCCTCGTAAGAGAAAGAAAAAGAAACATAAGATAGTTGAGGAACCACTTGAACCTGCTGTAGATACTAATATTATAAATGTCTCTGATGCTGAAACTGAGAGTGGTAATGATAAAAATGAGTCTCCTGATAAGGAGGAAGGTGCATGAGTAAGAACCTGAGAAGCACACTAAGAACACTAGGTACACAAAGGAAGATTTTATTGCTAATAAACATGGTAAAGAGAGAGAACCTTGGGTGCAGAAACCTATGCCTTTTCCATGTAAGAAACACAATTCAAAGGAGGAGGAACACTACAACAAGTTTTGTGAGTGGATGAAACCTTTATTATTGCAAATTCCTTTGACTGATGCTATTAAGTTGCCTCCTTATTCAAAGTATATGAAGGATATTGTCTCTAATAAAAGGAAGATTCCTAAGGAGGAGATTTCTACTCTACTTGCTAATTATTCCATCAATGGTAAGGTTCCAAAGAAACTTGGTGATCCAGGTATACCAACTATTCCTTGCTCTATTAAGAATAATTATGTTAGAACTGCTTTATGTGATTTGGGAGCTAGAGTTAGTGTTATGCCTTATTCTCTCTATAAGAGACTCCAGCTAGAAAAGTTGATACCAAGTGATATTTCTTTGCAAATGGCTGATAAGTCAACTACTATTCCTATTGGTATATGTGAGGATGTTCCTGTTTAAGTTGTTCATAATTGCATGGTTTTAACTGATTTTGTTGTGCTTGAAATGCCTGAAGATGATAATATGTCTATTATTCTTGGGAGACCTTTTCTTAATACTGCAGGTGTTGTCATCAATTGCAATCAAGGAAAAGTAACATTCAATATTAATGACAAAGAGCACACTGTCAACTTCCCCAAGAAGTTTGATAAAAGCTATTGCCTGAATTCCATTGAAAATATTGAGAGCATCAAGGTTGGAGAAATATATTGTCCCATTCCACAAGAAATTTTGGAAACTATTATGATTGGGACCATTGCTATCAAGTATGAGGTAACATAATCACCTTGTGGAATGTAAAGTTTTGTTTCATATAAGATTTTTTTTGGTAACAAGACTTGATCAACCTTGTTAACAAAAGGATTTTAATGAACAAAATAATGTTTCCACTGTGGTTATACTTGCTTTCTTTTTCTTTTCTCCTTCCTAGTCTTTGCTTTAGCTTTAGTTTTGCTAGTTGTTTGCTTGTTTGAGTTTCTTAGAGCTCCTATAGTTTGGCTTTTGGTTTGCTTTTGATTCTTCTGAAAAAACTGTTTCTGCGAGAAAAAAACAATTTTCATACCCTGAAAATTGGCCAAAAATAAAGTTTCCCGAAAAATCCCAGAAAATTCAAAATAAATTTTTCCTCGAAAAAGGGGCAGAGAGGCACCTGAAGGACCCAGGGGGCCACCCCAGTCCACCATACCTATGGTAGGCGCGGCCAACCAGGTGGCGGCGCCTGGGGGGTCTGGCCCACCTGGGCCCCTCCAGGCTGCCTCCTCAAATCCATCTTCTTTCTCTCTCCCAAAAAACACCGGAAAACTTTCTCAAGCTCGAGTTCTTGTTGTTCTTGCTCGCGATTTTTGATCTCCTTGTTCAGCCCATCTCAAGTGCTGATTTTTGGAGGGATTGTTCCTTGAAAAGTGAAGTAATGGACCACCACACATTTGGTGACATATTTGAGAGTGATGCACCTAGAAGGGCAAGGCTTCCAAGGTCATATACCAGTACTAGACCCTCATACAATGAGGATCTCATCACTCCGCGATTTGGTGATGAGGGAGATGAAGGATATGCGCACCCCTCCACCTTTCCTTGCCAAACTTTTTTGTGAGCTGCTAGGATTCTTAATGATTTTATGACTTTGGTGCAGAGGGCTGGACTAACAAGTTACATGCAGTATGAGAGTGCACAATATGCTTTGCTTACTAAAACATTTGTGGAGAGTTTCTCCTTTACTAATAGTATGTTCAAGCCTTATGTGTCTTTCAAAATTTATGGCAGGGCTCATTCTATGACTTTGAAGCAATTTTGCAAGGCCCTTGGACTTGGTACAACTGGGTCATCAAAGAAGATTCAAGCTCTACCCGCTGATTTGTTAGAGCTTTACCGAGGAATAACCAATGATGATGACCGTAGAGCTCAGCGAGGGAAGATAAAGAACATTCAACTTCCAGCCATCAGGTATTTTGCCTACTATCTTGCCACCAGTGTTCTTGGTAGGGAGAACACTAGTAATATTTCCAACTATCAATTGGCCTTCTTAGCTGCTTCCTCAACAATGAGGATAAGTATAATCTTGGTTCTCCGCTCGTCGTCTAGCTGCTAAGGGACCCATTTATGGGGGAATTATCGCTACTCGTGTTGCTGCTGCCTTGAACATTGCTGTTGATCCACATGATACAGTTTTGGATCCTCAGAGGCTTGATCTTCCTGCCATGAAGGCGCACCACTTTGTCACCACTAGCTATACTCTTGAGAACTTGGTTTATAGAATGTTGTTTATTGACGGGGAAGAGAGAGAGATCCCTCTACCCCAAACCACTTTGCTCAGTATTTCTTAGGGACCTTGGTCACGCTCAAAGACAGAGATGGATGACAAGCTACGCTCTCTTAACTTCCACGGGCACTATTAGGAGGAAGCACCATCATACGACCCCCCTGCGTATTACACAGGGGGAGGCCTCGAGCTCGTACCAGGACGAGGGAGCTTCCTCGACATACTACGGAGGTTCATCCTCTTAGACACCATGGGATTGAGCCCCACTTAGGGCAAAAGCCTAAGCTTGGGGGAGGTATACCGACATCACACACTCATATATATATATCATGTTCGGTTGGTTCTTTGTATATCCATTGTTTTCACTTTCTTTTTGGTTTTTGTTGCTTCTTTCTAAAAAACCCAAAATACCAAAAATATTTTCGTTGTTTCTCTTGGTTTGTTTCTTTGATTTGGTTTGCCTTAAAATAAAAATCCAAAAAGATTTTTCTGTGTTTGGTTTGCTTTGTTTATGTTTGGTTTTTCTTTGTTTGCTTGTTTCTAAAAAAAATTGAAAACACCAAAAATATTTTTTATTCTTCTTTGGTTTTATGAGTTCTTTGCAGGGTTCAGCCGTCCTCAGTGGATTTTGGTTTCATGTTAATTATTCAAGTCACACAAGTGAAGGGCAATAATGAAAATTAAGACAACTCGAGGTGTGGTAAGAGGCTGGTAACGAACTCTATTTGTTTCATTTTGGTACATATACTCGTCATTGTGAGCATGCTTAGCCTGTTTGTGTAAGGTGTATGTCATTATGGATGCTTAGTAGTTCTTGCTTGTCTATGATTAGCTCCAGCTCGCTAATAGTTTGTAGCATGTCATATGAATGTTTACTTGCATTGTTTTATTCATACTTTGGTATGATATTGTGGTATCCTCCTCTGACTGTTCATGTGAATCGACTTGGCACATGCTCACACATGCATATGACTAATCAATAGTCAGTAAGCCTCGATGATTTATTTTGCCTCAGAGTTCTTGTATCACTTTCATGCCATAGTTAGTCATGTTTTGTTGCAAGCATGATTATGACAGCTATTGCTCTCTCGTTTGTCGCTCCCTCTCTATTGGTAACCTTCACTTGCAATGAGTATGTGCTCTACCTGTGATTCCAACTCCCCAAAACCAATATTGCCAGCTGTGACCACCATACCTACCTGTTAGCATCATTTGCTATTTCAGTGCATATTCCATATGCCGTGTTTTCTTCCAAAATAAAATGTGTGTCTGTTTTGAGAAAGTTATTTAGTAAAGCTCTCACGAACTTGATGGCACACTTTATTCCTTGTTCTTAATAATTCTGAACGATCGTGACTTGTCCATGAAAGTTATATGCTTGCTAATTATATGCTGGGAGTCAGCAGAACCGCGCTGTCACGGGGAACGCTTTCAACACTTTTTGGATATCTCATCTAGTTGATTCCTTGCTTTTTTGTTTACGGATGTCGACAATGTGAAATAAAAGGGGTGTTGGAATTATGCCCTAGAGGCAATAATAAAGATGTTATTATTATAATTCTTGTTCATGATAAAGTTTATATTCCATGCTAGAATTGTATTAAGCGGAAACTTTAATACTTGTGTGGTTTGTGAACAACATTGTGTCCCTAGTATGCCTCTATGGACTAGCTCATTGATTAATGATGGTTAAGGTTTCCTGACCATAGACATGAGTTCTCGATTAATAATGAGATCATATCATTGGGAGAATGATATGATGGACAGACCCAAACTAAGCGGAGCAATTAGATCGTGTCATCGTGTTCATCTTTGCGAAGCTTTTCTTATGTCAAATATTGTATTCCTTAGACCGTGAGATAATACAACTCCCTGGTATCGGAAGAAAGATTTGAGGTCATCAAATGTCATCCTATGAGAGGGTGATCATAAAGGTGTCTCTCAGGTGATCGGAAAGTACCTGTTGGGTTGTATGTATCGAGATGGGATTTGTCCCTCCCAAGTCGGAGAGATATACTTCGGGCCCACTCGGTAATCGATATCAACACCGCTTGCAAGCATGTGGTAAGGAGTTAATCACAAAGTGATATCGGATATGTAAAGTACTTGTTGTGAACGAGATTGAACTAGGTATGACGGTACCGACGATCAAATCTCGGGCAAGTAAACTATCGCAAGACGAAGGGAATATATATATGGGATTGATTGAATCCTGGCATCGTGGTTCATCCGATATGATCATCGATGAATGTGTGGGAGTCAATATGGGTTTCCAGACCCCGCTATTGATTATTGATAGAAGATCATGTCTGCATATTCTCGAACCCGAAGGGTCACACACTTAACGTGTCTCGACGCTAGGATAGATTGGATAATTGGTTTATGAGTTTTTGTTCGGAGTCTTGGATGGGATCTGGGACATCACGAGAGGTTCCGGAATGGTCCGGAGAATATGATTCATATAAGGCAATGTATTTTTTGGAGTTCGGAATTGTTTCGGGTTAATCGGTATTGTACCGGAAGCTTCTAGAACCTTCCGGAGGGGGACCAACGTGGCCCCACCTGCCGGGAGGGGGCATGGGCCTATGAGGGAGTTCCCTGGACGCATTGGGCCAGGGGCACAAGGCCCCATAGGGCCCAGCCGGCCAACCTAGGGCAAAACCCTAGGGGAGCTTCTAGAAGGGGGGGGGGAACTTGCCTCCCACTCCTCCCTCCTTGGCCGCCGGCCCTAGGGCTTGGGGGAGGGGCAAGGGCTGGCCGCCCACCCCTATATATAAATAGGGCTGGGGGCGCACCCCCTCCCACACCTCCTCCTCAAGCCCTAGTCGCCCTGCTGCCCTCCTCTCTCTCCCTCCCGACTGCACGTAGGCGAAGCCCTGCTGCAGAAACTCTCCACCACTTGCACCGCGCCGTTGCGTTGTAGATCCAATCCGTCTCTCCACCATACTTTCTGGACCGAGGAAGGAGGAGACGTCGAGGTGCTGCACGTCTGCATCTCTCGGAGGCATCACCACTTGCGGTGTTAGATCGGATCGGATCGCTAGGAGGAGAAGCGAGTACGACTACATCACCCACGTTCCGACGAACGTTCCGCTGTGCGAATCTTCAAGGGTATGAAGATCTCATCTATTCCCCCTTGTTGTTTGCATCTCCTAGATAAGATCTTGGCTTTCCCGTTCGCATCCGTAGATTTTTTTTGATTTACTATGCTGCAAAACCCTTCAGTGGTATCAGAGCTAGATCTATGCGTAGATGTGTTTCACGAGTAGAACGCAACATGGTTGTTGCGGGCGTTGATGTTTTCTGTTGCAAGCCTCTTGTTTGTGTTCTTCTTATGACGCGGGATAGTGAGATCGAAGCGTTCCAGGCCAACTTTACGCGACGTCGTTCGCGAGACCAGCTCCGCACTTGACGTGTGGCTTGTTCCACACATGCGGCTGGTGGATGCCAGTTTCTCTCACTATAGTTGTCATGGGATTTACACCGGAGTTTGGCAACCATAATATCACTGTTGTGGCTTTTCGTAGGTAAGAATCGTTCTTATCTTGCTACTCCCATAAGCCACGTAAAACATGCAACAACAAAGTAGAGGCGTCTAACTTGTTTTTGCAGGGAGTGTTTTCTGTGATATGGTATAGCCCAAGATGTGATGTGTATGTTGTATGCAATGATCATGTTTTGTAATGTTTCACGACTTGCATGTCGATGAGTACACAACCGACAGGAGCCATATGTTGTATGTATCTTTTATGTATGTGATATACCATGTCACATAAAGTTATATGCATGTGATGTTTATCCTTTTATATGCATGTGATGTTTATCCTTTTATGTATCTTATTATGCTTAGATCGCGACGGTAGCATTATAAGATGATTCCTCACTTAAAGATCAAGATAAAACTGTGTTCTCCCCATGTATGCACCGTTGCGAAAGTTCGTCGTGTCCAAGCATCATGTGATGATCGGGTGTTATAGACTCTACGTTCACATACAACGGGTGCAAGCCAGTTTTGCACACGTGGAAATACTTGGGTTTGACTTGACGAGCCTAGCATGTACAGACATGGCCTCGGAACACAAGAACCGAAAGGTTAAGCATGAGTCATATGAATGATATGATCGACACTTCGTTGTCCACCATTGAAACCACATCTCTTCTCGTGATGATCGGATTATGTGTGGTGAATTTGGATCATGTTCACTAAACAACTTGAGGGATGTTGAATTTAGTGGGAGTTCATCTAGTAATCTGATTAAAGTTGAACTAGTTATCATGAACATAGTCTAATTTGTACTTGCAAACATTGTAGATCAAATGGCTAAGTCCAACTTCAACTTCAACGTTTTTGCTGAGAAGGAAAAGCTTAGAAACAATGGGTCTAACTTCACCAACTGGTTCCGCAATCTGAGAATCATTCTCTCTGGCGGTCAAAAGGACTATGTCCTTGAGAATGCGCTAGGTGACGCCCTTGCTGTAGATGCGCCGACTCATGAGAAAGCTGTCTATTAGTCGCGCAAAGATGATTATGGTGTGATTAAGAGCACCATGTTGTTTGCTATGGAATCGGACCTTCAAAATCGTTTTGAAGACTATCCCAGGCCCTTTGAGATTCTTGAGGAGCTGAAAACTATGTTTCAGTCTCAGGCCCGTTCTGAGAGATATGAGATCTCTGAGAAATTCTTTAACTGCAAGATGGAGGAAGGGAGTTCCGTTAGTGAGCACGCCATAAAGATGTCGGGCTACACTCAACGCCTTGAGCAACTGGACTGCAAGATTCCAGAGGATCTCAAGATTGACAGGGTTCTGCAATCACTCCCTCCCAGCTACAAAAGTTTTGTAGTGACTCATAATCAGATTGGTTCCACTGATACGATCACCGAGCTCTTCGCAAAGCTGAAGGCTGCGGAGGTGGACATAAAAAAGAATAATCATGTGTTGATGGTCAACAAGCCCCCAACCTTCAAGAAAGGTAAGGGTGCAAAGAAGCCCTTCAAGAAAGGCGGCGGCAAGCGCGTTGCCCCTGCTGAGAAGAAGCTCAAGTCTGGACCCAAGCCGGACACTGAGTGCTTCTATTGCAAGGACAAGGGTCACTGGAAGCGCAACTGTCCGAAGTACTTAGCGGACAAGAAGGCTGGCACCATCAAAGGTATATTTGATATACATGTTATTGATGTTTTCCTTACTAGCCCTCGTTGTAGTGCCTGGGTATTTGATACTGGTTCAGTTGCTAATATTTGTAACTCGAAACATGAGCTACGGAATAGACGGCGGCTTGCGAGGGATGAGGTGACGATGCGCGTTGGCAATGGATCAAGAGTTGATGTGATGGCCGTTGGCACGCTCTCCTTAGTTTTACCTTCGGGATTAGTTTTAAACCTTAATAAGTGTTATTATGTGCCTGTGTTGAGCATGAACATTATTTCTGGATCGTGTTTATTGTAAGACGGTTATTCATTTAAATCGGAGAATAATGGTTGTTCTATTTATATGAGTAACATCTTTTATGGTCATGCACCTGCTGTGAATGGTTTATTTCTTCTGAATCTCGAAAGGGATGAAACACACATCCATAACATTGAGGCTAAGAGATGCAAAGTAGATAGTGATAATACTACTTATTTGTGGCACTGTCGTCTAGGTCATATTGGTGTAAAGAGCATGAAGAAACTCCATTCTGATGGACTTTTGGAGTCTCTTGATTTTGAATCATTTGACACATGTGAACCATGCCTCATGGGCAAGATGATCAAAACCCCGTTCTCCGGTATGATGAGCGAGCAACAGACTTGTTGGAAATCATACATACCGATGTATGAAGACCGATGAGTGTCTCGATGCGCGGTGGATATCGCTATTTTCTCACTTTTACCGATGACTTAAGTAGATATGGGTATATCTATTTAATGAAACATAAATCTGAAACGTTTGAAAAGTTCAAAGAATTCCAGAATGAAGTGGAGAACCATCGTAACAGAAAGATTAAGTTTCTACGATCCGATCGTGGAGGTGAATATTTGAGTTATGATTTTCTCACGCATCTTAAAGCAAGCGGAATCGTCTCGCAACTCACGCAACCCGGAACACCACAGCGCAATGGTGTGTCTGAATGCCGGAATCGAACCCTATTAGATATGGTCCGATCGATGATGTCTCTTACTGATTTGCCGTTATCCTTTTGGGGTTATGCATTAGAAACCGTTGCATTCACTTTAAATAGGGAACCATCTAAATCCGTTTAGATGACACCGTATGAACTGTGGTTTGGTGTTAAACCTAAGTTGTCGTTTCTTAAAGTTTGGGGATGCGAAGCATACGTCAAGAAGTTGATGCCGGACAAGCTCAAACCCAAAGCGGAGAAATGCGTCTTCATAGGATACCCTAAGGAAACTATTGGGTATACCTTCTATCACAGAACCGAAGGCAAAGTGTTTGTAGCAAAGAACGGTTCCTTTCTTGAGAAGGAGTTTATCTCGAAAGAAGTGAGTGGGAGGAAAGTAGAGCTAGACGAGGTTGTTGAACCTTCTCTTGAGTTGGAGAGTAGCGCAGCACCTGAAATTGTTCCAGTGCCGCCTGCCCCAACAATAGAGGAAGCTAATGACAAGGATCATGAAGCTTCGGACGATGCTGCTACTGAACGTCGCAGGTCGACAAGGTCGCGTGCCCCTCCTAAGTGGTACGGCAACCCTGTCTTGACTGTCTTGTTGGTAGAAGACAGTGAACCTACGAACTATGAGGAAGCGATGATGAGCCCAGACTCTGAGAAATGGCTAGAAGCCATGAAATCCGAATTGGGATCCATGAGCGAAAACCAAGTATGGACTTTGGTGGACCCTCCTAGCGACCGAAAGGCCGTTGAGTGCAAATGGATTTTCAAGAAGAAAACGGACGCGGATGGTAATGTTACCGTCTATAAAGCACGGCTTGTCGCGAAAGGTTTTCGACAAGTTCAAGGTGTTGACTACGATGAGACTTTCTCTCCCGTAGCGATGTTTAAGTCCATTCGGATTTTATTAGCAATTGCTGCGTTTCATGATTATGAAATATGGCAGATGGATGTCAAGACTGCGTTCCTCAATGGCAACATTGATGAAGAGTTGTATATGATGCAACCCGAAGGTTTTGTCGATCCTAAGGATGCTGATAAAGTGTGCAAGCTTCAGCGTTCCATTTATGGACTGAAGCAAGCATCTCGGAGTTGGAACCTTCGTTTTGATCAAGTGATCAAGAGCTTTGGATTTGTTCCAAATTGCTACGAAGCTTGTATCTACAAGAAAGTGAGTGGGAGCTCAGTGACATTTCTGGTACTATATGTGGATGACATATTGATTATTGGAAATGACATTAACATGCTTAACGATGTGAAGAGTTATTTGAAAAAATGTTTTTCAATGAAAGACCTAGGTGAAGCTGCTTATATATTGGGCATCAAGATCTAGAGATAGACAAAGACGCCTGATAGCTTTAAGCCAGAGTACATACCTAGAAAAAGTTCTGAAAAGGTTCAGAATGGATAAGGCAAAGAAAGGTTCAGTGCCTATGTTGTCAGGTAAGATATTGAGCAAGGCTCTGTGTCCAGCTATGGTAAATGATAGAGAAGCTATGAGCAAAGTGCCAGGAGCATATAGGTTCTATCATGTATTCCATGCTGTGTACTAGACCGGATGTGTCCAATGCTCTTAGTTTGACGAGCATATATCAAAGTGATCCAGGAGTGGAATACTGTACAGCCGTGAAGAACATCCTAAAGTACCTAAATAGGACTAAAGAAATGTTCTTAGTCTATGGAGGTGATGAACAGCTCGTCGTAAAAGGTTACGTCGACGCTAGTTTCGACACCGACAAGGATGATTCTAAATCTTAGACAGGATACGTTTATATTTTGAATGGAGGAGCTGTGAGCTGGAGAAGCTGCAAGCAAAGCGTGATCACGAGATCTACAGTAGAAGCGGAATACATGGCTGCTGCAGAAGCGTCAAGTGAAGGAGTTTGGATCAGGAACTTCATCACTGATCTTGGCATGGTTCCAAGTGCATTGGACCCACTGGAGATATTGTGTGACAACACTGGCACCATAGCACTCGCTAAGGAACCAAGATATCATCCAAAGACCAAGCATATCAACCGCAAGTTTCATATAATCTGAGATTATATAGCATATGGAGATCTGAAGATTAGCAAAGTACATACAGATCTGAATGTCGCAGATCCATTGACTAAACCTCTTCCACGTGTAAAACATGATCAGCACCTTAGTGCCATGGGTGTGAGATTTTTGCCAAATGTAAACTAGATTATTGACTCTAGTGCAAGTGGGAGACTGTTGGAATTATGCCCTAGAGGCAGTAATAAAGATGTTATTATTATAATTCTTGTTCATGATAAAGTTTATATTCCATGCTAGAATTGTATTAAGCGGAAACTTTAATACTTGTGTGGTTTGTGAACAACACCGTGTCCCTAGTATGCCTCTATGGACTAGCTCATTGATTAATGATGGTTAAGGTTTCCTGACCATAGACATGAGTTGTCGATTAATAATGAGATCATATCATTGGGAGAATGATATGATGGACAGACCCAAACTAAGCGGAGCAATTAGATTGTGTCATCGTGTTCATCTTTGCGAAGCTTTTCTTATGTCAAATATTGTATTCCTTAGACCATGAGATAATACAACTCCCTGGTATCGGAAGAAAGCTTTGAGGTCATCAAACGTCATCCTATGAGAGGGTGATCATAAAGGTGTCTCTCAGGTGACCGGAAAGTACCTGTTGGGTTGTATGTATCGAGATGGGATTTGTCCCTCCCAAGTCGGAGAGATATACTTCGGGCCCACTCGGTAATCGATATCAACACCGCTTGCAAGCATGTGGTTAAGGAGTTAATCACAAAGTGATATCGGATTACGGAACGAGTAAAGTACTTGCTGTGAACGAGATTGAACTAGGTATGACGGTACCGACGATCAAATCTCGGGCAAGTAAAATATCGCGAGACGAAGGGAATATATATATATATGGGATTGATTGAATCCTGGCATCATGGTTCATCCGATATGATCATCGATGAATGTGTGGGAGTCAATATGGGTTTCCAGACCCCGCTGTTGATTATTGATAGAAGATCATGTCTGCATATTCTCGAACCCGAAGGGTCACACACTTAACGTGTCTCGACGCTAGGATATATTGGATAATTGGTTTATGAGTTTTTTCGGAGTCTCGGATGGGATCCGGGACATCACGAGAGGTTCCGTAATGGTCCGGAGAATAAGATTCATATAAGGCAATGCAGTTTTTGGAGTTCGGAATTGTTTCGGGTTAATCGGTATTGTACCGGAAGCTTCTAGAACCTTCCGGAGGGGGACCAACGTGGCCCCACCTGCCGGGAGGGGGCATGGGCCTATGAGGGAGTTCCGTGGCTGCATTGGGCCAGGGGCACAAGGCCCCATAGGGCCCAGCCGGCCAACCTAGGGCAAAACCCTAGGGGAGCTTCTAGAAGGGGGGAAACTTGCCCCCACTCCTCCCTCCTTGGCCGCCGGCCCTAGGGCTTGGGGGAGGGGCAAGGGCTGGCCGCCCACCCCTCTATATAAAGAGGGCTGGGGGAGCACCCCCTCCCACACCTCCTCCTCAAGCCCTAGCCGCCCTGCTGCCCTCCTCTCTCTCTCTCTCTCCCTCCCGACTGCACGTAGGCGAAGCCCTGCTGCAGAAACTCTCCACCACTTGCACCGCACCGTCGCGTTGTAGATCCAATACGTCTCTCCACCATACTTTCTGGACCGAGGAAGGAGGATACGTCGAGGTGCTGCACGTGTGCATCTCTCAGAGGCATCGCCACTTGCGGTGTTAGATCGGATCGGATCGCGAGGAGAAGCGAGTACGACTACATCACCCACGTTCCGACGAACGTTCCGCTGTGCGAATCTTCAAGGGTATGAAGATCTCATCTATTCCCCCTCGTTGTTTGCATCTCCTAGATTAGATCTTGGATTTCCCGTTCGCATCCGTAGAATTTTTTTGATTTACTATGCTGCGAAACCCTTCAAGGGGATGTTGTGAGTTCATGGAGTTTATACATTGTGTTAGAGAAACGCCTGGGCCGCTAGCCTAAGCCATGCTTAATCATGGTGGAAACTTACAGCATCACCATAATGAGCATCTATGAAGCGTCCTCAATAAAAAGCTGTGCATATGGTAAATAAAAAGATTACTAATATGCTCATTGTCTGCTTGCCTTGTCATTTTGGTTATGGGAAAGCTCCTGTACCATGTGCAAGGGGTACCCCATTGGCGGTTCTCGATGATATGAATGTATTTACAATGACAAGAACTTTCAGGTGACCAACTTGCGGAGCGACCCTCATACTCAAGGGACTTGGGATTTCCAGTCTATGGTCTGTCAAGCATATAATTCAGAGTGGACCTCGCTTTCACCTTAACCACATGAAGACGCCTATGATAGGGGCAATGAGAGCTCAAAGCTAATGAGTACCTTCCTTTCAGCATTGGGAAGCCTTTCAAACCTTCACAAAACCGTTTTCACAACTTTGTTGAGTCACCACTTATTCTATGACCACCTTCTTGAGAGCATAGTTGTCATTCTTGTGTTTGTTCCAAAACTTGGTTAATTATGTCATGACTTTGATGCTTGTATCTTTGATATCTTTACTTCTAGTCTTCATGTGAACTTCAGAGGTGCCTTGGCATTTATTGTGCTCTTCAAACAAAGGCAAGCGAGATACCACTCTATCATACCTTATTATGAGCATTGCAATGTTGCTTATGTTTACGTTTCATGCTACTTATTATTATTGAGTTGGTTTTCTCTTCATAGCTTGCAATGACTATTGAGTAGACTTAGTTGCATACTTCTTATTATGAATTGTCTAAGCATCTACTCATGTGCTGAGAATATATCCATCATATGAAGCAAAGTGTTCGTGAAAGTTCTTCTATCGCAGTCAGTTTTCAACTGAATTGCTTGAGGACAAGCAATAAGCTAAGCTTGGGGGAGTTGATATGTCCAAAACGTATCTACTTTCTCGAACACTTTGCTATTGTTTCTTCTCTAAACTTGTGTGATTTGGATAGGACTAACACGGTCTGACGCTGTTTTCAGCAGAATTACCTTGGTGTCTTGTTTTTGTGCAGAAAATGAACTATCAGGAAAAATCCTAGAAAATATGCCAAAAATTATATTTCACCATAAGATCCACGGAGCCAGAAGACGAGACGGGGAGGAGGCCTGGGGGGCCCACACCCACCCCAGGCACGGGCCCACCACTGGCCGCGCCTGGAGGGGGTGCAGCCATCCTAGGCACCCCCTCGGCCTCCCTCTGCGCCTATAAGTTGTATTTCGACCTAAAAACCGAGGGGGTCGATAGTTTTCCAGAAAGAGTTCCACTCCGCCGCCGCCACCAGAAACCAAGATTCGGA
The DNA here is from genome assembly GCA_916181665.1 of Avena sativa. Lineage (NCBI taxonomy): Eukaryota > Viridiplantae > Streptophyta > Magnoliopsida > Poales > Poaceae > Avena > Avena sativa. Next base: position 21,739,887 of record OV702297.1, read on the forward strand.
TCCAGAAACTCCGTTCTGGCACCCTGCCGGGACGGGGAATTTGGAGAGGATCATCGCCATCGTCATCACCAACGCATCTCCATCAATCACCGATGTTTCCCTCATACATGAGTGAGTAATCCCTCGCTATAGGCTTGGGGATGGTAGGTATTGGATGAGTTCTATCATGTAATCGAATAAGATCTGTTAGGGCATAGTGCCCAGTATCTCTAGTAGTGCTATTTGACTTTGTTGCAACTTGTTGTGCTTAGTGCTTGTCACTAGGGCCCGAGTGCCATGATCTCAGATCTGAACTTATCATTGAATCATTATGATAGTATTGTTTGTGATCTTATCTCCAAGTTGTGTACACATATCATTGTCCGGATCCAAAGGCCCCAAAGTGACAATACTTAGGACAACCGGAGGGGATGGCTGTGGTGTGAGGATCACATGTGTTCACGCGTGTTAATGCTTTGCTCCGGTGCTCTATTAAAAGGAGCACCTTAATTGCCAGTAGTTCCCTAGAGGCCCTGTTGCCACGGGCTGGCTGGACAGAAGATGTTGTGCAAGTTCTCATTGTGAGCACGTATGACTATATTTGGAGCACATGCCTAGGATTGTTTAGTACTTGGATGCTTGTTATTATTTATCTGCAATGCCCTAGGTCTTGTAGTTATATGTTTAGACTCGTCCATGCAATACTCGTCCATCCCTATGCCTATCGCACTCGAATCATACTGTTACCGTTATTGTTACTATTGCTCATGTTTCACTGTTGATGTTGCTGTTGCTTCTACAAACTGTTGCTACTGATAAACTTCTGTGAGCAAGAACTATTTCCAGGTGCAGTTGAACTGACAACTCAGTTGTTAAGGCTTACAAGTATTCTTTGGCTCCCCTCGTGTCGAATCAATAAATTGGGTAATACTACCCGCGAATACTGTTGTGATCCCCTATACTTGTGGGTCATCAACTTACTACCCCTTTCCAACACCAAGCAGCTTATTTGCAAAACAACACAGCGAGAACGGGGTCCAAACAACTCAAGCAAACTAAAAAAACTAAGCAAAGAAAACGAAAACCAAGACGCTCCAAGAACAACACAACTTGGCATGAAGCAATAAAAACGAAGTGTGTAAACAGACCTGAGCTTTTTATTGATGAAGAAGGGGATGCCTTGGGCATACCCAAGCTTTGACGCTTGTACCTCTTGGATATTTCTTGGGGTGAAACCATGGTGGCATCCCCAAGCTTAAGCTTTTGTCCATTCTTCATCTCATTCCATCATTCTCTCTCTACACCTGAAAATTTTCTTTCATACAAAACTTCACACAATCTTCATTAGCAACATTAGTGTATTCAAAAGATATTAGACCTCTAGAAAAGCTTTGAAACAGCAAGGCTTTTCACTAAAAACACAATCTACTGTAGTAACTCTTTCAAAAATCTCAAATCCCCAAAAGAGAATTCAAAAAGGAATCAATAAGAAGCAAATGCAAATAATGGCAGAAATCTGTCAAAATAGAACAACATGTAGAAACTGATTTTTTCGAACATCTTCTGTTGCTTAAATAAAAAAGTGTTGAACTAACGAAAGTTATATAACATAGTGGGGGACTTATTCGTAAATTTTTAGCTCAATCCGAGTAACAGATACTCCTCACGAAATTTTATGGTGGAGGACAAAAATCTGTTTCAGGACAGCAACTCCCCATATCTTACTTCCCTCTCATTAGAGGTCATTCTTGGCACAAAAAGCAAACAAAAAGGATAAGTAGAGGTCATTACATAAGTAATAACTTCCAAGACTCAAGGAAACTCTTGGGTTATCTCCCAACAAGTACTTTTCTTTAACACCTTTAAGTTAGGTACAAGAAGCAAGGAAAATGAAGTATTTTCAAATGAAGAAACATTAACATCAAACCTTGCTTTTAAAGGAGGAGATAAAAGCAACTTCTCTCTCCTCATAGGGAAGTGTTCAATACCTTTCTTGAATGGAAAATGATATTTAATGGTGCCTTCTTTCATATCAATGATGGCACCAACTGTTCTAAGAAAAGGTCTTCCCAAAGTAATAGGACAAGAAGCATTGAATTCAACATCCAAAACATAGAAATCAACAGGGACATAAGCATTATTAACCATAATGAGAACATTATTAATACTCCCCATGAGTTTCTTCTTAGCATTATCATTGAGTGGGACATCCAAATAACAATCTTCCAATGGTGGCAAATCAAGCATTTCATAAATCTTCCTAGGCATAATAGAGACACTAGAACCAAGATCACATGAATCTTTGAGATCAAAGTCATTCACTTGTATATTAATAATGGGTTCCCAACTATCTTCTACTTTCCTAGGAATAGAAGCTTTGTGTTTTAGCTTCTCTTCCTTAATCTTCACAAGAGCATCTGTAATGTGTTTGGTGAAAGCAACATGCATATCACTAGCATCAGGACTTCTAGGAAGCTTTTGTAGGAACATAATCACTTCAGAGATATTGCAACCATCTATATCAAATTCAAACTTAGCATCACTAGTAGTAGGCTCAATAGGCTTAGGCATAGTAGGAGGAGAAACAGGGACTACTTGTGGTTTAGTGGTGATGGTGCACACACTATTGTTTCTATCAATTTCAGCTCCCTTTTCCCACCTAGCATGAAGTTGAGCTAATAGCCTAACATTTTCATCAATAGTAACTTGTATGGCATGAGTGGCAGCAAAGGTACTTTCCATAGTTTCAGGTTTAGCAGCCATTTTATTAATCAAGGAGGACTGAGCTTCAGACAAAGAGGATATATTCTTCTCAACAGTTAAAAGCTTTTACTCTATAGTCTTATTGAAAGTGGTTTGTTTACTAGTAAAGTCTTTGAGCATGAATTCAAGTTCAGAGGGGGCACTTCTAGCATTATTGTAAGAGTTTCCATAGGAATTGCCATTATTAGGAGGATAAGGCCTATAATTGTTACCACCAAAATTACTCCTATAAGCATTGTTGTTAAAATTGTTGTTTCTAATGAAGTTCACATCAACTTGCTCTTCTTGAGCAAACAAACAGGCTAAGGGAACACTATTAGGATCTAGAGGAGCTTTCCCATTAACAAGCATAGCCATAATAACATCAATCTTTTCACTCAAAGAGGAAGTTTCCTCAACAGAATTTACCTTCTTACCATGTGGAGCTCTCTCAACATGCCATTCAGAGTAATTAATCATCATATTATCAAGGATCTTTGTTGCAGCACGCAAGGTGAGGCCCATGAAGGTACCTCCAGCAGCTGAATCCAACAGATTTCTTGAGGAGAAGTTCAAACCTGCATAAAAATTCTGGATAATCATCCAAGCAGTGAGTCCATGAATGGGGCAATTCTTAACCAAAGATTTTATTCTTTCCCAAGCTAGAGCAACATGTTCACTATCAAGTTGTTTAAATTTCATAATGTCACTTCTCATAGATATAATCTTAGCAGGAGGATAGTATTTTCCATTAAAAGCATCTTTGCACTTAGTCCAAGAATCAATACTATTTTTAGGCAAAGATAGCAACCATTCTTTAGCTTTTCCTCTCAAGGAGAAAGGAAAAATCTTGAGCTTAATAATATCTCCATCTACATCCTTATACTTTTGCATCTCACAAAGTTCAACAAAGCTATTGAGATGGGCAGCAGGATCATCAGAACTAGCACCAGAAAATTGCTCTCTCATCACAAGATTCAACAAAGCAGGCTTAATTTCATAAAAGGTAGCATTAGGAGCAGGTGGAGCGATAGGTGTGCTAAGGAAATCATTGTTGTTGGTGCTAGTGAAGTCACAAAACTTGGTGTTCTCAGCAGAGTTCATTTTGGCAAAAGTGGGCAAGCCAAAAACAGCAGCAACAACTAGAGTAGGAACTAATTTTTTTGTGTTTTTCAATAAAGCAAGCAAACCAAGCTAAACTATTTTTTTGCGTTTTTTGAAAAGAGGCAAACAAAACCAAGCAAAAGAAACAAAGCAAACTAAAAACAAAGTAAAGAGAGAGGAAATGGAGGACTCCCCTAGTGAAGACGTCCTTAGCCTCCCCGGCTACGGCGCCAGAAAACTTATTGATGGTGCTTGACGTGGAGCACTTTGTTGGAAACCCCAAGAGCAAGGTGTGATGAGCACAACAGCAAGTCTTCCCTCAGTAGAGACCAAGGTTATCGAACCAGAAGGAGGAAGGAAATGTCACATAGGTCTTGCAAGCAACGCGGAGACCTGCATAACACAAACTCAAGACTTTGCCCCAACGAACAGTGAGTTTGTCAAGCTCACCGGTTTGCTATAACAAAGGATTAAACATATGGTGTGGAAGGTAATGGTTTGCAGCAAGTAAACAAGTAATAGTGGAAGATGTATCAATTGTAAAGATTGGACTGGGGTCCATAGTTCACTAGAGGTGCTCTCCTTAGATAAACAACATGGCATGAAGGGTAAACAAATTACAGCAGTGCAATTGACAGGAACTGACAAGGCATAACAATGCAATTACTAGTCAGAAAGATCCTATGAGATTCGATTGGGTAATACAACAAGATACATAGACCGCCATCCAACTGCATCTATGACTAGAAGTCCACCTTCAGGTTATCATACGAACCCCCTCCAGTATTAAGTTGCAATCAACAAACAACTACTTTAAGCAAAGTGTGTAAGGTAAACAGTCCACATGTTCCATGAACAAAAGACCGTTGTTTTCTCCCTAGTAGCAACAACACATCTACAACCGAAGAGATTTCTGTCACTTCCCTTGGAAACTAGAGGCATGAACCCACTATCGAGCATAAATACCCCCTCTTGGAGTCACTAGCAACTACTTGGCCAAGATAGCTACTAACAACGGAGAGCATGCAAGATCACAAACAACACAGACATGATAGAATCATAAAGACAAAACCATTAATCAAACCAACATAATAATCTCAATATCCATCGGAACTCCGCAAACACAACATGCATGGTTACAAATAGATTAGATTTTGATCATGAACGGAGCTCACAAGATCTATACATGAAAGCACAAAGGAGGAGATACAGCCATCTAGCTACTACATGGACACATAGTCCAAGGTGGAACTACTCACACATCATACCGGAGAGAAGGCCTCCAGGATGATCTCCCCTCCGGCAGGGTGCCGGGAAGAACTTCAGATCCCCTTGATCTAGGGACGACGGTGGCGGCGGCTACAGAAGGTTTCGTGGAATATTGATTGGGTAATTAGGGTTTCTGCATCAGAGGCTTCTTATAGGCAAAGGGGGAGGCCGAGGCGGTGGCCAGGGGCCTCACACTCTGCCTAGGCGCGGGAAAGGGCCCACCTGTGCCTAGGGGGTGTGGCTGCCCTGACACGTCTCTCCGTCTCCCCTCTGGACTTATTGTTCCCCACAGAAAGTTATTGACTTTAACGTTTGTCCCGTCCAATTCCGAGAATATTTCCTTACTAGCTTTTCTAGAACCAAAAACAACAGAAAACAGGCAACTGACATTGTGGCAACTTGTTAATAGGTTAATACCAGAAAACATGTAAAAAACACCTCAAAGTATAGACAAAACAAAGCAAAGTAGATACTAAACAAGCATGGAGCATCAAAAATTATAGATACGTTTCCGACATATCAGGCGGCCATGGCCGTTTGGACGACGTGGTCCCGGCGAGTCTCTTGTCGTGGCGGCGGTGTGGGTGCTGCTCCGGCGACATCCTGTCCGCCGTGTAGTTGGCAGAGTATGCCGAGGGGAAATTCTTGCTCTTTGGGCCACGACAGAGACGTCTACGGACGTCGTCCTCTTCTTGAAGGTGTCGTGATGGCTGCTCCTGCCCCTACTAGCTCCGAGTGAAAAATTAGATCCTCGGATCCGGTGGCGGCGGCACACGGGTGTCGTTCTCTTCTTGAAGGCGCCACCTTGGAGCTCTCGTCTGGTGACTCTCCTTTGGTGTCTTGGCGGCACTTCGGTATGTCGGTGTCAGAGCTGTGGGGTTCATCTTCGGCAAGGCCTACTTCGTGCTCTACCCTCTCGGTTCGTGTTGAGGTTTCCTTGGTGCTCCTGGTGGGTGTGCAAGTTCTGGTCGGTCCCGGTGGTGGTCGGCTTACTGGTGGCATCCCCTGCGTGTGCGACGTGGGATCATCGGCGTGCATGTTCGATGGCTTCTCCGTAATTGGTTGAGTTCCGACTCCCTTGGTTGAGCTCTGGCCTGACACTGTTGTCGATCAGCTCGTCTCCCTCAGAGTAGGTTTTGTAATGGCTGCGCCTGTGGCTCGTGCTTCCAGTTGTTGTCGCCTTGGTAGTCGTGGTGTGTGAGTGTGCAGAATGGGTGTTGTAAGCTGGTTCAGCATCTTGTATCATGTCGCCGTTTGGACGTTATTAATTTAACATCAAGCCGTTTAGCCTTTTATCTAAAAAAACGTCGAGTCGAGGCTATTTTACAGACTCGATCCAGAGGCTGGTGGAATTGTATGATCAAGTTAACTGAGGGCCGGCAAACGTGAAGATGGCGTGAGGATGCCTGGCTCTTCTCTGTCAGCGTTGGCCAGACAACACTGATCATGGATCATCATCAAGGATTAAGGATAGCAGCGGCCTTGGTTCATGGTTGGAAGCTGGAAAAAAAACACGGGCCTCATACGTACCGGCTTCCCGTGGCCGGAAAGGTGAGGGCGTATATAGATCTCAAAATAGTTTTTCGTGATTTCGTCCGCTTTATACATAAAGCTACACATGGATGAACCGATACAAGGTGATAAGAAGAACCTCTTACAAAATAGATCAAAATAAACAAAAAAGGTACAAAAAGGACAAGACTTACCACCAGAGCTATTAAGATGAGACCGACGGAATCAGAGCTCCACGACTACGCGTCCAAAAGGGTAACGACGCACGCCCCGTCTTCGTCGTGACCGCAAGGTCAAAGGTTTCACCCGGAGCCCTAGCGCGACGAAGGTAACCATAGCGGTGCCACTAAGAGGGTCACGACACCCGCAAACATCGCCATCGTTGGCGTAAAAATGTTGAGCTTTCGCTCGAAAAAACCTCCTCACATGCCCCATCCTCGGACCGACCATAGATCCCGAGTCCAACCTTTACCACACAATCTGGAAGGAACCGGAACCACCGTCAACTCCAGGAACTCCGTCCGCCTGCTCCTCGCCATCCACATGACCAAAGAAAAAGGCCACCACCACCGCCATGTCGCTCGCCGGAGAGTCGCCTGTGCAGTCCACCTTACAGAGCCGCCACTCCGGCATCCAGCACCTCACACCCAAGGCAACAAGGCATTGCGAGGCCATCGAATCAAACGAGGAGAGCTAGCGACGGAACTAGGTCCACGTGGCGGCAACGACAACATAAAGGACGAGATCCATCCTCCACCACCTCGGTGGTCGTCGACCGAATGTAGCAGTAGTGTCAGTCAGGCCCTAGATCCGGCCAGACCAGACCCGACTAGCTCCATCGCCACGCTGCAGCGTCGAGGTCACCGCCTCCACCCTGCAGGTTGGTAAGCGGGCGGACACACCGATCGAGGCCCGCTGAGCCCAGATCAGGCCCAAACGGTCCCAGATCTGGGCCAAGCAGCCTTTCCATGGCCTCCACCGTCGACCTCCCTGCCGCACGCCCTCGCTGCCACCACTTCCATCGCCGCCGTCGAGTCACCACCACCGTCATGCTACCAAGCTAGGCTGAGGCCACCGCCATCCGGACCCGCTGTCGTCCTCGTACCTTGCTGCCTAGAGCCTAGGCGCGCTCCACCATGCCGCCGCCCATTACGCCGCCACCAAGACGAATCCGAGCGCCGCTGCCAAGCCTCCCGCCAGAAGAGGCAAGATCCGGCCCAGGGGCGGACCCACGGCCACCCCACAGCATGAGTGGACGAGAAGGCCTCGCTGCCGCCGGCGATGACCGAGCTTCGCCCGGTCGCGCCCTCTGCCAGCAGCGAGGGAGGGGGCCGGCGCGAGATTTCTTGGATTCCTCCCAGTCGCCGTGTGGGGGCAACATGGGAGGAGAAGGGTTCGCGTTCCGCTCGAACGGGTCCGCGGGGCGTATATAGATGCGCTCGAATTTTGTCCAAACATGCCACGACCACAAATTGTTCTTCTCCACTTGGCTCTCCCGCCCGCAAACACACGCCGATGCTTCTCTAGGATCCGACCCGCCGTCGACCGCGTCCGTGCACCCCTCACTCCGCGTGGTTGCTACTCCTCCACGCCCTCCGAATGTAGGTCCCCCGTGCATCGCCGGGAGGCTGCACCTCACCGTATCCTCCGATGGACGTCAGTCCTCCAGCTTCCATTATCTGCTTCCTCCTCTGCTCCTCACAGTTTCCATGCATGGCTGCATCCTCCAGGGTCGCCAATTAAAAGGAGACATTTTTGCAATTTTTGTGATAGCCCTTGCGGCTGCTGAGGCCGCTATTGGACTATCCATTCTGAACCACAACAAGCTCTCCATGGATACCATGGCAGAACTTGATGACACACAAAACTCTAGCTCTATGCATGCCACCGGGGCAGGGTGATGCCCAAGAGTGGATTAGTCTAGAAGTCACCCAATTTGGCTTTGAAGAGACTTCAGCGTGCCGGATTCCTGGACGGTTAGCTTGAATTGATGAAATTCTCAACCCTCCATTGTAGATGTAAGAGGTAAGTGAAATAGGTTGTTGGATATGCTGAAAGCACACATGTATTTTGTTGCATGCATATTGTTGTCTTGCTGCACGATTTTGGAGTATGCTTCAAGGGGTTTTCTATCATGTCGCAAATGTGTTTCGTTTTTTGTCATATAAATTGTTCAAATATGTTTCATGCATTAGCTTTGAATGTAGCATATGTTGTTATCGATTTTATTAGATTTTTCAAAAACCAAATAAGGACTGTTGCACATATTTTTGCTATGTGGGTGTGCAACATTTTTTCACGGTTTGTAACCGTGGGGAGTTTTTTTTAAGTGATGTAGCATGCACATAGGGACACAGCTAGACTAATTCAAGGGTATATGCAATGAATGTCCAATACTCCCTCTGTTTCACAATATAAGACTTTATAGCAAGCTGATTTAGTTTGCTAAAAACTTATATTGTAAAATGGAGGAACTATTAAAAAAACAAATCGGTGCGCAAGCTCATGTACACATGTATATGCGCATTAGTGACTTTCTTGGTGTTTCCTAGACAACGCTCATAGCAAACCGTATCTTTCTTTAGAACGTTTTGGCCTTCTTATTCAAATTGAAACAATATTTACAAAGACCAGTAAGCTAGCAGGTGGCTCAACTAACCAAATATGTCGACCTGCTGAGAGAGAGGAAGCAAAACGAACTACTATATGAGCTTTCACATTCATATCTTGACCTTCATGGCACCTCCTTGGAGTTCTTATCTAATAGCGATCTCCTTCAGTAATGCTTCCAAAAATCCTAGGTTCTTGTTCTGTAGGCCCTTTACAACTTCCATGCAGTCAGAAATGACATGGATCAGACCCAAGTTAAGATCATCGGCCAGATCAAACGCCTCCCTACAAGCAATTGCCTCTAGACACATAGGGTGTGTGATGCCATCAATCACCAACGCCGAGCCCCCCATAAACTCTCATAGCTCGGTATGACAGACCACTCTGACTGCCACCTAGGGGTTCTGTTCCTACCAGTTTTGGGAACTCTCTGGAAGCTTCTGTCCGGTTTTCCATTTTTGTGACGGTTTTTTCTATGGTTTTCTGTTTTGGTTTTTTCTGATTTTTTTATTCTTTTTCTATTTTTTAGTTTTACTTTTATTATTTTCCTATTCAGATTCAAAAAATGTTTGAACTAAAAAATGTTTAAAATTTAAAATTTCGTTCAAATTCAAAAAATCTTTAAATTTGAATATTGTTCAAATTTGAAAATGTTTTAAATTTCAAAATTGTTCAAATTTGAAAATTATCCAGATTTTGAAAATATATTATAAAATGTTTTCGATTTTTTTCAATTTGCGTATTTGTTAAAATTTGAAATTTGTTGAAAAAATCATTTGAAAACCATCTGAGCTGGTCGCTAGTTTTTCTCGAATCAGGTCGTCCTCTCGCTTTTTTTAAGGAAAACTCCCGTTGCACCACTCAAATTCAGGACACGAAGCGTGCTGGGCCAGGGCCAGGCCCACACGAGCGAGACGACCGGTTCAGATCGCTACACTGTAGCGTCCCAGATAGGGAACGCAGCGGGCGCTCAATAGCAACCCCAACTTTTTCACGCGTAGAACACGGAAAAAATTGAGAAGGACAGACCATCTGAGCCCTCCCACGTTTTGTACTCTGAACCTGGGCCTATCGATACTTTGGCTGCTCTCCTACACACCAGATCATTTTCTAAAAAAGGCCGGGCCAAGTGCATAGAACAAGCTCTGTCTCTTCCTCAACTTTGTAATTTCTTATTTCCCACTGTTGGGAATAGATGATCCATAAATTGTATTGGTAGATTAATCCTAGAATAATATTTGATGTAAATTTAAACAACAACGTTTTACATATATTGTTGATTTGTAGCTGTGAAAAAGGAATATATAAATTCTAATTTTCTCCTTTTTGCAATGTAACTAAATAATTTGATATATTGTTACGGCGAATAATTTCTGGTTTTAATATCGATTTATTGCATATTTTCATATCTTATTTTGTTGTATTTTTAAAAAATCTGTAACTTCATATACCCAATACGCAAATCCTGGTTTGCCACTGTACACACATATACCTGGGTCCGCATCTACAATGTTGAATTAGACAAAAATATCAACATCTACAATACTTAATCGACACAATATGAAAATATGCTTTATGATGGATCTACTAAAATTGGTTCAGTATTGTATATATCTATATCTTTACCGATAAAATTGGATAAGTAACTTTTTATTTATACATCTTACGTTTTAGTGTGCAGGAGCTACTGTGTTTGTGTGTGTTGGCATGGATCCGAGAGAGTCGGGACCTAGTTCACCTATCATAAGCCCGAGTGAACAATTTGGAAAAAATTACTTTAGAAAAATAAAGGAATATGAAATAAATCATGCATGTAGAAAAAGTATGTAGGTATATTCATGCATTTTTTGAAACTTAAATACACAAATATGTAACTTATGCAAAAATAAGAAGATGTCTAAGATAGAGTACAAGCATCTGAATTTGCACTGTTGGAAGTGCATTACATTTTTTTGGCGACCATGTGTTCTCGTATTGTTTCTCGAAATTTTGCGGGTAAGTTTTGAATCAATATGTACATGCATAATTTATTTCAAAAAATTCTTAAACTATTTGCGCATTTTGAAACTCAGGTTCGTGAGCACCGTGTTTGTTGGGGAACGCGCTATGGAAAACAAAAAATTTCTAGCACATAACCAAGATCCAATGCAAGGGTGAGGTAACGGAATATACTCTCATTGGTCAAAGCAGAAGTTTGTCGATGACGAGGTTGATCGTGCGTCGATCCCCGCAACAAGCCTTAGCAAGTTGCGAGGAGATGTATTATTCCATGGACAGCTCCGAAGAACTAGTGCTTCAAGTGTCGCACCTCCACCGGTATCCACACGTGCAACAAGGACGGCACCGCATCGAGGCGAGATCAAGAACTCGCGGACGAAGCGAGAGCAAGAACTCGCGCACGAAGCGAAAACATGTCAATGAAGATCCGGTAGCACTCCGTCATCCGTCAAGATTGGATATAGACAGGGTAGAAGAAGGAGCTATTGTGGGCGTTGTTGAAGATCTCCTTCACGCGATGAAGACGATGACGCGAGGAAGAGAAAGAGAACCGGGCCGAGACGGCGGGGGACGATGGCGATGGCGGTGGCTCGGGCTAGGGTGTGGAAACTTGTGATTTGCCCTTGGCCCTCTCCCCTCCTTATATACGCGGATTCCCTCCTCCATAGAGGAGAGTAGGACTAGGATCCGTATCCTTCGAGAACTCCTCCTTTTTCTTTCTTTCACCAATATGAGAGAGAGAAAGTATGTATCTAATACGGAGTCCGCATCAAAATACGGAGTTCTCCCCAAAACCAACTTGGGGGGCAAGTTTGAGACCGGGAAGGACTCCTCCCTCCCCACCTCCTCTACCCGTCGACACCTAGGGGAGGCCCTGGCCGATTTGGCCAGGGTTTCCCTCCCTCCTCCCGCACGTGTGTGGCACAGTGGGCCCATGCGTCCCTCTGGCCCATGGGACCCAATGGGATATTAATAAATAATAACTTTTTTATTTATTATTAATATAAATATTTATTCCAAAGCTTTTCAAATTAATTTTGGATACCTTCGATCTAATTCGAAACCTTTTTAAAATATTCCCATTGTCCTCTTTTAATGTTTGGAACCATTCCATCAACTCTTGGTGATATCCTAGACTTCTTCGGAATATTTCGAGATGCTCCGAAACATTCTTTCGGAATTACTCCATCCAACTATGTCATTCACACTCACATTCTAAAATGTCGTAAACATATAAAATGTGTGACCCGATAGGTTTGAATATTTGCGGACATGTCCGAAACTCATTCCGATAACAATGATTACTATCAGTGTCTTGATACAAGTAGCAACCCCCGCAAATAACACGAAGTTCTTTATCGTGTGAATCGTATTATTGAGTTCGATACATATCGTATTGATTCGTCGATACTTTATATTGTCCGAGATAAAACACTAGGTTATTATCGTTTCCTGGCATATACTCTTTACTCATCCCATACTATCGATGTTCCCGTATTCAACATATTTATGTATATCCATCATCTTTGTTCTCCAACAACTCTGATCATATATGTCAGTGGCAACACCGCAATGTCATTGTCACTTTGCCCATAGTTAGGAAACCAAAATTATCGTTGACATACATTCTAGTCATAAAGGCATGACCAGGGATATCTTTATATGGTGTTTATTATTCCACACATGTATTAAGGTTTTCCTCTAAATACGCATTATTCAGAACTAATATAATTATAGCACGAAACAATAAACTTAATTATGAAAAAAAAGTATGAATAATAACACATTTATTATTGCCTTTAGGGCATATTTTCATCACTATGGCCATTCCTGTTTATATTTTATGTCACCTATCATTGTACTCGAGTACACCGACCAATGCGGAGGCAAGTTGCTTCCCCCAAAATTCATTTAGCTCCCGGGCTCCATGGAGACCTTGATTTTTAAAAATTAAAATGTTATTTTAAAGTTTTAAAAAAATCCAAAAAATATGATAGGAAATGATGTATAATTCAAGAGTGAAAAGTCTCAATCTCAAAAACATTATGTTACGGGGTACGCAAAAGTACAAAATCTGACAAAAATTTGAATGTGCCTTCTTCACACACCTAGATCTAAAACTTATTACAGAATACATCATATTTCCGATTGATATTTTGCACACTTGAGGTATATATCATTTCCTACATATACATAGTTTTTCATAATTTAAAACTTTTAAAATATGTTTTTGGATGTTTAAAATAAAAGACTCAATGAGCGGGAGCTAAATTTATGCTCACTGCTTCTGGCATTTATATGTCTTCTTTTCTCTCCATCGTCGTCGCCTAGCTCCCCGAATGTTGTGCTCGAGCACCAAACCTTGGAGCATCTCCAGTTGCGTCCCCCAAACCATCCCCAACAGTCTTGGGGAACAAAGGGCAGAAAAACTCGCCTAGCCGCGTGCTCGAATTTCCGTCCGGCATGGACCAATACGCGGATGCCATCCTGGCTATAGGGGATGCAGCGGGCACCCCGAACACAACACGCGATCGACGTGTCTTTGGCGGGCCAGCCCTATTATTGGCACAACGGCTAGTAAGTCTATTTTATGTCGTGACCAATCTCCCCGTGGTGTCTTAATGGCCGGCGTAGAGAGTCATCTCGTCACTGCAGTGACGCATGGCCGACACAGCGTCCAGTCTCTTCAACCTTCGCAACGGCGTTAATAGGAGCCAGCGGCCTCCGGCGTATAAATAACTCTCCCGGCACCTCACCTCTATCCATAACTCAAACCCTAGCCCCGCCTAGCTCGCCTCCTCTTTTGTTCTTGCCCCAACAATACAAAAATACCTCCCATACACGGCAGATATTTGGGGCGGTATAAGCGAAAAGTACCAGCAATAGTTGGTTATGCGACGGATGAGCTTTCGCGGCACCATTTTGTCACCATGACCACTTATACGCTGCGACAAACACGATGGCGGCATATTGGAGTGCTGCGGTAGATTGAACATAATAACAACGTTCGTGATTGCCGTGCCATAGAAATAAAGACATTTAATTTTATGCCATGTTTCGAGACATTCACGTGGAGCTAACTGCTCAAGCCTGTCTCACTCATATGTGTGCCCCACCACAAGATATTGTCTCCTTATCAACCACCGTCCACTACCACTCACACACCCGTACCGACCTAGTCATCATTGTTCGTATACCGTAGCAGCCCATTTCGCGTGGTGGACAATCGATTTGTATGGCATGGAAATATGTGTAGCGTCGGGGCCAACACCGGCGCGAAAACACGCCAAGTATTGTTGGATTATTCGATCGATCTTGATTAGGTACAATTGGGGCTGTTCTTCGCAGGCCAGCCAAGTGCCTAAGTGGATCCATAACGAGCACTAGAATGGCATAGACGAGACATAGCGACGATGTGACTGTGGGCAACTCTCGTGTCGACTCGTGGCATACAGGGGCGTGGACACTGGCCGCAAGTTCATGGTTGCCACTAGAAATCATCTAAGTGCCACATGGTGGACTGGATATTGAATCGCACTCGCCGGAGCTTTCTTGTGCGTTGCTGGCGATGTGGAAGCTTACCCAGTCTATAAAATTGAAGGTGTCTAACAAAGAGTTTCATCAAAATTTGGAAGAAGGAATGCAAGAAGGGTGAGATAAGGTAAACACGATTAAGTTGTCATGCCTCGCTTAGCCGATGTGTTGACGCCGGTTTAGGAGAAGCTAGAGAAACTGGCTAAATATGTTAGATGTGATTCCCGTTGTGAATTGTTCATGTTTATTTGTCGTTTTGATTGTACACTGAATAATTAAGGTACTTAAGATTTGTGAATTGTTTCCTCTTTTTTTCATCGTTTTGTACACCGAATAAATGTAAAGATGTTAATTTTGCTGTTTTCTACATTTTGTACACCGAGTAATTTCTGAAGTGTAGGTAAGATTTGTGAAGTGTATTTTCAGGCTTCCTGCTGCGTTTTCTGTTTTGTACATCAATAATAGAAAGAAGTTTTTTTGCTAAATTCTTCGTTTGTATACCAATTGGCCCGCAAGTGAGGCCCATAGAGCCCATAAAACTATCCATATCTACATCCACCAAGCCTATCATATATAATTGAGGACCACATCCCGTTCCTCCACTCCACTACTAACCCAGCCTCTCCCTCTTTCCCCTCCGAACACTATATCTCATATGGTCTCCCTCTTTCCACTCCGATCATTAGATCTTACCAGGGCTTTCTCTTATGTCCACTCCAAAAACTGATGTGCCCAAGCGGTCCACAGTGAAGTCATCCACCGTTCATGTACAAATTCGTTATCCCCTCTTCAAAGTTCGTTTCGATGTTTCCTTCATTCCCCTTTTTCTAATATATCATTAATTTTTGTTTCAGATCCGCGACCAGGAGGCTGGCCAGAACAGACTCACCAAGCCTGGTGCGCTGATTGTTGGTGAGGTCATTAGCGTCTGTCGTGATGATAATGGTGGCCAGATCGTCGGCAAGGTCAGCAACGCATGGCTCAATGATTATGGTGGTAAGAACCGCGTCGCTGAGACGGACACGTGCCTTGTCAAGGAATCCATGAAAGCTTGGCTATTGTATAACCCTCCATCCCGGTAGCGAGTTAGGCTGTCACATAACGTGACTTAGATGTGTGCGTGTTTATCCTGTAAGCCACCGACCACATTGATAAGGCAAGAGTGGTTAGCCTAGATTCTTCTAGAGTCCTCTATTGTAACAACTTGATGTATATCCTTTTGAGGTTGTTGGTTAAACCTTCCATATAACATGCACAGTGTGCCTCGGAGAGGTATGATACCTTAACCCTAAATTATCACACATCCATCCCAAAATAAGGGATGAAGGGGATTAGATCGGTAGGAAAAGAGATTGTGAAATATTATAATTAGATGTTGTATTTTAATTAATTTAATACTATTTATCAATGAATTTGATACCTTAATATAATCCAACATCTGATTTGAATCAACATGTGTCCACATGATTTCATTTGTACTATCTGTAATTAGCAGTAGTGTCGTTGAAAAGTGTACCAAGCATGGCGAAACAGTTTTACTATTTCTCGATAAGTATTGGCCCGCTGTGTTTCTTGTACTGAGGTGCATCCTCTGCCGCTCTGTGAAAGCTCTAGGTCAGCGGATCACGTTGTGCCAAGCCAAAAAAATCCGCCGCCGTTTCAGAATCCCTGACACAGTTATTCCTGGTGGACTTTTTTTGCCGCGCCAGCACGATGACTAAGGTTGCGCCTCAACATCTATAAGCTCCAGTGTCTGAGCTCCGTGTTATAGTGCAAGATCTCCCATTGGGTAAGATCCATGCCTTGTCGCCTGCCTACCTGCAGGGCCAGGCTTCCCATTCTCAATGCACCACAGCGCTCCCCTCTATCGGACTAAACTCCACCGGACGCCTCAGACAACAACGAATCCTAGCAGTTCGACTTCTCCTCCTCGACGGACGAAGACCAGTACAATGGGTCAATGGTTGATCCGCTGCAGCGTGTCGTCCTCAACTCTTTCAATATCGAGCGGAAGAGTGCCAACAAGGTCTGTCTCCACCAAGAGGTCAACCAACACTTTGAAGAGCGTGACACATAGATCTCTCTGTAGAGATTGCCGGTGGAGGAGAACACTAGCCTCCTCATGGAGAGAGAGCGGTGGACCATTCTTCGCGTCAACACGAAGAATGAGGCAGTTGTCGTCGCTGGAATTTCTTAAAAAGAGTTCTACTGGAAGTTGTGTGAGTGCACAAAGACAGTATGAAACGACTGGCGATGTGCTGCATGCCGCCACCTAGAGGTGGAAGCACGGCGGACGAGGCGGGCCTAGAAGCAGGCTGAGTGGGACACCAAGTAGCGTCGCCGGAACAACATTGAGGCCGGTCTCTCTGACTAGAACGACTGCGCTTATTAGATTAGTTTCCATTTAAGTTTAGTTAAATTTCACCTTGTTTGTAAAATTTCTTCATACTCCCTCCGGTCCATATTAATTAACTTAGATTTGTTAAAATTTAGATGAACCTATATATTAAATAGTGTCTAGATTTATTCAAATCTAGACAAATGTGAGTCAAGTAATATAGGTCAAAAGAGAGTACTTTTAATTCATTTCGTTTGGTTGAACTGCGCCGTGGGACACACGACTTGGAGACATGCCTGCCCCAAAACGTGACGGCGACGTGCTCACCAAACCTTAGCAGCTGTCGGAACATCCTCATTGCGTCGCCTCCTCATCCACCATAAATATCAGCAGGACACCGAAATCAGCTCCTACAGCCCCACACTGTCAAAATTTGGAACATCATTATCAGGCTGTGGGAGCAAGATCTCTAGTACCCCCGATCCCAACAAATCTGCATGTTTTGCCTCCTCAATTTTTCCAGCAATGCCAAGAGCAGTCCACATATCCATCCCACATGGACATCCAAATAATAGATAATGCTTCGTTTTAAATGTTGGAACATCATTATCATGCTGTCAAAGCAAGATCATTATCAGGCTGTCGGAGCAAGATCTCTAGTACCCCCGATCCCGACACTCCAATATTTTAAATGTTGATGCTTCGTTTCATGAAGAGGTTTCATCAGGGGCGATTGCTGCTGTCTTGCGTGACTATCAGGGCCAATTTGTTGCTGCTACGACCATGTTCATTCCTTTTGTGGCCTCTGCATCAATGGATGAGGCTATGGCGATGAAGGGCTGGCTATGGCCAGTCGAATTGGATGTAACTCGAGGCGTGGTGGGATATTTCAGTGGCTATCTATGCAGATTGTGTTGATTTGGTAACTACTATAGGAAGTGTCTCTTTTATGCATTGTCCGAGGGAAGCTAATAAAACAGCCCATGAGCTAGCTAGTGTTTGTTTTAGAGATAAAGTCTCTTATAATTGGGACGGTGTTTTCCCGAGTTTTCTTCTAAGCAAACTCATTGATAATGTAACTTTTATCGATAATCAATAAAGCTCGCAGGATGGAGTCCGGCTGCTTCCCTCAAAAAAAAAAAACTTAGCAGCTGTCTGAACGGCAGAGCCGTGTCGCCGGCGGGTGGGCGGCCGGCCCACCACCACGACATAAACTGTTATCTATCGGGCCACGACGTAGGAAAATGTGCAGGGATGATAGATCCACCAACATACGAACGAACCGGCCCATGAAGGATCGATTGATGCCAGAAAAAACATGCAACACATAGAAAAAGCCAAGACAGCTCAGAATAGATGGTAGTACATGATCGCCGTTTCTCATCTTTTCCAAGCCGACTTCACATGAACAAAACAGAGGCATCTCCTGGCATTTCAGTCCAGTGCATTCAGCACGACTGTAACATTGCTTGCTAATCTAATAAGAGCTCCTGGTTCTAAGGAAAACGAAGAAGTATCTTACAAAGTTCAGATGTGATACCAAACATTAAGCAGCTGCTCTATACTCCTTTCTTCCTGCATCTCCATCCGTTATGCTTGTGTTCAGCTTCACTTTCTTCCTGCAATCAAGATGTGAGTTTAATACTAGCACTGAGCTCCCAAGATACCCCTACGCAACAGTCCACACGTGTTGGTGGTCACTTGGTCTCCCTGCCACGAGATAGACGGACGCAGTGGAACAGAAGAACCACACCACACACACACACAAGACGAAGACATAGGCGATATATTCCTTCTCATCTTTGCCAAAAACAAAAAGGCGCCCGATTCCTCCAGCTTTGTCAGCATCAATCTTTCCCTTGTTCCTTCTATCGGGATAGCGTGCCTCCCTGCTCAAACGAAACGATGGTGTCAAGGGCTCAGAGAGGGAAAAAGAAGAGAAAGCATACGATTCTTTCCAAGCACTTAACAAGCAACACTGAATGTAATCTGCGCAAAAGATAAAGTCCTCCTCCTCCTCCTCACTCTCTTTCACTGGATTCAGCACAAAAGATAAAGCTATGGACACAAGGGGTTCATTCCATGTTCTAAATGCATAGTAGTTTTAGTTTATGCTCCTCACAACCGGCCATCATTGCACACAACGCCCAGACGATGCTCAACGAATCCAGGTAGCAATTTGGAGGAACAGACAAGCACCAGCATGCCGGAATTGAAGCGGAACCAAGGCACATATGTCATATCATGAATACCATTTCCTTGCCTTTTAATATATATCAAAGTGACAGAAGAGACTTATAATTAGTGAACACAGGGATTCCCTGAACAGATTTGGAGAAGACTGGTTGATCCACATAATTGCAGTCGTAGCAAGCATATATACATATTCGCAGACTATAAGCAACAAGTAGTACTGATTCGGACCACTCCTATAGTTACTTTTGAATGAATTTTTACAGTTTTCCTATAAAAATATTTTACGTATCAGGCTACAGTTGACTTTACTGGATTTATCCTACCAATATTTTTGTAAACTCCACTCATGACTTGAAACATAGCCCGAACATCAGCTGGATTACATAACAAACAGAAGACGAGATGACCACGTGTTATTATTAAGAACTCCCAAGTTATAGAGTAATGAAACGAAATTATTATTGAATTATACCATATTCTGTATAACTTTGACTTTATGCCAGCTGAACTTATCTGGAACTGAACTCATGCATTTTTTATCAACGCAAGGAAAAGACAAATGATGGTACAAGCATGCATGTAAAGGAAAAGCAACACATAGCACTGAAATAAAGAAACTAAACCGTCAATCTTAAGCTCCTAGTTTATGCACCTTATGTAGAACAGATAGCAAAGGAACTCAGAAGACTGCTTCACACACATGCATAGCCTATTAGATTCGACTATCCACTTTCCTTTTGCCTGATAGTTGAACAAGTACAAAACTTACCAGAGGAGACAAAAGGGAATCATATGCTTATTCCATACTTTGCTTTTATGCAGTCTCAAGAAAGGAATCTGTGATAGAATGAGTTCCTTTGCTTTATTTGCAGGCAAAACATCAACCAATTCTTCTTCTGGATGCCTTCGGTCAATAAGGAATTTAATTGCTTTGCTCTCATATGAACCGATAATTATATGCCTTAATCAACTGTACTATGCTGGAGTACACTGAAAAGTGAAAATATACAACAAGCAATAAGCATATGTGATTGCGGAAGATGCAGAATCCTAATCAATGCCAATCAACTACAGATGGCCTTTCATTTCACGATATAGGCGCAGTGGAGAGTGGAATTAGTTCTTAGGCCACTCCCAATGCTTCGTCTCTTAACAGAGTCCGTTAGTGCCGTTACATGTTTAAAAACAACTATCACAATGCATTGCATCTTAGATAGACTTGGTATTTATTATACTCCCTCTGTCTAGAATTAGATGTCTCACATTTGTCTAGATTCACATGTAATATAGATACATGCGAATCTAGACAAATCTCCGACATGTAATTCGAGACGGAGGAGTAGTAGACTTACTTTTTATTATTTAAGATTGTTTGAGCCTTGGTGGATGATAGTACAAAATTTAATAATCCATGCATAGGATTGCGTGAAGAGACCGTACTTAAGATAAGAGACTGTTTCATCACCTTCCTCATTAATTTCAATGTCATATAGATAACATCATCTCATACAAATCTGATGTGTGTGCTAAGAGATAGCACCACGGTGGTGCATCAGAGTGACCTAAGCGTGTAAGATGTAATCAAGGAGTCAAGTAAAGACAAAACTACAGCCCACTGCACAGAAGTTCTCCAGAGAACAAGGTTCTCACCTTTTCCTATAAGACCAATCAATAACATGACTGTCTCTAATTGTTTTCCCTTCATCTGTGCCAAATTAAGGCAATATAAACCATATTTGATGGTGCAGATCAGAATGCAAGAGTGTTCTTGGAAATAAAAATATCGGTGCGTGTAGGGTCCACAGGTACCTAAAGGAATAAGGATAATATCTCTTTTCAGTTGCTGTGAAGATTGGGTCAGGTTCGAGTGCTTCTTCCTACGATTCGAAATTCTCCCCTCCCTTCCCTGCCTTATAAAACCAGTACCTGCATAAGACCTTGACATGAGTAGTCGTAGACTCATAGTTATTTAGAACAAAGGTTGTCTCACTGCCAGAGAATAGAACTTCAAGGTACGGTGAACAACCCTTGGATACCAGAAACGGAGGGTTGATAAAGCTGCAACGGAGAGTTCTTGGAAGGATTTGTAGTCCACGAGCAGACATCAGTACTAAAAGTAACTGAAAGAGGTACAGGTCTATGAGATGCGTCAAGTGTCATGCTATATATCTTGCTCAAAGAAAGGAGATATCTTGTTATATATATATATGTATCCTAACCTGCGATATATTCATTCAGATGTATCATCATCAACAGCAGCTCCAGAGCCACAGCCAACTCTTGTCTTCTAGGCAGACTTTCCCTTCAGAGAGGCACTTACTTCTGCAAGGAGGAACTATTCCAGGAGAGTCGGGGCTTGTACTCTCAACTGATGCTAAGCCCAGGTTAAAATGGACCCCAGAGCTACATGATCGTTTTGTGGAGGCAGTAAATCAACTTGGCGGACCAGATAGTAAGTATGCACTAAAACCTTTTTGCCATGGAAGCAACTGCATCCATGCTATCATTTAATCACTTCAAATTTTCTGTAGAAGCCACCCCCAAAACTATTATGAGGCTCATGGCTGTCCCTGGACTAACACTGTATCATCTTAAGAGCCATCTCCAGGTATACAAAAATTTCAAGTATAGCAGTGCTCTATCATAATATTTTGCATATGTCTTCAAGCAAGATACTAAATAGTTTTGTCTTTTAACCTAGAAATACAGACTCAGCAAAAATCTACATGCTCAAGCCAACGTCGGAAATTCAAGAAATGGTAAGTATAGCGTAATCAAGCTATCAGCCTATCAGTAAGCTTGACACTGAACTTCCTTTTCCATTCGCCAGTGGTAGGTTGCACCATAGCAACAGAAAAACCATCTGAAGGAAATGGATCTCCAGTCAGTCACCAACTTAATATGCAGACAAACAAGTAAGAGATAATTGAATTTATTCTTGAGTGTGTTTACAGAAGGTAACAGTTTTTTCTGTTTTATCAGATCAATGCAAATGGGTGAAGCCTTACAGATGCAAATTGAAGTGCAGCGACGGCTACATGAACAACTAGAGGTACAAAAGCAGCATAATGTAAACTAAATTTGTTATGAAGTCACTTTTACATTCCTTTGCATAAACACGATCCTTACCTGACTAGCGTATTCACGGATTACTAATACTATAAATTCAATTTTATGGGTGACTATCCAATAAATGTAGGCTAAACAAATATCTCTGGGAGAATATACACTAGAGACAGGAAAATTTGTCTACATTCCACAAGAAAATTCAATTGATAGTACCGCGGGGTATACACAACTGCACACAGAAAATTTGTATAAACCGAGTTCCATGAACCAAGACCAACTTAATCAAAGATTAGCCATCGTTTGATATTTTTATAAGCAAAAAGCACAGCACACACAGTATAATATTACAACTAAAATAGGCAATAACTTCATTTTTATCTGTTATGGATATGTTTGATTTCTTGTTTACTGATAGCTGAACCTTATGACTGCTTAAAATGATGTGGTATATGTCATGCATAGGTTCTATGCGATAAAAGATAGCTGAAACTAAGAGTCCTGCAACCATATTGTCTAGGCAAATAGACAGTCTTGAAGTGTATTTGATTATTGTTTTATTTTTCTTTCATTACTTGAACCTATAATAATTATAAGCTCCAATTTAAGTTAAAATGTTACATGCTTTATTAGAAAACTTGAGGGTCCAACCTGTATATATTTTAACAACACAAATATTTTTCTTCTTGATATGTAGAGTAACGGAAAAACATGTGAGAAAATTCAGAAATTCTGCGATCAACAGTAAATACTTAAGGCTACGCTTTCTGATTCTTCTGTTGCGGAATACTGGAGCATGTGCTCATTTGCAGTGCTTGTACATGGTCTACCTATGCAAAATAATAGTACATAATTAGGTAGAAGTTCACCACTTCTGCAATTCTCTCGAAGAAAAGAAATAAAATGGTGCAGTAAACAAATACCGATGGTCTGGTATCTTATGCGTCATGAACTAATGATGCCATTCAGTACAAAGACACTTGCAACTCCGTATTGAAGCACAAGGAAAGTACCTACAATCGGTGCTGGAAAAGGCACATGAGACACTTGCAAAGCAGAATACTGGCCCGGCTGGTCTACAAACTGCAAAGATGCAACTGTCAGAATTGGTCTCAAAAGTATCGACAGAATGCCTCCATAATGCTTTTACAAGCTTTGAGGAGATTGAAGGATCACAAATGCTGCATAGGCACGCCTTGCAGCTTGGTGACGGATCAGTTGACAGCTGCTTAACTGCATGCGAGGGCTCACAGAAAGATCAAGATATCCTATCAATCAGTCTTTCTTCTGCTAAAAAAGGAAAGGAGATTGGAGGCATGCCAATTGGTTTGCAAACGAAAGAGAGAGGACACGAGGATTTATTTCTGGAGAAGCTAAGCAGAAGGCCTTCAAGCCAACAAGAAAGGCATGATAGGAGAGACAGCTTTAGCATGACATGCCAGGCAACAAGATTGGATCTAAACATCAAGGACACAAATGATGGGCCTCAGAACTGCAAGAAATTTGATTTAAATGGGTTCAGCTGGACCTAGATAGCAAGCGAGAGTGCCGATTAGGTATCGGTGAGATCATGTGAGTCAGAGTGAGACCTAATGGCTCTTCTGTTGGACATTCTCCCATTTTAAGCCTGGTCCATCTTTGCAGTCGGCCATCGCAATTCATCAAAATAAGTGATGGAATTGACAACTAGATGCTTATTGCAGACCACAGAAATAGTCCGTGTAGATTCCGGAGAAAGTATGGGAGAACTCGTTGTACTCCTTTATTATGTGCTCTGTTGTGATTCTGTACCATGGGACAGAAATACCACGAATTTTGTTGCAACCCCATGCCAACTATCCCACTGAGCTCTATCTTTTTTCATACTGTTTCCCCCCATCAGCATATGTGATGCCTAGCCTAGACTCTGCTCGCATCTAATGGATCTGCAAGACTAGCACCCATGCGCACAGAAAGAGGGTTAAATTAAATCCCCCATATCACGAGTACAGCATCCGTGCAACGGTCTCCTCGGGACTGTACCTTCTCGCTACGATCACACTAATAATCCTTTGCAGCGGCTGCGAGTAGTTGCAACCGGAGACGGCAACGCAACGAACGAATCAAGACCGAAACGATCTCTAAATCCTCGAATTTCCCCCACGAATCGCGCAATAGCCCACCAAATCGCATTGCTGCGTACGCGTACGGAGAAAGGGGGGGGGGGGGGGGGGGGGGGGGGAGGGGAAGGACAGTACCGGGTTCTACCTCCATCTGCGTCGGCTCCAGATATCCGAACAAATTGATTCGGAGTTTGCCGCAGGAATGTTGAAGCGCACGGGGGTTCATGGCGAAGACGAGGAAGCGAAGATCGTGGGCCGTCCATTCGGCCTGTACGCGATGTGAAGTGATGTGGTGTGGAAGCCCATCAGCACATTTCTACTCGTTGTTCCTCTCGTTCTCTCTGGTAATTACAGGCCTTGGCCCATCACAGCTTTTCTTTAAGAGTGTTCAGTAAGCCCATCTTGCCCTAGAGATACGTGCTGCTGAAGCCAGCCGTCAACTTCGCATTTCTGGTCCTCACTCTCACCCTTCTCACCGGAGAATTTCGGCTGCCTAATTCGGCATATATACATCTCGACATCGATAGCTAGCTAGCTATGGCCTGATGCTAGCTAGCGTAATTATTTCAAGTGCTAATGTACTACTTCCTCCGTTTAGAAATATAAGATGTTTTAGGTTTGTGAATGAGATGTATCTAGACACTTTTTAGTACACTAAAAAGTGTCTAGATACATCTCATTCACAAACCTAAAACATCTTATATTTCTAAACGGAGGGAGGGAGTACCTTTTAGCTAGAGCACTCCCTTATTCCATCTCAGCTTTTGTGTTATTTACACTGTGATTATTAGTGCGAACGTCAGCTCCTCTTATCTTAGCTGCAACGTCCCGCTTTCAATTACCAGCATATATCTTTGTCAACCGCTCAAGTCCTAAAGTAACAATTAACTATGCTACTGATCTCTGGGTGATGACGCGACCGGTGATATTTTCGGTGGCAAGTTGCGCGCTCCTTTTCTGCATCAGGCTCCTCCTTTTACACTTTCACTACTTCGTTTCTCGTCCTCCATATGGAACTTTTGGCAGTTCGGATTACGACATGCTCCTACCTTACCTTTCTTTGTAGAAAAAATAATGCTTGTCCTTCACGTAAGACCCATTACCTGTTCAAGTATATTCACTTGCAAATCATTAGGAGGTGAATGGGTTTGTAACCCCACCCCCCCCCCCCCCCCCCCCCCGCGTTTTTCGATAATCATTTTTCAATTTTTTTTTTGGAATCTCTATATCCATATTTAATTGGTTTATGATTCCTATTAGCTAGGGTCTATTTGATGTGTATAAACCATGTCTTGGTTTGTTTCCATGATCATCTCCGTGTGTGATTAGAACTTATGGTTCTTGTTTCGGTGTTGCATATCGGTTTGTGGCTTCACCACTTAGCTCTTCCTGTGTGGTATGAGCTTTTAATATGTTTCCGCTTGTTTTTCTTACTTTGTTTTTCAACTGCATGTTATGGATGTCCGATGGTACAAGGGAGGGTCTTGCCTTTTTTTCCCCAACTACAAGGTAAGCTTTGGTTGTTGGTTAGTGGTAACATTCCTTCGTACAAGGAAGAATGTTATAGGGTTTGAGTAGCTCGGTACTTATTTTCCAAAAATAATATTTTTTCTAAAATGGGGGGGGGGGGGGGGGGGAGGGGGGGGGGGGGGATCCCGGCCTCTGCATCCTAAGATGCACAAGACCTTTATTAATAAAAAAGTTCAACTATCAAGTAACAAGTAGCACAAAGCTAAAGTAGTACAACTCAAGGATCAGATAAACTCGATACAAACACCAACCATCTGAACAAGACTAGAAGTCTTAGAATAGGACGCACACAACAGCTAGATATCTCTCAATCTACTAGTATGTTGCCATAAAGCCTTGCTGAAAATATCCAAAGAGACCGTCATGAGATTGTTGCACCTAGAAACCATGGGTTGTCGCTGATGCTCTGGTGGGAGGACATCCCAGAGCTGAATCCAACGTGACACCATATGGATAAAATGAAAAAAAAGATGATACTCCTAGTAGGACTCTGCTATATTTTTTATTGATTTTTTTTGTTTAATTACAAGTGTATAAGTTATTTGTACATTGGCAGAAAAAAAAGCTATGTATCCAAGCATAGAAGTGTACATATTTTTCTTGTTGCCCTGAATTTGAGCCATGAATTTCCTCTTCGAAGACTGTCCTGCACGTGTAAATATGAGGCCCGATCCCTTGGAAAATCATGGCATTCCTAGGTCTCCAAATAGACCAAGCACCTAGTATGACCAGTCGTTTACTACGAATATACTGACTAATTAAGCTCGATATAACAGCAACACCATGCACACAATTAAGCTTCAAGGTTAATTCTACTGATCTCAATGTTAGGCAGACCGAAGAAGTAACAGCTGGTGCATACCCTTGAACACAGACGGAAGGACGGTTTGGTACTATTCAACGGACATCTGACTATCCTGGCAGGGCAAATGCCTTTCAGTCACAGCCCCTGCTGTCTGTCCAGTGAGATGCCAAACTTAATTTGGCAAGACGAGGAAGGGGACGAGGAAAGCGCCGGCCGCGAGAGAAAATGGAGCAGAACATGACATCCGACCGACATCTCTCTCCCTTACCCTTAGTTGAAAGTAACAGTAACGGATCCGATCGATGCCAGCTCCAAAACCGTGTACTTTGTACAGAAAGACTCAAAACCGTGTAAAACTAGGTGGTTTTTCCAGGTGAAATCACGAGACGAACTGATCGACGCGCTTTTCTTCCCGATAGGGTACAAGGGGCGGTGGATCGATCGGGGCAGGCGCCGGTTTGAGGCGGGCGCGACACGTCCTCGCCTTATGTTTGGGCACGCAGCAACCTCTGCACGAGCTACCCGCGTACGGAGATTCGACCACCCTGCATGCATGTTCCTATTATTCGCCGATGCATGCCATGTTTTACAATCTTCGGGCAATGTGCAATGCATCATCCGTTTTTTTTATCGCCGCGCGAGATGTTTTTTTGTTCCAGTTCAACTATGCCTTTTTGTGTTTCTCTGCTGCATGTGGGTGCATGTGATAGCTGGTGCTACGATTTTGACACACAGGGCTGGAATGAACCAGCGGCAAAACCCTAGATGTTCGGTGTGCGAGGCCGAATGAACGAGCCATGTATCGCGAGAGCCTCTCGTGCGGGACAGAACATTTCACCTTCCCTCTTTCCCACTTCCGCGTCGCCGTCGTCGCTGATCTACCGTCCAACTCACTCTCCGGCACTGCAGTCCACCGGAACTGAACCGATGGACCCCACGGAGGTTGTGCCAGCCGCGCCACTGCAGGCAACCCCCTCCCCCTCCTCCCCCCGTTCAGTTTGGATCTGCTTCCCCCGTCGTCGCCACCTCTCTAGCCAGCCACCCCGCCGCCACTCTAGCAAGCTACCCTGGCGCCGACAAAGCCCTTAAGAGAAAGCAGCTGGGGAACACCGGCGCGTCGTAGGCCGTAGCTGCGTCGCGCGCCAATCAGGACGCCGGTGTGGGTGTCAGGAAGCAGGGCACCTGACACAAGAAGGTCGTCCACTGCTCAGCCGCACCTCCCCCGTCCCTCGATCTCCTCGTGTCACAGGTCCCGCCTGTGACCCCCTCCCCCCCGCCATTGCCTGTCGCGTCCTAGGTTCCGCCCGATGCGCTATCAAGGTATGTTCATCGTCTTCCTCCACGAGTCCATCGGCATCTCCATCTTCTGCCTGATGTTGACGACCGCACACTACACAGCTACAACCCTCACGGTGCCAAATTCGTTCGTGCAAATGCTAAATGAGTCTGAGGTCGACATCATGGCCAACCAGCTGCCGTACGGCAAGGAAGAGGGGGCAGCGAGGAAGAGGAGGAGCTTGAGTTGGAGGAGATCGAGGAGGAAGTCTTCGATGCCATCCAAGGGCAGAAGATCAAGAAGAAACATGCGGTGAACTACACCGAGGTTGAAGACGTTTGATTGGTGCGGGCATGGTCACAAGTGTCCATCGACGTCATGACCGGCACGGACCAAACCGGCAAGCGCTATTGGCAGCGCATCGAAGATAAGTTATTCCAACTTATGCCTCGTGTTTCACAACCGGTGTATCGATCATATCAGTTTCTACAAGGCCGCTGGGATGTTGTCAAACTGGCTTGTAGCTGTTGGTCCTCGTGTATGAAGCAAGTGTGTCTTAATCCTCCAAGTGGTGTCAATGCCGATGAATATGTGAGATTATTGTGCATCTCTTTTACATTGCCCTTGTTGAGCTACGTATTATAGCCCATTAACACCCAATTTTGTATAGGAACGTTATGCCGAGGAGAGATACAAGGCAATGAAGGGGTCGAATAACATACCTTTCACCCTTCACCATTGTTGGAAGTTGCTAGTCCACATTCCAAAGTGGACTTTGAGAGACCAAGAAGTGGCTCAGAAGAAGGACAAGACGAAGGAGATGGATGATGCTATTTATGAGGAAGATGGAGGACAGAACAAGCATAAGCCGGAAGGCAACAAGAAGAGGATCAAGCTAGAGGTCGAATCATCCTCATTGAGGGATAAGATTGATGACATGGTGAAGTCAAAGGAGGTGTTGATCAACAAAACGTTGGAGATCAAGATGATGATGAACGAGAAGAAGAAGATGAAGTAGTCAAGGTGGGAAGCAATCTGGAGTGATGCCAAGTACAAGACCGAGCTAGAGGAGAGGAGGCTCAAGATAAAGGAGGCCAAAGAAATTAAGGAGCTCATTTCCGAGGAGAAGGAGATCATGATGTTGGACACCTCCAAGATGACTCCCATCCAAATGGAGTTGCATCAAATTATGCTCACCGACATCTTGGAGAGGAGGAGGCAAGCACTCCTAGGAAGTGGCCCATTCGTCATCTGCCCTAGGTGAATCTCCTATGAGTGCTCCTGCTGACGTGTGATGATGGTGAGCGCGGCGGCGACGATTTAGCTTGATGATATCCCTTGCATTCATCGTGTCCGATGTATATTTTGTATTGTATGGTTGTACTTTGCCCAAACTATATTTGGGTTGCTATGACCGTGACAATGTTGATCGTGACAATACTATATTTGAGTTGTTATTATGATGCAAAGCATGCAAAACCCTATTTCAAAACTATGCAAAGCTGATGGTGCAAAACTCAGTTCACCGTTCGAAAACAGCCGATGCAGAATGAAGCCCGCAAACGCGAACTGTGAAAGAGCTCAATTTGAGTTTGTGGGCTTGATGGTGCTCGAGGAAGAGGTTGAAGTAGAGTCCCTAGCAATGGCGCCAGCAATACTTGATGCTACCTGGTGCCTCGTTGGTAACCCCAAGCGCAGGGTGTGAAGAGCAAGCAACAAGTTTTCCCTCAGTTGAGACCAAGGTTATCGAACCAGAAGGAGGAAGGAAACATCACACAGGTGTTAGGAGCAACGTGGAGACCTGCACAACACAAACTCAAGACTTTGCCCCCAACGAATCAGTGAGGTTGTCAAGCTCACCAGTTTGCTGTAACAAAGGATTAAACGTATGGTGTGGAAGGTAATGGTTTGCAGCAAGTAAACAAGTAACAGTGGAAGATGTATCAATGTAAAGATTGGACCGGGGTCCATAGTTCACTAGAGGTGCTCTCCTTAGATAAACAACATGGCATGAAGGGTAAACAAATTACATCGGGGCAATTGACAGGAACTGAGCAAGGCATAACAATGCAATTACTAGCCAGAAAGATCCTATGAGATTGATCGGGCAATACAACAATATACATAGACCGTAATCCAACTGCATCTATGACTAGAAGTCCACCTTTAGGTTATCATCCGAACCCCCTCCAGTATTAAGTTGCAAGCAACAGACAACTGCTTTAAGCAAAGTGTGTAAGGTAAACAGTCCACATGTTCCATGAACAAGAGACCGTTGTTTTCTCCCTAGTAGCAACATCACATCTATAACCGAAGAGATTATTGTCACTTCCCTTGGAAACTAGAGGCATGAACCCACTATCGAGCATAAATACTCCCTCTTGGAGTCACTAGCAACTACTTGGCCAAGATAACCACTAGCAACAGAGAGCATGCAAGATCACAAACAACACAGACATGATAGAATCATAAATATAGAACCATTAATCAAACCAACATAATAATCTCAATATCCATCGGATCCCCTCAAACACAACATGCATGATTACAAATATATTAGATCTTGATCATGAACGAAGCTCACAAGATCTATACATGAAAGCACAAAGGAGGAGATACAACCATCTAGCTACTACATGGACCCGTAGTCCAAGGTGGAACTACTCACGAATCATACCGGAGAGAAGACCTCCGGGATGATCTCCCCTCCGGCAGGGTGCCGGGAAGAGCTTCAGATCCCCCGATCTAGGGACGATGGTGGAGGCGGTGTAACATCCCAAAAATATTAAACATGGATCAACAAACTCTAATCATCAAATTTAGGGTTAACAAAAACTTTCCCAGCTCAAAATATGAAAGAATTCATATGTATGTGTATTTAAATTAGGAGTTCTTTTGAATTGCCATGGTTCTATGATTCATTGCTTGTAAAATGATTCTTAGGTGAAATAAACATCATCTAAATCATTCCCAAACTTTTCCCAAAGAAAAACAACTCAAAATTAATAAATGAAGTGAATGGTCATTTTTGCCAAATTAACTATCATGCCTACTTTGGCTATTCCTAGCACTCAAAACTTAACAGAAACATTTGTGGATCTTTGCACCCCTTGTTAGTACATATAATAAGGTATCAAGGCCCACTTTGTGATCTTCCAAAACATTCAAATGCTAAGTTTAAATGACAATTTAAAATTGAATCTATCTCATATGGGAAGATCCCACTATTTCAAAAACCACTCAAACAATCTCAGTTTTCAAAACCCAAGCACCCACAGAATCTCCAGCTTATGCCTAGCACACCCACCAAAAATCTTTTCAAAATTCAAGTTCTTGCGGCCATTTCATCAAACACCTTGCAGATTCAAATCAAACAAACAACAAACACTATTTTGAGCAGTGATTTAGCCAACCTTGTCCCCTCTCTAGCTCACAGCAAACATTTAGTAGATTAGCTAGCTTAGTTGGAAACCTCTAGCCTCACTGTAAGCTTGCCTTTGCCATCAATGGTGAACAAGCCGAGCACACCTCGCCGGCCAACTTGGTCGCCGCCGTAGCAGACCACCTTCCCCTCTCTAGCCATGTCTAGGAGTTAGCCAGCACCTCACCACCGCCCACTATCCCCTTCCCGAGCCAAGCCCGGCCGTGGACCACCGATAACGCCCCGCGCCCAGTGCCACTACGACATGCCGAGCACGCCCCAGAGTGCCGCATCCGGCACACGTGCACACGCCGACCCTCGACCGCAGCCCATGCCCACCGCTTCGCCACGACCCAAGGAACACGCCAGACATCCCCGTTCGCTGTCCAACGCCTCATAGCCACCTCTCGCCGCCGAAGACGCCGCCTCTGCCGCGTAGAGCACCGCACGTTCCCGACCGATTGCCACCGCCCCTAAGCGCGCATTCAAGTCCTAGAGCATCGCCAGGAGACCACGCGTCGATCGCCATCCTCAGCCATGCCTCTAGCAGCCCGTAGCCATGTCGCCATCGTAGCCTGCCCATCCCTCCCGGTCTTGCCATCGAGCCTATATAAAAGGAGGCCACGCCCAGCCATTTGAAGCACACCATTCCACTCCCCTCACCTCATTGATCGTTCCACACCTCTAGCTGGAGCACGAGGAGCAGCAGCTCACCGGAATTTCACCAGAGCAGGCCACCTCTGGAGGAGAAGGGCGCCGCTGATTGCGACCACCCCCGGAGCTGCCTCGACCGTCCCTGAGCTCGCCGTCGACCACCTATTCGTTTGCCCGCCTCGCCGTGTTGCTGGAGCCCTGGTATGCCCCTATGCACCCCCACTAAGCTGCTAGGGTTAGAGCTCGCCGGCGACAGGTCCGTCGTCGACGATGATCCCCAGTCGTCGATCCCCACTCTAATCCAACGTCCCACATCGCCCTGTACCGCTTCGCGCGTTATGAGCCGCTGACCGGTAGACCCCCTATCAGCTGAACCCCGTGCTGCGGAGTGACTCTGGGCCGGCCCATTAGCGTCTCCCGCGCAACCCAGCAGTTTGAATTTAGATTTTTCCATCTTAATTCAAACACAGTTCTTTACATAGATTCAAAAATCAACCCAGCTCGATTGAATGAACCAAATTGCATCAAACCAATTTTGTTAGAAAGGTACTGAAATGCTTAATCCAAGCCCGTTGGATTCAAATCATTTGGATCTGTAGATCAACCTTGGTAAAAATAACAAGTCAGGAGCTTTTCTGCATTCAAACATTTTTCAAAATTCAACCATAAAAGCTTTTGGGTTGATTCCATCTCTCAAAAATCACATTTGATCATACCTTTCAGAATATATAAAAACATATGGGTTTACTTACAGTAATAATGTTCAAGTAATAAAAGAATGCCACATAGGCATTTCTAGTCACTTGATTTATTTAAAATAAAAGGTTAAACCTTATTAAATTGTGACACCACTTTAAATCACATTCCCATGTACTGAAATTGTGGTGATGACATGTGTCAACATGATCCCATGTTTGAGTTGGAGAATATTAAATCTTAAGTAGTTTTTCAATGAGTAGAAATTACTTTTCTCAAATTACAATAAATAAGACAAAAGCTTTAATCTTGTAATGTTAGTGATGATGCTAGATCATCTATAGTACACCTTTGTGTGATGATTGAAAATAGTTAAGTATTGTTTGGTGATTGTGTACCTCGTATTTATTTATAGATGCTAGTACCGACCAAGGATACGAGGAGGGAGGCGGATACTACGAGGAAGAAGCCGAGAAGAACTTCAACCACTGCTCTACACAAGGCAAGCCTAATACTACTAGTTGAATGTGCAAGCTATTAGCTGAGCAATCTAGCACTTGCAAGATACCCTACTTTAGCAAGCTTCTACTTGCAATTATGCAAGCTACTACTTGCTTGTTACCATGCCAACTATATGCCTTAAGCATATGTGATCATACCCACTTAATAACCCAATCCTAGTTTTACTTGCAAGCTTTATACTTTATTTCTTTACAAAGCTTTCTATTAGAGTTTATATAGTAAATTGTAGATGCTAGAAGGATATTGGAATGTAGCATAAAGAGCATTAAATTTGGCCTAAGTTAGATAATCTTAATGTCATCCTAAGGCATGAGATTGAACTTAATTAACCCCCACTTGTTTACCACCCCTCATTAGTACTTACCCCCACTTATAGATGCTAGTGCTAAGCATAAAACTTGATCAACTTTAGATGGGAATACTTGGTGGAAATGGTTATGAAAACCTTAGAATGATGAGTCATTCTACTGAAATGTTTTGACATGTGTTCTCTAACACCAGATGATTTTGGTGATGAAAATGTTGAGGCATGAGCCTTAGCCCTTGATAAAACTGATGGTTGTCTGGATGCGATACCATTCCAATTTTACCGTACAACCACAATACCCGAAAATTGGGTAGGGCTTGACTAGAAACTTATACACCTTAGTATGGGTTCCCTCGCGGCCAAGGTCTGAGCTGAGGCTACCTTGTGAAGATTGTCCACCTGTGCAGTACCCAAGATGACAGTTGGTCATGGTTGGGAGGCCAAACTCACAGGAGAGGTGCTTATACTAGGGCGTGTAATTGAAAGGTTAGGATTGATTATCCGCATACTGAGTATGGTGAATTCAGGATTTGTTCCTGACGGATGTATCGAATGTTGTGGTGAAAGTGTACAATCTCTGCAGAGTGTCAAACTATTCGAATAGCCACGTCCGCGGTTATGGACAGTTGGAGTGGCCATACTGTTCCCCCGTCAGATGTTTTCAAAATGACTTATGAAATGAATTGAGACTTTGACTTGACCACAACAGAGTTGTGATATGAAATTCAAGTTCCCACTTAGGTGTTATAAAACTTCAACTAGATTTCTTTGTTTCTGAACTGAGTAGAGGTAAATTTGGCTTTTTGCAAAACAACCCTAGAGCTTAGTGTCCTACTACAAAAACCCCCTTAATTTGTTAGTATTAGTTTGCGAGTACTTAAAGAGTACTCATGGCTTTGTCCCTGGCTATTCCCGTGGCCAGACTATGAAGAGGAGTACCAAGATGATGGACCGCAGGAAGGTTACGACAACTAGGATCATCTCCCATCGTCAGCATTACCTGTGACCCCGAATATGGAGCTTCGCCTACGCTATCTTTACTATTACGTTATTCCACTGCTTGAGTTGTATTAAGAACTGGATCATGAGATCCTTATTTGTGTAAGACCTTATGTATGGTTTATAATGTACTGTGATATCCAAATATGTTATGTCTCGCAAAAATGGTAATCCCGGGATTGCGATGTATGGCATAACAGGCATTTGGGATTAAAAATCCGGGTGTTGACAGGCGGCTACAGACGGTTTCGTGGAATATTGATCGGGTACTGAGAGTTTCTGCATCGGGGGCTTCTTATAGGCGAAGGGGGAGACCGAGGCGGCCGCCAGGGCAGCCAAACCCTAGCCAGGCACGGGCTAGGGCCCACCCGCACCTAGGGGGGTCTGGCCCCTCTGGCCGGCCCCTCGGGCTCTCCTCTGGATTTCTTGTTCCCCACGGAAAGTTATTGACTTTGTCCTTTGTCCTGTCCAATTCCGAGAATATTTCTTTACTTACTTTTCTGAAACCAAAAATAGTAGAAAACAGGCATCTGGCACTGTTGCAACTTGTTAATAGGTTAGTACCAGAAAACATGTAAAAAACACCTCAAAGTGTAGATAAGTAAAGCAAAGTAGATACTAAACAAGCATGGAGCATCAAAAATTATAGATATGTTTCCAACGTATCAGCATCCCCAAGCTTAACTCCTGCTCGTCCTCGAGTAGGTAAGTGATACAAGAATAATTTTTGAGGTGAACATGCACCCTCACAATAAAGATCCAACCATTTGCAAACACTGAAATCTAGGATCAAAGAACTCTAAACATGTGCATGAAAGGATGGAGTTCTAATAGTAGGACATAGTAACTATGCATGTAACAAGGCAAGCTACAAACAAAGATCATGAATAATATGTATTTGAAAAACGTTTGTTTGTTTGTTTCACATACAGAAAACATAGCATAGTGGCAATCAACTTGTCCCTCATAGAGTAGCAATATAGATGCATATGACACCTTTAAAGTTCACAAGGATGACTAGAACCAAGTATCACAAGAACAAGTAATAACACAATATGCATCAATTAATAAGATTTGGAACACTGCACACAGAATGACAACTATGCTCTCCTAATGGTGCCTAAAGGTAGAGGGTGGAAACTCAAATAATGGTGGAAGAAAGACCTTTTTTTATAAACGAAGCTAGGATTACAAGTTTCAAAAAGAGCTTCCAAAAATTATGGTACTTGTTAGCTTTCATCCCTCATTGCCCCTATCATAAGCATCTTGAAGTGGTTAAGGTTAAAGTGGCAAAGCGGGAGTATATGCTTGACAAAGTATAAGTTGGCAATCTCAAGTCCCTCGAATATGAGGGCTACACCTCATGGATACTCAACTTAGGGCCCAGGCAAGTTCTTGTCACTATAAGTATTTACATATCATTGAGAACCGCCAACGGGGTACCCCTTGCACATGGTATAGGAGCTTTCCCATAACCAAAATGACAAGGCAAGCAGACAATGAGCATCTCAGCAATCTTCTTATGTACCATGGGAATATGGTGTTTTTTCTCTCTTTCCTCTTTTCTCAATGTGTCTCTCTTTTTATAAGAAGAATTCTTCATAGATGTCACTATGGTGATGTTGCAAGTTTCCACCATGATTAGGCATGGCTTAGGCTAGCGGCCCAGGCGTTTCTCTAACACAGAATACAAACTCCATGGACTTACAAGTTCCCACTTCATTTCACACCGGTAACATCCATAGACGAAAGAGCATGATATCAACGGAGTACAAAAGTACAAGTGCAATGTTGAAAACGTTCCTCGTGACAGCACGGTTCTGCTAATCCCAACCTATAAGTGCAAGCATATACAACAAAGTTGCCTCAATGGTTCAAGTTTATTAGTGGCAAAGAATAAAGTGTGCCATCAAGTTCGTGAGGGCTTTAATCACTAAGTTTTCACATAACAAAATAGTTTTCAATTGGAAGATAGTTGAAAACAAGAATATACTTGGAATGGTGTAACACATCATGCATAGGAGTTTATAGTGGACACTTTGGAATAACTTGGTTTCTTGGGAGTTGGAAGCATGAGTAGAACTTACTCATACAAGTGGAGGCTAGCAAAAGACTGGGAGCAACCAACTAAGAGAGCAATAATGGCCATAATTATGCAATTCAACAAAGCAAACTAATCAAAGCAAAGAGTGGTACTACAAGTCAAGGACTAAATGATCATAGAGGCTAATGGTGACTTTTCATAGTCATAACATGGTGTAAGCATGTGCCAAGTCAACCCAAGCAAAACATTAAAAGAGAATACCACAATACTATGCTTTTGCATGCTAAAACAATGCATAATTTCTTCAAGACACACTAAGCATTCCGAATTGTTTGGAACAAGACATGCTACAGCAATAATCACTAAGCATAATGCTAAAACAACACCTAGCATGTCATGCTAAAGTCTAAGTCACAGTCAATGCAAGATCCTCTTGCACTTCAAGCAGGAACTTACTACTCCTTTCCAAACACCAAGCAAACTTATTTGCAAAACAACACAGCGAGAACGGGGGTCCAAACTACTAAACAAACTAAGCAAAACAAACGAAAACTAAGACGCTCCAAGAACAACACAACTGTGCATAAAACAATAAAAGTGAAGTGTCTAGACAGACCTGAGCTTTTTATTGATGAAGAAGGGGATGCCTTGGGAATCCCCAAGCTTTGACTCTTGTACCTCTTGGATATTTCTTGGGGTGACACCATGGTGGCATCCCCAAGCTTAAGCTTTTGTCCATTCTTCATCTCATTGCATCATTCTCTCTCTACACCTAAATTTTTTCCTTCATACAAAACTTCACACAATCTTCATTAGCAACATTAGTTTATTCAAAATATATTAGACTGCTGGCAAAGCTTTGGAATAGCAAGGCTTTTCACTAAAAACACAAGATACTGAAGTAACTCCTTCAAAGAAACTCAATTTACTTGAAGAAAGCTCAAAAAAGAATCAATAAGAAGCAAATGCAAATAATTGCAGAAATCTGTCAAAACAGATCAGGAGGTAGAAACGAATTTTTTCGAACATCTTTTGTTGCTCAAATCAAAAAGTGTTGAACTAACGAAAGTTATCTAACACACCGGGGGATTTATTCATAAATGTTGAGCTCAATCCGAGTTACAGAGACTCCTCACGAATTTTTTTGGTGGAGGACAGAAATCTGTTTCGGGACAGCAACTCCCCAAATCTTATTTCCCTCTCATTAGAGGTCATTCTTGGCACAAAAAGCAAACAAAAGGATAAGAAGAGGTTATTACAGAAGTAATAACTTCCAAGACTCAAGGAAACTCTTGGTTATCTCCCAACAAGTACTTTTCTTTAACGCTTTTAAGTTAGGCACAAGAAGCAAGAAGAATCAAGTATTTTCAAATGAGAATTGCCCCTCTTGTTCCTTCTTTTCTTACCTTTATTTTTCTTCTTAGGTAAGATATGATTGCTTACCGGGGGAGTAAAGTGCATGATGCCTTATCCCACGTCTATTACTGCCCCAAGGTGTTTCAGTAGAGATCTTCCAAGCGTGATCTGTCCTTTGCCTACACATTCAATAACAAGATAATCAGTAGACACCATTTTCCCTGAGATTTTTGTAAACACACCTTCAGCTATTCCAATGGGTAATATAGTGGCATTGTTGGTAAGAGAGATTTCCTCTCCTCCTTCAATAAGCCCCCAAAGACTCAAGGAATCAAAAATATCTTTAGGCATGAGACAAAATTCAGACATGATATCACAGCGAGCATCAAAGAATGTAGTGTTTATTGAGACTTTAATTGTGGGAAACCAATTTTAAGGCTCATAATTTATGGGAACATAATCATGGCAAGCCCTAAGAGTGTGATAGAAACTATTCATGGCAGCAATACTGGTCTCAAGATGGTTCAACCTAGCAAAAATCCTAGTGAAAGAGGAATCCGACTTGCCAGGTGTACCATAGATCATGATTAGTTTACTTATAGCATCATAAGCTTCATTCTCAGTACAAAGCAAAAAATCCTTTTCAGCCACAACATCCAAAGCATATCTATAACAAAGAGCAATACTACGGTAGAAACTATCAATAACCAAGCTAAGACTCATCTTAGGCTCAGTTTCATTTTGTAACGCAGAGAATCTAGACCAAGCTTCTTTGAAACTCTCTTCACCTTTTTGCTTAAAAGTGAAGATCTTTTCCATAGGTGTCACAGGGATTGAACCAGAACAAGACATGGTAGCAACTTAAGGTAGGAACTAATTTTTTTGTGTTTTAAAAAAAAGGCAAACAAAACTAATCAAAAGAAACAAAGTAAAGAGAAAGGAAGTGAAGGACTCCCCTTGTGAATACGTCCTTAGCCTCCTCGGCAACAACACCAGAAATACTTGATGGTGCTCGAGGAAGAGGTTGAAGTAGAGTCCCCAGCAATGGCGCCAGCAATACTTGATGCTAGCTGGTGCCTCGTTGGTAACCCCAAGCACAGGGTGTGAAGAGCAAGCAACAAGTTTTCCCTCAGTTGAGACCAAGGTTATCGAACCAGATGGAGGAAGGAAACGTCACACAGGTGTTGGAAGCAACGTGGAGACCTGCACAACACAAACTCAAGACTTTTCCCCAACGAATCAGTGAGGTTATCAAGATCGCCGGTTTGCTGTATCAAAGGATTAAACGTATGGTGAGGAAGGTAATGGTTTGTAGCAAGTAAACAAGTAACAATGGAAGATATATGAATGATAAAGATTGGACCGGGGTCCATAGTTCACTAGAGGTGCTCTCCTTAGATAAACAACATGGCATGAAGGGTAAACAAATTACAGCGGGGCAATTGACAGGAACTGAGCAAGACATAACAATGCAATTACTAGCCACAAAGATCCTATGAGGTTGATTGGGCAATACAACAATATACATAGACTGTAATCCAACTGCATCTATGACTAGAAGTCCACCTTCAGGTTATCATCCGAACCCCCTCCAGTATTAAGTTCCAAGCAACAGACAACTGCTTTAAGCAAAGTGTGTAAGGTAAACAGTCCACATGTTCCATGAACAAGAGAGCGTTGTTTTCTCCCTAGTAGCAACATCACATCTACAATCGAAGAGATTATTGTCACTTTCCTTGGAAACTAGAGGCATGAACCCACTATCGAGCATAAATACTCCCTCTTGGAGTCACTAGCAACTACTTGGCCAAGATAACCACTAGCAACAGAGAGCATGCAAGATCACAAACAACACAGACATGATAGAATCATAAAGATAGAACCATTAATCAAACCAACATAATGATCTCAATATCCTTCGGATCCCCGCAAACACAACATGCATGATTACAAATAGATTAGATCTTGATCATGAACGGAGCTACAAGATCTATACATGAAAGCACAAAGGAGGAGATACAACCATCTAGCTACTACATGGACCCGTAGTCTAAGGTGGAACTACTCACGAATCATACCGGAGATAAGACCTTCGGGATGATCTCCCCTTTCGGCAGGGTGCCGGGAAGAGCTTCAGATCCCCCCGATCTAGGGACGATGGTGGCGGCGGCTACAAACGGTTTCGTGGAATATTGATCGGGTACTGAGAGTTTCTGCATCGGGGGCTTCTTATAGGCAAAGGGGGAGACCGAGGCGGCCACCAGGGCGGCCAAACCCTAGCCAAGCGCGGGCTAGGGCCCACCCCGCGCCCGGGGGGGGGGGGGGTCTGGCCCCTCTGTCCGGCCCCTCGGGCTCTCCTCTGGACTTCTTGTTCCCCACGGAAAGTTATTGACTTTGTCCTTCGTCCCGTCCAATTCCGAGAATATTTCTTTACTAACTTTTCTGAAACCAAAAACAACAGAAAATAGGCATCTGGCACTGTTGCAACTTGTTAATAGGTTAGTACCAGAAAACATGTAAAAAGCACCTCAAAATATAGACAAGTAAAGCAAAGTAGATACTAAACAAGCATGGAGCATCAAAAATTATAGATACGTTTCCAACGTATCAGGGCTTCGTTCAGCACCAGCTATTTTCGAACGGTAAACTAGTTTTGCCATGGCCTGGATCCGCCTTTACAGTTCACGAGTTTACGGTTATTGTTAGAGATGCTCTTATGGGTGATCAACTAGCCCATGACCTTAATGTACCGAGAGGTGTAGGCGGAGGTAATCCTAAGCGGTATAGGGGTAGGCGACACTTAGACAACAATGATGTATATAGTGAAGAGAGCGTGTATAGAGAGACGGGTACACACGGGTGCACGCACATACATGACACCTCTAAGGTTGAAGCGCGGGCATCTCAATCAAGAAGTTGCATGCACACCATAGTTGCCTAACATATGGACCGTTTGCTAGGATTTGGAAAAAAGGCAATTCCAATGCGCTAGATCATATGTTATTGATTTGGTTAAACTACATTTAGCTCGACATTTTAGGTTGTAGCAAATTCACATGGTCTGAAATAAAATTTGCAACCAACGGATCATACAAAAATCATCGCTATTGGGATTTTATAGAACGATATGTTGTTGCAGTTGCACAACATGCAGTATGTAGTATGTCTTGGTTGGTTTATGTATATTATTATATTTTTTATATACGAACTAGCCATAAAAGTAATCTAGTGGTTAATTCGAGGATTTTGGAGTACACAATACTGTTTGTAGGAAAATTATAAGGGAGGCACGCATTATATAAGAAAAGGGATCCAAAGTCGGGTTTAAGATTCCAAATCATCGCTATTGGGATTTTGTAGAACAATATGTTGTTGCAGTTGCACAACATGTAATAGTATGTCTTTGTTGGTTTATGTATATTATATTTTTATGTACGAACTAGCCATAAAAGTGATCTAGTGGTTAATTCGAGTATTTTGGAGTACACAATACTGTTTGTAGGAAAATTATAAGGGAGGCACGCATTGTATAAGAAAAGGGATCCAAAGTCGGGTTTAAGATTCCAAATTCACTTCATGAATCCACAATATTCGATCCTTAATTTCTTTTTGTTCACCTCAATTTAATGGCGTACTCATAATCTGGACCAGTAGAAATGGTCACAAACTCTATTTACACTGTAATTAGGTGATCTGATCAATAGAGCACAAATAAGAGACAGGTAAAGTACGGATAAATACAATATATAATCATAACATCTAGTATAATATTTCCACCCGGCCGGACAAACATTCCAAGCGCGTATGGATTGACACATAAAGCATTACAACGATGATAGTACGATACTAAACCTAGTACAAACGTGCATCTAGCTAGCTGAAAAGAATATTTAGCTCGACTGTCAAGGGCCTGCCAGCATGCATATATGCATGCACACCCATGTCCTTGTACTAATGTAAATCATGGATGAGAAGACAATCCATTGTAATTCGTAATATAATCAGAAACTCGACCGCCCATGCTTTCGTTTGTTTTAAGGGCATATAAGTACTCTCTCCGTTTAGAAATATAAGATGTTTTAGGTTTGTAAAGGAGATGTATCTAGACACCTTTTAGTATATAGGTTCAAATGAATCTAGATATTATAAAAGTTGTCTACATACATCTTTTTTATAAACCTAAAACATCTTATATTTTTAAATGGAGAGAGTACGTATTAGCATTTACTGATGGTACAACCCACATACTTGTGAGTACTATTTTAATTCATTGCTTTGTCCTAGCTA
Organism: Avena sativa; assembly: GCA_916181665.1. Lineage (NCBI taxonomy): Eukaryota > Viridiplantae > Streptophyta > Magnoliopsida > Poales > Poaceae > Avena > Avena sativa. Next base: position 21,782,234 of record OV702297.1, read on the forward strand.
GCCAGGTAGCTAGCTTGCTTCTCGATCCATGGATAAATGATTTGCATGCAACAGAGCATTCGGTTATGATTGTTGAAGAACTGCATCCGGACGCTCCATGCATCTGATCCAATGAGAATTGAGTAGAGATCTGTATCTGTTTAATTTATATGGCACTTTCAAGTTTGCCTCGACACCTGCGATTGATCCGAAGAGAACAAAAAAGAATGTAAGATGGTCATACATTTAAGCATGGATGAAAAGTGAGAAGACAATGTTACTCCCCGCTCCGATTTATATTACTTGTCGCCGAAATAGATGTACTATCTAGGCTCGCCGAAATAGATGTACTATCTAGGCTAGACATATTTTAGTGCTAGATACATCTATTTTAACGACAAGTAATATGAATCGGAGGGAGTACATTATTTGACGGCTATGCTTGCATGCATGCATATGTGCTGAGTGATAATAATTAATTTCTTGAAGAAAAATGCACTTGAGAGGTGATATGGATGGTTACCAGAAAATAGCTTTCTCCCATTTGCAGGCTCTGAATTAGAATGCCATAGTCGTTGACTGGGAGGAGGGCCCCGCTGGAGTGGAGGAGCACCACATCCTGGCCGAACATGGCTCGCAAGTCTATTGGACCCCTCGGGACCTCCATTGGGACTCCATTGATGAACACCGTGATCGTCGCTGGAATTTGCGCAGGCAATCAGCCAGTCAATCAGAGACAGCATATAACCCACTCAGAAAAAAAAATCAACAGCTCATTTGACGACAAGATTAACAAATAAAGATGCATGCATAAGCTAGCCAAACAAGATTTGACCACAATTATAAATGCCATTGGTTCGGTACTACAGTTTACTCATGGTTGGGACCTCTCTATCATATGTCCGCCGGGCATATATTTCTTGTATACCTAGTTATTTTGATTCCATGCTATGCCATGGCCATGCATGAGAGTGTGAGACCATGGAAGGACATCAAAGTGTTGTCTCTGCTAGCTTGCATGGACACTATAACATACAGTTGCATGCATGCGTGCAAACAAACATGAATAGTTTGTCCAGCATATCATTCATTGTTGGTTTTAACCTAGAAGTAGCAATGCTCACTAAACAATGTGTTGGTAATTGATTGTAGTAGTACTAAGAGTAAGCAAGGAAAAAATTCATAATGACCATGTACATGTTCATGCATATATATATGCATGCAGAAAATTCTAAAGTATAGTAGTAGTAGTAGCGAAAGTTCACCCTGAACTTTCAGTTTAACAAAGTGGGTATAAAATAATTGTAGTATGCATAAACATGTATTAATTCCATCTGACGTTGTGTTGAACCAGAAAGGCTTCTATTAAGTGGATATATAAACGAACATAGCCAAAAGAAAAATGTCCAATTTATTCTGCAAAAGTACCAATACAATGTAAAAAACAAAAAAGCCACTCAAACTACCAAAGCATTAAGAACAGACGCATGTCATGTTGGAGAGGACGACAGATGTATATATCATGTACTATGATCTTAGAACAGATCGACGCATGTCATGTTGGAGAGGACGACAGATGTATCATCATGTACTATGATCTTATGCATGCACCAGGTAGACAGGGAAGTTGTAACTGAAGTAACATCGAAGAACTAAAGACCAAGAATAGATACACTAATTTATCAAGGATGACCAAATAAAGTATGCATCCAGAAGATCCAAGCTAGATCTCCTTGAATTCTGCATCATCACTTAAATATAGACAACCGAAACCGTAGAGTGAAATCAGCATTTCCACCGTCAAAAGTTCTTTTGGTTGTTTCGTGCATATGCACTCGCTCATAATTCTCCTCAGAAATTTATAAATTACTAGAGTCTTTGAATTAAAGTATATTTGGATGGGAGTGCAAAAACTGTTACATATGCATGTCATGGATGAACCAACCAACTGAAGGGAGGAATCACGTAGCGTAACCAACAAGATCGAGGGGTACCCAACTCACCTGCAGGTAATTGGCAGGCGTAGTACTGCTGCTGCACGGCGGTGGTCGTGGCCGCCGAGGACGAGCCGCCGGGGCTACCGGCCACAAACCCCATCTGCCGCGAGATGGCGAAGAGATCGTCGCTTCCCGCGCTGTCGATGTCCCCCATCAGCCCCGACGCCAGCGGCGACGAGGCCCCGCAGGAAGCCTGCAGGTACCCTACGGCGCTGGCGCTCGACGACATCCCCGCGCCGTGTGCGAGCAGACCCAGAGACGCCCCTCCTGTGCTTCCCGACGAGGACGACGAGCTCGCTTGCTGCTCGTACTGGCAAGCGCTCCCGCCGATTGCCATGGGGTGAACAGCGCCGACGCCGGACGGGAGGCCCATGCCCATGATGGTGCTTGCAGCTGGAGAGGTATTCGCGGCGGCGGCGGCGGAGGCGGAAGAGGAGGCCGCTGCAGCGGCGGCCGCGGCGGCCTGCATCTGGCGCTGGCGTCGACGCGAGCGGGAGCGCCGGTTCTGGAACCAGTAGAAGACGTTGGCGTCACCGACGGCACCGAAACGCTCGAGCAGCTTGCGTATGCGGACGGTTTCGTCCTTGGGCGGGTTGACCATGCCGCTGTTGAAGATAGACTCGAGGATCAGTATCTGCTCCGGCTTGGGCGTCCACCGGGAGCGCACCGGCTCACCTGCCCCCCTCCCTCCGCCACCGCCGCCGCTGCCGCCACCGCTCCCGCTACCACGCTCCTCTGGGCTGCCGCCCGTCGTCGACTGCTTGTCCGGACTGTTGCTGCTCCCCTCCATGGTTCGAATTGTGGGATAGGCAGGGTAAAAAGGCGTTGGTTGGTTGATCACACTAGTGGTGAAGGGCAGTACTGGTACTAGATTTCTGGCCGGCGGCTTTGTGCTTGGATGGAGAAAGAAGTATGAGATGGCTAGGCTGAGGAGGAGAGAGGCACCAATTCCAGGGGACAACCAAACTTGCACCCTGATGTCTTTGTTGAGGGGTTGTACTTATAGCCAGAAGGGGGATATAGTGAAGAGGAAGAATGTCCTGGAGAATATGAATTCTCTACTAGTACTCAGCGGTGCCTACATATCTCTATAGGGAGGAAGGCTTGTAGTACTACTGCGCATGTCCTTATTTATTTACTGCTCTCTGTAGTCCCCTCTGTTCCGGTTGTAATTAACAAGGCCAAATGTTGGTTATAGCTATTGTTGGTTAAAAGCCCTCCGTAGTCCCTACTCAACTTTTACCATATTTGGGTTACCTGGAAGCCTATTTTGAGCAACAACTCAACTCTCTGTTGGATGATGAGCTGTATATTCTGAACATTGTGTATGACGCTAGCTAGAGTAGCTCCTTACTGATTGGCATGAAAAAAATTACTCCCTCCGTCCGGAAGTCAGTGACTTGGATTTGTTTAGACTAATATATATCTACACACTATAATGTGTCTAGATACATGTAAACCTAGACAAATCAAAGCCACTTATTTCTGGACGGAGAGAGTATTACTTTGTAGGGTATGCATTGGTGGAGAACCCACTGGCCTTACTACGGGATATATATTCAGTGTGACCCATATAAGTTGCGAACTCGATCGTACAGAGTCCAGGGTTCATCCTCCTTTTTCAAAACAAAAAAAGCCCACGAGTACTCATACTAAGATTAATTGTGTAGTGAGACATAATTAACTGGGGCTAACTTAGTTTAGGAGAGACCAGGAGAGAGTAGGTGGCATGATGACCAGTTAAGATGCCCGGCCACTGATTAGTATTGGCTGGTTTTATGGGATAGTGTAATGTTTCTAGTGATATTGACAAGTCAGGATGACTAGATTGCAGATGGAGGACAAAAGAATCTTAATTTACCTAGCTAGTGCTCTGCATCTAACCATCACTTGCTGCCTACCTAGCTAGTACTTGACTATCCCCCTTTTTATTTTTTAGAAAGGCAGCTCATATCCTAATCCTGTGTAAGAGTTATTCTACGAGATTCATCTGAAACTTTCTTTATATTGTGCATGCTCATGACGTGTGTCATAATTTCTGATCTGTTTCAGGGGAAACTAACACAATTGGCGCCTATTGCTACATATGAATTTCACTCTTGTAAAAAAAAAATCTTGCCCAAGATTTTCTGGTAACCGACCGGTATCTCGTAATCTCATTCCCCTTCGAGAAAACTTGCCGGTACTATGAGAAAATATAAAATTGAATTCAAACAATTTAAAAAGGGTTAAACAAGGTGTGTTTGCTTGAACCAGCAAAAGGAAATCATCGACATCGTGGAACAGAATCTAATATGCATGTGTTTGAAATTTTCCGTCTCTAATTTCTTTTAATCTTGTTTACTATCACGACAACGTGGGTCATCCGAAAAAATGGCGCGTACGGGGGTTGAATTTGTGACCACAATTTTTATTGTGACAAAATTCGTATTCAAAATTTGTTTGAATTGTCATCGGAGGTAAAATGCCAAAATTTCTGGCATTTGCTTGTAGGTGGATATACCGGTGTTCAGTGTTCTCCCGTAAAAAATAGACTCATGGAGATCGATCACAAGATTTACATGTATGCAAATTTGTGCGGTCAGTTTATATGCATGCAGTACATTGTTCTTACATGTTCATGGATCCTCCATACAAAAAGAGTTGTTGATTTGATGTATGGTTGGCACGTAACTCTCTCCAACCGTTTCCATATATGCAAGGTATGTATATCTCAACCGACGACGCTATTGCTGACTTGAGAGAGAGTACTACTATATTATTGCAGTTACTAACAAACGACCTCCTCCCCAGTATTAAATATTATTTGATTAGCATAGATACAAATGAATATGATTTTGTGGCTATAACATCCATGATCAATGGGTATGCCAGATTAGGCCCCTCTCCAATCAAAGGTGACTTGCATCAATCAACATCTACAAAAGGGAAGATGGTTCATGGCCATCAAATCAATCGGCCGGTACATAAACAAATATGAGCAGGCATCCATGAGTGCATTTTTAGTTTCAACCATGAAAAAGAAGCGTACCTCATCTCCCACTAATACTATCGCCAAACTGTCTTATCAAATCTGTGGGCAAACAAATCATCAAAATAATAATTAGTAATTAGCGTTCGATATCTCTTTTAACTGAAGGGTAGACCATTATCTACCTTATATATAAATAAGAAAATTAATAGTCATCCAACCACCACTCATTTAAGTGTCAAACATCGCTGCTTCACCAGCATTGTAACTCTATCAAACGTAGCTTTACTGTGTTGTACAATGCCAATGCTAATAATGTGGCGTGGGATCTTCTGTGTTGTGCTAATGAAACAAAGCAATGAAAAAATATCCACAAAATCTGCCCTATATGTTGAGATCTCCATATGTGTTCTTTTACTATTTATATTGTAATATACCCCTCTAAACTAGAATACATGACATCTCATTCATAAATGCGCTATCGAGCACTACCATTAGCTCCATCTTACAGTCTCTGGATTACCCACAGTGGGAAATTGAACTTGGGATATCGTGCAAAACTTGGGCATCCTAGATGTTCATCTCGCACGTAAAAAATCATTATGTGCAACCTAACTAAATTTAAACAAATAAAAGTATCTATATCCGATTAAAATGACCAAAGTTTATGTTCCGTGCTTGTATGTAGTGTAAAAAGTTTCTTACTAACTAATGTTTTGTATCAAGTATGTCCAATTAGATGGTTTGGCATTGGATATGCTTAAGAAAATCCATCCACCAAATTTAAGTAATTCATATGTTTTCCTTAGTCTTGCATGTGCAACTTCAATTCAAAACTGTAACCTGGTTTTAAATTTGAAACTTGAAAGGCCTAGACATTCTATAGAACTTATTAAGTGTCAATGTGACATTTTATAGAAGTTAAGGGCCCAAATAAATTATATAGCTTCCCATAATATCTTTTAGATTGTTGATGTTGAATTACACGCACCAACCTACATACACCAAGGACAAAATGTTATCTTGTCACTGGAGTTTCTGTTGCACTATTGCTTCAACAACCGGTAGTTCCCCAATATGAAAGATGTAAAAGAAGGTACTATTGTGCACCCAACTTTCAGGTATTTCTGTATATTTTAAGACAACCTAGACTAACTGCTAGATGTGAATCCAACAATACCAACAATCCAGCTGCTGATGGAGTTAATATAATACATACACACATCAATTTAAAGAAAGGGGCCTCCTCCTTGCAGTCTTTAGGGTAGATGCTCTTCCACACTACAGTCACCCTCAAAGAGAGTCCAAATCACATGTGTTGTCACAAGGCAGGAGGGAACAGGTGGGTCCCACATTTTGGCTTGCCTTGAGGCCTTGTTTGGAGGGGTGCACGGTGACTGGTTATAGGGCCCCCCCTGCAAGCATGCCTTTTCTTTCTTAGCTATAGTATATAGTATGTACTCCCACAGGCCACAGCTGCATGCATGGCTTGGCCGTATGTATTGCGATGGGCATGATTAGGAACTTTAGGAATAGGTTTGGCAAGTGTTGGGCTTTGCCTCCTCTTGAGGGGGCGTCCAAGCCTGTGTCTCGGCCGGCAGGGGGAGCCTCGGTGGAGCGTGGGTTGCGTATAGGCTGATGTGTGCTCTACTAGACGGTGGATTCTTTGTTTGAGCTCAAGCGTCACTGTGGTGTGACATCTGGTACAATCATTGCTTGATAAACATAATCACATGCCATGCCGTCGATAAAAGAATGGCAGCGGCAGCGCATAATAATACTGTACTGTAGTATATATAGGCGCGCGAATATAAGAACATTTCCGAATAGAGTTTTTTATGCTGAAGACGGGAATGTGCATGCATGTCGGCAAATGGTCGCCGGTGGTACACGCAAGCATACTAGTACTAGAGTATTTCTGATCCCAATTTCTTAAGAGAGCACAGAGGATCGGTCGTGTGTGTGGTCCGACGGGCAGAGTGACTAGGGCTGACGTGGTGTGGACGTGACAGGACCCTGGTGGCACTGACAGGAGCAGGCGGAAGGGTCAGTTGCAGCAGCATGGCCAACCGGGAGAAGGCACCACCGATCGATGGATGGATGCACCAGAATTCCCCTCGACGTCAGTTGTGAGGTTTAGAGCATTTCCGCTCGTTGCATGAACGCAAGCCGTTCGGCGGATGAAACAAGTTTTTGGCATGAGTACGTCGAGTTTTTCGTCCGTGTACTCAGGCCGAGTTCCCACTTTTGACTAAATTTTATTAAAATGAGCGAATTTCATTAAATATGGGCGAATATAGGCGAATTATATCGAATTTAAACTAAAGTAGTACATAATAAACTAAAAAAGGCCGCCGCAGTGGCCTTCGCCGGTCTTTCGCCGTTCTACATGCCGAAGTTGCTGTAGAACGCCATGGAGCCGGAATCGGCCCTGCCATCATCCTCGCCGCCGTCATCGTTGCTCGGCGGCTGGTTCTGGCGGGAGCTCCCCTGACCAGGGTCGCCGCACCTCCACGGCTGGTAGGAAGGGCCGTCCTCCTCCTCGTCGTCGTCGAGGACGAAGAGCGAGGCGCCCTGGTAGGCGAGCTCGCGCCCGGACAACGCCCGTCTCCGGGCCGCCTGCTGCTGGAGGCGGCGGACGCGTTGCCGCTCTGTCTCCTCCCAGTCCGCCCTGAACCATTCCAGGATGTCCTGTGAGGAGGGCTCCACCGGCGGCGGCGGTGCCAAGTCACGGAGCGACTGCTCCAGCGCCATCCTCAAGGCGTTGTCTTCGGCGGCGCCGAGCCTTCAGTCTTCGGGCGGCGAAGGCGCAGGTGGCCGGTTGGCGACGCCGTCGCGTGTGGCTCGCCGATGACGATGCCACACGAGCGTGTCCGCGGCGGCGAATGCACAGGCGAGTCCGACTCGCGCTTGACTGGGCGCAGTCCCGGCGAAGGCGCAGTCGGCATGCGCAGCGGCGTGGAGCCCGAGGAGTGGGAGGCCGTGGCGGAGGATGAGGAGCTCATGCTGGCCATCCTCCTCGGCATCCAGTTTGCCGGAGGACGCCGCCTTGACCTGGACGCCGGCGTGGGTGTGCGCGGGAAGCCGAGACGCGGCATGTTCTCGGCGTTGATGTGCTCCAGCACCGCCTTAAGCGTCCGACCTGGCGCGCTCCACCAACGCCGTCGACCCGCTGAGTTGTTGCGCTTCGGCGGCGACTCGTTCGGCGGCCCCTCGTGGCGGGCGAGCTCCTGGGTGTGGCGGTCCGCGAAGAACTTCTCCCAGTACAGCAGGTTGTCGGGGCTCTCGGCGGCGAAGGGGTCTTCCATGGCGTCGATGTACTTTTGGATCTCATACAGCAGCTTCTCGGGCGTCGGCGTCGGCGGGATGGGGATGCCACCGGTGCTTAGCTTCCACCCCGGAGGGTTCCGCGTGTCCGGCGGCGCCATATATCCGGCCTCGTAGAGCACGCGCGCCTCCCACGCCAGGAGGGTGCGCCGGCCGAAGCCGTTCGCCGCCGCACCGTCGTCGGGGTATCGCTCGGCCATGGCTGGGGGAGGGAAGCTGTGAGAGAGTGTTCGCCAGAGTTCGGGCTGGTGGGCTGGGGGAGCTATGAGAGAGTGTGAGGAACTCCGGCGAGGGGTACGGCTTATATAGGTCGAGATGGGCGGCGAGGGCGGGAGGAGTGTAGCGGCGAGGGCAGGAAAAGGGGAAACATCGGGAAGTTAGTGCCCGCCGGTCCGTCACGGGAGCCGAGGCGGCGGCGGTGGCACGGCAATTCGGCGACGCGTGGCCGACGCGACAGGCAGTTAATGTCCGGCGGTCGCCGCGTGTTTTCGAGGATGACGACGACTCGGCTTCTGTCGCTGACTCGACGGGTCCACGCGCCGCTTCGGTTTTTTTTCGCCGAGTTCGCTGCGTCCGGCGTTCCCAGGGCGTACCCGGGAACCTGGGTTCGGCCTGGGTAGTCCGGACCAAAATTGGCCCTAATCCGGCCGAAAACAGGTTCCTGGGTACGCGACTACACCGATTTTCGACGTCCGGACCTAAATTCGGTGTCCGGATCGGCGTTCTGGGTAGGCGAGTGCAGATGCTCTTAGGCCATCTCCACCGGGTGATCCCAAAGTCGATCGAAACAGTCCGTTTCTATCTGTTTGGATTAGGTTGTGGTTGTTTTTGGATTATGTTTTGGCCTGTCCGGCCGACCGCGTCTGGCCGATCGCGTGAGCGATGCGACCCATATGTCCGTTCTGATGTTTATTGGCGTTATCGCTGGACAAGTCATTGCCAATCATTTTAAACAGTCAAAATGACAAGGCAAAATGCACAAATTAACTATCAAATAAAATGACAGACGTGTGTCATCGCCCTTTGGACATCGCCAACTATGTCCAGTGGATCTAAAATGTACAAAAGGAAGCAATATCATACATAATGTCTAAAAAATGGCAGCTAAGCCCAAAAGGTTGCATTTTCCATCGCCATTGCCCTTCAGGCATCGCGAGCCCGGATGGTCTTCTGCCTCGTCACGACCCAAGCCATGCGATCGGGGTCGACGATGCTATCCAGGTCGGTGAGCATGATGGCATTTTTCTCGGCCATGATCTTGGCCTTCGCCTCTGCCTCCAGATCCCTAGACCTGGCCTCGGCCTCCTTGGCCTTGGCTTTAGCCTCCTTCGCCTTTTCCTTGGCCTCGATCTTCATTAGCCTAGCCTTGGTGTTGGCCTCCTCCGCCTCGATAGACCTCGTCTCCAGCTCGACAAAGGTCTTGGCGGCTACTTTTTCTCTTTGCACCACCTCTCCTCCCTCTCGGCGATGGCCTCTTCCTTCTTCTCTAGGATCGTGTTCAAGGTCTCCTGGAATGCCAAGGAACTAGCCTAGCAGGCAAGGTCGGCTTCGTAGCCTTGTGGCCACCAGGATGGTGTGCACGGTCGGCAGTCCCATCGCCTGCAGAGTTGACGAAGCCTTCGTCATTGTCGTCATCTAGGTAGACGATAGTGCCCGTCGAAGCATTTCTCTTGCCCTTCTTCTTGTTGGCCATTTCTTTCCAAAGGACATAGCTAGTCTCCCATTTTTTGGTGTTCTTGGTCAACGTCCAACAATGGTGTTGGAATTATGCCCTAGAGGCAATAATAAAGATGTTATTATTATAATTCTTGTTCATGATAAAGTTTATATTCCATGCTAGAATTGTATTAAGCGGAAACTTTAATACTTGTGTGGTTTGTGAACAACACCGTGTCCCTAGTACGCCTCTATGGACTAGCTCATTGATTAATGATGGTTAAGGTTTCCTAACCATAGACATGAGTTGTCAATTAATAATGAGATCATATCATTGGGAGAATGATATGATGGACAGACCCAAACTAAGCGGAGCAATTAGATCGTGTCATCGTGTTCATCTTTGCGAAGCTTTTTCTATGTCAAATATTGTATTCCTTAGACCATGAGATAATGCAACTCCCTGGTATCGGATGAAAGCTTTGAGGTCATCAAACGTCATCCTATGAGAGGGTGATCATAAAGGTGTCTCTCAGGTGATCGGAAAGTACCTGTTGGGTTGTATGTATCGAGATGGGATTTGTCCCTGCCAAGTCGGAGAGATATACTTCGGGCCCACTCGGTAATCGATATCAACACCGCTTGCAAGCATGTGGTTAAGGAGTTAATCACAAAGTGATATCGGATTACGGAACGAGTAAAGTACTTGCTGTGAACGAGATTGAACTAGGTATGACGGTACCGACGATCAAATCTCGGGCAAGTAAAATATCGCGAGATGAAGGGAATATATATATATGGGATTGAATGAATCCTGGCATCGTGGTTCATCCGATATGATCATCGATGAATGTGTGGGAGTGGGTTTCCAGACCCCGCTGTTGATTATTGATATAAGATCATGTCTGCATATTCTCGAACCCGGAGGGTCACACACTTGACGTGTCTCGACGCTAGGATAGATTGGATAATTGGTTTATGAGTTTTTGTTCGGAGTCTCGGATGGGATCCGGGACATCACGAGAGGTTCTGGAATGGTCCGTAGAATAAGATTCATATAAGGCAATGCAGTTTTTGGAGTTCGGAATTGTTCCGGATTAATCAGTATTGTACCGGAAGCTTCTAGAACCTTCCGGAGTGGGACCAACGTGGCCACACTTGCCGGGAGGGGGAATGGGCCTATGAGGGAGTGCCCTAGCTACATTGGGCCAGGGGCACAAGGCCCCATAGGGCCCAGCCGGCCAGCCTAGGGCAAAACCATAGGGGAGCTTCTAGAAGGGAGGGGGAAACTTGCCCCCCACTCTTCCCTCCTTGGCCGCCGGCCTAGGCTTGGGGGAGGGGCTAGGGCTGGCGCCCACCCATCTATATAAAGAGGGCTGGGGGCGCACCCTCCCCCACACCTCCTCCACAACCCTAGCCGCCCTGCTGCCCCTCTCTCTCTCTCCCTCCCGACTGCGCGTAGGCGAAGCCCTGCCGCAGAAACTCTCCACCGCTTGCACCGCACCGTCGCGTTGTAGATCCAATCCATCTCTCCGCCCCAATTTCTGGACCGAGGAAGGAGGAGACGTCGAGGTGCCGCACGTGTGCATCTCTCGGAGGCATCACCACTTGTGGTGCTAGATCGGATCGGATCGCGAGGAGGAGAAGTGAGTACGACTACATCACCCACGTTCCGTCGAACGTTCCGCTATGCGAATCTTCAAGGGTATGAAGATCTCATCTATCCCCCCTCGTTGTTTGCATCTCCTAGATTAGATCTTGGATTTCCCGTTCGCATCCGTAGAAATTTTTTGATTTACTATGCTGCGAAACCCTTCAGTGGTATCAGAGCTAGATCTATGCGTAGATGTGTTTCACGAGTAGAACACAACATGGTTGTTGCGGGCATTGATGTTTTCTGTTGCAAACCTCTTGTTTGTGTACTTCTTATGACGCGGGATAGTGAGATTGAAGCGGTCCAGGCCAACTTTACGCGACGTCGTTCGCGAGACCGGCTCCGCACTTGACGTGTGGCTTGTTCCACACATGCGGCTGGTGGATGCCTGTTTCTCTCACTATAGTTGTCATGGGATTTACACCGGAGTTTGGCAACCATAATATCACCGTTGTGGCTTTCCGTAGGTAAGAATCGTTCTTAGCTTGCTACTCCCATAAGCCACGTAAAACATGCAACAACAAAGTAGAAGCGTCTAACTTGTTTTTGCAGGGAGTGTTTTCTGTGATATGGTATGGCCCAAGATGTGATGTGTATGTTGTATGCAATGATCATGTTTTGTAATGTTTCACGACTTGCATGTCGATGAGTACACAACCGGCAGGAGCCATATGGTTGTCTTTATAATTGTGTATGACCTGTGTGTCAACTTCTTATGCGCCATGTAATAGTTTCACTTTATCGCTAAGTAGTTAGCAATAGTTGTAGTTGCTATTCGTGGTGGAGGCAATCATGGTGGAGTGATGGAGATCATGCTGGCACGCACAAGATGGAGATCATTGTGCGAAGATTGGCTATACCATGTCACATAAAGTTATATGCATGTGATGTTTATCCTTTTATGTATCTTATTATGCTTAGATCGCGACGGTAGCATTATAAGATGATTCCTCACTTAAAGATGAATATAAAAACTGTGTTCTCCCCATGTATGCACCGTTATGAAAGTTCGTCGTGTTCAAGCATCACGTGATGATCGGGTGCTATAAAATCTACGTTCACATACAACGGGTGCAAGCCAGTTTTGCACACGCGGAAATACTTGGGTTTGACTTGACGAGCCTAGCATGTACAGACATGGCCTCGGAACACAAGAACCGAAAGGTTAAGCATGAGTCATATGAATGATATGATCGACACTTCGTTGTCCACCATTGAAACCACATCTCTTCTCGTGATGATCGGATTAGGTGTGGTGAATTTGGATCATGTTCACTAAACAACTTGAGGGATGTTGAATTTAGTGGGAGTTCATCTAGTAATTTGATTAAGTTGAACTAGTTATCATGAACATAGTCTAATTTGTACTTGCAAATATTGTAGATCAAATGGCTAAGTCCAACTTCAACTTCAACGTTTTTGCTGAGAAAGAAAAGCTTAGAAACAATGGGTCTAACTTCACCAACTGGTTCCGCAATCTGAGAATCATTCTCGCTGGCGGACAAAAGGACTATGTCCTTGAGGATGCGCTAGGTGACGCCCCTGCTGTAGATGCGCCGGCTGATGAGAAAGCTGTTTATCAGTCGCGCAAAGATGATTATGGTGTGATTAAGAGCACCAAGTTGTTTGCTATGGAATCGGACCTTCAAAATCGTTTTGAAGATTATCCCGGGCCCTTTGAGATTCTTGAGGAACTGAAAACTATGTTTCAGACTCAGGCCCGTTCTGAGAGATATGAGATCTCTGAGAAATTCTTTAACTGCAAGATGGAGGAAGGGAGTTCCGTTAGTGAGCACGCCATTAAGTTGTCGGGCTACACTCAACGCCTTGAGCAACTGGACTGCAAGATTCCAGAGGAGCTCAAGATTGACAGGGTTCTGCAATCACTCCCTCCTAGCTACAAAAGTTTTGTAGTGACTCATAATCAGATTGGTTCCACTGATACTATCACCGAGCTCTTCGCTAAGCTGAAAGCTGCGGAGGTGGACATGAAAAAGGATAATCATGTGTTGATGGTCAACAAGCCCCCCAGCTTTAAGAAAGGCAAGGGTGCAAAGAAGCCCTTCAAGAAAGGCGGCGGCAAGCGCGTTGCCCCTGCTGAGAAGAAGCTCAAGTCTGGACCTAAGCCGGACACTGAGTGCTTCTATTGCAAGGACAAGGGTCACTGGAAGCGCAACTATCCGAAGTACTTAGGGGACAAGAAGGCTGGCACCATCAATGGTATATTTGATATACATGTTATTGATGTTTTCCTTACTAGCCCTCGTTGTAGTGCCTGGGTATTTGATACTGGTTCAGTTGCTAATATTTGTAACTCGAAACAGGAGCTACGGAATAGACGACGGCTTGCGAGGGATGAGGTGACGATGCACGTTGGCAACAGATCAAGAGTTGATGTGATGGCCGTCGGCACGCTCTCCTTAGTTTTACCTTCGGGATTAGTTTTAAACTCAATAAATGTTATTATGTGCCTGCGTTGAGCATGAACATCATATCTGGATCGTGTTTATTGCAAGACGGTTATTCGTTTAAATCTGAGAATAATGGTTGTTATATTTATATGAGTAACATCTTTTATGGTCATGCACCTGCTGTGAATGGTTTATTTCTTCTGAATCTCGAAAGGGATGAAACACACATCCATAACATTGAGGCTAAGAGATGCAAAGTAGATAGTGATAATACTACTTATTTGTGGCACTGTCATCTAGGTCATATTGGTGTAAAGCGCATGAAGAAACTCCATTCTGATGGACTTTTGGAGTCTCTTGATTTTGAATCATTTGACACATGCGAACCATGCCTCGTGGGCAAGATGATCAAAACCCCGTTCTCCGGAATAATGGAGCGAGCAACGGACTTGTTGGAAATCATACATACCGATGTATGTGGACCGATGAGTGTTTCGACGCGCGGTGGATATCGCTACTTTCTCACTTTTACCGATGACTTAAGTAGATATGGGTATATCTATTTGATGAAACATAAATCTGAAACATTTGAAATGTTCAAGGAATTTCAGAATGAAGTGGAGAACCATCGTAACAGAAAAATTAAGTTTCTACGATCCGATCGTGGAGGTGAATATTTGAGTTATGATTTTCTCACGCATCTTAAAGCAAGTGGAATCGTTTCACAAATCACGCCACCCGGAACACCACAACGCAATGGTGTGTCTGAACGCCGGAATCGAACTCTATTAGATATGGTCCGATCAATGATGTCTCTTACTAATTTGTCGTTATCATTTTGGGGTTATGCATTAGAAACCGCTGCATTCACTTTAAATAGGGCACCATCTAAATCCGTTGAGACGGCACCGTATGAACTGTGGTTTGGTGCTAAACCTAAGTTGTCGTTTCTTAAAGTTTGGGGATGCGAAGCTTACGTCAAGAAGTTGATGCCGGACAAGATCGAACCCAAAGCGGAGAAATGTGTCTTCATAGGATACCCTAAGGAAACTCTTGGGTATACCTTCTATCACAGAACCGAAGGCAAAGTGTTTGTCGCAAAGAACGGATCCTTTCTTGAGAAGGAGTTTCTCTCGAAAGAAGTGAGTGGGAAGAAAGTAGAGCCAGACGAGGTTGTTGAACCTTCTCTTGAGTTGGAGAGTAGCGCAGCACCTGAAATTGTTCCAGTGCCGCCTGCACCAACAATAGAGGAAGCTAATGACAAGGATCATGAAGCTTCGGACGATGCTACTACTGAACGTCGCAGGTCGACAAGGTCGCATGCCCCTCCTGAGTGGTACAGCAACCCTGTCTTAACTGTCTTGTTAGTAGACGACAGTGAACCTGCGAACTATGAGGAAGCGATGATGATCCCAGACTCTGAGAAATGGCTAGAGGCCATGAAATCCGAATTGGGATCCATGAGCGAAAACCAAGTATGGACTTTGGTGGACCCTCCTAGCGACCAAAAGGCCGTTGAGTGCAAATGTATTTTCAAGAAGAAAACGGACGCGGATGGTAATGTTACTGTCTATAAATCATGACTTGTCGCGAAAGGTTTTCGACAAGTTCAAGGTGTTGACTACGATGAGACTTTCTCTCCCGTAGCGATGTTTAAGTCCATTCGGATTTTATTAGCAATTGCTGCGTTTCATGATTATGAAATATGGCAGATGGATGTCAAAACTGCGTTCCTCAATGGCAACATTGATGAAGAGTTGTATATGATGCAGCCCGAAGGTTTTGTCGATCCTAAGGATGCTGATAAAGTATGCAAACTTCAGCGTTCCATTTATGGACTGAAGCAAGCATCTCGGAGTTGGAACCTTCGTTTTGATCAAGTGATCAAGAGCTTTGGATTTGTTCCAAATTGCTACGAAGCTTGTATCTACAAGAAAGTGAGCGGGAGCTCAGAGACATTTCTGGTACTATATGTGGATGACATATTGATTATTGGAAATGACATTGACATGCTTAACGATGTGAAGAGTTATTTGAACAAATGTTTTTAAATGAAAGACCTAGGGGAAGCTGCTTATATATTGGGCATCAAAATCTATAGAGATAGACAAAGACGCCTGATAGCTTTAAGCCAAAGTACATACCTGGACAAAGTTCTGAAAAGGTTCAGAATGGATAAGGCAAAGAAAGGTTCAGTGCCTATGTTGTCAGGTAAGATATTGAGCAAGGCTCGGTGTCCAGCTACGGTAAATGATAGAGAAGCTATGAGCAAAGTGCCATATTCCTCGGCCATAGGTTCTATCATGTATGCCATGCTGTGTACTAGACCGGATGTGTCCAATGCTCTTAGTTTGACGAGCAGATATCAAAGTGATCCAGGAGTGGAACACTGGACAGCCATGAAGAACATCCTAAAGTACTTGAATAGGACTAAAGAAATGTTCTTAGTCTATGGAGGTGATGAACAGCTCGTCATAAAGGGTTACGTCGATGCTAGTTTCGACACCGACAAGGATGATTCTAAATCTCAGATAGGATACGTTTATATTTTGAATGGAGGAGCTGTGAGCTGGAGAAGCTGCAAGCAAAGCGTGATCGCGGGATCTACAGTAGAAGCGGAATACATGGTTGCTGCAGAAGCATCAAGTGAAGGAGTTTGGATCAGAAACTTCATCACTGAGCTTGGTGTGGTTCCAAGCGCCTTGGACCCACTAGAGATATTGTGTGACAACACTGGCGCCATAGCACTGGCTAAGGAACCAAGATATCATCCAAAGACCAAGCATATCAACCGCAAGTTTCATATAATCCGAGATTATATAGCAGATGGAGATCTGAAGATTAGCAAAGTACATACAGATCTGAATGTCGCAGATCCATTGACTAAACCTCTTCCACGTGCAAAACATGATCATCACCTTAGTGCCATGGGTGTTAGATTGTTGCCAAATGTAAACTAGATTATTGACTCTAGTGCAAGTGGGAGACTGTTGGAATTATGCCCTAGAGGCAATAATAAAGATGTTATTATTATAATTCTTGTTCATGATAAAGTTTATATTCCATGCTAGAATTGTATTAAGCGGAAACTTTAATACTTGTGTGGTTTGTGAACAACACTGTGTCCCTAGTATGCCTCTATGGACTAGCTCATTGATTAATGATGGTTAAGGTTTCCTAACCATAGACATGAGTTGTCGATTAATAATGAGATCATATCATTGGGAGAATGATATGATTGGCAGACCCAAACTAAGCGGAGCAATTAGATCGTGTCATCGTGTTCATCTTTGTGAAGCTTTTTCTATGTCAAATATTGTATTCCTTAGACCATGAGATAATGCAACTCCCTTGTATCGGATGAAAGCTTTGAGGTCATCAAACGTCATCCTATGAGAGGGTGATCATAAAGGTGTCTCTCAGGTGATCGGAAAGTACCTATTGGGTTGTATGTATCGAGATGGGATTTGTCCCTCCCAAGTCGGAGAGATATACTTTGGGCCCACTCGGTAATCGATATCAACACCGCTTGCAAGCATGTGGTTAAGGAGTTAATCACAAAGTGACATCGGATTACGGAACGAGTAAAGTACTTGCTGTGAACGAGATTGAACTAGGTATGACGGTACCGACGATCAAATCTCGGGCAAGTAAAATATCGCGAGACGAAGGGAATATATATATGGGATTGAATGAATCCTGGCATAGTGGTTCATCCGATATGATCATCGATGAATGTGTGGGAGTGGGTTTCCAGACCCCGCTGTTGATTATTGATATAAGATCATGTCTGCATATTCTCGAACCCGAAGGGTCACACACTTAACGTGTCTCGACGCTAGGATAGATTGGATAATTGGTTTATGAGTTTTTGTTCGGAGTCTCAGATGGGATCCGGAACATCACGAGAGGTTCCGGAATGGTCTGGAGAATAAGATTCATATAAGGCAATGCAGTTTTTGGAGTTCGGAATTGTTCCAGATTAATCGGTATTGTACCAGAAGCTTCTAGAACCTTCCGGAGTGGGACCAACGTGGCCCCACTTGCCGGGAGGGGGCATGGGCCTATGAGGGAGTGCCCTGGCCGCATTGGGCCAGGGGCACAAGGCCCCATAGGGCCCAGCCGGCCAGCCTAGGGCAAAACCCTAGGGGAGCTTCTAGAAGGGAGGGGGGAAACTTGCCCCCCACTCTTCCCTCCTTGGCCGCCGGCCTAGGCTTGGGGAGGGGCTAGGGCTGGCGCCCACCCCTCTATATAAAGAGGGCTGGGGGCGCACCCTCCCCCACACCTCCTCCACAACCCTAGCCGCCCTGCTGCCCCTCCTCTCTCTCTCTCCCTCCCGACTGCGCGTAGGCGAAGCCCTGCCGCAGAAACTCTCCACCGCTTGCACCGCGCCGTCGCGTTGTAGATCCAATCCATCTCTCCGCCCCACTTTCTAGACCGATGAAGGAGGATACGTCGAGGTGCCGTACGTGTGCATCTCTCCGAGGCATCGCCAGTTGCGGTGCTAGATCGGATCGGATCGGATCGCGAGGAGGAGAAGCGAGTATGACTACATCACCCACGTTCCGTCGAACGTTCCACTGTGCGAATCTTCAAGGGTATGAAGATCTCATCTATCCCCCCTCGTTGTTTGCATCTCCTAGATTAGATCTTGGATTTCCCGTTCGCATCCGTAGATTTTTTTTTGATTTACTATGCTGCGAAACCCTTCAAATGGCCCAACAAGAAGGCCTTGTTATCATTCACCTTCTTGAAGTGCTCCATTACTTTCATGACCTACACATATGGATGCCAATAATAGCTCAATGGAATTGCAAGACATCAACAAAGGGAGGAAGAGTTTTACCATGTCAACCGGCTGCATGCCACTTATTTTTCCTTCTCGTCGCCATCTTGTAGGAGCCTTGGAACTTTCTACACTCGGCATGGATGGTTCCCAAACGCTTGGAGAGGGAGAGACCATTTTGATCGCTATAGAAGGAGTCCTTCCCGAATTTCTTATGCTCATGGAAGAACTTGCCCATCTTTTTCCAATAGGCAAAGCCCTTTTGCTCGATGCCACATAATTGATCTTGTGAAATCTCCATCCACGCCTTGCATAGGATATTTTCCTCATTGGTGGTGTAGCTTGAGGTTCGTTGGCTCAACTTCTTGGTGTCGACAAGTGATGCCGCAAGTGAAGCGGCTAACGACGCGGCTGTGACCCCCTCTCCCATGGAATTGCCATTGTTTCCAAACAATGACTCGTCCTCAATGTTGTAGGCATCTTGTTAAGTGTCTTGTTGGGTCTCTTGCTACGTCTCTTGTTGGGTATCGCTGTCGTCGGCATAGCCATCGCCACCCTCGTTGATCATGTCGTGCATGGCATCCTCTCCGTCGTTGGACACAAAATCCTACACCTGGTTTGTCCATCATGAAGATGCGGGAGAAGTATACTGGCAATGGCAAAGAAATGTGGCGGCCATACCGTGTCGTCGTCGGCTCGTCGGGCATTTCGCCGAACAGGTTGACTAGCGTCGACATTTTTGCGGTGGAGATGGACCGCCGCTTCTTCACGCCTCCGAGGTTGCGTCCGTGGTTGTTGGAGTGCCGTTCAGTTCGATGGCGAGCTCTCCCGCCTCTAAGGACACCGTGGGGGGAGGGTGGACGAACCAGGAGAGCGAGGCCACATTCCTAGTGTTGCCACCTAGGAAGGGCGTATGTGGGCCTGGTATCTTGTTGGGGATATGCTATATGGGTATCCTCATAGAATGTCCTCTATCCGGATAATCCGGGTGGCCCACAGTTGGTAGCATGGCCCTTGGCCTGCTGGGAGGCCTAGTTAGATGGATCCAGAAGGGAGGCCCATGCCGGATAAAGGAAGGCTACGGAGGAGTCACCGACGTACCCGGAGCCTTGGAGTGCAAGACACGCTAGACTAGTTATAGACAGTGCAGGACTCTGTAACCTATCCGGCTAGGACTTTTCCCTATAACCCTAGGACCTGGTGACGAGGTTAGATCTCGTCAATGCCCATTGTTATGGACTTGGGTTTTGGAGAAGATGGGGATGCTGGAGATCGCGGAACGGTTAGCAAACAAGCAATACGGGACACGAGGTTTACCCAGGTTCAGGCCCCCGGAGGGAAAACCCTACTCCTGCTTGTCTGCTCTTTGATTACGGCGGAACCGGTGATTACAAGGGTGCGCAGATGCGATCTGGCGTGAAGGTGCGTATGCGGAAGTATGAGAGAGAGCGATCTAGGTCGTGCCCTCCTGGCCTTTATATAGACTTAGGCAGGTCCTAGGCACAGATCTAGTCGGTTACAGGTTCTAGGGTTTACCCCTTTGAATTTCCTATCTACTCTAGTCTTGCTCTCCAAGGATCCGAAGGCGTCATGGGCCTTGGCCACCCGAAAATCTTCATGGGCCAGCGTATATTTGCCGTGGGCCTTCCTTGGGCTGGACCAGGTATGATGAGATCGTGTACCTGCGGGGTATAACCATGTCAGTATCCCCCGAGTGTTCAGTCGAATCATAGATTCGGCTAAGGACTCTTCAATCCTTCGGGTGCAACTTTGTCTTTCAAGAGAATGTGTAGGGATTATTGATGCGTGTGCCTGACTCTCCCGACAGATCAGGGTCAGTTAACTGTGTTAGGACAAAATAACACGATCTTCTTCAGATTCAAGTCCCTCGACTTGAACCCGGAACATATGCTGGCGTAATTCGACTCAGGCCACGGAGGACTTACATGAGTGGAATTCCAGTGAATTCAATTGATGTACCCAATGCGTCCGTCAGGATTTTTTATCGCGCCTGTTGGCACGGGTTTATACTAGTAGAGCGCAGTCATGTGTGTTACCAGGCCATCAGATGATATCTGTAGGTCTTATCTTTGCGTCGCAGACACAACGTCCGAATTTTATCACCGCCGAGGTGTTTTCGGGTAGCCAAGGAGAATGCTACTCACTTAGCGTTTAGTTGGGGCAGAGTTGCCGAAAAGTTTTTGCATACTGATCCGAAGGATCGCAGTCGAAGTTATAGGGTGCGCGACCAACGCTCCCTATGGGAGTAGCCCCCGAGTGTTTGTTCGAGTCGTAGACTCGAGCAGAGACTTTAATTCAGCCGTTGTTCAGTGTGAGGTCCGTAGGACACAAATTTTTTTGGATGCTTAAATCCATCCTCCCTATGGGAGTAGCCCCCGAGTCTGTAGTGGAGTCGTAGACTCAACGTAGGACTCGAAGAAACAGTTCAGTGCTGTAACGTGTTGTTCTTTTTTGGGTGCACGGCTAGCGCTCCTGATAGGAGTAGCCCCCGAGTAATTGGTTGAATCATAGATTCGAGTGAGTACTCTTAGCTTTGAAGCCGAAGAAATTGTAGCTGTTGCTAGTGTAGCTTTTGATGACGTCAGTGCTGACGACCGATGACCTCAAGCGTCTGATGCGCTAGAGATGACTTGACTGGACGAACATGGGTCCCAATTTCTGACCTTGAATTGACCGGTCAAGCGCGGCGTGGAGATAATTATGGCGTCGCCTCGATTTCCGCACGTAGTGGACGGCGTGTTAGCGACGGTTTGTTGCGATGCTGACACGTGTATGGCCAGATCCTGCCGTTGGCGCTAGGTCTTCTCGATGGACGGTTGTCGTGCATTGTCTTCGTCTTTATAATCATTGGGGAAAACTTTAGTTTGTTTTCACCGCAGCTATTCTCGTTTCACTGCTTCCTTGTTCTCTGAGAGTTCTTGCTACGCGCTGGAATATCCTTTCACATTTCCTTCTTCCATCCTGCGCTCTCGCCGCCGGCGCCGCCGTATCGCGATGGGGAAGTCGAAGAAGTCTTCTTCTGCGGTTGGTACCAGCGCTGCTGGAGGGAAGAAGAGTGCCGCCGCTACCCGTGTCACCGACGGTGGCTAGCGGCGATCGGAGACGCGGGAGAGTGATCTCCGCAAGCTTCGTGAGCGGGGCTTGATCCCGCAGGATAGGGAGGCCGTAAAACTCCCAGGCAACGAGGTAATCCCCCGTCCTCCCGCTGGGTTTCGGGTTATGTTCCTCGCCTTCGTTATTCACGGATTTTCCTTCCCAGTCCACGACTTTCTTTGTGGACTGCTTTTTCTTTACGGTGTCCAATTGCATCATCTTTCCCCCAATTCTCTTCTTCACATTGCTTGTTTTATCACTTTCTGCGAGTGCTGGCTTGGTATCGAGCCGCACTTTGGCCTCTTCCGGAAACTCTATTCCGTGAAGAGGCAATCTGGTTCGGATGGTGTTTATCCCATTGGGGGTTGCATCATCTCCCTCAAACCCAATCTTATTTTCTTTTCTTTTTCCATGTCCGAATCTGTCCAGTACTGGCGGAGGCGATGGTTTTATATTCGCGACTCCACAGTGGATGGGCAGCATTTTGGTCTTGCTCCTTTCGACCCCTCCCAAAAGATCGAGCCGAAGAGGTCCTGGAAAAACCAGATCTTGGATGGCGAGGTAGCAGAGATAGAGGCTCTCTATCGTCGACTGGAGGATCTCCAGTTGATTCCGGAGAAGGAAGTGAACGGTGTGGATATCATCCGCACATTTCTTGAGCGTCGGGTGCAGCCACTCCAGGATAGGGTGCACCCGATGTTCCTTTATGCTGGCCGCCGTGATCCGACGAGGGTTTCAGCTGAGAAATTCTCCCAGGGAGATCTCGACAGGGCCCTTCGCTCGCTGCTGAAGTTCAAGGCTGGAGAGGATATCCCGGGGAAGTCGCTGACTTCTCTGTTTTCTTCTTCGCTTCCTGTTCCACAGGTGTAGATCCGTGCGCATAGCGCTATTTTCGAAAGCATTGTATTTGCATTTGTTTGCTAACAAATTTTCTTCTCTTGTGCAGATCTTCAAAGTGCTGGGCATGTCGCCTCCATTACCCGAAGTATTTCCGGATGCTCTAGATAATAATGTGGTGGATTCCATGTCCTAGCTGCCGTCGGCGCGGTCTCCGGCTGAAGAGGCCAACAAGTCGAGCGAGGACCACACTCGCAAACGATCACGGAGCTCCAGCGAGTCTTCGGATGCCTCGACTCCTCTGACTCCTAGGAACCCGCTGTGTCTTGAACGTCACAGTGATGGGCATGGAGGCTCTTCCTCTTCGATTCCTGCCGTTCCCGTGCGGGCTGTAGCGCCGCACCCACCGGCGAAGCGGAATAAGGAAGAAAAGAAGGAAGAGAAGAAGGAAGAGAAGAAAGAGGAGAAGAAAATCCGGAGGACCCCTCCTGTCTTCAACCTGAGCGAGCTTGACTCGTAAGTTTCCTTTGTCCTGCACTGCTTTTTCTTGCCTGTTTACTTTGTACTTGTGCTAATTTGTCCTTTTGCAGGCACTCTTCCAACGACTCCTCCAGCGATGGTGCTCGGGAGATGATGGGGGAGTCGAAAGTCGCGTCTCCTCCTCCTCAGACGGTGGCTACCTCTGAAGGTGCTGCTCCAGACCCTTCTCCGCAGGAGGTTCAGGTGGTTGCGCCTCAGAAGGCTGCAAGAGGACATTCGGAGTCGCCATCGGATCATGTGAGTAGTTCTGCCTCCTGCCACGGGGGAAGCCCCCGAGCATTTGTAAAAGAGTTTTGTTGTTCGTTCCTCCTTCGAGTCTCGGGGGGAGCCCCCCAGCGTTTTTGTGTGTGTATTTTGCTTCTGCTCTTTCTTTTGGGCGTAGCCCCCGAGTCCTTCTCTTGACTAGTAGGTCTTTTTCTTGCAGCCTTTTGTGCAGGATGCCAAACGACTGGTGCAGCAGCACCTGGCGCTGGAGGCCAGCCTCAAACAGCTTCAAGGTACTTTTATGCCTTGATGTTTGCTTCTTCTTGTATTCTTGTCCTGTTATCCGACGTTTGTATTATTTGACTGCAGAGGAGCACAACACCTCCCTTCGTGAGATTGATGCTCTCAAAAAGCGACTCGGTCAAGCGGAGAAGAAGGCCGAGGTCGCCGTTCGTGCGAAGGAGCGCCTCGAGCTGGAGCTGGCTACTGCGACCGAGGATAAAGAGCGCCTGCAGCGGGAGGCCACGGACCGCGAGGAGCAGATTGCCATCGCCACGGCTTCACGCGAGAGAGAGGTGGCCGGCAAGCTTATGGCGGCTGCCAAGGCTGTTTCGGGTGAGTATCTTTGCCGTCCTCTTTTGGTTTTCTTGTCTTTCTTTTGCGGTGCTGTCGTTCATTCTTCTTCCTTGCTGTTTTAGATGCCGCAGGCATCGAGTTTGATCACGGTGCTCTAGAGCACGGGAGTGCTCTGGATGATGCTGCTGCGGCGGTTGAAGATCGCTGCGGCACCGTCGTCAACTCGCTTGCCAAGGCCAAGGAGGTCCTTGGGCGCTTCTACAAGGAGCTTTTCCCCAAGGGCGCGGCCCTTGATGATGTTGATGCTCTGGCAGAGGCGCTGTCAGCCGAAGCACCTGCGGCGTACAAGCGCAAGCAGAAGGGCATCGGTGCCTCCGTCGGGCTGGCAATGGCCTTGGCGGCTGGAGCGGAGCTGGACCTTCCCCAGGTCACTTCCCGGATGCCGACGACTGCTGATGGATCCGAGGTATCCTTCGCTACCTATTCTGCTTGCTGTAAGCGTTATGGGCTGAAGCTGATTGATCTGCTGGCCGAGTACACGCTACGACAGCAGGGGGAAGCCAAGGCAAGGCAATCCGGCTCCGAGGCTACTCAGGGTGCCGCGTCTTAGGCGCTATAGCTGTAGGATAGCTGTAGTTTCTTTTGTTGTAATTATTTTGATGAACAAATCCTGGTGCCACGTAGTGGCTTTTGATGCACTTAATGAATTTGTTGAGTTATGTGCTCCTTCGTCTGCGTGTTCATGTCTTTGCCTTTCTGCTGATCTAGGGTCCTTCGGGTGCTGATCCCGTTGACACCTCGCTTGCAGCACGGCTGCGGCCATCCTTGGATGATTCGTCGCAGCTTGCTTTTTTTCGAGACCGTGTTCGTAGTCTCGAGAAAGAGTTGCTTGGGGTGCGTGTCCATGCCGATGTTTGGAGGTCCAAGGCAGACCGCGGTGCTGCTAGAGAGGAGTACTTGATGGCGGAAT
The DNA here is from genome assembly GCA_916181665.1 of Avena sativa. Taxonomy (NCBI): domain Eukaryota; kingdom Viridiplantae; phylum Streptophyta; class Magnoliopsida; order Poales; family Poaceae; genus Avena; species Avena sativa. The sequence continues at coordinate 21,807,256 of OV702297.1, forward strand.
TGCTTTGATTATCCGAGCAGCTTCTGTGTAAGTTTTTCGAGCTGTTGCCCATTTCTTCGGATGCGCCTGCTGGCATTGCATCGTACTTTTGTGCAAGTATTGCAGGTGCTAACCTTGCTCCAAGGGAGGAGAAGGAGCGTGTTGCTGTTCGGGTCAATTGTTTGACTCAACAGGACATGGAAGCCGGCGGGTTCTTCTGGATGGATCGTGACCGTGCTATGGTCCTTTCGACGGTGCAAGATCGCGTTCACCAAGTATCGCGGGCACTTCGTCAGGTGCAGACTTCACTCGCGTCGGTTCTGCATGTGATGTTTCCGCTGGATGCGGCACCAACAACCCTTTCTGGTCTTCTGTCGAAGTTTCGGAACATGAATCGTGTCAACGAATTGGTGCGGCACCAGCTCGTCGCAGGAGTGAAGGCTGTGTTGTCCCTTGTGAGGCTGCATCGCCCTGATGTAGATCTGTCCGCTGTAGCGGCTGGGCCACCCCTTCGACCAGATGGTGGTGTGTGGGATATGCATCCGCATTACGCGGCTGTAAGGCAGTATGCCGAAGAGATTGTAGATCTATTTGAGCAGCGTGCTCAGGTTATTCTTCAGAATAGGTAGTGCCTGTAAAAGAGATAAATGTAAAATTTGAATATATTTGACTGGGCGTGTTTTGCCCTTTGTTATAAAGGTTTGGTTGTTGTTTGAGCACGTAGTGCTTTGTTCGCATACGTGTCCTTTTCGTTAGCCTGATGTGGTCAGCTACTCAGGCATACACGTGTTATCCTCAGTCGACGAAATCGTGAGGTGGGGGGAGCCCCCGAGTGCGTTTGTAGCATGAAGTAAAAGTGCGAATAGAAAAACGAAATTTTTGGGGCGAGACACTTAGCTTTATTTATATCGTAATGGAGGAGGTACATTGTTTGGCTGAGTAGCCTTGGCTGAATAGCCTTATTGAAAGTAAAGGGGTAGGTAGCAAGGGGTAGAATCATCGCAGCTGTGCGACGTTCCATGGGTTGGAGTATGCGACTCCAGACTCCACGTGCTTGAGGCGATAGGCGCCACCTGGGATGGCTTCGGTGACGATGTAGGGTCCTTCCCATGGTGACTCGAATTTCTTCGGTCGCTCTTGCTTGAGTCGCAGGACGAGGTCTCCTTCGACGAAGGACCTTGGGCGCAGCCGTCGGCTGTGGTAGTTGCATATACTCTGCTGGTACACCGCTGATCGAGCTGCTGCTATGTCTCGTGCTTCATCGAGTGTGTCGACGGCGTCTTCGAGTGCAACCGTGGATTCGGCTTCGCTATAAGCGACGACCCGGGGGGCCTGGTGGCGTACTTCGGCTGGTAGCACGGCTTCGGCTCCGTGCACCATGAAGAACGGCGTGTAGCCAGTGGAGCTATTTGGCGTGGTACACAAGCTCCATAGGACGGAGGGTAGCTCTTTCGTCTAGGCTCCGGCGAGTCGCTCGAGCAGGCTCATGAGGCGCTTCTTGATGCCAGCGCCGATTAGGCCGTTGGCCTTTTCCACCTGCCCGTTCGTTTGCGGGTGCGCCACAGAGGCGTATATGATGTTGATTCCGAGGCCTTCGCACAAGTCTTGGAATTCTTTGAAGATGAAGTTCGATCCATTGTCGGTGATGATGCTATGCGGTACGCCGAACCTGTAGACAATGGATTCAAAGAACTTGACGGCAGTCTTGTCCTTTTGGTTAGTGACCGGCATTGCTTCGATCCACTTGGTGAATTTGTCGACTGCGACCAGGAGGTAGACGTGCCCCCCTTTCGTAGACCTTGGCAGTTTGCCGATCATGTCGAGGCCCCATTGGGCGAATGGCCAGGCCAAAGGTATGGGCCTGAGCTCTGACCCGGGTGCGTGTGGTTTGTCAGCGAACCTTTGGCACCCTTTGCATCTTTGGACGATGTCTTTTGCGTCGTTCATGGCCGTTGGCTAGTAGAATCCAGCTCGTAGAGCTTTGAGGGAGCGACTGCCTGCGTGATGGCCGCAGATGCCCTCGTGGATGTCTTGAAGTATGGTTTTCCCGTCACCAATGGTGACGCACCTTTGTAGTACACCCGAAATGCTGCGCTTGTACAGCTCGCCATTGATGATGGTGAAGGCTTTTGACCGGCGAGATATGCGCCGGGCATCCGTCGGGCTGTCAGGTAGTTCTCCGTCTATTAAGTACTGGAGGTACGGTCGTGTCCAAGTTTCTTCGACTGCCATGACCTGCATCAGGTTGACCGTGGCGACCTCTATGTCCAGTTTTTCGGGTCCTTCATGACCTTCAGGTAGCGTAGCCCCCGAGTGTTCTGCTTCTTCGGGTGATCCCTTGGGGAATTTCGTCTTGATGGATGGCACGCAGATCTGTTCGAGGAACACACCTGGTGGCACCCTTGTGCAGGTGGAGCCGATGTTGGCGAGTCTATCGGCCTCCTCGTTGCTTTCTCTTCCAACGTTTCGGAGCTCGCAGCCGTCGAATTCTCCCTCGAGTGAGTTGTAGAGTGCGCGGTACGCGATCATGTTTTCGGCGTGTGCGTCGCACTCATTCATCGTCTGTTGGACGACGAGGTTGGAGTCACCGTAGATGACCAGGCGTGTTGCGCCGCAGATCTTTGCCATCCTCATGCCATGGATGAGGGCTTCGTATTCGGCCCCGTTATTGGAAGCTCGGAATTTCATCCGAAGGACGTACTTCATCTTGTCTCCCTGCGGGGAGGTCAGTATGACCCCGGCTCCTGCTCCAGCTTCACGCTTGGAGCCGTCGAAATGCATCGTCCATGACTGCGACATGTCTGGGGTGTCTGGCAGCTGCAGCTCCATCCAGTGTACAAGGAAGTCCGGGAGGACCTGAGACTTGATTGCGAGTCGCTTCTCGTAGACGATGTCTAGGGGTGACAGCTCGATGCCCCACAGGGCCACGCGTCCTGTGGCCTCCGGGTTGTTTAGGATGCTGTTCAGGGGTGCTTCGTTGACGACCATCACCTGGTTCTCCTGGAAGTAATGGCTCAACCGACGAGCCGTCATGAACACGCCGTAGGCGAGTTTCTGGTAGTGAGGGTACCTCTGCTTTGTTGGCGTCAATACCTCGCTGAGGTAGTAGATTGGGCGTTGGACCCCATGGGGTCTTGCCTTCTTCGGGTCGTTCGACCACCAGCACGGTGCTTACCACCTGGTGTGGGCTGCTATGTACAGCAGTAGGGGCTCACGCTCCTTTGGCGTAACCAAGACGGGCGAGGTGGAGAGCAGTCGCTTTAGATCTTCGAATGCGTCGTCCGCTTCAGGCGTCCACTCGAATTTATCTGCCTTGCGTAGTAGTTGGTAGAATGGCAGGGCTTTCTCTCCCATGCGGCTGATGAACCTGCTCAATGCCTCTATTCGTCCTGCGAGCTGCTGGACACCCTTGAGGTTCTTCGGCTTCTCCATGGCCATGATGGCCCGGATTTTCTTCGGGTTCGCCTCGATCCCTCGCTGGGAGATGAAGTATCCAAGCAGCTGACCCGATGGGACGCCGAAGGCGCACTTTTCGGGATTGAGCTTGATCCTGTAGCGGTCGAGATTATCGAACGTCTCACGGAGATCGTCGATGAGCGTTCTTGCCTCCCTGGTTTTGATGACTATGTCGTCGACATAGACTTGGACGTTGTGACCGATCTGGTCCTTCAGGCATGCCTGCATGCATTGTTGGTACGTGTCACCTGCGTTCTTTAGCCCGAAGGGCATTGTGTTGTAGCAGAACACTCCGAACGGTGTGATAAATGCCGTTTTCTCTTGATCTTCGACCTTGAGTCAGATCTGGTTGTAGCCTGAGTAGGCGTCGAGGAAGGAGAGTTTCTCGCATCCTGCAGTCGAATCGATGATCTGATCGATCTGAGGAAGAGGGAAGTGGTCCTTTGGGCAGTGCTTGTTCAGTGACGTGAAGTCTACGCACATTCGCAGGATGTCCATGTCCTTCTTGGGGACCATCACTATATTTGCGAGCCACTCGCTTTCTTTGATCTCCCTGATGAAGTCTGCAGCGAGTAGTCTGTTGATTTCCATTCCGATGGCTTCGGCCCGTGGCTCGGACAGTCTCCGGATGGACTGCTTGACGGGCTTGGTGTTTGGAAGGATGTTGAGTGCGTGCTCGGCGAATTCCCTGGGAACTCCTGGCATGTCCGCTGGACACCAGGCGAAGATTTCCCAGCGCTCACGGAGGAATTCGACGAGCGCGTTTTCCTATGCGGGGCTAAGGTCGTTGGCGATCAGTGCCGTCTTGGAGGCATCCGTCGGGTGAACCTGCACCTTCTTTGTGTTGACGGTGGAGTCAAAAGACATATCAGGTGCGTTTTGTCGTGCGACTGGGGGTGCCCCGTTGTCCGTCACCTCGCGGAGCCTTACGAGCTCATCCTGCATGCCGAATGACTGGGAGATTCTGTTGAAGTCCCTGTCGCAGTGGTCTGATCGGGTGAAGCTCCCGTGGACCGTGATGACGCCCCTGGGTCCTGGCATCTTGAGTAGCAGGTATGCGTAGTGTGGGACAGCCAAGAACCTTGCGAATGCTACACGCCCGAGGATGGCGTGGTATTATGATGGCCAGTCCACTACTTTGAATTCGAGCTGCTCGCATCGGAAGTTGTTCGACTTGCCGAAGATGACGTCGAGCCATATTTTTCCTTGAGGGAATATGCCCTTTCTTGGGACGATGTCGTGGAACATTGTGTCTGACTGTTCCAGGCTGCACAGTGGGATCCGCATTGCTGCTAGAGTGCTTGCGAACATCAGGTTGATGCCGCTGCCGCCGTCCATGAAGACGCGGCTCATCTCGAAACCTCCGATCTGCGCCTCCAGCACCAGGGCAGCATGACCTGGGCGAGGGATCTGGCAAGGGTGATCCGAACGACTGAACATGATGCAGGACTCCGATCCGCTGAGGTACTCAGGGATGGCAGGTGGAGTTGTCACGGCCAGGTTGATCTGACGGGTGATTTTCTTCTGCACCCTATTCATGGGGCGCCCCTTCTGGATCATCATTGCTCCTTTCGGCGGGGGATACCCGTGCCCATCGTTGTTCTGTGCTGGTGCGACTGGTTGGTTCGGGCCTCCTACAGGTGGCGGTGGAGGAGCTCCATGCACTATTTCACCTGGTGCGGGTGCGTTCCCGAATCGGGGGTGGAGCTTGCTGCTTCATCTGAACCATGCTTTCGCTGAGCTTATGGAACTCGCGGCAGTCCTTGAGCATGTGACTTGCCTTCTTCTTGCCATCCTGCTTGTCGATGTAGAAGTGGATGGTGCATGGACCCAAAAGTTTTTCGTATGCTGAGGGTCCGTTATCGCGATCGGGCGCTGCCACGACTGTGCTGGGCGTCCTCCATCGCGGAAGTTGCCTCCGCGGTATCCTCCACTGTTGCGGTTGGCATCGTTGCGGTGATCGGCGTAGCCGGCCGTGACCATGCCAGGTCCATCGCGATCGTCGTAGACACACGGTCTCCTCTTGTTACGGCGTTCCCGTCGTCGGCCGTAATCGTCCTCTTCCTCCGATTGTGCCCGGTGGACGGGATCTTCACCGTCGGCCCACCTGTTGGCGATGTCCATAAGGTGGTCAAGTGTCTTGGGCTTGACGCGCCCGAGTTCCTCCTTGAAATTCTGGCGCTTGACGCCGTCCTTGAAGGCGTCGATGGCCCTTTCTTCGGAGATGTGCGCCGCGGAATTTTTGGTGTTGGACCAGTGCAGTATTTACGAGCGAATGGATTCGCCCATTCATTGAGTACATGCTCGCAACTCCTCGATCGAGGCGGTCCTCTTACTGGTGCCTTTGAAGTTTCGGATGAAACTGTAAGCCAGCTCCTCCCAGCTTCGGATGGATCCTGAAGATAGGCTGCTAAGCCTGATCCGGGCTGCGCCTGTCAGCTGCAGCTGAAGGCATTGCATGGCGGTTTCCTTGTTTCCACCGTGCAGCTTGACGGATGACAGGTGGTCATTGAGCCATGCCTTGGGGTCCTGTGTGTCGTCGAACTTCGGATTATCCGAAGGAAGCTTGAAATTTCGCGGCATCCGTGTCCGTCGGACAGATCTGCTAAAGCACCGGGCTCCGCAGAGTTCTCTTCATCTTCGTCCATCTCGGATTCAGACGAGCATGCGCGCTTGGCTCGCGCTTTGTCGATTTTGCGCTGTGTTAGTGCGTATCTGGCGTCGTAATCGCGGCTGCGATGACGCAAGCTCTTGTGCCTTCGAGGAAGGTCATGGTCCTCCTCTTCGGATGAAGGAGTGGGGCTGCGGTCGAACCTGACCGTAGCTTTCTTTTTCAGCTCCGTAGGAGTTTCTTGATGGAGCGCAGCTCCGACGAGTCCGAGTCCGGTGAGTGCGGACTTGTGCATGGCTCTTTTTGGGTCCCCCTCCGGAGGTGGGTGGGCCGCGAGGTACACAGTGGCTGCTATGATCACAGCTTGCGGTGTCTTCGGGATGATGTTGCCGTCGGCATCCATCTCCATGAAGGATGCGTGGAGGGTTCAGGTCACCTCACGGCGCTCCTTGGGGTCCATGTTCTCCATCTGAGAGCGGTGCTTGTTGCCGTGGTTGCCGTTCAACCTGGAGCCGAAGCCCATGGCGGAGAGCGCAGCTCGTCGCGCGCTGGACTCTAAGGCTGCTTTCTTGCGTTTGTCAAGCACCTCTTGCATCTTGACCTGCTTCTTGTGCTCCTCGATCAGGAGCAAATGGTATGCCATTAGCAGGTCCCGTGAGGCGTCTGCAGGCTGGACCGTGCTGCCCGCCACGGCGGCGCGTGCCTGGGCCCATCCTTCTTTGCTAAGGCAGATGACATGGCCGGTGTTATCCCCTTCGGGTGGGGGGGACTGGCTTCTTCTTTCCCACTGCTTCTGTCCTGCGGGTTAGGTGGCGGGTTGGGCGGCGGGTTAGGTGGCGGGTTGGGAGCTTGCTGATCCACGTCGCTCTGGATGACTACGGCGCATTGGTAGCGCTCGTAGATTGGTCTGCTGCTGCCGCAGCTTTCGGATCCGGAACCGTAGGTCCCTTCATCCGATGGCGGATCGCACAGATCGGAGTTGCAGCTGCTGCTGTCGTAGGACTCATCTATTGATGATGATGTGCGTAGCACAGGGTGTGGGGCCCATGAAGCGGGCCTGATTGATGGTAGGGGCACCCGCTCAGGGAGGCGGAGGGTGCCAGTTTGCCCCACCTGGAAGCAGAAGCTCCCGAATAGGATCTCGAGTCTGTCGCCTACGGGCTCGAAGTCCTTCATGGTGGCCGGTGAGTGGGCGGTGAAGTCGAAAGCGCCGAAGAGGAGATGACTCTCTGTCGCCGCAGAGTTGTAGATCGCTCGGGTTGGGACCATCACGATCGCACAATCAGCGTCCCCAGTTCGCACAGACGGCGCCAATTGACGAGGTTGGATCTCGTCAATGCCCATTGTTATGGACTTGGGTTTTGGAGAAGATAGGGATGCTGGAGATCGCGGAACGGTTAGCAAACAAGCAATACGGGACACGAGGTTTACCCAGGTTCAGGCCCCCGGAGGGAAAACCCTACTCCTGCTTGTCTGCTCTTTGATTACGGCGGAACCGGTGATTACAGGGGTGCGCAGATACGATCTGGCGTGAAGGTGCGTATGTGGAATTATGAGAGAGAGCGGTCTAGGTCATGCCCTCCTGGCCTTTATATAGACTTAGGCAGGTCCTAGGCACAGATCTAGTCGGTTACAGGTTCTAGGGTTTACCCCTTTGAATTTCCTATCTACTCTAGTCTTGCTCTCCAAGGATCCGAAGGCGTCATGGGCCTTGGCCACCCGAAAATCTTCATGGGCCGGCGTATATTTGCCGTGGGCCTTCCTTGGGCTGGACCAGGTATGCTGAGATCGTGTACCCGCGGGGTATAACCATGTCATCTGGCGACTATATAAGTCGGGCCTATGGGAGCCTTTAGGGCACAACTTCACATAACGTCGCATAGCGAATCGATCCCTGTAACTCGACGTATTGCCATTATAGTGATTTATAGCAGGAGTAGGATTCCGCCACCGTCGTGGGATCTGAACCTGGGTAAGCTGTGTTACCTCGTACCCGTCAACCGTCCGCCTTCCCCCACGTCTCTAAACACGCACTGTGAGTTCCCCTCCATGGCGTACTCGTCGGCAATACCACGACAGTTGGCGCCTACCGTGGGGCAAGAGGCGCTTCCGGCTCTTCAGCGGGCGAGGACCAAGATCTTCGCGGGAATCGGCAAGAATGTTGCCATCCGTCGTGTTGTCTTCTCCGGCAACGTCCCGATCGTCCCTCCCGATGAGTTCTGGATCCCGGCGAAGACGAACCCTACGCGATGCTCGATCATCCCCATCGGAGACATCCACCTCTTCATCGGCGAAACCGACTCGGGCACTAGTTCCCTAGGAGTCGGAGGAGCATCAAGACCCGCACGGACCGCCTACGGGAAGGATACGTTCACGGAAGGATCAATGTCGGATCTCTCCTTGGAGTTTGCCGGCAAAGATCGGAAAAATTCAAGGCCCACCCAAATCGCCCCTGTGCAGGATATAACGGTGGAAGATCACTGCAAGTTCGCCGGCTTCGTCCGCGCGTCTGGACAAGAGAGATCCAAGTTTGTCGGCGTGGTAACCATCTTCGATCTGGCGTGTTGCGTTCAAAGAGAGGGCGAAAAACCCCGCGATTACCTTTCCAGGTGGCTCCGTATACGGGCCTATCTGGCGCACTACCCCAATGATGTGGAAGGACTGGACCAGGGAACGCTTCTCCGGCATTCTCTAAGGCGGCAGTAGGCTTTAGGACGTCTCACCTTCGAAAGCATGGTTAACACCGTCAACAACTACGTGGAGGCTGAAGAGGCAGCTCAGGTAGCTCCTGCGCTCATTGACGGAGCGCCACCGATTCAGCCACCGCCACCACCACCTCCGGCCACCATCGCCGTAGCTGCGCCACCACCTCCAGTCATCGTCGCGTCTGTTGCACCTCCACCCCCCGTCATCGAGGAAGCCCCAGCACCCTCCGACTCTGTGATTGACGCGCTTTATGCCGACTTCAGTGCAGATTCAGAGGAGATAGATTTTAGCCCGTAGGAGCTAGACTCTACTATGCAGGAGATGGAGGAAGATTGCCAGCACGACGAGCAGGCCAATAACACCATCGCGTCCCGAGAAGTGTTCATCACCATCGGGATGGCGATGGATGAAGATCAACCCGGAAGAGCTCCGCCTACAACACTGGACAAGGGGAAGGGACCACTTATTGCCTCCGACAATGATCATGCAAGGGACATGCCCCCTCCGCCTAACCCAGTGCAACATCCGCAGGAACTCGGCACCGGCCCGAGCAACAACAACACCGCAAACTTGCCGCCTCCGGCATATACGTCTGCTGCTGCCCAAGTTACTCCAGCTGATAAAGTGATGTACGACAATCTTCTCGTCGAGCCCTTGACCGTAGCTCATATCCGGAACATAACCCAGCTTGAAGGAAAGCGCCAGCAGCTGCTGGAGGAAGCGCAGGCCATCACGGAGCAAGGTGCAAAGCTAGATCGAGATTTGGTCAACGCGTAGAAATCCATAGAGAAAGCTAGAGCAATGGAGGCCGAGTACAAGACTCTGCTGCAGCAGCAGAAGGCCAAGAAAGCTCCGGATCGTGTCATCCAACGATCCTGGTGTGCGGCGAAACCTAGGATGGGCTCCCCCGAAGCCGGCACAAGCCAAGCCATACATTGACAGTGAAGGCAGGCAGGTGATGCCCACTCCTCTCCTCAACCTCGCCGTCGCCAAGACCCTTCTGGAGCAGGATAGATCGCCTGAGGCGGTGGAACAGGTGTATGACCTAGTGGCCAAGGCGGTTAAACAGCAGGAAAAGGCCACCTCTCAGAGGCTTGAGTCTGACCCAACGTTTTGCCAGTCTAGCCAGCATAAGCCGCCAAGGGACAGATCTCCTCTTGATGTCGGGTCTCAGATGGGTTCATCAGAACGAAGACGGAGGGATGCGCGCAATAGGAAGGATGCTATCCCCATATCCTCCGACCACAGAGGCAAAGGCCAGCCTCGTCGCCCATCGCCACCGCCCCGCTCCCCCCGACATCACGAAGAAACCAAGGCTCATCGTCGTACGGATATGCCTCTGCCAAGGCAGAGTGGCATCATCATCCGCGATAATGTGGAGCAGACCCGTCATGATCGAGAGCGCAACCAGGGACACAAGAGCAGGTCGCGCCATGACCCTCCGCGTCCGACAAGCAACCTTGTCAAGCGTGAGGCGTCGCAGGAGGGTAACAGCAAGAAAGCTAACCCACCGCAACCTATGCCTCCATCACCATCTAGCAGCCACCATGGTGGAGGGGGTCTGCGTCGTTCACGCAGCCCATCCCCTGTTGGCAAGAAGAAAAGAAGCCCGGAGCCATACGACGCACGTTCGCGGATAGACAAGATCCACGAGGCCCGGGAAGGACCATACCTGGGACCACGTTGCTTTGGACCTGTCATACGGTCCGCAACTTACCCCAAATGTTTCCGGATTGACAAGACCATCAAGCCCTATGGCGGCACCGCCAAGCCAGCCACATGGTTGCAGGACTACGGTAACGCGGTGGAGATTGCCGGGGGTAGCCCCAACGTCGCTGTCAAGTACCTCCCATTAATGTTGGCAGGCACGGCTCGTCAATGGATCGATGACTTTCCGGAAAGATCCATCTGCAATTGGTTGGACATGCAAGAAGCATTCACCAAGAACTTCGAGGGTACGTATAAGCGTAATTGCACTGTTTGCGATCTACAACAGTGCGTGCAAGAGAAAGACGAGACATCTTGCGCCTACCTCTCCCGCTGGCTGGATATGAAGAATTCCTGCACAGGAGTGCATGCTCAGACCACCATGGCTGCCTTCATCGATGGGTTGGAAAGGGGAACGTTGCTCCGACATAAGCTGAAGCGCTTGCAGGACAATCACCAGCTAGACTTGAACCAGATGATTCAGTTGGCCAGTGAGTTCGCAGTTGCCGACGACGATGCTCGCGGCTCTCTGCCAGCAACGGCCGTTCCAACTCAAGCTCGGAGGAACAGCAGCACAAAGTGGAAAACCGCACTAGAAGAAAAGCAAACTCCTGACATGGTCGCTATGACCTTCGCAGGACGAGGTGATGGCGGACAACGTGGCCAAGGACGGGGAGCTGGACGTGGGCAGCATCTAGGAAGTGAAACTACCTCGGCAGTGCTCCACATTCCCCAAACCTACGAGGAGTACCGCGATATGCCGTGCCTCATACACCTCGATGTCAACGGCAAGGCCACCCACACCAATCGCCACTGCAAGTTCATCAACAACCTCAAGGAGGACCCGGAGTCCGGCTACAAGCGAAGTCGAAAGAATAGACCGCGAGGCAAGGGCAAGGGGAAGAAGAAGGAGGAGGAGTCCAATGATTCAAGTGACATGGACGAGGACATTGACACCAAGCACGCCGCCAAGAGCGACGACAAAGGCAAAAAAACCTTCGATAAGAAGGCGGAATTTTTCCATACTTTCCTTGGCACCCCCACCGTCCGACAACAGAAGACCTCCATGAGGATACTGATGGCTACTCTCCCCCAGTCCCCCAGTTCCTGCGCTGGTCAGATATTCCAATTACTTGGGACAGGAAGGATCACCCAGACCTCATCCCTAAGGAGAACCAATATGCCATGGTCATCAACCCCCTGATTGACGACAATGAGTTCACCAAGTGTATGGTGGATAGTGGAAGAAGCATCAACATCATGTACATGGATACACTGCAGAAGATGAACTTGACGGAGGCAAACCTAAGACGGACCAACACCATCTTCCACGTCGTAGTTCCTGGTCAGGAGGATCGGTCCCTTGGGTGCATCACACTTCAGGTAGCCTTTGGGGATGTTAATAATTACCGCCAAGAGCGCATGACCTTTGAGGTGGTCCCCTTCAAGAGCGTGTACCACGTCATATTAGGCCGCGACATATTCCACACCTTCATGGCCAAGCCATGCTTCGTCTACAACAAACTCAAGATACCCGGACCAAACGGTGTCATCACCGTATCCGGAAGCTTTACCAAAGCAAGGGACTGCGAGATTGGAGAAGCAGCCTACGCGGAAGTTGTCCTCTACAGCGAAGAATTCAAGGAGATCCAGAGCAAGGTTGATGCCTCGGAGATGCCCGCGTCGAAGAAACAGATTTCTGACTCCTCCCCAGCATTCAAGGCCGTCATCGGGACCAAGCCGGTGGAACTTGTGGAAGGCGATGCCTCCAAGACCACCGCCATTGGGACAAACCTGGATCCCAAATAGGAAAGCGCGCTCGTCGAGTTCCTCCGTGAGAATAGGTACATCTTTGCATGGCAACCTGCCGACATGAAAGGTGTACCTAGGGAACTTGTCGAGCACAGCTTGAACATTGATCCAAAATGCAAACTAGTGAAGCAACCTCTACGAAGCTGTGGAGATGAGAACAGACGCGCCATAGGCAAAGAGATAGCTAGGTTACTTAAGGCTAGTTTTATCCGAGAAGTCCTTCACACCCAATGGGTGGCCCCAAAAAGGGAACCGAAGAATTAAGAATGTGCGTTGATTACACCGGCTTGAACAAAGTATGTCCCAAAGATCCGTTTGCTTTGCCTCGCATTGACCAAGTCATTGACTCGACGGCTGGCTCGGAACTTTTGTGTTTTCTCGAGGCATACTCAAGATACCACCAGATCAAGATGAGGAAGTCGGACCAATTGGCCACTTCGTTCACTACCCCCTACGGCACGTTTTGCTATGTTACGATTCCCTTTGGGATGAAAAACACAGGTGCTACGTACCAGTGGACAATGCAACGTTGCCTACACGATCAAATTGGTCGGAAATGTTCACGCTTATGTGGAAGATATAGCGGTAATGTCTAAAAAAATCAAATGACTTAATCTCCAACTTAAAAGAAACCTTTGATAATCTCCAGAAATACAACATGATGCTTAACCCTAAGAAGTGCGTCTTCGGGGTTCCAGCCGGCAAATTGTTGGGCTTCATCGTTTCCCAGCGTGGAATCGAGGTCAACCCAGAGAAAATCAAGGCCATCTTAAACATAAACCGTCCGACATGCCTAAAGGACATACAAAGACTAACAGGTTGTGTTGCAGCAGTTAGTCAGTTCATCAGCCGACTTGGAGAGAAGGCGTTGCCGCTGTACAAGTTGCTGAAGAAGGCGGACAAATTCACATAGACGGACGAAGAAGATGCAACATTGAAGCAGCTCAAGGAGATTCTTTCCTCATCGCCTATCCTTGCAGCACCCGAGCCTAGAGAACCCATGTTAATTTACATGGAAGCCACCAACCGGGTGATCAGCATCGTCGTCATGGTAGAGCGGAAGGAACCAGGCTATGAGCACGGAGTTCAACGACCAGTTTACTATGTAAGCGAGGTCTTGACGGAGTCCAAGCAGCGTTACCCGCACTACCAAAAGATAGCTTATGGAGTGTTCCTTGCTTCTCGAAAGTTGAGGCACTATTTCCAGGAGCACCCCATCACAGTGGTGAGCAAGACTCCACTGTCCGACATCATCAACAACAACGATGCTATAGGAAGGGTCACGAAGTGGGGCATTGAACTTGCCACCTTCGAGATCACATATAGGCGACGTGGCGCTATCAAATCACAAGCCTTGGCAGATTTTATTACAGATTGGACAGAGATGCCAGATGCTACCCCATTGTCGGAACCAGAATATTGGGTGATGCACTTTGACGGATCAAAGCTGCTCAACGGCTCGGGGGCTGGTGTACTGCTATAGTCACCAACTGGCGACAAGCTACACTACGTTCTACAAATCCACTTCGAGGCTACAAACAACATGGCGGAATATGAAGCACTCATTCACGGATTACGCGTAGGCAAGGATATTGGCATCAAGCGCATAGTTTGCTGTGGAGATTCCAACTTGGTTGCCCAGCAGGTGGCTGGCACCTGGAATGCGCGGAACCCTATGATGGCGGCATATCGAGACGAAGTGGATGAGATAGCCAAGAGCTTCTTGGGCTACGAGGTCAAGTATGTACCTAGGGAGCAAAACGAGGCGGCTGATATGCTGTCCAAGCTTGGATCAGGGCGCAAACGAATTCTGCCTAGAGTTTTCCTAGAGCATCTACGGACACCATCCATGAAGGGAGCGGACATTGACAACCCGGACAGAGTAGACTCTTTCGTCCACATAGTGGCAAAGATCCCTCCGGCTTGGACAAAACCATTCATGGAGTATCTCGAACACGGATCTTTGCCCGATGACGAGGTCGGAAGACGGCAAATAGTACATCGAGCAAAGGGCTATAACATAATCAATGGATAGCTCTACAAAAGAAGCACTACTGGTGTATACCTTAAGTGTGTTTCCCAGCAAGAAGGTATTGAAATCCTCCGTGAAATCCAGTTTGGAGATTGTGGGCATCACGCCGCTCCCCGATCGTTGGTTGCTAAAGCTTTTCGGCAAGGATACTACTGGCTGACCGCGAAGGCGAACGCCGACAAGCTGGTTGAGACATGCATGGGATGCCAGTATTATGCCCGACAACCACATGTTCCTGCTGAAGAATTGCGAACAATACCAATAACTTGGCCATTTGCAATCTGGGTGCTAGACATGGTGGGTCCGTTACAAACGACACCATGTGGGTATACGCATCTGCTAGTAGCAGTTGATAAATTCACTAAATGGATAGAAGCTAAACCCATTAGAAAGCTCGATGGGGCAACTGCCCTTAGGTTTGTCTAGGATCTAGTGGTGAGATTTGGTCTCCCACATAGCATAATCATCGACAATGGCAGCAACTTGTCACTTGGAGAAATGGAGGCTTATTGTTGGGACAAAGGCATCCGACTTGACCTTGCATCTATGGCACACCCACAATCCAATGGTCAGGTTGAGCAAGCCAATGGATAAATTATGCAGGGAATCAAGCCACCTCTTGAAGCACCGCTGCATAGAGCAGCTGGAGCCTGGGCGGAAGAATTGCCATCTGTGCTGTGGAGTTTACGAACTACACCCAACAGATCCACCGGCTACACCCCTTACTTCATGGTATATGGAACAGAAGCCATCCTGCCTTCCGACATCCTTCACGATGCACCAAGAGTTGCTGCCTACGACGAAGATGACACTGAAGAATCCAGACGCCTAGATGTGGACCTTCTCGAGGAGGAGCGCGTTTTGGCATGCCAAAGATATGCCATCTACCAGCAGAAGCTACGCAGCTACCATAGTCGCCGCGTCCGGCATCACTCGTTTAAAGAGGGGGATCTGGTGCTCCGACTTAAGCAGAAGAAGTCACACAAATTATCCCCGCCATGGGAAGGATCATTCATCATAAGCAAGGAGCTACTCAATGGGCCTTACTACCTCGTTGAAAATCGTGAACTGAAGGATAGACCCAACGAGGATCATAAGCGTAAGCGACGTGACCCGGATGATGACTACCCAGAGCTTGATCGGCCATGGAACATAGCACAGCTACGTCCTTTCTACACTTAGCATTTTTTATCTATTGTATACCTCTTATATGATCAATGAAATAAATCTCTCTAGTTCACTCATATTTCTGAGTCTTTTACCTCCTTTAGTGTTTATTTTTGGATCGTATAAAACCTTTATGCACAAGCTTTGTGATTGCACTTGTGAAAATTCCGCCTATGGGCGTTAGCTTAAGTTTTCTGGTCTACACATTCTTTGTCGTTTTTATATGGATTCTGGAGTAGTGACTTTCGGCACTCATTGTCGGCGATTTTGTGCTTAGGTTATTGACGGTGCCATTGGGCATCATCACCTGAGCGCATGGTTCCGACAATGAGTCTTCCGACTTACGAAAAGTCAAGCATAAAAACCAGAGTAATGGATAAGCCAACACTTGCTTAAAAAATGTATACATGCTGGAACCAGTTCTTGAGTAGCAGGAAATAACAACCATTGTTTTTTGCCTTAAGTTAACAGGTAGTTTTTCCGCATACACATTACAGAGGAAACAAATATTACATAATTGTTTTTCATTCCTCTGGCGCAAGCGACTTGGACGCAACATCATCAGCAGCAGCAGGAGAGTCACCTTCCTCGAAGTCGACAGTGTTGAGGGACTTGGAGGAGCTTTGGTTGCCGCTGTCAATGGTTTTCATGGGCACAAAGATGTTGGGGTCGACCAACTCGGCGACTCTGGTGTCAAAACCCGCGAGCAATGCCAAGATAGCCTCGTGATCTATCTTTTGGCCTTCGTCGTCTACGTCAGGGATACCAGAGGTCACCGCGTCGATGTAGGCACCTTCGTAGTTTGCCTTGACCATTGAAAACGCCATCCTTGTGCCAGCTCGTGCACATGAAGCTTTCCAGCTTGAGATACGCTCGGGGGCTCGGCGCAGGATCTCCGAGAACTTCGTCATAGAGTTCGATGCCTTGATATTAATCTGGAGGGGCTTGGCTATCTCCTTGGCCTGCTTGATGGCGGTGTTGATAAAGTTGCCGACAAGGACCATGCATTCCTTTGGCGGAGGAGGCGACCGGATTAAACCCATAGGAGCTGCAAATTTACGACAAAGGAGCACATGAGCCCAATAACACAAAAAGTTCAGAGTACCTAGCTTACAAAAATTCAAGACGGAGAATCGCTTACTGAAGATGCTAATCTCAGCCTGCTCGAGAGTATCCGCCATGGAGTCCCGTTCTTGTCGGAGGATCCTATACGCTTCAAGATGGCGCTGATTTTGCTCATCGGCAGCTTTCTTCTGATCTTTAAAGATCGCGATTTCCTCCTTCAAGCGGTTCATCTCCTCACTGGCGGAGTCTTGCAGGGCTTTCATTGAATCTTCATGCATCTTCAGCATGTCCTTCCTCTCCTGTTTAAGGATCTTGTTTTCGCTATCCAGTTGCTGAATATGCTTGGATTGCTCAACAATATCCTTAGCCTTGGAAATGGTTTCTGCAAGTCGGAGAAAAGAATAGTACACAGTGAGTACTCGGAGAATGTTGGCACAAAACCAAGTCGGAATACGAAAAAGAAAGGAAAAACAGACGCTTGCTCTTGATGATTTGTTCCTTCAAGAAGGCAGTTTTACCCTTTTCAGCTTCCAAATCCACGCGCATCTTCTGGTACTTGTCGTTGGCCACGCCCCTTCGAGCATTCTCATTCTATGGAAGAAGAAAGTTAAACATTGTTCTGTCTACTTGGAGCATCTAGCCGGAAAATTTCCACCTAGAAGCTCGGGGGCTACAGTGAGAGTTTTTAAACTTAACAATATGCTTGGTCTTTCTTTAAGCATCTAGTCGGAACTAATTCAGTTTTCAACTAGAAGCTTGGGGGCTACAGTATAAAGTTTTAACTCAGTTATATGCTTAGTCTTTCTTTAAGCATCTAGTCGAAACTAATTCAGTTACAACTAGAAGCTTGGGGGCTATAGTATTGAAATTTATAAACACTACGTATGCTACTCTAAAAGCATCTAGTCAGAATAATTTATTAAAACTATATGCTTGGGGGCTACAGTGAGAAGTTTTCTAGCTTAGTCACTCTTAGAGCATTTAGATGCAAAGACCTATGTTTTTCCGTCTAAATCCTCGGGGGATATAGTGGGATACTCATATGAAATGCAAAAGGCAGATAAAACTTACAAGTGTGATGATCTTGAGGTTTGTAGCACTTTCAGTAAGCAACTTGCCAAAGGACAAACTTTTTCCTTGCAAGATTTCTGCTTGCCGGAGAAGCTCCTCAAGATCGCATGTTGGAGATGTCGGCGTCGCACTAGGAACCAGAGCAGTGCTACCCGGCGTAAGTACCGGATAGACTATCTTCGGAAACTCTATGGTCTTCTTGGGTGCGGAGGCGCCGCCTTCGACAGACGTACCACCTTCAACCACCGCCTTACCGCTACCGATGGCATCCTTAGCCAGAGCTTCAGCCATTCGGTTTGCGACACTTTCCTGCGTCGCCTGTTCACCGACAACAACAAGCTCTGTGGAGGCACCTGAGTCCACTTCCATGGCGGAAGGGCCAGATGCTTCCTTGGCTTGAGAGCTTGTTGGAGCGGACGAAAGTTGGACGCTAGGGGTGACAGGGGCGATGGCGGGAGATGCGTGGGGAGAAACGTCACGATGCAACATATCCTTAATGTTTCTAGAATCCCCCAAAGTTTTGGAGGTCTTCTTCAAAATAGTAGTGGCTTTCTTCCTGAAACGTACAAAAAGTATAAGTACAGGAGTAAGACAAACAATGGACAATGTCGGAGAGAAAGAAGCTTACACAAGAGGGGGTGCTTTGGTAAAGGGGATCCCAGTAACCTTTCTTTTCTCCGCCTCCAGGGCGGCGGTAGTCTTCTTGGAGGATCCACCCTCCGTCTTCTTTTTCTTGCCTCCGTCGGTAGCGTCAGAGGTGGATCTCTTCCGCTTTCGCGCCAATAGGGCATCATCGTCGGACACGACTATGACTTCCTTCATCTTGGGATCATAGATTTGGGGAGCCATGCTATCCTCATCTATGTCGCTGAGCTATTAAGTGAAGAACCACCGTGTTAGATGATATGGTAATGGCTAGACGGAAGAACTGGAGTATATGTCATACACGGAAAATAAACAGGTACCTTTGGGCACTTGCTCTCTACGAACATGTCGTAGGTGATGGTGAAGCCATGCTTCCTATCCTTCACCTTGACAATATCCTTGAGGCGGATCTTGACGGAGTCGCTCGAGAAGTTGTCCTCGGAGATGCGGAGGCTATCCTTCCTCTCGTTGGTATACTCATGCATCAACTTCAAGCGGTGCTGCAGAGGCTGGATCCTCCTGACGAACCAGCACATGGCTAGATCCAATCCGGTTAGACACGTATCTACGAACCACTCTATCCTCCTTATAGCGCGGGAAGCGTCGATGTCGGAGGGAAGGGGGGCCTAGGATCTCCGTGTCGAGGCTTCTGTGGCAGCTCCATCGACGAAGTCCGGGTATGTTATTTCTCGGCCGGCCAGAGGGATATCTGCACCGTAGAAGTACGTCAGTTGCCAGTTCTTGAAGGACTCGTGGCCAACAATGTCGGGGAAGAGCCGGCCAGGCCGGATCTTAAAACTAATGGTGCCACAATTCCTGAGCGCTTGACGGTGAAGAAATAGATGAATAGATCTAGCCTAGGCCTAATCCCTAAATAACCCTCGCAAAGCGCCGCGTAGTTGCTAAGCGCTAAGATACTATTGGGGGAGAGGTTCTAAGGCTATACTCGGTAATGATTGAGGACAACATGGAAAAAGTTGGAGATGGGCAGGGAGACGCCACGTACCAGTTGGGCTTTGAGGTACACCTTCTCTCCGGCTTGGGGAGAAGGAGTGACCTCGCCGGCCGGCGCCGCCCGCCAGACGAGCCCCTCCATCGCGGGGAGATATCCCTCGTTGATCAGCTCTTTGATATCATGGTCCGTAATATCCGAATCGCACCAATCGCCCTTGTGGGAGTCATACTCCTCCTCCAGCAGCTCCAGCGCCGCTGGGTTATGGTCGCTGCCGGTGGTTTCGACCACCACGGATTTGGGAATAACCAATCCCTCTGGTGGCACGATGACGACGCTCGCCGGCTTCGCCGCGGCATCGCATGACACCGCCATGGAGGGGGTGGAGCTGCTGCTGGCCATTGGGAGTTTTTTGGTGGTGACTGGGAGAGATTAAGGAGCTAGGGTTTTTTTGCACAGGTGCGCGGAGAGCTCGAGGAGGCGCTCGCTGGAGGAAGAAGATGATGCAGAGGAGAATGAGGTGAAAAAGTAAAATTTCCACCGCTGTTACTATTTATGACCTCTGGCATCGAGATTCGTGCAGCATGATCGAACGGTTGCCGCGTAGGCGACGTGTGTGGGGACGTGCGTGGAAATTTCGCCACGTTGCCAACCGTTGTCGCCAACGGTTCATATCGCTCGCGCGGGAAAAACGGACATGATTGCGTTCTCTGCATGTGTGAGTTACGAGGCGTTGCTGACCTATGTCTACATCGTCCTAGCTGTCACTGGCAGGTGAACCATCACATCGGAATATTCCGGCATGGACGGATCCAATCCGGCTACGGAAGAGTACGATAGAAGATTCAGCAATTCTCCGACTTATATATTGAAGACGGAGAAAAACCTTGCAGGGTTCTTGGGAGAGGACTACAAGATGTTGCTTGATGATTTGCCGACATCCATCTAGACGGAGCATTCAACATGAAGAGAAAAGACGACGCAAGATCTCGGAGTTCTCTGGGGGCTACTGTTGGGGATATGCTATATGGGTATCCTCGTAGCATGTCCTCTATCCGGATAACCCGGGTGACCCACAGTTGGTAGCATGACCCTTGGCCTGCTGGGCAGCCCAGTTAGATGGATCCAGAAGGGAGGCCCATGCCGGATAAAGGAAGGCTACGGACGAGTCACCGACGTACCCGGAGCCTTGGAGTGCAAGACACGCTAGACTAGTTAGAGACAGTGTAGGACTCTGTAACCTGTTCGGCTAGGACTTTTTCCTGTAACCCTATGACCTAGCGACTATATAAGTCGAGCCTATGGGAGCCTTTAGGGCACAACTTCACATAACCTCGCACAACGAATCGATCCCTGTAACTCGGCGTATTGCCATTATAGTAATTTATAGAAGGAGTAGGATTCTGCCACCGTCGTGGGATCTGAACCTGGGTAAGCTGTGTTACCTCGTACCCGTCAACCGTTCGCCTTCCCCCACGTCTCTAAACACGCACTGTGAGGACCCCTCCATGGCGTACTTGTCGGCAATACCACGACACATCCTGGGCTGACCTACTGGCCGGCCGCTAGGCGTGGAAGTGAAGAAGCTGGTAGAGGACGTGTCGGCCATGGCCAGGTCGGGAAGAGCGACGGCGCCATCAGAAGCGACGGTGCCACTGAAAGCGGTGGTCATCTCCTCATGCTTGATCATGTTGACGGTGTGCTTGGCGGCATTCACTGCCAGCTCGTTGGTGTCGCCCCTTTTCTGGTTGGCGAGGAAGCACTCGTTCTCCTCCCGGCGCTCCTTGTCGAGCTTGGCCGGCCAGCGCGTTTGCCCGAATCAACTTTTTGTTCCTCCGCCGACAGGTCCTTGGCGAGTTTCTTTGGCCGGCTGTGCTTCTTGGTCGCGGGAACGCCGGAGGGCGTAGAATCAACCATGGCGGCGGGATCCATCGCCTTCCTTCCCGCTCCCTTAAGTGAAATTTGGAAGAGGTTTTTTCGAGTGAGAAGTGGAGTGGTTTTTGAGCCATTGACGGGAGGGACCACCAAAGATAAAGGAAGGACGGACAAGTGCACTGTCCGGGCTGACCCAAGCGAGACGCAAATTTGATGCATGAATAGATCGGTCCACGTGTGTTTGTTCGAATGGATCGCCTCACTGAACCGCCGCGCACCTGTCTGCCAATCTATTTGGACGAGTTCGGACGCGAAAGGACGGGTTAGATCGGCTGGTGAAGATGCCCTGATCTACCGCGTAAACAAGAAGCAGCGCTCACGAATTAAAGAAACAGAAAAGGCTGAGCGGAAGCGACATGGGCACGCGGTTGGCCCCGTGGGTCGGTGGTGTTCGGGCTTGGCGCGGCAGCGAGGGAGAGGTAGGGGACTACATCTACATGTAAAGTTGTAAACAAACAGGGCGGCTAGGTAGGGAAAGCGACAGTGATCTGGCCAGAAATGCTGTGCTTGCCCGGGCGACGACGACGCGGGGACTGCGCGGGCACCCACCGCGTCACGCCTGTCGCCATGCGACGCTCCCCTTTCCTCGCACCTCCCTCCCCGCTGCATGATGCACCCGTAGGCCGCTAGCTGTGTCGTCGCGCGCGAGAATTCGATCCTGGTGGTTGCGCCATTGGTCGCGCCCACAATGCGGCGTACGTCCACGGGGATCTGCCGTCTGCGTGATCGATCACAAGTTACTGCCACCTCTCCGATTTGACGTTTCACTGCGGACGGCTATAGCTAGAAAGATGCGGCCTTTTCTGCTTGCTTGGTTCGGATTCTCATGTAGATCGATGTGCCCGGTTGGGGATCCCGATGCACGCGTCTATGGCGTCACTCATCCATGCATGCGCCACGGTCAGTTGTGCAGAAATGGCATGTTGCTGCAGTAACAAAATTCAGTAGAATCTTCACGTTGCTGTCGTAACTTTTACTGTATTTTCTCAAAAAAAAAAACTTTTACTGTATAGTACTAGTAGTAGGCTTGACGATCGGTTGCTGCCGTTGTGCTAGCATGAGGGTGCCTATCGTGGCAGTGCATGCTGTTGGAGTAGTACTACTATTGATGACGGCCTACAAGGCTACAATGTTCCCCGAGAACCTGGACCGTCGCTTTCCACCATGACGTTTTTCCAGACTAAGTACAGAACGGTGCTGCTGCAATTCACTACAAACTTTTCCGCTTTAACGGAACGTCCATCCCCTGAAGCCCTCTCCGCCGGTAGACCCAAACTGGCGATCTAGACCGTCCGTTTTAGTTTGTTTGTCGAGCCATCGGCATATTGGGCCATGGTCCGGCATGTCCGGCAAGCCACGTCCAGCAGGGCGAGCTAAACGGTCAAAATCGGACATGCCAATCCAAAAAAAGATGAGAAAGAAGAAGGCCTATGCGTGACTGTAATTGGGTCAGTCTGCTACAAAACCGGATAGGCCAACGTCGCGTCTATCCGGATAGACCCATTCGGACATTAGATTTGGGTTATAGATGAGTTGGTCCGGCCTAAGTTAGTCCAGATGGTCGTCCCACTAAGGCGTCGCACCCGTCCCGTGCGGACCAATAAGGACGTGCTTGAATGGGTTAGGTCTTCGCGGTGAAGATGCCCTCACTTCATAGAAATTACTGTTTCAAAATATAAGATATTTTAGGTTTGTGAAGAAATATATCTATACTTGTTTTAGTGTGTAGATTCACTCTAAACCTAAATAAACCCATATACTAAAAATATTTTAGATACATTTCTTTATAAAGTTAAAACATCTTATATTTTGATGATGAAACGGAGGGTGTACATTTCTCGGCTTCAGGCTCCCGCTGCATGGATGACAAAGGGCCCAAGTGTTCGGCAGTGCAGGGTGGACAAACCGACCGCGATCAGGACAGGAATTCCATCTCGCATGTACTACTACTCCCTCCATCCCAATTTATAAGACTTACACGTATTTCTAGATTGGCAAATTAACCAACTTAGCATGAGATACATATAGTAAA
The DNA here is from genome assembly GCA_916181665.1 of Avena sativa. Classification (NCBI taxonomy): domain Eukaryota; kingdom Viridiplantae; phylum Streptophyta; class Magnoliopsida; order Poales; family Poaceae; genus Avena; species Avena sativa. Next base: position 21,830,426 of record OV702297.1, read on the forward strand.
AATTATATTATTAGAAACTTTAAATGTTATATTTTCTAATGGTATAATTTTTATATTATATAATTTATATTATATGACTCATGCGGACGACCTACGTATACGCGTAAGTCTTATAAACTGGGATGAAGGGAGTACTTGCTATTGTTTGACTGTCCTGACCAAACCATAATACTGCAAACATGCCTAACACACTTGACCTTCCTAGTTGTTCGATTCCTCAAGTTACTACTACTGGAAGCGAAGCCGATGTAATCATGGGTGAAAAGCTGGATAAGGCTAAGCTAATGCAATGATCAGTTCAACAACAATAACCCTAGAAACAAGGGCACGAGAGGCAGGCTGCTTACACACACCATGCATTTGCCTCTCAAGTCAACATTGTAAAGGTATTTAATTGGCATTATATGAGTGGTAGTAGTAACTAAAAGTTTAAAATAATCCTTACAAAACTTGATCAAACATTATTCCAAAATCTATAAAATAAGAATTATTAATGACAAACTGATATCACTAGTGTTTAATTATGACGGATCATAGTAGTATATGTATAATTAATTTTCTCGAAACATGCGTTACGTCCAGCTTTATAAATAAAGGAATGACCATCCAGAGTACACAAAAGTTACACATAAGTCACCAACGCCCAGGCGTCAAAAGAAAGCAAAAATACTCCGCTAGGGCCACAACACATCAATCCCAAAGGAAAAGAACAAAAACACACAAAAGGGAAGCTGGAAGGGTGCTCCCCCTACGAGGCCGCGAAAGCACTAGCAGGAGCAGCGAAGCGTTGCGCCGACGCCCTGAGTGCCTGCAGGATGTCGTCCACGCCTTCCCGATCCCTCTTCCTAGACATGGGGTACAACTGCTGTAGGTAGGAAAGCAAAGAGAACACAGAGTCAGAAGCACGGCGAGAAAATATTCTCTCGATCACCATCTTATTCCTAATATTCCATAGTGTCCAAGTGTTGGCCGCAAACACCAACCAAAAGAGGTGGTGCCTTCTACCGGTATGGTTCGCCCTAGTTTCTAGGAACTCGCCGAGGTCTTGGGCCTGCCAAGCAGGCCCCAGCGCTTCTCGGATAAAGTTTCACAGAAACTGAGCAGCGGGGCATGTGAACATAATGTGGGTGCAAGTTTCTGGTGTCCCACACAACGGACACAACCTATTGCCGGGACCATTGCATTTCGACACCTCTACCCCCGAGGGCAGAAGATCCCGCAACAGCTGCCACAAGAAGATACACAAGCTCAGGGGTAGGGGAGCCTTCCAAAGGTGCGACGTCCAAGGTAACTTTGTGCCCTGAAACAGGGTCTTATAAGGCGAACTAACTGAAAATGCTCCTGAGGGAGACTGGACCCATGTCACCTTGTCCCTCTCCTCAGAGAGGAACAAGGGTAAGGAGCCTCGCAGCCTCAAGAAGTCAGCCGCCTCAGTATCATTGAAGGACCTCCGAAACGTGATGTTCCAGTGGCCTCCATGGGCTGCCTCAGCAACCAACATTGTGGGAGCTACGCAGATGGCAAACAGTGTAGGAAATTCATGACAGAGGGAGCCCCCCTGTAACCAGGGGTCTAGCCAGAACACGGCCATTTCCCACCATGAAGAAAGAGCCCCTGTGGATGAGGTGCTTAATGTCTTGGATGGCTCGCCAGAACTAGGACCCCTCCCAGCATTCGCACGCCATTAGGGGTGGCCCCGCAGGTACTTTGCCTTAATGAGTTTGAGCCAAAGGCCTCCATCATCCTAGAGGATCTGCCAGTCCCATTTCAGTAGTAATGCCACATTGAAGCGGCGCGAGTCAAGGACTCCTAAGCCCCTAAGGGTCTTGGGGGTATAGATATCCGCCCACTTCACCATATGGTACTTATGGTGCCCATCTCTGCCAGCCCAGAAGAACCTAGACAACTCTTTCGCACAGTCTGCATGGGTTCCTTCAGGGAGCAGATAAAGGCCCATCTGATACATGGTGAGGCTGGACAGGTAGGAGTTAATTAGGACCGTTTTGCTTCCCTTGGATGTGAGGCACGCACGCCACAGTTCGACTTTGGTCCGAGACTTCGCAACCAATGGGCGAGATCCCTGATCAGCACCCGAGAGTCGCACATGGGCATCCCCAAGTAGGTTCTGGGGAAGTCCGCCAACTGGCGGTTCAAGCGATCCACGATGCATTGCTTCTCGTCCTCGGGGAAGCCCATGATCATGACCTCGCTCTTGTCGAAGTTAATCTTGAGGCCCGACAAGGACTCAAAGCAAAGGAGCAAGAACTTGAGGTTAATAATGTCAAGTTTCGACCCATGCTCCATGATCATAGTATCATCCGCATATTGGAGGTGGGTGATTCCACCTTCGGGGTTAAGATGCCCTACCACACCCGATATGTGGACATCGGTCTTGGCTTTGTCCAAGATCTCTGCTAGGGCATCCACCGCAGAGTCAAAGACCAGGGGAGAGGTCGGGTCCCCTTTTCTAATTCCGCAGGAGGGTTGAAAGTATGGACCCACTTCCCCATTTAGATTAATTGTTGTGCTACCACTCATGACAAATTGCATGATCCAAGAGATCACCCTATCATCAAGCCCTCGGCATTCGAGGACTTTTCTAAGGAAGGCCCAATCCAATTTATCACAATCCTTCTAAAAGTCTAACTTGAGGAAGCCCCCTTTATGATGGCGAACCTTCACCTCATGAAAGATTTCATGTAGTGTGAGAACACCATCATGAATCGGGCGTCCCTTCAAGAAGGCAAACTAAAGTGGATGGGTTAAGCATTCCATGATCGGGGCGAGTCTGATGGCGCAGGCCTTAGAGAAAATCCGCTGGATGACATTGATCACAGTGATCGGGCGAAATTGGCGAATATCCGTGGCCCCCACTAGTTTGGGAATGAGGGTAATCACACCAAAATTGAGCCGGGACATCATAAGAGTTCCAGTGTATAACTCTTGAAACATCAGCATCATCACTGGGCGAAGCTTATCCCAGAAGGTCTGGAAGAAAATCACCGGCAACTCGTCTGTTCCAGGTGCCGAGTTGGTCCTCATAGACTTAATAGCTTCGGAAACCTCGGTATGGAGAAATGGGAGGGTTAGTTCCCCGTTTTCCTCCGCAGTCACCTTGGCCTCCCTAGTCCAGAAGTCCCCACTCAGCGCTAGTACTGATCTTGGGGTTGCCGAGAACAGGTCCCGCTAGAAGGACTAAATATGGGACGAGATCTCTCGCTGGTCCTCCAGAAGAGCATATGCGTCCCAGAGGTAGGGGATTGAGCACATCCTACGCCTACCATTTGAAATGGCATGTAAATAGGCTATGTTTGACTCCCCCTGGAGGGTTCAGTTCTGGCGACTCCGCTGTCTCCAGAACGCCTCTTCATCCTTATAGATCTCCATAATGGAGGTCTCAAGGGAATACCTATGGGACCAGGCGTCAGCCGATATCCCCACCTGTTGGAGATATGCCCTAGAGGCAATAATAAAAGTGGTTATTATTATATCTTTGTGTTTATGATAAATATTTACATTCATGCTATAATAGTATTAACCGAAAACATTAATACTTGTGTGATTTGTGAACTAAATTAGAGTCCCTAGTAAAGCCTCTTTGTAATACTAGCTTGGTGGTTGATAGATGATTGTGGTTTCCCGATCATGAACATTGAGACGTTGTTAACAACAAGATCATATCATTAGGAGAATGGTGTGATGGACATACTCCTATAGATAAGCATAACATTAAGATCAAGTCATTTCAATAGTTTGTTTGCTATAAGCTTTCTGATACATAGTAACCTAATTCCTTCGACCATGAGATCATGCTAATCACCATCACCAGAAGGATGCTTTGATGACATCAAACACCACACCGTAACTGGGTGGCTATAAAGGTGGCATTGAGTGTTCAGAAAGTATGTGTTGAGGCACATGGATCAAGAGTGGGATTTGTCCATCCATATGGCGGATAGATATACTCTGGGCCCTCTCGGTGGAATGTCATCCAATTAGCTTGCAAGCATGTGACTGGCTCACAAGGGATCACATATCATAGGAACGAGAAAAGAGTACTTATTGGTAACGAGGTTGAACTAGGTATGCAGAGATACCGACGATCAAACCTCGGATAAGTAAACTATCGCGAGACAAAAGGAAATTGGTATCGTATGTAAGTGGTTCATTCGATCGCAAAGTAATCATAGAAATATGTGGGAGCCATATGAATTTCCAGATTCCTCTATTGGTTATTGATCGAAGAAGTGTCTCGGTCATGTCCACATAATTCACGAACCGTAGGGAGACACACTTAAGGATTCGATGTTGTTTAGTAGATATGGAATGTAAGTAGGGATACCGAATGTTGTTCGGAGTCTCGGATGGGGCCTGGGATATCACGAGGAGATCCGGAATGGTCCAGAGAATAAGATTCATATATGGAAAGTCCGATTCTGGAGTTCGGGAATGATTTCGATGTTTTCATCGGAGAGGTTCTAGAAGGGTCTAGAAGGTTCACCGGACCGGAAGGGGAATGGTCCATGAATGTGTCATGGGTAAGAGGAATGATTGGATCATGTCCTAGGTCACTTGGTTGGGTATTTGCAAGAGAGAATTAAAGCTCTAAATTGAAAGTCAAAAGGGAGGTTTGAAAAGTCAAACTGGAACAATAGTTTCTTAGTGGAAGAAGGAAAGAGTCCTTACTTCTATCCAACTTGGGTTTGGGTTTGGATTCAAACCCTCCCCTCCCAAGGCTGCCCCCTCTCATAAATAGAGGGGGAGGGCTGCCCCAAAAACACAAGAGCCATCCCTCCCCACCCGTGGGCCGCCGCCGCCCAGCGCCGCCGCCGGCTCGTCGCTGTCGCCCTAGCCGCCGCCGACACCTCCTCCTCCTCTCTGGCCTTCTAAACCTAGATTGTCGGAAACCCTAGATCCACCATAACTCGCACTGGCTTAGGCGAAGCCCTGCGAGATCTTCCCTCTACTTCCGACACCACGCCGTCATGCTGCCAGAAACGCGAGGGGAGAACTACAACCTCCGCTGTCTGCTGGAACAAGGGAGAGGAAGGTCTTCATTGAGTACCGAACATGTGACCGACTGTGGAAGCGCTGCCAGAACGCAGCGCCAGAAGGATCATCTACGTGATCTTGAGATCGGCAAGTGTACGACTACATCATCCACGAGAATCTGCTCTCGTTAACCGCTTTGGAATCTTTGAGGGTGAGTACTCTAATCGACTCGTTGCTACAATCTAGTAGATAGATCTTGGCTTGTTTGTGTGCATGCGGTAGATTTTTTTGTTTTCCATGCTACAAACCCCTACATTGGTATCAGAGCCGTGTCTATATTTAGATCTATTGCACGAGTAGAACACAATGGTCATTGTGGGCGTTGATGCTTTTTGTTGTCGATTGCTTCTTGTGTACTTTGCATCTTGAGGGATGGTGGGATGAAGCGGCCCGGGCTAACCTTACATGACATCGTTCATGAGACTTTCTCCACGCTTGACATGAAACTTGTATTGCATAAGTGGCTTTGCGGGTGCCTGTTTCTCCCAACATAGTGAAGATTCAATTTACAATGGGTAATTGACAATACCAGTATCAACGTTGTGGTTCGTGTTTATAAGTTAGAACGACACTTATTGAAAGCCCCAAACCACGTAAAACATGCAAAGAAAATTAGAGGCGTCTAACTTTGTTTTGCAGGGGTGTGTTGTGATGTGATATGGCCATGATTGTGATTATATATGATGTATGCAATGTTCCTTATTGTAAGTCGGCAACCGGCAGGAGCCATATGGTTGTCTTTTAATTCCGGTAAGACATGCATGTCTATTATTCAAAGTAGTTGTAATAGTTGATGCTGGTGGATGACAACCATGAAGCGGCGCCATTGACCTTGAGGCCATGCCGGTGATGATGGAGATCATGTTCGTGCTTGAAGATGGAGATCGTAAGCACAAGAAGAAAGGCCATATCATATCACATATTTTGAATTGCATGTGATGTTAATCTTTTTATGCATCTTGTATTGCTTAGTTCACAATGGTAGAATTATAAGATGATCCCTCTAGCACAAAATTTCAAGTTATAAAGTGTTCATCCTTAGTAAGCACCGTTGCTAAAGCTCGTTGTTTCGAAGCACCACGTGATGATCGAGTGTGTTAGATTCTGCGAGTGTATACAACGGGAGCAAGCCAGATTTGCTCATGCGGAAGCTAAGGTTTGATCTTGACGATCCTAGCATGTACAAACATGGTCTCGGAACACGGATCACCGAAAGGTAAAGCATGAGTCATATAGTAGATATGATGAACATGTTGATTGTTCACCATTAAAGCTACATCAACTCTCGTGATGATCGGTTTTGATGTGGTGGATTTGGTTCGTGTGATCACTAAAACAATGTGAGGGATATTGTTTTGAGTGGGAGTTCACCTAGATTAATTTAACTATTAATTAGGACTCAATTTGTCATAAACTTAGTCTAAACTATTGCAAATATGTTGTAGATTAATGGCGGCCCCTACCTGAAGGGTTTCGCGGCATAGTAAATCAAAATTTTCTACGGATGCGAATAGAGGGAAGCCAAGATCTAATCTAGGAGATGCAAACAACAAGAGAGATTGGATTAGATCTTCATACCCTTGAAGATTCGCACAGTGGAACGTTCGTCGGAACGTGGGTGATGTAGTCGTACTCGCTTCTCCTCCTCGCGATCCGATCCGATCTAGCACCACAAGTGGCGGTGCCTCCGTGAGATGCACACGTGCAGCACCTCGACGTCTCCTCCTTCCTTGGTCCAGCAAGTATGGTGGAGAGATGGGTTGGATCTACAACGCGATAGCGCGGTGCAATCGGTGGAGAGTTTCTGCAGCAGGGCTTCGCCTACACGCAGTCGGGAGGGAGAGAGAGAGGAGGGCAGCAGGGCAACTGGGCTTGGAGGGGAAGGTGTGTGTGGGGGGGGTGCGCCCCCAGCCATCTTTATATAGAGGGGTGGGCGGAAGCCCTAGCCCCTCCCCCAAGCCAAGGCCGGCGGCCAAAGGAGGAAGAGTGGGGGGCAAGTAAACCGCCCCTTCTAGAAGCTCCAGTTAGGGTTTATCCCTAGTTGGCCGGTTGGGACCTATGGGGCCTTGTGCCCCTGGCCCAATGCGGCCAGGGCACTCCCTCATAGGCCCATGCCCCCTCCCGGAAGGTGGGACCACGTTGGTCCCCCTCCGGAAGGTTCTAGAAGCTTCCGGTACAATACCGATTAACCCGGAACAATTCCGAACTTCAAAAACTGCACTGCCTTATATGAATCTTATTCTCCGGACCATTCCGGAACCTCTCGTGATATCCCGGATCCTATCCGAGACTCCGAACAAAAACTCATAAACCAATTATCCAATCTATCCTAGCGTCGAGACACGTTAAGTGTGTGACCCTTCGGGTTCGAGAATATGCAGACATGATCTTCTATCAATAATCAACAGCGGGGTCAGGAAACCCATATTGACTCCCACACATTCATCGATAATCATATCGGATAAACCACGATGCCAGGATTCAATCAATCCCATATATATATTCTCTTCGTCTCGCGATATTTTACTTGCCCGAGATTCGATCGTCGGTACCGTCATACCTAGTTCAATCTCATTCACAGCAAGTACTTTACTCGTTCCGTAATCCGATATCACTTTGTGATTAACTCCTTAACCACATGCTTGCAAGCGGTGTTGATATCGATTACCGAGTGGGCCCGAAGTATATCTCTCCGACTTGGGAGGGACAAATCCCATCTCGATACATACAACCCAACAGATACTTTCCGATCACCTGAGAGACACTTTTATGATCACCCTCTCATAGGATGACGTTTGATGACCTCAAAGCTTTCTTCCGATACCAGGGAGTTGTATTATCTCATGGTCTAAGGAATACAATATTTGACATAAGAAAAGCTTCACAAAGATGAACACGATGACACGATCTAATTGCTTCGCTTAGTTTGGGTCTGTCCATCATATCATTCTCCCAATGATATGATCTCATTATTAATTGACAACTCATGCCCATGGTTAGGAAACCTTAACCATCATTAATCAATGAGCTAGTCCATAGAGGCGTACTAGGGACACGGTGTTGTTCACAAACCACACAAGTATTAAAGTTTCCGCTTAATACAATTCTAGCATGGAATATAAACATTATCATGAACAATAATTATAATAATAACAGCTTTATTATTGCCTCTAGGGCATAATTCCAACACTACCATCAATTTTAATGCGTTCCTAGAGAAAGAAAAGTTGAAAAACAATGGAAGCAACTTTGCGGATTAGTTTCGCAATTTCAGGATTGTCCTCAATGCTGGTAATTTGACCTATGTGCTGGATGCACCACTGGGTGACCCACCTGCAGCTGATGCTACCGATGAGGTAAAGAATGTTTTCCTCGCTCGGAAGAATTAGTACTCCACAGTTCAGTGTGCTATCTTGTATGGTTTGGAATCGGAGCTTCAGAAAAGGTTTGAGAACCATGACCCACATGATATTGTCCGTGAACTCAAAATGATATTTGAGGCTCACGCGGCAGTAGAGTTATGAGGCTTCTGAAAAATTCTTTAACTGCAAGATGGAAGAGGGCAGCTCTGTTAGTGAGCACGTGCTTAAGATGTATGGGCACGCAAGCAAGCTTCAAATCTTGGGTATAGTGATTCCTAATGCTTTGGGGATTCACCGTGTCCTCCAATCACTAGCACCAAGTTACAAGAACTTTGTGATGAACTACAATATGCAAAACATAGACAAGTCTTTGCCCGAACTCTTCTCCATGTTAAAGTCTATGGAAGTGGAGATCAAGAAAGAGCACCAAGTGTTGATGGTCAATAAGACCACCAAATTTAAGAAGCAAGGCAAGTCTAAGAAAAAGGGAAACTTCAAGAAGGGCGGTAAGAAAGTTACCGCGCTGATGAAGAAGACCAAGGCTGGGCCTAAGCCTGATACTGAGTGCTTTTACTATAAGGGAGACGGTCACTGGAAGCGGAATTTCCCTAAGTACTTGGAGGATTTGAAGAACGACAACATCAAGAAGAAAGGTATATCCGATATACATGTTATTGATGTGTATCTCACTAGTACTCGTAGTAGTGCCTAGGTATTTGATACTGGTTTGGTTGCTCATATTTGTAACTCGAAACAGGTGCTGCAGAAACTAGCGAAGAACGAGGTGATGATGCGCGTTGGAAATGGATCAAAGGTTGATGTGATCGCGGTCGGCACGCTACCTCTTCATCTACCATCGGGATTAGTTTTATACTTAAATAATTGTTATTTGGTGCCTGCGTGGAGCATGAACATTATATCCGCATCATGTTTATTGCGAGACTGTTACTTGTTTAAGTCCGAGAATAATGGTTGTTCGATTTATACAAGTAATAAGTTTTATGCACATGCACCTTTGATAGATGGTCTATTCTTATTGAATCTCGATTCTAGAGATACACACATTAATAACATTGAAGCTAAATGTTTGAAATTGAGAGATAACTCGACCTATATGTGGCACTGTCGTCTTGGTCATATTGGAATGAAGCGTATGAAGAAACTCCATTCCGATGGACTTCTTGAATCACTTGATTTCGAATCACTTGAAAGATGTGAAGCATGTCTGATGGGCAAAATGACTAAGACTCCATTTTCTTGTATGATGGAGCGAGCTATGGACTTATTGGAAATCATACATACCGATGTGTGTGGCCCAATGAGTGTAGCATCGCGCGGTGGTTATCGTTATGTTCTTACCTTCACCGATGACTTGAATAGATATGGGTATATCTATTTCATGAAACATAAGTCTAAAACTTTCGAGAAGTTTAAGGAATTTCAAAGTGAAGTAGAGAATCAATGTAACAAGAAGATTAAACTTCTATGATCTGATCGTGGAGGTGAATATCTAAGTTACAAGTTTGGCGAGCATTTGAAGAAATGCGGAATACTTTCACAATTGACACCGCTGGGAACACCACAACGTAATGGTGTGTCCGAACGTCGTAATCGAACTCTCTTAGATATGGTTGATGTCACTTACAGATTTACCACTATCGTTTTGGGGTTATGCATTAGAAACAACCGCATTCACTTTAAATGGGGCACCATCTAAATCCGTTGAAACGACATCGTATGAATTATGGTTTGGGAAGAAACCTAAATTGTCGTTCCTTAAAGTTTGGGGTTGCGAAGCTTATGTAAAGAAGTTACAGCTAGACAAGCTTGAACCCAAAGCAGAAAAATGCGTCTTCATAGGATACCCGAAGGAAACTATTGGGTATACCTTCTATCATAGATCCGAGGGCAAAATCTTTGTTGCCAAGAATGGATCCTTTCTAGAGAAGGAGTTCCTCTCGAAAGAAGTGACTAGAAGGAAAGTAGAACTCGACGAGGTTGTTGGACCTTCTCTCGAATTTGAGAGTAGCGCATCACCGGATGTAGTTCCTGTGGCGCCTACACCAATAAGAGAGGAAGCTAATGATGTTGATCATGAAACTTCAGTTGAAGTAACTACGGAACCTCGCAGGTCAACGAGAACTCATACCACTCCTGATTGGTATGATCCCGTTATGAGTGTCATGTTGGTAGACAACAACGATGACCCTGTGACATATGAGGAAGCAATGATGAGCCTAGATTCCAATAAATGGCAAGAAGCCATGAAATTCGAGATTGGATCCATGTACAAAAACCAAGTATGGACTTTGGTGGACTTACTGGATGGCCGGAAGGCCGTCGAGAACAAATGGATTTTCAAGAAGAAAACAAATGCTGATGGTAATGTTACTGTCTATAAATCTCGACTTGTCGTAAAAGGGTTTTGACAAATTCAAGGAGTTGACTACGATGAGACTTTCTCACCGGTAGCGAAGCTAAAGTCTGTGAGGATTTTATTAGAAATCGCTGCATATTATGATTATGAGATATGGCATATGGATGTCAAAACAGCGTTCCTCAATGGAGACATTGATGAAGAGTTGTATATGGTATAACCCAAAGGTTTTGTCGATCCTAAAGATGCTAACAAGGTATGCAAACTTCAACGGTCCATTTATGGATTGAATCAAGCATCCCGGAGTTGGAATCAATGTTTTGATAAGGTAATCAAAAGTTTTAGTTTTATACAAACTTATGGAGAAGCTTGTATTTACAAGAAAGTGAGTGGGAACTCTATAGCATTCCTAATAATATATGTAGATGACATATTATTGATTGGGAATGATGTAGACCTTCTTAATAGTGTCAATGATTATTTGAATAATAGTTTTTCAATGAAAGATCTTGGCGAAGCAGCTTACATATTAGGCATAAAGATTTATAGAGATATATCAAGACATCTAATATCATTGTCACAGAGTACATATTTGGACAAAGTTCTAAGGAGGTTTGGAATGGAAGATAGCAAGAAAGGGTTCTTGCCTATGTTGCCCAATACGACCTTGAGTAAAACTCAAAGTCCTGCAACGACAGAAGATAGAGAAAGGACGCGTAAGACTCCCTATGCCTCAGCCATAGTATCTCTTATGTATTCCATGCTATGTACTAGACCCGACATTGCATATGCTGTTAGTTTGACTAGAAGATATCAAAGTGATCCAGGAGTGGATCATTGGACAGTGGTCAAAAACATCCTTAAGTACTTGAGAAGAACTAAGGATATGGTTCTTTCTTATGGAGGTGATGAACAACTCGTTGTTAATGGTTATACCGATGCTAGTTGGAACACCGATCCAGATGATTCTAAATCTCAATCTGGATACGTATTTACTTTGAATGGTGCAGCAGTTAGCTGGAGGAGTGCAAAGCAAAGCGTTGTGGCGAGATCTTCACTTGAATCGGAATACATAGCTGCTTCGGAGGCTTCACAAGAGACGATATGGATGAAGGAGTTCATTACAGAGATCGGTGTGGTTCCAAGTGCGCTAGACCCAATGTCTATCTATTGTGATAACATGGGCGCCATAGCCAATGCGCAAGAACCAAGGTCACACAAGAAGCTGACGCACATCAAGCTACGTTTTCACGCTATTTGAGAGCATGTCCAAGATGGTGACATAAATATTTGCAAAGTACACACAGATCGGAATGTGGCGGATCCGTTGACTAAACCTATCCCGAGGGCAAAACATGACCATCACCAAACCTCCATGGGTGTTCGGTATATTACCATGTAATCCAAATTAGTTGACTCTAGTGCAAGTGGGAGACTGTTGGAGATATGCCCTAGAGGCAATAATAAAAGTGGTTATTATTATATCTTTGTGTTTATGGTAAATGTTTACATTCATGCTATAATAGTGTTAGCCGGAAACATTAATACTTGTGTGATTTGTAAACTAAATTAGAGTCCCTAGTAAAGCCTCTTTGTAATACTAGCTTGTTGGTTGATAGATGATTGTGGTTTCCCGATCATGAACATTGAGATGTTGTTAACAACAAGATCATATCATTAGAATAATGGTGTGATGGACATACTCCTATATATAAGCGTAGCATTAAGATCAAGTCATTTCAATAGTTTGTTTGCTATAAGCTTTCTAATACATAGTAACCTAATTCCTTCGACCATGAGATCATGCTAATCACCATCACCGGAAGGATGCTTTGATGAGATCAAACACCAACCGTAACTGGGTGGCTATAAAGGTGGCATTGAGTGTTTGGAAAGTATGTGTTGAGGCACATTGATGAAGAGTGGGATTTGTCCATCCATATGACGGATAGATATACTCTGGCCCTCTCGGTGGAATGTCATCCAATTAGCTTGCAAGCATGTGACTGGCTCACAAGGGATCACATATCATGGGAACGAGAAAAGAGTACTTATTGGTAACGAGGTTGAACTAGGTATGTAGAGATACCGATGATCAAACCTCGGATAAGCAAACTATCGCGAGACAAAAGGAAATTGGTATCATATGTAAGTGGTTTATTCGATCGCAAAGTAATCGTAGAAATATGTGGGAGCCATATGAATTTCCAGATTCCTCTATTGGTTATTGATCGGAGAAGTGTCTCGGTCATGTCCGCATAATTCACGAACCGTAGGGAGACACACTTAAGGATTCGATGTTGTTTAGTAGATATGGAATGTAAGTAGGGATACCGAATGTTGTTCGGAGTCTCGGATGGGATCCGGGATATCACGAGGAGATCCGGAATGGCCCGGAGAATAAGATTCATATAAGGAAAGTCTGATTCCACAGTTCAGAAATGATTTTGATGTTTTCATCGGAGAGATTCTAGACGGGTCTAGAAGGTTCACCGAACCCAAAGGGGAATGGTCCATGAATGTTTCATGGGTAAGAGGAATGATTGGATCATGTCCTAGGTCACTTAGTTGGGCATTTGCAAGAGAGAATTAAAGCTCTAAATTGAAAGTCAAAAGGGAGGTTTTGTAATGCCTCGAAAAATATTCCGAAATAAAATTGCATGTTTTTTCTATTTTTGCATCATCATGACATCATGCATACTTTCGCTCTAAAATATTTTCATCAAAAGACTATTTTATTTTCTAGTTAGTCCCCTCTTTAATTTCAAATCGAAAACCTCGGTCTTTTCCAGATCTTTTATTTGTCTAAAAACTATTTACAAAAATCTTTTAAAACTAAAATAAATAAAATAAAAGTATTCCCGAGGAGGCAGCCCAGCCATTTAGGCCAGGCCACCTACTACCCGGCAGGGCCGGCCCCAAACCTAACCCTAATCCCCTAGACCACCTAAATCCTAACCATCCCAAATCCCCAGCACGCCACTCCCTATCGCCGCCACCCCCTAGGACACACACCCAGGAAACACACGCACACACACAACACACGCACTCCACGTTGACCCTGTAACGTACACCACCACACAACACACAACGCACGCTGCCGGACACAACACAACTCACACACGCGGTCAACACGCACCTGACGTGGTAACCAACACACACAGGACCACCTACCCCAATCCCCTTTCTCTCGCGATCCTCGCACAAGCTCCTTCCTACTCGTTCGCTCGCCGCCTCCAGGCACCCCTCTGTCCCCCGCTCGCCTCGCCCCCTCGTCGCCCGGAGCTCCTCCCCGACGCCTCCTGCGAGCACCCTCCACCTCGGCCACTCTTCCTCGCCTTAGCCCTCTCGCGCCGCCCGCGCCTCCAACCGCTCCACCATGGCGCCGCACCTGCAGCGTCTGGCCGCCGCCCGGCCTCTACCTCCCTGCCCGTAGAGCTTCGCCGCATCTGTCATCACCAGCGACCGCCTGCGCCCTGCCTCTGCCCAAGCTCGCCTCGTTCGCCAGCACCGCCCTTCCCCTGTTGCAGCGTCTTGACCGCCGATGTACCTTCTCCTGGAAGCCGCCGCCAGATCTCCCTCCTGTCTCTCTCCGGCTGTGTGTCTCGTCCGTCCGCCATTTCAACTTGCTGCCACCCCGCGTGCGCCTTGCCGCCTCGATATGAACCCCGAGCACGCCCTGCCCGCAAGGTGTTCGAGTCGGTGTCCACATAGGACATGCCTCTTTGGTTTGTTCTATCTTTGGTGCCTCTGCCCATGCCCGTCTTGTTTATGGGCCATTGTAACGGAGATGGCCCCTGGCATCACAAGATCTGTCCCGATGTTGTGTTTAGTGTCACAAGATCTCCTCATAGACAAACCAACACGAAGTCATCGATGTTGATTCAAGATCTTCACCAACGCAATGCAAGTGAACACGGACCCCGAAGTCCGAACCACAAGATCTCCTTCATGAATCGAAGACACCAAGACCTGGATTCGAAGACCCGAACCCTAAGATCTCCGAACCCCGATGTGTGATCCCTTCCTGACACTCTATTTTGATAAGTATAATATAACTTGTTGCATATTAATTCATCCATACTTGCATACATGTTTATTTGTTTGGAGATGCTTTGTCAATTCACCTCATAATTAAATATGCCCATATGCGGGCAAATCTAGTCTAATATTGGTTCCATTTAAATTTGTGTAGCGAACCGATGACATAATTTTGCCTTGTTAATACGACATTAAATTGCAGGGTATCTAGACAACATAAACCACCTAATCAATTGTCGGGACCCCGGTTCGCTTAATATTGCCTAATTTCATCACACCTTTTCCATGACATACATCATGTATGCATCCTGCCCGATTTTCTGCCGTAGTATTAAATATTGCACCGGTTGCTCTTTCTAGTGTTTGCTTCTTTACCGGATAGGACGATGAGTCGATGTGAGATACGACAAGCCTTCGACCACCGACTTTGTCTCACAGGCGAGCATTCTCCCCCTTCTACCTATTTTGCATTTATAGTATTTACTTCCTTCCTTTGATCTATTGCTATCCTTATTGCCGATGCTATAGTATCGTTCTTTTATTTACCTACTCTACTATATTGCCTTGGTTATCCTATTGCCTTGTTTGAGTAGCTAGTCTGTCCTTGCGAGTCGTAGGCATGCTTAGTATTGCTCTCGTACAGGTGGAACATGATACTTGGATAGGGTTGGTGATAAGATAATTAATCTGATGATGTTGGTTATGGCTTCACCTAATGATAAGGCCCCGACAGGGACCACCTTTGGGAACTACTTGAGCCGACCTAGGACCCGTTTGTTCTACGATACCAGTTCTGAGTTGATCGCGCTAACCAAACGTGGGGCCTCTGGGATCCCCCCTCAACTACCGGCGCTATTCGTATATCTAGAGGGTTACAAAATTGGTTTTCCATTTGGTGCATACGCATAATATGTCCTCAGACATGGGTGAGTTGATATGTCATCGGACTTGATATTTTGGTGGATTGCCATGGCTTGCATACATAAATCGTGATACACGGTGGCGGCACCCACGGTGTGTACAAGTTACCCCGCAGGGCCCGATCCACCAGTAGGCGCAAACGTTGTGCCTTCCTTGAGAATCGTTGTACCTCTTGGTTGGTTCCCCACAGTAGGTGATGCCTTTGGATATGCGCGTAGTTATGGGACTGTTCTTGTTGTGAGATTCGGAAGGCACGCGTGATATGTTGCCTGAAGGGTTGAGCATGTGTTTGGGTACAGTAGTGCACCCCTGCAGGGTAAATCTTTTCGAGAAGCCGTGTGTCCACGGTTATGGATGCCTCAGGATTACGGTGTCATGATCATATACAACACCACTAATGCTTTGCCTTTAATAATATGATTAGTAATTAGCCTTACCAACTAAATACCTGATTAACAAAAATTGCCACCGTGTGTGTTCTGTAAGAGGACTTCCTCGACTGGTCTTCGAGGGGGAAATCTTCGGATGGGTTATGTTTGGTGTTACACATAGTTATCGTATAGTGCTCTCTTATCTCGCTCTAATAGCCGAAGTTGTAGCATGTCTCTATAAGTTAGATAGTGCAAGCTTTGTTGCCGCTGAGCCCACCATACCTATGTAGGCGAGGACCGCCGAATTCTAGTCTTGCTGTGTACTGGCCTCAGTACTGACAGCTCTCTTTCTGTTTTTCCTTTGCCCTTTGCCGGCACCCTTTTGGATTGACAGGTATGTGACTGACGAAGTTAGCTATGTTACCCTTCCGGCTTGGCCTGGGCAGGGTTGGACACCGCTTGGTTATTCTTCAGGACTCTTAGTCCCATTTGGATCTTGTCCATACTCGGATACTATCTTGCTTTCTTCTGGATTTGTATCTTCGTGTTGTACCTTTTGTATTCTTGGCTCGTTGAGTCGTTGTTGTATATATAAGTTCTTGTGGACTCTGTTGTAAACTACTATGATGTAACTACTTGTATTCAAATCCCACCGACACGAAAGTGTTTGGTGGGCGTATTTGAATCGCTTCTATGTGGATTTTGGCGGGAAATGCTGAGATATGCATAGACCCGATTTGGGGGCGTTACAGGTTTGAAAAGTCAAACTGGAACAATAGTTTCCTAGTGGAAGAAGGAAAGAGTCCTTCCTTCTATCCAACTTGGGTTTGGGTTTGGATTAAAACTCTCCCCTTCCAAGGCTGCCCCCCCTCTCAAAAATAGAGGGGGAGGACTGCCCCAAACAACACAAGAGCCATCCCTCCCCACCCCTAGCGCCGCCGCCTAGAGCCGCCGCCGGCTCGTCGCCGTTGCCCTAGCCGCCGCCGACACCTCCTCCTCGTCTTCGGCCTTCTAAACCTAGATTGCCGGAAACCCTAGATCCACCATAACTCGCACCGGCTTAGGCGAAGCCCTGCGGGATCTTCTCTCTACTTCCGATACCACGCCGTCGTGCTGCCGGAATCACGAGGGGAGAACTACAACCTCCGCTGCCTGCTGGAACAAGGGAGAGGAAGATCTTCATCGAGTACCGAACGTGTGACCGACTGCAGAAGCGCTGCCGGAATGCAGCGCCGGAAGGATCGTCTACGCGATCTTGAGATTGGCAAGTGTACGACTACATCATCCACGAGAATCTGCTCTTGTTAACCGCTTTGAAATCTTCGAGGGTGAGTACTCTAATCGACTCGTTGCTACAATCTAGTAGATATATCTTGGCTTGTTTGTGTGCATGCGGTAGAATTTTTTTGTTTTCCATGATAGGAACCCCTACACCACCAGGTCCGCCTCCTGGTCCAGGGCCTGGATTTCATGTAGAATGGCGTCCTTTTGCCCACGTATCGCAGCCCCTAGGTTTTCTCCCCAGCCCCGCATAAGTTGACGTGACATCTGGGAGCAATGATGCCAGATATCAACAACACAATATATGCGGGGAGGAGCAGCAGCTGCCTCTACCCACCTAACCCTAACCGCCTCCACGAACCCTCGCTGTTTAAGCCAGAAGTTCTCGAAGTGGAAGCGATTCAGTCTTGGAGGTGACCCTCCGCCCGAGGACAGGAGGAGGGGGGTATGGTCGGAGCCAACCCTGATGACTGCGCGGAGCGAGCATAAGGGGAAGGCCAGCTCCCATTCCACAAGATAAACACACATGTACGCTATCTTGTTTGCTCATGAATTGCTAATCATAGTATGATCTTGAAGATATTATCTTCTCCTACAGGGATTACATCTTGGATTGAAGTAAAATTAATATATTTTTTGTTTGTTCTCTGCTTATTTTGAAATTTTCATTGATGCGAAATTGACTTTGCGGTGAGCTCGAAGGTACCATAAAATTAGACTGGTGCTCTTTAAGATACTACTATTTCCATTTAGTTACAAGGAAGTAAGAAGGGACCCTTAGGAAAAGGAAGTGACGAGGTATATTGAATGATAGTACTGCTTTGATTTTCTTAAAGGACGAGAAATATAGTGAAATAATGCTTGCTACATGAACTTATTTTGAATTTCTACATGGCATGGTTAATGTAGTGTGAAATAGAGGGAGCACACCAAGTCATTTAAAAGTACCATGGCTAAATCAGGACGTCAACTTGGGTTAAAAATTTGTATAGTTTTCAGTTTTATAAGAGCGCCGAAGAGCTTTGGTATGCATGTACACCATCGATGTAGAGGCCTTAAGTTATATGATGCTTCCATTACCTATAAAAAGCACATCCTTGCATTTTTTTTCTAGTGACTAACAGTTACAATAAAAAGTTAGTTTGAATTATTCAAAAGAAGTTCATATATATGTTTTTGCAAAGATCCAAAGATTCCCATACTAGTAGAAGTAAGAGGACGTTCACTGGAACAAAGAACATATAATCCCTAGAGTCTCTTTGGATCATAGAATTTTGAAGATTCTGATCCATAGAATTTCTCTAAAAGCCCTTTGGATCATAGGAGGTCGCAACATTTCTATGGAATCAATCCATACATTGTCTATTTAATAGGAATCTCAACATTATCTCAAATCTCATTTTATTATTTCCTTTAAGAGGTCCAAGGCACTTTCTCTCTGTCTCTCTCTACTCTTTCCTCCATCCTGTGAAATTCATGTGTTTGCTTCATGTGATGTGAGCCATCCAAAACATGTGTTGCAAAATTCGTGTGTTTCGAAATCCTATAGAAATTGACCATATATGGCATGTCAATCCTGTATTTTTCCTATTTATATGTCTTCACATTCTTGCTAATCGTGGTAGATAAGCTGTCCAAAAGGATTAGATTTACTGGAATTCTATTTTATCAAAAAAGCATCATCCTGATCCGACAGGTGTACTAGGCATAGACTTCAATTCTCAAGATAAAATCAAGCAGAAACATGGCGCATGACTCACTGTATACTTTTGGCTCCGTGTCGGAGGACGTCGTTCATAATGATTGTGGTAGTATACATTATACAATGATGCTAAAGCAGAACCCGTGGGCAATATGCATGCATCTCCATGCAAATTTTCAGCACATGAAGTTTGATTACGCGCGCGTTTGCGGGTCTTAGAAAGTTTGCCAAAAAAGAACACTCACTTGAGCAAATTTAGACTCGTGCACCATATAGCAAGGTACTTCCTCCGTTTTAAAATATAAGATGTTTTACCTTTTATGAAACCGAATCTACACACTAAAAACATCCATATATATATATATATATATATATATATATATATATGTTGAAACGGAGGAGCAGTAGAAAATTAATGATTAGCTTTCTAAACGAGCTCGTTGTTATCAATTGCCAATGATTGTTAGTATGTAATACTAGTTATTTTTCTATTTGCGTGGTGGTCCTAACGTGTATATGGTCTGCATTAGTTTTGCTAAGCACTAAGTAAAGTGTTTCGATATAAGAACTACTAGGAAATGTGGCGCGGCAACATGCCGCGCCCGTAATGGGACAATGGGGTCTAATAATCGATCGAAAGTATTGCTAGAGATTAAATCATATGTATTATACTATTGTTGTTCAAAGTTATCGTAGAAGACATTGGTACTATTTTGCTAAAAAAAACAGGCGACAGATGGTGGAATTAGTGTCAAAAAATATAAAAGACAAAAAATTGAACTACTACCAGCGATTTACGACCGTAAAATGACCCATCATCATAAAATTACTGGGAGGTAGTTACTTTATGGGAATTGCGACTGGGAAAGCGTGACAAAAAATTATTACAATAGAATAGGGAATGAACATAAAAAAGTTACAGATGAAATATGGTTATAGAATTATTCACCGTCAAGGTGTTGTCTTGGAATAACTACCAACGGAAAAACGGCCGAAAAGTTGTGTCAAAAAAATTACCGTCGAGTAGTTAAAAAAAATTATAGCAAACTTAGTGTAATGACGTCGGAAAATGACAGACAGGAAGATGCATCACATAATTACCGTGATGCGTCAAATAATTACCGTGATGTGGTTAATACCGTCGTAAGCATAGTTAATTACTATCATAAAATTACGGCCAAAACGTTGTATCAAAAAGTTACCGTCAAATATTTTTCAAATGAGCAAAGAAAATACTATCATAAACTACCGTCAAAAGAATTACTATACACTTGAAGAATTGCTGAAGGATAACTATTAGCAAAAAAACACGGCAAAAAGTTATGTGGGAACTATCACCGGAAAATTATGGCAGAAAAGTGTCCTTAAAAACTCCCAAAAATTTCCCTTAAAAAGTATAAAAAGAAAATATAAAGGAAGGAAAAAGTTGCACTGTAGCAAGCCGACGTGGCGCCGGCTGATTGGTAGAAATTGATCTGTCTACAGTACTGTGTACGTGGTTCATGGAGGAGCCGAGAATCCTACCATCTTTAATATATAGTAATATTGCAGATGAAATATGGTTATAGAATTATTCACTTGTCTTGGAATAATTACCAGCGGGAAAACGGCCGAAAAGTTGTGTTAAAAAAATCACCGCCGAGTAGTTAAAAAATGTGCCGAGTAGTTAAAAAATGGTGTCGCAAACTTAAGCTAATGACATCGGAAAATGACGAACAGGAAGATGCATCGAATAATTACTGTGATGTAGTTAATACCGTCG
Organism: Avena sativa; assembly: GCA_916181665.1. Taxonomy (NCBI): domain Eukaryota; kingdom Viridiplantae; phylum Streptophyta; class Magnoliopsida; order Poales; family Poaceae; genus Avena; species Avena sativa. The sequence continues at coordinate 21,851,295 of OV702297.1, forward strand.
TAAACGTAGTTAACTACTATCATAAAGTTATGGCCAAAATATTGTGTCAAGAAGTTACCGTCAAATATTTTTAAAATGAGCTTCGAAAATACCGGACCGGACAAAATTAGATGATTGATAGTACGCGCAGACCGTCCGATCAAAAATCTATGGCTATAAACGGTCTGTACACTGTCATTACGTGTAAACAGTGGACCGTACGCTCATGTTCATGTAAACAGTGAAGGGTACTGTTCATGCTCGAACCACTGTTTGTACGAATACGCGTCCGGATCAAGAATCGGTGGTCAAAAACGGCTCGCCGGATCAAGAATCGGTGGTCAAAAACGGCTCGAGACTGTTCATCCACACGACACTGTTCATGAACAGTGCGTGAACAGTGCACGCGAGGCGCTGGCGCGCTAGGAGAGCGCTGAACCGCTCGTCTTTCATATATATATATATATATATATATATATATATATGTTTCCTCGTCATCGAACATGCCCTAGAACCAAAAGAAGTCTACACCGAGAAGAAGAGCAAAGAACAGAGATGTCTTGTGTAGGGACTTCTCAATTCATCCAAGAGCCATCGTCGTTTTCCTGATGGAAACATGCAGGCACAGAAGTACTCAATGATTCTGCTAATCGATGACTCATCATTGTGCGGCGTATTGGCGTAAACAAATATTCTAGCCCGTCGTACTTGGTTAACTAAACACTTCAGAGAACTGAGGTGCAATTTGGAAGAAAGAAAAAAGAAAGTTAGGTACAAAATGTAGCCAGCCGGTGACAACAAGTTATCGGCACTAACTAGGGTAATTTTGATTGCAGAAAAAAGGTGAGCCAAGTTCCACTTCGTACTTCTAAATATCATGTCTGAGAAAGAGAACACAATGAGCCCACGCACCACACTTTCCATTATCGATCTTAGGTACATAAGTACATCAGAGGGAACGATCGTGGGAATCCACGATCCGCACGAGGCGTGAGCTATCCTCACGGCCTGGCGAGTAGTGCAATTTACAACGGTCACAACTCTGTCACGTATCTACAACAATCGGTACACCGGAACAAGTCCTCTAACAGCCCCCCGCAGACTGAACATCATTTTGGACGATGTTCAGGCTGGACCTGAACTCCGTGAAGACGGGCGACGGCGACCCCTTCGTGAATATATCTGCAAATTGCGACGTGGACGGGACATGGAGGACCTTGGCTTCACCGAGAGCTACCCGATCCCTGACGAAGTGTAAGTCAATTTCCACGTCCTTTGTACGTTGGTGCTGTACTGGATTAGAAGAGAGATACATAGCACTAACGTTGTCGCAGTACACAATGGTTGCATGGGTAGGAGGATGACGAAGCTCGGCCAGAAGTTGGCGTAGCCAGCATGACTCGGCGATACAGTTTGCAACTGCCAGATACTCAGCTTCCGCGCTCGAGCGCGACACGGTGGGTTGCCGTTTCGAAGACCAGGAGACAAGATTCTGCCCAAGAAATACACAGAACCCCGACGTCGACTTGCGGGTGTCGGGGCAGCCCGCCCAGTCAGCGTCGCTGTACGCCATCAGCTCATGAGAGGAGGAGCCGTAGAATTGCAGCCCAAGATGTGTTGTCCCGCGGAGATACCACAAAACTCGTTTGATCAATTGGAAGTGGGGGAGGGGGGTTTGGGGGCATGCATAAAGAGGCAAATTTGTTGGCTGCATAATCTAGGTCGGGACGTGTTAGGGTGAGGTATTGGAGGGCTCCTGCAAGGCTTCTGTATAGGGAGGCATCATGGAACAGGGCACCGCGCGTCACTGGCGGATAGTTTGGCTCTAGTATCGACGAGGTGGAGATGGGATTACAATTCAACATGTTTGCACTATCAAGAATCTCAAGGGCATATTGTTGTTGGGAGAGGAAGAGGCCAGAGGTGTTGCGATGCACATTGACGCCAAGAAAATGATGAAGGTCACCGAGATCAGACGTGGAGAATTCTTGTCGAAAAGATGAAATAATGGAGCAAAGAAGAGATGCATTGTTGGCAGTCAAAATGATGTCATCCACATATAAGAGTAGATAGGCAATTTGAGAACCTTTGTGGAATAAAGAGAGATGAGTCGCATTTGGAGGCCGAAAAACCGAGAGATAAGAGAAATATGGTGAATCGAATAAACCATGTGCGGGGAGCTTGCTTGAGCCCATACAAGGATTTGTTAAGACAGCAAACATGTTTAGGAAAGGTGGGATCCGAAAAACCAGATGGTCAGGAGCAATAAACTGTTTCTTGGAGATGCCCATGCAAAAAGGCATTTTTCACGCCGAGTTGATTGATAGCCCATCCATGAGAAGTGGCAAGAAAGAGTACCACTCGAATAGTTGCCGGTTTGACGACCGGACTAAATGTTTCGTCGTAGTCCACCCTGGCCTGCTGAATGAAGCCTCGTAGCACCCATCTAGCCTTGTACCGCGCGCGCGCGAGAGAGAGAGCCGTCAGGATTTGTCTTGTGACAAAAAATCCATTTTCCGGTCACCACGTTCACACCTACAGGACATGGAACCAACGACCAAGTGTCATTCCGTAACAAAGCCTTAAATTCATCTAGCATTGCATGATGCTAATTGGGGTCCTTGAGAGCTTGTTTGTATGAAGAGGGGATGGGAGAAATAGTTGTGGTGGTGGAGGAAAGATTAAAGAGATGTTTAGGCATGAGATATACATTTTTGGCGCGGGTGTGCATTCTGTGTGCATTGTCGGGTGGCTCTACCGGGACAGCATGTGGGGGCAGGTCGGGCGGAGGTGGCAGTGGTGGAGTGGTGGGTGGCGAGTCCGGCAGGGAGGCAGAAGGAATCTCGGCAGATGGAGTAAATGCACTAGGGCTCAGGAGGGCGGGTGGCACGCTGGCGGGAGCTGAGGACGCGGTGTCTGGCACTGACGAGGGTGATCCTGAGGGAGATCATGTCGGCGGCGATCCCGAGGCAGATACGGGCACAGGTGGAGCAGGTTGGGCAGGAATGGAGCGGATCCCGAAGGGGATCGGGTGTGGCTGGGTGGTATGTGCTACTGGGTGTGGCTGGTGGAGAAGAAAAATAGGAAAAGACATTTTCGTCAAATGTGACATGCCGAGAAACTATGACGCGTCGCTTGGCCAGGTCAAAACATCGGTATCCCTTCTGCTCCCGTGGGTATCCGATGAAGAAGCAACGGGTGGAGCGGCGTGCGAGCTTGTTAGTCGTGGTGGCGTAGAGGTTCGGAAAGCATAAGCAACTGAATGTTCGGAGATGGTCATGGGTGGGATACTGGCCAAGGAGGGAGAAGTGAGGCATGGCGTGTTTAATGGCGCTGGATAGGCGAATGTTGAGCAGGTGCGTCGCGGTGTGCAGTGCTTCGACCCAGAAGGGGGAGGCATGTTGGATTGGACTAAGAGAGTACGGACTACGTCGTTTGTCGTTTGTTGTGCGGATGAGGCGCTCGGCCTTGCCATTCCGGGGAGAGGTGTGGGGATAAGTGAGTCGAAAAGAGATGCCATTTGCCGAGAAGAATGAGCGCAAATCATGATTAATAAACTCACCACCATTATCGCATTGGACACAACGAATAACCACATTAAATTGTGTTTTGATGAAGGCAAAGAAACGTTGCAAGGTAGAAGAGGTGTCGGATTTCTGTTTGAGGGGAAACATCCACGAGTAATGCGAAAAATCATCTAAGACAAGAAGGTAGTACTTATTGCCGAAGAAACTCGATACAGGGGAGGTCCAGAGATCACAGTGAATAAGTTGCACGGGAGCAGTAGTAGAGCTAAAAGAGGAGGAAAATGGTAATCTAGGCTGCCAACCTAGTTGTCACGCCTCACAAAGGTAGGACAACTTGGTGCTTTTATGACAAGATTGCAAGAAATCGTGGGAAATGCGGGCTAGATTCTTGTCACTAGGGTGCCCAAGGCGTCGATGCCATAGGTCACGGTTGGTGGAGACCGAAAAAACTGAAGCAGTTAGCGTTGAATCACCGAAAAGAGGATAGAGGTCGCCATGACTATTGGACCTCAGAAGAACCTTCCCCGTTGCCAAATCCTTCACGGAGAAACCGAATGGGTCAAAAGCAATTATACACCAATTATCAGTAGTGAACTTGCGGACGGATATCAAGTTTTTAATGACGTCAGGAGAGACAAGGACATTATTAAGAGAGAAAGGGTAGGGCGATAAGGAGGCAGAATCGACAGAGTAAATAGGAAGAGTAGACCCATTGTCAACTACAATACTTCGAGAATCAATGTTTGTGGGGGAATGAGACAAGGTGAGGTTACCTGCGCTATTGGTGACGCGCGTGGATGCGCCGGAGTCCATGATCCACTCCGGCATGGGGTGCAGGGTGGTGTAGGTTGGCGCCCCCTGGAACATGGCGGAGTAATCGTACGAGTGCTGCGGTGGCTGGGTGAACACGGGTTGCATGGGCGGTGCTGATACATCCAAAATGTATCTACTTTTCCGAACACTTTTGCTATTGTTTCTCCTCTAAACTTGTGTGATTTGGATACAACTAACACGGACTGACGTTGTTTTAAGCAGAATTACCTTGGTGTCTAGTTTTTGTACAGAAAATCAACTATCAGGAAAAATCCCGAAAAATATGCCAAAAATTCTATTTCGCCAGAAGATCCACGGAGCCAGAAGACGAAACGGAGTGGAGCCCTCGGGACCCACACCCTTGCTAGGCGCGGGTGGGCCCAGCCCGCGCCTAGGGGGGTGCGGCCACCCTAGGCACCCCCTCGGGATCCCTCTTCGCCTATAAGTTACCCCTTGACCTAAAAACCAAGAGGGGTTCGACGTTTTTCCAGAAAGAGTTCCACTGCGCCGCCACCACCAGAAGCCGTGATTCGGATCCAGAAACTCCGTTTTGGCACCCTACCGGGACAGAGCATTTGGGGAGGATCATCGCCATCGTCATCACCAACGCCTCTCCATCAACCATAAATGTTTTCCTCATCCATGAGTGAGTAATCCCCCGCTGTAGGCTATGGGGATGGTAGGGATTGGATGAGTTCTATCATGTAATCGAATAAGATTGTTAGGGCATAGTGCCTAGTATCTCTATTAGTGCTATTTGACTTTGTTGCAACTTGTTGTGCTTAACGCTTGTCACTAGGGCCCGAGTGCCACGATCTCAGATCTGAACTTATTATTGAATCATTATGATAGTATTATTTGTGATCTTATCTACAAGTTGTGTACACATATCATTGTCCGGATCCAAAGGCCCCGAAGTGATAGAAATTGGGACAACTGGAGGGGATGGCTGTGGTATGAGGATCACATGTGTTCACAGAGTGTTAATGCTTTGCTCCGGTGCTCTATTAAAAGGAGCACCTTAATTGCCAGTAGTTCCCTAGAGGCCCCGCTGCCATGGGCTGGCAGGACAAAAGATGTTGTGCAAGTTCTCATTGCGATCACGCATGAATATATATGGAGCACATGTCTAGGATTGTTTAGTACTTGGATGCTTGTTCTTATTTATCTGCAATGCCCTAGATCTTGAATTTACATGTTTAGACTCGTCCATGCAACGCCCGTCCATCCATCCCTATGCCTACCGTGGTCATATCTCACTATTTGCTACTACTGTTACTATTGCTCCTGTTTTGCCGTTGTTGTTGCTTTGCTGTTGCTACTGATAAGTTTCTGTGAGCAAGAACTATTTCCAGGTGCAGCTGAATTGACAACTCAGTTGTTAAGGCTTGCAAGTATTCTTTGGCTCCCCTTGTGTCGAATCAATAAATTGGATAATACTACCCGCGAAGACTGTTGCGATCCCCTATACTTGTGGGTCATCAAGACTATTTTCTGGCGCTGTTGCCGGGGAGCATAGCTTTATTTGTAAGTTCACTTGGATCTATTATTGTTCAATGCTACTACTTTCATCATGGGGAAGTTTTGTTATGGAAATTTTCCTATTTTACCATCCAAAACAAGAAGAGGTACAGTCCTAAACACCTCTGTTGCTCTTGATTCACCGTCTGTTATAAGTAAGCTTGTTACACCACCACCACACACATGCTACACACACTGCTACTACTGCTGAATCTGAAACTGCTTTTGATACTCATGATGTTACTTCTACTGTGGTTGATGCGAGTGGCTCATTAGGTCCTTTCCTAGATGTTACTATGGCTGGTCTAGGAAATACTGAAACTCCTAGTGAAGACACTATTACACCTGTTATCTCACCTGAGTCTAGAGAGAGTTATGATATTAATGATGGTTACATTGAGTTCACTGATGAATTTGTTGAAGAGTGCCGAAACACACATGGTACTAGTTCTATTAAGAGTCTCCTTGCTAGACGTACCATTATTCCTAAACTGTCCTCTGATCCTAAGTGTGCCACCTCTCCCATAGATATTAAAGATAAAGATTATGATTTCTCTCTTGATTTATCCTATTTGGACATTGTTGAGAAAGAACTTTTCTGTGGGACTGAAAATGGGAGTGTTGTGGCTCATATGAATGAGCTTTCCACTATGAGTGCTTTATTCTCTGATGATTTTAAGATGCGCAACTACTTTTTTTACTAAGATCTTCCCTTTTTCGCTAAAAGGAGACGCTAGAGATTGGTTTAATAGATTACCTCCTGGTTCCATTGATAGCCCTGATTGCTTGATTGCTTCTTTCTTCTAGAAATATTTTCCTCCCAGTGCTAGACATGCTGCTTTGCAGATAATTTTTGATTTTAAACAGGGAGAAGAAGAGAAATTGCCTGAGTCATGGACAAGGTTATGTGCCTTGATTCATGCACATCCTGGATGTCCATTGCGTAAGAATGAGCTTCTTGATATTTATTATAATGGACTAACTGATGATTCTAGGACATACCTAGATAGCTTTGCTGATTGTGTTTTCTGGAAAGGAACTCCTACAGATGTTGAAGAATTAATGGCTAAGGTAAGCAAGAATTATGATGATTGGACTTCAACTGAGCTAAATACACCTGAGCCTATTACTCCTGAACCAGTTATGCCTGAACCAGATCCAACACCAACACCAAAGAAGAGGGGAGTTATTGCATTAAATGATGAAGTGATGAAGGAAGCTAAGAAGTGTCTAAAGGAGAAAGGTATTAGAGCTAAAGATGTGAAGAATCTACCTCCTATAGAAGAGTTATGTAAGCCAATTCCCCACTCATCCGCTATTGAGGTACACTCTCTCCAACACTTTGATGAAGGTGATATTCCCTATGGCAAGCCTCCTGATCAATGTTTAGAGGAACTTGATATTTTTATTGTTAAGCAAGGTAATTTTAATAAACAAGTTCAGAATAATTTATTGTAAAACTCTAGAGATATTAAAGAGTTGAAAGATATTGTGGAAAGAACTTCTAATGATATTAAAATGCTTTGTAAACATTTTCACATGGTTCAAACCCAACTTGATCAACTTGCTAAGGTACAAAAGGATATGCTAGTTAATGCCTCAGGAGATAAACATGCTTATGGAATTAGAACTAGGAGTTGTAGGGAGTCTTGTGGCTCATATGAATGAGCTTTCCACTATGAGTGCTTTATTCTCTGATGATTTTAAGATGCGCAACTACTTTTTTACTAAGATCTTCCCTTTTTCGCTAAAAGGAGACGCTAGAGATTGGTTTAATAGATTACCTCCTGGTTCAATTGATAGCCCTGATTGCTTGATTGCTTCTTTCTTCCAGAAATATTTTCCTCCCAGTGCTAGACATGCTGCTTTGCAGATAATTTTTGATTTTAAACAGGGAGAAGAAGAGAAATTGCCTGAGTCATGGACAAGGTTCTGTTCCTTGATTCATGCACATCCTAGATGTCCATTGCCTAAGAATGAGCTTCTTGATATTTATTATAATGGACTAACTGATGATTCTAGGACATACCTAGATAGCTTTGCTGATTGTGTTTCCAGGAAAAGAACTCCTACAGATGTTGAAGAATTAATGGCTAAGATAAGCAAGAATTATGATGATTGGACTTCAACTGAGCTAAATACACCTGAGCCTATTACTCCTGAACCAGTTGTGCCTGAACCAGATCCAACACCAACACCAAAGAAGAGGGGAGTTATTGCATTAAATGATGAAGTGATGAAGGAAGCTAAGAAGTGTCTAAAGGAGAAAGGTATTAGAGCTGAAGATGTGAAGAATCTACCTCCTATAGAAGAGTTATGTAAGCCAATTCCCCACTCATCCGCTATTGAGGTACACTCTCTCCAACACTTTGATGAAGGTGATATTCCCTATGGTAAGCCTCCTGATCAATGTTTAGAGGAACTTGACATTTTTATTGTTAAGCAAGGTAATTTTAATAAACAAGTTTAGAATAATTTATTGTAAAACTCTAGAGATATTAAAGAGTTGAAAGATATTGTGGAAAGAACTTCTAATGATATTAAAATGCTTTGTAAACATTTTCACATGGTTCAAACCCAACTTGATCAACTTGCTAAGGTACAAAAGGATATGCTAGTTAATGCCTCAGGAGATAAACATGCTTATGGAATTAGAACTAGGAGTGGTAGGGAGTGTTGTGGCTCATATGAATGAGCTTTCCACTATGAGTGCTTTATTCTCTGATGATTTTAAGATGCGCAACTACTTTTTTACTAAGATCTTCCCTTTTTCGCTAAAAGGAGACACTAGAGATTGGTTTAATAGATTACCTCTTGGTTCCATTGATAGCCCTGATTGCTTCTTTCTTCCAGAAATATTTTCCTCCCAGTGCTAGACATGCTGCTTTGCAGATAATTTTTGATTTTAAACAGGGAGAAGAAGAGAAATTGCCTGAGTCATGGGAAAGGTTCTGTTCCTTGATTCATGCACATCCTGGATGTCCATTGCCTAAGAATGAGCTTCTTGATATTTATTATAATGGACTAACTGATGATTCTAGGACATACCTAGATAGCTTTGCTGATTGTGTTTCCAGGAAAAGAACTCCTATAGATGTTGAAGAATTAATGGCTAAGATAAGCAAGAATTATGATGATTGGACTTCAACTGAGCTAAATACACCTGAGCCTATTACTCCTGAACCAGTTGTGCCTGAACCAGATCCAACACCAACACCAAAGAAGAGGGGAGTTATTGCATTAAATGATGAAGTGATGAAGGAAGCTAAGAAGTGTCTAAAGGAGAAAGGTATTAGAGCTGAAGATGTGAAGAATCTACCTCCTATAGAAGAGTTATGTAAGCCGATTCCCCACTCATCCGCTATTGAGTTACACTCTCTCCAACACTTTGATGAAGGTGATATTCCCTATGGTAAGCCTCCTGATCAATGTTTAGAGGAACTTGACATTTTTATTGTTAAGCAAGGTAAATTTAATAAACAAGTTTAGAATAATTTATTGTAAAACTCTAGAGATATTAAAGAGTTGAAAGATATTGTGGAAAGAACTTCTAATGATATTAAAATGCTTTGTAAACATTCACTTGGTTCAAACCCAACTTGATCAACTTGCTAAGGTACAAAAGGATATGCTAGTTAATGCCTCAGGAGATAAACATGCTTATGGAATTAGAACTAGGAGTGGTATAACTACTCAAGATCCTTTATATCCTAAAGGACACCCTAAAAGAATTGAGCAGGATTCTCAACAAGGTGAAAGTAGTGGTAGTCCTCGTAAGAGAAAGAAACACAAGATAGTTGAGGAACCACTTGAACCTGCTGTAGATCCTAATAGTATATCTGTCTCTGATGTTGAAAATGAGAGTGGTAATGGTAATAATGATGCTCCTGATAAGGAGGAAGGTGAGAAAGAACCTGAGAAGCATACTAAGAATACTAGGTACACTCAGGAAGACTTTATTGCTAAGAAACATGGTAGTGAGAGAGAACCTTGGGTGCAGAAACCTATGCCTTTTCCAGGTAAGAAATACAAGTCAAAGGAGGAAGAACACTACAACAAGTTGTATGAGTGGATGAAACCTTTATTTTTGCAAATTACTTTCATTGATGCTATTAAGTTGCCTCCTTATTCAAAGTATATGAAGGATATTGTCTCTAATAAAAGGAAGATTCCTAATGAGGAGATTTCTACTTTGCTTGGTAATTATTCCTTCAATGGTAAGGTTCCAAAGAAACTTGGTGATCCAGGTATACCAACTATTCCTTTCTCTATTAAGAATAATTATGTTAGTACTGCTTTAGGTGATTTGGAAGCTGGAGTTAGTGTTATGCCTTTTTATCTCTACAAGAGACTCTAGTTAGAAAAGTTGATACCAACTGATATATCTTTGCAAATGGCTGATAAGTCCACTACTATTCCTATTGGTATATGTGAGGATGTTCCTGTTCAAGTGGCTCATAATTGCTTGGTTTTAACTGATTTTGTTGTGCTTGAGATGCCCGAAGATGATAATATGTCTATTATTCTTGGGAGACCTTTTCTTAATACTGCAGGTGCTGTCATCAATTGCAATCAAGGAAAAGTAACATTCCATATTAATGACAAAGAGCATACTGTTTATTTCCCCAAGAAGGTTCCTAAGAGCTATTGCCTGAATTCCATTGAAAATATTGAGAGCATCAAGGCTGGAGAAATATATTGTCCCACTCTACAAGAAAATTTTGAAACTATTATGATTTGGACTATTGCTATCAAGTATGAGGTAACATAATCACCTTATGGAAAAAAAGTTTTGTTTCATATAAGACTTTTTGGTAACAAGACTTGATCAACCTTGTTAACAAAAGGATTGTAATGGACAAACTAATGTTTTCACTGTGGTTATACTTGCTTTCTTTTATTTTTCTCCTTCCTAGTCTTTGCCTTTTATTTTGCTAGATTTGGTTTTGTTAGTTGTTTGCTTGTTAGAGTGTCTTAGAACTTTTGTAGTTTGGTTTTTGGTTTGTTTTTTCTTCTTCTAAAAAAACTATTTCTGTGAGAAAATCAATTTTCATACCCTGCAAATTGGCCAAAAATAAAGTTTCCTGAAAAATCCCAGAAAATTCAAAATAAATTTTTCCTCGAAAAAAGGGGCAGAGGGACACCTGGAGTGACCCAAGGGGCCATCCCAGGCACCCACACCCCTGTTAGTCGCGGCCTCCCTATTGGTGGCGCCTGGGTGGGGTGTGGCCCACCTAGGCCCCTCTAAAGTGTCTCCTCCCAGCCATCTTCTTCCTCTCTCCCGAAAAACACCATAAAACTTGCGAGTTCCTGCTGTTCTTGCTCATGATTTTCGATCTCCTTGCTCAGCCCATCCTTTCTGTTGATTTTTGGAGGGATTGCTCCTTGGTATGTGCCTCCTCTACTTGTCCAATTAGATTTGTGATTGATATATTGTATCTTGAGTATTTTGCTGCTATAGGTGACTGGTTGTGTGATCTTGCATGCTTGTTCTATGCTTAGAGATTTCATTTTGATGCATGTGTAGCCCTCTAGCAAGTTCCTATAGTAGTTTCTCATCATTTATAAACTTGGAAATCACTTGGTTTGATTTTTGTCTAACAATTTCAGAAAAGAGTGGTCATGGACAACCACACATTTTGAGAAATATTTGAGGGTGATGCACCTAGGAGGGCAAGGCCTTCAATATCATCCACCCGAGCTAGGCCCTCATACAATAAGGATCTCATTACTCCGCGATTCGGCGACGAGGGAGATGAGGGGGATGCTCACCCTTCCACCTTTCCTTGCCAGACCTTTTTGCAGGATGCTGGGATTCTTGATGATTTTATGACCTTGGTTCAGAGGGCTGGACTAACAAGCTTTATGCAGGATGAGAGCGTGCAATATGCAACGCTTACTAAAACATTTGTGGAGAGCTTTTCTTTTACTAACAGCATGTTCAAGCCAGATGTGTCCTTCAAAATTTATGGCAGGTCTTACAACATGACATTGAAGAAATTTTGTGAGGCTCTGGGACTTGGTACAGCTGGGTCGGCGAAGAAGATTCCAGCTCAACCCGCTGATTTGTTGGAGCTCTACCGCGGGATAACCAATGATGATGACTGTAGAGCTCAATGGGGAAAGATAAGAAATATTCAACTCCCAGTCATCAGGTACTTTGCTTACTATCTTGCCACTGGTGTTCTTGGTTGGGAGAACACTAGTAATATTTCCAACTATCATTTGGCCTTCATAGCTGCTGCGCTCAACAATGAAACTAAGTACAATCTTGGTTCTCTCATTGCTCGTCACTTAGCTGCTAAGGGACCCATTTATGGGGTAATTATTGCTACACGTGTTGTTGCTGCCTTGGACCTTGCTGTTGATCCAAATGATACAGTTTTGGATCCTCAGAGGCTTGACCTTGCTGCCATGAAGGCGCACCACTTTGTCACCACTAGCTCTACCCTTGAGAACTTGGTTTATAGAATGTTGTTTATTGACGGGGAAGAGAGAGAGAGAGATCCCTCTCCCCAAACCACTTTGTTCAGTATTTCTTAGGGACCTTTGTCACGCTCCAAGGAGGAGATGGATGATAAGATGCGCGTTCTTGGCTTCCATGGACACTATCAGGGGGACGTGCCCTCATACGACCCCTCTGTATACTACACAGGGGAGTCCTCGAGCTCATACCAGGACGAGGGAGCCTCCTCGACGTGCTACGGAGGTGCACCTTCTTGGGCAACATGGTATTGAGCCCCACTTAGGCCAAAAGTCTAAGCTTGGGGGGGGGGTATACTGACATCACACTCATCTATATATCATGTTCGTCGGTTCTTTGTATATCCATTGTAAAGGGAATATGCCCGAGAGGCAATAATAAAATGGTTATTATCATATTCCTTATCTATGATAAATGTTTATTTCGCATGCTATAATTGTATTAATATGGCAACATTAATACATGTGTGTTTAATAAACAAATAAAAAGTTCCTAGTTATGCCTCTCTCATAAACTAGCTCATTGATTAACAAGATGCTCAAAGGTTTCCTGATCATGGACATTGGATGTTGTTAATAACGAGGTCACAACATTATTGGAATGGTGTGATAAACATTCATCCAAAGTATAGCATTATGATCAAGGTCATTGTGTTTATATTGCTATAACATCATACGAAGTAATCTTAGTCCTTAGACCATGAGATCATGTCAATCACTAACACCGGAAGAGTATCTTGATAACATCAAACGTCACACCGTAATAGGGTGACTATAAAGATGGGTTCAGTGCTACGAAGGTGTTATGTTGAGGCTCATGGATCAAGAGTGGAATTTGTCCATCCCGATGACAGAAAGATATACTCTAGGCCCTCTCGGTGATATCACATTAGTTAGCTTGCAAGCAAGTGATTTGATCACTAGAATGTTATATCACAGGAATGAGAAAAGAGTACATGTCGGTAACGAGATCAAACTAGGTATGGAGATACCGATGATCAAATCTTGGACATGTAATATATCGCGAGACAAATGGATTGAGTTACATGCGTATAAGGTTCACACGATCACAGAAGTCATCGTTGAATATGTGGGAGTCAGTACGGATCTCTAGGTCCTGCTGTTGATTATTGATCGGAGAGGGGTCTCGATCATGTCTACATTATTCGCGAACCATATGGTGACACACTAAAGGGATACCCACACCATTTGGAGCAAATAATATGCCATAGAAAGAAAAAGGAAAGCGCATGAATTTATTTCACTAGACACCGAAACTGTTTCAGTTGAAATTGCTGAAACTGGTTTTGCATGTGAAATTGAATACTAGCAAGGGGTTTTATGTGAATGTTTGTTAATTAAAGTAATTAACAAAATTCTGAATAAATAAATAAAAGAGTTTTATTTAAATGAGAGCTTGCATTAAATTTGGTGAAAATTTAATGCATGTGAGTGGATTTTTGAGTGGAGGCTCTTTTATGGGAGTGAAGGCTTTTCATTTTGAGTGGGAGCTCCACCCACATGAATGTGGAAGAGGTGGGGGCAGCCACCATGGCTGGGTGCCATGCCCCTTGGGGTGCCCCCTCTCCCTATAAAAGGCCCCCTCTCCTCCTCTCAAAGCACACCTCCTCGTGAAGTATCTCTCTCCTCCCTTTTAGATTTTCCCCATGGTCTCGGATCAGCGAGATACATGTCCCCGGTGGCTTTTTCTGGAAGGATTTGTTGCTTCCGCTGCTTTGCTGGAGTGAGGGCGTGGAGGTTGTCGGGGTACCCAGACGTGTGTGCGATCACGGATGCACTACTGCTTTGTGGTGCTAGACTTGATGGTGCTGGACCGGCTGGACTAGATGGACTTCATCACGATCTTGAGATCGGCAAGCATTCGTCTACATCATCCACGAGTACAACCTTGTTTACGCTATTCGGTCTTCGAGGGTATGTATTCTATGGATGTATATCCACCTGGTGCTTGTATCTAGTAGATAGATCTGGGTACTTAGTTGTTCCCGTCGTAGGAAAATTATTGTTTTCTATGCTGCGAACCCAACACATTGTTCGCTTTGTTTTTGGTTTTTGTTTGTTCTTTCCCAAAACACAAAAAATAGCAAAAATATTTTCGTTGTTTCTCTTGGTTTCTTTCTTTGCTTTTTAGTTTTGGTTTGCCTTAAAGAAAAATCCAAAAAGATTTTGCTTTGTTTGGTTTGTTTTTTGCTTTGTTTGTTTTTGCTTTGTTGGCTTGTTTGAAAAATCGAAAACACCAAAAATATTTGTTGTTCTTATTTGGTTTTGTTGAGTTCTTTGCAGGGTTCAGCCGTCCTCAGTGGATTTTGGTTTCATGTTATTATTCAAGTCACACAAGTGAAGGGCAATAATGAAGATTAAGACAACTTGAGGTGTGGTAAGAGGATGGTAACAAACTCTATTTGTTTTCATTTTTGTACATATACTCATTATTGTGAGCATGCTTAGTCTGTTCATGTAAGGAGTATGTTACTAATGGATGCTTAGTAGTTCTTGCTTGTCTATGATTAGCTCCAGCTTGCTAATAGTTTGTAGCATGTCATATGAATGTTTGCTTGCATTGTTTTATTCATATTTTGGTATGATATTGTGGTATCCTCCTCTGAAAGTTTCAGATGAATCGACTTGGCACATGCTCGCGCATGCATATGACTAAACAATAGTCAGTAAGCCTCGATGATTTATTTTGCCTCAGAGTTCTTGTATCACTTTCATGCCATAATTAGTCATGTTTTGTTGCAAGCATGATTATGATAGTTATTGCTCTCTCGTTTGTTGCTCCCTCTCTATTGCTAACATGCACTTGCACTGAGTATGAGATCTACCTATGTTTCCAACTCTCCAAAACCAATATTGCCAACAGTGTCCACCATACATACCTATTAGAATCATTTGCTATTTTAGTGCATATTCAATATGCCTTGTTTTCTTCCAAATAAAATGTTTGTCTGTTTTGAGAAAGTTAGTTAGTAAATCTCTCACGAACTTGATGGAACACTTTATTCCTTGCACTTAATAAGCCTAAACCATTGTGGCTTGTCCATGAAAGTTATATGCTTGCAAATTATAGGCTGGGAGTTAGCAGAACCGTGCTGTCACGGGGAACACTTTCAACACTTATGGATACATATCCAGTTGATACCTTGCTCTTTTGTTTGCGGATGTCGTCGGTGTGAAATAAAAGGGGAGCTTGTGAGTTCATGGAGTATATATATGTGTTAGAGAAACGCCTGGGCCGCTAGCCTAAGACATGCCTAATCATGGTGGAAACTTGCAGCATCACCATAATGAGAATTTTGTGAAGCATCCTCAATAAAAAGCTATGCACATTGAGATGCTCATTGTCTGCTTGCCTTGTCATTTTTATCACGGGTTAGCTCCTGTATCATGTGTAAGGGGTACCTCGTTGGCGGTTCTCTATGATATGCATGTATGTACAATGACAAGAACTTTCAGGTAACCAAAGTTGAGTAGCATGCAGAGAGGCCCTCGTACTCAAGGGACTGTTGGAATTATGCCCTAGAGGCAATAATAAAGATGTTATTATTATAATTCTTGTTCATGATAAAGTTTATATTCCATGCTAAAATTGTATTAAGCGGAAACTTTGATACTTGTGTGGTTTATGAACAACACCGTGTCCCTAGTACGCCTCTATGGACTAGCTCATTGATTAATGATGGTTAAGGTTTCCTAACCATAGACATGAGTTGTCGATTAATAATGAGATCATATCATTGGGAGAATGATATGATGGACATACCCAAATCAAGCAGTGCAATTAGATCGTGTCATCGTGTTCATCTTTGCGAAGCTTTTTCTTATGTCAAATATTGTATTCCTTAGACCATGAGATAATGCAACTCCCTGGTATCGGAAGAAAGCTTTGAGGTCATCAAACGTCATCCTATGAGAGGGTGATCATAAAGGTGTCTCTCAGGTGACCGGAAAGTACTTGTTGGGTTGTGTGTATCGAGATGGGATTTGTCCCTCCCAAGTCGGAGAGATATACTTAGGGCCCACTCGGTAATCGATATCAACACCGCTTGCAAGCACGTGGTTAAGAGTTAATCACAAAGTGATATCAGATTACAGAATGAGTAAAGTACTTGCTGTGAACGAGATTGAACTAGGTATGCCTATACCAACGATCGAATCTCGGGCAAGTAAAATATCGCGTGATGAAGGGAATATATATATGGGATTAATTGAATCCTGGCATCGTGGTTCATCCGATATGATCATCGATGAATATGTGGGAGTCAATATGGGTTTCTAGATCCCGCTGTTGATTATTGATAGAAGATCACGTTTGCATATTCTCGAACCCGTAGGGTCACACACTTAATGTGCCTTGACGCTAGGATAGAATGTATAATTGGTTTGTGAGTTTTTGTTTGGAGTCTCGGATGAGATCCAGGACATCACGAGAGGTTCCGGAATGGTCCAGAGAATAATATTCATATAAAGGTAAGCAGTTTTTGGATTTCGGAATTGTTTCAGAATGTTCGGTATTGTACCGGAAGGTTCTAGAAGCTTCCGGAGTGGGACCAACGTGGCCCCACTTGTTGGAGGGGGCGTGGGACTACGAGGGAGTGCCCTGGCCGCATTGGGCCAGGGGCACAAGGCCCCATAAGCCCAGCCGGCCAAAACCCTAGGAGAAACCCTAGGGGATCTTCTAGAAGGGGGGAAGACTTGCCCCCCACTCCACCCTTGTGGCCGCCGGCCCTAGGGCTTGGAGGAGGGGCGGACATCCCCCTATATAAGGTGGGGAGGGGGCACACCCTCCCCCACCCGAAAACCCTAGCCGCTGTACTGCTGCCCTCCTCTCTCTCTCTCCCGACTGCGCGTAGGCGAAGCCCTGCCGTAGAAACTCTCCACCTTTGCACCACGCCGTCGTGCTGTAGATCCAATCTATCTCTCCACCCCACTTGCTGGACCGAGGAAGGCGGATACATCGCGGTGCCGTACGTGTGTATCTCTCGGAGGCGTCGCCACTTGCGGCGTTGGATCGGATCGGATCGCGAGGAGGAGAAGGCATGTACGACTACATCAACCACGTTCTGTTGAACGTTCTGCTGTGTGATTTCTTCAAGGGTATGAAGATCCCATCTATCCCTCTCGTTGATTGCATCTCCTAGATTAGATCTTGGCTTTCCCGTTCGCATCCGTAGATCTTTTTTGATTTACTATGCTACGAAACCCTTCAGTGGTATCAGAGCTAGATCTATGCGTAGATGTGTTTCACGAGTAGAACGCAACATGCTTGTTGCGGGCATTGATGTTTTCTGTTGCAGGCCTCTTGTTGTGTACTTCTTATGACGTGGGATAGTGAGATCGAAGCGGTCCAGGCCAACTTTACGCGACCTCGTTCGCGAGACCGGCTCCGCACTTGACGTGTGGCTTGTTCCACACATGCGGCTGGTGGATGCCAGTTTCTCTCACTATAGTTGTCATGGGATTTACACCGGATGTTGCAACCATAATATCACCGTTGTGGCTTTCCGTAGGTAAGAATCGTTCTTATCTTGTTACTCCCATAAGCCACGTAAAACATGCAACAACAAAGTAGAGGCGTCTAACTTGTTTTTGCAGGGAGTGTTTCTGTGATATGGTATGGCCCAAGATATGATGTGTATGTTGTATGCAATGATCATGTTTTGTAATATTTCACGACTTGCATGTCGATGAGTACACAAACGGGAGGAGCCATATGGTTGTCTTTATAATTGTGTATGACATGTGTGTCAACTTCTTATACGCCATGTAATAGCTTTACTTTATCGCTAAGTAGTTAGCAATAGTTGTAGTTGCTATTCATGGTGGAGGCAATCATGGTGGAGTGATGTAGATCATGCTGGCACGCACAAGATGGAGATCATTGTGCGGAGAATGGCTATACCATGTCCTCCCCAATTCAGTTGTGGAACTAGACTTCCTATCACATAAAATTATATGCATGTGATGTTTATCCTTTTATGTATCTTATTATGCTTAGATCGCGAAGGTAGCATTATAAGATGATTCCTCACTTAAAGATCAAGATAAAATTGTGTTCTCCTCATGTATGCATCGTTGCGAAAGTTCGTCGTGTTCAAGCATCTCGTGATGATCGGGTGCTATAAACTCTACATTCACATACAACGGGTGCAAGCCAGTTTTGCACACGCGTAAATACTTAGGTTTGACTTGACGAGCCTAGCATGTACAGACATGGCCCCAGAACACACGAACCGAAAGGTTAAGCATGAGTCATATGAATGATATGATCGGAACTTTGTTGTCCACCATTGAAACCACATCTCTTCTCGTGAAGATCGGATTAGGTGTGGTGAATTTGGATCATGTTCACTAAACAACTTGAGGGATGTTGAATTTAGTGGGAGTTCATCTAGTAATTTTATTAAGTTGAACTAGTTATCATGAACATAGTCTAAATTGTACTTGCAAATTTTGTAGATCAAATGGCTAAGTCCAACTTCAACTTCAACGTTTTTGCTGAGAAAGAAAAGCTTAAGAATAATGGGTCTAACTTCACCAACTGGTTCCGCAATCTGAGAATCATTCTCGCGGGCGGACAAAAGGACTATGTCCTTGAGAAAGCGCTAGGTGACGCCCCTGCTATAGATGCGCCGACAGATGAAAAAGCTGTTTATCAGTCGCACAAAGATGATTATGGTGTGATTAAGAGCACCATGTTGTTTGCTATGGAATCGGACCTTCAAAATCGTTTTGAGGAGTTCGCCGGGCCCTTTGAGATTCTTGAGGAACTGAAAACCATGTTTCAGACTCAGGCCTGTTCTGAGAGATATGAGATCTCTGAGAAATTCTTTAACTACAAGATGGAGGAAGGGAGTTCCGTTAGTGAGCACGCCATTAAGATGTCGGGCTACACTCAACGTCTTGAGCAACTAGACTGCAAGATTCTAGAAGAGATCAAGATTGACAGAGTTCTGCAATCACTCCCTCCTAGCTACAAAGGTTTTGTAGTTACTCATAATCAGATTGGTTCCATTGATACGATCACTGAGCTCTTCGCTAAGCTGAAAGCTGCGGAGGTGGACATCAAGAAAGATAATCATGTGTTGATGGTCAACAAGCCCCCCAGCTTCAAGAAAGGTAAGGGTGCAAAGAAGTCCTTCAAGAAAGGCAGCGGAAAGCGCGTTGCCCCTGCTGAGAAGAAGCTCAAGTCTGGCCCTAAGCCGGACACTGAGTGCTTCTATTGCAAGGACAAGGGTCACTGGAAGCGCAATTGTCCGAAGTACCTAGCGGACAAGAAGGCTGGCACCATCAAAGGTATATTTGATATACATGTTATTGATGTTTACCTTACTAGCACTCGTTGTAGTGCCTGGGTATTTGATACTGGTTCAGTTGCTAATATTTGTAACTCGAAACAGGAGCTACAGAATAGACGGCGGATAGCGAGGGATGAGGTGACGATGCGCGTTGGCAACAGATCAAGAGTTGATGTGATGGCCATCGGCACGCTCTCCTTAGTTTTACCTTCGGGATTAGTTTTAAACCTTAACAAATGTTATTATGTGCCTGCGTTGAGCATGAACATCATACTTGGATCGTGTTTATTGCAAGACGGTTATTCATTTAAATCAGAGAATAATGGTTATTCTATTTATATGAGTAACATCTTTTATGGTCATGCACCTGCTATGAATGGTTTATTTCTTCCGAATCTCGAAAAAAATGAAACACACATCCATAACATTGAGGCTAAGAGATGCAAAGTAGATAGTGATAATTCAACTTATTTGTGGCACTGCCGTCTAGGTCATATTGGTGTAAAACGCATGAAGAAACTGCATTCTGATGGACTTTTGGAGTCTCTTGATTTTGAATCATTTGACACGTGCGAGCCGTGCCTCATGGGCAAGATGATCAAAACCCCGTTCTCCGGTATAATGGAGAGAGCAATGGACTTGTTGGAAATCATACATACCGATGTATGCGGACCAATGAGTGTTTCGACGCGCGGTGGATATCACTATTTTCTCACTTTTACTGATGACTTAAGTAGATATGGGTATGTCTATTTAATGAGACATAAATTTGAAACGTTTGAAAAGTTCAAAGAATTTTAGAATGAAGTGGAAAACCATCGTAACAGGAAAATTAAATTTCTACGATCCGATCGTGGAGGTGAATATTTGAGTTATGATTTTCTCACGCATCTTAAAGCAAGCGGAATCATTTCGCAACTCATGCCACCCGAAACACCACAGCGCAATGGTGTGTGTGAACGCCGGAATCGAACTCTATTAGATATGGTGCGATCGATGATGTCTCTTATAGATTTGCCGTTATCATTTTGGGGTTATGCATTAGAAACCGCTGCATTCACTTTAAATAGGGCACCATCTAAATCCGTTGAGACGACATCGTATGAACTGTGGTTTGGTGCTAAACCTAAGTTGTCGTTTCTTAAAGTTTGGGGATGTGAAGCTTACATCAAGAAGTTGATGCTGGACAAGCTCGAACCCAAAGCGGAGAAATGCGTCTTCATAGGATACCCTAAGGAAACAATTGGGTATACCTTCTACCACAGATCCGAAGGCAAAGTGTTTGTTGCAAAGAACGAATCCTTTCTTGAGAAGGAGTTTCTCTCGAAAGAAGTGAGTGGGAGGAAAGTAGAGCTAGACGAGGTTATTGAACCTTCTCTTGAGTTGGAGAGTAGCGCAACACCTGAAATTGTTCCAGTGCCGTCTGCACCAACAATAGAGGAAGCTAATGACGAGGATCATGAAGCTTCGGACGATGCTACTACTGAACGTTGCAGGTCGACAAGGTCACATGCCCCTCCTGAGTGGTACGGTAACCCTGTCTTAACTGTCTTGTTGGTAGACAACAGTGAACTTGCGAACTATGAGGAAGCAATGATGAGCCCAGACTCTGAGAAATGGCTAGAGGCCATGAAATCCGAATTGGGATCCATGAGCGAAAACCAAGTATGGACTTTGGTGGACCCTCCTAGCGACCGAAAGGCCGTTGAGTGCAAATGGATTTTCAAAAGGAAAACGAACGCAGATGGTAATGTTACTGTATATAAAGCACGGCTTGTCGCGAAAGGTTTTTGACAAGTTCAAGGTGTTGACTACGATGAGACTTTCTCTCCTGTAGCGATGTTCAAGTCCATTCGGATTTTATTAGCAATTGCTGCATTTCATGATTATGAAATATGGCAGATGGATGTCAAGACTGCGTTCCTCAATGGCAACATTGATGAAGAGTTGTATATGATGCAACCCAAAGGTTTTGTCGATCCTAAGGATGCTGATAAGGTGTGCAAACTTCAGCGTTCCATTTATGGACTGAAGCAAGCATCTCGGAGTTGGAACCTTCGTTTTGATCAAGTGATCAAGAGCTTTGGATTTGTTCCAAATTGCTACGAAGCTTGTATCTACAAGAAAGTGAGTGGGAGCTCAGTGACATTTCTAGTACTATATGTGGATGACATATTGATTATTGGAAATGACATTGGTATGCTTAATGATGTGAAGAGTTATTTGAATAAATGTTTTTCAATGAAAGTCCTAGGAGAAGCTGATTATATATTAGGCATCAAAATCTATAGAGATAGACAAAGACGCCTAATAGCTTTAAGCCAAAGTACATATCTTGACAAAGTTCTGAAAAGGTTCAGAATGGATAAGGCAAAGAAAGGTTCAGTGCCCATGTTGTCAGGTAAGATATTGAGCAAGGCTCAGTGTCCAGCTATGATAAACGATAGAGAAACCATGAGCAAAGTGCCTTATGCCTCGGCCATAGGTTCTATCATGTATGCCATGCTGTGTACTAGACCGGATGTGTCCAATGCTCTTAGTTTGACGAGCAGATACCAAAGTGATCTAGGAGTGGAACACTGGACAGCCGTAAAGAACATCCTAAAGTATTTAAATAGTACTAAAGAAATGTTCTTGGTCTATGGAGGTGATGAGCAGCTCGTCGTAAAAGGTTATGTCGATGCTAGTTTCGACACCAACCCGGATGATTATAAATCTCAGACAGGATACGTTTATATTTTGAATGGAGGAGCTGTGAGCTGGAGAAGCAAAGCGTGATCGCGGGATCTACAGTAGAATCGGAATACATGGCTGCTGCAGAAGCGCCAAGTGAAGGAGTTTGGATCAGGAACTTCATCATTGAGCTTGGTGTGGTTCCAAGTGCCTTGGACCCACTGGAGATCTTGTGCGACAACACTGGTGCCATAGCATTGGCTAAGGAACCAAGATATCATCCAAAGACCAAGCACATCAACCACCGATTTCATATAATTCGAGATTATATAACAGATGGAGATCTGAAGATTAGCAAAGTACATACGGATCTGAATGTCGCAGATCCGTTGACTAAACCTCTTCCACGAGCAAAACATGATCAGCACCTTAATGCCATGGGTGTTAGATTGTTACCAGATGTAAACTAGATTATTGACTCTAGTGCAAGTGGGAGACTGTTGGAATTATGCCCTAGAGGCAATAATAAAGATGTTATTATTATAATTCTTGTTCGTGATAAAGTTTATATTCCATGCTAGAATTGTATTAAGCGGAAACTTTGATACTTGTGTGGTTTATGAACAACACCGTGTCCCTAGTACGCCTCTATGGACTAGCTCATTGATTAATGATGGTTAAGGTTTCCTAACCATAGACATGAGTTGTCGATTAATAATGAGATCATATCATTGGGAGAATGATATGATGGACATACCCAAATCAAGCAGAGCAATTAGATCATGTCATCGTGTTCATCTTTGCGAAGCTTTTTCTTATGTCAAATATTGTATTCCTTAGACCATGAGATAATGCAACTCCCTGGTATCGGAAGAAAGCTTTGAGGTCATCAAACGTCATCCTATGAGAGGGTGATCATAAAGGTGTCTCTCATGTGATCGGAAAGTACTTGTTGGGTTGTGTGTATCGAGATGGGATTTGTCCCTCCCAAGTCAGAGAGATATACTTCGGGCCCACTCGTTAATCGATATCAACACCGCTTGCAAGCACGTGGTTAAGGAGTTAATCACAAAGTGATATCGGATTACGGAACGGGTAAAGTACTTGCTATGAACGAGATTGAACTAGGTATGCCGATACCAACGATCGAATCTCGAGCAAGTAAAATATCGCGTGACGAAGGGAATATATATATGGGATTAATTGAATCCTGGCATCGTGGTTCATCCGATATGATCATCGATGAATATGTGGGAGTCAATATGGGTTTCCAGATCCCGCTGTTGATTATTGATAGAAGATCATGTCTGCATATTCTCGAACCCGTAGGGTCACACACTTAACGTGCCTCGACGCTAGGATAGAATGGATAATTGGTTTGTGAGTTTTTGTTCGGAGTCTCGGATGAGATCCATAACATCACGAGAGGTTCCGGAATGGTCCAGAGAATAAGATTCATATAAAGGAAAGCAGTTTTTTGGATTTTAGAATTGTTTCAGAATGTTCGGTATTGTACCGGAAGGTTCTAGAAGCTTCCGGAGTGGGACCAACGTGGCCCCACTTGTCGGAGGTGGGCGTGGGCCTACGAGGGAGTGCCCTGGCCGCATTGGGCCAGGGGCACAAGGCCCCATAGGCCCAGCCGGCCAAAACCCTAGGGGATCTTCTAGAAGGGGGGGAAGACTTGGCCCCCACTCCACCCTTGTGGCCGCCGTCCCTAGGGATTGGAGGAGGGGAAATGGGGACGGCTAGCCCCCTATATAAGGTGGGCAGGGGGCGCACCCTCCCCCCACCCGAAAACCCTAGCCGCCATACTGCTGCCCTCCTCTCTCTCTCTCTCTCTCTCTCTCTCTCTCCCAACTACGCGTAGGCGAAGCCCTGCCGCGGAAACTCTCTACCTTTGCTCCACACCGTCGTGCTGTAGATCCAATCTATCTCTCCACCCCACTTGCTGGACCGAGGAAGGAGGAGACGTCGCGGTGCCGTACGTGTGCATCTCTCGGAGGCGTCGCCACTTGCGGCGTTGGATCGGATCGGATTGCGAGGAGGAGAAGGCTAGTACGACTACATCAACCACGTTCTGTTGAACGTTCCCCTGTGCGATTTCTTCAAGGGTATGAAGATCTCATCTATCCCTCTCGTTGATTGCATCTCCTAGATTAGATCTTGGCTTTCCCGTTCGCATCCGTAGAATTTTTTTGATTTACTATGCTGCGAAACCCTTCAGGGACATGGGAACTCATACTGGACCTTACTTTCACCTCAACCATATAAAGATGCCTATGATAGGGGCAATGAGAGCTCAAAGCTAGTAAGTACCTCACTTTCAGCATTTGGAAGCGTTTCAAACTTTCCAAAACCTTTTCATTTCCTTGTTGAGTCACCACTTATTCTATGAGCACCTTCTTGAGAGCATAGTTGTCATTTTTGTGTTTGTTCCAAAACTTGGTTAATTATGTCATGACTTTGATGCTTGTATCTCTGATATTTTTACCTCTAGTCTTTACTTGAACTACAGAGGTGCCTTGGCATTTATATTGTGCTCTACAAACAAAGGCAAGCGAGATACCACTTTATCATACCTTACTATGAGCATTGCAATGTTGCTTATGTTTATGTTCCATGCTACTTATTATTATTGAGTTGGTTTCTATTCATAGCTTGCAATGACTATTGAGTAGACTTGGTTGCATACTTCTTATGATGAATGGTTTAAGTATCTACTCCTGTGCTGAGAATATATGCATCATATGAAGCAAATGTGTTCGTGAAAGTTCTTTTATTGCACTAAGTTTTCAACTGAATTGCTTGAGGACAAGCAATAAGCTAAGCTTGGGGGAGTTGATACGTCCAAAACGTATCTACTTTCCCGAACAATTTTGCTATTGTTTCTCCTCTAAACTTGTGTGATTTGGATACAACTAACACGGACCGACGCTGTTTTCAGCAGAATTACCTTGGTGTCTAGTTTTTGTGCAAAAAATCAACTATCAGGAAAAATCCCAGAAAATATGCCAAAAATCCTATTTTGCCAGAAGATCCATGGAGCCAGAAGACGAAACGGAGTGGAGGCCTGGGGGCCCACACCCCTGCCAGGCGCGGGTGGGCCCAACCCGTGCCTAGGGGGTGTGGCCACCCCAGGCACCCCCTCAGGCCCCCTCTTCGCCTATAAGTTACCCTTTGACCTAAAAACCGAGGGTTGTTCTATGTTTTTTCAGAAAGAGTTCCGCTGCGACGCCAACACCAGAAGCCGCGATTCAGATCCAAAAACTCCGTTCTGGCACCCTGCTGGGACGGGGAATTTGGGGAGGATCATCGCCATCGTCATTACCAACGCCTCTCCATCAACCATCAATGTTTCCCTCATCTATGAGTGAGTAATCCCCCGCTGTAGGCTATGGGGATGATAGGGATTGGATGATTTTTATCATTTAATCGAATAAGATTGTTAGGTCATAGTGCCTAGTATCTCTATTAGTGCTATTTGACTTTGTTGCAACTTGTTGTGCTTAATGCTTGTCACTAGGGCCCGAGTGCCATGATCTCAGATCTGAACTTATTATTGAATCATTATGATAGTATTGTTTGTGATCTTATCTGCAAGTTGTGTACACATATCATTGTCCGGATCCAAAGGCCTCGAAGTGACAGAAATTGGGACAACCGGAGGGGATGGCTGTGGTGTGAGGATCACTTGTGTTCATGGAGTGTTAATGCTTTGCTCTGGTGCTCTATTAAAAGGAGCACCTTAATTGCCAGTAGTTCCCTAGAGGCCCCGCTGCCACGGGCTGGCTGGACAAAAGATGTTGTGCAAGTTCTCATTGCGAGCACACATGACTATATATGGAGCACATGCCTAGGACTGTTTAGTACTTGGATGCTTATTCTTATTTATCTGCAATGCCCTAGATCTTGAAGTTACATGTTTAGACTTGTCCATGCAACGCCCGTCCATCCATCCATATGCCTACCGCGCTCATATCCCACTGTTTGCTACTACTGTTACTATTGCTCCTGTTTTGACGCTTCTGTTGCTTTGCTATTGCTACTACCAACTGTTGCTACTGATAAGTTTCTGTGAGCAAGAACTATTTCCAGGTGCAGCTGAACTGACAACTCAGTTGTTAAGGCTTTCAAGTATTCTTTGGATCCCCTTGTGTCGAATCAATAAATTGGGTAATACTACCCGTGAAGACTGTTGTGATCCCCTATACTTGTGGGTCATCAGGTGCTGAGTTGGAGGAGAACATCACAAGGTAGTCCTGTGATTGCATGTCGGGCCAGGGTCCGAGCACGTCGACCGAGTTGGGCGCCACCCAGTGAGGGCGTTGCTGCTACTAGTGGTGGCCATAGGGTGCACCGCCATACCCGTTCTGCTGCTGCTGGTGGCCGCCATACCTGTGCTGCTGGTGGACCTGGTTCCCATAGCCAGGGTTGTAGCCACCGCGTCCACCATGGTCGCCACGACCACGACCACGTCCGCGGCCGTTGCGGCTGCCACGGTCGCTGCCGTCGTAGGCTCCGCGGTGATAGTTGTCGTTGTAGCCGCCACCGTGCGGATGCCCGTAGCCGTGTGCGCCGCCACCCCGCCCTTGCAGTTGGCCGTATCCACCGCGTCCACCGGTGGGTCAGAGTCTGGCAGGATGACCAGGTTCCCCGCAAGAGAAGCAGTTGCCGAAGAAGCGAGGGCCGCCGTTGTTGGGGTTCGTGTTGACATTGAGGATCTGCGGCGTGCTCTTCACCTTGGACTTGAGCTTGACTTCAGCGATCTGCATCCGCGATTGGGCATGCATGAAGGAGGGGAACGGCTTCAACGACTCCATGAGCTCACCTTGGTTCTTGTACTTCTCACTGAGGCCGTCGATGAGGCGCATCGTGAGTTCCTTGTCCGTGATAGGGGCACCGACATCACCCATCTGGTCGGCGACGCTATTGAGGGTGCGATAGTAGGCGACAATCGACATGTCGCCTTGGGAGATGCTCTGGAACTCCTTGTCGAGGAGGATCTCGCCGCGTTCGACGTGAAGAAGTGCTATAGCTTCTGCCATGCGGTGTAGGCTGTGTTGTCCTCCACTAGGATCACGTCCTGAAGCTCGTCGGAGATGGTGGTGTAGATCCACAGCACGATGTCGACATCCGCGGACCGCAACTCCTCGGAGGCGAGGTGCGGCGACGTCTCCTCCTCCACGTGATCGCGTGCGTTGTACTTCGAGAGGACGAACAGGAACAGATTCCTCCACTTGTGGTAGTTGCCGGCGGCTACATCTAGACGAAACTTGATGTATCTGGTGATATCAACGCCATTTGTGGTGGGAGGAGAGGGGAGGAGCTGAACATTGGCCAATTGTGTGGAGATGGGAAGGGGATCGGCACGACTGTCATCTACAACATCGGAGGTCTGGGATCGAGCAGCTGAGGCGGTTGCCATGAGGATTGTGGGGAGGAAGAGAGGGGAGAGGCTCTCATACCAAGAAAGAGAACACAATGAGCCCACGCGCCACACTTTCCATTATCGATCTCAGGTACATAAATACATCAGAGGGAACGATCGTGGGAGTCCATGATCCGCACGAGGCGTGAGCTATCCTCACGGCCTGGTGAGTAGTGCGGGCTGTTACACAACGTATACAATTTACAACGGTCACAACTCTGTCACGTATCTACAACAATCGGTACACCAGAACAAGTCCTCTAACAGTCTGTGATTGGACACTAGTACGCAGATCGGGTCTTTTAAGCCCACAATCCCACACCAAGGGCCGATCCCTGTGCATAGTTACGTTATATGGTCTTCAACCTAAATGACAAAGTTTGTGCCTATGTCTACACCATCTTTTCAGCATAACGGATCAAAATTTGGTACAGACGGAAATAACTGGTGACTTTAATCTCATTAGATCAATGGAAGACAGAAATAGACCTGGAGCTAATATTAATAATATCTTTAGATTTAATGAGGCAATTTTGAATGTGGGTCTAGTGGAAATTCCTCTGAAAAATAGAGAGTTCACCTGGAGCAACATGCAGCAGTCTCCATTGTTGGAGAGACTGGATTGGTTCTTTTCTTCCCAGAAGTGCACAATTACTTATCCAAACACTACTGCTTATCCTTTGGCTTTGACCACATCTGATCACGTTCCATGTGTAATCTCCATCAAGACAACAATTCCCAAGGCACAAATTTTTCGATTTGAGAACTTCTGGATGGAATATGATGACTTCATACCTCTAGTTAATTCTGTTTGGAATCAATCAATTTTCTATGCTGATGCTGCAAAAATAATCTCGGCTAAACTGAAGATTCTACGAGGAGATTTAAAGAAATGGGCAAGAGCTCATCAGAATCTCAGAGGGACAATTGAAGATATTAATAATGTTATCTGTCTAATGGATATGGTGGAGAATAATAGGGATTTAACATCCACTGAATGGCGTCTCAGAGACAACTTAAAGCAAAAGCAACTAAATCTCTTGAAGCAGCAAAAACTTTTTTGGCAGCAGAGGGGTAAAATAAAGTGGGTGAAACTAGGTGATGAAAACTCTAGTTTCTTCCATTCTCTAGCTACTAATCAGCATAGAAGAAACCAGATTGCATCAATTACATCTTCAACCGGTGCCTCAGTGACCAACCATGAGGATAAAGCAGCTCTTCTCTGGGAAGCATATAAAGAAAGATTGGGCCAATCTGATCCACATGAAATGCTGTTTGATTTAAAATTTGCTTCATCACCACAATGATCTGCTTTGCCTTGAAGAGCCATTCTCGCATGAAGAAATTGATGACATTGTCAAAGAACTGCCAATAAATAAATCACCTGGTCCCGATGGATTCAATGGAGAATTCTTCAGAAAATGCTGGCATATTCTGAAGTAGGATGTATATGATCTTTGTGACCAGTACTCTCAACATCCAGTGTATCAATAATTCTTATATTACTCTGATTCCCAAAAAGAGCACTCATGAGACTGTAAATGACTATAGACCAATTTCACTACTAAACTGCATCCTCAAGATCCTCACCAAACTTTTATCCAATAGGCTTCAGAAAGTCATCCTCAAACTTATCCATCATAACCAATATGGATTTATTAAATCAAGAAATATTCAAGACTGTCATGCCTAGGCATATGAATATATCCACCTCTGCCATAAATCAAAGA
The DNA here is from genome assembly GCA_916181665.1 of Avena sativa. NCBI lineage: Eukaryota > Viridiplantae > Streptophyta > Magnoliopsida > Poales > Poaceae > Avena > Avena sativa. The sequence goes on from OV702297.1 coordinate 21,880,768, forward strand.
AAGAGATTGTACTTCTAAAGTTATACTTTGAAAAGGCTTTCTATAAAATTGAGCATTCTGTGATCATTGATATCCTAAGACATAAAGGATTTGGGCCCAAATTCTATAATTGGATCATGAAAATTCTGGACACAGGTCTCTCATTTGTGCTCCTTAATGGAGTACCTGGCAAAAAATTTAAATGCAAGAGGGGAGTACGACAAGGGGACCCACTTTCACCACTCCTTTTTATACTGGCAGCTGACTTACTATAGTCAGTTCTCAATTATGCTTTTCAACAAGGATTACTCCATGCCCCTATTCTAGTGGGTTACACACAAGACTATACCATCATCCAATATGCTGATGATACATTAATCATCATGCTAGCCTGCATAACCTAGATGGACCACCTCATAAATATTTTGGATGAATTTTCCATTTCTACAGGACTCAAGGTGAATTTTCATAAATCAAATTTGTACCCAATTAACACCCCGGAGCACAGATTGCATGAGTTAACAGGGGCCTTGCAGTGCCAGTTTGGGTCATTCCCATTCACCTATCTTGGATTACCACTTGGAACCACTAAGCCCAAAATGGAGCACTTATTACCCTTAGTTACCAATATTGAAAGAATGTTACAAACATGCTTAGATTTTCTAACTTATGGAGGCAAGCTCGAAACGGTGAACTCTGTCTTGTCTTCTTTACCAAGTTTCTATACGTGCACTCTGAAAATTTACAAAGGATCATTGACCAATTAAACAAGTATAGAAGACATTGTTTGTGGAGAGGAAAGGATTTAACAATAAGATGCCCCGCGCTGGCATCTTGGGGCTTGGTATGCAAACCCAAAGCTAATGGAGGGCTAAGGGTTGTGGACCTACAAGTGTAGAATGATTGCTTACTTATGAAACACCTTGATAAATTTTATAATCATGCAAATATTCCCTGGGTTCATTTGATATGGGAAAAGTATAACACAAATGGACTGCCACCTGCTAAAATCCTTGAATGTTCCTTTTGGTGGAGGGATTGTTTAAAGTTACTGCCCAAATTCAAGGAAATCGCCACTTGCGAAGTACAAAGATTAGATACTATCATGTTATGGCAAGATGATTGGCAGCATCATAGATTGCAGGAGACATTCCCTCATCTAGTAACCTTTATGATTAACCCTCAAATCTCATGCAGTTCTGCATTCCATCAAGAACCCTTAAATGATCTTTTCCACCTACCGTTATCAAATATTTCCTTCGAGGAATATAATAACTTTGAGCAGCTCATCAATCTTTACTATAACAAGGAAGCAAAATATGAATGGAGTTATCCTTGGGGAACCCAGTACTTGGTGGAAAATGCTTATAAACTGTTGAAAAGTTTAGAACTGCCTCCTTCTACGTTTAACTGGTTATGGAACAGTTGTTGTCAAAAAAACATAAAGTGTTTTTTGGGCTTCTTCTTCAGGACCGCCTAAACACAAGAGACATGCTACTTCGACGGACCTTCTTCCTCCCTGATTACACTTGCATTATGTGCAATGATACCGTTCTCGAAACAAGAGACCACCATTTCTTCCATTGCAAGTTTGCCACGGAATGTTGGAAATACATCTGTCTGACATGGAATGCTCATGCGAATAGGTCTCATTTGGATTGCATCTTGTAACATCCCAGCATTTAGGAACTAACGAAGGGTAGATTTAGAAATTTGTGATATTGCATGCATTCATCTGTAAAAATGTGGGTAAATTTTTCACCAAATAAAAACCTAAAGTGATCAAGGTTTCTTTCATACTTTGAGATTAGGTATAGTCTTGAAGGATGATTGTTATAGACTTTGATATGATCTTTGTGGACTTATGTGTTTTGGGAAATGAAATTTGAATTTAAAGCTTGAGTGTTTGAATTATAATTCAAAAGGATTTTTGAATGATTTTTGAGTATTGATTTAATTTAAGAATAAACCATAATAACTCAAACTATAAATGAAAGAAGACAATCAATAAAATGAATATTCCAAAACTTCATTCAATAATGAGTTACAAAATGTAACTTATGAAATGAGCAACAATCTTTACAATAATAATTAAATAGAAGAATAATACTTCTTTATTGAATAATAATACAATCTTTATTACAAAGGAATAAAAATAAAGAGTACAAAAGAATAAATTAAAGATTACAATTGAAAATAAGAGTTATTACATGTGACTATTCTATAAACAAAAATAAAAGCCTAAACTAAAATCTTGATCTTCAAATCTGGTACCTGCAAAATAAACAAAAACTAAAAAGAAAAAGAAAGTTAGGATTATAATTATTTTACTCTCAGAGTTGACAGTGAAGTGCACTGTTCACTTTTTCATCATTGAGTATTTAAGGGGAAAGTTTCACCAATATGAAAGAATGTATCTTTCATAATTTTAAGCCATAAGTCAAATAAACAGCAAGGAGGGGCAAGTTTCACCAGCCAGGTAAAATGTAACCTTATAACAGTAACTTAAAATTCAGAACATATCCACAACTGTGCAGCAGGCACACATACAGCACACACATCAAACTGCATGGTGTGTGCTGTCAGCACCACAACAACAGCATAATCAAACAAAACCATCAGCACAACCGTGGGAATAAAACCCCACACCATTACATTGTTCTTACACACCAAGAACAGCAGCCAGCAGCTAAACCCAACCAAAGCCAAGCTAAATCACACCAATCAAAACCTTGGATCACACAACCAAAATGGTGACATAAGGAGGGGGTGGATCAGGTGATAGCAAGAACAAGATCAAGCCATCAGTACCAGGAGATGAAGGGCTAGATCAAGGACAAGCCAGGAGTTAGAAATACCAGGAGAGCACCAGATCAAGTTGGCACAAGATCAACCACTGGCAACCCCAACATCAAATAAGTGTGGTGAGTAAAATAGACCATCACATGATTTATCTGTCTAAGATTAGACAAGCATACATGATCTGTCTCTTACTCAAACTCTCAGAAAGCACCCAAGTGGGGTGAATCCATCACTGAGGTTTTAAACAATAAAAGCAATCAGAAAAGTATAAGGATCCAACTAAGATCTCAGGACAACATCATTGATCTAAGCAATCAAGCTATATTTCAATTCAAGAATGAACATAGCTAAGATTTAAACTTCTAGGCACATCTCTAAGACAAGAGTAGCACCTTAGAATTTAATCTTATGGATCTATACAAGTGATCAAGCCTACCATCATTTTTCCCAAACTTAGATTCAAGAAACAGTAGCTGGTATCACTACCAGAACCCATCCATGTGAATCAACAAGTTAAAGGATTAATCCCTAAACCTCAGACCAACATCATGGGTCTTAGGGATTTAAGAAAGGAAGTTTCTACTTATCTTTAATGTGAAACTCATTTTAAGCTTGAACAAGACCAAACCAAGTAATAGAATCTAAACTTGTGTGCCATATAAGGATGGTGTCACAAGAACAGTTCTAAACTAAGCAGGTTAAGCATCCAATCTTCACAAATACAATCAACAAACTATAAATCATTTTCCTGACATCACAGGAATCATAATCAGGAGAATCCATATGTATATCTTCACTATTTGAAACCATTTGATCTCAAGTTACAGATGAATTCATAAGCCAACAGTACTAATACAGTGACTTCATCACACAACACTCACTGTCATTAACCAAGTAGTGACAGTGGTGAGTTATTAACACCACTAGATTTCCCAAGTGTTGCCTCTAGAGCAACTTCACCATCTGAATCATCTAAAAATTTAATCCATAGAAACATCTGATAAACCACTAGCATCCCACAGCTAACCGTCATCAATGATCCATAACAAGTCACACTCAACAGATTCAAGGATCATCAATACATGATCCAATTCATCAAATATCTAATCCACATCAGGGTATGAACCCTAAGTAGAACAAACCATCTTAATCAGGACAAGACAGTAACCAGAAAGGTCACTACCAACAGCTAGCATGGGATGGCCTAGCATAGAGAGCATGAGATGGAGAGGAATAACTTACTGAAGGTCCTCGCTATAGATCGGAAGAGGAAGCAGAGGAGGCCGACGACCATGGCGGCACGGGGAGCACCCCCAAGGGGGCGCTGCAACCCACGCAACGCCATGGTGGCGACCATAGCCACGCCTAGGGGCGAGGATCAGCACCATGACACAAGACAGAAGCGGCGGCGTCAGCACCGAAGTCAACCCTAAACACTAGGGGTCGGAACGGCATCGATCTGGCCACAGGAGGGCTCCAGGTCCAAATCCAACTGGACAGGAAGGAAGAGCGGGGCCGACAACCTCATCCTGCACCACGACGGTGGCCAGGGAGGTCCACGGCGGCGCTCGCCGGCGGTGACACCGCTGACCATGGGGTCGGGGGAGGAGAAGGAGAGAGGTCAGCTCGAGAGAGAGACAGAGAGTGATGGGCTGGAATGGGCCAATACCCCTTCGGGGTGTTGTTTTGCCTTTGCCCTACTGGGCCACAAGCGCCCAATAAAACCAAATAGCCAGCCCAAATCATTTAGAGCCTGTTTTAATAATTAGAAAAAGACCAAAATGCCCCTGAACTTAAATAAATTCTAGAAAATAAAATAAAAGTCCAAAAATTATAAATAAAATATTTTTGGATTCACAATTATCCAAACTGTCCAAATCAATTAAGAAATAAAATTTTAGACATATAAATTTTATTAAGAATTTTGTAATTTTAATATTCCTTATGGAATTTTACAAAATTATTGAAAGTTGATAAAAATAAATAAAAATCACTTTCATTATATATTAATATTGTAGTATTTTAAAATACTAAAAAAATATTTAATGTCAATTTTTGATAATTAATGGTAATTCTTAAAGGAATTATTAATTAAATAAAAAGCAAATAAACTAAAATAAAATAAAAAGAATACAATATTCAATAAATATTAAAAATTAATATTTATAAATTCTTTCTCATTAAAATATTTTTTTAGATAATATAAATAAATGGGGGAGAAAATATAAAGCTAGATAAGGCATTGCATTACTTTGCATAATCATTTTGCTTCTTTAAATATTGTCCTTACCGGGCAATAATGATGTTTTTGTAGATATAGAAGCTCAAGGTCCTGTGCAAGCATCAGACTTCACTACCTTGCCATCACAAGGCAAGTTCATCACTTGCTTATATCCTTTGAAGAGTCTTTACCAAAGTATTTGCAAATTGTGTGTTATCATATATATTCCAAAGAAAGAAAATATTATTTTCACAAATAAATAAATCATAAATGTCATCCTAAGTAATGATATAATGGAGCAATAGAACTTAGGGTTCTATTTGCAACAATAATGATATTTGCAACAATAATGATCAATTAGGGACTTAATAACCCCTGGCATCAGTGATTCTAGCGCCGTATATTACGCGTTAGCCATGAGATTTGGAATGGGACAGAGAAGTCAGTTGTATCTTCTTCCTCTCGCATGAAGCCGGATGTGCAGGTCGTGGCTGTTATCCTCGTAGCGTGCATATTAATTGGTAATTCGTAGAGGATATGCAGCATATGGGTGGGAACCCTCAACGTCCCACGATAGTTCTGGCATCTAACGGTTTGTACAAACCATTGCCTTAATTCATTATGTGGGCATGGTGTACACCAATGAGGCATGCGAGGTCGCGAAGGGGGCAGTGATTGGCTTGGACCAACTACTGGGCCCCACATCATGGAATTGTGGACGGGAAAGTACGCCCCGGTTGTGCAACAAGGAGTTGATCTCTCATGGGTAAAGTAACGCACCTCTGCAGAGTGTAAGAATTGTAACTTGTTACTCCCTATTCCGGGAAGGAGCTATGAACGCGGCAGGAAAGGAACTCCATGAAAGTTCTAGTCAACCTGTGAAGAATGATGGTCATAGATTTTCATAATAAAATCAATCTTTGAAGAAAGATTTACAAAAACTGCATAGTGCCAAGGATTTATAGTCCGAGGTGGTAGTTAGAGCATCAAACTTCCCACCATGCATACAATGAACTTGTTGGGTAACGCTGGTACTCATCCTTTCCTTTGATCCCTTGCTTAGACTCTGAGGATCCCGAAGACTTGCCAATGTATGCAGCTGAATGTCAAGAAGATGTGTTCTACGAGGAGCCTGACCTGTTAGGAGGTGTTGAAGGAGTGGATTACGAAATCCGCTATGGTGTTGACGATAACAAGTCCAACTAAGTATCCTAGTTAGTAGTAACCAACGGAGCCGAGCAGCATGAACTCTATAGAATAAGCTGTTGAGCTCAACTCCTAGTTGGAGTTGCTACCTTTAAATTCTGCTGAAACACTATATTTTGGTTTGTAAGTTGAAACCTTTTAAAGTCTTGAACTTCTGGTATTGTAATAATAATAATTTGTGAATTTTTGTAATATGGACCCGCAATGTTTCTGTTGTACCACTCTGAGGGATGTGATATTTACGGAACGGTGTTCTGTGGGTCTCATGTCAACGACTATAGTGTACTACACATGCAGTGGTATGCTGGGTCACCGCAGTTGGTATCAGAGCAAATTGCTTTGACCTTAGGTTGGAAAACTAGTAAAGGGTATTACCTATAGGAGAGTGTAGCAACGATAAAGAATTCTCTAAAAGTAATATAATGGGTATTCAAATGAGAATATTCCGTTATATGTTTTAGTACGATAATTCTTTGTTATGATGCAATATATTATTGGTTATTAATCAAAACTATTTTTATGGTATACAGAGCTATGGCACCAAAGTTTCCAAAACAGACTTTGTAAGGAAAGAGGAGACTCTTGATGATTATCAAGGATCATTCACAGACCAACTTCGTTAACTTTTAAAGATTTTTAGTTGTTCAACTAGAATTCCAGTGAACACTATAACCTACTATGATGGACGGATGTTATCCAAGTATCGTGTGAGTATCCAACTTCCAGAGGAGCTTGGATTATATCACGATCTACCTATAGGTGAAGGTAGGAGTCACTTAGGAGCATATCATGTTGCTGTTGTGGAGGCGATAGCTAGTATCCAGGAGCATAAAGCCAAGAAGTTAGAAGGTAGCACATTTTCTTCGATACCTCATGATTCTATAGACTCGGAGCCTATACCGGATCATATTAATTTAGTTAAGAAGCATCCTAAGTTAGCTTCCAAGTTTATGGATAGATATCGAACACTTGTTGCGTCTTTTTATAAGACACATCAAGTGATTGTCGAAGATAAAAATGACATGTTAGAGGATCTAACTGATCCGAAAAGGAGGAAGCAGTTAGCAATCCAGTTGACATGGTTATACCCTACGGGTACGTGACTTCAGCATACCTGGTCCTGCCCAAGGTAGGCCCACAGCAGATACACACTGGCCCATGAAGATTTTCGGGTGGCCAAGGCCCATGACGCCTTCGGATCCTTGGAGAGCAAGACTAGCGGAGATAGGAAATTCAAAGGGGTAAAACCCTAGAACTTGTAACCGACTAGGACTATGCCCGGGACCTGCCTAAGTCTATATAAAGGCCAGGAGGGCACGTCCTAGATCTCTCGACTCATACCCTCGCACACGCATCCACGCCAGATCGAATCTGCGCACCCTGTAACCTTCGGTTCCGCCGTAATCAAGAGCAGACAAGCAGGAGTAGGGTTTTCCCTCTGGGGGCCTGAACCTGGGTAAATCTCGTGTCCCCTGGTTGCTTGTCTGTTAACCGTGCCACGATCTCCAGCGTCCCCATCTTCTCCAAAACCCAAGTCAATTAGCCCTGTCTGTGGGAATCGGGGCTGCTGATTGTGCGATCGTGACGGTCCCGACCCGATCGATCTACAACTCCGCGGCGACGGAGAATCACCTCCTCTTCGGCGCTTTCGACTTCACCGCCCACTCGCCGGCCACCATGAAGAATTTCGAACCCGTAGGCGACGGACTTGAGATTTTGTTCGGGAGCTTCTGCTTCCAGGTGGGACAAACTGGCACCCTCCGCCTCCCTGAGCGGGTGTCCGTGCCGTCAATCAGGCCCGCCTCGTGGGCTCCACACCCCGTGCTACGCACGTCACCATCGATAGATGAGTTCTATAGCAGCAGCAGCTGCAACTCCGATCTGTGCGATCCACCTTCGGATGAAGGGACCTACGGTTCCGGATCCGAAAGCTGCGGCAGCAGCCGACCAATCTGCGAGCGATATCTATGCGCCGCAGTCATCCAAACCGACGAGGAAACACCTAACCCGCCGCCCAACCGAAACGGCGAAAATGGCGAAAACAGAAGAAGCCAGTCCCCCCACCCAACAGGGAAAACAATGGCCACGTCATCCAACTTAGCAAAGAAGGATGGGTCCAGGCGCGCCGTGCAGTCGCAGGCGACATCGTCTTACCTGCAGACGCCTCACGTGACCTACTGATGGCATACCACTACCTCCTCATCGAGGAGCACAAGAAACAAGTCAAGATGCAGGAGACGCTCGACAAACGCAAGCAAGCAGCCTCTGAGACCAGCGCGCGATGAGCTGCGCTCTCCGCCATGGCACCAGGCTCTAGCACAAACGGAAACCAGGGAAACAAGCACCGCTCGCGGGTGGAAAACATGGATCCCAAGGAGCGGCGTGACGTGACCCGAACTCTCCACACATCGTTCATGGATATGGATGCCGACGGTAACATCATCCCGAAGACGCCACAAGCTGCGATCATGGCAGCCACTGCGTATCTCGCGGCTCACCCACCTCCGGAGGGGGACCCGAAAAGGGCCATGCATAGGTCCGCACTCACCGGACTAGGACTAATCGGAGCTGCGCTCCACGAAGACGCTCCTGCGGAGCCGAAGAAGAAAGCTCCGGCCAGTCGCGACCGGAGCCCCACCCCCTCATCCGAAGAGGAAGAGGAGCACGATCTTCCTCGAAGGAAGAAAAGCTCGCACCGCAATAAACGCGACTACGACGCCAGAGACAAGCTTACACAGCGCAAGATCGACAAAGCACGCGCCAAACGCGCATGCTCGTCTGAATCTGAGATGGATGAAGACGAAGGAGAACCCTGCGGGGCCCGATGCTTTAGCAGATCTGTTCGGCGAACACAGATGCCACGCAACTTCAAGCTTCCTTCGGATACTCCGAAGTTCAACGGCACGCAAGATCCAAAATCTTGGCTCAGTGACCATCTGTCATCCGTCAAGCTTCACGGAGGCAACAAAGAAACTGCCATGCAATGCCTTCAGCTGCAGCTGACAGGCGCGGCGCGAGTCTGGCTCAGCAGCCTATCATCAGGATCCATCCGAAGCTGGGAGGAGCTCGCTTACAGCTTCATCCGAAATTTCAAAGGCACCAGCAAGAGTCCCGCCTCAATCGAAGAGTTGGGAGCCTGCACTCAGAGAACGGGTGAATCTATTCGCTCGTACATACTACGCTGGTCTACAACCAAGAACTCCGCAGCACACATCTCCGAAGAGAGGGCCATCGACGCCTTCAGGGACGGCGTCAAGCGCCAAGACTTCAAGGAGGAACTTGGGCGTGTAAAGCCCAAGACACTCGACCACCTCATGGAAATCGCCAACAGTTGGGCAGACGGCGAAGATTGCATCCAGCGAGCGCAATCAGATGAAGAGGATGACTACGGCCGACGACGCGAACGCCGCAACAAGAGGAGATCGCGCGTCTACGAGGACCGCGACGGACCCGACATGGTCGCGGCCGGCTACGCCGACCGCCATAACGACAACAGCCGCAACAGCGGAGGATACCGCAGCGGAAACTTCCACGACAACGGACGACCAACGCAGTCGTGGCAACGCCGCGACCGCGACAACAGACCCTCAGCATTCGACAAACTTTCGGGTCCATGCACCATCCACTTCTACATCGACAAACAGGATGGCAAAAAGAAAGCCAGCCACATGCTCAAGGACTGCCGCGAGTTCCAGAAACTCAGCAAAGGCATGGTGCAGATGAGGCAACAAGCCCCAATCCCTGCGTTTGGAAACGCACCTGCGCCAGGTGAAATAGCACACGGAGCTCCTCCACCGCCGCCTATTGGAGGCCCAAATTAACCAGTCACACCAGCGCAAAACAATGCCGGGGTCGGATACCCCCCACCAAAGGGAGCACTAAATATGATCCAGAAGGGACGCCCCACAAACAGGGTGCAGAAGAAAATCACCCGACAAATCAACTTGGCCGTGGCAACTCTGCCTGCAATCCCTGAGTACCTCAGCGGATCGGAGTCCTGCATCACATTCACTCGCGCGGATCACCCTTGCCAGATCCCTCGCCCAGGTCATGCTGCCTTGGTGCTGCAGGCGCAGATCAAAGGCTTCGAGATGAGTCGCGTCTTCATGGACGGCGGCAGCGGCATCAACCTAATGTTCGCAAGCACTCTAGCAGCTATGTGGATCCCGCAATGCAGCCTGGAACAATCAGACACAACGTTCCACGGCATTGTCCCAGGAAAGGGCATATTCCCCCTAGGCAAAATAGGGCTCGACGTCATCTTCGGGAAGCCGGACAACTTTCGGCAGGAGCGCCTAGAATTCGAAGTGGTGGACTGGCCGTCGCAATACCACGCCATCCTGGGGCGTGTAGCATTCGCAAGGTTCCTAGCCGTCCCACACTATGCATACCTACTACTCAAGATGCCAGGACCAAGGGGCGTCATCACAGTCCACGGGAGCTTCACCCGATCGGATCAATGCGACAGGGATTTCAACAAAATCTCCCAGTCTTTCGGCATGCAAGACGAGCTTGTAAGGCTCCGCGAGGTGACGGACAATGGGCTACCCCCAGTCACAAGGCAGAACGCACCTGACATGTCCTTCGACTCCACCGTCAACACCAAGAAAGTGCAGGTCCATCCGACGGATGCCTCCAAGACGGCGCTGATCGCCAACGACCTCAGCACCGCATAGGAAGGCGCGCTCGTCGAATTCCTCCGTGAGCGCTGGGAAATCTTCGCCTGGTGTCCTGCGGACATGCCAGGAGTTCCCAGGGAATTCGCCGAGCACGCACTCAACGTCTTTCTAGACACCAAGCCAGTCAAGCAGTCCATCCGAAGACTGTCGGAGCCACGAGCCGAAGCTATCGGCAAGGAAATCAACAGATTACTCGCAGCAGACTTCATCCGGGAAATCAAGGAAAGCGAGTGGCTGGCAAACACGGTGATGGTCCCGAAGAAGTACACGGACATCCTGCGGATGTGCGTGGACTTCACGTCACTAAATAAGCATTGCCCAAAGGACCACTTCCCTCTTCCTCGGATCGATCAGATCATCGATTCGACTGCAAGTTGAGAGAAACTCTCCTTCCTTGACGCCTACTCAGGCTATAACCAGATTCGACTCAAGGTCGAAGATCAAGAGAAAACGGCGTTCATCACACCGTTCGGAGTATTCTGCTACAACACAATGCCCTTCAGGCTAAAGAATGCGGGTGCCACGTACCAGCGATGCATGCAGGCCTGCCTCAAGGACCAGATCGGTCGCAACGTCCAAGTTTATGTCGACGACATAGTAATAAAAACCAAGGAGGCAAGGACACTTATCGACGATCTCCGCGAGACGTTCGACAACCTTGATCGCTACAGGATCAAGCTCAATCCAGAAAAGTGCGCCTTCGGCGTCCCCTCGGGTCAGCTACTTGGGTACTTCATCTCTCAACGAGGGATCGAGGCGAACCCGAAGAAAATCAAAGCCATCATGACGATGGAGAAGCCGAAAAACCTCAAAGGCGTCCAGCAGCTCGCAGGACGAGTAGCGACGCTAAGCAGGTTCATCAGCCGTATGGGCGAGAAGGCCCTACCATTCTACCAGTTGTTGTGTAAAGCAGACAAGTTCAAGTGGACACCAGAAGCCAATGACGCATTCGAAAGCCTCAAGCGGCTCCTCTCCACCTCGCCCGTTTTGGTCACGCCAAAGGAGCGCGAGCCCCTGCTGCTGTACATAGCAGCCACACACCAGGTGGTCAGCACAGTACTCGTGGTCGAACGACCCGAAGAAGGCAAGACCCACGGGGTCCAGCGCCCAATTTACTACCTCAGCGAGGTTCTCACTCCAACAAAGCAGAGGTACCCTCACTACCAGAAGCTAGCCTACGGCGTGTTCATGAAGGCTCGACGGTTGAGCCATTACTTCCAGGAGCACCAAGTGATGGTCGTCAACGAGGCACCCCAGAACAACATCCTGAATAATCTAGAGGCAACAGGACGGGTGGCCCTGTGGGGCATCGAACTATCACCCTTGGACATCGTATACGAGAAGCGACACGCAATCAAATCTCAAGTCCTTCCGGACTTCCTGGTACACTGGATGGAGCTGCAGCTGCCAGATACCTCGGACATGTCGCAATCATGGACGATGCACTTCGACGGCTCCAAGAGAGAAGCTGGGGCAGGAGCAGGGTCATACTGACCTCCCCCCAAGGAGACAAAATGAAGTACGTTCTCCGGATGAACTTCAGAGCCTCCAATAACGAGGCCGAATACGAAGCCCTCATCCATGGCATGAGGATGGCAAAGATATGCGGCGCAACGTGCCTAGTCATCCATGGTGACTCCAACCTCGTCGTCCAGCAGACGATGAATGATTGTGATGCACACGCCGAAAACATGATAGCGTACCACGCGCTCTACAACGCACTCGAATGAGAATTCGACGGCTGCGAGCTTCGACACGTCGGAAGAGAAAGCAACGAGGAAGCCGACAGACTCGCCAATATTGGCTCCACTTGCGCAAAGGTACCACCAGGTGTGTTCCTCGAACAAATCTGCGTGCCATCCATCAAGAGGAAATTCCCCAAGGGATCACCCGAAGAAGCAGAACACTCGGGGGCTACGCTACCCGAAGGTCATGAAGGACCCGAAAAGTTGGATACCGAAGTTGCCATGATCAACCTGATGCAGGTCATGGCAGTCGAAGAAACTTGGACGCGACCATACCTCCAATTCCTGATAAACGGAGAACTACCTGACAGCCCGACAGATGCCCGGCGCATATCTCGTCGGTCAAAAGCCTTCACCATCATCAACGACGAACTGTACAAACGCAGCATCACGGGTGTACTACAATGGTGCGTCACCATCAACGACGGCAAAGCCATACTCCAAGACATACATGAGGGCATCTGCGGCCACCACGCAGGCAGCCGCTCCCTTGTCGCCAAAGCTCTACGAGCAGGATTCTACTGGCCAACGGCCATGAGCGACGCGAAGGACATCGTCCGAAGATGCAACGGGTGCCAGCGGTTCGCCGACAAACCGCACGCATCTGGGTCCGAACTTCGACCCATACCCATAGCCTGGCCTTTTGCCCAATGGGGCCTCGACATGAACGGCAAACTGCCAAAGTCCTCGAAAGGGGGACACGTCTTCCTCCTGGTCGCAGTCGACAAATTCACCAAGTGGATCGAGGCCATGCCAGTCACCAACCAGAAGGGCAAAACCGCGGTCAAATTTTTCAAATCCATTGTCTACAGGTTCGGCGTACCGCACAACATCATCACTGACAACGAATCGAACTTCATCTCCGAAGAATTCCAGGACTTCTGTGAAGGCCTCAGGATCAATATCACGTATGCCTCAGTGGCACACCCGCAAACAAACGGGCAAGTGGAAAAGGCCAACGGCCTAATCGGCGATGGCATCAAGAAGCGCCTCATGAGCTCACTCGAGCAAAAAGTTGGAAACTGGACGAAAGAGCTACCGTCTGTCCTGTGGAGCTTACGGACTACGCCAAACAGCTCCACTGGCTACACACCGTTCTTCATGGTGCACGGAGCTGAGGCCGTGCTACCAGCCGAAGTACGCCACCAGGATCCACGAGTCGTCGCTTACAGCGAAGCCGAGTCCACGACTGCACTCGAATACGCCATCGACACACTCGACGAAGCGCGGGATATAGCAGCAGCTCGATCAGCGGTGTACCAGCAGAGTCTCCGCAAATATCACAGCCGCCGGCTGCGCCCAAGGTCCTTCGTCGAAGGAGACCTCGTCTTGCGACTCAAGCAAATGCGACCGAATAAATTCGAGTCACCATGGGAAGGACCCTACGTCATCACCGAAGTCATACCAGGTGGCGCCTATCGCCTCAAGCACGTGGAGTCTGGAGTCGCATACTCCAACCCATGGAACATCTCGCACCTGCGACGGTTCTACCCGTAGCAACCTACCCCCTTTTACTTTCAATAAGGCTTTCAGCCAAGGCTACTCAGCCGAACAATGTACCTCCTCCATTACGATATAAATAAAGCTAAGTGTCTCGCCCCCAAACTTCGGTTGACTATTTTTCTGCAACTTTATTACATGCTACAAACGCACACGGGGGCTCCCCCCACCTCATGATTTTATCGACTGAGGACCAAACGTGTACACCTGAGTAGCTGACCACGTCAGGCAAACAAAAAGGACACGTACTCAATCAAAGCACTACGTGCTCACAAACAAGCAAACCTTTACAACAAAGGGCACAAAACGCCCAGCCGCAATATACAAATTTTACATCTATCTGTTTATTTTCAGGTCCTACCTATTCTGAAGAATAACCTGAGCACGCTGCTCAAACAAATCTACAATCTGTTCGGCATACTGCCTTACAGCCGCGTAATGCGGACGCATGTTCCACTCGCCACCATCCGGTCGAAGAGGTGGCCCAGCTGCCACAGCAGCCAAATCTACGTCAGGGCGGTGCACCCTCACAAGAGACAAGGTAGCCTTCACCCCTGCGACGAGCTGCTGCCGCACCAGCTCTTGGACATTGCTGGCACTCCGAAACTTCGACAGAAGACCTGCAAGGGTCGTCGGCACGGCATCCAAAGGAAACATGACGTGCAGCACCGAGGAAAGCGATGTCTGCACCTGGCGGAGCACCCGCGAAACTTGATAAACACGATCCTACACTGTCGCCAGAACCATGGCGCGATCGCGATCCATCCAGAAGAAGCCGCCGGCCTCCATGTCCTGTTGAGTCAAGCAATTGACCCGAACAGCGACACGCTCTTTTTCTTCCCTCGAAGCAAGATTCGCACCTGCGACAACAACACAAAACAAGAATAAGGCCAACAGGCTCACCCGAAGAACTGAGCTACAGCCTTAAACAAGGATCAACTTACATTTCAGTTGCTCGGACAGCCGACCCAACTCCGCCATCAAGTACTCCTCTCTGGCTGCGCCACGATCCGCCTTGGACTTCTAAACGTCGGCACGACTGCGTAGCCCGAGCAACTCCCTCTCCAGACTGCGCACACGATCCCGAAGGAAAGTAAGCTGCGAGGAGTCATCCAAGGATGGACGCAACGGCGTTGCGGATGGGGCGTCAACAGGGTCAGCACCCGAAGGAACCTAGAACGACAGCAAAAGAAAGGAACACAGACATTCAGCCAAGGATGGAGCACAACTCAGAGAAAATTCATTGAATATATAAAGCCACTACGTGGCACAAAGAAGCTACTCCTCAAGATATTTACAACAAAAGTAGACTATACACTACCCTACGTCTACTATGCCTAAGGCGCAGGACACTGAGTCGCCTTGGAGCCAGACTGCCTAGCTTTGGCCTCGCCTTGCTGCCGCAGTGCGTACTCAGACAGCAAGTCAATGAGCTTGGGCCCATATCGTCTGCAGCAAGCGGAGTAGGCAGCAAAGGCTACCTCGGATCCATCCGCATCTGTCGGCATCCGAGAGGTGATCTGGGGCAAGTCCAGCTTCGCTCCAGCCGCCATGGCCATCGCTAGCCCAACGGATGCGCCGATGCCCTTCTGCTTGCGCTTGTACGCCGCAGGCGCTTCGACTGACAGAGCCTCTGCCAGAGCGTCCACATCATCAAGGGTTGCGCCCTTCGGGAAAAGATCCTGGTAGAAGCGACCAAGGACCTCTTTCGCCTTGGCAAGGGAGTTGACGATGGTGCCGCAGCGGTCTTCGACCGCCACAGTGGCATCATCTAGAGCACTCCCGTGCTCCAGAGCACCGCGGTCGACCTCGATGCCTGCGGCATCTGAGACAAAAATGAAGAAAAGCATGAAGAAAGGCAGCATAGAAGAAGACCCGTAGAAGAAGAAACAAGTACAAAAAACTAGCACTCACCCGAAATAGCCTTGGCAGCAGCCATGAGCTTCGCTGCCACCCCTCTTCACGAGCAGCCGCAACGGTGGCCAGCTGCTCCTCGCGATCTGCGGCCTCCTGCTGCAGACGCTCCTTCGCTTCGGCTGCCTTCGACAGCTCTAGCTCAAGGCGCTCTTTCGCGCCGACGGCGGCTTCGGCTTTCTGCTCCGATTGGCCAAGGCTCTTTTTAAGAGCGTCGACTTCACGGAGAGAGTCGTTATGCTCCTCTGCATTTAAGACAAGCAAGTGTCAAAGAACAGGACCAGGATAAACAAGAGAGGTATTAAAAGGCAGACAGATACCTTGAAGCTGCCGAAGTTTCGCCTCCAGCGCCAGGCGCTCCCCCACCAGCCGCTTGGCCTCCTGTACAAAAGGCTGCAGGAAAAGGAAATAGCAGTAAGCAAAGGACTCGGGGGCTACGCCCAACACAAAGGAGTAAAAACAACATTAGCACACGAAGACACTCGGGGGCTTCCCCCGTGACATGAAGCAGAAAACTTACATGCTCCGATGGCGATCCCGAAGCCCCGCCTGCGAAATTCTGAGGCGCAACCACCAGCATCTCCCGCACAGGAGGATCTGGAGCGGCGCCACCCGAAGTCGCCACCGTCTGAGGAGGAGGCGACGCAATGTTCGACTCCCCCATCATCTCCCGCGCACCATCACTGGAGTCGTCGGAGGATTGCCTGCATACAAACCAATCAGCACAAGTGCAAAAAAATCATGAAGGGAAAAGGACAACAATACAACAAGAAAACTTACGAGCCCAATGCGCTCAGGTCGAAGATAGGAGAAGCCCTTCGGGCCCTCTTCTCCTCTTTCTTCTCTTCCTTCTTCTCCTCCTTCTTTTCTTCCTTCTTCCGCTTTGCTGGCGGGTGCGGCGCAACAGCCCGCACAGGAATGGCAGGAAGGGGAGAGGAAGAACCTCCATGACCATCACTATGACGTTCAAGGCCCAGAGTATTTCTGGGAGTCGGAGGAGTTGAGGCATCCGAAGACTCACTGGAGCTCCGTGATCGCTTGCGCGTATGGTCCTCACTCGACTCGTCGGCATCCTCAGCCGGAGATCGCGCCGACGGCAGCTCGGACACGGAATCAACCACTTCATTATCCGGGGCATTCGGATACCTTTCGGGCAATGGTGGTACCATGCCCGGCACTTTGAAGCTCTACAAGACGAGAAGGAAATTTGTTAGCAAACAAAGGAAACAAATACACACCCAACAAAAAAATAAGGGGAGCACTACGTGCACAAATCTACACCTTCGGCACGACCAACGTCGAAGAAAAGGGAGGAGTCAGCGACTTCCCCGGGATTTCTACTCTGGCCTTGAACTTCAGCAGCACGCGAAGATCCTTGTCAAGATCCCCCTCGGAGATTTTCTCACTCGAAACCCTCGTCGGATTACGGAGCCCAGAATAAAGAAACATCGGGTGCGCCCTTGCTTGGAGAGGCTGCACCCGACGCTCAAGAAACGTCCGCATGATGTCCACACCGTTCACCTCCTTCTCAGGAATCAGTTGGAGATCCTCCACCCGATGGTAAAGGGCCTCTATCTCCGCCACCTCACCGTCTAAGATTTGGTTCTTCCAAGACCTTTTCTTCTCAATCTTTTGGGAGGGGTCAAAGGGAACAAGACCAAAATCTTGCCTGGGCAAAACGGAGTCGCGGATATAAAACCATCGCCTCCGCCAGTACTGGACAGATTCGGACATGGAAAAGGAAAAGAATTGCAGATTGGGACTGAGGGAGATGATGAAACCCCCAATGGGATACACACCATCCGAACCAGACTGCCTCTTCACGGAATAAAGCTTCCGGAAGAGGCCAAAGTGCGGCTCAATACCAAGCCAACACTCGCAAAATGTGATAAAGCACGCAATATGGAGAAGAGAATTGGGAGACAAATGATGGAGTTGAACCCCATAGAAGAAGAGCAGTCCACGGAGGAAGTCGTGGACCGGAAAAGAAAACCCGTGCACCACGAAGGCAAGAAACATAACCCGGTACCCAGATGGGGGACGGGGGATTACCTCATTGCCGGGGAGTTTAATGGCCGTCGTATCTTGCGGGATCAGGCCCCGCTCGCGCAGTTTGCGGAGATCGCTCTCCCGCGTCTCTGATCGCCGCCAGCCACCATCGGTGACGCGAGCAGCGGCGGTTCCCTTCTTGCCTCCGGCGGCGCTGGTCCCAACAGCAGATGAAGACTTCTTTGTTTTCCCCATTGCGCTACGGTGGTGGTGGCAATGTCAACACAGAAATAACGAAGGAAATGTGGAAGGAAATCTCAGCGCGCAGCAAGAATCGCTCAAGAACAAGGAGGCAGTGAACAGATGAACTGGTGCGGTGAAAACAAACCACGGTCTCCCCCAATGATTATAACAGCGAAGACGACGCACGGCAGCCGTCCATCCAGAAGACCTAACGCCAACGGCAGATCTGGCCGTACACGTGTCAACATCATAATGAACCGTCGTTACCACGCCGTCCACTACGCGCGGAAATCGAGGAGACGCCGTAATTATCTCCACGCCGCGCATGACCGGTCAATTCAAAGTCAGCAAGTGGGACCCACGCTTCGTCCAGTCAAGTCATCTCTGGCGTAGCAGACGCCTGAGGTCATCGATCGTCAGCACTGACGTCATCAAAAGCTATACTAGCACCAACTTCGGCTCCACAGCTAAGAGTACTCACTCGAATCTTCGATTCGACTAAATACTCGGGGGCTACTCCTATCAGGAGCGCTGGCCGCGCATCCGACAGAACAAATGAGGACAAATTATTTCTCTGAGTCCTACGTCGAGTCTACGACTCCACTACGGACTCGGGGGCTACTCCCATAGGGAGGATGGATTTAAGCATCCGAAAATTTTCGAGTCCTGTGGACTTAATGACTGAAACAATGCTTGAACTAAAGTCTCCGTTCGAGTCTACGACTCGAACAGACACTTGGGGGCTACTCCCATAGGGAGCGCTGGTCACGCACCCTATGAAATCTTCGACTGCGATCTTCCGGATCAGCACGCAAAAACTTTTTGGCAACTTTGCCCCAGCAAAACGACCGAGAGAGCGACAACCTCCTAGGCCACCCGAAGCACCTCCGAGGTGATAAATGTTCGGATGCTGCGTCTGCGACACAAAGATAAGACCTGCAGATATCATCTGATGGCCTGGCAACGCACCTGACTGCGCTCTGCTAGTATAAATCCGTACCAGCAGGTACGATGAAAAATCCCGACGGACGCGTTGGGTACACCAATTAAAAACACTGGAATTCAACTCCTGTAAGTCCTCTGCGGCCTGAGTCGAATTACGCCAGCATATGTTCCAGGTCCGGGTTGAGGGACCCGAACCTGAAGAAGATCGTGTCGTTTCATCCTAAGACAGTTAGCTGACCCTGATCCGTCGGGTGAGTCAGGCACATGCATCAACAATCCCTACACACATATACTATTAATATATAATTGCACCCGAAGGATGGAAGAGTCCTTAGCCGAATCTACAATTCGACTGATCACTCGGGGGCTACTGACATGGTTATACCCTACGGGTACGTGACTTCAGCATACCTGGTCCTGCCTAAGGAAGGCCCACAGCAGATACACACTGGCCCATGAAGATTTTCGGGTGGCCAAGGCCCATGACGCCTTCGGATCCTTGGAGAGCAAGACTAGCGGAGATAGGAAATTCAAAGGGGTAAAACCCTAGAACTTGTAACCGACTAGGACTATGCCCGGGACCTGCCTAAGTCTATATAGAGGCCAGGAGGGCACGTCCTAGATCTCTCGACTCATACCCTCGCACACGCATCCATGCCAGATCGAATCTGCGCACCCTGTAACCTTCGGTTCCGCCGTAATCAAGAGCAGACAAGCAGGAGTAGGGTTTTCCCTCTGGGGGCCTGAACCTGGGTAAATCTCGTGTCCCCTGGTTGCTTGTCTGTTAACCGTGCCACGATCTCCAGCATCCCCATCTTCTCCAAAACCCAAGTCCATAACAATGGGCATTGACGAGATTAAACCTCGTCACCAGTTGGAGAAGGAAGCAAGTAGTAGTGCAACACCTATCTTTAAGGATATACCTATAGATCTTGAATCTTTTATACCATATCCTTATTCACCAAGTCCTGAACCTATACATGATCCTACTATGGATATGAGGTATGCAGTACCACAGGGTTCAGAGGATGGTTCGGATTCAGAACTTCCTATTGAGAATTCTGATGGGTGGAGAAGGGGATCATATGAAGGATCTCATGAACACCAGATGTCCATAGATGGTTCTGACAGAAATGTTGGACAATATAGCTGGATGGGAGCAAGAATTAACCCTAGTAACAGTAGTAGAAATGCCATGTTGATAGATAATCAGGATGAAGAAGAAGATCCTGAGGAGAGAGTGTTTGAATCATCAACATCTTCTCAAAACCCAGGGAATATACATTATCCAGTGTTTAACTATATTGCCCAAAGGAGCACCTGGGAAGTAGCAGGATCTGCGTATCGTGTTGACATCTTAAGGAATTAAGCTCAGGAGATGCAAGCGGGAGATAATGTTGAATATGTTTTTGAAGACTTTTCAGCTGAGCTAGAGGGAGTCAATGCGCTCAGGTTGAGTAATGACTCAAGTCCTGACACTTCAGATACTGAGTATGTTCCTTCTGGAAGGCCATTTGTTCCACAAACTATGCGACGAACGACACGTCATCACGGTTGGACTTCAGGCATGTATGATGAGCGTAGTTACTACTAGAAGTAGGCAACTAGTTAGAGGTATCAAGTACCATGTATTGTACCCCAATAAATAAAATAGTTAGATAAATAAATTAGTATTGTGATTATACCTATATGGTATATGTTGTAATGACTTTGTATTATTATGATATTATGAATAATATGTGAAATGCATATTTGGATTTTCTTTGGATCTTCCTTGTGTGACTAGTTCTGTGCGTAAAGTCGAGCTCAGAACACATGTGCATGATGTAATTATGAGTATTCGCTTTATGTTGCAGGACTAGAGGGTCATGGATACGGGTGTAGAAATCGAAACTGAGAAGCAGTGGATGGAACAAGAGGCCAAGGAGAAGACCGATGCAGATGCAGCAAATCAGGGAGCATTGCCACCACCACCACCACCACCACCAATGAGGCCGTTAATGGAGCAGAACTTTATGCAGTGTATGCAAATGATGCAAGAGACCCAGAACAAGTTCATGGAGGAGTTGCTGGGACGAGCAAATCAGAGGGCACCTAAAGGAGGAGGAGTGAGTCTATCTGATTTCCAGAATGCAAGGCCGTTACCTTTTTCATCATCTCCTGAACCAATGGATGCAGAAGATTGGCTAGCAGATATAGAAAGAAAGCTGAAGACTATAGGTTGCAATGATGAGGAGAAATTGAGGTATGCAACTCATCTTCTGACTGGACCTGCAGCATCATGGTGGGAGAATCAGTTATCCATGCAACAACCAGGAAGGGAGTTCACCTGGGAGGAGTTCAAGCAGAGATTCCGTGAATATCATGTTCCAGAAAGTGTTATGGATTTGAAGCGGAGAGAATTTGAGGAGCTTCAGCAGGGATATACTAGTGTCATGAAGTATATCCGGGAGTTTAGTCAACTGTCTCGTTATGCTGAGGAGGATGTTAACACGGAAGAGAAGCAGAAGAAACGTTTCCTGCGTGGGTTAAATCCATTTGTGAAAATGCAGCTAAGGTTAGCTAATAAGCTAACTTATCAGCAGTTGCTAGATGTAGCTATTACTTTCGAAGATGACTACAAGAATGTCCAAGATGATAGGAGGAAGAGAGCCAAGAAGGAAACCAAGAGAATTCAGGCAAGTAAACCTAAACCCAATCTGGAGTTCAAACCCCGAAAGAAGGCCTATGGCAACAATAACAATAACAAGGGCAGAAGTGGAAATCAATCCAATCCTAGAAGGAATGTTATTTGTAACAACTGTGGAGTTCCAGGGCATTTCTAGAGGGATTGCAAAAATCCTGTAGTGATCTATTACGGCTGTGGTCAGAAGGGGAATATCAAGACCGATTGTCCGAGCAAACCACCAGGAGGTTAGCCTACCAAGGGAGCAGGACAAGCCAGCGGAGGAAATGGATAGCCCAATCAAGGAGGAAATAATGTCAAGAACAACAATGGCAAGAGGAACAGACCTACCGGGAAGCTGAATTGCGCAACCCTAGAGGAGGTGGATAATTCGGAGCATGCAGTGATAGGTACGCTCAATATCCTTACCAATCCTGGCAAAGTTCTATTTGATACTGTCATTCATTTCTGAAGAATTCTGTGATAAGTTTGGAATTAGAAGGGCAACGTTAGAAAACCCTATGACCGTAGTTACGGCAGGGGGAAATGTGATTGTACGGCACATTAAACAAGATCAGGTTATCTCGATCTATGGTTGTACATAATTTGCAGACCTCTATGTGATTCCTTTGAAGGGAATTGCAGTAGTTCTGGGGATGGACTGTATGATGGAACATGGAGCTCAGATAAATTATGAGGAGAAAACTGTCTCAATCAAAACTCCAAGTGGAGCAAGGATAGTTTACCAAGCAGATAAGCACAGTCATATCATGGTGGATCTACAATTGAACTCGATGAAAGAGGTCAAATTGGAAGATATTCCTATAGTAAATGAATTTCAAGATGTTTTTCCAGCAGAGCTACCGGGAATGCCACCAGATCGGGAGATAGAGTTCACTATTGATCTAATTCCTAGTACATCACCAATAGCTCAAACACCATATAAGATGGGACCCAAATAATTAAAAGAACTCAAAGAGAAAATTGATGAGTTAGCCAGAAAAGGATTTATTCAAGAAAGTGTATCTCCATGGGGAACACCAGTAATCTTTGTGGATAAGAGGGATGGTGGAAGAAGGATGTGTGGAGATTATAGAAATTTGAACAACATTACTATCAAGAATAAGTATCCTTTACCAAGGATCCAAGATTTGTTTGATCAAGTGAAAGGAGCTGGAGTATTTTCAAAGATCGACTTAAGATCTGGATACCATCAAATAAAAATCAAACCGGAAGATGTTCCAAAGACAGCATTTGTCTCAAGATATGGACACCATGAATACCTGGTTGTACCATTTGGTTCGACCAATGCACCGGCAATATTCATGAATCTGATGAACAAAATCTTCATGCCATATTTGGATAAGTTCGTCATAGTCTTTATTGATGATATTCTGATATATTCCAAGGATAAGGAAGAGCATGCTGGTCATTTGAGAATAGCATTGCAGAAACTAAGGGAACATAAACTTTATGCTAAGTTTAGTAAGTGTGAATTTTGGCTAGATGAGGTAGAATTCCTCGGCCATGTGATCAGTAAAGATGGAATTGCTGTAAATCCATCTAAAGTTCAGTCAGTACTAGAGTGGACTGCACCAACCAATGTGAAGCAAATTCGAGGTTTCTTAGGAATGGCTGGTTATTATCGGAGATTCATTGAAGGTTTCTCCAAAATAGCTGGACCAATGACCAAATTGTTAAGAAAGAATACACCATTCAATTGGGATGAGAAGTGTGAAGCAAGTTTTTAGGAGTTAAAGACCAGGTTAACCACAGCTCCAATTTTAGCAGTTCCAGAAACATGGAAAGACTTCACAGTATACTATGATGCATCTAAAGAAGGTCTGGGTTGTGTGTTAATGCAAGATCGGAAAGTCATTGCTTATGGTTCAAGACAACTGAAACCACATGTAGTTAATTATCCAACTCATGATTTAGAGTTAGTAGCAGTGGTTTTTGCGCTAAAAGGATGGAGGCATTTTCTTTACGGAGCCAGATGTGAGTTATACACTGACCATAAAAGTCTCAAATATTTCTTCACTCAAAAGGAATTGAATATGATACAGAAGCGTTGGTTGGAAGTAATCAAAGATTATGATTTAACAATCAACTATACTCCAGGGAAAGCAAATGTTGTAGCTGATGCTTTAAGCAGAAAAAGTGTAGATATTCAGCCTAGCAATCGGGAGCTACGAAAAGAGTTACAAATGGACTTGAAAAGATTAGAGCTTCAATTCATTAGAACAGAGGTTCTTGGAGGATTAGCTACTATACAGGTAGTTGCAGAGAAGGACAGTGATCTTAAGCACGAAATTTTCAGACATCAAGCCAAAGATCCTTTTATTGCTAAGGAAATTCGGAGGATATCTCAAGGGCAAAAATCAGTTTTTCGCCTTGGAGATTATATGGTTTCAAGACCGTCTTTGTGTTCTAGATGTGACTGAGATTCATGAGGTCATACTTAGAGAAGCACATGAAACACCATATTCTATACATCCAGGAAGTACTAAGATGTATATGGACTTG
Organism: Avena sativa; assembly: GCA_916181665.1. Classification (NCBI taxonomy): domain Eukaryota; kingdom Viridiplantae; phylum Streptophyta; class Magnoliopsida; order Poales; family Poaceae; genus Avena; species Avena sativa. Next base: position 21,905,182 of record OV702297.1, read on the forward strand.
AAAGAACTATTCTGGTGGAATAACATGAAAAGGGACATTGCTAAATATGTATCAGAATGCCATACTGTCCAAAGGGTGAAAGCTGAACATCAAAGTCCAGCAGGACCATTACAACCTTTGGAAATTCCCGAATGGAAGTGGGAGGAAATAGGTATGGACTTCATCACAGGATTGCCCATGACACCTAAACGGAAGGATATGATATGGGTAATTGTAGACAAACTCACTAAAAGTGCACATTTTATTCCAGTAAATCAGAAAGGTAATGCCGAGAAGTTAATAGAAGTTTACATTAAAGAGATAGTAAGTAAGCATGGAGTGCCCAAAAAGATCGTAACTGATAGGGGATTAGTGTTTACTTCAGCATTTTGGAAACAATTGCATGAAGCACTTGGTTCAAAGTTAGATTTCAGCACAGCCTATCATCCTGAGACAGGAGGTCAAACAGAAAGAACAAATCAAATACTAGAAGACATGTTAAGGGCTTGTGCATTATATTTTGGAGGTACATGGGAAGATCATCTACCATTGGCAGAATTTTCCTATAATAATAGCTATTAGAGTAGTCTGAAGGCAGCTCCATATCAGGTCTGTATGGAAGGAAGTGTAGATCACCAATATGTTGGTATGAGCCTGGAAGCAGCAAAGAATTTGCGCCAGACTATATTCAGGAAAGACAAGATATCATTGATAAGATCAGGGATAGACTGAAAATAGCTCAAAGTAGGCAGAAAAGTTATGCTGATCAAAGTCGAAGATCTTGGCATCCAGAAGTGGGAGATATGGTATATCTGAAAGTAAGTCCAATGAAAGGGGTGAAAAGGTTCGGAGTTAAAGTAAAATTGAGTCCAAGATACATTGGATCATTCAAAATATTGAGTCAGAACAGAACTATAGCTTATGCTTTAGAGTTACCATCAAGATTGGCTCAAGTGCATAATGTTTTCCATGTGTCACAACTTCGTAAATGTTTGAAAGTTCCGGATGATGCTGAAGGGAATATGCCCTGAGAGGCAGTAATAAAATGTTTATTATGTGTATTCCAAGTATATGATAGATGTTTATTTTGCATGCTATAATTGTATTAAGACGGAAACGTTAATACATGTGTGTTTAATAAACAAACAGAAAGTTCCTAGTTATGCCTCTCTCATAAACTAGTTCGTTGATTAACAAGATGATCACGGTTTCCTGATCATAGACATTGGATGTTGTTAATAACGAGATCACAACATTAGTGTAATGGTGTGATGAACATTCATCCGAAGTATAACATTACGATCAAAGTCATTGAGTTTATATTGCTATAAACAAACTACGAAGTAGTCCTAATCCTTAGACCATGAGATCATGCCAATCACTAACACCGGAAGAGGTTCTTGTTGACATCAAACGTCACTTCGTAACTGGGTGATTATAAAGATGGATTCAGAACTATTAAAGTGTTATGTTGAGAATCATGGATCAAGAGTGGAATTTGTTCATCCCGATGACGGATAGATATGCTCTGGGCCCTCTCAGTGATATCATATTGGTTAGCTTGCAAGCAAGTGATTTGATCACTAGAATGTTATATCACGGGAACGAGAAAAGAGTGCATGTCAGTAACGAGATCAAACTAGGTATGGAGATACCGATGATCGAATCTCAGACATGTAATATATCGTGAAACAAAGGGATTAAGATACAAGCGTAAAAGGTTCCGACGATCACAGGAAAAGTCATCGTTGAATGTGTGGGAGTCAGTATGGATCTCCAGGTCCCACTACTGATTATTGATCGGAGAAGGGTCTCGATCATGTCCGCATTATTCGCGAACCGTAGGGTGACACACTTAATGGACACTGGCATCCAGTTGGAGCAAATGTTTCATGCTGAAAGAATAAACAAGCGCAGGAATTTATTTCACTAGATACCGAAACGGGTTTGCGGGTGAAATTGCATAAAGTGGTTATGCATGTGAAATGGAATTCTAGCAAGGGGTTATTTGTGAATGTTTTTCATTAAAGTAATTGACAAAATTCTGAATAAAATAAAAGAGTTTTATTTAATGAGAGTTTGCATTAAATTTTGTGGAAATTTAATGGGAATTTGAGTGGACTTTTGAGTGGAGGGAATTTAAAGGAATTTTGTGAGTGGAGTGTCCACCCACATGAATGAAGGAGGGGAGGGGGCAGCCCCATGGCCGGCGGCCACCCCCTTGGGTGCCCCCCTCCTCCTATAAAAGGAGCCCCCCTCCTCACTTGTCTCTTACACCTCCTCGTGAAGGATCTCTCTCCCCCTCTAGAATTTATCCCCCATGGTCTCGGACTAGCGAGATACATGTTCCCGGTGGCTATTCGGCAAGAAAGGGTTGTGCTTCCGCTGCATCGCTGGAGCGAGGAGGCGAAGGTTGCCCGGTGTCTTGTACGTGTGTGCGAGCACGGATGCGCTGCTGCTTTGTGGCGCTAGGACTTCCTCTCGATCTTGAGATCGGCAAGGGATCGTCTACATCAACCACAATTTGAACTTGTTAAGCTTTGTCGGTCTTCAAAGGTATGTTCTCTACGGATATACATCCGCCCGTTGTTTGTATCTAGTAGATAGATCTTGGTACATAGTTCCCATCGTAGGAAATTTTTTGTTTTCTATGCTGCGAACCCTAAAGTGGTATCAGAGCGGATCTATGCGTAGATACTTTACACGGGTAGTACACATATGAGTATGTGGGCGATGATGATCATGTTGTTGCTCCTTTGTTGTAATTTTGGATATTCGTGGCATAGTGGGATGAAGCGGCCCGGACAAACTTTACATGTCCTCGCACATGAGACCTGTTCCACGCTTGACATGCAACTAGTTTGCATAAGTGGCTAGCGGGTGTCTGTCTCTCCTACTATAGTCAATATCTATTTTGCAAGCGAGTTGTCAACAATTTGGTTATCCTCGTTGTGGTTCATGTTCGTAGGTAAGAACGGTTCTATCTCGAAAGCCCTAAGCCACGTAAAACTTGCAATGGATAAATTAGAGGCGTCTAGTTTAGATTGTTGCTGGGCTAGTGTTATGATATGGTGATGTTGTAAGTAGAAGTATGAGATGATACTCTTACAACATACATAACATGTAATCTCCATAGACCTTGGACTTACACATATAGGTATGATAGTGATCATACCACGGTGCACATGATAGAGATCATATGCGGGAACCATATTATTTCACTAATAAACATATGATGTTTGATTGCATCTTATATTGCTTGTTTAGCGCTTTGTTAGCATAATAAGATGATCCCTCATTTAAATATCAAGATAAGAATGTGTTCTTCCTTTAGTATGCACCGATTATGTTTCGTCGCTCCAAGACATCACGTGATGATCGTGTGTTCTTGGATCCACGACCATATTTCGGGTGTAAAACAGTTACACACGCGAATACTAAGGTTCTAACTTGGCGAGCCTAGCATGTACAAACATGGCCTCGGAACACGGACTGAAAGGTTAAGCATGAGTCATATAGTTGATATGATGCCCATTTGATGCTTGCCTTTGAAGCTACACCAACTCACGTGATGATCGGACTTGGTGTAGTGGATTTGGTTCATGTAATCACCAAAAAGGCACGAGGGATGTCGTTTTTGAGTGGGAGTTCATTCTTAATATGGATTAGTTGAACTCAATCTATCATACACTTAGTCTAAACTTTACAAATTCTGTTGTAGATGGCACCACCTGCTTTTAATTTCAATGTGTTCATGGAGAAAGAGAAACTAGCAACGAACGGTAGCAACTTTACCGAATGGGCCATGAATTTGAGGATTCTCCTCTCTGCTGCACAAAAGCAATATGTGCTAGAAGCGCCGTTAGGCCCCCCACCTTTAGATGATGCCCCTGACAAGGAGAAGAATGTCTATCAGACTCGTCAGGAGGACCACAACTTAGTTCATTGCGGCATATTGTATGGGCTAGAGCCGGAACTTCGAAAGCGTTTCGAAAATGGCAATGCATTTGATACAATGGGTGAGTTGAAAATGATTTTCGACACACATGCTGCTGTAGAGAGCTACAACGCTTCAGAAAAGTTCTTTAGCTGCATGATGGAAGAGCACAACTCCGTTAGTGAGCATGTACTGAAGATGTCGGGTTACGTCGATAAGCTTGTGTCCTTGGGAATATCGATTCCCATTGACTTAGGCATCCATCGTGTTCTGCAGTCTCTGCCACCTAGCTATAAGAGCTTCGTGATGAACTATAATATGCAAGGCATGAAGAAGTCTCTCCCCGAGCTTCTGTCAATGCTTAAAACTGCAGAAGTGGAGATCAAAAAGGAACATCAAGTGTTGATGATCAGTAGGAACACTGGTTTCAAGAAAGACAAGAAGGGAAAACGGAAGGGAAGTAAGGGCGGCAAACCTAATGCCGTTCCTGAAAAGAAACCCCGAGTTGGACCTAAGTCTGATACCGAGTGCTACTATTGTTAGGGGACTGACCACTGGAAGCGCAACTGCCCCAAGTTTTTGGCAGACAAGAAAGCCGGCAAGGCAAACAAAGGTATATATGATATACATGTTATTGATGTGTACTTGACTAGTGCTCGCAGTAGCACTTGGGTATTTGATACCGGTTCAGTTGCTAATATTTGTAACTCGAATCAGGGGCTACGGAACAAGCGACCGCTAGCAAGGGGTGAGGTCAAGATGCGTGTCGGCAATGGATCAAGCGTTGATGTGATCGCCATCGGAACGCTGCCTCTCCACTTACCGTCGGGATTAGTTATAAACTTGAATAATTGTTATCTGGTGCCTGCACTGAGCATGAACATTGTATCTGGATCGTGTTTGATGCGAAGTGGTTATTCATTTAAATCCGAGAATAATGGTTGTTCCATTTATATGAATGAAATCTTTTATGGTCATGCACCGATGATGAATGGTTTATTTCTTTTAGATCTCGATAATAATGTTACACATATTCATAATGTTGATGCTAAAAGGATTAAACTAAATGATGATATATCCGCATATATGTGGCACTGCCGTCTAGGTCATATTAGCGTTAAACGCATGAAGAAGCTCCATTCGGATGGACTTTTGGAATCACTTGATTATGAATCATTTGATACATGTGAGCCATGTCTTATGGGCAAGATGACTAGAACACCGTTTTCCGGTTCAATGGAATGGGCGACAGATTTATTGGAAATCATACATTCTGATGTATGTGGTCCAATGAGTGTGTCGGCGCGAGGTGGATATCGTTATTTCGTTACTTTCACGGATGATTTGAGTAGATACGATTATATCTACTTGATGAAACACAAGTCTGGAACCTTTGAAAAGTTCAAGGAATTTCAGAATGAAGTGGAAAATCATCGTAATAGAAAGATCAAATTTCTACGGTCCGACCGTGGAGGTGATATCTAAGTTACGAGTTTAGCACTCACATGAAAGAGTGTGGAATTGTTTCACAACTCACACCTGCTGGAACACCACAGAGAAATGGTGTGTCGGAACATCGTAATCGTACTTTATTAGATATGGTTCGATCTATGATGTCTCTGACGGACTTGCCGTTGTCATTTTGGGGCTATGCACTAGAAACTGCTGCATTCACTTTAAATCAGGCACCATCTAAATCCGTTGAAAAGACAACGTATGAATTGTGGTTTGGAAACAAACCTAAGCTGTCATTTCTTAAAGTTTGGGGATGCGATGTTTATGTGAAGAAACTTCAACCAGATAAACTCGAACCCAAAGCGGAAAAATGCGTCTTCATAGGATACCCTAAGGAAACTATTGGGTATTCCTTCTATCACAGATCCGAGGGCAAGGTTTTTGTTGCCAAGAATGGATCCTTTCTAGAGAAGGAGTTTCTCGCGAAAGGTGTGAGTAGTTGTAAGGTAGAACTCGAAGAGGTTATTGAACCTTCTCTTCAAAGTATGGCGAGTAGCGCAGCGCCGGAAGTTGTTCCGGAGTTGGCTCCACCTGTTGAAGAGGGAACTAATGATAATGATCATGAAACTCCAAAAGAGAGTACTACCGAACCTCGCAGGTCAAGCAGGACACGTGCAGCTCCCGAGCTATACGGAAATCCTGTCATGAATTTCATGGTTGATGAAAATGATGACCCTGCAACGTATGAAGAAGCGATGATGAGCCCGGATTCCAACAAATGGTTAGAAGCCATGAAATCCGAGATGGAATCCATGTATGAAAATCAAGTTTGGAACTTGGTAGACTTACCTCACGATCGAAAGGCCGTGGAGAACAAATGGATTTTCAAAAGAAAAACTGATGCTGATGGTAATGTGACCGTCTATAAAGCTCGACTTGTCGCAAAGGGGTTTCGACAAATTCAAGGAGTTGACTACGATGAGACATTCTCTCCCGTAGCGATGCTAAAGTCAGTTAGGATTATGTTAGCAATTGCTGCATATTTCGATTATGAGATATGGCAGATGGATGTAAAAACCGCGTTTCTCAATGGTAATATTGAGGAAGAGTTGTATATGATACAATCAAAGGGTTTTGTCGATCCTAAGGATGCTAACAAGGTGTGCAAGCTTCAGCGATCCATCTATGGATTGAAGCAAGCATCACGAAGTTGGAATCTCCGCTTTGATGAGGTGATCAAAGAGTTTGGATTTGTCCAAACTTATGGAGAAGCTTGTATTTACAAGAAAGTGAGTGGGAGCAATGTGGCATTTCTGATATTATATGTGGATGACATATTATTGATCGTAAATGATATAGATCTTTTAAATAGTGTTAAAAGTTATCTAAACAGCAAATTTTCAATGAAGGACCTAGGTGAAGCGTCATACATATTAAGCATAAAGATCTATAGAGATAGATCTAGGCGCCTAATAGGGCTATCGCAAAGTACATACCTTGATAAGATTTTAAAGAAGTTTAAAATGGAGGATAGTAAGAAGGGGTTCTTACCTATGAGACTAGGCACGACATTGAGTAAGACTCAAAGTCCGGCTTCGGCAGAAGAAAGAGAGATAATGGACAAGGTCCCCTATGCTTCAGCCATAGGCTCTATAATGTACGCCATGCTATGTACAAGACCGGATGTGGCACATGCTATTAGTTTGACTAGTAGGTACCAATCGGATCCAGGTTCAGAACACTGGAAAGCGGTTAAGAATATCCTTAAGTACTTTCGAAGAACTAAGGATATGTTTCTTGTATACGGAGGTGAAGAAGAGCTCGTCGCTAAGTGTTATGTCGATGCTAGCTTTGACACCGATCCGGATGACTCTAAGTCTCAATCCGGATACGTATTTCTCATGAATGGCGGAGCGGTTAGTTGGAGGAGCTCCAAACAACTTGTAGTGGCGGGATCAACAACGGAGGCCGAATATGTTGCTGCTTCAGAAGCGGCTCAGGAAGCAGTTTGGATGAAGGAGTTCATATCCGAACTGGGTGTGGTTGCAAACGCGTTGGACCCAATGGTGATCTATTGTGACAACAATGGTGCCATTGCCAATGCCAAAGAGCCAAGGTCTCACAAGCATTCCAAGCATATTAAGCGCCGGTCTCACTCCATCCGCGAGCATGTCAAGGATGGAGATATAAAGATTTGTAAAGAACATACGGATCTCAATGTAGCAGATCCATTGACTAAAACTCTCCCTAGAGCAAAACATGATCTACACCAGAACTCCATGGGTGTTAGATACATCACAATGTAACTAGATTATTGTCTCTAGTGCAAGTGGGAGACTGAAGGGAATATGCCCTGAGAGGCAATAATAAAATGTTTATTATGTGTATTCCAAGTATATGATAGATGTTTATTTTGCATGCTATAATTGTATTAATACGGAAACGTTAATACATGTGTGTTTAATAAACAAACAGAAAGTTCCTAGTTATGCCTCTCTCATAAACTAGTTCGTTGATTAACAAGATGATCACGGTTTCCTGATCATAGACATTGGATGTTGTTAATAACGAGATCACAACATTAGTGTAATGGTGTGATGAACATTCATCCAAAGTATAGCATTACGATCAAAGTCATTGAGTTTATATTGCTATAAACAAACTACAGAGTAGTCCTAATCCTTAGACCATGAGATCATGCCAATCACTAACACCGGAAGAGTTTCTTGTTGACATCAAACGTCACTTCGTAACTGGGTGATTATAAAGATGGATTCAGAACTACTAAAGTGTTATGTTGAGAATCATGGATCAAGAGTGGAATTTGTTCATCCCAATGATGGATAGATATGCTCTGGGCCCTCTCAGTGATATCACATTGGTTAGCTTGCAAGCAAGTGATTTGATCACTAGAATGTTATATCACGGGAACGAGAAAAGAGTGCATGTCAGTAACGAGATCAAACTAGGTATGGAGATACCGATGATCGAATCTCGGACATGTAATATATCGTGAAACAAAGGGATTAAGATACAAGCGTAAAAGGTTCCGACGATCACAGGAAAAGTCATCGTTGAATGTGTGGGAGTCAGTATGGATCTCCAGGTCCCGCTACTGATTATTGATCGGAGAAGGGTCTCGATCATGTACGCATTATTCGCGAACCGTAGGGTGACACACTTAAGGGACACTGGCATCCAGTTGGAGCAAATGTTTCATGCTGAAAGAATAAACAAGCGCAGGAATTTATTTCACTAGATACCGAAACGGGTTTTCGGGTGAAATTGCATAAAGTGGTTATGAATGTGAAATGGAATTCTAGCAAGGGGTTATTTGTGAATGTTTGTCATTAAAGTAATTGACAAAATTCTGAATAAAATAAAAGAGTTTTATTTAATGAGAGTTTGCATTAAATTTGGTGGAAATTTAATGGGAATTTGAGTGGACTTTTGAGTGGAGGGAATTTAAAGGAATTTTGTGAGTGGAGTGTCCACCCACATGAATGAAGGAGGGGAGGGGGCAGCCCCATGGCCGGCGGCCACCCCCTTGGGTGCCCCCCTCCTCCTATAAAAGGAGCCCCCCTCCTCACTTGTCTCTTACACCTCCTCGTGAAGGATCTCTCTCCCCCTCTAGAATTTATCCCCCATGGTCTCGGACTAGCGAGATACATGTTCCCGGTGGCTATTCGGCAAGAAAGGGTTGTGCTTCCGCTGCATCGCTAGAGCGAGGAGGCGGAGGTTGCCCGGTGTCTTGTACGTGTGTGCGAGCACGGATGCACTGCTGCTTTGCGGCGCTAGGACTTCCTCTCGATCTTGAGATCGGCAAGGGATCGTCTACATCAACCACGAGTTGAACTCGTTAAGCTTTGTTGGTCTTCAAAGGTATGTTCTCTACGGATATACATCCACCCTTTGTTTGTAGCTAGTAGATAGATCTTGGTACATAGTTCCCATCATAGGAAATTTTTTGTTTTCTATGCTGCGAACCCTACAGATGCAATCACACATCAGGGGATAGAACTACAAGTAGACTTGACCTATGTTGAAAAGCCCTATAAAATTTTGGAAGAAAACTGAAAAAGGTTGAGGAATAGGGGAATCAAATATTGCAAAGTACAGTGGGAACATCACCTAGAAAGGGAAGACACTTGGGAGAAAGAAGAGGATTTAAGAAAAGACTATCCAGAACTATTCAGGTACATCTCAATAAACTTCGGGACGAAGTTTAATTTAAGGGGGGAAGTCTGTAACATCCTAGCATTTAGGAACTAACGAAGGGTAGATTTAGAAATTTGTGATGTTGCATGCATTCATATGTGAAAATGTGGTAATTTTTTTGCCAAATAAAAACCTAAAGTGATCAAGGTTTCTTTCATACTTTGAGATTAGGTATAGTCTTGAAGGATGATTGTTATAGACTTTGATATGATCTTTGTGGACTTATGTGTTTTGGGAAATGAAATTTGAATTTAAAACTTGAGTGTTTGAATTGTAATTCAAAAGGATTTTTGAATGATGTTTGAGTATTGATTTAATTTAAGAATTAACCAAAATAACTCAAACTATAAATGAAAGAAGACAATCAATAAAATGAATATTCCAAAACTTCATTCAATAATGAGTTACAAAATGTAACTTATGAAATGAGCAACAATCTTTACAATAATAATTAAATAGAAGAATAATACTTCTTTATTGAATAATAATACAATCTTTATTACAAAGGAATAAAAATAAAGAGTACAAAAGAATAAATTAAAGATTACAATTGAATATGAGAGTTATTACAAGTGACTATTCTATAAAGAAAAATAAAAGCCTAAACTAAAATCTTGATCTTCAAATCTGGTACCTGCAAAATAAACAGAAACTTAAAAGAAAAAGAAAGTTAGGATTAGAATTATTTTACTCTCAGAGTTGACAGTGAAGTGCACTGTTCACTTTTTCATCATTGAGTATTTAAGGGGCAAGTTTCACCAATATGAAAGAATGTATCTTTCATAATTTTAATCCATAAGTCAACAGTACTAATACAGTGACTTCATCACACAACACTCACTGTCATTAACCAAGTAATGATAGTGGTGAGTTATTAAAACCACTAGATTTCCCAAGTGTTGCCTCTAGAGCAACTTCACCATATGAATCATCTAAAAATTTAATCCATAGAAACATCTGATAAACCACTAGCATCCCACAGCTAACCATCATCAATAATCCACAACAAGTCACACTCAACAGATTCAAGGATCATCAATACATGATCTAATCCACAGCAGGGTATGAACCCTAAGTAGAACAAACCATCTTAATCAGGACAAGACAGTAACCAGAAAGGTCACTACCAATAGCTAGCATGGGATATCCTAGCATAGAGAGAAGCATGAGAGGGAGAGGAATAACTTACTGAAGGTCCTCGCTGTAGATCGGAAGAGGAAGCAGAGGAGGCCGACGACCACGGCGGCACGAGGTGCACCACCAAGGGGGTGCTACAACCCACGCAACGCCACGGTGGCGACCATAGCCACGCCTAGGGGCGAGGATCAGCACCATGACACAAGACAGAAGCGGCGACGTCAGCACCGAAGCCAACCCCAAACCCTAGGGGTCGGAACGACATCGATCTGCCCACAGGAGGGCTCCAGGTCCAAATACAACTGGACAGGAAGGAAGAGCGGGGCCGACAACCTCATCCTGCACCACCACGGTGGCCAGGGAGGTCCATGGCGGCGTGAATCGCCGGCGGTGACACCGCTGACCATGGGGTCGGGGGAGGAGAAGGAGAGAGGTCAGCTCGAGAGAGAGAGACAGAGAGTGATGGGCTGGAATGGGCCAATACCCCTTCGGGGTGTTGTTTTGCCTTTGCCCTACTGGGCCACAAGGGCCCAATAAAACCAAATAGCCAGCCCAAATCATTTAGAGCCTATTTTAATAATTGGAAAAAGACCAAAATGGCCCTGAACTTACATAAATTCTAGAAAATAAATAAAAGTATAAAAATTATAAATAAAATATTTTTGGATTCACAATAATCCAAACTATCCAAATCAATTAAGAAATAAAATTTTAGACATATAAATTTTATTAAGAATTTTGTAATTTTAATATTCCTTATGGAATTTTACAAAATTATTGAAAGTTGATAAAAATAAATAAAAAGCACTTTCATTATATATTAATATTGTAGTATTTTAGAAAAATGCTAAACAAATATTTAATGTCAATTTTTGATAATTAATGGTAATTCTAAAAGGAATTATTAATTAAATAAAAAGCAAATAAATTAAAATAAAATAAAATAAAAATAATACAATATTCAATAAATATTAAAAATTAATATTTATAAATTCTTTCTCATTAAAAGAATTTTTTAGATAATTTAAATAAATGGGGGAGAAGATATATAAAGCTAAATGATGCATTGCATTACTTTGCATAATCATTTTGCTTCTTTAAATATTGTCCTTACCGGGCAATAATGATGTTTTTGTAGACATAGAAGCTCAAGGTCCAGTGCAAGCATCAGAATTCACTACCTTGCCATCACAAGGCAAGTTCATCACTTGCTCATATCCTTTGAAGAGTCTTTACCAAAGTATTTGCAAATTGTGTGTTATCATATATATTCCAAAGAAAGAAAATATTATTTTCACAAATAAATAAATCATAAATGTCATCCTAAGTAATGATATAATGGAGCAATAGAACTTAGGGTTCTATTTGCAACAATAATGATCAATTAGGGACTTAATAACCCCTGACATCAGTGATTCTAGCGCTGTATATTACGCGTTAGCCATGAGATTTGGAATGGGACAGAGAAGTCAGCTGTATCTTCTTCCTTTCGCATGAAGCCGGATGTGCAGGTCGTGGCTATTATCCTCGTAGCGTGTATATTAATTGGTAATTCGTAGAGGATATGCAGCATATGGGTGGGAACCCTCAACGTCCCACGATAGTTCTGGAATCTAACGGTTTGTACAAACCATTGCCGTAATTCATTATGTGGGCATGGTGTACACCAAGGAGGCATGCGAGGTCGCGAAGGGGGTAGTGATTGGCTTGGACCAACTATTGGGACCCACATCATGGAATTGTGGACGGGAAAGTACGCCCGGTTGTGCAACAAGGAGTTGATCTCTCATGGGTAAAGTAACGCACCTCTGCAGAGTGTACGAATTGTAACTTGTTACTCCGTGTTCCGGGAAGGAGCTACGAACGCGACAGGAAAGGAACTCCATGAAAGTTCTGGTCAACCTGTGAATACTGATGGTCATAGATTTTTATAATAAAATCAATCTTTGAAGAAAGATTTAGAAAACTGCATAGTGCCAAGGATTTATAGTCCCAGGTGGTAGATAGAGCATCAAACTTCCCACCTTGCGTGCAATGAACTTGTTGGGTAACGCTGTTACTCATCCTTTCCTTTGATCCCTTGCTTAGACTCTGAGGATCCCGAAGACGTGCCAATGTATGCAGCTGAATGTTAAGAAGATGTGTTCTACGAGGAGCCTAACCTGTTAGCAGGTGTTGAAGGAGTGGATTACGAAATCCGCTATGGTGTTGACGATAACGAGTCCAACTAAGTATCCTAGTTAGTAGTAACCAACGGAGCCGAGCAGCATGAATTCTATAGAATAAGCTGTTGAGCTCAACTCCTAGTTGGAGTTGCTACCTTTAAATTCCGCTAAAACACTTTATATTTTGGTTTGTAAGTTGAAACCTTTTGAAGTCTTGAACTTCTGGTATTGTAATAATAATAATGTGTGAATGTTTGTAATATGGACCCGCAATGTTTCTGTTGTACCACTCTGAGAGATGTGATATTTATGGAACGGTGTTCTGTGGGTGTCATGTCAACGACTATAGTGTACTACACATGCAGTGGTCTCTGCTACACAAGCCTTTCTTCATGGAAATTGTGATTCCAGGGGCATGGGCAATTTGGAAAACTAGGAACGCTTTTATCTTCAGGAACATTACACCCAATCTGTATAGAAGCAGGGATATTTTCAAGGAAGAAATGAAATGGCTGAAGCATAGAGCAAAAAGGAAGACTTATTCTCAATTCACAGACTGGGTGGATCATTTCAACTAGTTTACTTTTCAGACCATTTGTATAGTTCTTGTTTTATCTTTTTCTTCCTTTATTTGGTTTGTAAATAACTCTATAATTTCTGTCAAAAATCAATAAAAATACGCAGCGAGGCGGAGCCCTGCTGTTTCCATCAAATTTTTTTTGGTATAGACATGCCTTGTACCCTTGCAATCAACACTATGAATGAACATTTCCACTTTTTTGCAAAAACATATAATTTTCCATTTTTATATACTTAAAAAAGGGTATCTTGTGAAGAAAGTACCAATAGCAGATGCAAAATAGAACCTTTAGATTTTTCGAATAAAATGTACCACCTATGATGGTGTGTGCCAGAGTTTTGAGAATTCTCATGCCTTTTTGAATTTTTGCTACTTTCTGTTGATTTAATGAATTTCTACCCATCTCTCAAAAGTCATGTGTGCGATAATTTTTCAAGGACATGCAATAAACCCAGCCTTTTTTGAATTTTTTTCATGACATGATGCAACCTAGAAAAGGCTAAACACTTTGTATATATGCATGAAGACACAAAAAATGTTAACGAGAAAGTATTTATGTGATGTAGTAGACAAATTTCAAAGCTAGCTTGGCCCAATTTCCACATGGTGTCACCATCTTCCTCATGAATGAGCCAAGCGTCAAATACTTCTCCAGTGTACCTAAAAATTATTTAACTACAAAATGTTCCCCAACCTCATTCAGTCACAATTAGTTAGAAACTAGTACAATACATATGCCAAACTCAACATAAATATGTGCATTTGTATGTCCTTGAATTTCATGCACATCTTAGCCATCAAGAATTTGATAGAGTTTTTCATAATATTGGACCAAAGATAGCAAGCAATTCATAAGAATAGAAATACTGTATATATGCAAACACAAATTTTCCAAGATCCAAAATGATATTTTTTTTGGATAAAACACCAAGAAAATCTAGAATGCAAAAAAAATGTGTGACGAAGTGTAAGGTTGTTCAAATTATATTGGAGAATCAAATCAACACATGAACTAAGAAAAAACAATTAGCATATATGATAGAGATTGCACACATTCTCAAAGAATTATCTCACTTGAGAAGATACAAGATATTACAAGCAATGAGATAACAAACTTCCAAGAGATAAATGTTCCATCAAATAGACCAAACCCTCTACACTTTTCACAAAGACACAAAATATAAAAAATATTAGATTTGCATTCCCTCAATACACACCTCATAGGGAGACGTGAATAAGTCAACAAAATGATCCTCGAGAAGTCAAGATAAGACACCAATAGTGCAATTTCTTGGCAATAAAAAAAGACAACATGGAAGCCAAGGTGAATATGATCAATAAATTTTACCATAGAAAACACCAATTGTTAATGGAACAAAACGGTATTGGGAAATATCCTCGATGGTAGATTGCAAAGTATACGTAATATTAACTTCACTATAAAAAGCATATGATCACAAAAGATAAGATTTAAACACCATGCTTGGTTAGAGACTCTTGATGATTCCAATTAGTCAAACAAATATGCATTACAGTAATTGGAACAATTTTGAAGCAAGTGGTTTCCCAAATAAAATATTGAGATAAAGATAAAGGAAAATACCACCGTGAATATCTCTCTTAAAAAAATCTGACGAAGAAGAATAAATGACTTTCAGTGAATTATAACTTGTTTGAGATTTCAAGCCACATAGGAATAAGATAATTTAAAATATAATTCAAGTGGTAATACCTCAATTATTCACACTTTTAGGCCTCTGATATGAACATAGTGTATCACAAACCAACATGTGGTAGGCACAAAACCATAAATATGCAAGGGATCTAGCAACTTTCATTGTAAGGACTACACATACAAATTATCGCAAAGAGGCGCATTCGTATAGCACATTCTCCACAACGCATGGAATTCGAGGAGGCGCGGTTAAATACCCCAATTTACGCACTGACTAGTCAAATTCTAGTCAGCTTTTAGGGACCGCAACGTCAAGTCCCATCAATACTGCTCATACTGACGGTTGAGCTCACCTATAGTCACCAATGATGTCATTGGTGTTCACACTCTCAGCAAAGGGTGGAGCCGTCAACGGCTATTCCTTCGAATGTCTCAAACACTCAGTTTTTGCTTGAGTCTACGACTCGACCAAATACTCGGGGGCTACTCTTAACAGGAGCGCTGGTCGCGCACCCAAAGAAATTTTGGGTCCAGTTTATAGCTTAACACCCGCAAAACTATGTGGTGGTATGCCTCGACTCCTTTGAATCAAGGATTCAATTACGAACTTAGGGCTACTCCCATAGGGAGTGATGGCTGCATATTCGTAATGTGCGGCTGCTAAAGGCATTTTCAAGCTTTATGACTACATGCAATCGACAAAAATAAGTCCTTGCTCGAGTCTATGACTCGAACACACACTCGGAGGCTACCCCAATGGAGAGCGTTGGTCGCGCACCCTAATGAAAAATGTTGATGTTTATTTCTCAGATACTCTGTGTCGACTGCGTTCATAGTGTTGATCTAAACGATGGCAATCGATCACTCTGGCAACTCCACCCACATTACACCATGTCAAACAAAGAGATGACATCTCCTTGGGCACCCGAATTGTCTCCACGAAGACAAACATTCGGATGATACATATACGATACAAAAATAAGACCTAAAGATATCATATAATGGCCTATCAACGCATGCGCTGTGCTCTAGCAGATAACTATCGCGCCTAAAGGCGTAAAGAAGATTCCGACGGACGCGTTAGGTATGTATTCTCTAAATACTGGAATTTGACTCGGTAAAGCCTTCGCGGCATGAGTCGAATTACGCTAGCAATTTACGAATTAGAATATGGGGACTCGAGTTTGAGTAGATGGCGTTGTTTTTGCTCGAGATAAATTTACTGGCCTGGATCCGTCGGATGAGCCAAACACATATATCAACCATCCCTATGAGCCGAATGATGTAGCCCGATAAACTTTTAGGTGATCAACAAACGTTTCTAATGATCAACGATTTCAGAGTCTCCATCCGAATCTATGATTCAAATGGACACTCAGGGGCTACTAACATAGGTATGCACTAAGGGTGCCTAAGATTGACCTACCTGGTTTGGCCCATCGGAGACCCACATGAATATCCGTATCTGATGATGAAGCCCATGAAGATTACAGTGGCCCGGCCCATGGAGAACGCGGCTCCTTGGAGGATACATCAAGCTCTAGATAGAAAGTTTATGGGACAAACCCTAAACCTGTAACCGACTTGGTTGTATCCTGAGACCTAGCCTCCCCATATAAAGTCTAGGAGGGAGCAGCGAGAAGGGCATCATAAACCCTAGCACATACACCCGCCATATTACATCTGCGCATCATCGCCATCAAGGCACCCTAGTAACTTTCGGTTCTTTCATCAATCAAGAGAAGACAATCAAGAGTAGGGTTTTCTTTCCAGGGTTCTGAACCTAGGTAAACCGCCATATCCTCGCGTTGCTTGTGTGTTAGCCGACGAAGACTCCAGCTCCCCGTTCTTCCTAGATCCAAGTCCATAAACTATGGGCATTAACGTGTTAACCCCACGTCAGTTGGCTTGATAAATGCTGGAGGTGTTTCAAGATGGTAAGGCTACGTGTGCATTAGGTTAGACCTATGGGAGAAGGGACAAAGTGATTCGTTCCCTCAGTTGCATGAATAGTATCATTTACCTTTTCAAATAGTATAAAAATTCTTTTCCACTTTTCATCAAGTAAAAAGATTTTATACACGACGGTCTAAAGGACTCTCTCCTTGAACCCATACAGAAAACCGCGATGCCACAAAATATTGCCCCCACCTGACACTTCTTTCATTACGAATCTCCCCATGAGACAAACATGATGTGGTGATCACAAATTTTATGGCGTCCATCCACCATCTTCGACATATTGTTGTTGTCAGCTCTATGGTTGCTAATATGGAAGCTTTGCAAGAGAGAGACATTTAATTTTGGGAAAATGCTCTTATCCCCTAGAGGATCCCACGCTCGGTGTCCTCCGGGTCAAGCGAGCGCCAGTGTCCTCGCGAATCCGAGACAGCGAACCATGGGCCCCACCTGCAATCTTATCTCACCCCTACTTTCCTCCTCTGCAATATTTCCCCTTCTCCTCCATCACATATCTCCCAGGTGAGCAGAACGCCTGATGTGTTGCCGCCGCCTGACAAAGAAGCTCGTCGCCACACAACATGATGTTGTGGCCGCCCCGCCCACATAGTGTCGCCGCTGTCCTGCACACACATCGCTCCGATGTCCTGCCCACGTTCCTCACTCGATATCGTGTTCCTATAAAAGAAATATGCCCGATATGCAATAATAAAGTGGTTATTATCTTGTTTCATATTTATGATAAATGTTTATTTCTCATGCTAGAATTATATTAATCGGAAATGTTAATAGATATGTGTCTGATAAACAAATAAGAGTTTCTAGTAAAGCCCCTCATTTAACTAGCTCGTTGATTAACCTATGATCAAATTTTTTTGATCATGAACATTGCATGTTGTTAATAATGGGATCATGTCATTGAGAGAATGGTGTGATAAACATACACCCAAAGTAAGTATAGCAACATGATCAACTCATTAAGCTTACATTGATGTATCAAACACATACGAAGTAACCCTAATCCTCAGACCATGAGATCATGTCAATCACTAACATCAGAGGGGTGCTTAGATGGCATCACACATCACACGGTAACAGGGTAACTATAAAGGTGTCGTTGGATACTCTAAAAGTATTAGTTGAGGCTCATGTATCAAGAGTAAGATTTGTCCATCCAGATAACAAAGAGATATACTCTAGGCCCTCTCATTGATATCACGTCGACACCGCTTGCAAGCATGTGACTAGGTCACAAGGATATCATATCATGGAACAAGTAAAGAGTACTTACTGGTAACAAGATCGAACTAGGATGGTTTATACCGACGATCAGATCTCAGACAAGTAAAAATATTGCGAGATAAAAGGAATTGATTACGACGTTAATAGTTCACACGAACACAAGATTCATCGTTGAATGTGTGAGAGTCATTACAGATCTCCAGATCCCGCTATTGACAATTGATAGGCGAGGTGTATTGATCTTATCTGTATTATTCACGAACCGTAGGGTGACACACTTAAGGTTCGTAGATGCTTTTGAGTAGATACAATATTATCGGAGAAAAGTTTGGGAAGCACCAGAACTGTTTCGAGAAACACCGGAATTATTTTTGGAATATTGGAATAGTACAAGAGGGTATATGTTAATGTTTGTTAAGTAATATAATTGGCAAATATTAAAATAAATAAATAAAATTGTTTTTATTGATTTATTGGGAATTTTGAGAGGAGAGACCACTTAATTAAATGGGAGATGAGTGGAGGTGTGAGTGGGCATGAGTTGATGCTCCACTCACATGAAGAGGGGATAGGTGGGGGCGCCCCTTGGGCCGGGGCCACTACCTAGGGGATGCCACCCCCTCTATATGAAGAGGGGTTGGAGCCCCCTCTCCCAAACACTCAGTACAAGCTCTCTCTCTCTCCTCCAGTTGCTCCATCCCTTGGTTTTCAGATTAGCAGAATCCATGGCCAAATAGTTTTCTATGGTGGATCTACTACTTCCGTTGCCCCGCTAGATCGAGGTAACAGAGGTCGTTGTCGGCGCTCGTCTACATGATCTTGAGATCGTCAAGTATTCAATTACATTATCAACGAGATCCGATCTCGATAAAGCTTTCGGTCTTCGAGGGTAAGTTTTTCTGGATGATTATCCATCCGTTACATGCATTTTATAGATTAGATCGTGGCACCTTTGTTGTTCAAATCATAGGAATTTTTTCTATGTTGTGAACCATTCACGTAGTGCCCCCGCTCTCTCTAGGTGCAACCATGTTGATATGTGGCAGAGCTGCAAGAGGAGGGGGTGTGCTATAAGAGGCGTGTGGCGAAGATGCCATGGGAGGCCGGCGGAGCTGCGATCGGTCAGCGAAGGTGCTATGAAGGGCGTCAGCGTGCCAAGGACAGTCATGGAGCTGCCAGGGGAGGACCACGCTGCTGCAAGCGGTGGGTGGCGGTGCTGCCAAGGAAGGCCGGCTTAGCTGCGGCCAGTGAGGCGAGTTGCTGCCAAGGAACGGTGAAGGAGCTACCATGGGAGGGTCGCAGTGCTACCGTAGGTGTATGGACCCCAAGCTCGTCGCCTCATTGTCCTCTGCCGTTCTACATGCATTTTGTGGATTTGCATTATACGAACGATCCTTTTGCTTCAACAATTATGTGCAAATCCATCTAGGAAGAATTTTCTGCTACATATGTTTTGTGTATGAACAATGATTTTGTGGACTTGCATCTAGGAAGAGATTTTTCTACTTCATACCTTTTATGGATTTGCATTATATGATTATTTTTTTACTACAATGATTTTTTGGATTTGCATCTAGGGAGAAATTTTCTGCTACATATGTTTCGTGGATTTGTATTATATGAACTTTTTTTGCTACAACGATCTGTGTATTTGCATCTAGGAAGATTTGTTTTGCTACAAGTGTTTTGCTAATTTGCATCAGAGTAAGAATTTTTCTTGCTACAAATCTTTCGATTCTTTGCACCATATGAATCACTACCTTCTCCATGGTGGATCGTTGTCTTCTCCGACGGTGGTGAGGGCGGCGAGATGCTTCCAAGGGAAAGATGACGCTGCCATGGAAATGGTGAGGTGCTGCAAACAGTGAGGGGAGGTGCTTTCAATGGAGTTCTCCGGCGATGGCATGATAGGATTTCTCCGTCGATGGCGTGACGTCTCCGGTGATGGTAGTGGCTCATAGAGGAGGGGATGCGAGCGTGGGCGCCATGTGAGCGTGCGATCTACGGGGAAATGAGTCCTTTTCTCTTTGTTAACTTTTGACCCAGTCATGTTTGGCAAGAGTTTCATGTACATGAGTGCTTCTGTACACGTGTTGATCGCTAGACCACGAGGATCAGAAGCTCAGTATGACCCCTAATTTTGGCAGCATATATATGTGTATCTAATGAGATGATCTATCGATGTCGATCACGTCCGACACACGACGATGCGCGGGCAAATCATTCTCTCCAGGTTGGGGGACCAATGAATGAATAGCGCCATTCGCTAAGGAAAATGAACGAACGGTCCAGCGTAAAAATTAAACTAAGAGAAAAAAAATAAAGCAGTCAAAGTGCACGCGCGCGCGGCGCTCTCTCTCTAAAGTCCCGTCCATGCTCATCGGCACCCCAAAAGCCAAACCAGCGGCTGCATGCATACATATCTAATGTTCAACCGTGCAGTACTAGTGATCTGTGATAATAAGCCCTTCGATGATCAAGATCTTTGTTGGACTAATAATGAGCTTTTTGCAAAAGTATTAGGTCATCCGCGAAACAGGCTTTCATTCCGCTATATTAATATAGCAAGCACACAATACAACTGACGAGCTTCGAAACAAATGAAATATGTTAAAGTGTATAAGTGAATTGTACTAGCCATTTCCATATGTTCGAACTTTTGGTTGCGTTGGCTAGTGCATGAAGCTTGACATGGTATCTGAGCCTAAGGTCTCGAGTTCGAGTCCTGACTTTCGCAATTTATCCTAAAATTTCTGTAGACTCCTCTGTGTCCACGTATAGGCCTCTTGAGTCATACATGAGTTTCGCGCGCTATCACTCTCTTCCGGTTGCACGTCCGACTTCTCCCCGTCACACGTAAGAGTGGGTGTTGAAGTGTATAAGTGGATTGCACTAGCCCTTTCCATCAGTTCGGACTTTTGGTTGTGTTGGCTAGTGCATGAAGCTTGACATAGTATCAGCGTCTAAGGTCTCGAGTTTGAGTCCTGGCTTTCGCAATTTATCCTAAAATTGCTGTTGACCCCTCTGTGTCCATGTATAGGCCTCTTGAGTCATACGTGAGTTTCGCGCGCCGTCGCTCTCTTCCGGTTGCACGTGTTGACTTCTCTCCGTCACACGTGAGAGAGGGTGTTGAAGTGTATAAGTGGATTGCACTAGCCCTTTCCATCAGTTCGGACTTTTGGTTGCGTTGGCTAGTGCATGAAGCTTGACAAAACACACGATACAACCGATGATCTTCGAAACAAGAGAAACGCTAGGGTAGTAGCAAAAACATGCCAAAAAAGAAGAAAGAAAACAGAGACAAAAACGGATCAACTAAGCAACGGTGACCCGCAACTGATGCGCGCTTCGAAGATGTGCCACCACGCTCCACTCCTAGCACCGAAACGTCAAGTACCAAGCAACACATTCAAGAAAGAAAGCGAGCACAATGGTCCTAGGGATTCCCCTTACTCACAGAGGTAAGTGGACATAGAGTAGCCACAACGCCCCCTCAAGGAACGGCGCCACCCCGAAGGCGGGTCGGTTTAGCCGACGAGGATTTCTCGAACAAACTCCATCCATCAACCCTGGTTGATCTGATGCACAAGGAGCTCCACGAGGTAGAAGCCTCACGACCAAACATGCCACCCATAAGTATGCGCCACTATGGTCACGAAACCGTCATCGCCGTCTCCAAGAAGCTATTGCCACGAGGCCTGCAAAACGAAGACGAATGACAACTTGAAGCGGAGCCAGGAGTACCACGGCTCCGCGGGAGGGAACGACCTCCACCCCGTGAAGGGGTAGTCGACTGTTAGCATCCCCGACTATATTCCCAACTATTTGGGAAAACTTCAACTTGAGGATGACCGTTGCTAATTAAGCTGCCGAAGGATGATGCTGAATTTCTCTGCAGAAGAGTGCAAAAGAGCAATAGAATACAAAAACGCATGCATGCCGTGACAGGAAAGGGGAAGACATGACGACCACGTCGACCACCTAGCTAAGAGAGGCGTCGAGGCTAAGAAAGCCAAAACCATGCATGCAGGAGAGGTTGGTGGTCGGGGGTGAGTGCCCCTCTCACGTCTCAACAGTCACCTGTTCCCTAGATGCAGGATATGTGCAGACAATTGCCCTTAAATCGCACTATAAGACCGAATAGCTAGGTATATCTTGTTCGTGGTCAGCAATATCTGCTTGACTACTTGTGCCCGCCCATGCATGATCGCCAAACTGCGTGGAACCCAGCGTAGCCTTAGCCGTGGTTTTGCAACTGGTCGATATTATCTCCTTGTCAGTAGTTCAGCTAGCATGAACGGGCTCTTCACTTGTGCGTCGGTCCGTTGTACTAGCTTGATAGAGTACGTATGTAGCTTACCCATGCATGTGGGAGTAGGTTTGTTACAACGTCGGGATCGATTATGGGCATACCATGTGGAAATCCTTGCTCCTAGCTCTGCATCTCCCATATACTACATGTGACTCAAGCTGGTCAAACCAAGGACACGCCTAAAAGGCTATATATGCTGGATTGCTCATTGTTTTTAAGAAGAAAATGAAGCATATTTAACAAATACCTTTTCCGTTTCAAAATATAAGATGTTTTAGTTTTGTGAAAGGAGTGTATCATGATCTAGACCTCTTTAAACCTACATACTAAAAGAGGTCTAGATACACACCTTTGACAAAGCTAAAACATTTTATATTTCAAAACGGAGGGAGTAGTTTTAATTGTTTTGTTGTGGCTTTTTGCCATACACCCACAAACTTTGTGGCGGTTCAGCCACTGGAAAAAAAGGAAGATAGCATGTTCCCAAACGGGTTCTAAGTACAATGGCTATTGCTCTGCTGATTAGTAGGTATTTCTCTATCGATATACATACATGTCTCAGTAAGATTTTTTTAGGCGGATGCAAATGATTGTTTTAACCAAGAAGAAGAGAGTTGTCTAGTTAATTAGGATACATTAGATTACATTAAATTTTAAAACTGAAAACAAAGTATAGGATAATAGATTAATTTAAAAATATAGTAAAGTCGAGTATATAAGTGTATATATGTATCAAGTAAAAAAATGAGATTCATATTACGTCAATATATTATATGATTTTTCTTAATGTGCAGAGACATATTTTTGCAGCTCATGCTAACTAGAGGAGAAAATAAGAAAGATCAAAGTAAGACTAGCATCTTAATAAAAAATAAGAATCATTAGAAGTATACGGTACTATAAGTCGGTACAGCGAGGGGTTTGCATTCTAATTGCAAAAGCGTACAGGTATTTGTTTTTCCCAGTGCAACGCATTGGCACTTTTGCTAGTACTTTATAAAAAACGTTATAAACATGACCAAGAAAGGTCACCAATCCACAACTTATCACGACAATCAGACTACTCTCAATTCCCAAACCCCCACGACCTATAGGGTATAAATGCTATATTGCTCATTACTTTTGTAGAAGAAAATGATGCATATTTGACAAGTAATTTTAATTGTTTGGTTGTGTGTGTTTTCATACACCCACAAAAATTGTGGCGATTCCGCCATTCAAAAATAATAATGGAACATAGTATGATCCCAAAGATTCTAAATACAAAGAAAACCAAAATGACTATTGATTTTTTTATTTAGTAGTTATATCTCGACAGTTATGCATAGGAATCACGCAAAATATTTGCCTCATCTATTAATTAAGAAGAAGAGAATTGTTCAGTTAACTAGCGAAAAATCAGGAAAAACGTTACAAACATGACCAAGAAATGTCACCAAGGCACATCTCAAGTTGGCAAGCATACTACTCCCAAACATCAACACCCATGAAGAAGGACGAAAAATACTGCCAATGCATGACTACCACAAACCCTCAATGCGTGGGTTTCCCTAGCTCAAAGGTTCCCAACGAAATGATAGCAACCAAGATGATGAGTCAAGAGACTGAAAACAATTCATCAAGCTGTCATAGATGTCATTCCTACAACAACACTCTTCTTGCTTTTATTCTGAATGATTTCTCCTTCAGGATGCAGCATCCCACCTCTTCTTGCTTTTTTGCTGATTGCCTTCAAGTTGGTAGTGAAATTGCAAAACGTTTTGGCAAAGAGAGCCCTAGGAATAGGTTCCAAAGCATTAGATGCAATCGCCTCCCACAAAAACCACTTGCCTCATGGACCCAAATGAGTAAAGACAGTAGCCTCTTTGTACTTGCATGATTCTAAATGAATAGATGGCACAAAGTTTAGCTCCAACTAGAAATAGTAATTTCTCAACTTCCTAAGAAATTAAGTACTCCCTCCGTACTTATCATTGAAATGGATGTATCTGGCACTAGAACATGTCTAGATACATCCATTTCAGTGACAAGTAATATGGATCGGAGGGAGTATCAAAAATGAAAAAAGAATGTCGTGGTTCATCACTTGTACGAGATCGACATAGTATATATGCAATGTCCAATAGGCGCACATATACTCTATAACAAAATAACATCAACAAACAAAGCATTTTAGACAGGACCGCTTCAATCTAAAGAATCGTCAACGTGTAGTAGGTTTCCATATCCACAATTTACTCAAAATCAATGATGTTCTAGATCATTAGCATCGACGGATGCTCGCATACGACTCTATATAATGCTTCGTTGATGCTTGAAGAGCATTGGTTGCGGCTCTCAGTCGCTTCTTATCTCAAGACTTGTTAGGACCTACCTAATATTTCATGAATGAACAAGCATAACATATTAGCTCAAGAAAAGACTAGTTACACTTGTTTCCAAAACATATGCATTATCTATGTGTTTGTTAAAGGGCCAATAAATGGCAACCAACCCAGACATTAGTTATTTCTATCATCGCACATTTAAGAAGTCTAGTTCGAAGCGGGTCGAATAAGTTCACTTTGTTGATGCAGAAACAAAGCCCACATTGTTTACATGTCAATCCGTGTAACATCCCAAAAATATTAATCAAGATTATCAAGTTCTAATCACCAAGTTTAGGGTTAACAAAAACTTTTGTTATTAAAAATTAATATGAATGTATGAGTGTATGTGATGAATGCATGAATGCTTGCCATGACTTGTTTGATTGCTATGAATGGCAAGGATTGGTTTAAAGATGAAAACAACATCGTGTAAATCATTTCCAAGCAGAATCAAATCAATAGAAATTCAAATATAAACAATATGAGCTAATGGTCATTTTGACCAAAGTTAACCACTAGACCACTTTGAGTGTTTCTAGTCCAAGATTTCTAACAGAAACAAATCCAATTATTTTCATCACTTGCTTGACCAAGCAAAAGTGAACCCAAGCCCACTTTCCAAACCAACCAAAACAGATTTCAAATCTATTCAAATGACATTTGAAAATTGAATCAAGTGTAGGTACTAAGATCACCATTTCTCAAAAACCACTCAAACCAGTTCACCTTGGCAAACCCAAGCATCCAGAGACTACCAAGTATGTGTGACAAGGTTATACCCTACGGGTACACGATATTAGTATACCTGGTCCCGTCCAAGGAAGGCCCACAAGAACATATGTGGCCTGCGGAGACTTTCAGGTGGTCCAAGCTCATGACACCTTCGGATCCTTGGAGAACAAGACTAGAGTAGATAGAATTTCAAAGGGGCAAACCCTAATCTATAACCGGCTCGACCTATGCCTGGGACCTGCCTATCCATATAAAGGCAAGGAGGGCACGGCGAGGAGGATCTCTCAACTCACCGCATACACACCTTCACGCCAGATTGCATTTGCACACCCCTGTAACTTTCGGTTCCGTCGTAATCAAGAGCAGAGAAGAAGGAGTAGGGTTTTTCCTCCGGGGGCCTGAACCTGGGTAAACTTTGTGTCCCCGCGTTGCTTGTTTGCTAACTGTTCCGCGATCTCCAGCATCCCCATCTTCTCCGAAACCCAAGTCCATAACAATGGGCATTGACGAGATCGAACCTCGTCAATTGGCGCCGTCTGTGGGAACTGGGGGCGCTGATTGTGCGATCGTGATGGTCCCATCCAAAGCGATTTATAACTCATCGGCGATGGAGAGCCACCTCCTCTTCGATGCTTTCGACTTCACCGCCCACTCTCCAGCTACCATGAAGGATTTCGAGCCCGTAGGTGACGGATTCGAGATTCTATTCGGGAGATTTTGCTTTCAGGTGGGGCAGACTGGCACCCTCCGCCTCCCAGAGCGGGTGCCGCCACCATCCATCAGGCCCGCTTCGTGGGTCCCACCCATCAGCGTGCTACGCACGTCGACGCTGACAAATGAGTCCCATGACAGTAGCAGCTGCAACTCAGATCTATGCGGCCCTTCATGAGACGAAGGAACCTACGATTCCGGATCCGAAAGCTGCGGCAACAGCAACCCAATCCATAGGCGCTACCAATGCGCCGTGGTTATCCATGGTGAATCGGAAGTGCCACCAGGTTCGAGCACGCCCAACCCACCACCCAACCCACCGCCCAACCCGCAGGCTCTGAACGGAGGAAACGGAGGAAACCACACCCTCCAGCGTAATGAAGGCGACGCTGATGCCTACCAGAGGATCAACCTCAACGAGGACGGCTGGCGCCAGGCACGCGAAGCCGTGGAAGTTTACAAGATCCTACCTGTGAATTCTTCATGGGATCTGCTGATGGCGTACCACCTCCTCCTCATTGGCGAGCACAGCCGACAAGTAAAACTGTAGGAGGAACTCGACAAACGCAAGCAGGCAGCTTCGGAGTCTAGCGCAAGGTGAGCTGCGCTCTCCGCCGCTGGTGGCTCCAGCTCGCATGGCAATCATGCCAACAAGCATCGCTCTCGCACAGAGCACATGGACCCCGCCGCATGACGTGAGGTCACCAAAACCCTCAACACGTCCTTCATGGAGATGGACGTCAACAACAACGTCATATCGAAGACACCGCAGGTTGCAATCATGGTAGCCACCATGTACCTCGCGTCCCATCCACCTCCGGTGGGGGACCCGAAGAGTGCCATGCACAAGTCCGCGCTAGCCGTGCTCGGACTCATCGGAGCTGCGCTCCACAATGAAGCTCCTGCAGAGCCGAAGAAAAAGGCTACGGTAAGATTCAACCGCAGCCCCACACCCTCGTCCGACGAGGATGAGCACGATCTACGTCGATGCCGCAAGAGCCCAAGACATTGCAGCAGCGACTACGACGCTCGAAACGACCTTGCCTAGCGCAAGGTCGACAAGGCTCGCGCTAAACGTGTGTGCTCAACCGAATCCGACGAGGATGACGGTGGAGAGATGTGCGGAGCTCGATGCTTCAGTAGATCTGTTCGGTGCACACGGATGCCGAAAAATTTCAAGCTTCCTTCGAACACTCCGAAGTTTGACGGCACACAGGACCCGAAGGCCTGGCTCAGCGATCACCTCTCGTCCTTCAAGCTGCACGGCGGTAACAGGAACCAGGTGCAGCTCGGATCTGGCTTAGCAGCCTGTCCTCCGGCTCCATCCGAAGCTCGGAAGAGCTGGCGTATAGTTTCATCCGAAACTTCAAGGGCACCAGCAAGAGGCCAGCCTCGATCGAGGAACTTCGGGTCTGCACTCGACATACGGGCGAATCCATTCGCTCGTACATCTTGCACTGGTCCAACATCAAAAACTCGGCCGCGCACATCTCCGAAGAACGGACAGTTGACGCCTTCAAGGATGGTGTCAAGCGCTCGGACTTCAAGGAAGAACTTGGGCCCGTCAAGCCCAAGACGCTCGACCACCTCATTGACATCGCCAACAGGTGGGCAGATGGCAAGGATTCCCTCCACCGAATGCATTTGGATGATGAGGACGAATATGGCCGCAGGCGCGAACGCCGTAGCAAGCGAAGATCGCGCGTCTACGACGACCGCGACGGAGTCGACATGGTTGCGACTGGCTACGCCGACCGACGCAACGATGGCAACCGCAACAGCGAAGGATACCGCGAAGGCAACTTCCGCGACGGAGGACGCCCAACACAAACATGGCAGTGCCGCGGCCGTGACGACGAACCCTGAACATACGACAAGTTGTCGGGTCCCTGCACCATCCACTTCTACATCGACAAGCATGATGGCAAAAAGAAGGCCAGCCACATGCTCAAGGACTGGCGCGAGTTCCAGAAACTCAGCGAGGGTCTCACCCAAATGCGACGCCAGATCATGAACCCTGGGTTTGGACCTGCACCTGCACCAGGTGACATCGCCCACGGAGCTCCTCCACCACCACCCGTGGGACCGTTAAATCCAGCAATCGCACCTGCGCCAAACAACGGCACAGGCGGATAGCCGCCGCCAAAAGGGTCCCTGATGATCTAGAAGGGACGCCCTACCAATAGGGTGCAAAAGAAGATCACTCGACAAGTCAGCCTCGCTGTAACCGCTCCGCCCGCCATCCCTGAGTACCTTAGTGGCTCGGAGTCCTGCATCACGTTCGATCGTTCGGATCACCCCTGCCAGATCCCTCGCCCAGGTCATGCTGCCCTGGTGCTCGAGGCGCAAATTGGAGGATTCAATATGAGCCACATCTTCATGGATGGCGGCAGCGACATCAACCTGATGTTCGCCAACACCCTCGCAGCGATGCGGATCCCGCTGTGCAGCCTGGAACAATCCGATACAACGTTCCACAGCATAGTCCCAGGGAAGGGCATATATCCCCAGGGAAAGATATGGCTCGACGTAATCTTCAGCAAACCCAAAAAATTTCGATGCGAGCGCCTCGAGGTTGAAGTGGTGGATTGGCCATCACAGTACCACGCCATCCTCAGGCGCGTGGCATTTGCAATATTCCTAGCAGTACCGCACTACGCATACCTGCTGCTCAAGATGCCAGGGTCCAAGGGCATCATCATAGTCCAGGGGAGCTTCACCCGGTCGGACTAGTGCGATAGAGATTTCAACAGAATCTCCCAGTCGTTCGGCATGCAAGAGGAGCTTACAACGTTCCGAGAGGTGACAGACAACGGGGCACCCCCCAGTCGCGAGGCAAAACTCACCTGACATGTCGTTCGACTCCACAGTCAACATGAAATAGGTGCAAGTCCACCCAACGGATGCCTCCAAGACGGCGCTGATCGCCAACAACCTCAGCCCCGCATAGGAAAGCGCGCTCGTCAAATTCCTCCGTGAGCGCTGGGAAATCTTTGCCTGGTGTCCTGCGGACATGCCAGGACTTTCCAGGGAATTCGCCGAGCACGCACTCAATGTGTTCCCCGATGCAAGGCCGATCAAGCAATCGATCCGACGACTGTCCGAACCACGAGCAGAAGCAGTTGGAATTGAAGTCAACAGACTACTTGACGCCAACTTCATCCGAGAAATCAAGGAGAGTGAGTGGCTAGCCAACACTGTGCTGGTCCCCAAAAAGGACACGACCTCCTTGTCCTGCAGGATCAGCCCCACATCGCGCCGCTTGCGCAGGTCACCGTTGCCCACCTCCGTGCGCCTCCACCCGCCATCAGTAATGCGAACGGTGGTGGCACCCTTCTTGCCGCCGCCGGCAGCGCTCGAGCCTGCTCCGGCGGAGGCCTTCTTCGACTTGACCATGGTGGAGCATCGACAATGGCAATGCGCGCGAAGAAATGAGGAAGGGAAGGACCGAAGAACGTCCAGTGCGCGCAAGAGAGAAAATTCTCACAAAAATGGAGACAATGGAGGAAAGCAACTGGCAAGGGGTGAAACAGAATCACTGTTTTCCCCATGGTTATAAGGACGAAGACGAAGAAAAGGAACCGTTCATCCAGAAGCCCTAACACTAGAGACAGATCCAACCGTTCACGTGTCAACACAGCAGTGAACCGTCCCCCGCACGCTGTCCACTACACACGGAAATCGAGGAGACGCCGTAATTCTCGCCACGTCGTGCATGACTAGTCAACTTCAAGTCAGAAAGTGGGACCCATGTTTGTCATGTTATGTCACCTCTGGCACCGCAGACGGTTGAGGTCATTGACCATTAGCACTGACTTCATCAAGCAGTCTAGCAATGGCTGGAATTCTTCGACTGATAAAACAAGTACTTCCTCGAATCTACGATTCGAACAATTACACGGGGGCTACTCCTATTAGGAGCGTTGGCCACGCACCTGAGAAATGATTGAAAAACTATAACTCTCAGCTATCTTCGAGTCCCACGTAGAGTCTACGACTCCACTATAGACTCGGGTGCTACTCCCATAGGGAGGATTAATCAAGCATCCGAAAACATTGTGTCCTATGGAAAAGGAGGCAAAGGAAGACGAAATTGCCAACGACCTCAGCCCCGCATAGGAAAGCGCGCTTGTCGAATTCCTCCGTGAGCGCTGGGAAATCTTCGCCTGGTGTCCTGCGGATATGCCAGGAGTTCCCAGGGAATTCGTCGAGCACACACTCAATGTGTTCCCAGATACCAAGCCCGTCAAACAATATATCCGACAATTGTCTGGGCCACGGGCCGAGGCCATCGGAGTCGAAGTCAACAGACTGCTCGACGCCAACTTCATCAGGGAGATCAAGGAAAGCGAGTGGCTCGCCAACACCGTGATGGTCCCCAAAAAGGACACGGACATCCTGCGGATGTGCGTAGACTTCACATCGCTGAACAAGCACTGCCCGAAGGATCACTTCCCTCTCCCTCGCATCGATCATATCATCGATTCGACTGCATGATGCGAGAAGCTCTCCTTCCTCGACGCCTACTCAGGCTACAATCAGATTCGACTGAAGATCAAAGATCAGGAAAAAACGGCGTTCATTACGCTGTTCGGAGTGTTCTGCTACAACACAATGCCCTTTGGGCTGAATAACGCAGGTGCCATGTACCAGCGATGCATGCAGGCATGCCTGAAAAACCAGATTGGCCGCAACATACAAGTCTATGTCAATGACATAGTAATCAAAACAAGGGAGGCCAAGACACTCATCGAAGATCTCCGCGAGACGTTCGACAACCTTGATCGATACAAGATCAAGCTAAACCCAGAAAAGTGCGCCTTCGGTGTCCCGTCTGGCCAACTACTAGGCTACTTCATCTCCCAGCGAGTAATCGAAGCGAACTCGAAGAAAATCTGGGCCATAATGTCCATGGAAAAGCCAAAAAATCTCAAGGGCGTCGAGCAGCTTGCCGGACGAATCGCGGCATTGAGCAGGTTCATTAGCCGCATGGGCGAAAAAGCCCTGCCTTTCTATCATCTGCTACGAAAGGCAGATAAATTCGAGTGGACGCCCGAGGCGGACGACGCATTCGAAGATCTAAAGCGGTTGCTCTCCACCTCGCCCATCCTGGTCACGCCAAAGGAACGCGAGCCTCTACTGCTATACATACCAGCAACACACCAGGTGGTAAGCACCGTACTGGTGGTCGAGCGACTCGAAGAAGGCAAGACCCATGGGGTCCAACGCCCAATCTACTACCTCAGGGAGGTATTGACGCCGACCAAGCAGAGGTACCCTCACTACCAGAAACTCGCCTACGACGTGTTCATGATGGCTCGACGGCTGAGCCACTACTTCTAGGAGCACCAAGTGATGGTCGTCAATGAAGCACCCCTGAACAGCATCCCTGAACAATCCGGAGGCCACAGGACGCGTGGCCCTGTGGGGCATCGAACTATCACCTCTAGACATCGTCTACGAGAAGCGCCACACGATCAAGTCTCAGGTCCTCCTGGATTTCCTTGTACACTGGATGGAACTGTAGCTGCCAGACACCCCGGACATGACACAGTCATGGACAATGCACTTCGACGGCTCCAAGGGCGAGGCCGGAGCAGGAGCCGGGGTCATACTAACCTCCCCGCAGGGCGACAAGATGAAGTACGTCCTCCGAATGAAATTTCGAGCTTCCAACAACGAAGCCAAATACAAGGCCCTCATCCACGGCATGAGGATGGCCAAGATCTGCGGCGCGACGCGCCTGGTCATCTACGGTGACTCCAATCTCGTCGTCCAACAGACGATGAACGAGTGCCACGCACACGCCGCCAACATGATTGCGTACCGCGCACTCTACAACGCACTCGAAGGAGACTTTGACGGCTGCGAGCTTCGGCACGTTGGAAGAGAAAGCAACAAAGAAGCCGACAGACTCGCCAACATCGGCTCCACCTATGCACGGGTGCCACCAGGTGTGTTCCACGAACAAATCTGCGTGTCGTCCATCAAAAGGAAATTCCCCAAGGGATCACCCGAAGAGGCAGAACACTCGGGGGTTGTGCTACCCGACGGTCAGGAAGGACACGAAAAGCTCGACATAGAGGTCGCAGTAGTCAACCTGATTCAGGTCATGGCAGTCGAAGAAACATGGACACGGCCATACCTCAGGTACCTGATAGACGGAGAACTGCCTGACAGCCCGACAGATGCCCGACGCATATCTCGCTGGTCCAAGGCCTTCACCATCATCAATGGCGAGCTGTACAAGCGCAACATTTCGGGTGTACTCCAAAGGTGCGTCACCATCGGTGACGACAAGACCATCCTCTAAGACATCCACGAGGGCATCTGCGGCCATCATGCGGGAAGCCGCTCCCTTGTCGCCAAAGCTCTACGAGCCGGATTTTACTGGCCAATGGCCATGAACGATGCCAAGGATATCGTCCAAAGATGCAATGGGTGCCAGAGGTTTGCCGACAAACCACACGCACCCGGATAGGAGCTTAGGCCCATACCTCTGGCCTGGCCTTTCGCCCAATGGGGGCTCGATATGATTGGCAAACTGCCAAGGTCCTCGAAAGGAGGTCACGTCTACCTCCTGGTCGCGATGGACAAATTCACCAAGTGGATTGAGGCCATGCCCGCCACTAACCAAAAGGGAAAAACGGCCGTCAAGTTCTTCGAATCCATTGTTTACAGGTTCGGCGTGCCACACAGCATCATCACCGATAATGGGTCGAACTTCATCTCCAAAGAATTTCAGGACTTCTGCGAAGACCTCGGAATCAACATCACATACGCCTCCGTGGCGCACCCGCAAACGAACGGGCAGGTCGAAAAGGCCAACGGCCTCGTCGATGGTGGCATCAAGAAGCGCCTAATGAGCCCACTCGAGTGACTCGCAGGAGCCTGGACACAAGAGCTACCCTCGGTCCTCTGGAGCTTGCGCACGACACCAAACAGCTCAACTGGCTACATGCCCTTCTTCATGGTGCACGGAGCCGAAGCCGTGCTACCCGCAGAGGTACGCCACAAGGCCCCACGGGTCGTCGCCTACAGCGAAGCCGAATCGACGACCGCACTCGAAGACGCCGTCGACACACTCGATGAAGCGCGTGACATCGCAGCAGCTCGATCAGCGGTGTATCAACAGAGCCTCCACAACTACCACAGCCATCGGCTGCGCCCAAGGTCCTTCGTTGAAGGAGACCTAGTCTTGCGACTCAAGCAAGAGCGACCGAAGAAATTCAAGTCACCATGGGAAGGACCCTACATCGTCACCGAAGTCATCCCAGGTGGCACCTATCGCCTCAAGCACGTGGAGTCCGGAGTCGCATACTCCAACCCATGGAACGTCGCACAACTGCGACGCTTCTACCCCTAGCTACCCCCCTCTTTTTACTTACAATAAGGCTATTCAGCCAAGGCTACTCAGCCGAACAATGTACCTCCTCCTTATGATATGAATAAAGCTAAGTGTCTCGCCCCAAAATTTTGTCTATTGTTCGCATTTTACTTCATGTTACAACACACTCGGGGGCTCCCCTCACCTCACGACTTCGTCGACTGAGGATAACGCGTGTACACCTGAGTAGCTGACCACGTCAGGCTAACGAAAATGACATGCAAACAAACAAAGAACCACGTGCTAAATAACAACCAACCTTTACAAGGGCATAACACGCCTAGTCGAATACATACAAATTTTACATCTATCTTTTTACAGGTCCTACCTATTCTGAAGAATCACCTGTGCACGCTGCTCAAACAGATCTACAATTTGCTCGGCATACTGCCTTACAGTCGCATAATGTGGACGCATATCCCACTCGCCACCATCCGGCCGAAGAGGCGGCCCGGGTGCTACAGCAGCAAGATCTACATCTGACGATGTAGCCGCATGAGGGAAAGCGCGGCCTTCACCCCTGCAACCAGCTGATGCCGCACCAGCTCCCTAACATGATGCACATCTCGAAACTTCGCCAGCAGGCCCTAGAGAGTCGACTGTGCCTGATCCAGGGGAAACATCACATGCAGAACCGACGCCAACGAATTCTTCGCTTGACGCAGCACCCGCGACACCTGGTGAACACGATCCTGCACAGTCGCAAGGACCACGGCACGATAGTGGTCCATCCAGAAAAAACCGTCGGCCTCCATGTCCTGATGGGTCAGGCAGTTGATCTGAACAACAATACGCTCTTTTTCCTCCTCAGGAACAAGGTTGGCACCTGCAACACTTGCAAAGTAAGATGACAAGCCAACACGCGCATCCGAAAAAATGAGCAGCACCTCAAAAAACTCACATCGAAGCTGTTCGACTAGACAACGCAACTCCCCCATCAAATACTCGTCTCTGGCAGCGCCTCGCTCTGTCTTTGATTTCCAAACATCGGTGTGGCCGCGCACTCCACGCAATTCTTTCTCAAGACTACGGATGCGATAACGAAGAAACACAAGCTGCAATGCATCATCCAAGGATGGCCGCAGCTGCGGCGCAGGCAAAGTGTCAACAAGATCATCACCCGAAGGCCCCTAGGGGAAAAGAAGGCAAGGATATAAACAAGCACACGAATGAACAAAGAGGTCGGAGATTCATTATATGCAGCAAAAAGCCACTGCGTGGCACAATGAGTATTCATAGATATATTACAACAAAATAAACAAAAGCTATCCTATAACTACAAGGCCTAAGAAGCTGCATCCTGAGTAGCCTTGGAGCCGGACTGCCTGCTCTTGGCCTCCCCCTGCTGCCTCACCGCGTACTCAGCCAGCAAGTCAATCAACTTCGGCCCATAACATTT
Source organism: Avena sativa (assembly GCA_916181665.1). NCBI lineage: Eukaryota > Viridiplantae > Streptophyta > Magnoliopsida > Poales > Poaceae > Avena > Avena sativa. Next base: position 21,940,439 of record OV702297.1, read on the forward strand.
GCAATGGGCAGCGTAGAGGGCGAAGGCTACCTCGGATCCGTCGGCGGCTGTTGGCATCTGGGAGGTAATTTGATGAAGATCCAGCTCTGCTCCAGACGCCAGGGCCATCGCCTGCCCCACGAATGCACCGATGCCTTTTTGCTTGCGCTTGTACGCCGAAGGTGCATCGGCTGACAGCGCATCCGCTAACAAGTCGACATCCTCAAGGGCGACGCCCTTGGGGACGAGCTCCTTGTAGAAGCGCCCGAGAACCTCCTTGGCCTTGGCAAGCGAGCCGACCACGGTGTTGCAGCGGTCTTCGACCGCCGTAGTGGCATCATCCAGAGCACTTCCGTGCTCCAAGGCACCGCGGTCAAACTCGATGCCTGCGACATCTAAACATAGCGGAAGAAACAACGTGAAAACCAAGAAAAACAAGAAAGACAAGGAAGCCGAAAAAGAACAGATGAGACCACTCACCCGAAATAGCCTTGGCAGCATCCATCAGCTTGCCGGCTACCTCCTTCTCGCGCGAGGCCGTAACGGTGGTGAGTTGCTCCTCGCGGTCCGTAGCCTCCTGCTGCAGGCGCTCCTTGGCCGCAGCTCTGTCAGCTAGCTCCCGCTCGAGGCGCTCCTTCGCACCAACGGCGTCCTCGGCCTTCTTCTCCGTTTGCCCAAGGCTATTTTTGAGAGCATCAAGCTCGCGGAGAGTGGTATTGTTTTCATCTGCAAACAAAATATCACTTATCAGATCAAAGGAAAAGGAGGCAGAGGAAGACGAAAAGACCAACCAATGAACAAACCTTGAAGCCGCTTGAAGCTAGCCTCCAACACCAGGTGCTGATACACCAGCTGGTTTGCGCCTTGCACAAAAGGTTGTGGCAAAGATACAACTTGTCAAAAGAAAGGCTCGGGGGATGCGCCCAAGGAACGAAAAAGGCAAATTACGCATACGAAAAAACGCTCGGGGGCTCCCCCGAGGCACGTCCAAAAAGGAAATCATGATCAGAAGACCATCCGACAGATGCTCGGGGGCTCCCCCCAAGAAACAAAGTCAAAGTGATCAGCAGATCATCCGAAAACGCTCAGGGGCTCCCCCCGTGGCAAAAACAAAGCGACTTACATGATTAGACGGTGACTCCGAAGGTCCGGCTAAAGTCTTATGGGGGACAACCACCCAAGCCTCCTGTGGAGAAGGGTTCGGAGCAGTGCCCTCATAGGTGGCCACCGTCTGAGGAGGACGAGGAGCAACCTTTGACTCCCCCACCATCTCCCGAGCGCCATCGCTGAAGGAGCCATTGGTGGAGTGGCTACAAAAGAAAACATCAGACAAGTTCAAGCAAGCAAAAACAAACGAGAGCAAAAAGCATCTGGATAAACTTACGAGTCGAGATCACTCAAGTCGAAGACAGGCGGGGTCCTCCTGCCCTTCTTCTCCTCTTTCTTCTCTTCCTTCTTCTCTTCCTTCTTCCGCTTCGCCAGCGGCTGCGGCGCCACAGACCGCACAGGCACGGCCGGAATAGGAGAGGAAGAGCCCCCATGACCCCCACTATGATGCTCAAGGCACATCGGGTTCCTAGGCATCGACGGAGTCGAAGCATCCGACGATTCGCTCGAGCTCCGTGTCCGCTTTCGAGTCTGCTCCTCGCTCGACTCAAAGGCTTCCTTAGCCGGCGACCGCGCCGAAGGAAGCTCAGACATGGAGTCCACTACCTCATTTTCTAGTGCATCCGGAAACAATTCGGGTAGTGGAGGCTACATGTCCGGTACCTTGAATTCCTGCGCAAAAAGAAACAAATTTTCAGCACACAAGCAAGTGCAAGGAAAACACAGTCAAAAAAAGCGCCACGCGCACGCCCCAGATCTACACCTGCGGAACCGGACGAGAGGCGGTGAATAGAGGAGTCAGCGACTTCCCCGGGAGATCCTCTCCAGCCTTGTACTTCAGCAGCGGACGAAGAATCCTGTCGAGATCCCCCCTAGAGAACTCCTCAGCCGAAACCCTAGTCGGATCGTGGCGACTAGAATAAAGGAACATCGGGTGCGCCCTAGCCTGGAGCGGCTGCACCCGACGTTTGAGGAAGGTGCAGATGATATCCACACTGTTCACCTCTTTATCTGGAATCAACTGAAGATCCTCCACCCGACGATAGAGCCCCTCTATCTCCGCCACCTCGCCATCCAAGATGTGGTTCTTCCAGGACCTCTTCGGCTTGATTTTCTGGGAAGGGTCGAAAGGAGCAAGGCCAAAGTTCTGTCCGGCCACTGTGGAGTCGCGGATGTAAAACCATCGCCTTCGCCAGTACTGGACAGATTTAGACATAGAAAAGGAGAAGAAGAGAAAGTTGGATCTCAGGAAAATGATGCAGCCGCCAATGGGATAAACACCATCGGAGCCAGATTGACTCTTCACGGAATAGAGCTTTCGGAAGAGGCCAAAGTGCGGCTCGACACCGAGCCAGCACTCACAGAATGTGATGAAGCAGGCGACATGAAGAAGAGAGTTCGGTGAAAGATGATGAAGCTGGATGCCATAAAGAAAAAGCAATCCACGGAGAAAATCGTTGATCGGGAAAGAAAGGCCCCGAAGGACAAAAGCGATGAACATGACCCAAAACCTAGTGGGAGGACGGGGAATTACCTCGTCGCTGGGAACTCTGACGGCCTTCCTATTCTGCCAGATCAGACCCTGCTCATGAAGCCTGCAGAAGTCACCCTCACGCGTCTCCGATCGCCGCCAGCCACCATCGGTGACGCGAGTGGCGGCGGAACCCTTCTTGCCGCCGGTGGCAGCACTAGTACCAGCCGTGGTGGAGGCCTTCTTGGACTCCCCATCGCAGTGCGGGGGTCGCAACGATGAGAACGCGGAAACAAGGAAGGAAAGGTTCGAAGAAATTCCAGCGCGCAGTGAGAAAAGCTCAAAGAAGATGGGAGCAGTGAAACGAGAATGGCTGCGGTGAAAAACAAACTCACTTTTCCCCAATGATTATAAGGACGAGGACGATGCACAACGGTCGTTCATCGGGAAGACCTAAAGCCAACATCCAGATCCAACCGTCAACGTGTCAGCACAGCAAGGAACCGTCCCTCACACGCCGTCCACTATGCACGGAAATCGAGGCGACGCCGTAATTATCTCCACGCCGCGCGTGACCAGTCAACTCAAAGTCAGAAGGTGGGACCCATGTTCGTCCAGTCACGTCATCTCTGGTGCTGCAGACGCTTGAGGTCACCGATCGTCAGCACTGACATCATCAAAAGCTATACTAGCAACGGTTACAATTCTTCGGCTACACAGCTAAAAGTACTCACTCGAATCTATGATTCGACTAACTACTCGGGGGCTACTCCTATCAGGACCGCTGGTCGCGCACCTGAAAAGCGAACAAAGCACAACACCGTTGAACTATTCTTCGAGTCCTACGTCGAGTCTGCGACTCCACTACGGACTCGGGGGCTACTCCCATAGGGAGGATGGATTCAAGCATCCGAAAAAATTGTGTCCTACGGACCTAAAAGTCAACAAAGACTGAATTAAAGTCTCTGCTCGAGTCTACGACTCGAATAGACACTCGGGGGCTACTCCCATAGGGAGCGCTGGTCGCGCACCCTATGAATTCTTCGACTGTGATCCTTCGGATCAGTATGCAAAAAAAATTCGGCAACTCTGCCCTAATTAACGCTAAGTGAGCAACGTCCTACTTGGCCACCTGAAACACCTCCGAAGTGATAAACATTCGGATGCTGTGTCTGCGACACAAAGATAAGACCTAAAGATATCATCTGATGGCCTGGCAACACACACGACTGTGCTCTGCTAGTAAGAATCCGTGCCAGCAGGCGCGATGAAAAATCCTGATGGACGCGTTGGGTACATCATTTAAAATTTACTAGAATACCACTCCTGTAAGTCCTCCATGGCCTGAGTCGAATTACGCCAGCATATGTTCCGGATTCAAGTCGAGGGACTCGAATCTGAAGAAGATCGTGTTGCTTTGTCCTAAGACAGTTAACTGACCCTGATCCGTCGGGAGAGTCAGGCACACGCATCAACAATCCCTACACACTCAAATCATTCTGTAAACGAATAGAGATAGCTGCACCCGAAGATTGAAGAGCCCTCAGCCGAATCTACGATTCGACTGAACACTCGGGGGATACTGACATGGTTATACCCTACGGGTACACGACCTTAGCATACCTGGTCCAGCCCAAGGAAGGCCCACGACGAATATGCGCCAGCCCATGAAGACTTTTGGGTGGCTAGGGCCCATGACGCCTTCGGATCCTTGGAGAACAAGACTAGAATAGATAGAATATTCAAAGGGGCAAACCCTAAATTTGTAATCGACTCGATCTATTCCTGGGACCTGCCTATCTCTATATAAAGGCTAGGAGGGCACGACGAGGAGGCTCTCGCACTTCGCACACCACCGCATACACACCTCCGCGCCAGATTTCATCTGTGCACCCTGTAACCTTCGGTTCTGCCGTAATCAAGAGCAGACAAGCAGGAGTAGGGTTTTCCCTCCGGGAGCCTGAACCTGGGTAAACCTCGGGTCCCCGTGTTGCTTGTTTGCTAACCATTCCATCATCTCCAGCATCCCCATCTTCTCCAAAACCCAAGTTCATAATAATGGGCATTGACGAGATCAAACCTCGTCAGCGAGGCTAAAAACAACTGAATTAAAAGTCTCTGCTCGAGTCTACAACTCGAACAGACACTCGGGGGCTACTCCCATAGGAAACGCTGGTCGCGCACTCTGTGAATTCTTCGACTACGATCCTTCGGGTCAAAATGCAAAAAAAAACTTTCTGGCAACTTTGCCCAAACAAACGCTAAGTGGGAAACATTTTTCTTAACCACCCGAAACACCTTCGTGGTGATAACATTTTGGATGCTGTGTCTATGGCACAAAGATAAGAGCTACAGATATCATCTGATGGCCTGGTAACGCACCTCACTGCGCTATGCCAGTAAAATACCGTGTCAACATGCACGATGAAAAATCCTAACGGACGTGTTTGGTACATCACTCGAAAACTACTGGGTTTCGACTCCTGTAAGACCTCAGCGGCCTGAGTCGAATTACACCAGCATCCGTTCCAGATTCGAGTCTAGGGACTCGAGTCTGAAGAAGATCGTGTTGTTTTGTCCTAAGACAGTTAACTGGCCCTGATCCGTCAGGAGAGTCAGACACACGCATCAACAATCCCTACAAACTAAAATCATTTTTCTCTTATAAACAAGACCAACTGCACCCGAAAGATTGAAGAGTCCTCAGCCGAATCTACGATTCGTCTAAACACTCGGGGTCTACTGACATGGTTATACCCTACGGGTACACGATATTAATATACCTGGTCCCGTCCAAGGAAGGCTCACAAGAACATATGCGGCCTGCGGAGACTTTTGGGTGGCCCAAGCCCATGACACCTTCAGATCCTTGGAGAACAAGACTAGCGTAGATAGAATTTCAAAGGGGCAAACCCTAATCTGTAACTGACTCGACCTATGCCTGGGACCTGCCTATTTATATAAAGGCAAGGAGGGCACGGCGAGAAGGATCTCTCAACTCATCGCATACACACCTCCACGCTAGATTGCATCTGTGCACCCCTGTAACTTTCGGTTCCACCATAATCAAAAGCAGACAAGCAAGAGTAGGATTTTCCCTCTGGGGGCCTGAACCTGGATAAACTTCGTGTCCCCGTGTTGCTTGTTTGATAACCGTTCTGTGATCTCCAGCATCCCCATCTTCTCCAAAACCCAAGTCCATAACAATGGGCATTTACGAGATCGAACCTCGTCAATGTGACCAGTGCACTCACCAAAATTCATTCAAAAATTTCAAACTTGAATTCTTTCGGCCATTTCATCAAACACATGGAGACACAATTCAAAACTGCCTAACTTATACTATTTGGAGCAGTGTTTGATCAAACATTTGTCCTCATCTCACTCCCCTTGTCTCCCCCAGTGATCACACTCGCATTGAAGCAGCTACCACCCCTACCCTTGCACCATGTCGTGCCAGCCGAAGCCACCCCTTGCCAGCCGACCATGGCTAGCTAGCAGGAGCCATCGCCGTGCCTAGCCACCATGTCCAGGAGGCAGCTGAGCGTCCACCGCTGCCCCCTGTCCAGCCCTCGCACACAGCCAGGCCCTGGACCACCCCAGCACAGCCGCGCCCAATGCCTCTGCACCATGCCGTGAGCACACCAGAGCGCCGCGCCCGACACGCTCGCACACGCCGTGCCTCGCCTTTGCCGCCCATGCCTGAAATCACCTCGACCCCAGGAACCTCCCAGACACCCCTGTTCGCCGTCGCGCTACCCATAGCACTTGTGTGTCGTCAAAACCACCGTCGGTGCCGTGCAGAGCGTCGACCGTTCCCGACCAACCTAGACCACCCCTTGCCGTACCATTACTTCCTTGATCATCATCAGGAGACCGCGCACCGGCCTACACCCTCTTCCATGCCTTTAGCTCACTGTACCGTCGACCCCGTCGAGCTTCGCCCATGCCGCACTGCCTCTCTCGCTCGGCTATAAAAGGAGGCCTCCCCAGCCTCAATTCGCCACACTATTCCACTCCCCACCTCTCACAGAACCTCCCACACCTCTCCCCGGAGCAAGGCGAGCTCCGTATCGCTGGAATTTCACCGGAGCCCGCCGCTGTAGAAGGAGAAGGGGGCCATTGATTGGAGCTGCCCTAGGAGCTTCCGTGACCACCGTTTGAACTGCCGTCATCGACAACGTCGTTTGCCCCCAACGCCGACCCTAGTTGGAGCCCTGGTGAGCCTCACACGACCCCCACCGCCGCGTCAGGGTTTAGACCTCGCTGGAGTTGTTCATCGTCGACGATGAACCCCAGCCGTTAGATTAGATTCTAATCATAGGGCCTGGATAGAAGGATACCGCTTCGCTTAATTAGAATCGCTAACAGATGGGGCCATCACTTAACACAGCCCGCGCGCTACGCTGTGCGCAGTGGGTGGGCCCAGTTAGTTCCCGCGCGACCCAGTTAATTCAAATTAGATTTTTTTCCATTTAGTTCAAACTCTTATTCTATTAGTAGATTCAAAAATCAATTCAGAGAGATTCACTAAATAAAATTGCATGAAACTAATTTTTTTAGAAAGGTATGGAAATTTTTAATCCAAGACCGTTGGATTCAAACAATTTGAAATTATAGATCACCTACATTAAAAATGACAAGGCAGAGACTTTTCTGCATTCAAACATTTTTCAAAATTCAACCATAAATGCTTTTGAGTTGATTCCAACTCTCAAAAATCACATTTGACAAGATCTAACTAAATATGTAAAAATATCTAGGTTTACTTGCAATAATAATGGACAAGTATTAAAAGAATGCCCCATAGGCATTTCTAGTCACTTTAATTAATTAAAATAATAATGTTAAACCTTATTAAATTGCGACACCACTTTAAATCACATTCCCAAGTATTCAAATATGTGGTGATGACATGGTTAATATGATCCCATATTTTAATTGGAGAATATTAAATCTTAAGTAGTTTCAATGAGTAGAAATTACTTTTCCAAAATAAAATAAATAGGACTAAAGCTTTAATCCTTGTGATGATGCTAGATCATCTAGTGTGAACCTTTGTGTGCTAAATAGAAGTAGTTAAGTATTTGTTTGGTGATTGTGTACCTCGTATTTATTTATAGACGCTAGTACCGACCAAGGATACGAAGAGGAAGGAGACTACTACAAAGAGGAAGCAGGGGATAACTTCAACCACTTCACTACTCAAGGCAAGCTAGAACTTTGCATAATAACTATGCAAACTAGAGGCCTTAGGCATATTTGGTTATACCACTTGATTATACCAAATCCCAGTTTTTTTACTTACAAGCTTTATTCTTTTATTTCTTTATCAAAGTTCTTTATTACTTTTAGTTAGTGTTTTTGATATTTTGGAAGGATATTACAGGTAGCATAAAGAGCATAAAACTTGGCCTAAGTTAGATAGAACTAGATGTCATACTGAGGCATGAGATTAGATTTGGATAAGTCACACTTGATTAGTACCATTCATTAGTGACTAGCCCCAACTTTAGTGGCTAGTGCTAAGCATAAAACTTGATCACTTTAGATGGAAATACTTGGTGAAAATGATTATGAAAACCTTGGGATGACGAGTCATTCTAATGAAATGTTTTGACATGTGTTATGAACACCAGATGTTTTGATGAGGAAAATGTTGAGGCATGAGCCTTAGCCCCTTTATAAAACTGATGGTTGGGTTCGGATACGATACCATTTTAATGTTACCGTACAACCACAATACCCGAATTTGGGTAGGGCTTAACTGGAATTTTATATACCTTAGTATGGGTTCCCTTGTGGCCGAGGTTTGAGCTGAGTCTACCTCGTGATGATTGTCCACCTGTGCAGTTCCCAAGATGACAGGTGGTTATGGTTGGAAGTCCAAACTCATAGGGGAGGTGCCTATACTAGGGTGTGTAATTGAAAGGTTAGTATTGATTATCCGCATACTGGGTATGGTGATTCAGGATTGTTCCTGACGGATGTATCAAATGTTGTGGTGAAAGTGTACCACCTCTGCAGAGTGTCAAACTATTTGAATAGCCGCGTCCGCGGTTATGGACAGTTGGAGTGGCCATACTGTTCCGTCGTCCGATGTTTTTTAAAATGACTTGTGAAATGAATCATGACTTTGACTTGACCACAATAGGGTTTTAATATGAAAATTAAGTTTCCACTTAGGGGTTGTAAACCATTCAATTAGTTTTTTTACTTCTAAACCCAGTTAGAAATAAACCTGGCTTTTTGCAAAACAACCTAGAGCTTAGGAATCCTACTTGAACCACTTTACTTGTTAATGATAGTTTGCGAGTACTTAAAGAGTACACATGGCTTTGTTCCTGGCTATTCCTATAGCCAGACTATGAGGAGGACTACCAGGTGTCCAGGATGATGGACAGCAGGAAGTCTACGATAACTAGGATCATCTCACATCGTCAGCATTGCCTGTGGCCTGAAGATGGAGCTTCGCCCATGCTACCGTTATTATATTATTTCGCTGCGTTGATTGTATTAAGACTGGATCATGAGATCCTTTATTTGTAAGTCATTTATTATGGCTTGTAATGGATGATAAACTATGATACCAATCTGTTATGTCTCGTGAAAATGGTAATTCTGGGATTGCGATGTATGGCATAACAGGCATCTGGGATTAAAAATCCGGGTGTTGATAATCCAAAGTAATTGTTGAAGTATGATCCAAATTCAATTAAAAGGAGGCTAACTTCTGATGAGCGGGGCAAGGCCCGTCACCGGTAGTCTTGGGCCGAATATACACCTCTTGTAAGCCGCTGGTTAGGATAAGTTGTATCTGTGAAATCCTCGGTGTTGTATAAACACTCCCTATTATAGTGAAGTTTCGCTGACCGGCGTCTGTGGTTTTTTCCTCTCCTTGTTAGAGAGGTTTTTTTTCACGTTAAATCTGTGTCCCCTTACTGTGATTTCTTTTTCGTTTTTCGTTATTTGTTTGTCGCGATTATAATAGTAATGCTCTTTTTTAATTGGTAGTTAATTCATGGAGAGTAGTATGTATACAGTACAGTCCTTTAATCTGTGGATGCAAGCTACTACTTTTATTCTACTCTCCGTGAAGGCTTATAGTATTGTGTAAGAGAGGGAGTGCATAGTAAATATAGTAATATGTTTTGGTCGGCACACACTTGGCTAGTAATTAGCTAGTGTCTAGTGGTGCCACTCTGTTGGCAGATCCTACGTACATAAACTACTGTGATCACCAGTAGTCGCACAGTACAAACTACAACAGGCATATCAAGATCTCTCAATGAGATCACTGGACCTGGCCAGACATGCACGCGCAAGAAAGCGAGAAACGATCGCATCGCTGCCTCCTACCCAAACGATCGATCGAGACCAAAGGATCAGAGGAACAGCAGGCGAAGGATCGATCCTGTGATTCTGCTGTCTCGTAGCGGCAGGTTCCCGGCATCGGCATGCGAAGTTGCCGGTGGTGCAAAGCAAGACACACTCCTCTCGGCCCGGTCGCGGTTGGCATGCCGCGTGCGAGACGAAGCAAAGACGGGATCGACGGAACCGGAAGTACTACTGCTAGGCTAGCAGCGGGGAACTGGGGCAATCCGGGTCCGTCCGGTGCTGTGCAGGTTGCATCGGGATCCGGGCGTGTCTCCACGGCACGGGACACGGCCGGCGACACGACACGAGCCCCTTTGCGGCTTGGACTTGGCCTCGTGCTGGAACGGGAGTTCCTGCTCGGTTCTTTCTTCGTCTGTGAGACCCCCGAGTCAATCTCTGTCGCAGGCTTTGCAGGTAGCTGCCGCGCCTTTTCCGGCCGCCCGCGTTCCACCATGTGTTGCATACCGTGGCTGCTACCATATACTACTACAAACGGATGACGGAAAGCCAGTGACGACATACTGTTCGGAAGACTGGGGTGCCTGCTGCCCATGCGTCGAACTTTGACATGGATGATGAGGGTGTCAGAGCAGGTTGCCGAATTCCTCATATGTCGTGGCAAGGGAATGTGCCGTACTATCTACCCTACAAAATAATTGTCCAAAAACGGAATGTGATTTACAGCTGCAGCTGCCTAACTTGGAAACTTTGCCTTACTTAATCGCCGCTTTGCGCCAGAAGTAAACGCGCGTGCAACCGGCGGCAGCTTTCATATGCAGCTGCGGCAGGGTGTTCAAGCGTACAACTTTCCAGCGACTAATCCACGAATCGCCGGTTCGTGTCGGTGCTGGTGCTGGTGGATTTTGCTCCCTAGCACGCGCGGTGTTTTGAAGCAAATTTAGATTTAAACAATATCTAGATTTGAAAAAAAATCAAATTTGAAAAATATTTGTATTTAGAAAAAGTTCAGATCGAAAAAATAATTCGAATTTGAAGCAAAGAAAATACAAAAAAGGAAACAAAAACGCCCTAGAAACAGGAACCTGAACGTCACTGCTTAATCCATAAGGTGTCAGGTGGATCCCACCAAAATCCACTTTTAATTCATTTACATACTAAAATTTAGTTCAAATTTGCTCAAGATTTAAATTAAAATTTGGCAAATTAACTACTCCCTCGTGACTAATCCATGAATGGCTGGTTCAAGCGTAGAAACTTTCTCGCCACTAATCCATGAATGGCCGGTTCGTGTCGGTGCCGGTGCCCGTGGATTTTTCAATATTTAGATTTGAAAAAAAATCAAATTTGAAAAATGTTTGTATTTACAAAAAGGTCAAATAAAAAATCGAATTTGAAGCAAAAAATATAAAAAACCGGAAAAAAATGCCCTGTCGCTGCTCAATCCATAAGTGTACGTGGATCCCGCCAAAAATCCACTTTTAATTCATTTACTAAAATTTAGTTCAAATTTGTTCAAAATTTAAACTAAATTTTGACAAATGAACTACTCCCTCTGATCCATATTACTTGACTTGGATTGTCAAAAATTAGATAAACCTGTATACTAGATACATCTAAACCTAGACAAATTTGATTAACTAATATGAACCGGAAGGAATACTAGGAGTTGGTGGAATCCCATTTAACACCCTATGAATCCAGCTAACGGACCGTGTGCGGTGACCCAGCATACCACTGCATGATGTAGTATACTATAGTCGTTGACATAACACCAATGAAACACCGTTCACTAGTATTATATCCCTCAGAGTAGTACAACAGAAACATAGCAGGTCCAAGACATGACTATAGGTTACAACTCAATTCTTTACACAAGATCCAGAGAACACTCTAGGTTAAAGAGAGAGAAGGAAACTTCTTACAAAAAAGAACCAGAAATAAACAACTCATAACTATTATGCTAGCAAAATTAGCATCTAACTATTTGGCTTGTATTGCTGCTATTGCAGTACTCTACAGAAGTAGGTTCTATGACTAGATATTCCATTCTTATCTAATTCGCAACTTTGTCTTCACTCGTGTGGATGTATATGTTGACTTACTTGACTTTATTTAAGAGCTTTAGCCTTTAATGATGGTTCCTAGAGCATAGCTTGATGTACACATTGGCTATACTGGATTTAGAACCTAGCAAGGGTTAAGAAGATACGTTGAGTACGAGCGTACTCAGCAAGTTCACTAGAAAAGGTGTGTTTGATGTACTATAGCTATAGCCACAAACCATAGTTCATAGGCAATGCAGGTTTTCGTAAACATTTCTTCAAAGATTGTTTTTATTCTAAAAAAAACTATGTCCGTCGGCCTTCACGGGTTTATCAGAACCTTTATGGGGTTCCTTTCCCGCCGTGTTCGCAGCTCCTTCCCGGAACAAGGAGTAACAAGTTACAGTTCTTACACTCTACAGAGGTGCGTCACTTTACCCATGAGAGACCTTAGGTTTTGTTGCACGGCCGGGAGTATGTCCCCGTTCAAACTTCCTTGGTTTGAGGCCCAACCTAAGATCCAAGCCAATCACTGCCTTCTCCGCGACCCCGCATGTCTTCTTGGTGTACACCATGCCCACGTTTTGAATTACGGGAATGGTTTGTACAGACCGTTCAGATGCCGGAACTATCGTGGGACGTTGAGGGCTCCCACCCATATGCTGCATATCCTCTACGAATTACCATAAATAATATGCACGCTACGAGTGATAACAGCCACGACCCGCACATCTAGCTCCATGCGAGAGGGAAAAGATACAGCTAACTTCTTCGTCCCATTCCAAATCTTATGGTCAACGCGTAATATACGCGTAAAAATCACTGGCGACATTGGTTGTTAAGTCCTAGATAATATGTTCCTTTACCACCGGAACTCTTATAGTAGGTTATTACCTCATGGTAAATAACCTATAATCACATTATTATGAAAATAGTGTTTTCTGACCTTTTTCAAATGCAGGTGATGACAACATTGGATTTGTAAAATACTTTACATAAAATAATCAAAGGACATGAGCAAGTGTGAACTTGCCTTTTGTGATTGCAAGATTATGCACTCACGGTCTTCAAGACAATATAAGATCCAATAGTTGAAATATGCATCATTGGTCCGGTAAGGACTAATGTTTAAAGAAGCAAGATGCAATTATGCATAAGTAATGATATGCATTTTGTAAAACTCTCAATTTGAATCCCCAATACTTTGAGTGAAGTGAATTCAAATGATTCTTTTAAGAGTTGGTTTATCTTCAAATTTTACTTTATAAGTAATGATCTTTATAAGGAACCTAAGTGAGAATAATTTTTAATAAACAGGTAAAGTATAAAGTAATGTGATTATGTTTAATTGTTATTTGGTGATTAAGGTAAGAGTACTTGGTTTTAGTTGTTAAGAGTTAAAGAATTTATTATGAGATTATTCTTTGAAGTGGCAAAAAGAATAACATTTGAAGAAAATATTTCCTTTCTAAGGTTTAAACAATCATCATTGTTAATAGAACATGATGAATGTCTTTTGGTGTTTGATTTATTATTTTGGATTTGAGATGCTTTATGTCTTAAGTTAAATAGACCAAAGTTAACTATAAATACATAAGTGATTTATTAGACCTGATGTTTATAAGGTTTGAGACTAAAGTTAACTTTAAAAGGTTAAGTAAACTTAAGATGTAATATATTTTAATTATTCCCAAGTTTTAGATTTGTGATAGGTATAACTAAGGTGTGGAATTATTCACTTTATATTTTAAGTGAATGATTTAGATTAAATTTGTTTTGCTTATTAAGAAAATAATTTGTATTTATTTAATGGGAGCATAATTAGATGATCTTAGTAATTTGTTAGAATTTAAAGCTATGTTAATAATGGTTAAGATATAATGATTGTTCATCATATTATATATATATGAGTAATACTCAATAAGATTTTTTTAAAGAATACCTTAAAGTTAAAAGTTATACTTAAGTCTGAGTATGAATTTGTGAATTTGGGATTTAGTATTGAGACTTTAATTACTCAAGGTTTTATAATAATTGTGATTATTCTTACTTAAGAATTGCTTTTAAAGAATTTTTAGAAATAAGTACTCCCTCCATTTCAAAATATAAGATGTTTTAGTTTTGTGAAGCAAATGTATCTAGACTTCTTTTAGTATGTAGGTTCACTCAAGTTTGATGTGAATCTACATACTAAAACAAGTCTAGATACATTTTATTTACAAAGCTAAAACATCTTATATTTTGAAACGGAAGGAGTAATAGATAAGGATTTATTATTTGGAATATTAAAGACTTTTCTAATAATATATTTAATATTTTTTTAGTGTAATATTTATTCAGAACCTTAAAAATGAATTTTTTAAATATGATCTTTATTTTTATAAAATTCATCAAAGAATTAAGTGTCTTTAAACATTTACTTTATGTTTTATTTGTAAAACTCTAAGTTAGTATTTTTATAAAATAGTAAAGTTATTTTGATACATAAAAATGTTTTTTATTTATTTTTTAGGGTTTTTGTTTTATTTTATAAAATTTCATTTAAGATTTAAGGGGTTAATAATTATTTTACTTTATATTTATTTAAAATAACTAAGGTTATATTTTTATTAGGTAGATATTATTTTTGTGGTCATTTTGATATATCATATGTATTTTGGGGATTTTTTTCTATATTTTTTTCTAGGGTATAAGTTATGTTGAGGGTTAGTTTGGTCATTTAGTGATTTTGATAAGTATTTTATTTTATTATTTTTCCTTTAGGACCGGACCAGGCTTACAAATGGGCCCATTTGGACCCAATCTGGCCATCTGGCTCTGGGTCAAAACCCACCCCGGCTTGTCTCCCTCATCCACTCTCTCTTACACCTCACGCACTCACCTACCCCTTCTGGCTGTTGGCGACGCTGACGCCGTCGTCCGCCCGATTCCGGCGAGGTAGGCCGTTGTGGTCGCCACTGATGGTCGCTGGGGCTTCTCCTCCCTTAGGCCGACCTGGCTCTCCAATTGGATTTGTTCTTAAAGCCCCCTCGAGCTCGCCCCATACATTTTTTGTGCGTCTAGGGTTTCGGTAACCTGGTTCCGCCGAGCTCCATTGATAGTTTGATGTGGTTCTTGTGGTGTATTGAGGTTGGTGAAGATGGGGTGTGTTCTTGGGTTGGTGTAGCTTGGTGCAAGTCGCTGGTTGCAGCTCGGCGCAGGCTTAGGTGTCGCCTGTGCCGCTGTGCCGCGGTCGTTGCTTCTACAACCACCCCACCGGTCTACTTCCTCTTCAAACTCTAGCGAGGACCACGGTAAGTGGGGAATCTTCCTTCCTTTTCCCACCTAATTCCTTTCGGTGATGATGAGATCATCCTAAGTAACACCGATGCTCTGTCTTAGGTTTTGTGTGTTAAGGAGCTGATCTCTTTTGAATTGCTCTATGCTGATTAGTAAATGAACAAACACATGAGGCTGTGCAAGCTATCTTGATTTATTTATTGTCAACATTTGAAATCATTTGTATTCATAACTTAATACTAAGATAACTACATTTGATATATAGTGGAATTTCTGGTAATAAGGTTTAGGTATCTGCGGTATTGCTTGCAGATAGAATGTTGTTAAGTGTGGTGATTCAACCTGGATGACTTAATCATGCCTAGCCTTGTGTGGCTCTTATTGATATGTTGATTCTGCTGAGCAATATTGCTGAATTGAGATGGCTTATTATTGTGGTATCTTATTTGGGACACAATTTGGTGTTGTGGTTTATACTACTGTGATAGTTTCCCTGAGAGTATGCATGGTGGTGACTCCTAGCTAGAGGAGCTGTTGTTGTTTCTAACTAGGCAAATGTTTGCCTAATGGATTGTTATAGAGAAGATGTGGTGTAGGTTTCCACATTTGAGTCCAGCTACAACCTATCAGTTGAAACTGATCATGAAGGACTACATATTTTGATTCCTAATAATATCTATTAGGAAAATGATCTATTTTGTTTGGATTATTTAAAGATAATCAAATTGTCATGCTTGCTTTATATCTTGAGAAAGACTTGAGTTCCTGTTCTTATGGACAGAGAACTAATATGCATTTTTGATTCCTGGATTATATTCTTGGAAAATGATAAAACTTGTTTTGTTTGAATAACTTGAGAGCTAGCTAATACAGAAGAATTATTCTGGTGGCTTCTGCTGTCCTGGCTGCTACTATGGTGCCTCCAACCTTGGAGAGTGCACAATGGTAGCCCAGGTAGCATGACTTGTTGCTGGTAACATCTACAGGGATGTAGTTGATGTTGGTGTTAAAAGAAAAGGAACTTAGCTCATGATGCAAAAAGGCTGAAGCTATTTTAGTGGCTGGAATACAGATTCATTCACTTGGCTTTATATTAGCTCTAGGATGATACTGGAGTAGCATTACTACCCAGCCTGAGAGATTTTTCCCTCTCCCAGCACATGCTCTAAAACAATATGATAAGAACAGATACTATAGTTAACTTGATAGAATAATAAAATGGATATGTGCTTGATTTCTTGGCTCTGCCCATGATGCATAGGCTGAGGCATATTTTGGATAAGAACAGATATTCCTGTGGGCTTTAAATCTCTATGATGAACCTTGCATGGCACTTCCATGCAAGTTTGAGAGAATCTCTCCATCCAATCCTCCTAGATAAAGATCTAGTGGAAGGGTTGATGGAATTGGTTGAGGTGTATTATTTTCTTTGAATCCCTAGATCTATATGCAAGATATAAGGACAGATGTTGTATGATCTAGTGGGCAAAGCTAATGATTTTTCTTTTACCTGCTATTGGGAAATGATCTATGGCCTGCTGGAGATCTTGGCTTATTACTATTGCTTCTTGATCATCTAGATTCATATCAGGATGCTTGATCTTGTCTACTTTGGCACTGTCCTGCACCTCCTGGTGCTGCTGCTGCCCTTGATCTTAGCCTGCACCTCCTGGTGCTACTGCTCTTGCCTTCCAGCAATTCAACTCCATTCATTAGGTGACCATCTTGGATGGTTTCTTGAGGGATTGTGTTAGTGAGTTGTGGTTTGATCTGCTGGAATTCTAACGAGTGCTAGTGTTGTTTATTGTGTGTTCTTGAGGTGAAGAGATATAGCTATGTAATAAGATTGGGAATGAAGACAAAGTGGTACTGGCTTTGTGTAGTAGAAAGGGTCTTTGCTGCAACGGCTGTGTTTAATACTCCCTCTCACATCCCTCCTGTGTTGACAGCACACCAATTTGCATGTGTATGTGTGTGCTGCTTGCACTGTTCTGGATGAGTACAATACCAAATATCTTGATACTCCTCTTTTTTACTTCTACCACTCTGGTGAAACTTGCCCATAATTCACTGCCAATGAGGTTGTACTGAGGCAAAATTTCCTGAGAAGAACAGATTCTTAACATGGCCCCTTGATTAATACTCTATGATGAATTAGGCACTAGCATCACTAGTCCAACTCTGAGAGTAAAATTCTAACCAATCAACATCCTTTTATTTTATTTTTGTTCTATTTTATTTTCTTTTTGTTGTGTTTGCAGGAAATGAGAAGAAGAAGTAGAATCAGAAGAAAGGAAGATGAAAGATTATAGATAGGGTATAAGTTAGGGTTTCTTTTATTATTATGTAACTTTCTTTTATTGAAAGTAGAACTTTGTAAATTAACTTTGAAATGGATCGTATGGGCACCTAGAGGGGGGTGAATAGGTGCTAACCAATGTTTAATACTTTTTCAATTTTAGGCTTGACACAAAGTAAATTCTCTAGATATGCAACTACGAGAATTTCCCTATATGTCCCTAACTACTAAGCACGTAAAAGAGGAGCGAGGAAACCGTAGTGGAGCACACGGAGACACAAGGATTTGTTTTACCGCAGTTCCTTCCTTGTTAAGGGAAGTACATCTGTGTTAGAGGGGTGGGCGGTTCTAAGACCACAACGCCACAATAGGCCTCACCCTATTCTTCGATGGATCTCTCCACGAGAGGCCTGATCCATCTTCTCCACTATTGGATCCCTTCAAGGCGGGAACCGGTGCCTTTTACAACACTATCGGTGAACACACCCACAACCGAATTGGGGGCTCCCGAGATGACAACAAGCTGCCACAAGAACAAGGTTTATCAATATAAACAAAAATGAGGATCTAGATATTTGCAAGAAATACTAGATCGGAGGTTCTCCAAATGAATGGAGAGGAGATGAAGCGCTTGATTGCTGATGATGAAGATCGAGTTCTCCTCCTTCGATTCCCAAAGGGATGGGGCCTTTGGGTGGATCTAGGTGGAGCACTCTTGGATGAAGCTTTCAGATCTGATCTGGTCTTTTTCGTGATGAATCAAGAGTTCTGGCAGGAGGGGGAAGGCTGGCTTAAATACCCCCCCTCCCCAGATCAGGCCGTTGCACAACTTTGGGGCGGATTATCCGCCCCCCACTTGGGGCGGATTATCCGCCCCCTAGGAAAACTCCGCCCCAAGGGCGGATTCTCCGGGGGAAAGTCCACCCCCTCTCTGGCGCTTGCGCTTGAGGAACTTAGTGGAAATCTTGGGGGGCGGATTATCCGGCCCCCTCCTGGGGCGGATTATCCGGCCACGCCGGAATGTCCGGCAGAAATTCCGCCCCCTCTCTAGGGCTTGCGCCTTGGCGATGAGCAGCGGGGCGGATTATCCGGCCCCCTGAGGGGCGGATTATCCGGCGGGGCCGGAAAATCCGGCCAAAACTCCGCCCCCCTTCTGGGGCTTGCGCCAGCTTGGGCAAAGGGAGTGGCGGATTATCCGCCCCTGGTGGGGCCGGATTATCTGCCCCAAAGGCAGAGTTCTTTTCCCTTTATTCTCAAATAGAGTTGCAACACTTCAACACACATTAAATGATCCTTGGTATTGTTATCTAACACACAAAACACTAGGGATTAAGAAATGTTCTTTCAATCTCCCCCTTTTTGGTGTTAGATGACAATACTAGGATTTGCAATGAAACCGGCTATCGCCACCTTAAGATGAAAGGCGCTCCCCCTAGATGTGTGCATATTTAAAATTTGCATTTGAAGACAAATACACACACTAGAGAGAGCATAACTTCCATGGCAAAGATAATTGGAACAAAAGTGGATTGAGGAACAAGGTCATACCACCGGGATGAGAATAGCCAAAGCATACATAGATAATCCCATGAATCCATATGCCATCAAATATGTTCCATAATTCCAGAATTCCATGGGGTCCATAATAGATAAATCCAGAATTCCATGAATACCCAACATAGTACCAAACAAAGTGGAGTACGACAAAGTCTTACATAAACAAACACAAATAGCAAAGGAGTTCACGCTAGAAAAGGCACAAGCAAGCAAATAAAAATGACTAAAATCGAAAAGCTTGTGCCCGACCCTTGCAAATCCATGAGTCCTAATAGAACTACTTCTCCCCATTTGGCATCGAAACGCCAAAAAGGAAGAAGAGCGAAGCTAACGCCCCTGGAGATCACTCCGCACCTAAATTTGCAAGAATCAAATCAATCAAAAGCCAAATTTGAGTGTGTTTTCCATAAGAACATGAGATATGCAAGAAAATCCAACGAGACCCATGAAAAACCAACTCTTCTCGAGGAAGAGGGCGGTGGCCGAAGCCACCATGTTGGAGCGCATGGCATGACATCGCGAAGATGTATCTTGAGTTCAAAACCAATGCTCATCGATGACCCACATATCACAAAATGATATTAAGGGAAATGATTTTACTTGCTTTCAACATTATGGGGGGAGGGTTGGCCCAATCAATCAGGACCACACTCCCCCTATGTCTATGCCCGCATCTAAACCAAATACATGAATAAGAGCAAGTGAGTGTGCAAGGGTAGTCAAGCCAAGCTCCTTGAATCTATGATATTTAGCTCATTCCACAAATAACAGAATCTTGCTTCATCAAGAGGCTTCGTGAAAATATCGGCAAGTTGGTTCTTCGTGCTTACAAAGGATAGAGCAATATCTCCACGAGCAACATGATCCCGAATAAAGTGGTTGCGAATCTCTATATGTTTTGTTCTTGTATGCTGCACGGGATTGTACGCAATTTTGATAGCACTTTCATTGTCGCATAATAGAGGCACTTTGTCACAATTGACACCATATTCCTTTAAAGTTTGCCTCATCCATAACAATTGTGTACAAGCACTTGCAGCAGCAACATATTTAGCTTCGGCGATTGAGAGTGAAATACAGTTATGTTTCTTTGAAGACCAACACACTAGAGACCTGCCCAAGAATTGACATGCACGAGAGGTTGATTTCCTATCATCTTTGTCACCAGCCCAATCTGAATTAGTGTAGCCACATAGAGAGAAACTTGAACCCTTGGGATACCATAACCCAAAATTTGGGGAATGAACCAAATATCGGAAGATTTGCTTGACGGCCACTAAGTGGCTTTCTTTAGGAGCGGCTTGGTACCTTGCACACACTCCTACACTGAACACGATATCGGGCCTAGATGCGCAAAGGTAAAGGAGAGACCCGATCATGGATCGGTATACCTTTTGATCCACGTCTTTACCCTTGGGATTGAGCTCAAGATGACACTTGGTTTGCATTGGGGTAGCAACGCCATTGAGATCCGTCATCTTGAACCTTTTGAGCATGTCTTGGATGTACTTAGCTTGATTAATAAAGGTTACCTCTCTAAGTTGTTTGATCTCAAATCCAAGAAAGAACCTGAGCTCACCCATCATGGACATCTCAAACCTGTCAGTCATAAGCTTCGAAAATTCATCGTTAAAAGCTTGGTTAGTAGAGCCAAAAATAATGTCATCTACATAAAGTTGGCATACAAAAAGCTCCCCATTAACCTTCTTAGTAAAAAGAGTGGGATCGATTTGCCCAACTTCGAATCCACGGTCTAGCAAAAGCTCTTTAAGGTGCTCATACCACACACGTGGGGCTTGTTTAAGGCCATAGAGCGCCTTATCGAGTTTGTAGACATGGTTCAGAAATTTCGGGTCCTCAAACCCCGGGGGCTGCTTGATGAATACTAACTCATGTAGAGGACCATTAAGGAAAGCGCTCTTAACATCCATTTGTTGTAATTTAAAATTATGATGGGCTGCATATGCAAGAAGGATACGGATGGACTCAAGACGAGCCACAGGAGCGTAAGTCTCGCCAAAATCAATTCCTTCCACTTGAGAGAATCCTTGAGCCACGAGTCGTGCTTTATTCCTCACAACAATGCCATTTTCATCCTGTTTGTTCTTGAAGATCCACTTGGTGCCGATAACATTGCGGCAATCCTTTGGCTTTTCTACGAGCTTCCAAACTTTGTTGCGTTCAAAGTTATTTAATTCTTCATGCATTGCAACAACCCAATCGGGATCTTCAAGAGCATCAAAAACCTTCTTCGGTTCAACCATGGAAATGTGAGCTTGATGATCACAGAAGCTTGCAAGTTCTCTTCTAGTGGATACCCTTCGTCGTAGATCACCAACAACCTTGTCAAGAGTGTGACCTCTTAGTTCAAGGTTCCGATTAGCACGAGCCTTGCGACGAGCCTCAATGTCCTGATTGTTTCTAGAAGGAGTTGATTCAATATTTGTATCCTTGTCTTGATTACTGCCTTGCCCTTGATCTTGGTCACCGTTACTGCCAGAAGATTATTGCTGAACATTTTCTTCAGGCCCGGATAATCCGCCCCTTGGAGGGGACGGACTATCCGGCCTGGGAGGTGAAGAACCCGAGCCAACTTCCTGAGAATGCCTGATGAGAGTTGGAGACCCAGGGCCGGATAATCCGCCCTCGGGGGCCAGAGAATCCGGCCCGGGAGCTTCAGAGTTGCTGACTTCTCCTTCAGATCCTCTAGAATGAGTTGGAGTGCCAGGGGCGGATTGTCCACCCCTTGGAGGGGCGGATAGTCCGGCCTGGGACTACCAACTTGTCCAGGGGACAATTGATCTTCAGCAGATTGCGGTGTTGATGCAGGATTTTCTCCAACAGTAGGAGCTTGTTAATCTTGTGTAGATGAGGGCTCCACATGTGTGGAGCATTGTCCTTCCCGATCCGCCACAAGGGGTTCCTCAATGGGGCGGAAAAATCCCACGCCCATTCTTCTTATGGCATCTTGGGGAATTTCAACATCTGCATCACAAACATCAACTTGCCCTACAAAGGAGCCATTATTTTCATCGAACTCCACACTACAAGATTCTACAACAATCCCAGTGAGCTTGTTGTAGACTCTATAAGTGTGGGATTCGGCACCGTAACCAACAAAAATACCTTTTAAAGCCTTGGACTCAAATTTTGACAAACGTACACCTTTAATAAGAAAGAAACACTTACACCTGAATACCCTGAAGTATGAGATGTTGGGCTTGTTACCGGTAAGTATTTCATATGGATTCTTGTACAAAATCTTCCAAAGATAGAGCCGGTTTGATGAGTGACAAGCAGTGGATATGGCTTCAGCCTAAAAATTATAAGGAGACTTGAATTCAGCTAGCATAGATCTTGCCATATCCATCAAAGTCCGGTTCTTCCTCTCAGCTACACCATTTTGTTGAGGGGTGTACGCAACGGAATATTGGTGTCTAATCCCCTCTTCGCTAAGAAACTCGTTTAAAGTGTAGTTCTTGAATTCTAATCCATTGTCACTTCTAATTGCCAAGATAGGAACATTGTGTTGACGTTGAACTTCATTGGCAAAGTCGATGACAGTTTGTTGAGTCTCACTTTTCAGCTTGAAGAAATATACCCATGTATATCTTGAGTAGTCATCGACAATGACCAAGCAATATTTCTTCCCACCAAGACTTGCATGAGAAGGAGGGCCAAATAAATCCACATGAAGTAATTCCAAGATCCTCTTTGATGACACAATAGTCTTCCTCTTGTGGGGAGAGTCATGCATTTTTCCTTCAACACAAGCCCTGCAAACACGATCTTTGGCAAAAGAGACATTGTCTTTTAGTCCAAGGATGTGGCCACCCTTCTGGAGACTTTGCAAAGTTCTCATGTTGACATGGGCTAAACGGCGATGCCATAGCCAGCCCACGTCGGCCTTTCCGAATAGACACATCGGACCCGAAGTGGTTTTCCCCGAGAAGTCCACCACATACAGGTCATTTTCGACGTATCCAACGAAAGCGACCTTTAGAGACTTGCTCCACAAGAGTACCACCAAATCATCATCGATAAAAACAGCAAAACCCATCTTGCCAAGGGCACGAACAGAAAGAAGGTTGTAACCAAGGGTCTCAACAAGCATGACGTCCACGAGAGAGATATCGTGGACAACCACAACCTTGCCAAGACCAATACCTGAGATTTAGGCTTATCACCATAGGAGACTGTGATATTATCATGATTTGGACGCATCTCCGTGATGATCTCCTTGCTTCCGGTCATATGACTAGTGCAGCCACTATCCAGCACCCATTTTGACCCACCGGAAGCATAGCCCTGCAAGAGAATTACTTCTTGGTTTTAGGTACCCATTTTTCAATGGGTCCTTTCATGTTAGTAACAAGGGTCTTTGGGACCCAAATAGACCAAGCAATATATTCATCAAAAGTACCAACATAATAAGCATAAACATCACCATAGTCATCACAAAAGAGTTCATAATTCGGATTGTGAGACCCTGCAAAACCAATATTATTAGTCTTGTCTTTTGTGACATTCTTCTCAGTGGTGCTTGTCTTTAATTGCACATTCTTGATCTTGTTCTTCTTGGTTTTCTTCTTCTTGGACTTGGTGACATACCCAAGTCCCTCTTTACCATGATTTGACCTTTGCTTGCCAAGGACTTCATCAAGCACACCTTTGTCCTTGGTAGTGATGTCCTTGATCACATCTTTTTCCACACTAGCATTTTTCTTGTTACTATATGTGGAGTTGGATGAGCTAGGAGTATCATATTTGGCCAATTGACTTTGAAGCTAATCATGTGACTCATTGAGAATAGAGAACTCGTTTTTCAACGCCTTGTGAGCATTGTCAAGTTTCTCCAATTCCTCGGAGAGTCTATCATGAGCAGCCCCAAAGTCAATCCTTTCCTTCTTTAACTTCTTTGCTTTGGTGACAGCATTGTCAAGTTCCTTAACAAGTTTAGTCACAATATCTTCATGTGACTCTTCCATAGACTCGAGCCTCTCTTCAAGAGAGACTCGAGCTTCTTCTTCTTCTTCAAGAGCATTTTTTAGGGATGCAATTTCCATTGCATCCTCCCTTTCAATTCTGCCCTTTTCTTCGAGGAGTGCTTCGTTTTGGGCCAGCTGATCCATAAGAGCTTCAAAACAAACTTTGTGCTCACCTTGCAAGTTAGTGTAGAAATAATCCAAAGCAATAATCTCTTCTTTAGCCTTAAGACTAGTAGGATCATCCATGTCTATCATAGCCTTGGGAAAAGAAGAGTTAGAAGAAGTTACCTCGGAGCTTCTTTCCATGAGGCAAGTAGCATTATTGTTGGTGATGTTTTCGTTCGGAGAGTCGAAGAGAGATGTTGATGTAGATGTGGTGGCTATAGCAGCCACCTCTTGAGAGCTATCGTCCTCGTCCTCATCTTCACTCCCCGATGAATATTCTTCTTGAGCCACTAGAACAATCTTTGGTTGCTTCTTGAAAGGAGCATTCTTCTTTACAAACTGTTTCTTACGTGGAGCTTTTGATTTGTCCTTGAAAATGAGTCTTCCTCCATTATCCTCTCTACTTTGATAAGGACACTCAGCTACGAAGTGCAGCCGGTTACCACAATTGAAGCATGTTCTCAGCTTGGGACCATTTTATTTTCTTCCATAGGCTCCACTCTTGCGATCTAGTTCAGCTTTAGCCTTGGCTGGATATTTCCAAAAGTTTCTTGCATAAAGAGCCAAGTATTGTCCGTGGATCCTTTTTATATCCTCGGGACAGTCCAGACCTTCTACCGCATATTCATCATGATCAATCACACTAGTCTTCAAGGCCATGTTGACCCCCTTTTGCATCCCCATAGCTCGAGCACGAGCATCTTCGGCATTCTTGGCAGCCACTTTGAAAGCGGCCATTTCTTGCATTACCTCATTGGATGACATGAGGTGATAGTTATGCCTACCTTGGAGACTTTTCAAATCTGTGGGCTCAAATGGCATAAGAGCACTGACATACTTGCGCTTGATCCAAGCATCATCAACATGAGTTGCACCATGGTTTCTGAAGGTTGTGGCTATTGCCTTGAGCCTCCTATACATGTCCTCGTGGTCTTCTCCATCCGGCATATAGAATCCTTCAGCTTCATTGCTCAAGGCATCATATCTATTCCTTCTCATACTTTCATTTCCGATGAAGAGCTCAGTGAGGGCATCCCAAGCTTCTTTAGCTGTGCTAAGATGCTGAATGTGTGGCATGTCTTTGTCACCCACACCAAGCTGTATCATGTGTAGAGCTGTAGCGTTGAGTTGGCTATCGACCACTTCTCTTCTTGTGAGATTGTTGGGGTTTCCAACATGAAGACCATTTTCGATGATCTTCCACAACTCTATGGAGGAACTGCACACATGAGATTTCATCAAAAATTGCCATTGAGAGAAAGTAGATGCAGAAAGTTTGGGTGGATCACCCCTATTATGTATATGTGGGTGAGGGATAGGTGGATCAGGGGAATACACATGAGAAACCTCATTGTATCCATCCTTACCGCTATCCTTTTTCGAGGAGTAGCTCTTGCTAGTGTCATCACCAACCACTTCGTTATCTTTGGAAACAGTTTTACCCGTTTCCTTGGATTGCGGAGTGGTATCCTCAGAGTTAGATGGAGGTGATGCTGCGGATGTGGAGAGACGCATTATCAATTGACGCATCTCTTCCATCTTAGCCTCCATTGAACTCACCAAGGTTGTTTCCAACGTCTTGAGATCGTTCATGGTGACTACCTCCAGAGCATCACTCCCATCTACCTTGGAACCCATACTTCTCTTAGGCGGTTAAGCCCGAAATAAGAGCCGAGGCTCTGATACCAATTCAAATGGATCGTATGGGCACCTAGAGGGGGGGTGAATAGGTGATAACCAATTTTTAATACTTTTTCAATTTTAGGCTTGACACAAAGTAAATTCTCTAGATATGCAACTACGAGAATTTCCCTATATGTAACCCTAACTACTAAGCACGTAAAAGAGGAGCGAGGAAACCGTAGTGGAGCATGCGGAGACACAGGGATTTGTTTTACCGCAGTTCCTTCCTTGTTAACGGAAGTACATCTGCGTTAGAGGGGTGGGAGGTTCTAAGACCACCATGCCACAATAGGCCTCACCCTATTCTCTGATGGATCTCGCCACGAGAGGCCTGATCCACCTTCTCCACTATTGGATTCCTTCGAGGCGGGAATCGGTGCCTTTTACAACACTATCGGGGCACACACCCACAACTGAATTGGGGTCTCCCGAGATGACAACAAGCTGCCACAAGAACAAGGTTTATCAATATAAACAAAAACGAGGATCTAGATATTTGCAAGAAATACTAGATCGGAGGTTCTCCAAATGAATGGAGAGGAGATGAAGCGCTTGATTGCTGATGATGAAGATCGAGTTCTCCTCCTTCGATTCCCAAAGGGATGGGGCCTTTGGGTGGATCTAGGTGGAGCACTCTTGGATGAAGCTTTCAGATCTGATCTGGTATTTTTCGTGATGAATGAAGAGTTCTGGCAGGAGGGGGAAGGCTGGCTTAAATACCCCCTCCCCAGATCTGGCCGTTGCACAACTTTGGGGGCGGATTATCTGCCCCCACTTGGGGCGGATTATCCGCCCCCTGGGAAAACTCCGCCCCAAGGGCGGATTCTCCGGGGAAATTCCGCCCCCTCTCTGGCGCTTGCGCTTGAGGAACTTAGTGGAAATCTTGGGGGGCAGATAATCCGGGCCCCTCCTGGGGTGGATTATCCGGCCACGCCGGAAAGTCCGGCAGAAACTCCGCCCCCTCTCTGGGGCTTGCGCCTTGGCGATGAGCAGGGGGCGGATTATCCGGCCCCCTGAGGGGCGGATTATCCGGCGGGTTCAGAAAATCCGGCCAAAACTCCGTCCCCCTTCTGGGGCTTGCGCCAGCTTGGGGAAAGGGAGGGGCAGATTATCCGCCCCTGGTGGGGCCGGATTATCCGCCCCCAAAGGCAGAGTTCTTTTCCATTTATTCTCAAATAGAGATGCAACACTTCAACACACATTAAATGATCCTTGGTATTGTTATCTAACACACAAAACACTAGGGATTAAGAAATGTTCTTTCAAACTTGTAACATGGTACTGTATTCAGAAAGTTAAAACTTTCTCTTTTATTAGTCAATTGTAAAGACAATGTAATTTGTTATATTATAATAAAGTTAAATTTCCTTCTTTTTGTGATTTGATTCAAGTAAATATTTACATCTTATATATAAATATGAATTCATTTATTATTTGTTATAAAGTATATCTTGTTTATTCGTAATTGAATATCAATTATGGAATGCTATAATTATCCATAACACAATTTCATTTTTGTTTCAAATCCAATAATTTGTTAAATATTTCAAATTTCAATTTGTGAATTTTATAAATTCATTTGAATTCAAATAAGAAATTCAAATATATGTTTAAATTCTTTTCCCCTTGAAACACAAAGATTCAATAGGGGTCATGTCGAAATCCATCGCACCTGCCCTGATGTTTCCATCAGAACAACAGAGATATCAATCCCTCTATAGCTTCTTTAGTTTTGCGCGAAATTCTCCGGATTTTCTTATGCATGAATGCAATGCACACATCTAAGTTCAGCTTATTTCTAAGCTCTAATGTTGGGGTGTTACAGACTCTCCCCCTTAAAATAAACTTCGTCCCTGAAGTTCGTACTCTCTTACGTTTCGGATTGAGGAATTGACTTGTATTGATCACATAGTTCTCAACTACATGATAATCTCAAATGGGAATAATCATGGTATCCCATATCCAAACCTTTTCCTTGAATTCCCTTCATACTAGATAATCTCCATTTTGTTGTCTCCAATACCCCAAAGTTTATTTTACTATCATCCCTTAGGGATAAGTCCTTATTATAAAATCCTTAAATTGGGGTCTCTGCTTTAGTTGATTTCCCTGATTAGGTATCCTAATCCAATTCCCTTACTTGACCATCGAACTTCCTTACTATATTATGCAAAGTCTAGGAAGTCTCACTAAAACAGATTTTAAACTTTATTAGTCAATAGTGTGGTCAAAAGACTAATCTTTGTTTTATCATTATATGAGTTGTACCGTCCGTCCTCCCGAAGATTGGATTTGAACTCATTTGGTCCATACCCATTGGAATTTCTTGTTTCTCTACACATATCCAATTGGATATGTTTTATTACCTCTTAAGGGTCACTTAAGAATTGTTTCTTTTAGAATTAGTTGGTTAGGATTAATCTTTTATCACCTTCAAGCTTTTACTTTATTAAGCTTTGTATAATCTTTTATTATCACCTATAGTACTTCTTCAACTTTCATTTATAATGTTTACTCTCCCCTTAGGGTTTACTAATAGTCTTCAAACTATCTATTTAGTACTTATTGGCTTAATAATTAGAATATTAGTCTCTATTCATCTTATACTCTACCTGGTCATGGTCTTATGAAAGATATTACGGTGTATCCACACAATTTTGGATCTCCGAAGTGAATCTTTCAGCATTATTTGTCTTACTTACTATTTGGACATTTTCACTTTGATAGGTCAATTTTCGCAAAGAGTCTCGAAAGACTGACACTTTCAATTTTTATACTCCTTTGTGTATTACTTAACTTAGGCCAAATTTTATGCTCTTTATGCAACTTATAAGAAGGTATGGTTAACTATGTCAACCAACACCAGCTGCGGAAAAGATACCAACTATGGATCAAATACCAGCTGCGGATATTTACCAGCTGCGAACCATCCTAGGGTATATGTATTACCCTATGATTTCCAATATACCTCTGACATTATCTCTGAATTGTCAGAACTTGAATACGATTCTGGTTTCAAAGCTACTTCTTTGTATTTATTCATGATACTTTCATGAACTTGCTTAGTTACTCCATTGACTTCTTAGCAAAATTGCCTATTTTGATTGAACTTTAAGTTCATCACTTCTTGTTGCTGACTAATAATGATCTAAGCTTGATCCATCCTTCAAATTGCGTTGATACTGCTTATATTTGTCTTTACCCTTCAAGTAAGTCTTCATATTGGTCTTCGGAACTCGTCACTCCCTTACACAAATTCCCGTTCCTATCTAGGTATATAACATCAAGTAATAACTAGATGTTGCAACATGCATTTGCACACCAAGTCAAACTTTATGTACAGATCTAGTCAATCAAGAAGATCCAAGAAAAACAAATAAATCCAAATGTGGTACATATAACACACAATATTCTAAGACCGGAATATAGTAGTTGAGTATAGTATCTCTAGAATTCAGGCTTAGTTGTGTAGTATATGACACCTCCTCATATAGGTTTATATTGTGATACTTAGCACATAAGGTCAAACTATTCTTTGTCTCAACCTTTACCCAAATTGCTCAATTGCAATAGGACAATCTTAAACAAAGTGGCTTTCAATCTGGTTTCAACTAACCTTCTGTCTCACTTACGAAAGGATTAACTATAACAATCTTTCTATATTAGTAAGTTAATCTCACATAATCTCTCCAAATGACTAACTAGATTTTATTGCTATCTTAAACCAAAACTTATTTGAATTTTCTAATACCTATGAATTTTATCATAGTTCTACTATGCTATTTCCTTACTCTACTTCAAGATAATTTACTAATTTATTTGTCATTTTTACACCTACATCATGGTTTCGGAGATAATATCACCATGATCTTATTATGTTCTACCTATTCATCATGATTTAAGAGCTAATCTCACCCTGATGACTTTACTTCTCATAGTATGATCATTGATCTTTGACATAATTTCACTCCTTCATGTAGAATTCTTAAATGAATACCACATGATTTACTAGCCAATACAACTATACATACTCTAATGGTCTTCATTATGTTATCTTTGGTTATCAACTGACACTAAGATTTTACTATTCTTACTTAAATTCTAGGATTAGGCTACACCATTAAAACTACTTTCACTAACATCTTACACTTGATCCTAATTTACTATGACCAATTAGCTTTCCTAAAGTATCTTGGTGGTTTATGTCTCCTTAGGAAGACACTAAAGAGTACTATACTTGAGAAAAGATAAATAATTACTCCTAAGAAAGAATGACTTAAGCATGTGACTTAGGTGTGACAAGGATATCCTCAAGTGGATACTCATCACAAGTCATTAGACTATTTGGTTTAGATAAGATGGCTCCTATCGTCACTATCCAACCTACAGATCTTCCTAAAAGGGTTTTAATCCTAAGGTCAAAGCATATGCTCTGATACCAACTGCGGTGACCCAGCATACCACGGCATGATGTAGTACACTATAGTCGTTGACATAACACCAATGAAACACAGTTCACTAGTATTACATCCCTCAGAGTAGTACAACAGAAACATAGCAGGTCCAAGACATGACTATAGGTTACAACTCAATTCTTTACACAAGATCCAGAGAACACTCTAGGTTAAAGAGAGAGAAGGAAACTTCTTACAAAGAAGAATCAGAAATAAACAACTCATAACTATTATGCTAGCAAAATTAGCATCTAACTATTTGGCTTGTATTGCTACTATTGTAGTACTCTACAGAACTAGGTTCTATGGCTAGAGATTCTATTCTTATCTAATTCGCAACTTTGTCTTCACTTGTGTGGATGTATATGTTGACTTCCTTGACTTCATTTAAGAGCTTTAGCCTTTAATGATGATTCCTGGAGCATAGCTTGATGTAGACATTGTCTATACTGGCTTTAGAACCTAGCAAGGGTTAAGAAGATACGTTGAGTCCGAGCGTACTTAGTAAGTTCACTAGAAAAGGAGTGTTTGATGCACTATAGCTACAGCCACAGACCATAGGTCATAGGCAATGCAGGTTTTCGTAAACATTTCTTCAAAGATTGCTTCTATTCTGAAAAAACTATGTCCGTCAGCCTTCACGGGTTTACCAGAACCTTCATGGGGTTCCTTTCCCGCCGCGTTCGCAGCTCCTTCCCGGAACAAGGAGTAACAAGTTACAGTTCTTACACTCTGCAAAGGTGCGCCACTTTACCCATGAGAGACCTTAGGTTTTGTTGCAAGGCCGGGAGTATGTCCCCGTTCAAACTTCCTTGGTTTGAGGCCCAACCTAAGATCCAAGCCAATCACTGCCTTCTCCGCGACCCCGCATGTCTCCTTGGTGTACACCATGCCCACCTTTTGAATTACTGCAATGGTTTGTACAGACCATTCAGATGCCGGAACTATCATGGGATGTTGAGGGCTCCCACCCATATGCTGCATATCCTCTACGAATTACCATAAATAATATGCACGCTACGAGTGATAACAGCCACGACCCGCACATCTAGCTCCATGCGAGAGGGAAAAGATACAACTGACTTCTTCGTCCCATTCCAAATCTCATGGTCAACGCGTAATATACGGTGCAAGAATCACTGGCGATATTGGTTGTTAAGTCCTAGATAATATGTTCCTTTACCACCGGAACTCTTATAGTAGGTTACTACCTCATGGTAAATAACCTATAATCACATTATTATGAAAATAGTGTTTTCTGACCTTTTTCAAATGCATGTGATGACAACATTGGATTTGTAAAATACTTTACAGAAAATAATCAAAGGACATGAGCAAGTGTGAACTTGCCTTTTGTGATTGCAAGATTATGCACTCACGGTCTTCAAGACAATATAAGATCCAATAGTTGAAATCTGCATCATTGGTCCGGTAAGGACTAATGTTTAAAGAAGCAAGATGCAATTATGCATAAGTAATGATATGCATTTTGTAAAACTCTCAATTTGAATCCCCAATACTTTGAGTGAAGTGAATTCAAATGATTCTTTTAAGAGTTGGTTTATCTTCAAATTTTACTTTATAGTAATGGTCTATATAAGGAACCTAAGTGAGAATAATTTTTAATACACAGGTAAAGTATAAAGTAATGTGATTATGTTTAATTGTTATTTGGTGATTAAGGTAAGAGTCCTTGGTTTTAGTTGTTAAGAGTTGAAGAATTTATTATGAGATTATTCTTTGAAGTGGCAAAAAGAATAACATTTGAAGAAAAGATTTCCTTTCTAAGGTTTAAACAATCATCATTGTTAATAGAACATGATGAATGTCTTTTGGTGTTTGATTTATTATTTTGGATTTGAGATGCTTTATGTCTTAAATTAAATAGAACAAAGTTAACTATAAATACATAAGTGATTTATTAGACCTGATGTTTATAGGGTTTAAGACTAAAGTTAACTTTAAAAGGTTAAGTAAACTTAAGATGTAATATATTTTAATTATTCCCAAGTTTTAGATTTATGATAGGTATAACTAAGGTGTGGAATTATTCACTTTATATTTTAACTGAATGATTTAGATTAAATTTGTTTTGCTTATTAAGAAAATAATTTGTATTTATTTAATGGGAGCATAATTAGATGATCTTAGTAATTTGTTAGAATTTAAAGTTATGTTAATAATGGCTAAGATATAATTATTGTTCATCATATTATATATATATGAGTAATACTCAATAAGACTTTTTTAAAGAATACCTTAAAGTTAAAAGTTATACTTAAGTCTGAGTATGAATTTGTGAATTTGGGATTTAGTATTTAGACTTTAATTACTCAAGGTTTTATAATAATTGTGATTATTCTTACTTAAGAATTGCTTTTAAAGAATTTTTAGAAATAAGTAATAGATAAGGATTTATTATTTAAAATATTAAAGACTTTTCTAATAATATATTTAATTTTTTTTAGTGTAATATATTTATTCAAAACCTTAAAAATGAATTTTATTTATTAATTTTAATATGATCTTTATTTTTATAAATTTCATCAAAAAATTAAGTGTCTTTAAACATTTATTTTATGTTTTATTTGTAAAACTCTAAGTTAGTATTTTTATAACATAGTAAAGTTATTTTGATACATAAAAATGATTTTTATTTATTTTTTAGGGTTTTTGTTTTATTTTATAAAATTTCATTTAAGATTTAATGGGTTAATAATTATTTTACTTTATATTTATTTTAAATAACTAAAGTTATATTTTTATTTGGTAGATATTATTTTTGTGGTCATTTTGATATATCATATGTATTTTTGGTATTTTTTTATTTTTTTCTAGGGTATAAATTATGTTGAGGGTTAGTTTGGTCATTTAGTAATTTTGATAAGTATTTTATTTTCTTATTTTTCCTTTAGGACCGGACCAGGCTTACAAATGGGCCCATTTGGACCCAATCTGGCCCATCTGGCTCAGGGTCAAACCCCATCCCGGCATGTCTCCCTCATCCACTCTCTCTTACACCTCACGCACTCACCTACCCCTTCTGGCTGCTGGCGACACCAACGCCGTCGCCCGCCTGATTCCGGCGAGGTAGGCCGTTGTGGTCGCCGCTGATGGTCGCCGGGGCTTCTCCTCCCTCAGGCCGACCTGGCTCTCTAATTGGATTTGTTCTTAAAGCCCCCTCGAGCTCGCCCCATCCATTTTCTATGCGTCTAGGGTTTCGGTAACCTGGTTCCGCCGAGCTCCAGTGATAGTTTGATGTGGTTCTGGTGGTGGATTGAGGTTGGTGAAGATAGGGTGTGTTCTTGGGTTGGTGTAGCTTGGTGCAAGTCGCTGGTTGCAGCTGTGCCGCGGTCGTTGCTTCTACAACCACCCCACCGGTCTGCTTCCTCTTCAAACTCCAGCGAGGACCATGGTAAGTGGGGAATCTTCCTTCCTTTTCCTCACTTAATTCCTTTCGGTGATGATGATATCATCCTAAGTAACACCGATGCTCTGTCTTAGGTTTTGTGTGTTAAGGAGCTGATCTCTTTTGAATGAACAAACACATGAGACTGTGCAAGCTATCTTGATTTATTTATTGTCAACATTTGAAATCATTTGTATTCATATCTTAATACTAAGATAACTATTTGATATATAGTGGAATTTCTAGTAATAAGGTTTAGGTATCTGTGGTATTGCTTGCAGATAGAATGTTGTTAAGTGTGGTGATTCAACCTGGATGACCTAATCATGCCTAGCCTTGTTTGTCTCTTATTGATATGTTGATTCTGCTGAGCAATATTGCTGAATTGAGATGGCTTATTATTGTGGTACCTTATTTGGGACACAATTTGGTGTTGTGGTTTATACTACTGTGATATTTTCCCTGAGAGTATGCATGGTGGTGACTCCTAGCTAGAGGAGCTGCTGTTGTTTCTAACTAGGCAAATGTTTGCCTAATGGATTGTTATAGAGAAGATGTGGTGTAGGTTTCCACATTTGAGTCCAGCTACAACCTATCAGTTGAAACTGATCATGAAGGACTACATATTTTGATTCCTAATAATATCTATTAGGAAAATGATCTATTTTGTTTGGATTATTTAAAGATAATCAAATTGTCATGCTTGCTTTATATCTTGAGAAAGACTTGAGTTCCTGTTCTTATGGACAGAGAACTAATATGCATTTTTGATTCCTGGATTATATTCTTGGAAAATGATAAAACTTGTTTTGTTTGAATAACTTGAGAGCTAGCTAATATAGAAGAATTATTCTGGTGGCTTCTGCTATCCTGGGCTGCTACTGTGGTGCCTCCAACCTTGGAGAGTGCACAATGGTAGCCCAGGTAGCATGACTTGTTGCTGGTAACATCTACAGGGATGTAGTTGATGTTGGTGTTAAAAGAAAAGGAACTTAGCTCATGATGCAAAAAGTCTGAAGCTATTTTAGTGGCTGAAATACAGATTCTTTCACTTGGCTTTATATTAGCTCTAGGATGATACTGGAGTAGCATTACTACCCAGCCTGAGAGCTTTGTCCCTCTCCCAGCACATGCTCTAAAACAATATGATAAGAAAAAATACTAGAGTTGACTTGATAGAATAATAAAATGGATATGTGCTTGATTTCTTGGCTCTTCCCATGATGCATAGGCTGAGGCATATTTTGGATAAGAACAGATATTCATGTGGGCTTTAAATCTCTATGATGAACCTTGCATGGCACTTCCATGCAATTCTGAGAGAATCTCTCCATCCAATCCTCCTAGATAAAGATCTAGTGGAAGGGTTGATGGAATTGGTTGAGGTGTATTATTTTCTATGAATCCCTAGATCTGTATGCAAGATATAAGGACAGATGTTGTATGATCTAGTGGGCAAAGCTAATGATTTTTCTTTTTACCTGCTGTTGGGAAATGATCTATGGCCTGCTGGAGATCTTAGCTTATTACTATTGCTTCTTGATCATCTAGATTCATATCAGGATGCTTGATCTTGTCTACTTTGGCACTGTCCTGCACCTCCTGGTGCTGCTGCCCTTGATCTTAGCCTGCACCTCCTGGTGCTGCTGCTCTTGCCTTCCAGCAATTCAACTCCATTCATTAGGTGACCATCTTGGATGGTTTCTTGAGGGATTGTGTTGGTGAGTTGTGGTTTGATCTGCTGGAATTCTAACGAGTGCTGGTGCTGTTTATTGTGTGTTCTTGAGGTGAAGAGATATAGCTATGGACTAAGATTGGGAATGAAGACAAAGTGGTACTGGCTTTGTGTAGTAGAAAGGGTCTTTGCTGCAACGGCTGTGTTTAATACTCCCTCTCACATCCCTCCTATGTTGACAACACACCAATTTGCATGTGTATGTGTGTGCTGCTTGCACTGTTCTGGATGAGTACAATACCAAATATCTTGATACTCCTCTTTTTTACTTCTACCACTCTAGTGAAACTTGCCCCATAATTCACTGCCAATGAGGTTGTACTGAGGCAAAATTTCCTGATAAGAACAGATTCTTAACATGGCCCCTTGATTAATACTCTATGATGAATTAGGCACTTTCATCACTAGGCCAAGTCTGAGAGTAAAATTCTAACCAATTAACATCATTTTATTTTATTTTTGTTCTGTTTTATTTTCTTTTTGTTGTGTTTGCAGGAAATGAGAAGAAGAAGTAGAATCAGAAGAAAGGAAGATGAAAGATTATAGATAGGGTATAAGTTAGGGTTTCTTTTATTATTATGTAACTTTCTTTTATTGAAAGTAGAACTTTGTAAATTAACTTGTAACATGGTACTGTATTCAGAAAGTTAAAACTTTCTCTTTTATTAGTCAATTGTAAAGACAATGTAATTTGTTATATTATAATAAAGTTAAATTTCCTTCCTTTTGTAATTTGATTCAAGTAAATATTTACATCTTATATATAAATATGAATTCATTTATTATTTGTTATAAAGTATATCTTGTTTATTCGTAATTGAATATCAATTATGGAATGCTATAATTATCCATAACACAATTTCAATTTTGTTTCAAATCCAATAATTTGTTAAATATTTCAAATTTCAATTTGTGAATTTTATAAATTCATTTGAATTCAAATATATGTTTAAATTCTTTTCCCCTAGAAACACAAAGATCCAATATGGGTCATGTCAAAATCCATCGCACCTGCCCTGATGTTTCCATCAGAACAACAGAGATATCAATCCCTCTATAGCTTCTTTAGTTTTGCGCGAAAATTCTCTGAATTTTCTTATGCATGAATGCAATGCACACATCTAAGTTCAGCTTATTTCTAAGCTCTAATGCTGGGGTGTTACACCGCGACACCCCTATAAAATATAAAATGCGTCCTACTCTCTTCGTTTTAAATTATAAAATGTTTTAGTTTTGTGAAGAGAATGAATCTAGACTTATTTTAATATGTAGGTTCACTCCAAACCTCAGTGAATCTATACACTAAAAGAAGTCTAGATTCATTTTTTTAACAAACCTAAAACTTCTTATATTTTAAAACAGAGAAAATACAAAGGACGGAGAATAGCGTTTTTCGTGCCAGTGTCACCAAGCAGTTAACCGCAGAAGGCGTGGACAAATCCTATATAACACCTGTTGCGTCCACATGTAAGAGCATGTTCACTCGTTGGGAAAATCCAGGCTAAAATCCGGACCAAACTTTGGCCAGACGAAGTAAGTTTTCGGCCTAGATACGCCTAGTTGCCCACTCGCGTACCCAGCCCGAGTTCCCGAAACGCCCGTTCCCGCTCAAATTCGGCTCAAGTTCGTCCAGATTTCGGCAATAATAAATACAAATAATTTACGACCAAAGTTTGGTGAAATTTTAAATATAGTTTGGCGTAAATGTAAACATAGTTCGGCCTGCAGTGAAAATACAACATATTTCGGCCAAGTTCGGCCAGTTCATGTTGGGCATCTACGACGTGTTGCCCTGCGTATCCATAGGTGCTCAACAAGATCATCCTGCAGCTGTTGATGCATCGCCGGATCTCGGATCTCCTGACGCATGGCGATGAATGCAACCTAGGTTGGAGGCACCTGATAATCAGGCTCGACAAGAGGACCATGTCTGTAGTATGGCTCGTTCTCCTCGAGAAAACTCACTGGATCCTTCCTCTCATCCTCAATGATCATGTTGTGCAAAGCCACACAACAGTTCATCACTTCCCACATCTGATCTTTCGACCAGGTCATAGCAGAGAACCGGACAATTGCAAACCTCTGCTGGAGCACACCGAATGCCCGCTCCACGTCCTTTCTGCAAGCTTCCTGTTCCCTAGAAAATTGAGAATGCTTGCGGAGTATTGGGTTTGAGATAGTCTTCACAAATGTTGGCCATCTTGGATAGATATCATCTGCTAGATAGTATCCCTTGTTGAAGTGGTGCCCTCTGATCTCAAATTCCATAGGAGGAGCATGACCCTCAACAAGATTGGAAAAAACAGTTGAGGAGTTGAGGACGTTGATGTCGTTGTTCGATCCTACCATGCCAAAGAAGGAGTGTCAGATCCAAAGATCATGTGTAGCAACTATCTCAAGTATCACAGTGCAACCTCCTTTGTGGCCTTTGTACATTCCTTGCCATGCAAATGGACAGTTCTTTCACTCCCAGTACATGCAATCTATGCTTCCAAGCATACCAGGAAATCCTTTACTTTCATTGACTGCGAGGATCCGAGCGGTGTCTTCAGCAATGGGTGATCTCAAGTACTGCTCCCCGAACACTACAATCACTGCTCTGGAGAACCTGTACAAGCAATCGATGGCGGTGGACTCGGCGATGCGGAGATAGTCATCGACACTGTCAGCCGACGCTCCATATGCAAGCAACCTCATCGCCACGGTGCAATTCTGTAGTGAGAAAAACCCAACCAAGCCGGTCCAGTCCTTCTTGCAAAGGAAATGGGGTCGAACTCCCGGATGGCATGCACGATCTTGAGGAAGAGCTTCCAGCTCATCCTGAAATGGTGGCGAAACACGTCCTCTCCATGGAGTGGCTGGTCGGCGA
Source organism: Avena sativa (assembly GCA_916181665.1). NCBI lineage: Eukaryota > Viridiplantae > Streptophyta > Magnoliopsida > Poales > Poaceae > Avena > Avena sativa. The sequence goes on from OV702297.1 coordinate 21,978,814, forward strand.
AGTAATCGGCGTACAACAAGCAGTAGATCTCTATCCTTTGCCTCGCCTTGCACTTCCGGCGACCCGGGCGCCAAACCACCGCGCTTCGGCTTCGCCATCTGCATGTACGGCTGGGCGAGCGAGGCGAGGATTTCCAAGTGCTCTTCACCTTCGGCGACCACGGCGCTCTCCTCCTCCAGCAGTACGGCGATTACCTCCTCGTCGTCGGAGTCCATGGCCGAACCGGCCAAATGCCGAACACTTGGCGGGCGTGGTGGTGGGAGCACGCAGCGAAGCAGAGCTATAGCGAAGTTCGGGCGGCGAAAGCGGCGGCGGAACGGGCGGCGGACTGGGCGACAACTACGGCGAGCGTATCTAGAGGCGTGGGCTCGGAGTGGAGGAGCTCCGTCGGTGAAGTCATGGCGACAGAGGCGCTGGGAGCTCTTTGCCGCAGTCTGGGCGAGTGGGGTGGGTGGAATGGGACTGTCTCGCCGACTGAGCTGGCTCACGCTCATTTTCGCTGCGTCCGGCGTTCCCAGGACGTAACCGGGAACCTGGGTTCGACGTGGAATGCCCGGATCAAAATTCGTCCAAATCCGGACGAAAACAGGTTTTTGGATACTCGACTAAGCCGATTTTCGATGTCTGAACCAAATTTTGACGTCGGGGTCGTCCTAGGTAGACGAGTGAAGATGCTCTAAGCCCACTCCACTAGGTTTGTAAACCACAGAAGGTGTGGACCCGCGAAGGATTCCAACGTTTTGTTTTTCTGGTTTTAGGAACTTTTTGGTCTTTTTTCTACGCTTTTCCATGTTTTTCTTTATACTTTTGTATTTCCTATTTATTTTTCTCTTTTTATTTTTTGTTTATCTTTTTATTTTCTTACCAAATATTCTAAACTTTTTAAAAATTAGAACAATTAAAAATCTAAGCCTTTTTCACATTTCATTTTCAAATTTGAACAATTTTAGAATAGAATAATTTCAAATTTGAACAATTTTAAATATGTTTATTTTTTAAATTATAACATTTTTTGATATTTGAACTTTTTACCTCCGCTCTTTAAGAAGCTATAGCTAGTACATACAATATATGTTTGCAAGGAGCTAACGTGACCGTATCACGATACCAAGATCAAAAGAACTTGAGTGGCATGATTGTGTAGTCGTTCGGCATGCTCAAAACGGTCGTGTCGGGGTTCGCGTGGAAATAAACTTTGTTTACCATTATTTTCCCGCTGCTGACAGGTCCAAGTGAAGTGCCCCTCACGTCAGAAAGAAATACAAATCTAATTGTTTTCGACATCGCCGGGGGCTGTATGTTTGGTCTCACATGTCGGAGGATAACATATCTATTTTTTATCGGTACTAACGGGGCAAATTAGGGTTCCACATGTAAAAAAAGAGTTAAACAGACAACAAGTAAACCCAACGTAGCGGCATTCGGTGTGACGTCTGTATAGAGGGACGGACATAACAAAATTGTATCGGTTGGTGACATATCTCCAATTAGCCGATTCATAGTGGGACAATCCAATTTCTGAGTGAAATGGGGACACGCCATAATAAACCATTTTTACATCCAAAAATTTCAAATTTGAACAAATTTTAAAATAGAGAATTTTAAAATTTGAACACTTTTAAATCTGTATATTTTTATAATTCTGAACAGTTTTTATAAATTTGAACTTTTTACCTCGCCAGGAGGCGCTAACGTGGCCGTCCTGTAAATAAGAAAAAGCCCACGATCTAGGGTATGTTGTTGATATAGGTAGATTAATGGGCCTAGCCCAACGTGTAACTGCGCAAACCGACGCAAGGAGCGTCCGACAGGAGCTCCCCTGTGCAGGTTTGTTAGCTAGTATTGGGCTTAGCCCTACCGTCGTACGTTACACAGAGCGATATGGGCCTTACTCATGAGCAGAAAATGGCAACCTGGGTCGTAGGAAATTACCTCGTCGCGCAAGGCGTGGCGTCATTGCATTTATTACGGAACCCACTACCGAGAAGACGAATTCGAAGAGTTTTTCCACGTAGTAGCAGAATTTAACTGAACAGGAAAACTGAATGGTGGTAAATTTCGCACGCATTGGGAGCCCCAACCGTCGCGAAGCGAATTGATTCCTAAATTTTGAATGATCATATGCCGCCATTCCAGCTTCTGAGATATAGGACTTAGGAGTAGTATAAAACCGCGGGTCGTTCCCTCTGTTGGTGCTCGCTGGCGACCCACCGCACCAGGCTGCGAGCACCATGGCATACTCCTTCAGGATCCGCTGCCGCGCGTCCGCCGACTACAACCTCTCCATCGTCAACGGCGAAGTGATCCTCGCCGAAGCCGATCCGAGCGACGACCGTCAGGCAAGGCTCAGCTCTGTATCTGCATCCGTTTTCTCCTTGTCTCGCGTCCTTTCAGTAGTAGCTCTGTCTGATGTATCCATTTGTGCGACATAGCTGTGGTACAAGGATGCGAGGTACGGTGGCGGCCTCAAGGACGAGGCAGGAAGCCCAGCGTTTGCGCTGGTGAACAAAGCTACAGGAGATGCGCTGAAGCACTCCTTCGGGCACGGCTTTCCGGTAAGCCAGATCTCTTTCAGATCTCGAATGTTCATCGATCTGCACAAGTGATACAGTTTAAACTTGAACATTCTGGGTTTCCGTACGTCATTTCCATAGGTTCGCGCCATCAAGTTCGACCCGGGGTATCTGGACGAGTCGGTACTGTGGGCGGAAAGCGAGGGCCGGGCCGACGGCTTCCGGCGAATACATATGATCAATAACATGGACTTCATCTTTGACGCCGAGAAGGCCAGCCCTCAGTACGGCGGCGCGCGCGACGGCACCCGCCTCATTCTGTTCCGGTGGAACGGCGGCAAGAACCAGCTCTGGCAGATCGCCCGTAACACGCCCGTGCGGATCCCGTGCCTGTGCGACCAGGAACTGAGCCTCGGTGTTCGTGACGGCACCGCCGTCCTTGCCCGAACTGAACTCAAGGACGAGAACCAAGTAAGTTTGCTTCTCGCTTCCTATTCCAGAGGCACGTAGTAACATGCGCCTTCACTGCTGTTTGAAACTAATACTACACTGTTTCTTTTGCTTCGTCGTCTAGTCCTGGATCCAGAGCTTTAGCAACACTGGGCACGTGACGGACAAGGAGGGCCGCCGGCCGTTTGCACTCGTCAATGGAGCCACCGGCAAGGCTCTCAGACGCTCTCGCGGCGAGCAGTCGGTATTGCCATTTCTTGCTCCGCACTTCAAATTAATCTGTCGCCACAAACAGATCGTTCTTTCAAAACTACTACTCAGTACAGTGTTACATGGATCGTTTCCCATGCATGTACTTACGTAGGTTCAAGTCGTCGACTACAGCCCGGACTCGGTGGACGTGGCGCTGCTGTGGACACTGAGTGACGACCTCGGAGAAGGCTTCCATTTCATCCGCAGCGTCAGTCACCTTGGTTTCGTCCTTGATGCGGCGGAGGGCGTATCGGATTGTGGCGGGGCGCATGACGGGACGCGCGTCATCTGGTTCCAGTCCAACGGCGGGCTAAATCAGTTGTGGAAGATGATGCCCTTCCATTGATATGTTTCTTGCAGCGAATGCTCTCCTGATCTCGTCTATCTACTTTATTTACATTATTAAGTCGGAAACTGTTTGCCTTGTTGGTGCTGTGACCGCGGAAGAGATTGATCTGAACTCTTTCTTATGTTCAGCTTATTTTTATGCCTACGAATTTACCTTGGTTTCCCTGCTTTGTTCGATGACCGCCTGCATACTGTAATTCTCCATCCAATTCACGCAAGTCAATTTCGATGACCGCCTGCGCCGTAGCCCGTAAGGAAAGCTGGCAGTGCGTGCAACTGACAGTTACAGAGTCGATAGCAGCGCTAATAAGGCTCTCACCCAAATGATCAAAGTGCATATCCGTTTGCGTCGCTTCTAATCTCGTCAGGTAACTTAGTCTGTACATGAGGTTCAGTTAACGGGTTTTCTTCAGTTAATAAACACTGAGCATGTGTCTGTCCATCATCACTTCAAAGTCCTTAAACGCAGCACAAAACCTCTCTCTCTCTGTTCGATTTCTAACCAAAATTATTACAAGTGTGTGAGGATCTGTACCGACAATTGGTATCAAAGCCATATCGAAAACACCGTTGGCATTGGAGAAGAACAAGGAGAAGTTGGGATGTGAGGGGGTCTGTGCCGCCGGCTGCAGCAGACGATGTCACTCTCAATCTCTGGCTCCGTGGTGTGGCCGCAGCACTTCATGACGCGGTGGTGGCGAGATTGTCGTGAGTGACCGTGTTGTTCAAGAGAACACCGGTTCCATGCAGTTCCCGACCTTGAGACGAATTATGCGGAGCGGGCGATGGTGATGCGCGTGCAGCTCCAAACTGAGCGGCTATGGGACGTCATAGAGTTTGACACTGAGGACGAACAAGATGATCGGGCTAGATGGCGGCTCTTCTCTAGGATGTAACACCGGAGCTTTTGCGCCATGTGGGCATGAAGGAGAACGCCAAGACGGTGTGGAAACCCTCAAAACAATGTGGCTAGCTGATACCTCCGATCAGGATTATATATGTTATATGTAGTATAGTTTGATTTTTCCCTAAAACAGCCAGATTTATCAAACCTTGGGGAAGAATTTGCTTTGTGTAAGATTATGTCGAACAAAACCTAGAACCCGTATTGATGATTGTGAAATACAACCATTTTTCTCTACGTTTAAATTTCATATTAGTCAAATAATTGAAATAAATTTCTATCCTTGCCATTTTAATCGCCTATTCACCCCCTCTAGACGACATTTGTATCCTTTTAATTGGTATCAGAGCCTGGTCTCTCATTTTGGGCTTCACCGTCTTGAGAGTAAAGATGCCGGCTAGGGGATTAGTGCATAATGACATGTTCATATTCGATGGCACAAATTATGATATATGGAAAAATCGTATGCTTATTCATTTTCGGGACATGGACCCAAATTTGGAGCATATTGTAGATATAGGTTTTTCTCCTCCTATGGATTTCAAAAATCTATCTTGTGAGGATGAGAAAAACTTATATCTCGATGATTAAGCTTCTAATGTGCTTGTTAATGCTTTGAGCTATGTAGTTACCTCTTCAATCATTCCTTTTTGGAGCGCTCATGAGTTATGGACAAAACTTTAAGATAAATATGTTGTGTCCAACATTATTGAAGATGATTGTGTTGCTTCCACTTCCGGTCGAGATGAGTTCTCTTCGTCTACCACCTCACCAACATATGACTTTTCACAAGGTAATGATATGGCGAGTGGTGATAGAAATTGCAATTTGGATAGTGTGCTTACTATTTATAATCACTCATCTCTATCTAGTTGCAATGATCTATCTTTAGACTTTAACACTTCTAGCACTACAAACTTCTTACATGCTTGTGTTAATAGTCCTTGCATATCATGTAGAAATGACTTGAATAAATCTCATGATGATATGCTTGTGTTGTCTTGTTGCCATGATAAAAATGCTTCTATTTCCTCTAGTGCTTGTGTTGCTAACCATGTAGAGGAGACCGAAGATTCTATGGGCCAAGACATGGTTTTGAATGAAGTCACAAATGCAATCTCATCTTCACCTTCTTCCGGTACTAACCTATGCCTTATGGCTAAGGGAACAAAAGATAACCTCATTGGATCCCATTGTATCTCATGATGATGATGATGAGGTTGAAAATGATAATGATGATTATCGAAGTAAGCATGATATTACCTCTATTAAGAAAATTGGAGAGGTTATCTATAGTTCCCTCTACAAAAATAAAATTGCTTCCTCCAACTTTCTTGAAATCTTGAATTATGCTATAGAAGGAAATGATCTTATTGAGGAGCAAGAAAACATAATTGATGAAAAGTTTGTGCTTGAGCATGAGTATGCTAATGAACTTGCTCAACTAAAGGACTCCCTTGAAGAAGAACAAACCACCAAAGAATCTCTTGAGGAGACTTTTACTCTAGAAGTATCTAGAGTAAAGGAATACCATGATAGAGAACTTTTGGTGGCTAACTCCTTCAAGATTAAAAATGATGAACTTGAAGTTGCTTATGCTAAACTTGTTGAGGATTTTAAGCACCTCGAAAATGGCTCTAGGGTCGTTAAGTGGGAACTCATCAAACTCACCGAGTCGCATGAGCAACTTAAAGCTTCATATTCAAAAGAGCTTGACAAGTTGCCATCACCTCTTGCTAACAATAATGATGCTTGTGCTACTAATTATTGTATATCCTTTCTTTGATTTTTCTCCTTGTAGAAATAAACACTTTTATGGAAAAATATGTGCTAATTGATAAGGAACCATGAGTTTTTAATATCCCCAAGTCAAAGAGGCCACGAAGGAAGTGTCTAGAAGCTTTAACGAGCACTGGTATGGGCAGAGTCCATCGGGACTATGCACAGATACCAAGTGCCACCGTCTTCGTCTGGTCAAACCGAGCAACTTTCGTGAAGACACCAATATGTTATTTAAAACACAACCGCCAGAGTTAACATATTGGTGGAGAGGAGAGGAGATCCAGCGTTATATGCATCACATCCACATCTGAGGAGAGGAGATCCAGCACAAAGCTGCCACCATAGTCATCCCTCCTCTCCATCACCATTTTCACCATCATAGCCATAGACATCTACTTGTAATCCTGATCTCATCGTGATTGGCGACATTGTAAGGTATTTGGTGTTTTTCTTAAAAAATTCTTTACAATGTTTATGATTGTTGATGAAATCATGAGTGAGTAGTCTTCACGGGCTGCGGGTTAAGGCATAGCTCTCAACGTTATATGCATCCTCTAACATGGAGTATTGTGTCATGATTTTGATATTAGATTTATCCTTTGTATTCTTGTCTCTTACCTCGATCTAAGCACTTGTCAGGTACCCCAAGACCCCGAGGATTGATATAGTTAATTAGGTTAGATGAATGGTAATCGGCTTCTACGCCCACACCATAGTTGTTTAGAAATACATTTGGGAGTAACGGTAATGTCATATATCATATAAGACCATGGTATGTTTTACTTAATAACCGTGTAAGCCCTCGCAACGGTGGTGTAGTGGTCGGACAAGTCTATAATAAATGTGGGTGGAAAATGCTATAGTAGTTATGAATGTAACTCTCATAACTTTTATCATATATAGATCACAACTCATGAACGAGATTATTGTCATTTTCTCTATTCCACATGTGTGCAGGCCTACAGGTGAATCCTTAGCCCTGGCCTATTTCTATCCACTAATACAAACAAATAAGCAAACATGAAAGGTCTGGTAAATAAAGATATTATGATTTTCCACGGTCTTATTCGATATAATTTTACATCAAAAAAATTCAAAGATGTTGATGCCCAGCTCAAGGAACATGAAGTACATGACATCAAGTGGAGTACGAGGTGCCTCGGGACCCAAGGCGTAGGTGGTGTGAGCTTGAGCCATAAGATTGACCAACGCTCCTCGAATGCTGTCCAAGTTGCCTGCTTGGGGATAAATGTTCTCAGAGAACACATGGAGCACCACATGAATGGAGGCTTGAGATTCTTGGCCTCCCCAAGAACACCACCACGTTGGTAGAGTGGAGTGAGTGACCTCTTGTCATACTCAAGACCGGAAATGTCATGCAGCCGCAAGCCCATGGGATGATGTCTTCCTCCAAACGGATAGCCCATAACCTCGACAAACTCATGGAAGTTGGAGCTGCAGCGGGTCGCGCCTATCATATAGGTGAATGGAATCTCATCTCCATCATGGAACACAACCGTGGCAAATAATTGATGAACAACCTTGATGTTGTAGTCTTGCTTAAATTCCATGAGATGGTGCATCCCAAGCTTCTGAGTGATCCACAAGGTGTTGCTGAAGTACGAATTATTGTGCATGAACTCAAGATCAAGAGGATGCTGCGGACAAATGGGCTTCTTAGTGGATAGATGGGAATAGACTTATTGCATGATCAACATGTGTTCCTTCCTCCAATAATAAGGATCAGTGTTGTTGGATGGCATGCCATAGAATGGTTGCCTTCTCATTATACGAAACTCAGCTGTGTTCAGATTCTTCAATGTGATGAGGTTATCATACTTCCCCTTCTTGGCAAGCTCAATATTTCCGAGGAGCTCTTCTGCACAACATACTCATCATATTGTTCAAACTGCTTGCAAGTCAGGGCTCTCTGAGGATTACCTGCATAGTTGGGAGTCTTACTCTTGGTGCGACGAGGATGAGAACATGCTTGTCTAGACATATATGGTGGAGTATTGGTTAGAAACCAGATCGGGTATGAACATGAAGCACTATCTCAGCAACCCTGCCCCTGAACAACCAGCAAGGCCGGTGAACCCCGGAGTCTCCGGGTAGCTAGGCCGGAGTCTCCAGGGTGCACACCCCGGAGTCTTCGGGCATGGAGGTTTGGCCGAGCGCTGCGACAGGAAGTTGAGTCCATGAAGCAGATCGAATGTCTAACGCATACACAAAAGATGGCATTGCCACTGAATGAAGGAATTCATGGAGGAAGAGTTCCCCAATCCTAAATAAACCTAGGGTAAACCCTAGAGTTGGAGAAGAGAGGGAGAGGGAAAACCTGGATCCATGGGGAGGCCTGTTGGTGGGGAAGAGGCCCAACTGCGGATCCAGGGGTGGCGGTGGCGAGCAGTGGAGGAGGAGATGGGGTGGTGTAGGCTTGGGCATCGGAGGTGAATGAGGGGAACAAACCAAAACCCCTCACCCCGGCGCCCATAACGCGTATTTTGCGAAACCGTCCAAGATAGAGTCTCCGGGGTCGAACCCTGGAGTCTCCGGATGACGACCCCGGAGTCTCCGGCCTCCAAAGCCAGAAACACCAGTTTACAGATGGACAAACATGTAAGATCAGAAGCATGGCGGGGAGTAAGGAAGCAGGCTTAGGTTGGAAGATCAAACTGAGGGAAAGAATGAAACACTCTAAGAAGTAGGAACCAACACAAAGAACAAATGAAAGTACATGTCCTAAAGATCCAAAACCAAACACGATAGGTGACAAACACGAGTAAGAACCAACCTCTCATGTGGGATAGGGTCGGTGGCCTAGGCCACCATGTTTGAGTATACTTGGCTTGGCACCACGAAGATATATCTTGGGTCCTAGTAGCTATGAGATTCGATAAATTTTTAGTGGTTATTCTTGATGGTTTTCGTCTTGATTTGATGGTTTTCTAGCTTTACCTAACGCTAATACTATGGCAACAAAGAAAACTTGGTTTTTAGTGTATGTTTCAGGTTCTGAACATCAACAAAAGGTTTCAACAACAAAAATACAATATTCAGGTGAAAACAAGCAAGTCTCTTTTTGGAGGCAATCAAGGAAAGCAATCAGAAGGTTTAACGACCAACTATACAACAGGAATATTTTTTCCGACCATATAGTCTTGGCTGTATAGTTATCACCGCCTTCGTCCTTTCAAAAGGAACAACTTTCGTGAAGGAGGCATACGCGAAAACATAACACAATAGCCGTCGTTCCATCCAGAAGGGAGGAAGAAGAGATCCGGAGAAGAAGGGGAAGCCGTTCTCCATCTCGCTCCATAATCTTCAACCTCCTTGCCACAACACCCCCATAGCCATTACTTGTACTTGAGAGAGAGAGAGAGAGAGATCTTCACCTTGCAAGATTAGGGTTTGAGATTGTTTGTTCCTTATCTTGAGTTGTGTTGGATTGAAATTTTCTATTCTTATTATGGATCTTCACGGTAATATTGAGATGAACTCCTCTTATTTAATTATATCGATGATGCTTTGTTCTCTCATGTGTGAGTAAGTTCCTTTTGCTGTGGGAGATGTAAGGGATTGGTTAGATGTGATGTGCCTATATATTTTCCATTAATTTGTGATTTATTTTAATTACTATATTGTGTGTGCTTGACTATTTATGGGATGCCTAATGCTTGTTGTCCAATTAAGGGCCCCAACAACATGATACTTTGTTCTACATAGATAAGATCTTGTTTGCTAGTAGACCGACAACCCCCGAGTGACACGGGGATATCAATGGAAAACTAGTTTAAGTCGAGGAGCACGAGGAACCACTGTGCCTATTGCATTAGTCCGATCCAAGGAGCTTAATTGCTAAGAAAACTAAAGTATCTTAATTGCCTAGTGACTGACCATGGTTTTGATAACAGACTAGTAGGATTAAGGAAGTGGGATGAAATCTACCAAGAGGAGTTCCGGCTAATTATGGGTTGCTCGCCTACACAAATATTTATAAGATTATAATTCTTACACTTATCACCCATCCACTTGGCACAATCACTATCACAATGAATTGTATCTCTCCACGCCTGCTTTGTCATCTGCGGAAAACAACAAACAATCGAATCATTCTTTACTTTTATGCTTTTTATTTCTGAAGTTTACATTTTAGTTTTGTTTAAATACATTCAGTTTAATCCAAATTTGTTCTTATTTCAACTTTTGCAGTCAATTCACTCGAAGACCTGTGACAACTTTGAGTGTGACAGAGACTTCATTCATAAACACTTTCCTTTGGGCTCCCTGTGGGATCGATATCTTAACTTTGAAACTAGCTACAACCGATCTGTACACTTGGAGACATCAAGATATTTTCTGGCACCGTTGCCGTGGATCTAAGCGCTTAGTGTTTATATCTTGACATTTCAGGTGACACTACTACCAAATGGTATCCCTAGAAGATAAAGGATCTACACGCTCTGGTAGGACCTATCTACCAAATTATTTTGAGCGTGTGCATGTTCAAAGGCGCAAAAAATTATTGAAAAACTTTTGAGATCAAAGAAGGTTAATGTTTAAAACCTGAGTGATTTTATGAAAATCATGTCCATCCAGAGGACAACTGTCAAGAAACCTGAAAAAACTCTCAGAGAATACAGTGCTCCAAATCCTGCTTATCTTAAACAACCAATAGAATTTCTTAATCCTAGAGTTAGAGAATAGCAATCTGATGGTGAGATTATTAAAATTTTGCAGGAAAAAGCTTTCAGTGGAAGGGAAGATAAAGACCCAGGAAAACATCTTAGAGAGTTCGATGATGTGATAGCATCAATTGGACCAAAAGGTTTGCCTAGAGATTTCTCCCGTCTAAAATTATTCCGTTGGTCTCTAAAAGGCAAGGCTCTAAACTGGTTATATTCTCTCCCTCATCATTACATTAATTGCTGGGAAAACTGTATTGCCAAATTCATAAAAAAATTAATACTTTTAAAAAGGTAACTGAAATTAGAAAGAATATAGGCAACTTTTGTCAGAACATGGGATAAAACTACCCACAAGCTTGGGATAGATTTTTTGGAATGATCAATAGTATTCCTAATCACGGCTATTCCGAATCAACTATTTGCCACTTATTTTACCATGGTCTTAATACTCAATGCAGAAAGTTGCTTGATTTATTAGTAGCAGGATCGATAAATACTTTAATTGCTAAAACCTGTTTGGAATTGATGTCCACTAGGGCTAAAAATGATACTCTTTATAATCCTAATTTGGTACTAAGCTAGAGAAAGGAATACTTCGTATAACCCCAGATCTTATGCATGAAGTATGCAAAACAATGAAAGATAAGGGTATATCTTCTGAACTTGATAAGGAAAACAATGTAGATATGTTACAGATTTTTACTGAAGAAGATGAAACTAGGAAAGCTTTTCAAGAATTAAAACATCAACAAGCCAAATCTCATAATAACTTGCATAAGCAATTTCAAAGACATAAGAAGATTTTGATAGAACTCACGAAAAGTTATGATGATATTGGCCAAGAAATAAAATTAATTAACAAATACCTTAGTATGATTGAAACCCAATGTGAAAAAATAGCATCTGGTTATCAATTTTTTCTTCAAGATGATATAAATATTCCTATTTCTACTAATGTTGTTACAAGGGGAGGTGCAGTTGTAACAGGACCATTAGGGCCACCAGAATATGAAGCTGAAAAATATCGAAGGGAAAAAGCCTTGCTCAAAGCAAGCCAACAAGATGACACACTGTTGGATCCTCAAGTTGAAACTGCTCAAGAAATACAAGACCAAACCTTGGAGGAGAAAAATGATGCACATGATGACCGCTATAACTCTAATGCAGAGACTATTGATCCAAGAGAAGAAAAAAGTATAAGCAATGAATACGAAGTTTTTTTAGTGAAAAAGAAGAAAAGCGATAAGCAGCAACAAAAGAAAACAACTAAAGAGCCAGATTCCCCACAGAAGTTAAAAGACAAGAATAAGAAAGGTGAGGAAAAACTTCCATATCCAGGTCGCAAAAATAAAGCACCCGACCAGGTAATATATGACTCTTTCAAAAAGGCACTTGGTGATCTTCGTCTAAAAATTCCATTTGCGGATGCAATAAAAGTTCCTACCTATACAATATTTCTCCATGATATTCTTAATATAAAGAAAGAAATAACTGAAACCATTGCCATGGTGACTAGTTATCCTGCTAATGGGAGGTTATTGTCTAAGTCAGGAGATCCCGAAATACCAACTATTTCATGCTCGATTGGCAAAACTGATATTCATAATGCCTTGTGTGATTTAGGTGTAGGAGTTAGTGTAATGCCATATTCCCTCTATAAAAGGGTAGGACTGGGGGAGTATTCCCCTACTTCTATCACTTTACAGATGGATGAAAAATTTACTAAACAACCCATTGGTATGATTGAGGATGTTCTACTTAGAATAAATGAGCATGTTATTCCCACTGATTTTATTATTCTTGAAATGACATAGGATGAAAAATTATCTATAATACTTGGAAGACCTTTTCTTAGTACTACAGGAGCATTAGTTGATTGTGCTGAGGGAAAAATAATCTTCAATGTTTATGTGAAATCATCCGATATTTTCCAAAGAAGCTATAAGCAGGAGAAAGGTATATTCCACCGGCAAAATGAGTTCAAGTGGTAAGTGCCCTTGATAAGGGGCGACCCAAGGTAAGAATTCGAGAACAGAGAGATGGTTGAAATATTCAACCATTCTTAATAAAATGCTTGATGGGAGTCAACCCATCACATTAATAAAATAGTTAAGAATAAAATGTTCATCGTATTCCTACAACTTCTTCACAGACATCCTTGCGGCCCATAAAAGATGCAACTGTCAAAAAGTAGTAGAAATATCGACTGAATAAGCGTAGATTAAGTGTAAAAATTAAGTTTGAGTTTTATTTATAAAAACTGTCCTAAACATATTGTTCAGATTAAAAAGTGTATCTTTAAAAAATTTGGGCAAAAAACATGTTCCCGAAGGTTTAACGACCAACTATACGACAAGAATATTTTTCCGGTCGTATAGTTTTGGTCGTATAGTTATCGACCCCTTCTCACGAATTGTATCTCTGGGGTACTGAAGGTTTAACGACCAATTATACGGTGGGAATATTTTTCCGTCCATATAGTTTTGGTCCTATAGTTATCGACCCCTTCTTGATAATTTTATTTCTGGATTACTGAACATTTAACGACCAACTATACGGCGAGAATTTTTTTCCTGCCCATATAGTTTTTGATGGGAGTGAATTTGGTGTATAGAAGGTTTAACGACCAACTATACCGCGAGAAAATTTTTCCCACCCGTATAGTTGCGTTAGTTGGATCTGGCGAAAAGAAACCCTAAATTTCACTGCCGCCACAACTATATAGCGGGAACTTTATAACCCGCCCATATAGCTCCCACCGTATAGTTCGTGCGACCACTTAAACACGCCGACGGAGCTAGGGATCCTCCTCCTCCTAACTTTTTCTCTCATACTCTCTCTCCAAACTCCTCAAAATCCACCTAGAATTCTCGATTCTTTGTGGATTTCGTTCGTTTGAGTTGGGGAATCAATAGATCGGTATGTGATACGTCCAAAATGTATCTACTTTCCCAACACTTTTGCTATTGTTTCTCCTCTAATTTGTGTGATTTGGATACAACTAACATGGACTGACGTTGTTTTCAGCAGGATTGCTTTGGTGTCTAGTTTTTGTGCAGGAAATCAACTTTTAGGAAAAATCCCGGAAAATATCGCAAAACTCTTATTTTACCAGTAGACTCACGGAGCGAGAAGACGAGACGAAGAAGGGCCACGAGGGGCCCACACCACCTGGTGGCGTGGGCCAGGCCTGGCCATGCCAGGGGGTGGTGTGGCCACCTCGGGCACCCCCTCGGCTTCTCCTTCCGCCTACATAAGCCATCTGACCTAAAAACAGAGGGGGTTCAACGTTTTTCTAGAGAGAGTTCCGTTGCGCCGCCACCACCTGAAACCGTGATTCGGAACCAGAAACTCCGTTCTGGCACCCTGCCGGGATGGGGAATTGGAGGAGATCATCGCCATCATCATCACCGACGCCTCTCCATCAACCATCCATGTTTCCCCCATCCATGAGTTGGTAATCCTCCGCTGTAGGCTATGGGGATGGTAGGGATTGGATGCGATCTATCATGTAATCGAATAAGATTGTTAGGGCATGTTGCCTAGTATCTATTGTTAGTGCCTTTTGACATTGTTGCAACTTGTTATGCTTAATGCTTGTAACTAGGGCCTGAGTGTCATGATCTCAGATCTGGACATGTTATTGATTCATGAGGATATTATTGTTTGTGATCTTACCTGCAAGTTGTTTACGCATATTATTGTCCAGAACCAAAGGCCCCGAAGTGACATAAATCGGGGTAACCGGAGGGGATGGCTGTGATGTGAGGATCACATGTGTTCACAGAGTGTTAATGATTTTCTCTGGTACTCTATTAAAAGGAGTACTTTAATTGCCAATAGATTCCCTTGAGGCCCCGCTGCAACGGGCTAGCAGGACAAAAGATGTTGTGAAAATTCTCATTGCAAGCACGTATGACTATATATGGAACACATGCCTATTATTATTTAGTACTTGGATGATTTTTCTCATTTATCTGCAAATGCCCTAGATCTTGATATTACATGAATAGTATTGTCCATGCAACGCCCGTCCATCCATCCCTATGCCTAGCGCACTCAAATCCTGTTGTTTGCTACTGTTGTTACTACTGTCCTTATTTTGCTACTGTTGTTGCTTTGCTATTGCTACTACTGCTGAATTTGAAATTGCTTCTGATGCTCATGATGTTACTTCTACTATGCTTGATGAGAGTGGTTCATTAGGTCCTTTTCTAGATGCTACAATTTCTATAATTATAATGGGAAACACTAAAACTCCTAATGAAGACACTACTAGACCTATTAGTTCACTTGAGTCTAGAGAGAGCTATGATATTGAGGACGGTTACATTGAAATGACTGATGAATTTACTGAAGAATGTCAAAACACACATGGTGCTAGTGCTATTAAGAGCCTTCTTGAGAGACGTACTATTAGACCCAAACTATTTCCTGATGCTAAGTTTGTCACATCTCCCATAAACATTAAAGATAAGGATTATGATTTCTCTCTTAATTTATCTTGCATAACCATTGTTGAGAAATAACCTTTTTGTGGGACTAAGAATGAAAGTGATGTGGCTCATATGACTGAGATTTCTACTATGAGTGGCTTATTTTTTGATGATATTAAGATGCATGCCTACTTTGTTGCTAAATTTTTCCCTTTTTCACTAAAAGGAGAAGCTAAGGCTTGGTTTCATAATTTACCACCTGGATCCATTGATAGCCCTGATTGCTTGATTGCTACTTTCTTTCAGAAATATTTCCCTCCTAGTACTCGACATGCTGTTTTGCGGAAACTTTTTGATTTTAAATAGGGAGAAGAGGAGAAATTGCCTGAATCTTGGGCAAGGTTCTGTGCTTTAATTCATGCACATCCTGGATGTCCATTACCTAAAAATGAGCTTCTTGATATATATTATAATGGACTAACTGATGAATCTAGGACATTCCTGGATAGTTGTGCTGATTGTGTTTTCAGGAAAAGAACTCCTAAAGAAGCTGAGGAATTAATGGCTAAAATAAGCAAGAATCATGATGATTGGACTAAATCTGAACCAACTACACCTGAGCCAACTACACATGAACCAACCCCAACACCAACCCCAACACCAACACCAAAGAAGAGGGGAGTGATTGGACTAAATGATGAAGTGATGAAAGAAGCTAAGAAATGTCTTAAGGAGAAGGGTATTAAATCTGAGGATGTGAAGAATTTACCTCCTATAGAAGAACTATGTAAGCCAATTTCCCACTCATCCACTATTGAGGTACACTCTCTCCAACATTTTTATGAAGGTGATATTCCTTATTCAAAACCTCCTGATCATTGCTTAGAAGAATTTTATACTTTTATTGTTAAACAAGGTAGTTTTAATAAGAAAGTGCAGAATCATTTAATGGAAAACTCTAGAGCTATTAATAAGTTGAAAGATATTGTGGAAAGAACCTCCAATGATGTTAAAATGCTTATTAAACATTTTCAAATGGTTCAAACTCAAATTGATCAACTTGCTAAAGTACAAAAAGATTTGCTAGTTAATGCTTCTAGAGAAAAACATGCTTATGAAATTAGAACTAGGAGTGGTGCTGCCACTCAGGATCCTTTATATCCTGAAGTACATCCTAAAAGAATTGAGCAGGATTCTCAACAAGTTGAAAATAGATGTACTTTTTCTAAGAGAAAGAAAAATAAACATAAAACAATTGAAGAATCTTCTGAACCTGCTATAGATCCTAATAGTATACCTGTCTCTGATGCTGAAACTGAAAGTGGTAATGATAAAAATGATTCTCCTGATAAAGAAGAAATTGAGGAAGAACCTGAAAAGCACACTAAGAACACTAAGTACACTAAGGAAGATTTTGTTGCTAACAAACATGGTAGTGAAAGAGAGCCTTGGGTTCAAAAACCAATGCATTTTCCCAATAAGAAACACAAGTCAAAGGAGGAAGAACACTATAATAAGTTTTGTGAGTGGATCAAACCTTTATTTTTGCAAATTCCTTTGACTGATTGCCTCCGTATTCAAAGTATATGAAGGATATTGTCTGTAATAAAAGGAAGATTCCTAATGAGGAAATTTCTACTTTTCTTGCTAATTATTCCTTCAATGGTAAGGCTCCAAAGAAACTTGGAGACCGAGGTATCCCAACTATTCCTTGCTCTATTAAAAATAATTATGTTAGAACCTCTTTGTGTGATTTGGGAGTAGGAGTTAGTCTTATGCCTTTTTCTCTCTATAAGAGACTTCAACTAGAAAAATTGATACCAACTGATATATCTTTGCAAATGGCTGACAAGTCTACTAATATTCATGTTGGTATATGTGAGAATATTCCTATTCAAGTGGCCCATAACTGTTTGATATTAACTGACTTTGTTATGCTTGAAATGCCTGAAGATGATAATATGTCTATTATTCTTGGGAGACCTTTTCTTAATACTGCAGGTGCTGTCATTAATTGTAATCAAGGAAAGGTAACTTTTAATATTAATGACAAGGAGCATACTGTCTATTTCCCCAAGAAGATTGATAAGATTTATGGCCTAAATTCAATTGAAAATATTGAGGGCATCAAAGTTGGAGAAATATATTGTGCCATACCACAATAAAATTATGAAACTATTATGATTGGGACTATTGCTATCAAGATTGAGGTAACATAATAATTTAATGAAATGCAAATTTTTGTTTCATATAAAATTGTTTTGGTCAAGACTTGATCAACCATGTTAACAGAGGGATTTTAATGAACAAAACAATGTTTTCACAATGATTATCCTCTCTCACTTTTATTTTATCTACTCCAATCTTTGCTCTTCGTCTTGTTCGTTTCTGTTGTGCTAGTTGCTTGCTTGTTAGAGTGTCTTAGAGCTTCTGTAGTCTTGGCTTTGGTTTGATTTTGCTTATTTCCAAAATCTTTTTCTATGAGAAATTTTTTTTCATAACCTGAAAATTGCCCAAATATAAAGTTTCCCGAAAAATTACAGAAAATTCATATTAAATTTTTTACGCCAAAAAGGGGCAGTGAGGTACCTGGAGTGACCCAGGGGGACCACCAGGCAGGCACACCCCTGGTGGCGCGGGCACACCAGGGGCGCGCCTGGCCTAGGTGTGGGCCACCCCTGGTCCTCCACTTACTCTCCTTCCAGCCACTTCTTTCTCTCTCCCGAAAAACACCAGAAAATTTCTCAAAGCTCGAGTTCTTGTTGTTCTTGCTCTTGAATTTCGATCTCCTTGCTCAGCCCATCTTAGTTGCTGATTTTTGGAGGGATTGCTCTCCGGTATGTGCCTCCTCCGCTTGTCCAATTAGATTTTTGATTGGTGGATTGTATCTTGAGTATTTTGCTACTGTAGGTGACTGGTTATGTGAGTTTGCATGCTTGTTCTATGCTTAGAAAATTCATTTTGATGCATGTTTATCCCTCTTGCTAGTCCCTATAGTAGTTCCCCATCATCTATTAGCTTTGAAATCACTTGGTTTAATGTTTGTCTAAAAATTTCAGAAAAGAAGATGAGTGAATACCAGCTGAATCGACATGAATTAAGGGTACTAGAGATTATGAAAGTCCACCGCGAGAAGGAAGTTTTCTCTTCTATATGTTCATGCCCCGAATTCATGAGAGCTGCAGGGATTTTTCAAGACTTCTAAACTCTAATTTCTAATGCAGGGTTGGAACATTTTGTTAGAGATGAACCTTACCAATATGTGAAGCTAACCATGTCTGTGGTGCAGGATTTTCGATTTAGTTGGTCTTTGCTTAACCCCATTGTTCACTACAAAATTTACAATATAGCTGTCAATCTCCCTTTTGATGATTTTTGTGCAGCTATCAAAGTACCAAAGTGGGGTTCATGTGAGAAGATTAGGGAGATGCCTGCGCCACTCATGGATTTGTATGCAGAGATTTTCCAAGGAAGCAGCTTCATAAAGGAGAGTGGGAAGGATGGTAACCCACGGAGGAAGAACTCGGCACATACATGGCGGAGCTCTCCCAGCAAGAGGAGAATGCTGGAGGGGAGGCCGAAGATAATTCGGTACAACCCTCCAGCATGGGGAGTCTTCATACCAGCAACCCTCTTATGATTGGGGTGCTTCTTCTTCTTCATCACGAGGGTCTGATTATGATCATTCCTATGATGATCCATCGGCTTGGAGTTACTATCCGCGTTTTTATTGATCTCCACTTAGGCCAAAAGCCTAAGCTTGGGGAGAGGTATACCAACATCACACTCATCGATATATCATGTTCAGTTAGAACTTTCCATATCTGTGTTTCATTTCTTTTTAGTTTTTGTTTTTGCTTTCCAAAACACAAAAATACCAAAAATATTTTTGTTGTTTCTCTTTGTTGGTTTCTTTGTTCTTTTAGATTTGGTTTGCTTCAAGAAAAATCCAAAAATATTTTGCTTTGTTTGCTTTTGCCTTCAGTTCTTGTTCTTTAAAAAATAGAAACCCCAAAAATATTTGTTGTTCTTCTCTGGTTTTGTAAAGTTCGTTGTAGGGTTTAGCGGTCCTCAGTGACTCGTTTGGAGTTTGGTTTATCTTATTATTCAAGCCACACAAGTGAAAGGCAATGATGATTTATGACAACTCGAGGTGTGGTAAGACATTTTTGTACATATACTCATTATTGTGGGCGTGCTTAGTCTGTTCATGTAGGGTGTATGTTATTAATGGATGCTTAGTAGTTATTGCTCTCTTATGATTAGTTTCAACTTGATAATAGTTTGTAGCATGTCATATAAATGTTTGCTTGCATTGTTATGTTCATAACTTGGTATGATATTGTGGTATCCTCCTCTGAATGTTTCATGTGAGTCGACTTGGCACATGCTCACGCATGCATATGACTGAACAAAAGTCAGTTAAGCCTCGATGGTTTATTTTGCCTCAGAGTTCTTGTGTCACTTTTATGCCATAATTAATTTTGTTTTGTTGCAAGCATGATTATGACAGTTACTGCTCTCTTGATTATCGCTCCCTTGCTATTTCTAGCCTTCACTTGCACTGAGTATGAGCTCCACTTGTGCATCCAACTCCCCAAAACCAAAATTTTCAAAAAGTGTCCACCATATCTACCTACTAGCATCATTGCTATTCCGTGCATATTTATTATGCCTTGTTTTCTTTCAAATAAAATGTTTGCTTGTTATGAGAAAGTTAGTTAATAAAGCTCTCACGAACTTGATGGCACCCTTTATTTTCTTGCACTTAATAAACCTGAACCATTGTGACTGTCCATGAAAGTTATATGCTTGCAAATTATAGGCTGGGAGTTAGCAGAAACGTGCTGTCACGGGGAACACTTTCAACACCTATAAATATTATCCAGTTGATATCATGCCCTTTTGTTTACGAATGTCGGCGGTGTGAAATAAAAGGGGAGCTTGTAAGTCCATGGAGTTATGTATATGTGTTAGAGAAACGCCTGGGCGGCTAGCCTAAGCCATGCCTAATCATGGTGGAAACTTTCAGCATAACCATAGTGAGAAATCTGTGAAGCATCCTCAATAAAAACCTATGCAAATAGCAAATAAAAAGATCGCTGAGATGCTCATTGTCTATTGCCTTGTCATCTTGATATGGGATAGCTCCTGTATCATGGGGCAAGGGGTACCCCGTTGGCGGTTCTCTATGATACACATGCACTTATAATGACAAGAACTTACCGGTGACTAAAGTTGAGTAGCATGAGGGACGACCGTCGTACACAAGGGACATGAGATTTCTAGTTTATGGTCTGTCAATCATATAACTCGTAGTGGACCTCACTTTAACCTTAACCATTTTAAAGATGCTTATGATAGGGGCAATGAGAGCTCAAAGCTAATGATTACCATACTTTGAGAATTTGGAAGCCTTTCAAACTTTTCAAAACCTTTCACTTCTATGTTGAGTCACCACTTATTCTATGAGCACCTTTTTGAGAGCATAGCTGTCATTCTTAGTGTAATTTGCTTGTACCAGAACACGGTTAATTGTGTCATAACTTTGATGCTTGTATTGTTGGGGATATGCTATATGGGTATCCTCATAGCATGTCTCTTATCCGGCTAACCCGGGTGGCCCACAGTTGGTAGCATGGCCCATGGCCTGCTGGGCGGCCTAGTTAGATGGATCCAGAAGGGAGGCCCATGCCGGATAAAGGAAGGCTACGGTTGGAGTCACCGACGTACCCGGAGCCTTGGAGTACAAGACACTCAAGACTAGTAATAGACGGTGTAGGACTCTGTAACCTGTACGGCTAGGACTTTTCCCTGTAACCCTAGGACCTGGCGACTATATAAGTCAGGCCTATGGGAGCCTTTAGGGCACGATAATAGACAACTTCAGACAACCTCGCACAGCGAACCAATCCCTGTAACTCGGCGTATTGCCCTTATAGTGATTTATAGCAGGAGTAGGATTCCGCCACCGTCGTGGGATCTGAACCTGGGTAAGCTATGTTACCTCGTACCCGTAAACCGTCCGCCTCCCCCCACGTCTCTAAACACGCACTATGAGGACCCCTCCATGGCGTACTCGTCGGCAATACCACGACAGTTGGCACCCACCGTGGGGCAAGAGGCGCTTCAGGCTCTTCAGCGGGCGAGGACCAAGATCTTCGCGGGAATCGGCGAAACCGTAGCCATCGGTCGTGTTCTCTTCTCCGGCAATGTTCCGATCGTCCCTCCCGACGAGTTCTGGATCCCGGCGAAGACGAACCCTACGCGGTGCTCGATCATTCCTGTCGGAGACATCCACCTTTTCATTGGCGAAACCGACTCGGGCACTAGTTCCCTGGAAGTCAGAGGAGCATCAAGGCCCGCACGGACCGCCTACGGGCAGGATACGTTCGTGGAAGGATCGATGTCGGATCTCTCTTCGGAGTTTTCCGACAAAGATCGGAAAAATTCAAGGCCCACCCAAACCGCCCCTGTGCGGGATATAAAGGTGGAAGATCACTACAAGTCCGCCGGCTTCGCCCGTGCGTCTGGACAGCAGAGATCCAAGTTCGTCGGCGTGGTTACCATCTTCGACCTGGCGCGTTCGTTCAGAGAGAGGGCGAAAACCCCCGCGATTACCTGGCCAGGTGGCTCCGTGTACGAGCCGATCTGGCCCACTACCCCGATGATAACGCTATATATCACTTCGTGGAAGGACTAGACCGTGGCACGCTTCTCCGGCATTATCTAAGGCGGCAGCAGGCGTCAGGCCGCCTTACCCTCGAAGGCATGGTGAACATCGTCAACAACTACGCGGAGGCTGACGCGGCAGCTCAGACAGCGCTTTTGCTCATTGATGGAGCCCCTCCGATTCAGCCTCCACCACCACCGCCTCCGGCCTCCATCGTCGCAGCAGCGCCGCCACCTCCAATCATCGTCGCTGCCATTGCACCTCCACCGCCCGTCATCGAGGAAGTCCTGGCACCCTCCGACTCTGTTATTGATGCGCTTTATGCTGACTTCAGTGCAGATTCAGAGGAGATAGATTTTAGTCCAGAAGAGCTAGACTCCGCCATGCAGGAGATGGAGGAGGAGTACACGCGCGACGAGCAAGCCAACAACATCATCATATCTCGAGAGGTGTTCATCGCCATTGGGACGGCGATGGATGTAGATCAACCCGGACGAGATCCGCCTACAGCGCTGGATAAGGGGAAGGGGCCACTTATTGCTGCTGACAATGATCGCGCAAAGGTCATGCCTCCTCCACCTAACCCAGTGCAGCAGCCGCAGGAACTTGGCACCGGCCCGAGCAACAACAACACCGCAAACTTGCCGCCTCTGGCATATACGTCTGCTGCAGCCCAAGTTACTCCAGCTGATAGAGTGATGTACGGCAGTCTCCTCATTGAGCCACTGACCGTAGCTCATATCCGGAATGTGACTCAGCTTGACAAGAAGCGCCAGCAGCTGTTGGAGGAAGCGCAGGCCATCGCGGAGCAAGGCGCTAAGATAGATCGAGATCTGGTCAACGCGCAGAAGTCCATAGAGAAAGCTAGAGCAATGGAGGCCGAATACAAGACCCTGCTGCAGCAGCAGAAGGCCAAGAAAGCTCCGGCTCGCGTCATCAACGATCCTGGTGTACGACGAAACCTAGGATGGGCTGCCTCTAAGCCGGCACAGGCCAAGCCATACATTGACAGTGAAGGCAAGAAGGTGATGCCCACCCCACTCCTTAACCTCGCCGTCGCCAAAACCCTTCTGGAGCAGGATAGATCACCCGAGGGAGTGGAATAGGTCTATGACCTAGTGGCCAAGGCGGTAAAGCAGCAGGAAAAGGCCACCTCTCAGAGGCTTGAGTCCGACCCAGCGCTTTGCGAGTCTAGCCAGTATAATCCGCCAAGGGACAGATCTCCTCTTGATGTTGGGTCCTAGACGGGTTCATCAGAACGAAGACGGAGGGATGCGCACAACAGAAAGGATGCTATCCCTATATCCTATGACCATGGAGAAAAGGCCTGACCTCGTCGCCCATCGCCACCACCCCGCCCCCCCGACATCACGAAGATCACAAGGCTCACCATCGTACGGATATGCCCCCACCAAAGCAGTGCGGCATCGTCATCCGCGACAACGCGGAGCAGAACCGTCATGACGGAGAGCGCAACCAAGGAAACAAGAGCAGGTCATGCCATGACCCTCCACGGCCGACAAGCAACCGTGACAGGCATGAGGCGTCGCAGGAGGGTAACAGCAAGAAGGCTAACCCACCTCCACCTCCGCCTCCGTCACCACCAAGCAGTCACCATGACGGAGGAGGCCCGCGTCGTTCACGCAGCCCATCCCCTGTTGACAAGAAGAAGAAGAACCCGGGGCCATACGATGCACGTTCGCAGATCGATAAGATCCATGAGGCCCGGGAAGGACCATACCTGGGACCATGTTGCTTTGGACCTGCAATACGATCCGCAACTTACCCCAAAGGTTTCCGGATCGACAAGACCATCAAGCCCTATGACGGCACCGCCAAGCCAACCACATGGTTGCAGGACTACGGCAACACGGTGGAGATTCCCGGAGGCAACCCCAACATCGCCGTCAAGTACCTCCCGTTAATGTTGGCGGGCACGGCCCGTCAATGGATCGACGACTTGCCAGAGAAATCCATCTACAATTGGTTGGACATGCAAGAAGCGTTCACCAAGAACTTTGAGGGTACATACAAGCGTCCCTGCACTGTTGGCGATCTACAGTGGTGCGTGCAAGAGAAAGACGAGACATCTCGCGCCTACCTCTCCCGCTGGCTAGATATGAAGAATTCCTGCGCATGAGTGCATGCTCAGACCGCCATGGCCGCCTTCATTGACGGGTTGGAAAGAGGCACGTTGCTCTGACATAAGCTGAAGCGCTTGCAGGACAACCACCAGCTTGACTTGAATCAGATGATCCAGCTGGCCAGTGAGTTCGTAGCTGCCGACGATGATGCTCGCGGCTCTTTGCCGGCAACGGCCATTCCAACTCAAGCTCGGAGGAACAGCAGTACAAAGCGGAAAACCGCTCTAGAAGAAAAGCAATCTACCGACATGGTCGCTATGACTTTTGCAGGACGAGGTGATGGTAGACAACATGGCCGAGGACGGGGAGCTGGTCGTGGGCAACAGCGAGGAAGTGAAACTACCTTGGCGCCGCTCCGCGTTCCCCAAACCTACGAGGAGTACCGCGATATGTCGTGCCTCGTACACCTCGATGTCAACGGTAAGTCCACCCATACCAATCGACACTGCAAGTTCGTCAACGACCTCAAGGAAGACCCGGAGTCCAGCTACAAGCAAAGTCGGAAGAACAGACCGCAAGGCAAGGGCAAAGGAAAGAAGAAGGAGGAGGAGTCCAAGGATTCAAGTTACATGGACGAGGACGTTGACCCCAAGCACGCCGCCAAGAGCGACGACAAGGGCAAGAACCCCTTCACGAAGAAGGCGCCAGTCTACCACACTTTCCTTGGCACCCCCACCGTCCGACAATAGAAAACCTCTCGGAGGATCCTGATGCCTACTCTACCCCCAGTTCCCCAGTACCCGCGCTGGTCGGAGGTTCCAATAACTTGGGACAGGACGGACCACCCATACCTTATCCCTACGGAGAATCGGTACGCCATGGTCATCAACCCCTTGATTGACGACATGGAGTTCACCAAGTGTATGGTGGATAGTGGAAGCAGCATCAACATCATGTACCTAGATACACTGCAGAAGATGAACTTGACGGAGGCAAACCTAAGGCGGACCAACACCATCTTCCACGGCATAGTTCCTGGTCGGGAGGCTCGGTCCCTTGGGTGCATTACACTTCAGGTTGCCTTTGGCGATGTTAAAAATTACCGCGCATGACCTTTGAGGTGGTCCCCTTCAAGAGCGTGTACCACGTCATATTCGGCCGTGACATATTCCACATGTTCATGGCCAAGCCATGCTTTGTCTACAACAAACTCAAGATACCCGGACCAAACGGTGTCATCACCATATCCAGAAGCTTTACCAAGGTAAGGGACTGCGAGATCAATGAAGCAGCCGTTGCGGAAGCTCTCCTCTACAGCGGAGAATTCAAAGAGATCCAGAGCAAGGTCAATGACTTAGAGATGCTCACGTCGAAGAAGCAGATCTCCGACTCCGCTCCTGCGTTCAAGGCCGCCATCGAAACCAAGCCGGTGGAACTTGTGGTAGGCGATGCCTCCAAGGTCACCTCCATTGGGACGAACCTGGATCTCAAATAGGAAAGCGCGCTCGTCGAGTTCCTCCGTGAGAATAGGGACATCTTTGCCTGGCAACCTGCCGACATGAAAGGTGTACCTAGGGAACTTGCCGAGCACAGCCTAAACATCGATCCAAAATCCAAACCAGTGAAGCAACCTCTACGACGCTTTGGAGATGAGAAGAGATGCGCTATTGGCAAAGAGATAGCTAGGTTACTTAAGGCTAGTTTTATCCGAGAAGTCCTTCACACCCAATGGGTGGCCAATCCTGTACTTGTCCCAAAAAAGGGAACCAATGAATTAAGAATGTGCGTTGATTACACCGGCTTGAACAAAGCATGTCCCAAAGATCCGTTTGCTTTGCCTCGCATTGACCAAGTCATTGACTCGACGGCTGGCTCGGAACTTTTGTGTTTTCTCGATGCATACTCAGGATACCACCAGATCAAGATGAGGAAGTCGGACCAATTGGCCACTCGTTCACTACCCCATACGGCACGTTTTGCTATGTTATGATGCCCTTTGGGCTAAAAAATGCAGGTGCTACGTACCAGTGGACAATGCAACATTGCCTTCACGACCAAATTGGTCGGAACGTTCACGCCTACGTGGACGATATCGCGGTGATGTCTAAAAAGTCAAATGACTTAATCTCTGACTTAAAATAAACCTTTGATAATCTCCGGAAATACAACATGATGCTTAACCCTAATCTTTGGGGTACCAGCCGGCAAATTGTTGGGATTCATCGTTTCCCAGCGCAGAATCAAGGTCAACCCGGAGAAAATCAAGGCCATCTTAAACATAAATCGTCCGACATGCCTAAAGGACATTCAACGGCTAACAGGTTGTGTTGCAGCAGTTAGTCGGTTCGTTAGCCGACTTGGAGAGAAGGCTCTGCCGATGTACAAGTTGCTGAAGAAGGCGGACAAATTCACGTGGACGGACGAAGTAGATGCGTCATTGAAGCAGCTCAAGGAGATTCTTTCCTCAGCGCCCATCCTTGCAGCACCCGAGCCTGGCGAGCCCCTGTTAATCTACATGGCGGCAACCAACCGGGTAATCAACATCGTCGTCGTGGTAGAGCGGAAGGAACTAGGCTATGAGAACGGAGTTCAACGACCAATTTACTATGTAAGCGAGGTCTTGACAGAGTCCAAGCAGTGTTACCTGCACTACCAGAAGATAGCTTATGGAGTATTCCTTGCTTCTCGGAAGCTGAGACATTACTTTCAGGAGCACCCAATCACAGTGGTGAGCAAGACTCCACTGTCCGACATTATTAACAACAACGATGCCACATGAAGGCTCGCGAAGTGGGGCATTGAACTTTCCGCCTTCGAGATCACTTACAAGAGACGCGACGCTATCAAGTCACAAGCCTTGGCGGAGTATGAAGCACTCATTCACGGACTACGTGTAGCCAAGGATATTGGCATCAAGCGCATAGTTTGCTGTGGAGATTCTGACTTGGTTTCCCAGCAGGTGGCTGGCACCTGGAATGCGCAGAACCCTATGATGGCGGCATATCGAGACGAAGTGGATGAGATATCCAAGAGCTTCTTGGGCTACGAAGTCAAGTATGTACCTAGGGAACAGAACGAGGCGGCTGATCTATTGTCTAAACTTGGATCAGGGCGCAAGCGAATTCCGCTAGGAGTTTTCCTAGAGCATCTGCGCACACCATCCGTGAAGGGAGCCAACATCGACAACCCGAACAGAGCTGACTCTATCATCAACATGGTGGCAAGGTCCCTCCGGCTTGGACAAAACCGTTCATGGAATATCTCGAACACGGAACTTTGCCCGACGACGAGGTTGAAAGACGACAAATAGTACGATGAGCAAAGGGTTATACCATAATCAATGGATAACTCTATAAAAGGAGCACTACTGGTGTATACCTAAAGTGTGTTTCCCAGCTAGAAGGTATGGAAATCCTATGCGAAATCCATCTCGGAGATTGCGGGCATCACGCCGCTCCTCGATCGTTGGTCACGAAAGCCTTCCGGCAAGGATTCTACTAGCTAACCGCAAAGGTGGACGCCGACAAGCTGGTTGAGACATGCATGGGATGCTAGTATTATGCCCGACAACCACATGTTCCTGCTGAAGAATTACGAACAATACCAATAACTTGGCAATTTGCAGTCTGGGGGCTAGACATGGTGGGACCGTTACAAACGGCACCATGTGTATTTACGCATCTGTTAGTAGCAGTTGATAAATTCACTAAATGGATCGAAGCTAAACCCATTAGAAAGCTTGATGGGGAAACTGCCCTTAGGTTTGTCCGAGATCTAGTGGTGAGATTTGGTCTCCCACATAGCATTATCACCGACAATGGCAGCAACTTGTCACTCGGAGAAGTGGAGGCTTATTGTTGGGAGAAAGGCATCCGACTTGACCTTGCATCTGTGGCACATCCACAATCCAATGGTTAGGTTGAGCGAGCCAATGGATTAATTCTGCAGGGAATCAATCCACGTCTTGATGCACCGCTACATAGAGCAGCTGGAGATTGGGCGGAGGAATTACCATCTGTGCTGTGGAGTTTACGAACTACACCCAACAGATCCACCGGCTACACCCCTTACTTCATGGTATATGAAGCAGAAGCTATCCTACCTTCCGACATACTTCACGATGCACCAAGAGTCGCCGCCTACGACGAAGATGACACTGAAGAATCCAAACGCCTAGATGTGGACCTTCTCGAGGAGGAGCGCATTTTGGCATGCCAAAGATCCGCCATCTACCAGCAGAAGCTACACAGCTACCATAGTCACCGCGTTCGGCATCACTCGTTTAAAGAGGGAGATTTGGTGCTCTGGCTTAAGCAGAAGAAGTCACACAAATTATCCCCGCCATGGGAAGGACCGTTCATCATAAGCAAGGCGCTACTCAATGGGTCTTACTACCTCGTTGACAATCGTGAACTGAAGGATAGACCCAACAAGGATCATAAGAGTAAGCGACGTGACCCGGATGATGACTACCCGGAGCTTGATCGGCCATGGAACATAGCACAGCTACGTCCTTTTTACACTTAGCATTTTTTATCTAATTGTGTACCTCTTATATGATCAATGAAATAAAGCTCTCTGGTTCACTCATATTACTGAGTCTTTTACCTCCTTTAGTGTTCATTTTTGGATCATGTAAAACATTTATACACAAGTTTTGCGATTGCACTTGTGAAAATTCCGCCTACGGGCGTTAGCTTAAGTTTTCTGGTGTACACATTCTTTGTCGTTTTTATGTGGATTCTGGAGTAGTGACTTTCGGCTCTTATTGTTGGCGATTTTGTATTTAGGTTATTAACGGTGCCATTAGGCATCATCACCTGAGCGCATGGTTCCGACAACGAGTCTTCCGACTCAAGAAAAGTCAAGCATAAGAACCAAAGTAATGAAGAAGCCATCACTTGCTTAAAAAATATACATGCTGGAAACTGGTTCTTAAGTAGCAGGACATACAACATTGTTTTCCACCTTAAGTTACATAAATAAGTTTTTTCCGCATACGCATCAAAGGTGAAACAAATATTACAAGATTGTTTTTCATTCTTTTGGCACAGGCGACTTGGAAGCAGCATCATCAGCAGCAGGAGAACCAGCCTCGAAGTCGGCAGTATGAAGGGACTCAGAGGAGCTCTGGTTGCCACTATCGATGGTGTTCATCGGCACGAAGATGTTGACATCAACCAACTCGGCAACTCTCGTGTCATAGCCCGCGAGCGACGACAAGATGGCTTCGTGGTTGACCTCTTTGCCTTCGTCGTCTATGTCGGGAATGCCAGAGGTCACCGTGTCGATGTCGGCATCTTCATAGTGTGCCTTCACCATAGACAGCGCCATCCTTGCACCAACCCGTGCACATGAAGCTTTCCAGCTTGTGATACGCTCGGGGGCTCGACGGAGAATCTCCGAGTACTTCGCCATAGAGTCTAACGCCTTGATATTAATTTGGAGGGGCTTGGCAATCTCTTTGGCTTGCGCGCTGGCGGTGTTGATGAACTTGCCGGCAAGAACCATGCATTCCTTGGCTAGAGGAGGCGAACGGGTTAAACCCATAGGAGCTGCAAATTACGACAAGGAACACATGAGTTCAAAAATTTAAAGTACCCAAACTATATGAATCCAAGGCGGAGAAAACATACTGAAGATGCTAGCCTCAGCTTGCCACAGGGTATCCACCAAAGAGTCCTGTTCTTGTTGGAGGAGCTTATATGCCTCATGATGGCGCTCATTCTGCTCATCAGCGGCTTTATTCTGATCTCTTAGGATTGAGATCTCCTCCTTCAAGCGGTTGATCTCCTCGGAGGCGGAGTCCTGCAGGACTTTCATGGATTCTTCATGCATTTTCAGCATGTCCTTCCTCTCCTCCTTAAGGATTTTGTTCTCGCTATCCAGCTGCTGAATGTGCTTGGATTGCTCGACAATGTCGTTGGCCTTGGCAACATATTCTACAAAGTCGGAGAAATCAAAGTACACAGTGAGTACTCGGAGAATAAAGGCACAAAACCAAGTCAGAATGCGAAAAAGAAAACAGACGCTTGCTCTTGGTGATCTGTTCCTTCAAGAAGGCAGTTTTACCCTTTTCAGCTTCCAAGTCTGCGTGCATCTTCTGATACTTGTCATTGGCCATGCCTCTCCGAGCATTCTCGTTCTGTGGAAACAAGGGAAAAATTAAAACGTTGTTTGGTCTACTTGGAGCATCTAGCCGGAAATTTTCCACCTAGACACTCGGGGGCTACAGCGAGAGTTTTTTGACTTGGAAATATGCTTAGCTTTCCTTTAAGCATCTAGTCGGAACTAATTCAGTTACAACTAGAGGCTTGGGGGCTACAGTATAAATTGTTAACTGGGATATATGCTTAGATTTTCTTTAAGCATCTAGTCAGAACTAATTCAGTTACAACTAGAGGCTTGGGGGCTACAGTATTGAAATTTACAAACACTACGTATGCTACTATTAAAGCATATAGCCGGAATAATTCATTCTACCTAAATGCTTGGGGGCTACGGTTGGAAGTTTTCTACTTTAGTTACTCTTATAGCATCTAGATGCAAAGACCTATGGTTTTCCGTCTAAATCCTCGGGGGCTACAGTGGGATACTCATATGAAATGCAAAAGGAAAATAAAACTTACAAGTGCAATGATCTTGAGGTTTGTAGCGCTCTCGGCCAGCAGCTTGCCAAAGGATATGCTATTTCCTCGCAAGATATCTGCTTGTCGGAGGAGTTCCTCAAGACCGCACGTCGGAGATGTCGGCGCTGCACCAGGAACCAAAGCAGTGCTACCTGGCGTAAGTGCCGAGTAGACTATCTTCGGGAACTCTATGGGTTTCTGGGGGGCGAGGCTGCCGCCTTCGATATAAGTACCTGCTTCACTACAGATGGCATCCTTAGCCGGAGCTTCAGCCATTTGGTGGGCGGCACTCTCTTGCGTCGCCTACTCTCTAACAACAGCGACATCGGTAGAGGCACCTAAGTCCACTTCCATGGCGGAAGGGCCAGATGCCTTCTTAGATTGTGAGCTTGTCAGAGCTGATGAGGGCTTGACGGAGGGAGTAACAGGGGAAATGGCGGGAGATGCATCGCGATGCAGCATGTACTTAATGGTTTTAGAAGCCCCCAATGATTTGGAGGTCTTCTTCAGGCTGGTCGTGGCTTTCTTCCTGAAACGTGCAAAGTGCATAAGTATAGGAGGAAGACGGATAAATAGACAATGTCAGAAGAAAAGAAGCTTACACAAGTGGGGGTGCTTTGGCAAAAGGGATCCCGATGGTTTTTATTTTCTCCGCCTCTAGGGTAGCGGTAGTCTTTTTGGAGGCTCCACCCTCCGTCTTCTTCTTCTTGCCTCCATCGGCAGCGTCAGAGGTGGAGATCTTCCGCTTTCGCGCCACCGGAGCATCATCGTCAGACACGACGGTGACTTCCTTCATCTTTGGTCCATAGATTTTGGGAGCCATGATGTCCTCATCTATATCACAAAGCTGTTAAGTGAAGAATCACCGTGTTAGATGAGATGGCAGTTTCTAGACGGAAGAACTGGAGTGTATGTCATACACGGAAAATAAACAGTTACCTTTGGGCACTTGTCGTCTACGAACATATCGTAGGTGATGGCGAAGCCACGCTTCTTGTCCTTCACCTTGACGATGTCCTTAAGACGGATCTTGACGGAGTCGCTCGAGAAGTTATCCACGGAGATGCGGAGGCTATCCCTTTTATCGCTGGTATACTCGTGCATTAACTTCACGCGGTGTTGCAGAGGTTGGATTCGCCTGATGAACCAGCACATGGCTAGGTCCAAGCCGGTCAAACCTGTCTCTACAAACCACTCTATCCGCCTTATGGCGCGGGAAGCATCGAGGTCGGAGGGAAGGGAGGCCTGGGATCTCCATGACGAGGCTTCGGAGGCGGCTCCATCGATGAAGTCCAGGTACGTTACTTCTCGGTTAGCCAGAGGGATATCTGGCCGTAGAAGTAGGTACACTGCTAGTTCTTGCAGGACTCGTGGCCAACAATGTCGGGGAACCGCCGGCCAGGACGGATCTTGAAGCTTATGGTGCCACAGTTCCTAAGTTCATCCTTGCTAGCTCCGGCTTCACGCTTGACGGTGAATAAGTACACGAAGAGATCTAGCCTAGGCCTTATCCCTAAGTAACCCTCACAGAGCGCCGCGTAATTGCTAAGCGCTAGGATGCTGTTGGGGGAAAGGTTTTGCGGCTGGACTCTATAGTGGTTCAAGACGGAGAGGAAGAAGTTAGAGATGGGCAAGGAGACGTCGCGTACCAGTTGCGCTTTGAGGTACACCTTTTCTTCGGCTTGGGGAGAAGGTGTCACCTCGCCGGCCGGCGCCGCCCGCCAGGCGAGCCCCTCCGTTGCAGGGAGGTAGCCCTCGGCGATCAGCTCTTGGATGTCACGGTTGGTGATGTCTGAGCCGCGCCAATCGCCCTTGTGCGAGTCAAGTTCCTCCTCCAACGGCTCCAGCACCGCTGGATTATAGCCGCCACCGGTGGACTCAACCACCGCCGAGACAGGGATGACCAAGCCCTCTGGGGGCACGGCGACAGAGCTCGCCAACTTCGCTGCAGCTTCGCTCGACACCGCCATGGAAGGGGAAGTGCTGCTGCTGGTCATGGAGTGAGTATGGAGGTGACTGGTGCAGATTGGGGCTAGGGTTTTTCGCGAGTTTTGCGCGGAGAGATCGAGGAGGCACGCGCTGGAGGAAGAAGACGATGCGGGGAGAGAATGAGGTAAAAGGTGAAAATTCCACCACAGTTACTATTTATCATCTCCAGTGTCGAGATTCGTGCAGCTTGATCGGACGGTTGCCACGTATACAGCGTGTTCGTGAACGTGCGCAGAAATTTCGCCACGTCTCCAACCGTTGCCGCCAACGGTTCGTATCGCTCGCGCGGGAAAATCGGACATGATTGCGTTATCTGCATGTGTGAGTTACGAGGCGTCGCTGACCTATGCCTACATCGCCCTACCTGACATAGGCAGATGAACCGTCACATCGAAGATTCCGACATGGACGGATCCAGTCCGGCTACGGAAGAGTACGATGGAAGATTCAACATTTCTCCGACTTACAAGTTGAAGACGAAGAAAAGCTTGCAGGGTTCTTTGGGAGGACTACAAGATGTTGCTTGACAACTTGCCGACATCCATCTAGACGGAGCATTCCACGGGAAGAGGCAAGACGGTGCAAGATCTCGGAGTTCTCCGGGGGCTACTGTTGGGGATATGCTATATGGGTATCCTCATAGCATGTCTCTTATCCGGCTAACCCGGGTGGCCCACAGTTGGTAGCATGGCCCATGGCCTGCTGGGCGGCCCAGTTAGATGGATCCAGAAGGGAGGCCCATGCCGGATAAAAGAAGGCTATGGTTGGAGTCACCGACATACCCGGAGCCTTGGAGTACAAGACACTCAAGACTAGTAATAGACGCTGTAGGACTCTGTAACCTGTCCGGCTAGGACTTTTCCCTGTAACCCTAGGACCTGGCGACTATATAAGTCGGGCATATGGGAGCCTTTAGGGCACGATAATAGACAACTTTAGACAACCTCGCACAGCAAACCAATCCCTGTAACTCGGCGTATTGCCCTTATAGTGATTTATAGCAGGAGTAGAATTCCGCCACCGTCGTGGGATCTAAACTTGGGTAAGCTCTATTACCTCATACCCGTCAACCGTCCGCCTTCCCCCACGTCTCTAAACATGCACTGTGAGGACCCCTCCATGGCGTATTCGTCGGCAATACCACGACATGTATCTTTGATATTTTTATTTCTAGTCTTCACTTGAATTTCAGAGGTGCCTTGGCATTTATGTTTTGCTCCACAATCGAAGGAAAGCGAGATACCACTTTATCATACCTTCTTATGAGCATTACAATGTTGCTTATGCTTATGTTTCATACTACTTATTATTATTGTGTTGGAATCTCTTCATAGCTTGCATGACTATTGAGTAGACTTAGTTGCATGCTCCTTATTATGAATTGCTTAAGTATTTGATCATATGCTGAGAATATATACATCTTATGAAGCAAATGTGTTCGTGAAAGTTTCTTTTATTGCACTCAGTTTTCAACTGAATTGCTTGAGGAAAGCAATAAGCTAAGCTTGGGGGAGTTGACACGTCCAAAACGTATCTACTTTCCCGAACACTTTTGCTATTGTTTCTCCTCTAATTTGTTTGATTTGGATACAACTAACACGGACTGACGCTGTTTTCAGCAGAATTGCTTTGGTGTCTAGTTTTTGAGCAGGAAATCAACTTTCAGGAAAAATCCCAAAACTCCCATTTTACCAGAAGACTCACAGAGCCATAAGACGAGACGGAGAAGGGTCACGAGGGGCCCACACCACCTGGTGGTGCGGGCCAGGCCTGGCCACGCCAGGAGGTGGTCTAGCCACCTCGGGCACCCCTCAGCCTCTCCTTTCGCCTACATAATCCCTCTGACCTAAAAATAGAGGGGAAGGTTCGACATTTTTCCAGAGAGAGTTCCGCTGCGCCGCCACCACCAGAAACCATGAGTCGGAACTAGAAACTCCGTTCTAGCACCCTGCCGGGATGGGGAATTGGAGGAGATCATCACCATCATCATCACCGACGCCTCTCTATCAACCATCCATGTTTCCCCCATCCATGAGTGAGTAATCCCCTGCTGTAGGCTATGGGGATGGTAGGGATTGGATGAGATCTATCATGTAACCGAATAAGATTGTTAGGGCATGGTGCCTAGTATCTATTGTTAGTGCTTTTTGACATTGTTGCAACTTGTTATGCTTAATGCTTGTCACTAGGGTCCGAGTGCCATGATCTCAGATCTGAACATGTTATTGATTCATGAGGATATTATTGTTTATGATCTTACCTGCAAGTTGTTTACACATATTGTTGTCCAGAACCAAAGGCCCTGACGTGACAGAAATCGGGGTAACCGGAGGGTATGGCTGTGATGTGAGGATCACATGTGTTCATAGAGTGTTAATGATTTGCTCTGGTACTCTATTAAAAGGAATACCTTAATTGCTAGTAGATTCCCTTGAGGCCCCGCTGCAACGGGCTGGCAGGACAAAAGATGTTGTGCAAGTTCTTATTGTGAGCACGTATGACTATATATGGAACACATGCCTATGATTATTTAGTACTTGTATGCTTTTTCTTATTTATCTGCAAATGCCCTATATCTTGATATTACATGAATAGTCTTGTCCATGCAACGCCCGTCCATCCATCCCTATGTCTACCGCACTCAAATCCTGTTGTTTGCTAATGTTGTTACTACTGTCCTTATTTTGTTACTGCTGTTTCTTTGCTATTGCTACTACAAAACTGTTGCTACTGATAAACTACTATGAGAAAGTCTATTTCTAGGTGCAGCTGAATTGACAACTCAGTTGTTAAGGCTTATAAATATTCTTTGGATCCCCTTGTGTTATAAATTGGGCTTTACTTGTTGGAGATATGCCCTAGAGGCAATAATAAAAATGGTTATTATTATATATTTGTGTTTATGATAAATGTTTACATTCATGCTATAATAGTATTAACCGGAAACATTAATACTTGTGTGATTTGTAAACTAAATTAGAGTCCCTGGTAAAGCCTCTTTATAATACTAGCTTGTTGGTTAATAAATGATCGTGGTTTCTCGATCATGAACATTGAGATGTTATTAACAACAAGATCATATCATTAGGAGAATGGTATGATGTACATACTCCTATAGATAAGCGTAGCATAAAGATCAAGTCATTTCAATAGTTCATTTGCTATAAGCTTTCTGATACATAGTAACCTAATTCCTTCGACCATGAGATCATGCTAATCACCATCACTGGAAGGATGCTTTGATGACATCAAACACCACACTGTAACTGGGTGGCTACAAAGGTGGCATTGAGTGTTCGGAAAGTATGTGTTGAGGCACATAGATCAAGATTGGGATTTGTCCATCCATATGACAGATAGATATGCTCTGGGCCCTCTCGGTGGAATTTCATCCAATTAGCTTGCAAGCATGTGACTGGTTCACAAGGGATCACATATCATGGGAACGAGAAAAGAGTACTTATCGGTAACAAGGTTGAACTAGGTATGCAGAGATACCGACGATCAAACCTCGGATAAGTAAACTATCGCGAGACAAAGGGAAATTGGTATCGTATGTAAGTGGTTCATTCGATCGCAAAGTAAACGTAAAAATATGTGGGAGCCATATGAATTTCCAGATTCCTCTATTGGTTATTGATTGGAGAAGTGTCTCGGTCATGTCCGCATAATTCACGAACCGAAGGGAGACACACTTAAGGATTCGATGTTGTTTAGTAGATATGGAATGTAAGTAGGGAAACCGAATGTTGTTCGGAGTCTCATATGGGATCCGGGATATCACGAGGAGATCCGGAATGGTCCGGAGAATAAGATTCATATAAGGAAAGTCCGATTCCGGAGTTCGGGAAAGATTCCGATGTTTTCATCGGAGAGGTTCTAGAAGGGTCTAGAAGGTTCACCGGACCGGAAGGGGAATGGTCCATGAATGTGTCATGGTTAAGTGGAATAATTGGATCATGTCCTAGGTCACTTTGGTTGGGCATTTGCGAGAGATAAATAAAGCTCTAAATTGAAAGTCAAAAGGGAGGTTTGAAAAGTCAAACTGGAACAATAGTTTCCTAGTGGAGGAAGGAAAGAGTCCTTCCCTCTATCCAACTTGGGTTTGGGTATGGATTAAACTCCCCTCTCCCAAGCTGCCCTCCCTCTCATAAATAGAGGGGGAGGGCTGCCCTAAAGCACACAACACCAGCCCTCCCCACCCGTGCGCCACCGCCGGCGCACGCCGCCAGCCGCCGCCGCCGACACCTCCTCCTCCTCTCCGGCTTTCTAAACCTAGATCGCTGGAAACCCTAGATCCACCATAACTCACACCGGCTTAGGTGAAGCCCTACGGGATCTTCCCTCTACTTCCGACACCACGCCGTCGTGCTGCCGGAATCACGAGGGGAGAACTACAACCTCCGCTGCCTGCTGGAACAAGGGAGAGGAAGGTCTTCATCGAGTACCGAACATGTGACCGACTGCGGAAGCCCTGCCGGATCGCAGCGCCGGAAGGATCGTCTATGCGATCTTGATATCGGCAAGTGTACGACTACATCACCCACGAGAATCTGCTCTCGTTAACCGCTTTGGAATCTTTGAGGGTGAGTACTCTAATCGACTCGTTGCTTCAATGTAGTAGATAGATCTTGGCTTGTTTGTATGCATGCGGTAGAATTTTTTTGTTTTCCGTGCTACGAACCCCTACATTACTACCCTCGAAGACTGTTGCGATCCCCTATACTTGTGGGTCGTTAGTATGTTTCTCTGCATATCCATGCTTTATTTTCAGAATTCCATGGTTGAAACTCTCACATTGATCTAGTGGATGAACTCAAGCTTTTTGATTTTCCCTTTTGATTTATCATGTTAGGATTAAATTTTTACACATAGAATCGTTCGTATATCATGTAGAAACTATATGCCTAAGGTTTTATGTTGAATTTTTTTAGTACATCAAGATGAACAAGCTTGGTGGCCTTTTCCGCAAGAACAAGCGCCAACATGGTGAGGGATCGGGACTCCGGGCTGAGCTCGACAACAAGTATGCCATGGTTTCACCAAGGCGGGTGATGCCCACACATTGGGCCGATGATGCATTTCTCGGCGTGATAGGGTTGAGATCGGATGTTGACCAAATGTGTGCGAGTGCAGGGTTATCGCTCCTCGCCTACGCAAGCCGCTACACCTACACTGAGATGACATGGGAGTTCCTCGCCTCCTTCTATGATGACTATAGGGAGAAAGGTAATGCGTGCACGGTAAGATTCGCCATAAACTAGCAGCCATATCAAATTTCTTTTCAAGAATTTTGTGATGCTTTTGGGTTCCCTCATGATGGGGAACCAACTGTTATAAATTTGTATGGAGTCTCAAGCAGCAAAACTTGGGAGGTTATTTCTATTAATGGTGGTAGGGACTTCTACCAGAAGAAGATATCCACCATTCAGAACCTGACGATCCGCTGCTTGGTGCTTAACGTGGGAGCATTTCGTTGGAAACTCCAAGAGCAAGGTGTGATGAGCACATCAGCAAGTCTTCCCTCAGTAGAGACTGAGGTTATCGAACCAGAAGGAGGAAGGAAACGTCACACATGTGTTGCCAGCAACGCGGTGACCTGCACAACACAAACTCAAGACTTTGCCCCAACGAACAGTGAGGTTGTCAAGCTCACCGGTTTGCTGTAACAAAGGATTAAACGTATGGTGTGGAAGGTAATGGTTTGCATCAAGTAAACAAGTAACAGTGGAAGATGTATCAATGGTAAAGATTGGACCGGGGTCCATAGTTCACTAGAGATTCTCTCCTTAGATAAACAACATGGCACGAAGGGTAAACAAATTACAGCAGGGCAATTGACAGGAACTGAGCAAGGCATAACAATGCAATTACTAGTCATAAATATCCTATGATATTCGATTGGGCAATACAACAAGATACATAGACCGCCATCCAACTACATCTATGACTAGAAGTCCACCTTCAGGTTATCATCCGAACCCCCTCCAGTATTAAGTTGCAAGCAACAGACAACTGCTTTAAGCAAAGTGTGTAAGGTAAACAGTACACATGTTCCATGAACAAGAGACCGTTGTTTTCTCCCTAGTAGCAACAACACATCTACAACCGAAGAGATTTCTGTCACTTCCCTTGGAAACTAGAGGCATGAACCCACTATCGAGCATAAATACCCCCTCTTGGAGTCACTAGCAACTACTTGGCCAAGATAGCTACTAACAACGGAGAGCATGCAGGATCACAAACAACATAGAGATGATAGAATCATAAAGACAAAACCATTAATCAAACCATCATAATAATCTCAATATCCATCGGATCCCCGCAAACACAACATGCATGATTACAAATAGATTAGATCTTGATCATGAACGGAGATCACAAGATCTATACATGAAAGCACAAAGGAGGAGATACAACCATCTAGCTACTATATGGACCCATAGTCCAAGGTGGAACTACTCACGCATCATACCGGAGAGAAGGCCTCCGGGATGATCTCCCCTCCGGCAGGGTGCCGGGAAGAACTTCAGATCCCCCCGATCTAGGGACGACGGTGGTGGCGGCTACAAAAGGTTTCGTGGAATATTGATCGGGTACTTAGGGTTTATGCATCAGGGGATTCTTATAGGCGAAGGGGGAGGCTAAGGAGGTGGCCAGGGGCCCCACACCCTGCCTAGGCATGGGGCAGGGCCCACCCGCACCTAGGGGGTGTGGCTACCCTGGCATGCCTCTCCGTCTCCCCTCTAGACTTCTTGCTCCCCACGGAAAGTAATTGACTTTGATGTTTGTCCCGTCCAATTCCGAGAATATTTCTTTACTAGCTTTTCTGGAACCAAAAACAACAGAAAACAGTCAACTGGCACTGTGGCTACTTGTTAATAGGTTAGTACCAGAAAACATGTAAAAAGCACCTCAAAGTGTAGACAAAGCAAAGCAAAGTAGATACTAAACAAGCATGGAGCATCAAAAATTATAGATACGTTTCTGACGTATTGTCACATCCCAAGATTTTCCAAATCTTGTTATGTGAAAAATAAATAAACAAAATAAATTTTTGTTGAAAATCAGGGTGAAAAGAAACTTTTGTTTCTAACAGGAAACTTAAAACCTCATCTTGAACAAACTTTGGTAAAAGTTTAAATCCAACAAAATCCAAATCAAAATAAATGCATTCCTCAATGAATGTATCTAGAAATTTAAACACTTGGAAAATAAATCCAAATCCTAAAACCCTAATGGAATAAAAATCATTTCCAAGTTATCTCTAAGCCTATGGATTTGATCCATATGATTATTGATCAACAAACATTCACAAATGATCAAGAAAGACAAATAGAAATAATATAAGACCATAGAAATTGGTTTCACTTAATTTGGAACCATAGATAAAATCTTATGAATTTAATAAGATAAGAAATTGAATTCCCAAAGCTATTAAAGCCCTTATCTAAATCCATACCAAATGGTGAGAAAATAATCCTAAAGAGATTTAAAAGGATAAACAAATATAAAATAAGATTTCACAAATTGGAATCACCAAGTTTGGATCTCTAAATAAAAAGATATGGATTTTATAAGACAAAGATAAAAATATTAAATAAAGAATATTTAAAGACCAAATCAAATCTTTGCCAAATCTATTAAGCAAGTGGAATGATTATAATCCCAATCCAAATAAAATAAAAGGATAAAGAATATTCCAAATAAAATAAAATGGCAATAACCATTCTATCCCTATCCTAATAAAGACAAATCTCTAAATAAGAATACATGAGAAAATGATATTTGGAATTCACCCAAGTGGAATAAAAGTTGTTTAATCAACTTAAATAAAATAAAACCTCCAAATAAAAATTTGGGAATTAAAACTATATTAAATTCCATTGGAATTAAAACAAATACCCAATCTTAAATGATTAATAAATCATATTAAAATACTTTCCAAATAATTCAAGATGAATTATTTGAACCAACTAAACAAATAAAAACCTACTGAAAGGAATTGGAAAGTCTAAAGAATTTAAATGGAGGTTTAAAATTATTAATAAATCCTATCTAATTAAAACTAGAGCCTTTTTTGAATAAATAAAAGACCCAAAAAGAATAAGGTTTTATTCAAAAAAAAATGATTTCAGAATGTGCTACTAATCAACATTTGAAACTACCCAAACTTTGGTTGATATTTGAAATCAAATTGAGGTTTGAATTGATTAAACAAAATCAAAATAGAATAAAAGAAAGAGAAATAGAAAAACAAACAGAACAGAAAAAATGAAAACAAACTCGACCCAGCCCAGCTAAGCCCACCTGGCCCAGTTAGCCCAGCTCCTCTCCTCCCCGCAGAAAACGATTCGAACCTGCGAATCGACCCACCCAGACGCTGACCGTTGGACCCCACCTGAAACGTCCCTCCCTCACTGACGCCGGGCCCCACAGCCAGGTCATCGTCGTCTTCACCCCGCGATGAACTCGCCTTTCCTCTGACTGTTTCTTCCGCGTCTTAATTTGAATCAATACGAGTTATTCTGCGAATTAAAATCCCCCGTGATCACGCTCGTTTAACCACCTCCCCCTCCCCTTCCTTTCCCCTCAGACACCGCTGCAAGAGAGCCCCCAGGCTGTCTCCAATTTCTTCTGCACCGCCGCCGTCTCCGACGAGGTTCCTGGCCAATTCCGGCAGCACCGCATCGCCCCTTGCCGCCCCGACCAAGCTCACACACTCCCCAGCCTCTGGCGCACCTCCCTGTCCTTCCCATTCATCCGCGCGAACACCAGAACATCGGCAACGACAACAACCCGCAGCGACACCGTCTTCTCCGACTCCGACGAGCTCTACTGGTAACGTCCGACCACGCCGCTCCCTCTCTTTGATGCACCCGTATTCCCTACCCTTCTACGCGTCTAATAACACTCTCTGTACCCTCTCCCGTGTGCTGTAGCAATGTCCTCGACGACGCCAGTGCAAGCCCGACACCAGGCAGAACTACAGCGAGGAATCCCGGTCGACTTCGTGCGCCCCTTCAGCAACGACAACCGCCTTGAGATTCCCCACGATGTTGCGAACACGGTGAGCATCTCCCCTTCCTCCCTCGCTTCCTGTAGCGTCGACTCCGCCGCCGTCTGACCGCTCCGCCGCCAGACGCCGCCGCCAGCGCCGCTAGCTTTTGGTCACATGCTAGGGACCGTAGGATCTTGATCTGACGAACGCGATAGAAGCTAGACGAAGGGGTAAGTAGCATCTCTGCACCGTGCGATATGACTTAAATCTAACAGCTTCCATCGCTTGATCCGGCCGAAGCGGTACCAACGAATAGGAAAGCGCCGCGTGGCACTAGGTTGGTTTAAAACAAAATTCTGAATCTCATTAGAATGCAAACTTGAAAAATCTATAACTTTTGATCTACACATCCAAATTTTGCAAACTTTATATCAATGGATTCAGGAAAACAAGCCCTAGCCAACCATGCACTTTGTTTAGTAAAAAGCTTCTGGTAAAATGTTTGTTTTTGTAGAAACTTATGTATGCTTGTTTAGGTTATAAAAATTATTCTAAAATGATTTTGGGGATA
Organism: Avena sativa; assembly: GCA_916181665.1. Classification (NCBI taxonomy): domain Eukaryota; kingdom Viridiplantae; phylum Streptophyta; class Magnoliopsida; order Poales; family Poaceae; genus Avena; species Avena sativa. The sequence continues at coordinate 22,021,134 of OV702297.1, forward strand.
AAATATTTTGCAAATGGTGTGTTTTGAACCTACTGACCATAGGAAACACTTTGTGGATTCAAAAATGTATTTGGTGAAACAAAAGAATGAACTTTGGATTTAAACCCAATTCTAGTCAAATAAAGATATGGTTTATTTATTAAAAATGGTTTTGGAAGAAAACCTTTGGGAAATGTTTTGGTTTTAAACTCTCTGACCCTAAACACAAGGTTTTATGGTTTGAAAACATATTTTGTGAACCCTATAGATTAATGCCTTACTAAAAACATTTCTACACCACATAAAATGATACCTTGTTTTAAAAATGGTTTATAAAGTGAAACCTTTTGCAAATGACTTTGCCACTTTATAGAATGACCATTAGGTGTTTTCAAATGTTTGTGAACCTTTAGAAACCACTTTTCCAAATAAAACAATCCTTGGCATGCTTGCATGCATTATCTTGTTTATATGATTTTATGTAATGAATTGCTTGAATGGTAGATTGAACTTGTGCCTTTCTTGATTGAATTGTAGTGACTTGAAGAGTGTGATTGTAGCAAGGACAAGGAGTGAACTTATACTCTACCAAAAAGGCAAGTGATGCTACATACTTTTGTCCCATTATTTTCACTATGCATTAGTGATATTTCTAAGTAGGACTTGCATGGAATTTTGCTAAGTATAAACCATGCTATGGGAAATCCTAGTAGATGAAACCTTAGTAGAAATTCCTAAGTTAAGATTCCTACTACTATAATTCTTAGCTTAGCTAGTAGAAAACAAGGGTAGAAATATATTCACACTATGGAAAATTTCTAAGTCTGAGGACTTGTGTTTTGTTAATAAAATAACTAAGAGAATGAATCACCTGGGTGGAATGGAAGGAATGGTTTGTGTTGAGTGGTTCACAAGGCCCATTTCTATGGTTTACCTTGTGTATCTCACTTGTGGATGGCCACCCAGGAACAAAGAGATTTGAGATGTCAAATGTTGAGAAGCTTCAAGTGCAACCACTTGGCATTATGGGCTCTGCCTGGATCATATAGGTTGCTAGAACTTAGCCATTTGGAAAGTTGGTGGTAGTGGGATGATAGGTTGGAACGCGTCCATTTGGTCTACGGAAAGGCTTCTGAAGGATCTTGTCTTGGTGAAACCAAGTCTTGTGGGGAAAGTGCACCACCTCTGAAGAGTGTAAAATCTAAGTACTTAGCCATGTCCCTAGTAAAGGACAATTTGAGCATCAAGACACGGAAGCTATCAAGAATCTCATCATTCAAATTTCTAAGTTAAAAACTTGTGGTTGATCAAGGGTTAAAGGATCTTCAATCTTTGATTGGTAGATGCCTTGGGTGATTTTTGCCAAACAAAAACTTAGTGTTTTCAACTGATAGGAAAATCTATTTTTGAGCAATGCAAGCCTAAGATCCACTTAGAAAAATACATATAGATGACAGAAACTACTATTCTACCATAGTATCACTTTCCAATACAATTCAAATGTATTGACCCTTGTGGCTGTAACTTGTTATGTTGCAGGTTTGATTGCTATTAGTGAAGTTTAATGATTAGGATTACAAAGTCTACAACCAACATGTCTGCCTGTGGCACTTTGAAGATGAAGGACCCCATGCTTATAGATATTCTGCTGCAATGTAATGTAATAGCCAAATGAGCTATGTAAGATGTAATAAATTATGTTATTCCTGGTTATAAAGTTGTATTATGACCTTTGTTTCTTGATATTACGTCTTAACTGTGGATGCTAGCTATTGATCCAGGGACTAGCATTGTAAACACAGGGATCTCTACCTTATCAAAGGTTGGGAACCTGATAGATGGTATCAGAGCATTGTGTTGCCTGTAGGATTTGTAAAACCTAGGATTGGATAAAACCCTTTAGAAAAATAGGAGTTGTATTTGTTCCAAAACTTATTTACAAACAATCTTGTAAACTCTTTCCTCAACCATTTTGGTTTTGATTCTACATCTCTTCTATTTTTCAAACTTGATGGACAAAGCCTACCCCATGGCCAAAGACTTCACCATGAGCTAAGGACTTCATCAACTCTAATGACTTCAACATCTTCAACTCTAATGACTTCAACATCTTCAGCATTTTCACCAAGGACTTCAATCTTGGATATCACTAAGGACTACAAGTGAAACAAGAAATATTGCTCAATACTTGAAGACTAAGGAAATACAACTTAGAAGGAACCATGATCACCTTTGAAGTTTTGTGACCAAGAATTTTCTCAAGAATAAAAGATCTCATTCATGAAGAATCAACCAAGAAGGATGGAAAGATCACAAGTGAACCATATAGATGGACCACCATATTTTGTTTTAGTCAAACCCACCAACTTATGTGGTGTAACAAAAATATTTTTGGTTGCCTAAAAATATGCTTGGAAACTTGTTGTTTGAGTGGAATGCTTGTTTGTGATTGCTTGCACATTGCTTGTGTGAATTGTGTTGTGTGTGATTGGAACTATTTCCTTAGGAATCTTTTGCCTACTCTAATCCCAATCCAACCCAAACAGATGACTTCTCCAAGAGACTCCAACATCAAGGTTGATGACAACAACAACAACCAAGAGATGCACATGAGAGAACAACTACTAGCAAACCAAACCCAGTTGAGCCAAGTGACAACTCAGCTTTTAGCCAACAACAATGCTATACAAAGGATTTTGAAACTTCAATCCCAATTGTTGCAAGGGATGGCTACTCAAATGACCAACATGGGAGAAAACTCTTCCCAAGGAGTTTATGACAACAAGGATGGCAAAGATGCTATTCTAGAAGGAACCCAAGCATGCAATATTTGTGGAGACAAGGATCATACATCCAAGGAGCATGAAGATCAATGCCCTAATTGTGAAGAGAGACATCCAACTAATCAATGACCCACATCTCAAGTGACTTGTTTCCTATGTGAAGGAAATGATCATGCCCCTATTCAATGCCCCATCTATCCTATAGTTCAACCAATGAAGCAAGATGGAATGCATCAAATGTTTGGAAACCTCCATAAGGGAACAACTTCTACCAAGATGGATGAAGGCAAAGTTAGAACCATGCCACATAAGGCCAAATCCAAAGTGACCATAAAATGTTGCTACTCTTGTGAAGAAGAAGGTCATATCTCTAGTAAATGCCCCAAGAAGGGAGAAAGATTTCCCACCTTTGTGGTGAGGTATGAAGAGCATGAACTAGAAGAACTCCTAGCTTTGGAGAGACCCAAAAAGAAGAAGAAGGACAAAAGCCAGTTCAATGTTACAATTGCAAAGAGATGGGACACTATGCCAGTGAATGCCCAGAAAAGAAGAAGATCTAAGAAGACAAACAAAAGCTAGTGAAACCCAAGATGAGGAAGGATATTAGCCAAGTTATGTGCAACCACTGCAAAGAGTTAGGACATTATGCATCATATTGTCCAGAGAATCCACCTCAAGACCTCAACCTTATCACATGTTTCAAATGCAAGGAGCTAGGCCACTATGCAAACCTCTGTCCAGGAAAGTTACACCAAGATCCCAAGTAAGACAAGATGTAATCTAGTTGGAAATTTTAAGGGTGGTAGTGCCCTAGATGCTTTTGAGCCAATTTGTAACCCTAGCCTTCCCAAATCTCGGGACGAGATTTATTTTAAGGGTGGTAGCCTGTCACATCCCAAGATTTTCCAAATCTTGTTATGTGAAAAATAAATAAACAAAATAAATTTTTGTTGAAAATCAGGGTGAAAAGAAACTTTTGTTTCTAAAAGGAAACTTAAAACCTCATCTTGAACAAACTTTGGTAAAATTTTGAATCCAACAAAATCCAAATCAAAATAAATGCATTCCTCAATGAATGTATCTGGAAATTTAAACACTTGGAAAATAAATCCAAATCCTAAAACCCTAATGGAATAAAAATCATTTCCAAGTTATCTCCAAGCCTATGGATTTGATCCATATGAAAAATTGATCAACAAACATTCACAAATGATCAAGAAAGACAAATAGAAATAATATAAGACCATAGAAATTGGTTTCACTTAATTTGGAACCATAGATAAAATCTTATGAATTTAATAAGATAAGAAATTGAATTCCCAAAGCTATTAAAGCCCTTATCTAAATCCATACCAAATGGTGAGCAAATAATCCTAAAGAGATTTAAAAGGATAAACAAATATAAAATAAGATTTCACAAATTGGAATCACCAAGTTTGGATCTCTAAATAAAAAGATATGGATTTTATAAGACAAAGATAAAAATATTAAATAAAGAATATTTAAAGACCAACTCAAATCTTGGCCAAATCTATTAAGCAAGTGGAATGATTATAATCCCAATCCAAATAAAATAAAAGGATAAAGAATATTCCAAATAAAATAAAATGGCAATAACCATTCTATCCCTATCCTAATAAAGACAAATCTCTAAATAAGAATACATGAGAAAATGATATTTGGAATTCACCCAAGTGGAATAAAAGTTGTTTAATCAACTTAAATAAAATAAAACCTCCAAATAAAAATTTGGGAATTAAAACTGTATTAAATTCCATTGGAATTAAAACAAATACCCAATCTTAAATGATTAATAAATCATATTAAAATACTTTCCAAATAATTCAAGATGAATTATTTGAAACAACTAAACAAATAAAAACCTACTGAAAGGAATTGGAAAGTCTAAAGAATTTAAATGGAGGTTTAAAATTATTAATAAATCCTATCTAATTAAAACTAGAGCCTTTTTTGAATAAATAAAAGACCCAAAAAGAATAAGGTTTTATTCAAAAAAAATGATTTCAGAATGTGATACTAATCAACATTTGAAACTACCCAAACTTTGGTTGAGATTTGAAATCAAATTGAGGTTTGAATTGATTAAACAAAATCAAAACAGAATAAAAGAAAGAGAAATAGAAAAACAAACAGAACAGAAAAAAATGAAAACAAACTCGACCCAGCCCAGCTAAGCCCACCTAGCCCAGTTAGCCCCGCTCCTCTCCTCCCCGCAGAAAACGATTCGAACCTGCGAATCGACCCACACAGACGCTGACCGTTGGACCCCACCTGAAACGTCCCTCCCTCACTGACGTCGGGCCCCACAGCCAGGTCATCGTCGTCTTCACCCCGCGATGAACTCGCCTTTCCTCTGACTGTTTCTTCCGCGTCTTAATTTGAATCAATACGAGTTATTCTGCGAATTAAAATCCCCCGCGATCACGCTCGTTTAACCACCTCCCCCTCCCCTTCCTTTCCCCTCAGACCCCGCTGCAAGAGAGCCCCCAGGCTGTCTCCAATTTCTTCTGCATCGCCGCCGTCTCCGACGAGGTTCCTGGCTAATTCTGGCAGCACCGCATCGCCCCTTGCCTCCCCGACCAAGCTCACACACTCCCCAGCCTCTGGCGCACCTCCCTGTCCTTCCCATTCATCTGCGCGAACACCAGAACATCGGCAACGACAACAACCTGCAGCGCCACCGTCTGCTCTGACTCCGACGAGCTCTACTGGTAACGTCCGACCACACCGCTCCCTCTCTTTGATGCACCCGTATTCCCTACCCTTCTACGCGTCTAATAACACTCTTTGTACCCTCTCCCGTGCACTGTAGCAACGTCCTCAACGACGCCAGTGCAAGCCCGACGCCAGGCAGAACTACGGCAAGGAATCCCGGTCGACTTCGTGCGCCCCTTCAGCAACGACAACCGCCTTGAGCTTCCCCATGACGTTGCGAACACGGTGAGCATCTCCCCTTCCTCCCTCGCTTCCTGTAGCGTCGACTCCGCCGCCGTCTGACCGCTCCACCGCCAGACGCCGCCGCCAGCGCCGCTAGTTTTTGGTCACATGCTAGGGACCGTAGGATCTTGATCTGACGAACGCGATAGAAGCTAGACGAAGGGGTAAGTAGCATCTCTGCACCGTGCGATATGACTTAAATCTAACGGCTTCCATCGCTTGATCCGTCCGAAGCGGTACCGACGAATAGGAAAGCGCCGCGTGGCACTAGGTTGGTTTAAAACAAAATTCTGAATCTGATTAGAATGCAAACTTGAAAAATCTATAACTTTTGATCTACACGTCCAAATTTTGCAAACTTTATATCAATGGATTCATAAAAACAATCCCTAGCCAACCATGTACTTTGTTTAGTAAAAATCTTCTGGTAAAATGTTTGTTTTTGCAGAAACTTATGTATGCTTGTTTAGGTTATAAAAATTATTCTAAAATGATTTTGGGGATAAAATCTTTTGCAAATGGTGTGTTTTGAACCTACTGACCATAGGAAACACTTTGTGGATTCAAAAATGTATTTGGTGAAACAAAAGAATGAACTTTGGATTTAAACCCAATTCTAGTCAAATAAAGATATGGTTTATTTATTAAAAATGGTTTTGGAAGAAAACCTTTGGGAAATGTTTGGTTTTAAACTCTTTGACCCTAAACACAAGGTTTTATGGTTTGAAAACATATTTTGTGAACCCTATAGATTAATGCCTTACTAAAAACATTTCTACACCACATAAAATGATACCTTGTTTTAAAAATGGTTTATAAAGTGAAACCTTTTGCAAATGACTTTGCCACTTTATAGAATGACCATTAGGTGTTTTCAAATGTTTGTGAACCTTTAGAAACCACTTTTCCAAATAAAACAATCCTTGGCATGCTTGCATGCATTATCTTGTTTATATGATTTTATGTAATGAATTGCTTGAATGGTAGATTGAACTTGTGCCTTTCTTGATTGAATTGTAGTGACTTGAAGAGTGTGATTGTAGCAAGGACAAGGAGTGAACTTATACTCTACCAAAAAGGCAAGTGATGCTACAAACTTTTGTCCCATTATTTTCACTATGCATCAGTGATATTTCTAAGTAGGACTTGCATGGAATTTTGCTAAGTATAAACCATGCTATGGGAAATCCTAGTAGATGAAACCTTAGTAGAAATTCCTAAGTTAAGATTCCTACTACTATCATGCTTAGCTTAGCTAGTAAAAAACAAGGGTGGAAATATATTCAAAGTATGGAAAATTTCTAAGTCTGAGGACTTGTGTTTTGTTAATAAAACAACTAAGAGAATGAATCACCTGGGTGGAATGGAAGGAATGGTTTGTGTTGAGTGGTTCACAAGGCCCATTTCTATGGTTTACCTTGTGTATCTCACTTGTGGATGGCCACCTAGGAACAAAGAGATTTGAGATGTCAAATGTTTAGAAGCTTCAAGTGCAACCACTTGGCATTATGGGCTCTGCCTGGATCATATAGGTTGCTAGAACTTAGCCATTTGGAAAGTTGGTGGTAGTGGGATGATAGGTTGGAACGCGTCCATTTGGTCTAAGGAAAGGCTTCTGAAGGATCTTGTCTTGGTGAAACCAAGTCTTGTGGGGAAAGTGCACCACCTCTGCAGAGTGTAAAATCTAAGTACTTAGCCATGTCCCTGGTAAAGGACAATTTGAGCATCAAGACATGGAAGCTATCAAGAATCTCATCATTCAAATTTCTAAGTTAAAAACTTGTGGTTGAACAAGGGTTAAAGGATCTTCAATCTTTGATTGGTAGATGCCTTGGGTGATTTTTTCCAAACAAAAACTTAGTGTTTTCAACTGATAGGAAAATCTATTTTTGAGCAATGCAAGCCTAAGCTCCACTTAGCCAAATACATATAGATGACAGAAACTACTATTCTACCATAGTATCACTTGCCAATACAATTCAAATGTATTGACCCTTGTGGCTGTAACTTGTTATGTTGCAGGTTTGATTGGTATTAGTGAAGTTTAATGATTAGGATTACAAAGTCTACAACCAACATGTCTGCCTGTGGCACTTTGAAGATGAAGGACTCCATGCTTATAGATATTCTGCTGCAATGTAATGTAATAGCCAAATGAGCTATGTAAGATGTAATAAATTATGTTATTCCTGGTTATAAAGTTGTATTATGACCTTCTTTTCTTGATATTACATCTTAACTGTAGATGCTAGCTATTGATCCATGGACTAGCATTGTAAACACAGGGATCTCTACCTTATCAAAGGTTGGGAACCTGACACGTATTAAGCATCCCCAAGCTTAACTCCTGTTCGTCCTTGAGTAGGTAAGTGATAAAAAGAATAATTTTTTAGGTGACATGCACCCTCACAATAAATATCAAACTATTTGCAAGCATTGAAAGCTGGGATCAAATAACCCTAAACATGTGCATGAAAGATGGAGTTATAACAATAGGACATAGTAACTATGCATGCAACATGTCAAGCTACAAACAAAGATCATGAATAACATGCATTTAAAAACATGTGTTTGTTTCACATACAGAAAACATGGCATAGTGGAAATCAGCTTGTCCCTCTTAGAGTAGCAAATAGATGCATATGATACCTTCAAAGATCACAAGGGTGACTAGAAACAAGTAGCACAAGAACAAGTAATATCACAATATGCATCAATCAATAAGCTTTGGAACACTGCATACAGAATGACAACTATGCTCTCTTAATGGTGCCTAAAGGTAGAAGGTGGAGACTCAAATAATGGAGGAAGAAATGCCTTTCTTATAAAGGAAGCAGGGATTTCAAGTTTCAAAAAGAGCTTCCAAAAAGTATGGTACTTGTTAGCTTTCAGCCCTCATTGCCCCTATCATAAGCATCTTGAAGTGATTAAGGTTAAAGTGAACAAAGATGGAGTATATGCTTGACGAAGTATAAGTTGACAATCTCAAGTCCCTTGAATACGAGGGCCACACCTCATGCTACTCAACTTCAGTCACCTGTAGGTTCTTGTCATTGTAAGTAATTGCATATCATAGAGAACCGCCAATAGGGTACCCCTTGCACATGGTACAAGAGCTATCCCATAACCAAAATGACAAGGCAAGCAGACAATGAGCATCTCAGAATTCTTCTTATTTACCATGGGAATATGGTCTTTTTTCTCTCTTTTCCTCTTTTCTCATATATCTCTTTTTCTCAATATCTTTTTTTATAAGAAGAATGCTTCCTAGATGTCACTATGGTGATGCTGCAAGTTTCCACCATGATTAGGCATGGCTTAGGCTAGCGGCCCAGGCGTTTCTCTAACACGGAATACAAACTCCATGGACTTACAAGTTCCCTTTTTATTTCACACCGGTGACATCCATAGACAAAAGAGCATGATATCAACTGAGTACAAAGTACAAGTGCAATGTTGAAAACGTTCCCCGTGATAGCATGGTTCTTCTAATTCCAACGTATAAGTGCAATTATCTACAACATAGAAGACACAATGGTTCAAGTTTATTATGGGCAAAGAATATAAAGTGTGCCATCAAGTTTGTGAGGGCTTTAATCACTAAGTTTTCACATAACAAAATAGTTTTTAATTGGAAGATAGCTGAAAGCAAGAATATACTTGGAATGGTATAACACACCATGCATAGGAGTTTATAGTGGACACTTTGGAATAACTTGGTTTCTTGGGAGTTGGAATCATGAGCAGAGCTTACTCATACAAGTGGAGGCTAGCAAAAGACTGGGAGCAACCAAATAAGAGAGCAATAATGGCCATAATCATGCAGTGCAACAAAGCATTACTAATCAAAGCAAAGAGTGTTGGAGATATGCCCAAGAGGAAATAATAAAGTGGTTATTATCATATCTTCATGCTTATGATAAATGTTTACATACCATGCTATAATTGTATTAACCGGAAACATTAATACTTGTGTGATTTGTAAACATAAAAGAGTCCCTAGTAAAGCCTCTTGTTAAACTAGCTTGTTGGTTAATATATGATCATGGTTTCCTCATCATGAACATAGAAATGTTATTAAACAGGGTCATATCATTAGGAGAATGATGTGATGGACATACTCCTATTGTTAAGGATAGCATAAGATCAAGTCATTTAATATAGTTCATTTGTGTAACATCCCAAAATACTAAGCTTGGATCATAAATTTCTAATCATCAAATTTAGGGTTAACAAAAACTTTTCCAAATAAAATCATGAATGCATGCATATGTGTATGCATTGATTTTGAAATTCTTTTAAACCACCTTGTTTGTGTGAGCCATTGCTTGTAAAATGTTTCTTAGGTGAAATAAACATCATCTAAAACATTTCCCACACTTTTCCTAAAGACAAGTAAATCAAAACAAATATATGAAATGAATGGTCATTTTGGCCAATTTAACTCCCATGCCTACTTTGGCTGTCTCAAACTTTCAGAACCTAACAGAAAATTTTCTGGATCTTTGCACCCCTTGAATGTACTCATAACAAGGTATCAAGGCCCACTTTGTGATCATCCAGAAACTTTCAAATGCATAGTTTAAATGACAATTCAAAATTGAATCTTCTTCATATGGGAAGATCCCACCTTTTCAAAAACCACTCAAACAAGCTCAACTTTCAAAACCCAAGCATCTGCAGACTCACCAGCACCAATCTAGCAAACCCACCAAAAATCATTTCAAAATTCAAAACTTGATTTCATGCGTCCATTTCATCAAACAGGTTGCAGACACAAATCAAACAAACATCAAACACTATTGTGAGCAGTGATTCTTGCCTAACTTGTTTCCTAGTTAGCTCACACACAGCTCAGTAGATCATCTAGAAAGATTAGCCCAGCACTAGCACCCCTATGAGCTTGCCATTGCCATCAATGGTGAATAGCCGAGAACCCTCTTGCCACCCCATAGTCGACAGCAAGCTAGGAGCAGCAGCAAGCCTAGCCAGCATGTCTCGGAGGCAGCCCACCGTCCATCGCCACTCCCTGTCCCAGCCGCGAGCGTTGCCAAGCACTGGACCACGCGTACAAGCCACGCCCAGACCATGCCGAGCATGCGCCAGAGCTCCACCCTCGACCATCACCCACAGACCGCGCGCCGCCCTCACCGCGTGCACACACGATCGCCATCAACCCAGGAGACCACCAGACATCCCCGTTTGCCGCCCCGTGCTGCACAGCCACCGCCCGCCGTCGAAGACGCCGCCTCTGCCGCGCAGAGCACCGCCCGTTCCAGACCAAACCACACCGCCCCATGCCTCGAGACCATGTCGTTGAGCATCGCCAGGAGACACCGCACCGTCCCCTACCCTTGCCCATGCCATTAGCCGCCTGTAACCTTGCCCCCGACAAGCTCACCGTGCGCCCCGACGGTCCCCTCGCTCGACTATAAATAGAGGCCACCCCCGCACGATTTCTTCACACCATCTCACTCCTCTCTCCTCACTTATCGTGCCACACCATTCTCAGAGCAAGGCGAGCACCACCTCGCCGGAATTTCACTAGAGCCTGCCGCTGCCGGAGAAGAAGGGAGCCATCGATTCCGTCCACCCCAGGAGCTGCCGCGACCACCCCTGAGTTCGCCATCGTCGACTTCGTCATTCGCCTGCCTCGTCGACCCTCGCCAGTACCCCGGTGAGCCCCCAGCAACCCTCACTGGCCGTGCTAGGTTTCGTTCTCGCCGGAGTTGTCTCGCGTCGACGATGACTCCCAGCCGTTAGATTAGAACTAGATCGAACGATCCACGTTGCCCCATACCGCTTCGCCCAGCCCCGTGTCACTGACGAGTGGGGACACCCACTTAAGCAGCCCGCGGGAGCACTGCGCTTAGCAGGCCGGCCCAGTAACTTTCCCGCGCAGCCCAGTTATTCAAATTAAAACTTTTCTATTTCAATTCAAACACACTTCTGTACCCAACTTCAAAAATCAACCCAGATCGATTCAGTGCACCAAATTGAATGAAACCAATTTCTTTGGAAAGGTCTATGAATGCTGAATCCAAGCCCGTTGGATTCAAGTCATTTGGATCTATAGATCACCCATGGTAAAAATAACAAGGCAGAAGCTTTTCTGCATTCAAACATTTTTCAATTTTAAACCATAATAGCTTTTGAGTTGACTCCAACTCTCAAAAATCACATTTAACCATACCTTTCATAATATATAAAAATATATAGGTTTACTTGCATAAATAATGTTCAAGTAATAAAAGAATGCTACATAGGCATTTCTATTCACTTTATTTAAATAAAATAAAAGGGTAAAACCTTATTAAATTGTGACACCACCTTAAATCACATTCCCATGGACTACAATATGTGGTGACGACATGTGTCAACATGATCCCATACTTGGTTTGGAGAATATTAAATCTTAAGTAGTTTTTCAATGAGTAGAAATTACTTTTCTAAAAATAAAAGGAATTAAATCAAGCCTTAACCTTGTAATGTTAGAGATGATGCTAGATCATCTATAGGACCTTTGTGTGTGATGATTGCAAGTAGTTAAGTATTGTTTGGTGATTGTGTACCTCATATTTATTCATAGACGCTAGTACCGACCAAGGATACGAGGAGGAAGGAGGATACTACGAAGAAGAAGCCGAGGAGAACTTCAATCACTGCTCTGCTCAAGGCAAGCTATTAACCTTGCAATCTAACACTTGCAATTTAGCAAGCCTACACTGATATTGATGCAAGCTGATACTATACCTATGCAAGCTAACCCTTGCAAGATACCCTACTGATGCAACAAACCCATACTTGTTCTATGACTACTATATGCCTTAAGCATATGTGATCATACCCACTTGATAAACCAATCCTAGTTTTAATCGCAAGATTCTTACTTTATTTCTTTATCAAAGCTTACTCAAGTGACTGGTAGATATTGGAAAGTTGCTGAAGGTTGCATAAAGAGCATAAAATTTTGCCTAAGTTAGAAATCTTGATATTAGCCTGAGACATAAGGTTGTCCTTAGATGAAAGTCCACTAGTTACCACCCCTCATTAGTACTACCCCCACCTATAGATGCTAGTGCTAAGCATAAAACTTGATCAACTTTTAGATGGGAATACTTGATGGAAAAATGGTTATGAAAACTTTGGAATGATGGATCATTCTATTGAAATGTTTTGGACATGTGTTTCCAAACACTTGAGAATTTTGGTGATAAAAATGTTGAGGCATGAGCCTTAGCCCTTTATAAAACTGATGGTTGTCTGGATGCGATACCATTCCAATTTTATCGTACAACCACAATACCCGAAGATTGGGTAGGGCTTGACTGGACACTTATATCCCTTAGTATTAGTTCCCTCACGGCCAAGGTCTGAGCTGAGGCTACCTTGTGAAGATTGTCCACCTGTGCAGTACCCAAGATGACAGTTGATCATGGTTGGGAGGCCAAACTCACAGGAGAGGTGCTTATACTAGGGCGTGTAATTGAAAGGTTAGGATTGATTATCCGCATACCGAGTATGGTGAATTCAGGATTTGTTCCTGACGGATGTATCGAATGTTGTGGTGAAAGTGTACAATCTTTGCAGAGTGTCAAACTATTCGAATAGCCGCGTCCGCGGTTATGGACAGTTGGAGTGGCCATACTGTTCCCTCGTCAGACTTTTCAAAATGACTTGTGAAATGAATTGAGACTTTGACTTGACCACAACAGAGTTGTGACATGAAATACAAGTTCCCACTTAGGAGTTATAAAATTTTGACTAGCTTTGGAACTTAGTAGAGATAAACCTGGCTTTTGTCCTAGGAATTCTAGGAAAACTGATTTTAGGTTGTTGTTTTGTAACAACCAGATTACAGAATACTTTGTTTGGACTTAAAACTAGCCGGATACAATTTTGAGGTGAACTACTTCCTGTTTCATAGCTCCTCTCTCTCTCTCTGATCCAGCGAGAACACATGAATCAAACGATCAAGGCCCAAATGGTGTGCTCTGGCTGGTGTCTTCTTAGTCCTGCACGGCTGGCGTGCGGACGTTGTTGTTGACCGCGCCATCGGGATACCGTTCGGCTTCACTGCGTCACCACAGCTCCGGCAACGGCGATGGCCGACGCCGTCCGGATCGCCTTGCGTATTATAGACTCGGAGGGATAAACCGTGTCCCGATCGAGAATACAGGCTGGCTTAGAAAGAATGAGTTTTTGCAAAAACGACTAATTCCGGGGCATATGTAAAATTAGTTTTGCTAATCCATGGATTAGTTAGAGTATTCAAACATTGTTTTTCCTAAATCTAGAATGAAATCAGTTCTGCTTAAACGGGTTCTCAAAAATACTTGGTAATAATCAAACAAGGCCTTAGATTGCATACAGACATATCCCGTATATATTTATGCAACCGTTAGTTTTTGATCCTGCAAAGTCATGGTTATTCCACCCTCTACCATGTGTCTGTCCGTTAGTAGTTAAGAATTTCTTTTTAACTGGTAATAATTTTTTAATTTTATAAACTTGATAGAAAGCCTAGCGATGTTATAATTCAAATAGGAATTAACCTATTATATGTATGCCTTATGTGCTTGCAATGTTTTACGTTAAAATCACAAGGATGACTTGGTGTTCATTTGGGTTTGTCTGCAACCTTCATGTGAATATTCTTATGATGTTTCCTCGCATGTGCGTATGTATTGTAATTGTGTATTTATTTTTATTACTATACCTTTGTGATAGATTGCTCAAAGTGCTGCGAGAAATATTATCAAGATCGACACCCTTGTTGCTAAGGCAAGTTGCTTTGACCATGTTAAGTTTGTTTTTCTATATTAAATTCATGGATGGTATGCATGGAGATAATAATGTGATCGTTGTATTATAGTAATTATTGAGTGTGTGTGTGGATATTGCGTGGTAGACATGTGAATTGGTATCCGCCCATTCTGGGGTAGCATTGCAAAAATATTTTGAGAACAAAAATTAGATCAAACATGTTTATCCATGGAAGGAAGTGAAGTCAACGAAATCATCTACAAGAGGTGAATCCAGTGAGTGGCCTTGGAAGCTCGCATCCCTTTGGAGCAAGGATTCTCTCATCTTATCTTCTAAAGTTTTCAACAAAACCTCATAATCATGTGTAATATCGATTCCTGAGAGAAAAATCCTATGTTCGTGTGTAACATCGTTCATAGGAGGGATTTTTTGTGTCATATGGTGTGTAACATACATATGGTCGGGAAGTAAACATGGTGTGTAATATCCATGTGTTACAATGAGAAACATGGTGTGTAATATCCATGTGTTAGAATGATGGTTTGAAACATGGTGTGTAATATCCATGTGTTAGAAACTTAGATTGATGATTGGAAACTTGGTGTGTAATATCCATGTGTTAGGTTTTGATTGGACACTTGGTGTGTAATATCCTTCTGTGTCAATCAACCCTTCTCTTTTATTCGATCAATAAAAAGATCTCAACTCCTTGTACTCTCAGTCCTCTTTTGTTATAACTTAGCATGAAATTTGTAACTTGCCAATACATTCAAACGTATTGACCCTTATGGCTGTAACTTATCATGTTGCAGGATTAGTTGATGATAGTGAAGTTTGATGAGTAGGGGCTACGATTCTGCAACCAACATGTTTGTCTGTGGCACATGAAGATGAAGGACTCCATACTTTATAGTTATATTTGCTTCTTTGTAATAAGATAGCCATATGAGCTGTAAGTTGTAAATTATTGCATTCATGGTTATGTGGTGTAATATGACCTTTGTTTCCTAATATTACATCTTAAACTGTGGGTTCTAGCTATTTCATCCAGGGACTAGCACTATAAACACAGGGATTCGAACCTTATCGGGTTCGGTCCGCTACAGATGGTATCAGAGCACTGTGTTGCCTGTAGGTTCGTAACCCTAGGATTTGGACAAAACCCCTTAGAATAATAGGAGTTGTATTTATTCTAAGTTATTTACAAACAATATTGAAAAATCTTTCCATAGCATTCTGTTTGTTTCTATATCTCTTCGTTTTTCAACTTGATGAACAAGGACTTCAACAACAACATCACAAAGGACTTCACCATTAGCATCACCATGAACTTCAAGACCATCTTCTTTGGAATTGGACTTCTCGACATCACCAACATGCTGGATCTACATATCTCCATCGTAAAAATAAGCCAAGAAGAAGATTTAGAAGGGAGATTTGTTCTTCAATAATTCTAGGACTTAGAAAATTATTTAGGATCTCGTTGATGATGGAGCAACCAACTACTTAGCAAACGATGAGCTACACACCCAACTCGAGGAAAATAACAAGGCATTCCAGGAGCAAGAAGAAAATTTCAAGTTCAAAAAAAAGGAAGAGAAGTTTAAGTACAGGAGAAGAAAACGAAGAAGACGAGAGATTAAGAAAGACCCTTGTTAGGAATGAACTCATAATTTTATATTTAACAGATTTTTTTCTCGTAAACCTTGATCATTCTTCACTAAATCTCTCATTCAAACAAGTTAACAACCAATATTTTTATTTCTCCAAGGACCTTCACGATGGACCATCTTGACAAGGAGATAAAGTGAATCATCAAGTCAAAGATATAATGTATCAAGCTCTCAAAAAACCAAAATAAAACCTTAGCCAAATCACCTGCGTCAAATGCAACAATGAAGGACACACTATCAAAAAAATACCTAGAGAAGGAACTTCAAGACAACCGCAACGACACTTCAAGGAAAATGACCCGAGACATGACAAAAGTGTTTTGCCATCGTTGCCGGAAGACATGACACTTTACCAATGATTTCCCAAATAAAAAGAGAGCTCCCACTGATGTTATCATAGTGTGACCCAAGAGACATTAGATTGACTACCAACTATTTAAGACATCGATATCGTGTTAGTCTATGGATCATACCGACCTATGTGGTATGACTATACTAGGTTTCTTTTTTTCAAGAAACTTGTTTGTTCCTTCAACTCATGCATTAAACTCTTAAGTTATTAAGTGATTAGTTGCTTGTTGATTGTTTGATTGAACTTGTTTGTTTTGGATTGTGTGTTAGAACTTCCTTAGATCTATCTATCATTACTTATCCCTATTAAACCAACAGATGCCTCCGAGACGTGCCATCAACCGCAATAAAAATGGAAACAACTATCAAGCTTCATGCACTAGACAACGCAACCAAAAGTCCAAACTTATGGAAAGGGCTAGTGCAATCCACTTATGCACTTCAACACCCCCTTTCACGTGTGATGGGGAGAAGTCAGCACGTGCAACCGGAAGAGAGCGACGACGCGCGAAACTCACGTATGACTCAAGATGCCTATACGTAGACACAGAGGGGTCAACAACAATTTTAGGATAAATTGCGAAAGCCAGGACTCGAACTCGAGACCTTAGACTCTGATACCATGTCAAGCTTCATGCACTAGCCAACGCAACCAAAAGTCCGAACTTATGAAAAGAGCTAGTGCAATCCACTTATACACTTCAACAACAACAATAATGGAAATTAGATGCAACATATGATGGCTGCACATACTCAGTAATGCATACAATGACACAATTCATGGCAACCATCAACAATCAGAACCATAACAATCATAACAACAACAATCCACCACCTCTGGATATGCTCACTAGATTTCTGAGGTTGAGACCCGCGAAGTTCTCTGGTACTTCTGATCCAATGGTAGCTGATGACTGGTTACATTCGGTGAACAGAGATCTAGTGACTGTTGGATGCTCTGAGGCCGAGAAAGTGAGATTTGCAGCACACTTGCTCGAAGGCCCTGCAGCTATATGGTGGGACAATTTTCAAGTCACTTACCCCATTGAAGAAGTGACTTGGGAAATATTTAAAGATGGTTTCCGCACTAACCATATCTCTTCAGGAATAATGGGTCTAAAGAAGAAGGAGTTTGACAACCTTAAACAACGTTACCGCAGCGTTGCTGAATATATTGAGGAATTCAACAGTATGTCACGTTATGCTCTAGATGATGTTGACACAGATGAAAAAAGGAAGGAGAAATTCCTAGATGGTTTGAACGATGAACTGTCCATTCAGTTGTCAGTTGCTTATGTCCCTACCTATCAGTCATTGTGAAACAAGGCTACAATCTTGGAAAGCAAGATGATACAAGTTAAAAATAAAAAAGAGGAAGAATGGCTCTCAAATGTATGATTCTAGTTCACACCAGAAGCTTCATTATTCTTCCACGCCGAGGAACTATGTCTATACAACCAAGTCCCATGACCACATCCATAATGGTCATTGCCATCAAGATCATCATGGCTCCAACAATAATGTACATGGCAACTATAGTAGTGAGAAGCCTAAGAAGGACCTTAGCCGGGTCACTTGCTTCAAGTGTCGTAACACCGGACATTATGCTTATGAATGTCCAGACAAGAAATATGCCAATGGAAATGGCGATGGAGGCGACATAAAGAAGAATCTCTTCAACGAGTCCAAAATAGATCATATCTCAAACCAAGGTAACTAAAGGGAGACGCCAAGTAAACCTATCTGGAATACGAAACCAACCAAGTTTGTTTTAAGGGTGGTAGAACCCTAGTTTCTCTCAACCCTTCCTAGCCTTCTCGAATCTCGGGACGAGATTCCTTTTAAGGATGGTAGTCTGTCACATCCCAAATTTTCCAAATTTTGGAATGTTAAATGCAATATACTAGTGAATAAATTTTATTGGTTTCATTTTGACTTGGATGGAATTTTTAGGGAATTTAAAAATGTTGTGGACTTGTTCAAAAAATTTCTCAACCTTGTTCAAAAATAACAAATTCCAGTAGGGATCATTTTATACAAATTTTACTTGGATTTTATTTCAACCAATTTTTTTCGTACCACGTTTAAAATAATAATCATGCCCGTGTGGAGAATGTTACATTTGAACTAGCCGAATATTATTTGCATATTTGGACATTCAAAAAAGAAAAATTATTAATAAACCTGATAAATTATTTTTGGGATTTACTAAAGGCCTATATGTGTGTCTTATAAGAAAAGTGATTTTTTTTGTAAACAAGAAAACTATTTTATGAATATAATTATGAATGCTTGTCTCACTAATTTTTTTGAAAAATGGGTTTAGCTCTTTATATAAGAATCCTCAAGCAAGATCATCGATCGAACTATCCTTTCACTTGGCTAGAATTACTAAAAGAGAAAATAAGACTCTAACCAATAACGTGCTGGCACATGTATTTTTTTCCTCGCATGACAAGAAAAAAGGAAAACTGGAATATCATCTTGATTACTTGCCGCTTTAACCAACATTGATTAGATGTCCATGAAAAACAATAGCTCTACTAATTGCCTGATTATTAGATGTCAAACAAAAAAAAGTAACCATACACGTTCAGGCTTGGACTACAAGCGTGCTAGTTGTAATCTTATTTGAACTAAACCGAGTCCAATCTTTCTTACTATATCAGAGCTAAAGTTTCAGTGTTCACTTTGTACTTTGCATAAAAATAGACTCGGTATCTTTTCTTTTTCCCAGCTTTCGTTTTGGGTCTTTAATTATTTTCCCTTTAGCTCATCTATTCTATCGGAACGGCCAGCCCACCATAGTGGATCGATCATCTTCCTCGTCACGAGGTTACGTATAGAGAAGATGAGCAACCATGCAAGTACGCCTTCTCGTACACCCTCAGGATGTTTCAGTCCACTAAACCGCATGCTATAAACATGGAAGTTATTCTCCACTTTACCACGGTTCAATTCTGGTGATTAAACCCTACTTTAGTGCACATTAATTCGCCATAAGTGGCCATCATAGCCATTACCAAGCTGTGTGATCCCCTTCGTGTCGCGGCATCCAATCCCTCTCTCCATATTATCAAAGGACACCTAAGACTTCCCCTTGCTTTTGCACACCACGCTACAAAATCCAATCACGAGGTCTACCTCTCGAAGGCGAATTTCTTTGTCGGAGTTCTGACGGTTGTCTAGACGCCAATTCGATTTTCTTCGGGTATAGAGGGACTCAGGCCCCGATTCTTCTTCCTTTATTTCTCTCTAGCCCGTTCGAACCTCCCTGATGCCACTGTTTTTGCAATTCGTAGCCGAGGGAACCTCTGCAATGACGAGACGATTTTCGCTCTGTCCATACTCCACTGCCTCCACGAGGTTCAAAGAAGGTTTACGAGGACGTCGTGTGCTACGAGTGACAATAGGAGTACAGTCCACCAATTGGTCTTTATCGGAGAGACTCCCATCATCGACACCGTCTCCGCCAGACCCGCAGTCACTGTTCCTGCCATTAGCGCAGATTAGCAAGGTGTTGTCAGTAAACTCTTAGCCTCTTGGCCTTGGATGTTTGGATGACACGTTTTGTAGGCAAGTTTTAGTAGAACGGGTTTTCCTAGGAATTCTAGGAAAACTGATTTTAGGTTGTTGTTTTGTAACAACCAGATTACAGAATACTTTGTTTGGACTTAAAACTAGCCGGATACAATTTTGAGGTGAACTACTTCCTGTTTCATAGCTCCTCTCTCTCTCTCTGATCCAGCGAGAACACATGAATCAAACGATCAAGGCCCAAATGGTGTGCTCTGGCTGGTGTCTTCTTAGTCCTGTACGGCTGGCGTGTGGACGTCGTTGTTGACCGCGCCATCGTGATACCGTCCGGCTTCACTGCGTCACCACAGCTCCGGCAGCGGCGATGGCCGACGCCGTCCGGATCGCCTCGCGTATTATAGACTCGGAGGGATAAACTGTGTCCCGGTCGAGGATACAGGCTGGCTTAGAAAGAATGAGTTTTTGCAAAAACGACTAATTCCGGGGTATATGTAAAATTAGTTTTGCTAATCCACGGATTAGTTAGAGTATTCAAACATTGTTTTCCCTAAATCTAGGATGAAATCAGTTCTGCTTAAACGGGTTCTAAAAAATACTTGGTAATAACCAAACAAGTCCTTAGATTGCATACAGACATATCCCGTATATATTTATGCAACCGTTAGTTTTTGATCTTGCAAAGTCATGGTTATTACACCCTCTACCATGTGTCTATCCGTTAGTAGTTCAGAATTTTTTTTAACTGGTAATGATTTTTTTAATTTTATAAACTTGATAGAAAGCCTAGCGATGTTATAATTCAAATAGGAATTAACCTATTATATGTATGCCTTATGTGCTTGCAATGTTTTACGTTAAAATCACAAGGATGACTTGGTGTTCATTTGGGTTTGTCTGCAACCTTCATGTGAATAT
Organism: Avena sativa; assembly: GCA_916181665.1. NCBI lineage: Eukaryota > Viridiplantae > Streptophyta > Magnoliopsida > Poales > Poaceae > Avena > Avena sativa. Next base: position 22,042,096 of record OV702297.1, read on the forward strand.
TCTTATGATGTTTCCTCGCATGTGTGTATGTATTGCAATTGTATATTTATTTTTATTACTATACCTTTGTGATAGATTGCTCAAAGTGATGCGGGAAATATTATCAAGATCTAGACCCTTGTTTCTAAGGCAAGTTGCTTTGACCATGTTAAGTTTGTTTTTCTATATTAAATTCATGGATGGTATGCATAGAGATAATAATATGATTGTTGTATTATAGTAATTATTGTGTGTGTGTGGATATTGCGTGGTAGACATGTGAATTGGTATCCGCCCATTCTGGGGTAGCATTGCAAAAATATTTTGAGAACAAAAATTAGATCAAACATGTTTATCCATGGAAGGAAGTGAAGTCAATGAAATCATCTACAAGAGGTGCATCCAGTGAGTGGCCTTGCAATCTCGCATCCCTTTGGAGCAAGGATTCTCTCATCTTATCTTCTAAAGTTTTCAACAAAACCTCATAATCGTGTGTAATATCGATTCCTGAGAAAAAAAACCTATGTTCGTGTGTAACATCGTTCATAGGAGGGATTTTTTTGTGTCATATGGTGTGTAACATCCATATGGTCGGGAAGTAAACATGGTGTGTAATATCCATGTGTTACAATGAGAAACATGGTGTGTAATATCCATGTGTTAGAATGATGGTTTGAAACCTGGTGTGTAATATCCATATGTTAGAAACTTTGATTGATGATTGGAAACTTTGTGTGTAATATCCATGTGTTAGGTTTTGATTGGACACTTGGTGTGTAATATCCTTCTGTGTCAATCAACCCTTCTCTTTTATTCGATCAATAAAAATATCTCAACTCCTCGTACTCTCAGTCCTCTTTTGTTATAACTTAGCATGAAATTTCTAACTTGCCAATACATTCAAATGTATTGACCCTTGTGGTTGTAACTTATCATGTTGCAGGATTACTTGATGATAGTGAAGTTTGATGAGTAGAGGCTACGATTCTGCAACCAACATGTTTGCCTATGGCACATGAAGATGAAGGATTCCACGCTTTATAGTTATATTTGCTGCTTTGTAATAAGATAGCCATATGAGCTATGTAAGTTGTAAACTATTGCATTCCTGGTTATGTGGTGTAATATGACATTTGTTTCCTGATATTACATCTTAAAGTGTGGGTGCTAGCTATTTGATCCAGGGACTAGCACTATAAACATAGGGATTCGAACCTTATCGGGTTCGGTCTGCTACATACAAGATGTTTGTGGATGAGTTGAAAGAACTCAACAAACAGCTTGGAGAACAGTTGAAGAAAGGATTTATCCAACCAAGTTCTTCGTCATGGGGTGCACCAGTTCTGTTCGTTGAGAAGAAAGACAGAAGTCAGAGGCTATGCATAGATTATCGTTCACTCAACGAAGTGACTATAAAGAACAGGTATCCTTTGCCCAGAATCAATGATCTTTTTTATCATCTAGAAGGAGCTCGTGTGTTTTCAAAAATTGATCTCTGATCGGGCTACTTTCAGCTAAAGATTAGAGAACAAGACATACCAAAGACTGCTTTTACCACTAGGTATGGATTTTATGAGTATACTGTGATGCCATTTGGACTAACAAATGCACCACCTTATTTCATGAATATGATGAACAAGGTGTTCATGGAGTTTCTTGACAAGTTTGTCGTGGTGTTCATCGATGACATATTGATATATTCCAAGAACGACAAAGAACATGAAGAACATTTGATGCAGCCCGTCCTACGAATGCTACTACATCTACTCCTACTAGTTCCCCAAGTGGACCAATGACTCGCACTCGAGCCAAACTCCTACAAGCTAAGGTTAACTCGCTCCTTTCCTCATGTGATTTTGATACGCCCCTGGATGGCTTGCTACTTCATACGCTGACTCTTTGCATCCTCAGGTATGAAGAGAAGGACCCATGGAACGGAGCAACCACGACGGAAGCGACTAACAACCTTCTATCCCCAGCGGTACTACCGGATACCACCACTGGTACTACCGGTCTACGGTACTGCCGCCCTCTGCTACCGCGCACTACTGAAGGATACATCGAAGCCCCATGCCACTCAGCGGTACTACCGGATGCCGGAACCGGTACTACCGGTCAACGATACTGCCGCCATCTGCTATCGCACACTTCTGAAGGATCCCACTGAAGAGCGGTACTACCGGATACCGAGAGCGGTACTACCGGTGATGACCGGTACTACCGGCCCTGAGTCCGGTACTACCGGTCGTATCTGTACCTGCACGCGCCAACTCGGCCCAGCGCCATGTACCCCTTACTATACATTCCCATTTCGTTCCCAACTACCCCTGTTTATGTGGCTAGCCTATAAATATCCCCCACCCTCTATTGTAATGCCCAGACTTGGATAATTGTAATTAAAGAAACCCAAGAGGATCTATCAATTGCTAGTCTCATGCTCCTTGACAAGGAGCACCAATTATCCCTCGCCTCTTGGATTTTGCCTTGTGCGTTCAAGTTGTACAAGTCCTTGGAGTTCACTTCTCATTTTTTGAGGCAACTACATGAGTCATTGGGAACGAGGTTGGAATTCAGCACTGCTTTTCATCCTCAGACTGATGGACAAACAGAAAGGACCAACCAGATTCTTGAAGATATGTTGAGGGTATGTGCCCTAGACTATGGAGCCAGTTGGGATGAAAGTCTGCCTTACACAGAATTCTCTTACAATAACAGCTATCAAGCCAGTATTGAGATGGCACCATTTGAATTTCTCTATGGGAGGAAGTGTACCACCCCATTGTTATGGAATGGTGTGGGAGAAAGAAATCTGTTCGGGCCAGAACTAATCAAAGAGGCTGAAGAGAAAGTCAAGCTAGTTAAGGACACATTGAAGATAGCACAGTCCCGACAGAAGAGCTACGCATATCCTAAGCGTAGAGAAGTCACCTATGAAGTAGGTGATAGAGCTTATCTTAGAGTGTCACCACTTCGTGGAGTGAAGAGATTTGGAGTCAAAGGAAAATTGGCCCCAAGATATATTGGACCATTCAAGATTTTGAGTCGTAAAGGAGAAGTAGCTTATGAAATTGAATTGCTAGAATCATTGTCTGTCGTTCACAATGTGTTTCATGTAAGTCAGCTTAAGAAATGCCATCCAGAGATGGAAGAGAATTCTTTGAAGGATACCATACCTTTGGAGGAGGTTCAATTGGAAAGTGATCTCACATATGAGGAAAAACCTATCAAAATTCTTGAGACTGCAGAAAGAGTTACTCGGACTAAGACTATCAAATTCTGCAAAGTTCAATGGAACCATCATTCTGAAGAAGAAGCAACATGGGAAAGAGAAGATGATCTTCGGAAAGACCACCCTCACCTATTTGCTAGCCAATCCAAATCTCGAGGGCGAGATTCACCTTAAGGGGGTTAGATTTGTAACATCCCTAAAATCATGTTTTCAAAGCTTTGCATATCATCCATGCATCCATGATCATTTAGGGTTCCTTTTCAAAGCCATTTCAAAAACAGGAGCATCTGATGCTCATTATTTTATGTAAGCAAGGCCATGGTCATATTGCCACCTTCTAATAAGAAAGATACTTATTTTTAATCAGTAATGTTGAGCTTGAGTGATGCTTCTAAGGTTTGGTCAAGGTTTCAAAAACAAATTATGATTTATAAACCATTCCTTCACTATTTACAAATATTTAACTAAGGCTTGTTTTAAATTCTTTTTCAAACCCATTTTGTTTATCTTTAAGTGTGAATAGTGGTGTTACACCTCCTAGGATACAAGAATCAACAAATTTTTGTTTGGAGAAAGTTTCATTTAAAACAGATTTGATTTGAGCTTTCAAATTCAAACCAGAAATCCAATCAGAAAAAGAAAAAGGAATAAAGGAGAAAAAAATAGAGTAGACCATCTAATCTGGCCCAACCCAGCCACTTAGCCCATTTAGCCCAGAAGCTCTCTCCCGCGAGGAAAACGTTTCGCACTCAGAAACCCACTCCCTCGGTCACTGACTTCCTGTACCCACTCTCTCTCTCTCTCTCTCTCTCTCTCTCTCTCTCTCTCTCTCTCTCTCTCTCTCTCTCTCTCTCTCTCTCTCTCTCTCTCTCTCTCTCTCTCTCTCTCTCTCTCTCTCTTTCTCTCTCTGGAAACCACGCCCCACTTGTCAGTTGTCTCTTCAACCCGCCACAATCAACTCCGACCATTTCCTCCCCAGTCACCGCCGATGAATTCGCGGGTTTAATTCCGTTGATTCGTCGAGTAACTCCCCGTCCAGACTCGGCTACTTAAACCCCTCCCCTCTCCGCTCATTTCCCCTCACGCGACACACCATTTCCGCCACTAGGCTGCCGGCAATTCGAGCTGCAACACCGCTGCCTGACGCTCTCCGGCGACCTATTCCAGTGAACCTCGTGCTCCCCTTCACCTCTCATTCATATGAACTTGCCTGTCTTGCGAGTGCGCATCTTCTCACACCTTCGGGTTGCTCTATAACTTCCCAGGTCATCATCTCCGTCGAGCCCCGCGAACGACCGAAGCGCCGCCCGACTCCGAGGAACAATCACGGTAAAACCAGACCGCCCCTTGACCCCTAAATCTTACGACTGTGTTCGCCTTGCTTATGTGCATCTCCTAATGCCTTTAATTCATCTCATTGCGCCGTAGAACGTCGCCTCCGTCTCCGGCAGTGAACACCTGACGCCACGCACAACTCCGACGAGCCCCAGCAACCTCCACGGTGCGCCCCTTCGCCAACGAAAACCACCTCGAGCACCAGCGTCATCACGCGACCTTGGTGAGCTATTCCACTGCCTTCCTCGCTTCCTGTATCACCGGCAACATCACCGCCCGAGCGCGCCGCCGCCAGCCACCATCGCAGCGCCGCCCATTTTAGGTCTGTTAGATCTGGACCGTTAGATCTAGATCCAACACATCTGATAAATGACTTAAGCGAAGGGGTACGAGTCAGATCTGGCCGTGCGATTTCATTTAGATCGTGCAGTCCACACTGGACGATCCGTGCGAAGCGGTACCGATGAATCAGAGAGCGCCACGTGGCCTGAGTTTAAATTTAAAACAGAAATTTGATCTATTAGTTAACCAAACTTGTAAAATTCATAACTTTCGATCCACACGTTCAAATTTTACAAATTTTATATCATTGGAATCAGGAGAGAAAATCCTATCTGTTTATGCAATGTGTTTAAGGTTTTGCCTCTGTAAAAATGGTTGTTTATGCAGAAACTTGTGTAGGATTATTTTTGTTATATAAATGATTAGAAAAATGTTTTAAAGATCAAATAATGTCTATTTTGAGTATGTTGGACTTGAGTATGTATCAGTACTGTTTACTTGTCTTTGGGTAGAAAATCATCACATGGCATTTGCATGCATTCATATATTTTTGTTTGTATATGTTGGATATGTGATTTTGGTGCCATTATTTTATGTGTAGATTTTGGTGCAAATAGTGATTGTGATTGTGAAGATTGTTGCTCCCCAGACTACCAAGGCAAGTGGTGCTTCATGTTTTTATCCCTATATTTTCACCTATGCACTAGATCTATTTTGTATAGGACTTGCATGAAGATTTTGATAAGTAACTCTATGCTATGCTTGGGAAATCCTAGTAGTTGTAGAATTGTTAGAAATATCTCTAAGTTAAGATGCTTACCATTTCCATGCTTAGCCTAGCTAGTAGCAACCAAGGGTGGTTATATATTCATGCTATGTGAAAATATTTCTAAGTCTATGACTTGTGTTTTTGCTTAATAAAACAACTAAGTGAATGAAACACCTGGGTGGAATGGAAAGAATGGTTTGTGTTGAGTGGTTACACAAGGCCCATTTCTACGGTTTACCTTGTGTATCTCACTTGTGGAAAGCCACCCAGGAACAAAGGGATTTGAGATGCCATATGTTAAGAAGCTTCTAGTGTAACCACATGGCATTATGGGCTCTGCCTGGATCATATAAGTTGCAATAACTTAGCCATTTGGACAGTTGGTGGTAGTGGGATGATAGGTTTGGAGCGCGTCCATTTGGTCTAAGGGAAGGCTTCTGAAAGGTCATGTCTTGGTGAAAATCAAGTCTTGTGGGGAAAGTGCACAACCTCTGCAGATGGAAGAATCTAAGTACTTAGCCATGTCCCTGGTATTGGACAACATGAGCATCAAGACATGGAAGCTATCAAGAATCTCCTCATCCCAATTTCTAAGTTAAAACTTGTGGTTGAACAAGGGTGAAGGTTCACCAATTTCTATTGGTGGTTCCTTGGGAATGTTTTGTCAAAGAAAAACTTAGTGTTTTCAACTGATAGGTAAAACCTATTTTGAGCAAAGCAAGCCTAAGCTACACTTAGCCAAAATTCATATAGTATCTAGATTGATAATATTCTACTAAGGTATCACTTGACAGTACTATTCCAATGTATTGACCCACTGTGGCTGTAACTTGTGATGTTGCAGGTTATTCTGACGATGATTAGGGGTTATGAGTCTACACTCAACATGCTTGCCTGTGGCACATGAAGATGAAGACTTATTTATCTTATTATATATTTGAACTCTTGTATTAGGCATGTGGCCATGGAGTTATAAAAGACTATGTTTGTCTCTGGAATGATATGTAATAATGACCTTTGTTTCTGTGTACTTCATCTTAAACTGTGGATGCTAGCATTGATCCAGGGACTAGCATTGCAATCACAGGGATCCTTACCTTTATAAAGGGAGGGATCTTACAATATCCAATCCGAACTTGCTCCCGCTCTTAAGTGTGTGACCCCGCAGGATCATGGCTACTTGGACACGATTAGAGCCCGACTCTCAATCGATCAGTCGGTAGCGGCTCCTAGTAGAACATGCCGACTCCCAAGTACCAATGAGTCATGAAGACTTTCCTTTCCAATGCGACTTGCGTCCGAGTCCCTTTTGCCTCACGATATACCTTGTCAGACTATAGGCAAATAATTGTCATCCCTTAAATAGTTCGACTCTCTTCTCGATTCGAGATAAGTGATTCACCTGACTAACTCTTAGTCGATCACCTCGGTTAACACTTAACCGAGTCGTGTAAGGCCATGTTTTCCGAATCATATCATCCGAGAGGGCCCAGAGAATATCTCTCCAAGTGGAGGGGCAAAATCCCATCTTGGTTATTCACATCACGCAGCTTGATTCTCAGTCGACCCGAACTCTGCCTTTATAACTGCCTAGTTACGGATCAACGTTTGACCGAACCTAAGTCGGTGATCCTCAACTCGGACTATGCAATAACCTCAGGTCTAAGGATTACATTGATTGAGATATACAAATGACAACTTGTTTGTTGTACCTCAATATGGGTCAATCCGACTCGCTAAACTCTTTAGTTGAATCTGTGTAAGTAGGAATAGCATCTACATGCCCATGACAAGTGGAACTGAGTCATCAAGCCGACTTTCACATTGGTCTAAGTTGTGTGTCCAGCACAACCTCAATGACCAAGGACATTTAGTACAAACAACATGACTGTATAGTTCCACAACCGAATCACATATTCAATGATACACATCAGATGTTTATACAAGGACAACTTAATATCTTTATGAATACAATGGGAAATCTCATCATACATGATTGCCTCTATGGCATATTCCCAACATGTATCGTAGTACTTTCGATAAATAGGAGTGTCGATCCCAACGAGGAGCAGAAGGTATTGACTAGTGGTATGGAGCAGGAATATTTTTAAATACTTAGCAAAAGTATTTTTAGGGGTTTTCTGAATAAGCAAGGAAACAAAGTGCAAGTAAAAAAGACAACGAACAAACGCAGCAAGTGGCCCAATCCTTTCTTAGCAAAGGACAAGCCGGTGGAAATACTTATAAGGACCAAACGTTCTCGAGGACACATGGGAATACTGCCAAGTGCTTTCGCTTCAAATAGCTGAGTACCTTTCTTTGGTGTTGTAAGTGTTGTGTGGGTGAACCTGTGCTAATGTACCGACCTTACTTGGACTAATACATACTTGTGATTAAACCCCTGCAAGCATCCGCAACTATAGGAAAGTAATTAAGATATAAACCTAACCACAACCTTAAACTCTGAGATCCTACGCTCCCTTGTGCAATGGTGTCCTAACGGGGGTTCAGGTCTGTCACTCCGGCAACCCCACAATTAGTATCCAAATACACAATTCATTCCCCTAGGACCATAAATGGTGAAGTATCATGTAGTCGACGTTCACATGATACCACTAGAAGAATAGCACCACAACTTAAATACTAAACCATTGAATAATATCTCAACTCAAATCCACTACTAACAACATGACTTCTTCCATGTCCTCAAGAACTAAACGAACTACTCACAAGGCATCATATGGATCAAGATCAAATATGATATGGTGATGAATAACAATCTGAACATAAACAATAATCCAATGGTTCCACTCACAAGCATCAACTACAATAGTAATCAACACCGAGAAAGTTTCCCCTAAGAACTATGCAAGTATTCAACATAATTGTTACAGCGGGATGGAGTGGTGATGATGGTGCTGGTGGAGATGATGGTGTGTATGATGATGATGATGATCCCGATGAAGTCTAGCTTGATGACGGTGTTGATGGCGACGATCTCCCCTCTCCGGGAAGGAATTTCCCTAGTAGAAATCTGTCTGTCGGAGAGCTCTTTCTCTCTCTGTGTTTTCTGCCCCGCAGAGGCGGTGGAATCTTTCTGTGGTCGCTCCCCGTGTGAAAGAACATGTTGGGCCCCCATGTGCGGTTTTGGTAATTCATGGACTAAGGTGTGTATTAAGTTGCACTTGTAGGATTTGTCCATTGGCATCGCTTGGAGCTTGTGTCGGCTTCAAGGTCGATGAAATGAGAAGAAGATATGTTGTGCAAGCTCAAATTGTGCCATCTTTAGAAGATCTCATGTTTGATGCTTTCCATCCTCGGTGATCATGGATCGATGATGTGGAATCAAGAAAGGCGTTCCATCTTGAGAAGGGCAAGTTCGTCTACATCGCGTTCAAGTGGAATACTCAAGGCAAAGGTATAATCTTGATAGGTTTTCCCTTTTGCCGGTCTCATGTTGTGTGTGGGAGACCGGGTTTAGGATAGATAACTGTAGTATCAAGAGGGGCTCTCGAATGAGTAATTCGGTCACATCGTTCAGAGAGAGAGCTCAAATCTTTGCACACTTGCATCATCGTATTTGGTTGTTATTTGGTCTTATCCATGTGAGGATATAGAGCTTGTGGTAATCTCCATAACAAGCTCTTGGTCATCAAAATCAGATCTTCCATTTGTATCTTATTGCGATTTTGATCTTGGCGGTTTTCCGGTGTCTCACCAAGTGAGGTATCACACATTATATTACTTGATACTTTCTCACTTGGTAGCTTGTGTCGTCCTATTTCCAACGCAATTGGAATCGGGTCAATCGGAGCTACCATTCAAAAGTTACAACCGTTTGAATATTTGCCGGTTTTATTCTAAAAAAGGAAAAGAAAAAATCTTGTCTGGGCTGAGCGGTACTACCGCAGCCCAGTACCGCTCGGGCCTGACGCGCGCAGCCCACCTACTGTATCACCCGGTAGCCTAGGCCAGCTGTACCGGGCCCATGCGGTAGTACCGCCCGAACGGGCCGGTACTACCGGGCCCAGCCCAGTCGTCAAGCTCCCTATCCTTGCTAGCCTGCTAGCGCTGTGCCTGCCCGTGCGCCGCCAGATGCTTTGCCCCGCGTGCATGGGCCCCGCTCGCCCTGCCTAGCCTCGCCGCTGCCGCCTGGGTCCCGCTGGCACTGCCGCGTTTGCTGCTGCCGCCGCGCCTGCCTTGCCTCGCATCGCACGCCCATCCTGCTTCTCTCGCTGCGTTGCGCCCCGCGCGCTGCTGCTGCCTTGCGTTGACCGCGAGCTGGCCCCACGCGCGCAACTAGCTGCTAGCTGCTGCCTCCCGCGTGCGTGCGCTCCTGCTGCTGCTGTGGCCCATTCGTTGGCCCCACTCGCCTCGCTGCGCGCACACATGACCACAGTCCCCATCCACTATGTTGCTGCTCTGCTTCGTGTTTTTCCTGGAACATGCGGTACTACCGGTTAAATCCGGTAGTACCGGACCGTTCCGAAAAATGCCCCAAACGGCTAGATTTTTTGAGCCCCTATTTAAGGCTTTGCCCGTTTTGAGTTTAGTTAGCTTCTCTATTATCTATTAGGCTAAGCTTTGTCCACACTTGCTCTAGATCTTGAAGGTTGCCTAATCTTTTCCCTCCGATGATTCTTGCCCATATTTGAGTGGAAGAGAGAGGAGATCTAGACCCACGTTTTGACCTACCCGATTCATCTCTTTGTGAGTGCATCTTTGGGGATCTAGATTTTGAGGGATTTTGTGTCTCTCTTTGATTCCTCCTCTCTTGTTCCCACAATAGCTTTAGTAGCTTTGTTGGAACTTGAGAGTGAGGGATTTGAGCACCTTTGTGGTGTTCTTGCCATTTGCATTTGGTGCATCGGTTGAGTTCTTCTCGGAGGATTTGGTTTGAGTTACTCATTGGATCTTGTCCCTTTTGGGTTCTTGGAACCCTAAACGGTTTTGTGGCCTTTTGTGGCATTTGTTGGGAGCACCCAATTAAGTTGTGGAGAAGTGCCCCAACCTTGTGAGAAGTTCCGGTTTCCACCGACAAGTGCACCGATAGTGGAAGCGTGGACCGATCCCATTGGGGTGATATTCACTGGAGAATAAGGGAGGCCTTTTGTGGCGTTGGTGGTTTGATACCACCCCCTCTCCAAACGAGACGTACTCCATGTTGGGAGGAACTCGGTAAAATATCGTTGTCCCCGCGTGCCTTGGTTATCTCTATACCCGAGCTCTTTACATTGTGATAGCCTTCGTGCTTGAAGTAATATATATCTTGCTATCACTTTGTTGCTTGTATTATTTATCATAAGTTGTTGGTGCACATAGGTGAACCGTAGTTGTTCTAGGTTGTGCTTAACAAAGTAAACACTAGTTTTATTCCGCCTTTGTTGAGACACTCTAGGAAAAGTTTTAATCGCCTATTCACCCCTCCTCTAGGCGACATCCGTATCCTTTCACCGTGTTTTAGGGTTTCGAGGAGAATATATAGGCATGAGGGCGGAGCCAGATGTGGTCCAGGTGGGCCACACCCCTTGTAGGCGCGGGGCAGGGGTGGCCCGCGCCTGGGGGGTGTGGGCCCCCTATGGCCCATCTCCGCCTCCCCTTCTGGCTTCCTTCGTCTTTTGGGAAAATATGATTTTCCATAATTTTTCTGGTATTTTTCTAATCTTCCCGAAATTGCATCGAAACACCTATTTTTCCATAAGAATCCTGACTCCGGCAGTTCATCCTCCCAGAATCATCCAACATGCAAAAACAGATGAAAAGACATAAGTAACACCTCTTAATATGAAATATATCAGTGAATAGAGGCAAATTATTATATAGAATGGCGATGCAAATTGGACGTATCAACTCCCCCCAAGCTTAGGCCTTCGCTTGTCCCCAAGCAAAAACTGAGCTCATTAAACATGCCCACATGTTTATGGAGTGAAGTGTCAATAAAAGAATACAGACAAGAAGCATCACACTTACCATTACACAACTCATAGAAGAAAGCAACTCACCATTATATAACTTAGCTTGCAACAAGTACATGAGTCACAATAGAGAGGCATCAAGATAAATCATAATTGGAATTGGCAAACTTTTGTTCTTGGTCAGAGAACAGCTGGCAAACAGTTTCACAAATTTTTTTTTGTAGAAGTTTCACACCAGGAGTACTTTTTGCTCAAACATAAAAGATTTTTCACAATGATGGCTTTCAAAGTAATACTCAATATATAAGAGTCTTGTGCAAATAAGGAAGATAAAGAACATGACTGAATAAATCATCATATGAATGCTTGAAACACAACAACTCAAATGCTTGCTGGAGATAGAGAAGAAGTAGGTTAACTGACTCAACTTAGAAACTAGGAGAAAGGCCTTTCATAGAAGGAAGCAGGGATTTCAAGTTCATAAAGAGCTTCCAAAATATTATGGTACTTACTAGCTTTGAGCTCTGATTGCTGATACGTTGGAAACATATCTATAATTTTTTATGCTCCATGCTTGTTTAGTATCTACTTTGCTTTACTTGTCCACACTTTGAGGTGCTTTTTACATGTTTTCTGGTACTAACCTATTAACAAGTTGCAACAGTGCCAGATGCCTGTTTTCTGCTGTTTTTGGCTTCAGAAAAGTTAGTAAAGAAATATTCTCGGAATTGGACGGGGCAAACGTCAAAGTCAATTACTTTCCGTGGGGAACAAGAAGTCCAGAGGAGAGATGGAGGGGCAAGCCAGGGGGGCCAGACCCACCCGAGGCGCGGGGGCAGGTGGGCCCACGCCTGGCTAGGGTTTGGTGACCCTGGCCGCCTCCCGGTATCGCCCCTTCGCCTATAAGAAGCCCCCGATGCAGAAACCCCGAGTACCCGATCAGAAATCCACGAAACTGTCTGTAGGCGCCGCCACCATCGTCCCTAGATCGGGGGGATCTGAAGTTCTTCCCGGCACCCTGCCAGAGGGGAGATCATCCCGGAGGTCTTCTCTCCGGTATGATGCGTGAGTAGTTCCACCTTGGACTATCGGTCCATGTAGTAGCTAGATGGTTGTATCTCCTCCTTTGTGCTTTCATGTATAGATCTTGTGAGCTTCGTTCATGATCAAGATCTAATCTATTTGTAATCATGCATGTTGTGTTTGCGGGGATCCGATGGATACTGAGATTATTATGTTGGTTTGATTAATGGTTTTATCTTTATGATTCTATCATGTCTGTGTTGTTTGTAACCTTGCATGCTCTCCGTTGCTAGTGGTTATCTTGTCCAAGTAGTTGCTAGTGACTCCAAGAGGGGGTATTTATGCTCGATAGTGGGTTCATGCCTCTAGTTTCCAAGGGAAGTGACAGAAATATCTTCGGTTGTAGATGTGTTGTTGCTACTAGGGAGAAAATAACGGTCTCTTGTTCATGGAACATGTGGACTGTTTACCTTACACACTTTGCTTAAAACAGTTGTCTATTGCTTGCAACTTAATACTGGAGGGGGTTCGGATGATAACCTGAAGGTGGACTTCTAGTCATAGATGCAGCTGGATGGCGGTCTATGTATATTGTTGTATTGCCCAATCAACCCCATAGGATCTTTCTGGCTAGTAATTGCATTGTTATGCCTTGCTCAGTTCCTGTCAATTGCCCCGCTGTAATTTGTTTACCCTTCATGCCATGTTGTTTATCTAAGGAGAGCACCTCTAGTGACCTATGGACCCTGGTCCAATCTTTATCATTGATACATCTTCCACTGTTACTTGTTTACTTGCTGCAAACCATTACCTTCCACACCATACGTTTAATCCTTTGTTACAGCAAACCAGTGAGCTTGACAACCTCACTGATTCTTTAGGTCAAAGTCTTGAGTTTGTGTTGTGCAGGTCTCCGCTTTGCTAGCAACACCTGTGTGGCGTTTCCTTCCTCCTACTGGTTTGATCACCTCGGTTTCTTACTGAGGGAAAATTTCTATTGTGCTGCTTCATACCTTGCTCTTGGGGTTTCCAACGAAGCGTCCCACGACAAGTACTGGGCGCCATCAAGCTATTTTCTGGCGCCGTTGCCGGGGAATAAAGGGACATCAAACTTCTTCCTCCCTGTCAAGCACCAGCTATTTTCTGGCGCCGTTGCCGGGGAGGCTAAGGACGTCTTCACTAGGGGAGTCCTTGACTTCCTTTCTCTTTACTTTGTTTTTAGTTTTCTTTGTGTCTTTTGCTTGGTTTTGTTTGCCTCTTTTCAAAAAACCCAAAAAAATTTAGTCTAGTTTGGTTTTGTTGCCTTATTCAAAAACACAAAAAAATTAGTTCCTGCTCTAGATGCTGCTGCTATTTTTGGCTTGCCCACCTTTGCCAAAATGAACTCTGCTGAGAACACCAAGTTGTGTGCCTTCACTAGCACCAACAACAATGATTTCCTTAGCACACTTATTGCTCCACCTGCTCCTGATGCTACCTTTTATGAAATTAAGCCTGCTATGTTGATGTAGAGGTCCCAACCTTTAATAATGTAGAGATCCCTGTGTTTACAATGCTAGTCCCTGGATCAATAGCTAGCATCCACAGTTAAGATGTAATATCAAGAAACAAAGGTCATATTACAACTTTATAACCAGGAATAAAATAATTCATTACATCTTGCATAGCTCATGTGGCTATCTCATTACAATGCAGCAGAAATAACTATAGCATGGGGTCCTTCATCTTCAAAGTGTCACAGGCAAACATGTTGGTTGTAGACTTGTAATCCTAATCAACACACTTCACTAACATCAAACAAACCCGCAACATAATAAGTTACAGCCACAAGGGTCAATACATTTGAATTGTAATGGAAAGTGATACTATGGTAGTATAGTGGAGTCTATCATCTATATGCATTTGGCTAAGTGGAGCTTAGGCTTGCTTTTCTCAAAATAGATTTTCCTTATCTTTTGAAAAACACTAAGTTTTTGTTTGTTAAAAATCACCCAAGGCATCTCCCAATAGAAATTGGTGATCCTTTAAACCCTTGTTCAACCACAAGTTTTTAACTTAGAAATTGGGATGAGGAGATTCTTGATAGCTTCCATGTCTTGATGCTCAAATTGTCCTTTACCAGGGACATGGCTAAGGACTTAGATTTTTCACTCCGCAGAGGTGGTGCACTTTCCCCACAAGACTTGGTTTCACCAAGACAAGATCTTTCAGAAGCCTTCCCTTAGACCAGAATGGACGCGCTCCAACCTATCAAACCCCTACCACCAACTGTCCATTTGGCTAATTTTTTGCAACCTATATGATCCAGGCAGAGCCCATAATGCCAAGTGGCTGCACTTGAAGCTTCTCAACATTTGACATCTCAAATCTCTTTGTTCCTAGGTGGCCATCCACAAGTGAGATACACAAGGTAAACCATAGAAATTGGCCTTGTGTAACCACTCAACACAAACCATTCCTTCCATTCCACCCAGGTGATTCATTCACTTAGTTGTTTTATTAAACAAAACACAAGTCCTTGACTTAGAAATATTCCTTAGTATGAATATATTCCACCCTTGTTTTCTACTAGCTAATATAAGCATGATAGTAGTCGGAATCTTAACTTAGGAAATTTCTACTAAGGTTTCATCTACTAGGATCTCCCATGGCATAGTTTACACTTAGCAAAAATTCCATGCAAGTCCTACTTAGAAATATCACTAATGCATAGTGAAAATAATGGGACAAAAGTATGGAGCATCACTTGCCTTTTTGGTAGAGATTATAAGTTCACTCCTTGATCTTGCAATGATCACACTCTTCAAATTCCACTACAATTCAATCAAGCAGGCAAAGATTCAATCTACCATTCAAGCAATCATCACATAAAATAATAGAAACAAAGCAATGCTTGCAAGCATGCAAAAGATTGTTTATTTGGAAAAGTGGTTTCTAATGGGTTATAAACATTTGAAAGCACCTATTGGTCATTTTATAAAAGTGGCAAAACTATTTGCAAAAGATTTTACCTATAAACCCTTTTTAAACCAAAGCATTATTTTATGTGGTTGAAAATGCCTTTAGCAAAGCAATAATCTTTATAGGGTTCACCAAATACATTTTTAATTCTAAAACTTGGTGTTTTGGGGTCAGAGAGTTTAATCCAAATCATTTCCCAAAGATTTTTCTCCAAAATGTATTTTTAACATATAAACAATATTTTTATTTGACTAGAAATGCTTTAATTCAAAGATTTATTCTCTTGCTTCACAAAATATGTTTTTGAATCTACAAGTTGGTTTCTATGGTCAGTAGGTTCAAAACAAACCATTTTCCAAAGATTTTATCACAAAAAATAATTTTAGAATGAATTTTATATTCAAATTATGCCTACACAAGTTTCTGCAAAAACAACCAAGTTTCCAGAAGCAATTCACTAAAAAAAGTGCATAGTTGGGTAGGGTTTGTTTTGCTGATTCCATTGATATAAAATTTGAAAAATTTGGACATGTAGATTAAAAGTTATGAATTTTACAAATTTGAACATCAAATAAATCAATTCTGTTTTTATAACAATAGACAGGGCCACGTGGAATGTTCTGATTCGTCCATACCGTTTCGCTCGGATCGGCTGCTGTGAAGCGTTGGATTAAAATAGATCGAGCGGCACAGGATCTAACTTACCCCTTTGAGTTATGATCAATCGTATCCAATGGATCAAGATCCAACGGCCTAAAGCAACTAACCCTAAACGGGCGGCGCTAGCGGCGGCGCGCTCGGCAAGCGGGGTTGCCGGCGATACAGGGGGTTAGAGAGAGAGGGGTAGCTCACCAGGTTCAGGGGATCGTTGCGATGCTCAACGTGTTCGAGAGGAGGCAGGGGCGCACGAGGACGAAGGGAATTGCTCGCCGGACTTCACGACGGCGTCGGGTGCTCTCTGTCGTCGTCGAAAGCGAGGATATAGTTCACACCACAACAAACAAACGATTTTGTTAGGTTCGCGCGAGAAAGGCGAGTACGAGAGTATCGATCAGAGGGGATGGGGTGGTTAGGAGTTACCAGGGGGTGTCGTCGGAGTGGAAGCAGACGGCGGCGCTCTCGGTCTTGGTCGTTGTCGAGCCTAGGGAACATGCGTGGGCGAGTGGGGAGTACTGGGAGGTGCGCAGGAGTCTAGGGAACATGCTCGTGTGGTCGACGAGGCTAGGGGCGACGGTGGCTGGCCGGAATTGGAGAAGAGGCTCGTCGGAGCAGTGGGGGCGCGAGCTCGAAATTGTAGCAGCCTGGGGGCAGAGGAGGAATGGGGTCTGGGGGGAAATGGAGAGGGGGAGCATGCATTTAATCTAGCATGGTCGCGGCGAGGTTAAAGAGAGGCATTGATGCGAATTACTCACGACATTCATCAGCAGGAAACGTCCGAGCGTGGTCGCCGCGGGCTGAGGAAGAAGACCTGCCAGGTGGGGTTCGGTTGACAGCGAGAGAGAGAGGAAGAGTGGGTCCAGGCAGTCAGCGTCTGAGGGGGTGGGTTTCTGAGTGCGAAATGTTTTTCTCGTGGGAGAGAGGGAGTGGGCTGCTGGGCCAGGATGGGCTGGGCTTGCTGGCTGGGCAGGCTTAGTTCATTTTTTGTATAGATTTGTTTTTCCTTTTCTTTTTCTATTTATCTGTTTGATTTTTGTTTAATCATTTCAAACATCCATTTGAATTCAAACTTCAACCAAACTTTGTGTAGATTTTAATACTGATTAATAATACATTCTAAAGTCAAATTTAGAATAATTCTTTTATTTTTTTAGGGTCTTTTATTTATTTTATAAATAGACATTTGTCTTATTTCAAATAGGTTTTAATGTGTTTTAAAACTTTATTTGAAATCCATATTTTTACCAAACCTATTCAGTAGGTTTATTTATTTAATAGGGTCAAATAATTCATTTTGAATTATTTGGAATATTTTTAATATGATTTATAAATCATTTAAATTGGGTATTTGTTTTTATTCCAATGAAATCAAATATGGTTTTAATTCCATAAATTTTTATTTAGGTGATTTCCTTGATTCCATTTAAGTTAATTAAATAACTTTTAATCCACTTGGGTAAATTCCAAATATTATTTTCCCATGATTTAATTAATCATTTCTAATAGGGATTTGTCTTTATTCGAATGGAAATAGAATTTGGTTAATGCCCTTTTATTTTATTTGAAAATTCTTTTATCCTTTTATTTGGATTTGGATTATAACTATTCCATTTGCTTATGGATTAGGCCAAGATTTAATTTGGTCTTTAAATATTCCTCATTTAATATTTCTTTCTTTATCTTATAAAATCCATATCTTTTTATTTAGAGATCCAAACTTGGTGTTTCAAATTTATAAAATCTTACTTAATATTTGTTTATCCTTTTAAATGTCTTTAGGATTATTTTCTCACCATTTGGTATGGATTTTAGATAAGTTCTTTATTAGCTTTGGAAATTACTTTACCTTATCTTATTTAATTCATAAGATTTTATCTATGGTTCCAAATTGAATGAAATCAATTCCTATGGTTTTATAATATTTTTATTTGTCATTCTTGATCATTTATAAATATTTGTTGACAAATTTTGTATGGATCCAATCCATGATCTTGGAGATAACTTGGAAATGTTTTTCTTCCATTAGGGTTTTAGAGTTTTGGTTTATTTTCCAAGTGTTTAAATTTCAAGATGCATTTATGAAGAATGCATTTCACTTGATTTGAATTTAGTAGGATTCAAACATTAATCAAAGTTTGTTCAAGATGGGATTTTAAGTTTCCATTTGGAATCAAAAAGTTTATTTTCATCCTAAATTTCAACAATTATTTATTTATTTTTCACATTACAAAATTTGGCAAATTTTGGGATGTGACAGTTGAATCTTGTGATGAGAGAGCAATTTTCTGGTGTTGGTTCTGATGATCCTGCTGCTCATCTCAATAGCTTTGTTGAACTTTGTGAGATGCAGAAGTATAAGGATGTAGATGGAGATATTATTAAGCTCAAGCTTTTTCCTTTCTCCTTGAGAGGAAAAGCTAAAGAATGGTTGCTTTCTTTGCCTAAAAATAGTATTGATTCTTGGACTAAGTGCAAAGATGCTTTTATTGGAAAGTACTATCCTCCTGCTAAGATTATATCTATGAGAAGTGACATTATGAAATTTAAAAAACTTGATAGTGAACATGTTGCTCCATCTTGGGAAAGAATGAAATCTTTGGTTAAGAATTTCCCTACTCATGGACTCACTACTTGGATGGTTATCCAAACTTTTTATGCAGGTTTGAACTTCTCCTCAAGAAACCTGCTGGATTCGGCTGCTGGAGGTACCTTCATGGGCCTCACTTTGGGTGCTGCAACAAGGATCCTTGATAATATGATGGTTGACTACTCTGAATGGCATGTTGAGAGAACTCCACATGGTAAGAAGGTAAATTCTGATGAGTAAACTTCCTCTTTGAGTGAAAAGATTGATGTTATTATGGCTATGCTTGTTAATGGGAAAGCTCCTCTAGATCCTAATAGTGTTACCTTAGCCTCTTTGGTTGCTCAAGAAGAGCAAGTTGATGTGAACTTCATTAGAAACAAAAATTTCAACAACAGGCCTACAGGAATAATTTTGGTAGCAACAACAATTATAGGCCTTATCCTCCTAATGATGGCAACTCCTATGGAAGCTCTTACAATAATGCTAGAAGTGCCCCCTCTGAACTTCAAGTCATGCTCAAGGACTTTATTAGTAAACAAACCACTTTCAATAAGAGTATAGAGGAAAAGTTTTTAACTGTTGAGAAAAATATATCCTCTTTGTCTGAAGCTCAAACTTTCTTAGTTAATAAAATGGATGCTAAACCTAAAACTATGGAAAACACCTTTGCTACTGCTCATGCCATACAAGTTACTATTGATGAAAATGTTAGGCTGTTAACTCAACATCATGCTAAGTGGGAAAGGGAAGCTGAAATGGATAGAAACAATAGTGTGTGCACTATCACCACTAAACCACAAGTATTCCCTATTCCTACTCCTACTATGCCTAAGCCTATTGAGCCTACTACTAGTGACGCTAAGTTTGACTTTGATATTGATGGTTGCAATATTTTGAAGTGATTATGTTCTTGCAAAAGCTTGCTAGAAGTCCTGATGCTAGTGATATGCATGTTGCCTTTACCAAACACATTACAGATGCTCTTGTGAAAATTAAGGAAGAGAAGCTAAAACACAATGCTTCTATTCCTAGGAAAGTAGAAGATAGTTGGGAACCCATTATTAATATGCAAGTGAATGACTCTGATCTTGGTTCTAGTGTCTCTATTATGCCTAGGAAGATTTAGGAAATGCTTGATTTGCCACCTTTGGAAGATTGTTATTTAGATGTCCCACTCAATGATAATGCTAAGAATAAACTCACGGAGAGTATTAATGATGTTCTCATCATGGTTAACAATGCTTATGTCCCTGTATGTTGAATACAATGCTTCTTGTCCTATTACTTTGGGAAGACCTTTTCTTAAAACAGTTGGTGCCATCATTGATATGAAAGAAGGCACTATTAAATATCATTTTCCATTCAAGAAAGGTATTGAACACTTCCCAGTGAGAACAGATAAGTTGGATTTTGCTCCTCCTTTGAAAGCAAGGTTTGATGTTAATGCTTCCTCATTTGAAAATACTTGATTCCTCTTGCTTCTTATGCCTAACTTAAAGGCGTTAAATAAAAGTACTTGTTGGGAGATAACCCAAGAGTTTCCTTGAGTCTTGGAAGTTATTACTTCTGTAATGACCTCTACTTATACTTTTTGTTCGCTTTTTGTGCCAAGAATGACCTCTAATAAGAGAGAAGTAAGATTTGGGGAGTTGCTGTCCCGAAACAGATATCTGTCCTTCACCAAAAAAAATCGTGAGGAGGCTCTGTAACTCGGATTGAGCTCAAAATTTACGAACAAATCCCACAGTATGTTAGCTAAATTTCTTTAGACCAACACTTTTTTATTTGAGCAACACAAGGTCTTCGAAAAAATTCGTTTCTACCTGCTGGTCTGTTTTGACAGATTTCTGCCATTATTTGCATTTGCTTCTTATTGATTCCTTTTTGAGTTCTCTTCAAGTAAATTGAGCTTTTTGACGGAGTTACTACAGTATCTTGTGTTTTTAGTGAAAAGCCTTGCTGTTCCAAAGCTTTTCTAGTGGTCTAATATCTTTTGAATACACTAATGTTGCTAATGAAGATTGTGTGAAGTTTTGTATGAAGGAAAATTTCAGGTGTAGAGAGAGAATGATGCAATGAGATTAAGAATGGACAAAATCTCAAGCTTGGGGATGCCACCATGGTTTCACCCCAAGAAATATCCAAGAGGTACATGTTGGAGATATGCCCTAGAGGCAATAATAAATATAGTTATTATTATATCTTTGTGTTTATGATAAATGTTTACACTCATGCTATAATAGTATTAACAAGGAAACATTAATACTTGTGTGATTTGTAAACTTAAATTGAAATCCCTAGTATATCCTCTATACTTCACTAGCTTGTTGGTTAATAGATGATTGTGGTTTCCCTATCATGAACATTGAGATGTTATTAACAACAAGATCATATCGTTAGGAGAATGATATGGTGGACATACTCCTATAGATAAGCGTAGCATAAAGATCAAGTCATTTCAATAGTTCAATTGCTATATGCTTTCTGATACATAGTAACCTAATTCCTTCGACCATGAGATCATGCATATCACCTTTACCGGATGGATGCTTTGATGTCATCAAACACCACACCGTAACAGGGTGGCTATAAAGGTGGTATTGAGTGTTCGGAAAGTATTGGTTGAAACACATGGATCAAGAGTGGGATTTGTCCATCCATATGACGGATAGATATTCTCTGGGCCCTCTCGGTGAAATGTCATCCAATTAGCTTGCAAGCATGTGACTGGGTCACAAGGGATCACATATCACGGGAACGAGAAAAGAGTACTTATCAGTAACGAGGTTGAACTAGGTATGCAGAGATACCGACGATCATAAACCTCGGATAAGTAACATATCGTGAGACAAAGGGAAATTGGTATCGTATGTAAGTGGTTCATTCGATCGCAAAGTAATCGTAGAAATATGTGGGAGCCATATGAATTTCCAGATTCCTCTATTGGTTATTGTTCGGAGAAGTGTCTCGATCATGTCCGCATAATTCACGAACCGTAGGGAGACACACTTAAGGATTCGACGTTGTTTGAGTAGTTATGGTATTATGAGAAAGAGACCGAATGTTGTTCGGAGTCTCGGATGGGATCCGGGATATCACGAGGTGATCCGAAATGGTCCGGGGAATAAGATTCATATAAGGAAAGTCCCGTTTCGGAGTTGGGGAATGGTTCCGGTGTTTTCATCGGGAACATTCTAGAAGGTCCCGGAATGTCCGGCACTCCGGAGGGGGAAGGGGTACATGAATGTGTCATTGCATGTTGGAATGATTGCATCATGTACTTAGTGTCATCGCTGTTCTAAATAAGGGATTAAATCAAATCCTAATTTGGAAAGTCAAATAGCAAGTTTGAAAAAGTCAAACTGCCAAAATTGGAAAGTGGGAAAGAGGAGCTCCAAACCGAGTTGGAGAGGAGTCCCTCCTCTCCAAGCCGGCGCGCCTCCCAAGGCCGACTTGGGGAGGGACTCCCCTCCCCTTGGCCGCACCCTCCACCTATAAGAGGAGGGGCAGGGCCTCCTCCTCTAGACACACAAGTTCCTATCCTCTAAACTAAACCCTAGATCTAAACCCCGGTTTAGAGCTATTTCGGTTTAGAGCCTTCTAATTGGTTTAGAGCCCTCTAATTGGTGTGTCTAATTACTAGACCACTAATAGCCTCTCTCATAAGCTCCACCATACTCGCACCGGCTTAAGGCGAAGCCCTGCGGGATCTCCCCTCTACCTCCGGTACCACGCCGTTGTGCTGCCGGAATCGCGAGGAGAGTGCTACAACCTCCGCTGCCTGCTGGAACAAGGGAGAGGAAGGTCTTCGTCGAGTACCGAACGTGTGACCGACTACGGGAGCGCTGCCGGAACGTGGCGCCGGAAGGATCGTCTACGCGATCTTGAGATCGGAAAGAGTACGACTACATCACCCACGAGAATCTGCTCTCGTTAAACACTTTGGAATCTTCGAGGGTGAGTTATTCCATCGACTCGTTGCTACAATCTAGTAGATAGATCTTGGCTTGTTTGTTTGTATGCGATAGAAAATTTTTGTTTTCCATGCTACGAACCCCTACAGTGGTATCAGAGCCGTGTCTATATGTAGATCTGTTGCACGAGTAGAACACAATGGTCATTGTGGGCGTTGATGCTTTTATTGTAGATTGCTTTTTGTGTACTTTGCATCTTGCGGTATGTTGGGATGAAGCGGCCCGGGCTAACCTTACATGACATCGTTCATGAGACTTGCTCCACGCTTGACATGCAACTTGTATTGCATAAGTGGCTTTGCGGGTGCCTGTTTCTCCTAACATAGTAAAGATCCAATTTACAACGGGTAATCAACAATGCTAGTATCAATGTTGTGGTTCTTGTTCGTAGGTTAGAACGACACTTATGGAAAGCCCCAAACCACGTAAAATATGCAAAGAAAGTAGAAGCGTGATGTGATATGGCCATGATTGTGATTATATTTGATGTATGCAATGTTCCTTATTGTAAGTTGGCAACCGGCAGGAGCCATATGGTTGTCTTTAATTTCTGTTAAGACCTGCGTGTCTATTCAAAATAGTTGTAATAGTTGAAGCTGGTGGACGACAACCATGAAGAAGCGTCATTGACCTTGATGCTATGCCGGTGATGATGGAGATCATGTTCGTGCTTGAAGATGGAGATCGGAAGCACAAAGAAGAAAGGCCATATCATATCACATATTATGAATTGCATGTGATGTTAATCCTTTATGCATCTTGTATTGCTTAGTAGACGACGGTAGCATTATAAGATGATCCCTCATGCACATAAATTTCAAGTTCTAAAGTGTTCACCCTTAGTATGCACCGTTGCCAAAGCTTGTTGCTTCGAAGCACCACGTGATGATCGGGTGTCTTTGATTCCGCGGGTGAATACAACGTAAGCAAGCCAGATTTGCTTATGCGGTAGCTAAGGTTTGATCTTGACGAGCCTAGCATGTACAGACATGGCCTCAGGAACACGGATCGCCGAAAGGTAAAGCATGAATCATATAGCAGATATGATGAACATGTCGATTGTTCGCCATTGAAACTATATCAACTCTCGTGATGATCGGAGTTGATGTAGTGGATTTGGTTCATGTGATCACTAAAACAATGTGAGGGATGTTGTTTTGAGTGGGAGTTCACCTAGTTTAATTCATTCATTAATTTGAACTCAATTTGTCATAAACTTAGTCCAAACTATTGCAAATATGTTGTAGATCAATGGAAGCCCCTACCATCAAATTTAATGCGTTCCTAGAGAAAGAAAAGTTGAAAAACAATGGAAGCAACTTCGCGGATTGGTTCCGCAATTTGAGGATTGTCCTCACAGCTGGTAATTTGACCTATGTGCTGGATGCACCGCTAGGTGACCCACCTGCAGCTGATGCTACCGATGAAGTAAAGAATGTTTACCTTGCTCGGAGGAATCAGTACTCCATAGTTCAGTGTGCTATCTTGTATGGTTTAGAATCGGAGCTTCAGAAAAGGTTTGAAGAGTCAGACCCATATGATATTGTCGAGGATCTCAAATTAATTTTTGAGACTCATGCGGCAATTGAAAGTTATGAAGCTTCTGAAAAGTTCTTTAACTGCAAGATGGAAGAGGGCAGCTCCGTCAGTGAGCATGTGCTTAAGATGTCTGGGCACGCAAACAAACTTCAAAGCTTGGGTATAGTGATTCCTAATACTTTGGGGGTTTACCGCATCCTCCAATCACTACCACCAAGTTACAAGAACTTTGTGATGAACTACAACATGCAGAACATGAACAAAGAGTTGCCAGAACTATTTGCTATGTTAAAATCTGCAGAAGTGGAGATCAAGAAAGAGCACCAAGTGTTGATGGTCAATAAGACCACCAAATTCAAGAAAGGCAAGTCTAAGCAGAAGGGACACTTCAAGAAGGGTGGTAAGAAAGTTACCATGCCAACGAAGAAGACCAAGGCTGGACCTAAGCCTGAAACTGAGTGCTTTTACTGCAGAGGAGAAGGTCACTGGAAGCGGAAATTCCCAAAGTACTTGGCGGATTTGAAGAACGGCAACATCAAGAAGAAAGGTATATCTGATATACATGTTATTGATGTGTATCTCACTAGTATTCGTAGTAGTGCCTGGGTATTTGATACTGGTTCGGTTGCTCATATTTGTAACTCGAAACAGGAGCTGCAGAATAAACGGAAGCTAGCGAAGAACGAGGTGTCGATGCACGTGGGAAACGGATCAAAGGTTGATGTGATCGCGGTCAGCACGCTACCTCTTCATCTACCATCGGGATTAATTTTATACTTAAATAATTGTTATTTGGTGCCTGCGTTGAGCATGAACATTATATCAGGATCTTGTTTATTGCGAGACGGTTACTTGTTTAAATCTAAGAATAATGGTTGTTCTATTTATATGAGTAATATGTTTTATGCACATGCACCTTTAATAGATGGTCTATTCATATTGAATCTCAATAGTGGAAATACACATATTAATAACATTGAAGCTAAACGATTGAAATCAAGCGATAATTCGACCTATATGTGGCACTGTCGTCTTGGTCACATCGGAGTGAAGCGTATGAAGAAACTCCATTCCGATGGACTTCTTGAATCACTTGATTTTGAATCACTTGAAAGATGCGAAGCATGTCTGATGGGTAAAATGACTAAGACTCCATTTTCTGGTATAATGGAGCGAGCTACGGACTTATTGGAAATCATACATACCGATGTGTGTGGTCCAATGAGTGTAGCATCGCGCAGTGGTTATCGTTATGTTCTTACCTTCACGGATGACTTGAGTAGATATGGGTATATCTATTTCATGAAACATAAGTCCGAAACTTTCGAGAAGTTTAAGGAATTTCAAAGTGAGGTAGAGAATCAACGTAACAAGAAGATTAAATTTCTACGTTCTGATCGTGGAGGTGAATATCTAAGTTACGAGTTTGGCGAGCATTTGAAGAAATGCGGAATACTTTCGCAGTTGACACCGCCGGGAACACCACAGCGTAATGGTGTGTCCGAACGTCGTAATCGAACTCTCTTAGATATGGTTCGTTCTATGATGTCACTTACAGATTTACCGCTATCATTTTGGGGTTATGCATTAGAAACAGCCGCATTCACTTTAAATAGGGCACCGTCAAAATCCGTTGAAACGACACCGTATGAATTATGGTTTGGGAAGAAACCTAAATTGTCGTTCCTTAAAGTTTGGGGATGCGAAGCCTATGTAAATAAGTTACAGCCGGACAAGCTTGAACCCAAAGCGGAAAAATGCGTCTTCATAGGATACCCGAAGGAAACTATTGGGTATACCTTCTATCATAGATCCGAAGGCAAAATCTTCGTTGCCAAGAATGGATCCTTTCTAGAGAAGGAATTTCTCTCGAAAGAAGTGACTGGAAGGAAAGTAGAACTCGACGAGGTTGTCGAACCTTCTCTCGAAATTGCGAGTAGCGCAGCACCGGAAGAAGTTCCTGTGGTGCCTGCACCAATTAGAGAGGAAGCTAATGATGTTGATCATGAAACTTCGGTCGAAGTTGCTACAGAACCTCGCAGGTCAACGAGAACTCGTACCACTCCAGATTGGTATGATTCCGTTATGAATATCATGTTGGTGGACAACACCGATGACCCCGAGACATATGAGGAAGCGATGATGAGCCCAGATTCCAATAAATGGCAAGAAGCCATGAAATCCGAGATTGGATCCATGTACGAAAACCAAGTATGGACTTTGGTGGACTTACCGGATGGCCGGAAGGCTGTCGAGAACAAATGGATTTTCAAGAAGAAAACAGATGCTGATGGTAATGTTACTGTCTATAAAGCTCGACTTGTCGCAAAAGGGTTTCGACAAATTCAAGGAGTTGACTACGATGAGACTTTCTCACCAGTAGCGAAGCTAAAGTCTGTGAGGATTATGTTAGCAATCGCTGCATATTACGATTATGAGATATGGCAGATGGATGTCAAAATAGCATTCCTCAATGGAGACATTGATGAAGAGTTGTATATGATGCAACCCAAAGGTTTTGTCGATCCTAAAGATGCTAACAAGGTATGCAAGCTTCAACGGTCCATCTATAGATTGAAGCAAGCATCCCGAAGTTGGAATCAACGTTTTGATAAGGTAATCAAAAGTTTTGGTTTTATACAAACTTATGGAGAAGCTTGTATTTACAAGAAAGTGAGTGGGAGCTCTGTAGCATTCTTAATACTGTATGTGGATGACATATTGTTGATTGGGAATGATGTAGACCTTCTTAATAGTGTCAAGGAATATTTGAATAATAGTTTTTCAATGAAGGATCTTGGCGAAGCAGCTTACATATTAGGCATAAAGATTTATAGAGATAGATCGAAACGCCAAATATCATTGTCACAGAGTACATATTTGGACAAAGTTCTAAAGAGGTTTGGAATGGAAGAAAGCAAGAAAGGGTTCTTGCCCATGTTGCCCAATATGACCTTGAGTAAAACTCAAAGTCCGACATCGGCAGAAGATAGAGAAAGGATGAGTAAGACTCCCTATGCATCAGCCATAGGATCTCTAATGTATGCCATGCTATGTACTAGACCCGACATTGCATATGCTGTTAGTTTAACTAGCAGATATCAAAGTGATCCAGGAGTGGATCATTGGACAGCGGTCAAAAACATCCTTAAGTACTTGAGAAGAACTAAGGATATGGTTCTTTCTTATGGAGGTGATGAACAGCTCGTTGTTAATGGTTACACCGATGCTAGTTGGAACACTGATCCGGATGATTCTAAATCACAATCTGGATACGTATTTATTTTGAATGGTGCAGCAGTTAGCTGGAGGAGTGCAAAGCAAAGCGTTGTGGCGAGATCTTCAACTGAATCGGAATACATGGCTGCTTCGGAGGCTTCACAAGAAGCGATATGGATGAAAGAGTTCATTACAGAGCTGGGTGTGGTTCCTAGTGCGCTGGACCCAATGTCTATCTACTGTGATAACATGGGCGCCATAGCCAATGCGCAAGAACCAAGGTCACACAAGAAGCTGAAGCATATCAAGCTGCGTTTCCACGCTATTCGAGAACATATCCAGGATGGGGATATAAAGATTTGCAAAGTACACACAGATCTGAATGTGGCGGATCCATTGACTAAACCTCTCCCGAGGGCAAAACATGACCAACACCAAACTGCCATGGGTGTTCGGTATATTACCATGTAATCTAGATTAGATGACTCTAGTGCAAGTGGGAGACTGTTGGAGATATGCCCTAGAGGCAATAATAAATATAGTTATTATTATATCTTTGTGTTTATGATAAATGTTTACACTCATGCTATAATAGTATTAACAAGGAAACATTAATACTTGTGTGATTTGTAAACTTAAATTGAAATCCCTAGTATAGCCTCTATACTTCACTAGCTTGTTGGTTAATAGATGATTGTGGTTTCCCTATCATGAACATTGAGATGTTATTAACAACAAGATCATATCGTTAGGAGAATGATATGGTGGACATACTCCTATAGATAAGCGTAGCATAAAGATCAAGTCATTTCAATAGTTCAATTGCTATATGCTTTCTGATACATAGTAACCTAATTCCTTCGACCATGAGATCATGCATATCACCTTTACCGGATGGATGCTTTGATGTCATCAAACACCACACCGTAACAGGGTGGCTATAAAGGTGGTATTGAGTGTTCGGAAAGTATTGGTTGAAACACATGGATCAAGAGTGGGATTTGTCCATCCATATGACGGATAGATATTCTCTGGGCCCTCTCGGTGAAATGTCATCCAATTAGCTTGCAAGCATGTGACTGGGTCACAAGGGATCACATATCACGGGAACGAGAAAAGAGTACTTATCAGTAACGAGGTTGAACTAGGTATGCAGAGATACCGACGATCATAAACCTCGGATAAGTAACATATCGTGAGACAAAGGGAAATTGGTATCGTATGTAAGTGGTTCATTCGATCACAAAGTAATCGTAGAAATATGTGGGAGCCATATGAATTTCCAGATTCCTCTATTGGTTATTGTTTGGAGAAGTGTCTCGATCATGTCCGCATAATTCACGAACCGTAGGGAGACACACTTAAGGATTCGACGTTGTTTGAGTAGTTATGGTATTATGAGAAAGAGACCGAATGTTGTTCGGAGTCTCGGATGGGATCCGGGATATCACGAGGTGATCCGGAATGGTCCGGGGAATAAGATTCATATAAGGAAAGCCCCGTTTCGGAGTTGGGGAATGGTTCCGGTGTTTTCATCGGGAACATTCTAGAAGGTCCCGGAATGTCCGGCACTCCGGAGGGGGAAGGGGTACATGAATGTGTCATTGCATGTTGGAATGATTGCATCATGTACTTAGTGTCATCGCTGTTCTAAATAAGGGATTAAATCGAATCCTAATTTGGAAAGTCAAATAGCAAGTTTGAAAAAGTCAAACTGCCAAAATTGGAAAGTGGGAAAGAGGAGCTCCAAACCGAGTTGGAGAGGAGTCCCTCCTCTCCAAGCCGGCGCGCCTCCCAAGGCCGACTTGGGGAGGGACTCCCCTCCCCTTGGCCGCACCCTCCACCTATAAGAGGAGGGGCAGGGCCTCCTCCTCTAGACACACAAGTTCCTATCCTCTAAACTAAACCCTAGATCTAAACCCCGGTTTAGAGCTATTTCGGTTTAGAGCCTTCTAATTGGTTTAGAGCCCTCTAATTGGTGTGTCTAATTACTAGACCACTAATAGCCTCTCTCATAAGCTCCACCATACTCGCACCGGCTTAAGGCGAAGCCCTGCGGGATCTCCCCTCTACCTCCGGTACCACGCCGTTGTGCTGCCGGAATCGCGAGGAGAGTGCTACAACCTCCGCTGCCTGCTGGAACAAGGGAGAGGAAGGTCTTCGTCGAGTACCGAACGTGTGACCGACTACGGGAGCGCTGCCGGAACGTGGCGCCGGAAGGATCGTCTACGCGATCTTGAGATCGGAAAGAGTACGACTACATCACCCACGAGAATCTGCTCTCGTTAAACACTTTGGAATCTTCGAGGGTGAGTTATTCCATCGACTCGTTGCTACAATCTAGTAGATAGATCTTGGCTTGTTTGTTTGTATGCGATAGAAAATTTTTGTTTTCCATGCTACGAACCCCTACAGTACAAGCGTCAAAGCTTCGGGATGCCCAAGGCATCCCCTTCTTCATCAATAAAAAGCTCAGGTCTGTCTAGACACTTCGTTTTTATTGTTTAATGCACAGTTGTGTTGTTCTTGGAACGTCTTAGTTTTCATTTGATTTGCTTAGTTTGTTTAGTTTTCTTGATTAGTTTGGACCCCCGTTCTCGCTGTGTTGTTTTGCAAATAAGTTTGCTTTGTGTAGGAAAGGAGTAGTAAGTTCTTGCTTGAAGTGCAAGAGGAGATTGCATTGACTGTGACTTAGACTTTAGCATGACATGCTAGGTGTTGTTTTGACTTTATGATTACTGATTATTGCTATAGCATGTCTTGTTCCAAACAATTGGGATTGCTTAGTGTGCCTTGAATAAATTATGCGTTGTTTTAGCATGCAAAAGCATAGTATTGTGGTATTCTCCTTTGATGTTTTGCTTGGGTTGACTTGGCACATGCTCACACCATGTTATGACTATGACAAGTCACCATTATCCTCTATGATCATTTAGTCCTTGACTTGTAGTACCACTCTTTGCTTTGATTAGTATGCTTTGTTACACTGCATGATTTTGGCCATTATTGCTCTCTTAGTTGGTTGCTCCCAGTCTTTTGCTAGCCTCCACTTGTATGAGTAAGTTTTACTCATGCCTCCAACTCCCAATAAACCAAGTTATTCCAAAGTGTCCACTATAAACTCCTATGCATGGTGTGTTACACCATTCCAAGTATATTCTTGTTTTCATCTATCTTCCAATTAAAAACTATCTTGTTATGTGAAAACTTAGTGATTAAAGCCCTCACGAACTTGATGGCACACTTTATTCTTTGCCCCTAATAAACTTGAACCATTGTGACAACTTTGTTGTATATGCTTGCACTTATAAGTTGGAATTAGCAGAACCGTGTTGTCACAGGGAACGTTTTCAACATTGCACTTGTACTTTGTACTCAGTTGATATCATGTTCTTTTGTCTATGGATGTCACCGGTGTGAAATAAAGAGGGGACTTGTAAGTCCATGGAGTTTGTATTCTGTCTTAGAGAAACGCCTGGGCCGCTAGCCTAAGCCATGCCTAATCATGGTGGAAACTTGCAGCATCACCATAATGAGCTATCTATGAAGCATCCTCAATAAAAAGCTATGCATATGGTAAATAAAAAGATTGCTAAGATGCTTATTGTCTGCTTGCCTTGTCATTTTGGTTATGGGAAAGCTCTTGTACCATGTGCAAGGGGTACCCCGTTGGCGATTCTCAATAATATGCAAATACTTACAGTGACAAGAACTTACCTGGACCCAAAGTTGAGTATGCATGAGGTGTGGCCCTCGTATTCAAGGGGCGTGAGATTGCCAACTTATACTTCGTCAAGCATATACTCCAGCTTTGCCACTTTAACCTTAACCACTTCAAGATGCTTATGATAGGGGCAATGAGGGATGAAAGCTAACAAGTACCATAATTTTTGGAAGCTCTTTTTGAAACTTGTAATCCCTGCTTCCTTTTACAAAAAGGCCTTTCTTCCACCACTATTGAGTCTCCACCTTCTACCTTTAGGAACCATTAAGAGAGCATAGTTGTCATTCTGTGTGTAGTGTTCCAAAGCTTATTAATTGATGCATATTGTGTTATTACTTTCTCTTGTGCTACTTGTTTCTAGTCAACCTTGTGAACTTTGCAGGTGTCCTATGCATTATATTGCAACTCTATGAGGGACAAGCTGATTGCCACTATGCTATGTTTTCTGCATGTGAAACAAACAAACATTTTTCAATGCATATTATTCATGATCTTTGTTTGTAGCTTGTCATGTTGCATGCATAGTTACTATGTCCTATTGTTAGAACTCCATCTTTCATGCACATGTTTAGAGTTCTTCGATCCCAACTTTCAATGCTTGCAAATGGTTGGATCTTTGTGAAGGTGCATGTCACCTCAAAAATTATTCTTTGTATCACTTACCTACTCGAGGACGAGCAGGAGTTAAGCTTGGGGATGCTGATACATTGGAAACGTATTTATAATTTTTGATGCTCCATGCTTGTTTAGTATCTACTTTGCTTTACTTGTCCACACTTTGAGATGCTTTTTACATGTTTTCTGGTACTAACCTATTAACAAGTTGAACAGTGCCAGATGCCTGTTTTCTGTTGTTTTTGGTTTCAGAAAAGTTAGTAAAGAAATATTCTCGGAATTAGACGGGACAAACGTCAAAGTCAATTACTTTCCGTGGGGAATAAGAAGTCCAAAGGAGAGCCAGAGGGACAAGCCAGGGGGGCCAGACCCACCCCAAGCGCGGGGGCAGGTGGGCCCGTGCCTGGCTAGGGTTTGGTGGCCCTGTCCGCCTCCCGGTCTCGCCCCTTTGCCTATAAGAAGCCCCCGATTCAGAAACCCTGAGTACCCGATCAGAAATCCACGAAACTGTCTGTAGCCGCCGCCACCATCGTCCCTAGATCAGGTGGATCTGAAGTTCTTCCCGGCACCCTGCCGGAGGGGAGATCATCCTAGAGGTCCTCTCCGGTATGATGCGTGAGTAGTTCCACCTTGGACTATGGGTCCATGTAGCAGCTAGATGGTTGTGTCTCCTCCTTTGTGCTTTCATGTATAGATCTTGTGAGATCCGTTCATGATCAAGATCTAATCTATTTGTAATCATGCATTTTGTGTTTGCGGGGATCCGATGGATACTGAGATTATTATGTTGGTTTGATTAATGGTTTTATCTTTATGATTCTATCATGTCTGTGTTGTTTGTAACCTTGCATGCTCTCCGTTGCTAGTGGTTATCTTGGCCAAGTAGTTGCTAGTGACTCCAAGAGGGGGTATTTATGCTCGATAGTGGGTTCATGCCTCTAGTTTCCAAGGGAAGTGACAGAAATATCTTCGGTTGTAGATGTGTTGTTGCTACTAGGGAGAAAATAACGGTCTCTTGTTCATGGAACATGTGGACTGTTTACCTTACACACTTTGCTTAAAACAGTTGTCTATTGCTTGCAACTTAATACTGGAGGGGGTTCGGATGATAACCTGAAGGTGGACTTCTAGTCATAGATGCAGCTAGATGGCGGTCTATGTATATTGTTGTATTGCCCAATCAACCTCATAGGATCTTTCTGGCTAGTAATTGCATTGGTATGCCTTGCTCAGTTCCTGTCAATTGCCCCGCTGTAATTTGTTTACCCTTCATGCCATGTTGTTTATCTAAGGAGAGCACCTCTGGTGAACTATGGACCCTGGTCCAATCTTTATCATTGATACATCTTCCACCGTTACTTGTTTACTTGCTGCAAACCATTACCTTCCACACCATACGTTACAGCAAACCGGTGAGCTTGACAACCTCACTGATTCGTTGGCGCAAAGTCTTGAGTTTGTGTTGTGCAGGTTTTCACGTTGCTAGCAACACATGTGTGGTGTTTCCTTCCTCCTACCGGTTCGATAACTTCGGTTTCATACTGAGGGAAACTTGCTACTGTGCTGCTTCATACCTTGCTCTTGGGGTTTCCAATGAAGCGTCCCACGAAAAGTACTGGGCGCCATCAATTGCCCCTATCATAAGCATCTTGAGATGATTAAGGTTAAAGTGAACAAAGATGGAGTATATGCTTGACGAAATATAAGTTGGCAATCTCATGTCCCTTGAGTACGAGGGCCGCTCCTCATGCTACTCAACTTTAGTTACCGATGTGTTCTTATCATAGTAAGTACATGTGTATCATAGAGAACCGCCAACGGGGTACCCCTTGCACATGGTACAAGAGCTTTCCCATAACCAAAATGACAAGGCAAGCAGACAATGAGCATCTCAGCGATCTTTTTATTTGCTATTTGCATAGGTTTTTATTGAGGATGCTTCACAGATTGCTCATTATGGTGATGCTGCAAGTTTCCACCATGATTAGGCATGGCTTAGGCTAGCGGCCCAGGCGTTTCTCTAACACATAATACATAACTCCATGGACTTACAAGCTCCCTTTTTATTTCACACCAGCGACATCCGTAGACAAAAGAGCATGATACCAACTGTGTACAAAGTACAAGTGCAATGTTGAAAACGTTACCCATGAAAACATGGTTCTGCTAATTCCAATGTATAAATTCAAGCATATACAACATAGATGACACAATGGTTCAAGTTTATTAGGGGAAAGGAATATAAAGTGTGCCATCAAGTTTGTGAGAGCTTTACTAACTAGTTTTCACATAACAAAATAATTTTTAATTCAAAAGATAGATGAAGCTTGAGAATTTGCTTGGAATAACAATAATGCTAATAGGTAGATATGGTGGACTCAAATGGCACAGGTTTGGTTCAAAGGGGTTGGATGCATGAGAAGTATGCCTTCTCAAAACAGTTTTTTGGATAACAAGGCTGGCTAGCAAGCAAAAGTTTTAAAGGAAACAAGCAAACCTACAAGTGATAAAGCCAGACATGCAATCTTCCTTGAAGACACAAAAGATCTTAAATAAAGAATACTAAGCTTATGAGCCAATCAAGAAAGAAAATGAATGATACAAAATACCTGTAAGCTTTTTCTCTTTTCCTTTCAAACCTCAAAAAGTGTGGCTACTGACCAGAGCTCGGTTTGCCAAAACCATTTTAGATATACTTGATGCTCCCAAAGTGATACCAATACTGATCAACAAGATCAATCATATAATAGAGATTGCAAACTAAAATAAGAAGTGCAAAAAGTAAAAGATGAAACTTCTCATTATTATTCCATAAAGGCACTCACACCAGGGGATACATAGAAACTAAAGGAGAGATACTTCCACAATGCAAACCAACCTATAAGATAACTTCTCTACCAAATATATGAATATACTAAAAAGGTAAAATATAAGAGATGATGTGATACCGCGGCACTCCCCCAAGCTTGGAACAAGCCAAGGGGATGCCAAACCTGATGACAAATTACTCCTTCGGTGGTGGTGTTCTCTTGATAAGCTCCTCAATCAGTTTCCTCAGATCCTCAATCTCGAAGGTTAGAGTACGAATCAACTCCAAATTTTGCTCAATGCGGTTCATGATCATATCGGACTGAGAGTCCTAGTCCTTGCTATTCTTTCCCCACTCTTCCTTCTTAGTGTGTTCCTTTCCTGCATGGTTAGAGCGAGGCAGATCCCAAAACGAGGGCAAGTTCCCTTTGGGCACCTGTTGGTATTGTTGCTCATGTATAAGAGTATGGAAGGGATTCTTGGTACGTGGAGGAGGTGACCGTGGAGAGAGGATATGACGCGGGGTTTTCCCTCCTGTAGACATTCGTGCTGTCCTCCTAAGCTTGATAGGATTCACCACTCCAATGCTTGTGACGGTAGCGCGGGTGTTCGGATGCTCATCCTCCTCCATGCATCCCCTACAAAAATCTCCTCCTCCTTGGGGTTTTGAGGATCATCTTTCTCGGGCTTCTTGCCTTTGTCATTGGTGGATACCATGTCGCTCTAAACTTGAGAAGAAATTCCTGACAGAAACAGATCGAAACGAAAACACGATGAGAACACGATACACGAACCTCAGGGGATCTGGGGGGGTTATGTATTATGAAGTTTCAAAGCATAAGGAAGGTACTGATGCGAAAACAAGGCGGAGACGGATCTTAGGGGGCTCACACCCCCTCCAGGTGCGGCCAGCTGGGGCTCGTGCCTAGGGTGGGTGTGGCCACCCTGGCCTCCGTTTCCTCCTTTGTTTCGTTTCGTAACCTTCCGTATGTAATAAAAACATCAAAAATATAAAAAGATTAGGCTTTCACGAACCTTCAATTTTCGCCATTTTTACCTATTCAAAGACGAACTCTGCAGATTCCTTTTCTCCTTCTCCTGGAAATTTCTTTTCTCACAAGGCATTACACAAACCTCAATGGAAACATTAGTGTAAGCAAAAAGAATAAATCTTTAGGTTCACAATTTAAATGAAATCCATCAAAACAAAAGCTACTATAGCAACTCCTTTCCAAAAACCCAAAAGATTCTGGAAGGGAATCAATAAAAGAGGCAAATGCAAATGATGGCAGAAATCTGTCAAAACATACCAGCAGGTAAAGATTGATTTTTTTGAAAACCTTCTGTTGCTCAAATCAAAAAGTGCAAAACTAATGAAAGTTTGGTAACAACTTGGAGAACAAGCACAAAAAATACAGATCCATCCGAAGTACTGATCTCCTTCACGAATTTTTACAATGCAACACAAAAATCTGTCCCAGGACAGCCACTTTTAACAATTCCTCTACTTCCCAAAAGTAGTTGAACTTGACACAAAAACTAAAACAAAAAGGATAAGGAGAGGTTATTACTGAGGTAATAACTTCCAAGACTCGACCAACTATTGGGTTATCTCCCAAGAAGTACTTTTCTTTAATGCCTTTAAGTTAGGCTTGAAAATTTCAAAGATGCTCACAGAGGAGATAAATATCTGAAGTGAAAGAGAGCATCAAGGAGCAAATAACTAACACATTTGAGTCTAACCCACTTCCTATTCATGGGGGTATCATGATAAAACAAATTGTTGAAACAAAAAGCCACTAGCATAGAAAGACAAAACAAATGCAACTTTAAAGCTTTCAACATAAAACGGGGAAACTTAACATTATTGAGATGCATAAAACCATGTTTCCCTCTCTCATAATAACTTTCAGTAGCACCTTGAATAAATTTGAAAATATAGCTGTCACTATCAACAACTTTATCATCAGAATGAGCATACTTACAATCACCAAAAAGAGGACCAAGGTCATAAACCGGATCAATAGAAGCAAATTGTTCCATCCTGAAATCTTCATTAGGCAAACTATTTTCACAAGGAGCTATAGAAAATTTGGAAAAGTTAAGTTCATAAGAATATCCATCAAACTTAGTTAAAACTTTATCCTTCTTACAATATATAATAGCTCCACAAGTGTTTAACAAAGGTCTACCAAAAATGATAGGACAAGTTTTGCTAGCTGCTGAATTAAGCACTAGAAAATCAGCAGGATACTTAATCTTACCGCAGAGAACCTCCACATCTATTACAATACCAATGGGGCAAATGGTTTCCTTATTAGCAAGGTGAATAAACACATCAATGTCCTTAAGCTCACAAGGACCAATTTCATGCATAACTTCCCTGTAAAGCTCATAAGGTATAGCACTAGAACTAGCACCAATATCACATAAACCATAATAGCAATGATCACCAATTCTAACAGAAAGCACATGGACACTAGCTTTTCTAGCTTTGCTAGGATGAGAGATAATATTAGAAGCGTATCACAGAAGACAATGTGCTAATCCTCTATATTTCTAGTGACAAGACCTTTCACAATAGCTACCACAGGTTCAATATTCATTTGCTCATCAGGTTCCACAGTATTCTTTGTACCTTTGTTATTCGGACTAATCATCGTAGAATACTCCTTTACCTTAGCTGGGAAAGGTATTTTCTCAACATAAGGTTCAGGAAAAATATGATCAATAGTACAAACTTCAGTGCTTCTAATAGGAACATGACTAACAACATACGTGTGAGAGGCAAAAGCCTTAAACAATTGGCAATACTTTGAGAATCAAGACCATACTCAGTACTAATATCACGGAAGTCATCAGTTCCCATAAAAGATTTAATGCATTCATAATCATAATTTATACCTGACTTTCTTCCTTTATCATTCTCCCAAGCTTCAGTGTTCTCTTGAATACGGTCTAGGAGATCCCATTTAGCTTCTTCCTTCATACGTGTGAATGATCCGGCACAAGAAGCATCTAGTAAATCTTTATCATGAAGAGAAAGCCTAGCATAAAAGTTATTGATAATAATATTGTTAGGGAGTTCATGAAAAGGACATTTAAGCATTAGTAACTTTAAGCTCCCCCAAGCTTGAGCTGTACTCTCTCCATCACGAGGCCAAAAGTTATATATCAGATTTCTATCCTTATGAATTTCACTAGGGGATAAAATTTAGATTAAAAGGGAGGTACTATTTCCTCCCATTCCATGGATTTCCCATTCTTTAGAAGCTTATAGCATTCTTTAGCTCTCCCTTTAAAGGATATATAGAGTAACTTCTTCTTCACCTGTTCATTTGTGATACCTGCATACTTAAACAACCCGCATAATTCATGGATAAAAAGTAAATGATCACCAGGGTGGACAGTTCCATCCCCTAAATAATAATTATCCATAACACGATCAACAATACTTGTAGGTATCTTAAAAGGATCTATCTCAACAGGTGGTGGTTCATCTACTACCCTAACAGTGGTAGTAGTTTTCCCAAACAGAAAACCAAGTGGGTTATCCATATTGGAAACAAAGTAATAAACAGAAATAAAAACAATACTCATAGTAGAAGTTTCCTTTACCAGTTCCACTCTTCAATAGCGCTTCACTCCCTGGCAACAACGCCAGAAAATAGTCTTGATGACCCACAAGTATAGGGGGTGTATCGTAGTACTTTTGATAAATAGGAGTGCCGATCCCAACGAAGAGCAGAAGGTGTTGACTAGTGGTATGGAGCAGGAAATCTCTGTAAATACTTAGCAAACGGATTTTTAGGGTTTTATGAATAAGCAAGGAAACAAAGTGCAAGTAACAAAGACAATGAACAAACGTGGCAAGTGGCCCAATCCTTTCTTAGCAAAGGACAAGCCAGTGGAAATACTTATAAGGACCAAACGTTCTCGAGGACACATGGGAATTCATCAAGTGCTTTCACTTCAAATAGCTGAGTACCCTTCTTTGGTGTTGTAAGTGTTGTGTGGGTGAACCTGTGCTAATGTACCGACCTTACTTGGACTAATACATACTTGTGATTAAACACCCTACAAGCATCTGCAACTACAGGAAAGTAATTAAGATATAAATCTAACCATAGCCTTAAACTCTAAGATCCTATAGTCCCTTGTGCAATGGTGTCCTAACGGGGGTTTAGGTTTCTGTCACTCCGGCAACCCCACAATTAGTAGCCAAATACACAATGCATTCCCCTAGGCCCATAAATGGTGAAGTATCATGTAGTCTACGTTCACATGACACCACTAGAAGAATAGCACCACAACTTATACTAAACCATTGAATAATATCTCAACTCAAATCCACTACTAACAACATGACTTCTCCCATGTCCTCAAGAACTAAACAAACTACTCACAAGACATCATATGGATCAAGATCAAAGATGATATGGTGATGAATAACAATCTGAACATAAACAATAATCCAATGGTCCCACTCACAAGCATCAACTACAATAGTAATCAACACCAGGAAAGTTTGCCCTAAGAACTATGCAAGTATTCAACACAATTGTTACAGCAGGATGGAGTGGTGATGATGGTGCTGGTGGATATGATGGTGTGGATGATGATGATGATGATCCTGATGAAGTCTAGCTTGATGAAGGTGTTGATGGAGACGATCTCCCCTCTCCGGGAAGGAATTTCCCTAGCAGAAATCTGTCTGCCGGAGAGCTCTTTCTCTCTCGGTGTTTTCTGCCTCGAAGAGGAGGCGGAATCTTTATGTGGTCGCTCCTCGTGTTTTAGGGTTTCAAGGAGAATATATAGGCGAGAGGGCGGAGCGAGAGGTGGGCCACACCCCCTGTAGGCGCAGGGTAGGGGTGGCCCGCGCCTGGGGGGGTGTGGGCCCCCTGTGTCCCATCTCCGCCTCCCCTTCTGGCTTCCTTCGTCTTCTGGGAAAATATGATTTTCCGTAATTTTTCTGGTATTTTTCTAATCTTCGCGAAATTGCATCGAAACACCTCTTTTTCCATCAGAATCCTGACTCCGGCAGTTCATCCTCCAAGAATCATCCAACATGCAAAAACAGATGAAAAGATATAAGTAACACCTCTTAATATGAAATATATCAATGAATAGAGGCAAATTATGATATAGAATGGTGATGCAAATTGGACGTATCACTGCTTGGGCTGTTTATGGATAAGATCAAGTGAATTGGTTTCACTTCTTACCCTTTTGCACTTTACCATTCTGGTGAAACTTGCCCATTTACTTTGCTGATGATGTTGTGCTGAGGCTTATTAAATGTAAAAGAACAGATATTGCTTATTGGTGAAACTTGCCTATTTTCATTGCTCAATGATGTAATATGAATAGTGCACTTCACTGTTCACCACTGAGATTAAAATAACTAACTAACCCTTTATTTCCTTTTTAGTCGTTTTTCTTATTTGCAGGAACAAGATCTAGGTGCTCAAGATTTAGTATAGGAATAGATAGGTTTTATAGATTTTTGTAATCTTCTTTTTATTCTTTTGTAAAGAATCTTGTAATAATATTCTTATTATTTAATATAATTTTATTTTATTGTAATTCACCTACTGTAATGTATTCCTTTATTTGTTTATCTTTCTTACTTGTAATATGGTAATGGAATAAAGAAAAGAAATAAGAATTCATTTCTTATTTATATTTCCTTGTCTTTTCTTATTATTGTTTAATATATCTTTAATATAATAAAACAATTTTAATAAATCATTTTGGAAAACAACTTAACATTTCTAAATTCTAATTTTCAAATAGTTTCCAATTTATTTAAATTTCAAATTTGATTTCAAAATATTTCCCCCCAAAACACATTAATATCTAAAGGTCATGTCAAAATTTAGAACAATCACTAT
The DNA here is from genome assembly GCA_916181665.1 of Avena sativa. Classification (NCBI taxonomy): domain Eukaryota; kingdom Viridiplantae; phylum Streptophyta; class Magnoliopsida; order Poales; family Poaceae; genus Avena; species Avena sativa. Next base: position 22,082,606 of record OV702297.1, read on the forward strand.
AAAGAGCTATTCCTATCTCTAAATAGTGAAAGAAACTCTGATCACTTTAGGTTTTTTGTTTGGCGAAAAATTTACCTAGATTTTTGCAGATGAATACATGCACATGCTCAAATTCCTATTTCTACCCTTCGTTGGTTCCTAAACGCTGGGGTGTTACATTAGATCTCGTGGTTAAAGTAGTCGATCACTTGCCGATCTCAAGATCGTGTAGACAATCCTTCTGGCGCCGCGTTCTGGCAGCGCTTCCACAGTCGGTGACACGTACGGAGTCGATGAAGACCTTCCTCTCCCGGTTCTAGCAAGGCAGTGATGGTAGTAGATATCCTCGGAATCCCAACAACACGATGGTGTGGTGTTGGTGGTGGTGGAGGAGGAGACATTTCTACAGGGCTTCGCCTAAGTCGGAGCAGGACGGTGGAGAAGAGCGAGGAGTGCAACGGATAGGGTTTAGGCGCCAGGGCAAGGGTGTGTGTGTGGGGGGGGGAGGGTGTGTGACCCCACCACTCCTTATATAGGTGGGGGCGGCCGGCCAAGGGTTACCAGCCCTAGACGTGCCCTCCCAACTCGGCTAGCAAGGGGAGAGGTGGAAACTTGCCTTTCAAGTTTTCCTTTCCTTCCCAAACTAGGATTTGAATTTTCAAACTAGGGTTTGACCCCAATTTCCTGGTGTTTGGCAGAGTTGCCCTTGGTCTTGGTGCGGCTAGCCCCTAGGGCATGCCGCATCCCAAGTGACCCCTCCTGGGGTGGTGATTCCTCTAGAACATTCTAGAAGTATCCGGTCAAAACACCAAAACTTTTCCGAACCCTGGAAAACCACTTTCCTTATATGAATCTTATTCTTCGGACCATTACGGATCTCCTCGTGATGTCCTGGATCCAATCTGAGACTCCAAACAATATTCGGTCTCCAACTCATATTCCATATCTACTTAAACAACATCGATTCATTAAGCGTGTCTCCCTACGGTTCGCGAACTATGCAGACATGATCGAGACACCTCTCCGGTCAATAACCAATAGAGGGATCTGGAAATCCAGATGGCTCCCACATATTTCAACGATGACTTCGTGATCGAATGAACCATTTACATACGATACCGATTCCCTTTGTCGTGCGATACTTTACTTATCCGAGGTTTGATCGCTGATATCTCTATACCTAGTTCAACCTCGTTACTGATAAGTACTCTTTACTCGTTCTGTGATATGACATTCCCTGTGACCTAGTCACATGCTTGCAAGCCAATTGGATGACATTCCACTAAGAGTGCCCATAGTATATCTATCCATCATATGGATGGACAAATCCCACTCTTGATCCATGTGCTTCAACACATACTTTCAGAATATCCAATGCCACCTTTATAACCACCCAGTTATGGAAGTGGTGTTTGATGTCATCAAAGTACTAATTCGGTGATGGTGATTAACATGATCTCATGGTCGAAGGATTAGGTTACTATGTATCTGAAAGCTTGTAGCAAAACGAACTTAATGACTTTGATCTTATGCTACGCTTACTATGGTGTGTGTCCATCACATCATTCTCCTAATGATATGATCTTGTTATTAATAACATCCATTGTTCATGATCAGTAAACCATGATCATCTATTAATCAACAAGCTAGTTTAACAAGAGGCTTACTAGGGACCCTTTTATGTTTACAAAACACACAAGTATTAATGTTTCCGGTTAATACAATTATAGCATGAGATGTAAAAATTTATCATAAACATAAAGATATAATAATAACCACTTTATTATTGCTTCTTGGGCATATCTCCAGCACTAGGATGGATCCCCACCTCCACCGTCGAGACGCCGAGATCGTCGCAAGGATAACCATGACACCGCATCGCCACCGTTCTGCGAAGGCGTCACCGCCATCATCGGGGATTGGTGACCCTGATCGACGAGAAATTCCCCACCATCAAAGGCACGGGCTTTGCCCTACCATGACTCCGGGCAACCGTGAGGGAAGGAGGAAGGTTAGGGAGGGGGACAGTAGCCAGCTGCGTGGTTACCCCCATGACGCCTAGGGTTAGGGTGACACGGGGGTGAGGAGCAGTCTAATCCAAATTAGTTGTACGACATCTAATGGTTCTTAAGGGGATTTTACTATTGTAGTGGACCATTAATTCGTATGTTATGGGTTTTATAAGATTGTATATAGTGCGGTCGTACTAGGGGTAAAATTTTCAGTTTCAAACATGGTCAATTGTTCAACATTGTTCTCTTGGGGGAAAATAAAAGGTGATGATTGTTATTTTTGGGTAATTAGACCGACTTAAATTCAACATTGAGCGTTAGTCAAACATATTTCTTACATACTACCCAATTTCGACAAACATGGTCAATTTAAGTTATATTATTGTGCTAAGTCAAACTTCTGGCAAAAAAATCATACCGAACTGGTACACTGCGAAGGGCAGAGAAAGGTCGCTAGTTGTTAAAGCAGTCTAGGGTTTTGTCCCTCTTATCAGCGACACCGCCAGTCTACTCCACCTTCAATGGCCTTGGTGCCTTGGAGATGTGGTGGACCACGACCTCTCACCAGCACGAAGGTCCACATTTTTTGTTTTCAGTGTCTTCTTCGGGATGTTGAGTGATACGTCTAAAACGTATCTATTTTCTCGAACACTTTGCTATTGTTTTTCCTCTATACTTGTGTGATTTGGATACAACTAACACGGACTAACGCTATTTTTAGTAGAATTACCTTGGTGTCTCTTTTTTGTGCAGAAAATGAACTATCAGGAAAAATCCCGGAAAATATGCCAAAAATTATATTTCACCAGAAGATCCACGGAGCCAGAAGGAGAGACAGAGTGGAGGCCTGGGGGGCCCAGACCCACCCTAGGCGCGGGCCCACTGACCCCGCGCCTGGGGGAGGTTTGGCCACCCTAGGAAGCTCTTCGGCCTCCCTTCACGCCTATAAGTTGCCTTCTGACCTAAAAACAGAGGGGGTTCGATAGTTTTCCAGAAAGAGTTTCGCTCCGCCACCGCCACCAGAAACCAAGATTCGGATCCAAAAACTCCGTTTTGGCACCCTGCCGGGACAGGGAATTTGGAGAGGATCATCGCCATCGTCATCACCAACTCATCTCCATCAACCACCGATGTTTCCCTCATCCATGAGTGAGTAATCCCCCGCTATAGGCTTGGGTATGTGATACATTGGAAACGTATCTATAGTTTTTTATGCTCCATGTTTGTTTAGTATATACTTTGCTTTACTTGTCTAAACTTTGAGGTGCCTTTACAAGTTGCAACAGTGCCAGATGCCTGTTTTCTGCTGTTTTTGGTTTTAGAAAAGTTAGTAAAGAAATATTCTCGGAATTGGACGGGACGAAGGACAAAGTCAATAACTTTCAGTGGGGAAAAAGAAGTCCAGAGGAGAAACGAGGAGGCGTGCCAGGTCGGCTAAACCCTCCTAGGCGCGGGTGGGCCCTACCCCGCTCCTGGGTAGGGTTTGCCCCCCTGGCGGCCGCCTCGGTCTCCCCCTTCACCTATAAGAAGCCCCCGATGCAGAAACTCTCAGTACCCGATCAGAAATCCACGAAACTGTCTATAGCCGCTGCCACCATCGTCCCTAGATCAGGGGGATCTGAAGTTCTTCCCGGCACCCAGCCGGAGGGGAGATCTTCCCGGAGGCCTTCTCTCCGGTATGATTTGTGAGTAGTTCCACCTTGGACTATGGGTCCATGTAGTAGCTAGATGGTTGTATCTCCTCCTTTGTGCTTTCATGTATAGATCTTGTGAGCTCCGTTCATGATCAAGATCTAATCTATTCGTAATCATGCATGTTGTGTTTGCGGGGATCTGATGGATATTGAGATTATTATGTTGGTTTAATTAATGGTTTTATCTTTATGATTCTATCATTTCTATGTTGTTTGTGATCTTACATGCTCTCTGTTGCTAGTGGTTATCTTGGCCAAGTAGTTGCTAGTGACTCCAAGAGGGAGTATTTATGCTCGATAGTGGGTTCATGCCTCTAGTTTCCAAGGGAAGTGACAATAATCTCTTCGGTTGTAGATGTGCTGTTGCTACTAGAGAGAAAACAACGGTCTCTTGTTCATGGAACATGTGGACTGTTTACCTTACACACTTTGCTTAAAGAAGTTGTCTGTTGCTTGCAACTTAATACTAGAGGGGGTTCAGATGATAACCTGAAGGTGGACTTCTAGTCATAGATGCAGTTGGATTACGGTCTATGTATATTGTTGTATTGCCCAATCAACTTCATAGGATCTTTCTGGCTAGTAATTGCAATGTTATGCCTTGCTCAGTTCCTGTCAATGGCCCTGCTGTAATTTGTTTACCCTTCATGCCATGTTGTTTATCTAAGGAGAGCACCTCTAGTGAACTATGGACCCCGATCCAATCTTTACCATTGATACATCTTCCACTGTTAGTTGTTTACTTGTTGCAAACCATTACCTGTCACATCCCAAGATTTTCCAAATCTTGTAATGTGAAAAATAAATAAACAAAATAAATTATTGTTGAAAATAAGGGTGAAAAGAAACTTTTGTTTCTAAATGGAAACTTAAATCCCATCTTGAACAAACTTTAATTAAAGTTTGAATTCAATCCAAATCAAAAGTAATGCATTCCTCTTAAAATGCATCTAGAAATTCAAACACTTGGAAAATAAATCCAAACCCAAAACCCTAATAGAATAAAAATCATTTCCAATTATCTCCAAGCCTATGGATTTGATCCATATAAAAATTTGTCTACAAACATTTCAAAATGATCAAGAATGACAAATGGAAATATTATAAAACCATATAAAATGATTTCACTTAATTTGGAGCCATAGATAAAATCTTATGAATTTAATAAGGTAAGGAAATTGAAATTCCAAGGCTAATAAAGCATCTATCTAAAAATCCATAACCAATGGTGAGCAATTAATCCTAAAAAGATTTAAAAGGATATATAAATATCAAATAAGATTTTACAAATTGGAATCACCAAGTTTGGATCTATAAATAAGAAGATATGGATTTTATAAGATAGAAATATTAAATAAGGAATATTTAAAGACCAAATTAAATCTTGGCCAAGACCATAAGCAAATGGAATGAATATAATCCAAATCCAAATGAAATAAAAGGATGAAGAATTTCCAAATAAAATAAAATGGCATTAACCATTCTATCCCTATTTTAATAAAGACAAATCTCTAATAAGAATAATTATATAATTCATGAGAAAATAGTATTTTGGAATTTACCCAAGTGGAATAAAAGTTGTTTAATTAATTTAAATAAAATAAATCTTCCAAATAAACTTTAGGGAATTAAAACTATATTTAATTCCATTTGAATTAAAACAAATACCCAATCTTAATGATTAATAAATCATATTAAATTTTTTCCAAATAATTCAAAGTGAATTATTTTGACACCCTATTAAACAAATAAAAACCTACTGAAAAGATTTGGAAGGATTTAGAAATTTAAATGGTGTTTGAAATTATTATTAAATCCTATTTGATTTAAAACAAGGGCCTAATTAAATAATTAAAAACCCCAAAAAGAATAAAAGATTTATTCAAAACTTGACATCAGAATGTATTATTAATCAGTATTTAAACCTACACAAATTTTGGTTGAGGTTTGAATTCAAATTGATGTTTGAATTAATTAAACAAAATCAAAACAGAAATTAGAAATGGAAAAAGAGAAAAACATTCAGAACAAAAAAATATATAAAAGGACTCAGCCCAACTAACCTAGCCCACTAAGCCCAACACAGCCCACTGCTCCTCTCCCGCAGAAAAACGCTTCACACCAGAGATTTTACCCGCTAAGTCACAGACGCGTGGACCCCATCTCTTCTCTTCCTATCTCACTGTCAAATGGACCCCACTAGACACGTCAGCGTCTTCCCCAGCGCGACCCGTTCCTTCCCTGATTTCTCCCGTTTCTGCCGATTAATTCGCATGATGAATTCACATCAATGATGCAGTGATTCCGCCCCGCAACCATGCTATCTAAAGCGCCTGCCTCTCCTCTCTCTTTCCCCTCCGTCGCCTCACCCTAGCGCGCCCCCAGGCTGCTCAATTTCTCTCTACACCGCCACTGTCTCTGACAAGTTTCGGCGACAAATCCGGCCAAACCCTGTCGCCCCTCGCCTCCTCGACCATGCTCACTTTCTCCCCACCTCCTGGCGAACCTCCCTGTAGCATCAGCTTGCTCGCGCGCGTGCTAGAACATCGGCAACGTCTTCACCAGTGCGCCACCGATGACCCCCGCAACTCCGGCGAGCTACTGATGCCAAACCAGTGCGCCCCTCGTGTTCTGGTGAGTACCTCTATGACCCCCGAGACCGTGCGCATCCTCCTGATACTTTTCCTCGCTTGCTTGCATCCCAAGCGCTCGTCTTCGACCACGACCGTGCGCACCCGACGGCAGCAAGAAATCCGGTGAGCGATTCCGATCAACCTCGTGCGCCCCTTCGACCAACGCGAGCAGGTTGAGCATCCCCGTGCCACGGCGATCACGGTGAGCCACCCCTCTACCTTCCTTGCTTCCTCTATCGCCAGCTCCGCCACCGTCTGACCGTGCCACCGCTCACTGTCGCCCAGCGTCGCCCATCTGTGACCAAGCTATTGTGAACCGTAGGATCTTGATCTGACGGATGCGATAGAACGTGAACGAAAGGGTAAGCAGTGCCTCTGTGCCGTGCGATGTAACTTAAATCCAACGGCCCTTAGTGTGTGATCTGAACGAACCGGTACCAGCTAGTAACAAGCAGCCACGTGTCCCTGTTCGTTTGATTAAAAACAGCTATTAGATGTTCTAATTTGAAAAATTCATAACTTTCAAACCACACGTACAAAGTTTGCAAATTTTATATCAATGGATTCAGCAAGACAAGTACTTTCTGACCATGCACTTTGTTTAGTAAAATGTTTCTGTTAAATTGAATGTTTTTGCAGAAACTTGTGTAGGCATATTTGGAATATAAAAATTGTTCTAAAATGATTTTTGAGATAAAATCTTTGGCAAATGGTTTGTTTTGAACCTACTGATCATAGAAATCAATTTGTGGTTTCAAAAATGTATTTGGTGAAACAAAAGAATAAACCTTTGATTTAAACCATTTCTAGTCAAATAAAAATAATGTTTATTTATGAAAAATGCTTTTGGAGGAAAACCTTTGAGAAATGTTTTGAATTAAACTCTCTGACCCCAAGCACCAAGTTTTATGATTTAAAAATGTGTTTGGTGAACCCTATAAAGATTGCTACTTTAATAAAGGCATTTTCAACCACATAAAATAATGATTTGGTTTAAAAATGGTTTATAGGTAAAATCTTTTGCAAATAGTTTTGCCTCTTTATAAAATGACAAATAAGTGTTTTGGAATGTTTATAACCTATTATAAACCACTTTTGTAAATAAAACAAAGTTTGGCATGCTTGCATGCATTGTTTTGATTCTATTAATTTATGTGATGTTGCTTGAATGGTAGATTGAAATTGTGCCCTTGCTTGATTGAATTGTAGTGAATTGAAGAGTGTGATCATTGCAAAGACAGAGAGTGAACTTATATTCTCTACCAAAAAGGCAAGTGATGCTTCATACTTTTGTCCCATTATTTTTCACTATGCATTAGTGATATTTCTAAGTAGGACTTGCATGGAATTTTTGCTAAGTATAAACTATGCCATGGGAAATCCTAGTAGATGAAACCTTAGTAGAAATTCCTAAGTTAAGATTCCTACTACTATCATGCTTAGCTTAGCTAATAGAAAACAAGGGTGGAATATATATTCATACTATGGAATATTTCCAAGTCAAGGACTTGTGTTTTGTTTAATAAAACAACTAAGTGAATGAATCACCTGGGTGGAATGGAAGGAATGGTTTGTGTTGAGTGGTTCACAAGGCCCATTTCTATGGTTTACCTTGTGTATCTCACTTGTGGATGGACACCCAGGAACAAAGAGATTTGAGATGTCAAATGTTGAGAAGCTTCAAGTGCAGCCACTTGGCATTATGGGCTCTGCCTGGATCATATAGGTTGCAATAACTTAGCCAAATGGACAGTTGGTGGTAGGGGAATGATAGGTTGGAACGCGTCCATTCTGGTCTAAGGGAAGGCTTCTGGAAGATCTTGTCTTGGTGAAACCAAGTCTTGTGGGGAAAGTGCACCACCTCTGCAGAGAGTAAAATCTAAGTACTTAGCCATGACCCTGGTAAAGGACAATTTGAGCATCAAGACATGGAAGCTATCAAGAATCTCCTCATCCCAATTTCTAAGTTAAAAACTTGTGGTTGAACAAGGGCCGAAGGATCACCAATTTCTATTGGGAGATGCCTTGGGAAAGATTTTGTCAAGCAAAAACTTAGTGTTTTCAAATGATAGGGAAAATCTATTTTGAGCAATGCAAGCCTAAGCTCCACATTAGCCAAATGCATATAGATGTTAGACTCCACTATACTACCATAGTATCACTTGCCAATACAATTCAAATGTATTGACCCTTGTGGCTATAACTTGTTATGTTGCAGGTTTGTTTGATATTAGTGAAGTTTTTTAATGATTAGGATTACAAGTCCACAACCAACATGTCTGCCTGTGGCACTTTGAAGATGAAGGACCCCATGCTATTGTTATATCCTGCTGCATTGTAATGAGATATCCAAATGAGCTATGTAAGATGTAATAAATTATTTTATTCCTGGTTATAAAGTTGTATTATGACCTTTGTTTCTTGATATTACATCTTAACTGTGGATGCTAGCTATTGATCCAGGGACTAGCATTGTAAACACAGGGATCTCTACCTTATTAAAGGTTGGGAACCTTACAGATGGTATCAGAGCATTGTGTTGCCTGTAGGATTTGTAAACCTAGGATTGGACAAACCCCTTAAAAAATAGGAGTTGTATTTGTTCCAAAACTTATTTACAAACAATCTTGTAAACTCTTTCCTCTACCATTTTTGGTTTTAACTCTACATCTCTTCTACTTCAACTTGATGGACAAAGCCTACCCCATGGCCAAAGACTTCACCATGTGCAAAAGACTTCATCAATTCTAATGACTTCAACATCTTCAAGTGATTTCAACCTTATTCTCAACAAGGACTTCAACCTTGGATATCACTAAGGACTACAAGTGAGACAAGAAAAGTTACTCCAGACTTGAGGACTAAGGAAGCACAACTTAGAAGGAACCATCAACACCTTGAAGTTTTGTGACCAAGATTCAAGAAATTCTCCAAGGATACAAAGATCTTGTTCATGAAGAATCAACTAAGAAGAATTGAAAGATCTCAAGAGAACCATATAGATGGACCACCATATTAGGTATAGATCAAACACACTAACTTATGTGGTGTAACAAAAATATTTTATTGCTTAAAATGTGCTTGAAACTTGTTGTTTGAGCGGAATGGTTTTTTGTGATTGCTTGCACATTGCTTGTGTGAATTGTGATGTGTGTGATTAGAATTGATTCCTTAGAAAATCTTTTGCCTATTCTAATCCCAATCCAATCCAAACAGATGACTACTCCAAGAGACTCCAACATCAAGAATGATGACAACAACAACCAAGAGGACAACATGAGAGAACTCATAGTAACCCAAACCCAGTTGAACCAAGTGACAGCTCAATTTATAGCCAACACCAGTGAGGTAGATCCAACCATGCAAAGGTTTTTGGAAACCCAAACCCAATTGTTGCATAAGGTGACAGATCAAATGATCAACATGGGAAACAACTCTTCCAAAGGAGTTTGTGACAACAAGGATGACAAAGATGATTTTCTAGAAGGAAGCCAAGCTTGCAATATTTGTGGAGACAAGGATCACACTTCCAAGGAGCATGAAGATCAATGCCCCAATTGTGAAGAGAAACATCCAGCTAATCAATGCCCCACAACCCAAGCTACTTGTTACTTATGTGAAGGAAATAATCATGTCCCTATCCAATGCCCCATCTATTCCATAGTTCAACAAAGGAAACAAGGTGGAGTGCAACAACTGATTGCAGATTACCATGAGAGAGTCAAGTCTACCAAGAAGGATGAAGACAAAGGAAAATCTCAGCTTGCACCTCCATGCAATATGACTCAATTTAAAGGACCAAAGAGGAGACATATGTATTATCCAAGGAATAAGAAAAGGTCAAGGAGACCAGGAAACATTCCTACCTTTGAGATAACATATGAAGAACATGAACTAGAAGCACTCCTAGCTTTGGAGAAACCCAAGAAGAAGAAGTATAAGGAGATTAGCCAAGTGTGGTGCAACAACTGCAAAGAGCTAGGCCATTATGTATCATCTTGTCCACAGAAGATACGGGAAGAACTCAATCTTATCACATGTTACAATTGTGGTAACCAAGGACATTATGCAAGCAATTGTCCAGAAAAGATGAAGCACAAGATAAAGCCTATGAAGGATCTTAGCCTAGTCACATGTTTCAAGTGTGGAAACAAAGGACACTATGCAGATGTATGTCCAGAGAGATTTCAACAAGATCCCAAGAAAGCCAAGATGTAATCTAGTTGGAAAATTTTTAAGGGTGGTAGTACCCTAGTTGCTTTGAGCCAACTTGTAACCCCTAGCCTCCCCAAATCTCGGGACGAGATTTATTTTAAGGGTGGTAGCCTGTCACATCCCAAGATTTTCCAAATCTTGTAATGTGAAAAATAAATAAACAAAATAAATTATTGTTGAAAATCAGGGTGAAAAGAAACTTTTGTTTCTAAATGGAAACTTAAATCCCATCTTGAACAAACTTTAATTAAAGTTTGAATTCAATCCAAATCAAAAGTAATGCATTCCTCTTAAAATGCATCTAGAAATTCAAACACTTGGAAAATAAATCCAAACCCAAAACCCTAATAGAATAAAAATCATTTCCAATTATATCCAAGCCTATGGATTTGATCCATATAAAAATTTGTCTACAAACATTTCAAAATGATTAAGAATGACAAATGGAAATATTATAAAACCATATAAAATGGTTTCACTTAATTTGGAGCCATAGATAAAATCTTATGAATTTAATAAGGTAAGGAAATTGAAATTCCAAGGCAAATAAAGCATCTATCTAAAAATCCATAACCAATTGTGAGCAATTAATCCTAAAAAGATTTAAAAGGATATATAAATATCAAATAAGATTTTACAAATTGGAATCACCAAGTTTGGATCTATAAATAAGAAGATATGGATTTTATAAGATAGAAATATTAAATAAGGAATATTTAAAGACCAAATTAAATCTTGGCCAAGACCATAAGCAAATGGAATGAATATAATCCAAATCCAAATGAAATAAAAGGATGAAGAATTTCCAAATAAAATAAAATGGCATTAACCATTCTATCCCTATTTTAATAAAGACAAATCTCTAATAAGAATAATTAATAATTCATGAGAAAATAGTATTTTGGAATTTACCCAAGTGGAATAAAAGTTGTTTAATTAATTTAAATAAAATAAATCTTCCAAATAAACCTTAGGGAATTAAAACTATATTTAATTCCATTTGAATTAAAACAAATACCCAATCTTAATGATTAATAAATCATATTAATTTTTTTCCAAATAATTCAAAGTGAATTATTTTGACACCCTATTAAACAAATAAAAACCTACTGAAAAGATTTGGAAGGATTTAGAAATTTAAATGGTGTTTGAAATTATTATTATTAAATCCTATTTGATTTAAAACAAGGGCCTAATTAAATAATTAAAAACCCCAAAAAGAATAAAAGATTTATTCAAAACTTGACATCAGAATGTATTATTAATCAGTATTTAAACCTACACAAATTTTGGTTGAGGTTTGAATCCAAATTGATGTTTGAATTAATTAAACAAAATCAAAACAGAAATTAGAAATGGAAAAAGAGAAAAACATTCTGAACAAAAAAAATTATAAAAGGACTCAGCCCAACTAACCTAGCCCACTAAGCCCAACACAGCCCACTGCTCCTCTCCCGCAGAAAAACGCTTCACACCAGATATTTTACCCGCTGAGTCACCGACGCGTGGACCCCATCTCTTCTCTTCCTATCTCACTGTCAAATGGACCCCACTAGACACGTCAGCGTCTTCCCCAGCGCGACTCGTTCCTCCCCTGATTTCTCCCGTTTCTGCCGATTAATTCGCGTGATGAATTCACATCAATTGCGCAGTGATTCTGCCCCGCGACCATGCTATCTAAAGCGCCTGCCTCTCCTCTCTCTTTCCCCTCCGTCGCCTCACCCTAGCGTGCCCCCAGGCTGCTCAATTTCTCTCTACACCGCCACTGTCTCCGACAAGCTCCGGCGACAATTCCGGCCAAACCCTGCCACCCCTCGCCTCCTCGACCATGCTCACTTGCTCCCCACCTCCTGGCGAACCTCCCCGTAGCATCAGCTCGCTCGCGCGCGTGCCAGAACGTCGGCAACGTCTTCACCAGTGTGCCACCGACGACCCCCGCAACTCCGGCGAGCTACTGACGCCAAACCAGTGCGCCCCTAATGTTCTGGTGAGTACCTCTACGACCCCCGAGACCGTGCACATCCTCCTGATACTTTTCCTCGCTTGCTTGCATCCCAGGCGCTCGTCTTCGACCATGACCGTGCGCACCCGACGGCAGCAAGAACTCGGGTGAGCGATTCCGATCAACCTCGTGCGCCCCTTCGACCAACGCGAGCAGGTTGAGCATCCCCGTGCCACGGAGATCACGGTGAGCCACCCCTCTACCTTCCTTGCTTCCTCTATCGCCAGCTCCGCTGCCGTCTGATCGCGCCACCGCTCACTGTCGCCCAGCGCCGCCCATCTGTGACCAAGCTATTGTGAACCGTAGGATCTTGATCTGACGGATGCGATAGAACGTGAACGAAAGGGTAAGTAGTGCCTCTGTGCCGTGCGATGTAACTTAAATCCAACGACCCTTAGTGCCTGATCCGAATGAACCGGTACCAGCCAGTAACAAGCAACCACGTGTCCCTGTTCATTTGATTAAAAACAGAATTGATCTATTAGATGTTCTAATTTGAAAAATTCATAACTTTCAAACCACACGTCCAAATTTTGGAAATTTTATATCAATGGATTCAGCAAGACAAGTACTTTCTGACCATGCACTTTGTTTAGTAAAATGTTTCTGTTAAATTGAATTTTTTGCAGAAACTTGTGTAGGCATATTTGGAATATAAATTTTTTTCTATAATGATTTTTGAGATAAAATCTTTGGCAAATGGTTTGTTTTGAACCTACTGATCATAGGAATCAATTTGTGGTTTCAAAAATGTACTTGGTGAAACAAAAGAATAAACCTTTGATGTAAACCATTTCTAGTCAAATAAAAATAATGTTTATTTATTAAAAATGCTTTTGGAGGAAAACCTTTGAGAAATGTTTTGAATTAAACTCTCTGACCCCAAGCACCAAGTTTTATGATTTAAAAATGTGTTTGGTGAACCCTATAAAGATTGCTACTTTAATAAAGGCATTTTCAACCACATAAAATAATGATTTGGTTTAAAAATGGTTTATAGGTAAAATCTTTTGCAAATAGTTTTGCCTCTTTATAAAATGACAAATAAGTGTTTTGGAATGTTTATAACCTATTATAAACCACTTTTGTAAATAAAACAAAGTTTGGCATGCTTGCATGCATTGTTTTGATTCTATTAATTTACGTGATGTTGCTTGAATGGTAGATTGAAATTGTGCCCTTGCTTGATTGAATTGTAGTGAATTGAAGAGTGTGATCATTGCAAAGACACAGAGTGAACTTATATTCTCTACCAAAAAGGCAAGTGATGCTTCATACTTTTGTCCCATTATTTTTCACTATGAATTAGTGATATTTCTAAGTAGGACTTGCATGGAATTTTTGCTAAGTATAAACTATGCCATGGAAAATCCTAGTAGATGAAACCTTAGTAGAAATTCCTAAGTTAAGATTCCTACTACTATCATGCTTAGCTTAGCTAATAGAAAACAAGGGTGGAATATATATTCATACTATGGAATATTTCCAAGTCAAGGACTTGTGTTTTGTTTAATAAAACAACTAAGTGAATGAATCACCTGGGTGGAATGGAAGGAATGGTTTGTGTTGAGTGGTTCACAAGGCCCATTTCTATGGTTTACCTTGTGTATCTCACTTGTGGATGGACACCCAGGAACAAAGAGATTTGAGATGTCAAATGTTGAGAAGCTTCAAGTGCAGCCACTTGGCATTATGGGCTCTGCCTGGATCATATAGGTTGCAATAACTTAGCCAAATGGACAGTTGGTGGCAGGGGAATGATAGGTTGGAACGCGTCCATTCTGGTCTAAGGGAAGGCTTCTGAAAGATCTTGTCTTGGTGAAACCAAGTCTTGTGGGGAAAGTGCACCACCTCTGAAGAGAGTAAAATCTAAGTACTTAGCCATGTCCCTGGTAAAGGACAATTTGAGCATCAAGACATGGAAGCTATCAAGAATCTCCTCATCCCAATTTCTAAGTTAAAAACTTGTGGTTGAACAAGGGCTGAAGGATCACCAATTTCTATTGGGAGAAGCCTTGGGAAAGATTTTGTCAAGCAAAAACTTAGTGTTTTCAAATGATAGGGAAAATCTATTTTGAGCAATGCAAGCCTAAGCTCCACATTATCCAAATGCATATAGATGTTAGACTCCACTATACTATTATAGTATCACTTGCCAATACAATTCAAATGTATTGACCCTTGTGGCTATAACTTGTTATGTTGCAGGTTTGTTTGATATTAGTGAAGTTTTTTAATGATTAGGATTACAAGTCCACAACCAACATGTCTGCCTGTGGCACTTTGAAGATGAAGGACCCCATACTATTGTTATATCCTGCTGCATTGTAATGAGATAGCCAAATGAGCTATGTAAGATGTAATAAATTATTTTATTCCTGGTTATAAAGTTGTATTATGACCTTTGTTTCTTGATATTACATCTTAACTGTGGATGCTAGCTATTGATCCAGGGACTAGCATTGTAAACACAGGGATCTCTACGTTATTAAAGGTTGGGAACCTTACATTACCTTCCACACCATACGTTTAATCCTTTGTTACAACAAACCGGTGAGCTTGACAACCTCACTGATTCTTTGGGGCAAAGTCTTGAGTTTGTGTTGTGCAGGTCTCCACGTTGTTTGCAACATATGTGTGACATTTCCTTCCTCCTTCTGGTTCGATAACCTCGGTCTCTACTGAGGGAAGACTTGCTGCTTGCTGCTTCACACCTTGCTCTTGGGGTTTCCAACGAAGTGCTTCCACGTCAAACACCAGGCGCCATCAAGATTTCTGGTGCCGTTACTGGGGAATCTACTTCAACCTCTTCCACCTCATCAAGCGCTATCAACAAGTTTTCTGGCGCCGTTGCCGTGGAGGCTAAGGACGTCTTCACTAGGGGAGTCCTTCACTTCCTTTCTCTTTACTTTGTTTTTAGTTTGCTTTGTTTATTTTGCTTGGTTTTGTTTGCCTATTTCCACCCCCCAAATTAGTCTAGCTTGGTTTCCTTGCCTTATTCAAAAAACACAAAAAAATTAGTTCCTGCTCTAGCTGTTGTTGCTGTTTTTGGCTTGCCCACCTTTGCTAAAATGAACTCTGCTGAGAACACCAAGTTGTGTGACTTCACTAGCACCAACAACAATGATTTCCTAAGCACACCTATTGCTCCACCTGCTCCAGATGCTACTTTTTATGAAATTAAGCCTGCTTTGTTGAATCTTGTGATGAGAGAGCAATTTTCTAGTGCTGGTTTTGATGATCCTACTGCCCATCCTAATAGCTTTGTTGAACTTTGTGAGATGCAAAAGTATAAGGATGTAGATGGAGATATTATTAAGCTCGAGCTTTTCCCTTTCTCCTTGAGGGGGCAAGCTAAATAATGGTTGCTATCTTTGCCTAAAACTAGTATTGATTCTTGGACTAAGTGCAAAGATGCTTTTATTGGAAAGTACTATCCTCCTGCTAAGATTATTGCTATGAGAAGTGACATTATGAAATTTAAACAGCTTGATAGTGAACATGTTGCTCCTGCTTGGGTAAGAATGAAATCTTTGGTTAAAAATTGCCCTACTCATGGACTCACTGCTTGGGTGATTATCCAAACTTTTTATGCGGGTTTGAACTTCTCCTCAAGAAACCTGCTGGATTCTGCTACTGGAGGTACTTTTATGGGACTCACCTTGGGTGCTGCAACAAGGATCCTTGATAATATGATGGTTAACTACTCTAAATGGCATGTTGAGAGAACTCCACATGGTAAGAAGGTAAATTCTGTTGAGGAAACTTCCTCTTTGAGTGAAAAGATTGATGTTATTATGGCTATGCTTGTTAATGGGAAAGCTCCTCTAGATCCTAATAGCGTTCCCTTAGCCTCTTTGGTTGCTCAAGAAGAGCAAGTTGATGTGAACTTCATTAGAAACAACAATTTCAACAACAATGCCTATAGGAATAATTTTGGTAGCAACAATAATTATAGGCCTTATCCTCCTAATAATGGCAATTCCTATGGAAGCTCTTACAATAATGCTAGAAGTTCCCCCTCTGAACTTGAAGTCATGCTCAAGGACTTTATTAGTAAACAAACCACTTTCAATAAGAATATAGAGGAAAAGCTTTTAACTATTGAGAAAAATATATCCTCTTTGTCTGAAGCTCAAACTTCGTTGGTCAATAAGATGGCTGCTAAACCTGAAACTATGGAAAACACCTTTGCTACTGCTCATGCCATACAAGTTACTATTGATAAAAATGTTAAGTTGTTAGCTTAACTTCATGCTACGTGGGAATTAATGATGTTCTCATTATGGTTAACAATGCTTATATCCCTGTTAATTTTTATGTTTTGGATGTTGAATACAATGCTTCTTGTCCTATTACTTTGGGAAGACCTTTTCTTAGAACAGTTGGTGACACCATTGATATGAAAGAGGGCACCATGAAATATCAATTTCCATTCAAGAAAGGTATTGAACACTTCCCTATGAGTAGAGAGAAGTTGCTTTTTGCTCCTCCTTTGAAAGCACGATTTGATGTTAATGCTTCTTCATTTGAAAATACTTGATTCTTCTTGCTTCTTGTGCCTAACTTAAAGGCGTTAAAGAAAAGTACTTGTTGGGAGATAACCCAAGATTTTTCTTGAGTCTTGGAAGTTATTACTACTGTAATGACCTCTCCTTATCCTTTTTGTGCCAAGAATGACCTCTAATGAGAGGGAACTAAGATTTGGGGAGTTGTTGTCCCGAAACAGATTTTTTGTCCTCCACCAAACAAATTCGTGAGGAGTCTCTGTAACTCGGATTGAGCTCAAAATTTACGAATAAATCCCCCAATATGTTGAATAACTTTCGTTAGTTCAACACTTTTTTATTTGAGCTACAGAAGATGTTCGAAAAAAATTGTTTCTACCTGCTGATCTGTTTTGACAGATTTCTGCCATTATTTGCATTTGCTTCTTATTGATTCCTTTTTGAGCTCTCTTCAGGTAAATTGAGTTTCTTTGAAGGAGTTACTACAGTAGCTCATGTTTTTAGTGAAAGCCTTGCTGTTCCAAAGCTTTGCCAGTGGTCTAATATCTTTTGAATAAGCTAATGTTGCTAATGAAGATTGTGTGAAGTTTTGTATGAAGGAAAAAATTCAGGTGTAGAGAGAGAATGATGCAATGAGATGAAGAATGGAAAAAAGCTCAATCTTGGGGATGCCACCATGGTGTCACCCCAAGAAATATCCAAGAGGTACAAGCGTCAAAGCTTGGGGATGCCCAAGGCATCCCCTTCTTCATCAATAAAAATCTCAGGTCTGTCTAGATACTTCACTTTTATTGTTTCATGCACAGTTGTGTTCTTCTTGGAGCGTCTTAGTTTTTGTTTGCTTTGCTTATTTTATTTAGTTCGCTTTAGTAGTTTGGACCCCCCGTTCTCGCTGTGTTGTTTTGCAAATAAGTTTGCTTGGTGTTTGGAAAGGAGTAGTAAGTTCTTGCTTGAAGTGCAAGAGGAGCTTGCATTGACTGTGACTTAGACTTTAGCATGACATGCTAGGTGTTGTTTTAGCATTATTATTAGTGATTATTGCTGTAGCATGTCTTGTTCCAAACAATTGGGATTGCTTAGTGTGCCTTGAAGAAATTATGCGTTGTTTTAGCATGCAAAAGCATAGTATTATGGTATTCTCCTTTGATGTTTTGCTTGGGTTGACTTGGAACATGCTCACACCATGTTATGACTATGACAAGTCACCATTAGCCTCTATAATCATTTAGTCCTTGACTTGTAGTACCACTCTTTGCTTTGATTAGTTTGCTTTGTTGCATTGCATAATTATGGCCATTATTGCTCTCTTAGTTGGCTGCTCCTAGTCTTTTGCTAGCCTCCACTTGTATGAGTAAGTTCTACTCAAACTTACAACTCCCAAGAAACCAAGTTATTCCAAAGTGTCCACTATAAACTCCTATGCATGGTGTGTTACAGCATTCCAAGTATATTCTTGTTTTCAACTATCTTCCAATTAAAAACTATTTTGTTATGTGAAAACTTAGTGATTAAAGCCCTCACAAACTTGATGGCACATTTTATTATTTTCCCCTAATAAACTTGAACCATTGAGGCAACTTTGTTGTATATGCTTGCACTTATAAGTTGGGATTAGCAGAACCGTGCTGTCACGGGGAACGTTTTCAACATTGCACTTGTACTTTTTGTACTCCGTTGATATCATGCTCTTTTGTCTATGGATGTTACCGGTGTGAAATGAAGTGGGAACTTGTAAGTCCATGGAGTTTGTATTCTGTGTTAGAGAAATGCCTAGGCCGCTAGCCTAAGCCATGCCTAATCATGGTGGAAACTTGCAGCATCACCATAGTGACACCTATGAAACATTCTTCTTATAAAAAAAGAGACACATTGAGAAAAGAGGAAAGAGAGAAAAAAAAAGCACCATATTCCCATGGTACATAAGAAGAATTGCTAAGATGCTCATTGTCTTCTTGCCTTGTCATTTTGGTTATGGGAAAGCTCTTGTACCATGTGCAAGGGGTACCCCGTTGGCGGTTCTCAATGATATGCAAAAACTTACAGTGACAAGAACTTGCCTGGGCCCTAAGTTGAGCAGCCATGAGGTGTAGTCAAGGGACTTGAGATTGCCAACTTATACTTTGTCAAGCATATACTCCAGCTTTGCCACTTTAACCTTAACCACTTCAAGATGCTTATGATAGGGGCAATGAGGGCTGAAATCTAACTAGTACCATAGTTTTTGGAAGCTCTTTTTGAAACTTGTAATCCCTGCTTCCTTTACAAAAAGGCCTTTCTTCCATCATTATTTGAGTGTCCACCTTCTACCTTTAGGCACCATTAAGAGAGCATAGTTGTCATTCTGTGTGCAGTGTTCCAAAGCTTATTAATTGATGCATACTGTGTTATTACTTGTTCATGTGCTATCTGTTTCTAGTCACCCTTGTGAACTTTGCAGGTGTCCTATGCATCTATATTGCTACTCCATGAGGGACAAGCTGATTGCCACTATGCTATGTTTCCTGCATGTGAAACAAACAAACGTTTTTCAATGGATATTATTCATGATCTTTGTTTGTAGCTTGCCATGTTGCATGCATAATTACTATGTCCTATTGTTAGAACTCCATCTTTCATGCACATGTTTAGAGTTCTTTGATCCCAGCTTTCAATGTTTGCAAATGGTTGGATCTTTATTGTGAGGGTGCATGTCACCTCAAACAATATTATTTTATCACTTACCTACTCGAGAATGAGCAGGAGTTAAGCTTGGAGATGCTGATACGTTGGAAACGTATTTATAATTTTGATGCTCCATGCTTGTTTAGTATCTACTTTGCTTTACTTGTCTACACTTTGAGGTGCTTTTTACATGTTTTCTGGTACTAACCTATTAACAAGTTGCAACAGTGCTAGATGCCTATTTTCTGCTGTTTTTGGTTTCAGAAAAGTTAGTAAAGAAATATTCTCGGAATTGGACGGGACGAAGGACAAAGTCAATAACTTTCCGTGGGGAACAAGAAGTCCAGAGGAGAGACGAGGAGGCATGCCAGGGCGGCTAAACCCCTCCTAGGGGTGGGTGGGCTCTACCCCGCGCCTGGGTAGGGTTCCCCCCCTTGGCGACCGCCTCGGTCTCCCCCTTCGCCTATAAGAAGCCCCCGAAGCAGAAACTCTCAGTACCCGATCAGAAATCCATGAAACCGTCTATAGCCGCCGCCACCATCGTCCCTAGATCGGGGGGATCTGAAGTTCTTCCAGGCACCCTGCCGGAGGGGAGATCATCCCGGAGGCCTTCTCTCCGGTATGATTTTTGAGTAGTTCCACCTTGGACTATGGGTCCATGTAGTAGCTAGATGGTTGTATCTCCTCCTTTGTGCTTTCATGTATAGATCTTGTGAGCTCCGTTCATGATGAAGATCTAATCTATTTGTAATCATGCATGTTGTGTTTACGGGGATCCGATGGATATTGAGATTATTATGTTGGTTTGATTAATGGTTTTATCTTTATGATTCTATCATGTCTGTGTTTGTGATCTTGCATGCTCTCCGTTGCTAGTGGTTATCTTGGCCAAGTAGTTGCTAGTGACTCCAAGAAGGAGTATTTATGCTCGATAGTGGGTTCATGCCTCTAGTTTCCAAGGGAAGTCACAATAATCTCTTCGGTTGTAGATGTGCTATTGCTACTAGGGAGAAAACAACGGTCTCTTGTTCATGGAATATGTGGACTGTTTACCTTACACACTTTGCTTAAAGAAGTTGTTTGTTGCTTGCAACTTAATACTGGAGGGGGGTTGGATGATAACCTGAAGGTGGACTTCTAGTCATACATGCAGTTGGATTACGGTCTATGTATATTGTTGTATTGCCCAATCAACTTCATAGGATCTTTCTGGCTAGTAATTGCATTGTTATTCCTTGCTCAGTTCTTGTCAATTGCCCCGTTGTAATTTGTTTACCCTTCATGCCATGTTGTTTATCTAAGGAGAGCACCTCTAGTGAACTATGGAACCCGGTCCAATCTTTACCATTGATACATCTTCCACTGTTACTTGTTTAGTTGCTGCAAACCATTACCTTCCAGACCATACGTTTAATCCTTTGTTACAGCAAACCGGTGAGCTTGACAACCTCACTGATTCGTTGGGGCAAAGTCTTGAGTTTGTGTTGTGCAGGTCTCCACGTTGTTTGCAACACCTGTGTGACGTTTCCTTCCTCCTTTTGGTTCGATAATCTCAGTCTCTACTGAGGTAATACTTGCTGCTTGCTGCTTCACACCTTCCTCTTGGGGTTTCCAATGAAGCGCTTCCACGTCAAACACCAGGCGCCATCAAGCTTTCTGGTTCCGTTACTGGGGAATCTACTTCAACCTCTTCCACCTCATAAAGCGCTATCAGGATGGTAGGGATTGGATGAGTTATATCATGTAATCGAATAAGATCTATTAGGGCATAGTGCCTAGTATCTCTATTAGTGCTATTTGACTTTGTTGCAACTTGTTGTGCTTAATGCTTGTCACTAGGGCCCGAGTGCCATGATCTCAGATCTGAACTTCTTATTGAATCATTATGATAGTATTGTTTGTGATCTTATCTGCAAGTTGTGTACACATATCATTGTCCGGATCCAAAGGCCCCAAAGTGACAATAATTGGGACAACCGGAGGGGATGGCTGTGGTGTGAGGATCACATGTGTTCACGGAGTGTTAATGCTTTGCTCCGGTGCTCTATTAAAAGGATCACCTTAATTGCCAGTAGTTCCCTAGAGGCCCCGCTGCCACGGGCTGGCTGGACAGAAGATGTTGTGTAAGTTCTCATTGCGAGCACATATGACTATATTTGGAGCACATGCCTAGGATTTTTTAGTACTTGGATGCTTGTTATTATTTATATGAAATGCCCTAGTTCTTTGAAGTTACATGTTTAGACTCGTCCATGCAACGCCCGTCCATCCATCCCTATGCCTACCGCACTCGAATCCTACTGTTACCGTTACTATTACTATTGTCATGTTTCACTGTTGCTGTTACTGCTGCTGTTTCTTTGATGTTGCTTCTACAAAACTGTTGCTACTGATAAACTTCTGTGAGCATGTAGAGGGAGTGTCCCAACCTTTAAACAATATAAGGTGGAATCCCCTGTGTTTACAATGCTAGTCCCTGGATCAATAGCTAGCATCCACAGTTTAGATGTAATATCAAGAAACAAAGGTCATAATATAACTTTATAGCCAGGAATAACATAATTTTAATACATCTTTACATAGCTCATTTGGCTATTACATTACATTGCAGCGGAATAACTATAATCATGGAGTCCTTCATCTTCAAAGTGCCACAGGCAAATGTTGGTTGTAGACTTTGTAATCCTAATCAATCAATCTTCACTAAAATCAGTCAAACCTGCAACATTACAAGTTACAGCCACAAGGGTCAATACATTTGAATTGTATTGGAAAGTCTCACTACTAAGTTGAATATAAGTGGATCCTATCATTACATGCACATTTGGCTAAGTAGGGTTTAAGGCTCATTTGCAGAAGCAAAATTTATCCTATCCTTCAAAATGGTTTTTAAATCTTTGATCAAATCTTTGAAAATCCCTTGGCAAAGCCCAAGTGTTTAAGTTGTTAACAAAATCTCCTTGCACACCTTGGTAACCCCAAGTGTTCAAGTTTTCAACAAAATCTCTTGAGCTCCTTGGTAACCCCAAGTGCATCAAGTTTTATCAAATCTCTTGAGCTCCTTGGTAACCCCAAGTGCATCAAGTTTTATCAAATCTCTTGAGCTCCTTGGTACCCCCAAGTGCATCAAGTTTTTGTTTTAGAAATTGGAATGTCGAGATTTCCCATAGCTTCAAACTTTAGTTGCTCAGTATTGTCCATAACCGGGGACACGGCTAAGTACTTAGATTTTGTTATCTTCTGCAGAAGTTGCACACTTTACCCACATGTCACAATCCCATCTTGTTGCCACCAGTGGCCACTGGATTAGTTCTCACCAAGATGGAGTACTGGCAGATTGAGAATGTGACGAAGTCTTTCCAAAGGGTCCTCCCATACACCATTGCTAGCTTGTCTTCAGCACCCATGTAGGATTCCAGGTCCCCATGTCCAGTAAACTGAAGACAATGCATGGGTCTTCCCAATGTAGTTGACTAAGCCAGAGCCATAATAGCATGTGGTTGCACACGAAAGCCACAATTGGAGAAACATGTTCAATCTCTAAGTTTCCTGGGTGGTTTCCTTTGGAGCACAACACAAAGAGATAGCCATAGACATGGTTCCTTTTGTTGCCACCTTCTCCAAAACTCAAAGTATCCTTGGCCACCCAGGTGGTTCATTGAGTCCTTGTTTTATTATATAAAAACACAAGTCCTTTTCTCAATTCCATAAAATCTCAACATGTATCTCTTTTCAAAATATAGCATGGCTAAGCATGTAACAACTACATTGTTTTCACTAAGGAATGTATAGGGTATCCTATTAGGATTTAGCATAGCATAAGTATAAAATTGTTTTCATGCATGTTTCAAAATCCACTAAGTATAATGAAAATAGTAGGACTTTTTAGATGATAGTGTAACTTGCCTTTCTTTTGGTGGGGAATGTTGGTTCACTCCTTGATCTTGCTAGTTTCACACTTTACTAACTTCACTACAATCAAGCAAGCAAACACAATATCAACTAGCATTCCAAACCAATAATCAATCAAACAATTCACACACATAAAACAATGGGATCTAAGTCATGCATGTAAGCATGCAAGGAATGGTTCTATTTGCAAAGATGGTCTCCACTAGGCGTCTAAACTTGGTAAGGTTCAAAATGGTCATTTTTCCAAAGTGGCATAGTCATTTGCAAAAGGGTTTTATCCATAAACCATTTTTAAATCATTTCATTATTTTATGTGGTGGAAAACACTTTTATCAAAGCAACAACTTTAAGTGGTTCACCAAATAAGTTGTTGTTTCTCAAAACTTGGTGTTTAGGGTCAGTAGGTTTGGTCCAAAACATTTTCCCAAACTTTTTACTCCAAAAACATTTCCATATCAAAACCATTATTTTTATGTGGCTAGAAATGGGCTAAGTCAAATAATCCATCCTAAATTTTACCAAATTCATTTTCAAAACCATGGGTTGGTTCCTAGGGTCAGTAAGTTTACCACAAATCAATTTGCCAAGGTTTCAATCCCAAAAACATTTTTGAATCATTTTTCTAATCTAAACAAGCATACAAATGTTTCTGCAAAAACAAACAATCTAACAGATACTATTTACTAAACCAATGGCATGGTTGGCTAGGGCTTGTTCCACTGATTACAATGATATAAAGTTTGTAATTTTTGGTCGTGTGGATCAAAAGTTATAGGGTTTTCAAAATGCAACTCAAATCTGTTTTTCAAATTCTGTTTTAAACAAAACTGGCCACGCGTCGCAACGCTACTGGCTGGTACCGGTTCGGGTGGATCGCGTGCTGTAGACCGTAGGATCTAATTTAGATCGAGTGGCGCAGAGGCATACGATACCTCTTTGCTTATATTCTATCACAGCCATACGATCTAGATCTAACGGACCTAAACAACAGGCCATTAACTGGCGGCGCTCGACGGCTGTGCGCGGCAGCGACGGGCAGATGGTGGCGGCGTCGGCGATACAGGGAGCTAGAAGGGAAGGGAAAGTGCTCACCGTGATCACAAAGGCCTGGGGAAGCTCAACGTGAAGTCGTCTGGGCAAGGGGCGCACGAGGACAGGAGGAATTCCTCGCCGGAGTTAGGTCTGGTGACGGTTGCTCGCGGTCGAGGTCGGGGACAGTGCTACGGTTCACGAGAGGGCAAACAAGAAGCATGGTTAGATGCGTACGACCAAGGAGATGACGCGTGCGTGAACGAGAAGGCGCGGGGCAGTCTGGACTTACCAGGAGACGTCGCTGGAGAAGTTGCAGACGCGGCGGCACTCAGAGCTTTGTCGAAGACGGCATTCTGGGGCGCCTGCGGTTGAACGGAGGGTACTGGGAGAAGCGTCTGGGAGTGGTGAGTGTGCTCGTGTGCTCGGGGAGGTAGGAGGTGGCGAGGCTCGGCCGGAATTGGAGGAGGAAGCTCGTCGGAGCAGCGGCGGTTTGGAGATGATTTCGAGCAGCCTAGTGGCGAGGAGGAGTTGGCGTTTGAGGGGAATGACAGAGGGAGGAGAGGTGCTTATGTACGCATGGTCAGGGGCGACATTAACGTGGCCATTACTCGTGAATTTACGCGTGGATTGAATGGCAGAGAACGGCAGCGAGGTTTGGGGAGAAGGAGTCGCGCGGGTGGAAACGAAGACCGACCTGTGGGGCCTGGCTGTCAGCGAGGGAGAGAGGGGTTTGGGGCCACCAGTCATTGGTTCTGCGGGTTGTTTCAAGTGTGAGAGAAAACGCTTCGGGGAGGGGAAGCTGGGCTGTTTGCTGGGCCTAGTTGGGCTGCTGGGTTGGGCTGAGTCCAAAATCATTTTTTTCTATTGTGAAACCTTTTTTCTTTTTCTGAATCTAATTTCTGTTTTGAATTTCAAACAACCAAACAATATTCAAATCAATTCAAACAATCACCACACTTTGAAACTTTGAACTTGGTTCTGTTCAGCACATAAACCAAAATTCCCAAAACAAAATAATAATTTTATTTTAGGGTCCATTATTAATTAAATAAATAGACCATTGTTAAATAGGATTTGTTTTATTTAAATACTCTTTTTGAAATCTAATTATTTTCAAAACCAAATCAGTAGGTTTTATTTGGGAATATAAAATATTTGGAAGACTTATTTTAAATAAATAAGTTTTGATGTTTTGGAAATAGTAAAACCTTTATTAATAAAACTTGGATATTAAATCCTTTTTATTTATTTAAACAAATTTTTATTTATTTTCCCAAATAGAAATATTTTGTTTTTAAAGACTTGGCCAAGTTTTAATTTTGGCTTTGTAAAATAATTTCTTATTTAAAATCCTTCCTTTTCTTTTGGAAACTAAATCCTTCTATTAGAAGATCCAAAATAGTAATTTTAATTATTTTTATTTTCCTTTAATAAATGTTTTATCTTTTTAAATCCCTTTAGGATTTTATTTGATCCAACTTGGTTTGAAGTTCCAATTGAATTCAAAAAGTTTCTTCTGGCCCTGAAAATCAAACAAAGTTTTATTTTATTCATTTATTCTTCACATTACAAGATTTGGAAAATCTTGGGATGTGACAGAGCAAGAACTATTTCTAGGTACAGCTGAATTGACAACTCAGTTGTTAAGGCTTGCAAGTATTCTTTGGCTCCCCTTGTGTCGAATCAATAAATTGGGTAATACTACCCGCGAAGACTGTTGCGATCCCCTACACTTGTGGGTCATCAAGACTATTTTCTGGCGCCGTTGCCGGGGGCATTGCTTTATTTGTAAGTTCACTTGGATCTATTATTGTTCACTGCTACTCCTTTCATCATGTGGAAGTCTCGTGATGGAAAGTTCCCTATTTTACCATCCACTACAAGAAGAGGTACAGTCCTAAACACCTCTGTTGCTCTTGATTCGCCGTCCGTTATAAGTAAGCTTGTCACACCACCACCACATACTCATGCTACACACACTGCTACTACTGCTGAATCTGAAACTGCTTTTGATGCTCATGATGTTACTTCTACTATGCTTGATGCGAGTGGTTCATTAGGTTCTTTTCTAGATGCTACTATGGCTAGTATAGGAAATACCAAAACTCCTAGTGAATACACTGTTACACCTGTTAGCTCACCTGAGTCTAGTGAGAGTTATGATATTAATGATGGTTACATTGAGCTCACTGATGAATTTTTTGAAGAGTGCCGAAACACACATGGTACTAGTGCTATGAAGAGTCTCCTTGCCAGACATACTATTATGCCTAAGTTGTCCTATGATCCTAAGTTTTCTACTTCTCCCATAGATATTAAAGATGAAGATTATGATTTCTCTCTTGATTTATCTTATCTAGATATTGTTGAGAAAGAAACTTTTGTGGTACTATAAATGAGAGTGTTGTGGCTCATATGAATGAGCTTTCTACTATGAGTGCTTGTTTCTCTGATGATTTTAAAATGCGCAAGTACTTTTTTTCTAAGATCTTCCCCTTTTCACTAAAAGGAGAAGCTAGGGCTTGGTTTAATAGATTACCTCCTAGTTCCATTGATAGCCCTGATTGCTTGGTTGCTTCTTTCTTCCATAAATATTTTCCTCCCAGTGCTAGACATGCTGCTTTGTAGAGACTTTTTGATTTCAAACAGGGAGAAGAAGAGAAATTGCCTGAGTCATGGAAAAGATTATGTTCCTTGATTCATGCATATCCTGGATGTCCATTGCCTAAGAATGAGCTTCTTGATATTTATTATAATGGACTAACTGATGATTCTAGGACCTACCTAGATAAATTTGCTTATTGTGTTTTCGGGAAAAGGACTCCTACATATGCTGAAGAATTAATGACTAAGATAAGCAAGAATTATGATGATTGGACTTCAACTGAGCTGAATACACCTAAGCCTATTACTCTTGAACTAGTTGTTCCTGAACCAGATCCAGCACCAACAACAAAGAAGAGGGGAGTTATTGCATTAAATGATGAAGTGATGAAGGAAGCTAAGAAGTGTCTAAAGGAGAAGGGTATTAGAGCTGAAGATGTGAAGAATCTACCTCCTATAGAAGAATTATGTAAGCCAATTCCCCACTCATATACTATTGAGGTACACTCTCTCCAATTTAATGAAGGTGATATTCCTTATGGTAAGCCTCCTGATCAATGCTTAGAGGAACTTGACACATTTATTGTTAAACAAGGTAATTTTAATAAACAAGTTCAGAATCATTTATTGGAAAACTCTAGAGCTATCCATGAGTTGAAAGATATTGTAGAAATAACTTCTAATGATATTAAAATGCTTTGTAAACACTTTCAATGGTTCAAACTCAACTTGATCAATTTGCTAAGGTACAAAAGGATATGCTAGTTAATGCTTCAGGAAATAAACATGCTTATGGAATTAGAACTAGGAGTGGTGCAGCTACTCAAGATCCTTTATATCCTGAAGGACACCCTAAAACAATAGAGAAGGATTCCCAACAAGGTGAGGATAGTGGTAGTCCTCGTAAGAGGAAGAAAAAGAAACATAAGGAAGTTGAGGAACCACTTGAACCTGCTGTAGATCCTAATAGTATATCTGTCTCTGATGCTGAAACTAAGAGTGGTAATATTGATGAGTCTCCTGACAAGGAGGAAGGTGAGGAAGAACCCCAGAAACACACTAAGAACACTAGGTACACAAAGGAAGATTTTATTGATAATAAACATGGTAAAGAGAGAGAACCTTGGGTCCAGAAAACTATGCCTTTTCAAGGTAAGAAACACAAGTCAAAGGAGGAAGAACACTACAACAAGTTTTGTGAGTGGATGAAACCTTTATTTTTGCAAATTCCTTTGACTGATGCTATTAATATGCCTCCTTATTCAAAGTATATGAAGGATATTGTCTCTAATAAAAGGAAGATTCCTAATGAAGAGATTTCTACTTTGCTTGCTAATTATTCCTTCAACGGTAAGGTTCCAAAGAAGCTTAGTGATCCAGGTATACCAACTATTCCTTGCTCCATTAAGAATAATTATGTTAGAACTGCTTTATGTGATTTGGGAGCTGGAGTTAGTGTTATGCATTTTTCTCTCTACAAGAGGCTCCAGCTAGAAAAGTTGATAGCAACTGATATATCTTTGCAAATGGCTAATAAGTCAATTACTGTCCCTGTTGGTATATGTGAGGATATTCCTGTTCAATTTGCTCATAATTTCATGGTCTTAACTGATTTTGTTATGCTCGAAATGCCTGAAGATGATAATATGTCTATTATTCTTGGGAGACCTTTTCTTAATACTGCAGGTGCTGTCATCAATTGCAAGCAAGGAAAAGTAACATTCAATATTAATGGCAAAGAGCAACTATCTATTTCCCCAAGAAGGTTATTAAGAGCTATTGCCTGAATTTCATTGAAAACATTGAAGGCATCAAGGTTGGAGAAATATATTGTCCCATTTTACAAGAAAAATTTGAAACTATTATGATTGGGACCATTGCTATCAAGTATGAGGCAACATAATCACCTTGTGGAATGCAAAGTTTTGATTCATATAAGATTGTTTTGGTAACAAGACTTGATCAACTTTGTTAACAAAAAGATTTTAATGAACAAAATAATGTTTTCACAGTGGTTATACTTGCTCACTTTTATTTTTCTCCTTTCCAATCTTTTCTCTTCGCCGTGCCTAACTTAAAGGCGTTAAAGAAAAGTACTTGTTGGGAGATAATCCAAGAGTTTCCTTGAGTCTTGGAAGTTATTACTTCAGTAATGACCTCTCCTTATCCTTTTTGTTTGCTTTTTGTGCCAAGAATGACCTCTAATGAGAGGGAAGTAAGATTAGGGGAGTTGCTGTCCCGAAACAGATTTCTGTCCTCCACCATAAATATTCATGAGGAGTCTATGTAAGTTTGATTGAGCTGAAAATTTACGAATAAATCCCCCAGTATGTTAGCTAACTTTCTTTAGTTCAACACTTTTTTATTTGAGCAACATAAGATCTTCGGAAAAATCGGTTTCTACCTGCTGGTCTATTTTGACAGATTTCTGCCATTATTTGCATTTGCTTTTTATTGATTCCTTTTCGGGTTCTTTTTGGGAAATTGATCTTTTTGAAGGAGTTGATACAGTAGCTTGTGTTTTTTATGAAAATTCTTGCTGTTCCAAAGCATTGCCAGAGGTCTAATTGTCACATCCCAAGATTTTCCAAATCTTGTAATGTGAAAAATAAATGAATAAAATAAAACTTTGTTGATTTTCAGGGTGAGAAGAAACTTTTGAATTCAATTGGGAACTTTCAAAACCTATTTGGATCAAATAAAATCCTAAAGGGATTTAAAAAGTTAAATAAACAATAAACTTCAAAATATTTAAAATTACTATTTTGGATCTTTTTATAAAAGATTTGGTTTTTAAAGGAAAAGGTAGATTTATAAATAAAGATTATTTTATAGAGCCAAATTAAACCTTGGCCAAGTTTTTGAAATAAAACATTTTGTTTTGATCAAAAGAACAAAGTTTTATTTAAAGAAAATAATAGGGATTTATTATTACCCAATTTTGTTAAAGTAAAGACTTTCCCTTTTAAATAAAACATTAAAACTTATTATTTTATTTTAAATAAGTTTTCCAAGTATTTTATTTTCTCAAATAAAACCTACTGAAGTGTTTTGTTGTTATTTTTAGATTTCAAAATAAAGATTTTAATAAAACAAATCCTATTTGATTTAATAACCAAAGTCCATTTTATTTAATTATTAATGGACTCTAAAATAAAATGTTATTTTATTTTAAACAAGTTTTCCAAATATCTTTTATTTTCAAATAAAACCTACTGATTTGGTTTTGAAAATATTTGGATTTCAAATGGAGTTTTTAAATAAATTAAAACCCATTCAATTTTATTAACTAGTGTCCATTTTATTTAATTATAAATGGACTCTAAAATAAAATATTATTTTATTATTTGACTTTGGTTTTGTGTTGTTAAACAGAACCAAATTCAATTACAAGTGTGGTGATTATTTGAATGGTTTGGAATGTTTGTTTTGTTGTTTGAAATTTAAAACAGAAAAATCAAATAGGAAAAAGAAAAAGTTTACTGAATAGAAAAAAAGGGGGAGAAACAAACCAGCCCAGCCGACCAGCCCAACAGCCCAGTCCAGCCCACCTATCCCCTCTGCCGAAACGTTTTCTTTACCGCAAAAGCAACCCGCGAAGCCACTGACTTGTGGACCCTCCCCCTCACTCCCTTTCTCACTGACCAGCCGACCCCACCCTCTCCTGTTCATCGTCCACACCCACGACCTGTTCTTCCTCCCCTCGTCGCCGTTTCTGGCTTTGATTTTGCAGCTTGAATTCGTCTTAACGCGGCCACCATTACTCGCAGTGACCATGCACATTTAAACGCCAGCGACTCTCCTACATTTCCCCTCTGTCTCCTCCCCCAAGTGCGCCCCCAGGATGTCAAATTTCGCCAGACACCGCCCACTGTCCGACGACACTGCGGCGACGATTCTGGCCGTGTCCTGCCACCCCTCGCCTCCTTGACCACACTCGCATACTTCCCAAGCCCTGGCGCACCTTTTCGCATCGCCAGCTCACCCTCGCGAGCTCTGCAAGCTCGACAGCGTCACCCCGAGCCAGCGCCGCCGTCTGTCTCCAACTGCGACGATGTCTCCCAGGTAAACCAGACCTCCCCTCTCTTCCCCGTGGACGCGATAATGATCTCCATGCTCTTGCAAACCTAACGGTGCCTCCCGTTTGTCCTAGGGTGCCCTCCATCCTTTCCCTCGACGACCTCCAGAGCCGCCCGAGGCCCAGCTCATCTCCGGCGAGCAATTAAGGACAGTTCCGTGCGCCCCTCCGCCAGCCAGTGCCACCTTGAGCTTCACCAAGCTTCGGCGAACGCGGTGAGCTTACTCCCTCCCTTTCTCGCTTCCTGCTTCGCCAGCGCCGCCACCATCTGGCCGCTCCGCCGCTCGCCGTTGACCTTGCGCCGCCAGTTCTTGGCTATTGGATAGGAGCCGTTAGATCCAAATCGAAGTGACGCGATTAGATCACTTAACGTTGAAAGGGTATGTAGACAGTGCCGTGCGATTCAACTTGATCCAACGGCCTGCATCACTCGATCCACCCGAAACGGTATCTGCGAATAGGAACATGACGCGTGTCACCAGATTGTTTAAAACAGAAATTTGAATCTGATTTAGATGCAGATTTGAAATTCTTGTAACTTTTGATCCACACGTCCAAAAATTACAAACTTTATATCATTAGAATCAGCAAGACAAGCCCTAGCCAACGATGCCATTTGTTTAGTAAAAAGATTCTGGAAAAATGGTTGTTTTTGCAGAAACTTTTGTATGCTTGATTAGATTGTAAAAATTATTCAAAAATGATTTTGGGGATAAAATCTTTGGCAAATGGTGTGATTTGAACCTACTGACCATAGGAAACACTTTGTGGATTCAAAAATGTATTTGGTGAAACAAAATAATGATTCTTTGATTTAAAACCATTTCTAGTCAAATAAAAAAATATAGTTTATTTATTTAAAATAGTTTTGGAAGAAAACTTTTGGGAAATGTTTTGTTTTAAACTCTCTGACCCCAAACACCAAGTTTTATGGTTTGAAAACATATTTGATGAATCCTATAGATTAATGCCTTAGTAAAAATATTTCTACACCACATAAAATGATACCTTGTTTTGAAAATGGTTTATGAAGTGAAATCTTTTGCAAATGACTTTGCCACTTTATAAAATGACCATTAGGTGTTTTCCAATGTTTATGACCCATTAGGAACCACTTTTTCAAATAAAACAAAGCTTGGCATGTTTGCATGCATTACTTTGACTTTGTCATTTTATGTGATGTTTTGCTTGATTGGTAGATTGAGATTGTGCCTTGCTTGATTGATTTGTAGTGACTTGAAGAGTGTGATTGTTGCAAGGACAAGGAGTGAACTTATACCCTCTACCAAAAAGGCAAGTGATGCTTCATACTTTTTGTCCCATTACTTTCACTATGCATTAGTGATTTTCTCTAAGTAAAACTTGCATGGAATTTTGCTAAGTATAAACCTTGCTATAGGAAAACCTAGTAGATGAAAGCTTAGTAAGAATTTTCCTAAGTTAAGATTCCTACTACTATCAAGCTTAGCCTAGCTAATAGAAAACAAGGGTGGAATATATATCCATACTATGAAAAATTTCTAAGTCTGAGGACTTGTGTTTTTGTTTAATAAAACAACTAAGTTAATGAATCACCTGGGTGGAATGATAATTGCTTGGTGGATTTTGGTTGAGTGGTTCACAAGGCCCATGTCTATGGTTTACCTTGTGTATCTCACTTGTGGATGGCCACCCAGGAACAAAGAGATTTGAGATGTCAAATGTTGAGAAGCTTCAAGTGCAGCCACTTGGCATTATGGGCTCTGCCTGGATCATATAGGTTGCAAGAACTTAGCCATATGGACAGTTGGTGGTAGAGTTTGATAGGTTGGAGCGCGTCCATTTTGGTCTAAGGGAAGGCTTCCGAAAGATCTTGTCTTGGGAAACCAAGTCTTGTGGGGAAAGTGCACCACCTCTGGAGAGTGTGAAATCTAAGTACTTAGCCATGTCCCTGGTAAAGGACAATTTGAGCATCAAGACATGGAAGCAATCAAGAATCTCATCATTCAAATTTCTAAGTTAAAACTTGTGGTTAAACAAGGGTTAAAGGGTCTTCAATCTTTGATTGAGAAAATGATTTTTGTCAAGCAAAAACTTAGTGTTTTCAAATGTTAAGGAAAAATCTATTTTGAGCAATGCAAGCCTCAACTCCACTTAGCCAAATGCATATAGATGATAGACTCCACTATACTACCATAGTATCACTTGCCAATACAATTCAAATGTATTGACCATTGCGGCTGTAACTTGTTATGTTGCAGGTTTGTTTGATATTAGTGAAGTTGATTGATTAGGATTACAAAGTCTACAACCAACATATCTGCATGTGGCACTTTGAAGATGAAGGGCCCCATGCTTATAGATATTCTGCTGCAATGTAATGTAATAGCCAAATGAGCTATGTAAGATGTAATAAAATTATGTTATTCCTGGTTATAAAGTTGTATTATGACCTTTGTTTCTTGATATTACATCTTAACTGTGGATGCTAGCTATTGATCCAGGGACTAGCATTGTAAACACAGGGGACTCTACCTTATTAAAGGTTGGGACCCTTACACTAATATCTTTTGAATAAACTAATGTTGCTAATGAAGATTGTGTGAAGTTTTGTATGAACGAAAAATTTCAGGTGTAGAGAAAGGATGATGTAATGAGATGAAGAATGGACAAAAGCTCAAGCTTGGGGGGGAGCCACTCCGTGTCACCCCAAGAATTACTCAAGAGGTACAAGCGTCAAAGCTTGGGGGTGCCCAAGGCATCCCCTTCTTCATCAATAAAAATCTCAGGTCTTTCTAGACACTTCGTTTTTATTGTTCCATGCACAGTTGTGTTGTTCTTGGAGCGTCTTAGTTTTTGTTTTTGGTTTTCTTTTGCTTCGTTTGGTTTTGTGTTGGTTGCCTTCTAAAAAAATCGAAAACACCAAAAATATTTGTTGTTCTTCTCTGGTTTTGTGAGTTCTTTGCAGGGTTCAGCCGTCCTCAGTGGATTTTGGTTTCATGTTAATTATTCAAGTCACACAACTGAAGGGCAATAATGAAGATTAAGACAACTCGAGGTGTGGTAAGAGGCTGGCAACGAACTCTTTTTGTTTTATTTTTGTACATATACTCATCATTGTGAGCATGCTTAGCCTGTTTGTGTAAGGTATGTCATTATGGATGCTTAGTAGTTCTTGCTTGTCTATGATTAGCTCCAGCTTGCTAATAGTTTGTAGCATGTCATATGAATGTTTGCTTGCAGTGTTTTATTCATAATTTGGTATGACATTGTGGTATCCTCCTCTGACTGTTCATGTGAATCGACTTGGCACATGCTCATGCATGCATATGACTAATCAATAGTCAGTAAGCCTCGATGATTTATTTTTCCTCAGAGTTCTTGTATTACTTTCATGCCATAGTTAGTCCTGTTTTTTTGCAAGCATGATTATGACAGTTATTGCTCTCTGATTTGTCGCTCCCTCTCTATTGCTAGCCTTCACTTGCACTGAGTATGTGCTCTACCTGTGCTTCCAACTCCCCAAAACCAATATTGCAAGTTGTGTCCACCATATCTACCTATTAGCATCATTTGCTACTTCAGTGCATATTCCATATGCCATTTTTTCTTCCAAAATAAAATGTTTGTCTGTTTTGAGAAAGTTAGTTAGTAAAGCTCTCACGAACTTGATGGCACACTTTATTCCTTGCGCTTAATAATCTTGAACCATTGTGACTAGTCCATGAAAGTTATATGCTTGCTTATTATATACTGGGAGTCAGCAGAACCGTGCTGTCACGGGGAACGCTTTCAACACTTTTTGGATATCTCATCCAATTGATTACTTGCTCTTTTGTTTACAGATGTCGACGATGTGAAATAAAAGGGGAGGTTGTGAGTTTATGGAGTTTATACATTGTGTTAGAGAAAGGCTTAGGCCGCTAGCCTAAGCCATGCCTAATCATGGTGGAAACTTGCAGCATCACTATAATGAGCATCTATGAAGCATCCTCAATAAAAAGCTATGCATATGGTAAATAAAAATATTGTTCAGATGCTCATTGTCTGCTTGCCTTGTCATTTTGGTTATGGGAAAGCTCCTGTACCATGTGCAAGGGGTACCCCGTTGGAGGTTCTCGATGATATGCATGTATTTACAATGACAAGAACTTTTAGGTGACCAAAGTTGAGTAGCATGCGGAGCGACCCTCGTACTCAAGGGACTTGGGATTTCCAGTCTATGGTCTGTTAAGCATATGATTCAGAGTGGACCTCACTTTCACCTTAACCACATGAAGATGCCTATGATAGGGGAAATGAGAGCTCAAAGATAATGAGTACCTTCCTTTCAGCATTGGGAAGCCTTTCAAACCTTCACAAAAACGTTTTCACAACCTTGTTGAGTCACCACTTATTCTATGAGAACTTTCTTGAGAGCATAGTTGTCATTCTTGTGTTTGTTCCAAAACTTGGTTAATTATGTCTTGACTTTTATGCTTTTATCTCTGATATCTTTACTTCTAGTCTTCATGTGAACTTCAGAGGTGCCTTGGCATTTATATTGTGATCTTCAAACAAAGGCAAGCGAGATACCACTCTATCATACCTTATTATGATCATTGCAATGTTGTTTATGTTTATGTTTCATGCTACTTATTATTATTGAGTTGGTTTCTCTTCATATCTTGCATTGACTATTGAGTAGTCTTAGTTGCATACTCCTTATTATGAATTGTCTAAGCATCTACTCCTGTGCTGAGAATATTTACATCATATGAAGCAAAGTGTTCGTGAAAGTTCTTTTATCGCACTCAGTTTTCAAATGAATTGCTTGAGGACAAGCAATAAGCTAAGCTTGGGGGGAGTTGATACGTCCAAAACGTATCTACTTTCTCGAACACTTTGCTATTGTTTTTCCTCTATACTTGTGTGATTTGGATACAACTAACATGGACTAACACTATTTTCAGCAGAATTACCTTGGTGTCTTGTTTTTGTGCAGAAAATGAACTATCAGGAAAAATCCCGGAAAATATGCCAAAAATTATATTTCACTAGAAGATCCACGGATCCAAAAGGGGAGACAGAGAGGAGGCCTGGGGGCCCAGACCCACCCCAGGAGCGGGACCACTGACCCCGCGCCTGGGGGAGGTTTGGCCACCCCAGGCAGCTCCTCGGCCTCCCTCCGCGCTTATAAGTTGCCTTCTGACCTAAAAACAGAGGAGGGTTTGATAGTTTTCCAGAAAGAGTTCCACTCCGCCGCCGCCACCAAAAACCAAGATTCGGATCCAGAAACTCCGTTCTGGCACCCTGCCGGGACGGGGCATTTGGAGAGGATCATCGCCATCACCAACGCATCTCCATCAACCACCGATGTTTCCCTCATCCATGAGTGAGTAATCCCCCGCTGTAGGCTTGGGGATGGTAGGGATTGGATTAGTTCTATCATGTAATCGAATAAGATCTGTTAGGGGCATAGTTCCTAGTATCTCTATTAGTGCTATTTGACTTTGTTGCAACTTGTTGTGCTTAATGCTTGTCACTAGGTCCCGAGTGCCATGATCTCAAATCTGAACTTATTATTGAATCATTATGATAGTATTGTTTGTGATCTTATCTCCAAGTTGTGTACACATATCATTGTCCGGATCCAAAGGCCCCAAAGTGACAATAATTGGGACAACCGGAGGGGATGGTTGTGGTGTGAGGATCACATGTGTTCACGGAGTGTTAATGCTTTGCTCCGATGCTCTATTAAAGGGAGAACCTTAATTGGCAGTAGTTCCCTAGAGGCCCCGCTGACATGGGCTGGTTGAATAGAAGATGTGCAAGTTCTCATTTCTATGCATGTATGACTATATTTGGAGCACATGCCTAGGATTGTTTAGTACTTGGATGCTTGTTATTATTTATATGCAATGCCCTAGTTCTTTGAAGTTACATGTTTAGACTCGTCTATGCAACGCCCGTCCATCCATCCCTATGCCTACCGCACTCGAATCCTACTGTTACCGTTATTGCTCCTGTTTCACTGTTGCTGTTACTGCTGTTGTTGCTTTGCTATTGCTACTACAATACTGTTGCTACTGATAAACTTCTGTGAGCAAGAACTATTTCTAGGTGCAGCTGAATTGACAACTCAGTTGTTAAGGCTTGCAAGTATTCTTTGGCTCCCCTTGTGTTGAATCAATAAATTGCGTAATACTACCCACGAAGACTGTTGCAATTCCCTACACTTGTGGGTCATCATTGAGGCGGTGACGAGGGGTGACCTCGGCAATTCCCATTGTTATGGACTTAGGGTTTCGTGGAAAAGAGAACATTCGGGATTTCGTTGGCTGAACAGACAAACAAGAAAGTTGATGTAGTCTGATTATAGGGAAAGCTCGGTTACAAAGTCGTTGATTCGCTAGTTGCGATCTAGCTCACGGCGGATTGTAGAAAAGCTTAGGTGTCCTTTTTGTAGGGTCCTCCCAACCTTTATATGAGAGGTTGGATCCTAGATCCGTAGCTGGAGAGGTTACAAGTTTATATTTACAATATGAACTCTTATGTCGGTTCATGACTATTCCTTAATCGGTAAGGCAAGTCTTTATTCGTCGGGTGCCTCTTGGACTCCGTTGGGCCTTTGTGGGCCATAACCTTTTATGCGCCTAGAGTAACTAATCATAGGGACCCGATAGGTCATGTCCATATCAGTAGCCCCCGAGACTATATCTAAATTGT
The DNA here is from genome assembly GCA_916181665.1 of Avena sativa. Classification (NCBI taxonomy): domain Eukaryota; kingdom Viridiplantae; phylum Streptophyta; class Magnoliopsida; order Poales; family Poaceae; genus Avena; species Avena sativa. The sequence goes on from OV702297.1 coordinate 22,120,623, forward strand.
AGATTCGGGTCGAGTCTCAAAACTCTATTTAGCTGTAGGCCGAAGTTTTTGTTGTAAGCAAATGTTTTTTGTATGTTTATTCAATCATTGTAGGGATTGGGTACATAGAGTCTGATGTATCCGACGGATCGGAAATCCGTTAATTGCGCTTGGGAAAAAACAACGTGAACCTACATCAAATTCAAGTCCCTAGGCTTGAACTTGGTATTTACTGGCGTAATTCATTTCAAGCCACGGAGATCTTATCAAATACTGAATCCCAGTGCTTTTATTTTGGGTACACGACGCGTCCGCCGGTACTTTTCAACATATCGTAGATACGGACTAAATACTGGTAGAACGTATTCGTGTGCGATTACCAAGCCGCACATGATAGATCCTAGGGTCTTATCTTCATGTCATGGACACGACATTTAGACAAGTTATCGCGGCGGACGCGGTCTGGGAAAACTTTATCGACTGCCTTGTTTGGCCGTTGGAATAGCTGAAGTTATCGACTTCCTTAGTATTTTTATCAGGTGCTCCCGATAGGAGTATCCGTATGAGGATACAAGCATGTAATACTCATAAGTTCACTTCAGATTATCTATCGGGTGCGCTACAGCGCTCCCAATGGGAGTAGGCCCGAGGCTACAGACGAATAATTGGATTTGAGTGTAGGCCCAAATTGTATGCTTTTCCATGCTGAATTGTCGACTCCGTAGGAGGATTAGTTCTATTGGGTGCGCGACAACGCTCCCGATGGTAGTAGACCCCGAGGCTATGTTGCGTTACTTGTATCGGAGCATAGGCTCTAAGTAGATCCTCCAGCCAAGGAAAATGCCATGCTGAATTCTATTGGGTGTGTGATAGCACTCCCGCTGGGAGTAGCCCCCAAGTTCATGTTGGGGTGCATGCATCAGAGCATAGACTCTAAGCCTTTTATTCATATGAACTTTATTTGATATTTTCTGAACACTCATGATGTCATAGATAACGAAGATGGCGTGCCGCAGTTCTGCCGATGAGACGTGACATTAGTGGGTCCCACTGCTCTAGTGCATGTTGATGCGTGGGCGACATAGCGGTGTTACTTTTATCGCATGGCCCCATGTTCTGCGTGAGAATCAAGGCGTCATGCAGTCGCTACCAGATTTACCGCCATATTTTAACTGTGCAAGATTTTTCATTTCCCAATGTAGCCATGTGTCATCATCTTCTTCTTCATTCTGGCGCTTCGTCGCCTTTGATCAATGACCCACACTCATCCCACATTTCTTTATATTGTGTGGGTTAGGGATTTTTTACTGCCTTGCTCCCTCTTTGGCATCGTCATTCTCCTCTGCTGCGCAGCTCTAGTGCTCCATTGCGCTTGTGCTTCCTAGTTCTTTCTTCTTTGTTCCTTTGCGCCGCTCCCCTAGAGAGCCACCATGGGCAGGTCCAAGGGAGATTCCTCCGCCGTGGACACGATATCAAAGAATAAGCAGGCCATCATATGGGTGGCCTCCAAGTGCATGGTGCATGATCTACGCGAGGCTCGCAACGCCAATCTTCTAGAGGAGGGCACGTTCAGGCTGCTCGACGATGAGACCACGCCTGCACTCAAAGCGGGATGGCGGGTAATGTTCCTTTCCTTTCTTCTTCATGTCTTATCTCTCGCAGGCCACAAATTTCTTCGTGGGCTTCTATTTGTCTACGGCGTGCAGCTTTATCAGCTCATGCCAAACTCCATCCTCCACATTGCTTTCTTTATCACTTTTTGCGCGTGTTTGCTTGGGATCCATCCCTATTGGGGCCCGTGGAAGCACTTCTACTTTGTTTGCCGTAATGCCTCCGACACTGTCGTTCATGACGTCGGAGGCACAGTTATTTATGTGCGCTCTGATGTGGATTACTTTGGCTTGAAAACTGCGGATTTCGTCCAAGGTTGGAAAACGAAGTGGTTCTACATTAAGGACCAGCAAGTCGAAGGTCAGAAGTTTGGGTTAGCCCCCTTCGACCCGACAAAAACTTATCGGAGGCTTAGCTCTTGGGAGCAGCGCCCCTCCGCTGAAGAGATGAGGGAAGTGCAATCACTGCTGGATCAGATCGAAAAACTGCATACCGCCCAATTTTCGGGTCTTAAAATCATGACTTATTTTCTGTGGATTTTATGTCCAACCCCTCAAAGCATTATTGGCTAGCATGTGGACCTATACTGGCAGGGAGGATCCAATGAGGATTACACCTGAGGATCTGCAAGTTAAGGTTTTGGAGAAGAAGGTGTCCTCCTTCACAACAATGACGAAGAAAAGCCCCGTCCCTACTGACTATCGGGTAAATCCCTTTCGTAAGAAAAACCTTGTGCCTAAGGTAAGGCTTTATCGTGTTCCTGTCTTTCGTACTTTGTTGTCGTTCATGTATTGTTTCGCAGTTTCTTGTTTTGACTTTTTCCTTGCGACTTGAATTTGTTGTCGTTCATCGCCGCCTCCCGAGTGTGACCCCGAGGATCAGGGCTAATCAAATCCTAGGGCTTAACCTTGAGCTCGAGGATATCTAGTGAAGAATCGTAATGCAATAGTGACCATATGATGACCCACAAGTATAGGGGATCACAACAGTCTTCGAGGGTAGTATTACCCAATTTATTGATTCGACACAAGGGGAGCCAAAGAATACTTATAAGCCTTAACAACCGCGTTGTCAATTCAGCTGCACCTGGAAATAGTCTTGCTCATAGTAGTTTATCAGTAGCAACAGTTTTGTAGTAGGAATAGCAAAGTAACATCAGCAGTAAAACAAGAGCAATAGTAACAACAGTAGCAAACAGTATGGTGTGAGAGCGGTGGGCATAGGGATGGATGGATAGGCGTTGCATGGACAAGTGTAAACATGTAACTTCAAGATCTAGGGAAATTGCAAAATAAATAAGATAAAACATCCAATTACTAATAAATCATAGGCATGTGTTCCATATATAGTCATACATGCTCGCAATGAGAACTTACACAACATCTTTTGTCCTGCCAGCCCGTTGCAGCGGGGCCTCAAGGGAATCTACTGGCAATTAATGTACTCCTTTTAAAAGAACACCGGAGCAAAGCATTAACACTCCGTGAACACACGTGATCCTCACACCACAGCCATCCCCTCCGGTTGTCCCAATTTCTGTCACTTTGGGGCCTTTGGATCCGGACAATGATATGTGTACACAACTTGCAGATAAGATCACAAACAATACTATCATCATGAATCAATAATAAGTTCAGATATGAGATCATGGCACTCGGGCCCTAGTGACAAGCATTAAGCATAACAAGTTGCAACAAAGTCAAATTGCACTAATAGAGATACTAGGCACCATGCCCTAACAATCTTGTTTGATTACATGATAGAAATCATCCAATCCCTACCATACACATAGCCTACAGCAGGGGATTACTCACTCATGGATGAGGGAAACATGGATGGTTGATGGAGAGGCGTTGTTGATGATGATGGCGATGATCCTATCCAAATTCCCCGTCCCGAAGGGTGCCAAAATGGAGTTTCTGGTTTCGAATCACGGTTTCTGGTGGTGGCGGCGTAGCGGAACTCTTTCGGGAAAAATTTTGCACCCCCTGAGTTTTTAGGTCAGAAGCCAACTTATAGGCGAAGAGGGAGGCCAAGGGGGTGCCTGAGGCGGCCACACCCCCTCCAGGCGCGCCCAGGCCTGGCCCGCGCGGCAGGGGGTGGGCCCCTCAGGCCCCTACTCCGTCTCGTGTTCTGGCTCCGTGAGTCTTCTGGTGAAATAGAATTTTTGGCATATTTTTCGGGATTTTTCCTGAAATTTGATTTTCTACACAAAAACTAGACACCAAGGTAATTCTGCTGAAAACAGCGTCAGTCCGTGTTAGTTGTATCCAAATCACACAAGTTCAAAGGAGAAACAATAGCAAGTGTTCGGGAAAGTAGATACATTTTGGACGTATCAACTCCCCCAAGCTTAGTTTATTGCTTGTCCTCAAGTAATTCAGTTGAAAACTGAGTGCGATAAAAGAACTTTCACGAACACATTTGCTTCATATGATGTATATATTCTCAGCACAGGAGTAGATACTTAGATAATTCATAATAAGGAGTATGCAACTAAGTCTACTCAATAGTCATTGCAAGCTATGAAGAGATTCCAACTCAATAATAATAAGTAGCATGAAACATAAACATAAGCAACATTGCAATGCTCATAATAAGGTATAATAGAGTGGTATCTCGCTTTCCTTTGTTTGTAGAGCACAACATAAATGCCAAGGCACCTCTGAAGTTCAAGTGAAGACTAGAAGTAAAGATAACACATATACAAGCATCAAAGTCGTGACATAATTAACCAAGTTTTGAGACAAGCACATTATACTAAGAATGACAACTATGCTCTCAAGAAGGTGCTCATAGAATAAGTGGTGACTCAACAAGGAAGTAAAAAGGTTTTGAAAAGTTTGAAAGGCTTCCAAATGCTAAAAGTATGGTACTCATTAGCTTTGAGCTCTCATTGCCCCTATCATAGGCATCTTTAGATGGTTAATGGTGAAAGTGAAGTCATATATGCTTGATAGACCATAAACTGAAAATCTCATGTTCCTTGAATACAAGGGTCGCTCCTCATGATACTTAACTTTAGTTACCGGCAAGTTCTTGTCATAGTAAATACATGTGTATCATAGAGAACCGCCAACGGGGTACCCCTTGGACATGATACAGGAGCTATCCCATAATCAAAATGACAAGGCAACCAGTCAATGAGCATCTCAGTGATCTTTTTATTTGCTATTTGCATAGGTTTTTATCGAGGATGCTTCACAGATTGCTCATTATGGTTATGCTACAAGTTTCCACCATGATTAGGAATGGCTTAGGCTAGCGACCCAGGCGTTTCTCTAACACACATATATAACTCCATTAACTTCCAAGCTCCCCTTTTATTTCACACCGACGACATCCATAAACAAAAGAGCATGATATCAACTGGGTACAATGTACAAGTGCAATGTTGAAAGCGTTCCCCGTGACAAAACTGTTCTGCTAACTCCCAGCCTATAATTTGCAAGCATATAACTTTCATGGACAGTCACAATGGTTCAGGTTTATTAAGTTCAAGAAATAAAGTGTGCCATCAAGTTCGTGAGAGCTTTACTAACTAACTTTCTCAAAACAAGCAAACATTTTATTTGGAAGAAAACAAGGCATAATGAATATGCACGGAATAGCAAATGATGCTAGTAGGTAGGTATGGTGGACACTTTTGGCAATATTGGTTTTGGGGAGTCGGATGCACAAGTAGAGATCATACTCAGTGCAAGTGAAGGCTAGCAATAGAAAGGGAGCGACAAACGAGAGAGAAATAACTGGCATAGTCATGCTTGCAACAAAACAGGACTAACTATGGCATGAAAGTGATACAAGAACTCTGAGGCAAAATAAATCATCGAGGCTTACTGACTATTGTTCAGTCATATGCATGTGTGAGCATGTGCCAAGTCGATTCACATGAAACATTCAGAGGAGGATACCACAATGTCATACCAAGTTATGAATAGAACAATGCAAGCAAACATTCATATGACATGCTACAAACTATTAGCAAGCTGGAGCTAATCATAAGAGAGCAAGAACTACTAAGCATCCATAAATAACATACACCTTACATGAACAGACTAAGCATGCCCACAATGATGAGTATATGTATAAAAATTAAAACAAATAGAGTTCGTTACCAGCCTCTTACCACACCTCAAGTTGTTTTAATCTTCATTATTGCCCTTCACTTGTGTGGCTTGAATAATAACATGAAACCAAACTCCACTAAGGACTGCTGAACCCTGCAAAGAACTTCACAAAACCAAAGAAGAACAATAAATATTTTTGGTGTTTCCATTTTTTAAAGCAAGCACACAAAGCAAAATCTTTTTGGATTTTTCTTAAGGAAAACTAAAGCTAAAAATCAAAGAAACAAACCAAGAGAAACAAAGAAAATATTTTTGGTCTTTTTGTGATTTGAGAAAGCAGAAACAAAAACCAAAACAAAGTGAAACATGGATATACAAAGAACCGACTGAATCATGATATATAGGTGAGTGTGATGTCGGTATACCTCCCCCAAGCTTAGGCTTTTGGCCTAAGTGAGGCTCAACCCCATGGTGACCAAGAAGGTTCACCTCCGTAATGCGACGAAGAGGTCCCTTCGTCCTGGTACGATCTCGAGGACGCACCTGTGTAGTGCACAGAATGGCCATTAGATGGCGCGTCCCCCTGGTAGTATCCGTGGAAACCACGAATGTGTAGCCGCTCGTCCATCTCCTCCTTGGAGCGTGACCAAGGTCCCTGGCAAATACTGAACAAAGTGGTTTGTGGCAAAGGAATTTCCCTTTCTTCCCCGTCAGTAAACATCATCTTGTAAACCAAATTCTCAATGGTAGATCTAGCAGTGACAAAGTGATGCGCTTTCATGGCAGCTAAATCAAGCCTCTGAGGAGCCAAAATTATATCATTTGGATCAACAGCAAGGTCTAAGGCAGCAACAACACGTGCATCAATAATACCCCTATAAATGGGTCCTCTAGCGGCTAAGTGACAAGCAATGAGAGAACCAAGATTATACCTAGTTTCATTGTTGAGTGCAGCAGCTAGAAAGGCTAAATGATAGTTGGAAATATTGTTAGTGTTCTCCCTACCAAGAATACTAGTGGCAAGATAATAAGAAAAATATTTGATAGCTAGGAGTTGAATATTTCTTATCTTTCCGCGCTGGGCTCTACTGTCATCATCATTGGTTACCCCGCGGTAGAGTTCCAACAAATCAACAGGTTGAGCTGGAATCTTCTTCACTGACCCATCCATGCGAATACCCAAAAATTCACAAAATTTCTTCAATGTCATGGTGAGGGGCCTATTATAGATTTTGAATGACACCTCTGACCTGAAAGGGTTGTTAGTAAAAGAGAAACTCTCCACAAAAGTTTTGGTGAGCATAGCATATTGCACACTATCATCCTGCATATAACTAGTTAGTCCAACCCTCCGAACCAAGGTTAGGAAATCATTGAGAATCCGTGCAGCCTGCAAAAAGGTAAGACAAGGGAAGGTAGAAGGGTGCGCATCCCCCTCATCTCCCTCATTGCCAAAACGTGGTGTAATGAGATCCTCATTGTATGATGCCTAGCTCGGGAGGATGATCTTGAAGGCCTTGTCCTCCTAGGTGCATCACTCTCAAACACTTCTCCAAAGGTGTGGTTGTCCATGACCCTTTTTCTGAAATTTTTAGGCAAACATCAAACCAAGTAATTTACAAGTTGATAAATGATGAGGAACTATTATAGGAACTTGCTAGAGGGCTAAACATGCATCAAAATGAAATCTCTAGGCATAGAACAAGCATGCAAGATCACACAACCTGACACCTATAGTAGCAAAATACTCAAGATACAATCTACCAATCACAAATCTAATTGGACAAGCGAAGGAGGCACATACCAAGGAGCAATCCCTCCAAAAATTAGCATCAAAGACGGGCTGAGCAAAGAGATCAAAAATCGGGAGCAAGAACAGTAGGAACTCAAGCTTGAGAAAGTTTTCCGGTGTTTTTCGGAGAGAGAAAGAAGTGGCTAGAAGGAGGCATCTTGGAGGGCCACATGTGGGTCCCACCCAGGCCAGGCGCGCCCTGGGTCTGGCCGCGCCACCAGGGGTGTGCTGGCCTGGTGGGTCACTAGGCCATTCCAGGTGCCCCTCTGCCCCTTTTTCGAGGAAATATTTAATATGAATTTTTTGGGATTTTTCGGGAAACTTTATTTTTGGCCAATTTTCAGGTTATGAAAATTGATTTTCTCGCAGAAAAAGATTTTTTAGAAGAAGAAAAGGCAAACCAAAACCAAGACTACAGAAGTTCTAAGACACTCTAACAAGCAAACAACTAGCAAAACTAAAGCTAACAAGAGGAAGAGCAAAGACTAGGAAGGAGAAAAATAAAAGTGAGCAAGTATAACCATTGTGAAAGCATTGTTTTGTTCATTAAAATCCCTTTGTTAACAAGGTTGATCAAGTCTTGTTACCAAAACAATCTTATATGAAGCAAAACTTTGCATTCCACAAAATGAATATATTACCTCAAACTTGATAGCAATGGTCCCAATCATAATAGTTTCAAAACTTTCTTGTGGAATGGGAGAATATATTTCTCCAACTTTGATGCTCTCAATATTTTCAATGGAATTCAAGCAATAGCTCTTATCAATCTTCTTGGGAAAATAGACCGTATGCTCTTTATCATTAATATTAAAAGTTACTTTTCCTTGATTGCAATTGATGACAACACCTACAGTATTAAGAAAAGGTCTCCCAAGAATAATAGACATATTATCCACTTCAGGCATCTCAAGCACAACAAAATCAGTTAAAACCAAGCAATTATGAGCCATTTGAACAGGAACATCCTCACATATACCAATAGTAATAGTAGTTGACTTATCAGCCATTTGCAAAGATATATCAGTTGGTATCAACTTTTCTAGCTGGAGTCTTTTGTAGAGAGAAAAAGGCATAACACTAACTCCAGCACCCAAATCACATAAAATAGTTCTAACATAATTATTCTTAATAGAGCAAGGAATAGTTGGTATACCTGGATCACCAAGTTTCTTTGGAACCTTACCATTGAAGGAATAATTAGCAAGCAAAGTAGAAATTTCCTCATTAGGAATCTTCCTTTTATTAGAGACAATGTCCTTCATATACTTTGAATAAGGAGGCAACTTAATAGCATCAGTCAAATGAATTTGCAAAAATTAAGGTTTCATCCACTCACAAAACTTGTTATTGTGTTCTTCCTCCTTTGACGTGTGTTTCTTATTAGGAAAAGGCACTGGTTTCTACACCCAAGGTTCTCTTTCACTACCATGTTTATTAGCAATAAAACATTCCTTAGTGTACCTAGTGTTCTTAGTGTGCTTCTCAGGTTGTTCCTCAACTTCCTCCTTATCAGGAGCATCATTTTTATCACCACTTTCAGTTTCAGCATCAGAGACAGATATACTATTAGGATCTATAGCAGGTTCAGAGGGTTCCTCAACTATTTTATGTTTCTTTTTCTTTCTCTTACGAGGACTACCACTACTTTCACCTTGTTGAGAATCCTCTCAATTCTTTTAGGGTGTCCTTCAGGATATAAAGGATCTTGAGTGGTTGTACCACTCCTAGTTCTACTTCCATAAGCATGTTTATCTCCTGAAGCATTAACTAGCATATCCTTTTGTACCTTAGCAAGTTGATCAATTTGAGTTTGAACCATTTGAAAGTGTTTACAAAGCATTTTAACATCATTAGAAGTTCTTTCCACAATATCTTTCAACTCATTAATAGCTCTAGAGTTTTCCAATAAATGATCCTGAACTTGTTTATTAAAATTACCTTGCTTAACAATAAAAGTATCAAGTTCCTCTAAGCATTGATCATGAGGTTTACCATAGGTAATATCACCTTCATTAAAGTGGAGAGAGTGTAATGAAGGAAATATGCCCGAGAGGCAATAATAAAGTGGTTATCTTCTTATTCCTTATTTATGATAAATGTTTATTTTCCTTGCTATAATTGTATTAATACGGAAATGTTAATACATGTGTGTTTAATGAACAAAAGAAAGTTCCTAGTTATGCCTCTCTTATAAACTAGCACGTTGATTAACAAGATGATCAAAGGTTTCCTGATCATGAACATTGGATATTGTTAATAATGAGGTCACAACATTGTTGGAATGATGTGATGAACATTCATCCTAAGTATATAATTACGATCAAGGTCATTGTGTTTATATTCCTATAACATCATACGAAGTAATCTTAATCCTTATACCATGAGATCATGTCAAATCACTAACACCGGAAGAGTATCTTGATAACATCAAACGCCACACCGTAACAGGGTGACTATAAATATGGGTTCAGTGCTACGAAGGTGTTATGTTGAGGCTCATGGATCAAGAGTGGAATTTGTCCATCCCGATGACGGAGAGATATACTATGGGCCCTCTCGGTGATATCACATTAGTTAGCTTGCAAGCAAGTGATTTGATCACTAGAATGTCATATCACGGGAACGAGAAAAGAGTACATGTTGGTAACGAGATCAAACTAGTTATGGAGATACCGATGATCGAATCTCGGACATGTAATATATCACGAGACAAAGGGGTTGAATTACATACGTATAAGGTTCACACGATCACAAAAGTCATCGTTGAATGTGTGGGAGTCAGTACGGATCTCCAGGTCCCGCTGCTGATTATTGATCGCAGAGGGGTCTCGAGCATGTCTACATTATTAGAGAACCGTAGGGTGACACACTTAAGGTATACCGACACCATTTGGAGCAAATAATATGCCAAAGAAAGAATTACAAAGTGCAAGAATTATTTCACTAGACACCGGAACTGTTTCGGTTGAAATTGCTGAAACTGGTTCTGCATGTGAAATTGAAATGTTGTAAGGGGTTTTATGAGAATGTTTGTTAATTCAAGTAATTAACAAAATTCTGAATAAATAAATAAAAGAGTTTTATTTAATGAGAGATTACATTAAATTTGGTGGAAATTTAATGGGAATTTGAGTGGAGGAAATGGAGAGACATATTTATGTGAGTGGAGCTTCCACCACATGAATGAGGGAGAGGTGGGGGCACCCTCCATGGTCGGCGGCCATGCCTCCTTGGTCTGCCCCCTACCCTATATAAGGATCCCCTCATCCTCCTCCACTCTCACACACCTCCTTTAGAATTTCCCTCCCCCTTTAGAATTTCCCATGGTCTCGGATCAGCGAGATACATGTCCTGGTGGCTTTTTATGGAAGGATTTGTTGCATCCGCTGCTTTGCTGGAGCGAGGGCGCGGAGGTTAACGAGGTACCCGGACGTGTGTGCGATCACGGATGCACCACTGCTTTGCGGTGCTGGACTTGATGGTGCTGGACCGGCTGGACCAGATTGACTTCATCACGATCTTGAGATCGGCAAGCGTTCGACTACATCATCCATGAGTACAATCTCGTTAACGCTATTCGGTCTTCGAGGGTATGTATTCTATGGATGTATATCCACCTGTTTCTTGTATCTAGTGGATAGATCTTGGTACTTAGTTGTTCCCATCGTAGGAAATTTTTTGTTTTCTATGCTGCGAACCCTTCAGTGGTATCAGAGCCGGATATATGCGTAGATGCTTTGCACGGGTAGTACACATATGAATATGTGGGCACTGATGGTCATGTTATTACTTCTTCCTCGTACTTTGGATATTAGTGGCATAGTGGGATGAAGCAGCCCGGACAAACTTTACATGTCCTCGCACATGAGACCTGTTCACGCTTGACATGCAACTAGTTTTGAATAAGTGGCTAGCGGGTGTCTGTCTCTCCTACTATAGTCAATATCTAATTTGCAATGAGTTGTCAATAATTTGATTATCATCGTTGTGGTTCCATGTTCGTAGGTAAGAACGGTTCTATCTCCGAAATCCCTAAGCCACGTAAAACTTGCAATGGATAAATTAGAAGCATCTAGTTTAGATTGTTGCTGGGCTAGTGTCATGATATGGTGATGTTGTAAGTAAAAGTATAAGTCGATACTCTTACAACACACATAACGTGTAAGTTCCATAGACCTTGGCCTGACACATAAAGGAATGATGAAGATCATACCACGATGTAGATGATAACGATCAAGTGCAAGGACCATATCATTTCATTTTTCACATGTGATGTTTGTTGCATCTTATATTGCTTGTTTGGCGTTTTATTAGCATAATAAGATGATCCCTCATTTATATATCAATATAAAAATGCGTTCTTCCTTAAGTATGCACCGACAATGTTTCGTCGCTTCAAGACATCACGTGATGATCGGGTGTACTTGAATCCACGAGCATATCTCAGGTGTAAGACAGTTTTACACACGCGAATACTAAGGTTCTTACTTGGCGAGCCTAGAATGTGCAGACATGGCCTCGGAACACGGACCGAGAGGTTAAGCATGATTCATATGCTTGATATGATGACCATGTAGATGCTCGCCTTTGAAGATACACTGACTCACGTGATGATCGGACTTGGTGTAGTGGATTTGGTTCATGTAATCACCAAAAAGGACACGAGGGGTGTCATTTTTGAGTGGGAGTTCATTTCTAATTTGGATTAGTAGAACTCAATTTATCATAAATTAAATCAAAGTGAATTTTCATAATTTGTTGTAGTCATTGGCATTCATTCACCACCTTATGATTAGTTGTAATTGAGATAATAGAACTATAGAATTCTGGATATTTACTTTATGAACTGGTATCGTATTGTGTTGAGTGTCAATCTAAAGTTTAAAGTCCTATTGCAAACTTTTAGCAAACTCTATTTACTCTGTAAAATTTGATAATTAGTATTAAATCGAGAGTAACAATTCCAGTGTTAGTATCTTAAGTATCATGTTTGCCTCCATGATTCTTGATTTAAATATCGAGATTATCTAGGAGCTGAAAGAATTGTTTCAGAAACCATCATGTGTGGCAGATATAACGATATCTGAAACAATGTTTTGGTTGCAATATGATAGAGTATAATATGTATTCTCATATTAGATGAGAATTTGCGAAGGTTGGAGATGCTAGACATCCTAATCATCCAAAAGGGTTTTGGAAAGTAATGTTATACTCACGATTCGCCTTTATAAGCTACATTAGCTTGATCATGAAAGTCGTCATGATAAGGATGAATAGAAGATGTATGTAAAGTGTTTACTATACTAAATGATTACTAAAGAATGGATTTTGAAAGAACGCCGATCATTTGATGATGGCGATCTACTTTAAAGTGCAAGTCCAAAGGTATTAGTATTTGAATATACACGCTTTGGACTATGTGCCATGTATATGGCGCCACTGTTGATGTTGATAGATTCTTTTAAAAAGGAAAATAAAATGCCGAAAGAGAATCTATAAAATATATTTGGCAGAAAAGAAAAGACTGGAAATATCCAGTTTAGGTATATAGATGATATATATGTTATGGTTGCATTCTTTGCTTGTTAAATAATGTGGTTTTTGGGTATTGAATACCGAATTGGTTGGTATCAAATTTCATACAGAGCGACGCAATTCATGAACCACAATGGCCTAAGTAACTAGCAAGAGAATATGCGATGATGTTCATCGAAAACAAACAAACTGTTGTTTGTATTTCTCGTTGACATAAAAGCTTGCCTTCAAGATTTGTTTTAATAATAGTTATTTAAATCAGATATTATAAGAACAAAGATTGTTCAAATAATTACCGTATTCCATATAAGATGGATGATTTAGAAATCTAGATGGAGAAATCACATCCATAAAACTAATGCTAAAATGTCGCAAGACAAATGATTGGAAGATCACTTACAAAGTGACATCGCCGTTTAAATTATATTGGAAATAAAACATGAAGAAACTCCATTTTCATGAATTTTTGGCGTCTTTGATTTGATAAAATGACGCTTGTGAGACTTTCCTCGGGATAATTAAAACTTCGTTCAAAGGCCAAAGAAGAACGAATGACTAAAATATTGGAATTTATACATATTGATTTATGTAGTCCATTATGAATAGTCGTAAGCGATGGACTTCAACTTCATATGCTTTCTCCAGAAATTTGAGTGAATATTCACTTAATGAGAAAGAAGTATGAAATATTTGAACACGTTCAAAGACTTTCAAGATGAAGTGGAAAATCATTGTAACAAGAAAATAAATAATTTATGATTTTATCCTAGGGGTAAATCGGTCCAAAAAATTATTGGACCGGGAGAAACAATTCGTGCTTTATTATTACTAGCAAAATGCCCGCGCGTTGCGGCGGAAGAAGTTAGTCTTTATTGTGCCAGTGATGGGTTTTTCTAAATAAGGCCACATAGCAGTATAGACATTTGTTTTCACCTGCTCAGTGACATCCGCTCCTCGATTAATTAATTGTACAATCTTGACGTAGTACTCAATATCCATCGGATCCCAACAAACACAACATGTAGGATTACATATAGATGATCTAATCATGATAGGCAGCTCACAAGTTTCAATTACACGCCCTAGTATAGGCACCTCTCCTGTGAGTTTGGCCTCCCAACCATGACCAACTGTCATCTTGGGTACTGCACAGGTGGACAATCTTCACAAGGTAGCCTCAGCTCATACCATGGCCGTGAGGGAACCCATACTAAGGATCTCTTCTTAACCAAATATTTGCATGGTTATGATCTACTAACCATGTTCTATCAACCCACACTTACTTTGTTTCCATGGGAGCTCTGTGCTTCTCAAACCCACATGGTTTTTGAGGCTAATTGACCATAGTTCATCATCCATTACAAACCATAATAAAGGTCTTACAAATAAAGGATCTCATGATCCAGTCTTAATACAATCAACGCAGCAGAATAATATAATAACGGTAGCATGGGCGAAGCTCCCGCTGGAACTTCTGACGCATGAACTGGCAAACCGCCGCCTCGCCGAAACCTCCTTCTTTATTCCCTTCCAGCTGCTGACTGGAATATCCGGCGCCCGTTAGAAATCTAGGTGCCAATGCCGACGACATTGGATTTATTGCTGGAAATTTAAAACTTTTACAGAACACATCAAAACTCCAAAAGAGGGTTCGGCCAAGTATGATCCACCACCCGAAACTGAGAAGAAAACAGAAGTTAAAGCAACATTGGCCTCCCTATAACCAATGTATGAGATACCTTTCCCTAACACTGCACGCGGGCGCGGTGGCAGGCTCGGGCACGGCGAGCTCGGCGGTGGCGCAGGCGCGGTGGCGGCGGCAGGCCGGCATGGAGGGAGGCGCGAGCACGGCGATGAGTTCATCGGAGATGCAGCCTGGTGGTGCCGAACCCTAGCCGGCGAGCTTCGCCATCTCCGGCCACCCCGAGCCCAGCCAACACCACCTTGAGCTCCGCTTCGCTGACCTCGTTCTCCCTGCCCAAGCACACAAGAGGGGAAGCTTGCTTCTCGCCGGAATCGAGCCCGGAGTTCCGTCGGCCTGTATAAGCAACTTGTACTATAACTAAAAAGCGATAAGAGAAGTTTGTAAAAAAACAGTGGAAAAAAAGAAAGACCACCTTTCGTTAATTTTCTGTTGGTTTGTTCTGATGCTTCCTCCGTGCTAAATTAATTTTGCGTATAGCTTGTTAGATGTAAATTGCCTTGGAAACCCAAAACTGTGGGCAATAGCTCATGAAAACGGCCATAAAACACGAAAACAAAGATTTTTGTTCACGCACTCAAACATGTATCTGATCTTAAGGTCATTTTAAATCGCCCTGGAACGACAAAACTATTGTCAATAACTCATAAGGAATCCTACCTAAGGGAGAATTCCTCCCTCTCCCTTACCGCCGGCTACAAGGTGGAGTTTGGGGAGGACTCCCCTCCCCAAACCGCCCCTCCCTCTCATAAATAGAGGGGAGGGGGCACCCCTTTGCACCCCACTAGAAACGGCATCGATCTGTCGCAGGAGAGCTCCATGTCCAAATCTAGTTGGACAGGAGGGAAGAGCGGAGTCGACAACCTCTTCCTGCACCACGGTGGCGGCCAAGGCGGTCCACGACGGCGGGAATCGTCGGCGGCGACACCATTGGCCACGGGGTCGGGGAAGGAGAAGGAGAGAGGTGAGCTCGAGAGAGGAGACATCGAATGAGTGGGCTGGGTGGGCCAAAAACCCTTCGGGTGGTTGTTTTGACCCTGCCCTACAACTCATTTTCCAAGAATGTGTCCCGTGAAGGAACAATGGTCCAACGAGCCCTGAATTTGTGAGGGGCCTGAACACGCGTTCCGAGCTTCTCTACAACGACGGTCACGATAGTGTCGCTTCGAGCGTCGTAGTCGGGGCTGCGATGTCGCGAGCTCTTGTGCCGTCGAGGTAGGTCGTGTTCTTCCTTGTCGGATGAAGGTGTGGGACTGCGGTTGAACCTAACCGCAGCCTTCTTCTTCGGCTCCTCAGGGCTTCAAGCGGGGGTGGCCTCTATTTATAGTGCCAGAAGGGGACCGACGGGCGTGGGTGGAGCTTGTCGTCGTCATAGTGGTCTAGTGGCATGGGCGACGATAGAGGGCGGTGATACGCCTCCGTCGCCGGGCCCCACCGCCGTCGTGGCCTTCCCCACCTCCCCTACCCGCGAGCCTCCCCGCGAAGCCCGCGCGCGCCTCCGCCATAGGCCTCCGTCGGCCCCTCTCGCCTGCAAGCTGTCCTGCCGCGTCACCTCTATCTAGTGCCGTCACGACCGGACTGATGACCGAAAATTCCGGCGATGCTGAAAATTCGGGCAGCAGACCGAAAACCCTTTCACAACATGTTTTAGGTTCTCTGTCGAAATTTTCAGTCGCCACCGGAATTTCTGGTCAGCATATCGGTTCATCGATGCTCTCGCCGCCGCAATATACTCGGCCTCAGTGGATGACAAGGAGACATAATTTTGTTTCTTAGATGGCCAACACACCAAGGACCTACCAAGGAATTGGCAATCCCCGGAGGTTGATTTCCTTCCAACTTTGTCTCCTGCCCAATCTGAGTCCGTGAAACCATGAAGCTCTTTTTGAAACTTGAAATCCCTCCTTCCTTTACAAAAGGCCTTTCTTCCACCATTATTGAGTCTCCACCTTCTACCTTTAGGCACCATCAAGAGAGCATAGTTTCAATTCTTAGTTCTATGTGCAGTGTCCCAAAGCTTATTGATTGATGGTGGCATCTTGTTAATAGGTTAGTCCTAAAAAACATATAAAAATACCTTAAAGTGTAGACAAAGCAAAGCAAAGTATATACTAAACAAGCATGGAACATCAAAAGTTATAGATACGTTTACGACGTATCATCTATCTGTCTTGGGCCTTTGCGAGTAAGGAAGAAGTCACTTTCAATATCATTAATATTGATCCTAACTGACCCTCCTTGAGTAACCTATCTAACTAATCTAATGCACTTAGGGCAGAGACCTCTTGATTCCAAAAGCTCATGAAGAAAAATCAGGGAGAAGAAGAGAAATTGCCTGAGTCATGGACAAGGTTCTGTGCCTTGATTCATGCACATCATGGATGTCCATTACCTAAAAATGAGCTTCTTGGTATTTATTATAATGGACTAACTGATGATTCTAGGAAGAGGTGTCGTATCAGATAGAATTGACGGAAGAGATGTCAGCCGTTCATGATGTGTTCCATATCTCGTTACTTCGGAAATGTTTAGAAGTTCCAGAGAAGACAGAAGTGTTCAAGAACATCGATCATAGAGAACATATTATATTTTGGTTTGTAAGTTGGATATTTGGGAAGTCTTGAACTTCCGGTATTGCCTGGCCAGATTCCCAGAAGAACGAGGAACGATGGAGATGTTGACGTCTATGCGAGCTAGGCCATTTTCCCAGTCAGTTTCCTATAGGTTAAGGAATGACATGGGGTCTGCGCTTGCATACTTCCTCTATTGTTAACAAGAGCATCTGTAATGTGTTTGGTGAAAGCAACATGCATATCACTAGCATCAGGACTTCTAGAAAGCTTTTGCAAGAACATAATCACTTCAGAAATATTGCAACCATCAAGATCAAAATCAAAACTAGTCGTAAGGGATTTATTTGAGTTGCAAGTTTAGCAAAACACCTAGATTTGCATCTCTCGAAACACTTTGTGTGATTTGGATACAACTAACACGCACTGACGCTGTTTTCAGCACAATTACCTTGGTGTCTAGTTTTTGTGCAGAAAATCAACTATCAGGAAAAATCCTGGAAAATATGCCAAAAATCCTATTTCACCAGAAGACTCACGGAGCCAAAATACGAGATGGAGTGGGGCTCTGAGGGGCCCACCCCCCTGTCGCGCGGGCTAGGCCTGGATGCGCCTGGAGGGGGTGTGGCCGCTTCAGGCACCCCCTCGGCCTCCCTCTTCGCCTATAAGTTGCCTCTTGACCTAAAAACTCGGGAGGGTTTGACATTTTGCCAGAAAGAGTTCCACTGCGTCGCTACCACCAGAAACCGTGATTCGAAACCAGAAACTCCGTTCTGGCACCCTGTCGGGACGGGGAATTTGGAGAGGAACATCACCATCATCATCAACAACGCATCTCCATCAACCATCCATATTTCCCCCATCCATGAGTGAGTAATCCCCCGCTGTAGGCTATGGGGATGGTAGGGATTGGATGAGTTCTATCATGTAATCGAATAAGATTATTAGGACATGGTGCCTAGTATATCTATTAGTGCTATTTGACTTTGTTACAACTTGTTGTGCTTAATGCTTGTCACTAGGGCCCGAGTGCCATGATCTCAGATTTGAACTTATTATTGATTCATTATGATAGTATTGTTTGTGATCTTATCTGCAAGTTGTGTACACATATCATTGTCCGGATTCAAAGGCCCCGAAGTGACAGAAATTGGGACAGCCGGAGGGGATGGCTATGATGTGAGGATCACATGTGTTCATGGAGTGTTAATGCTTTGCTCTAGTGCTCTATTAAAAGGAGTGCCTTAATTGCCAGTAGTTCCCTTGAGGCCCTGCTGCAACGGGCTGGCAGGACAAAAGATGTCGTGCAAGTTCTCATTGCGAATACATATGACTATATATGGAGCACATGCCTATGATTGTTTAGTGCTTGGATGCTTTGTCTTATTTATCTGCAATTGCCCTAGATCTTGAAGTTACATGTTTAGACTTGTCCATGCAACGGCTGTCCATCCATCCCTATGCCTACCGCACTCATATCCTACTGTTTGCTACTACTGTTACTATTGCTCTTGTTCTACTACTGCTGTTACTTTGCTATTGCTATTACAAAACTGTTGCTACTGATAAACTTATGTGAGCAAGACTATTTCCAGGTGCAACTGAATTGACAACTCAGTTGTTAAGGCTTATAAGTATTCTTTGTCTCCCCTTGTGTCGAACCAATAAATTGGGTAATACTACCCTCGAAGACTGTAGCGATCCTCTATACTTGTGGGTCATCAGCTGATCAGACAAACAAGGAAGTCGATGTAGTTTGATTATAGGGAAAGCTCGGTTACAAAGTTGTTGATTCGCTAGTTGCGATCTAGCTCACCATGGATTGCAGAAAAGCTCAGGTGTCCTCTCTGTCGGGTCCTCCTAGCCTTTATATGAGAGGCTGGGTCCTGGATCCGTGGTCGTAAAGGTTAAAAGTTTATGTTTACAATGCGAACTATTATGTCAGTTCATGACTATTCCTTAATCGGTTTGGCAAGTCTTTATTTCGTCGGGTGCCTCTTGGACTCCGTTAGGACTTTTGTGGGCCATTAACCTTTTATGCGCCTAGGGTAACTAATCATAGGGACCCGATAGGTCATACCCATGTCAGGCGGCGACTATATATTTAAGTGAGAATAAGATCTTATCCACCCTATCCTCTCTCTAGATGTGCCTAGTGATACGTCGTAAATGTATCTATAATTTTTTATACTCCATGCTTGTTTTGTACCAACTATCTTATGTTTTGTCTACACTTTGAGGCATTTTTATAAATTTTCTGGAACTAACCTATAGACAAGATGCCATAGTGCCATTTGCCTGTTTTCTACTGCTTTTGGTTTCACAAAAGCTAGTAAATAAATATTCTTGGAATTGGACGAAACAAAAGCCGAAGTTCCTATTTTGCCCGACACGACACGGAGTCCGAAGGAGAGATGAAGAGGTGTCACGAGGCAGCCACACCATACGGTGGCGCAGCCAGGGGCGCGCCACCAGTTGGTGTGGCCCCCTCGGGCGTCCACCGACCTTGCCCTTTCGCCTATATAAAGCCCTCAACGCAAAAACCCTAAATCATCCATCCTCCATTCACGAAAATTTCCGCAGCGCCGCCGCCACCGAAGAGGAGATTCGGGGGACAAAAGTCTCTGTTCCGGCACCCTGTCAGGACGGGGAATTGCCCCCGGAGCCATCTCCATTGACTCCACCGCCATCTCCATCGCCGTTGCTGACTCCCATGATGAGGAGGGAGTAGTTATCCCTCGAGGCCAAGGGCTCTATCGGTAGCTATGTGTTCATCTCTCTCTATATATATATATATGTGTGTGTGTGATCTTATTGTGATCATGAGCTTTGTAATCTAGTTGAATAAGTAGATCTACTCTACTACTCAAGTGCTTTAATTAATCTCTACTTATCCCCACGTGTGTGAAGTTGACAGTGTGCACAACGTGTGGCACTTAGGCTAAAGATTACAGAAATACTTATCGTGGGTTATAATTTAAGTTGGATGTCTCTATGAGTTTGTGGTGTTTGTTGGAACCATCTAGCGCTTGAGGTGACAATGGGGTTATATAGATGGGGAATGCGAACTTTGAGGTGTGCTGTTATAGCCCTACATCGTCCAACCGGAGAGTAGTTCAGAGTAGCATAATGAAGAGAATATATTTATATGAGAGTGTCCACTAGTGAAAGTATGATCCCTAGGACTTGTTTCTAAGCATTAAAACATTGTTTACAATCATTCCTGCAACATGTTTGCTTGATGCCCTTTTTATTTCAGATTGTAGTTACCACTTATAATCATCCACATTACTTGTATTTCACCATCTCTTCGCTGAAATAGTGCACCTATAGACCTGACAAGTGTATAGGATGTGTTGGGGACACAAGAGACTTCTTGTATCTTGATTGCAGGGTTGCTTGAGAGGGATACCTTTGACCTCTTCTCCCTGAGTTCGATAAATATTGGTGATACACTTAAAGGGAAACTTGCTGCTGTTCTACAAACCTCTGCACTTGGAGACCCAACATTGTCTACAAGAATAGAAGAGTGCATAGACATGACCTAGTGCTAATGAAGATCGCGTGAGTCCGTTTCTGGCGAATCTCTTGTGATTCATATGTTTTTCATATTCGAAAGTGTGGTTTCAGATAAATCTCTTCCGATTTACTGTTGTCATCTTTGACGATGGTTGCTGGTCTGATGTTGTGGTTCTTTACTGCTTTAACATGGCGACTCCCTGTCCTTGTATTACAACAAGCTCTACTATGACAAGTTTTGTCCGTTTTTGGTGATGAGGGGTGAGGACGGCGGCGTGCCTTCGATTTGTGCTAGTGTATGCAGTCGTCGCTAGGTGGTCAAATGACCTATTTGTAAATTTTAGTAATTTTGGGCTCCTTTGTATTGTTATTGATGATTGCTAATAGATCGGTGGATTTTTTGCAAAAAAATACCCAGAAAAAAGAACTTCAAATTTAACCATTTTTTTTAAAATACACATAACACCAATGCTTAGTGATAAAGTTGCACAAAATAGAATCAAAACATCTTTTGCAGCTGAGCTCAACCTTTTGAGTAATATTTTGCAGTTAGCCTAGATAGATGTCTTAGCGCCCTTAGCAACATTTTACATGTGGGGCTAGATTTCTATACCTTATACCATAATTACATAACAATTTAAATATGATACTCCATCATTATACTACAACTTTAAAAATTGGGTAGCATGAAGATAGAAAGCATAGACCCTCGTAAAATTATGGCATATTTTCTTAAAATGTTGTATAGTTGTGGTCTATAATATAGAAATCTAGCCTCAAATTTCCAATATGTTAAGTACCCTAAGACATTTATTTTGGCTAAATGCATCATATTACCCCAAAAGTTGGAGTCTTCTACGGAAGATGTTTTGATTGTGTGTTATGCGCAGCTTTATCACCAAATTTTGGTGTTATATACAAGTCTCTCCCAAATTTATAGAAAAATATTAATATTTACAACATCAATTCAATTTCGTTAGATTCATGATGCAATTTCCGCTACTATATAGATTCAACGTTGTAGATATTGAAAAAAAGCATGTAAATTTCTCAACTTTAGAGAAATTTGACTTAGGACAAACTTAGAGCTTTAGTTATTTTGGTATGTAATGAGTGGTTGGCTATGGTTAATCATGTACTCCATCGATCGCTTGGGCAGCATATCTGTGTTCAAAGTGGACATAGGGAGAGCTCTAATAAGATTCAGGGTTTGGAGTTATAACATCGCAACATTTAGGAATTAACAAAGGGTAGATTTAGGAATTTGGAATGTTGCATGCATTCATCTGTGAAAATGTGGGTAAATTTTTCGCCAAATAAAAAAATAAAGTGATCAAGGTTTCTTTCATACTTTGAGATTAGGTGTAGTCTTAAAGGATGATTGTGATAGACTTTGATATGATCTTTGAGGATTCATGTGTTTTGGGAAATGAAATTGAATTTAAAACTTGAGTGTTTGAATTAAAAGTTAAATGAGTTTTGAATAATATTTGAATCTTGATTTAATTAAGAGTTAATCAAAATAACTCAAACTTTATCTAAGGAAAACAATTAAGAATATGAATATCTATTTCATATTTTTATTCAATAAATAAGTTACAAAAATGTAACGTATTGAAATTATCCACAATCTTCACCATATCAAATAAATAAAGAATAAGAATATTTCTTTATAGATAAGAATCTGTATAACAAAATAATAAAAAGAAGATTACAAAAGAATAAAACTAAAGATTACAAAAGAATAATAAATATTACAAGGGACTATTCTATAAGAAAAAGAAAACCTAATCTAAATCTTGAATCTTCAAGTCTTGTACCTGCGACACAAGGAATAAACAAACAAGAAAGAAAATAAAAGGTTAGGATATTTCTTTTACTCTCAGTAGTGACAGTGAGTTGCACTGTTCAAACTTACATCATTAAGTAATCTTTAGGGGCAAGTTTCACCAATATGAAAGAATCTATCTTTCATAATTTTAAGCCAAAAAGTCAAATAACAGCAAGGAGGGGCAAGTTTCACCAGCCAAGTAAAAAGTAATCAGATCAAAGTAACTCTCAAAGTCCAGAGCATATCCACAAGTGCACAGCAAGCAGACAGGCAGGACACACACCTAAATGCATGGGGTGTGCTGTCAGCCTCACAGCATAGCTCAAACACACAAAACCATCAGCACAGCTGTGGAAAGGCACTAGTGCATCTCTTCACTGCTCACACATACTAGAACAACCAGCTTAGCTAGCAGCCAAACCAAACCACCAAAGATCAACCAAACATCACCTGATGGTGACATAAGGAGGGGGAAGGATCAGGTGGACAGCAAGGCCAAGTCCAGGAGCTAGGAGGAGAAGGCTAGCTCAAGGTCAAGCACAGGAGCTCAACAAAACAAGAACAACATCAGAGGTGAAGGACATGATCTAATCAGCAAGATCAACATCACCTCCCAATTCCATAATCATCAGTTTTTGTGGTGAGTATCATAAAACCAGCACATGATCTAATCATATTATCTGGACAGAAGCATGTGTTGTTTTATGAAACAATCTCTCAATAATCACCCAAGTGAGGTGAATCTATCCTAGATATTTCAAGTAATAAAGATCAGAAATCAAGCTAAGCCAAAAGCACCAATATCTCAGACCAGCCTCACAGAGTTTGGTGTTAGCATATGCAACTTAAATACTTCTTCATTTGTTCTTATCAGACCAGGGCACATCTCCCAGAGGGAGTAGCACCTCTAATCTTGCAAGTTACAAACAAACTATTTGCTCAACTAACTAGGACTTAAAACCCTAGAGCCTCAGACCAACATCATAGGCAGGAGAATTAAAAGAAGTTTTCATTTTATCTTGCCAGTATTAATCACAAGCTTGTCTTAAGCTTAAACCAACCCAATCAATGGATTAGAATCAATCTTGTGTGCCATACCAAGATGGTGTCACAAGAACAATTCTACATGAATCGAAATAAGCATTTCATCTTCATAGATTCAATAAATCAATCTACCAATCATTTTCCTATCATTACAGGAATCATAATTAGAACATTTCTTAGTATATCTTCACTATTGAGATCATTATGATCTCAGACCACACATGAATTCTCAAGCCAACAACACTAAGACAGTGATTTCATCACACCATACACATTATCATTACTCAGATAATGATAGTGGTAAGTTATCAAACCCACTGACTTTACCAAGCATTGATTTCAGAACAACTATATCATCTGAATCATATGAAATCTAAACATAAAATCATTTGATAAGCCACCAGAACCATTATAGTTCATCTTAAGTAGCAAGCCTCAAGCTACTAATCATTCATCATGAATAGAGACCATCAACACATGATCTAATTCATCCAGTATATTATCAACAGAGGGATATGAACCCTAATCAGAACAAGAACACTAATTAGGATATGAACCCTAATCAGAACATAGTCACTAGGCAAGGGTACCCACTAGATACACACAGAGAGATTCATGGTGATAGGATGAACCAAGATCCACAGAGGCAACTTACCCGGGGTCCTCGCTGACGAATTGAAGAGGAAGCAGATTGGTCGACGAGACCGTGGCGGCACAGGGAGCACCCTAGAGGGTGCTGCAACCTGCACCAGCCACGGCGACAGCCACATCAGCACACGAACACAGCACACTACCACAGAAGGGACCGCGGCGGCGATGACAGCACTTTCCCCAAACCCTAGGGTTCGGGAACGGGGTGAACCTGGCCACAGGGGAGCTCCGGAGTCAAATCGAAATGGACCAGATGAACGAGCGTAGTCGCCAACCTCGCCCTGCACCACGGCAGTGGCCAGGGATGGCCACAGCGGTGGCCATCGCCAGCGGCGACACCAGAACCCCACGGGGTCGAGAGTGAGAGGGGAGATGAGAACGGAGGAGAGACAGAGTAAGAGAGTGGGCTGGGTGGGCCGAAACCCCTTGGGGTAATAATTTTAACCCTGCCTTATTGGGCCACAGGGGCCCAATAAGCCCAAATGGCCAGCTCAAGTCAATTGAAATCTGTTTTAATAAATAGGAAAAGACCAAAATGCCCTGAACTCAATAAAATTCTAGAAAATAAAATAAAAATCCAAAAATTATAAATAAATATTTTTGGATTCACAAAAATCCAAAATATACAAATAAATTGAAATATAAAATTTTAGACATATAAATTTTCTTAAGAATTTTGTAAATTATATATTCCTTATGTAATTTTACAAAATTATTGAAAGATGATAAAAATAAATAAAAATCACTTTCATTATAGAATAATATTGTAGTATTTTAGAAAAATACTAAATAAATATTTAATAACAATTTTTAGTATTTAAGTGATAATTCTTAGAAGAATTATTAAATCAATAAAAGTCAAATAAAAGGGAAATAAAATAAAAGAATACAATATTTTATTATAAATATTAAAATTTAATATTTATAAATATTTTATTATTACAAAGAATCTTATTAATAATGGGAAGAATACATATCAAAATAAATGATGCATTACATTACTTTGCATAATCATTTTGCTTCTTTAAAAATTGTCCTTTCCGGGAATAATGATGTTTTTGTAGACATAGAAGCTTAAGGTCCAGTGCAAGCATCAGACTTCACTACCTTGCCATCACAAGGCAAGTTCATCACTTTCTCATGTCCTTTGAAGAGTCTTTATTAAAGTATTTGCAAATTGTGTGTTATCATCTATACTATAGAAAAAGAAAACACTATTTTCTCAAGATACTAAATCTTAGATATCATCCTAAGTGATGATAGGTTGGAGCAATAGAACTTAGAGTTATAATTGCAATAATGATGAACAATTAGGGATTAATAACCCATGACATCAGTGATTCTAGCGTCATATATTACGAGTTAACCATGAGATTTGGAATGGGACGGAGAAGTCAACTATATTCTTTTCCTCTTGTATGGAGGCAAGACGACCTTAACGTGACGTTGTGATTCCTTGTGTGGATCCAACATATGGGTGGGCACCCTTATGCCCCACACTTTTGGTGTCTATATTATCTATGAATGGTGTTTAGGGAGATAGTCCATGTAAATGGTACTAATCCGGGCATCACCAGGACATAGAGTCTTCGGAAACTCGTTAGGGTTTTAGCCTACCCGAAAGGGGGCTTAACGAAGGTGAGCTAGCCAAAGGATTGTGCAGACATATGAGGTTGCGAAGAGGGCAGTGATTGGCTTCGACCAACTACTGGGCCCCACATCATGGAAATGTGGACAGGAAAGTACGCCCGGTTGTGCAACAAGGAGTTGATCTCTCATGGGAAAAGTAACGCACCTCTATAGAGTGTAAGAACTATAACTTGTTACTCCCTGTTCTGGGAAGGAGCTACGAACGCGGCAGGAAAGGAACTCCATGAAAGTTCTGGTCAACCGGTGAAGGCTGATGGTCATAGATTTTACATAATAAAAGCAATCTCTGAAGAAAGATTTATGAAAATTGCATAATGCCAAAGACTAATAGTCCGAGGTGGTAGCTAGAGCATCAAACTTCCTACCTTGCATATAATGAACTTGTTGGGTAACGCTGTTACTCATCCTTTCCTTTGAATCCTTGCTTAGACTCTGAGAATCCCGAAGGTACTCCAATGTACGCATCTAAGAACCAAGAGGAGGTCTTCTACGAAGAGCCAACTTGTACGGAGCCATAGAAGGGGAGGATTACGACATCGTCTACATAGGAGAGTTCCAAGAGTCCGAATAATTACTATAGTTCTAGTAGCCACTTGAGCCGAGCAACATGAACATTATATAACAATAAGTTGTTGATCTCAATTTGGAGTTTAAGTTTTAAATTTGAAACTTCCGCTGAAACACTTATATTTTGGTTTGTAAGTTGAATCTTTTGGAAGTCTTGAACTTCCGATATTGTAATAATAATAACGTGTGTATGTTTGTAATATGGACCCACAATGTTTCTGTTGTACCACTCTGAGGGATGTGATATTTACGGAACGGTGTTCTGTGGATGTCATGTCAACGACTATAGTGTACTACACATGCAGTGGTATGCTGGGTCACCGCAGTTGGTATCAGAGCAAAATGCTTTGACCTTACGTTGGAAACCTAGTAAAGGGTATTACCTGTAGGAAAGTGTAGCAACGAGAAAAAATTCTTTAAAAGTAATATAATGGGTATTCAAATGAGAATATTCCGTTATATATTTTAGTGCGATAATTCTTTGTTATGGTGCAATATATTATTTGATACTAATCAAAACTATTTTTCTGATATACATAGCTATGGCACCAAAGTTTCCAAAACAGACTTTGGTAAGGAAAGAGGAGACTCTTGATGATTATCAAGGATCATTCACAGACCAACTTCGTCAAATTTTAAAGATCTTTAGTTGTCCAACTAGAATTCTAGTGAACACTATCACTTACCTTGATGGCCGGATGTTATCCAAGTATCGTGTGAGTATCCAACTCCCAGAGGAGCTTGGATTATATTACGATCTACCTATAGGATAAGGTAGGAGTCATTTAGCAGCATATCATGTTGCTGTTGTGGAGGTGATAGCTAATATCCGGGAGCACAAAACCAAGGAGGTAGAAGGCAGCACATTCTCTGTGATACCTCATGATTCTATAGATTCGGATCCTATACCGGATCATCTTACTTTGGTTAAGAAGCATCCTAAGTTAGCTTCCAAGTTTATGGATAGATACCGAACACTCGTTGCATCTTTTTACAAGACACATCAAGTGATCGTTGAAGATAAAAATGATATGTTAGAGGATCTAACTAATCTGGAAAGGAGGAATCAGTTAGCATTCCAGTTAGAGAAGGAAGCAGGAAGTAGCTCAACACCTATCTTTAAGGATATACCTATAGATCCTGAATCTTTTATACCATACCCTTATTCACCAAGACCTGAACCTATACATGATCCTACTATGGATATGAGGTATGCAATACCACAGGGCTCAGAGGATGGTTCTGACTCAGAACTTCCTATTGAGAATTCGGATGGTTGGAGAATGGGATCATATGAAGGATCTCATGAACACCAGATGTCCACAGATCGTTCTGACAGAAATGTTGGACAATCTAGCTGGATGGGTGCAAGAAATAACCCTAGTAACAGTAGTAGAAATGCCATGTCGATAGATAATCAGGATGAAGAAGAAGATCCTGAGGAGAGGGTGTTTGAATCATCAACATCTTCTCAAAACCCAGGGAATATACATTATCCAGTGTTTAACTATCTTGCCCAAAGGAGCACCTCGGAAGCAGCAGGATCTGTGTATGCTGTTGACAACTCAAGTAATGAAGCTCAGGAGATGCAGGCAGGAGATAATGTTGAATATGTTTATGAAGAATTAACCCTAGTAATAATAGTAGAAATGCCATGTCAATAGATAATCAGGATGAATAAGAAGATCCTGAGGAGAGAGTGTTTGAATCATCAACATCTTCTCAAAACCTAGAGAATATACATTATCCGATGTTTAATTATCTTGCCCAGAGGATCACCTGGGGATCAGCAGGATCTGCATATCCTGTTTACAACTCAAGGAATGAAGCTCAAGAGATGCAGACAGGAGATTATGTTGAATATGTTTCTGAAGACTTTTTAGCTGAGATGGAGGGAGTCAATGCACTCAGGTTGAGTAATGACTCAAGTCCTAACACTTCAGATACAGAGTATGTTCCTTCTGGAAGGCCGTTTGTTCCACAAATGGTGCGACGAACAACATGTCATCACGGTTGGACATCAGGCATGTATGATGAGCATAGTTACTACTAGAGATATCAAATACCGTGTATTGTACTCCAAGAAATAATATAGTGAGATGAATAAGGTAGTTTTGTGATCATACCTATGTGGTATAAGTTGTAATGACTTTGTATTATTATGATACTTTGTATAATATGTGAAATGCATATTTGGATCTTCTTTGGATTTTCATTGTGTGGCTAGTTCTATGCGTAAAGTCGAGCTCAGAACACATGTGCATGATGTAACTATGAGTATTCGCTTTATGTTGCAGGACTAGAGGGTCATGGATACGGGTGTAGAAAACGAAACTGAGCAGCAGCGGATGGAGCGAGAGGCCAAGGAGAAGGCCGATGCAGATGCAGCAAATCAAGGAGCATTACCACCACCACCACCAATGAGGCCGTTAATGGAGCAGAACTTTATGCAGTCCATGCAAATGATGCAAGAGAACCAGAACAAGTTCATGGAAGAGCTACTGGGACGAGCAAAACAGAGGGCACCTGAAGGTGGAGGAGTGAGTCTATCTGATTTCTAGAATGCAAGGCCGTTACCTTTTGCATTAGACCCTGAACCAATGGATGCAGAAGATTGGCTAGCAGGCACAGAAAGAAAGCTGAAGACTGTAGGTTGCAATGAGGAGGAGAAATTGAGGTATGCAACTCATCTTCTGACTGGACCTGCAGCATCATGGTGGGAAAATCAGTTGGCCATGCAACAACTAGGAAGGGAGTATACCTGGGAAGATTTTAAACAGAGATTCTGTGAATATCAAGTTCCGGAAAGTGTTATGGAGTTGAAGCAAAGAGAATTTGAGGAGCTTCGGTAGGGATATAATAGTGTCATGAAGTACATCCGGGAGTTTAGTCAACTATCTCGCTATGTTGAGGAGGATGTCAACACTGAAGAGAAGCGGAAGAAGCGTTTTCTGCGTGGGTTAAACCCATTTGTGAAGATGCGGCTAAGGTTAGCCAATAAGCAAACTTATCAGCAGTTGCTGGATGTAGCCATTACTTTCGAAGATGACTACAAGAATGTCCAAGAGGATAGAAGGAAGAGAGCTAAGAAGGAAACCAAGAGGATACAAGCAAGTATGCCCAAACCCAATCTGGAATTCAAACCAAGGAATAGGCCCTATAACAAAAACAATCCCAATCGGGGTGCAAATCCAAATGCAAAGAATATTATATGCCACAATTGCAAACTCCCAGGGCATATTAGTAGGGATTGCCCGAAACCAGTAATTGTATGTCACACTTGTGGTCAGAGAGGTCACATCAAGCCCAATTGTCCAAGCAAACCACAAGGTGGTTGGCCGGCTCGAGATGGAAGGCAAGCCAGTGGAGTAAATGGACAGCCCAATAAGGGAGGAAATAATGGCAAGAACAACAATGGAAAGAGGAACAGACCTACCGGGAAACTGAACTATGCAACCCTCGAGGAGGTGGATAATTCGAAGCATGCAGTGATAGGTACGCTCAATATCCTTACCAATCCCGGCAAAGTTCTATTTGATACTGGTGCAACTACTTCATTTATTTCTGAAGAATTTTGTGATAAGTTCGGGATTAGAAGGGCAACGTTAGAAAACCCTATGATCGTAGTTACGGCCGGGGGAAAAGTGATTGTACGCCACATCAAACAAGATCAGGTTATCTCGATCTGTGGTTGTACATATTTCCCAGACCTTTATGTGATTCCTTTGAAGGTAATTGCAGTAGTGTTGGGGATGGACTGGATGATGGAACACGGAGATTAGATGTGAGGAGAAAACTGTTTCAATCAAAACTCCAAGCGGAGCAAGGATAGTTTACCAAGCAGATAAGCATAGTCATATCATGGTGGAGCTGGAGTTGAACTCTATGAAAGAGGTCAAATTGGAAGAAATTCCTATAGTAAATGAGTTTCAAGATGTTTTTCCAGCAGAGCTACCGGGAATGCCACCAGACCGGGAGATAGAGTTCACTATTGACCTAATTCCTGGTACAACACCAATAGCTCAAGCACCATATAAGATGGGACCCAAAGAGTTAAAATAACTCAAGGAGCAAATTGATGAGTTAGCCCGAAAAAGATTTATTCAGGAAAGTGTATTTCCATGGGGAACACCAGTAATCTTTGTGGATAAGAGAGATGGTGGAAGAAGGATGTGTGGAGATTATAGAAATCTGAACAATGTCACTATCAAGAATAAGTATCCTTTACCAAGGATCCAAGATTTGTTTGATCAAGTGAAAGGAGCTGGAGTATTTTCAAAGATCGACCTAAGATCTGGATACCATCAAATCAAAATCAAACCATAAGACGTTCCAAAGACAGCATTTGTCTCAAGATATGGACACCATGAGTATCTGGTAGTACCATTTGGTTTGACCAATGCACATGCAATATTCATGAATCTGATGAACAAGATCTTCATGCCATATTTGGACAAGTTCGTCATAGTCTTTATTGATGATATTCTGATATATTCCAAGGATAAGGAAGAGCATGCTGGTCATTTGAGAATAGCATTACAGACTCTAAGGGAACACAAACTTTATGCTAAGTTCAGTAAGTGAATTTTGGCTAGATGAGGTATAATTCCTCGGTCATGTAATCAGTAAAGATGGAATTGCTGTAAATCCATCTAAAGTTCAGTCAGTACTAGAGTGGACTGCACCAACCAATCTCAAGCAAATTCAAGGTTTCTTAGGAATGGCTGGTTATTATCGGAGATTCATTGAAGGTTTCTCCAAAATAGCTGGACCAATGACCAAATTGCTAAGAAAGAATACACCATTCAACTGGGATGAGAAGTGTGAAGCAAGTTTTCAAGAGTTGAAAACCAGGTTAACCACAGCTCCAATCTTAGCAGTTCCTGAAACAGGGAAGGACTTCACGGTATATTGTGATGCATCTAAAGAAGGTCTAGGTCGTGTATTAATGCAAGATCAGGAAGTAATTGCTTATGGTTCAAGACAACTAAAACCACATGAAGTCAACTATCCAACTCATGATTTAGAGTTAGCAGCAGTAGTTTTTGCGCTAAAAGGATGGAGGCATTTACTTTATGGAGCCAGATGTGAGTTATACACTGACCATAAAAGTCTCAAATATTTCTTCACTAAAAAAGAGTTGAATATGAGACAGAAGCGTTGGTTGGAACTAATCAAATATTATGATTTAACAATCAACTATACTACAGGGAAAGCAAATGTTGTAGCTGATGCTTTAAGCAGAAAGAGTGCAGATATTCAGCCTAGTAATCGGGAGTTACAAATAGAGTTACAAATGGACTTGGAAAGGTTAGAGCTTCAGTTCATTAGAACAGAGGTTCTTGGAGGATTAGACACTATGCATGTAGTTGCAGAGCAGAACAGTGATCTTAAGTAAGAAATTTTCAGACATCAAACAGAAGATCCTTTTATTGCTGAGGAAATTCGAAGGATATCTCAAGGGAAAAAATAAGTTTTTCGCCTTGGAGAGTATGAGTCTTTATGGTTTCAAGACTGTTTATGTGTTCTAGATGTGACTGAGATTAGAAATATCATACTCAGAGAAGCACATGAAACACCATATTCTATACATCCAGGAAGTACCAAGATGTATATGGATTTGAAAGAACTATTCTAGTGGAATAACATGAAAAAGAGATATTGCTAAATATGTATCTGAATGCCATACTTGCCAAAGGGTGAAGCTAAACATCAAAGTCCAGCAGGACCATTACAACCCTTGGAAATTCCTGAATGGAAGTGGGAGGAAATAGGTATGGACTTCATCACATGATTGCCCATGACACCTAAACGGAAGGATATGATATGGGTAATTGTGGACAGACTCACTAAGAGTGCACATTTTATTCCGGTGAATCAAAAAGATAATGCCGAGAAGCTAGTTGAAGTTTATGTCAAGGAGATAGTAAGTAAGCATGGAGTACCCAAAAAGATCATAACTGATAGGGGATCAGTGTTTACTTCAACATTTTGGAAGCAATTGCATGAAGCACTTGGTTCAAAGTTAGATTTCAGCACAGCATATCATCCTGAGACAGGAGGTCAAACTGAAAGAACAAATCAAATACTAGAAGACATGTTAAGAGCTTGTGCACTAGATTTTGGAGGTACATGGGAAGATCATCTACCATTGGCAGAATTTTCTTATAATAATAGCTATCAGAGTAGTCTGAAGGAAGCTCCATACCAAGTTCTATACGGAAGGAAGTGTAGATCACCAATATGTTGGTATGAGCCTGGAAGCAGCAAAGAATTTGCACCAGATTATATCAAGGAAAGACAAGATATCATTGAGAAGATCAGGGATAGACTGAAAATAGCACAGAGTAGGAAGAAAAGTTATGCTGATCAAAGTCGAAGATCTTGGCATCCATAAGTGGGAGACATGGTATACTTGAAAGTAAGTACAATGAAAGGAGTTAAAAGGTTCGGAATTAAAGGAAAATTGAGTCCAAGATACATCGGACCATTCAAGATATTGAGTCAAAACAGAACTATAGCTTATGCTTTAGAGTTACCATCAAGATTAGCTCAAGTACATAATGTTTTTCATGTGTCACAACTTCGTAAATGTTTGAAAGTTCTGGATGATGCAATCACACATCAGGAGATAGAATTACAAGTAGACTTGACTTATATTGAAAACCCCTGCAAGATTCTAGAAGAAAACTGGAAAAGGATGATGAACAGAGCAATTAAGTATTGCAAAGTACAATGGGAACATAACCCTGAAAGGGAAGCCACATGGGAGAAAGAGGAGGACTTAAGAAAGACCTATCCAGAACTATTCAGGTACATCTCCACAAACTTCAGGACAAAGTTTAATTTAAGGGGGGAAGTCTGTAACATCCCAGCATTTAGGAATTAACGAAGGGTAGATTTAGGAATTTGGAATGTTGCATGCATTTATCTGTGAAAATGTGGGTAAATTTTTCGCCAAATAAAAAAAACTAAAGTGATCAAGGTTTCTTTCATACTTTGAGATTAGGTGTAGTCTTAAAGGATGATTGCTATACACTTTGATATGATCTTTGAGGATTCATGTGTTTTGGGAAATGAAATTGAATTTAAAACTTGAGTGTTTGAATTAAAAGTTAAATGGTTTTTGAATAATATTTGAATCTTGATTTAATTAAGAGTTAATCAAAATAACTCAAACTTTATCTAAGGAAAACAATTAAGAATATGAATATCTATTTCATATTTTTATTCAATAAATAAGTTACAAAAATGTAACATATAGATATTATCCACAATCTTCACCATAGCAAATAAATAAAGAATAAGAATATTTCTTTATTGATAAGAATATAATCTGTATTACAAAATACTAAAAAGAAGATTACAAAAGAATAAA
The DNA here is from genome assembly GCA_916181665.1 of Avena sativa. Taxonomy (NCBI): domain Eukaryota; kingdom Viridiplantae; phylum Streptophyta; class Magnoliopsida; order Poales; family Poaceae; genus Avena; species Avena sativa. The sequence goes on from OV702297.1 coordinate 22,154,525, forward strand.
ACTAAAAATTACAAAAGAATAATAAATATTACAAGGGACTATTCTATAAGAAAAGGAAAACCTAATCTAAACCTTGAATCTTCAAGTCTTGTACCTACAACACAAAGAATAAACAAACAAGAAAGAAAATAAAAGGTTAGGATATTTCTTTTACTCTTAGCAGTGAAAGTGAGTTGCACTGTTCAAACTTACATCATTGAGTAATCTTTAGGGGCAAATTTCACCAATATGAAAGAATCTATATTTCATAATTTTAAGCCAAAAAGTCAAATGACAGCAAGGAGGGGCAAGTTTCACCAGCCAGGTAAAAAGTAATTAGATCAAAGTAACTCTCAAAGTCTAGAGCATATCCACAAGTGCACAACAAGCACACATGCAGGACACACACCTAAATGCATGGGGTGTGCTGTCAGCCTCACAGCACAGCTCAAACACACAAAACCATCAGCACAGCCGTGGAGAGGCACTAGTGCATCTCTGCACTGCTCACACATACTAGAACAGCCAGCTTAGCCAGCAGCCAAACCAAACCACCAAAGATCAACCAAACATCACCTGATGGTGACATAAGGAGGGGGAAGGATCAGGTGGACAGCAAGGCCAAGTCCAGGAGCTAGGAGGAGTAGGCTAGCTCAAGGTCAAGCACAGTAGCTCAGCAAAACAAGAACAACATCAGAGGTGAAGGAAAGGATCTAATCGGCAAGATTAACATCACCACCCAATTCCATAATCATCAGTTTTTGTGGTGAGTATCATAAAACCATCACATGATCTAATCATATTATCTGGACAAAAGCATGTGTTGTTGTATGAAACAATCTCTCAATAATCACCCAAGTGAGGTGAATCTATCCTAGAGATTTCAAGTAATAAAGATCAGAAATCAAGCTAAGCCAAAAGCACCAATCTCTCAGACCAGCCTCACAGAGTTTGGTGTTAGCATATGCAACTTAAATACTTCTTCATTTGTTCTTATCAGACCAGGGCACATCTCCCAGAGGGAGTAGCACCTCTAATCTTGCAAGTTACAAACAAACTATTTGCTCAACTAACTAGGACTTAAAATCCTAGAGCTTCAGACCAACATCATAGGCAGGAGAATTAAAAGAAGTTTTCATTTTATCTTGCCAGTATTAATCACAAGCTTGTCTTAAGCTTAAACCAAACCAATCAATGGATTAGAATCAATCTTGTGTGCCATACCAAGATGGTGTCACAAGAACAATTCTACATGAATCAGAATAAGCATTTCATCTTCACAGATTCAATAAATCAATCTACCAATCATTTTCCTGTCATTACAGGAATCATAATTAGAACATTTCTTAGTATATCTTCACTGTTGAGATCATTATGATCTCAGACCACACATGAATTCTCAAGCCAACAACACTAAGACAGTGATTTCATCACACCATACACATTATAATTAATCAGATAATGACAGTGGTAAGTTATCAAACCCACTGATTTTACCAAGCATTGATTTCAGAACAACTATATCATCTGAATCATATGAAATCTAAACATAAAATCATCTGATAAGCCACCAGAACCATTATAGCTCATCTTAAGCAGCAAGCCTCAAGCTACTAATCATTTAGCATGAATAGAGACCATCAACACATGATCTAATTCATCCAGTATATTATCAACAGAGGGATATGAACCCTAATCAGAACAAGAACACTAATTAGGAGATGAACCCTAAACAGAACATAGTCACTAGGCAAGGGTAGCCACTAGATACACACAGAGAGATTCATGGTGATAGGATGAACCAAGATCCATAGAGGCAACTTACCCGGGGTCCTCGCTGACGAATTGAAGAGGAAGCAGATTGGTCGACGAGACCGCGGTGACACAGGGAGCACCCCAGAGGGCACTGCAGCCTGCACCAACCACGGCGGCGGCCATAGCAGCACACGAACACAGCACACCACCCAAAAGGGACCGCGGCAACGACGGCAGCACTTTCCCCAAACCCTAGGGTTCGGGAACGGGGTGAACCTGGCCATAGGGGAGCTCCGGAGTCAAATCGAAATGGACCAGATGAACGAGTATAGTTGAGTTCCCCTATCAGACACAATACTCTTGGGTACTCCATGTAGACATACAATTCTACTCATATAGATCTTGGCTAACTTAGCACTTGTATAGGTTGTCTTTACGGGTAAGAAATGAGCCACTTTAGTTAGGCGATCCACTACTACCCAAATAGAATCATATCCTGACCTGGTCCTTGGCAATCCAGTGCTGAAATCCATGCCAATCTTGTCCCACTGCCAATCAGGAATAGGTAGTGGTTGCAGTAATCCTGCTGGTTTCTGATGTTTCGCTTTCACTCTACTACATACATCACACAAAGCAATATGTTCGGCGATGTCCTTTTTGAGATTATTCCACCAAAATCTTTCTTTCATATCCATGTACATTTTGGTGTCACCCGGATGAATGAAATATGGTGAGTTGTGTGCTTCTTGTAAAATCAGTTTCCGAAGCTCCGGATCTTGTGGAACACAAATACGTTTTCCATACCATAAAGTACCCTGTTCGTTTTCGTGGAATCCTTTGGCTTTTCCTTTGCCAATATTTTCCTTAATCTCTTCAATTTACTTATCTATCTTTTGGGCTTCTTTGATTTTATCCAACAGAGTGGGTTGCACATCCAATGACATGAGATGTCCTTCAGGCACAATCTCCAATCTGAGATCTCTAAATTGGGCACACAGATCATCTGGCAACTCTCCCTTAGTAAGGCCATTCACAAATACCTTACGGCTTAGTGCATCCGCTACAACATTTGCTTTACCGGGATGGTATTGCAAACTCAAGTCATAGTCCTTGATGAGTTCTAGCCATCTTCTTTGTCTCATGTTAATTTTTTTCTGGGCGAAGATATACTTCAAACTTTTGTGATCCGTGAACACTTCACATCGCTTTCCCAAAAGATAATGTCTCCATGTTTTGAGTGCATGGACAACAGAGGCTAACTCTAAATCATGAGTAGGGTAGTTTACCTCATGAGTTTTGAGTTGTCTCGAGGCATAAGCCACAACTTTCCCTTCTTGCATTAGCACTACACCTAATCCATGATGAGATGCATCACAATACACTTGGAAATCTTTCTCCAAATCTGGCAGGCATAAGACTGGTGCTGTCACTAGTCTCTTCTTCAATTCTTGGAAACTGAGTTCACATCCTTCAGACCAAGCGAATTTCTTGTCTTTCTTTAGTAACTCTGTCATTGGCTTAGCTACCTTGGAGAAATTTTCAATGAACCTTCTGTAGTATCCTGCCAAGCCAAGGAAACTACGAACCTCTTTCACTGACTTAGGAGATTCTCATTCAGTTACAGCTGAAACTTTAGCAGGATCAACTGCTACACCATCTCCTGACACAACGTGTCCAAGAAATCCAACTTCATTTAACCAAAATTCACACTTGCTGAATTTGGCATACAACTTATGTTCTCTAAGCTTCTCAAGTATCAAACACAAATGTCCTTCATGCTCTTCTTTGCTCTTGGAGTAGATCAAAATGTCATCGATGAATACGACAACAAATTTTTCAAGGAACTCCATGAACACTATATTCATCATATTCATGAAATAAGCTGGTGCATTGGTCAAACCAAATGGCATCACGGTGTACTCATACAATCCATACCTAGTGGTGAAAGCTGTCTTAGGTATGTCTTGTTCTCTTATCTTGAGCTGGAAATAGCCTGACCAGAGATCAATCTTTGAGAACACACAGGCTCCTTCTAGCTGATCAAACAAGTCATTGATTCTAGGCAAAGGGTATTTATTCTTAATAGTTACCTCATTTAGTGAATGGTAATCTATGCATAACCTTTGACTCCTATCTTTCTTTTCCACAAACAAAACTGGTGCTCCCTAGGATGAAGAACTTGGTTGAATAAATCCTTTCTGCAACTGTTCTCCAAGTTGTTTCTTAAGTTCTTTCAACTCATCAACTGACATCTTGTACGGTCTCTTTGCTATTGGTCCAGATCCTGGTAGAAAGTCAATAAGAAACTCCACATCTCTATCTAGTGGCATTCTCGGTAATTCTTCCGGAAACACATCCGGATATTCACTCACAATTGGCACACTGTCTATGCTAACCCCCTTAAGAGAATTTAGCTTACTCCCTTTCGATTCAAAGTAGACTTGAATCTTATCCGTTTCTTTTCCGGGGTTGTGAGTGCAACAGTTCGGTTAGCACAATCTAGTACTCCTTCATACTTAGTCATCCAATCCATTCCCAAAATTACATACAGTCCTTGGGAATCTAGAATTATCAGACTCACTGGAAACTTATGTTTTCCAAACTCTATCACTAGATCACGGCATCCAAGACTTACTATCATATCTCCACCGAGAGAACTTACTTTTATTGGACACCTAATATTTTCAGTTGGAAACCCATTTCTATCAACAAATGCTTTTGATATGAATGAATGTGATGCACTAGTATCAAAAAGAACAAGTGCTGGAATAGAATTGAGTTTGAACTTACCAGCCACAGCATCGGACTCCTCATAAATTTCTTCCACATTGATGTGGTTCACTTGTCCCTTTTGGAAAGGGTTCGGCTTGTTGGGTCCTTCAACTTTCTTTTCTGGGCATTCATTTGCATAATGCCCCATCTTCTTGCACTTGAAACATTCAACCTGACTAAGATCCTTCTTGACAGGCTGGCTTCCACTACCACTTGCACTTCCATTGTGGTGGTTCTTGTACCCACTCTTGTGATTCTTGTACTTGTCATTGTCATGACTACGGTGATGTTTGTTGTCATGATGACAGTTGTGGTTGTGGTTGTTGTACTTTCCATGCTTGTGGGATCCAGAATTCCCACTATCATCATAATGGGAACGCTTGTGAGACGATGAGTTGTGCTTGTCAGAGTGTTTCCTCTTCCTGCTTTCAACCTGTTTCATCTTGCTCTCCAAGATGGCAGCCTTGTCACAAAGTGACTGATAAGTGGGGACATAGGCCACAGCTAACTGCAGGTTCACTTCATCATTCAATCCTTCAAGGAACTTCTCCTTCCTCTTGGCATCAGTGTCAACTTCATCCGGTGCATAACGTGCCAGATTGTTGAACTCCTCAATATATTCAGCCACGCTGCAGTGGCGCTGCTTCAAGTTGTGAAATTCCTTTTTCTTCAAACTCATCACTCCGGATGAGATGTGAGCAGTACGGAAACCATCTTCAAAGATAGCCCATGTCACATCCTCAATGGGAGTGGTGATCTGGAAGTTATCCCACCAAGTAGTTGCTGGTCCTTCCAACAAATGTGCTGCAAACCTGACTTTCTCTTCATCAGTACAGCCAACAGTTACCAAATCCTTGTTCACTGAGCGTAGCCAATCATTGGCCACCATGGATCAGTAGTTCCTGAGAACTTGGTGGCCTCAGTCTTAGTAATCTTGTGAGCATGTCAAAACCTGGTGGATTGTTCTGATTGTTGTTGTTGTTGTTGTTGTTGTTGTTGTTATTGTTGTTGTTATTGTTGTTGTTCTGATTCTGTATGAAGGTAGTCATCATCTGCATCAGCTGTGTCTGTGCTGTCATCAGCTGTTGCATCTCGGGGGTGACATTGTTGTTGTTTGGGTTGGGGTTGGCACGTCGAGGAGGCATCTGTGGTTTTCAATAAGGATAAGAATGAGATACCCATAGATTCTTAACATGCACAATACATCACACAGACAACACCAAACAAGCATCAAATAACAAAAGTTCAACAATGTAAACAACAAGTTTTGAAAAGTAAAAACACCAATAGCAAGTTATCCACATGTTGGATGGTCATTGCGACTCAATAATCAAAAGCATGGTAAATAAAAGGTAAATGAGTAGTCATCACTACTCCTCTGCATCAACCTCCTCATCAACAAGTGTAAGACCTGCATTCTCCATAGCGGTCTTGTATTCCTCGACATTGGTAGTCAAGGCCTCTACTTTGGCTTTGAGATCCCTCTTCTGTGAACGAAGTCTCTAAATCACCACCTGCTGATGCTCGAGCTCGAAGTCCTTGGACTCCAGTTCTGTAGTCATCTCTCGAATCCTTTTGTTCCTATCTTGGACTCTTTTCTCTCGACTCTTGAACTTTATATCCTGGCTCTCAAACTTGGCCTCCATTTCCTTGACTATCTCATCTTGCTCCATGAAGAGCTTGTCCTTCTCACGAAGCTGCACCTGGAGTTCGTCATTGCTAAGCATGACGTTGGTCCTATCAGTATCTAGGTGCCTAAGAAGAACCTCTAAGTCCTAGAGGTATAGACGAATCGGCTCTGCCGTCTCTCTAGTAGTATCCTCGAAGTCAATGGCCTCACTGTAGAAGGAGTGTCCCAACCTTTATACAATATAAGGTGGAGTCCCTGTGTTTACAATGCTAGTCCCTGGATCAATAGCTAGCATCCACAGTTAAGATGTAATATCAAGAAACAAAGGTCATAATATAACTTTATAACCAGGAATAACATAATTTTATTACATCTTACATAGCTCATTTGGCTATAACATTACATTGCAGCGGAATAACTGTAAGCATGGGGTCCTTCATCTTCAAAGTGCCACAGGCAGACATGTTGGTTGTAGACTTTGTAATCCTAATCAATCAATCAATCCTCTCTAAAACAATCAAACCTGCAACATTACAAGTTACAGCCACAAGGGTCAATACATTTGAATTGTATTGGCAAGGTTCACTACTATGTAGAATATAAGTGGATCCTATCATTACATGCATATTTGGCTAAGTAGGGTTTTAGGCTCATTTGCAGAAAGCAATAATTTATCCTATCTTTTCAAAAGGGTTTTGATCTTTTGTCACCTCCTTGGAATCCACCAAGTGTCTTTGTTAAAAATCTCTTGAGCTCCTTGGTAACCCCAAGTGTTCAAGTTTTCATCAAAAATCTCTTGAGCTCCTTGGTAACCCCAAGTGTTCAAGTTTTCATCAAAAATCTCTTGAGCTCCTTGGTACCCCCAAGTGCATCAAGTTTTTTGTTGTCACTTAAAAGTTTTTCTTTTAAAAATTGGAGTGTCGAGATTTCCCATAGCTTCAAGCTTTAGTTGCTCAGTATTGTCCATAACCGGGGACACGGCTAAGTACTTAGATTTTATTATCTTCTGCAGAAGTAGTACACTTTACCCACATGTCACAATCTCATCTTGTTGCCACCAGTGGCCACTGAATTAGTACTCACCAAGATGGAGTACTGGCAGATTGAGAATGTGACGAAGTCTTTCCAGAGGGTCCTCCCATACACCATTGCTAGCTTGTCTTTAGTACCCATGTAGGATTCCAGGTCCTCATTTTCAGTAACCTAAAGACAATGCATGGGTCTTCCCAATGTAGTTGACTAAGCCAGAGCCATAAATAGCATGTGGTTGTACACGAAAGCCACAATTGGAGAAACATGTTCAATCTCTAAGTTTCCTGGGTGGTTTTCTTTTGGAGCACAACACAAAGAGATTGCCATAGACATGGTTCCTTTTGTTTCCACCTTCTCCAAAACTCAAAGTATCCTTGTCCACCCAGGTGGTTCATTGAGTCCTTGTTTTATTATATAAAACACAAGTCCTTTTCTCAACTTCATAAAATCTCAACATGTATCTCTTTTCAAAATATAGCATGGCTAAGCATGTAACCACTACATTGTTTTCACTAAGGAATGTATAGGGTATCCTATTAGGATTTAGCATAGCATAAGTATAGAAATTCTTTTCATGCATGTTTCAAAATCCACTAAGTATAATGAAAATAGTAGGACTTTAGATGATAGTGTAACTTGCCTTTTGGTAGGGAATGGTGGTTCACTTCTTGATCTTGCTAGTTTCACACTTTTCTAACTTCACTACAAATCAATCAAGCAAACACAATATCAACTAACATTCCAACCAATAATCAATCAAACAATTCACACACATAAAATAATGGGTTCTAAGTTATGCATGCAAACATGCATAAGATAGTTTTATTTGCCAAGGTGGTCTCTACTAGGCTCTACTCATTGTAAGGCTTAAAGTGGACATTTTCCAAAGTGGCAAAGTCATTTGCAAAAGGGTTTTGTCTATAACCCATTTTAAAACCATTATTTTTATTTGGCTAGAAATGGGCTAAATCAATTAATCCATCCTAGACTTTACCAAATCCATTTTCAAAACCATGGGTTGGTTCCTAGGGTCAGTAAGTTCATCACAAACTAATTTGCAAAGATTTTATCCTTGAAAACATTTTAGAATAATTTTTCTAATCTAACAAGCATACAAATGTTTTTGCAAAAACAAACAATTTAACAGAAACTTTTTACTAAAAAAATTGCATGGTTGGCTAGGGCTTGTTCCACTGATTCCAATGATATAAAGTTTGTAATTTTTGGACGTGTGGATCAAAAGTTATAGGGTTTTCAAATCTGCAAACAATTCTGTTTTCAAATTTCTGTTTTAAACAAACTGGTGACACGCGGCGTGATATGACTGGCCGGTACCGGTTCGCACGAATCGCGCAGCTGCAGCCGTTGGATCTAAACAGATCGCGTGGCTCAGACTAGCCCGTACCCTTTCGTTAAATGAATCTATCGTGGCCGCCAGATGAAGATCTAACGGTGCTGGTTTGCTTGACCAAACGCGAGCGACGCCGGCGGTGGCTAGCGGCAGCGCACGGTCAGGCGGTGGCGCTACGGCGGCTACAGGAAGCAAGGGAGGATGGGAATATGCTCACCGAGATCGTAAGGACGTGGTGATGCTCAAGGTACGGTCGACTTGGCAAGGGGCGCTCAGGGTCCGTCGGAATTCCTCACCGGAGTCAAGGACGGCGTCAGGCGGCTCTGGTCGTGATCGGAGGCGACGCTGTCGATCACGAGAAGTCAAATAGAGGGCATGGTTAGATGCAGGAGAGTGAGGCGAGTGTGGGAGCGTGAACGAGAAGGCGCGGGGCGGTCTGTGCTTAGCAGGGGACTTTGCCGGAGAGAGGCAGACGCGGCGGCGCTTGGAGGTTTGTCGAAGTCGACGCTCAGGGGCGCCCGCGGTTGAGCGGAGGGCTCTGGAAGAAGCGCCTGGTAGTGGGGAGTATGTGCGCTTGGTCGGGGAGGCAGGAGGTGGCACGGTTCGGCCGGAATCGAGGAGGGACGGTGGTCGGAGCAGTGGAAGTGCGGCTCGAAATTCCGTCAGCCTGGGGGCTCTCGTGCTGTGGTGTTTGAGGGGAAAGGAGGAGAAGGCGCAGACGTTTAATACCGCGTGGTCGCAGGGGGAGTAATGGCCGTGGTTAACGCGAATTGATCGCCGGCGTTAAGGCCAGGAAACGGCAGGCGTCGTCTGCGCGAGGAAGAAGGAGGCGAGCTGGCTGCGTGGGTCCTCTTCGTCAGCGAAGGAGAGAGGCAGGGAGAGGGGTCCACCAGTCATTGTCTGCGCGGGTTAGAAACTGAGTGCGAAACGTTTTCCTTCAGGAGGGAGAGAGTGGGCTAGCACTAGGCTTTTGGGCTTGGCCAGCTGGGCTGAGTCCATTTCTATATTTTTTCTTCTGAATGTTTTTTTTCCTTTTCTGATTCTATTTTCTGTTTTGAAATTCAAACAACAAATCAAACATTCAAATTAATTCAAACAATCACCAAACATTGCAATTGAATTTGGTTCTATTTAGCAACATAAACCAATTCCCAAAATAAAATAATATTTTATTTTAGAGTCCATTTATAATTAAATAAAATGGACATTAGTTTATAAATCAAATGGGTTTTATTTTAATAAAAGCTCTATTTGAAATCTATATATTTCCAACACCAAATCAGTAGGTTTTATTTGAAATTAAAGAATACTTGGAAAACTTATTTAAAATAAATAAATAAGTTTTTGATGGTTAATTAAATTAGTAAAACCTTTATTTATAAAACTTGGATATTAAATCCTTATTAATTTATTTTAAATAAACCTTTACTATTTTTATCAAATAGAAATATTTTATTTCAAAGGCTTGGCCAAGTTTTAATTTGACTTATAAAATAATACTTATTTATAAATCTACCTTTTCTTTTGGAAACCAAATCTTTTATTAAAAGATTTCAAAATAGTGAATCCAAATATTTTATTTTTTCCTTTATTAAATGTTTATCTTTTTAAATTTCTTTAGGATTTTATTTGATCCAAATTAGTTTGAAGGTTTCCAATTGGATTCAAAAAGTTTCTTCTTACCCTGAAAATCAACAAAGTTTTATTTTATTCATTTATTTTTCACATTACAAGATTTAGAAAATCTTGGGATGTGACACTCACCATCCTCGTCACGTCTACCGAAGGCGTGGAAGTGAGTACCTCTAATCTCCCGAGAGTGTCTCCCTAACAGACGCGCTAGTAAATCCTGCATGACTACCTCTAGGCCTCTCTCCCTGTTGTCATGCATAAACTTGAAGATGATTGCCTCCGTAGTAGGCTCAGGCTGGCGTCCTGGCTGAATAACCTTGAAGCCCCAAAGGTCCTTCCTCTCAAACTTGGTAAGGGGAAGCACCATGATGCTAGGAAGAGGAAGATTGAGCATGCTAGTGAGCTCAATAAGACGAGTGCCAAAACGAGTTCCCTTGAACTCTTCAGCCGTGTTGATAGTAACATTAGGCATCTATTTTATAAGATAGAGAAAAGTTAGAAACAACATCACTAGAAATACACAAGACAAGTATCACAAGCATATCATTGACAAACAAACACACAAGTCATGGTATACATATTAAAAGTATCCTAGATTCAATATAACTTAGTCAAAATTTTGGAAATATAATGATAAGTGTGGTGGTCCAACTAACAAAGCACATTACATCTTTCACTCTCTAGTCTAAAGGCTATCAAAGCATCCTTCTATCAATAGAGATGAGAAAGAAGATTAGAAAAGTTTACGAGAAGAATAAGACAAGTGTGGAAGTTGTTGAAGAATTTTTCCTTAGTGGTTTCTAATCCAATCCTAGGGTCATAATCCTACAGGAAACACAGTGCCCTGATACCATCTTAAGATCCCTCCCTTTATAAAGGTAAGGATCCCTGTGATTGCAATGCTAGTCCCTGGATCAATGCTAGCATCCACAGTTTAAGATGAAGTACACAGAAACAAAGGTCATTATTACATATCATTCCAGAGACAAACATAGTCTTTTACAACTCCATGGCCACAAGCCTAATATAAGAGTCCAAATATAGAATAAGATAAATAAGTCTTCATCTTCATGTGCCACAGGCAAGCATGTTGAGTGTAGACTCATAACCCCTAATCATCGTCAGAATATCCTGCAACATCACAAGTTACAGCCACAGTGGGTCAATACATTGGAATAGTATTGGCAAGTGATACCTTAGTAGAATATTAGCATCTAGATACTACATGCATTTGGCTAAGTGTAGCTTAGGCTTGCTTTGCTCAAAATAGGTTTTACCTATCAGTTGAAAACACTAAGTTTTTCTTTTGACAAAACTTTCCCAAGGAATCACCAATAGACATTGGTGAACCTTCACCCTTGTTCAACCACAAGTTTTAACTTAGAAATTGGGATGAGGAGATTCTTGATAGCTTCCATGTCTTGATGCTCAAGTTGTCCAATACCAGGGACATGGCTAAGTACTTAGATTCTTCCATCTGCAGAGGTTGTGCATTTTCCCCACAAGACTTGATTTTCACCAAGACATGACCTTTCAGAAGCCTTCCCTTAGACCAAATGGACGCGCTCCAAACCTATCATCCCACTACCACCAACTGTCCAAATGGCTAAGTTATTGCAACCTATATGATCCAGGCAGAGCCCATAATGCCATGTGGCTGCACTAGAAGCTTCTTAACATTTGGCATCTCAAATCCCTTTGTTCCTGGGTGGCTTTCCACAAGTGAGATACACAAGGTAAACCATAAAAATGGGCCTTGTGTAACCACTCAACACAAACCATTCTTTCCATTCCACCCAGGTGTTTCATTCACTTAGTTGTTTTATTAAGCAAAAACACAAGTCAACAGACTTAGAAATATTTCATATAGCATGAATATATAACCACCCTTGGTTGCTACTAGCTAGGCTAAGCATAGCAATGGTAAGCATCTTAACTTAGAGAAATTTCTAACAATTATACAACTACTAGGATTTCCCAAGCATAGCATATAGATACTTATCAAAATATTCATGCAAGTCCTATACAAAATATTTCTAGTGCATAGTTGAAAAATATAGGAATAAAATCATGAAGCACCACTTGCCTTGGTAGTTTGGGTAGTAGCAACAATCTTCACAATCACAATCACTATTTGCACCAAAATCTACACATAAAATAATGGCACCAAAATCACATATCAAAATATACAAACAAAAATATATGAATGCATGCAAATGCCATGTGATGATTTTTCCACACCAAACAAGACAAGTAAATATTACTAAAACATAAACAAGTCCAAGATACTCAAAATAGACTTTATTTTATTTTTAAAACATTTTTCAAATCATTTCTATATCAAAATTAAGCCTACACAAGTTTCTGCAAAAACAACCATTTTTACAGAGGCAAAATATTAAACACATTGCATAAACAGATAGGATTTTCTCTCCTGATTCCAATAATATAAAATTTGCAAAATTTGAACGTGGGTATCAAAGGTTATGAATTTTATAAGTTTGAATCACTAATAGATCCAAATTATGTTTTTAAATCTAAACCCTAGCCACGCGGCGTGTTCTGATTGGCTGATACCGATTCGCACGAATCGATCGATGTGGGCTGTAGGATTTAAGTGATGTTGTGCGGCTCAGATCTAAAGAAAGCGTTTCGTTAGTGATCTATCGTACGCGTTCGATCTGGATCTAACGGCTGTGGACCAAGCGACCAAAGTCTGGCGGCGCCAGCGGCGGCGAGTGGCGGCGGCGGCTCTGTCAGAGACGTTGCCGGAGATTTAGGTCGCGCGGGAGAGGGAGAGATAGCTCACCGAGTTCGCCGTGCGTTGCTGATGCTCAAGGTGTGCTTGGCTGGCGAAGGGGCGCTCGAGGTTGACGGGTATTGCTCGCCGGAGTTGCTTCTGTCATCGGGTGTGTGCTGCTGAAGACGGTGGCGATGCTACGGGTCACGCTAAGGCACGAGAAAGGTTGCGTTAGATGCGTGCAGACGAGGCGAGTGTGTGGGTATGAATGAGAGGGGGAGGCGCGGTCAGTACAAACCAGGAGAGGTCGCCGGAGTTGCGTTGAGCTTTGGTTGCTTCCAGAGGTGGACGGTGACGATGCTCTAGGACGATACAGAGCAAAAGAAAGGCATCAGCAGATGTGCAAGGACACACTGATCACGCTTGTATGAATCAGAGATAGGGGGCGGACGATGCTTACCGGAATCGCACGCCGGAGTGGCTCGGTACTGCGGCGGTGTAAGTGAGAGTGTGGGCAGCCTGGTGGCGGAGTGGGGGCGCTGGGTGAGGGGAAATGGTCGCAGAGGGGTGGGGGTTAAATAGCCGGAGCAGGGGTGAGAATCACGCACGGCATCAATGGAATTTAAGCGCATTTGTGTCGGGGAGGAAACGGCCGCGGCGGCACTGGTCGCAGGCGTGATTTGGGGACGACGAGGTGACGTGGCTGCGGGGCCTAGTGGCCAGCGAGGGGGTAGGTTCTGCGCGGGTGGGGAGAGGCAGAGAGAGGAGTGGCCCGGGTGGGCTTCTTTGGCTGATGGGCTGAAAAGCTGGCGCCAGGCCCAGTTCTGTTTTCTATTCTCTTTTCTTTTTCTAAATCGATTTTCAGGAATCCTTTTCAAACAAATTCAAAAGCATTTGAATTCCAAACTTTTCTGGATTTTTGTAAAGTGTAAACTTCATATTTTTTGGCATAAAACTTTGCTGTCTCATTAGACTTGCTTGGTCCTTTTGAAAATTCAAAATAAACAGTGCCTCAGCACATGATTTGATAAAGATTTTGAAAATGGTTTTAATACCAAAATTTGTTTTGGAAAATTTTTTCCAAGCTTGGAACTCAACAAACAAACCTTTGAGCACACAACAATGGTTTTTAAAACAAATATTCTCTCACTAGAGAGTAGCATTGAATCAATGCTTGTTTACATAAAATAACAAGTACCTAAATGCTTCTGTTTTTGTAATGACTTTGAAATTGAACCCTAAATGATCATGAATGCATGGATGATGTGCAAAGCTTTGAAAACATGATTTTAGGGATGTTACACAGGCTCAGGCGAAGACTGAGAGGTATCAAGTCTCTCAGGCTTTGCTGAGTTGCAAGCTTAAGGATGGTGATCCACTGAGTCCGCATGTGATCAAAATGGTTGGTTACGTACAGTCTCTAGAGAGGCTTGGCTACCCTATTAGCAAAGAGTTCTCTACGGATATAATTCTGAACTCTCTTCCTAGTGCATATGGGCAGTTCATTTCGAACTACCACATGCATGGTATGGATAAGAATCTCACTGAATTACATGGGATGCTCAAGCAGGCAGAGGCGGATCTCAAGAAGGGCGCCAGTCAAGTGTTGATGGTGCAAAATAAGGCTAAGTTCACGAAGAGTTCTTGGACTAAGAAGAAGGCTAAGTCAGGAGGAAAGCAGGCTCAGGACCCGGTCCCAAGCGCTTCCTCAGGGACTAAGCCATCTCCTTCAGCCGTATCCACTTGCTTCTACTGCAAGGCGGATGGCCACTGGAAGAGGAACTGCAGCAAGTACTTGGCCGACAAAGCCAAGAGTGGAGGTATGACTTTCGACTCATGTACACTTGTTTGCAATGTTATAGACATATATCTTGCTGATGCACCTAATAGTTCTTGGCTATATGATACAGGATCAGTTATTCACATTTGCAACTCGTTGCAGGGACTGGTAAGAACTATGAGCATAGCAAGAGGCGAGGTTGATATTCGAGTCGGCAACAAAGCAAGAGTTGCTGCGTTGGAAGTTGGCACGATGCAACTTCATTTACCTTCCGGATTCATTATGGAACTGAATAATTGTTATTATGTTCCAGTGCTCAGTCGAAACATTATTTCTGCTTCATGTTCGATGAGGCAAGGCTATGAGTCGAATATCAAGAATAATGGTTGTTCTTTGTATTTGAATGATTTGTTTCACGGCTTTGCACCTGTCTAGGACGGGTTATTTATTTTGAATCTTGATGGTGAGTCGGTTTATAACATAAATGTTAAAAGGTTGAAACCAAATGATCTAAATATGACTTACTTTTGGCACTGTCGGCTTGGTCATATAAGTTGGAAACGCATGAAGAAGCTCCATGATGATGGACTCCTAACTTCGTTCGACTTGGAGTCGTTCGAGACATGCGAATCTTGCCTACTCGGCAAAATGACCAAGACACCTTTTGCAAAGAGTTGTGAAAGGGCATACGACTTGTTGGGACTAGTACATAGTGATGTATGTGGACCAATGAGAACGACGGACAGGGGTGGTTATGAGTACTTCATTACCTTCACTGATGATTTGAGTCGGTATGGATATATCTACTTGATGAAACATAAGTCGGAAGCCTTTGAAAAGTTCAAAGAATTCCAGAATGAAGCACAGAATCAAGTCGGCAAGAAAATAAAGTTTCTTCGGTCGGACCAAGGAGGCGAGTACATGAGCCATGAGTTTGATGACCATCTGAAAAGTTGTGGAATAGTTACTCAACTTACTCCGCCAGGAACGCCGCAAAGGAACGGTGTTTTGGAAAGACGGAATCGGACCTTGTTGGACATGGTACGATCAATGATGAGTCGGATAGATCTGCCTTTATCATTTTGGGGTTATTATCTAGAAACAACGGGGTTCACACTAAACAGAGTACCATCAAAGTCGGTAGAGAAGACACCGCATGAGATGTGGACAGGCAAAAAGCCGAGTTTGTATTTTCTTAAGATTTGGGGTTGTGAAGCATTTGTCAAGTGACTTCAGTCGGACAAGCTTACGACCAAGTCGGATAAGTGTATTTTCGTGGGGTATCCGAGGGAAACCTTGGGTTACTACTTCTACAACCGAGAAGAGGACAAAGTGTTTGTCGCTCGGAACGGTGTCTTCCTTGAGAAAGAGTTTCTCAGTCGGGTAGTAAGTGGGAGCACGGTGCAGCTCGAAGAAATTCAAGAGAAACCGGCTAGTAGCGAGTCGGCAAAAACCTTGGAGGTTGAGCCGGTCGTGGTAGCTGAGCCGGCAGCAGCACCTGTACTACGAAGATCGACGAGATTACGAAGTGTTCGTGATGTGTTACTATTAGACAGTGATGAGCCGGCGAATTATTCGGAAGCGATGGTGGGATCTAATTCCGAGTAATGGCTTGGAGCCATGATATCCGAGTTAAAGTCCATGGATGAAAATCAAGTTTGGAACTTGGTTGATCTGCCAGACGGTGCAAGACCCGTCGAGTGCAAATGGGTCTTTAAGAAGAAAACTGATATGGATGGAAATGTTTCCGTCTATGAAGCACGTCTTGTCGTGAAGGGGTTCCGACAAGTTCAAGGAGTTGATTACGACGAGACTTTCTCGCCCGTAGCGATGCTTAAATCAGTTCGGATTATGTTCGCGATAGCAGCCTATTTCGACTATGAGATATGGCAGATGGATGTCAAAACGGCTTTTCTTAACGGAAATTTAACCGAGGACGTGTATATGATACATCTCGAGGGTTTTGTCGATCCGGCTAATGCTGACAAGGTATGTAAACTTCAGAAATCCATTTATGGATTGAAGCAAGCATCTCGGAGTTGGAATATTCGCTTTGATGAGGTAGTCAAATCATTTGGCTTCATCAAGAGTGATCATGATTCTTGTTTATACAATAAGTTTAGTGGGAGCAAAGTAAACTTTCTAATATTATATGTGGATGACATATTATTGATTGGAAATGATGTCCAGATGTTGCAAGAAACCAAGGAATCATTGGAAAGGAGTTTCTCAATGAAGGACTTGGGTGAGGCAACATATATTCTCGGAATCCCGATCTATAGAGAAATATCAAGGAGGCTCATTGGATTGAGTCAAAGTACTTATTTGGACAAAGTGTTGAAGAAGTTCAACATGGAATCGTCTAAGAAGGGGTTCTTACCGATGTCCCATGGCGTAAAACTTAGCAAGACTCAGTGTCCTTCGATAACTGATGAGCGAAGTCGGATGAGTGCGATTCAGTATGCTTCTGTAGTCGGATCCATCATGTATGCCATGATTTGTACTAGGCCGGATGTTTAATATGCTCTAAGTGTTGTGAGCAGATACTAGGCTGATCCTGGAGAAATCCACTGGACAGCGGCTAAAAATATTCTAAAGTACTTGAGAAGGACTAAGGATATGTTCTTGGTTTATGGTGGTGAAGATGAACTCAGTGTAAAGGGTTACACGGATGCGAGTTATCTTACCGACTCTGATGATTCTCATTCGCAATCCGGATACGTGTTAATTATAAACGGAGGTGCTGTGAGTTGGAAGAGTTCCAAGCAAGAGACTGTGTCTGCATCTACAACAGAGGCTGAGTATATTGCCGCCTCAGAGGCAGCAAAGGAAGCTGTTTGGATGAGGAATTTCCTCATGGATCTTGGTGTGGTTCAGGGCTCGTCCAATCCGTTAGACGTGTATTGTGACAACAATGGTGCTATTGCACAAGCCAAGAAACCTAGACAACACCAGAAGAACAAGCACATACTCATGCGGTACCACCTGATTCGCCGGTTCATGGATCAGGGTGATGTCAAGTTATGCAAGGTACACACGGATGCAAATATTGCGGATCCATTGACAAAGCCGTTACCATAGCCAAAGCATGGCGCACCTGAGAGCCATGGGCATTAGATGCTTAGACATGTGATGTTGGAAGATTGACTCTAGTGCAAGTGGGAGACTGTTGGGAATATGCCCTAGAGGCAATCATGTATGATGAGATTTCCCATTGTATTCATAAAGATATTAAGTTATCCTTGTATAAACATCTGATGTGTATCATTAAATATGTGATTCTGTTGTGGAACTATACATTCATGTTGTTTGTACTAAATGTCCTTGGTCATTAAGGTTGTGTTGGACACACAACTTAGACCAATGTGAAAGTCGGCTTGATGACTCGGTTCCACTTGTCATGGGCATGGAGATGCTATTCTGACTTATACAGATTCGACTAAAGAGTTTAGCGAGTCGGATTGACCCATATTGAGGTACAACGAATAAGTTGTCATTTGTATATCTCAATCAATGTAATCCTTAGACCTTAGGTTATTGCACAGTCCGAGTTGAGGATCACCGACTTAGGTTCTATCAAACGCTGATCCGTAATTGGGCAGTTATAAAGGCAGAGTTCGGGTCGACTGAGAATCAAGTTGCGTGATGTGAATAACCAAGATGGGATTTTGCCCCTCCACTTGGAGAGATATTCTCTGGGCCCTCTCGGATGATATGATTCGAAAAGCATGGCCATGCACGACTCGGTTAAGTGTTAACCGAGGCGATCGACTAAGAGTTAGTCGGGTGAATCACTTATCTTGGGTCGAGAAGAGAGTCGGACTATTTAAGGGATGACAATTATTCGCCTATAGTCTGACAAGGTATATCGTGAGGCAAAAGGGACTCGGACGCAAGTCGCATTGGAAAGGCAAGTCGTAATGACTCGTTGGTACTTGGGAGTCGGCATGTTCTACTAGGAGCCGCTACCGACTGATCGATTGAGAGTCGGACTCTAATTGTGTCCAAGTAGCCATGAGCCTGCAGGGTCACACACTTAAGAGCGGGAGCAAGTTCGGATTGGATCTGAACCGGAAATCTGGTTGGGTTGGACCCAAGCCGGATTAGGACTGAGTCAGTGAGTCGGACTCGCGGTGACTAGTGTTATATGGACTTTAGTGAATGAGCCACCAGAGTGGAGCCCACGTTCACTCCCTATATATAGTGGAGCAAAGTAAGCCAGAAGGGTTAATCGTTGATTGGTTAGGTCATTCCATGTGTTGGAAACC
This sequence comes from Avena sativa, assembly GCA_916181665.1. Classification (NCBI taxonomy): domain Eukaryota; kingdom Viridiplantae; phylum Streptophyta; class Magnoliopsida; order Poales; family Poaceae; genus Avena; species Avena sativa. The sequence continues at coordinate 22,173,464 of OV702297.1, forward strand.
CTAGCTCCACAACAGTCCTGTCGTTGTTACGAACCTAGAAGTTCACCGCCGGTGCTCCTCCTTGTACGTGTGGATACCAGCAGAGGTGTTGTACGATCAGCACCAGGACGATCTGATTGTGAGGACTGCACTGCATCAACTGACGCGCTTCATCAGTAATCCGCAACTGCGCGTCTAGTGGTACACCTCATGGCCTTCTACCTCAGCTGGATCTTGGGATCACCACGTTAGAGGGAAAAGGTTTTGTTTTATCTCTACTTGGCCCAACAATACACCCCCTATACTTGTGGGTCATCAAGCAGCAAGTCAACTTAGTCACCTAATTGCATGTAGTGTGCTGTCCAAACAGCAGCAACAGCACAAGCAGTCAAAGAGGAGTCCACAGCGGTAGCACAACTACTAGGGAGCTCATTTCCTTTTCTCAAACACATTGCAAGAACACACTGAGTCTGTCCACTTCCCAAACAAATCCCCAACCAAGATACATCACAGATCATCCAACCATCCACAAGATGGTGACATAAGGAGGGGGTGGTGCAGGTGGATAGCAAGTTCAAGTATAAGATCATAGGAGCCAGGAGGAGCACCAGGAGGTGTAGAGACAGATCAAGTCAGCAAGAACAAGCTAACAAGATCAAGAAAATAGGATCAAGCTAGCAAGATCAACTAGCACCACAACATCATCACCAACCACCAAGTTGTGTGGTAAGTACACATAAAACCATCACATGATCAAATCACACTAGATCATTCAAGCATGTGTTGTTTTATATGAATCTTCTCAGAAAAACACCCAAGTGGGGTATGTCCATCACAGAAGTAAATTAAATGAAAGCCCATGACCAATCTTTACAAACAACACCAAGATCTCAGCCTGTGCATCACTGATCTTGGGTATAAATTTATATTTCTACATCCAAATATATCAGCAGCCTAAGATCAAGATTTCTGGGCACATCTTTTAAAGAGTAGCACCTTAGAGATCAATATATCTTAAGGATCTATATTAAACAGTGAGGGTGCCAAATCATTTTCTTAAAGAATTCAAGAATCATTAGTTGCTACTAGATATCAAGACACATCTATGAGGGACAGCAGGTAAAAACTTAGTTTCTACCTAGTTATGCCTCAGACTAGCATCACAGGCCAAAGTAAAATCATTAGCATCCTAGGATAATAAATCCAGCAGAAGATTTCAATCCATTTTAGCCCAAGCCACACTGGGACACATGAAGATTTTAGCCTAGTATTAGAATGGACACTTGTGTACCATTCCAAAGAAGGTGTCACAAGTATACATTCTACACCAAGCAATCATACACATAGATTTCACAAGTAATCCCTAGAATGAATAACCAGGAATCATAATCACATTTACACAATCTATTATAATCAAAGAATCATAGGAGTATCATATCAATTCCAATCTAAACATATCAACACAGGCTAGTGTATAAAGATTCAGTGAACAATTACTGACAGTACCACTGTTTGTGCTAAGAATATTAATCAGTAGTGAGAATCACATCACTAGAATCACTAGACAATAGCTTAGCACAATATCATCACCACAATTACTCCTTAATGATTCATTGTCCTCAATAATCAACACTGAGGGATGAACCCTAATCAAACCGATGAACCCTAATTAGGGGTTTCTAACTAGAAGCATACAAAGGCTATCAAGAGAGGCAGAGGATAGAGAATAAGAGGGGAGAAACAAAAGCACTTACCCGTGGTCCTCACTGACGATTACAAGAGGAAGCAGAAGAGCCGACGAGCACATAAGGTGACACGGGGAGCAACCGAGGGCGCTGCAACCCGCGCCAAGCCATGGCGGCGGCCATAGCCACACCAGCTATCCAAAAACACCATAGAGCCACCGGGAACACAACACATCACCGCAGGAGCGGCGGAGAGGTACATCATTGACAACCACCAAACCCTAGGGTTCGGGGTGGAGTCAGCCTGGACGGGAGAGGGACTTAACGACAAATCGAGCTGGACCAGATGGCGGAGCAGCATCGACTATCTCTCCATACACCACGACAGTGGCCGGGGAGGCCCAGAGAGGCGGTAATCAAGCGGCAACGGCGTCGGTGACACCACACCGTAGCGGTCGAGAGCAAGGAGGAAGAACGAGTGGGAGCGAAAGAGAATGGGAGTGTAGTGGGCCGGAAGGGTCCAGTAACATCCCAGTAGGTGGACTTGACTAGACCAATTGGGCCAGATTGGGCCTAGTAAACCCAATGGGCTCGGCCCAAAAGCTAAAAACAAAATTTAAATAAATTAGTAAAAGACCAAAATACCCCCAGGACTTGATAAGTCCTAAAAAAATCCTAAAAATACAAATAATGTATCTATGAGTTCATAAAAATACAAGCCACTTAAAAAATTAAGAATTCTATTTTTAATAGAATAAATTTAGGTTAAAGATTTTTATAATATATATTCCTTATGGAATTTTATAAAAATAAATAAAATACCTAAAAATAAATAAAAATTACTTTTATAATTCTTAGTTAGTATAGTATTTTTTTAAATACTCGATTGCTATTTAAGATAGAAAAATAAGACCTTCTAAATTAAAATACTTATTCTTAAAAAGAATATTAAGAAAATAATCATAGGAGATATAAATAAATAAAAATCAGTTTTAAGCTCTTTTGCTAATATATTATATTACGAAAATATTTAATATAATAATTACAAAATATTAAGGATTATTCTTTAAACAACTTTCTTTATTGCATAAAGAAATTCAAGAAATTTATATAATGGGTAAAACACACAAAGAAGATAAATAATAAATGATGCATTGCATTATATGCATATCCATTTTGCTTCTTTAAATATTGTCCTTACCGAGCAATAATGGTGTTTTGTAGAAATAGAAGCTCAAGGTCGAGTGCAAGCATCCGACTTCACTACCTTGCAATCACAAGTCAAGTTCATCACTTGCCCATGTCCTTTGATGATTCTTTATCAAAGTAATCGCAAATTGTGTGTTATCACCTATGTTCTGAGAAAGAAAATATTATTTTCAATAATAAATAAAATTTTAGTATCATCCTAAGTGGTGGTAAAGATAAAGTGAGCAATGGAACTTAGGTTCCGATTGCAATGAGAGTCATCACATAGGACTTAAGAACCAATGACATCAGTGATTCTAGCGCCGTATATTACGCGTTAACCATGAGATTTGGAATGGGACGGAGAAGTCAGCTTTATCCGTTTCCTTTCGTATGTAGGCAAGGCGACCTTAACGTGACATTGTGATTCCTTGTGCTGATCCAGCATATGGGTGGGCATTACGCCCCATGATTTTGGTGTCTTGATTATCTATGAGTGGCTACCGGAGGTATAACCGGACCTATATGAAACTTGCCAGGGGCATCACCAGCTCATAGAGTCTTCAGAACTCATTAGGGTTATAGCCTGCCTGAAGGGGGCATAATGGAGATGTAGTCATCCCCGAAGGATCGTGCAAACATACGGGATCGCGGAGAGGGCACTAATTGGTTTGGATCATCTACTGGGCCCCACATCATGGAATTGTGGATGGGAAAGTATGCCCGGTTGTGCAACAAGGAGTTGATCTCTCATGGGTAAAGTAGCGCACCTCTGCAAAGTGTAAGAACTATAACTTGTTACTCCATGTTCTGGAAAGGAGCTACGAACGCGACAGGAAAGGAACTCCATGAAAGTTCTGGTCAACCTATGAAGGCTGATGGGCATAGTTTTGATAATAAAATCAACCTTTTAAGAAATGTTTACAAAAATTGCATAGTGCCATGGACTGACAGTCCGAGGTGGTAGATAGTGCATCAAACTTCCCACCTTGCATATAATGAACTTGCTGGGTAACGCTGTTACTCACTCTTTCCTTTGATCCCCTGCTTAGACTCTAAGGATCCAGAAGACACCCTGATATACGCAGCTGAAGGCCAAGAGGATGTCTACTACGAGGAGCCAGACCTGTCCAGAGGAGTGGAAGGAGTGGATTATGAGATACGCTATGGAGTGGAGGGCAACGAGTCTGAGTAGTTGCCTTAGTTATCAGTAAACCAATTGAGCCGAGCAGCATAAGCTTTATATAAAAATTTGCTGAGCTCAGGTCGAAGTTTAAGTTTGAAACTTTGATTCTTCTACTGAAAAAGTTTAAGTTTGGTTTGTAAGTTGAACCTTTTGAAGTCTCGAACTTCTGGTATTGTAATAATATTAATGTGTGTATGTTTGTAATATGGACCCGCAATGTTTCTGTTGTACCACTCTGAGGGATGTGATATTTACAGAACGGTGTTCTGTGGATGTCATGTCAACGACTATAGTATACTACACATTTAGTGGTATGCTGGGTCACCGCATCTAATCTCGTTAACGCTTTGGATCTACGAGGGTTAGTTCTCTACAATATCGTTGCACCGATCTCATAGATTTGATCTTGGCTTTGCCATAGATTAGATCTTGGTTTTGTGTATTCACGCGATAGAATTTTTTTGTTTTCCATGCAACGAACCCTACAGTGGTATCAGAGCCGACTCTATGCGTAGATATGTTGCACGAGTAGAACACTATGGTTTTGTGGGTGTTGATGCTTTTTTGTCGCTTGCTTTTTGGTGTACTTTGCATCTTGCGGTATGGTGGGATGAAGCATCCCATGCTAACCTTACATGTCGTCGCACATGAGACTTGCTCCATGCTCAACGTGCAACTTGCATTGCATAAGTGGCTTTGCGGGTGTTTGTCTCTCCCACCATAGTTAAGATTAAATTTACAATGGGAACTTGGCAATACTTGTATCATCGTTGTGGTTCTTATTCATAGGTAAGAATGGTTCTTATTTGAAAGCCCCAAGCCACATAAAACATGCAAAGAAAATTAGAGGCGTCTAACTTGTTTTTGCAGAGCATGTGATCTGATGTGATATGCCCATGATGTGATTGTGATTATATTTTATGTATGCAATGGTCCTTATTGTAAGTTGGCAACCAACGGGAGCGTTATGGTTGTCTTTAAATTCGTTAAGAGCTGCGTGTATATTCATCAAGTAGTTGTAATGGTTGTTGTTGGTGGTGGACAACCATGAAGCGGCACCATTGACCTTGACGCCACGCCAGTGATGATGGATATCATGTTCGTGATTTGGAGATGAAGATCAAAGGCATAAGAAGAAAGTCCATATCATATCACATATTATGAATTGCATGTGATGTTAATACTTTTATGCATCTTGTATTGCTTAGATCATGATGATAGCATTATAAGATGATCCCTCTCACTAAATATCAAGTAATAAAGTGTTCGTCCTTAGTAGGTACCATTGCTAAGACTCGTCATTTTGAAGCATCTCGTGATGATCAGGTGTGATAGATTCTATGTGTGCATACAACAGGTGCAAGCCAGATTTGCACATGTGGATACTAAGGTTAACCTTGATGAGCCTAGCATGTACAAACATGGTCTTGGAACACGGAATACCAAAAGGTAAAGCATGAGTCATATGAATGATATGATGAACATGTTGATTGTTCGCCTTTGAAGGTACACCTTCTCTCGTGAAGATCGGACTTGGTGTAGTGGATTTGGTTTGTGTGATCACTAAAACAATGTGTGGGATGTTGTTTTGAGTGGGAGTTCACCTAGTTTATTTAAGAATTAAATTTGAACTCAGTTTATCATAAACTTAGTCTAAACTCTTACAAATATGTTGTAAATCATGGCGGCCCCTACCATCAATTTTAATGTGTTCCTAGAGAAAGAAAAGTTGAAAAACAATGGAAGCAACTTCATGGACTGGTTTCGTAACATGAGAATTGTCCTCAATGTTGGTCAGTTGACCTATGTTCTGGATGCACCGCTGGGTGACCCGCATGTAGATGATGCTACCGATGAGGTGAAAAATGTTTACCTCACTTGGAAGAATCAATACTCCATAGATCAATGTGCCATCCTATACAATTTTAAATTGGAGCTTTAGAAGCGCTTTGAGAGCCACGACTCTTGTGATATTATCAATGAGCTCAAAATGATATTTGAAACTCATGCGGCTGTGGAAAGCTATGAAGCCTCCGGGAAGTTCTTTAACCGCACAATGGAAGAGGGCAGCTCCGTTAGTGAGCATGTGCTTAAAATGTCTGGGCACGCGAATAAACTCGCAGATTTGGGAATAATGATTCCTAATGCGTTGGGTATTCATCGTGTCCTCCAATCACTGCCACCTAGTTACAAGAACTTTGTGATGAACTACAACATGCGGCGCATGGATAAGTCGTTGCCTGAACTCTTCTTCATGTCGAAGTCTGCGGAAGTGGAGATCAAGAAAGAGCACCAAGTGTTGATGGTCAATAAGACCACCAATTTCAAGAAGCAAGGCAAGCCTAAGAAGAAGGGTAACTTCAAGAAGGGTGGCAAGAAAGCTACCGCACCTGCTAAGAAGCCCAAGGCTGGTCCTAAGCCTGATACCGAGTGCTTTTATTGCAAGGGCGAAGGTCACTGGAAGCGGAATTGCCCCAAGTACCTGGCATATCTAAAGAACGGCAACATCAAGAAGAAAAGTATATTTGATATACATGTTATTGATGTGTATCTTACTAGTAATCGTAGTAGTGCCTGGGTATTTGATACTAGTTCGGTTGCTCATAATTGTGACTGAAAACAGGTACTGCAGAATAAGCGAAGACTAGCAATAGACGAGGTGACGATGCACATTGGAAATGGCTCCAAAGTTGATGTGATTGCCGTCAGCATGCCCCCTCTTCATCTACCGTCAGAATTAGTTTTAAGTCTAAATAATTGTTATTTGGTGCCTGCGTTAAGCATGAAAATTATATCCAGATCTTGTTTATTGCGAGATGGTTACTCGTTTAAGTCCGAGATAATGGTTGTTCGATTTATATGAGTAATATATTTTATGGTCATGCGCCTGAGATGGATGGTCTATTCTTGTTGAATCTCGATAGTAGTGATACACATGTTCATAATATAGATGTTAAACAAATGTAATTGAATGATAATTCCACATACATGTGGCACTACCGTTTAGGTCACACTGGAGTGAAGCGCATGAAGAAACTTCATTCCGATGGACTTCTTGAATCACTTGATTTTGAATCACCTGAAAGATGCAAAGCATGTCTAATGGGAAAAATGATTAAGACACCATTCTCTGGAATAATGGAGCGAGCTACGGACTTGTTGGAGATCATACATACTGATGTGTGCGGTCCAATGAGTGTAGCATCGCGCGGTGGATATTGTTATGTTCCTACTTTCACGGATGACTTGAGTATATATGGGTATATCTACTTTATGAAACATAAGTCCAAAACTTTTGAGAAGTTTAAGGAATTCCAAAGTGAAGTAGAAAATCAATGTAACAAGAAGATTAAGTATCTATGATGTGATCGCGGAGGTGAGTATCTAAGTTACGAGTTTTGCATGCATTTGAGAAATGCGGAATACATTCACAGTTAACACTGCCGGGAACACCACAACGTAATGGTGTGTCTGAACATCGTAATCGAACTCTCTTAGATATGGTTCATTCTATGATGTCTCTTATAGATTTATCATTATCGTTTTGGGGTTATGCATTAGAAACAACCGCATTCACTTTAAATAGGGCACCATCTAAATCCATTGAAACGCCACCATATGAATTATGGTTTGGTGAGAAACCTAAGTTGTCATTCCTTAAAGTTTGGGTTGCGAAGCTTATGTAAAGAAGATACAACCCGACAAGCTTGAACCCAAAGAGGTGAAATGCGTCTTCATAACATACCCTAAAGAAACAATTGGGTATACCCTCTATCATAGACCCGAAGGCAAAGTTTTCATTGCCAAGAATGGATCCTTTCTTGAGAAGGAGTTTCTTTCAAAAGAAGTGACTGGAGGGAAAGTAGAACTCGACGAGGTTGTTGAAATTTCTCTCGGATTTGAGAGTAGCGCAGCACCGGAAGATGTTACTGTGCCACCTACACCAATAAGAGAGGAAGCTAATGATAATGATCATGAAACTTCAAACGAAGTTGCTACTGAATCTCGCAGGTCGATGAGGGTTCGTACCACTCCTGATTGGTATGACCCTGTTATGAATGTCATGTTAGTGGATAACACTGATGACCCTGCGACGTATGAGGAAGCAATGATGAGCCCAGATTCCAACAAATGACAAGAAGCCATGAAATCTGAGAATGGATCCATGTACGAAAACCAAGTGTGGACTTTGGTGGACTTACCTGATGGCCGCAAGGCTGTCAAGAACAAATGGATTTTCAAAAAGAAAACAGATGCTGATGGTAATGTTACCATCTATAAAGCTCGACTTATCGCGAAAGGGTTCCAACAAATTCAAGGAGTTGACTAAGATGAGACTTTCTCACCGGTAGCGAAGCTAAAGTCTGTGAGGATTTTGTTAGCAATCGCTACATATTACGATTATGAGATATGTCAGATGGATGTCAAAATGGCGTTCCTTAATGGTGACATTGAAGAAGAGTTGTATATGGTACAACCCAAAGGTTTTCTCGATCCTAAAGATGCTAACAAGGTATGCAAACTTCAAAGGTCCATTTATGGATTGAAGCAAGCATCCTGGAGCTGGAATCAACATTTTGATAAGGTGATAAAAAACTTTGGATTTATACAAACTTATGGAGAAACTTGTATTTACAAGAGAGTGAGTGGGAGCTCTGTAGCATTCCTGGTACTATATGTGGATGACATATTGTTGATGGGGAATGATAATAGAACTTCTTAAAAGTGTCAAAGCCTATTTGAATAATAGTTTTTCAAGGGAGGATCTTGGAGAAGCTACATACATTGTAATCATCAAGATTTATAGAGATAGATCACGCTTAATAGCGTTTTCACAAAGTACATACTTGGACAAGGTTCTAAAAAGGTTTGGAATGGAAGAAAGCAAGAAAGAGTTCTTGCCCATGTTGTCAAATACGACCTTGAGTAAAACTCAAAGTCCAGCTACAATAGAAGATAGAGAGAGGATGAGAAAAATCCCCTATGCCTCGGCCATAGGTTCTATCATGTATGCCATGCTGTGTACAAGATCGGATATTGCACATGTTGTTAGTTTGACCAGCAGATATCATAGTTATCCAGGAGTGGAACACTAGACAACGGCAAAAATATCCTAAAATACTTGAGAATGACTAAGGATATGGTTCTTTCTTATGGAGGTGATGAAGAGCTCGTTGTAAATGGTTACACCGACGCTAGTTGGAACACCGATCCGGATGACTCTAAGTCACATTATAGATACATATTTACTTTAAATGGTGCAATAGTGAGCTAGGGGAGTGCTAATCAAAGCATTGTGGCGAGATCTTCAACTGAACCGGAATACATAGCTGCTTCGAAGGCTTCACGGGAAGCGATATGGATGAAGGAGTTCATTACAAAGCTTGTGTGGTTCCTAGTACGTTGGACCCAATGGCCATCTATTGTGACAACATGGGTGTCGTAGCCAATGCACATGAGCCAATGTCACACAAGTAGCTGAAGCATATCAAGCTACATTTTCATGCTATTGGCGAGCATGTCCAAGACGATGACATAAAGATTTGCAAAGTACACACAAATCTGAATGTGGCATATCCATTGACTAAACCTCACCCTAGGGCAAAACATGACCAACACCAGAACGCCATGGATGTTAGGTACATTACAACATAATCTATATTATTGACTCTAGTGCAAGTGGGAGACTGTTGGAGATATGCCCAAGAGGCAATAATAAAGTGGTTATTATTATATCTTTGTGTTTATGATAAATATTTACATCCCATGCTATAATTATATTAACCGGAAACATTAATACTTGTGTGTTTTGTAAACATAAAAGGGTCCCTAGTAAGCCTCTTGTTAAACTAGCTTGTTGATTAATAGATGATCATGGTTTCCTGATCATGAACATTGGATGTAATTAATAACAATATCATATCATTAGGAGAATGATGTGATGGACACACACCCATAGTAAGCGTAGCATAAGATCAAAGTCATTAAGTTCGTTTTGCTACAAGCTTTCAGGTACATAGTAACCTAATCCTTCGACCATGAGATCATGTTAATCACCATCATCAGATGAGTACTTTGATGACATCAAACACCACTTCCTTAACTGGGTGGTTATAAAGGTGGCATTGGGTATTCTGAAAGTATGTGTTGAAGCACATGGATCAAGAGTGGGATTTGTCCATCCATATGACGAATAGATATACTCTAGGCCCTCTCGATGGAATGTCACCCAACTAGCTCGCAAGCATGTGACTAGGTCACAAGGGATGTCATATCACGGAATGGGTAAAGAGTACTTATCAGCAACGAGGTTGAACTAGGTATAGAGATACCGACAATCGAACCTCAGATAAGTAAAGTATTACGCGACAAAGGGAATATGTCTCGTATGTAAATGGTTCATTCGATCATGAAGTCATTGTTGAAATATGTGGGAGCCATATGGATTTACGGATCCCTCTATTGGTTATTGGCCGGAGAGGTGTCTCGATCATGTCTGAATAGTTCGCGAACTGTATGGAGACACGCTTAAGGAATCGATGTTGTTTAAGTAGATATGGAATATGAGTTGGAGACCGAATGTAGTTTGGAGTCTCGGATTGGATCCAGGACATCACGAGGAGATCCGGAATAGTCCGGAGAATAAGATTCATATAAGGAAAGTGGTTTTACGGGGTTCGGAAAAGTTTCAGTGTTTTGACTGAATACTTCTAGAATGTTCTAGAGGAATCACCACCCTGGGAGGGGTCACTTGGGATGCGGCATGCCCTAGGGGCTAGCCGCACCAAGCCCAAGGGAAACTCGGCCAAGCACTAGGGAATTAGGGTCAAACCCTAGTTTGAAAAGTCAAATCCTAGTTTGAAAAGTTAAATCCTAGTTTGGGAAGGAAAGGAAAAACTTGAAAGGCAAGTTTCCACCTCTCCCCTTGCTAGCCGTGTTGGGGGGGACACGTCTAGGGCTAGGAACCCTTGGCCGGCTGCCCCCACCTATATAAGGAGGGGTGGGGCGCACCCCTCACACACACCCTTGCCCTGGCGCCTAAACCCTAGCCGCCGCACCCCTCTCTTCTCCACCATCCTGCTCCGGCTTAGGCGAAGCCCTATAGAAATATCTCCTCCTCCACCACCACCACCACACTGTCGTGCTGTTGGGGTTCCGAGGAGATCTACTACCTCCGCTGCCCTGCTGGAACCGGGAGAGGAAGGTCTTGATCAACTCCATACATGTGACCGACCGTGGAAGCGCTGCCGGAACGCGGCGCTGGAAGGATCGTCTAAACGATCTTGAGATCGACAAGTGTTCGACTACATCAACCACAAGATCTAATCTCGTTAACGCTTTGGATCTACGAGGGCTAGTTCTCTACAATCTCGTTGCACCGATCTCTAGATCTTGGCTTTGCCATAGATTAGATCTTGGTTTTGTGTGTTCACACGATAGAATTTTTTTGTTTTCCATGCAACGAACCCTACACCTAGAGGTTGTGCCCCTATGACCGTGGCCTTCATCTTGATCCGCCTCATGGGTGGGTTGGGTCTAGGTCTGTGGAGGTGGGTGGCATGGCAACGCCTAACTGCGTGCTCGACGTGGCATCGTGGTGGTGCTGCTAACGGTGGGATAGGCGGGTGCTGAGCCTCGGGCGGCGGCCCTGGTGGATCTAGAGAGCGTGCGATGCAGTGCGGTGCGGTGCCGACGGTCGAAATAAAGGTGATTCGGTCTGGTCCTAGGATCCGTCTCGTGCCAAGACGAGGACCTACTTGATGTCGTTCTTTCTCCCTTTGGCTAGAGTGTCGAGTTCCGGAAGGCTCCTTCGGTGAAATCCAATGGACGACATGCTGGAGTTCACCGAATTGGATGGGTTTCGGTCGCGTGCAACCATGTTTTTATCTGACGCTTTGGTTTTAGAGGGAGCGATGCAAAGCTTTATAGTCTGTTGCCACCAAGGACATGCCTTCCCATGGTAAAGTCAGTCGCGGAGAAGGACATGGAATCCAAGGTCTGGGGACCGGTAATGGTAGTTTGAATCCTGGTGGCGATGAGGTTTTGGCTTGGTGATCTGGGTCTTGGAGCAGCGGAAAGTAGGAGTGACAGTACATGAGGATTTTAGAGTTCAAACTTGAAGTGTGAAAATCTAAGATGGCCTTAATTGCTTGTGCCTGACAATAATCTTGTTGAAGACATTGTTTTGTGAGCACGAACTTTCTTCGGCGTGAAAACCCATGATCTTTGATCAGGACGATGATAGCACTTGTGCACTTTTTTTTGTTGAAGACATCGTTTTTAGAGAGGATGATTTTTTGGTATTGTTTTGGTGGTGTTTGGTTCGCTGTTGTTAGTCATAGATCGTTGTACCGAGATTTATTTTTCTGTAATTTTATTTTTTAGCTGTGCGTAGAGTAATACGTTGTTGCGATCTCACGATATCAAATACATGCTCCTTAAAAATAAGAAAAATTCCCTAAAAATCGTTTGGCATAGGCCACATAGAAACCACCTGCAACTAATTAAACCAACACGAAGATCCACCGGAAGCAAAGCCCTCCAATGGCGAAGCCGAAGAAGTCCCTTAGCCCCGCCCCAGATCCGCTAGCGGCCGCCCGGCTCCCATGGCACCCTCCAGCGCCGCCTCTCGCCACCGCCCTCCTTATCTCCCTCGCCGCCCTCCTTGTCCGCGCGCTTGTCTCTGTCGGCCCCTACTCTGGCCAGGGCGCGGCGCCCAAATTCGGCGACTACGAGGCTCAGCGGCACTGGATGGAGCTCACCCTCCACCTCCCCTCATCCGAATGGTATCGCAACACCTCCGCCAACGACCTCGCTTACTGGGGCCTAGACTATCCACCCCTCTCCGCCTACCAGAGCTGGATCCACGCCCGCCTCATCAACGCCTCCCTCCCCGACGCCATCGCTCTCCAATCCTCTCGCGGGTTCGAGTCCCATGAATCGTACGCACCCACTGGACTAAATTTTTACTGCATCGTAATGTGCAGAAATGTGTGTTTGTTTTAAGTCTTTGCGGTGTGTTTCCTGCAGGAAGTTGCTTATGCGGTGGACGGTGCTCTCGTCCGATCTGATGGTGTTCTTCCCTGCGGCGCTATGGTTCGTGTGGACGTACATGAAGGATGGGGTTGGCGGTGGTGGGAAGAGGAGAGATGGGTGGATGTGGTTGCTCGCCTTGGTTCTTATCAACCCGTGTTTAGTATTGATCGACCACGGCCATTTTCAGGTGGGGATTACAATAGCGGTTTACACGCGTTGGAGCAGCACAACAGTGCTGACTGCATTGTTCATTGTGTTACATTCAATTCGATGCCTGATACCTGATATGTACTTCTGTTTCAGTATAACTGCATCAGCCTTGGGCTGACACTTGGAGCCATTGCTGGAGTTTTGTCGAGGAACGAACTTGTTGCTGCTGCTCTCTTTACTCTTGCAATTAACCATAAGCAGGTTCTGCCTTATCTGATTTTTTTTTCCAGCGAGGTGAAACTGTGTAATTCTTGAAAATTATTCCTATGTCATACATTGTAGATATGCTTTCCCTTTGCAAACCCACAGATTCCCAACAATGGAAAAGGAGTCCTGGGGTGTTTGCGTGTTTGGTTTTTTCCCAAGATCGCCATACCAAATTTTTGGCTAGCCAAAATTTTGGTTGAGCCTTTCCTGGCCCACAAGTTGGCCAACACTGGCTAAAATAAAATAAACTAGAGTTGGTAGTGTAGCATTGGCATGCAAAAAATTGGCAACTATCCAAACAAGAGCCAACCTTTTGGTCATGACCAAAATTTTGCTAGGGTACACTTCAGTCACAATCCAAACGTACCCATAATCAGTGTTCATGGTCCAAGTAGACATAGCATCAACAGTCAACAAAATTATTAGTTTCTCCTCTGCCTGACCTGAAAAAGATAGATAATCCCAAAGTAATGCAACATAGTAAGGTATCATGAAATGTGCATGTAGTGTTCGTGCAAAATTAGTACTTAACGTTTAATCGCTACAGGCTTAATTTTCAACCAGTTCAAGCTGGCAGTAGAATGTGTTGGTAGAGATGGAAGTTGGGAGTGAATTCATTCATCGTGTCACTGACTTAATTGAAATGGAGTAAAATATTCGCAAAGAAAAGGAACGGAGTAAAATCTGATGCAGTGATGTGTCAGCTACTAGCCTTGCATGAATTGTAACCTGCTACAGCTTCTTGCTCTACTCCATAAAACTAATCTGCACCATTTTCTCCCTGTTCATATTAAGATTTTTTTTCAAAACTATTGTGATTCTATAAGTTCATGGGCCATATTGATATCTTGCAGATGAGCATGTACTTTGCACCGGCTTTTTTTGGGCATCTTCTTGGAAAATGCATGAAGCGAAAGTATCCAATTGTTGAGATCATGAAACTTGGTTCTGTTGTACTGGGAACTTTTGCCCTAGTTTGGTGGCCATATTTGCATTCGTATGAGGCTTCCATACAGGTAATGAATACACATGCTGTCTGGTTATTTATTGTTCAAGCAATCACAATCTATACTGAAGAAATGTTGCTTAACAAACATGTAGAGATGTCTTTATTGAGCTGGTTGGTTCATCGGAATGAAACTCATTTTATGCATAATTGGCTTAATTCACTGTTTGTCAATCGCTGCTAAACATGTGAAATCTACTGTCAGGTGATCTCTCGATTAGCTCCATTTGAGAGAGGCATATATGAGGATTATGTTGCAAATTTCTGGTGTAGCACCTCAGTTCTTATCAAGTGGAAGAGATTGTTTGCAATAAAGCCGCTGAAACTCATGAGTCTTTCTGCTACCATCCTGGCTTTCTTGCCTTCATTTCTTCAGCAAGTCAAATCACCGAGTAATCTTGGCTTCCTCTATTCTCTGTTGAACAGTTCATTCTCTTTCTATCTATTCTCGTACCAAGGTATGTTGAACTGCTTGATTGATATTTTTTTTGCAAGTGTCTGTAATGTTTCTTTGATTTGATGTTTCCTTTTTTCTGTATGCAGTGCACGAGAAATCAATTCTGCTTCCTCTTTTACCTGCAAGCCTTTTAGCATTACATGAACCTCACTTGTATGGATGGTTCACATACTATGCGCTTTTTTCGATGTACCCGCTTATCTGCCGTGATCAGCTTCTTCTGCAATATATGGCTGTTCTTGGCCTATTCTTTCTTATTTACTACGCACCCGGTGCAAGCTATGGAAAGGAGGTGAAAATTTCATCTGCAACAAAGGCAGTTCTGAGCCTGCCATTGTTATGCTCGATTTTACTTCACATTGTATACCTGAAAATAGAGCCTCCAAAGAGGTATCCCTTCCTCTTTGATGCACTGATAATGTTTATCTGTTTCTCACAATTTGTTATTTTGACCTTGTACACAAATTATAAGCAATGGAGGTTGGACTTCCAACCTAGATCAGTAGGTAGGAAGAAGGACCTATGATTGCAAATTTTGACAGCTAATTTTACAGAGAATAGTGATTGTACCATTGTAACCTTGAGTGTGTTCCTCTGTAACGAAATTGGTTCATTTTTTTATGAAATGGATGAAATCTTTCCATGTGGAGCAGATATAGTAAATATCCATATGATCAGAAACTTGTGTTTTAGAACCATCTCGTGTTCTGTAATTCTATTGTATGATAACTACAAACCAAAGTGCAAGCTATGTGGCATCGGTATTAGCTTTTGCACCAACTATGGTACTCCCTTTGACCCATATTAGTTGACTTGGATTTGTTTAGATTTGGATGTATCTAGACATGTTTTAGTGTTAGATACATCCCAATCTAGACAAATTTGAGTCAAAGTAATATGGGTCGGAGGGAGTAATAATAGTTGTCAGGAAATACGACATAGATAAATGTCTTGCTATCTTTCTACTTGAAATTAATATGCCGGTGGCCTGTTTAAATTCTTGTATCATCTTATTATTGAAACATGAAAATTCTATGGTTGCATATCATTCTTGTGCATACATATGCAACCTAGAAATTGTTGTATCACAGCATAATTTTGTGAGACGTTTCCATGTAAAGTTGGTTGCGATGGAAACATTATTTTTGTGTGATAGAAAGTAGAAACATGTTGCCATGCAATAAGCTAGTCCTGCCAAAAGTTAGGATCAAACTACCCATAATTAATTCTATTATCAGTGGAAGTAGTCAGAACTGTTTGTTTGGCGGTTCCAGCTGGCAGCCCGTAAATAGCAACAGTTAGCGGGCGAAAGTAAATAACAACAGTTTTTTAAGGAAGTACTGCAAATAATGACAGTTAGTAGCGGGAGAACCTTTCCCTATTTCTCATATTGCAACGAAAATTGGCTCTTTTCTTGATGCTTCTTCTAGCCATACATTAGAAAGTCCCCATACAAAATCACTCTAAGTGAGTTCTAATGGTAAATCGCATAGAATAAAAGTTATTCACATCCCTACATATTCGGCAAGCCACTTGCTGAGGAGGAAGAGACGGACCGACCAAAAGAAAAGAGAATCCTGATCCACACAAATCAGCTACTACTTTGGTTCGACCTTGGACTGGAAGGAATATCCTCCGCTATAGTCGTCAAACGAGTCTGTGCTCATCTCCTTCTCCTTCTTTGGGAGAGGATCGTCGTAAGGGTGACGAGGAGGAGCACCTTTAATGACGCCGAAATCCGTTGCTGACGTGGAGGCGGACGTGGAGGCACTGCTGAGCCCCTCGCTTTGCAACATCATCTCTATGTCCTTGACGACGTCACTCATGGACGGCCGGGCTGCAGCACCCTCCACACACCGGAGGGCCAGCTGCACGAACTTGCTGAACGCGGCGAGATGGTTGGTGTTCATGATCCTGGAGTCTATCATGCCCCTGAGCCCGCAGAACTCGGTGTCGTCAGCGTCGTAAACCCTCTTCGCCTCCCGGACGATGTACTTCCCCTTCTCGATCGGCTGCCTCGCGATGATCAGTTCAAGCATGACCACTCCGAAGCTGTAGACATCGCTCTTCTCCGTTAGTTGCTGAGACATGTAATACTCAGGATCCAGATAGCCCTGCAGGTGAAAGAACACAAACACCAAGTCACATCACCGGCAAGGATCATCCGCATGGATATGCAAGAACTGATTGCTTGCTAAGCCTTACCAGTGTTCCTTTTACTTGGGTGCTGACATGCCCCCTCTCGCTGTCGGACACTAATTTGGAGAGGCCGAAGTCGGCGACCTTGGCGGTGAGGTGCTCGTCCATGAGGATGTTGCTGGACTTGACGTCCCGGTGGATGATGGGCGGGTCAGCGAGCTCGTGCAGGTAGGCGAGCCCGCGCGCGGCGCCCAGTGCCACCCGGAGCCGCTTCTTCCAGTCGAGATGCAGGCCGCTCTTGCCGGCGAGGCTGTCGCGAAGGGTGCCGGCGGACATGTACTCGTAGACGAGCATCTGTTCGCCCTGCTCGAAGCAGAAGCCGACGAGGCCAACAAGATTCTTATGGTGCACCCGGGAGAGCAGCTCGATCTCGGTCTTGAACTCCTGCCCGCCCTGCATGGAGCCCTGCTGCGCCCTCTTGATGGCGATGAACTGACCATTGGGCAGCATGCCCCTGTACACCTTGCCGTACCCTCCGTAGCCCAGCTCGTTCGCCTCGGCGAAGTTGTTGGTGCTCCGCTTGAGCTCCTCGTGAGAGAACCACCTCGCACCTTTCAGCCGCGGCGCGCCGCCCTTCTCCTCGCTCCGAGCCCACGCAGCTGCAGCAGTTTCAGGTCTCCGTTGATCACTCATCTAGCTGGGGAAAATGCTTTCTATTCTTCGAGAATTAAGTTTTGCCTACCGAATGGCCCGCCGAGCTCTTCTGTGGCCTTCTGCGCGCGCCTTCTCTGCACGAGCGCGTAGACGGCCGCTCCGATGAGCGCGATGACCAGGACGCCACAGCCAACCGCGATCCCGATGATCGCACCCTTGTTCTTGGACGCCGACCCGTTTCTATCTGCAACCATCCATCCCACATATCTCTCAGAACGCAGTGTGAAAAACATCAGCACTTCAGTAACAACTAGCGAGTAGTATTGCTGTTTGTTGAGTAAGACCTGGGAAGGGATAGGGGGAGGCGATGAAGTAGTAGGGGCCGAACTCCTTGGGCGGCTTGAAGGTCTGGTTGCTGAGGTCGAAGCCGATGCGCATGACCTCGGATCGGTTGAAGTATGGACCGCCGGAGGGGAAGAGCTTGACCTGGACCTGCATGTAGGAGTCGCTGTTGAAGAAGGGGTCCTGCAGGGAGACGGAGCCCGGGGTGAGGTCCAGCTTGGTCCACAGCTTGCTCTCCAGCTCCTGGAACGCTGTGCCGTTCCCCACGTCCCCGAACAAAGGCGCGCGGAAGTACATCACACCCTGGTACGGGTACGCGCACCCACAGCTCTGCGGGCTCATGTTCTGCTCTGGCGGGCACGACCCCGAGTAGCATTTGAGGAGGCTTGTCGTGTATGGCGGCGACGGCTCGTGCTGCGTCGCGTTGCAATACGCCGTGTTCGGCAGGTGGTTGCACACCGGGTTCCCCGTCAGCCTGAAGAACACCGTTGTAAGTACTCAGATCACAAGTTCACAACAATGTAGAGCAGCACTGCCATTCTTTGGAAACTGGAATTGGGCACTGATACTCACGCGAGGGTGCCGTTGTAGCTGGAGGTCACCGTGACGGAGGCAAAGTCGTTGTCCTTGAAGCTCACCATGCTCAGCTCGCTGCTGATGCTCCTCCCCAGGTCGAGGGTGCCATTGAACGCGTTGTCATCGAGGATCCTGAAAAGAGACATTGTCAGTTTCGCCACTAGTATACTCTAAAGATCATCAGTTCTTCGTGCGACACAGACAACAAAAGGTTGGCGCTTGTGCTTACACTTGCTGCAGCTGCGGGCTGCTGAACAGCCTCATCGGCACCGTGCCGTAGAGCCTTCCGGATTGTATGATCCTTGATTTGGCATCATAGGAGCAAGACAATGTCAGATCTAGCTATCTGGACATATGTACCGTGAAGTTGCAAAGATTTCCAGTGGGAACTTACAGGGCTGAGAGCTGTGGCAACTTCCAGAACCACTGCGGGCTTGGGGAAGGATCAAACGTGTTGTTGCTCAGATCACTATGGTGTAATTAAACCAAAAGATTAAATTTATATATCAGATCAAGGTTCTAATTGTGGTGTTTCGGATAAATTAGCAGCAGAAATCTTGTGCCAAGCGAATTGTTTAGTTTAGTGTTTACACATGGTAGTTGAGAAGACTTACACATAATTGAGAAGAGTCATCCCAGATAGATTGGGCAAAGGTCCAGTAAGCTGGTTGTTGGCTAAGTTGCTGAAACATATGACAATAATGTGCTTAAGATGGCCATAGCTTTGTACTCGCACATTATTGTATTCAGCAGCTCTTGAACAACTTACAGCTCGTTTACGTTAGTGAGGTTATTCAGGTTCGCTGGAACTGGTCCGGAGAGGGAATTTCTGTCTAGCCGGCTGTCCAGGAATAGTGTAGATTCAGATATGGCAGCCCATCCAACATAAGAATTGAGCAGAGTTTGATCTGAAAAGGACACTTACACAACTTCAAGTGTAGCAACAAACCCAAGAGAGTCCGGGATATCCCCGGTGAATTTATTTCCATCGAAAAGCCTGCACCAAATATCTCAATATCTCAGTACATTTTGCCAAACAAGATTCTTCTCTTCTAGTAACAGGGGCTTGAAGAACTCACAGATGGATGAGTGTCATCTCAGGGCTGAAGAGAGCATCTGGGATTGGACCAGACAGCTGGTTCTTGTTGAAGTGGCTGCAGAGAACCAGAAACAGTATGGTTAGAGATACAATCCGTCTTTTTATATCTGCTTCAGGAATGTCAATGAATAGAACCTACAAGTGTTTTGTTTTGGTGAGCTTGTCAAGACCCATTCCGCCGTTTGATGAGATCGGTAAGGAGCCGGTCAGTTGATTGTCGGCGACGTCAAACCAATAGAGGCTGGAGAGGTTGCCCATAGAAGCTGGTATTTTTCCGGAGAACTGATTTGAGTTGAGAGCCCTGAAAAAGAGTTCGATGTCATCTTAATTTATCTGCAGACTGTATTTCAGTGGCACGGATGCAGAGCAGTAGTATCATCTAAGCTGACCATTGATTCCTTACATGTAGGACAGTTTGGGAAGACTCCCTAGCTCATCTGGGATGTTGCCATGAAAGCTGCAGCCGGCCAGAATCCTTCAAAGCGAGAGGTGCAAAGACATGAGCACAGTGGCATCTCTGGAGGCAGAAACTTAACACAGATCACATTCAGAAACTTACAAGGTGGTGAGCTGCTTCAAGTTACCGATGGTTGGAGTGAGCACACCGCCAAGTTCATTGTTGAACGAAAGGTCCCTGCACAGGCAAACATAATTGCCCATTTCATGGTTCAGTGATGCAAAGCAGAGCTGCAAGAACAGAACTGTTCAAGAAAGGATTTAGCTTGACATGAATGCTGCAGTGCTCTGGTGCCACGTACAGTGATTGCAGGTCGGTCAGCTGCCCGATGTCAGCAGGTAGAACTCCTTTGATGCCCATGGTTGACACTTTGCTGAAGGACACGGTTGCATAGCAACGGTAAGCAGACTTGGCAGAGCGTGAAACAGTGAAAAAAAATCTGTTGGTCGAGCTCCGGGGGCACTTACATGGAGATCACCTTGTTGTTGCTGCACGTCACTCCGTCCCACGGCGAATCGCCGCAGGGATCGTCGGACTGCCCCCACGTCGGCGGCGCGTTCTGCCACTGATCCATCAGCGCTCGGAGAACAGAAGCTGCAATCAACCCCACTGTTTAAATATCTCAAGCTGCAAGTGAATGGTAGAGTCATGCATGGTACTCACTGTCCTGGCTGTCTGTGGCGCCATGGCTTGCTTGCACGCACACCGAGAGGAACATGGCCACGACGAGAAGCGCCTCTCTGAGTCTCGCCATCCTGGCAGAGCGTGATCCAGGCGCTGCAGCCTCCTCCATGCTAAGTGAAGTGCGTCGAGCTCTCAGGTGTGGTGTGGTGTGGTGAGGTGCGGTTTTAGGTCGCGGAGGCACTGGGCAAAAGCTCGTGAGCGCGAGGCAACAACCGGCACCACAACCGCAGGCCCATGATGCGCCTCATGATGGGACGTGCATTCGGCGAGCTGAAATGATACTGGTAGGCTTGGAAGTTTTGGAGAGAAAGATAACAGGGAGCTGAAATGCCAACGACTTGACTTGGAAGCAAGCCAAGCAGCTGAGCTCGCGAGCTCTCTCTGTCCCATTCCCAGTCCCAGCAGATCCCTCCGTAGATGGCTGTAGCTGAGCACGCCTAGCTAAGTCTAAGTGGCCGTCCCTGTACCGTAGGTCGCGGCGCCCGCGGAAGGCACCGCGCGAGTGGTCAAAAAGGAGGATGGATACACGACGCTACGGCCTCATGAACATGCCCCTCGCTCTACGGCAACTCCTCCCCACCTCAGTATCGAGTTCAGTCGGTAGTAGTGCACTAGTGTGCTGGTGTTTCATGTCATGGTGCTTCTTAATTTAAAAGTTTTATTTCATGGGGTCTAAAAGGGAGATGATGGAGGGGACTTGTGATGATTAGGGGTGGGATTCAAGGCACGTAAAGAGGGGAATTTGGTGGGGGGATTAAACAAATGATGCCCATGATTGACCTTCTTTTGCATGACCTTTTGCATTACAAGGAATGTTCTCTGAGTTTGTATTGCTTAAATCTTGTACTATGCTGCGAAATCATGGCTTAATTGAAGCAGGGTTAATCAAATTGTTAAACGGGCTTTCACAAGAGTCAGGTTTAGGAAGAACACGCCACTGCAATTCTTAGAGCATCTCCAATGCATGCCCTAAAATACGACACCACTTCTGGTTTTTGGACACCACCTTTTCAGTTTTTGGCAAGAAATTTACTAGAGACGCACCTCTAGAAGATGTAAAATAGGGCACAAGCAAAATTTTAGATGACCTAAAATATAGATCAACCCAATCTGTATTAAAATTATGCACACAATCTTCTTTATTTATTACTCAAAGTCACTGAGAAAACCTTACAAAGAGAAAACATAGATCAACCCAAACCCACTAAGTTAATAGCTTAAAACTAACACTTTGAAGGCCAAATTTATGAAATGGACAACGCAAATCTACCATTCCACAACACGAATTTTGCAATTCGCGCAAATGATGCGCTAAGAGCGAGTTGACACTAGAGCTGGCGGGTGGACCCATTTGGCAATGCTTAGTGTCAAAAAAAAAAAAATTAATTCATTTAGTTGGGCTAGGTCCAACATAAAGTGGTACCTTCAAAGTGGTAGTTTTTGGATGTTAACTCGAAGCCACCTCACTAACGACCGTAGTCGTAACACCTATAGCCTTGATGAAAGGGATGGCTATGTCAGGGCCAACGTCCTGACCTCACACCTACACACATCATAACAAGACCGATGACTATACCAAACCATCCGATGGCGAGCTGGGAGCACAAACTAGTCTAGTAGACCCTTAGTGCGCAACATTGCACACGCTCCATACGTCGTTGGCGCCATCTTCCGCCGACCCATCTTCATGATAGGGATTTAGGCATTGACCTTGTTAGGCTTGTCGTTGACACCGCCATGGCACCAAACAATGTCTTCGCCCTGCACGCGTCCATCAACACGCGCTCGCCGTCGAGACCCTGTGTTACATGTCATCGAGACCAGCCACAATCGACACGGTAGATGAAACACCACTCCACTAGCAGACCCCTCCAGGCATGCATCGCGTGCTCCAAAACGATGCCCTCAAGAGGGGGAAAGCACCGAAAGTGTCACCATCATCTGATCCGAGATACCCATATCTGGGGTTTCCCCCGGAACATCTAGACATGTTGTGGGAGCTTCGTAGCAACGATGCCTTTAACAAGGTAACAATGCCTGAGGACGCCGCCGTAGTCGATTCCGGTCGTGCTGGAGCCAGTCTCTCACCAGACAACCTCCTCGCCTCCAACACGCGCACTGCATCCCAAGGGACCGAGACGTAGCACATGGAAGCTGCCTCCACACCAAACACCGTCGATCTGCCCGACGAAGGTCCTCACGCTGTCCACCGTGCTGCTGTAGCAACAATCAACAATGTGACGCCGACGGCCGTACCACATTCAGGTGAGAACATATGAATCTAGATCTTCACAAAAATCATCATGCACATATATTAATAACATGTAAATTCAAGATCTTGGCTTCCCCATCACACATAGCATAGTTGAAATGCATATCATAGCCCGGAGACATAGCATAGGTCACCACAAACATAGTTCACAAACACACACAAAGTTCATGCAACCACATCACAATCATAAATAATGCAAACGACACTCAAGCCCTAGTGTCCCTATTGCCTCCATTCCCATCATTTGCATTTGCATCTTGTGCTTCACCTTCATTACCAACATCGGAGGTGTTGGGAATATTGTAGGAGTCCATGCCATCACTCGTGGAAGCTCCAAAGCCTCCACCCATGGGAGGCATGGGAGCTACCATGGAAGCCATGAATCCACCCATGCCGCCCATGGAAGCACCCATGCCTCATGTATCCCCACATGGACCACCCATGGCGAAGAGAAGCCGTCTTTGGGTCATTGTCACTAGTGTTGTGTGCATGAAGTACTCCTTTGTCCTCACCCAATAGATGTATTGTGGTTGCCCGGTGACCACTGTCGCATCCATCCCCTCTTTTTCCCATACTCCATAAAGAAAAATGCATTCGGCCGTGGTGTAGTTGCCCACTCCCTCCTTTGGCGTAGTGTCCTCAACGAACCCCTCATCCTCCATGTCAAGTCCATCACCGGTTTGTGTCTCATATTCTTGTGAGGGTGTTTCTTGAGACCAATAACCATGTGAACCAACATTCATACTTGACAAAAATGTACCATCATCGAGATACTACAATGCACCAAAGTGACCCACGTCAAATCTAAATTGCATTGCATCATTTCTATTCATCTCTATACTGAAAAATAAAAATAAATAAAAATGCAATACCTTCCTGACATTATGTCGAGCATGTGTTGTAGGCAACAAAAGGCGCAACTGGGCTTCTCGGCGCCTTGTCCACGGACGATGGCGGGGGTAGCGTAGTGCCTGGAATTTTCCGGCCACCTCCTCAGCAATCGTCGGTGGTGGTTTGCCACACGGGGCCATTGTGACCTTGCCCTTCTTCTGTGGAGGCACCACCATAGACGATGCCCGCTTCTCGTCGGTTTTTGGCTGCTCGCTGGCTTTAACGGTGGCTGCCCGCGTGACAACGGGACCCTCTGTGTTCGCGGATGCAGCGATGGGTAGTGATGGCGCGATCAAGTTGTTGAGGATGATGGCGGTGCTAAGCTTTGACGCGGCGATGACGGTGGATGTCAGCAGCAAGCTAAGTGCTCCGGCGACAATAGTAGAGGCGGAGGGGAAGGGGTGGGGGATGATGGGACCGTCGTCCATGGACGGATTCCAGCAGTGATAGTTGACGCGGGAGGCAGATGGTCACCACACGAGGAAGTTTAAGATTGGGGATTGGTGGCTCGTGAGTGGAATCGGATTTTAGGGCATCTCCACCCGCTCGACGCATCTCGTCTGAGCGTGTCCGAACTTGTCCGCGCGGACGCGCGGGGCATGCGCGGCGTCCCAGCGGGCCAACCCATCCAGAGAAACGCGTCCGGCTTGACCCATCCATGCATCTAATCTGGGGCTTGGTTGTGTCGGCCCGGACGCGTGCGGACAGCACAGGTGTACTCCCAATAATTCGTCCGGGCCCTCTCTCTAGTGGCACAACAAACGCTCTTCTTCCCCCAAACCATCACACTCCATATCCCGCGCCTCGAGCAGGCGCAGTCTTTGCCGCCGCCACCGCTCGCTACCACCGACGCCCCCGCGATATCGAGCGCCACCGCAGGCCATGCGCGTTGCCGAAGTTGTCTGGACGTGCCACAGGCAATCCCGCTGCCCTCGGTCTCCGCTATTGACTGGACGCGCGACACCCTCTGTGTCGCGCACAACCTGCTCGATCAATTGCCTGCGGTACGTTCTCTGGTTCTTTCTAGGTTTTGTCTGGCCCGCTGTGGGAGTTGGCAGCGCCATTGATAGCCGCATACTTTGCAGATGCGCAGCAGCCGAAGGGCAATAGAGTTCTTCTACAATAATTTCATGGAGTCATCATCCGAGGAGGAGTCCGACGGTGAGACCGAGATTCTTCTGGCGCCTGCACAAATGGTGCACAACCACTACCTCCTACCGCCACGCAGAGGTGGCTCGTCCAAGAAGCGCAAAGCCAACCAGGAGCGCGACCGATAAGATGGCCACATACGCCTTTACAAGGACTACTTCCATCCAACTGATCCAGTCTTTAAAGAGAAGGCATTTCGTCGCCGCTATCGGATGTCGAGGGACATGTTCTTGCAAATTCTCAACCGGGGTGACGAAGTACGACAACTACTTCGAGGCCAAGTACGATTGCATTGGTAAGATTGGCTTCTCCTCTTAACAAAAATGTCCTGCTGCCAAACATCAAAGACACTGCCCGTCTTTTGTCCATCAACGAGAGAAGGGGGTTTCCTGGTATACTTGGCAGCATCGACTGTATGCATTGACAGTAGAAGAACTGTCTGTTTAGTTGGCAAGGGCAGTTCAAAGGACATGCAGATGGGTACACCATCATACTTGAGGCTGTTTGCATCGCATGATCTCTGAATTTGACACTCCTTTTTTGGCATGACTGGATCAAACAATGGCATCAATGTGCTGCAGCGGTCTTTGGTATTTGCTACGCTGGCAGAAGACAATGCCCCACAGATTTCTTATCAGATCAATGGCAATCCATATGATATGAGTTACTATCTTGCTGACGGTATCTATCCCTCATGGGCCAGCTTTGTGAAGACAATCTGCAATCCTGGAGATGAGAAGTGCAAGAGGTTTGTGAAAGAGCAAGAGGCCGCTTGGAAGGATGTGAAGCGAGCATTTGGTGTGCTTCAGTCAAGGTGGGCTATTGTTCGGTGCCCTTTTAGAACCGGGAGCACAGAGAGGATGTGGGATGTGATGACTGGTTGTGTCATCATGCATAACATGATCGTTGAGGACGAGCGTGATAACGACGTCTTGGATCAAGGTTAGGACTTTTAGGGTCAGTTAGTTGAGCCAAAGACAGGTCTAGAGTCTTGAAAAGATTTTATGCAAGTGCATAAAAATTTGCGTCACAGGCAAACCCATGAACGGCTTGAATTGGATTTGGTTGAGCATATATGGGATCGTGCGGGAAGTCTCAATATTAAATCCTTTATTTATTTTATGTAATTTGATTTACGGTTTAGTTGTTTTCTATCGAACCATGCGAGTCTGAACTATTTATATTATTTATATGTAAGAACTATTTCAATTTGATTACCTAGTCTAGTTTATTTGCATCCTAAAAATTAATTATGTGATAATATTTGCAAACATATAAAATCCCTGGTCAACCCTGACCAAGCGCGAACAAATGGGTCTCGCCGCCGGGGGCGGCTGGCCGGATAGACCGGACCCTTTTCCAAATTCACCGCGACTCGATCTAAACAGACATAAACGGACCGTTTAAGATGACCGGATGAGTCAGCCGAACAAAGATGCCTTTACAGACAGCTTGGCCACAAATATGCAGGCATGCAGCGAGGGGTGGGGGCATCCACTAGAGCCCTGTTTTGGCTTCTCATGCCCTAAAAGCAGTTTTTTGACACAAAATCTGTTTTTTTTTTTGCATCTTTTGGAGATGCTCTCAGTTAAGATATTTGGACAGTAACTCTTCTGTTATTACTGTGTGTTCACACTTCACACTGAAGTGAAAGTAAACCCATGCGCAGGAGCCATGATGTAACAAACCTCACAGGATGGAGAAGATTAACAGAGCTCGATCTGGCATGTTGTTTCATGATCTTTCTTGCTCTGAAATGAGGGTACTCAACTCTCTCTAGTGGCTACTCCGTTAACACTGAAAATATAATTCACACTTACCGTAGGTGCAGAAAAAATTTAGAAGGCAAGTCCTCTTTTAACCGATTTGCCTGTTTCTAGAGCCATGATGGTGATTTCTGCCGCTGATGATGAAAGGCTGTGAACCATTCATGGTAGCGGTATAATTTCATGGCATGATTGCGTTCTTTTTGCAGGAACATTAAGATTACAACTACGAAACTAGGCCAAGTTGTTAGCCTGGTTTAAACTTTTGAAAATGTCTTGTTACCTGGTTAGATCAGTGTCCGGAAGAACCAAAACACAATCACGAGGTCTTTTCGCGGTACAACTCGTGACTCTGAGAGATGATGCCAGTGTTGAAAACAACGTTATTAACCACACCTTTGGTCATACACTTTTGTTTGGGCGTCCCTCCTAGACAATTAGTTCAGCCTGTTAATGGGTTTCGGGTGCGTGCGGGGTGGAGACCGGTGGAGCCCATCCGTGCGCCGCTACATTGGACTCCGCTCGTTTCTTCTTTACCTCGTGAATAAGGAAAACTAGGACTGGTGAGTAGGTTTGCATGGCCTCTGGTATTAGAGCATCTCCAACCGTCCTCCCATAAGGTCCGGTTTGATTTTGGGTCCTATGGGAGCGCTGGATTGGTCCTTAATTTAGGGAGCGCTGGTTCCTAGCCGTGTTCTCATACAAAAAATTAGGTGGACATACGTGCTTCACCGTGCCGTTTACAGTCTATTTGACAGAGTATGGTAAGTATGTTGTACTCACTGCTGGTAACATATTTTATTTTGTTTGTGTTACCATAAATTAAATATATGAGGATGTTCGCGGTTGAGTGTTTTAATCGGTAAAAAAATATGTCATTTATGTGTTAGACATGTATCAAACTGAGAGATCTGACCTTAGACGCAAGAAGCGGATCCTTATTTCATATTGAAGCTCATAAGCAACATATGGATACCAGTGTTTCTTCAAGTAAACAAAAATATACATCGAGCAATCTTCAAACAAAAATACATCAAGCAATAGACCAAGTTCAGTACCACAAGAACATGGCATGTTGCATGATCAAGGTAAAAAAACTAATAATCTCAAAACCCTTTAACTTATGAAGATCACACGATAACCTTGTTCGAGTGCCTCAAAATTGATACTTGCAACTATTTAGATTGCAGAGCTCTAAGAGAAGACACAACTTTGTATTCAATACATATAAGTGGATGATTATTAAATAATTAGTTTAGTCAATATAAACAACCAGATTATATATATACTAATTTTATACAGGAGTTATACTTGGTATATTCCAAATTATTTACTGGTTCAATAAAATTTAAAAGAAAAGGTATGGCTAGAAATTGCCACTAATCTTTACATAAAACAAGATCTAATATGTAATCAAGTTTGATAATTTCTGTATATCAAATTGAAAAATAAAAGTTAATGACATTTCTTTTGGACCCACTTAAGTCGATGGAACCCGCTTGTTTATTAATCATAGAGCATGCTTCAAGTCAAGGGCACTGAAAATTTTGTTAACTCGTGTAGAAATTGTAGAACAACGTAGAACATGTATCAATTTACACAAGCATCTTATGTATTCTCGAGATATGCTAACACATTCAAAATAAAATTCAGTTGCAGAGCCTAAGAGGGGCCAAAATCAACTTATTCTACTTTGTTTCAGGAATATATAGATGTTAATTATTGAAGTGACATGAAACACGACCATTTTAGCGCTTCACGCTTTTCGTTTAGCGATTCTTCTGTTCGGTTACTGTAGATTTCGGGTTCAGTCCAATCTCTACGCCACGTCATCCCATGCATTGCGATCCTTCTCCTTTTTAATTCTTTTTTCCGTCATCCGTCCCAGATTCTTCTAGTCAAAGTGGCGAGGATGATGCAATATCTTCACGTGGTGCCGCATAGGAGCATCTCTACCCGCGTCGCCCCCCTCTCTCACCCCCACCGTCCCATGCGCTCACCTCCTCCTTATTTTCCTTGCCACCGTTAAAGCGTGGTGACGGACGGGTGCGCGAGGTCGGGGGCGATGTTGAATCGGTACTGGGCAGGTTTTAGGTGAGGAAGCAAAGGCGGCCGACGCTGGATGCGGGAGCAAGATGGGAGGCGGTGGCCTCGTGAGTGAAGGGGGGCAAAGGGAGCGGAGTTGAGAGGGACAGCTCGGGAGCGGAGGGGCCTTCTCATTTTTCAATTCCTTTTTTTCCATCCATCCCTGATTTTTTCAGTCAAAGCGGTGAGGATGATGCGACATCTTCGTGTAGTCCTGCATAGGAGCGTCTCTACCTGCGCCGCCCCTCTCTCACCCCCACCGTCCCACACGTGCTCACCTCCTCCTTATGTTTCTCACCTCCAGCAAAGCGTGGCGATGGACGGTTGCATGAGGTCGGGGGCTGTAGCACCCCGGCTAAAACCGCTACTAGAAAATTGCTGTTGTTTTTATTATATGCATCATCATGACGTCAACATGCATCCGTTTGCCTAAAACTATTTTCTAAACGCCTATTTTGTTTTCTAGATATTACCCTCGATATTCAAATCCAAACCCCAGATCTGTCCAGATCTTTTATTTGTCTAAAACCCTTTTACAAATGTTTTGTTTTAAATAAAATAAAATAAATATTTTGTTAGGGGAGGCAGTCCATCCGGTCAGGCCCAAAGGCCCAACCGGCCAGACCACCTACTAGCCAAAATCAAACCCTAGATCCCTCTTGCCAAACCCTAATCTATCCCACTCCCTCTCTCACCCCTCCATGCCGCCGCCACCCCCGATCGGATCCCCACACGCACACCTGCCAGCGCACACACACACTCAACTAAACACACGCACACCCAGGAACCCACCAACTGCTCGCCCCACCCCGCACGCTCCCTCTCTTCCCCCGCTGGCCCCACCTGCAACCCAGCCAGCGGCAGGAACCGGCCCCACCTCCCTTGCCGGAATCCCCGCCTCACCGACCCGGTCAACACCACCTCTTGTCACTCACCAAATCCTGCATCGATCCCCAACCCACCTCGCGCTGCTCGCCTCCTTCCTCGTCAACCGGCGCCGCCACCTCTGCTCTTCCCGCCCTGGGCACCGCCCTCCTCTCCTTCCCTGAGGCCGCCCTCTCTCCTCCCTGCTCCTCTCGCTTCCGCCGTCGGCATGGGTCCTGTCTACAGCGTGAGCGGCCGCCTCGCCGTCGAGCCGCCGTGGCCTTCTCCTCCGGCCGACGTGTCGCCTTCCTCCTCTTCTTCGGCCCGAGTCGCCCGAGCTCCTCTCCACGCCGCCGGCGTCGTCCTTGCTGGCCGACGCCCTCCTCCTGCCGCTGCAGGGGATCCTCCCTGAGCCCGCTTCGTCCGCGAGCCGCGAGCGGCCTGCCGCTCGTCTCCCCCGTGGCCGCGCCTCCCTCTTCCGTCACTGTCGGTTCTCCCCTGCAGCGTCTTGTGCCTCGCACTCGCCTCCCCTGGTATTCCTCGCCGCCAACCACCATGCTTCGGGCCGCCGTCGACCTTCTCCGCGTGTATGAGTTGCTGTTTGCCCCTACGCGAGACTGCGTGTCCATGCCCAGACTGTCCCTGCTGCTGTGCAAGCGTGTGTTGTTGTTTGCTTGTTGCCTTTGGAAGGAATAGCTGCTGCCACGTGACGTTAAGAACTGCCCCGGTGATGTTCTTTCTTTGACGATATCTCTGACGGACAAACCAGCCCGAGGAACCATCGACAAGACCTTCCTCAGGGCACGCCAAGGCCTCCTCTGCAGATTCGAAGACCACCCCCAAAGATCCGAACTCGGTTCCGAAGTACGAACCCTAGCAACGGCTTCATGCTCTCCTTCACGGACGCCAGGGCCGTCCCCGAAGACCGATCCCCATCGAACCCCCAAGATCTTCGATCCGCCATTGTGTGACCCCTTCTGCCGAGACCCTTATTTTTATGAATATAATATATACTTGTTGCATATTAATTGAACATGTTTGCATAAATATTATGGGTGTTTGGGGGTGTTTCTCGACACATCTAATAATTAAATAGGAAGACCATATGTGGTTTTTCTAGTCTTAAATTGGGCCTCATTTAAATTTGTGCATCGAATCGGTGATATAATTTTGCCTTGTTAAGACAACATTTAAATTGCGGGGTATCTAAACAACTTGAACCTATTAAATAAATTTCGGGACCCCGGGTCCGCTTAATAATGCCTAATTGCATCGCATCTTTGCCATGTCATACATCATACATGCATCATGCTCGTTCTTTTGGCGTAGAATTAAATAGTGCATCTGGTGTTTCTTCTAGTTCTTTGCTTCTTCACGGATTATGCCGATGAGTTGATGCGAGTGTCGACCCGATCTTCGAATGAACCTTCGGCAATGTTTTTCAGACGAGCATTCTCCCTCTTTCTACCTATTTTACTTTATAGTCTTTATTTCCTCCTGTTGATCTATTGTTATCTATGTTGCGATGCTCTAGTTTTCGTACCCATGATATCCCTTGCAGCCTTATATTGCCTTGGACACATCCTGTTACCTGTTGTTTGGTAGATAGTTGGACTTGAGTGTCGTAGTCGCTTGCTCAGGTGCGGTTGCGTGTCGTCAAGTACCACAGTTGTTAAAGTAATGCCGCATGTTTAATGTTAGAGATGATCATGACTTTAATTACCGTTTATAACTAAAATTGAAGTAGGTAAATAATGCAGAGCACAGGTGGGCAATAGATGTTATTTGATTTTTAACCGTCCACTTGTGTACCGTAGGACCCCGAGTACTTGATACCTGTTCTTTGAATATTCGCACTATCCGCATGTGGGACCATGAATCCCCCTAGCCATAGCTTGAGTCATATCTTATTTCTTGGGGCCACAAGTAGTTTGGGGCTTTATTACTATCCTGTACTTATGCCATGCTTTACTGCTTTATTATGATTGCGCGTGGAGCGCCTGTACTGTTTTTGAACTCCGTGCCATGTTTTCGTGGTATCGACAGGCCCAGTCACATTTTTGGGTTCCCAGTCGTTTACAGCCGTCGTCACAAACCTCTGGGTCCGTCTCGGAGCCGGCCAACTTTGTAGCGGGTACCTTGGTGGGGTGCCCCCCTGGAATTTATATGAATCTTGCAATTGCTCTGTCGTGATGCCTCATTGGGTTTTTATTGGTTTTTCTCGAGGTTGATCGTGCGTGTGTTGCTATTTGTGCCCCCTGCAGGGTAAAACTTTCTGAAAGCCGTGTCCGCGGTTATAGACGACTTGGAGCACAGTATCTCGATCATAGACAACTATAACTAAAGTAGTGCTATAAATTTGACTTTATAATGACTAGTAATCAACTTTACTATAATGGAATGGCTAAATAAAAGTGCCAACAATTGCTGGTTTGGGTTGTCACCTGTTACCGTTGTATCTGACTAGTAAGTATTGCAACTACAACGGAATGGCTAAATAAAAGTACCAACAACTGCTGGGTTTTGGGATGCCTCATGTTATATGTATCTGACTAGTAAGTACTACAACTACAACGTAATGGTTAACTAAAACTGCCCACTGCTTATTATATTAGGATGACCCGTGCGATCTATATCTGACTAGTAATTGTTGCAACGATAATGGAACGAATAAAAGTGCCAACTGTGTGAGTTTCCTTGGTATGACTTCCTCGGTTGGTATCGAGGGGGAATCCCAGGATGGGTATGCTTGGTGTTAGAATTAGGTTGGATCCGAATAGGTCTTTCTTACCCCTCTCTAATAGCTGCCAGTTGTATCGAGTCTCTATAGGTTGTTTAGTGCATGCTTTGCTGCCGCTTCAGTCCACCATACCTATGTAGGCGAGGACCGCCGAATTCTAGTCTCGTCGTGTACTGGCCTCAGTACTGACCGCTCTCTTTTTACTTTGCCCTTTGTCGGCACCCCCTTTTGTTTAAGCGGGTTTTGAGATCGACGTCGTTAGCAGGGTTACCCTTTCGGCTTGGCCTGGGCAGGGTTATGGACGCCATTGGTTATTCTTCAGGGCTCTTAGCTCAATTTGCATCTTGTTCATACTCGGATGCTGTATCGTTTTAAAGGTGATTTGGATCTTTGTATTGTATATCTTTATTCTTGACTCATGGAGTCGTTGTTGTATATATCTGTTCTATGGGTTCCATCGTGGACTATTGTGTAATGATATTACTTCGTTTTCCACCCGCACGCAAGTGCCTGGTGGGCACCTTTGAATCTTTTCTATGCGGGTTTGGCGGGAATCGCTGAGACTTGCATAGGGTCGATTCTGAGGGTGTTACAGAGTGGTATCAGAGCTCAGCAGTTGCGATACCCCACTGGTCCAGCCTGTAGGATAACCTAGCTAACGGACGTTGTAGAGTGTTAAAACTATTTTGGAAAATCGGTTGGATAGATCTGGTTAGGCATGTTTTTACTTCTTACCCCTCTGCTATTCTCCTCTTATCTTGACGTGTTTTGAATCTGCTCTCTTATCTTTTCTTTGAGTCTAGGATTTCTCGTGGTTGGGTTTCCATCGCACCTTCAGTGTTTCGCTTCCATCCTCTTGTAACGGTGCTTCAACATTCGGCATTCATGCTATCGGATGAATCTTTCATCTATTGTACCTTTCAGTGGACCGAAAATTCACTAAATTTTTTCTTTCTATCCTCCGGTGTTTTCCGATTCGACGAAGTCATCTACATCAGATCTGATGAGAATGTCCACCCCTCCTTTGTTTCTGAACCTTGTTTGTTGAGATCTTTAGTCTGAATTCCGAGAGTTGGTTGCATAATTTTACCATTCATGTGCAGAGTAATGCTTTGGGTGCGCGATGGACTGATCACCATCCGACTACTCTTATCATTCCCTCTTGTGCATTGAATCGGTGGATCATGCAATTTTACTCCTTCCATAGAAGTTAGGGGTGGCCTTATCTTTTGAGACCTCGACCTTCTTCTTTGTTTCTCCGGAGTGTTCTCTCGACGATCATGGACAACGACCTCTTGTTGGTGGTGTCACCGACTTCAAGATAGAGAAGGAATCTTTGTTAGTGGTGTCGCGAGGATCTACACAAAGCGAGAAGATTCATATCGTCAGCCTTCTTTCCCAGATCATGAGGCGGATCTCGAGGACGAGATCCATTGTTAGTCGTGTCGAATTGTAGCACCCTGGCTAAAACCGCTACTAGGAAATTGCTGTTGTTTTTATTATATGCATCATCATGACGTCAACATGCATCCGTTTGCCTAAAACTATTTTCTAAACGCCTATTTTGTTTTCTAGATATTACCCTCGATGTTCAAATCCAAACCCCAGATCTGTCCAGATCTTTTATTTGTCTAAAACCCTTTTACAAATGTTTTGTTTTAAATAAAAGAAAATAAATAAAATAAATATTTTGTTAGGGGAGGCAGTCCATCCGGTCAGGCCCAAAGGCCCAACCGGCCAGACCACCTACTACCCAAAATCAAACCCTAGATCCCTCTTACCAAACCCTAATCTATCCCACTCCCTCTCTCACCCCTCCATGCCGCCGCCACCCCCGATCGGATCCCCACACACACACCTGCCAGCGCACACACACACACTCAGCTAAACACACGCACACCCAGGAACCCACCAACTGCTCGCCCCACCTCCGCACGCTCCCTCTCTTCCCCCTCGCTGGCCCCACCTGCAACCCACCCAGCGGCAGGAACCGGCCCCACCTCCCTTGCCGGAATCCCCGCCTCACCGACCCGGTCAACACCACCTCTCGTCGCTTGCCAAATCCTGCATCGATCCCCAACCCACCTTGCGTTGTTCGCCTCCTTCCTCGTCAACCGGCGCCGCCACCTCTGCTCTTCCCGCCCTGGGCACCGCCCTCCTCTCCTTCCCTGAGGCCGCCCTCTCTCCTCCCTGCTCCTCTCGCTTCCACCGTCGGCATGGGTCCTGTCTGCAGCGTGCGCGGCCGCCTCGCCTTCAGCCGTCGTGGCCTTATCCTCCGGCCGACGTGTCGCCTTCCTCCTCTTCTTCGGCCCGAGTCGCTCGAGCTCCTCTCCACGCTGCCGGCGTCGTCCTTGCTGGCCGACGCCCTCCTCCTTCCGCTGCAGGGGATCCTCCCCGAGCCCGCTTCATCCGCGAGCCGCGAGCGGCCTGCCGCTCGTCTCCCCCGTGGCCGCGCCTCCCTCTTCCGTCACTGTCAATTCTCCTTTGCAGCGTCTTGTGCCTCGCACTCGCCTCCCCTGGTAGTCCTCGCCGCCAACCACCATGCTTCGGGCCGCCGTCGACCTTCTCCGCGTGTACGAGTTGCTGTTTGCCCCTACACGAGACTGCGTGTCCATGCCCAGACTGTCCCTGCTGCTGTGCAAGCGTGTGTTGTTGTTTGCTTGTTGCCTTTGGAAGGAATAGCTGCTGCCACGTGACGCTAAGAACTGCCCCGGTGATGTTCTTTCTTTGACGAGATCTCTGACGGACAAACCAGCCCGAGGAACCATCGGCAAGACCTTCCTCAGGGCACGCCAAGGCCTCCTCTGCAGATTCGAAGACCACCCCCAAAGATCCGACCTCGGTTCCGAAGTCCGAACCCTGGCAACGGCTTCATGCTCTCCTTCACGGACGCCAGGGCCGTCCCCGAAGAACGATCCCCGTCGAACCCCCAAGATCTTCGATCCGCTATTGTGTGACCCCTTCTGCCAAGACCCTTATTTTTATGAAT
The DNA here is from genome assembly GCA_916181665.1 of Avena sativa. Lineage (NCBI taxonomy): Eukaryota > Viridiplantae > Streptophyta > Magnoliopsida > Poales > Poaceae > Avena > Avena sativa. The sequence continues at coordinate 22,209,125 of OV702297.1, forward strand.
ATAATATATACTTGTTGCATATTAATTGAACATGTTTGCATAAATATTATGGGTGTTTGGGGGTGTTTCTCGAGACATCTAATAATTAAATAGGAAGACCATATGTGGGTTTTTCTAGTCTTAAATTGTGCCTCATTTAAATTTGTGCATCGAATCGGTGATATAATTTTGCCTTGTTAAGACAACATTTAAATTGCGGGGTATCTAAACAACTTGAACCTATTAAATAAATGTCGGGACCCCGGGTCCGCTTAATAATGCCTAATTGCATCGCATCTTTTCCATGTCATACATCATACATGCATCATGCTCGATCTTTTGACGTAGCATTAAATAGTGCATCCGGTGTTTCTTCTAGTGCTTTGCTTTTTCACAGATTAGGCCGATGAGTTGATGCGAGTGTCGACCCGATCTTCGAATGAACCTTCGGCAATGTTTTTCAGGCGAGCATTCTCCATCTTTCTACCTATTTTACTTTATAATCTTTATTTCCTCCTGTTGATATATTGCTATCTGTGTTGCGATGCTCTAGTTTTCGTACCCATGATATCCCTTGCAGCCTTATATTGCCTTGGACACATCCTATTACCTGTTGTTTGGCAGATAGTTGGACTTGCGTGTCGTAGTCGCTTGCTCAGGTGCGGTTGCGTGTCGTCAAGTACCACAGTTGTTAAAGTAATGCCGCATGTTTAATGTTAGAGATGATCATGACTTTAATTACCGTTTATAACTAAAATTGAAGTAGGTAAATAATGCAGAGCACAGGTGGGCAATAGATGTTATTTGATTTTTAACCGTCCACTTGTGTCCCGTAGGACCCCGAGTACTTGATACCTGTTCTTTGAATATTCGCACTATCCGCATGTGGGACCATGAATCCCCCTAGCCATAGCTTGAGTCATATCTTATTTCTTGGGGCCACAAGTAGTTTGGGACTTTATTACTATCCTGTACTTATGCCATGCTTTACTGCTTTATTATGATTGCGCGCGGAGCGCCTGTACTGTTTTGGAACCCCGTGCCACGTTTTCGCGGTATCGACAAGCCCAGTCACATTTTTGGGTTTCCAGTCGTTTACAGCCGTCGTCACAAACCTCTGGGTCCGTCTCGGAGTCGGCCAACTTCGTAGCGGGTAGCTTGGTGGGGTGGCCCCCTGAAATTTATATGAATCTTGCAATTGCTCTGTCGTGATGCCTCGTTGGGTTTTTATTGGTTTTTCTCGAGGTTGATCGTGCATGTGTTGCTATTTGTGCCCCCTGCAGGGTAAAACTTTCTGAAAACCGTGTCCGCTGTTATGGACGACTTGGAGCACAGTATCTCGATCATAGACAACTATAACTAAAGTAGTGCTATAAATTTGACTTTATAATGACTAGTAATCAGCTTTACTATAATGGAATGGCTAAATAAAAGTGCCAACAATTGCTGGTTTGCGTTGTCACCTATTACTATTGTATCTGACTAGTAAGTATTGCAACTACAATGGAATGGCCAAATAAAAGTACCAACAATTGCTGGGTTTTGGGATGCCTCATGTTATATGTATCTGACTAGTAAGTACTACAACTACAACGGAATGGTTAACTAAAACTGCCCAGTGCTTATTATATCAGGATGACCCATGCGATCTATATCTGACTAGTAATTGTTGCAACGGTAATGGAACGAATAAAAGTGCCAACTGTGTGAGTTTCCTTGGTATGACTTCCTCAGTTGGTATCGAGGGGGAATCCCAGGATGGGTATGCTTGGTGTTAGAATCAGGTTGGATCCGAATAGGTCTTTCTTACCCCTCTCTGATAGCCGCCAGTTGTATAGAGTCTCTATAGGTTGTTTAGTGCATGCTTTGCTGCCGCTTCAGTCCACCATACCTATGTAGGCGAGGACCGCCGAATTCTAGTCTCGCCGTGTACTGGCCTCAGTACTGACCGCTCTCTTTTTCCTTTGCCCTTTGTCGGCACCCCCTTTTGTTTAAGCAGGTTTTGAGATCGACGTCGTTAGCAGGGTTACTCTTCCGGCTTGGTCTGGGCAGGGTTATGGACGCCATTGGTTATTCTTCAGGGCTCTTAGCTCAATTTGCATCTTGTCCGTACTCGGACACTGTATCGTTTTAAATGTGATTTGAATCTTTGTATTGTATATCTGTATTCTTGACTCATGGAGTCGTTGTTATATATATCTGTTCTGTGGGTTCCATCGTGGACTATTGTGTAATGATATTACTTCGTTTTCCACCCGCACGCAAGTGCCTGGTGGGCACCTTTGAATCGTTTCTATGCGGGTTTGGCGAGAATCGCTGAGACTTGCATAGGGTCGATTCTGAGGGTGTTACAGTAGCGATGTTGAACCGATACTAGGCAGGTTCGAGGTAGGTAAGCATAGGCGGACGACGCTGGTTGCGGGAGCTGGACGGGAGGCGGTGGCCTCGTGAGTGGAGGGGGCGGAGAGAACAAAGGTGAGAGGGAGAGCTCAGGAGCGGAGGGGCGGCACACGTTGCTAGGGGAGATGGATGAGGGGCTGGGATGGGCGATAGCTCGGGACTTGGAAGCTCGGGTGAAGGGGAACATGATCGAGATGGGGGTGGGAGCGGGGACCAACTCATAATACTTTGGTCAGCACCTAAAACTGCACGGTTAAGATGACTTAGAGTGAAGATCGGACGGCCAAAAACACGCGCGTGCGGACAGATTGTCCCACATGGCTCGCCTTTGTTCAGGCTTAAGCTATAGTATATAATACCATAGTCTTTTCTCGACTCTAAACTAGGGGAAAAGCTGGAGCAGACCATGGAGGGCGCCCCCAACACCATCTTTGCAGAACCACCAGCGGCCGGCCCCGTGACCCTGTTCCGTCATAGGCGACTCCATTCTGATCTGCCGTCTGAGCGAAAGAGTAGTAGAACACATGCTTACACTTCCTCACTGAACCGATGAATGGCAGCGGCGGCATCCGGTGAAGTTCGTCAGGTAGGTGGAGCGGTCAACCGTGGACCGTCGCAATCTGTAGACCTACCACAAATTCTTCAACTACTGAATGAAGCCTAGACTCACCTTGTTCTGGTAATTCCGGAAGGACCGGACACTCGCCGGCCAGCTGTCGGCCAACCACGATTTCTTTGCACAAAACTCTCTTACCTCTCGTTCTAGTACCCACTACTGCTCGTCGTCTTTGATGAATTGTTAATTGGTTACACAAGCTAGAACAAATTTGAAATCAGTAGAGTCGTTGGCTGGTTGATTTTTCATGTTGCCCGATTGTTCCTCCATAGTCTTCATGGAAAAGAAGCGGCTAAAAATGTCCATGCAAGAATTCATAGATTGATGAGTTAGGAACTATTGCACTGGTTCAATTGATCCTATATTTGCACTTCCGCTTCTAGATTAGCGGCCAATTTCTCTCCATATGCTAGGATTTATAGTTTTTCTGTGATGCGAGAATCAAGGTGAAGGGAATACAATTCGTCTATGTTTTCTGTTTAGCCATAAAAGAGTTGTGTGGGGGCAAAATTGCATGGGCCGCATTATGCTCAATTAACGGCACGGCCGCACGGATGAGCGCATGAGTGCAGGCGCAGGCAAGCTACGTCATCCTCTCTTGTACATGTCAGCACAGTATAATACACATACGCGTATGACTTGACTGCCACCTGGTCTCCACCCCGCACGCACCTGAAACCCGCTAACGAGCTGAAATTATTGTGTAGGAGGGACACCGAAACAAGGCTCTTGGTCATAATCACAAGAACACCTGATGTCCTCTCTAGGAGTTCGATGTGTTCATCAGTGCCTGACTCGAAGATATGGATCATACAAAGCAATTAGCATGGCGTACTCCTCCTGTTTGAATCAGAGTTTGAAACCAAACAAACTTCTCCTCAGGAAGATAGATGTGACGATTCAGGTGAGATCCCATGTAGATCTAACTTTCTATTCACTCGTAGGATCCGGGCGGTCCGGGGAGGGGGGGGAGGGCACCACGGCTCCTTCTTCTTGAGAATCCATACATCAATTAGAAATTCTAGTAAAAGTAAAATAGAGGAAGATAAATCTTTGAAGAAAATTCGATATACTAGGTATAATAACGCCTAACGACCCAAAATTTTCTTGAATAGGAATTCTAGGATTCAATTCTTTTATTGCATTGGGGTGTTTTAAATTCTTGAATAAACCAATTCGAAAAAAGTTGGATGCCAAAAAAATCATCAAAGGTAACAAAGTGAATAAAAAGAAAAAATAGTGGCAATATAAATATTGTTATCGTATTAATAATTCTAATAAGTTGTCTTGGAATTTAGAATAAAATAAAAAACCCTATATTATGCTCAAGGAAAGTAGATGTATATAGGAGCTTAGCTGAAATGGCGGACTCGCATGCTACATTATAATACTTCGCTCCTTATACAGAGACAGTCCTGGCTGAGTATTTTATGTACCACGAATGACATACTTTAATAATTTGAATTGAATCTCGAATTTGACCTTCTCCAAACCAGAGAGAAGGTCAATTTTTTTTTTAGAAATTACTCAATCAAAGATCCAACTGATCCCCACGCCTATATTGCAAATATGCAGTCATGAATAATCCTGCTAAACTAATAGTAATTAGGCATAATCTGAAGCTAAAATGCAAAGATCGTCTTATTCAAAACCTCAACCATCAGATCCCCTCTCTCCTACTTCACTTAGGGAATCTTCGAAAAAAAATAAGTTCAAGCATAACAACTTAGGGCATTGATGGTAGCTCAGTTGATGTAGAGCCTGTTGGGAAACCCCAAGAGAAAGGTATGATGAGCACAACAACAAGTTTTCCCTCAGTTGTGAAACCAAGGTTATCGAACCAGTAGGAGAAAGAAACAGCTTCCAAGATGTTGCTAGCAACGTGAAACCTGCATAGCACAACCAAAATACTTTGCCCCAACTTACAGTGAGGTTATCAAGCTCACTGGTTTTGCTGAAAAAAAGGATTAAACGTATAGTGTGGAAGATAGTAATTGCTTGTAGTAATTGTAGAAAGTAAACATTAGATAGTAGATGGAATATCAATGGGAAGGAATGGACCAGGGTCCACAGTTCACTAGAGGTGTTTCTCCATAAGATAAAGAACATGTTGGGTGAACAAATTACAGTTGGGAAATTGACAGATAGAGAATGCATAACAATGCATGCACATGACATGATGATCACTATGAGATTCATTTAGGTATTACAACATAATACATAGATAATAATCCAACCGCATCTATAACTAATAATCCACCTCTGGGATATCATCCGAACAACCCTTGGGTACTAAGTTATAAGCAATAGATAATTGCATTAAGCAAAGTGTGTAAAGTAAACAATACAATTGCCCTTGGACAAAGGATTGTTGTTTTCTCCCTAGTAGCAATAGCACATCTATAACCTTAGAGGTTTTTGTCACTCCCCCGGATTACTAGAGGCATGAACCTACTATCGAGCATAAATACTCCCTCTTGGAGTCACAAGCAAATACTTGGCCAGAGTAACTACTAGCAATAGAGAGCATGCAAGATCACAAATAACATAGACATGATAGAATCAATAATCAATCTTGACGTAGTACTCAATATCCATCGGATCCCAACAAACACAACATGTAGGATTACAAATAAATGATCTTGATCATGATAGGCAGCTCACGAGATCTAAACATGATAGCACAAAGAGGAGAAACAACCATCTAGCTACTGTTATGGACCCATAGTCCAAGGATGAACTACTAACGCATCACTCTGGAGGCTGGCATGGCGATGAAGAAGGCTTCCAGGATGATCTCCCCTCTCCGGTAGGGTGCCGGGAAAAGCTTCAGATCCGGCGGCGGCTACGGACTTTTTCTTGGAATTCTCATCGGGTACTTAGGGTTTTCTCCTAGGGCGGTTTATATGGGCGAAGGGGCAAGGTTGGTAGAGGTCCAGGGGGCCACACCCTATGGCGGCGTGCCCCCTGGCCGCGCATGGGCCAGGTGTGGCCGCCCTGGGGTGTGCCTCCCTCTGGCCTCTGGACTCCGTCTCCGCCTCTGAAAAATAGGAAGTTCGACTTTTGTTTTGTCCAGTTCCGAGAATATTTCTTTACTAGCTTTTCTGAAACCAAAAACAAAAGAAAACATGAGCCGGCACTATGGCATCTTGTTAATAGATTAGTTCCAGAAAATGTATAAAAATACCTCAAAGTGTAGACAAAACATAACATAATTGGTACAAAACAAGCATGGAGCATCAAAAATTATAGATACGTTTACGACGTATCAAGCATCTCCAAGCTTAAGTCCTGCTCGTCCTCGAGTAGGTAAGTGATAAAAAGAATAATTTTTAAGGTGACATGCACCATCACAATCTTGATCAAGGTATTGCAAAGCATTGATAGCTGGGATCAAAGTACACTAAACATGAACATGAAAGATATATTTCTAACAATAAGACATAGCAACTATGTTGCAACATGAAAGACAACATAAAAAAAAGATCATGAATAATGCTTTAAAAGACATTTGTTTGTTTCACATATAGAAAACATAGCAAGAGTGGTAATCAGCTTGTCCTTCATGGAATAGCAAAATATAAATGCATAGGACACCTTCAGAGTTTATAAGGGTGACTAGATACAAATAATTTAATAACAAGCAATACCATAATTATGAATCAATCAACAAGTTTTGGAACAATGCACATTGAACTATGAATGACAACTATGCTCTCTTAATTGGTGCATAAATATAGAAGATGGAGACTTAACAAAAAGTGAAAAAAAGAAAGACCCTTTGTAGAGGGAAGTAGGGATTTCAAGTTTCATAAAGAGCTTCAAAAATTATGGTACTTACTAGCTTTGAGATCGCATTGCCCCTATCATAAGAATTTGAAGTTATTAAGGTTAAAGTGAGACAATATGAGTTATATGCTTGGCAAATCACAAGATGAAAATCTCATGCCCCTTGAGTACGAGTATCGTTCCTCATGCTACTTAACTTTAGTCACATGCAAGTTCTTATCATTGTAAGTATATGTGTATAAAAGAGAACCGCCAACGGGGTACCCCTTGCCCCATGACACAGGAGCTATCCCATATCAAAATGACAAGGCAACAGATAATGAGCATCTCAGTGATCTTTTTATTTACCATGAGCATGATTTTTTATTTTATTTTTCCTTTTTTCTATTTTTTTGAAGATGCTTCATAGAATGCTCATTATGCACTACAAGGAATCTGGCTATATATGACCCTCCATTTTCATCACAAAATCATCATAGTAGTCCGTTTATGACGATTCTATGACGATTTTGAGATCGTCAAAAGCTGGGCGTCGCAAATGAACTATAACAACGTTTTTATAAAAATCGTCATAATACTCTATGACGATAATGGATCGTCATAAGCGTTATGACGATCCAAAATCGTCATGAGCAAACTGGTCTGGCCAGGTCAGATCCCACGTGGCCGATCCAACGTGGCAAAGAATCAGCCCGGTCCATTTCAAAATTTATATGGGCCAAGCCCAACAATTCAGTACATTAAGATTTTCCTATCAATTCTCGTTGCTGCATGGGCCAAGCCTAACATTTTGGCCTTTTATTTTTAGGGCCATGGCCTTTTTACTATCCAGCTCTTTTTTATTTTGAACCATTTTTTCCAGGAAAAGTAAACTGCTCTAGACCAATATTTTTTCAGGTCGTGGCCTTTTAAAAGCCCAAGAGTAGTATTTGGATGAACACAAAATCATTACACAAATAATATTTCGGTAAGCATAGCTCAAATCACATTCAATAATGGTAACCAAAATTGTAACATATATTACAATCAAAGACATAATTTACACAAGATATATTACAATCAGAGACATAATTCACATATTACAAACATTCCATAGTCCAAATCACCCATGGCCACAAAAATATGAATATCAAATCTTGGCTAAGTATTAAGCCTTCAGTTCTTCCATCTTCAGCCTGGAGCTCATGTAAAAGAGAGGAAATGCTGGTTATGCCTATGGCTATCAGTCGACTTTCTTTACCTATTCATGGAAAGGGAGGGATGTTAGTGTAGTTCATATCTGACTTCAAGAATATGATAACAGGAGTCTCGGAATGGATACAAAATGAACAAGAGGACATGGCACAATATCAGTACATCTGCCAACAGCCACTAAATCCCTATATCCTGAAGTGCATGTTTGATATCAACAGCTCATAGGTGTTCTGGAGAAGACAATTCAATGGAAACCTATTTTTCTTACACTATATTGAGAAATGAACGGAAAATTACCTCTCTAGTCTGGCTAACAAACAGTAGAGTAAAAAAAGAATGATGGGCAATGCACCTAGATAATTAGGCTAGCCATGGATAAACTTGAATGTGTACAATAGGAGAGTTACCACACACAGATTCAAGCTTATTGTTGACTCTTTTACAACGTACTTGTTGCAAACCTAACTACTCTTTGTCAACAACATAATGACAATTGACATGATGCAGTAAACTATGAATGTGCTTCAAGCAACAAGTGCATATCTGGTTCTCTAAACAAATCAAACTATATCAAGAAGTGCAACAAGCACTTATGATTAGACAGTGGCAGAAATATTAATCAATTTAATTCAGTGCAAGATAACAGAGTAACTATATATGTCAAGAAAATAAATTTTACTAATTTTTGTCACACGATACATGCATCAAACATCTGGTAATAAAGCATCAGGCACATATCTATTTAAGAGGACAAGTAGATACCTGACTTCGTGTTGATTCGGTGGATGTGGCAGTAGTTAAAGATATGGTCTACATTGTTGTCGAACAACTTGAAAGGTTCGCCCGAAGTTGTTACAATTATAAAAAAGGTATTGTTATAGTATAAAGCACACTGAACATATAAATTTTCCATGTAAATGTGTCATCTAAACACGCATGAGGTACTAGATACTAAAAGCAAACAAACACCATACCACCTATTCAATGGATTTAGTGACAGAATTCAATGACACCATACCAAGCATCTGGCTGACAACACATATGACAGTACTTAATTATCTTATCAGTACTAATTGCCTACTTCCAGCAATATTGAAAATAGACCATGCTCATAACTCAGCAATCAGGACTGACTAATGAATGTGACTTGTAGAGTGTACTGTTAGTATTACAGATGCATACAACAACCTAGAATGGACATAAAAAATCTAGAGAACTGACATGATTTAACATCAAACAAGAATTTAGGATATTAGAAAGAAATTTGACACAAAAACAGTTGTATCAGACCAATCAGAATGATCCTGGGCATGGCCCATATTAGATTAACCATCAGCCATCACAAAGAATAGATGAGAACTTATTCGCACACCAACACTTCAATAATGTACAGATGGGAACGACACCACAATAATCCAAAGCATAACTTCAATAATCTACATAAAAACCTTAATATCTTCATCCATCCAACCCTGCAGCAAAAACTAGATTCTAATCAGGGCCACACAAGGTAATCATGCATGAAGAAGTAACACAAAAAATATCAATGAGCGACTGGAACATCTAAGCAACCAGACTCACATCATAAGATCAGATATCAACCACTAGAATTCAATCGCTACACGAGCCCCATCCGAAAACATAGGAGCAGGAGCAGGTTCCTCAAGATTGGAATCAACCTAGTGCAAAGCATACAACACTATCTTTATCCGCGATTGACACCAACAACCGAACCCATTAGATCTGCAACTAATAGAACTTGACCATATTCTACATATTTCATCTAATTAGACATGTAGCATAACAACAAGTCAAAGAATAAGCTAATTTAGCAAGGTGAACATCAGGTAAACAAGATGCAATTGCAAAGCCAACATATACTTGTATAGATTTGTGATGTAGCATTTCGAGCAGGTACCAAACTAAGTACCACAGGAAGAGAACAAGACAAACCAATGACTTATATAATCCAGAGAACATAATTTTCATGCGGATGCAGCATGGTGGACTCTAGACTCTTATGTATCCAAATCATTATTGCTTCCTTGTGCCGGTCGTTTGCTGCATCCTATTGAATAGGCACACACAACCGCCGCCATGCTCCCTTCTTATAGCCAAATCCACTCCCCTGAGCTACCATGCTTCGGCCAAAAATGGCTTGGGCTTGCCCCCATCGTGTTGCACATCACGAGATCCCATCGATGCAAGACTCCAGCTACCACCAAAATTCTGCTTATCAACTACTAGTCCCAATCAACAATACTAACTACTAAAACAGCCATTAACTCAACCAGAAAATCACAAAACGCTGGAAACGAATCTAGAGAAACTTGCCGTGGATCCAAAATCTCCTCCTGATGTTGTTGATCGGATCCGGGAAGTAGCCATCAAGGACGTCCTCGGGATCGAGCAGGGACATGGTAACTAGGACGCGCGGCTAGCAGTGTGGAGCCCCTACTGTCGCTCCATGCCTGTAACGAGGTGGCGATTAAGTTAGAGCACTAGATGAAAACAAATACAGAAAAAAATACGAGGCTAGTTAATCAATTCGAACATACCGTGCCGATGTCGCCGGTGTTGATGAGGAACAAGATGTGGAGGGGATCGATGGGGGACGAACTCATTGGCAGTGGGATCCAGCACCTCGAGGACAACAGCGGGGAGAAGTGGTCAACGGTTCAAGGAGCCGCAGGGAGCACCGATTTGTCCATGGGAGGACGAATTTCGCCGCCGCAAAGCCGTGGAGAAACCTCAAGATCGAGGTGGCGAGGGTGAGACGAAGGCTAGATTTGGAGGGAAAGAGTGCGGGGGAAGAGAGCACGATGGCTGCGATGGGAGAGGGTTGGCGATGGGGTGAGAAGAACAGAGGAGTTGGCGGCAGGGATAGAGACGGACGGCGGTGTAGGGAAGAGAGAATCGGCGGCGGCTTGGATTGGATCTGGCGAGCCGAGATGGGCGCGTTGTGGCGGCGGGGAGAGATAAGGTTAGGGTTAGATAAGGGTTCCAGGTGTGCGCATGATGGGTGCCAGGTCATCGATCCACAACAGGTTTCCACAAATCTTCATCTGATCCGTTCATTTTGTTCACATCCAACGGTCGATATTGCCCTTCGCTTTTATCTCTATCTGTCTAGCGCTTATGACAATTTTGTCCACAGAAATAACGACGTTTTTTAGTTACATCGTCATAGTTTAATAAGGTTTTCGCCCTACCAAATGGCTCATGACGATCTGGTACAGAATTGTCATAACTCTATGACAATTTTGTCCACAGTCACTATCAAAAGGTCATAGGTTGACACATTTCTTGTAGTGATGGTTATGCTGCAAGTTTTCACCATGATTAGGCATGGCTTAGGCTAGCCGCCTAGGCATTTCTCTAACACATATACAAACTCCATGGACTTACAAGCTCCCCTTTTATTTCACACTGCTGGCATCCATAAACAAAAGAACATGATATCAACTGAATATATATACAATGTCAAAAGCGTGCCCCATGACAGCATGGTTCTGTTAACTCCCAACTTATAATTTCCAAGCATATAAGCAACATAGATGGGCACAATGGTTCAAGTTTATTAAGTGCAAGAAAATAAAGTGTGCCATCAAGTTCATGAGAGCTTTAATCACTAATTTTCACATAACAAAAATTTAATTGGAAGATAGATAAAAACATTAATATACTTGGAATGGTGTAACACACCATGCATAGGAGTTTATAGTGGACTCTTTGGAATAATTTGGTTTCTTGGGAGTTGGATGCACGAGTAGAGCTCATACTTAGTACAGGTGGAGGCTAGCAAAAGACTGGGAGCGACCAACTAAGAGAGTAATAACGACCATAATCATGCAGAGCGATAAAACATTATTAATCAAAGCATAAAGTGATATCACAAGTCAAAAATTAAATGATCATTTAGGCTAAGGTGACTGTTTCATAGTCTTAACATGGTGTAAGCATGTGCCAAGTCAACCCAAATAAAGCATCAAAGGAGAATACCACAATATTATTCTTTTGTATGCTAAAACAACGCATGATTCTTTCATGGCTCATTAAGCAATCTCAATTGTTTGAAACAAGTCATGCTACAACAATAATCACTAAGCATATGGTCAAAGCAACATCTAACATGACATGATAAAGTCACAATCTAAACAAGCTTCCTTTTGTACCACTATAAGCATGAAACATTCTACTGTTTTCCAACACCAATCGACTTATTTGAAAAAACTCACAAAGATAATAATCAATAAAGACCAGAGAGCTTGTCTCACCTAACTACAAAGAAGAACTAAAAAGTTCTAAGCAAAAAGAAGAAGAAACTAAAGTTAAATGTAGTGCTAGAAAAAGTGAACACTCACAAAATAATAAGAGTGAAAACTAGAGTGTTCTAGGCAATGAAGAACTAGATGTGACTTCTCCAAAATAGGTGTGTTGGGGTCCAACCAACTTATTGCAGCAAACAAAGCAAAAGAAAACTAAAAACAAAACAAAGAAGCTCCAAGAACAACATATAGTGCATGAAGCAATTAAAATAAAGTGTCTTGAAAGAAGACTTGAGGTTTTTATTGATGAAGAAGGGGATGCCTTGGGAATCCCCAAGCTTTGACGCTTGTACCTCTTGAATATTTCTTGGGGTGAAACGGGTGGCATCCCCAAGCTTGAGCTTTTGTCCATACTTCATCTCATCACATCTTCTCTCCCTACTTGAAAACTTCCTTCATACAAAACTTCACACAATCTTCATTAGCAAAATTAGTGTATTCAAGATAATAAGCCCTTGGGTTTGATACGTCCAAAACGTATCTACTTTCCCAAACACTTTTGCTATTGTTTCTCCTCTAAACTTGTGTGATTTGGATACAACTAACATGGACTAACACTGTTTTCAGCAGAATTACCTTGGTGTCTAGTTTTTGTGCAGAAAATCAACTATCAGGAAAATCACAGAAAATATGCCAAAAATCCTATTTCACCAGAAGACTCACGGAGCCAGAATACGAGACGGGGTGGAGGCCCGAGGGGCCCATACCCCCTGCCATGCGGGTGGGCCCAGGCCACGCCTGGAGGGGGTGTGGCAGCCCTAGGCACCCCCTCGGCCTCCCTCTTCGCCTATAAGTTGCCTCTTGACCTAAAAACCGAGGAGTGTTCGACATTTTTCCAGAAGGAGTTCCGCTACGCCGCCACCACCAGAAACCGCGATTCAGAACCAGAAACTCCGTTCTGGCACCCTGCCGGGACAAGGAATTTGGAGAGGATCATCACCATCGTCATCAACAACGCCTCTCCATCAACCATCCATGTTTCCCTCATCCATGAGTGAGTAATCCCCCACTGTAGGCTATGGGGATGGTAGGGATTGGATGAGTTCTATCATGTAATCGAATAAGATTGTTAGGGCATGGTGCCTAGTATCTCTATTAGTGCTATTTGACTTTGTTGCAACTTGTTGTGCTTAATGCTTGTCACTAGGGCCTGAGTGCCATGACCTTAGATCTTAACTTATTATTGATTCATTATGATAGTATTGTTTGTGATATTATCTGCAAGTTGTGTATATCATTGTCCGGATCCAAAGGCCCCGAAGTGACAGAATTGGGACAACCTGAGGGGATGGCTATGATGTGAGGATCACGTGTGTTCATGGAGTGTTAATTCTTTGCTCCGGTGCTCTATTAAAAGGAGCACCTTAATTTCCAATAGTTCCCTTGAGGCCCCGCTGCAACGGGCTGGCAGGACAAAAGATGTTGTGCAAGTTCAGATTGCGAGCACGCATGACTATATATGGAGATCATGCCTATGATGTTTAGTACTTGGATGCTTATTCTTATTTATCTGCAATTGCCCTAGATCTTTAAGTTACATGTTTAGTCTCATCCATGCAATGCCCGTCCATCCATCCCTGTGCCTACCGCTGTCATATCCTAATGTTTGCTACTACTATTACTATTGCTCTTGTTTTACTGTTGTTGTTACTTTGCTATTGTTACTGTAAAACTGTTGCTACTGATAAACTTCTGTGAGCAAGAACTATTTCTAGGTACAACCGAATTGACAACTCAGTTGTTAAGGCTTGCAAGTATTCTTTGGCTCCCCTTGTGTCGAATCAATAAATTAGGTAATTGACGACTGTCTACGAACAGCCTGTTGGTAACCCCAAGAGCAAGGTTTGAAGCAGCAAGCATCAAGTTTTCCCTCAGTTGAGACCGAGGTTATCGAACCAGAAGGAGGAAGGAAACGTCACGCAGGTGTTGCAAGCAACACGGAGACCTGCACAACACAAACTCAAGACTTTGCCCCAACAAATCAGTGAGCTTGTCAAGCTCACCGGTTTGCTGTAACAAAGGATTAAACGTATGGTGTGGAAGGTAATGGTTTGCAGCAAGTAAACAAGTAACAGTGGAAGATGTATCAATGGTAAAGATTGGATCGGGGTCCATAGTTCACTAGAGGTGCTCTCCTTAGATAAAAAACATGGCATGAAGGGTAAACAAATTACAGCAGGGCAATTGACAGGAACTGAGCAAGGCATAACAATGCAATTACTAGTCAGAAAGATCCTATGAGGTTGATTGGGCAATACAACAAGATACATAGACCGCCATCCAACTACATCTATGACTAGAAGTCCACCTTCAGGTTATCATCCGAACCCCCTCCAATATTAAGTTGTAAGCAATAGACAACTGCTTTAAGCAAAGTGTGTAAGGTCAACAGTCCACATGTTCCATGAACGAGAGACCGTTGTTTTCTCCCTAGTAGCAACCGCACATCTACAACCGAAGAGATTATTGTCACTTCCTTGGAAACTAGAGGCATGAACCCACTATCGAGCATAAATACCCCCTCTTGGAGTCACTAGCAACTACTTGGCCAAGATAGCTACTAACAACGGAGAGCATGCAAGATCACAAACAACACAGACATGATAGAATCATAAAGACAAAACCATTAATCAAGCCAACATAATAATCTCAATATCCATCAGATCCCCGCAAACACAACATGCATGATTACAAATAGATTAGAACTTGATCATGAACGGAGCTCACAAGATCTATACATGAAAGCACAAAGGAGGAGATACAACCATCTAGCTACTACATGGACCCATAGTCCAAGGTGGAACTACTCACGCTTCATACCGGAGAGAAGGCCTCCGGGATGATTTCCCCTCCAGCAGGGTGCCGGGAAGAACTTCAGACCCCCCAGATCTAGGGACGATGGTGGCGGCGGCTACAGACAATTTCGTGGATTTCTGATCGGGTGCTCAGGGTTTCTGCATCGGGGGCTTCTTACAGGCGAAGGGGGAGACCTAGGAGGCGGCCAGGGGTGGAAAACCCTAGCCAGGCGTGGGCTAGGGCCCACCCGCACCTGGGATGGGTCTGGCCCCCCTGGCTGGCCCCTCCGGCTCTCCTCTAGACTTCTTGTTCCCCACAGAAAGTAATTGACTTTGTCATTTGTCCCGTCCAATTCCGAGAATATTTCTTTACTAACTTTTCTGAAACCAAAAACAAAAGAAAATAGGCATCTGGCACTGTTGCAACTTGTTAGTAGGTTAGTACCAGAAAACATGTAAAAAGCACCTCAAAGTGTGGACAAGTAAAGCAAAGTAGATACTAAACAACCATGGAGCATCAAAAATTATAGATACGTTTCCAACATATCGACATCCCTAAGTTTAACTCTTGCTTGTCCTCGAGTAGGTAAGTGATAAAAGAATAATTCTTAAGGTCACATGCACGCTCACAATAAAGATCCAACCATTTGCAAGCATTGAAAGCTAGGATCAAAGAACTCTAAACATGTGCATGAAAGATGGAGTTCTAACAATAGGACATAGTAACTATGCATGCAACATGACAAGCTACAAACAAAGATCATGAATAATATGCATTGCAAAACGTTTGTTTGTTTCACATGCAGAAAACATGGCATAGTGGCAATCAGCTTGTCCCTCATAGAGTAGCAATTAAATGCATAGGACACCTGCAAAGTTCACAAGGGTGACTAGAAACAAGTAGCACAAGAGCAAGTAATAAAACAATATGCATCAATTAATAAGCTTTGGAACACTGCACACAGAATGACAACTATGCTCTCTTAATGGTTCCTAAAGGTAGAAGGTGGAGACTCAATAATGGTGGAAGAAAGGCCTTTTTGTAAAGGAAGCAGGGATTACAAGTTTCAAAAAGAGCTTCCAAAAATTATGGTACTTGTTAGCTTTCGGCCCTCATTGCCCCTATCATAAGCATCTTGAAGTGGTTAAGGTTAAAGTGGCAAAGCTGAAGTATATGCTTGACGAAGTATAAGCTGGCAATATCAAGTCCCTTGAATATGAGGGTCACACCTCATGCATACTCAACTTTGGGTCCAGGTAAGTTCTTGTCACTGTAAGTATTTTCATATCATTGAGAACCGCCCCCGGGGTACCCCTTGCACATGGTATAGGAGCTTTCCCATAAACAAAATGACAAGGCAAGCAGACAATGAGCATCTCAGCAATTCTTCTTATGTACCATGGGAATATGGTGCTTTTTTTCTCTCTTTCCTCTTTTTCTCAATGTGTATCTTTTTTATAAGAAGAATGCTTCATAGATGTCACTATGGTGATGCTGCAAGTTTCCACCATGATTAGGCATGGCTTAGGCTAGCGGCCCAGGCGTTTCTCTAACACAGGATACAAACTCCATGGAATTACAAGTCCCCTTTTTATTTCACACCAGTGACATCCATAGACAAAAGAACATGATATCAACTGAGTACAACAAGGTACATGTGCAATATTAAAAAGTTCCCCGTGACAGCACGGTTCTGCTAATTCGAACTTATAAGTGCAAGCATATACAACAAAGTTGTCACAATGGTTCAAGTTTATTGGGGGAAAAGAATAAAGTGTGCCATCAAGTTCGTGAGGGCTTTAATCACTAAGTTATCACATAACAAAATAGTTTTTAATTGGAAGATAACTGAAAACAAGAATATACTTGGAATGGTGTAACACACCATGCGTAGGAATTTATAGTGGACACTTTGGAATAACTTGGTTTCTTGGGAGTTGTAAGCATGAGTAGAACTTACTCATACAAGTGGAGGTTAGCAAAAGACTGGGAGCAACCAACTAAGAGAGAAAAAATGGCCAAAATCATGCAGTGCAACAAAGCAAACTAATCAAAGCAAAGAGTGGTACTACAAGTCAAGAGCTAAATGATCATAGAGGCTAATGGTGACTTTTCATAGTCATAACATGGTGTGATCATGTGCCAAGCCAACCCAAGCAAAGCATCAAAGGATAATACCACAATACTATGCTTTTGCATGCTAAAACAACGCATAATTTCTTCAAGGCACACTAAGCAATCCCAATTGTTTGGAACAAGACATGCTACAGCAATAATCACTAAGCATAAGGTCAAAACAATACCTATCATGTCATGCTAAAGTCTAAGTCACAGTCAATGCAAGCTCCTCTTGCACTTCAAGCAAGAACTTACTACTCCTTTCCAAACACCAAGCAAACTTATTTGCAAAACAACACAAAGAGAGCGGGGGTCCAAACTAATTTAGAAAACTAAACAAACTAATCAAAGCAAACAAAAACTAAGACACTCCAAGAACAACTCAACTGTGCATGAAACAATAAAAACGAAGTGTCTAGACAAACCTGAGCTTTTTATTGATGAAGAAGGGGATGCCTTGGGCATCCCCAAGCTTTGACCCTTGTACCTCTTGGATATTTCTTGGGGTGACACCTATGGTGGCATCCCCAAGCTTGAGCTTTTGTCCATTCTTCATCTCATTGCATCATTCTCTCTTTACACCTGAAATTTTTCCTTCATACAAAACTTCACACAATCTTGATTAGCAACACTAGTGTATTCAAAAGATATTAGACCACTGACAAAGCTTTGGAACAGCAAGACTTTTCACTAAAAATACAAGCTACTGTAGTAACTCCTTCAAAAATCTCAATTTACCTGAAGAGAACTCAAAAAGGAATCAATAAGAAGCAAATGCAAATAATGGCAGAAATCTGTTAAAACAGACCAGCAGGTAGAAACCGATTTTTTCTAACATCTTCTGTTGCTCAAATCAAAAAGTATTAAAGTAACTAAAGTTAGCTAACATAGTGAGGGATTTATTCGTTAAATTTGAGCTCAATCCGAGTTACATAGCCTCCTCACGATTTTTTTTGGTGGAGGACAAAAATCTGTTTCGGGACAGCAACTCCCCAAATCTTACTTCCCTCTCATTAGAGGTCATTCTTGGCACAAAAAGCAAACAAAAAGGATAAGGAGAGGTCATTACTGAATTAATAACTTCCAAGACTCAAGGAAACTCTTGGGTTATCTCCCAACAAGTACTTTTCTTTAACGCCTTTAAGTTAGGCACAAGAAGCAAGAAGAATCAAGTATTTTCAAATGAAGAAGCATTAATATTCATACTTGCAAATTCTTCAACTATGAAAGGTATCTCATCCAAATGGGTTTTGGAGGATCCCTTCTCATCTATCTTTGGTCTACTACTTTCATCAAAAAGATTTTTAGGAGAAATCCAATCAAATTCTTTTCAAAGGCTTCATGCATTCCAACAAGCTTAAAGGGGATGGGTATATTGAATTCTTATTTAGGCTTAGTTTTATCAGAAATACCCACAACATCTACACTTGAGCCTAGCATATTGAAACGCTCAAAAACCTTTTTGGCCTCCCTAGCGACATCATGGAATTCATTAAATAAAGTTTTAAGGATGAATTCCCTCTTTTCAACATTCTTTTCTTCTTTAAGTTTCAGGAATAAGTATTCTGTGAAGGGGTTAAGGCTGACAAACCTAGCCTCCAACATATGAACGAAAGAAGCTTAAGCAATTTCATAATTAGGAGCAAGCTCTGCTATAGATTTATCCTCAATATCCTCATGCTTGCTAACATAATTAAAGAATTCTTCAATATTATCTTTCCCAATTATGGAGCCACTACCTATTGCGAGATCTTTCAGAGCGAACTTGGGGAGCAACATGGTGAGCTAGAGTAAGGTGGCAACTAGAGCATGAACTAATTTTTTTGTGTTTTTTTTGAAAAGAGGCAAACAAAACCAAGCAAAAGAAACAAATCAAACTAAAAACAAAGTAAAGAGAAAGGAAGTGAAGGACTCCCCTTGTGAAGACGTACTTGGCCTCCCTCGCAACGGCGCCAGAAAAGCTTAGCAGCAAGCAGCAAGTTTTCCCTTAGTTGAGACCGAGGTTATCGAACCAGAAGGAGGAAGGAAACGTCACACAGGTGTTGCAAGCAACACGGATACCTGCACAACACAAACTCAAGACTTTGCCCCAACGAATCAGTGAGGTTGTCAAGCTCACCGGTTTGCTGTAACAAAGGATTAAACGTATGGTGTGGAAGGTAATGATTTGCAGCAAATAAACAAGTACCAGTGGAAGATGTATCAATGGTAAAGATTGGACCGGGGTCCATAGTTCACTAGAGGTGCTCTCCTTAGATAAACAACATGGCATGAAGGGTAAAAAAATTACAGCAGGGCAATTGGCAGGAACTGAGCAAGGCATAACAATGCAATTACTAGTCAGAAAGATCCTATGAGGCTGATTGGGCAATACAACAAGATACATAGACCGCCATCCAACTACATCTATGACTAGAAGTCCACCTTGAGGTTAACATCCGAACCCCCTCCAGTATTTAGTTGCAAGCAACATACAACTGCTTTAAGCAAAGTGTGTAAGGTAAACAGTCCACATGTTCAATGAACAAGAGACCGTTGTTTTCTCCCTAGTAGCAACAACACATCTACAACCGAAGAGATTATTGTCACTTCCCTTGGAAACTAGAGGCATGAACCCACTATCGAGCATAAATACCCCCTCTTGGAGTCACTAGCAACTACTTGGCCAAGATAGCTACTAACAATGGAGAGCATGTAAGATCACAAACAACACAGACATGATAGAATCATAAAGACAAAACCATTAATCAAACCAACATAATAATCTCAATATCCATCGGATCCCCGCAAACACAACATGCATGATTACAAATAGATTAGATCTTGATCATGAACGGAGCTCACAAGATCTATACATGAAAGCACAAAGGAGGAGATACAACCATCTAGCTACTACATGGACCCATAGTCCAAGGTGGAACCACTCACACTTCATACCGGAGAGAAGGCCTCCGGGATGATTTCCCCTCCGGCAGGGTGCCGGGAAGAACTTCAGATCCCCCTAATCTAGGGATGAAGGTGGCAGGGGCTACAGACGGTTCCGTGGATTTTTGATCGGGTGCTCAGGGTTTCTGCATCGGGGGATTCTTATAGGCGAAGGGGGAGACCGAGGAGGCGGCCAGGGGTGGCAAACCTTATCCAGGCGCGGGCTAGGGCCCACCCACGCCTGGGGTGGGTCTGGCCCCCCTGGCTGCCCCCTCCGGCTCTCCTCTGGACTTATTGTTCCCCACGGAAAGTAATTGACTTTGTCCTTTGTCCCGTTCAATTCAGAGAATATTTCTTTACTGACTTTTCTGAAACCAAAAACAGCAGAAAACAGGCATCTAGCACTGTTGCAACTTGTTAGTAGGTTAGTACCAGAAAACATGTAAAAAGCACCTCAAAGTGTGGACAAGTAAATCAAAGTAGATACTAAACAAGCATGGAGCATCAAAAATTATAGATACTTTTCCAATGTATCAGTAATACTACCCTCGAAGACTTTGCGATCCCCTATACTTGTGGGTCATCAAGACTATTTTCTGGCGCCGTTGCCGGGGAGCATAGCTTTATTTGTAAGTTCACTTGGATCTATTATTGTTCACTGCTACTCCTTTCATCATGGGGAAGTCTCGTGATGGAAAGTTTCTTATTTGACCATCCACTACAAGAAGAGGTACAATCCTAAACACCTCTGCTGCGCTTGATTCATCGTTTGTTATAAGTAAGCTTGTGACACCACCACCACATACACATGCTACACACACTGATGCTACTGCTGAATCTGAAACTGCTTCTGATACTCATGATGTTACTTCTAATGTGCTTGATGCGAGTGGTTCATTAGGTCCTTTCCTAGATGCTACTATGGCTAGTATAGGAAATACCAAAACTCCTAGTGAAGACACTATTACACCAGTTAGCTCTCCTGAGTCTAGAGATAGATATGATATTACTGATGGTTACATTGAAATGACTGATGAATTTATTGAAGAGTACCAAAACACACATGGTGCTAGTGCTATTAGGAGTCTCCTTGAGAGACGTACCATTATTCCTAAACTGTCCTCTAATCCTAAGTTTGCCACTTCTCCCATAGATATTAAAGATAAAGATTATGACTTCTCTCTCGATTTATCCTATTTAGACATTGTTGAGAAAGAACCTTTTTGTGGGACTGAGAGTGAGAGTGATGTGGCACATATGAATGAGCTTTCCACTATGAGTGCTTTATTCTCTGATGATTTTAAGATGCGCAAGTACTTTGTTACTAAGATCTTCCCCTTTTCACTAAAAGGAGAAGCTAAGGCTTATTGGTTTAATAGATTACCTACTGGATCCATGATAGTCCTGATTGTTTAATTGCTTCTTTCTTCCAAAAATATTTCCCTCCTAGTGCTAGACATGCTGCTTTGCAGAAACTTTTTGATTTTAAATAGGGACAAGAAGATAAATTGCCTGAGTCATGGAAAAGGTTCTGTGCCTTCATTCATGCACATCATGGATGTCCATTACCTAAAAATGAGCTACTTGATATTTATTATAATGGACTAACTGATGATTCTAGGACATACCTAGATAGTTTTGCTGATTGTGTTTTTAGGAAAAGAACTCCTACAGATGCTGAAGAACTAATGGATAAAATAAGCAAGAATTATGATGATTGGACTTCAACTGAGTTAAATACACCCGAGCCTATTACTCCTGAACCAGTTGTTCCTGAACCAGTTCCAACACCAACACCAAAGAAGAGGGGAGTGATTGCATTAAATGATGAAGTGCTGAAAGAAGCTAAGAAATGTCTTAAGGAGAAAGGTATTAGAGCTGAAGATGTGAAGAATCTACCTCCTATAAAACAATTATGTAAGCCAATTCCCCACTCATCTACTATCGAGGTACACTCTCTCCACTTTGATGAAGGTGATATTCCCTATGGTAAGCCTCCTGATCAATGCTTGGAGGAACTTGACACATTTTTTGTTAAACATGGTAATTTTAATAAACAAGTTCAGAATCATTTATTGGAAAAATATAGAGCTATAAATGAGTTGAAAGATATTGTGGAAAGAACTTCTAATGATATTAAAATGCTTTGTAAACACTTTCAAATGGTTCAAACTCAAATTGATCAACTTGCTAAGGTACAAAAGGATATGCTAGTTAATGCCTCAGGACATAAACATGCTTATGGAATTAGAACTAGGAGTGGTATAGCTACTCAAGATCCTTTATATCTTGAAGGACACCCTAAAAGAATTGAGCGGGATTCTCAACAAGGTGAAAGTAGTGGTAGTCCTCGTAAGAGAAAGAAAAATAAACATAAAATAGTTGAGGAACCACTTGAACCTGCTGTAGATCCTAATAGTATATATGTCTCTAATGCTGAAACTGAGAATGGTAATGATAAAAATAATGCTCCTGACAAGGAGGAAGTTGAGGAAGAACTTGAGAAGCACACTAAGAACACTAGGTACACTAAGTAAGATTTTATTGCTAATAAACATGGTAGTGAGAGAGAACCTTGGGTGCAGAAACCTATGTCTTTTCCCAATAAGAAACACAAGTCAAAGGAGGAAGAACACTACAACAAGTTTTGTGAGTGGATGAAACCTTTATTCTTGTAAATTCCTTTGACTGATGCTATTATGTTGCCTCCTTATTCAAAGTATATGAAGGATATTGTCTCTAATAAAAGGAAGATTCCTAATGAGGACATTCTACTTTGCTTGCTAATTATTCCTTCAATGGTAAGGTTCCAAAGAAACTTGGTGATCCAGGTATATCAACTATTCCTTACTCTATTAAGAATAATTATGTTAGAACTGCTTTATGTAATTTGGCAGCTGGGGTCAGTGTTATGCCTTTTTCTCTCTACAAAAGACTCCAGCTAGAAAAGTTGATACCAACTGATATATCTTTGCAAATGGCTGATAACTTAACTACTATTCATGTTGGTATATGTGAGGATGTTTCCGTTTAAGTGGCTCATAATTGCTTGGTTTTAACTGATTTTGTTGTGCTTGAAATGCCTGAAGATGATAATATGTCTATTATTCTTGGGAGACCTTTTCTTAATACTGCAGGCGCTGTCATAAATTGTAATCAAGGAAAAGTAAATTTTAATATTAATGACAAAGAGCATACTATCTATTTCACCAAGAAGATTGATAAGAGCTATTGACTGGATTCCATTGAAAATATTGAGAGCATCAAAGTTGAAGAAATATATGGTCTCATTTCACAAGAAAGTTTTGAAACTATTATGACTAGATGAATGCCCGTGTGTTGCCACGGACATTAAAGAATTTTTATCGGTACATATCTCATGCGCCTAAACATTTACATGTACAGAAAAGACAGCCAAATACAAAAAAAAATATGCGCGGAATCTCAATAAAAACGTTGATATTTTAAGTCTGCAAAACATAATTTACGTGAAATTATTTGGATATGCACCTCCTTGTTCTGCCGCGGCCTTCGCCTTGTCGCTCATGTCCTCTTTGCTTCACCGGTCGAGGGTCTACCGCTCGATGCCGAGCAAGCCATACTGGGCGCCTCCCTGGTCTCTAGACTAAATGAGAAAGTGTCGAAGGAATAAGATTTCCCATTTGTTTTACCGTGTACTTTAGATCGTGGTTCTTAAAGTTGACTCTTCTTCCCGTGTCCATGACGATGTCCTCCCGATGCAGAAGCTCCGACGAGCGCAGCCAGCAGCCGCATGCCTCTCCAGCTCCTCCGCCTCGGCAGCTCTTGTCGCTCCATCTCCGCCACTTGCCCGCTCTCGCTGCTCGTCCGCCGCTTGCCCCATCCATCTCAGGCCAGCAGACGTCGACCGCCCCTGTAGTGGAGCATGCCGTAGACCTCAAGCTGCCCCATCAAGCTCGGGCCAGCAGCCGCTGGACGTAACTGGTCGGCGTCGCTGTGCGGGGAAGGAGGAAGTGGCCACAAATTTAACCGAACGGTCACTTAGCGGTGGCATTGGCTGTAGTTTTTCCAAAGTCGCAGGGGCAAAACCGTCAAATATTTGGCAGACGGAACTTTTTGCCCGGCGACGAACAACCCCACGTGTGTTGCACCAGGAGAGAAAAGAGTTCCTACAAATTGATATTTACTGCATATTTTGGTTGGTGCCTCGCCGATAGATGGAACCATATCGCTATCTCTTCGCAACGCATGCGTCGGGGTGAAATGGAACTCCTCAATTCCATCTGAAGATGATGCCACAACCTCATTTTCTTTCACCGGCGGTCGCCTCCTACTTTCCTCATCTACCACCATGATTTCTTATTTATAAAATAATTACATCATGGTCATACACATATACCCTCCAAAAGTTTAGTTAGGATCTGGTTACAACCGAACTCAATCATAATGACAAATCGAAAACAAATCAAATATAGAGAATAAATTTATCACTTCCTATGGTTTCCGTTTTAAAAGGCAATCAAATTTTTGAATTTTGTTTCAGTAACACATCACAAACAAATAAAGAAAAAAGTATACATGTCCGCTAAAAGTTCCCGAAAATAAACACGGTGCCCCCT
The DNA here is from genome assembly GCA_916181665.1 of Avena sativa. NCBI lineage: Eukaryota > Viridiplantae > Streptophyta > Magnoliopsida > Poales > Poaceae > Avena > Avena sativa. The sequence goes on from OV702297.1 coordinate 22,233,868, forward strand.
CAACATAAAATCGGCTCAAAGATTCCAAAGAAGTTTGTAGAACCAGACAAATGTCCCATGTTGTTTTAAGAACAGTTTTACCAATATTAAACTTTGACCAGAATGACCTTCATTGACTTGTGCTGCCACCTTACCATGGGACCCATGTATCATCTAATGAGCTATTTTTGTCCTATTTTTTATTTTCTTTCGTCTGCCTCGCCAATGGGTACTTGGGTACTATATCTCCGGCGTGTCTCAGCTCGCAAGAGCTCAGTCTAGTAGTGTCGCGTCGCCGCTAAGGTCGTCTCTGTCTGCACCACGCAACAGCGCTCCACAACATCCGCGAAGCCGCTCAGAGCCGTATCCTTCCTAGAATGCGTCTCACCATCCCGTGTGTGTTCCTCTGCTCGTCACCGCGGTGTCGCCGCCTCACAGAAGCAGTCCATGCGACGGGACTCTCGCGTCCTGCACTGCCTCAAGTCATAGCTCGCGCACTTACCTGCTTGATTGATTTCATCTGGAGGAGACCCCCTGTCCCTGAATTCTGCTTGGATCAGGTGCATTCTCAGTGCAGAGTGTGTGCTAGGAACTAATCGATTAATTGGATTGCTGGCGCAAGCCGCTGTTAGCTTGCCAGACATAGGAGCAACCACACGTTAGTAGCAATGAGCACGCGCCCCTTCTGTATTCTGCTGCTTGCCTCTCTTTTTCCCTCAAAATTGTTGAGATTGTCCTCTCTGTTAGTGATTAGTCTATAATCCTAAAAAGTTGAACGGATCTTTCAATGTAATTTTCAAATTGATCATCGTGGATTGATCCCAACTGATTTTCAGATCCAATTTATCCCCAACCAAATCGATTTGCTCTCAGCTATTCATGCACCTCTGCATCTTTCAAGAGATCCAGACATCCAGATGGCCATACCAGTACTCCCTAGGAGCGTGCAGCGGCAAGCGCAGCAGATCCACACACATAGAGGGAACTGTCGCCCCTCAGATCGGAATCGAGAGAGAGGAAGAGAATTTGGTGGACACTACAGATGAACACGAGTAGTTTTGTGCAGCGTACAGCCTCTGCTGCTTTTCGTGGTCTTTCCTTTTATTTGAAAAAAACAGAAAACGTGCCGCATCAATCGCCTCATCTCTTACTGAGTCGTGTCATCCCACGACCGAGACGTGAGCATCGTGCTTGATCCTATTGACTAGCTCAAACGCACAGATCGCGTGGAGCTCTAGCTACTTCTGTAACAGAAAAAACACCTGAAACCTGTCAGCTAAAACTACTACTAGCCTAGCAGCTAGCTTATTCAACATTCTCTCCCTAAGCTAGGTGCTGCAAATCCTAGTTGATCTCAACGACACCAATCCTCTCGCGAAGCTCCTGGAATTTGACACGCACAAGTGCCTTTGTGAAGATATCCGCGAGCTGATCGCCTGTACCGACAAACTCGACAGCAATGAGTCCTCTGTCGAGCTGCTTCCTGATGTAATGATACTTCAGCTCGATATGCTTGCTCCGTTCGTGAAGAACCGGATTCTTGCAGAGCTGGATCGCAGACTGGTTGTCCACGAACACTGTTGGAACCGTAGCATCCTTGGCGAAAAGTTCTCCGACCAGCCGCCCGAGCCACACAGCTTGACACGATGCCGTTGATGCAGCCATGTACTCAGCTTGGCACGACGACAGCGCCACTGACTTCTGCTTCTGCGACTGCCAAGTGATCGGGCAACGGCCGAAGAAGAGATGTGCTTTTCCTGTCGTCCATGTCCCCTCCCAGATCAGCATCACTGAAGCCTGTTAGGTGCTCACCGTCCTTGTTGGAGAAGCGGTAGCAGCACCCAAAGTTCAGCGTCCCGGAGATGTACCTGAGAATGTGCTTGACGGCGCTCATATGCTTGGTGGTTGGCGCCTCCATGAACCTGCTGACAAAACCAACCGCGAACGACACGTCTGGTCGCGTGTGCACCAAGTAGCGGAGCGAGCCTACGATGCTCCGATACAGAGTCACATCAACAGGTGGGTTCTTGCTCTCCTTTGACAGCTTCAAGCGGGGTTCCATGGGCACGTGTACTGCATTGCAGTCACCCATGCCTGTCTTCTCCAGAAGCTTGCTAGCGAACGCGCTCTGCTTGAGTGTGATCATGCCCGGTGTCTGCTCGACCTCGATGCCAAGATAGAGCTTGAGCAGGCCAAGGTCACTCATAGAGAACCTGGATCTCATCTCAGCCTTGAAGGTGGAGATCGCAGAGGTGCAGGACCCGGTGATGATGAGGTCATCGACGTAGACGCCCAGCAGAAGTCGCTCGCCGTCGATGCTACGCGTGTACACAGCGTGTTCTGACGGGCTGCGCACGAACCCGAGCGAGGTGAGCACACCGTCCAGCTTGACATTCCACGCGCGAGGAGCCTGACGAAGCCCGTAGAGAGCCTTGTGGAGGCGCAGGACCTTGCTTGACTCGCCGGCGTTGATGAAACCCGGCGGCTGTGTGACGTACACCTCCTCGCCGAGCTCGCCATTGAGGAAGGCAGTCTTCACGTCCATGTGATGCACCTCCCATTTCTTCTGCGCTGCAATGGAAAGGAAGAGGCGCACAGAGTCCAACCGAGCCACCGGAGCAAAGACCTCATCGAAGTCTATCCCCGGCCTCTGGACATAGCCTTTTGCCACCAAGCGCGCCTTGTGCTTGAGCACGTTCCCGTCGGCATCTCGCTTGAGTTTGAAAACCCATTTGAGACCGATCGGTTTCTTCCCTGCAGGCAGATCGGTTAGACTCCATGTCTTGTTTTCTTCGATGGATGCCAGTTCGGCACGCATTGCAGCGTGCCACTCCTCGTCCTGCTCGGCTTCAGTGATTGTGGACGGCTCACCATGTGGCATCAGCAGCAGCCGCTCCACATGACCAGGCACGGAGTCGTCAGGCTCGTACAGGTCAGTGACACAGCGGTAGCGATGAGGAGCAGGTGGATCGTCCTCCTCGTCGAGCAGTTCAGGGTCAGGGGATGACGGCGGCGTGGCGAAGCGCACGGGCGCCACGTCTAATTGATCCACCATTGCAGGTGTCGATGTAGCCAATGTGCTTGACGATGGTGTAGCAGATGCCGCAGGTGACGTAGTCGATGCAGGTGTTGCAGGCGACGCAGGTGATGCAGATGTGGCAGCCGGTTCGGGCACGACGCGGGTAGGCGTGGCCTCATAGGAGTACTCAACGGTGAACTCCGACTCCTCGCCATCATCAACGCCTGAGCCGTCCCAATCCCAGCTCCTTGTCTCGTCGAAGACGACGTCACGCGAGACGTGGACACGCTTGGCCACCGGATCGTACAGGCGGTATGCCTTGCCGCCGGGCTCATAGCCGAGCATGACCATGGGCTTGCTCCTGTCATCAAGCTTCTTCAGGTCAGGCCTTGTTACCTTAGCGTGAGCCTTGCACCCGAAGACGCGCAGATACTTGACGTCCGGCTTCGTACCGTGCCAGGCCTCGTACGGTGTACGTCCTTCCACATTCCGGGTGAACGAGCGATTGAGGAGAAATACATCAGTTGACACTGCCTCTCCCCAAAAACGAGCCGGCATCGTCGCCCCCTTCAGCATACATCGTGAGGTGCCCACCACCGCGTCCGCAGCTTCGTCCTTGGTGCGCAGGAGCTTGATCCACATGAACCTGGAGAAATCATCAACCAGCAATAAGAAGTACCGATTTCCTCCAGGTGTCGCTGGCGAGATGGGGCCGCAGAGATCGCCGTGCACTAGTTCCAGTGGCGCCATGGCGCGGTACTTGGCGACCTGCGGGAACGGAGCCCGCCGGTGCTTGCCAGCGAGACACTCCTCGCATAGCTCCTCCGCGTGTGCAATGGTAGGCAGGCCACACACCATCTCCTTGGTGGCGAGCTTGTTCAGGCCGTCGAAGCCCTGGTGCTCGAATCGAGCGTGCCAGATCCAGGCATCCTCCTTGGCGTGCACGGCAAGGCAGATCGGCCGCTCAATGTTGAGATGCACGACGTAGAGCCGATTGCGCGGGCGTGGAGCCTGAGCGATGATCCTCCGGTTCGGATCGCGCACCGTCATCTTGCCATTCTTGACGAGTGTCGGACACCCGATCTCATCGAGTTGCCCGATGCTTATGATGTTCGTCTTCAGGCGCGGTATCCAGTACACGCCCGTCAGAGCCTTGCGGCGGCCACCGTCGATGGAGAACATCACCGTGCCGCGGCCCTTGATGTCAACGAGCAAGCCGTCGCCAAAACGGACCGTGCCCGTCACACTTCTCCTCAGCTCGGCGAAGGCACGCTCGTCGCCGGTCATGTGGTTCGAGGCGCCTGTGTCCAGGTGCCAGGCCGTGTCGATGTCGTTGTCGTGGCGGCGCATCTCGACGCGTGCACGCTCCTCGTTGAGGTAGACGTGCTCTCCCGTTGAGGAAGGAGGGGCACGCTCGATGACGATGGAGGGAGCGGCTGCCTCGACGACGTGATCCACCGCCATGAGCAGCGATGACTCCTCCTCCTGTTCTGCTTCCGCGAGGTTCACAGCCACGCCGCGTTCACGGTCGCGCTGGGCCTTTCGGCACTCCTTGGCCCAGTGGCCTGCCTTACCGCAGTAGCGGCAGTTGCCCTTCCTGCGCTCGCCGGAGTCTGAGCCCTTCTCACCAGAGCAGGAGCCGCCGCCCTGACCGCCCCGCTGCTGCTTGGGCTTGGGCGTGTTTTTGGTGTTGCTAGAGCTGCCGCCGCGCTGGCGCTGCCGCGCGGCCCACTCCTCTTCCGTCAGGAGGAGTTTGCCGATGCTGTCAGTGACCTCGTCCAGGCCGTACCCCTCCTCCGCGGTGAGAAAGCGATCGGTCAGCTCCTCGATGGTGAGCTCCTTCAGATTCACCGTCTGCTCGATGGCCATGGCTATCATGCGGTACTTGCGCGGCACCGCGCGCAGATACTTGAGGACCGCCTTGTGCTCGTCGACAGGGTCCCCCAATAGCTCAAGATCGTTCACGATCGCTGTCAGGCGGATGGCGAAGTCTTCGATGGACTCCCCAGACTTGAAGCGCAGGTCCTCCCACTCGCGTCGGCGCGTCTGGGCCTTGGCTTCCCGGACACGCTCGCAGCCGAGGCGCATCGTCCTGATGGTCTCCCACGCCGCCTTGGCATTGTCCTTGACGGCCCGGGTCCGCACCAACTCCGGCGGCACGGCACGGAGCAGCGCGGACAGCGCAGCACGATCATCACCCTCTTCATCCGCGCCGTACTCGATGAAGTCCCACAGGTGTTGGCCCTGCAGCTGGACGCGCATCACCATTGCCCACTCGGCGTAGTTCGATCGCGTGAGGGTGGGATAGCTCGCCTGGCCGCCGCCCTCCCAGACGACGCGCTCGCGAACGATGATCTCCCCTCCACCGCGCCTCGTTGGACTACGCCCGCGACGGCGGAACGGGGACGTGGATGCGCGTCGTGGTGCCGGTGGCGGTTTGGAGCCACCGGACCCACCGCCTCCCGCAGCCGCCCCCTTCGCCTTCCCCGCCGCCGGTGTCTTCGACATCTCCTCCGATGTGGCTCTAATACCACTTGTCGCCCCTCAGATCGGAATCGAGAGAGAGGAAGAGAATTTGGTGGACACGACAGATGAACACGAGTAGTTTTGTGCAGCGTACAGCCTCTGCTGCTTTTCGTGGCCTTTCCTTTTATTTGGAGAAAACAGAAAACATGCCGCATCGATCGCCTCATCTCTTACTGAGTCGTGCCATCCCACGACCGAGACGTGAGCATCGTGCTTGATCCTATTGACTAGCTCAAACGCACAGATCGCGTGGAGCTCTAGCTACTTCTGTAACAGAAAAAACACCTGAAACCTGTCAGCTAAAACTACTACTAGCCTAGCAGCTAGCTTATTCAACAGGAACCGCATCAAGTGGCTGCCCTTCAATGGCGCAGTTGGTGCAGAGGCGACTCGCTCGGGAGTCGACGGTGAAGCAGATCCATGCCTGTTTGCCCTTCAGGAAAAAAACGGAGCCGCCGCCGCTTGTCCAAGGTCGCCCAGCTGTTTTTCCCTAGGTCCATCGTCAATCCCGTAGAGAGAGACTCGTGGTAGGGCGCCGGCGGATCTCGATGCAGAGGGCAGGGCGCCACTGGTGGCCGGGATTCAGATGACAAAGGTGGGGAATTGGGAAGAATTCGTTCAGGAAAGAATATGGAAGTGGCATTGGGGTCTCCGAGGAGTGCAAGCATCGGTGTCGGCGTAGGGGTGGTGGCGGGAAAGGCCCTTCCCACGTGCAGGCTCCTGGCTCTATAGATGCAGGGAAGTGCTAACCGGAGCAACACCTGGAGTAGGTCAGCGGTGCTTCCGGCGGTGACCTGCTGTCTAAGAAGGGAGTGGCTCGCGGCAAGGCACGGTTCGAGGAAGGGATGCGGGGCATAGCTCGATGTCGCAGGAGATACAACGCGGTGAGGGATAGGCCGGGCTCGGGTGACCGAACAAGTAGTCAAGTATGACGGGATCGAAGAAGAGGAGGTAGAACAAGACCCACCCGTTTTCACTTGGCGGTGGCACTACTGGTAAAAACTCCAAACTGTGAGGGGAAAACGGTCATTTACTGGCAGACGGAAATTTTGAAATGTGAAGAACGGTCCCAATCTTTTTAATAGTAGCATAGATTGGGACTATTGCTATCAAGTTTGAGGTAACATAATCACTATGTGGAATGCAAAGTTTTGTTTCATATAATATTGGTTTGGTAGTAAGACTTGATCAACTTTGTTAACAAAAGGATTTTGATGAACAAAACAATGCTTTCACAGTGGTTATACTTGCTCACTTTTACTTTTCTCCTTCCTAGTCTTTGCTCTTTCTCTTGTTAGCTTTGGTTTTGCTAGTTTGCTTGTTAGAGTGTCTTAGAACTTTTGTAGTTTTGGTTTTTGTTTGCTTTTGCTTCTTCTAAAAAATCTTTTTCTGCGAGAAAATCAATTTTCATACCCTCGAAATTGGCCAAAAATCAAGTTTCCCGGAAAATTCCAGAAAATTCATAATAAATATTTCCTCGAAAAAAGGGGCAGAGGAACACCTGGAGTGGCCTAGGGGGACCCACCAGCCTAGCACACCCCCTGGTGGCGCAGCCAGCCCCCAGGGCATGCCTGGCCTGGGTGGGGCCCACCTATGGCCCTCCAAGTTGTCTCCTCCCAGCCACTTCTTTCTCTCTCCAGAAAAACACAGGAAAAATTTCTCAAGCTCGAGTTCCTGTTGTTCTTGCTCCTGATTTTCGATCTCCTTGCTTAGTCCATCTTTGCTGCTGATTTTTGGAGGGTTTGCTCCTTGGTATGTGCCTCCTCCGCTTGTCCGATTAGATTTGTGATTGGTAGATTATATCTTGAGTATTTTGCTGCTATAGGTGTCAGGTTGTGTGAGCTTGCATGCTTGTTCTATGCTTAGATATTTGATGTCTACGCACTTCTATTCTTGTAGACAGTTGTTGGGACTCCAAGTGCAGAGGTTCGTAGAACAACAACAAGTTTCCCTTAAGTGGATCACCCAAGGTTTATCGAACTCAGGGAGGAAGTGGTCAAAGGTATCCCTCTCAAGCAACCCTGCAATCAAGATACAAGAAGTCTCTTGTGTCCCCAACACACCCAATACACTTTCCAGGTGTATAGGTGCACTAGTTTGGCGAAGAGATAGTGAAATAAAAGTGGTAACGGTGCTAGAAAAGAGCTTGATGGTGAGGTAAAGACTAAAGGCAAAAATATGAAAGCAAGCAAACATGTAACAGATCTAGATGCAAACGGTGTTTCAATGTTTAGAAACAAGGCCTAGGGATCATACTTTCACTAGTGAACACTCTCTCATAAATATCTTCTCTTAATGATACTACTCTTAACTACTCTCCGGTTGGACACTCTAATCCATGGTAGGGCTATAACATCACTCCTCAAAGTCCGCCTTTTCCAATCTAGATAACCCCACACTGTCACCTTGAGCGCTAGATGGTTCCAACAAACACCACAATTTTATAAATACATCCAACTCCTAATATAACTCATGAATATATATATATATGTAACCTAGCTTAAGTGCCACACACGGTGTACACGCTATCACTTTCACACACGTGGGGAAAAGCATAGATCTATTAAAGCGCGATGAGTATTTATATAGACTCTAGCCTAAGTGCCACCATGGAGTGCACGCTGTCACTTTCACACACATGGGGAGAGCAGAGATCTATTAAAGCACTTGAGTAGGAAGGTATATCTACTTGATTACAAAGCTCATGACCACAACAAGATCATGCATAGAGAGAGAGATGAACACATAGCTACCGGTAGAGCCCTTAGCCTCGAGGAAGAACTACTCTCTCCTAATCATGGGAATCAGCAACGGCGATGAAGATGGTGGTGGATATCGATGGAGATGGCTCCGGGGGTACTTCCCTATCCCGGCAGGGTGCCGAAACAAAGACTTTTTGTCCCCCGAATCTCCCCTTTGGTGGTGGTGGCACTGCGGAGGTTTTCGTGGATTTCTTCTTGATCCTTTAGGGTTTCTGAGTCGGGGGCTTCTTATAGGCGAAGGAGGCAAGGTCGATGGAGGGCCAGGAGACCCACACCCCCTATGGCACGTCCAGGGTGGGCCCCGCAGCCACGTAGGGTGTGGCCACCCTGGTGTCCTCCTCCGTCTCGTCTTCGATTTTCCGTAGCGCTCAGGGAAAAATATGAACTTTGGCTTTTGTCTCGTCCAATTCCGAGAATATTTATTTTTTAGCTTTCTGAAACCAAAAACAGCAGAAAACAGGCAACTAGCACTGTGGCATCTTGTCAATAGGTTAGTTCCAGAAAGTGTATAAAAATACCTCAAAGTGTAGACAAAACATAGCAAAGTGGATACTAAACAAGCATGGAACATCAAAAATTATAGGTACGTTTCCAACGTATCAAGCATCCCCAAGCTTAATTCATGCTCGTCCTCGAGTAGGTAACTGATAAAAAGAATAATTTTTGAGGTGACATGCACCATCACAATCAAGATCAAACCATTTGCAAGCATTGAAAGCTGGGATCAAAGAACTCTAAACATGAGCATGAAAGATGGAGTTCTAACAGTAAGACATAGTAACTATGCATGCAACATGAAAGGCTATAAACAAAGATCATGAATAACAATGCATTGAAATACGTTTGTTTGTTTGACATATAGAAAACATAGCATAGTGGCATTCATCTTGTCCCTCATGGAGTAGCAAATAGATGCATAGTACACCTTCAAAGTTCATAAGAGTGACTAGATACAAATAGTTCATGAGCAAGCAATATCAACAATATGAATAAATCAATAAGTTTTGGGACAATGCACATAGAACTAAGAATGGAAACTATGCTCTCTTAATTGGTGCCTAAGGATAGAAGGTGGAGACTCAATATAATGGTGGAAGAAAGGCCCTTCATAAAGGGAAGCAAGGATTTCAAGTCTCAAAAAGAGCTTCCAAAAATTATGGTACTTGTTAGCTTTCAGCTCTCATTGCCCCTATCATAGGCATATTGAAGTGATTAAGGTTAAAGTAAACAAACTATGAAGTATATTCTTGAAAGTATAAGTTGACAATCTCATGTCCCTTGAATACGAGGGCCGCACCTCATGCTACTCAACTTTAGTCACATGTAAGTTCTTGTCATAGTAAGTACATGTGTATCATAGAGAACCACCAACGGGGTACCCCTTGCACAAGATACAGGAGCTATCCCATAATCAAAATGACAAGGCAAACAGACAATGAGCATTTCAGCAATCTTCTTATTTACCATGGGAATATGGTGCTTTTTTCTCTCTTTCCTCTTTTCAATATGTCTCTTTTTTATAAGAAGAAAGCTTCATAGATTGCTCACTATGGTGATGCTGCAAGTTTCCACCATGATTAGGCATGGCTTAGGCTAGCAGCCCAGGCGTTTCTCTAACACGCATACATAACTCCATGGACTTACAAGCTCCCCTTTTATTTCACACCGACGACATCCATAGACAAAAGAGCATGATATCAACTATGTACAAAGTACAAATGCAATGTTGAAAGCGTTCCCCGTGACAGCACGGTTCTGCTAATTCCAACGTATAAGTGCAAGCATATACAACATAGATGACACAATGGTTCAAGTTTATTAGGGGCAAGAAAAATAAAGTGTGCCATCAAGTTTGTGAGAGCTTTAATCGCTAAGTTTTCACATAACAAAATACTTTTTAATTGGAAGATAGATGAAAACAAGAATATACTTGGAATGGTGTAACACACCATGCATACGAATTTATAGTGGACACTTTGGAATAACTTGGTTTCTTGGAAGTTGGAAGCATGAGTAGAGCTTACTCATACAAGTGGAGGCTAGCAAAAGACTAGGAGCGACCAACTAAGAGAGCAATAATGACCATAATCATGCAGAGCGACAAAACATTACCAATCAAAAAATAAAGTGGTACTACAAGTCAAGGACTAAATGATCATAGAGGCTATGGTGACTTTTTCATAGTCATAACATGGTGTGAGCATGTGCCAAGTCAACCCAAACAAAGCATCAAAGGAGAATACGACAATACTATGATTTTGTATGCTAAAACAACGCATGATTCTTTCAAGGCACACTAAGCAATCTCAATTGTTTGGAACAAGTCATGCAACCGCAATAATCACTAAGCATAAGGTCAAAACAACATCTAGCATGACATGATAAAGTCTAAGCCATAGTCAAAACAAGCTCCCTTTTGTGCCACTTAAGCATGAAGCTCTCTACTCTTTTCCAACACCAATCAACTTATTTGAAACAACTCACAAAGATAATATCAATAAAGATCAGTGAGCATGTCTAACAAATCCACAAAAAATAACTAAAAAGTTCTAAGGTGGAAGCACAAGAAAACTAAGGGTAAACACAGTGCTAGCAAAAGAGAACACTCACAAGACAATAAGAGTGAAAACTAGAGTGTTCTAGGCAATGAAAATAGAGTGTGTCTCTCTCCAAAATAAGTGTGTTGTGAACCAACCAACTTTGTTCAAGCAAACCAAACTAAAGAAAACCAAAAATGAAAACTAAGAAGCTCCAAGAACAACGCAACTGTGCATGAAACAATAAAAACAAAGTGTCTAGAAAGACCTGAGATTTTTATTGATGAAGAAGGGGATGCCCAAGGCATCCCCAAGCTTTGACGCTTGTACCTCTTGAATATTTCTTGGGGTGACACGGGCTGGCATCCCCAAGCTTGATCTTTTATCCATTCTTCATCTCATTACATCATTCTTCCTCTACACCTAAATTTTTTCCTTCATACAAAACTTCACACAATTTTCATTAGCAACATTAGTGCATTCAAAAGATAATAGACCCTTGGGTTTAGCTTTAGAACAGAAAAACTTTCACTAAAAACACAAGCTACTGTAGAAATTCCCTCAAAAATCTCAATTTCCAAAAATAACCCAAAAAGGAATCAATAAGAAGCAAATGCAGATAATGTCAGAAATCTGTCAAAACAGACCAGCAGGTAGAAACCGATTTTTTCGAAGACCTTTTGTTGATTAGATAAAAAAGTGTTGAACTAACAAAAGTTAGCTAACATACTGGGGTATTTATTTAGAAAATATTAGCTCAATCCTACTTACAGAGATTCCTCACGAATTTTTATGGTGGAGCACAAAAATCTATTTCATGACAGCAACTCCCAAATCTTACTTCCCTCTCATTAGAGGTTATTCTTGGCACATAAAGCAATCAAAAAGGATAAGGAGAGGTTATTACAAAAGTAATAACTTCCAAGACTCAATAAAACTATTGGTTATCTCCCAAAAGTACTTTTCTTTAACGCCTTTAAGTTAGGCTTGATAGTTTGAGAAGATGCTCACATAAGAAATATGAATTGAAGTATAAGAGAGCATCAAGAAGCAAATTCAAAACGCCTTTAAGTCTAACCCACTTCCTATGCATAGAAATCTTGTAAATAAACAAGTCATGAAAGCACAAAGCAACAAGCATAGGAAAGCAAAACAAGTGCAACTTCAAGATTTTCAACATAAAGAGGGGAAACTTAATATTGTTGAGATACATAAGACTATGTTTCCCTCTCTCATAATAACTTTTAGTAGCATCATCTATCACATAAAACATTCTTCTCATGAGCCACATGCATAAAATGATCATTACTCTTCATATAAGCATAGTCATTCTTATTAATTATAGTGGGAGCAAATTCAACAAAATAGCTATCACTACTATTCTCATCACCATCGTCATCAAATATAGGAGGCATATTGTAATCACAATTAATTTTCTCCTCAATAGTAGGTGGACTGAAAATATCATATTCATCATTGTAATCATCATACATTGGAGTTATAATATCATCATAAGCAATAGAATAGCTATCTTCCCAAGTGTGTTCATTTGTAAACATATCATCATTGGAAGGAACAAGGATAGCACTAACAGCACAACAACTATTAATATCATCATTTTCAGAATTGGTACCAAAGAGATTTTCAATATCAAAAGTGGTGTGATTTTCCCAATCATGATCACTACTATAGGTAACAGGCATAGGACTATCATCTAGTTCAGACTCATCAGCAAAAACTATGATAGGAGCAACATGATTAGAGGAAATACCGTTTCCTCTCTCCTTTTACTCCTCTTCTTCTTCTTCTCCTCATCCTCTTTAGTAGGGAGAGGCTTGAAAGGAAGCTTCTCCACATACCCTGGTTTATTGTTAGAGACAATAGAAGAAACTTTGGAGGATTCCTCCTTTTCATTAATAAGAACAATACTCATATCAGTCCTGTCATATTTTGGTAAAATATCATCTTTTATAAGATTTTGTATGTAAGTATTCGCGTGGCAATTATCAACACAATAAATATGACACCCATGCAGGACACAATTCATACCAAAAGCACTCATCTCTACCAAAGAAGTTTTTCTTGATAACTCTTCACACCCCAAAAACAATGTAAGTTCATCATGTTGATTATCAGTGATAGCGTTATCACAATACAAGCTTGTAGTACTCATTGGATTATTATTATGGCCTAAGCTTTGAAAATTGAAATGACCCACTTCATAGCAGAGTTCACAAATAAAAGGGTAGAGGGCACAATTATTTTTACCAAGATCATTTAGAGCCTTATACCACGCTCTGGTTTTTTCATTCCAGTGTGTGATACAATATTCTTCTTCTATTTGATTCTTCTCACAAGGTCTATGCATACCACAAAAATTAACATGCTTATAAGAAATAGTACTTTTAGAAGTTTGAGCATGTTTATTGCAATCATTAATAACATTTTCATTTTCCATGCAAGTGTCTTTAAAAGGTTCATGATACATGTCCCATTTTTCTTTAGGAGCATTAATATGGGAAGAAAAGGCTCTATAATATCTAACAAGAATTTGAGGATCAAGACCATATTTAGCACTAAGCTCTTGAAAATCAGCGGTTTCAGCAAAAGACTTAATCCAATCATACTCATAGTTTATACCTGGTTCTTTACCTTTGTCATTATCCCAATCTTCGATATTGCTTTGAATTGTTTCAAGAAGATCCCACTTGGCTTTGACCTCCTTACTTGTGAAGGATCCCTCTAAACAGGTATCTAGATATTCCTTGTAATGTCCTGAAAGCCTTGCATAAAAATTATTGATAATAATATTACTAGGGAGCTCATGAGTGGGACATTTGAGCATTAGTGACTTCAATATCCCCCAATCTTGGGCAATAATTTCTCCCTCATGAGGAGGATAAAATTTAGAGTAAAAGAGAGATTCAAGTTCCTTCCATTCCAAATGATGAGGATCATCTAGTAGCTCATACCATTCCCTTGCTTTGTCCCTAAGTGATAAAGAGAAAAGCTTCCTCTTAACTTGGTCCATTGAAATACCTGCACACTTGAACAATTCACATAATTTATGGATAAAAAGCAAGTGATCACCGGGATGGACAGTTCCATCCCCAAAATAATAGTTATCCATGAAACGATCAACAGTTTTTGTAGGTATTTTAAACGGGATACTTTCAGTATGTGGCTTTAAAATATCACGAGCATCATTAGAATTACCACATAAGGGATATAAAGTATCATCAGAGCAAATTTTCTTCCCTAAAGATGGGGAACTAAAAAAGATCTTTCTCATAAAAACAAGCTTCCCCAAGCTTAGACGTTTCCATACCATTAGTAACAATGGTGTTCAAAAAATTCATACTAATAACATTGCTATTAGCATGCAAAGAAAGTTCCATAGGTTTTTTAATTTTCTTTTCAAACCACTCAAGTTCTAACTTATGAAAAATACTAAAAAGCTCTCTAATTTTTTTGTTGTTTTCCATTAAGCCTAACTAGTGAAAACAAGAAACAAAAAGACAAAATTGCAGAATATAAAGGAAATAACTTCGAGCACTTACACCGGAGGATGTGAGTACCTTTTACCTTACCTCCCCGGCAACGGCGCCAGAAAATAGCTTGATGTCTACGCACTTCTATTTTTGTAGACAGTTGTTGGGCCTCCAAGTGCAGAGGTTTGTAGAACAACAGCAAGTTTCCCTTAAGTGGATCACCCAAGGTTTATCGAACTCAGGGAGGAAGTGGTCAAAGGTATCCCTCTCAAGCAACCCTGCAATCAAGATATAAGAAGTCTCTTGTGTCCCCAACACACCCAATACATTTGTCAGGTGTATAGGTGCACTAGTTCGGCGAAGAGATAGTGAAATACAAGTGGTAACGGTGCCAGAAAAGAGCTTGACGGTGAGGTAAAGACTAAAGGCAAAAAGATGGAAGCAAGCAAACATGTAATGGATCTAGATGCAAACGGTGTTTCAATGTTTAGAAACAAGGCCTAGGGATCATACTTTCACTAGTGAACACTCTCTCATAAATATCTTCTCTTAATGATACTACTCTTAACTACTCTCCGGTTGGACACTCTAATCCATGGTAGGGCTATAACAGCACTCCTCAAAGTCCGCCTTTCCCAATCTAGATAACCCCACACTGTCACCTTGAGCACTAGATGGTTCCAACAAACACCACAATTTCATAAATACATCCAACTCCAAATATAACTCATGAATATATATATGTAACCTAGCTTAAGTTCCACACACGGTGTGCACGCTGTCACTTTCACACACGTGGGGAAAAGCATAGATATATTAAAGCACAATGAGTATTTATGTAGACTCTAGCCTAAGTGCCACCATGACGTGCACGCTGTCACTTTCACACACATGGGGAGAGCAGAGATCTATTAAAGCACTTGAGTAGCAAGGTAGATCTACTTGATTACAAAGCTCATGATCACGACAAGATCATGCATAGAGAGAGAGAGATGAACACATAGCTACCGGTAGAGCCCTTAGCCTCGAGGAAGAACTACTCCCTCCTCATCATGGGAATCAGCAACGGCAATGAAGATGGTGGTGGATATCGATGGAGATGGATCCATGGGCACTTCCCTGTCCCAGCAGGGTGCCGGAATAGAGATTTTCTGTCCCCCGAATCTCCCCTTCGGTGGTGGCGGCGCTGCGGAGGTTTTCGTGGATTTCTTCTGGATCCTTTAGGGTTTCTGAGTCGGGGGCTTCTTATAGGCGAAGGAGGCAAGGTCGATGGAGGGCCAGGGGGGCCACACACCCTATGGGCGCGGCCAGGGTGGGGCCCGCACCCACCTAGGGTGTGGCCACCCTGGTGTCCTCCTCCGTCTCGTCTTCGATTTTCCGTATCGCTCAGGGAAAATATGAACTTTGGCTTTTGTCTCGTCCAATTCCGAGAATATTCATTTTTTAGCTTTCTGAAACCAAAAAAAGCATAAAACATGCAACTAGCACTGTGGCATCTTGTCAATAGGTTAGTTCTAGAAAGTGTATAAAAATACCTCAAAGTGTAGACAAAACATAGCAAAGTGGATACTAAATAAGCATGGAACATCAAAAATTATAGATACCTTTCCGACGTATCAAGATTTCATTTTGATGCATGTGTAGCCCTCTAGCAAGTTCCTATAGTAGTTTCTCATCATTTATCAACTTGGAAATCACTTGGTTTGATGTTTGTCTAAAAATTTCAGAAAAAAGGGTCATGGACAACCACACCTTTGGTGAAGTATTTGAGAGTGATGCACCTAGGAGGACAAGGCCTTCATGAGCATCCTCCCGAGCTAGGCCCTCATAAAATGAGGATCTCATTACACCGCGATTTGGTGACAAGGGAGATAAGGGGGATGCGCACCCTTCTACCTTCCCTTGTCCAGCCTTTTTGCAGGCTGCAGGGATTCTCAATGATTTCCTAACCTTGGTTCGGAGGGTTGGATTAACGAGTTATATGCAGGATTAGAGTGTACAATATGCTACGCTCACTAAAACCTTTGCGGAGAGTTTTTCTTTTTCTAACAGCCCTTTCAAATCAGATGTGTCTTTCAAAATCTATAACAGGCCTTTTGTCGTGGTATTGCCGACGAGTACGCCATGGAGGGGTCCTCATAGTGCGTGTTTAGAGACGTGGGGGAAGGCGGATGGTTGACGGGTACGAGGTAACACAGCTTACCCAGGTTCAGATCCCACGACGGTGGCGGAATCCTACTCCTGCTATAAATCGCTATAAGGGCAATACGCCGAGTTACAGAGATTGGCTCGTTGTGCGAAGTTGTTTGAGATTGTAAGTTATCGTGCCCTAAAGGCTCCCATAGGCCTGACTTATATAGTCGTCGGGTCCTAGGGTTACAGGGAAAATTCCTAGCCGGACAGGTTACAGAGTCCTACACCGTCTATTACTAGTCTTGTGTGTCTTGTACTGCAAGGCTCCGGGTACGTCGATGACTTCAACCGTAGCCTTCCTTTACCCGGCATGGGCCTCCCTTCTGGATCCATCTAACTAGGCCGCCCAGCAGGCCATGGGCCATGCTACCAACTGTGGGCCACCCGGGTTAGCCGGATAAGAGACATGATATGAGGATACCCATATAGCATATCCCCAACAGTAGCCCCCGGAGAACTCCGAGATCTTGTGCCGTCTTGCCTCTTCACGTGGAATGCTCCGTCTAGATGGATGTCGGAAAATCGTCAAGCAATATCTTGTAGTCCTCGCAAAGAACCCTGCAAGGTTTTCTCCGTCTTCAATATGTAAGTCGGAGGAATGCTGAATCTTCCATCGTACTCTTCCGTAGCCGGAATGGATCCGTCTATGCCGGAATATTCTGATGTGACGGCTCATCTGCCTATGTCAGCTAGGGCAACGTAGGCGTAGGTCAGCGAAGCCCCGTAACTCACACATGCAGAGAACGCAATCATGTCCGATTTTCCCGCGCGAGCGATACGAACCGTTGGCGGCGACGGTTGGGGACGTGGCGAAATTTCCGCGCACGTTTGCGAACACGTCGTCTACGCGGCAACCGTACGATTAAGCTGCACGAATCTTGATGCTAGAGATGATAAATAGTAACTGCGGTGGAATTTTTTACTTTTCACCTCATTCTCTCCTCGCATCGTCCTCTTCCTCCAGTGCGTGCCTCCTCGATCTCTCCGCGCAAACTCGCGAAAAACCCTAGCCCCAATTCGCACCAGTCAACTCCAAACTCACTCCATGGCCAGCAGCAGCAGCACTAGCCCTTCCATGGCGGCGTCGAACAAAGCCACGACAAAGCCGGCAAGCTCTGTCGTCGTGCCCCCGGAGGGCTTGGTCATCCCCGTCTCGGCGGTGGTTGATTCCACCGGCGGCGACCATAATCCAGCGGCGCTGGAGCCACTGGAGGAGGAACTTGACTCTCACAAGGGTGATTGGTGCGGTTCAGACATCATGAACCGCGACATCCAGGAGCTGATCGCCGAGGGCTACCTCCCTGCGACAGAGGGGCTCGCCTGGCGGGCGGCGCCGGCCGGCGAGGTGTTCTCCCCAAGCCGGAGAAAAGGTGTACCTCAAAGCACAACTGGTACGTGGCGTCTCCCTGCACATCTCTAACTTCTTCCTCTCCGTCTTGAACCACTATAGAGTCCAGCCCCAAAACCTTTCTCCCAATAGCATCTTAACGCTTAGCAACTACGCGACACTCTGCGAGGGTTACTTAGGGATAAGGCCTAGGCTAGATCTCTTCGTGTACTTCTTCACTGTCAAGCGTGAAGCCGGAGCTAGCAAGGATGAACTTAGGAACTGTGGCACCATAAGCTTCAAGATCCGTCCTGGCCGGCGGTTCCCCGACATCGTCGGCCACGAGTCCTGCAAGAACTGGCAGCGTACTTACTTCTACGGCCTAGATATCCCTCTGGCTAGCCGAGAAGTAACGTACCCGGACTTCGTCCATGGAGCCGCTGCCGAAGCCCCATCATGGATATCCCAGGCCTCCCTTCCCTCTGACCTCGATACTTCTCGCGCCATAAGGCGGATAGAATGGTTCGTAGAGACGGGTTTGACCGGCTTGGACCTAGCCATGTGTTGGTTCATCAGGCGAATCCAACCTCTGCAGCACCGCGTGAAGTTAATGCATGAGTATACCAGCGATAGAAGGGATAGCCTCCGCATCTCCGTGGACAATTTCTCGAGCGACTCCGTCAAGCTCCGTCTTAAGGACATCGTCAAGGTGAAGGACAAGAAGCGTGGCTTCGCCATCACCTACGACATGTTCGTAGACGGGAAGTGCCCAAAGGTAACTGTTTATTTTCCGTGTATGACATATACTCTAGTTCTTCCGTCTAGTAACTGCCATCTCATCTAACACAGTGGTTCCTCACTTAACAGCTTTGCGGCATAAATGAGGACAGCATGGCTCCTCAAATCTATGACCCAAGGATGAAGGAAGTCATCGTCGTGTCCGACGATGATGCTCTGGTGGCGTGAAAGCGGAAGAGCTCCACCTCTGACGCTGCCGACGGAGGCAAGAAGAAGACGGAGGGTGGAGCCTCCAAAAAGACTACCGCCGCCCTGGAGGCGGAGAAAAGAAAGACCATCGGGATCCCTTTTGCCAAAGCACCCCCACTTGTGTAAGTTTCTTTTCTTCCTACATCGTCTACTTTTATGTCTTGCTCCTGTACTTATGCATTTTGCACGTTTCAGGAAGAAAGCCATGACCAGCCTGAAGAAGACCTCCAAAACATTGGGGGCTTCTAGAACCATCAAGGACATGCTGCATCGCGACGCATCTCCCGCCATCGCCCCTGCCACTCCTTCCGTCAAGCCCTCGTCTGCCCTAACAAGCTCACAGACTAAGGAGGCATCTGTCCCTTCCGCCATGGAAGTGGATTCAGGCGCCTCTACCGAGATTGCTGTCGTCGGCGAACAGGCGACACAGGAAAGTGCCCCCACCAAATGGCTGAAGCTCCGGCTAAGGATGCCATCGGTGGCGGTAAGGCGATGATGGAAGCAGGTACTTCTGTCGAAGGCGGCGCCCTCCCACCCCAGAAACCTATAGAGTTCTCGAAGATAGTCTACCCGACACTTACACCGAGTAGCACAACTCTAGTTCCTGGCGCGGCACCGACATATCCGACGTACGGTCTTGAGGATCTCCTCCAACAAGTAGATATCTTGCGAGGAAACAGCATATCCTTTGGCAAGCTGTTGGCCGAGAGCGCTACCAATCTCAAGATCATTGCACTTGTAAGTTTTATTTGCCTTTTTCATTTCATATGAATATCCCACTGTAGCCCCCGAGAATGTAGACGGAAAACCATAGGTCTTTGCGCCTAGATGCTCTAAGAGTGACTAAGCTAGAAAACTTCTCACTATAGCCCCCAAGCATATAGGTGGAATGAATTATTCCGACTAGATGCTTTAAGAGTAGCATACACAGTGTTTATAAATTTCAATATTGTAGCCCCCAAGCCACTAGTTGTAACTGAATTAGTTCCGACTAGATGCTTAAAGAGTGACTAAGCATATATTTGAGTTAAAAACTTTATACTGTAGCCCCCAAGCTTCTAATCAAGAACTGAATTAGTTCAGACTAGATGCTTAAAGAAAAGCTAAGCATATTGCTAAGTCAAAAACTCTCGCATAGCCCCCGAGCGTCTAGATGGAAAATTTCCGGCTAGATGCTCTAAGTAGACCAAACAACATTTCATTTTTTCCTTGTTTCCACAGAATGAGAATGCTCGAAGGGGCATGGTCAACGACAAGTATCAGAAGATGCGCGCAGACCTAGAGGCTGAAAAGGGTAAAACTGCCTTCTTGAAGGAATAGATCACCAAGAGCAAGCATATGTTTTGTTTTTCGCATTCCGACTTGGTTTTGTGCCCATATTCTCCGAGTACTCACTGTGTACTTTGATTTCTCCGACTTGCAGAATATGTTGCCAAGGCCAAGGATATTGTCGAGCAATCCAAGCATATTCAGCAGCTGGATAGCGAGAACAAAATCCATAAGGAGGAGAGGAAGGACATGCTGAAAATGCATGAGGAATCAATGAAGGTCCTGCAGGACTCCGCCTCCGAGGAGATCAACCGCTTGAAGGAGGAGATATCAATCTTAAGAGATCAGAAGAAAGCTTCCGATGAGCAAAATGAGCGCCATCATGAGGCGTAAAAGCTCCTCCAACAAGAACGGGACTCCTTGGCGGATACCCTTTGGCAAGTTGAGGGCCAGCATCTTCAGTAAGTTTTCTCCGCCTTGGATACATATAGTCTGGATACTTTAAACTTTTGAACTCATGTGCTCCTTGTCGGAATTTGCAGCTCCTATGGTTTTAACCCGTTCGCCTCCTCCAGCCAAGGAATGCATGGTTCTTGCCGGCAACTTCATCAACACCGCCATCGCGCAAGAAAAATAGATCGCCAAGCCCCTACAAATCAACATCAAGGCATCGGACTCTATTGCGAAGTACCAGGAGATCTTGCGTCGAGCCCCCGAGCGTATCACAAGCTGGAAAGCTTCATGTGCATGGGCTGGCGCAAGGATGGCGCTGTTAATGGTGAAGGCACACTATGAAGATGCTGACATCAACATGGTGACCTCTGGCATTCCCGACGTGGATGACGATGGCAAGGCGATTAATCACGAATCCATCTTGTCGTCACTCGCGGGCTATGACACCAGGGTTGCCGAGTTAGTCGACGTCAACGTCTTCGTACCGAGGAATACCATCGATGACGGCAACCAAAGCTCCTCCGAGTCTCTTCACACCACCGACTTCGAGGGTGGTTCTCCTGTTGCTGATGACGCTGCTTCCAAGTCGCATGTGCCAAAGGAATGAAAAACACTTGTAATATTTGTTTCACCTTTGGTGCGTATGCAGAAAAAACTTTGTATTAACTTAAGGCGGCAAACAATGTTGTATGTCCTGCTACTTAAGAATCAGTTTCCAGCATGTATATATTTTTTAAGCAAGTGATGGCTTATCCATTACTTTGGTTCTTATGCTTGACCTTTCGTGAGTCGGAAGACTCGTTGTCGGAACCATGCGCTCAGGTGATGATGCCCAATGGAACCGTCAATAACCTAATCACAAAATCGCCGACATAAGTGCCGAAAGTCACTACTCCAGAATCCACACAAAAACGACAAAGAACGTGTAGACCAGAAAACTTAAGCTAACGCCCGTAGGCGGAATTTTCACAAGTGCAATCGCAAAACTTGTGCATAAAGATTTTATATGATCCAAAAATGAACACTAAAGGAGGTAAAAGACTCAGAAATATGAGTGAACCAAAGAGCTTTATTTCATTGATCATATAAGAGATATACAATTAGATAAAAATGCTAAGTGTAAAAAGGACGTAGCTGTGCTATGTTCCATGGCCGATGAAGATCCGGGTAGTCATCATCCGGGTCACGTCGCTTACGCTTATGATCCTCGTTGGGTCTATCCTTTAGTTCACGATTGTCAACAAGGTAGTAAGACCCATTGAGTAGTGCCTTGCTTATGATGAACGGTCCTTCCCATGGAGGGGATAACTTGTGTGACTTCTTCTGCTTAAGTCGGAGCACCAAATCCCCCTCTTTAAACGAGCGACGCCAACGCGGCGACTATGGTAGCTGCGTAGCTTTTGCTGGTAGATGACGGATCTTTGGCATGCCAAAACACGCTCCTCCTCGAGAAGGTCCACATCTAGGCGTCTGGATTCTTCAGCGTCATCTTCGTCGTAGGCGGCAACTCTTGGTGCATCGTGAAGTATGTCGGAAGGTAGGACAGCTTCTGCTCCATATACCATGAAATAAGGGGTGTAGCCGGTGGATCTGTCGAGTGTAGTTTGTAAACTCCACAGCACAGATGGCAATTCTTCCGCCCAGGCTCCAGCTGCTCTATGTAGCGGTGCCTCAAGACGTGGCTTGATCCCCTGCAGAATTAATCCATTGGCCCGCTCAACCTGACCATTGGATTGTGGGTGTGCCATAGATGCAAGGTCAAGCGGATTCCCTTCTCCCAATAATAAGCTTCCACTTCTCCGAGTGACAAGTTGCTGCCAATTGTCGGTGATAATGCTATGTGGGAGACCAAATCTCACCACTAAATCCCGGACAAACCTGAGGGCAGTTGCCCCATCAAGCTTTCTAATGGGTTTAGCTTCTATCCATTTAGTGAATTTATCAACTGCTACGAGCAGATGTGTAAACCCACATGGTGCCGTTTGTAACGGTCCCACCATGTCTAGCCCCCGGACTGCGAACGGCCAAGTTATTGGTATTGTTCGCAATTCTTCAGCAGGAACATGTGGTTGTCGGGCATAATACTGGCATCCCATGCATGTCTCAACCAGCTTGTCGGTGTCCGCCTTCGCGGTCAGCCAGTAGAATCCTTGCCAGAAAGCTTTCGCGACCAACGATCGAGGAGTGGCGTGATGCCCGCAATCTCCGAGATGGATTTCGCACAGGATTTCCATACCTTCTAACTGGGAAACACACTTTAGATATACACCAGTAGTGCTCCTTTTTATGAGTTGTCCATTGATTATGGTATAACCCTTTGCTCGTCGTACTATTTGTCGTCTTTCGACCTTGTCGTCGAGCATAGTTTCGTGTCCGAGATATTCCACGAACGGTTTTGTCCAAGCCGGAGGGACCTTTGCCACCATGTTGAAGAAAGAGTCAGCTCTATCCGGATTGTCGATGTCAGCTCCCTTCATAGATGGTGTGCGCAGATGCTCTAGGAAAACTCCTGGAGGAATTCGCTTGCGCCCTGATCCAAGCTTTGACAGCAGATCAGCCGCCTCGTTTTGCTCCCTAGGCACATACTTGACTTTGTAGCCCAAGAAGCTCTTGGTTATCTCGTCCACTTCGTCTCGATATGCCGCCATCATAGGGTTCCGCGCATTCTAGATGCCAGCTACCTGCTAGGCAACCAAGTCGGAATCTCCACAGCAAACTATGCGCTTGATGCCAATATTCTTGGCTACACGTAGTCCATGAATGAGTGCTTCATACTCCGCCATGTTGTTTGTAGCCTCAAAGTGGATCTGCAGAACGTAGTGTAGCTTGTCTCCTGTTAGTGACTGTAGCAATACACCAGCCCCCGAGCCGTTGAGCAGCTTTGATCCGTCAAAGTGCATCACCCAGTACTCTGGTTCCGGCAACGGAGTAGCATCTGGCATCTCCATCCAATCTGCAATAAAATCCGCCAAGGCTTGTGACTTGATAGCGTCGCGTCTCTTGAAGGTGATCTCGAAGGCGGCAAGTTCAATGCCCCACTTCGCGACCCTTCCTATAGTGTCGTTGTTGTTGATAATGTCGGACAGTGGAGTCTTGCTCACCACTGTGATTGGGTGCTCCTGAAAGTAATGACTCAGCTTTCGAGAAGCAAGGAATACTCCATAAGCTATCTTCTGGTAGTGTGGGTAACGCTGCTTGGACTCCGTCAAGACCTCGCTTACATAGTAAACTGGTCGCTGAACTCCGTGCTCATAGACTGGTTCCTTCCGCTCTACCACGACGACGATGTGATTACCCGGTTGGTTGCCGCCATGTAAATTAACAGGGGCTCGCCAGGCTCGGGCGCTGCAAGGATGGGCGCTGAGGAAAGAGTCTCCTTGAGCTGCTTCAATGCTGCATCTGCCTCGTCTGTCCACGTGAATTTGTCCGCCTTCTTCAGCAACTTGTATAGCGGCAGAGCCTTCTCTCCAAGTCGGCTGACGAACTGACTAACTGCTGCAACACAACCTGTTAGTCGTTGAATATCCTTTAGGCATGTCGTACGGTTTATGTTTAAGATGGCCTTGATTTTCTCCGGGTTGACCTCGACTCCGCGCTGGGAAACGATGAATCCCAACAATTTGCCGGCTGGAACCCCGAAGACGCACTTCTTAGGGTTAAGCATCATGTTGTATTTCTGGAGATTATCAAAGGTTTCTTTTAAGTCGGAGATTAAGTCATTTGACTTTTTAGACATCACCGCGATATCGTCCACGTAGGCGTGAACGTTCCGACCAATTTGGTCGTGAAGGCAATGTTGCATTCTCCGCTGGTATGTAGTACCTGCATTTTTCAGCCCAAAGGGCATCGTAACATAACAAAACGTGCCGTATGGGGTAGTGAACGAAGTGGCCAATTGGTCCAACGTCTCATCTTGATCTGGTGGTATCCTGAGTATGCATCGAGAAAACACAAAAGTTCCGAGCCAGCCGTCGAGTCAATGACTTGGTCAATGCGAGACAAAGCAAACGGATCTTTGGGACATGCTTTGTTCAAGCCGGTGTAATCAACGCACATTCTTAATTCATTGGTTCCCTTTTTGGGGACAAGTACAAGATTGGCCACCCATTGGGTGTGAAGGATTTCTCGGATAAAACTAGCCTTAAGTAACCTAGCTATCTCTTTGCCAATGGCGCGTCTCTTCTCATCTCCAAAGCGTCGTAGAGGTTGCTTCACTGGTTTGGATTTTGGATCAATGTTTAAGCTATGCTCGACAAGTTCCCTAGGTACACCTTTCATGTCGGCAGGTTGCCAGGCAAAGATGTCCCTATTCTCACGGAGGAACTCGACGAGCGTGCTTTCCTATTTGGGATCCAGGTTCTTCCCAATGGAGGTGACCTTGGAGGCATCGCCTACCACAAGTTCCACCGGCTTGGTCTCGATGTAGGCCTTGAATGCATGAGCAGAGTCGGAGATCTGTTTCTTCTAGGCGGGCATCTCTGAGTCATCGACCTTGCTCTGGATCTCTTTGAATTCTTCGCTGTAGAGGACAGCTTCCGCGAAGGCTGCTTCGTTAATCTCGCAGTCCCTTGCCTTGGTAAATCTTCCGGATACGGTGATGACACCGTTTGGTCCGGGTATCCTCAGTTTGTTGTAGACGAAGCATGGCTTGGCCATGAACGTGTGGAATATGTCGCGGCCGAATATGACATGGTACACGCTCTTGAAGGGGACCACCTCAGAGGTCATGCGCTCTTGACGGTAATTATTAACATCGCCAAAGGTGACCTAAAGTGTGATGCACCCAAGGGACCGATCTTCCTAGCTAGGAACTACGCCGTGGAAGATGGTGTTGGTCCGCCTTAGGTTTGCCTCCGTCAAGTTCATCTTCTGTAGTGTATCCAGGTACATGATGTTGCTGCTGCTTCCACTATCCACCATACACTTGGTGAACTCCACGCCGTCAATCAAGGGGTTGATGACCATGGCGTATTGGTTCTCCGTAGGAATAAGGTCTGGGTGGTCCGTCCTGTCCCAAGTTATTGGAACCTCCGACCAGCGCAGGTACTAGAGAACTGGGGGTAGAGTAGCCATCAGGATCCTCAGAGAGGTTTTCTGTTGTCGGACGGTGGGGGTGCCAAGAAAAGTGTGGTAGACTGGTGCCTTCTTCGCGAAGGGGTTCTTTACCTTGTTGTCGCTCTTGGCGGCGTGCTTGGGGTCAACGTCCTCATCCATGTCACTTGAATCCTTGGATTCCTCCTCCTTCTTCTTCCCCTTGCCCTTGCCTCGCGGTCTGTTCTTCCGACTTCGCTTGTAGCCGGACTCCGGGTCTTCCTTGAGGTTGTTGACGAACTTGCAGTGTCGATTGGTATGGGTGGCCTTGCCGTTGACATCGAGGTGTACGAGCCACGGCATATCCAGTACTCCTCGTAGGTTTGGGGAACGCGGAGCAGCGTCGAGGTAGTTTCACTTCCTCATTGCTGCCCACGACCAGCTCCACGTCCTCGGCCACGTTGTCCGCCATCACCTCGTCCTGCAAAAGTCATAGCGACCATGTCGGTGCTTTTCTTCTGGAGCGGTTTTTCGCTTTGTACTGCTGTTCCTCCGAGCTTGAGTTGGAACGGCCGTTGCCGGCAAAGAATCACGAGCATCATCGTCGGCAGCTGCGAACTCACTGGCCAACTGGATCATCTGATTCAAGTCAAGCTGGTGATTGTCCTGCAAGCGCTTCACCTTATGTCAGAGAAACGTGCCCCTTTCCAACCCATCGATGAAGGCGGCCATGGCGGTCTGAACATGCACTCCTGCGCAGGAATTTTTCATGTCCAGCCAGCGGGAGAGGTAGGCGCGAGATGTCTCGTCTTTCTCTTGTACGCATCGCTGCAGATCGCCAACAGTGCAGGGACGCTTGTACGTACCCTCGAAATTCTTGGTGAACTCCTCTTGCATGTCCAACCAATTGTAGATGGATTTCTCCGGCAAGTCGTCGATCCATTGACGGGCCATGCCCGCCAACATTAATGGGAGGTACTTGACGGCGATGTTGGGGTTGCCTCCGGCAATCTCCACCGCGTTGTCGTAGTCCTGCAACCATGTGGCTGGCTTGGCGGTGCCGTCATAGGGATTGATGGTCTTGTCAATCCGGAAACCTTTGGGGTAAGATGCGGACCGTATTGCAGGTCCAAAACAACGTGGCCTGTCGCGGTTTCTTCTCGGACACGGAGGGTCATGGCGTGACCTGCTCTTGTGTCCTTGGTTGCGCTCTCCATCATGACGGGTCTGCTCCGCGTTGTCACGGATGACAATGCCGCACTGCCTTGGCGGGGGAATATCCGTACGATGGTTAGCCTTGGAATCTTTGTGATGTCGGGGGGATCAGGGCGGTGGCGATGGGCGACGAGGTCGGGCCTTTTCTCCGTGGTCAGAGGATATGGGGATAGCGTCCTTCCTGTTGCGCGCATCCCTCTGTCTACGCTTTGATGAACCCGCCTGGGACCCGACATCAAGAGGAGATCTGTCCCTTGGCGGCTTATGCTGGCTAGACTGGCAAAGCGCTGGGTCGGACTCAAGCCTCTGAGAGGTGGCCTTTTCCTGCTGCTTCACCGCCTTGGCCACTAGGTCATAGACCTGTTCCACTGCCTCGGGCGATCTATCCTGCTCCAGAAGGGTCTTGGCAACGGCGAGGTTAAGGAGTGGGGTGGGCATCACATGTTTGACTTCACTGTCAATGTATGGCTTGGCCTGTGCCGGATTCGAGGGAGCCCATCCTAGGTTTCGCCGTACACCAGGATCGTTGATTACGTGAGCTGGAGCTTTCTTGGCCTTCTGCTGCTGCAGCAGAGTCTTGTAGTTGGCCTCCATTGCTCTGGCTTTCTCTATGGACTTCTGCGCATTGACCAGATCTTGATCTAGCTTAGCGCCTTGCTCCGCGATGGCCTGCGCTTCCTCCAGCAACTGCTGGCGTTTCTCGTCGAGCTGGGTCACGTTCCGGATATGAACTACAGTCAGTGGCTCAACGAGGAGATTGCCGTACATCACTCTATCAGCCAGAGTAATTTGGGCAGCAGCAGACGTAGATGCCGGAGGTGGCAAGTTTGCGGTGTTGTTGTTGCTCGGGCCGGTGCCGAGTTCCTGCGGCTGCTGCACTGGGTTAGGCGGAGGAGGCATGACTTTTGCACGGTCATCATCAGCAGCAATAAGTGGCCCCTTCCCCTTGTCCAGCGCTGTAGGCGAATCTCGTCCGGGTTGATCTTCATCCATCGCCGTCCCAATGGTGATGAACACCTCTCGAGATACGACGATGTTGTTGGCTTGCTCGTCGCGCGTGTACCCCTCCTCCATCTCCTGTATGGCGGAGTCTAGCTCTTCTAGACTGAAATCTATCTCCTCTGATTCTACACTGAAGTCAGCATAAAGCGTGTCAATAACAGAGTCGGAGGGTGCCAGGACTTCCTCGATGACGGGCGGTGGAGGTGCAATGGCAGTGACGATGACTGGAGGTGGCGGCGCTGCTATGACGATGGAGGCCGGAGGCGGTGGTGGCGGTGGCTGAATCAGAGGGGCTCCGTCAATGAGCGCAAGCGCTGTTTGAGCTGCTGCTTCAGCCTCCGCGTAGTTGTTGACGGTGTTCACCATGCCTTCGAGGGTAAGGCGGACTGACGCCTGCTGCCATGTTCCAGTCCTTCCACAAAGTGATACATAGCGTTATCATCGGGGTAGTGGGCCAGATCGGCTCGTACACGGAGCCACCTGGCAAGGTAATCGCGGGGGTTTTTGCCCTCTCTCTGAATGCAACACGCTAGATCGAAGATGGTAACCATGCCAATGAACTTGGATCTCTGCTGTCCAGACGCACGGGCGAAGCCGGCGGACCTGCAGCGATCTTCCACCTTTATATCCTGCACAGGGGCGGTTTGGGTGGGCCTTGAATTTTTTCGATCTTTGTCGGCAAACTCCGAAGAGAGACCCGACGTGGATCCTTCCGCGAACGTGTCCTGCCCGTAGGCGGTCCGTGCGGGCCTTGATGCTCCTCCGACTCCCAGGGAACTAGTGCCCAAGTCGGTTTCGCCGATGAAGAGGTGGATGTCTTCGATAGGAACGATCGAGCACCACGTAGGGTTCGTCTTCGCCGGGATCCATAACTCGTCAGGAGGGACGATCGGAACATTGCCAGATAAGAGAACGCGGCCGATGGCTACGGTTTCGCCGATTCCTGCGAAGATCTTGGTCCTCGCCCGCTGAAGAGCCTAAAGCGCCTCTTGCCCCATGGTGGACGCCAACTGTCGTGGTATTGCCGACGAGTACACCATGGAGGGGTCCTCACAGTGTGTGTTTAGAGACGTGGGGTAAGGGGACGGTTGACGGGTACGAGGTAACACAGCTTACCCAGGTTCAGATCCCACGACGGTGGCGGAATCCTACTCCTGCTATAAATCACTATAAGGGCAATACGCCGAGTTACAGAGATTGGCTCGTTGTGCGAAGTTGTCTGAGATTGTAAGTTATCATGCCCTAAAGGCTCCCATAGGCCCGACTTGTATAGTCATCGGGTCCTAGGGTTACAGGGAAAAGTCCTAGCCGGACAGGTTACAGAGTCCTACACCGTCTATTACTAGTCTTGTGTGTCTTGTACTCCAAGGCTCCGGGTACGTCGATGACTCCAACCGTAGCCTTCCTTTATCCGGCATGGGCCTCCCTTCTGGATCCATATAACTAGGCCGCCCAGCAGGCCATGGGCCATGCTACCAACTGTGTGCCACCCGGGTTAGCCGGATAAGAGACATGCTATGAGGATACCCATATAGCATATCCCCAACACCTTTCTCCATGACATTGAATAAATTCAATGAAATCTTGGGTATTGGCATGGCTGGGACGGTGAAGAAGATTCCAGCTTAACCCGCTGATTTGTTGGAGCTCTACCACGGTATAACTAATGATGATGACCGTAGAGCCCAGCGGGGAAAGATAAGAAATATTCAACTTCCAGCTATCAGGTATTTTGCTTATTATCTTGCCACTAGTGTTCTTGGTAGGGAGAACACTAGCAATATTTCCAACTATCATTTGGCATTCCTAGCTGCTGCACTCAACAATGAAACCAGGTACAATCTTGGTTCTCTCATTGCTCGTCGCTTAGCTGCTAAGGGACCCATTTATGGGGGAATTATTGATGCATGTATTGTTGCTACCCTAGACCTTTTTGTTGATCCAAATGATACAGATTTGGCTCCCCAGAGGCTTGATTTAGCTGCCATGAAAGCACATCACTTTGTCATTGCTGGATCTACCCTTGAGAGTTTGGTTTATAGGATGATGTTTACTGACGGGGAAGAGAGAGAGAGAGAGAGAGAGAGAGAGAGAGAGATTCCTCTGCCCCAAACCACTTTGTTCAGTATTTATCAGGGACCTTTGTCACGCACCAAGGAGGATATGGACAAGCAGCTACGCATTCGTGGGTTCCACAGACACTATCAGGGGGGCGCGCCCTCATACGACCCTCTGTGCACTACACAGGGGCGTCCTCGAGCTCATACCAGGACGAAGGGGCCTCGTCGTCGTATTACGAAGGTGCACCTTCTTGGTCACCATGGATTTAAGCCCCACTTAGGCCAAAAGCCTAAGCTTGGGGGAGGTATACCGACATCACACTCATCTATATATCATGTTCCATCGGTTCTTTGTATATCCATTTTTTCGCTTTCTTTTTGGTTTTTGTTTCTGCTTTCTCAAAACACAAAAAGACCAAAAATATTTTTGTTGTTTCTCTTGGTTTGTTTCTTTGCTTTGGTTTGCCTTAAGAAAAAAATCCAAATAGATTTTTCTTTGTTTGTTTTTGCTTTGTGTGCTTGCTTTAAAAAAATCGAAAAGACCAAAAATATTTGTTGTTCTTCTTTGGTTTTGTGAAGTTCTTTGCAGGGTTAAGCAGTCCTTAGTGGGGTTTGGTTTCATGTTATTATTCAAGCCACACAAGTGAAGAGCAATAATGAAGATCAAGACAATTTGAGGTGTAGTAAAAGGCTGGTAATGAACTCTATTTGTTTTCATTTTTGTACATATACTCATCATTGTGAGCATGCTTAGTCTGTTTGTGTAATATGTATGTTATTTATGGATGCTTAGTATTTCTTGCTCTATTATGATTAGCTCCAGCTTGCTAATAGTTTGTAGCATGTCATATGAATGTTTGCTTGCATTGTTCTATTCATAACTTGGTATGATATTGGGGTATCCTCCTCTGAATGTTTCATATGAATCGACTTGGCACATGCTCACGCATGCATATGACTAAACAATAGTCAGTAAGCCTCGATGATTTATTTTGCCTTAGAGTTCTTGTATCACTTTCATGCCATAATTAGTCATGTTTTACTGCAAGCATGATTATGACAGTTATTGCTCTCTCGTTTGTCGCTTCCTCTCTATTGCTACCCTTCACTTGCACTGAGTTTGAGCTCTTGTCGTGGGAATGGTCACGGTAGATGCTGCAATCGGCAGCGAGTAGTAGAACGAGGGGCAAGGGCGGCCAGCCATCTGCGGTGCGAGATGAGGGCGGAGACTCAGGGTTTTACCCAGGTTCGGCTCCCCTGAGGGTAAAGACCTACTCCTGCTAGATTGTATTATGAAGGTGGTGAAATGGGCGAACTCGGCGGCTAGGCGGCGAGTCGCTTGGGGGTATGATGGAACGTATCTCTACACGCCCCGCAGGGAGGTTTATATAGGCTCACCTCCCCTAGGGTTTACATATCTCAACCGAATTAGTTAAGGCTTCGGTGCTTGTTTAACCTAATCCGACTGGGCCTATCTACTCGCCTGGGCCTTCAGCTTCCAGTCGCTTGGATCCACGCCGGGCTTTGATCCAGTCGCCGTCTTGCAGGCCCACTCGCCAGTTCTTTGGGCCAGTCGGAAACGTCCTGCTGGGTATACCCCGGTAGGTACATCCCCATCAGTAGTCCCCGAGGCCGTCGTCGATTGGGCGTAGGTGACTGCTGGCAGTCGGAGTATGCGGCTTCAGAGTAGGCATCCATTCGAATCGTCGGTGGGCTCCTGTATATAGGAAAAACTTGTCATTCTGTTCGCAGCTTTGGCGAGTCGAATCAGCGAATCGCTGTTCGCAGCGAGTAGGTTGGTGAGCCGAGTGGCTGAAGTTGGACCGTTAAGCGTGGTCAAACTAGCCGTTACGGTAATCCAACGGTAACTTTTGGCGTAATCACCGCGTAGTAACGGCCTCCTGATTTGGCGGGTAACAACCGCTATATAAGGGGAATGGCAGGCGATCAGAGAGCTATCTTCTCGCCATTCTCTCCGACTGCACGCATTCTCGCCTCCCTTCGCTTCGTGATCCAGCCGACCCGAAATCCTCCGACCCCCCACAAAGTCCTCCGCCATGGCCCTATCCACCGAACCTTGGGGGAGGTCCAAATGTACGAGGGCGCAACTGGCGTCCTTCGAGGAGGCCGGGATCCTGCGCGTCGGCTGCTGGCGCATCCCCGCGGCCGGAGAGGTGACCCCGAGCCCGCGCGAGGGGGAATTCATCTGCTTCACCAGTCACCTGGAGCAGGGATTGGGATTCCCCACGTCCTTGTTCTTCTGGCGGTTCTGCGCCTACTACGGGATCCAGCCGTCGGATCTGGGTCCCCATAGCATCGAGCAGCTCGCCATCTTTGTGGCGTTCTGCGAGTGCTACTTGGGCTGCCGGCCCTACTTCCCTCTTTGGCAAGATCTGTTCCATGGACGGATCAGCCGCGAGGAGGCGGGCGGCCCAATGCTCGCCGCGAGTGGCCTAACCTTCCAGCTGAAGTCGAAGGCCTCATTCTTTGACCTGATGTTGCCCGCCAAGGCAGCGAGCGACTGGAAGAAGTCGTGGTTCTACGTTGCCGAGGCGACTCCGGAAGACGAGACGGCGATTCCGCTGTACTCCGCCGACCAGTCCGAGCCGCGCCGCCTTCAAATCGGCAAGCTTCCCAGCGACCAGCGGATGGTCGTTGACGAGATGCTTCAGACCATCCGCGGTCTGAAGAAGAAGGGCCTCCAGACGATAAACCTGTACAACTGCTGGCTCGGGCGGCGACTCGTCCCGCTGGCCCGGCACGAGCACTACATGTACCAGTACACCGGCCGGGACGACCCGACAAAGGCTAGCCTGGCCGAGTGGAGGCTCGACGACTACACCGCGACCCTGAAGAAAATCACCCAAGCGGTGTACTTGGACGCTCAAGCTGGGGTCGCCCCCTATACCGCGAAGCGCTCAGCCCCAACGGTAATCACTTCGTATCATTCACAGTCGCAGTCCTTTTGCAGTCGCGGTCATACTAACTTCAACTTGCCTTTGTTGCAGCTGTTCCAAGTGGTGGAGGGGTGGCTCCCGCCTTTGGATGACGAGAATTCGAGCTCGTCTGTCCAAGACATGGGCGAGTCGCCCGCCAGGAGCGACGAAAGCGACAGCGATGACGGGTCCGAGGAAGAAGCTGCCCCGCTGGCTCGCAAGACCCGCGGGCAACGTCAGCGCGAGCTCGAGGCGAGCAAGAGCCTCGAGCGCCATGATGATGAAGAAGAACTTCCGGAGACGACCTCACGCCGCCAGGCTACTCCGTCAAAGAAGAAGAGGAAGGAGAAGGAGGCGAAGGCCCCTCCAAGAAGGAAGACGAAGCCGATGAGGCCGGCCTCGCCGCCACACTCGGCAAGCAGTTCTGACGCCCCCAGCCCTATCAAGGATGAGGCGCCACCGGCGGCAGCCGCACTGGACACGGCCACCGTTGAGGTGCCACTGGCTTCGATGCCCCCGCCATTTTCCCCAGTCTCGGGGCTGGGGGATGCTCCTGCCGTAGCGGCTTCGCCTCGCAGGGAAGCTCCTGTCGAAGAGGTTACAGAGGCTCCTGTTGCAGCCTCGACGACGAAGAAGCCGTCCGTGTCTTGGGCACGCGACGTCCTGGACATGGGGCTCAGCCGCCGACTGGGCCCGGAACTGGAGAAGCCAGCCGGCCTCCGTACGGGGTTGCGCTTCATTCCGGTCGCCAAGTGAGTACACTCGCCTTCCTTCGTCTTTCAAAATCGCTTGAATTATCTTGCTTATACGACTGATGTACAGGACCGGAGTGAAGAGGATGGGCCACCCAACCGTGGCTAAGGTGCCACCCGTCGTCAGCGAGGAAGATCCTTCCCGCAAGAGGAAGGCGGACGAAGTCGTCGCCCCTGCGGATGGCGGCAAGAAGGCCAACCGTCGTCATGATTTCTGACGACACGGCGGCCGCGCCGGCTGGACCTGCAACGGAGGCGGCCACGTCCACGAAGGAGGGCGCTCCCTTGCCTGCAACGGCCGAGCCGACCTCCTTTGGGGCGGGTGCCTCTATCGCCACCTTCCCGCGCTTCATGACCAAGGCGGCCGTGGCGAGTGGAACTTCGCCCTCGAGCCACGCTCCTGGGATCGCCGATGCTGAAGTCGACCAACGTCGTAGGCACACGCCGGCTCTCCTCGCGTCCGTGGACGCGATACAACTCCACGGCATGCTTGGCGCAGCCATCCAGGTACATCCAGTCCCCGAGGATCAGGTCGGTGCTTTGCAGCGGCCTGATTCTTTTAATGTCTTATCTTTATTTTTCGCATCCAGTCCCCGAGTGCGCACGCGCTGAATTTCAGCGGGTGGGCACTTAGGACTTTCTTTGAATACCAGTCCCCGAGTGCGCACCCGCTGAATTTCAGCGGGTGGGCACCTTAGGAACTTCTTTGATTGCCAGTCCCCGAGTGCGCACTCGCTGAATTTCAGCGGGTGGGCACTTAGGAATTTCTTTGATTGCCCGTCCCCGAGTGCGCACTTGCTGAATTTCAGCGGGTGGGCACTTAGGAATTTCTTTGATTGCCAGTCCCCGAGTGCGCACTCACTGAATTTCAGCGGGTGGGCACTTAGGAACTTCTTTGATTGCCAGTCCCCGAGTGCGCACTCGCTGAATTTCAGCGGGTGGGCACTTAAGAATTTCTTTGATTGCCAGTCCCCGAGTGCGCACTCGCTGAATTTCAGCGGGTGGGCACTTAAGAATTTCTTTGATTAACCTTTTTGGTGGTGTGCAGGGTCTGCAAATTGAATCGGCTGACCGATTGGTGGCGAAGCAGCGCGCGGAGAAGGAACTGGCCATCGTCCAGGAGGCGAAAAAAGGGCTTCAGGTTGTTGCCGTGAAGGCAGAGGAAGCTCGCCAGGGGCTTGTCCCTGCTGGTGCATTGGCGGCGGCGCAATCGTCTTTGAATTCGGCTGAACAGCGGATCGCCGACCTCGAGCGCAAGCTGCGGGAAGCGAAGGAAGAAGCGAGCTCGGCTGATGGGCGAGCCAAGGCCGCCATTGCAGCCGCCCAAGAGGATCGCAAAGTGTCGGATGCCCTTGTTGCTGGGCTTCAGGACGACCATACATCGCTTCAATGCTTCATCACGGATCTCGCCCGCCCGTTGATTGGTAAGTGCGTCTGCCTCTTTCAGTAGTTGTGCCATTTGTGGTGTCCGTCGTATTCATTATTGTCTTCTACTCGCAGGTCGCATCATCGATAGCGCGGAAGAGGCGAGCTCGTTCGACGCGCGGCAGTGTGTAAGCATGCTTGTCGACTCGGCAACGTTGTCGGCGACGTGCTTCCGTGCCTATCTCCAAGAGATATCGCCCACGGAAGTGATTCCCAGCGACCTCGTTGAGGTGTGGAGGTATTTGGAGAAGGCACCCGCGGTCGTTGAGTTCATGACGCGGTCGGCGTTTCGACGCGGAGCGGCGACGGCACTTAGTCTTGGACTTGCCCACTTTCCCGAGGACTTCGACATCGACGATGTGACGAGTGGCTACCCGTCATCGACTGGCGCGGTAGAGCTTTCCGAGGTCCTCAAGTTGCAGGATCGCGTCGCCGCGTACTCGGAGCGTGTCTGGGCAATGGGCGACCTCCTTCCGTACCAGGAGATGGTCGTCGTGCCGAATGACCCTGAGCCGCCGCATCGTGATTTCAAGGTCGATCAACCCTTCCGCGCGGCGATGGCGGGTGAACTGACGACGTATCCGTCGAACCCGTACACGCCATTCATCCGCAATCGCCGGGATGTTGGCGAGTCGTCGTCTAAGCCTGCAGAATAGGATAGTTTGCCTTGTGGCGTTAGTAGCAAGTCTGCCATGTGGGCATATTTTGTAATATGAGACAATGCAACATGCTATCGAATGAGACGTCGTGTCTATTTTCGTATTTGTCAAGTGTTTGTGATTGTTGTTTGAACGAGTCCCCGAGCGCGTCCGCCCTTTTGTGGGGTTTACCTCGTATGTGATGTGTTTGTTGTTTTTGTGTGTTTTATTATTGTGGTCGACTCGCCCGGACTCGAAGAGCCAGTCGCTAGGCGACTCCCTTGAACGTGCTGTACTTTGCCGTTTTCCCGTGTGCGAACGAGGTCGGGTGGCCGAGTCCCCGAGCGTGGTACTTGGCTGTTCCAGGCGCGACTCGAGGGTGAGTGAGGACTTGGCGCATTAGTTTGTGCGCGTCACTCCTGTCTGGCCCGTGGGGTCAGTCGCGTGGCGAGTCCTGGGCATGCTCTCCTACTTGGCGTTTTCTCGGACCGCTCGAGGTGAACTGGTCTGCAGTCCCCGAGCGTGGTACTTAGCCGTTCGAGTCGCTATGTCGAGGATGCAGAGGACCATGGTCGCTGTAAGAAGCGTAGGCAGTAGTCTTGGTTCGTAGAACCAGTCGAGCTAGGCGACTCCAATGGGGCTCCGGGTAGGCGTTTTTCGTGGACGATGCAAGACCTGAGGTGACTCAGTGCTCTTGCACCACACTACTTAGCCGTGCCGATCGCTGTACCAAAGGTTGACTTCTACGGTTAGCGTAATGCTGTTATTACGAGTGCGAGTGGCACAAGACATGGAGAGTAGGCGCAATTTGCGGTAACTGTTTCTTTTTATTTCATAGCGACTGGAGGATACATATGTGGGGTTCTAGGAGTAGAACTTCCATAGGAGGTTTACATTCCATGGTCGCTTGATGTCGAGTTCGCCGTCCCCGCGGACGTCGATGAGGTAGTAGGCGTCGTTGCCGAGTACTCGCCCGATGGCGAATGGCCCTTCCCACGGAGGGGAAAGCTTGTGCATGCCCTTCTTGTCCTGGATGAGGCGTAACACCAGGTCGCCCTCTTGGAAGGTGCGAGTTTTCACCCGCCGGCTGTGGTAGCGGCGGAGTCCCTGTTGGTAGATAGCGGTGCGTGACCGAGCCAGGTCACGTGCCTCGTCGAGTTGATCGACCCCGTTTTGGCGGGCGAGCTCGTTTGCGGCCTCCGTGTAGTGGACGATCCGCGGCGAGTCGTGCTCGAGGTCGGTAGGCATGACTGCCTCGGCGCCGTAGACCATGAAGAAGGGGGTGAAACCTGTCGACCTGTTGACCGAGGTGTGGATCCCTCAGATGACAGAGGGCAACTCCTCGACCCAGCACCCGGCGGTGCGCTCGAGTGGTACTTGGAGTCGCGGCTTCAGGCCATGGAGGATGCTCTGGTTGGCTCGTTCCAACTGGCCATTGGATTCCGGGTGGGCGACTGACGCGAGGTCGAGCCGAATGTGGTGCTCTTCGCAGAATTCGGCCATGGCTCCTTTGGCGAAGTTGGTGCCGTTGTCCGTGATGATGCTGTTTGGGAACCCGTAGCGATATATGATCTCGCGTAGGAATTTGGTGGCGGTCTTCCCGTCGCATTTCCAAACTGGCTTGGCTTCCATCCACTTTGTGAATTTGTCGACCGCGACCAAGAGGTGGGTGTAGCCAGAGGGAGCCTTCTTGAAGGGGCCTACCATGTCCATACCCCACACAGCGAATGGCCAGGTGATGGGGATTGTTTTGAGCGCTGAGCTCAGCACGTGCGTCTGGTTGGCGTACTTCTGGCACCCGGCGCACCGCTGGACAATGTCGACAGTGTCGGCGTGTGTGGTGGGCCAGTAGAAGCCATGTCTCATAGCCTTGGCGACAAGAGAGCGGGCACCGGCGTGGTGGCCGCAGTCACCGGAGTGGATGTCGTGGAGGATCTTGCGTCCTTCGGCAGGTTGGACGCAGCGTTGGAACACGCCGGTGACACTGCGCTTGTGGAGCTCGCCGTCGATGATGGCGTAGGACTTGCATCGACGGGCGATCATCCGAGCTTCCGTCTCGTCTGCCGGCAAGGTGCCGGCTTCCAGGTAGGCGATGTAGGGCTTGGTCCAGTTGTCTGGCTCGTTGACGAGTGCGACCAGGGCTGCCTCTGGTTGGAGCGGGACTCCGATGTCGATCTCCCTTGGGGGAGAGACTGATGGCTTGGTGATCGTGTCGAGGAAGACGCCGGCGGGTGGTGCGAGTCGAGCCGACCCGATGCGAGAGAGGGCGTCGGCCTCCTCGTTCTTCCGCCTGTCGATCCACTCGACGGAGTAGCCTGTGAAGTGTCCGCCCAAATTGTCCACTGCTTGGCGGTACGCCGCCATGGTGGGGGAGACGGCGTCGCAGGTGCCAGCGACTTTCCCTGTGATGAGGCCGGAGTCGCCGTAGCAGCGTAAGCGATTGACGTTCATCTCCTTGGCCGCTCGCATGCCGTGGAGTAAGGCCTCGTACTCGGCCATGTTGTTGGTGCAGGGTGTGAAGTCGAGGCAGAGGATGTAGCGGAGCTTGTCACCCTTTGGTGAAGTTAGCACGATCCCTGCGCCTGCGCCGTCCGCGTTCTTGGAGCCGTCGAAGTGTAGGCTCCAATAATGAAGGTATGGCAGCTTCTCTGGCTGCTGGGCTTCTTCCCAGTCGGCGATGAAGTCCGCTAGGGCCTGCGACTTGATCGCTTTTCGCGGCTCGTATTTGATGTTGTGGACGCCGATCTCGACGGCCCACTTGGCGACCCGCCCGGTCGCCTCACGGTTGCGGATGATGTCCTGCAGTGGTGCCGAGGAAACGACCGTGATCGGGTGCTCCTGGAAGTAGTGCGGCAGGCGTTGTTGGGCTCTGAACACCGCGTATACCAGCTTTTGGTACTGGGGGTACCGCTGCCGCGACTCGGTGAGGACCTCGCTGATGTAGTAGACCGGTCGCTGTACTGGGCGCTCCTTTCCTTCCTCTGGTCGCTCGACGACCATTACGGCGCTGACGACGCATTCGGAAGCCGCGACGTAAACCAGCATGGGTTCTTTGTCGGCGGGGGCGGCGAGTAGCGGTGCGGCGAGTAGCACCTTTTTGAGATCGCGGAGCGCGTCGTTCGCCTCCTTGTCCCACTGGAAGGTGGGGTTCTTGCGCATCAGGCGGTATAGGGGCATCGCCTTTTCGCCCAAGCGGGGGATGAAGCGACTTAGAGCCGCTACTCGCCCGGCCAGTTTCTGGACGTCGCGCAGGCACTCGGGTTTGCCGAGCCGGGCGATCGTGTCGATCTTCATGGGGTTCGCCTCAATCCCTCGTTTGGAGACGACGTACCCCAGTAGTTGTCCTGCAGGTACACCGAAGGTGCATTTGCCTGGGTTGAGCTTTATCTTGTATTTTTGCAAGTTGGCGAACGTTTCCGCCAGGTCGGCGAGTAGGTCGCCCTGGCGAGCGGACTTTACGACCACGTCGTCGATGTAGACGTGGATGTTGCGGCCAATTTGGCTCGCAAGGCATTCTTGCATGCACCGCTGGTAGGTTGCCCCGGCGTTCTTGAGGCCGAAGGTCATGGCGGTGTAGAAGAAGGCTCCGAATGGCGTGATGAACACCGTCTTCTCCTTGTCCTCGACAGCCATTTTGATCTGGTTGTAACCAGAGTAGGCGTCGAGGAAACACAGCGACTCTGAGCCCGCGGTGGAATCGATTATCTGGTCGATCCGCGGGAGGACGAACTGCTCCTTTGGGCAGGCGCTGTTCAGGTTTGTGTAGTCGATACACATCCTCCAGGTCCCGTTTTTCTTCTCGACCAGGACTGGGTTTGCCAGCCACTTGGAGTATTTGATTGGCCGGATGAAGCCTGCAGCGAGTAGACGCTGAACCTCTTCGGCAATTGCTCGGCGGCGCTCTTCATTGAAGGGTCGCAGCGACTGCTTGACAGGTCGCACTTTG
The DNA here is from genome assembly GCA_916181665.1 of Avena sativa. Lineage (NCBI taxonomy): Eukaryota > Viridiplantae > Streptophyta > Magnoliopsida > Poales > Poaceae > Avena > Avena sativa. The sequence goes on from OV702297.1 coordinate 22,273,416, forward strand.
GGGTCGGCGTTTAGCTTGTGCTCAGCGAGCTCCCTGGGGACACCGGGCATGTCAGAGGGATTCCATGCGAAGATGTCCCTGTTCTCACGGAGGAACTCGATGAGAGCGCCTTCCTATGCCGGGCTCACGCCCGTCCCGATCGTCACCGTCTGGCTGGAGTCGCCTGGGACCAGCTCGACGGTACGGGTGTGCGTAGTGGCCTCAAAGGTTGAGGTGTTTGCGCCCTCCGAGTTGGACTTCTTGAGTATGGTGGGGTCGTCGTTGTTGACCCCGCTCGCGTACTTGGCGAGTTCATCCGCGTGGTTGGTCTCCGCCGCGATGACGGCGTCAGCGAGCTCGACACCTTTGGCCTCGCACTCGGCGGCCATGTCAGGGTCGCCGTTGATGGTGATGACGCCGCACGGCCCGGGGAGCTTCATCGCGTTGTACGCGTAGTGGGGCGCTGCCATGAACTTGGCGAACGCCTGGCGCCCTAGGACGCAATGGTAGGGGCTGTCGAAGGGCACGAGCTCGAAGACGATCCGCTTGGTGCGGAAGTTTGCTGGTGTGCCGAAGGTGACTGGCAGCGTGACCTTGCCGATCGGGTACGCCTTCCGACCGGGGACGATGCCGTGGAACATGGTGTGGGTCGTCTCGATCATCGACTGCGGGAGCCGCAGCCGCCTGAAGGTGTCCAGGTACAGGATGTTGATGGAGCTTCCGCCGTCCATCAATGTCTTGGGGAGCCAGTAGTCGCCGACCTTAGGCTTGACCACCAGGGCGACTCGACCTGGGTACTCGATGCGTGGCGAGTGGTCTTGTCGACTCCAGGTGATGGGCTGCTCCGACCAGTTGAGGAACTAGGGAACGTCCACCTGGGCCACCGTGTTGACGGCGACGGCGCGGGCGATGACCTTCTTCTCGTGCTTCGTGTTGAAGCCCGTGAAGGTGTGGAGCGAGCCGGCCACTTTGCCGAATTTTCCGCTGTTTGGCGGGTCGTTGTCGGGGTCCTCCCGTGCTCGCCGTGCCTTCTCGATCTCCCTGAGGGTGTGGCAGTCGGCGGTGGTGTGCGTGGCGGGCTTTCCTTCCCTGCTATGAAACGCACATGGTTGGTTAAGGAGAGCCGCGGGGTCGAACCTTGGCTTGGCCTTGTAGTTGCCGCCGTCGCGGCGTTGTCCTCCGTCGCGGCGAAAGCTCTTGGGCTCGCGTCGCGCATGCCCGGCGTTGGCGACGAAGTCGACTCGCCCGTCACTGCGGCGCTTGCCGGTGAGGCGAGTGTTGCTGTAGCGTAGGTCGGACCGTCGTCCGCTGTCGTTGCCGCTTGTGCGGCGTTGACCTCCTGACTCATCGTCAGTTTCCTGGTTTGGATCTTCCTCCGCGTACCGTTTGGCGATCTCGAGGAGGTCGGGGATGTTGTCGAGTCTGCGAGAGTGTCGCTTGAGCTTGGCGACCAGGGGCTCGTAGCGGCACGAGGTCTTGAAGCAATGGATCGCGGTGTCCGGGTGGATGCCGACCGCGTTGTACCAGAGTTCTTGCCACCGTTGGACCTAGTTGCGGGTCGACTCGCGGGGTCCCTGGACGCATCGCTCCAGGTCCTCGATAGTGGTGGCACGGGTGTAGGAGCACTCGAAGTGCCTGACGAAAGCGTCGCGCATCTCCTCCCAGGAGTCTATACTGTCCTGAGGGAGGGCGTTGATCCACTGCCTGCACGTCCCCTCCATCATCAGGGGGAGGTAACGGGCGGCTAGCAGGTCGGTGTGGCCTGCGATCCCCATTGCCATGAGGTATGTGTCGAGCCAGACGGCGGGGTCGTACGAGGGGTCGTACTTTTCTATCTCCTTCGGCGCCTTAAAGTTTGGCGGGTACTTCTCGCCTCGGATCATTGGTCCGAAGCACTTGGGGCCGAGTCGACTGAGCGACCCCATGGGCTCGCCGTCGTGGCGATTGGTTAGGGTGTGTCGCAGGTCGTCGGGCTGGCGTGCGCGCCAGCTTTGGTTGTTGATGATGTGGGTGCGGGCGTCGATGGGTTGACCGTTGGCGGCGACGAGGTTGGTCGCCGGCCTGGGGTCGTTGGTGGAGAGTGCCGCGTTCGCGGGTCGATGTTGGAGCTGCAGTGGCTCCGGTGGTGGGCAGTTGAGTGTGTTTGCCGCCATTGGGCGGCCGCTCGAGGCCGCCCTGCTTCCCGAGGAATGCGAGTATACTCGACCTTGCGAGTCGGCGCCCGCTCTTTGCTGCTCGACGGCCTTTGCAAGCAGGGCCCTGACGTATTGGATCTGCAGGGCACCGTCGCCGGTGGCCGTGATGCTATCGGCTGCTGCCCGGCCTGCCACGAGGTTGTCCATCGGGGTGGAGAACAGTGGAAGGCCGTTTGCATCTCGCTCCCGTGAGGAGACTACTATCCGCGGCTGGTCCCTGGGGGGTGTGCGGTTGGGTGGAGGCGGGGCTCCCATCGCCGTCGATCCTGGCGGGGGTCGGGCACTTCCTCCTGGTGGCGCGTTCTCGCAGATCGCGCGCTCGGCCACGCGTGCCGGGTCGTTTTCGTCGTCAAAGTTCAGGGCGCGCCCCTGAACGGTGGGGTTCAGGCGCGACCTGATCCGCTGTTGGTGGTAGCGCGATAGCTCCTGCGCCGTCACCTGCTCGAGGCGAAATTTTTCGCGCTCGGCTTGCTCCTTGCGCACTGCCTCCGCCAGTTTCAGGCGGAGTTCCTCGACCTCCGTCGCCGTGGCGTTAGGAGGGATTGGGGTGGAGAATGGATCCTCCGGCGGATCGGTGCCGGTCGCCATGTAGGTCACAGCGTGGCGGCCGGTTCTGTCACGGAGGTCGGCGGAGTTCTCCGACCCGGAGTCGAATTCGAAGATCCCGAGGATGGAGGGGTCCTCGAAGTCTCCCACGTTGGAGACCTGGGTGATGGAGCCCGCGGGTGAAGCCGCGGTGATGGACCCGGCGAGTGACGCCGGGGTCGCCGAGTCGGCGTCGTCATTGAGGGCCGCGTCTTCTGCGGTCGCTGAGTTTTCGGCCACATCGCTGTGGGCCGAATTGTACTCGGAGGCGAGGCGATGGATCGTGCGGACCTGGCTCTCGGAGAGCCGATCGCGTGGCGGCGACTCGCGGATGCGAACCGAGTCCTCCAAGACGATGACGTCGGTGAGGCCGACGAAGAGGCTGATCGTGCCGACCGGAAAGATCACGCTGTGCGTGACGGGTCGCGCCGCCGGGACGTAGCTGCTCGGCAAGATTTGGAGCATCTCGCTGATCGCTATCATGCGGCCGGTGGCGACCGTCTCGTTGATGGGCAGATTGGATCTCGCCGCAGAACACCGGCCAGACCGGCCAGGCCCCACGGTGGGCGCCACTGTCGTGGGAATGGTCACGGCAGATGCTGCAATCGGCAGCGAGTAGTAGAACGAGGGGCAAGGGCGGCCAGCCATCTGCGGTGCGAGATGAGGGCGGAGACTCAGGGTTTTACCCAGGTTCGGCCCCCCGGAGGGTAAAGACCTACTCCTGCTAGATTGTATTATGAAGGTGGTACAATGGGCGAACTCGGCGGCTAGGCGGCGAGTCGCTTGGGGGTATGATGGAACGTATCTCTACACGCCCCGCAGGGAGGTTTATATAGGCTCACCTCCCCTAGGGTTTACATATCTCAACCGAATCAGTTAAGGCTTCGGTGCTTGTTTAACCTAATCCGACTGGGCCTATCTACTCGCCTAGGCCTTCAGCTTCCAGTCGCTTGGATCCACGCCGGGCTTTGATCCAGTCGCCGTCTTGCAGGCCCACTCGCCAGTTCTTTGGGCCAGTCGGAAACGTCCTGCTGGGTATACCCCGGTAGGTACATCCCCATCAGGTCTACTTGTGCATCCAACTCCCCAAAACCAATATTGCCAATAGTGTCCACCATACCTACCTACTAGCTGTTGGAATTATGCCCTAGAGGCAATAATAAAGATGTTATTATTATAATTCTTGTTCATGATAATGTTTATATTCCATGCTAGAATTGTATTAAGTGGAAACTTTAATACTTGTGTGGTTTGTGAACAACACCGTGTCCCTAGTACGCCTCTATGGACTAGCTCATTGATTAATGATGGTTAAGGTTTCCTAACCATGGACATGAGTTGTCGATTAATAATGAGATCATATCATTGGGAGAATGATATGGTGGACAGACCCAAACTAAGCGAAGCAATTAGATCGTGTCATCGTGTTCATCTTTGCGAAGCTTTTATTATGTCAAATATTGTATTCCTTAGACCATGAGATAATACAACTCCCTGGTATTGGAAGGAAGCTTTGAGGTCATCAAACGTCATCCTATGAGAGGGTGATCATAAAGGTGTCTCTCAGGTGATCGGAAAGTATCTGTTGGGTTGTATGTATCGAGATGGGATTTGTCCCTCCCAAGTCGGAGAGATATACTTCGGGCCCACTCGGTAATCGATATCAACACCGCTTGCAAGCATGTGGTTAAGGAGTTAATTACAAAGTGATATCGGATTACGAAACGAGTAAAGTACTTGCTGTGAACGAGATTGAACTAGGTATGACGGTACCGACGATCGAATCTCGGGCAAGTAAAATATCGCGAGACGAAGGGAATATATATATGGGATTGATTGAATCATGGCATCGTGGTTCATCCGATATGATCATCGATGAATGTGTGTGGGAGTCAATATGGGTTTCTAGACCCCGCTGTTGATTATTGATAGAAGATCATGTCTGCATATTCTCGAACCCGCAGGGTCACACACTTAACGTGTCTCGACGCTAGGATAGATTGGATAATTGGTTTATGAGTTTTTGTTCGGAGTCTCGGATGGGATTCGGGACATCACGAGAGGTTCCAGAGTGGTCCGGAGAATAAGATTCATATAAGGCAGTGCAGTTTTTGAGTTCGGAATTGTTCCGGATTAATCGGTATTGTACCGGAAGCTTCTAGAACCTTCCAGAAGGGGACCAACGTGGCCCCACCTTCCGGGAGGGGGCATGGGCCTATGAGGGAGTGCCCTGGCCGCATTGGGCCAGGGGCACAAGGCCCCATAGGGACCAGCCGGCCAAAGAGGGTTTAAACTCTAGATAGAGCTTCTAGAAGGGGGGTTTCCTTGCCCCCCACTCTTCCTCCTTGGGGCCGCCGGCCTTGGCTTGGGGGAGGGGCTGGGGATGCGCCCACCCCTCTATATATAGAGGGCTGGGGGCGCACCAACCCCCTACACCTTCCCCTCCAACCCTAGCCGCCCTGCTGCCCTCCTCTCTCCCTCCCGACTGCTTGTAGGCGAAGCCCTGCTGCAGAAATTCTCCACCAATTGCACTGCGTCGTCGCGTTGTAGATCCAACCCATCTCTCCACCATACTTGCTGGACCTAGGAAGGAGGAGACGTCGAGGTGCCGCACGTGTGCATCTCACGGAGGCATCGCCACTTGTGGTGCTAGATCGGATCGGATCGCGAGGAGGAGAAGCGAGTACGACTACATCACCCACGTTCCGACGAACGTTCCGCTGTGCGAATCTTCAAGGGTATGAATATCTAATCCAATCTCTCTCCTAGATTAGATCTTGGCTTCCCTCTGTTCTCATCCGTAGAAAATTTTGATTTACTATGCCGCGAAACCCTTCAGTGGTATCAGAGCTAGATCTATGCGTAGATGTGTTTCACGAGTAGAACGCAACATGGTTGTTGCAGGCGTTGATGTTTTCTGTTGCAAGCCTCTTGTTTGTGTTCTTCTTATGACGCGGGATAGTGAGATTGAAGCGGTCCAGGCCAACCTTACGCGACGTCGTTCGCGAGACCGGCTCCGCACTTGACGTGTGGCTTGTTCCACACATGCGGCTGGTGGATGTCAGTTTCTCTCACTATAGTTGTCATGGGATTAACACCGGAGTTTGGCAACCATAATATCACCGTTGTGGCTTTCCGTAGGTAAGAATCGTTCTTAGCATCTACTCCCATAAGCCACGTAAAACATGCAACAACAAAGTAGAGGCGTCTAACTTGTTTTTGCAGGGAGTGTTTTCTGTGATATGGTATGGCCCAAGATGTGATGTGTATATTGTATGCGATGATCATGTTTTGTAATGTTTCACGACTTGCATGTCGATGAGTACACAACCGGCAGGAGCCATATGGTTGTCTTTATAATTGTGTATGACCTGCGAGTCAACTTCTTATACGCCATGTAATAGCTTTACTTTATCGCTAAGTAGTTAGCAATAGTTGTAGTTGCTATTCGTGGTGGAGGCAATCATGGTGGAGTGATGGAGATCATGCCGGCACGCACAAGATGGAGATCATTGCGCGAAGATTGGCTATACCATGTCACATAAAGTTATATGCATGTGATGTTTATCCTTTTATGTATCTTATTATGCTTAGATCACGACGGTAGCATTATAAGATGATTCCTCACTTAAAGATCAAGATAAAACTGTGTTCTCCCCATGTATGCACCGTTGCAAAAGTTCGTCGTGTCCAAGCATCACGTGATGATCGGGTGCTATAGACTCTACGCTCACATACAACGGGTGCAAGACAGTTTTGCACACGCGGAAATACTTGGGTCTAACTTGACGAGCCTAGCATGTACATACATGGCCTCGGAACACATGAACCGAAAGGTTAAGCATAAGTCATATGAATGATATGATCGACACTTCGTTGTCCACCATTGAAACCACATCTCTTCTCGTGATGATCGGATTAGGTGTGGTGAATTTGGATCATGTTCACTAAACAACTTGAGGGATGTTGAATTTAGTGGGAGTTCATCTAGTAATTTGATTAAGTTGAACTTTTTATCATGAACATAGTCTAAATTGTACTTGCAAATACTGTAGATCACATGGCCAAGTCCAACTTCAACTTCAACGTTTTTGCTGAGATAGAAAAGCTTAGAAACAATGGGTCTAACTTCACCAAATGGTTCCGCATTCTGAGAATCATTCTCGCTGGCGGACAAAAGGACTATGTCCTTGAGAAAGCGCTAGGTGACGCCCCTGCTATAGATGCACCGGCTGATGAAAAAGCTGTTTATCAGTCGCGCAAGGATGATTATGATTTGATTAAGATCGCCATGTTGTTTGCTATGGAATCGGATCTTCAAAAACATTTTGAGGAGTTCGCCGGGCCCTTTGAGATTCTCGAGGAGCTGAAAAACATGTTTTAGACTCAAGCCCATTCTGGGAGATATGAGATCTCTAAGAAATTCTTTAACTACAAGATGGAGGAAGGGAGTTCCATTAGTGAGCACGCCATTAAGATGTCGGGCTACACTCAACGCCTTGAGCAACTGGACTGTAAGATTCCAGAGGAGCTCAAGATTGATACTCCTAGCTACAAAAGTTTTGTAGTTGATCACAATCAGATTGGTTCCACTGATATGATCACTGAGCTCTTCGCTAAAATGAAGGTAGCAGAGGTGAACATCAAAAAGAATAATCATATGTTGATGGTCAACAAGCCCCCCACCTTCAAGAAAGGAAAGGGTGCAAAGAAGCCCTTCAAGAAAGGTGGCGGCAAGCGCGTTGCCCCTGCTGAGAAGAAGCTCAGGTCTGGTCCTAAGCCGGACACTGAGTGCTTCTATTGCAAGGACAAGGGTCACTGGAAACGCAACTGTCCGAAGTACTTAGCGGACAAGAAGGCTGGCACCATCAAAGGTATATTTGATATACATGTTATTGATGTTTTCCTTACTAGCCCTCGTTGTAGTGCCTGGGTATTTGATACCGGTTCAGTTGCTAATATTTGTAACTCGAAACAGGAGCTACGGAATAGACGGCGGCTTGCGAGGGATGAGGTGACGATGCGCGTTGGCAACGGATCAAGAGTTGATGTGATGGCCGTCGGCACGCTCTCCTTAGTTTTACCTTCGGGATTAGTTTTAAACCTTAATAAGTGTTATTATGTGCCTGCGTTGAGCATGAACATTATTTCTGGATCGTGTTTATTGCAAGACGGTTATTCATTTAAATCGGAGAATAATGGTTGTTCTATTTATATGAGTAACATCTTTTATGGTCATGCACCTATTTTGAATGGTTTATTTCTTCTAAATCTCGAAAGGGATGAAACACACATCCATAACATTGAGGCTAAGAGATGCAAAGTAGATAGTGATAATACTACTTATTTGTGGCACTGTCGTCTAGGTCATATTGGTGTAAAGCGCATGGAGAAACTCCATTCTGATGGACTTTTGGAGTCTCTTGATTTTGAATCATTTGACACATGCGAACCATGCCTCATGGGCAAGATGATCAAAACCCCGTTCTCCGGTATGATGGAGCGAGCAACAGACTTGTTGGAAATCATACATACCGATGTATGCGGACCGATGAGTGTCTCGACGCGCGGTGGATATCGCTATTTTCTCACTTTTACCGATGACTTAAGTAGATATGGGTATATCTATTTAATGAAACATAAATCTGAAACATTTGAAAAGTTCAAAGAATTTCAGAATGAAGTGGAGAACCATCGTAACAGAAAGATTAAGTTTCTACGATCCGATCGTGGAGGTGAATATTTGAGTTATGATTTTCTCACGCATCTTAAAGCAAGCGGAATCGTTTCACAACTCACGCCACCCGGAACACCACAGCGCAATGGTGTGTCTGAACGCCGGAATCGGACCCTATTAGATATGGTCCGATCAATGATGTCTCTTACTAATTTGCCGTTGTCATTTTGGGGTTATGCATTAGAAACCGCTGCATTCACTTTAAATAGGGCTCCATCTAAATCCGTTGAGACGACACCGTATGAACTGTGGTTTGGTGCTAAACCTAAGTTGTCGTTTCTTAAATTTTGGGGATGCGAAGCTTACGTCAAGAAGTTGATGCCGGACAAGCTCGAACCCAAAGTGGAGAAATGCGTCTTCATAGGATACCCTAAGGAAACTATTGGATATACCTTCTATCACAGAACCGAAGGCAAAGTGTTTGTCGCAAAGAACGGTTCCTTTCTTGAGAAGGAGTTTCTCTCGAAAGAAGTGAGTGGGAGGAAAGTAGAGCTAGACGAGGTTATTGAACCTTCTCTTGAATTGGAGAGTAGCGCAGCACCTGAAATTGTTCCAGTGCTGTAGGGGTTCGTAGCATGGAAAACAAAATTTTTCTACCGCATACAAACAAACAAGCCAAGATCTATCTACTAGATTGTAGCAACGAGTCGATGGAATAACTTACCCTCGAAGATTCCAAAGCGGTTAACGAGAGCAGATTCTCGTGGGTGATGTAGTCGTACTCTTTCCGATCTCAAGATCGCGTAGACGATCCTTCCAGCGCCGCGTTCCCGCAGCGCTCCCGCAGTCGGTCACACGTTCGGTACTCGACGAAGACCTTCCTCTCCCTTGTTCCAGCAGGCAGCGGAGGTTGTAGCACTCTCCTCGCGATTCCGGCAGCACAACGGCGTGGTACCGGAAGTAGAGGGGAAATCCCGCAGGGCTTCGCCTTAAGCCGGTGCGAGTATGGTGGAGCTTATGAGAGAGGCTATTAGTGGTCTAGTAATTAGACACACCAATTAGAAGGCTCTAAACCAATTAGAAGGTTCTAAACCGCTGGCTAAAGCAATTAGAAGCTCTAAACCAAAACGGCTCTAAACCGGAGATTAGAGGTGGAAACTTGTGTGTGCTAGGAGGGAGCCTTGCCCCTCCTTATATAGGTGGGAGGGCTGGCCGGCCAAGGGGAGGAGAGTCCCTCCCCAAGTCGGCTTGGTGGGGCGCCGGCCAAGGGAGGAACCCTCCTCCAATTCGGCCTCCACCAATCCTCCTCTCTTCCCACTTCCCAAAATTGTCGTTTGACTTTCAAACTAGCCGTTTGACTTTTCAATTTAGGATTTAAATAAATCCTTTATTTTGGACAGCGAAGACACCTAGTACATGATGCAATCATTCCAACTTACAATGACACATTCATGTACCCTTCCCCTTCCGGAGTGCCGGACATTCCGGGACCTTCTAGAATGTTCCCGATGAAAACACCGGAACCATTCCCCAACTCCGAAACGGGACTTTCCTTATATGAATCTTATTCTCCGGACCATTCCGGATCTCCTCGTGATATCCCGGATCCCATCCGAGACTCCGAACAACATTCGGTCTCTTTCTCATAATACCATAACTACTCAAACAACGTCGAATCCTTAAGTGTGTCTCCCTACGGTTCGTGAATTATGCGGACATGATCGACACACTTCTCCGAACAATAACCAATAGAGGAATCTGGAAATTCATATGGCTCCCACATATTTCTACGATTACTTTGCGATCGAATGAACCACTTACATACGATACCAATTTCCCCTTGTCTCACGATTGTTACTTATCCGAGGTTATGATCGTCGGTATCTCTGCATACCTAGTTCAACCTCGTTTACTGATAAGTACTCTTTTCTCGTTCCCGTGATATGTGATCCCTTGTGACCCAGTCACATGCTTGCAAGCTAATTGGATGACATTTCACCGAGAGGGCCCAGAGAATATCTATCCGTCATATGGATGGACAAATCCCACTCTTGATCCATGTGTTTCAACCAATACTTTCCGAACACTCAATACCACCTTTATAGCCACCCTGTTACGGTGTGGTGTTTGATGACATCAAAGCATCCATCCGGTAAAGGTGATATGCATGATCTCATGGTCGAAGGAATTAGGTTACTATGTATCAGAAAGCATATAGCAATTGAACTATTGAAATGACTTGATCTTTATGCTACGCTTATCTATAGGAGTATGTCCATCACATCATTCTCCTAACGATATGATCCTGTTGTTAATAACATCTCTATGTTCATGATCAGGAAACCATGATCATATATTAACCAACAAGCTAGTTTAACAAGAGGCTTTACTAGGGACTCTTATTTTAGTTTACAAATCACACAAGTATTAATGTTTCCGGTTAATACAATTATAGCATGGTATGTAAACATTTATCATAAGTGTGAAGATATGATAATAACCACTTTATTATTGCCTCTTGGGCATATCTCCAACAAGTGCCGCCTGCACGAACAATAGAGGAAGCTAATTACAAGGATCATGAAGCTTCGGACGATGCTGCTACTGAACGTCGCAGGTCGACAAGGTCGCGTGCCCCTCCTGAGTGGTACGGCAACCCTGTCTTGACTGTCTTGTTAGTAGAAGACAGTGAACCTACGAACTATGAGGAAGCGATGATGAGCCCAGACTCTGAGAAATGGCTAGAAGCCATGAAATCCAAATTGGGATCCATGAGCGAAAACCAAGTATGGACTTTGGTGGACCCTCCTAGCGACCGAAAGGCCGTTGAGTGCAAATGGATCTTCAAGAAGAAAACGGACGCGGATGGTAATGTCACCGTCTATAAAGCACGGCTTGTCGCGAAAGGTTTTCGACAAGTTCAAGGTGTTGACTACGATGAGACTTTCTCTCCCGTAGCGATGTTTAAGTCCATTCGGATTTTATTAGCAATTGTTGCATTTCATGATTATGAAATATGGCAGATGGATGTCAAGACTGCGTTCCTCAATGGCAACATTGATGAAGAGTTGTATATGATGCAACCCGAAGGTTTTGTCGATCCTAAGGATGCCGATAAAGTATGCAAGCTTGAGCGTTCCATTTATGGACTAAAGCAAGCATCTCGGAGTTGGAACCTTCGTTTTGATCAAGTGATCAAGAGCTTTGGATTTGTTCCAAATTGCTACGAAGCTTGTATCTACAAGAAAGTGAGTGGGAGCTCGGTGATGTTTCTGGTACTATATGTGGATGACATATTGATTATCGGAAATGACATCAACATGCTTAACGATGTGAAGAGTTATTTGAACAAGTGTTTTTCAATGAAAGACCTAGGTGAAGCTGCTTATATATTGGGCATAAAAATCTATAGAGATAGACAAAGACGCCTGATAGCTTTAAGCCAGAGTACATACCTAGACAAAGTTCTGAAAAGGTTCAGAATGGATAAGGCAAAGAAAGGTTCAGTGCCTATGTTGTCAGGTAAGATATTGAGCAAGGCTCAGTGTCCAGCTACGGTAAATGATAGGGAAGCTATGAGCAAGGTGCCTTATGCCTCGGCCATAGGTTCGATCATGTATGCCATGTTGTGTACTAGACCGGATGTGTCCAATGCTCTTAGTTTGACGAGCAGGTATCAAAGTGATCCAGGAGTGGAACACTGGACAGCCATGAAGAACATCCTAAAGTACCTAAATAGGACTAAAGAAATGTTCTTAGTCTATGGGGGTGATGAACAGCTTGTCGTAAAAGGTTACGTCGATGCTAGTTTCGACACCGACAAGGATGATTCTAAATCTCAGACAGGATACGTTTATATTTTGAATGGAGGAGCTGTGAGCTGGAGAAGCTGCAAGCAAAGCGTGATCGCGGGATCTACAGTAGAAGCGGAATACATGGCTGCTGCAGAAGCGTCAAGTGAAGGAGTTTGGATCAGAAACTTCATCACTGAGCTTGGCGTGGTTCCAAGTGCATTGGACCCACTGGAGATATTGTGTGACAACACTGGCGCCATAGCACTCGCTAAGGAACCAAGATATCATCCAAAGACCAAGCATATCAACCGCAAGTTTCATATAATCCGAGATTATATAGCAGATGGAGATCTGAAGATTAGCAAAGTACATACAGATCTGAATGTCGCAGATCCATTGACTAAACCTCTTCCACGTGTAAAACATGATCAACACCTCAGTGCCATGGGTGTGAGATTGTTGCCAGATGTAAACTAGATTATTGACTCTAGTGCAAGTGGGAGACTGTTGGAATTATGCCCTAGAGGCAATAATAAAGATGTTATTATTATAATTCTTGTTCATGATAATGTTTATATTCCATGCTAGAATTGTATTAAGCGGAAACTTTAATACTTGTGTGGTTTGTGAACAACACCGTGTCCCTAGTACGCCTCTATGGACTAGCTCATTGATTAATGATGGTTAAGGTTTCTCATGGTTTGTCGATTAATAATGAGATCATATCATTGGGAGAATGATATGGTGGACAGACCCAAACTAAGCGAAGCAATTAGATCGTGTCATCGTGTTCATCTTTGCGAAGCTTTTATTATGTCAAATATTGTATTCCTTAGACCATGAGATAATACAACTCCCTGGTATTGGAAGAAAGCTTTGAGGTCATCAAACGTCATCCTATGAGAGGGTGATCATAAAGGTGTCTCTCAGGTGATCGGAAAGTATCTGTTGGGTTGTATGTATCGAGATGGGATTTGTCCCTCCCAAGTCGGAGAGATATACTTCGGGCCCACTCGGTAATCGATATCAACACCGCTTGCAAACATGTGGTTAAGGAGTTAATCACAAAGTGATATCAGATTACGGAACGAGTAAAGTACTTGCTGTGAACGAGATTGAACTAGGTATGACGGTACCGACAATCGAATCTCGGGCAAGTAAAATATCGCGAGATGAAGGGAATATATATATGGGATTGATTGAATCCTGGCATCGTGGTTCATCCGATATGATCATCGATGAATGTGTGTGGGAGTCAATATGGGTTTCCAGACCCCGCTGTTGATTATTGATAGAAGATCATGTCTGCATATTCTCGAACCCGCAGGGTCACACACTTAACGTGTCTCGACGCTAGGATAGATTGGATAATTGGTTTATGAGTTTTTGTTCGGAGTCTCGGATGGGATCCAGGACATCACGAGAGGTTCCGGAGTGGTCCGGAGAATAAGATTCATATAAGGCAGTGCAGTTTTTGGAGTTCGGAATTGTTCCGGGTTAATCGGTATTGTACCGGAAGCTTCTAGAACCTTCTGGAAGGGGACCAACGTGGCCCCACCTTCCGGGAGGGGGCATGGGCCTATGAGGGAGTGCCCTGGCCGCATTGGGCCAGGGGCACAAGGCCCCATAGGGCCCAGTCGGCCAAAGAGGGTTTAAACTCTAGATAGAGCTTCTAGAAGGGGGGGTTTCCTTGCCCCCCACTCTTCCTCCTTGGGGCCGCCGGCCTTGGCTTGGGGGAGGGGCTGGGGCTGCGCCCACCCCTCTATATATAGAGGGCTGGGGGCGCACCAACCCCCTACACCTTCCCCTCCAACCCTAGCCGCCCTGCTGCCCTCCTCTCTCCCTCCCGACTGCTTGTAGGCGAAGCCCTGCTGCAGCAATTCTCCACCAATTGCACCGCGCCGTCGCGTTGTAGATCCAACCCATCTCTCCACCATACTTGCTGGACCAAGGAAGGAGGAGACGTCGAGGTGCCGCACGTGTGCATCTCACGAAGGCATCGCCACTTGTGGTGCTAGATCGGATCGGATCGCGAGGAGGAGAAGCGAGTACGACTACATCACCCACGTTTCGACGAACGTTCCGCTGTGTGAATCTTCAAGGGTATGAAGATCTAATCCAATCTCTCTCGTTGTTTGCATCTCCTAGATTAGATCTTGGCTTCCCTCTGTTCGCATCCGTAGAAAATTTTGATTTACTATGCCACGAAACCCTTCACTAGCATCATTTGCTATTCAGTGCATATTCATTATGCCTCGTTTTCTTCCAAATAAAATGTTTGACTGTTTTGAGAAATTTAGTTAGTAAAGCTCTCACGAACTTGATGGCACACTTTATTTCTTGCACTTAATAAACCTGAACCATTGTGACTGTCCATGAAAGTTATATGCTTGGAAATTATAGGCTGGGAGTTAGCAGAATCGTGCTGTCACGGGGAACGCTTTCAACACTTATGTATATATATCCAGTTGATATCATGCTCTTTTTTTTCAGATGTCGTCGGTGTGAGATCAAAAGGGAGCTTGTGAGTTCATGGAGTTATATATATGTGTTAGAGAAACACCTAGGACGCTAGCCTAAGCCATGCCTCATCATGGTGGAAACTTGCAGCATAACCATAATGAGCAATATGTGAAGCATCGTCAATAAAAACCTATGCAGATAGCAAATAAAAAGATCACTAATATGCTCATTGTTTGCTTGCCTTGTAATTTTGATTATGGGATAGCTCCTGTATCATGTGCAAGGGGTACCCCATTGGCGGTTCTCTATGATACGCATGTATTTATGATGACAAGAACTTACAGGTAACTAAAGTTGAGTAGCATGAGGAGCGGCCCTCGTACTCAAGGGACATGAGATTTCCAGTTTGTGGTCTGTCAAGCATATAACTCATATTGGACCTCACTTTCACCATTAACCATATAAAGATGCCTATGATAGGGGCAATGAGAGCTCAAAGCTAATGAGTACCTTACTTTCAGCATTTGGAAGCCTTTCAAACTTTTCAAAACCTTTTTCACTTCCTTGTTGAGTCACCACTTATTCTATGAGCACCTTCTTGGGAGCATAGTTGTCATTCTTAGTGTAATGTGCTTGTCTCAAAACTTGGTCAATTATGTCATGACTTTGATGCTTGTATCTCTGATATCTTTACTTCTAGTCTTCACTTGAACTTCAGAGGTGCCTTGGCATTTATATTGTGCTCTATAAACAAAGGCAAGCGAGATACCACTCTATCATACCTTCTTATGAGGATTGCAATATTGCTTATGTTTATGTTTCATGCTACTTATTATTATTGAGTTGGAATCTCTTCATAGCTTGCAATGACTATTAAGTAGAATCAGCTGCATACTCCTTATTATGAATTGTCTAAGTATTTACTCTTATGTTGAGCATATATACATCATATGAAGTAAATGTGTTCGTGAAAGTTCTTTTATCGCACTCAGTTTTCAACTGAATTGCTTGAGGACAAGCAATAAGCTAAGCTTGGGGGGAGTTGATACGTCCAAAACATATCTACTTTCCCGAACATTTTTGCTATTGTTTCTCCTCTAAACTTGTGAGATTTGGATACAACTAACATGGACTAACGTTGTTTTCAGCAGAATTACCTTGGTGTCTAGTTTTTGTGCAGAAAATCAACTATCAGGAAAAATCCCGGAAAATATGCCAAAAATCCTATTTCACCAGAGGACTCATAGAGCCAGAATACAAGACGGAGTGGAGGCCTGAGGGGCCCACACCCCCTGCCACGCGGGTGGGCCCAGGTCGCGCCTGGAGGGGGTGTGGCTGCCCTAGGCATCCCCTCGGCCTCTCTCTTTGCCTATAAGTTGCCTTTTGACCTAAAAACCAAGGGGGGTTCGGCATTTTTCTAGAAGGAGTTCCGCTGCGCCGCCACCACCAGAAACCGTGATTCGAAACCAGAAACTCCGTTCTGGCACCCTGCCGGGACGGGGAATTTGGAGAGGATCATCTCCATCGTCATCAACAACGCCTCTCCATCAACCATCCATGTTTCCCTCATCCATGAGTGAGTAATCCCTAGCTATAGGCTATGGGGATGGTAGGGATTGGATGAGTTCTATCATGTAATCGAATAAGATTGTTAGGGCATGGTGCCTAGTATCTCTATTAGTGCTATTTGACTTTGTTGCAACTTGTTGTGCTTAATGCTTGTCACTAGGGCCCGAGTGCCATGATCTCAGATATGAACTTATTATTTATTCATTATGATAGTATTGTTTTGTTGGAGATATGCCCTAGAGGCAATAATAAATATAGTTATTATTATATCTTTGTGTTTATGATAAATGTTTACACTCATGCTATAATAGTATTAACAAGGAAACATTAATACTTGTGTGATTTGTAAACTTAATTTGAAAGTCCCTAGTAAAGCCTCTATATAATACTAGCTTGTTGGTTAATAGATGATTGTGGTTTCCCTATCATGAACATTGAGATGTTATTAACAACAAGATCATATCGTTAGGAGAATGATATGGTGGACATACTCCTATAGATAAAGCGTAGCATAAAGATCAAGTCATTTCAATAGTTCAATTGCTATATGCTTTCTGATACATAGTAACCTAATTCCTTCGACCATGAGATCATGCATATCACCTTTACCGGATGGATGCTTTGATGTCATCAAACACCACACCGTAACAGGGTGGCTATAAAGGTGGTATTGAGTGTTCGGAAAGTATTGGTTGAAACACATGGATCAAGAGTGGGATTTGTCCATCCATATGACGGATAGATATACTCTGGGCCCTCTCGGTGAAATGTCATCCAATTAGCTTGCAAGCATGTGACTGGATCACAAGGAATCACATATCACGGGAACGAGAAAAGAGTACTTATGAGTAACGAGGTTGAACTAGGTATGCAGAGATACCGACGATCATAAACCTCGGATAAGTAACATATCGTGAGACAAAGGGAAATTGGTATCGTATGTAAGTGGTTCATTCGATCGCAAAGTAATCGTAGAAATATGTGGGAGCCATATGAATTTCCAGATTCCTCTATTGGTTATTGTTCGGAGAAGTGTCTCGATCATGTCCGCATAATTCACGAACCGTAGGGAGACACACTTAAGGATTCGACGTTGTTTGAGTAGTTATGGTATTATGAGAAAGAGACCGAATGTTGTTCGGAGTCTCGGATGGGATCCGGGATATCACGAGGTGATCCGGAATGGTCCGGAGAATAAGATTCATATAAGGAAAGTCCCATTTCGGAGTTGGGGAATGGTTCCGGTGTTTTCATCGGGAACATTCTAGAAGGTCCCGGAATGTCCGGCACTCCGGAAGGGGAAGGGTACATGAATGTGTCATTGTAAGTTGGAATGATTGCATCATGTACTAAGTGTTCTCGCTGTCCGAAATAAAGGGTTAATTCAAATCCTAATTTGAAAAGTCAAACGGCTAGTTTGAAAAGTCAAACTGCCAGTTTTCGGAAAGAGGAGAAGGAGGAGAAGTGGAAGCCGACTTGGGGGAGGAGTCCCCTTGGCCGGCGCGCCTCCCAAGGCCGACTTGGGGAGGGACTCCTCCCCTTGGCCGCCGGCCCTCCCACCTATAAAGGGAGGGGCAGGGCTGCCCCTCCTAGAACACACTAGTTCCTATCCTCTAAACTAAACCCTAGACCTAAACCCCGGTTTAGAGCTATTTCGGTTTAGAGCCTTCTAATTGGTTTAGAGCCCTCTAATTGGTGTGTCTAATTACTAGACCACTAATAGCCTCTCTCATAAGCTCCACCATACTCGCACCGGCTTAAGGCGAAGCCCTGCGGGATCTCCCCTCTACCTCCGGTACCACGCCGTTGTGCTGCCGGAATCGCGAGGAGAGTGCTACAACCTCTGCTGCCTGCTGGAACAAGGGAGAGGAAGGTCTTCGTCGAGTACCGAACGTGTGACCGACTACGGGAGCGCTGCCGGAACGTGGCGCCGGAAGGATCGTCTACGCGATCTTGAGATCGGAAAGAGTACGACTACATCACCCACGAGAATCTGCTCTCGTTAAACACTTTGGAATCTTCGAGGGTGAGTTATTCCATCGACTCGTTGCTACAATCTAGTAGATAGATCTTGGCTTGTTTGTTTGTATGCGATAGAAAATTTTTGTTTTCCATGCTACGAACCCCTACAGTGGTATCAGAGCCGTGTCTATTTGTAGATCTGTTGCACGAGTAGAACACAATGGTCATTGTGGGCGTTGATGCTTTTATTGTAGATTGCTTTTTGTGTACTTTGCATCTTGCGGTATGTTGGGATGAAGCGGCCCGGGCTAACCTTACATGACATCGTTCATGAGACTTGCTCCACGCTTGACATGCAACTTGTATTGCATAAGTGGCTTTGCGGGTGCCTGTTGCTCCTAGCATAGTAAAGATCCAATTTACAACGGGTAATCAACAATGCTAGTATCAATGTTGTGGTTCTTGTTCGTAGGTTAGAACGACACTTATGGAAAGCCCCAAACCACGTAAAATATGCAAAGAAAGTAGAAGCGTCTAACTTTGTTTTGCAGGGGTGTGCAGTGATGTGATATGGCCATGATTGTGATTATATTTGATGTATGCAATGTTCCTTATTGTAAGTTAGCAACCGGCAGGAGCCATATGGTTGTCTTTAATTTCTGTTAAGACCTGCGTGTCTATTCAAAATAGTTGTAATAGTTGAAGCTGGTGGACGACAACCATGAAGAAGCGTCATTGACCTTGATGCTATGCCGGTGATGATGGAGATCATGTTCGTGCTTGAAGATGGAGATCGGAAGCACAAAGAAGAAAGGCCATATCATATCACATATTATGAATTGCATGTGATGTTAATCCTTTATGCATCTTGTATTGCTTAGTAGACGACGGTAGCATTATAATATGATCCCTCATGCACATAAATTTCAAGTTCTAAAGTGTTCACCCTTAGTATGCACCGTTGCCAAAGCTTGTTGCTTCGAAGCACCACGTGATGATCGGGTGTCTTTGATTCCGCGGGTGAATACAACGTAAGCAAGCCAGATTTGCTTATGCGGTAGCTAAGGTTTGATCTTGACGAGCCTAGCATGTACAGACATGGCCTCAGGAACACGGATCGCCGAAAGGTAAAGCATGAATCATATAGTAGATATGATGAACATGATGATTGTTCGCCATTGAAACTATATCAACTCTCGTGATGATCGGAGTTGATGTAGTGGATTTGGTTCATGTGATCACTAAAACAATGTGAGGGATGTTGTTTTGAGTGGGAGTTCACCTAGTTTAATTCATTAATTAATTTGAACTCAATTTGTCATAAACTTAGTCTAAACTATTGCAAATATGTTGTAGATCAATGGCAGCCCCTACCATCAATTTTAATGCGTTCCTAGAGAAAGAAAAGTTGAAAAACAATGGAAGCAACTTCGCGGATTGGTTCCGCAATTTGAGGATTGTCCTCACAGCTGGTAATTTGACCTATGTGCTGGATGCACCGCTAGGTGACCCACCTGCAGCTGATGCTACCGATGAAGTAAAGAATGTTTACCTTGCTCGTAAGAATCAGTACTCCATAGTTCAGTGTGCTATCTTGTATGGTTTAGAATCGGAGCTTCAGAAAAGGTTTGAAGAGTCAGACCCATATGATATTGTCGAGGATCTCAAATTAATTTTTGAGACTCATGCGGCAATTGAAAGTTATGAAGCTTCTGAAAAGTTCTTTAACTGCAAGATGGAAGAGGGCAGCTCCGTCAGTGAGCATGTGCTTAAGATGTCTGGGCACGCAAACAAACTTCAAAGCTTGGGTATAGTGATTCCTAATACTTTGGGGGTTTACCGCATCCTCCAATCACTACCACCAAGTTACAAGAACTTTGTGATGAACTACAACATGCAGAACATGAACAAAGAGTTGCCAGAACTATTTGCTATGTTAAAATCTGCAGAAGTGGAGATCAAGAAAGAGCACCAAGTGTTGATGGTCAATAAGACCACCAAATTCAAGAAAGGCAAGTCTAAGCAGAAGGGACACTTCAAGAAGGGTGGTAAGAAAGTTACCATGCCAACGAAGAAGACCAAGGCTGGACCTAAGCCTGAAACTGAGTGCTTTTACTGCAGAGGAGAAGGTCACTGGAAGCGGAATTGCCCAAAGTACTTGGCGGATTTGAAGAACGGCAACATCAAGAAGAAAGGTATATCTGATATACATGTTATTGATGTGTATCTCACTAGTATTCGTAGTAGTGCCTGGGTATTTGATACTGGTTCGGTTGCTCATATTTGTAACTCGAAACAGGAGCTGCAGAATAAACGGAAGCTAGCGAAGAACGAGGTGTCGATGCGCGTGGGAAACGGATCAAAGGTTGATGTGATCGCGGTCGGCACGCTACCTCTTCATCTACCATCGGGATTAGTTTTATACTTAAATAATTGTTATTTGGTGCCTGCGTTGAGCATGAACATTATATCGGGATCTTGTTTATTGCGAGACGGTTACTTGTTTAAATCTAAGAATAATGGTTGTTCTATTTATATGAGTAATATGTTTTATGCACATGCACCTTTAATAGATGGTCTATTCATATTGAATCTCGACAGTGGAAATACACATGTTAATAACATTGAAGCTAAACGATTGAAATCAAGCGATAATTCGACCTATATGTGGCACTGTCGTCTTGGTCACATCGGAGTGAAACGTATGAAGAAACTCCATTCCGATGGACTTCTTGAATCACTTGATTTTGAATCACTTGAAAGATGCGAAGCATGTCTGATGGGTAAAATGACTAAGACTCCATTTTCTGGTATAATGGAGCGAGCTACGGACTTACTGGAAATCATACATACTGATGTGTGTGGTCCAATGAGTGTAGCATCGCGCGGTGGTTATCATTATGTTCTTACCTTCACGGATGACTTGAGTAGATATGGGTATATCTATTTCATGAAACATAAGTCCGAAACTTTCGAGAAGTTTAAGGAGTTTCAAAGTGAGGTAGAGAATCAACGTAACAAGAAGATTAAATTTCTACGTTCTGATCGTGGAGGTGAATATCTAAGTTACGAGTTTGGCGAGCATTTGAAGAAATGCGGAATACTTTCGCAGTTGACACCGCCGGGAACACCACAGCGTAATGGTGTGTCCGAACGTCGTAATCGAACTCTCTTAGATATGGTTCGTTCTATGATGTCACTTACAGATTTACCGCTATCATTTTGGGGTTATGCATTAGAAACAGCCGCATTCACTTTAAATAGGGCACCGTCTAAATCCGTTGAAACGACACCGTATGAATTATGGTTTGGGAAGAAACCTAAATTGTCGTTCCTTAAAGTTTGGGGATGCGAAGCCTATGCAAAGAAGTTACAGCCGGACAAGCTTGAACCCAAAGCGGAAAAATGCGTCTTCATAGGATACCCGAAGGAAACTATTGGGTATACCTTCTATCATAGATCCGAAGGCAAAATCTTCGTTGCCAAGAATGGATCCTTTCTAGAGAAGGAATTTCTCTCGAAAGAAGTGACTGGAAGGAAAGTAGAACTCGACGAGGTTGTCGAACCTTCTTTCAAAATTGCGAGTAGCGCAGCACCGGAAGAAGTTCCTGTGGTGCCTGCACCAATAAGAGAGGAAGCTAATGATGGTGATCATGAAACTTCGGTTGAAGTTGCTACAGAGCCTCGGAGGTCAACGAGAACTCGTACCACTCCAGATTGGTATGATTCCGTTATGAATGTCATGGTGGTGGATAACACCGATGACCCCGAGACATATGAGGAAGCAAAGATGAGCCCAGATTCCAATAAATGGCAAGAAGCCATGAAATCCGAAATTGGATCCATGTACGAAAACCAAGTATGGACTTTGGTGGACTTACCGGATGGCCGGAAGGCTGTCGAGAACAAATGGATTTTCAAGAAGAAAACAGATGCTGATGGTAATGTTACTGTCTATAAAGCTCGACTTGTCGCAAAAGGGTTTCGACAAATTCAAGGAGTTGACTACGATGAGACTTTCTCACCAGTAGCGAAGCTAAAGTCTGTGAGGATTATGTTAGCAATCGCTGCATATTACAATTATGAGATATGGCAGATGGATGTCAAAACAGCATTCCTCAATGGAGACATTGATGAAGAGTTGTATATGATGCAACCCAAAGGTTTTGTCGATCCTAAAGATGCTAACAAGGTATGCAAACTTCAACGGTCCATCTATGGATTGAAGCAAGCATCCCGAAGTTGGAATCAACGTTTTGATAAGGTAATCAAAAGTTTTGGTTTTATACAAACTTATGGAGAAGCTTGTATTTACAAGAAAGTGAGTGGGAGCTCTGTAGCATTCTTAATACTGTATGTGGATGACATATTGTTGATTGGGAATGATGTAGACCTTCTTAATAGTGTCAAGGAATATTTGAATAATAGTTTTTCAATGAAGGATCTTGGCGAAGCAGCTTACATATTAGGCATAAAGATTTATAGAGATAGATCGAAACGCCAAATATCATTGTCACAAAGTACATATTTGGACAAAGTTCTAAAAAGGTTTGGAATGGAAGATAGCAAGAAAGGGTTCTTGCCCATGTTGCCCAATACGACCTTGAGTAAAACTCAAAGTCCGACATCGGCAGAAGATAGAGAAAGGATGAGTAAGACTCCCTATGCATCAGCCATAGGATCTCTAATGTATGCCATGCTATGTACTAGACCCGACATTGCATATGCTGTTAGTTTAACTAGCAGATATCAAAGTGATCCAGGAGTGGATCATTGGACAGCGGTCAAAAACATCCTTAAGTACTTGAGAAGAACTAAGGATATGGTTCTTTCTTATGGAGGTGATGAACAGCTCGTTGTTAATGGTTACACCGATGCTAGTTGGAACACTGATCCGGATGATTCTAAATCACAATCTGGATACGTATTTATTTTGAATGGTGCAGCAGTTAGCTGGAGGAGTGCAAAGCAAAGCGTTGTGGCGAGATCTTCAACTGAATCGGAATACATGGCTGCTTCGGAGGCTTCACAAGAAGCGATATGGATGAAAGAGTTCATTACAGAGCTGGGTGTGGTTCCTAGTGCGCTGGACCCAATGTCTATCTACTGTGATAACATGGGCGCCATAGCCAATGCGCAAGAACCAAGGTCACACAAGAAGCTGAAGCATATCAAGTTGCGTTTCCACGCTATTCGAGAACATATCCAGGATGGGGATATAAAGATTTGCAAAGTACACACAGATCTGAATGTGGCGGATCCATTGACTAAACCTCTCCCGAGGGCAAAACATGACCAACACCAAACTGCCATGGGTGTTCGGTATATTACCATGTAATCTAGATTAGATGACTCTAGTGCAAGTGGGAGACTGTTGGAGATATGCCCTAGAGGCAATAATAAATATAGTTATTATTATATCTTTGTGTTTATGATAAATGTTTACACTCATGCTATAATAGTATTAACAAGGAAACATTAATACTTGTGTGATTTGTAAACTTAATTTGAAAGTCCCTAGTAAAGCCTCTATATAATACTAGCTTGTTGGTTAATAGATGATTGTGGTTTCCCTATCATGAACATTGAGATGTTATTAACAACAAGATCATATCGTTAGGAGAATGATATGGTGGACATACTCCTATAGATAAAGCGTAGCATAAAGATCAAGTCATTTCAATAGTTCAATTGCTATATGCTTTCTGATACATAGTAACCTAATTCCTTCGACCATGAGATCATGCATATCACCTTTACCGGATGGATGCTTTGATGTCATCAAACACCACACCGTAACAGGGTGGCTATAAAGGTGGTATTGAGTGTTCGGAAAGTATTGGTTGAAACACATGGATCAAGAGTGGGATTTGTCCATCCATATGACGGATAGATATACTCTGGGCCCTCTCGGTGAAATGTCATCCAATTAGCTTGCAAGCATGTGACTGGATCACAAGGAATCACATATCACGGGAACGAGAAAAGAGTACTTATGAGTAACGAGGTTGAACTAGGTATGCAGAGATACCGACGATCATAAACCTCGGATAAGTAACATATCGTGAGACAAAGGGAAATTGGTATCGTATGTAAGTGGTTCATTCGATCGCAAAGTAATCGTAGAAATATGTGGGAGCCATATGAATTTCCAGATTCCTCTATTGGTTATTGTTCGGAGAAGTGTCTCGATCATGTCCGCATAATTCACGAACCGTAGGGAGACACACTTAAGGATTCGACGTTGTTTGAGTAGTTATGGTATTATGAGAAAGAGACCGAATGTTGTTCGGAGTCTCGGATGGGATCCGGGATATCACGAGGTGATCCGGAATGGTCCGGAGAATAAGATTCATATAAGGAAAGTCCCATTTCGGAGTTGGGGAATGGTTCCGGTGTTTTCATCGGGAACATTCTAGAAGGTCCCGGAATGTCCGGCACTCCGGAAGGGGAAGGGTACATGAATGTGTCATTGTAAGTTGGAATGATTGCATCATGTACTAAGTGTTCTCGCTGTCCGAAATAAAGGGTTAATTCAAATCCTAATTTGAAAAGTCAAACGGCTAGTTTGAAAAGTCAAACTGCCAGTTTTCGGAAAGAGGAGAAGGAGGAGAAGTGGAAGCCGACTTGGGGGAGGAGTCCCCTTGGCCGGCGCGCCTCCCAAGGCCGACTTGGGGAGGGACTCCTCCCCTTGGCCGCCGGCCCTCCCACCTATAAAGGGAGGGGCAGGGCTGCCCCTCCTAGAACACACTAGTTCCTATCCTCTAAACTAAACCCTAGACCTAAACCCCGGTTTAGAGCTATTTCGGTTTAGAGCCTTCTAATTGGTTTAGAGCCCTCTAATTGGTGTGTCTAATTACTAGACCACTAATAGCCTCTCTCATAAGCTCCACCATACTCGCACCGGCTTAAGGCGAAGCCCTGCGGGATCTCCCCTCTACCTCCGGTACCACGCCGTTGTGCTGCCGGAATCGCGAGGAGAGTGCTACAACCTCCGCTGCCTGCTGGAACAAGGGAGAGGAAGGTCTTCGTCGAGTACCGAACGTGTGACCGACTACGGGAGCGCTGCCGGAACGTGGCGCCGGAAGGATCGTCTACGCGATCTTGAGATCGGAAAGAGTACGACTACATCACCCACGAGAATCTGCTCTCGTTAAACACTTTGGAATCTTCGAGGGTGAGTTATTCCATCGACTCGTTGCTACAATCTAGTAGATAGATCTTGGCTTGTTTGTTTGTATGCGATAGAAATTTTTTGTTTTCCATGCTACGAACCCCTACATGTTTGTGATCTTATCTGCAAGTTGTGTACACATATCATTGTCCGGATCCAAAGGCCCCGAAGTGACCGAAATTGGGACAACCTGAGGGGATGGCTGTGATGTGAGGATCACGTGTGTTCACGAAGTGTTAATGCTTTGCTCTGGTGCTCTATTAAAAGGAGCACCTTAATTGCCAGTAGTTCCCTTGAGGCCCCGCTGCAACGGGCTGGCAGGACAAAAGATGTTGTGCAAATTCTCATTGCGAGCACACATGACTATATATGGAGCACATGCCTATGATTGTTTAGTACTTGGATGCTTATTCTTATTTATCTGCAATTGCCCTAGATCTTGAAGTTACATGTTTAGTCTCGTCCATGCAACGCCCGTCCATCCATCCCTGTGCCTACCGCGCTCATATCCTACTGTTTGCTACTACTGTTACTATTGCTCTTGTTTTACTGTTGTTGTTACTTTGCTATTGCTACTACAAAACTGTTGCTACCGATAAACTTCTGTGAGCAAGAACTATTTCCAGGTACATCTGAATTGACAACTCAGTCGTT
This sequence comes from Avena sativa, assembly GCA_916181665.1. Classification (NCBI taxonomy): domain Eukaryota; kingdom Viridiplantae; phylum Streptophyta; class Magnoliopsida; order Poales; family Poaceae; genus Avena; species Avena sativa. The sequence continues at coordinate 22,299,468 of OV702297.1, forward strand.
AAGGCTTGCAAGTATTCTTTGGCTACCCTTGTGTCGAATCAATAAATTGGGTAATACTACCCTCGAAGACTGTTGCGATCCCCTATACTTGTGGGTCATCAGGGTTCAGTTTCAAATCAAGTAGAAACATCCATTAAAACATAATCTACTATAGCAACTCCTTTTAAAAGCTTAAGTGATCAAAGAGAACTCAAAAAGAAACCGATTAAGAGGCAAATGCAAATAATGGCAGAAATCTGTCAAAACGGACCAGCAGGTAAAGACTGATTTTTTTGAAAAAAAAATTGTTGCTCAAATCGAAAAGTGCAGAACTAACGAAAGTTGGGTAAATACCAGGGGCATGCACACAGAAGAATTCAGCTCAATCCGACGTTCTGGGATTTTTCACGATGTTTTACAATGAAGCACCGAAATCTGTTTCGAGACAGCAACTTCCCCAAATCTTACTTCTCTCTCATTAGAGGCTATTCTTGACACAAAAACCACACAAAAAGGAAAATAAGAGGTTATTACAAAGGAAATAACTTCCAAGACTCAACAAAAGAAAAACTTACTGAAATAAACAAAAATGGATTATCTCCCAAGAGTGCTTTTCTTTAACGCCTTTCAGCTAGGCACATAAAGAAAGAATCATGTATTTTTAAATGAAGAAGCGTCAACATCAATATTTGTTCCAATAAGAGAATCAAAAGATAGCTTCTCTCTTTTAAACTTAAGGGACGAAAAGGTTGAACTTAGAGTTTCCATAGCCTCTTCAAGTTTACCAATTCTAAGATTTTGATCACATATAATGCTAGCCTCTAAAACAGTGATTCTTTTATTGATACTTTCTATTGATTCAATAACTTGGCTAGTGTTATCAAGGAGATTTGGCAAACTTTTCTCTAGGGAGCTCAAATTTTGTATAACTTCTTCCAAAGTGATTTTAGTTTTAACGACATTAATAGGTGGTACTCCTACTAAACTTTCAATTAAATTGCATGCTTCCAAAGCAGGAGTACCCAGAAAATTACCCCTATGAGAGTATCCAGAACATACCTATTCCAACTAGATATGCCAACATAAAAATTTATAAGAAGGATTGTGGTAGAATATTTTTTTAGTACATCTATGATGAGCATTAATTATTCTATACCAAGCATCTTTTAGACTTTATCCTCCTTGTTGCTTAAAAGAACAAACCTCTACTTCAGGAATACTTATTTTTTTCAGGATTAAAGTGAACCAAAAAAATAGCAACTAAAGTAGGAACTATTTTTTTTGTTTTTTTTTTGATAAAAAGAAACAAACCAAACAAAACTAAAGAAACAAAGCAAAACAAAAACAAAGTAAAGAGATTGGTAGTGAGAGACTCCCCTTGCAGAAATCTTCTTTCTCCTAGAAAAGTTTTTTGATGGGGAGGAAGAGATTGAAGTTGTCCTATATCTCCCCGGCAATGGCGCCAGAAAATGCTTGATGGTGGCTCAGTTGATGTAGAGCCTGTTGGGAAACCCCAAGAGCAAAGTATGATGAGTACAACAACAAGTTTTCCCTCAGTTGTGAAACCAAGGTTATCGAACCAGTAGGAGAAAGAAACAGCTTCCAAGGTGTTGCTAGCAACGTGGAACCTGCACAGCACAACACAACCAAAATATTTTGCCCCAACTTACAGTGAAGTTATCAAGCTAACTGGTTTTGCTAAAAAGGATTAAACGTATAGTGTGGAATATAGTAATTGCTTGTAGTAATTGCAGAAAGTAACATTAGATAGTAGATGGAATATCAATGGGAAGGAATGGACTAGGATCCACAGTTCACTAGAGGTGTTTATCCATAAGATAAAGAACATGTTGGGTGAACAAATTACAGTTGGGCAATTGACAGATAGAGAATGCATAACAATGCATGTACATGACATGATGATCACTATGAGATTCATTTGGGCATTACAACATAATACATAGACCATAATCCAACTGCATATATGACTAATAATCCATCTTCGGGATATCATCCGAACAACCCTCAGGTATTAAGTTATAAGCAACAGATAATTGCATTAAGCAAAGTGTGTAAAGTAAATAATACAATTGCCCTTGGACAAAAGATTGTTGTTTTCTCCCTAGTAGCAACAACACATCTACAACCTTAGAGGTTTTTGTCACTCCCCCAGATTACTAGAGGCATGAACCTACTATCGAGCATAAATACTCCGTCTTGGAGTCACAAGTAAATACTTGGCCAGAGTAACTACTAGCAACAGAGAGCATGCAAGATCACAAATAACATAGACATAATAGAATCAATAATCAATCTTAACGTAGTACTCAATATCCATCGAATCCCAACAAACACAACATATAGGATTATAAATAGATGATCTTGATCATGATAGGCAGCTCACAAGATCTAAACATGATAACAGAAAGAGGAGAAACAACTATCTAGCTACTGCTATGGACCCATAGTCCAATGATGAACTACTCACGCATCACTCTGGAGACTGGCATGGTTATGAAGAAGGCCTCCGGGATGATCTCCCCTCTCCGGCAGGATGCTGGAAAGACCTTCAGATCCCTCCCGATCTAGGGATGGAGATGGCGGCAACTATGGACTTTTTCATGGAATTCTGATCGGATACTTAGGGTTTTCTCCTCGGGGGGTTTATATGGGCGAAGGGGCCAGGTCGATAGAGGTCCAGTGGGCCACACCCTAGGGCGGCGCGCCCCCCTGGCGCGCCTGGGCCAGGTGTGTCCGCCCTGGGGTGCGCCTCTCTCTGGCCTCTGGACTCCGTCTCCTCCTCTGAAAAATAGGAAGTTCGGCTTTTGTTTCGTCCAATTCCGATAATATTTCTTTACTATCTTTTCTGAAACCAAAAACAACAAAAAAGAAACCGGCACTGTGGCATCTTGTTAATAGGTTAGTTCCAACAAATGTATAAAAATGTTTCAAAGTGTAGACAAAATATAAAATAGTTGATACAAAATAAGCATGGAACATAAAAAATTATAGATACGTTTACGACATATCATGCATCTCTAGTTGATTCTTGAAAAGCTTTGGAAGAGTGAAAAAATAGATTTAGGTGGCTAAAGTGGATCTAGCCGATCCCTCGAAGGCTTTAGTGGAGTAAAAAAATTACTACTCAGTGTCGGCCGACTCTTAAATATACTCGATTGTGGCCTCTCGAGAAAAATTCTATCCTCCACACTACTCCAAAACCCTCCCCGCATGCATTGCATTGTTGTCGATGTCGCCTCCGCCAACCATCGTTAGCCTCTGTCGATACCCTTTGCGTAAAAAGGATGCCTTTGCGTAAAAAGGATGGCACATATTTGCGTAAATTTGCATGTATGAGATCGAAAGAGTTGAAATAAACACAAGATAAATAGCTACAATAAAATTAAAATTCATATTAATTACTATCCTTGGAACCCGTCGCCTTTAGATTCACGTTCTGTATCTCAACATTTCTCCAGAATCCTGACTCATTCGAAAATAAATAATTTAAATTTGTATAAATTCGTATGCGTCTACGTGTTTTAGGTGTAGATACATACAGATCTACATAAATCCAAATCATTTATCTTTGAAAACGAAAGCATATTATTAAAACTATAACGGTACGGAAAGACTGTACGAGCTAGCTACCCTGCGCCCAAATTGGTGAGAATTTTTTTTCGAGAAAACGCAAAAGAGTTTGCGTTTCATTTCATTGAACAGGTAGAAGACAACGGGTACAACCTCCAGGGGAGGGGGACACACACACGCACGGCCGTCCTCACCAAGCGACTACGACAAGGTGAGGAGGTGTCCTCAACTTCAGAAAATAAAGACATTAGACCTCAGCTTTGCCTCCAGCCAAGAATGGCGAGTCGAGACTCGGAGCAGGCAGCATCACAGCCGTTGCCAGACACCTCCAGAGATGATCACAGTCCAAGACTGCCCAGGCCAACGTACCTTGCACCCCATGTGCCTAGAGAGTCGGCGGGTGAAGGGCAGGGCCCGGCTAGAACTGGAGTAGCTTCGTCAAGGAAGTGCCGGCGCCGGCGAACGCTGCGTCTCGGAGGGCTTCCTACATCGGAACAACACATCGCCAACATCTCCAGTTGCAGCATCAGGTACTCCACTTGCAGCCAAGCCAGCGCCTTCAAGAAGGGAACTACTAGATGGATAGGCGGGCTTAGCCCCGCCGCTTACAATACGTTTTAACACTTGATGGTAGGCATGATGGACCTAAATGTGTTTTTGGACAAATAGTTGAGTCTAGTTTTTTGGGTATTTATTCCAGTACATCCCATATAGATGTAGCTTGTATTTGTTTATAAAAGTAAGAAAATGACAACAGCCATAGAATAGTAATGCCATAGCACATTTATTTCTAGCATATACTCATTGCTAGCAAACATTTGATATCACAGTGGAGATCTTAACTACAACATTAATAGATAAGAATGTGCGTAATATCATGTACGTCCATATCAAAGTTGAGTCCTCCAACTACATGATAAAATAACTCGCCTTCAAACAATAATCAGTGCATAAATCTTTCTGCTCTCTGGCCCAGGCTTCTTTTGAAATTTCTTCCCTGGGATGGAGAAAGAAGAGATAGTAAAAGATCTCCATGTTTCATTAGATCATCAGAAATGGTAGCATGAAAAAGATAACACACTTCACAAAATATAAGATCCAACAACAACTTTGATTGGTTCAGAAAACAATCAAATAAATATATAACATCAGTTAGACATGTATATATAAATAATCCTTCGGTTCCTATTCAGAATCTTTTTACATAAATATATAACATCAGTTAGACATGTATATCATAATACCTTCAGAAAATAAGTGAATATTTAAAATTAAATGTGTTGATATGAATATTAGTATAACAACATAGACTAAGTCAACTCTTCAAGGACCAATAATATAGAGAAGCAACTACCAATTGTACATAACTAAATCTAGATAATATATTACAACAATGCAAGCCAGAGGGGAACAACATATTATCAAGTAGAAGCGCAGAACTTTCACCTTTATGCGGAGCTAAACAAGGAAGAACACGTCGATTCTTCCTTGAAAATGAAGATTACCATATGCCAAAATTAGTAGGACATGGTGCACTACACATTCAAACGTACTACTCCACGAACATAGTTGTTCGCATGGCAAAAGAGCTAAAAATATAGAGGACATATATTTTATTGACTTATGTTTCTATATAGAAGGCACTAACTTAGAACCATTATTTCAAAAAGGCATATCTATGAATCAAATACCACTACAACTATACTACTCAACAGCACACAATACCATGGGAAGTACATGCTAAAGAAAATAAGAAGTAGATTATACCTGGAAACAAAGGACTCTAGCTGGCCTCCATTGCATCCTTAGCAAGGTTTTTGAGCCGCCAAGCCAAGTCGAGTCGTCAGTCCTCCGACTTGCTAGAGATAACGACATCACCAAGGCCGAGCGGATATCTATCACCACCAAACTTCCTTTCAACGGGTTAGAAATAATGAATAAACTCATGTAGAACTATGTATTGCTAAAACCACATGGAAACTACAACACGAAGTGGAAAAAAGAATAAAAAATGAAAAGAGAGGCTGATGTGTATTGTATAGAACACGTGCACACATTTAGTCACCTCATTTGTACCTTATAACTGGTTGAAAGAGAAAAGACTAACTCACAAACTGTAACTTACAATCTACACATATAACATTGGAACTTTGTGGATACACTTATAATGCCAAGGTGAGATATTTCCATGCTAAAACTGCACTTTGATGTGAACATTTAGGACAATCAAAATATTAATCATTTGAATGACAAATACTGTAAGAACAAAACTGGAAAGTAACAAATGCTTTGATGACAATATACATATCAAGGAACTGAAGGAAATGCACTTGAGATGCTTTGATGTATTTGGTTTCTCTCCACGATAAGGTATATAGAAATTAGATAGTGTATAAGGTCCAAAGAGAAATGTGCATATATGAACCTATAGATAGAACTACAAGCTATTTGTTATGACTCTAGAAATCAGGTAAATCTCCCACCGTATTCATATATCATAAAATCAATATTTTCCTTTCCCTCATATGTACATAAAATTAGATTATTGTCAAAATAAAGAATGCACCTGCCTCATAGAGGGAAAGATAAACTATGTTTCCTGATAAAATGTAGCTTTGCAACCTCCCAAAAAAATTGAATACATAACCCTTGAATTCATTGAAGAACAAACAACCTAGGTGAACCATTATTCTAATAGTAAGACAATTAAGAGTGATCAACCGGTTACCAAGGATATTAAATCACCAGAACCGTCGCCACTAACATTCAAGGAGATAATCTAATCATAAATGCACTACTTTAGTAGAAAAGAAAGCCTGAATCACTAAAAGTAGTCCTAACTTACATGTGTGCTGCACTTGTGCATATTTCATGATTAACATCAATGAACCAAACTTTATCTCTCTACAAAAACAAATCATAGAAATACATATAAATTTTCTGATGATTCAAGCCAAAGCAAAGAAGAAATATTCACATCACGTCTTTGCTACATAAATAGTTACTTGATATTTTTCAATATAGCCTTATACTTGGCAGATCTAGAAAATGTACAAACAACTTAAATACTTGGAGATATAGCATAAGAAAGAGAAGGTACCATAGTAAATCATCACTTGTCTAGCATACTAAAACTGCCATCAATGTTCATGACCAACTGATCCACACCAGAAATTCAGTGCATTGTTTATTTAGAAGCTAATCAAATGAATGTGTATACAATAGAAAACAGAAATAAATAACTACTCCATAAGATGGAACTACTGAATGTATTCTGAGGAAATCAACCAAAAATGTAGAGAGGGCAACCTATAGTAGTATTGCGGGAGGAGAAATTGGATATGATGCACCAATAAAATAGAGTTTGAGGTGGCACGATGACTGTCCTAATGCGAGTAGCCAACAGACTAACCGAAACGCAGAGAGTCAAAGTAGAACACCACCGCCACCTCGGTTGTGGCGCTAGTGAACTCGCCTCCATTACACGCAGGGCCAGACCTGACCTTTGAGGGGCCCTGCGCGAGATGACAAACAGGGGCCCTTTTTTGTTAAACAAAATCTTATGAGTAACCCACAAAACAATTCCAGTTGTAATATCATGGTTCTAGAAAATAGCACTACCAAACCAAAAATTCACTCAAATAAAAAGTCATGACAATCATATAGACATGATATTTCTACCATTTATGGATGCAGAGTCATCAATAACTGCTTCAACATTAACTTGGTCAAACATATCCTTCTCGATGCATATAGTAGAAAGGTTGTTAAAACTTTCGGACCCAAAATAATATTTTTAGTTACTTCAACTTCGAAATAGAATCTATACGCAAAATGAAACATTTGGAAAACAGTTATGTCTCTATCAAATTTGATGATGGCTCCTTCCAGCATGTCATCTACTCGTTTTCTTTTCCTTTTTCTTGGCCAGATAAACACTACATAGATAGCATATTAGCACTGACAAAACTCAAGAAATACAGGAATTAAGTTAGAGAAAAGGACCTGGATATCGATCTGCTTCTGTAGTCACCACCACAAAATCCATCTTGCAATCGACAATCCCCTCAACTGTTCTGTCGCGACCACTGAAGTGTCAAGGATATTCAACCAGGTCAATTTAAGAGCAAACGAATTGAACCTGGACAGATATAGAGAAGGGGTTTCGTCTTGGCGATTGCAGGTTGAGTGAGAATCTGTTGGAAATCCTTCACGTCCAAGGGCCCTGTGCGGTGACTCTGGCTGCACCTGCCAGGAACTTACACGGCGGCAGGAGCCAAGGAGATACACGGAGGATTCTAAACCGAGGCGGAGTACCTCCGAACCACAACAGGCAAACGCACGCAGAGGCGCGGTGGCCATGGCCGGCGGCGTGCCGGGGAAGCTGTGCAGGAGGCGATTTGGGGAAGCGGCGCCATGAGGACGCGGGGGTTCAGGAGGAGATGCAGATCGACGGGGAAACAGACCGGGGATCCGCACAGCCGATGCCGCGGCTAGCCGAAGCCACACTGGCGACCACGACCATGGCTAGGGTTTGCTGCCAGAGTACATACTGGGGTGTAGCGCAGCTGCGGCATCGGGTACCAGCGGAGACTCAAGAGAACTCGTGCCGGTGAGGAGCAGCACCAATAGGTGGCTGAGGCGGCCGGAGCTGGCGACCATGGCGGCGATTTGGGGAGACAGAGGCAGTCGGGAGAAGTAAGGAAAGAGAGGCTATTTTTTCTTTCGTGCATGTGCGTGTTGACCAGACAGCTAGGGGCCTCAGAAGAGTTGCATGTCATCACGCTTAAAGATTTAGTTAATTACATATCATGAAACACACTGTTACAAGACATGATATTAAACCGTCGTTTCTTGGCTGTACCATCGAAGGCCGGGAGCACAATAGCACAAAACAACACTAGGAGCATCTCCCGCCCCTCCTGTAAAATGTCCGCCGCACGCGATGGGGAGGTTCAACACAATAATTTATTACAGGTTCACCAAATCAAGCAAATAATTTAATAAGATTATTACAGTCCAGAAATAATTTAGCAGTTTTTGAATAACGATTTTAAAGATACAAATCAACTACTCAGCAACTTTGAGCCTCCACAAATGCTCCACTAAGTCATCTTGCAATTGGTGATGCGTGTTGGTGTCTCGATGCTCTTGACGCCTGGCGAGGAGAAGCAAATGCCAGTGACACCTGGTGATCAACATTTGCCAGAGGATCTTGGTAATAATATGGTTCAATGTCAAACATTGGTTTCTCCTGCTCGCTCTCAATGATTATGTTGTGCAAGATAACATATGTTGTCATGGCCTCCCACGTCTGATCTTTTGACCATGTAAGAGTTGGGTACCAAACAATGGAGAATCGAGCTTGTAGTACACTAAATACCCGCTCCGCATCCTTACTGCAAGCTTCCTGGCATGTTGCAAACCAAGCTTTCTTTCCTCGAGGCACATGGTTTAAGATTTTCTTGACAAATAATGACCATCTTGGTAGATGTCATCTGCCAAGTAGTAGCCCTTGTCATACTGGTGGCCACTGATCTCAAACTGTACTGGAGAAGCAATGCCTTCAACAAGCTTGGCGAATACATTGGTGCACTGCAGGACATTGATGTTATTGTGTGATGCTACCATACCGAAGAATGCATGCCAAATCCAGAGATCTTGATTTGCCACTACCTTAAGCACCACACTCCATGATCCTTTGTGACCTTTGTACATGCCTTGGTGTGCAAAAGGACAATTCTTCCATTCCTAGTGCATACAGTCGATGCTTCCAAACATTCCTGAAACCCCTCTTTTCGTGTTCTGTGACACATCCGAGCCATGTCTTCTGAGTTTGGTGCGCAGGTACTTCTTTCTGAACACTGTCATGATTGCCCTATAGAACACGTACATGCAATCAATGGTCGTGGACTCGTCCATGCGCAAGTAGTCGTCTTGTGTATCTCCAGGCATTCCATATGCAAGCATCTGGAGGGCAACTATGCTTTTCTGAATTGTAAAGAAACCAAGTAGGCTGATGACGCCTCTCTTCAATTTGAAGTAGTGGTCAGACGCCCTCAAATCCTCGACGAACTTCAGGAAAAGCTTCCGGCTCATCCTAAAACGGCACCGGAATGTCACATCACTGTGCAATGGATTATCGACGAAGTAGTCTGCGTATAGCATGTAGGCCCACTTCTTTTCAGCTTCTAGGAGGGCTTCTCTAGGAAGTTGCCCTCTCTCAGCTTCTCCCATATGCCCGTCTTCAAAATTTGTTTAGACTTCCAAATTAGTCTTTCCAATACTAGTTTAGAAACCAAAACAAATTTAGGAGTCGGGCTTCTCGGAGAAGCTGAGGGAGGGTAGCTTCTAGGAGAGCTTCTGCAGGAAGCCGAAAAGAAGTCCCCCGTAGTAGCCTTCCATCCTCTGTCTTGGCTTGCTATTGCGGCACCCCGGCGCTGACCCTCTGATATTCAGTTGTTCTTCCTCGACGATCATGGCCAGCAGGGCAGTGAGGATTGCCAGATGTTCCTCATCATCGATAGAGTCACGGGCGGCAGCGGCGCAACGACTTCCTCGTCTATCAGAGCGGCGAGGGCCTCCTCGTCGTCCAAATCCAATTCCTTGACAAACGGTGACGAGGTTTAATCTCGTCAATGCCCATTGTTATGAGCTTGGGTTTTGGAGAAGGTGGGGATGCTGGAGATCACGGAACGGTTAGCAAACAAGCAACACGGGGACACGAGGTTTACCCAGGTTCAGGCCCCCGGAGGGAAAACCCTACTCCTGCTTGTCTGCTCTTGATTACGGCGGAACCGAAAGTACAGGGGTGCGTAGATGCAATCTGGCGTGGAGGTGTGTATGCGGTGGTATGCGAAGTGCCCTCCTCGTCGTGCCCTCCTAGCCTTTATATAGAGATAGGCAGGTCCCAGGCATAGATCGTGTCGGTTTACAGGTTTTAGGTTTTGCCCCTTTGAATATTCTATCTACTCTAGTCTTGCTCTCCAAGAATCCGAAGGCGTTATGGGCCCTGGCCACCCGAAAATCTTCATGGGCTAGCGCATGTTCTCGTGGGCCTTCCTTGGGCTGGACTAGGTATGCTAAGGTCATGTACCCGCAGGGTATAACCATGTCAGTAGCCCCCGAGTGTTCAGTCGAATCGTAGATTCAGCTGAGGACTCTTCAATCCTTCGGGTGCAGCTACCTCTTTTTGTCTAGAGAATGATTTGAGTGTGTAGGGATTGTTGGTGCGTGTGTCTGACTCTCCCGACAGATCGGGATCAGTTAACTGTCTTAGGACAAAACAACACGATCTTCTTCAGATTTGAGTCCCTCGACTCGAACCCGGAACATATGCTGGCGTAATTCGACTCAGGCCGCGAAGGACTTACATGAGTGGAATTCCAGTGAATTTTAAGTGATGTACCCAACGCGTCCGTCGGGATTTTTCATCGTGCTTGTTGGCACGGATTCTTACTAGCAGAGCGTAGTCGTGTGCGTTGACAGGCCATCAGATGATATCTGTAGGTCTTATCTTTGTGTCGCAGACACAGAATTCGAATGTTATCACAGCGGAGGTGTTTCGGGTGGCCAAGGAGGATGCTAATCACTTAGCGTTAATTGGGGCAGTGTTGCCGAAAAGTTTTTGCATGCTGATCCGAAGGATCGCAGTCGAAGAATTCATAGGGAGCGCGAGGAGTAGCCCCCGAGTGTCTGTTCGAGTCTTAGACTCGAGCAGAGACTTTAATTCGGCCGTTGTTTGGCTTCAGGTCCGTAGGACACAAATTTTCCGGATGCTTGAATCCATCCTCCCTATGGGAGTAGCCTCCGAGTCCGTAGTGGAGTCGCAGACTCGACGTAGGACTCGAAGAATAGTTCCATGGTACAGTGCTCTGATTATGTTTTGGGTGCGCGACCAGCGCTCCTGATAGGAGTAGCCCCGAGTAGTTAGTCGAATCGTAGATTCGAGTGATTACTCTTAGCTGTGTAGCCAAAGAATTGTAACCGTTGCTAGTATAGTTTTTGATGACGTCAGTGCTGACGATCGGTGACCTCAAGCGTCTGCGGCGCCAGAGATGACGTGACTGGACGAACATGGGTCCCACCTTCTGACTTTGAGTTGACCGGTCACGCGCGGTGTGGAGATAATTATGGCGTCGCCTCGATTTCCGTGCATAGTGGACGGCGTGTGAGCGACGGTTCGCTGCTGTGCTGACACGTGGACGGTCAGATCTTGATGTTGGCTCTAGGTCTTCCCGATGGACGGTCATCGTGCATCGTCCTCGTACTTATAATCATTGGGGAAAAGTTAGTTTGTTTTCACCGCAGCCATTTCTGTTTCACTGCTCCCATCTTCTTTGAGCTTTTCTCACGGTGCGCTGGAATTTCCTCGAGCCTTTCCTTCCTTGTTTCTGCGTGCTCGTCGTCGTCGCCGTCGTACTGTGATGGGGAAGTCCAGGAAGGCCTCCACCGCAGTTGGTACCAGTGCTGCCGCCGGCGGCAAGAAGCGTTCCGCCGCCACTCGCGTCACCGATGGTGGCTGGCGGCGATCGGAGACGTGTGAGGGTGACCTCCGCAAGCTCCGTGAGCGGGGTCTTATCCCGCATGATAGGGAGGCCGTCAGAGTTCCCGGCGACGAGGTAATTCCCCGTCCTCCCACTGGGTTTCGGGTCATGTTCATCGCTTTTGTCCTTCGGGACCTTTCTTTCCCAATCCACGATTTTCTCCGTGGATTGATTTTCCTTTATGGCATCCAGCTTCATCGTCTTTCACCAAACTCTCTTCTTCATGTCGCCTGTTTCATCACATTCTGCGAGTGCTGGCTTGGTATCGAGCCGCACTTTGGCCTCTTCCGGAAGCTCTATTCCGTGAAGAGGCAATCTGGCTCCGATGGTGTTTATCCCATTGGCGATTGCATCATTTCCCTTAGATCCAACTTTCTCTTCTTCTCCTTTTCTATGTCCGAATCTGTCCAGTACTGGCGGAGGCGATGGTTTTACATCCGCGACTCCACAGTGGCTGGACAGAACTTTGGTCTTGCTCCTTTTGACCTCTCCCAGAAAATCGAGCCGAAAAGGTCCTGGAAGAACCATATCTTGGATGGCGAGGTGGCGGAGATAGAGGGGCTCTCTCGTCGGGTGGAGGATCTTCAGTTGATTCCGGATAAAGAGGTGAACAGTGTGGATATCATCTGCACCATCATCAAACATCGGGTGCAGCCGCTCCAGGCTAGGGCGCACCCGATGTTCCTTTATTCTAGTCGCCATGATCCGACTAGGGTTTCGGCTGAGGAGTTCTCCAGGGGGGATCTCGATAGGATTCTTCGGCCGCTGCTGAAGTTCAAGGCTGGAGAGGATCTCCCAGGGAAGTCACTGACTCCTCCATTCGCCGCCTCTCATCCGGTTCCACAGGTGTAGATCTGGGGCGTGTGCGTAGCGCTTTTTTTGACTGTGTTTTTCTTGCACTTGGTTGTGTGCTGAAAGTTTGTTTCTTTTGCGCAGGAGTTCAAGGTGGCGGGCATGTCGCCGCCACTACCCAAACTGTTTCCGGATGCACCGGACAATGAGGTAGTGGATTCCATGTCTGAGATTCCTTCGGCGCGGTCACCGGCTAAGGAGACTTTTGAGTCTAGCGAGGAGCAGACTCGAAAGCGGACGCGAAGCTCGAGCGAAACGTTGTATGCTTCGACTCCACCAACTCCTAGGAATCCGACGTGCCTTGAGCGTCACAGTGGGGGTCATGATGGCTCTTCCTCTCCTATTCCTGCCGTTCCCGTGCGGGCTGTAGCGCCGCAGCCGCCGGCGAAGCGGAAGAAGGAAGAGAAGAAAGAAGAGAAGAAGGAAGAGAAGAGGGGCAGGAGGACCCTGTCTGTCTTCGACTTGAGCGATCTCGACTCGTAAGTTTATCCCGTTGCCTTTTGCTCTCGTTTGTTTCTGCTTGCTTGTACTTGTCTGATGTTTTCTTTTGTAGCCACTCCACCGATGGCTCCTCCAGCGATGACACTCGGGAGATGGTGGGGGAGTCGAAAGTTGTTCTTCCTCCTCCTCAGACGGTGGCCACCTCTGAGGGCGTTGTTCCAAACCCTTCTCCGCAGGAGGCTCGGGTGGTTGTCCCCCAGAAGACTTCGGCTGGACCTTCGGAGTCGCCGTCTGATCATGTAAGTCTCTTCGTTCTTGCCGCGGGGGGAGCCCCCGAGCGTTTTCGGATGATCTGCTGATCACTTTGATTTTTTCTTCGTGTCTCGGGGGAGCCCCCGAGCGTCTGTAGGATGATCTGCTGATCATTTTTGCTTTGTGTCTCGGGGGGAACCCCCGAGCGTTTTTTTGTATGTGTAGTCTGTCATGCTCGGTCTTTGGGCGTAGCCCCCGAGCCTTTCTTTTGACGAGTAGTGTCTTTTTGCAGCCTTTTGTGCAAGGCGCCAACCAACCGGTGCAGCAGCATCTGGTGTTGGAGGCCAGCTTTAAGCAGCTTCAGGGTATGTTCATGAGTTGGTCTTTTTCGTCTTCCTCTGCTTCCTTTTTCTTCGATTTGGTAAGTGTTCTGCTATTTGTAGAGGACAACAATACCACCCTCCGCGAGCTTGATGCTTTCAAAAAGAGCCTTGGGCGAGCGGAGAAGAAGGCCGAGGACGCCGTTGGTGCGAAGGAGCGCCTCGAGCAGGAGCTAGCCAACGCAGCTGCGGCCAAGGAGCGCCTGCAGCAGGAGGCTACGGACCGCGAGGAGCAACTCGCCACCGTTGCGTCCTCGCGCGAGAAGGAGGTAGCCGGCAAGCTGATGGCGGCTGCCAAGGCTATTTTGGGTGAGTGGTTTCGTCTTTTCCTTTTCGGCTTCCTTGTCTTTTCTTGTTTTGCTTTTATTCACGTTGCCTCTACCGTTTGTTTAGATGTCGCAGGCATCAAGTTTGACCGCGGTGCTCTGGAGCACGGAAGTGCTCTGGATGACGCCACTGCGGCGGTCGAAGACCGCCGCAGTACCGTGGTCGGCTCACTCTCCAAGGCCAAGGAGGTTCTTGGGCGCTTCTACAAGGAGCTCGTCCCCAAGGGCGTCGCCCTCGAGGATGTTGACTCGTTGGCGGATGTGTTGTCAGCCGATGCGCCTGTAGCGTACAAGCGCAAGCAGAAAGGCATCGGTGCATCCGTGGGGCTGGCGATGGCCCTGGCGTCTGGAGCGGAGTTGGATCTTCATCAGGTCACCTCCCAGATGCCAACGGCTGCTGACGGATCCGAGGTAGCCTTCGCCCTCTACGCTGCCCGTTGTAAACATTATGGGCCGAAGTTGATTGACTTGCTGGCTGAGTACGCGTTGAGGCAGCAGGGGGAGGCCAAGAGCAAGCAATCCGACTCCGAGGCTACTCAGGATGCAGCTTCTCCTTCATCGTCATCCGTGTCCACCGAATGGATCTACTGAAGCATCGGGCTCCGCAGAGTTCTCCTTCATCGTCATCCTCCTCGGATTTAGACGAGCATACGCGCTTGGCGCACGCTTTGTCGATCTTGCGCTGGGTGAGCTCGCTTCGGGCGTCGTAATCGCGGCTGC
The DNA here is from genome assembly GCA_916181665.1 of Avena sativa. Classification (NCBI taxonomy): domain Eukaryota; kingdom Viridiplantae; phylum Streptophyta; class Magnoliopsida; order Poales; family Poaceae; genus Avena; species Avena sativa. Next base: position 22,314,555 of record OV702297.1, read on the forward strand.
GATGGCGCGAGCTCTTGTGCCTTCGAGGAAGGTCGTGCTCTTCATCCTCGGATGAGGGCATGGGGCTGCGGTTGAACCTGATCGCAGCCTTCTTCTTTGGCTCCCTAGGAGCTTCTCCATGGAGTGCAGCTCCAACGAGTCCGAGTCCGGTAAGCGCGGACTTATGCATGGACCTTTTCAGGTCCTCCTCCGGAGGTGGATGGGACACGAGGTACGCGGTGGCTGCCATGATCGCAGCGTGCGGCGTCTTCGGGATGACGTTGCCGTCGGCATCCATCTCCATGAAGGACACGTTGAGGGCCCGAGTCACCTCGCGACGTGCCTTGGGATCCATGTTCTCCGTGCGAGAATGGTGCTTGTTGCCAAGGTTGTCGTGCGAGCTGGAGCCGATTCCCATGGCGGAGAGCGCAGCTCGCGGCGCACAGGACTCCGAGGCTGCTTGCTTGCGTTTGTCAAGCACCTCTTGCATCTTCACCTGCTTCTTGTGCTCCTCGATTAGGAGCATGTGGTATGCCATCAGCAGGTCCCGTGAGGCACCCACGGGCAGAATCTTGTTGCCTGCTATGGCTTCGCGTGCTTGAGCCCATCCTTCCTCGCTGAGGTGGATGACCCGATCGGTGTCGTCCCTGTTGGGCGAGGGGGACTGGATTCTTCTGTTCTTGCCGTTTCTACCCTGTGGGTTGGGTGGCGGGTTGTGATCCTGATCCACGTCACTCTGGATGACTGCGGCGCATTGGTAGCGCTCGTAGATTGGATCGCTGCTGCCGCAACTTTCGGATCCGGAACCGTAGGTTCCTTCCTCCGATGGTGGATCACACAGATCTGAGTTGCAGCTGCTGTCATAGGACTCATCTATCGATGGCGATGTGCGTAGCACAGGATGTGAAGCCCATGAAGCGGGCCTGATCGATGGCAAGGGCACCCGCTCTGGGAGGCGGAGAGTGCCGGTCTACCCCACCTGGAAGCAGAAGCTCCCGAACAGGATTTCGAGTCCGTCACCAACGGGCTCGAAGTCCTTCAGGGTGGCTGGCGAGTGGGCGGTGAAGTCGAAGGCGCCGAAGAGGAGATGACTCTCCGTCGCCGTGGAGTTGTAGATCGCTTTGGTTGGGACGTCACGATCGCACAATCAGCGCCCCCAGTTCCCACAGACGGTGCCAATTGACGAGGTTTAATCTCGTTAATGCCCATTGTTATGAGCTTGGGTTTTGGAGAAGGTCGAGATGCTAGAGATCGCAGAATTGTTAGCAAACAAGCAACACGAGGACACGAGGTTTACCCAGGTTCAGGCCCCCGGAGGGAAAACCCTACTCCTTCTTGTCTGCTCTTGATTACGACGGAACCGAAAGTACAGGGGTGCGCAGATGCAATCTGGCGTGAAGGTGTGTATGCGGTGGTATGCGAAGTGCCCTCCTCGTCGTTCCCTCCTAGCCTTTATATAGAGATAGGTAGGTCCCAGGCACAGATCGAGTCGGTTTACAGGTTTTAGGTTTTGCCCCTTTGAATATTCTATCTACTCTAGTCTTGCTCTCCAAGGATCCGAAGGCGTCATGGGCCTTGTCCACCCGAAAATCTTCATGGGCCCGTGCATGTTCTCGTGGGCCTTCCTTGGGCTGGACTAGGTATGCTAAAGTCGTGTACCCGCAGGGTATAACCATGTCAAACGGCCGAACACCTCGCGTGCAAGGTGAAAGCAAGGTGGGAACATACCTTCTTGGGAGGTGTCGGACTACGACGAGACGGGACGAGACAGGGGGGCGTGAGATGCGTATACGGCGGTAGGATACTTTTGGTGACAGTCGTCGGCGGGGGTACGACCGGTGGGAGAAGGGTGGTTGCGGCGGCAATGGCGATCTGGGTGGGGTGCTCGTCGCGCGATGGAATGGTGAGATGGAGGGGAAATTTCTTTCTCAGTCCCCAACAAGGCTAGCCCACGACATTTTCTCGTCCATCCGGTGACCACGCCAGGATGAGATTATAGGGCGTGCGACTTTTATTCCGTACTAGAAGTGATTGCCGAGGAAGGGCCAGGGGCGGGCGACAGGGGTATTTCTCGGAAGGGGACGAGGCGGTGGCAGTGAGCGACTGTAGAGGTGCAAGCCTGCCAGGACGGGTAATAAGGGAGGGGCAGGGTGGGCGACAGGGCGGTGGCAGGGAGGAGGCTGGGATGGGCGTAGGGATGCAAGTGGACAGTCCAATGGACTTGGCGGACAATCCGCTAGGTGCTTAAACACCGCATGCAAACTTAGGAAATGAAACATAAGGGCATATCCACCGGGCCGACCCATATGGTCACCCCAAATGGTATGTTTCTGTCCGTTTGGATCGGACCCCGGGTCGATTTGGGTAGGGGTCCGGTCTGTCCGGCCAGCCGCGCCCAGCGGCGTGACCCATTTGTCTGCGCTGGGCGAGGCAACTTTTTTTTCAGATTCAAACACAAACAGTTCGGGCTAAAAACAGGAAAGATTCGAACTTAATTTGCATTCAAAATATATAAAATGGAATTTAAACTACTACTAGCCCTAGGTACTGATCTTCGCGTGCCGGAGCCGCCTCGTCCATCTACGGGTCAAGGTCGATGTACTCCGGCGGCGTCCAAAGGTTGGGCGGCGGCAGGGCCAGAGCGGGAGCGGGAGCAGGCAAGTTGACCACCTGCCCAGGCCACGGATCCCAACCGTGCTGGAGGAGCGCCAACTTGATACGTCGGGAACGTATCTATAATTTTTGATGTTCCATACTTGTTTAGTATCTACTTTGCTTTGCTTTGTATTTTTTAGGTGTTTTATATCTTTTCTGGAACTAACCTATTAACAAGTTGCCATAGTGCCAGTTGCCTGTTTTCTTCTGTTTTTGGTTCCAGAAATGCAGAAAATCAATATTCTTAGAATTGGACAGGACAAAAGCCAAAGTCAATAACTTTCCGTGATGGACACGAATCCAGAAGGAGGGACGGGGAGGCACCAGAGGGTGGCCAGACCCCCCTGGGCGCGACCAAGCCTGGCCCACGCCTGGGGAGGGTGTGGGCCCTCTGGCCGCCTCCTCGGCCTCCCCCTTCGCCTATAAGAAGCGTCTGACCCAAAAACCCTAGGGCATCTAGAAGAAATCCACGAAAACGTCTGATGCGCCGCCGCCACTGAAGGGGAGATTCGGGGGACAGAAAGTCTCTGTTCCGGCACCCTGCCGGGACGGGGAAGTGACCCCGGAGCCATCTCCATCGATCTCCACCACCATCTCCATCACCGTTGATGATTCCCATGATGAGGAGGGAGTAGTTCTTCCTCGAGGCTAAGGGATCTACCGGTAGCTATGTGTTCATCTCTCTCTCTTTATGCATGATCTTGTTGTGGTCATGAGATTTGTAAGTAGATCTACCTTGCTACTCAAGTGCTTCATTAGATCTCTTCTCTCCCCATGTGTGTGAAAGTGACAGCGTGCACGCCATGGTGGCACTTAGGTTTGAGTCTACATAAATACTCTTTGTGCTTTAATAGATCTATGCTTTTCCCCACGTGTGTGAAAGTGACACCGTGCATACCGTGTGTGGCACTTTGGCTAGATTGAATATTTGTTATGAGTTATATCTGGAGTTGGATGTCTCTATGAAATTGTGGTGTTTGTTGGAACGATCTAGCGCTCAAGGTGACAGTATGGGGTTATCTAGATTGGGGAAGGCAGACTTTGAGGAGTGTTGTTATAGCCCTACTGATGATTAGAGTGTCCAACCGGAGAGTAGTTAAGAGTAGTATCATGAAGAGATGATATTTATATGAGAGAGTATTCACTAGTGAAAGTATGATCCCTAGGCCTTGTTTCTAAACATTGAAACACTGTTTGCATCTAGATCTGTTGCATGTTTGCTTGCTTTAGTCTTTACCTCACTATCAAGCTCTTTTATAGCACTCACACACGTTATCCCACGTCAACAACAAGTCAGAAGCTATTTTCTGGCACCGTTACCACTTGTATTTCACTATCTCTTCGCCGAACTAGTGCACCTATATACTTGACAAGTGTATTGGGTGTGTTGGGGGCACAAGAGACTTCTTGTATCTTGATTGCAGGGTTGCTTGAGAGGGAATACCTTTGACCACTTCCTCCCTTAGTTCGATAAACCTTGGGTGATCCACTTAAGGGAAACTTGTTGTTGTTTTACAAACCTCTGCACTTGGAGGCCCAACAATTGTCTACAAGAATAGAAGTGCATAGACTTTAAGCTCTTTTCTAGCGCTGTTGCTGGGGAGGTTTTGGGCTTTACCTTTCCTCCACGTCAGGCTCCATCAAAGTATTTTCTGGTGCCGTTGCCGGGGAGGTAAGGTAAAAGGTACTCACATCCTCCGATGTGAGTGCTCGAAGTTATTTCCTTTAGATTCTGCAATTTTGTCTTTTGTTTCTTGTTTTCAACAGTTAGGCTTATTGGAAAACAACAAAAAAATAGAGAGCTTTATAGTGTTTATCTTGACTTAGGACACGCAGTGTTTGAAGAGAAAAAATAAAAAACTGATGGAGCTTTATTTGCATGCTAATAGCAATGTTATTAGTATGAATTTTTTGAACATCATTATTGCTAATGTTATGGAAACGTCTAAGTTTGGGGAAGCTAGTTTTGATGAAAATGATCTTTTTAGTTCCCCAGCTTTGGAAGATAGCTATTCTATTGCTTATGATGATACCAAACCTCCAATATATGATGATTACAATGATGAATATGATATTTTCAGTCTACCTACTATTGAGGAGAAAGTTAATTATGATTACAATATGCCTCCTATATTTGATGATTATGGTGATGAGAATAATAGTGATAGCTATTTTGTTGAATTTGCTCCCACTACAATTAATAATGGCTATTCTTATGTGGAGAGTAATAATCATTTTATGCATGTGGCTCATCTTAAGAATTTTTTATGTGATAGTTATATTGTTAATTTTGTTCATGTTGCTACTGAAAGTTATTATGAGAGAGGGAAACATGGTTTTATGCATCTCAATAATATTAAGTTTCCCCTCTTTATGTTGAAAGTCTTGAAGTTGCACTTGTTTTTCTTTCCTATGCTTGGTGCTTTGTGCTTTCAAGACTTGTTTCTTTACAAGATTCCTATGCATAGGAAGTGGGTTAGAATTAAATGTGTTTTGAATTTGCTTCTTGATGCTCTCTTTTACTTCAATTCATATTTCTTATGTAAGCATCTTTTCAAACTATCAAGCATAACTTAAAGGCGTTAAAGAAAAGTACTTGTTGGGAGATTACCCAAGAGTTTTCTTGAGTCTTCCAAGTTATTACTTCAGTAATGACCTCTCCTTATCCTTTTTGTTTGCTTTTTGTGCCAAGAATGACCTCTAATGAGAGGCAAGTAAGATTTGGGGAGTTGCTGTCCCGAAACAGATTTCTGTCCTCCACCATAAAAGTTCGTGAGGAGTCTCTGTAACTCGGATTGAGCTGAAAATTTACGAATAAATCCCCAGTATGTTAAATAACTTTCGTTCGTTCAACACTTTTTTATTTGAGCAACAGAAGGTTTTCGAAAAAATCGGTTTCCACCTGCTGGTCTGTTTTAACAGATTTCTGCCATTATTTGCATTTGCTTCTTATTGATTCCTTTTTGAGTTCTCTTTTGGGAAATTGAGCTTTTTGAAGGAGTTAATACAGTAGCTTGTGTTTTTAGTGAAAAGTTTTGTTGTTCTAAAGCTAAAACCAAAGTTCTATTATCTTTTGAATACACTAATGTTGCTAATGAAGATTGTGTGAAGTTTTGTATGAAGGAAAAATTTCAGGTGTAGAGAAGGAATGATGTAATGAGATGAAGAATGGACAAAAGCTCAAGCTTGGGGATGCCACCCTAGTGTCACCCCAAGAAATATCCAAGAGGTACAAGCGTCAAAGCTTGGGGATGCCCAAGGCATCCCCTTCTTTATCAATAAAAATATCAGGTCTTTCTAGACACTTCATTTTTTATTGTTTCATGTATTGTTGTGTTGTTATTGGAGAGTCTTAGTTTTCGTTTTTGGTTTTAGTTTTCTTAGTTTGCTTGAGTAAGTCGGTTGGTTACACCACACTTCTTTTGGAGAGAGACACACTCTATTTCCATTGCCTAGAACACTCTAGTTTTCACTCTTATTGTTTTGTGAGTGTTCACTTTTGCTAGCACTGCGTTCAGCCTTAGTTTTCTTATGCTTTCAGCTTAGAACTTTTTAGTTCTTCTTTGTGGATTTGTGAGACAAGCTCACTGATATTTACTGATTATTATCTTTGTGAGTTGTTTCAAACAAGTTGTTTGGTGTTGGAAAAGAGTAGGAAGCTTCATGCTTAAGTGGTACAAAAGGGAGCTTGTTTTAACTGTGACTTAGACTTTAGCATGACATGCTAGGTGTTGTTTTGACCTTATAGTTAGTGATTATTGTTGTAGTATGTCTTGTTCCAAACAATTGGGATTGCTTAGTGTACCTTGAAGAAATTATACGTTGTTTTAGCATGCAAAAGCATAGTATTGTGGTATTCTCCTTTGATGCTTTGTTTGGGTTGACTTGGCACATGCTCACACCATGTTATTGTTGGAGATATGCCCTAGAGGCAATAATAAATATAGTTATTATTATATCTTTGTGTTTATGATAAATGTTTATATTCATGCTATAATAGTATTAACAAGGAAACATTAATACTTGTGTGAATTGTAAACTTAAATTGAAGTCCCTAGTATAGCCTCTATACTTCACTAGCTTGTTGGTTAATAGATGATTGCGGTTTCCCTATCATGAACATTGAGATGTTATTAACAACAAGATCATATCGTTAGGAGAATGATATGGTGGACATACTCCTATAGATAAGCGTAGCATAAAGATCAAGTCATTTCAATAGTTCAATTGCTATATGCTTTCTGATACATAGTAACCTAATTCCTTCGACCATGAGATCATGCATATCACCTTTACCGGATGGATGCTTTGATGTCATCAAACACCACACCGTAACAGGGTGGCTATAAAGGTGGTATTGAGTGTTCGGAAAGTATTGGTTGAAACACATGGATCAAGAGTGGGATTTGTCCATCCATATGACGGATAGATATTCTCTGGGCCCTCTCGGTGAAATGTCATCCAATTAGCTTGCAAGCATGTGACTGGGTCACAAGGGATCACATATCACGGGAACGAGAAAAGAGTACTTATCAGTAACGAGGTTGAACTAGGTATGCAGAGATACCGACGATCATAACCTCGGATAAGTAACATATCGTGAGACAAAGGGAAATTGGTATCGTATGTAAGTGGTTCATTCGATCGCAATGTAATCGTAGAAATATGTGGGAGCCATATGAATTTCCAGATTCCTCTATTGGTTATTGTTCGGAGAAGTGTCTCGATCATGTCCGCATAATTCACGAACCGTAGGGAGACACACTTAAGGATTCGACGTTGTTTGAGTAGTTATGGTATTATGAGAAAGAGACCGAATGTTGTTCGGAGTCTCGGATGGGATCCGGGATATCACGAGGAGATCCGGAATGGTCCGGAGAATAAGATTCATATAAGGAAAGTCCCGTTTCGGAGTTGGGGAATGGTTCCGGTGTTTTCATCGGGAACATTCTAGAAGGTCCCGGAATGTCCGGCACTCCGGAGGGGGGAAGGGTACATGAATGTGTCATTGTAAGTTGGAATGATTGCATCATGTACTAGGTGTCTTTGCTGTCCAAAATAAAGGGTTTATTTAAATCCTAAATTGAAAAGTCAAACGGCTTGTTTGAAAGTCAAACGACAAGTTTTGGAAAGTGGAAAGAGGAGGAGAAGAGGAAACCGAGTTGGGGAGGGATTCCCTCCTCCCCAAGCCGGCGCCCCACCCCAAGCCGAGTTGGGGAGGGACTCCACTCCCTCCCCTTGGCCGGCCAGCCCTCCCACCTATATAAGGAGGGGCAGGGCTCCCCTCCTAGGACACACAAGTTTCCACCTCTAATCTCCGGTTTAGAGCCGTTTTGGTTTAGAGCTTCTAATTGCTTTAGCCAGCGGTTTAGAGCCTTCTAATTGGTTTAGAGCCTTCTAATTGGTGTGTCTAATTACTAGACCACTAATAGCCTCTCTCATAAGCTCCACCATACTCGCACCGGCTTAAGGCGAAGCCCTGCGGGATTTCCCCTCTACCTCCGGTACCACGCCGTTGTGCTGCCGGAATCGCGAGGAGAGTGCTACAACCTCCGCTGCCTGCTGGAACAAGGGAGAGGAAGGTCTTCGTCGAGTACCGAACGTGTGACCGACTGCGGGAGCGCTGCCGGAACGTGGCGCCGGAAGGATCGTCTACGCGATCTTGAGATCGGAAAGAGTACGACTACATCACCCACGAGAATCTGCTCTCGTTAAACACTTTGGAATCTTCGAGGGTGAGTTATTCCATCGACTCGTTGCTGCAATCTAGTAGATAGATCTTGGCTTGTTTGTTTGTATGCGATAGAAAATTTTTGTTTTCCATGCTACGAACCCCTACAGTGGTATCAGAGCCGTGTCTATATGTAGATCTGTTGCACGAGTAGAACACAATGGTCATTGTGGGCGTTGATGCTTTTATTGTAGATTGCTTTTTGTGTACTTTGCATCTTGCGGTATGTTGGGATGAAGCGGCCCGGGCTAACCTTACATGACATCGTTCATGAGACTTGCTCCACGCTTGACATGCAACTCGTATTGCATAAGTGGCTTTGCGGGTGCCTGTTTCTCCTAGCATAGTAAAGATCCAATTTACAACGGGTAATCAACAATGCTAGTATCAATGTTGTGGTTCTTGTTCGTAGGTTAGAACGACACTTATGGAAAGCCCCAAATCACGTAAAATATGCAAAGAAAGTAGAAGCGTCTAACTTTGTTTTGCAGGGGTGTGCAGTGATGTGATATGGCCATGATTGTGATTATATTTGATGTATGCAATGTTCCTTATTGTAAGTTGGCAACCGGCAGGAGCCATATGGTTGTCTTTAATTTCTGTTAAGACCTGCGTGTCTATTCAAAATAGTTGTAATAGTTGAAGCTGGTGGACGACAACCATGAAGAAGCGTCATTGACCTTGATGCTATGCCGGTGATGATGGAGATCATGTTCGTGCTTGAAGATGGAGATCGGAAGCACAAAGAAGAAAGGCCATATCATATCACATATTATGAATTGCATGTGATGTTAATCCTTTATGCATCTTGTATTGCTTAGTAGACGACGGTAGCATTATAAGATGATCCCTCATGCACATAAATTTCAAGTTCTAAAGTGTTCACCCTTAGTATGCACCGTTGCCAAAGCTTGCTGCTTCGAAGCACCACGTGATGATCGGGTGTCTTTGATTCCGCGGGTGAATACAACGTAAGCAAGCCAGATTTGCTTATGCGGTAGCTAAGGTTTGATCTTGACGAGCCTAGCATGTACAGACATGGCCTCAGGAACACGGATCGCCGAAAGGTAAAGCATGAATCATATAGTAGATATGATGAACATGATGATTGTTCGCCATTGAAACTATATCAACTCTCGTGATGATCGGTGTTGATGTAGTGGATTTGGTTCGTGTGATCACTAAAACAATGTGAGGGATGTTGTTTTGAGTGGGAGTTCACCTAGTTTAATTTCATTAATTAATTTGAACTCAATTTGTCATAAACTTAGTCTAAACTATTGCAAATATGTTGTAGATCAATGGCAGCCCCTACCATCAATTTTAATGCGTTCCTAGAGAAAGAAAAGTTGAAAAACAATGGAAGCAACTTCGCGGATTGGTTCCGCAATTTGAGGATTGTCCTCACAGCTGGTAATTTAACCTATGTGCTGGATGCACCGCTGGGTGACCCACCTGCAGCTGATGCTCCCGATGAAGTAAAGAATGTTTACCTCGCTCGGAAGAATCAGTACTCCATAGTTCAGTGTGCTATCTTGTATGGTTTAGAATCGGAGCTTCAGAAAAGGTTTGAAGAGTCAGACCCATATGATATTGTCAAGGATCTCAAATTAATTTTTGAGACTCATGCGGCAATTGAAAGTTATGAAGCTTCTGAAAAGTTCTTTAACTGCAAGATGGAAGAGGGCAGCTCCGTCAGTGAGCACGTGCTTAAGATGTCTGGGCACGCAAACAAACTTCAAAGCTTGGGTATAGTGATTCCTAATACTTTGGGGGTTTACCGCATCCTCCAATCACTACCACCAAGTTACAAGAACTTTGTGATGAACTACAACATGCAGAACATGAACAAAGAGTTGCCAGAACTATTTGCTATGTTAAAATCTGCAGAAGTGGAGATCAAGAAAGAGCACCAAGTGTTGATGGTCAATAAGACCACCAAATTCAAGAAAGGCAAGTCTAAGCAGAGGGGACACTTCAAGAAGGGTGGTAAGAAAGTTACCATGCCGACGAAGAGGACCAAGGCTGGACCCAAGCCTGATACTGAGTGCTTTTACTGCAAGGGAGAAGGTCACTGGAAGCAGAATTGCCCAAAGTACTTGGCGGATTTGAAGAACGGCAACATCAAGAAGAAAGGTATATCTGATATACATGTTATTGATGTGTATCTCACTAGTATTCGTAGTAGTGCCTGGGTATTTGATACTGGTTCGGTTGCTCATATTTGTAACTCGAAACAGGAGCTGCAGAATAAACGGAAGCTAGCGAAGAACGAGGTGACGATGCGCGTAGGAAACGGATCAAAGGTTGATGTGATCGCGGTCGGCACGCTACCTCTTCATCTACCATCGGGATTAGTTTTATACTTAAATAATTGTTATTTGGTGCCTGCGTTGAGCATGAACATTATATCGGGATCTTGTTTATTGCGAGACGGTTACTTGTTTAAATCCGAGAATAATGGTTGTTCGATTTATATGAGTAATGTGTTTTATGCACATGCACCTTTGATAGATGGTCTATTCTTATTGAATCTCGATAGTAGAAATACACATATTAATAACATTGAAGCTAAACGATTGAAATCAAGCGATAACTCGACCTATATGTGGCACTGTCGTCTTGGTCACATTGGAGTGAAGCGTATGAAGAAACTCCATTCCGATGGACTTCTTGAATCACTTGATTTTGAATCACTTGAAAGATGCGAAGCATGTCTGATGGGTAAAATGACTAAGACTCCGTTTTCTGGTATGATGGAGCGAGCTACGGACTTATTGGAAATCATACATACCGATGTGTGTGGTCCAATGAGTGTAGCATCGCGCAGTGGTTATCGTTATGTTCTTACCTTCACGGATGACTTGAGTAGATATGGGTATATCTATTTCATGAAACATAAGTCCGAAACTTTCGAGAAGTTTAAGGAATTTCAAAGTGAGGTAGAGAATCAACGTAACAAGAAGATTAAATTTCTACGTTCTGATCGTGGAGGTGAATATCTAAGTTACGAGTTTGGCGAGCATTTGAAGAAATGCGGAATACTTTCGCAGTTGACACCGCCGGGAACACCACAGCGTAATGGTGTGTCCGAACGTCGTAATCGAACTCTCTTAGATATGGTTCGTTCTATGATGTCACTTACAGATTTACCGCTATCATTTTGGGGTTATGCATTAGAAACAGCCGCATTCACTTTAAATAGGGCACCGTCTAAATCCGTTGAAACGACACCGTATGAATTATGGTTTGGGAAGAAACCTAAATTGTCGTTCCTTAAAGTTTGGGGATGCGAAGCCTATGTAAAGAAGTTACAGCCGGACAAGCTTGAACCCAAAGCGGAAAAATGCGTCTTCATAGGATACCCGAAGGAAACTATTGGGTATACCTTCTATCATAGATCCGAAGGCAAAATCTTCGTTGCCAAGAATGGATCCTTTCTAGAGAAGGAATTTCTCTCGAAAGAAGTGACTGGAAGGAAAGTAGAACTCGACGAGGTTGTCGAACCTTCTCTCGAAATTGCGAGTAGCGCAGCACCGGAAGAAGTTCCTGTGGTGCCTGCACCAATAAGAGAGGAAGCTAATGATGATGATCATGAAACTTCGGTTGAAGTTACTACAGAGCCTCGGAGGTCAACGAGAACTCGTACCACTCCAGATTGGTATAATTCCGTTATGAATGTCATGGTGGTGGACAACACCGATGACCCCGAGACATATGAGGAAGCGATGATGAGCCCAGATTCCAATAAATGGCAAGAAGCCATGAAATCCGAGATTGGATCCATGTACGAAAACCAAGTATGGACTTTGGTGGACTTACCGGATGGCCGGAAGGCTGTCGAGAACAAATGGATTTTCAAGAAGAAAACAGATGCTGATGGTAATGTTACTGTCTATAAAGCTCGACTTGTCGCAAAAGGGTTTCGACAAATTCAAGGAGTTGACTACGATGAGACTTTCTCACCAGTAGCGAAGCTAAAGTCTGTGAGGATTATGTTAGCAATCGCTGCATATTACGATTATGAAATATGGCAGATGGATGTCAAAACAGCATTCCTCAATGGAGACATTGATGAAGAATTGTATATGATGCAGCCCAAAGGTTTTGTCGATCCTAAAGGCGCTAACAAGGTATGCAAACTTCAACGGTCCATCTATGGATTGAAGCAAGCATCCCGAAGTTGGAATCAACGTTTTGATAAGGTAATCAAAAGTTTTGGTTTTATACAAACTTATGGAGAAGCTTGTATTTACAAAAAGGTGAGTGGGAGCTCTGTAGCGTTCTTAATACTATATGTGGATGACATATTGTTAATTGGGAATGATGTAGACCTTCTTAATAGTGTCAAAGAATATTTGAATAATAGTTTTTCAATGAAGGATCTTGGCGAAGCAGCTTACATATTAGGCATAAAGATTTATAGAGATAGATCGAAACGCCAAATATCATTGTCACAAAGTACATATTTGGACAAAGTTCTAAAGAGGTTTGGAATGGAAGAAAGGAAGAAAGGGTTCTTGCCCATGTTGCCCAATACGACCTTGAGTAAAACTCAAAGTCCGACATCGGCAGAAGATAGAGAAAGGATGAGTAAGACTCCGTATGCCTCAGCCATAGGATCTCTAATGTATGCCATGCTATGTACTAGACCCGACATTGCATATGCTGTTAGTTTAACTAGCAGATATCAAAGTGATCCAGGAGTGGATCATTGGACAGCGGTCAAAAACATCCTTAAGTACTTGAGAAGAACTAAGGATATGGTTCTTTCTTATGGAGGTGATGAACAGCTCGTTGTTAATGGTTACACCGATGCTAGTTGGAACACTGATCCGGATGATTCTAAATCACAATCCGGATACGTATTTATTTTGAATGGTGCAGCAGTTAGCTGGAGGAGTGCAAAGCAAAGCGTTGTGGCGAGATCTTCAACTGAATCGGAATACATGGCTGCTTCGGAGGCTTCACAAGAAGCGATATGGATGAAAGAGTTCATTACAGAGCTGGGTGTGGTTCCTAGTGCGCTGGACCCAATGTCTATCTACTGTGATAACATGGGCGCCATAGCCAATGCGCAAGAACCAAGGTCACACAAGAAGCTGAAGCATATCAAGCTGCGTTTTCACGCTATTCGAGAACATATCCAGGATGGGGATATAAAGATTTGCAAAGTACACACAGATCTGAATGTGGCGGATCCGTTGACTAAACCTCTCCCGAGGGCAAAACATGACCAACACCAAACTGCCATGGGTGTTCGGTATATTACCATGTAATCTAGATTAGATGACTCTAGTGCAAGTGGGAGACTGTTGGAGATATGCCCTAGAGGCAATAATAAATATAGTTATTATTATATCTTTGTGTTTATGATAAATGTTTATATTCATGCTATAATAGTATTAACAAGGAAACATTAATACTTGTGTGAATTGTAAACTTAAATTGAAGTCCCTAGTATAGCCTCTATACTTCACTAGCTTGTTGGTTAATAGATGATTGTGGTTTCCCTATCATGAACATTGAGATGTTATTAACAACAAGATCATATCGTTAGGAGAATGATATGGTGGACATACTCCTATAGATAAGCGTAGCATAAAGATCAAGTCATTTCAATAGTTCAATTGCTATATGCTTTCTGATACATAGTAACCTAATTCCTTCGACCATGAGATCATGCATATCACCTTTACCGGATGGATGCTTTGATGTCATCAAACACCACACCGTAACAGGGTGGCTATAAAGGTGGTATTGAGTGTTCGGAAAGTATTGGTTGAAACACATGGATCAAGAGTGGGATTTGTCCATCCCTATGACGGATAGATATTCTCTGGGCCCTCTCGGTGAAATGTCATCCAATTAGCTTGCAAGCATGTGACTGGGTCACAAGGGATCACATATCACGGGAACGAGAAAAGAGTACTTATCAGTAACGAGGTTGAACTAGGTATGCAGAGATACCGACGATCATAACCTCGGATAAGTAACATATCGTGAGACAAAGGGAAATTGGTATCGTATGTAAGTGGTTCATTCGATCGCAATGTAATCGTAGAAATATGTGGGAGCCATATGAATTTCCAGATTCCTCTATTGGTTATTGTTCGGAGAAGTGTCTCGATCATGTCCGCATAATTCACGAACCGTAGGGAGACACACTTAAGGATTCGACGTTGTTTGAGTAGTTATGGTATTATGAGAAAGAGACCGAATGTTGTTCGGAGTCTCGGATGGGATCCGGGATATCACGAGGAGATCCGGAATGGTCCGGAGAATAAGATTCATATAAGGAAAGTCCCGTTTCGGAGTTGGGGAATGGTTCCGGTGTTTTCATCGGGAACATTCTAGAAGGTCCCGGAATGTCCGGCACTCCGGAGGGGGGAAGGGTACATGAATGTGTCATTGTAAGTTGGAATGATTGCATCATGTACTAGGTGTCTTTGCTGTCCAAAATAAAGGGTTTATTTAAATCCTAAATTGAAAAGTCAAACGGCTTGTTTGAAAGTCAAACGGCAAGTTTTGGAAAGTGGAAAGAGGAGGAGAAGAGGAAACCGAGTTGGGGAGGGATTCCCTCCTCCCCAAGCCGGCGCCCCACCCCAAGCCGAGTTGGGGAGGGACTCCACTCCCTCCCCTTGTCCGGCCAGCCCTCCCACCTATATAAGGAGGGGCAGGGCTCCCCTCCTAGGACACACAAGTTTCCACCTCTAATCTCCGGTTTAGAGCCGTTTTGGTTTAGAGCTTCTAATTGCTTTAGCCAGCGGTTTAGAGCCTTCTAATTGGTTTAGAGCCTTCTAATTGGTGTGTCTAATTACTAGACCACTAATAGCCTCTCTCATAAGCTCCACCATACTCGCACCGGCTTAAGGCGAAGCCCTGCGGGATTTCCCCTCTACCTCCGGTACCACGCCGTTGTGCTGCCGGAATCGCGAGGAGAGTGCTACAACCTCCGCTGCCTGCTGGAACAAGGGAGAGGAAGGTCTTCGTCGAGTACCGAACGTGTGACCGACTGCGGGAGCGCTGCCGGAACGTGGCGCCGGAAGGATCGTCTACGCGATCTTGAGATCGGAAAGAGTACGACTACATCACCCACGAGAATCTGCTCTCGTTAAACACTTTGGAATCTTCGAGGGTGAGTTATTCCATCGACTCGTTGCTGCAATCTAGTAGATAGATCTTGGCTTGTTTGTTTGTATGCGATAGAAATTTTTTGTTTTCCATGCTACGAACCCCTACAGTTATGACTTTGAACCAGTCACCTTAGCCTCTATGATTATTTAGTCCTTGACTTGTAGTACCACTCTATGCTTTAATTAGTAATGTTTTGTCGCTCTGCATGATTATGGCCATTATTGCTCTCTTAGTTGGTTGCTCCCAGTCCAAAGTGTCCACTATAAATTCCTATGCATGGTTTGTTACACCATTCCAAGTATATTCTTGTTTTCAGCTATCTTCCAATTAAAAACTATTTTGTTATGTGAAAACTTAGTGATTAAAGCCCTCACAAACTTGATGGCACACTTTATATTCTCTGCGCCTAATAAACTTGAACCATTGTGTTATCTATGTTGTATATGCTTGCACTTATACGTTGGAATTAGCAGAACCGTGCTGTCATGGGGAACGTTTTCAACATCGCACTTGTACTTTGTACTCAGTTGATATCATGCTCTTTTGTCTATGGATGTCACCGGTGTGAAATAAAGAGGGAACTTGTAAGTCCATGGAGTTTATATCCTGTGTTAGAGAAACGCCTAGGCCGCTAGCCTAAGCCATGCCTAATCATGGTGGAAACTTCTAGCATCACCATAGTGACATCTATGTAGCATTCTTATAAAAAAAAGAGACACATTGAGAAAAGAGGAAAGAGATAAAAAAGCACCATATTCCCATGGTAGATAAGAAGATTGTTGAGATGCTCATTTTCTTCTTGCCTTGTTATTTTGGTTATGGGAAAGCTCTTGTACCATGTGCAAGGGGTACCCTGTTGGAGATTCTCAATGATATGCAAATACTTACAATGACAAGAACTTACCTGGGCCCAAAGTTGAGTATGCATGAGGTGTGGCCCTCGTATTCAAGGGACTTGAGATTGCCAACTTATACTTCGTCAAGCATATACTCCATCTTTGCCACTTTAACCTTAATCACTTCAAGATGCTTATTATAGGGGCAATGAGGGCTGAAAGCTAACAAGTACCATAATTTTTGGAAGCTCTTTTTGAAACTTGTAATCCCTGCTTCCTTTACAAAAAAGCCTTTCTTCCACCATTATTGAGTCTCCACCTTCTACCTTTAGGCACCATTAAGAGAGCATAGTTGTCATTCTATGTGCAGTGTCCCAAAACTTATTGATTAATGCATATTGTGATATCACTTGTTCTTGTGCTACTTGTATCTAGTCACTCTTATGAACTTTGAAGGTGTCATATGCATATATTTGCTACTCTATGAGGGACAAGCTGATTATCACTATGCTATGTTTTCTGTATGTGAAACAAACAAACGTTTTTCAATGCATGTTATTCTTGATCTTTGTTTGTAGCCTTTCATGTTGCATGCATAGTTACTTTGTCTTACCGTTAGAACTTCATCTTTCATGCTCATGTTTAGAGTTCTTTGATCCCAGCTTTCAATGCTTGCAAATGGTTTGATCTTGATTTTGATGGTGCATGTCACCTCAAAAATTATTCTTTTTATCACTTACCTACTCGAGGACAAGCATGAGTTAAGCTTGGGGATGCTTGATACGTCGGAAACTTATCTATAATTTTTTATGTTTCATGCTTGTTTAGTATCTACTTTGCTTTGCTTTGTCTTTCTTTGAGGTGTTTTTATATCTTTTCTGGAACTAACCTATTAACAAGTTGCCGCAGTGCCAGTTGCCTGTTTTCTTCTGTTTTTGGTTCCAGAAAGGCAGAAAATCAATATTTTTCGGAATTGGACGGGACAAAAGCCAAAGTCAATAACTTTCCGTGAGGGACACGAATCCAGAAGGAGGGACGGAGAGGCACCAGAGGGTGGCCAGACCCCCCCTGGGCGTGGCCAAGCCTGGCCCGCGCCTGGGGAGGGTGTGGGCCCTCTGGCCGCCTCCTCGGCCTCCCCCTTCGCCTATAAGAAGCCTCCGACCCAAAAACCCTAGGGCATCTAGAAGAAATCCACGAAAACCTCTGCTGCGCCGCCGCCACCGAAGGGGAGATTTGGGGGACAGAAAGTCTCTATTCCGGCACCCTGCCGAGACGGGGAAGTGCCCCCGGAGCCATCTCCATCGATCTCCACCACCATCTCCATCACCGTTGCTGATTCCCATGATGAGGAGGGAGTGGTTCTTCATCGAGGCTAAGGGCTCTAACGGTAGCTATGTGTTCATCTCTCTCTATGCATGATCTTGTTGTGGTCATGAGCTTTGTAATCAAGTAGATCTACCTTGCTACTCAAGTGCTTCATTAGATCTATGCTCTCCCCATGTGTGTGAAAGTGACAGCGTGCACGCCATGGTGGCACTTAGGTTTGAGTCTACATAAATACTCTTTGTGCTTTAATAGATCTATGATTTTCCCCACGTGTGTGAAAGTGACAGCGTGCATACCATGTGTGGCACTTTGGCTAGATTGAATATTTGTTATGAGTTATATTTGGAGTTGGATGTCTCTATAAAATTGTGTTGTTTGTTGGAACCATCTAGCGCTCAAGGTGATAGTGTGGGGTTATCTAGATTGGGGAAGGCGGACTTTGAGGAGTGTTGTTTATAGCCCTACCGATGATTAGAGTGTCTAACCGGAGAGTAGTTAAGCGTAATATCATGAAGAGATGATATTTATATGAGAGAGTGTTCACTAGTGAAAGTATGATCCCTAGGCATTGTTTCTAAACATTGAAACACCGTTTGCATCTAGATCTGTTGCATGTTTGCTTGCTTTAGTCTTTACCTCACCGTCAAGCTCTTTTCTGGCACTCACACACGTTCTCCCACGTCAACAACAAGTCAGAAGCTATTTTCTGGCACCGTTACCACTTGTATTTCACTATCTCTTCGCCGAACTAGTGCACCTATACACCTGACAAGTGTATTGGGTGTGTTGGGGACATAAGACACTTCTTGTATCTTGATTGCAGGGTTGCTTGAGAGGGAATACCTTTGACCACTTCCTCCCTGAGTTCGATAAACCTTGGGTGATCCACTTAAGGGAAACTTGCTGCTGTTCTACAAACCTCTGCACTTGGAGGCCCAACAACTGTCTACAAGAATAGAAGTGCGTAGACATCACAGCTCCATCCCCACCTGCGTCGCGATCGTAGGCACCCAACCCGGCAGCGGCCGCGGTGGAGGTAGCTGGGCGTTCGTCTACACCATCATGCGGGCAAGCTGGAGGGCCTCCTCGTAGCCGCTCTACTGAGCCTCCTCCTCGCGTGCGCTGGCCGTGATGGCCTGCTCGGTGAAGGTGTCCTCATCGTAGCCCCGAGCCAGCACCTCACGGTACTCTGGGGGCAGGTTCACGGCGACGTCGTGCGGCGCCTCCTGTTTGACGATGACGTCGTTGTCCTCTTCTTCGCCGTTGCCGTCCTCGCTGCCGAGGTCGGCGTCTGAGTGGTTGTGGGCACCCTTGTCGCCCGAGTCAATGTCGGGGACGTTGTAGACCTCCCACAACTGTAGGTCGCGGCGGATGGTGGTCGCACGCCGTGCCTTGTGCTCCCACTCAAGGAACTTGATCCAGTACGCCTCAGAGTGGTAGCCCCTCTCCCACCGTTGGGCCTGGGAAAGGTTGCTGATCCGCCGGCGGATCACCTCCGCCAGCCGTATGCCCGCCTTGGGCGGTGGCGGCATCGGGACATGGTCCCGGTTGAGGTGTCAGCCGATGGGGAGGGAGACATCCCTACGCCGGATGCCGCGACCCTTCCTCCAAAGGAGCTCGCGCTCCCCGACGCGGTAGTACCACAGGGTGCGGCGTTCCTGCGGTGGCGGGTAGTCCCCCACAGGGTCGCTCCGGAACTCCTCCGGCCACGGCGGAGGCGGCAAGGACGTGCCACGGAGGAAGGCCGACAGCCGAGAGCCATGGCTGCCAGATGCTTTGTGGTTGTTCTTGCTCTGCTTCAGCCACGACGGGGTCTTCATCATTGATGGTGTTGGTGGTGGTGGCGGCGGGCTAGGTTTTGCGATGGCGAGAGGTGAGGATGACAACACTGACGGGCGTAGGGTTAAATAGCCCAGCCGCCCGTGAACGCACGCAACTTCCGCTCCTTCGCCATTAATGCCGGCACGGGAACACTGGCGGCATCAGCGTGCCGTCTCATCGCCATTGATACACGCAGGCTGCCGTATGTCAGCCTTCCGCGCAGCACCTCTAATCGATGTCGCGATTGCATCTGAATCGGTACCGCTAACCGTATGAATCAATGCCGCCTATAAGCGATGGCTGACAGGTGGGCCAGTGGACGAGTCCCTGCACTGTCCGCACATGTTCGGGCCGACGCAACCGAGCCCCGGATTAGATGCATGGATGGGTCAAGCCGGACGCCGCGCACGCCCCACGCTTCCATGCGGACAGTTTCAAACATGCGCAGACCGGATGGGTCAGCCCGGTGGAGATTCCCTAATCAGAAGATATATAAGGATTAGGAAAGGAGGCGGACAGACCAGAAGGGTTAGGCGGACGTCCGCTGATGTGGCTCAGATCACTATAGAGCTTCGTTGGGAAACCCCAAGAGGAAGGTATGATGAGCACAATAGTAAGTCTTCCCTCATTATGAAACCAAGGTTATCGAACCAGTAGGAGAAGGAAATGGCTCAAAGGTGTTGCTAACAACTTGGAACCTGCACAACACAAACTCAAGACTTTACCCCAACGAACAGTGAGGTTGTCAATCTCACCGGTTTGCTGAAAACAAAGGATTAAACATATAGGGTGGAAGGTAATGATTGCTTGCATAAAGTAAACAGTAACAATGGAAGATATATCAATGATAAAGATTGGACCGGGATCTATAGTTCACTAGAGGTGTTCTCCTTAAGATAAATAACATAACATGCTGGGTAAACAAATTACAGCGGGGCAATTGACAGGACAGAGCAATGCATAACAATGCAATAGTAGACATTCATGATCCTATGAAATTCGATTGGGCATTACAATAATATACATAGACCGCCATCCAACTGCATCTATGACTAGTAATCCACCTTTAGGTTATCATTCGAACCCCCTCCAGTATTAAGTTGCAAGCAACAGATAACTGCTTTAAGCAATGTGTGTAAAGTAAACAATACAATTGTTCCATGAACAAGAGATTGATGTTTTCTCCCTAGTAGCAACAACACATCTATAACCTTAGATATTTCTGTCACTTCCCAGATTCAATAGAGGCATGAACCCACTATCGAGCATAGATACTCCCTCTTGGAGCCACTAGCATCTACTTGGCCAAGATAGCTACTAGAAACGGAGAGCATGCAAGATCTCAAACAACACAGTCATGATAGAATCAACAAGATAGAGTCATTAATCAATCTAACATAGTAATTTCAATATCTATCGGATCCCCGCAAACACAACATGCATGATTACAAATAGATGATCTTGATCATGAACGGAGCTCACAAGATCTAAACATGGTAGCACAAAGGAGGAGAAACAACCATCTAGCTACTATATGGACCCATA
The DNA here is from genome assembly GCA_916181665.1 of Avena sativa. Lineage (NCBI taxonomy): Eukaryota > Viridiplantae > Streptophyta > Magnoliopsida > Poales > Poaceae > Avena > Avena sativa. The sequence goes on from OV702297.1 coordinate 22,335,585, forward strand.
GTCCAAGGTGGAACTACTCACGCATCATACCGAAGGATGGCATGGCGATGAAGAAGGCCTCCGGGATGATCTCTCCCCTCCAGCAGGGTGCCGGGAAGAGCTTCAGATCCCCCCGATTTAGGGACGATGGTGGCGGTGGCTACGGACTGTTTTGTGGAGATCTGATTGGGTACTTAGTGTTTTGGCATCGGGGGGGGGGGGGATTATATAGGAGAATAGGCGAGGCTGGAGGGTGGCTAGGGGGCCCACACCCTGTGGCTCCCCTCCGGCCGCCCTTCGGTCTCTATGTTCGTCTCGGTAAAATATTGACTTTACCTTTTGTCCTATTCAATTCCGATAATATTTTTTACTAGCTTTTCTGAAACAAAAAATAGCAGAACATAAGCAACTAACACCATGACATCTTGTTAATAAGTTAGTCCAAAAAAATATAAAAATACCTCACCATCCGCTTATAACTGACAAAGCATAACAAAGTGGATACTAAATAAGCATGAAACATCAAAAATTATAGATACGTTTACGCCATATCATCCGCTTGCATCCATAGATGGCGGCGATGCAGGATAATCTCACCATCGTAATAAACCATAACCGCTCATCCACTTCTCAAACTTTGAATCAAACAGAAAAACGCTATCCCTAACCATATGTTTTCAAGCCCAACCAAAAAAAAAATGGCTACTCCTAACCAGATGGTTGGGATATCCCTATCCAAAAACTTATCCCCTAAACCAAATAGCCCCTAAGCTCCGTCGGTGCGTGCGCGCACATGACGTGCATCACGTTGAGTCTCTCTTGGTCACTAGCTAGCTGAAGATATAGGCCAACATGCGAGTGAATGGTTCCATGTACTGGTCATTGGAGTAGAGCCGAGATATCACGTACGTAGTGGCGGCGGATGGTGTCGGGTCGGCGACAACGACAAAGGTCACACACGAAGGAGGCTGATGAAGGGCGAACTTCGTAGGGAAAGCCGTGACGGTGGCGTCGTTGATTTGCCGCTGGGAGCGGCGTTGGTCAGAGGTGCACACATATGTGGGTGAGTGTTTGCGATCTAATCTAATCGATGAAACTGATCCATCGAGACATATATGACCAGCTCTAATTAGAGGCTTGCTACAACTCTTTATTACTTTTAGGTCTCTATACTGGGTATTTTAACAATGGGCTATCAACTGTGAGTAGATCATGGAAGGCCAATAAACTTTTGGGTAAATAACAAATTTTCACTTTTCATTTTTTTTCGGGAAATGATATTTTTCAGGTAGAGACGATATACTGTACGGGCTGTAGCGATTGGGCTGGGCTAGATTGTTTCCCAAATCCCACCAAGCTAGGCATTTGGACCCTGCTAGACATAAGTCTGAGGCTCGTTCTAGTTTTTTTGACACGTCAACAGATGCTAGGGTACGGCCCACTTCTACAAAGTCTCTTCATCAGAAGAAAAAGAAACTGGACTGGCAGCGTTCGCAGGCAGCACGTGAATAAATTCCTGACGCGGTAGAGCTCCAAAACCTCGTGAGTCCAGAACCAAACGGCGAGTCAGTCGAGTCCAAGTCTGTGGCGTGGGCGTGGGCGTGGGCGTGGCGACGCCGTTCTCTCTAAAAAAAAAAAAGCGAGACATGCATCCAGCTGTATCCACGTACCACTGTACTTTTTTCATAGTGTACTAGCAGACCGTTGTCTAGTGAGGTCCAGAACGTGGCGAGAATTAATCGCTTGAGTTAATCTTCGTATACAACCTTTGAGTAGCAGATCGCTCTCAAGTCTCAAAGTCGAAACACCCCAAACGCGAACTGGTTATGGCGGGGTCACGGCACGCAATAGGCGATGCTTGGTCACGATACAGCATGCTATGCTACTATCAACAATTGAGGGTTAGGAGGAATAGAGCAGTGAACTGTCACATTGTTTTGTTCGGGCTACAAACGGAAGGTGGAACAACTTCTTCTTTGGTACAGCTCAAATCAGGATGACTTCAGAGGTAAGGTTGCGGTACAGCTCAACACGCCAGTCGCATCCCAAGTTGAGAAAAGCAGCGACCGAGTGGTGGTAAAAAACCAGAACGTGCCAGCTGCTAGCTTTCGGCTCTCGAAACAAAGTTAAGAAAAGTGCCCCTGCTTGAGAAAAAGGAAAGATGGTCACTCTCGCTTCCTAATCATAATCCTGTGGATCCATGGTCATCCATGCAAATCTGTGTTCCATTTCTTCGATACGAACCGTCGACAAGCCGCGTTGCGTTGTCTATTTCCTAGCAGGCTAGCAGCTGTGTGCAACTCATTTCCAGCACAGCACGACGATGAGTCGCCCTAACCAAATCCAGGTGCTTCCACACTGACTGACGGAGGGTGGAGCAAGGTGTCGTCGTGGAGCATGCGTGGTTTTGGTGGTCACCGAAACCGAAACCCATATCCCGTTCCGCGCGCATAGTTTGCGGCACTTAAATTACGGAGAAGTTTTTACTCTAGTCCCCAGGTTTCACGTGATTCTGATTGCTGCGGATATCGCGCAGGTTTTTAATGCAAAATCGCTGCACTGCCGCCGTATTCGACGGCTCCACAGAATGTCCCGACATTATTTATTTATTTTATTTTATTTACCTCAGAGGAATAATAGCCAGAGGCATGATAAACAAACACAAAATAACTCTCTGACAGAGATACGAGCGGCTATAAACAAAGACAAGCAGCCGAACATTTAAAAACCGCCTAGTAGGAAATTAAAAATGTATCCTCTTGCTAAACCAGACGACCAGGGTCAAACAAGAAACAGGTTACCTGACCTCGTAAGCATCCATCGCTGTCGCCGGCCCAGAACCACGCTCCAGCGACAGCAGCGGTACTCGGTTAAGCAAACGGCCAAAGTACCCCCGTCCCCATCCCTAATACACTCCCCCACACTAAATCCGCACCTTCCCAGTTCACCTCGTCCACTCCCCCACGCGGCCGCGCACGCCAAAACCCCCATTCGCCTCCACCTCCCTCATTCCAAGAACCACCACAATACGGCGGCGGCGGCGCGCATCTGGCATTGCCGGAATCGCCAGGGATTTCGAGTGGTAGCGGATTTGCGGGATCGGGTGGGTCGGCGATATGAGCATGTACGGGAGGGACCCGTGGGGCGGGCCGCTGGAGATATGCCACGACTCGGCCACGGACGACGACCGGAGCAGGAACATGGACCTCGACCGGGCCGCGCTATCGCGGACGCTCGACGAGACGCAGCAGAGCTGGCTGCTAGCGGGGCCAGGGGAACAGGGCCGCAAGAAGAAGAGGTACGTCGACCTCGGATGCCTCCTCGTCAGCCGCAAGCTCTTCCTCTGGACCGTCGGGGTGCTCGTAGCCGTGGCGGCGCTCGCGGGGATCGCCGCCGGGATCGCGGCGGCTATCCCCAGGCACCAACCACCAGCACCGCCGCTCGACCAGTACACCATCGCGCTGCGCGAGGCGCTCATGTTCTTCAATGCCCAGAAATGTGAGTGCCCATCTCCCTCTGCTATGTTCTGCCTTTCACATCTGCGTGGTTTCCAAGATTGGATTTTTTTTTATGTTGGGCCGGCGGTGATTTTGATTTTGATTTGGGGTTTGCGTCCGAGCTGTGCCAGATTTTCTGTCTGGTGTTTTTAGTGGTTTTGTGGATGTGAATTCGTCATTTGGGTTTTGTTGCTGATGGATTGAAATGCTGATGCGTGCCTGAAATGGGAGAGGCCAGTTGCCCCCAAACCCTCCCATCCCACAGATCCATTCGTAAGATGGCTAGGTCGCATCCTGAAGAATGATCCTCCCAAACTAAAAAAACATCTTCTGATCTGTTTGTTCTGCAAAATTGCGCAGCCGGGAAACTCCCGAAACACAACAATGTATCATGGCGCGGTGACTCGTGCTTGAAGGACGGACGCTCGGACCAGTCATTCCGGCGAGACCTCTCCGGTGGGTACTATGACGGCGGGGACGCTGTGAAGTTCAACTTCCCAGCTGCCTTCTCCATGACCCTCCTCAGCTGGAGCGTCATTGAGTACAGTGCTAAGTACGAGGCTGCTGGGGAACTTGGCCATGTCCGTGACACCATCAAGTGGGGGGCCGATTACTTATTGAAGACCTTCAACTCCACCGCAGATACCATTGATCGATTGGTCGCCCAGGTAAAGGCAACTATGGACATTTATGTGCACAAAGTGCGTGTCATTGTTGCTATTCGTTCACTGCTAATATGAATTTTGTTGACCGCGCAGGTGGGTAGTGCTGCAATGTCGCCTGGTTCGACTCTGCCTAATGACCAGTATTGTTGGATGAAGCCAGAGTTGATCGACTACCCACGTCCAGTTGTCGAATGCCACAGTTGCTCCGATCTTGCTGGTGAGATAGCCGCGGCATTGGCTGCAGCATCCATCGTATTCAAGGATAATAGGGCTTACTCGCACAAGCTGTTACGTGGTGCTACCACCGTCTGGAAGTTTGCAGATGATAGAGGTAGACGCGCGAGTTATAGTCCACGTGGGTCAGATGCTGCCAAGTTCTACAATTCAACCCGCTATTATGATGAATATGTGTGGGCTGGTTCGTGGATGTACCTTGCAACAGGAAATTCATCATACCTCCAACGGGTTACAGATCCCAAGCTTGCTAAGCAGGCTGGTGCTTTCTCTGCTGGTAAGGACTATGGTGTGTTCAGCTGGGACAATAAGCTCCCTGGTGCACAGGTAAATACATTACTGTAGATTATTTAATTTAATTACAGAGACATTCCCCATGCTGACACATTGGCATTTTAGTTTCTATATAATAATTGTCGAGTAGATTCCATATCCTAACATGGTGACCATTAGAATAGAGTACTGTCAGCTGAATCGCCAATTTTCTGTATAGTACCTCACGTTGCTTTGCTGCAGTAGTAATTTAGCATGTAGTCAACTTGTCCTACCATGTGTTAAGTATTGATTGGTGGCTAACTACAGGGTATTTGAGATTATAGAACAAAAGGCCTTCTGCTTTGTGGATATGCTAAATGTTCTGTTGGTACCCTGTCAGTGTAGTCATGTTTTCATCTTCTGTATCTCGGAATTCTTAATCTTGAAAAGGACATCCATAGTGAAACAGCCTGAGCATGGAACCTGCATATGCTTGCAAGTAAATTGTGAGTATTATTTACTGTCCAGCTGTCTGACATGATTTGTTCTCCCAATCTGCTTGCTTGAGGCTATGAGCCATGTGACAAACCAAGCAAACCACTGTTCATTAGTTACAGAATAGGATTTCTATAAAGAACACTATGCTGCAGGTTTCAAATTATGTGTCATACACCATGGTAGCATTGCTGTGTAAAAAAATGTAGGGCTAGATGATGTATTATCCTGTAGTCCAAGCTTACAAGAACAACTATATTGAATAATTATGTGAGTTTAACATGACTAACATTTACTTGTTTTGTATTGTTCTGGCGTTCCAGGTTCTTCTAAGCCGGTTAAGGCTCTTCTTGAGTCCTGGGTATCCATATGAAGAGATGTTGAGGACGTTTCACAATCAAACAAGCATTATCATGTGCTCTTACCTTCCAGTTTTTAGATCTTTCAACAGAACAAAAGGTATCAACTGCCAACTCACTAAATCACATTATCTCCTATTGATTTCGTGGAATAGTTTACTGAATTTCTTGTACCACAGGTGGTTTGATACAGTTGAATCATGGGATGCCACAACCTCTCCAGTATGTCGCCAATGCTGCATTTCTTGCCTCTGTTTTCAGCGATTATCTTGAGGCTGCAGATACGCCTGGGTGGTATTGTGGCCCCCATTTCTACTCGGTTGAGGTTCTTCGCAGTTTTGCAAGGACTCAGGTACATTTCTTGCATTTGAATATCTGAATATCTTGGTATGGTGACTGTCATCTGGACTCCTGGTTATGATTTACTACTTAATGTCAGATGGAGTACATCTTGGGAAAAAATCCTTTGAAGATGAGCTACGTGGTTGGGTACGGAAAGCATTACCCTAAGCATGTTCATCACCGGGGTGCGTCAATACCGAAGAAAGGTGGTTACCGTGGCTGCAGAGAAGGGTTGCACTGGAGGGACAGCAAGAAGCCCAACCCTCACATCATTCATGGAGCTATGGTCGCAGGCCCTGACCGCCACGACGGCTTCAAAGATGTCCGGAGGAACCGCAACTACACGGAAGCAACCCTAGCGGGCAATGCCGGTCTGGTCGCTGCATTGGTCGCATTATCGGGTGAAGGCCATGGATTGGACAAGAACTCTATGTTCTCTGCTGTTCCGCCGATGTTCCCTACACCCCCGCCACCCCCAGCACCATGGAAACCGTAATGGGTGGCTGTTCAGACCAGCTAATAAGACTAGATAGCTGTTACTTTTAGTGTAGTATAATTCACCATGACATGTTAGTACATTGCTAAGTAAGAACTATGACGTTGTATGAAAGATTATGTCCTAGCAAGTGGTAGTTTCCTGAGTGTATTTGTGTGAACTGGGTACTTAGATTTGACAGCTTTATCTGAAAAAGAGTGTGTCTGCCGTGGATACAAAGGTTATTTTTCCTTTCTTATCAGTAAACGTTACTTTTGCTATTGAGATTGTTCAATCCAATGTTGTCTTAGTTGTTCAGGTGGTTCTCTTTTTTTTTTTGAGAGAACATTAAACTTTATTGATCACATAATCATAATGTCATTACAAAGGATCTCACGGATACAATCCGGAGAAACACCCTGCCACACAACACAGCCTAAAGATACACTCAACTTTGCTATAGTATGAGCAGCAACGTTCAAACCACGGACAACATGATTGATGGAGCATGAAGTAAAGGAGGCCATCAACTTCCTAACATCATGAATAACAGGGCCACATAGGGATCGATCATCCTCCACTGCATTCACTCGGTTCACCACAGATAAGCAATCAGAATTGATAATGATATTGGTGAAACCTTCGTCCTTAGCAAGGGTGATTGCACGCCTCAAGGCTAGTGCTTCAGCAATCTCCGGCGACGTGACCTCTTCCTGGTACTCGCTGCAAGCAGTCAAGCACACGCCATTGTGGTCTCTGATCACGACACCGACCCCCATCCGACGAGAAACAGAAAAAATCGCCGCATCCACATTAACCAAAACCATGCCAGTCGGGGGCGGAGACCATTTTAGCATTGATGAACTGATCTCACGCCTATGACTTGTTGGTGGATTGTAAAGATGTGTAACGATCATCTGAATATAAGCTAGCACTTTCTCGGCAACTGACCTGGGATGCATCATCGGTTCACCTTCCCGGAACCTATTTCTTGCATCCCAAATATGCCACATTGAAACGACCATAGCAGTCGCCTCCAAGTCAGAACACCGGTCCAAAAAATCCAGCGTCCAGACCCGAGTAGAAGTAAAATACTTGCGCTGAAGATTAATTGGATGAACAGTTCGGACAGTTTCCCAGACTTCACGAGCAAATTGGAAGAATAATAGTGCATGCTCTATGGACTCATGACGCCCACAAAAAATGCAATCAGTGCAAGCAGGGATGTGCCGTTTCTGAAGTTGATGTCCAGATGGAAGACAGTCATGGGAAAAACGCCACAGTGTAATTATCATCTTATCAGGTGCCTTCACTGACCATAGCGTTTTCCAAAGTTTGGAGTCACCATCCGTTCCTGACGTCATGCCACAGCCAACGGAAGATCTTTGTTCATTGAACTTACACGCACGAGCCAAGTTGTAACCAGAACGCACGGTATAGCAACCTAAACGTGTGTGTGGCCATGACAGAAAATCCGCACCTCCATGCCGGCTGATGGGGACCTGAAGGACTTGTGCTGCTACATCCTCAGAGAAGATGGTCTTGACCAACTCAACATCCCAAGACCGAGAATCTTCCAGAATCAGAGAGCTCACCAATTGGTAATCCAGCAAAGGAACATTTGGCTTCAGCAGTATAGAGGAAACACCAGGGATCCAATTGTCACCCAGTATCCTCGTTGAGTTGCCATCTCCGATACCCCAGCGTACACCCGTCTTCAATAATTCACGACCATGTAGGATGCTGCGCCAGGTGTATGATGCCGAGCGTGGCGATGGCGCGTCCCAAAAGTTACAGTTCGGGTAGTATCGCCCCTTTAAAACATGAGCACATAGAGAAGATGGGTCAATGAGCAGACGCCACCCCTGCCGAGCTAGCATCGCTTGGTTGAAGAGTTCCATATCACGAAAACCCATCCCTCCGAGTGCTTTTGGCGTAGTGAGCCATTGCCAAGATCTCCAATGCATCTTTTTCTTTCCTTCTTCTATTCCCCACCAAGAATTTGCAATAGCCTTTCTCATATCCTCGCAAATCGACACTGGAATCTGGAAACAGCTCATAACATATGATGGAATAGCTTGGATGACGGATTTGAGGAAGACCTCTTTCCCAGCCCTGGACATTGGTCTATCCGAGCAGCCATTAATCCTCTTCCACATGATATCATACAAGAAGCGGAAAACACTCACCGGTGATCTTCCCACATCCATGGGCATACCCAACTAGGTATAATTGAAAGCCTCGGTTTGTATTTCTAGTTTTTGCATGACTGCATTTTTGACAGCATTTGGGCAGTGGGCACCAAAGAAAATCGAAGACTTGTCTCTGTTAATCTTCTGACCCGACCCCTCACAGAAAGTTTGTAGGGTACTGTGTAATGCATCAACACTTCTTCTATCACTGCGAGCAAAGAAAATACCGTCGTCCGCAAACAGTAGGTGTGAGATAGGAGGTCCAAGTCGGCCATTTTTAATACCTTGTAGTTCACCTTGGCACTCCTTTTGTTGCAGAAGACAAGACAATCCTTCGGTGCAGAGAAGAAAAAGATAGGGACTTATAGGGTCCCTCCGTATACCCCTAGTTGGAATCACAGGATGGGTCAGCTCGCCATTTACCCGGACCGCATACCTGACCGAAGTAACACAGCGCATCACCGTGCGAGTCCAGGAAGGCCAAAAGCCAAGCTTCAACAGACATCCTTCCAGATATTTCCACTCGACGCGATCATAGGCTTTCATCATATCCACCTTCATCGCAAAAAAAGGCCTCTTCGATTGTTGCTGTTTAATGGTATGTAAACACTCATATGCAATCAGTGCATTATCTGTGATAAGTCTGCCAGGAACAAAAGCACTTTGATGCTCAGAAACAATCGAGGGCAAGATAATTTTAAGCCGGTTAGCCAGCACCTTGGAAGCAATCTTGTACAAAACGTTGCATAAGCTAATAGGCCTGAAATTCTTCAAAAGGACAGGGTTAGTCACCTTCGGTATTAAGACAATAATGGAATCACATAAACCCTCTGGAATAACTCCCCTTCCAAAAAACTCCTCACGACTTGACAAATTTCATTGCCAAAAAAATCCCAATGTGTCTGATAGAATAAGGCCGGAAAACCATCGGGCCCCGGCGCCTTAGTGGGACCCATCTGAAAAAGAGCTGTCCTGATCTCGTCATTGGTATACTCGCGAGTCAGATCAACATTCATCTCATCGGTCACCTTACGAGGAATAGCATTCAGGACAACATCAATGGAGGGTGAAAGTTCTGAAGTGAATAAACCGCCATAGAAATTCTGCACCATCTCTTTAATCCCCACTGTATCTTCACACCGTGTACCATTCTCTCTGACCAGATACTTAATTTTATTTGTACGTTTTCGTGCTGATGCCCTGGCATGAAAGAAAGTAGTGTTCCTGTCTCCCTCCTTGAGCCACTCAACTCGAGAACGCTGGCGAGCCATCACTTCCTCTCGTTCAAAGAGCTCACAGAGATCCTTCTCAATCAACCGAATCTCAGCTAGAGTGCCATCCTCCGTACCAAAACGCATAGCTTTCAGTTTTCGTTCCAGCCTATTGATCTTCGTTTTGATAGCACCAAAAGAGTCACGGCTCCATTTCTTCAGTGAGAGCGCAACACTGTGCAGCGTGGACCAAGTCGAGTGAAGCGAGTTTGCACCCGTCCCGCTCTCAGCCCAAGCCTCCTCCATAGTCACCCGATAATCTGGCGCCCTAAGCCATACAGACTCAAACCGAAATCCTTGCTGCACAGGTCTTTTATTTGAACCATTAGGATCAGCTAGAGAAATAGAGATAGCCAGGTGATCAGAGGCAGTGGTGATCACATTCTCAACCCAAACATCCTGAAATAAATCCGCAAAAGCACTATTTGCCACAGCCCGGTCAAGTCGAACTTTGACATGGTGTTCCTCATCTTGGCGATTGTTCCATGTGAATTTTGGGCCTGTGAATCCCAAATCGACAAGTCCACAATCATCAAGACAATCACGAAACTGAGACATCTGCGACGTCGATCTTTCAGATACGCCACAATGCTCATCCTGGTGAAGTGCCTCATTGAAGTCACCACAGCAAATCCATGGTCCCTCCCATTCCGGTCTTAGCCGACGCAAAAGAGACCAAAACTCATGGCGCAGATCGCGTTTAGCTTCACCATATACAAAGGTTGCCCTCCAGGGTACACAGCCCTCCGACGACACTTTGACATCAATGCAGTGTGCATTAAAACCTTTCAGCTCGACTGCGTACTGAGGTAACCAAAACAAAACAAGACCCCCACTGAGTCCCACACTACTGACAGCGAAACTCCCAGAAAAGCCCAGCGACCACATAAAATTCTGAGCTCTAGAATCCTTCATTTTTGTTCAGGTGGTTCTCTATGCACAAGGAAACAACCAAAACCTCCACTAAATACATAATAGTCGTCGAAAACAATTCAGTGCCAAAAATAATTATAAGGTACAAATATGATCGCTTCTTTGCCTTTGCATTGCTTAAGTATGGACTAAAACCCTTTGATTTTCCTCCAAATCAAAAAGGCCATAAAGGAGAAAACAAATGCGGATGACTTCAATCCTAACGTCTGAAATTGAGAAAACAAAATTGGGCCAAATGGCTATCCATGCCCGGCCCGAGCAACTCGTAAAGCCTGGATCAATCGTTTGAAAGGGCCTTCAGCCCAATAGTATTACAAGCCCACGTGTGAGTACTGTGATCGCCCACCATGGGATGGGACTATCTTTTGGAGCGCTTAGAAACTCTTCCTCACGGTGTTTTGGTTAAGTGGAATTTCACCAAAATTCTACTTTGTTTTTTGAACAGCGGAGCGTCCTAGAACGGGCTTCATTAATATAACAGTGTACGTACAATGATATTACAAAAAATTTGTCAAATTCTAGTTTAAACTTTTGCTAAAAATTTAGCAAATAAATTAGAAGTCTGACTTTGGTGGATACCACTGGACACACTACCACCAGGTCGCAACAGAAACGTCGTCGAATCTGTCCCGGAGCTGGTAGTCAATGGCACGAATCAGTCGCGGCTGACCAAGTATGCATAGCAGCGCATCAATTTTGCATCGTCGGGCACCAAAAATGCACGTCCTCGTACGCGCGGGCCTACGCAACCGTGCCAGCCGACCGACGCGCACAGAACGGATGGTCGCCGCAGCCGTACCGTGACGAGTAGTAGCACGCGCAGCACGTCAGCACCGGAGACCACGCCGAAATGGCAAAGGGCCACCGGAGCACGAAACCTCAGCCCCGAGGAAGGGAGAAACCCAGCGGTACTCCTCCACCGCCGCCGCCGCCGCCGCTAGGGACCGGCGAAAGAACAGCCGCCATGCCTGGAAACGGCGGAAACAAGGCGTCCGTCCGTCCGTCCGTCCGTCCGTCAGTCCGCGGCGCGTGCACCGTGCAGGCGCGGGAGCGAGAGCAAAACAGACACGCGACGCACCACGCGGTCTTCCACGACCCCGATTTGAATCCTGCCTCGAGACGAGACCTGCCACGCTAAACAAGCAAGGCATGGGATGATGTGAGGTAGGGTTGGTGGACACACTTGCGGGCTCACCCTTTTTGTTGGGAGCTCGGGTGAGTGAGTTAACCACGTAGTTAATGGTCTCCGGTGGGCCTAATTCGACATGGTCCACTGCTGTTTGGAATAACCATTTCGAATTTGGTCGGCGCAAAGGGATCTACGGTCGGCACGAGTGAAGTCGGATTCGGAGTAAATACATTAGGAAACGGGTTTAGCATTCGGCCTCGGTTCAAGTGCCAGATTTTTTAATATAAAAATAGATGCAGATACATATACAGATGTACGGGTTTTTATCCATTAAGATAAGAATATGGTAGTAAAGTTATACCCACGGGTAAGTAATATGCAAAAAATCTCTATCTGTTGGGTATTGCGAGTGCGGGTATGGTAATGAAAAACCCATACGCTATATTCACCTACCCGACAACTTAGTAGATGACACGTGGGGCATTAGTATTATAGCATTTTTTTAAAAAATTGTGAACTTCTAGAGTTGACGAGTGTTGCTACGTGGCTAATTGTGGTATACCGTATGTCTGTTTTGCAATTCTTTTAAGATTTTGAAGTTTAAACTATATACTTCCTATGCAACTTATGTTTGGACGTAACTTGTTTTCTTCAAAATATCATGCCTTTGGCAATGTATTTTCATTATTTAATTTATATTTGCTTGCTTGCTTGCTGAAACCGTGAATGAATGAAAATATATGCTGTCATTTTTTTATATATTGTGTTATTACAATGACTTGTTAAGTTGATTGGACTGATGGGTGGGTATTACCCGCGGGTTTTTTTACCTTCGATGGGTGCGGGTATAGGACAAAACTGTACTCATGTGCTGGTGAGGGTGCGGCTTGCGAAAAAGATATAAGATTACGAATACGGGTTTGGTTAAGCTCCACCCGAATCCAACAGCCGCGGGTGCCATCCGTAGGCACAGACTATGGGGAACCTACTGCAGGCGCCAGATGCAATGCATTGGAATTTTAGAGGTTTTTATTTATTCTTTTGATCCAAATGTTTATTAAGAAAAATCCTACACATTGAAATTGCCAAACCTACAATCCAAATAGGGCATGCCTAGCATCGAGCCAAGCGTGTCAATGTACACAGTTATTTTCATAACTTTGGAACAGAATTATCATGGAATTTTAACGCGCCGCGTGAGCTGAGAAATGACCGTCACTTATCAATTTTGGACAAAAAACACTGCCAGAATAGCTACCGAAAAGGAGGCCTAACCCCCAAAAAAATTTGGGGCTCTGAGAAAACGCCCTGTACCCCCATATCCACGGGCTGCGAGGCCGAACCGAGCGCGACCCGAAGACGCGCGTAGTAGTTGGCGTGCTGAAGTTTCACCTCCGCACCCTGTCGGCCCAGCTTCCGCCGCAGCGCGCCGCCGTTGTCTCCGGCCAGTACGAGTCGCGCTCCGCCGCAAGCTACCTCGCCGCCGACTCCCCATTCGTTTTCGCACCCGTGGGAGGTCGGATCTGGGGATTTGACCCTGTTCCCCTTAGGCGCCGTGGGTAGCCGAGGCCGCCGCCATGGATTCTCCGATGCCGATCGTTTTGGCCGCGCCGACGACCTAGGCAACTCGATTCCGCCGCACAGGTACCGCAGCAACCTCCCCCTCCATGGACGAGGTTCGTTTCGTACCAAAATCTGGGTTCATCTAGGTGCCATGATTAGATTTTAATCCTCATTCTTATTATTTTCTAGATGACACCTAGCGAACAGTTCTTCTTCGAGGATTCGTCGTCATCCGATGATTCAAACATCGAGGACTTGATCTTCGACAACGATATCCTTGTCGCCGCGAAGAATCTAGAGGATAGGAAGCATCCACGACGGTGAGGGGGGACGGTGGGGATACTATGCATTCCACGCAACCACAGACTCGACCACGCGTTGTTCATGCGTGACTACTTCGCGGAGGTACCAACATATCCGGCCCATCTTTTTCGCGGTCGCTACCTTATGCGTAGAGAATTGTTTGTAAAGATTGTAGAGACTCGTGCGAATCCAATTCTCGTTTTTTCACTCGCCATCGTAATGTTGCTGGGTTAATTGGATTTATCTCGTACCAAAAAATATCGGCAGCTATGCGCGTGATTGCATATGGCATCCCCGCAGATTATATGGACGAATACCTTCGCATTGGTGAGGACACAACACAAGAGTGTGTTCGGAGATTTGCCAAGGTCATGATCCGTGTCTTTGGTAGTGTTTATCTTCGAGCTCCCAATGAAGAAGACACAAAGAGGCTCATGGCTATGAATAAGAAGAGGGGTTGTCCGGGCATGCTAGGTAGTATTGATTGTATGCATTGGCGATTGAAGAATTGCCTGAAAGCATGGCATGGGAAATATCGTGGAAAAAGTCATGATTCAACCATTGTGAACCATTGTGCTTGAGGCCGTTGCATCGCAGGACTTGTGAATTTGGCATTTCTTCTTTGGGTTTGCCAGGATCTCTCAACGACATCAATGTGCAACGGTCTCACCTTTTTGCAAATTTGGCAAAAGTAGAACAACCTGCTTGCAACTACAAAATTATGAACAAGGACTACACGTTGGGCTACTACCTTGCTGATGGCATATACCCACCTTGGAGTACATTTGTAAAAACTATTTTAGATCCTCAAACAAGAGTCGAGGCAATATTTGTACAAGCTCAAGAAGTGGCCCCAAGGATATTGAAAGGGCATTTGGGGTGTTGCAAGCTAGGTCTGCCATTGTCATAGGTCCTACTCGTTTTTTAGATAAGAAAACCCTAAACAACATCATGATATGTTGTGACATCCTCCACAACATGATCACAAAAGATGAGAAGGACAAGAACTTAGAGTTCTTCTTTGATAATGTTGGAACTCGAGTGAGGCCACAACGCAACCACGATCTGATTGAAGCTTTTCTCCAAACTTATCGGGACATAGAATGCGCCGCCATCCATACCCAATTTAAACAAGACCTCATTCGGCATCATTGGTTACACCATGGACGATGAAGCCCCCCTCTTTGCATGTTGTTCAAACTATTTGTTTTTCATTTGAAACATTAGTTATTTGTTTGCTTGGAACTTGAGTTGTAATTTGATTTGAACAAATAATGTTGTAATGTGATTGATGGATGACTATTTGTGTTAGTTTGATGGTTATGTGTGTTAGTTTGATGATAATACTTTCATTTATTTGATCTATGTTGCTGATTTATGTGATAGAAATGTTACTGCTATGGTCCAGATGCGCGCTCGTTTTTTGGCCTCAGAAATACGTTTTCCGTGGTCTGAAAACGCATTTTTCGGGCTATCTGTTTTCGGGATCTGCTAGAGATGCTCTTACATCGTTAGTAACTATTGTTGACTCTTTGCAAATTTATTTTCACTCATATTCCTTGAGAAAACTTTAACTCCGCTCTATTCTAAGACGCAAGAGCATCGTTGTTTTGAAAACCATCAACCCGTTATTGAATTGATTTCTGATTATCGAATTAACATCAAATTAATGTGCATGGACAATTTTTGTCGCCATGCTCAAACCTGATCGCAAGCTAGAATGCTACCTTATGTTTTACTATGCTCGCTTAAACTTGGTTGACCTCTCATTCAAGTGTGGAAACATGAACCACACATCTCAAAACATATGTACTCCCTCTGTTTCAAATTACTCCGTGCGCACGCTTACCTAGGTGGCCTAGTACTCTCTCATTTTTTATCAAAAAATCCTTAGAATTTTTGGTATACGTAATACACATTTCATACTATCTATTTAAAAAATGATAGAATTTTTTTGAATAAAATATGAGGAAGTACTAGCCCACCTACGTAAGCGCGCCGGCGGAGTAATTTGAAACAGAGGGAGTATTACACTTTTTCATGAAGAAAAGTAAGTTGCATCCTTTACTAAATTGTATTCTTCATTACCAAATTTTTATTAGCGAAACCTATAGTAATTTCTACATTGACCAAGTTACACATATTGATACTTGAAAATAGGCACCGATCAGTTTTCCATTTTTATAAACAATCGACAACCATAACATATCAACTTATTTGTGTCATCAGTTGAAAGTAGAAATTGCCATGGTAGCAAGGCATTTGGTGGAAGCAAATTTTTCCAAAGGGATGATCGACAATGTTGGGTTCTAGAGCCGTGTGATTCACCAGCATCGGGACAGCCTAAGCCCGCTTCTCTATGCAACTTTATTTTTTCTCCTATTCGACACGAGGGAATGCAATGTGGTGGAGTAGCATCTTCCATGTTTACTTGAGTACTTCTCATGTTCTTACTAAGCCTCCCCACACGAGTGGACGCCGGTATGACTTCCTAGGTGGAAACTGCGACAAGGAATGTAATGTAGCCAAGTTGTTTTTAACGACATTAGTGATATGTCTTATTGTTTTCGGTGGCATGTTTGCTTGATGTTGTAGTTTGCCTAGTTCTATGTTGTATATATTTTTCCCTAGTTTATCTAGTTAATGGGACAACTAAAAGGACATTTATTGTCATAATCACTTTTGGTGTTTGTTAACAGCAAGTACACAAACACCAAGTAGATCATTTTATAGTTTGTCACTGTCAACAGGTTGGTATTATGATAAGTGAAAAGTACCCTCACACTTTGGAAAGATTCCTGCAAGAGTGACATAGTTCCGGAAATTCCAGACCGGAGTCTCTGGTGTGGTCCGGAGTTTCCGGATGTGACCCCGGTGGAGGCTTCAGGATCATGGCTGGGACATTCTGTATGGGGGTGCGGAGCAAGGTCCGGAGGCTTCTCCGAAATCTCCGGTCTTGGCTCAGACCGGAGTTTCCGGTGCTGGAGGACCGGAGTCTCCGGCCCAGTTGGGTCGTGTCTGGCCCTAGTCATTCAGAAGGGTGGTCCGGAGTCTAGACCGGAGATAGGCCGGAATCTCTGGTGTAGACCGGAGTCTCCGGTGTACATACCGAAGTCTCCGGTCTGGATTTTCTCCAACGTTCAGAAAACGGTTCGTGGAGGGGGCTTCTTATAAATAGGGACCCTTATCCCCTTCCTCCAGTTGCTTGACCTGCTCAAGAACACAAACTCCATTAGAGCCACCAAATCTACAATATTTCTTCATCCAACCATTCAAAGTCATTGATCTTTGGAGAATCGAAGGAGGAGGACTTGATCTACAGCTTCACCAAGAGAGATCTTCATTTCCCCCCTCATTCACTTGAGGGCCCCCAAGCTCTAGCGTTTTCTTTGGAAACCCTAACTTTGATTTGGTTCTTACAAGCTTGTCTTTGATTGTTTTGACAGCTTGCTTGTATTTGGGAGCCTCCAATTAAGTTGTGGATGTGTGCCCCGAACTTGTTGTAAAGGTGTCGGCTTCCACCTCGAAGGTTGTCGATATAGTGGAAGGTGAATCAATCCCCTTGGGGTGAGGTTCATCGGAGAACAAAGGAGGCCTCTCGTGGCGTTGGTGGTTTGAAACCACCCCCTCTCCAAACATAGACATACTTCCCCTCAAAAGGAAGAACTACGGAAAACAAATCCTTGTGTCTCCGCGTCCACCACTTTGGTTACTTCTATCCTTTATTGCACATTACTTACTTGTTCTTGCTTAGTGTTGTGCTAGTTGTTGCTTGGTTGACATGTAGGTAAATTCACCTTAGTTGCATAATCTAGAGAATTTACCTTTCTTATCAAACCCTAAATTGAAAAAGAAGAAAATTTGAAGTAGCACCTATTCACCCCCCCTCTAGGTGCCCATACGATCCTTTCAATTGGTATCAGAGCCTCGGCTCTTTATTCGGGCTTTACCGCCTAAGAGTATATGGTTAGCAAAGTAGGGGAAGGTGATGGTGAGTCTATCCACTCGGTGACCATGGATGATCTCAATAACTTGGAAACAAGATTGAGCTCCACCTTGGGCAACGAGATCAAACAATCGCACAAGTTACTTGAGCAACTTGTTAAAGATAAAGATGGCTCATCATCCCCTTCTCCTCAAGAGGATCCTCCATCTGTGATACCTAAGGGTAATGCTCCGGTATCACCCGAAGGTATGGCAGTGGGGGGTAAACAAGACAACACTAACTCCTCCACACAAAATGATGGTGGGAAAGGTGAGCACCGTGACTCATGGTACTCTCCTGACCCTCCAATCCCTCACCCTCATGTAAACAATAGAGGTGACCCACCTAAGCTTGAAGCATCTACTACTTTTGCTCAATGGCAATCTCTAATGAAAACTCATGTGCGCAGCTGTTGCACTGAACTTTGGAAAATCATCGAACAAGGACTCTATATTGGGGATCCAGACAACTTGACAAGAAGAGAAGTCGTCAATAGTCAACTCAATGCCACCGCTTTGCACATGATTCAACAAGGATTGGGTACAAAGGATTACCCACACATTGAGCACCTAAGCACCGCCAAGGAAGCCCCTGACGCTCTCACGGTGTTGTTTGTTGGAAATGAGAGCATGAGGAGGAACCAGTATGATGCACTAAGCAATGAAGCCGAAGGCTTCTACATGAAGGAAGGTGAAAATCATGAAGACATGTACCGTAGGCTCAATACCACCGCCACCGCTTTTAGAAATGTGGGTGCCTCACATGTGGATGATGCTTGGATAAAAACGAAATATGTGAGTGCACTCATGCCCTTTGAGCCCACTGACTTGAAGAGCCTACAAGGAAGACACAACTACCGCAAGAGATGGCCTCGTTCAAGGTTGCCGCGAAGAATGTCAAAGATGCTTGTGCTCGTTCCCTTGGTATGAGCAATGTTGTCAACGTTGCTTTGCATGCCAAAGTTGTGGAACATGGGGATGAATATGATACTGATGAAGGTATCTCCATGGACCACCCCGATGATGTCAAGATTTCTCATAGTCAATATATGGCCTTCTATGCAAAGAACTTCTGGAAGAACCCCGCCAAGGCCAAGATGGAAATACAATGAAGAAGCAACCCAAATGGGAAAAGAGAAAATACCACTAGATTAAGAACTTGCTTCAATTGTGGTGACCGCTATCACTTTGTGGCGAGTTGCCCCTATGAGAAGAGAGAAGATCATGGGGGTAAGCTTGTGTTGAAGAAAACTCCCAAAGCTCCTTACAAGAAACCCTTCATAAAGAAGAATCCCACCAACAAGAAGTTGGGCGAAATTGTTTTGATCACTCATGAAGAATTCTCCCCCGACAATGAAGATGAGGAAGAAGAAACATCAAGTGGTGTGGCTGCTCTTGCCACCACTTCTACTCAAACATTCTCACTCTTCGATTCTCCAAATGAGAATGCTCCCAACAAGAATGTCACTTGCCTTATGGCAAGAGGAATGGAGGTATCCTCATCATCTCACTCCACCCCCTTAGCTAATGATGAAATTGATGATGATATGTCTCTTGACGTAAAAAGGGAATTAATTGCCTTTGATGAGTTTGTGACTAACTTACAAGGGGAGGCCAAGACTCATTTTGGGAACATCTTAGATCAACTTTCCCACACTCAAGAACTTTTAGATGTAAGATGTAAACTTGGGCATGAACACATGATTAAACTAGAAGCCCTAAATAATGCTCTGGAAGAAGAACAAGAGACGAGAATGTCTCTTGAACTAAAACTTGAAGGGCTTGATGAGGCCAATGATGTAATTGTTAATAGACTCATCAAGGAATGTGATCTTGCTATTGCTAAATATAAAAAGGCTAAAAAGGACAAGATTGAGTTTGGTGTGGTTCATAAAAGACTTGCCGAGGACTTTAGTTCACTTGACAAGGCTCACAAGGCATTGGAAAGTGAACTCTTGTCTCTCACAAAGTCCTATGAAACGCTTCAAACTCAATTGACCAATATTCCCTCACCTAGTAACTTCATTCCATCTAGTAGTACAACTATTCTTGAATAAAATGCTAGGTTGAAGGGGGAGCTAGCCAAGGCCACATTTCCACAAGGCAAAAAGTCCATTGATGATCTTTTGAGTAAGCAAAGGCCTAGTGGTGAGAAAGGGGACATTGGTTTTGTCTCCAAGGCCAAGAAGAAGAACAACAAGAAGAATGCCAAGCCCGCATAAGAGAAGAACAAGGCCATTGTGGATAGTAATACCACAAGTGGTAAAACTATGTCTCATGATGACTTTGCAGGAAGTGCTAACCCTCACTATGTTCTAATGCGTGATTATTATGGTGATGTGTATGCATAATATGTTGGCCCATATGATCGTTATATTGCTTGGTCTATTTGGGTCCCCAAGACCCTTGTTGCTAACAAAAGAGGACCCATTGAAAAATGGGTACCTAAAAATTAGCTTGATATTTTGTAGACATATGCTTCCGGAGGGTCAAAGTGGGTGCTTGATAGTGGTTGCACAAGTCATATGACCGGAAGCTCGTCTATTGTCAAGGACTTAAAGCCAAATGATGATCAAATAACCGTGACATATGCCGACAAGTCAAAGTCTAAGGTAATGGGTTTCGCCAAGGTAGTGGTTGCTCACGACATTACACCAGTGAATGTCATGCTTGTTGAGAACCTTGGATACAATTTACTTCCAGTCTGTGCTCTTGGAAAGATGGGCTTTGCCGTCTTTATTGATGATGATATTGTGGTCCTCATGTGGAGCAAGTCTCTCAAGGTCGCTTCCGTTGGGTACGTCGAACATGACTTGTATGTGGTGGACTTTTCGGGGCAAACCACTACAAGTGCGATGTGCTTATTCGGAAAGGCCGATGTGGGTTGGTTATGGCATCGCCGACTAGCCCATGTCAATATGATAACTTTGCAAAGTCTCCACAAGGAGGGCCATATTGTTGGACTAAAATAAAATGTTTCCTTTGCCAAAGATCGTGTGTGCAGGGCATGTGTTCTAGGAAAAATGCATGATTCTCCCCACAAGCCAAAGAACCGCATCAAGTCAACCAAGATCTTGGAGCTCCTTCATGTGGATCTCTTTGGTCCTCCATCTCATGCAAGTCTTGGTTGGAAGAAATATTTTTTGGTGATTGTTGATGACTCTTAAAGATACTCGTGGGTATATTTCTTCAAGTTAAAGAGTGAGATCCAAAAGACCTTCATCGACTTCATCAACATGGTTCAACGTCAATACAATCTTCCTGTGTTGATTATAAGAAGCGACAACAACACCGAGTTCAAGAACTACATCTTGAATGATTTCCTTAGTGATGAGGGGATAAAACACCAATATTCCGCTGCATATACCCCTCAACAAAATGGTGTGGACGAGAGGAAGAACCGGACTCTTATTGAGATGGATAGGACCATGTTGGTGGAGTTTAAATCTCCATACAACTTTTGGGCCGAAGCCATCTCCACCGCTTGCCATGCATCAAATCGGCTCTACCTCCGAAAGAAATCAACAAGACTCCATATGAAATACTTACCGATAACAAGCCCAACGTATCTTACTTCCAGGTGTTCGGTTGTAAGTGTTTCTATCTCATAAAATGTGTTCGTTTGTCCAAATTAGAGTCTAAAGCATTAGAGGGTATTTTTGTTGGCTATGGTCTCGAATCTCACACTTATAGAATCTATGATAAGCTCTCGGGAGCTGTCATAGAATCTTGTAGTGTGACCTTCAAACAATATGATGGTCCCCAAGGGGGGGCGTGTTGATGCTTGTGATGCAGATGATGAAATGCCTCAGGATGCCATAGTAAGAATGGGTGTGGGATATATCCGCCCCGTTGAGGAACCCCTTATGGCGGATCGATAAGAACTATGCTCTACTCAAGTGGAGCCCTCATCTTCACAACATCAACAAGCTCCATCCACCGAGGAGGATAATGACTCAAGCCAAAGACAAGATGTGGACCCTCAACATGTTGATCAAAGTGACAACTCTAGTCAAGAGGAGCTTGATTCATTCTCTAGGATGTCAAGTGGTGCCAAGTCAATTGTTCAAGGAAGATCTGTACAAACTGCCTTGAGACAAGCACAAATTGATGCTAGAAGAGTGCTTGATCAAGACCAAGGTCAATCTTTGCCTCTTAATGAATAGAATGATTTCGGTGATGATCAAGGTCAAGTTGATGGTCAAGACGAGGACCAAAATGATGAAGAGGGCCCCCCAAGAAACAATGAGGAGATCCATACTCGTCGTGAAGCTAGAAAGGAGAGGATGTTGGAATTAAGAGACCACTCTTTACAAAATGTGGTTGGTGACCTGAGAAGAGGCATTTCCACAAGAGCACAATTGAAGAGGTTTAGTGAACACCAAGCACACATTTCCATGATTGAACCAAATAAAGTGTGGGAAGCTCTTGAAGATTCGGATTGGTTGGAAGCAATGCACAAATAGCTCAACAACTTTGAGAGAAACAAAGTATGGAAGTTAGTTGAGAAGCCTAAGGATTGCCGCAATGTGATAGGCACCAAGTGGATATTCAAGAACAAACAAGATGAGCACGGAATTATAGTAAGGAACAAGGCTAGATTGGTTGCACAAGGGTTCTCTAAAATTGAAGGCATTGACTATGGAGAGACATATGCACCTGTGGCTCGCCTTGAGTCCATCCGTATCCTTCTTGCTTATGCGGCACATCATAACTTTAAGTTGCAACAAATTAATGTAGAAAGTGCATTTCTTTGGTCCATTAAATGAGTTGGTATATGTAAATCAACCCTCGGGATTTGAGGATCCCAACTTCCCAAACCATGTCTACAAACTTGATAAGGCACTCTATGGGCTCAAGCAAGCCCCACGCACATGGTATGAGCACCTTAGAGAGTTGTTGTTTGACCGTGGATTTGAGGTTGGGAAAATCGATCCCACTCTTTTTACTAAGAAGGTCAATGGGGAGCTTTTTGTATGCCAAATATATGTTGACGCTATTATCTTTGGCTCATCTAACAAAGCTTTTAATGATGAATTCTCAAATCTTATGACTAGTAGGTTCCGGATGTCTTTGATGGCGGAGTTGAAAGTATTTCTTAGTTTTGAGATCAAGCAAGTTAGAGGAGGGAAATTTTTCAACCAAGCCAAGTACACTCAAGATATACTCAAGAGATTCAATATGCAAGATTTAAATGGAGCTCCTACTCCCATGGCTACAAAGACTCATCTAGAACAAAATCCAAATGGTAAAGATGTGGATCAAAAGGTATACCGGTCCATGATTGGTTCTTTGCTTTACCTTTGTGCATCTAGACCCGATATTGTGTTGAGTGTAGGTGTGTGTGCAAGATATCAAGCGGCTCCTAAAGAAAGCCACTTGATGGCGGTCAAGATAATCTTTCGATATTTGGTTCATACCCCACATTATGGTCTTTGGTATCCTCGAGGGTCAACATTTGCTCTTTGTGGATACACGGACTCGGATTGGGCTGGTGATAAGGATGATAGAAAATCAACATTCGGGGCTTGCCAATTTCTTGGTAGGTCCTTGATATGTTGGTCTTCTAAGAAGCAAAATTGTATATCTCTCTCCACCTCCGAAGCCGAGTATGTGGCAGCTGTTAGTGCTTGCACTAAATTGCTATGGATGAGGCAAACTTTAAAGGAATACGGTGTCCATTGTGACAAAGTGCCTATTCTATGTGACAACGAAAGTGCCATCAAGATTGCCTACAACCCGGTGGATCACACAAGGACAAAACATACTGAGATCCGTCATCACTTCATTAGGGATCATGTTGCTCGAGGTGATATTGAGCTATCATATGTGCCAACTAAAGACCAACTTGTCGACATATTCATGAAGCCACTTGATGAAGCAAGGTTTTTCTATTTGAGGAATGAACTAAATATCGTAGATTCAAGGAACTTGACTTGATTGTCTTGCATACTCACCTATTACTTGACTCTTATTTGGTTTAGGTGTAGGCATGGATATAGGGGGAGTGCGGTCCTAATTGATTGGACTATCCCTCCCCTCATTATGCCCAAAGCAATCAAAATCATTCCTCTTAATATCATTTTGTGATATGTGAGCTTAAATGATGAGTTTCGGTAATGGAACAAAGATATATATTTGTGGTGCCAAGCCGAGCATACTCATATATGGTGGCCTAGGCCACCGCCCTCTCACATTAGAGAGGTTGGTGCTTACTCGTGTTTGTCAATTGCTTGGTTCTAGTCTTTTTGGAGCTTTCCTGAATATCTGTGTGAATTTCTATGGCTCTTATTGATTCTTCACAGTATGATATCTCAACCCAAGCCTATTCCCTGTCTTAAACCTATCCATCTCTCATATATGTCCCCAAACACATATCCTGGAGTTTTCGGTCGAGGAGGACCGGAGTCTCCGGTGCATCTACACCGGAGTCTCCGGTGTAGACCGAAGTCTTCGGTCTAGACGGTTTCTGCCACTTATAGGAAGGGAACGGGGTGAACTGGTACATCAGTTCTTCATTCTCAACCCCGTCCCCCTCCTCCTAACTCGTCGCATCATCTTCCAAAACTCCTCCCCGGAGGTCAAGAAGCCCCCGGGATCCGCCGTGACGCCGGCCAACCTTCTCCTCTCCTCCACTGGGTCATTCCCATCGGAGGAATCGATCCCATGGATAGATATGGTACCTCTCCTCCTCTTTCTCCTCCTAGGGTTCATCTCTAGATGTGATTTTGAGGATAGGTGTTGATTTGTCCATGGGAATCACTTGTTTGCGTGCACTCTAGTACTTTAGCCTTGTTGCATTGCCCGATCTGCTAGATTCATCCCCACCAGCATCTCCCCATCTCATGCCCGAGCCTCCCGACCGGAGATTCCGGACCCAGGTCCAGGACGGAAACTCCGGTATAAGGTGAGGAGACTCTGGTGTTGGATGAATCAAAACAGACCAGAAATGCATCAAAGCTCTTGTACTGCATCTCTGGGACATATATACTCATATCCATGCTATCTCCTTCACTGATGTTCACAGGTGATGGTTCTAGCCATCCTCGTCGTACCAAGGCCAAGTCACAAAGGGGCACTCCTCGCTATGATGAAGCTCAGGGTCAGTTATCGTGCCTCCTTCCAACCGAAGACAGCAGGCACGTGATGCAGCCTATTTGAGGAGGGAACATGAAAGGACTGAACGAGAGGACCATGCCAAGTAGGCCAAATATGACAATCTTCAGTCCTTGGCTAAAATGTCAAAAGAGGAGTTCCGTGAGCTGAGAAAGACTAATTTTTATGGGCTGCCTCGTACCAGCGATGACCCCCATTTCTAGAGGAAGGAGCAGGATGTGTTCATGAAGGATGTGTATGGTGTGCTCACCAAATCACCTGTATGCCCTCAGAAGTTCATGAGTGTTGAGCAGATGAGGCTCAGCCCCTACTTCAATGATGCTCTATGGATTTGTGAGAAGTTGGGACTGTTTAATTTGATGGAGCTTCGTGAAGACTACAATGTCTACCTTATACAACAGTTCTACGCCACTGTGGTATTTGGCTCTGATCAAGGCAGGACCATGACTTAGATGTCTGGCACCACCCGCTGCACAACGACATTCCATGACTTTGCCAATGTCATCTTTGAGACCTTTCATGGCGTATCCACTCTAGTTGGGCTATGCATGCACTCTGCGGCTCTTGGTGAGAACAAGTTGAAGCTTGCACCTCTGTATGGCAGCGAGAGTGTTGTAGGGGGGTCCAAGGGACTCAAGCCTCTCTACAACCTAATGTTGAGGATATTCCATCATACCATCACACCAAGTGCTGGGAATGACGATGATATTAGGGGTGGGCTAGTCAACCTTCTTTATCATACCCACTGGACCTACAATGCTGGCCTAGAGGCAGATGCTGAACCTATTGATGTGATGGATTTTATTTTTGAGGAGATGTTCCATGCCATTCATTCAAGAAGTCTCCTCCATATGCACCTTTGGTTATGAGGCTCATCAACTCCAAGGAGCATAATTCCCCACTTAGCATAGCACCGCATCTCACTGAGCACGCATTGGTCTCACTGCAGTAGAAGGGGCGTATGGGGCCTGCTCCTAGGCATCGCTATGGCGATGATGAGGAGGAGATTGAGACTGAGAGGGCCCCCTCTCCACCTAGAGTTCGGAGGAAGAATGCGTCCAATGCACCTATTCCTTCCATGACTCGGGACTATGTACATGAGCGGGTCAAGAAGGCCACTTTCTGGGAGAGGACCCTTTGTTGCATGAACGTAGACATCCGTGAGAAGCAACATGCATCCTACCAAAGCAACTGTCGCATTAAGAAGATCCTCAAGGATATCAAGGAACAAGGTGAAGGGGATGATGAGGAAAGTGAGGATGAATACAATGATGAGCATGGTGCTCAGCAGTCCACCGAGTCTGACCACACACTCTCGTTTGGGGCATGGAATGCCCAACATGATAGCTTGGTGGATTGTAAGACCTATGCTGATGTCACCTCTAGTTACGGGTACCAGGGTACCTCCTCTTCTCGCCCTCACGGCAAAGGGCCTGCAGTCCCTGATGATGATGAATTTGTTGAGGACGGTGAGGATGAGGATGAGGATGCCGAGGATGACGATGACTACTGAGTGTTGGGGCGCTAGCTTAGGTCTTTTCCCTTTTTCGGCGTTTTGATGCCAAAGGGGGAGAAGACATTCTCATCAATTTGCATGGGTTTGGGATTTGCATTTTCTATTATTTGCTTTCATTTGCCATATTCGAACTTTGAACTTCATATGTGTTATTTGCCGTTTATGTGTGTGACTATGTGCTTGTGCACTTACTATTGTAACTCATGTGAGATCTATGTGTGTTATCATTGTTACTATCTACCTTTCATGAGTTACTTGGTTACCTTATTGCACATAGTCAGGGGGAGCCCCATACAATTTATTCCATGCAAAATCACTTGTTGTCATCGAACACCAAAAAGGGGGAGATTGAAAGGACATTTATTGTCATAATCACTTTTGGTGATCGTTAACAACAAGTAGATCATTTTACAGTTTGTCACTATCAACATGTTGGTATTATGATAAGTGAAAAGTACCCTCACACTTTGGAAAGATTCCTGCAAGAGTGACATAGTTCTGGAAATTCCAGACCGGAGTCTCTGGTCTGCCTAGACCGGAGTCTCCGGTGTGGTCCGGAGTTTCCAGATGTGTCCCCGGTGGAGGCTTCAGGATCATGGCTGGGACATTCTGTATGGGGGTGCGGAGCAAGGTCCGGAGGCTTCTCAGGAATCTCTGGTCTTGGCTCAGACCGGAGTCTCTGGTGCTGGAGGACCGGAGTCTCCGGCCCAGTTGGGTCGTGTCTGGCTCTGGTCATTCAGAAGGGTGGTCCGGAGGATAGACCGGAGATAGGCCGGAATCTCTGGTGTAGACCAGAGTCTCCGGTGTACATACCGGAGTCTCCGGTCTGGATTTTCTCCAACGTTCAGAAAACGGTTCATGGAGGGGGTTGCTCATAAATAGGGACCCTTATCCCCTTCCTCCAGTTGCTCGACCTGCTCAAGAACACAAACTCCATTAGAGCCACCAAATCTACAAGATCTCTTCGTCCAACCATCCAAAGTCATTGATCTTTGGAGAATCGAAGGAGGAGGACTTGATCTACAGCTTCACCAAGAGAGATCTTCATTTCCCCCTCATTCACTTGAGGGCCCCCAAGCTCTAGTGTTTCTTTGGAAACCCTAACTTTAATTTGGTTCTTACAAGCTTGTCTTTGATTGTTTTGACAGCTTGCTTGTATTTGGGAGCCTCCAATTAAGTTGTGGATGTGTGCCCCGAACTTGTTGTAAAGGTGTCAGCTTCCACCTCAAAGGTTGCCGATATAGTGGAAGGTGAATCAATCCCCTTGGGGTGAGGTTCACCAGAGAACAAGGGAGGCCTCTCGTGGCGTTGGTGGTTTGAAACCACCCCTCTCCAAACGTAGACGTACTTCCCCTCAAAAGGAAGGAACTATGGGAAACAAATCCTTGTGTCTCCTTGTCCACCACTTTGGTTACTTCTATCCTTTATTGCACATTACTTACTTGTTCTTGCTTAGTGTTGTGCTAGTTGTTGCTTGGTTGGCATATAGGTAAATTCACCTTAGTTGCATAATCTAGAGATTTTACCTTTCTTGTCAAACCCTAAATTGAAAAAGAAGAAAATTTGAAGCAGCACCTATTCACGCCCCTCTAGGTGCCCATACGACCCTTTCAACAACTCTTTCTCTTGTAATAGGAAATGAGTGTTCTTACTAGTTCTAAAACACATACACATTTTCACATAAAAAATTAGCCCGAATGACGTTGCGGTAGTTTGTACCGGTGTACATTAACTACCTTTATTTCATTGGAAAACGCCCCAAAATTGGTGGTTACTGCCAGAGGAGAAACATTACTATCGTATAGTCTCCCTATTTTAATTTTATGCATTAGAGTGGAAAGTTAGGGCCACTGGTTGCATGCATTCTCTCCAAACTTTCTAAGTTACTTAAAAATGCTCATTTGGTTTTCTACGGGATGTACTACCCCGCTTCCACAACTGATTCATTGGTCTCGAGTCGGACAGGGTTGAGTGGGTGCAAGGAGAGGAACATCATTCGCGGAGGAGTATGCATGGATATGGCGAGAGACAAATTATTGGCTACACAATATCGCGTGAAATCTAGTCTCACCCTCTCTTATTTGGTCACCTCCATTGGGAGAAAAAATCCAACCTCACTATTCGACAATCGAGGTGGTGGAGTCAAATTAGATCAGTGGCACTAGCAGTTTCATGTTTGGAAATCTGCAGCACCGGCTCGATCACCTCTCGTCTACCTCATCTCTGCCAGTGGTGCAACCGTAATCTCTACCACTGGCTTGTCCTCTTCATCTTCATCAACCTAAAGTCCTCGTTGTTGTATGCATCGCACGTCCTCTTCCATGGATGTAAGCACCTATAAACTCCTCCCGCCTCCTCTATTAGCTAGTTAGTTTAGGATTATGGTCGTTTTCTTATGCAACATCAATTTCACCAGGAAGCACGTATCAATCTTATCATTCACACAACTACACTCATATCTATGATTTAGGCATGGATTCTTTTGGTCCACAAGAGAGTGATTCGTGGAAATTCTAGCGTAGTTGCCAAATATGCTCCTATATTTGAATGAGATAAAGATATTATGACATATATGAACTACATCTACAACTCTAACAATGTATAGAGTGTGAATATACTTCGGATGTAACAAGCCCCTTGTAACCAGCTTGTGGACACACTTAGGGATAGATAGCTAGTTAAAGATACCATCCACAACCATGTGGAAGAGAAAGTAGTAATGTCTATTCATGTTGTAGGAGACAACCATGGATTTTGAGTAATTCGTAGTACATGAAGGAGACTGATTGAGACAAAATCCCCTTTTAACCAGCGTGTGAACACGCCTATAGATAGACAATTGCTTAAAGAATCCATTGACAACTCTGCTGACGAGCAAGTAGCAACGTCTCTTCATCTTGTAGGACATAACCACAATTTTTGAGTAATCATGCAACACATGAAGAGGATCCATTGAGAAAGCCTCGGTAACCAGCTTGTGAACATGCTTAGGGATATACATGCTCTTAAACATACCATCCACAACTCTATGAACGAACATGTAGCAACGTCTCTTCATGTTGTAGGATATAACTAGAGATTTTAAGTGATTCACGACACATGAAGAGATCGAATACAACAATATTCCTATTATTTTAAGCAAGTCTTGTATTCTATTGCATAGCTTGGAGGAGAGACAATTAAGCCCCCCAAATGTTCAAAATCCAGCGAAGCACGTATCGATGGTATCCATATTTCAAGATGAGCAAGTCTAGCTGGTAGTTTGATACGTTGGAAACGTATCTATAATTTTTGATGCTCCATGCTTGTTTAGTATCTACTTTGCTTTACTTGTCCACACTTTGAGGTGCTTTTTACATGTTTTCTGGTACTAACCTATTAACAAGTTGCAACAGTGCCAGATGCCTATTTTTTGCTGTTTTTGGTTTCAGAAAAGTTAGTAAATAAATATTCTCGGAATTGGACGGGACGAAGGACAAAGTCAATAACTTTATGTGGGGAACAAGAAGTCTAGATGGGAGCCCGGAAGGCCAGCCAGGGGGACCAGACCCACCCTAGGCGCGGGTGGGCCCAGCCCCGCTCCTGTCTAGGGTTTGGGCACCCTGTCCGCTTCCCGGTCTTGCCCCTTCGCCTATAAGAATCCCTCGATGCAAAAACTCTCGGCATCCGATCAATATTCCACGAAACCGTCTGTAGCCGCCGCCACCATTGTCCCTAGATTAGGGGGATCTGAAGCTCTTCCCGGCACCCTGCCGGAGGGGAGATCATCCCGGAGGCCTTCTCTCCGGTATGATTCGTGAGTATTCCCACCTTGTACTATGGGTCCATGTAGTAGCTAGATGGTTGTATCTCCTCCTTTGTGATTTCATGTATAGATCTTGTGAGCTCCGTTCATGATCAAGATCTAAACTATTTGTAATCATGCATGTTGTGTTTGCGGGGATCCGATGGATATTGAGATTATTATGTTGGTTTGATTAATGGTTTTCTCTTTATGATTCTATCATGTCTGTGTTGTTTGTGATCTTGCATGCTCTCCATTGCTAGTGGTTATCTTGGCCAAGTAGTTGCTAGTGACTCCAAGAGGGAGTATTTATGCTCGATAGTGGGTTCATGCCTCTAGTTTCCAAGGGAAGTGACAATAATCTCTTCGGTTGTAGATGTGCTATTGCTACTAGGGAGAAAACAACGGTCTCTTGTTCATGGAACATGTGGACTGTTTACCTTACACACTTTGCTTAAAGCAGTTGTCTCTTGCTTCCAACTTAATACTGGAGGGGGTTCGGATGATAACCTGAAGGTGGACTTCTAGTCATAGATGCAGTTGGATGACGGTCCATGTATATTGTTGTATTGCCCAATAAACTTCATAGGATCTTTCTGGCTAGTAATTGCATTATTTTGCCTTGCTCAGTTCCTGTCAATTGTCCCGCTGTAATTTGTTTACCCTTCATACCATGTTGTTTATCTAAGGAGAGCACCTCTAGTGAACTATGGACCCCGGTCCAATCTTTACCATTGATACATCTTCCATTGTTACTTGTTTACTTGCTGCAAACCATTACCTTTCACACCATACATTTAATCCTTTGTTACAGCAAACCGGTGAGCTTGACAACCTCACTGATTCGTTGGGACAGAGTCTTGAGTTTGTGTTGTGCAGGTCTCCATGTTGCTTCCAACACCTGTGTGACGTTTCCTTCCTCCTTCTGGTTCGATAACCTTGGTCTCAACTGAGGGGAAACTTGATGTTGTGATCTTCATACCTTGCTCTTGGGGTTTCCGACGAAGCACTCCTACATCAACCTCTTCCTCCCTGTCGAGTGCTGCATCAAGTATTTCTAGCGCCGTTGCCGAGGAGGCTAAGGACGTCTTCACAAGGGGAGTCCTTCACTTCATTTCTTTTTTACTTTGTTTTTAGTTTGCTTTGTTTTTCTTGCTTGGTTTTGTTTGCCTCTTTCCAAAAAAAAAACCAAAAAAATTAGTCTAGTTTGGTTTGCTTTCTTTATTAAAAAACACAAAAAAATAGTTCCTACTCTGGTTGCTGGACTGTTATTTCCTTGCTTGGTCATGCTTTCTATCAGTGGATGGTTTCTTTGAAACTAGTTCTTATTGGCAAGGTGGGTACACGAAAGAAAAAAAGTATTATTATAAGGAACACCGTTTGTCACAAAAAGGGAAACACTTATGGGAACAAATTGATAAGTTGAATACTATTGCTATAGAGGTGTGCTCTACTTATAATGTTACTTATTGCTTTGATAAATCTTGTTGCTGTAGGAGGTATAAACACCTGCCTTTTCAATGTGAGTATAATGACAATGTTACCATATCCTCTTATGTTAAAGGAAATTATGACTTTGATGATGTGGAACAAATTGAAGAATTTATTGCCTTCAAGGGTGCATTTGAACTTGCCAGTTTGCTTGAAAATACTGATGATGCACCTTTTGAATGCGAGGTTTATGAGATACTTAAATTCTTCTTTGATAATTACAAGGAAGAAAATAACTATATTCTTGAATATTTTAATAGATGCTTTCCACATATGGAAGAGACTAATGCCTTGCAGGAGCCTATGGAAGAAAAAATTGTTGAAACTAGAAGCTCTTTAGATGAAAAAGAGGAGGAGAGTGATGAGCAAAAGGAGGAAGAATGGATTATATACCCATGCCTACCTTCTAATGAGAGTAACTCTTTATCTCTTACATTATTTGATTGTCCCCATGCTTACCAAAGGAGGATGAATGTTATGTTCCTGTGGATCCTTTTGAAATATCTACTTTGGGTAAAACCTGTGAAGGTTTTAGTCCCACTATTTTTGAGCTTGATAGAAATTATGTGTTTGTAGATCATGAAAAGCCTGCTTTATATGATAGTTATATTGTTGAGTTTATTCATGATGCTACTGAAAGTTATTATGAGAAAGTGAAACATGGTCTTATGTATCTCAACAATATTAAGTTTCCCCTCTTTATGTTGAAAATCTTGAAGTTGCACTTGTTTTGTTTTCCAATTCTTGTTACTATGTGCTTCTTTGATTTATTTTATTACAAGATTACAATGCATAGTAAGTGGGTTAGAATTAAATGAGTTTTAATTTTGCTTCTTCATGCTCTCTTTGACTTTAATTCATAATTCTTATGAGAGCATCTTCTCAAATTTCTTGTGCCTAACTTAAAGGCGTTAAAGGAAAATACTTGTTGGGAGATAACCCAGGAGTTTCCTTGAGTATTGAAAGTTATTACTTCTGTATCATAACCTCTCCTTATCCTTTTTGTTTGCTTTTTGTGCCAAGAATGACCTCTAATGAGAGGAAAGTAAGATTTGGGGAGTTGCTGTCCCGAAACAGATTTCTGTCCTCCACCACAAAAATTCGTGAGGAGGCTCTGTAACTCGGATTGAGCTCAAAATTTACGAAAAATCCTCCCAGTATGTTGGCTAACTTTTTATAGTTCAACACTTTTTGATTTGAGCAACATAAGATGTTCGAAAAAATTCGTTTCTACCTGCTGGTCTGTTTTAACAGATTTCTGTCATTATTTGCATTTGCTTCTGATTGATTCCTTTTTGAGATCTCTACAGGTAAATTGAGTTTCTTTGAAGGAGTTACTATAGTAGCTTTTGTTTTTAGTGAAAATACTTGCTGTTCTAAAGCTTTGCCATGGGTCTAATATCTTTTGAATAAGCTAATGTTGCTAATGAAGATTGTGTGAAGTTTTGTATGAAAGAAAAATTTCAGGTGCAGAGAGAGAATGATGCAATGAGATGAAGAATGGACAAAAGCTCAAGCTTTGGGATGCCACTCGCCCCAAGAAATATCCAAGAGGTACACGCGTCAAAGCTTGGGGATGCCTTGGGCATCCCCTTCTTCATCAATAAAAAGCTCAGGTTTGTCTAGACACTTCACTTTTATTGTTTCATGCACAGTTGTGTTGTTCTTGGAGCGTCTTAGTTTTCGTTTGCTTTGCTTAGGTTGTTTAGTTTGCTTGAATAAAGTAAGTTTCGACCCCCATTTTTTGCTGTGTTATTTTGCAAATAAGTTTGCTTGGTGTTTGGAAAGGAGTAGTAAGTTCTTGCTTGAAGTGCAAGAGGAGCTTGCATTGACTGTGACTTAGACTTTAACATTACATGCTAGGTGTTGCTTTAGCATTATGCTTAGTGATTATTGATGTAGCTTGTGTTGTTCCAAACAATTGGGATTGCTTAGTGTGCCTTGAATAAAATATGTGTTGTTTTAGCATGCAAAAGCATAGTATTGTGGTATTATCCTTTGATGTTTTGCTTGGATTGACTTGGCACATGCTTACACCATGTTATGACTATGAAAAGTCACCATTAGCCTCTATGATCATTAAGTCCTTGACTTGTAGTACCACTCTTTGCTTTGATTAGTTTGCTTTGTTGCATTGCATGATTATGGCCATTATTGCTCTCTTAGTTGGTTGCTCCCAGTCTTTTGCTAGCCTCCACTTGTATGAGTAAGTTCTACCCATTCTTCCAACCCCCAAGAAACCAAGTTTTTCCAAACTGTCCACTATAAAATCTTATGCATGGTGTGTTACACCATTCCAAGTATATTCTTGTTTTCAGCTATCTTCCAATTAAAAACTATTTTGTTATGTGAAAACTTAGTGATTAAAGCCCTCACGAACTTGATGGCACATTTTATTCTTTGCCCCTAATAAACTTGAACCATTGAGACAACTTTGTTGTATATGCTTGCACTTATAAGTTGGGATTAGCAGAACCGTGCCGTCACGGGGAACATTTTCAATATTGCACTTGTACTTTTGTACTTCGTTGATATCATGCTCTTTTGTCTATGGATGTTACCGGTGTGAAATGAAGTGGGAACTTGTAAGTCCATGGAGTTTGTATTCTGTGTTAGAGAAACGCCTGGGCCGCTAGCCTAAGCCATGCCTAATCATGGTGAAAACTTGCAGCATCACCATAGTGACATCTATGAAGCATTCTTCTTATAAAAAAAGAGAGAGACACATTGAGAAAAGAGGAAAGAGATACAAAAGCACCATATTCGCATGGTACATAAGAAGAATTGCTGAGATGCTCATTGTCTGCTTGCCTTGTCATTTTGGTTATGGGAAAGCTCATGTACCATGTGCAAGGGGTACCCTGTTGGCGGTTCTCAATGATATGCAAATACTTACAGTGACAAGAACTTGCATGGGCCCTAAGTTGAGTATCCATGAGGTGTAGCCCTCATATTCAAGGGACATGATATTGCCAACTTATACTTTGTCAAGCATATACTCCAGCTTTTCCACTTTAACCTTAACCACTTCAAGATGCTTATGATAGGGGCAATGAGGGCTGAAAGCTAACTAGTATCATAATTTTTGGAAGCTCTTTTTGAAACTTGTAATCCCTACTTCCTGTACAAAAAGGCCTTTCTTCCACCACTATTGAGTCTCCACCTTCTACCTTTAGGCACCATTAAGAGAGCATAGTTGTCATTCTGTGTGCAATGTTCCAAAGCTTATTGATTGATGCATATTGTGTTATTACTTGCTCTTGTGCTATTTGTTTCTAGTCACCCTTGTGAACTTTGAAGGTGTCCTATGCATTATATTGCTACTCTATGAGGGACAAGCTGATTGCCACTATGCTATGTTTTCTGTATGTGAAACAAACAAACGTCTTTCAATGCATATTATTCATGATATTTGTTTGTAGCTTGCCATGTTGCATGCATAATTACTATGTCCTATTGTTAGAACTCCATTCTTTCAAGCACATGTTTAGAGTTCTTTGATCCTAGCTTTCAATGTTTGCAAATGGTTGGATCTTTATTGTAAGGGTGCATGTTCACCTCAAAAATTATTCTGTTTATCAATTACCTACTCAAGGACGAGCAGGAGTTAAGCTTGGGGATGCTGATACGTTGGAAACGTATCTATAATTTTTGATGCTCCATGCTTGTTTAGTATATAGTTTTGCTTTACTTGTCCACACTTTGAGGTGCTTTTTACATGTTTTCTGGTACTAACCTATTAACAAGTTGCAACAGTGCCAGATGCATGTTTTCTGCTGTTTTTGGTTTCAGAAAAGTTAGTAAAGAAATATTCTCGGAATTGGACGGGACGAAGGACAAAGTTAATAACTTTTCGTGGGGAACAAGAAGTCTAGAGGGGAGCCCGGAAGGCCAGCCAGGGGGGCATACCCACCCTAGGCGCGGGTGGGCCCAACCCCGCTCCTGGCTAGGGTTTGGGCACCCTGGACGCTTCCCGGTCTCGGCCCTTCGCCTATAAGAAGCCCCCGATGCAGAAACTCTCGGCTCCCGATCAATATTCCACGAAACCGTCTGTAGCCGTTGCCACCATCGTCCCTAGATCGGGGGGGATCTGAAGCTCTTCCAGGCACGCTGCCGGATGGGAGATCATCCCGGAGGCCTTCTCTCCGGTATGATTCGTGAGTAGTTCCACCTTGTACTATGGGTCCATGTAGTAGCTAGATGGTTGTATCTCCTCCTTTGTGATTTCATGTATAGATCTTGTGAGCTCCGTTCATGATCAAGATCTAAACTATTTGTAATCATGCATGTTGTGTTTGCGGGGATCCGATGGATACTGAGATTATTATGTTGGTTTGATTAATGGTTTTATCTTTATGATTCTATCATGTATGTGTTGTTTGTGATCTTGCATGCTCTCCGTTGCTAGTGGTTATCTTGGCCAAGTAGTTGCTAGTGACTCCAAGAGGGAGTATTTATGCTCGATAGTGGGTTCTGTTGGAGATATGCCCAAGAGGCAATAATAAAGTAGGTTATTATCATATCTTCATACTTATGATAAATGTTTACATACCATGCTATAATTGTATTAACAGGAAACATTAATACTTGTGTGATTTGTAAACATAAAAGAGTCCCTAGTAAAGCCTCTTGTTAAACTAGCTTGTTGGTTAATATATGATCATGGTTTCCTAATCATGAACATAGAGATGTTATTAACAACAGGTTCATATCATTAGGAGAATGGTATGATGGACATACTCCTATAGATAAGCGTAGCATAAAGATCAAGTCATTTTAATAGTTCAATTGCTATAAGCTTTCTGATACATAGTAACCTAATTCCTTCGACCATAAGATCATGCTTATCACCATCACCGGAAGTATGCTTTGATGACATCAAACACCACACCGTAATTGGGTGGCTATAAAGGTGGCATTGAGTGTTCGGAAAGTATGGGTTGAGACACATGGATCAAGAGTGGGATTTGTCCATCCATATGACAGATAGATATACTCTGGGCCCTCTCGGTGGAATGTCATCCAATTAGCTTGCAAGCATGTGACTGGCTCACAAGGGATCACATATCACGGGAACGAGAAAAGAGTACTTATCGGTAACGAGGTTGAACTAGGTATGCAGAGATACTGACGATCAAAACCTCGGATAAGTAAACTATCGTGAGACAAAGGGAAATTGGTATCGTATGTAAGTGGTTCATTCGATCGCAAAGTAATCGTAGAAATATGTGGGAGCCATATGAATTTCCAGATTCCTCTATTGGTTATTGATCGGAGAAGTGTCTCGATCATGTCCGCATAATTCATGAACCGTAGGGGGACACACTTAAGGATTCGATGTTGTTGAGTAGTTATGGAATGATGTGTAAAGATACCGAATGTTGTTCGAAGTCTCGGATGGGATCCGGGATATCACGAGGAGATCCGAAATGGTAGGGAGAATAAGATTCATATAAGGAAAGTCATGTTTCGGAGATTGGGGAATGATTCTGGTGTTTTCGTCGGGAATGTTCTAGAAGGTTCCGGAAGGTCCGGCACTCCGGAGGGGAAGGGTACATGAATGTGTCATGACAATGTGGAATGGTTGCATCATGTACTAGGTATCATGGCTGAGCAAAATAAAGGGATAAATCAAATCCTAGTTTGAAAAGTCAAACGCCAATTTAAAAAGTCAAACGGCAGTATTGCTTGGTGGAGGGAGAGTAGGAAACCTACTTAGGGAGGAGTTCCTCTCCCTCCACCAGCCGGCCGAGGAGGCCGACTTGGGGGAGGACTCCCTCCCCTTGGCCGGCGCCCTCCCGCCTATAAAAGAAGGGGCAGGGGTGCCCTCTCTTCCCTACACCTAAAACCCTAGCTTTGGCGCCTCCACCACCAAGTGCAGCCGCCGCCTAGGGTTTTCCCCTCACAAGTCGCCGAGTTGGGGCTTCCTCAAGCCCTAACCGTTGGCCAAGCTCCCCCTTGGTGCTTCTAAACCCTAGACCGCCAAGGCACCTCTCTTGCTCCACCATACTCGCTCCGGCTTAAGGCGAAGCCCTGCGAGATCTCCCCTCTACTTCTGGTACCACACCGTCGTGCTGCCAGAATCGCGAGGAGAGTACTACAACCTCCGCTGCCTGCTGGAACAAGGGAGAGGAAGGTCTTCATCGAGTACCGAACGTGTGACCGACTGCGGAAAAGCTGCCGGAACGCAGCGCTGGAAGGATCGTCTACGCGATCTTGAGATCGGCAAGTGTACGACTACATCACCCACGAGAATCTGCTCTCGTTAACTGCTTTGGAATCTTTGAGGGTGAGTTCCTCTATCGACTTTTTGCTAAAATCTAGTAGATAGATCTTGGCTTGTTTGTTTGCATGCGGTAGAAATTTTTTGTTTTCCATGCTACGAACCCCTACAGTGGTATCAGAGCCGTGTCTATATGTAGATCTGTTGCACGAGTAGAACACAATGTTCATTGTGGGCGTTGATGCTTTTGTTGTCGATTGCTTCTTGTGTACTTTGCATCTTGCGGGATGGTGGGATGAAGCGGCCCGGGCTAACCTTACATGACATCGTTCATGAGACTTGCTCCACGCTTGACATGCAACTTGTATTGCATAAGTGGCTTTGCGGGTGCCTGTTTCTCCCAACATAGTTAAGATTCAATTTACAACGGGTGATTGACAATACTAGTATCAATGTTGTGGTTCTTTTTCGTAAGTTAGAACGACACTTATTTAAACCCCAAACCACGTAAAACATGCAAATAAAATTAGAGGCGTCTAACTTTGTTTTGCAGGGGTGTGCTGTGATGTGATATGGCCATGATTGTGATTATATATGATGTATGCAATGTTCCTTATTGTAAGTCGGCAACCGGCAGGAGCCATATGGTTGTTTCCATTAAGTCCTGCGTGTTTATTATTCAAAGTAGTTGTAATAGTTGATGCTAGTGGAAGACAACCATGAAGCGGCGCCATTGACCTTGACGCCACACCGGTGATGATGGAGATCATGTTCGTGCTTGAAGATGGAGATCGGAAGCACACGAAGAAAAGGCCATATCATATCACATATTATGAATTGCATGTGATGTTAATCCTTTATGCATCTTGTATTGCTTAGTTTGCGACGATAGCATTATAAGATGATCCCTCAAGCACATAATTTCAAGTTTTAAAGTGTTCATCCTTAGTAAGCACCATTGCTAAAGCTCGTTGTTTCGAAGAACCATGTGATGATCGGGTGTGTTAGATTCTGCGAGTGTATACAACGTGAGCAAGCCAGATTTGCTCATGCGGAAGCTAAGGTTTGATCTTGACAAGCCTAGCATGTACAGACATGGTCTCGGAACACGGATCACCGAAAGGTAAAGCATGAGTCATATAGTAGATATGATGAACATGTTGATTGTTCGCCATTGAAGCTACATCAACTCTCGTGATGATCGGTTTTGATGTGGTGGATTTGGTTCATGTGATCACTAAAACAATGTGAGGGATATTGTTTTGAGTGGGAGTTCAATGGCAATATGATTAAAAGTTGAACACTATTTATCATAAATTAAATCAAAGTGAATTTGCATAGTTGTTGTAGTCATTGGCATCCGTTTACCACCTTGCGCTTAGTTTTAATTGAGATGATAGAACTATAGAATTCTGGTTAGTTACTTTACGAACTGGTATCGTATTGTTTTGAAGTGTTAATCTAAAGTTTAAAAGTCCTATTGCAAACTTTCAGTAAGTTCCGGTTACTCCATGAAGTTTAATAATTAGTATTGAATCAAGAGTGACAATTCCAAGTGTTAGTGTATCATGCTTGTCTCCACGATTCTTGATATTCAAAGGATTGTCTTAATATCAAGGTTATCTAGGATCTGAAAGAGTTGTTTCAGAAACCATGATGTGTGGAAGATATTGTGATATCTGAAACAAAGTTTTGGTTGCAACATGATAGATTATAATATGGCAAAAGTCATGTTCTCATATTTGATGAGAATTTGCAAAAGGTTGGAGACACTAATTGTCCTAATCCTCCAAAAGGTTTTGGAGAGCAACATTATACTCGCGATTCACCGTTATAAGCTAAAAGTAGCTTGATCATGAATAATTCCATGATAAGGGTGAATATCTGATGTAGGTAAAATGTTTACTACACCAAGAGATTACTAAAGAAAGGAATTTGAAAGAACACCAAACATTTGATGATGGTGATCTACTTCAAAGTGAAAGTTCAAAGACATTGGTATTTAATTATACATGCTTTGGACTATGTGTCATATGTATGACTCCACTATTGATGTTGATAGATTCTTTCAAACAGAAAAGGGAATACTGAAGGAGAATCTCAGAAATATATGGCAGAAAATAAAAGACTAGAATTGTTCAGCTTAGGTATATAGATGATATACATGTTATGGCTATATTCTTTGCTTATTAAACAATGTGGTTCTTAAGTATTTGATACTGAATTTGTTGGTATGAATCGTCATACGAAACAACACAATTCATGAACTACAATGGCCTAAGTAACTAGCAAGAGAATATGTGATGATGTTCATCGAGAACAAATAAAGTGTTGATGTGTTTCTCGTTAAACATCAAAGCTTGCCTTCAAGATTTGTTTTATCAGGTATTATGAGAACAAAAGGGTTGTTCAATTAATTACCGTAATTCATAAAAGATGGATGATTTACAAATCTCGTTGGAGAAATCACATCCATAAAACTAATGCTAAAAATGTCGAAAGACAAATTGATTGAAAGATCACTTAGGAAGTGACATCGCCATTTAAATTATATTGGAAAGAAAACATGAGGAAACTCCATGAGGATGGAATTTTGGAGTCTTTTGATTTTTGATCAAATGACGCTTGTGAAACTTTCCTAGAGATAATTAAAACTTTGTTCATAGGACAAAAAGGGAACGAATGACTAGCCTATTGGAACTTGTACATATTGTTGTATGAAGTCCATTATGTGTAGTCAAGAGCGATGGATTTCAACTTCATATACTTTCTCCGAAAATTTGAGTGAATATATGAATATTTACTTAATAAGGATGAAGTATGAAACATTTGAAAAGTTCAAAGACTTTCAAGATGAAGTGCAAAATCATTGTAACAAGAATATAAATAGTTTATGATAAGATCATAAAGGAAGATATTTGAGTTACAAGTTTAGCATAATACCTAAGATTTAAGGAATCGTTCCGTGGATTTGCATTTCCCGAAACACCATAAGAGTATGGAGCGTTCGAGATATGTAATTAAACCTTGTTTAACATGGTAAGATCAAAGGTGTAATTCATAAAACTGCCATTATATTTTAAAGATTAAAAGCTTTAGATACTACCGTTTTTCCACTGAAAAGAGCTCCATCATAATCCGTTGAAGTGACACCATATAAAGTTATGGTTTGGGATTAAACCCAAGTTGTCCTTTCTTAAACATTGGTATGCTATGCATAAGAAAGATGTTTGCAACCAAAGTTGGATGAACCTATCTTTGTATGTTATTTCGAATAACTGTTAAATATTCCTCCATAAAATCGAAGACAAAAGTGTTTGTCGCTTAGAAGGTCAAGTTTCTTTGAGAAGGAATTTTTCGTGAAAAGATAAGTGGGAGGACAACAGAACTTTGGTAAGGTTAGAAGAACCTTAGCTATATGTGCAAAGTTGCGCAACACCAAAAAGTGTTCCAGAGGCAGCAACAATGCTCATGGCTCACGTGACTCAAAGGTTGTGGTTACGGAGGTCAAAGTTTCTATTGAACCAAGTAGGTCGGGTAAACAATCAAATACCAAGATTTGAGGGTTGAATCATTATTTGAGAACAATGAACGGACTACATGCAAAGAAGCGATGATGGGCCCTGACTCCATAAAATGGCTTGAAGCCATAAAATCCGTGATAGTTCCATACACGAGAAATCAAGTTTTGAACTTGAAGGACCCTCGAGAAAGGTGTAAGACCTTACAGTTGTGTTTGGATCTATAAATAGACATGGATGTTTCACATCTATGAAATAGTCGACATGTTGGGAAAGAGTTCACAACAATGTTCAAAGGTTGACCATGACAAGATTTGATCTTTCATAGCGATATTTAGTCTAGACGGATTAATGTAGCAACCA
This sequence comes from Avena sativa, assembly GCA_916181665.1. Taxonomy (NCBI): domain Eukaryota; kingdom Viridiplantae; phylum Streptophyta; class Magnoliopsida; order Poales; family Poaceae; genus Avena; species Avena sativa. The sequence continues at coordinate 22,377,275 of OV702297.1, forward strand.
CTACATATAATTTTGTTATGTGGTAGTTGAATAAACAAAACAAGTTCTTCTAATAGAATTGTTACCTAGGACATGTGCATAACGCGGTCCATAGGGTTTTGTTAATTCAAAGGATGCTAAAAGCATATGCAAACTTCAATGGTTGAAGTAAGCATCGCGGAGTTGGAATCTTCACTATGATGAAACTGTTAAAGGAGTTTAAATTTGTCAGCGACGATGAAGATGCTTGCATTTGCAAGAAATTAAGTGGGAGCGCTAAGACATGTTTCTAATACATTATATGGAAGACATATTGTTGATTGGAAATGATGTATCTTTTATTAACACATATTAAGAATTTCATCCCGATGAAAGACTTAGGCAAAACCCAAATATTTGGCATCAATATACGCTAATATGGTTGTGCCGAAAGTACATAGATGATGTATTGAATGAGTTCAATATAGAAACTACAAGAAAGGTTCTTGTCGCACAGAAAGGATTGAATGAGTTCAATATTGATGATATATTCAAGTGTATTGACATTTGGTAAGTGAAACAAAGATTCAAGTATAGATTGATACTTGATGTATGAAATCACAAAGAGTATTTATATCAATCATACTGTGATATGTACAAATCTAGATATGTCCTATGCTCTAAATGTTGTGAGCATATACCAGAATGATTTATAAGATGATCATTGGACAATAGTAAGGATATTCTTATGATCTTTTGGAAGAACTAAGAGTATATTATTTTGTAGAAGTGGCAAATAGATGGTTAGTTCATTGTAAAAGTACTACATTGATACTAGTTTTGTCACAAAGTACAAATTAAGTTTATCTCAGTCTGAACTAAGGGTGGCACAATGTAATGGAAAGTAAGTTCCATAATGAATTTAGATGAGTTCCAAAGTTAAGACATTGTGACAGATACTACAACAAAAGGCTGAGTATATGACTGCTATTATAGCAGCTAAAGAGGGCATTTGTGTCAAGTAGTTTGTTATCAAACTAGGTGTAGTTCACAGCAGGGATAATGCTATGAAGATATATTGTACGACAATATTATCAACATGTTTTAACCCCAAAAAACTAAAGGTCTCACCAAAGGACCAAATTTATACAAAGCCATCTAATTAGAGAATGAGTGATGTGTAGAGACGCAAAGACATGCAATTACACACGGACTTGAAAGCGTCGGATCCGGAGATCAGTTGACCACCAGCAATCGTGTAAATACAACACCAGAAAGCCATAGGTGTTGAATACACAAAGGTTTGAAACTAGACTATTGACTCTAGTGCAAGTGGGAGACTGTTGGAGATATGCCCAAGAGGCAATAATAAAGTAGGTTATTATCATATCTCCATACTTATGATAAATGTTTACATACCATGATATAAGTGTATTAACCGGAAACATTAATACTTGTGTGATTTATAAACATAAAAGAGTCCCTAGTAAAGCCTCTTGTTAAACTATCTTGTTGGTTAATATATGATCATGATTTCCTGATCATGAACATAGATATGTTATTAACAACAGGGTCATATCATTAGGAGAATGGTATGATGGAAATACTCCTATAGATAAGCGTAGCATAAAGATCAAGTCATTTTAATAGTTCAATTGCTATAAGCTTTCTGATACATAGTAACCTAATTCCTTCGACCATGAGATCATGCTTATCACCATCACCGGAAGGATGCTTTGATGACATCAAACACCACACCGTAACTGGGTGGCTATAAAGGTGACATTGAGTGTTCGGAAAGTATGGGTTGAGACACATGGATCAAGAGTGGGATTTGTCCATCCATATGACGGATAGATATACTATGGGCCCTCTCGGTGGAATGTCATCCAATTAGCTTGCAAGCATGTGACTGGCTCACAAGGGATCACATATCACGGGAACGAGAAAAGAGTACTTATCGGTAACGAGGTTGAACTAGGTATGCAGAGATACCGACGATCAAAACCTCAGATAAGTAAACTATCGTGAGACAAAGGGAAATTGGTATCGTATGTAAGTGGTTCATTCGATCGCAAAGTAATCGTAGAAATATGTGGGAGCCATATGAATTTCCAGATTCCTCTATTGGTTATTGATCGGAGAAGTGTCTCGATCATGTCCGCATAATTCACGAACTGTAGGGAGACACACTTAAGGATTCGATGTTGTTGAGTAGTTATGGAATGATGTGTAAAGAGACCGAATATTGTTCAGAGTCTCGGATGGGATCCGGGATATCACGAGGAGATCCGAAATGGTCCGGAGAATAAGATTCATATCAGGAAAGTCCCATTTCGGAGATTGGGGAATGATTCCGGTGTTTTCATCGGGAATGTTCTAGAAGGTTCCGGAAGGTCCGGCACTTCGGAGGGGAAGGGTACATGAATGTGTCATGACAATGTGGAATGGTTGCATCATGTACTAGGTATCATGGCTGAGCAAAATAAAGGGATAAATCAAATCCTAGTTTGAAAAGTCAAACGCCAATTTGAAAAGTCAAACGACAGTTTTGCTTGGTGGAGGGAGAGTAGGAAACCTACTTGGGGAGAAGTTCCTCTCCCTCCACCCGCCGGCCAAGGAGGCCGACTTGGGGGAGGACTCCCTCCCCTTGGCCGGCGCCCTCCCACCTATAAAAGAAGGGGCAGGGGTGCCCCTCTTCCCTACACCTAAAACCCTAGCTTTGGCGCCTCCACCACCAAGTGCAGTCGCCGCCTAGGGTTTTCCCCTCCCAAGTCGCCGAGTTGGGGCTTCATAAAGCCCTAGCCATCGGCCAAGATCCATCTTGGTGCTTCTAAACCCTAGATCGCCAAGGCACCTCTCTTGCTCCACCATACTCGCTTCGGCTTAAGGCGAAGCCCTGCGAGATCTTCCTTCTACTTCCGGTACCACGCCGTCGTGCTGCCGGAATCGCGAGGAGAGTACTACAACCTCCACTGCCTGCTAGAACAAGGGAGAGGAAGGTCTTCATCGAGTACCGAACGTGTGACCGACTGCGGAAGCGCTGCCGAAACGCAGCGCCGGAAGGATCGTCTACGCGATCTTGAGATCGGCAAGTGTACGACTACATCACCCACGAGAATCTGCTCTCGTTAACCGCTTTGGAATCTTCGAGGGTGATTTCCTCTATCGACTCATTGCTACAATCTAGTAGATAGATCTTGGCTTGTTTGTTTGCATGCGGTAGAAATTTTTTGTTTTCCATGCTACGAACCCCTACAGGTTCATGTATCTAGTTTCCAAGGGAAGTGACAATAATCTCTTCGGTTGTAGATGTGATGTTGATACTAGGGAGAAAACAACAGTCTCTTGTTCATGGAACATGTGAACTGTTTACCTTACACACTTTGCTTAAAGAAGTTGTCTGTTGCTTGCAACTTAATACTGGAGGGGGTTCAGATGATAACCTGAAGGTGGACTTCTAGTCATAGATGCAGTTGGATGACGGTCTATGTATATTGTTGTATTTCCTAATCAACTTCATAGGATCTTTCTGGCTAGTAATTGCATTATTTATCCTTGCTCAGTTCCTGTCAATTGCCCCGCTGTAATTTGTTTACCCTTCATGCCATGTTGTTTATCTAAGGAGAGCACCTCTAGTGAACTATGGACCCCGGTCCAATCTTTACCATTGATACATCTTCCACTGTTACTTGTTTACTTGCTGCAAACTATTACCTTTCACACCATATGTTTAATCCTTTGTTATAGCAAACCGGTGAGCTTGACAACCTCACTGATTCATTGGGACGGAGTCTTGAGTTTGTGTTGTGCAGGTCTCCATGTTGCTTCCAACACCCGTGTGACGTTTCCTTCCTCCTTCTGGTTCGATAAACTCGGTCTCAGCTGAGGAAAACTTGCTGTTGTGCTCTTCATACCTTGCTCTTGGGGTTTCCAACGAAGCACTCCTACATCAACCTCTTCCTCCCTGTCGAGTGCTGAATCATAGTTTCATGTCATTGTTGTATTACCTAAGCCATAGTACTCTATTCATCTCCATAGATCATTGTATTTATGCAATCAGTGGTACTCATTTCACTGCTAAACAACTAAAGTGCTTACAAAAGTTGTTGCATACATGGTGAGAAAGCATTATACCAGCAATAATATGCTTGTCATTGTCGATTTTGATCTAAAGTTAACATATATGTTAGCCTATGATACAACCATTCTTGCTGATAGCATGGCTCGACGTGATGGGATTAATAGCCATGATGGTAAGTTCTACCTAGGAGGTAGAGCATATGCATGTCGCCTTGGGTGTTCTTTCACCATTTAGAAAAACCAAGTACCATGTTAATGGGTTATCCCCAAGGAACCATGTGAGGACATATAGCCATGAATTTTTTCAATCCCAGACACTCTAGGCGGAGAGTCACAATTCAGAGGGCATTCACTTCTTTGAGGCATTCATTATCGTGGGAAAGTCATGATGTTAGCCATTGCGGGTGGCTTGCGAATGGTGGAGCGGTTAGTATACCCACTTCATTAGCCCTCGAGCGACTCCAGGGCTTCCTTTGGCTTCCAGGTTATAGGTACTTCATTTGTGCTCTGTGCACCTAGAAATTCCAAATCCTTGACGAGCTCCTAAAAACACAAAAGTCTAAACTACAAGACATCCAGGTAAAATATGTGGCTCATCACTGCACCGATTCAAATTCTTAAACAAAACATCACCACTCATCCTATTTAGCCTCATAATCTAGATTTGCACATATGTCATCTTCACATTGAAATCTCCGGTGTTGGTCAAACTAAAGATCTTATTAGGATCAGACCGATCATTATCTTTTAATGGAGTGGTCCACTTGAAAAACAACTAAGTGTGAACATGATAGGGTTCAAATCCAATTATTTTTTCATCCACGCGGGAATCAAGGAGTCATGACAACATTTACACATTCAACACATTCGATCTGGCCATTTAATTAGCAATTTAGCCTATCTTTACAAGGAGAGGAGGCCGAGGTAAAATTCATCCACCAGATGTCTCTTTTTCTTCTTCCTCGAGCGGACGCCATTCTTCAATCACATCGCCATGCCTTCAAAAGGAAAATCTATCGCTGAAAATTCCAAGGATTCCTCCCCCAACACTTGTAGCTAGGATCTATCCTCCTATGATCTCCTCAAGGAATTTGTCAAATACGAGTTGATCTTGAAGGGAAAGAGGGTGAGTGGCATGCTCCGGGGATGTAAACCACCCCGCAACCCTAGGACGAAGAGTAGGTCTTATTCATGACATAGCTCGAGCGCGATTTCACCCCTTTGGGTAGTAGGTTTCTACGTGAGATTTTTTCTTTTATCACGTGCACCCTCCAGATATGGGCCCCAACCCCATCACCTATATATCCATGTACACAAGCTTGTGAAGAGTTTTCTCTACATTGATCCATCGATTGTGTTGTGGAGATCTTTGTTCCTTTGCGAGGAGTAGAGATCAGATCCAACTAGGACTTCCTTCATTGTGAAGTGATCTCCTTCGAGCGTCGCCCCAAAATCTACTTACTCATCACACACCATCCCTCCAAGATAATTGACTAGCAAAACACCTACTTATACTACAATAAGAAGTCGCTAGCCGGGGATGTTAATCTTCTCCCCTTTTCTCTAGATCCCTCCTAACCTAGCCACAATATCAAGTTGAAGCTAAGCCACGCGAAATAGACGAGCTCAAGCCGCTGCACCACAAGTTCTGCATTCTCATGCAAGAAGGCTTAAGTTCCTGGAATGGTGGGAAGGTGGATGAAGTTTAAAGTGCAACCCCTTGGCCTCTCGCTAATCTGAATCGTTGGACTGAGGGGACAATCGACCTCGGTACTCTAAAATGGGCAATGCAGATTGTGATCAAGGACATGATCAATTAACATCAATTTTGGTGGCCTTGAGCCTTTCTCTGCCTCCTATGAGCCAGACGAAGTACTTCTAGATTTCTCCATTTTTCTTCACCGATTCAAGTCAATTTATTGTTTTACTTACTATGTTGTAAGGTTTGCAATTATCTGTTAACTAACAGAACTTTTGTAACTCTCATCTCCCCACAACCGAGAACTCCAACATGCCCGAGAACATCTCCTATGCGCATTTGGTAGCCTGCAAGGCTTTTTTGGCATGTCCTACTAGTGGCAAGGCCAATAGGGCCAGCCGAAAACAATCTTTGGGCCATGTTGTGTAGCCTATTTTGGTAGGCCGGATCGCATGAATGGATCGCTTTCTGCAATCCATTTGGTAACCTGCATGCAAGCACATAACACAAATGTATTCCTTCTAGTTAAATTGTTCATATGCCACCTGGTTGACCTGAACGGTATAAGAATCCCAGGACAACAACCGTAGCCAACATCTTCTGGGTAGAACTTCCCATTAGGGATATTGATCCCATCAGGTCTAGAAATGTTGTCAGCAAGGATGGTTTCATCATGATCTTATCCTTCCCAACCAGCTATATGTGAACTTTATCTCGAAATAATAGGCAACAAGCATATTCTGGTTTCAGAAGTGTTTCGTTCCCCTATAAGATGCAGTTTGTGATCTCAGAACTCTTCCACTAACATGAGTACCATCGATTGCGCCAATATAATCCTTTGAGGAACATAATAGAAACATGTTTCTCGCCAATAGAGACATGCGAATACAATGAAAAAATAGTACAAGTGATCACCTTGAAATATGGCCACCACCATGTGTTGTTGCGTATCTTGGGAGGTATTCAGTGGTGGAGATATGTTGAGTTCAGCAGGGGCCACTGCCCCCTAGCTCTTAGACATTTTCTAAAGAATTTTTTTCAACAAGGGGTTAGATTAGGAAAATTATAGTATTTTGCCCCTCCTCCAGAAAATATTTTTGTTTTGCCCCCCAAGCGTACTTGTGCTAGATCCGCCAGTGGAGGTATTTGACCCATTGGTGACTTGATCATCTCTTCTCTCAGGTCCCCAATTGCAAACAACACTCGCTTGAAATAGTGGAATAATTTCTCCATGCTTCTTTCGAATGTGTTGTCGATGACCCTAAACCTCTGGTTATGACGAACCACATGAAGGAACATACAAAGTTGCTCTTCGACGGAGGTGCGGATGATGTCTTCCAATAAGCCACTCCCTTTTAACCTTCTTACAAGTGCAAAGAAGAGAGATCTTTTCATCTGGAGCATCTGGAGAGTGATGGAAGGGTTAACCTCTTGGGTGGCCCGATCTTCACGGATCTCGTGGTCAAATCGATGGGAAAGCGAGGGGAAAGGGAGAATGTAGCGGAAGAGAACACACACCTCGCAAAGAACACGATGAACACACGCAAAACTCACACGATAAAAGGACGATTGCTCCCGAACGGCGGCCACCGGTCTGATAGAATCCTCGCAAGGAAAGATCGGTCAACGTGCTCCCTCAAATCCACATCGGAGAGGGAAGAACACCTTGGGAAGGGTCTTGACAACTTGGAGACGAGACATCGAACTCCAAGGCCTTGTTCAACGATGGATGTGTGATGCAAAGTACAATCGAGGTTGGTGACGATAGTCGGTCCCCTTGGTAAAGGGGATGAGGCAAAACTAGAGATTCCACACAAGGGGGTTGTCTTTAGTCTATCATCTATGCCTAAGGGATACATGAGGGGTGGGGGCTCTATTTATAAGGCAACCACTAAACAAGGGTAGTTTGGGGATAAACTAGGCGAATAGGTAAGTAAGGGGAATACATGGGCTGTGGCCCAACTGGTGCGCGCAGGCACAGGCATGACCGGTAGTACCGGACTTAGGACTGGTAGTACCGGTCATAACCGGTAGTACCGCTCTAGGACCGGTAGTACCGCTTGCGGTCCTGGAGCGTCAGTTGGAGCCGTCAGTAGCGAGCGGTAGCAGGGGGCGGTAGTACCGCTGATCGGTAGTACCGGTTCTGACGACCGGTAGTATCGCTTGGACCTGGCAGCTTCCGACATGTCTTCTTCCGTCTCCTCTTCCAAGCCTCCGTCTTGTCGGGCTTGATGTTCCGGGCTTCCTCCCTTGCCTCCGTACCGGTCGGTGTGAACCTATCATGCATATGTGACGGAGTATGAAGTAGCATACCATTCAATAGGGTAGGAAGTAGGCTCGCATAGAGGAACGGATTCACCTTTGGAGTCCATGACGACTTGGCGTAAGTTGGAGACCTTGATGTAGTAACGACCGTAGGTCAGGCTGCATCATCTCCCCCCCTTCAAAAAGAGTCGTCCTCGACTCTCCATGTTCATCACTAAGTAGAAGAGGTCAAAGGACATCATTGATCCTAGGGTTCACCATATAGTCGTCCTAGGGAAGATTGACTTGACAACACTTCAATGCTCCTTCACCCTCCATGAATCCTACAAAGCTCACGACAAAAGCGAAGCAACACTCAAAGCGTAGCCAATTCAAGAACATTATAGCATGAGTCCTCAAGTAGAAGGAAGTCACCTTAGCTTGTAGAGATAGCTCGATGAAGGGTAGCCATAGGTAACTCTCTTCGGTTCTTCTTGTCAGCACATGGTTGGTAGAGGTTGACGTGTATGCATTTGTACCTTCATACAACAAAGACCAAGAAACATATGTTTGTGTGTGATAGAGGAGCATGTCATTTGTGGCATGTCCATTCTTGTTCACAACACAATTAGCACAACTCAAGTATAGCAAACGGGATTCATATGCAAGGTCATTGTGCATGGAAATCGTTTGAACATCATCCAAATGTGGGAACTCAAAAACTCCATATAATATAGTAGGGTGGCACGCAAAGCAATTTACTAAGATATATATCAACATATTTGATGCAAGAATAGGAGAATTTGGCAAAAACACACGAGGAAGCATATCCAAAACAAAAGCATTATGTGTGCAAACCAACCATTGGAAAGAGAAATTTCTCAATATGTTGGATGCCATACACAAATCATCAAAAGCAAATATCATGGGAATATGAGTATCCCAAGCGGAAGCAAAAACAACACGTTTGCAAACAAACCAAATGAAAGAGCAAGTGTTCCTTATGTTTGTTGCAACAACAAGACGAGATTTTTGGAAGCTCTCATGACAATACATGCTCATAATGGCATTATGGTTGCACACAAAACATTGGAGAGAGAAATTGTTCAACATTTTTGTTTCAACACACAAAGCATCAATATCCAATAGCAAAGAAACATGAATGTCACAAGGTGAGATAATACCATCAACATGCTTGCAATCAAACCATAGGAAAGGGCAATTTGTCAACATGAAAGATGCAAAGCATGCAAAAGGTATCAGAGCTGGGTTCGATCTTGAACTCACTTGTGGGATGCTCTCTAGAGCTCTTTTTGTCAACTTGTGCTCAACCGAGGTTGACATTCTCGTGCGGGTACCTACACACATCATACACCAAAGGAAGAACGTGTGTGCATGGTAGAGATACACATCATCCATCATGACATATCTATTCTTGTTCACATCACCATTAATGTCAATCAAGTATGAAATAGGTGCATGGTGAGTATGCAAGTGGGTAACATGCTTATCATGGCAATCATCAAAATCTCCAAAAATTGAGAAAGCTATGGGAGCTATCTCGTTATAATCCATGTGAAAAGTATTGTTGCAAGCAAAACAATTGATAGACAAATTATTCAACTTATTGCAAGCAACAGGAGAAATTGAATGACTAACATGACAAAGCATGTCCAAAGCAATTGGAGGATACACACAAGATGCATAGCATGGCATGTTTATGGCAATGATATCGCAATCAAACAATTTCACATGATCAATATTATGCAAAGGCAAATCATCACATGGGAAAGTGGATGAAGCATATGTAATGTCACAAGTATCATCCATAACATGCATATCCTCACAATTCATCATGTCCACTAGTGGTATCATGTCATCCTCAACACCCTTATTGTTACCTTGGTCATACCTCTCATATGAAGTGGGTGTTGTGGAAGTAGTGGCCTCCTTGTGGACGACTTCATTTTCTTGATGTAGCCATGGCGTAGCATCATCTTCGTGCACCATGTACATCTTTTCCAATTGAGGCATCATTGCTTCATGGCTTCGGGCGTCTTCCTCCATGGAACCTAGCACAACACAAGAGAACACACTAGAGGTAGAGGGTAAGTTGTTAGAAATCGAAATGGTCTCACTTGACCTATCAACTACCACTCTCAACTCACTAGGAGTATCACTCATGCCCTCAAAGTGGGAGCACTCAATCTCACATAAGGTGGAGTCACTCATCGCACTCTTGTTCTCACTCAAGTGGGCTAAATGGCTCTCATACTCACATGGGATTGGTACCACATCATCACTCAAGCATATAGGGATAGGCTCGGTTTCCTCAACTCCTTGCGCCTCCTTTGGTGAAGGTAAAATCCCATGCTCACCATTCGTGACCTTGTCGCCTTCAAGGTTGGATGCCATAAGATGGGCATCATTGCTCGCCTCCATGGTCGAAGGGAAAATCCCATGCTCGACCGTCTTGTGGCCATCTTGTAGTAGTGGTGGAGGTAGGCTCATGCTATCCAACTTGGCGAAGTAGAGGTATTCATTTTCCTCGTTCATGAGGTCTTCGAATGCAAGCGTAGTCGTTGAAGCTTGATGGCATGGACGAAGGCTTGCTCTTGGTGCCATTTTGGTGGTGGCACTAGTAGTTGAAGGTGCCTTGTGACGGTGTCGACGGAGGTCATTGGCGTGCCTTGCCGATGGTTGATGTAGGTGGCGCACTTGGTCATCCATATGACGCTCACGACGATGGCCCTTGACATTGGCACGCTTCCTTATAAGTTCTTCCAATGAGCACAACGCATCATTAGTCTTGGCGACCATGCTCATGTTTTTGTCGAAGTCATTGTCCATGTCCTTCTTGAAGTTGTGGAGGTTGCTCTTGAACTTGTCCATTTGATGGTGGACCTTGGCACACTCGAGTTGGAGGCTCTGTCTTGGTTGGTGCGACTTGAGGAGCTTGTCGTTGTCGTTCTTGAAGTCGCCCATGCTTGGGGAGTCGTTGTTGTTGTAGCACTCCATGTCACCCAAGCATGTGGAGCCATTGTTGGTGTAGTGCTCCATCATGTTATCCATGCTTGTGGACACATAGGCATGGTGGCTCATCGTGGATTCTTCATAGAAATCATCCTCGGTCCCGGAGTCCCTAGACATGCTTCACAAGACCAAGTGTTGTATATGGAAGTGGTAGAGGGTGTTAAGGATACAACGTCGAACCTTACTTTACCTTGGAAGATCTTATCGTGTAAGTGGCCACACTTGAGAGCAATAAACCAAGCAAAGTGAAGTTCACACGGAACACCAAAGCCAACTACAAACAAAACACACACAAGGCCTATGGTGGATAGGTATGGAAAATGGCATGTCAAGAACCAATCCGAAATCAAGATGTTGTAATGGCAAGTAAAGAACCACAATGATCACAAATCAAAACAAGTCAATCCACAAGATAGGAAATATGTACAAGGAAACACACACGGTGGGATAAATGGGACTTGTGCGACGGAGAAAGTGAGCTAAGAACCAAATGATTACCTAGCGAAGACTATAAGCTCATGTCACACAAGTACAAGGAGAGACACTAGTTCGATTGCACAAAATTGGTGGGCTACAAGATATGCACAACAAGTACCACCTATATGATGTTCATCGAGCTTGGGCTTCCTATTCTATGAGGCATATGTATATTTCTTTCTTTTTCTCTTTTCCTTTTTCTATTTTTTTCTTTTTGTATCTATTTTTCACTTGCCTCTTCCTTGTGCCAACAACTATACAAGATAACTATATGAGATAGCGCTCACAACGTTTGCTCGGAATCTACAAGGTATCAAATGTGTATATCCCAAGCAAGTCTCAATAGGTGTTTGTTGCTCACAAAGATAGTGGGGTTCACAAAGGAATGCAAGTGGGGAGAAGTCACGGAATGTTTATACCTTTCGTCGACGATCTTCACCCTTTATTGTTGGATTCCACCTTGCTCATGGAATTTGGATGTAGTAGATAGCATGAACAACGTGGATGATGATGTAGAGCTCATTCTCCTCTTCGAAATGAGCTAAAGAACGCCAAAATCCGAGTTCGAATGCAAAAGTTATGCTCAAAACGGCGAGAGGCTGAAATCTGAGAATCTGTTTTTTCTGTTCAGTACTGGGGGTAGTACCGGTTGCCTGAGAGGTAGTACCGGTTAAGTGAGGTAGTACCGGATTTTGGGCCCGGTAGTACCGGTTGGTCCAGGGACGCCCAGATTTGACGCGTGTTCGCGATTTTGGGGCGATTTGGGCGGAAAATTTTCAAGAAAAACACCAAATCGAAGGGGGAAATCAAGGAATTAGGCTAAGGGAACGCAGAGGAAGGTAGATCAACAAGTTTTGCAAGTAATCCACGAATCAAAACCTACCAAAATGCACTCAAATGACAGATCGATCCAAAACACGAATTTGGGCTATTTTTGGTGGAATTTTCGAATTTATGGGGAAAAGACCAAATCGATGAGAACTCCGTGGCAACCAAAAGCTGCTGATACCAGATGATGGAGGGGTTAACCTCTTGGGTGGCCCGATCTTCACGGATCTCGTGGTCAAATCGATGGGAAAGCGAGGGGAAAGGGAGAAGGTAGCGGAAGCGAACACACACCTTGCGAAGAACACGATGAACACACGCAAAACTCACACGATATAAGGACGATTGCTCCCGAACGGCGGGCACCGGTCTGATAGAATCCTCGCAAGGAAAGATCGGTCAACGTGCTCCCTCAAATCCACATCGGAGAGGGAAGAACACCTTGGGGAGGGTCTTGACAACTTGGAGACGAGACATCGAACTCCAAGGCCTTGTTCAACGATGGATGCGTGATGCAAAGTCCAATCGAGGTTGGTGACGATAGTCGGTCCCCTTGGTAAAGGGGATGAGGCAAAACTAGAGATTCCACACAAGGGGGTTGTCTTTAGTCTATCATCTATGCCTAAGGGATACATGAGGGGTGGGGGCTCTATTTATAGGCCAGCCACTAAACAAGGGTAGTTTGGGGATAAACTAGGCGAATAGGTAAGTAAGGGGAATACATGGGATGTGGCCCAACTGGTGTGCGCAGGCACAGGCATGACCGGTAGTACCGGACTTAGGACCGGTAGTACCGGTCATAACCGGTAGTACCGCTCTGGGACCGGTAGTACCGCTTGCGGTCCTGGAGCGTCAGTTGGAGCCGTCAGTAGCGAGCGGTAGCAGGGGGCGGTAGTACCGCTGACCGGTAGTACCGGTTCTGATGACCGGTAGTACCGGTTCTGACAACCTGTAGTACCGCTTGGACCTGGCAGCTTCCGACCTGTCTTCTTCCGTCTCCTCTTCCAAGCCTCCGTCTTGTTGGGCTTGATGTTCCGGGCTTCCTCCCTTGCCTCCGTACCGGTCGGTGTGAACCTATCATGCATATGTGACGGAGTATGAAGTAGCATACCATTCAATAGGGTAGGAAGTGGGCTCGCATAGAGGAACAGATTCACCTTTGGAGTCCATGACGACTTGGCGTAAGTTGGAGACCTTGATGTAGTAACGACCGTAGGTCGGGCTGCATCAGAGAGCCTCTACATCGTTGAAGTTGTAGATATAGTTCAGATTTGTCATCCTCTCCTGATCTTGGACCAACATAGGATCAAATATTAATCGAGGACAAGATCCACGCCTAATAGCTCTCTTGCGCAATAGCAAGATCTAGCCCTGAATGATAGCTATGAGCGCAGCTGCCTGCTGGATAAGTGCCGCATTGTCGACCTAATGAGGAAGTTCTATCATGAGTTCTACCAAAATCAAGTTTGCATGTCGACTCGAAATAGTAGGAAAAAGGGATTGACGGTCATTTACCTCCATCGTGGCAGCCGAGGGAGTACAAAGTTGGGGATAGGGAGGGAGATGCGTGAGGACTCTTCTTGCCGTCGCTAGCTGCCGGAGTCGAAGAAAGCAACCGCTATGGTAGATCTGCGTCTCAGCCGCCAGTACCCATCGTCGCCAGCACGGGTGTCGCAAGACGAAGAAGGGATTTTTGGGAGAGGGCCGATGCAGAGAGGTGAGCGACAATGGTAAGTGAGACTATGCTTGGCACGAAACAGGGACGACAATCTCCCGTTTCCCGCCTATGTGGCCGCAGATGTCGTGCGCACGGCACCTATTTTGTGATTTCGAGACATAGCTTTACAAAAATAATCGATTCAAGCGTTATGATTCGGCCTGCTCTAGGATGGTTTAAAGATAGTGCGGGGCAGGATGTAGACCCCTGTGAGCAACCAAATAACCCAAGTTCTTATCCACTCGGCCTACCAAACGCTTCCCTAGTACAGGAGGGGGAGGAGGTTGATTTCACAGTTCTCGTCCGTGGAAGCCTCCAACTTCTCTAGCGAGGAATCCGAAGCCCCGGCTTCGGCTAATGAAACAAGCCGGTATGCAGCCGCTCGGGCCGCGCGTGAGAGTGGCCCGTGCTCAGCCACGGCGCGTCGCGGCCGGCCGGGTTCGCATGGAGAAGATTCGCAGCAGTGTACTGTTCGCGGCTTATGGGTTAACTAATCCAGGCTGAGATTACTCAATCGATGGCGATGCTGCCAAATCTAATCCTAATCCACACGGGCGCGGCTGGTCAGGGCCATCCAATCCAACCCTCTGGCTCTCGCGGCGGCAGCAATCTGGGGCGGGCACAGTGCGCGGCACGGCCCGCACATGCCGTCACATGCGACAGGCTGCGCACGCACAGCAACACCACGCCCAGCCCAGCGCAGCGAGGGGGCCTAGACGACGGGCAGTACCACCACCCCACCTTGCTAGCCAGGACTGTCTTGCCCCCACCACGCCAGGCACACTTGCATTTGCGTTGCTGCTTTGCCTTGCCATGCCCGGGGGATACAAAACAAAACCCAACAGTGCCGGCCGTGCTCAGCGACATGGGTGGCAGGCAAAAACTGTGGGCAGGCACGGCCGCGTAGGCATGGGGAAGGGCGCCATGTGGGCCCAGGCCCCGCATGTCTGTGGGGTCCTGCTTGTCGCGTGACCATGTTATGTGTGGGTAGGTTATACTAATGGCGACCACACAGTAGTACGAGTTATTGAGATCACTAAATTAGTAAATTAGATTAGCACTATGCTCTGGGTAGTACCAGTAGATTTGTTGGCCACTGCCTTGGCTTTGACTGCACAGCGCTGCAACTGCGACACTGCATGCAGGTCAGGTGGTGACCGGGCAACTTTTGCCTTCCTTCTGGGGCCTCTGGCTCTGGGTGTGCGAGCCCGTGAGGTTCCTTGGTTTGTTTAGTTAATTTGGGAGAAGCAGGGAGAGACTCCTTCCTCGGTGTCTGAGCCGCGCTCGCTCTTTTTTACCTGTTTGGATGCGTGGTGTGTCCCAACTTTTGGTCATTGGGTAAATATTGCTTGTGCATGTTCAGAGAACTTTACAGGCTTTAGACAAGGAGCCTTCGCAGTCTACAGTGTGTAGCAGAGCTTTGGCACTGGCAGGGAAGTCTTTTGGAGCGACCCACCCGGGACGGGAAGGAGGGAGGGAGCCCCTCGCTTTTCAAAAAAGTTGCCTTTGAGCTATCATGCAAACCGTGCCTCAACATACCTCTACTTTGAATACTATAGTATGTTGCTACTACTCCGGTACAAACGAGACTACACGGCCGAATAAGTCACAGCAACTAGTAGTTTTCAGAAGTTACGGGAGTTTTTTTTTTTTTTTGGAAAAGTAGGTAGAGGTCAAATAACCTGTACTGCTTGACTAGTCTACATCTTTAGGCCGTGCATGGGTAGAGGGCATGCACATGCTGCCCTGCAAAGAAGCCGGTACGAGATGGGCGGAGCACCGGGCCAAGGCAGAGGCACGTACCATCGTCCGTTGGATTTGATAAAAGCTGGGGCGCACTGGCCGAAGCCACATGGATATGACTAAGCCTGACAGCGTGGGCCCTCCGCCGCGCATGCATCCGTTTTAGACCACCATCGATCTGTCGTATACGTACCAGGAGTAGTAATCACGCTTTGCGTGCGCGAACCATGCACAACATGAAACATGGCGCTCGGTCAACGGGTACCAGGAGTACGTACGTACGTACTAGGAGAAGTAACTCTTACTACATGCATACTACTGTATCTCGGTCGTTGGCAAGTGGCTGGTGATGTTCTACGGTCATCAGGTATCAGGTCCAGTATTGCATAGGCAAGGATAAGACAAATGTGGATAATCTCTCGTTATCAAGCTGCGCTATGGTTCATGACTTCAGCTTGGTCGGCCTTTTAGAGAGCGTTTGGTAGCCTGCAGCCCTGCACTTTTCCCAGGCAAGCCCCGTTGGGCAAAAATCGGTCCATTCGGCTGTATGTAGCCCCTTCACGTTGTGGCCCGCGTGTCTTCAGGCCGGGGCCATGCTCGGGGATAACATTTGAATCGGCCGTTTTTCTGGGGTCTAGCTTGGGCTAGTAGAAAAAAGCCAAAGCAATGCACTCGTGGGAGAACGGAGGGAGACGCCGCGTCGCTTCTCGCCCACCGCCATAAATCCCCTCATCGCCCACCCTTCTCGATCACTCTCCTCTGTGCGCTGCGGGGACTCCCCCCTCCCACAGACACACTCGACGGTGTCGTTCCCGGAGGCGGCGATGAAGGGCTTAGAGAGACTCCGGCGGTGAAGGGCTTGGAGGGAGGAGACTCCGACGTCGAGGTTATCACTCAGCATCGGAGGCGGCGGTCTTCCTACAAGAAACAACGACGAATCTCAAACCATGGCGGTAATCTTTTCCCCTATTTTCCCGAGGCATCTAGACGTAGATATGCTCCTAGAAGGTCAAGATTAGGGTTCTAGATGGCATGCGTTGTAGATCTGCCCAAATATCCCCTGCTCAAGGTTTTTTTTCGATTTTGGGGGTTTACTATTGTAGCATTACCAGAACTAGTTCGTCCTATTTGTGGTGCATTTATCCGGTAGTATTGAACCGGGATCTGACAACCGTGCCTGGATGACCATTTGCCGATGATTACAATAGCTAAGGACACTTTCAGGACGAGGTGACTGAACCAGGATGAGTGTTCAAGGGTTTGTGCATTCCTTCAGGTTCACTCACCCCGTCTCTGAAACTCGTGTTCGTCCGTTGCCACATGCTGCATGTCAGGCCCTATATGAGGCAATATTCCCACCTTTATGAACTGTCAATGATTAGGATAGTTCCACATGCAGCAACTTTCTATGGATGGTACCTAGTACATTTGCCCAAAGAGTAAATTTGTATAGAGACATGTTAGATTGTTCAAATCTTTATGTCCCTATAGTATGTGTGACATGCCGATGATTACATTTGTCACACACTATAACTTCAGGGATGACTGATCGAACCTTGTTGTGTGTACAAACCCTATATTTGTGCATATGATTTGGTTAGCTCATGCCATCCCTGAAGTTGAAATGCAGTTCCCACATTTTGTGTGATCAAAATTGGCAAATATGAGGCACCAGATTTCTGACTCACTACTTTGCATTGTGTTCATTGCCTCGAATTGTGTTCATTGCTTTGCATTTTATTCATTGATTTCCTTTCCGTTCATTGCTTTGCATTGTCTTTATTGCATCAGATTGTGTTCATTGCTTTGCATTGTGTTGACTACTTTAGATTGTGTTCATTGCAGGCTATCAACATCGGTGGTCGGGGAAAGCAGCCTACCGATGGCTCGAACAAGAGGGCCAAGAAAGCAGGTATGCCTCCCAACGTTGGCAACTGGAAAGAGGCAGTGAGCCCTACCCAGTTCTGCAAGGTGTTGGTAGCACCTGGACTGGGATTGCTTCATATCCCAGACGCATTGGACAATTGTCAACACCCGGATTTTTAATCCCAAATGCCTATTATGCCATACATCACAATCCCAAGATTACCATTTTTGCGAGACATAACAGATTGGTACCATAGTTCATCATCCATTACAAACCATAATAAAGGTCTTACAAATAAAGGATCTCATGATCCAGTCTTAGTACAATCAATGCAGTGGAATAATATAATAATGGTAGCGTGGGTGAAGCTCCATCTTCATGGTCACAGGAAATGCTGACGATGGGAGATGATCCTAGTTGTCGTAGACTTCCTGCGGTCCATCATCCTGATAGTCCTCCTCATAGTATGGCCACGGGAATAGCCAGGGACAAGCCATGAGTACTCTTTAAGTACTCACAAACTAGCACTAACAGGTAAAGTGGTTCAAGTAGGAATACTAAGCTCTAGGTTGTTTTGCAAAAAGCCAGGTTTATCTCTAGCTGAGTCCAGAAGTAAAGAAAGTTAGTTTAATGTTTTATAACACCTAAGTGGGAACTTAGTTTTCACTTTCACAACCCTGTTGTGGTCAAGTCAAATTCATGATTCATTTCACAAGTCATTTTGAAAACATCTGACGATGGAACAGTATGACCACTCCAACTGTCCATAACTGCGAACGCGGCTATTCGAATAGTTTGACACTCTACAGAGGTGGTACACTTTCACCACAACATTCGATACATCCGTCAGGAACAATCCTGAATAACCATACTCAGTATGTGGATAATCAATCCTAACCTTTCAATTACACACCCTAGTATAGGCACCTTCCTTATGAGTTTGGCCTCCCAACCATGACCATCTGTCATCTTGGGAACTGCACAGGTGGACAGTCATCACGAGGTGGCCTCAGCTCAAACCTCGGTCGCAAGGGAACCCATACTAAGATATATAAACTTCCAGTCAAGCCCTACCCAATTTCAGGTATTGTGGTTGCACGGTAAAATTGGAATGGTATCGCATCCGAACACAACCATCAGTTTTATAAAGGGCTAAGGCTCATGCCTCAACACTTTCATCATCAAAATCATCTGGTGTTCATAACACATGTCAAAACATCTCATTAGAATGACTCATCATTCTAAGGTTTTCATAATCATTTTCACTAAGTATTCCCATCTAAAGTGATCAAGTTTTATGCTTAGCACTAGCCACTAACGTTGGGGGTAATCACTAATGAGGGGTGGTAATCAAGTGTGACTTATCTAAATATAATCTCATGCCTCAGGATGACATCAAGTTCTACCTAACTTAGGACAAGTTTTATGCTCTTTATGATACCTCTAATATCTTTCCAAAATTCACAAGTCACTAAGTAAACACAACTAAGGAGCTTTGATAAAGAAATTAAATAATCAAGCTTGCAAGTAAAACTGGGATTTGGTATAATAAGGTGGTATAACCAAGGCATGCCTAATGCATTGCATATGTTATCTAGCTTTCACAATTGCAAGTGTTAGCTTGCTAAGTTAACTTGTATTGTGAAGCTTGCCTTGTGTAGTGCAGTGGTTGAAGTTCTCCTCTACTTCCTCTTCATAGTAGTCTC
This sequence comes from Avena sativa, assembly GCA_916181665.1. NCBI lineage: Eukaryota > Viridiplantae > Streptophyta > Magnoliopsida > Poales > Poaceae > Avena > Avena sativa. The sequence goes on from OV702297.1 coordinate 22,396,627, forward strand.
CTTCCTCTTCGTATCCTTGGTCTATACTAGCGTCTATAAATAAATACGAAGTACACAATCACCAAACAATACTTAACTACTTCTATTTGACACACAAGGGTTTACACTAGATGATCTAACATCATCACAAACATCACATGAATTAAGGCAATAGTTTCCTTTATTTTATTTTAGAAAAGTAATTTCTAATCATTGAAAAACTACTTAAGATTTAATATTCTCCAATTAAAACATGGGATCATGTTGACACATGTCATCACCACATATTCTAATACTTGGGAATGTGATTTAAAGTGGTGTCACAATTTAATAAGGTTTAACCTTTTATTTTTAATTAATTAAAGTGACTAGAAATGCCTATGGGGCATTCTTTTATTACTTGTCCATTATTACTGCAAGTAAACCTAGATATTTTTATATATTCATAAAGGTCTTATCAAATGTGATTTTTGAGAGTTGGAATCAACTCAAAATCATTTATGGTTGAATTTTGAAAAATATTTGACTGCAGAAAAGTCTCTGCCTTGTTATTTTTACTATAGGTGATCTATAATTTCAATTGGTTTTAATCCAACGGGCTTGGATTAAGATTTTTAATATCTTTCTAAAAAAATTAGTTTCATGCAATTTGGTTCAGTGAAACTCTCTGAAATGATTTTTGAAACTAATTAGATAAATCTAAATTCAAACTACTGGGTCACGCGGGAATTCTAACTGGGCCGGCCCACTGCACACAGCGTGCACGTGGGATGGTTAAGTGGTGTACCCACACGTCAGTGGGACGGGGGTTGGCAAAGGGGCACGAGGCGATTACAACTATAGGATTAGACTTCAACGGATCACGGCCATCGTCCTCATCGAACAGAACACGACGGGCTCAAACCCTAGCATGGCCAGTGGGGGTCTGGGGCGGCTCACGGGGCTCAGGCGATGGTCGGTGATGGGGGTTAATGACGAAGTCGACGACGACGGTTCTCCTGGTACCGCGGCTCCTCCTGGGGTGGCTCCAATCGACGGCGCCCTTCTCCTCCAGTAGCGGCAGGCTCCGGTGAAATTCCAGCGAGGGAGAGCTCGCCTTGCTCTGGGAATAAGTGGGAAGGATCAGTGAGAGGTGGGGAGTGAACTGGTGTGAAGAAAACGAGCGGGGGAGGCCTCCTTTTATAGGCGAGCGAGAGAGGACGAGCGACATGGGCAGTGCTTGTCAGGGTCGGGGTTACATCGAGCTATGGGCATGGCTGGGGCTAGGGGACGGTGCACGGTCTCCTGGTGGTGCTCAACGGTTTGATGGCGCGGCAAGGGGCGGTGCGGTTTGGTCGGAACACGCTGGTTCTCTAAGCGGCACCGACGGCGTTTTTGACGACGCACATGCGCTCCTGGTCGCGCGGCGGCGAACATGCATGTCTGGTGGTCTCCTGGGATGGTGGTGATCGCAGACACGGGCGGCGAAGGCGAGGCGCGGTATGTGCGATCCTGTCGAGCGCGGCAAGCTGGCGCGCTCTAGACATGGCAGGGACAAACTGGGCGCGTGTGTTCTCGGTGGTCCACTGCTTCTCAAGGCTCGAGGGCTAGACAGAGGGTGGCGGTGGACGGTGGCGTGCCTCCTGGACATGGTGGCTAGGCGTGGCGATGGCTCTGGATAGCTTGCCATGGTCGGCTGGCAAGGGTGTGCTCAGGCATGCATGACATGGTGCAATGGTAGGGGTCTAGGCTGGTTTAATGCTGGTGTGCTCACTGGGGGAGACAAGGGTGATCAATGGGGAACAAGGTTTGGCAAAATTACTGCTCAAAACAGTAAAGTTTGGCAGAATTTGGTTTGTGTCTCCAGGTGTTTGATGAAATGGCCGAAAGAAATTCATATTTGAATTTTTGGATAAAACTTGGTGGGTGTACTGGGCACATACTAGGGAGTATCTGGTTGATTGGATTTGTCAAGGTGAACTGGTTTGGTGGGGTTTTTAGAAATGGTGATCTTACCATATGAACTAGATTCAATTTTTAAATGTCATTTGAATAGGGTTTCCAAATGTTTCTATGGGTTTGCAAGGTGGGCTTGGGTTCACTTTTACTTGGTCTAACAAGGGGTGAAAAGAATTGGATTTTTTTATGTTAGAAATCTTGGACTAGAAACACTCAAAGTGGTCTAGTGAACAAGATTGGCAAAAGTGACCATTTGCTTATATGGTTGGTTTTTGAATTTCTATTGATTTGATTCTGCTTGGAAATGATTTAGATGATGTTGTTTTCATCTTTAAACCAATCCTTTCCATTCATAGCAATCACACAAGTCCATACAAGCATTCATGCATTCATATGGATTTTAATTCCCAAAAGTTTTTGTTAACCCTAAATTTGGGCGATTGGAATTGATAACCTTTATTAATATTTTTGGGATGTCACAAACCTTCCCTCCTTAAAAAAATCTCTTCCCGAGATTTGAGAAAAAGATAACTAGGATTTAAAGAGATCTGGAAACTTTGTCTAATGTAGTCTTCTCGCTCCCAGGTAGCTTATTCTTCAGTGTGGTTACTGTTGGAGATATGCCCAAGAGGCAATAATAAAGTGGTTATTATCATATCTTCATACTTATGATAAATGTTTACATACCATGCTATAATTGTATTAATCGGAAACATTAATACTTGTGTGATTTGTAAACATAAAAGAGTCCCTAGTAAAGCCTCTTGTTAAACTAGCTTGTTGGTTAATATATGATCATGGTTTCCTGATCATGAACATAGAGATGTTATTAACAACAGGGTCATATCATTAGGAGAATGATGTGATGGACATACTCCTATAGTTAAGCGTAGCATAAAGATCAAGTCATTTAATATAGTTCATTTGCTATAAGCTTTCTGATACATAGTAACCTAATTCCTTCGACCATGAGATCATGCATATCACCTTTACCGGAAGGATGCTTTGATGACATCAAACACCACACCGTAACAGGGTGGCTATAAAGGTGGCATTGAGTGTTCGAAAAGTATTGGTTGAGACACATGGATCAAGAGTGGGATTTGTCCATCCATATGACGGATAGATATACTCTGGGCCCTCTCGGTGGAATGTCATCCAATTAGCTTGCAAGCATGTGACTGGCTCACAAGGGATCACATACCACGGGAACGAGAAAAGAGTACTTATCAGTAACGAGGTTGAACTAGGTATGCAGAGATACCGACGATCATAATCTCGAATAAGTAAAATATCGTGAGACAAAGGGAAATTGGTATCGTATGTAAGTGGTTCATTCGATCGGAAAGTAATCGTAGAAATATGTGGGAGCCATATGAATTTCCAGATTCCTCTATTGGGTATTGATCGGAGAAGTGTCTCGATCATGTCCGCATAATTCACGAACCGTAGGGAGACACACTTAAGGATTCGATGTTGTTGAGTAGTTATGGAATGATGAGTAAGAGACCGAATGTTGTTCGGAGTCTCGGATGGGATCCGGGATATCACGAGGAGATCCGGAATGGTCCGGATAATAAGATTCATATAAGGAAAGTCCTGCTTCGGGGTTGGAGAATGGTTCCGGTGTTTTCAGCAGGAATGTTCTAGAAGGTTCCGGAATGTCCGGCACTCCGGAGGGGAAGGGTACATGAATGTGTCATTGCAAGTTGGAATGATTGCATCATGTACTAGGTGTCATCGCTGTACAAAATAAAGGGTTTAATAAAATCCTAGTTTGAAAAGTCAAACGCCAATTTGAAAAGTCAAACGGCTATTTTGGAAAGTGGAGAAGAAGTGGGAAACCGAGTTGGGGAGGAGTTCCTCCTCCACCGCCGGCCCACTAGGGATCCGAGTTGGGGAGGGACTCCCTCCCCTTGGCCGGCGCCTCCCTCCACCTATATAAGGAGGGGCAGGGCTCCCCTCCTAGGCACACAAATTGCCTCCCTCTAAACCTAAACCCTAGCCACAGCCTAGGGATTTCTCCCAAGCTGCCGAGTTAGAGCTTCTAATTGCCCTAGCCGCTGGTTTAGCCCCTTCTAATTGGTGTGTCTAAACCCTAGATCACCAAGGCTCTCTCATAGTCCACCATACTCGCTCCGGCTTAAGGCGAAGCCCTGCGAGATCTCCCCTCTACTTCCGGTACCACGTCGTCGTGCTGTCGGAATCGCGAGGAGAGTGCTACAACCTCCGCTGCCTGCTGGAACAAGGGAGAGGAAGGTCTTCATCGAGTACCGAACGTGTGACCGACTACGGAAGCGATGCCGGAACGCAGCGCCGGAAGGATCGTCTACGCGATCTTGAGATCGACAAGAGTACGACTACATCACCCACGATAATCTGCTCTCGTTAACCGCTTTGGAATCTTCGAGGGTGAGTTCCCCTATCGACTCGTTGCTACAATCTAGTAGATAGATCTTGGCTTGTTTGTTTGCATGCGGTAGAAATTTTTTGTTTTCCATGCTACGAACCCCAACAGTGGTATCAGAGCCGTGTCTATATGTAGATCTATTGCACGAGTAGAACACAATGGTCATTGTGGGTGTTGATGCTTTTGTTGTCGATTGCTTCTTGTGTACTTTGCATCTTGCGGGATGGTGGGATGAAGCGGCTCGGGCTAACCTTACATGACATCGTTCATGAGACTTGCTCCACGCTTGACATGCAACTTGTATTGCATAAGTGGCTTTGCGGGTGCCTGTTTCTCCCAACATAGTTAAGATTCAATTTACAACGGGTGATTGACAATACTAGTATCAATGTTGTGGTTCTTGTTCGTAAGTTAGAACGACACTTATTGAAATCCCCAAACCACGTAAAACATGCAAAGAAAATTAGAGGTGTCTAACTTTGTTTTGCAGGGGTGTGCTGTGATGTGATATGGCCATGATTGTGATTATATATGATGTATGCAATGTTCCTTATTGTAAGTTGGCAACCGGCAGGAGCCATATGGTTGTCTTTAAATTCTGTTAAGACCCGCTTGTCTGTTCAGAGTAGTTGTAATAGTTAAAGCTGGTGGATGACAACCATGGAGCGGCGTCATTGACCTTGATGCAATGCCGGTGATGACGGAGATCATGTTCGTGCTTGAAGATGGAGATCGGAAGCACAAGAAGAAAGGCCATATCATATCACATATTATGAATTGCATGAGATGTTAATCCTTTTATGCATCTTGTATTGCTTAGTTAACGACGGTAGCATTATAAGATGATCCCTCAAGCACACAATTTCAAGTTTTAAAGTGTTCATCCTTAGTAAGCACCGTTGCTAAAGCTCGTTGTTTCGAAGCACCACGTGATGATCGGGTGTGTTAGATTCTGCGAGTGTATACAACGTGAGCAAGCCAGATTTGCTCATGCGGAAGCTAAGGTTGATCTTGACGAGCCTAGCATGTACAGACATGGTCTCGGAACACGGATCACCGAAAGGTAAAGCATGAGTCATATAGTAGATATGATGAACATGTTGATTGTTCGCCATTGAAGCTACATCAACTCTCGTGATGATCGGTTTTGATGTGGTGGATTTGGTTCATGTGATCACTAAAACAATGTGAGGGATATTGTTTTGAGTGGGAGTTCAATGGCAATATGATTAAAAGTTGAACACTATTTATCATAAATTAAATCAAAGTGAATTTGCATAGTTGTTGTAGTCATTGGCATCCGTTTACCACCTTGCGCTTAGTTTTAATTGAGATGATAGAACTATAGAATTCTGGTTAGTTACTTTACGAACTGGTATCGTATTGTTTTGAAGTGTTAATCTAAAGTTTAAAAGTCCTATTGCAAACTTTCAGTAAGTTCCGGTTACTCCATGAAGTTTAATAATTAGTATTGAATCAAGAGTGACAATTCCAAGTGTTAGTGTATGAGTATCATGTTTGTCTCCATGATTCTTGATATTTAAAGGATTGTCTTAATATCAAGGTTATCTAGGATCTGAAAGAGTTGTTTCAGAAACCATGATGTGTGAAAGATATTGTGATATCTGAAACAAAGTTTTGGTTGCAACATGATAGAGTATAATATGGCAAAAGTCATGTTCTCATATTTGATGAGAATTTGCAAAACGTTGAAGACACTAGTTGTCCTAATCCTCCAAAATGTTTTGGAGAGCAACATTATACTCGCAGTTCACCGTTATAAGCTAAAAGTAGCTTGATCATGGATAATTCCATGATAAGGGTGAATATTTGATGTAGGTAAAGTGTTTACTACACCAAGAGATTACTAAAGAAAGGAATTTGAAAGAACACCAAACATTTGATGATGGTGATCTACTTCAAAGTGCAAGTCCAAAGACATTGGTATTTAATTATACACACTTTGGACTATGTGTCATATGTATGACTCCACTGTTGATGTTGATAGATTCTTTCAAACATAAAATAAATACTGAAAGAGAATCTCATAAATATATGGCAGAAAAGAAAAGACTAGAATTGTTCAGTTTAAGTATATAGATGATATACATGTTATGGCTATATTCTTTGCTTATTAAACAATGTGGTTCTTAAGTATTTGATACTGAATTTGTTGGTGTGAATCGTCATACGAAACAACACAATTCATGAACTACAATGGCCTAAGTAACTAGCAAAAGAATATGTGATGATGTTCATCGAGAACAAATAAAGGGTTATTGTGTTGCTCGTTAAACATCAAAGCTTGCCTTCAAGATTTGTTTTATCAGGTATTATGAGAACAAAAGGGTTGTTCAAATAATTGCCGTAATCCATAAAAGATGGATGATTCACAAATCTCGTTGGAGAAATCACATCCATAAAACTAGTGCTAAAAATGTCGAAAGAAAAATTGATTGAAAGATCACTTAGGAAGTGACATCGCTGTTTAAATTATATTGGAAAGAAAACATGAAGAAACTCCATGTGGATGGAATTTTGGAGTCTTTTGATTTTTGATCAAATGACGCTTGTGAAACTTTCCTAGAGATAATTAAAACTTCGTTCATAGGCCAAAAGGGAACGAATGACTAGCTTATTGGAACTTGTACATATTGTTGTATGAAATCCATTGTATGTAGTCAAGAGCGATGGATTTCAACTTCATATGCTTTCTCCGAAAATTTGAGTGAATATATGAATATTTACTTAATAAGGATGAAGTATGAAACATTTGAAAAAGTTCAAAGTCTTTCAAGATGAAGTGCAAAATCATTGTAATAAGAATATAAATAGTTTATGATAAAGATCATAAAGGAAGATATTTGAGTTACAAGTTTAGCATAATACCTAAGATTTAAGGAATCGTTCTGTGGATTTGCATTTCCCGAAACACCATAAGAGTATGGAGTGTTCGAGATATGTAATTAAAACCTTGTTTGACATGGTAAGATCAAAGGTGTAATTCATAAAACTGCCATTATATTTTAAAGATTAAAAGCTTTAGAGACTACCGTTTTCCACTGAAAAGAGCTCCATCATAATCCGCTGAAATGACACCATATAAAGTTATGGTTTGGGATAAAACCCAAGTAGTCCTTTCTTAAACATTGGTATGCTATGCATAAGAAAGAGGTTTGCAACCAAAGTCGGATAAACTTGTCTTTGTATTACTGTTAAGTATTCCTCCATAAAATCGGAGACAAAAGTGTTTGTCGCTTAGAACGTCAAGTTTCTTTGAGAAGGAATTTTTCGTGAAAAGATAAGTGGGAGGACAATAGAACTTTGATAAGGTTAAAGGAACCTTAGCTATATGTGCAGAGTCGCGCAGCGCCGAAAAGTGTTCCGGAGGCAGCAATAATGCTCATGGCTCACGTGCCTCAAAGGTTGTGGTCACGGAAATCTAAGTTCCTATTAAAACAAGTAGGTCGGGTAAACAATCAAATACCAAGATTTGAGAGTTAAATCATTATTTGACAGTAATGATCTGACTACATGCAAAGAAGTGACGATGGGCCCTGACTCCGTCAAATGGCTTGAAGCCATAAAATCCGTGATAGTTCCATACACGAGAAATCAAGTTTTGAACTTGAAGGACCCTCGAGAAAGGTGTAAGACCTTACAGTTGTGTTTGGATCTATAAAGAAGTAGACATGGATGTTTCACATCTATGAAATAGTCGACATGTTGGGAAAGAGTTCACAAAAATGTTCAAAGGTTGACTATGACAAGATTTTGATCTTTCATAGCGATATTTAGTCTAGACGGATTAATGTAGCAACCACTACATATAATTTTTGTTATGTGGTAGTTGAATAAACAAAACAAGTTCTTCTAATAGAAGGGTTACCTAGGACGTGTGCATGACACGGTCCAAAGGGTTTTGTTAATTCAAAGGATGCTAAATGCAAATGCAAACTTCAATGGTTGAAGTAAGCATAGCGGAGTTGGAATCTTCACTATGATGAAACTGTTAAAAGAGTTTAATTTCATCGGAGACAATGAAGATGCTTGCATTTGCAAGAAATTAAGTGGGAGCGCTAAGACATATTTCTAATACATTATGTGGAGGACATATTGTTGATTAGAAATGATGTATCTTTTATTAACACATATTAAGAATTTCATCCTGATGAAAGACTTAGGCAAAACCCAAATATTCGGCATCAATAGACGCTAATATGGTTGTGCCGAAAGTACATAGATGATGTATTGAATGAGTTCAATATAGAAACTACAAGAAAGGTTCTTGTCACACAGAAAGGATTGAATGAGTTCAATATTGATGATATATTCAAGTGTATTGACACTTGGTAAGTGAAACAAAGATTCAAGTATAGATTGATACTTGATGTATGAAATCACAAAGAGTATTTATATCAATCATATTGTGATATGTACAAATCCAGATATGTCCAATGCTCTAAATGTTATGAGCATATACCAGAATGATTCATAAGATGATCATTGGACGATAGTAAGGATATTCTTATGATCTTTTGGAAGAACTAAGAGTATATTATTTGTAGAAGTGACAAATAGATGGTTAGTTCATTGTAAAAGTACTACATTGATACTAGTTTTGTCACAGAATACAAATTAAGTTTATCTCAATCTAAACTAAGGGTGGCACAATATAATGGAAAGTAAGTTCCATAATGGATTTGGATGAGTTCCAAAGTTAAGACATTGTGACAGATACTACAACAAAAGGCTAAGTATATGACTGCTATAATAGCAGCTAAAGAGGGCATTTGTGTCAAGTAGTTTGTTGTCAAACTAGGTGTAGTTCACAGCGGGATAATACTATGAAGATATATTGTACGATAATATTATCAACATTTTTAACCCCAAAGAACTAAAGGTCTCACCAAAGGACCAAAATTATACAAAGCCATCTCATTATAGAATGAGTGATGCGTAGAGACGCAAAGACATGCAATTACACACGGACCTGGAAGTGTCAGATCCGGAGATCAGTTGACCACTAGCAATCGTGTACATACAACACCAGAAAGCCATAGGTGTTGAATACACAAAGGTTTGAAACTAGATTATTGACCCTAGTGCAAGTGGGAGACTGTTGGAGATATGCCCAAGAGGCAATAATAAAGTGGTTATTATCATATCTTCATACTTATGATAAATGTTTACATACCATGCTATAATTGTATTAACCGGAAACATTAATACTTGTGTGATTTGTAAACATAAAAGAGTCCCTAGTAAAGCCTCTTTTTAAACTAGCTTGTTGGTTAATATATGATCATGGTTTCCTGATCATGAACATAGAGATGTTATTAACAACAGGGTCATATCATTAGGAGAATGATGTGATGGACATACTCCTATAGTTAAGCGTAGCATAAAGATCAAGTCATTTAATATAGTTCATTTGCTATAAGCTTTCTGATACATAGTAACCTAATTCCTTCGACCATGAGATCATGCATATCACCTTTACCGGAAGGATGCTTTGATGACATCAAACACCACACCGTAATAGGGTGGCTATAAAGGTGGCATTGAGTGTTCGAAAAGTATTGGTTGAGACACATGGATCAAGAGTGGGATTTGTCCATCCATATGACGGATAGATATACTCTGGGCCCTCTCGGTGGAATGTCATCCAATTAGCTTGCAAGCATGTGACTGGCTCACAAGGTATCACATACCACGGGAACGAGAAAAGAGTACTTATCAGTAACGAGGTTGAACTAGGTATGCAGAGATACCGACGATCATAACCTCGAATAAGTAAAATATCGTGAGACAAAGGGAAATTGGTATCGTATGTAAGTGGTTCATTCGATCACAAAGTAATCGTAGAAATATGTGGGAGCCATATGAATTTCCAGATTCCTCTATTGGTTATTGATCGGAGAAGTGTCTCGATCATGTCCGCATAATTCACGAACCGTAGGGAGACACACTTAAGGATTCGATGTTGTTGAGTAGTTATGGAATGATGAGTAAGATACCGAATGTTGTTCGGAGTCTCGGATGGGATCCGGGATATCACGAGGATATCGGGAATGGTCCGGAGAATAAGATTCATATAAGGAAAGTCCTGTTTCGGGGTTGGAGAATGGTTCCGGTGTTTTCAGCAAGAATGTTCTAGAAGGTTCCAGAATGTCCGGCACTCCGGAGGGGAAGGGTACATGAATGTGTCATTGCAAGTTGGAATGATTGCATCATGTACTAGGTGTCATCGCTGTACAAAATAAAGGGTTTAATCAAATCCTAGTTTGAAAAGTCAAACGCCAATTTGAAAAGTCAAACGGCTATTTTGGAAAGTGGAGAAGAAGTGGGAAACCGAGTTGGGGAGGAGTTCCTCCTCCACCGCCGGCCCACTAGGGATCCGAGTTGGGGAGGGACTCCCTCCCCTTGGCCGGCGCCTCCCTCCACCTATATAAGGAGGGGCAGGGCTCCCCTCCTAGACACACAAGTTGCCTCCCTCTAAACCTAAACCCTAGCCACAGCCTAGGGATTTCTCCCAAGCCGCCGAGTTAGAGCTTCTAATTGCCCTAGCCGCTGGTTTAGCCCCTTCTAATTGGTGTGTCTAAACCCTAGATCACCAAGGCTCTCTCATAGTCCACCATACTCGCTCCGGCTTAAGGCGAAGCCCTGCGAGATCTCCCCTCTACTTCCGGTACCACGCCGTCGTGCTGCCGGAATCGCGAGGAGAGTGCTACAACCTCTGCTGCCTGCTGGAACAAGGGAGAGGAAGGTCTTCATCGAGTACCGAACGTGTGACCGACTACGGAAGCGCTGCCGGAACGCAGCGCCGGAAGGATCGTCTACGCGATCTTGAGATCGACAAGAGTACGACTACATCACCCACGAGAATCTGCTCTCGTTAACCGCTTTGGAATCTTCGAGGGTGAGTTCCCCTATCGACTCGTTGCTACAATCTAGTAGATAGATCTTGGCTTGTTTGTTTGCATGCGGTAGAATTTTTTTGTTTTCCATGCTACGAACCCCAACAGTTACTCCACTAGATCTTGAGAAAATTGATACTCCGGGTCCTGGTGGTTCTGAAGGCTTCCTCCAAAATACAGATGGGTACTTCGGGATATGTCAGGTCATCGTTGATCTCTATGGTTCTGTGATCAATATTCTTGAAAACTTAGGTCTTCTCCGGGACTTATAGGCATTTGCGAAATAAACGAGATATGAAACACATTATGCATGGCTGACATCTCCTCTGGTAGTTCCAGTTGATACGATCTTCTCCTTGACGATTCAAAATCTTGAAGGGTCCGATATATCTAGGGGACAACTTTCCTTTGAGTTGGAAACGTTGCATTCCTTTTAAAGGTGACACTTTGAGATACACAAATTCTTCAATATTGAAGGATAGGTCTCGACGTCTCTTGTCGGCATAACTCTTTTGTCTGGATTGGGCAGTCTTGAGGTGCTCACGGATCTTGTGAACTTTCTCTTCTGCTTCTCGTAGGATGTCGGGTCCGAAAATATGACTCTCTCCTACTTCCGACCAATTCAAAGGGGTACGATACTTCCTTCCATACATGAATTCAAATGGGACCATTTGTAAACTAGCTTGATAACTGTTGTTGTATGAAAATTCTGCAAAAGGTAGACAATCTTCCCATTTAGATCCATATTCCAACACATAGGCTCTCAACATATCTTTGAGTATTTGGTTTACTCGCTCCGTTTGTCCATCGGTCTGAGGGTGATAAGCTGTGCTGAAATCCAATCGGGTTCCTAATCCTCCTTGGACTTTCTTCCAAAACCTCGAGGTAAACTGAGTTCCTCGATCCGACACAATGTTCTTGGGGACTCCATGCAAACTGACGATCCTAGCAATGTACAACTCTGTTACTATTGATGAAAATGTTAGACTGTTAGCCCAACTTCATGCTAAGTGGGAAAGGGAAGCTGAAATTGATAGAAACAACAGTGCGTGCACCATCACTAGAATGGATACCACTAAACCACAAGAAGCCCCTATTCCTCCTCCTACAATGCCTAAGCCTAATGAGTCTACTACTAGTGATGCTAAGTTTGATTTTGATATGGATGGTTGCAATATTTCTAAAGTGATTCTGTTCCTGTAAAATCTTGCTAGAAGTCCTGATGCTAGTGATATGCATGTTGCTTTCACCAAACACATTACAGATGCTCTTGTTAAGATTAAGGAAGAGAAGTTAAAACACAAAGCTTCTATTCCTAGGAATGTAGAAGATAGTTGGGAGCCCATTATTAATATGCAAGTGAATGACTTTGATCTCAAATCTTCATGTGATCTTGGTTCTAGTGTCTCTATTATGCCTAGGAAGATTTATGAAATGCTTGATTTGCCACCTTTGGAAGATTGTTATTTGGATGTCCCACTTAATGATAATGCTAAGAAGAAACTCATGGGGAGTATTAATGATGTTCTCATTATGGTTAACAATGCTTATGTTCTTGTTGATTTCTATCTTTTGGATGTCGAATACAATGCTTCTTGTCCTACTACTTTGGGAAGACATTTTCTTAGAACTGTTGGTGCCATCATTGATATGAAATAAGGCACCAGTAAATATAAATTCCCATTCAAGAAAGGTATTGAATACTTCCCTATGAGGAGAGAGAAGTTGCCTTTGCTCCTCCTTTGAAAGCAAGGTTTGTTGTTAATGCTTCCTCATTTGAAAATACTTGATTTCTTGCTTCTTGTGCACTTAAAGGCGTTAAAGAAAAGTACTTGTTGGAAGATAACCCAAGAGTTTACTTGAGTCTTGGAAGTTATTACTTCAGTAATAACCTCTCCTTATCCTTTTTGTTTGCTTTTTGTGCCAACAATGACCTCTAATGAGAGGGAAGTAAGATTTGGGGAGTTGCTGTCCCGAAACAGATTTCTTTCCTCCACCATAAAAAATAGTAAGGAGTCTCTGTAATTTGGATTGATCTGAAAATTTACGAATAAATCCCCCAGTATGTTAGCTAAGTTTTGCTAGTTCAACACTTTTTGATTTGAGCAACAGAAGATTTTTGAAAAAATTGGTTTCTATCTGCTGGTCTGTTTTGACAGATTTCTGCCATTATTTGCATTTGCTTCTTATTGATTACTTTTTGAGTTCTCTTTTGAGGAATTGAGCTTTTTTAAGGAGTTGCTACAGTATCTTTTTTTTTAGTGAATTTTTTTTCTGTTCCAAAGCTAAACCCAAAGGTCTATTATCTTTTGAATACACTAATGTTGCTAATGAAGATTGTGTGAAGTATTGTATGAAGGAAAAATTTCAGGTGTAGAGAGAGAATGATGTAATAAGATGAAAAATGGACAAAATATCAAGCTTGGGGATGCCACCCCGGTGTCACCCCAAGAAATATCCAAGAGGTACAAGCGTCAAATCTTGGGGATGCCCAAGGCACCCCCTTCTTCATCAATAAAAAAGCTCAGGTCTTTCTAGACACTTCGTTTTTATTGTTTCATGCACTGTTGTGTTGTTCTTGGAGCGTCTTAGTTTTCGTTTGCTTTTATTAGTTTGTTTAGTTTGCTTGAATAAAGTAGTTTGGACCCCTGTTCTCGCTGTGTTGTTTCAAATAATTCAATTGGTGTTGGAAAGGAGTAGAAAGTTCTTGCTTGAAAGTGCAAGAGGAGCTTGCATTGACTATTACTTAGACTTTAGCATGACATGCTAGGTGTTGTTTTGTAGAGGTCCCAACCTAATAAGGTAGAGATCCCTGTGTTTACAGCGCTACTCCCTGGATCAAATAACTAGCACCCACAGTTTAAGATGTAATATCAAGAAACAAAGGTCATATTAAAACTTATAACCAGGAATAAAATAGTTCATTACAACTTACATAACTCATATTGCTATCTTATTACAAAGCAGCAGATATAACTATATAGCATGGATTCCCTCATCTTTATGTGCCACAGGCAATCATGTTGGTTGTAGACTTGTAATCCCTACTCAACAAACTTCACTAACATCAAACAAAACTGCAACATAATAAGTTACAGCCACAAGGGTCAATACATTTGAATTGTATTGGCAAGTGATATCATTTTGATATGGAGAATTCTAACATCTACATGAATATTTGGCTAAGTGGAGTTTTGGCTGGCCTTTGCATAAAATAAGTTTTCCTATCCTTTGTAAAATAGTTTTCTCTTTTCAAAACACTTTATCAAACAATGGAACACTGGATACACACCAGGTGCTTCCCTTGTTCACCCAACAAGTTTTAACTTAGAGAAATTGGGATGAGGAGATCCTTGATAATTTCAAGGTCTTTGATGCTCAAAATGTCCATTACCGGGGACACGGCTAAGTACTTAGGTTTTACCCTCTCGAGAGGTGGTGCAATTTTCCCACAAGACTCGACATGCATCGAGACGAGACTTTTTAGAAACAATCCCTCAGATCAGCACAGACGCGTTCCATCCTATCATCACTACCACCAATTATTTGTCTGAGTTCTTGCAACCTAGTTGGTCAAGGCAGAGCCCATATGCCATGTGGATGCACTGGAAGCTTCTCAACACAAAACATCTCAAATCTGTTTGTTCCTAGGTGGCCATCCACAAGTGATATACACCAGGGTAAACCATAGAAATGGTCCCTGGGTAACCACTCAACAAAAATCCATCCAAGCAATTACCATTCCACCTAGGTGTTTCATTCACATAGTTGTTTTATTAATCAAAAACATAGTCATAGACTTTGCATAATATCATAGCATGAATATTCCACCCTTGCATTCTAATAGCTAGGCTAAGCATACTAGCATAACATGTCTTATCTTAGGAAGATTCGTACCAAGATATATTCTATAGGATCTACTATAGCATAACAATATATAAAATAGTCCTATCATGCATACTACAAAAATATCACTAATGAAATATTGAAAATATAGGACTTTTATGACCAAAGTATCACTTGCCTTTTTAGTAGAGAATATAGGTACTCTCCTTGATCTTGCAATTGTCACACTCCTCAAAGTTCACTACAATTTCAATCAAGCAAAGCACACATTCAAAACTAGCACTCGAACAAATAACAAAACAAAACAATAAAACAAAAAAATGCATGCAAGCATGAAAAAGGTTCTTTTATTTTAAAAGTGGTTTCTAACAAGGTTCTAAACATTTCAAAACACCTACTGGTCATTTATTAAAGTGGGAATTTCATTTAAAACCAAGTTAGTGAAAATAGGCCTTTTATATCATTTTTGTTTTACTAGAAATGCTTTTATTCAAAGTAATAATTTCTAGTGTTAATAAAATGTATTTTTAAATCAAATGTTAGTGTTTATGGTCAGAGGGTTCAAAACAAATCCATTTGCAAAAGGTTTCACTCAAAAATCATTTTTAGAGCAATTTTTATACTCAAAATAGTCCTATTAATGTTTCTGCATAAAAACCAAAATTTTCAGAATAAAATGACCAAACCAGGGCCATAGGTGCAAATGTTTCATTTTTCTGAATCCATTTATATAAAATTTGTAATTTTTGGACATACATATCAAAAGTTATGGATTTTACAAATTCAAACATCTAATAGATCAAATCCTGGTTTTTAAAACAACAGTCTCTGGCCACGTGTCTTGTTTCTACTGGTCGATACCGATTCGGGTGGATCGAGGTACACAGGCCGTAGATTTAATTAGCATCACACGACGCAGATGGATCGATACCCCTTCGTTAAAAGATATAATCCTAGCCCTAGGTTGCAGATCTAACGGATCAGAGCGAGTTGGCCAAAGTTTGACGGCGCTGCTGGCGACGCGCGGCGGAGGCGCCTCTGGTGGCGGCGGTCCGGCGATTATAGGGGTAATAGGAGGGAAGGAGGGTGCTACCATGGACGCGGGGACGTGGTGATGCTCAAGGTGATCATGGTTGGCAAAGGGGCGCACGGGGTTGACGGGGATTCCTCGCAGGAGTCAGGTTTGTCGTCGGGCACGCACGGGCGTCGTCGAAGGCAAAGCTACAGAGCATGATAAGACAAACGAGAGGCAGCGTTATATGCACGAGAGAGAGGCGAGTACGAGAGAAACCACGAGAGGGAGAGGGGCAGTCTGAGCTCACCGGGAAAACTCGCTGGAGCTGTGGGGTCGTCGGTGGCATGCAGACAAGGTCGTTGCCGAGCGTCAGGGGCACGAGCGAGCAAACGGGGGATGTAGGAAGGAGCGTATGAGGATGGCGAGCAGGCATGTGTGTACTAGGGGGCAGGGGGTGGTTGGAGTCCGCCAGAATTGGTGCCGAAGCTCGCCGGAGACAGCAGAGGTGCGAGCTCAATTTAGCGCAGCCTGGGGGCGCTCTGGGCATGGGACTTGAGGGGAAATGGAGAGGAGGGTGAGGTGTTTAAGCGAGCATGGTCGTGGGGAAGGATTACTGCGCCATTTAATCGAATTTCTGTGAATCAAATTCATGCAGAAATGGCAGAGAGAGGGGGGGAACGGGTCCTGCGCGCGGGGTTGACGATGCTGAGGTGGCAGGTGGGTCCATGGCGTCAGTGGGGGTGTGGGTGTGTGCGTGGGTGAGAGAAATCTTGCTGGGAGGGAAAAGTGCCCGGGGTGGGATGTTGCTAGGCCTGGGGTATTGGGTTGGCTGGGTAGGTTAGTTGGGTTGGGTTCTTTTTCTATTTTTTTCTTCTTATTCTTTTTCCTTTTTCTGTTTTCATTTTCTGTTTTTATTTGAATCAATTGATTTAAACATCAATTTGAATTCAAATCCTTCCCAATCTTTCAGTACTTTTTTATACCAATTATGAGTTGATGAATTTGTTCTCTTTAGAATATTTCAAATATTTTCTTATGATTTAATATTTATTAAGTGAGGCAATTTGTCTTTATTTAAATAGAATTTGAATATGGTTCATAAACCATATAATTTTATTTAAATAATCTTTTATTTTTATTTTATTTGAATTACTTTTATTTCATTTGCTTAGGGATTTGGCCAATGGTTTAAATTGTCTTTTAAAATTTTCTTATGGGACATATTGTGCTGCCAAGGGGGATAGCTGCCCCCCTCTTGTCCATCATACGATAAGATATTTCGAGATTTGTTCCTATCTACTTAGTGGTTTATTCTACATAGGTTATGTTCTCTATAAGATTCTTTTGTCTAGGTACATCCTAGTAGCACAGGACACACAATGCACATACATTGCTTCCACTTTTTATTGAAATGTGCTCATTTGTCTTCATGTTAGTATACTATACATACTAGCATGTACATGCATGTTGGGAATTGATTTTTGTATTTATGTTGTTGCCTTTGCTGCCATGTTGGCTAAAACACTTTGCCTAATGCTAAAGTAAGTGTAGATAAACATGTTCAAAGTCCTGGTAAATTACAAGACACGAGGCTATGCTGACACATCGGAGCAGACACTGTTATCATTTTTGTTCTCTAGCGATTTGTCATGTTGCCTGTAAGCAGCCATATTGACACATTACTTGCAACACATGAGCTCTAATCACTCATTACCAGTCACTTATTTGTTTGATATCGCATTGTGGCTACATGCTAACACATATCTCTAGGCACAAGGGGAGGGTGGATGGAAGGGAGACAACTATCCCCCTGGGCAGCAAATCCACACTCTTTTTCTTATTTATTTAATTCTTTCTTTATCTTATAAAATTTCATATCTTTTTATTTATGGTTCCAAAATTGGTGATTCCACTTTGTATAATTTTATTTAATATTTATTTATCCTTTCCAATCCTTTTAGGAATACTTTGTTCAAAATTTGGTGTTTATTTTGGCTAGGAGCTTTATTAGCCTTGGAAATTACTTCCTTTTATCTTATTAAAATTATAAGTTTTTATCCATGGCTCCAAATTGAATGAAACAATTTCCATGGTTTTATAACATTTTTGTTTACCATTTTTGATCATTTAGATATATTTGTTGTTAAATTTTTATATGGAACAAAGCCATAGTCTTGGAGTGATCTTGGAAATGATTTCTTTCATTAGGGTTTAGGGTTTTGGTTCAACTTTTCCAAATACTTTAAATTCAAGATACATCCATTTGTGAATGCATTTGATTCTTTAAAAATTTGTTCGTTGCATTTTCATTCAAATTTTGTTCAAGTAGGGTTTTAATGTTTAGAAGCAAAAAAATTCTTTTCACCCTAAATTTCAACAATTGTTTCTTCTGTTTATTTATTTTTCACAATTCAAAATTTGGAAAATTTTGGGATGTGACATGTTTTGATCTTATGCTTAGTGATTATTGTTGTACCATGTTTTGTTCCAAACAATTGGGATTGCTTAGTGTACCTTGAAAGAATCATGCATTGTTTTAGCATATAAAAGCATAGTATTGTGGTATTCTCCTTGAAGCTTTGTTTGGGTTGACTTGGCACATGCTTACACCATGTTATGACTATGAACAAGTCACCATAGCCTCTATGATCATTTAGTCCTTGACTTGTAGTACCACTCTATGCTTTGGTTAGTAATGTTTTGTCGCTCTGCATGATTATGGCCATTATTGCTCTCTTAGTTGGTTGCTCCTAGTCTTTTGCTAGCCTCCACTTGTATGAGTAAGCTCTACTCATGCTTCCAACTCCCAAGAAACCAAGTTATTCCAAAGTGTCCACTATAAATTCCTATGCATGGTGTGTTACATCATTCCAAGTATATTCTTGTTTTCAGCTATCTTCTAATTAAAAGGTATTTTGTTATGTGAAAAAGCCATCTCGAACTTGATGGCACACTTTATATTATTTGTGCCTAATAAATTTGAACCATTGTGTCATCTATGTTGTATATGCTTGCACTTATACGTTGGAATTAGCAGAACCATGCTGTCATGGGGAACGTTTTCAACATTGCACTTGTACTTTGTACACAATTGATATCATGCTCTTTTGTCTATGGATGTTACTGGTGTGAAATAAAGAGGGAGCTTGTAAGTCCATGTAGTTATGTATTTTGTGTTAGAGAAACGCCTGGGCCGCTAGCCTAAGCCATGCCTAATCCTGGTGGAAATTTTCAGCATCACCATAATGAGCATTCTGTGAAGCATCCTCAATAAAAAGCTATGCACATAGTAAATAAAAAGATCGCTGAGATGCTCATTGTCTGCTTGCCTAGTCATTTTGGTTTTGGGATAGCTCCTGTACCATGTGCAAGGGGTACCCCGTTGGCGGTTTTCTATGATACACATGTACTTACCATGATAAGAACTTACAACTGACTGAAGTTGAGTAGCATGAGGTGTGGCCCTCGTATTCAAGGTACATGAGATTGCCAACTTATACTTTGTCAAGCATATACTCCATCTTTGTTCACTTTAAACTTAATCACTTCAAGATGCTTATGATAGGGGAAATGAGGGCTAAAAGCTAACAAGTACTATAATTTTTGGAAGCTCTTTTTGAGACTTGAAATCCCTGCTTCCCTTTATGAAGGGCCTTTCTTCCACTATTATGTTGAGTATCCACCTTCTACCTTTAGGCACCATTAAGAGAGCATAATTGCCATTCTTAGTTCTATGTGTAGTGTCCCAAAACTTATTGATTGATGCATATTGTGATATTACTTGTTCTTGTGCTACTTGTATCTAGTCACTCTTATGAACTTTGAAGGTGTCCTATGCATCTATTTGCTACTCTATGAGGGACAAGCTGAATGCCACTATGCCATGTTTTCTGTATGTGAAACAAACAAACGTTTTTCAATGCATGTTATTCATGATCTTTGTTTGTAGCTTTTCATGTTGCATGCATAGTTACTTTGTCTTATTGTTAGAACTCCATCTTTCATGCACATGTTTAGAGTTCTTTGATCCCATCTTTCAATGCTTGCAAATGGTTTGATCTTGGTTTTGATGGTGCATGTCACCTCAAAAATTATTATTTTATCACTTACCTACCCGAGGACAAGCAGGAGTTAAGCTTGGGGATGCTTGATACGTCGGAAACGTATCTATAATTTTTTATGTTCCATTCTTGTTTACTATCTATTTTGCTTTGCTTTGTCTACACTTTGAGGTGTTTTTATATGTTTTCTGGAACTAACCTATTAACAAGTTGCCACAGTGCCAGTTGCCTATTTTCTTCTATTTTTGGTTCCAGAAAGGCAGAAAATCAATATTCTAGAATTGGACGGGACAAAAGCCAAAGTCAATATTTTATCGCGGGCAACACGAAGCGAGAAGACGAGACGAAGAAGGCTCACCAGAGGGCACACCCCCTGGCCGCGCAGGTGGGCCCACCCCGCACCTGGGGGGGGTGCAGCTGCCCTGGTGGCCCCCTGGCTCGCCCCTTCGCCTATAAGAAGACCCCGATGCAGAAACCCTAGGCACCCGATCAAAACTCCATGAAATCGTATGTAGCCGCCTCCACCATTGTCCCTAGATCGGGGGGATCTGAAGTTCTTCCCGGCACCCTGCCGGAGGGGAGATCATCCCGGAGGCCTTCTTCTTCATCATGCCAGCCTTCGGTATGAAGCGTGAGTAGTTCCACCTTAGACTACGGGTCCATGTAGTAGCTAGATGGTTGTATCTCCTCCTTTGTGCTTTCATGTATAGATCTTGTGAGCTCCGTTCATGATCAAGATCTAATCTATTTGTAATCATGCATGTTGTGTTTGCGGGGATCCGATGGATATTGAGATTACTATGTCAAATTGATTAATGGTTCTGTCTATTTGATTATATCATGTTTGTGTTGTTTGTGATCTTTCATGCTCTCTATTGTTAGTAGCTATCTTGGACAAGTGGTTGCTAGTGACTCCAAGAGGCGGTATTTATGCTCGATAGTGGGTTCATGCCTTTAGTTTCCACGGGAAGTGACAGAAATATCTTCGGTTGTAGATGTGTTGTTGCCACTAGAGAGAAAACAACGGTCTCTTGTTCATGTAACAAGTGGATTGTTTACCTTACAAACTTTGCTTAAAGCAGTTGTCTGTTGCTTGCAACTTAATACTGGAGGGGGATTGAATGATAACCTAAAGGTGGACTTCTAGTCATAGATGCAGTTGGATGGCGGTCTATTTATATTGTTGTATTGCCCAATCGAATCTCATAGGATCTTTTTGTCTAGTATTGCACTGTTATGCCTTGCTCAGTTCCTGTCAATTGCCCTGCTGTAATTTGTTTACCCAGCATGCCATGTTTGTTTATCTAAGGAGAGCACCTCTAGTGAACTATGGACCCCGGTCCAATCTTTACCATTGATACATCTTCCACTGTTACTGTTTACTTGCTGCAAACCATCATCACCTTCCACACCATACAGTTAATCCTTTCAGCAATCGGTGAGATTGACAACCTCGCTGTTAGTTGGGCAAAGTCTTGAGTTTGTGTTGTGCAGGTTTCCACGTTGCTTGCAACACCTTTGAGGCGTTTCCTTCCTCCTACTGGTTCGATAACCTCGGTTTCTTACTGAGGGAAAACTTGTTGCTGTGTTGCATCATACCTTGCTCTTGGGGTTTCCCAACGGGGTGTTCAACACGCATAAGCCATCGTCCTCGTCGAACAAAACACGACGGGCTCGAACCCTAGCGTGGCCAGTGGGGGTCTGGGGCGGCTCACCGGGGCTCAAGCGATGGTCGGCGATGGGGGAGAATGATGAAGTCGATGATGGCGATTCTCCTGGTACTGGCGGCTCCTCCTGGGGTGGCTCCAATCAATGGCGCCCTTCTCCTCTAGCAACGACAGGCTCCGGCAAAATTTCGGCGAGGGAGAGCTCGCCTTGCTCCGAGAATAAGTGGAAAGGATCAGTGAGAGGTGGGGAGTGAACTGGTGTGAAGAAAACGAGCGGGGGAGGCCTCCTTTTATAGGCGAGCGAGAGAGGCCGAGCGGCATGGGCAGTGCTCGTCGGGGTCGGGGTTACATAGAGCTATGGGCATGGCTGGGGCTAGGGGATGGTGCGTGGTCTCCTGGCGGTGCTCAACGGCTTGATGGAACGGCAAGGGGCAGTGCGGTTTGGTCGGAACGCGCTGGTGCTCTGAGCGGCACCGACAACGTTTTTGACGATGTAGATGCGCTCCTAGTCATGCGGCGACGAACGGGCATGTCTGGTGGTATCCTGGGACGATGGTGATCGCAGGCACGGGCGGCGAAGGCGAGACGCGGTCTGTGCAAGCGTGTCGAGTGCGGCGAGCTGGTGCGCTCTGGACATGGCAGGTACAAACTGGGCGTGTGTGTTCTCGGTGGTCCACTGCTTCTCAAGGCTCGAGGTATATACAAAGGTGTAGGGTTTGCAGCATAGAAAACAAAAAAATTCCTACGATGGGAACAACTATGTACCAAGATCTATCTACTATATACAAACAACGAGCGGATGTATATCCGTAGAGAACATACCCTTGAAGACCGACAAAGCTTAACGAGTCCAAACTCGTGGTTGATGTAGACGATCTCTTGCCGATCTCAAGATCGAGAGGAAGTCCTAGCGCTGCAAAACAGCAGCGCATCCGTGCTCGCACACACGTTCGAGGCACCGAGCAACCTCCGCCTCCTCGCTCCAGTGATGCAGCAGAATCACAACCCTTTCTTGCCGAAAATCCACCGGGAACATGTATCTCGCTAGTCCGAGACCATGGGGGATAAATTCTAGAGGGGGAGAGAGATCCTTCACGAGGAGGTGTGAGAGACAAGTGAGAAGGGGGGCTCCTTTTATAGGAGGAGGGGGGACCCCAAGGGGGTGGCCGGCGCATGGGGGCTGCCCGCTTGCCCTCCCCTCTTCATGTGGGTGGACACTCCACTCACAAAATTCCTTTAAATTCCCTCCACTCAAAAGTCCACTCAAATTCCCATTAAATTTCCACCAAATTTAATGCAAACTCTCATTAAATAAAACTCTTTTATTTTATTCAGAATTTTGTCAATTACTTTAATGACAAACATTCACAAATAACCCCTTGCTAGAATTCCATTTCACATGCATAACCACTTTATGCAATTTCACCCGAAAACCTGTTTCGGTATCTAGTGAAATAAATTCCTGCGCTTGTTTATTCTTTCGGCATGAAACATTTGCTCCAATTGGATGTCGGTGTCTCTTAAGTGTGTCACCCTACGGTTCGTGAATAATGCGGACATGATCGAGACCCCTCTCGGATCAATAATCAGAAGCGGGATCTGGAGACCCATACTGACTCCCACACATTCAACGATGACTTTCTTGTGATCGTCGGAACCTTTTACGCTAGTATCTTAATCCGTTTGTTTCGCGATATATTACATGTCTGAGATTCGATCATCGGTATCTCCATACCTAGTTTGATCTCGTTACCGACATGCACTCTTTTCTCGTTCCCGTGATATAACATTCTAGTGATCAAATCACTTGCTTGCAAGCTAATCAATGTGATATCACTGAGAGGGCCCAGAGTATATCTATCCGTCATCGGGATGAACAAATTCCACTCTCGATCCATGAGCCTCAACATAACACTTTATTAGTTCTGAATCCATCTTTATAATCACCCTGTTACGGTGTGACGTTTGATGTTATCAAGAAACTCTTCCGGTGTTAGTGATTGACATGATCTCATGGTCTAAGGATTAGGATCACTTCGTAAGTTGTTATAGCAATATAAACTCAATGACTTTGATCGTAATGCTATACTTCGGATGAATGTTCATCACACCATTACACTAATGTTGTGATCCCGTTATTAACAACATCCAATGTCCATGATCACGAAACCTTGATCATCTTGTTAATCAACGAGCTAGTTTATAAGAGAGGCATAACTAGGAACTTCCTTTTGTTTATTAAACACACATGTATTAACGTTTCCGTATTAATACAATTATAGCATGTAAAATAAACATTTATCATAAATAAGGAATACGATAATAACCACTTTATTATTGCCTCTCGGGCATATTCCCTTCAGTCTCCCACTTGCACTAGAGACAATAATCTAGTTTGAGAACTTTGCGTATTGAACACTTATGGCTTTCCGGTGTTCCATATACGCAATTGCAAGTGGTTAACATAATCTACGGATCTGACGCTTCAGGTCCGTGTGTATTTGCATGTCTTTGCGTCTTCACGCATCACTCATTCTCCAATGAGATGGCATTGTATAAATTTGGTCTTTCGTTGAGACCTTTAGTTCCTTGGGGTTAAAACACGTCGATACTATTGTCATACAATATATCTTTAGTGTTAGCCCGTTGCGAACCACACCTTAGTTTGATAACAAACTACTTGACACAAATTCCCTCCTTTGCTGCTACTATAGCAGTCATATACTTAGCCCTTTTGTTGTAGTATTCGTCACAATGTCTTAATTATGGATTTCATCCAAATCCATCATGGAATCTTCTTTCCATTACATTGTGCCACCCATAGTTTAAATTGAGATATACTTAATTTGTATCTTGTGACAAAACTAGTATCAATGTAACGCTTTACAATGAACTATTTGTAATTTTTTTGTCACCTCTACACAAATATATTCTTAGTTCTTTCAAAAAGATCATAAGAATATCCTCACTATCGTCCAATGATCATTTTATGATTCATTCTGGTATATGCTCATAACACTTAGAGCATAGGACATATCTGAATGTGTACATATCATGGTATGATTGATCAAATCATTCTTGTGATTTTACTCATCAAGTGTCAAAGCACTTGAATCTTGTTTCACTTATCAAGTGTAGATACACTTGAATCTTGATTCAATTCCTTTCCATGCAACAAGAACTGTTTCTTGTCGTTTCTATATTGAACTTCTCCAATATATCATATATGTACGTTTGGCACAACCATATTGGCGTCACAGTCTATCCACTATAGACATTCACGCTAAATATTCGGGTTTTGCCTAAGTATTTCATCGAAATGAAATTCTTAACCTTTGGTCAATAAAAGATACATCATTTCTAATCAACAAGATGTCCTCCACATAATGTATCAGAAATATGTCTCAGCGCTCCCACTTAATTTCTTGCAAATGCAAGCATCTTCATCGTCTCCTGATGAAAAACTCATTTTTCATCATGGTGAAGATTCCAACTCCGCGATGCTTACTTCAACCATTGAAGTTTGCATGCCCTTTTTAGCATCCTTTGAATTAACAAAACCCTTTGGATCGTGTCATGTACACGTCCTAGGTAACCATTCTATTAGAAGAACTTTGTTTTGTTTATTCATCTACCATATAACAAATTATATGTAGTGGTTGCTACTTTAATCCGTTCAGACTAAATATCGCTATGAAAGATCAAATCTTGTCATAGTCAACTCCTTGAACATTGTCGTAAAATACTTTACGACATGTCGACTATTTCATAGATGTGAACATCCATGTCTGTTTCTTTATGGATCCAAATACGACCGATAGGTTTTTACACCTTTCCGGAGGGTCTTCCAAGTTCAAAACTTGATTTCTCGTGTATGGAACTATCACGGATTTTATGGCTTCAAGCCATTTGACGGAGTCAGGGCCCATCATCGCTTCTTTGTATATAGTCGGTTCATCATTGTCAAACAATAATGATTTACTCTCAAATCTTAGTATTTGATTGTTTATCCGATCGACTTTGTTCAATAAGAACTTAGATCTCCGTGACCACAACCTTTGAGGCACATAAGCTATGAGCATTATGGCAGCCTCCGGAACCATTTCCGGCGCTGCGCAACTCAGCACATTTAGCTAAGGTTCGTTAGCCTTATCAAAGTTCTATTGTCCTCCCACTTAACTTTTGCGAAAAATTCCTTCTTCAAGAAACTTCACGTTTCAAGCGACAAACCCTTTTGTCCTTGGTGTTATGGAGAAATAACCAATTGTTATTCAAAATAACCTACAAAGACATGCTCATCCAATTTCGGTTGTAAACATCTTACTTATGTTTAGCATACCAAAATTTAAGAAATGACAACTTGGGTTTTACCCCAAACCATAACTTCCATGGTGTCATTTCAACGGATCAAGATGGAGCTCTTTTCAGTGTAAAAGCGGTAGTCTCTAAAGCTTTAATCTTTTTAAAACATAATGGCAGTTTTATAAATAACACCTTTGATCCAACCATGTCAAACAAGGTTTCATTACAAATCTCAAACACTCCATACTCCTATGGTGTTTCGGGAGATGTAAATCTAGGTGTTTTGCTAAACTTGCAACTCAAATAAATCCCTTTATGATAAAATCATAATTTATTTATTTTCTTGTTACACTTGTAACTCAAATAAATCCCTTTATGATAAAACCATAAATCATTTATTTTCTTGTTACAATGATTTTCCACTTCATGTTGAAAGTCTTTGAACGTTTTCAAATATTTCATACTTCTTTCTCATTAAGTGAACATTCACTCAAAATTCCGGAGAAAGCATATGAAGTTGAAACCCATCGCTTACGACTACACATAATGGACTACATACATCGATATGTATAAATTCCAATATTTTAGTTGTTCGTTCTTCTTTGGCCTTTGAACGAAGTTTTAATTATCCCGAGGAAAGTCTCACAAGCGTCACTTGATCAAATCAAAGACTCCAAAAATCCATGAATATGGAGATTCTTCATGTTTCTTTCCAATATAATTTAAACAGCGATGTCACTTCGTAAGTGATCTTTCAATCATTTGTCTTGCGACATTTTAGCATTAGGTTTTATGGATGTGATTTCTCCAACTAGATTTGTAAATCATCCATCTTATATGGAATACGGTAATTATTTGAACAACCTTTGTTCTCATAATACCTGATTTAAATAACAATTATTAAAACAAATCTTGAAGTCAAGCTTTGATGTCACCGAGAAATACAAACAACGGTTTGTTTGTTTTCGATGAACATCATCACATATTCTCTTGCTAGTTACTTAGGCCATTGTGGTTCATGAATTGCGTCGTTCCGTATGAAATTTCATACCAACCAATTCGGTATCCAATACCCAAGAACCACATTGTTTAACAAGCAAAGAATACAACCATAACATGTATATCATATATATACCTAGATTGGATATTTCCAATCTTTTCTTTTCTGCCAAATATATTTTATAGATTCTCTTTCAGCATTTCCTTTTTATTTTTAAAAGAATCTATCAACATCAAAAGTGGCGCCATATACATGATACATAGTCTAAAGCGTGTATATTCAAATAATAATACCTCTGGACTTACACTTTGAAGTAGATCACCATCATCAAAATGATTGGTATTCTTTCAAAATCCATTCTTTAGTAATCTTTTAGTGTAGTAAACACTTTACATACATCTTCTATTCATCCTTATCATGACGACTTTCATGATCAGGCTACTGTAGCTTCTAAAGGCGAATCGTGAGTATAACATTACTTTCCAAAACCCTTTTGGATGATTAGGATGTCTAGCATCTCCAACCTTCGTAAATTTTCATCCAATATGAGAACATATATTATACTCTATCATTTTGCAACCGAAACATTGTTTCAGATATCGTTATATCTGCCACACATGATGGTTTCTGAAACAATTCTTTCAGCTCCTAGATAAACTTGATATTAAAACAATCAAGAATCATGGAGGCAAACATGATACTTAAGATACTAACACTGGAATTGTTACTCTCGATTTAATACCAACTATTAAATTTCACGGAGTAAATAGAGTTTGCTGAAAGTTTGCAATAGGACTTTAAACTTTAGATTGACACTCAACACAATACGATACCAGTTCGTAAAGTATATATTCAGAATTCTATAGTTCTATTATCTCAATTACAACTATGCATAAGGTGGTGAACGAATGCCAATGACTACAACAAATTATGCAAATTCACTCTGATTTAATTTATGATAAATTGAGTTCTACTAATCCAAATTAGAAATGAACTCCCACTCAAAAACGACATCCCTCGTGTCTTTTTGGTGATTACATGAACCAAATCCACTACACCAAGTCCGATCACCACGTGAGTCGGTGTAGTTTCAAAGGCGAGCATCCATATGGTCATCATATCAAAACATATGACTCATGCTTAACCTTTCGGTCCGTGTTCCGAGGCCATGTATGTACATGCTAGGCTCGCCAAGTAAGAACCTTAGTATTCGCTTGTCTAACTGTCTTACACCCGAGATATGCTCGTGGATTCAAGTACACCCGATCATCACGTGATGTCTTAAAGCGACGAAACATTGTCGGTGCATACTTAAGGAAGAACACATTCCTATCTTGATATCTAAATGAGGGATCATCTTATTATGCTAATAAAACGCCAAACAAGCAATATAAGATGCAATAAACATCACATGTTAATAAGTGAAATGATATGGTTCCCGCATATGATCTCCATCATGTGCACCGTGGTATGATCACTATCATACCTATATGTGTAAGCCCAAGGTCTATGGAACTTACACGTTATGTGTGTTGTAAGAGTATCATCTCATACTTCTACTTACAACATCACCATATCATATCACTAGCCCAGCAACAATCTAAACTAGACGCCTCTAATTTATCCATTGCAAATTTTACGTGGCTTAGGGCTTTCGAAGATAGAACCGTTCTTACCTACGAACATGAACCACAACGAGGATAACCAAATTGTTGACAACTCGTTGCAAATTAGATATTGACTATAGTAGGAGAGACAGACACCCGCTAGCCACTTATGCAAAACTAGCTGCATGTCAAGCGTGGAACAGGTCTCATGTGCGACGACATGTAAAGTTTGTCCGGGCCGCTTCATCTCACTATGCCACCAATATCCAAAGTACAACTAAGAAGCAATAAAATGATCATCATCGCCCACATACTCATATGTGTACTACCCGTGCAAATTATCTACGCATAGATCCGGCTCTGATATCACTGTAGGGTTCGCAGCATAGAAAACAAAAAATTTCCTACGATGGGAACAACTATGTACCAAGATCTATCTACTATATACAAACAACGGGCGGATGTATATCCGTAGAGAACATACCCTTGAAGACCGACAAAGCTTAACGAGTCCAAACTCGTGGTTGATGTAGACGATCTCTTGCCGATCTCAAGATCGAGAGGAAGTCCTAGCGCCGCAAAACAGCAGCGCATCCGTGCTCGCACACACATTCGAGGCACCAAGCAACCTCCGCCTCCTCGATCCAGCGATGCAGCGGAAGCACAACTCTTTCTTGCCGAAAAGCCACCGGGAACATGTATCTCGCTAGTCCGAGACCATGGGGGATAAATTCTAGAGGGGGGGAGAGATCCTTCACGAGGAGGTGTGAGAGTCAAGTGAGGAGGGGGGCTCCTTTTATAGGAGGAGGGGGGAACCCCAAGGGGGTGGCCGGCGCATGGGGCTGCCCCCTTGCCCTCCCCTCTTCATGTGGGTGGACACTCCACTCACAAAATTCCTTTAAATTCCCTCCACTCAAAAGTCCACTTAAATTCCCATTAAATTTCCACCAAATTTAATGCAAACTCTCATTAAATAAAACTCTTTTATTTTATTCAGAATTTTGTCAGTTACTTTAATGACAAACATTCACAAATAACCCCTTGCTAGAATTCCATTTCACATGCATAACCACTTTATGCAATTTCACCCGAAAACCTGTTTCGGTATCTAGTGAAATAAATTCCTGCACTTGTTTATTCTTTCGGCATGAAACATTTGCTCCAATTGGATGTCGGTGTCTCTTAAGTGTGTCACCCTATGGTTCGTGAATAATGCGGACATGATCGAGACCCCTCTCGGATCAATAATCAGAAGCGGGATCTGGAGACCCATACTGACTCCCACACATTCAACGATGACTTTCTTGTGATCGTCGGAACCTTTTACGCTAGTATCTTAATCCTTTTGTTTCGCGATATATTACATGTCCGAGATTCGATCATCGGTATCTCCATACCTAGTTTGATCTCGTTATCGATATGCACTCTTTTCTCGTTCCCATGATATAACATTCTAGTGATCAAATCACTTGCTTGCAAGCTAATCAATGTGATATCACCGAGAGGGCCCAGAGTATATCTATCCGTCATCGGGATAAACAAATTCCACTCTCGATCCATGAGCCTCAACATAACACTTTATTAGTTCTGAATCCATCTTTATAATCACCCTGTTACGGTGTGACGTTTGATGTTATCAAGAAACTCTTCCGGTGTTAGTGATTGACATGATCTCATGGTCTAAGGATTAGGATCACTTCGTAAGTTGTTATAGCAATATAAACTCAATGACTTTGATCGTAATGCTATACTTCGGATGAATGTTCATCACACCATTACACTAATGTTGTGATCCCGTTATTAACAACATCCAATGTCCATGATCAGGAAACCTTGATCATCTTGTTAATCAACGAGCTAGTTTATAAGAGAGGCATAACTAGGAACTTCCTTTTGTTTATTAAACACACATGTATTAACGTTTCCGTATTAATACAATTATAGCATGTAAAATAAACATTTATCATAAATAAGGAATACGATAATAACCACTTTATTATTGCCTCTCGGGCATATTCCCTTCAAAAGGGTGGTAGTGGACGGTGGCGTGCCTACTGGACATGGTGGGTAGGCGCGGCGATGGCTCTGGCTAGCTTGCCATGGTCGGCTGGCAAGGGTGTGCTCGGGCATGCACAACATGGTGCAATGGTAGGGGTCTAGGCTAGTTTAGTGCTGGTGTGCTCACTGGGGGAGACAAGGGTGATCAATGGGGAACAAGGTTTGGCAAAATTACTGCTCAAAACAGTGAAGTTTGGCAAAATTTGGTTTGTGTCTCCAGGTGTTTGATGAAATGGCCGAAAGAAATTCACATTTGAATTTTTGGATGAAACTTGGTGCGTGTAATGGGCACATACTAGGGAGTATCTGGTTGAAATCTTAGACTAGAAACACTCAAAATGGTCTAGTGAACAAGATTGGCAAAACTGACCATTTGCTTATATGGTTGGTTTTTGAATTTCTATTGATTTGATTCTACTTGGAAATAATTTAGATGATGTTGTTTTCATCTTTAAACCAATCCTTTCCATTCATAGAAACCACACAAGTCCATACAAGCATTCATGCATTCATATGGATTTTAATTCGCAAAAGTTTTTGTTAACCCTAAATTTGGGTGAGTGGAACTGATAAACTTTATTAATATTTTTGGGATGTTACAATAGTGTCCCTGACACGGTCACAATGAAGCTAATGAATGGATGCCAATGGGACATCACCATCTCTGATGTCAACGGTAAAGCTTTCTTCGATCAAGGTTGGGCTGCTTTTCCAGTAGCTCATGACCCGAAGATCGGTTACCTGCTGACCTTCAAGAAGATCTACCCAAAGGTTTACAAGGTAGTCATCTACAACTATAGTCAAGTCAAGGTTGTCAAGAGGTGCCTTGAGCACCCTAAATCTTTCAGGAGGATCGTGGAGCCGCGGTGACTTCTATCTACATGAAAGTTGTTCTTATTTGTGTGTGTGGCCAATGAATTGTCGTGTGCTGCCCTGAACTTTCGTTTGATCTACATTTGTGTTTGTGTTTGTGTTTATGTGGTATCCTCACCTCTCACAAAGAGGTGACCATAGCAACAACGCCGCAGGCAACCAAACACATGGCTTGCTTGTGTTCATGTATGCATGCAGGCAACCAAACATGCACATTACTGTTTTCCATCGTTGCAAAAAAAGGCATGCAGACTATCAAATGGGCTGCCATTCATGGCCTAAGGCCTGTATGAGGCTAGCAGTGCCAGCCACAGCACTGACGGACTGGGCCAGAAAATGGATGTAGACTACCAGATGTGCCCTTAGTCTTTGCGGCGCGTGGACCATGCATTCAATGCAACAAGTGCCATCGAGATAGAGGCCAATTCGAAAGAACGGATGGCCTTAATGGCATCTCTACCGGACCCAACACATTCGACCACAGAGGTTCGAATCTATCCACACCGACGCCCAGACAATAAACACCCACCCCATCGGTTCTACCTATTTTGGTCAAAAAAACGCTTGGAATGCATTATCGTCAAAAAAACACCTCCCTTGTCTTCTCGCGTTTTCAAGGAGGCCACATGGAAGTGACCCAATGGCCACTGGTATTTTACCCAAACGCCATCATTGGAGTAGTCTCACTCCTAGGATCACTACACCTTGACTCTTAGGATGGTCGTGCCACTAACTCCTAGGCTAAAAATGGCCTCTTGGCCATCTTCTCCTTGCCGCTCTGATTCCAGCACCCCTCCATGCACCCAACCAACCACACGCACACCATCATGTACTCTGGGCGGCTGGCTTCACGAGTGGAAGGCGCGTGCCTTGTATGAGGCAAACTATCTGACTCCTCCAGACTGCGTCTACTAATGGCTATGAAATATAGCCATCCATGTCCATATTTAAACTGGATATTATGCATATTTTAATGAAATATCTCTCTAATCCCGCCACTAATGCCTAATGATCAAAGGGGTATGCAATCATGTCTTTCTATTTTTTCCTGCACAGATAATGACGTTTGATGATGGGAATCACAATATTAGAGTCAAAGATACGAGATTTCCATCGACCCAAAGAAACAGTAGTCGTGAAGTGGAGGCAGAAGTTTAACGACCAACCATACGGCAGGAATAAAATTCCGGCCGTATATTTGGCACCGACACTGCTAGGTCAAATAGAACAACTTTCATAAAGGGACCCCTATATAAAGAGGCCTCGGGCGACAGAAAACTCTCTCGCTTTGCCCCCGACGACACCGAGCCATCAAAAACCACAACACCGAAGGGATAGATCTAGATCTAATCTCCAAACCCTTCTCCTCCACCATAGCCATATTCCACCACTTGTAATAGTAGATCTCATATCCAATTGGCGACATTGTAAGACTATTACTATCAATATTATGATTTCCATTTCAATGTTTATGATTGTTGATTTCATCTCTATGTGTGAGTAATTCTCCTTGGGCTAAGGGCTTCGGCCTAGCCATGTAGCTTTGTGCATGTTATTTATCATAGATGGGATCATGTATTAGTTTCTATGACATGACGATTATTGTATCCTCTCTTGCCTCAATCTAAGGACTTGTCAGGTACTCAAAACCCCAAGGATTGATCCAGGTATAGGGAGTGTGAGTAATGAGTAATCTGCAAGATGTGAACCCCAGTGACAAAAAGGGTAGTACGGCTGTATGTGAGGGATTTACTTGGGATTAACGGTGATATCACTATGCATATCATTAGTTCTCTTTCTTCTATGGATGAGACTAGTAGGTTATTGCTATAAGCGGTTGCGGAGGCAATAGCAATTATGGATGCACTGCCCACATATAATTATCTTGTTGTAATAATTACATGTATACTTTATTATTATGTTTTATTCTTATCAGATGTTTTGCACAACTACAAGTGAAACTGAAAGCCCCAGGCCCTCTCTCTCCATCACCGACAACAACAAAATATCGCAAACTCTTGGTCCGGTAAAACACAAAAAGGATTCTAAAACTCCCGAAGGTATGTTAAAGTAATTTTACTACGCTTTCTGCTTCCCAAGGATTTGATAACCTAGGTTTACTAGGGAAAAAGAGCTATACTACATCCGTAATCCGGATTGAAGGTATCAACCCTTTTTCTGGCGCCATTGCCGGGGAACCAATAGCTACCCTGGTAAGGTTAGTAGGAACCTAGCTAGTTTTAATTCTTGTTTTAATTTTGTTAGTTTGGTTTCAGTATTTATTTGAAAAACCAAAAAAATTAGTTAGTCTTTAAATTCTTGTTTTTACTATCATTAGTATTTGTTTAAATAAAATCCAAAATCATAGGAAATATGGCTGAAAATAAGCTTGGGGAGTTTGCAACTCCCAACAATGATTAGTTGCGTACTCCTATTACCCAGCCAGCAATTACTGCTGAGGACTATGAAATTAAGTCCCACTATTTAAGTTTAGTTTAACATAATCAATTTGGAGGCTATGATGTTGATGACGTAGGTATGCACTTGAACACTTTTACTGAAATATGTGATATGATGCGCTTTAAAGATGTTGACCCCGATGCGGTTAAGTTGAGTTTATTTACTTTCTCCATTATAGGAAGAGCAAAATAATGGTTGCTATCTTTGCCTAAAAATACTATTGCATCATGGGTGAAGTGTACTTCTTTATTTATGACTAAATTTTTCCCACATGCAAAGACTATGCAACTAAGATCTAATATTACTGGTTTTAGACAGGAAGAGTATGAGCCACTAGTGCTTGCATAGGAGAGAATGAAAGAATGCAGGAGAAAATGTCCCAGCCATGGGATGGAAGATTGGTTAATTCTCCATTTATTTTATAATGCTCTTAACCCTATATCTAAGTCTATGCTCGATACTACAGCTGGAGGAAGATTCATGGGCAAACAAATTACCGAAGCAAAGCAGCTGCTAGACAATATGCAAGACAACCATGCCCAATGGCATGTGGAAAGATCAAACACAAAGAAGGTGAACTCCATCACACCTCAGGAAAATGAAGAACTCAATGCTAAGCTGGATGAGCTCATATTAGCCATCAAAGGTAAGGAAACCCAAGTAAGAACTACCCCAGAATCAAATATTGAAGAAATAGGCTTCATAGATCATAATGATTATAACCCTACTTGGAAGAAGAACTATAATCCTAATTTCCAGAAACATTATTCTAGTCCTGCAGGTAGATTTAATAATAATATGGGATCAAGTAATGGTAGTCTCCAAGAAACTCTTAAGTCCTTTATGGACTCGAAAAATGAGAAAAATAATATCCTTGTTAAGATAACGGAGAACCATGATAATATGCTTGGAAAATTTTATAACCAAGCTGTAAGTTTGAGGAATGATTTGTAGGCCCTCCAAGAAACAACAAGGATTGTTGAGGCACAACTAGGTAAGATAATCGAGAGTCAAACTCTCATTCTAGTTAAATTTGCAGATAAAGCTAAGCCCAATCTAGTTGAAGACCTCAAGATGATAAGATTCCAAAGGGAGAAGCCTGAAGAACTTGACTATAGTAATGCTCCTTCACAAAATTACACGGTTGAATATCTTGTGAAAATGATCAATATCAAGATTTCGGTAAGTGAAGGAAACAAGGAAGCTATGTATCAACACTTCCTTAACCAGGTAGCAATAAAGGTACGCGAGCTTGAGGAAGAATATAAGAAAATTGCTGAAAAACTAACTCTTAAGCTTGATGATATATTTGAGCCTACTATTAAGATTAAAATTGGGACTAATGAGATAGGTGCACTTTATGATTTAGGTGCAAGTGTTTCAACAATTCCAAAGAGTCTTTTTAATAAGTTAAATCTTGGCTCTTTTGAAATTACCGAGTTAAAATTACATCTCTCAGATTCTACCTACAAACATGCAGTAGGAATTAAAGAGAATACTGTAGTATACATTAAAGGATGTCCCGCTCTTATTAATTTTGTTATTGTTGACATGCCTGAAGATGCTACTGCTCCTATCATATTAGGCTGTCCATTCTTAAGAACTATTAAGGCTTTTATTAATCTGCATGAAGGGAACATGAAGCTTAAATTTCCTTCGTGGGATCCTTTGTTATTCATTTTCCTAGGAAGAAGAAAGCTAAGCATGATGAGAAGGAGGCCATCACTTTGAAGGCCAACTATTTTGGAGTGGGTGTTCCACTCATCTGGCCTAAGTAAGCAACATTAAGGTCAAGCTATTGACCATAAAAGAGCGCTCCATGGGAAGTAACCCATGTGAAATAAAGGTTTGAGTAAAGTTTTTAAGTTTTAGTTTAAGTTTTATGTTGAATAAAGAGTGCTAGAAAACTCTAGTTGAGGAGGAGAGATTCAGTGGTACTAAAATCCTGCTTTATACATGCTATTGTTGGTCGACAATTTAGACTGTCATTTTTCTGTCAAAATATGGTGTTTCGCTAAGTTTCATGTTAAGAAAGAATTCTTGAAGAAACAAATTTTTTTTGACGACTATAGTACCTTTAATGACCAACTATACGACGGGAATAAAAATTTCAGCCGTATAGTTTCGGCCATATAGATATCTATGCCATCATAAAATTTTTCTTTTCCAAATACAGAAGGTTTAACAACCAACTATACAGCGGGGATAAAAATTCCTGCCGTATAGTTCCGGCTGTATAGATATCGTCTCCAGGAAGACACCCTAAAATATTGTCGTCAGACCAACTATACGGCGGGAACAAAATGTTTTGTCCATATAGTTGCGACTGTATAGCTCCGTCCAACCATAAAAATGCCACAGGAAGGTGCCCCCAACACCAAAACTTCAATCTTTTTTCTCTCTTCTAATTCCAAACTCTCTCAAAACCTCAAGGGATCTTCATCTCTACTCAATTTCGTTTGATTTCCTCGCACATAAGTGATCTACGGTATATTTCTTCTCCGATCCTCCAATTACTTTTTGCAAATTCATCTCTGATCTATTGCCATTATCAATCTAGGGTTAGACCTACTATTAACTAATTACCATGTTTCTCTTGCCTAGATTATTATTTTGAGGAGATTCTTTAGTGTGCTATGATGAGGAATATGTTATGCTTATTATTGTTGGATCAAAAAGTTTTATTTTTGCTTTTATTATTATTTTAGAAGATGAACACAAGGATCCAAACGCGTGCTCGTGCCGCTGCGAGTTCTTCTCAGGCTGCCACTGCAGCTCAGGACCGCATGGGGATATGGTTCAAGAATGAGCTCCAACATAATCGCTTCAACAAGATCAAGAACCGATAAGTGAAGACAACCAAGTGGGCTTGTCCTGTTATATTGAATCAACTCACTATTTCTAATGACTTCAATTTACTTTGCAATAGGGTTGGCCTGCAAACCTTTGTATTCCAAGACGTTCCCACTTATCGCCGGTTAACTTTTGAATTTTTAAGTTCTTTGCAAAGCACCATTAAAACATGGCATGGAGAGGACATGATTTCTTTCCGACTTATGAACAACAATTAATCATTATCACTTGATGAATGGTGCAATTGTTTTAGTTTACCAAACAATGATGTTAATGTCTTACGCACATCTTATTCCGACATGCACCCTTTCCCGGATCAGTATTATAATAGAATGAGTTTCACTTCTAGAGTCAACAAGGGAAATAATATTCAGCATCCTCTATTCGCTATTTGTTCTATGTTATTGCTAACACCTTGCAGGAACGAAAAGAGTTTACAAGACTCAATGAGGAGGACATCTTGGTCCTTGCAAAAGATGCTTTGAACAACAACTTGTCATTTAACTTGGGTGCAATTCTTGTGCGCTACTTAGAGCACAAATTCTCCCAAAGCCAGGGACCAATCACAGGTGGAGGCATCATCACTGTTCTTGCCATTGCCCTAGGCATCAACCTAGGTGAGTTGCAACCATTGCTAGGTGAGTGATGTGTTGGTTTCTCTACTTTAAAAGCTTGCGGAATGCTCACTAGGAGAGGTGGTGGTTATTATTTGCATATTGCAGGAGCTGGGTGTCTCTACCCCGCTCCTTTTCCTAATGGTCTTATCTCTATCGAGGAGGGATGTTTGCTATATGATTTGTAGGTTGAACAACACCAACCCGAGGAGGAGATTCCGGACGAGGATGATGACCAAGAAGAGGAGCAAGAAATTCCTTATCAAGAGGAGTAGCCACCAAACCGGTCCGCTACCTATGGAGACTTCCAAGAACTTGGAGGAGCTATGGAGGGGATGCATAATCTCACCCTGAACCTCCGAGAAACCACTAGTAACTTATCAACTCAATTTGCAAACTGGAGTTACAACTTTTTCCCGCCACCACAATGATTTGAAGGGCTTGCAAAAACCTAAGCTTGGGGAAGTTTCCTCATTATCTTTATTTGGCGTTCATTTGTTTTATTTTATTTCAAGGTTATGCTTTTTATTTGAGTTTATAAGCACTCGTGTTGGTTTCCCCAACACTTTATCTTTAGTTATTTTATTTGTTTACGAGATTTTCAAGCCGAGTTTTGCCACCAATTTTCTATTCTTTAATCCTCTCTCTCAAAAACAACAAAAGGATTTCTCCATTTATCTTTATTTCCCCCTTTTCTTTTCTATTCTCCTCGAGGTTCTCACATATTTACAGGAGAGTGATTGACTTCGAGTTTCCAAGGAACAAATCAAAAGGGAAGAGAGAAGTGGAACCAATCATGAGAGGTATGCGTTATGACTCCACACTTTTGAAGTTTGATAATCCCATGCTAGTTAGTACTAAATGTTAAGATATTATATTGGTGGAGTGGTTCTTTATATTGGATTAAAAATTTGTTTGCATGAGTATTTAGTTGACTATGTTTGTTTTAGCTCTTGTAGTTAACCAAGTATTGCCTAAAAATTTGCTAAACAATTGTAATAAGAAAAAGTCTCACAATTGAAGGCTTGGGTGTTGTAGTGTTTAGTCTTGAAACCTTATTCCTAGAGACACTCAACACCACAGAAAATAAAAATTGACTTGATAGCTCTCTTTGAAAAGATTTGTTCAATTGAATTAATGTTTAGCGGTTTTTGTGAGCATACCAAAGTTTGACTTGTGAATCATAAGAATGATATAGCTTTATGCGTGTCAAACTTCATGGGATGCCAACAACTCCGCTATCCTACGAACGATCTTCATGGAGGAAACTCCTAGATTTTGGCTATGAATTGATTAAACATATGTAGCAGCAATGCTATAATGGGTAAGATTCTTGGCATTCTTGTGTAGCTGTGTTCATGATGGAATCACTTCTCTGGTTGATATGAGTAATCATTATGCAAAAGGAACAAAAACCTTGGTGATGCCACGAGTGTCCATCACAGCCCGATAAACTAACTAATTGTTTTTGGCATGCTCTCAATTACTTAAGAACTGAAATTCTTGAAGGACAATGAATAGAAAAGTAGTGCTTGCAAAGTATTGACTTATTGATATGGGAGAATTGAGATGCTTTAGTGTATATGTTTTTCATGACAAACTCTCACACTCTCAATTTTACATGATTATTCTTTATTGTTCAAAGCAAGCTTATGAATTGATTACATGACATGGAATAGAGTTTACTCATTTGAATCATCCATGCTAACAATAATCTTGTTGCGCTATAAGGATTCATTAAAAACCGTATGATATGCTTGCCATTACTCTATCTATGCTGAAGTTTTTCACATTAATAAAGTGGAGGAAACATCAGACTACCAATCGTGAGTAAGATCATCATCTCGTTATTTCAGTATAAATGTTGAGTTCCTTTTTTATTTTGGTTTTCTTGCTCGAGGACGATCAAGTTTAAGCTTGGGGAGGTTGATGGCTGTGAAATATAGCCATCCACGTCCACATCTAAACTAGATATTATTCATATTTTGAATGAAATATCTCTCTAATCCTGGCACTATTGCCTAATGATCAAAGGGGTATGCAATCATGTCTTTGTATTTTTTCCTACGCGGATAATGACATTTGATGATGAGAATCACAACATTAAAGTCAAAGATACGATATTTCCAACGAACCAAAGAAACCAGGAGTCGTGAAGTGGAGGCGGAAGCTTTAACGACCAATTATACAACATGAATAAAATTCCAGCCGTATAGTTGGCATCGACACCGCTAGGTCAAATAGAACAACTTTCATTAAGGGACCCCTATATAAAGAGGCCTCGAACGACGGGAAAACTCTCTCGCTTCGCCCCCGACGACACCCAGCCATCAGAAACCACAACACCGAAGGGATAAATCTAGATCTAATCTCCAAACCCTTCTCCTACACCATAGCCAGATTCCACCACTTGTAATAGTAGATCTCATCTCCAATTGGCGACATTGTAAGACTATTACTATCAATCTTATGATTTCCATTTCAATGTTTATGATTGTTGATTTCATCTCTATGTGTGAGTAATTCTCCTTGGGCTAATGACTTCGGCCTAGCCATGTAGCTTTGTGCATGTTATTTATCATAGATAGGATCATGTATTAGTTTGTATGACATGATGATTATTGTACCCTCTCTTGCCTCAATCTAAGGACTTGTCAGGTACCCAAGACCCCGAGGATTAATCCAGGTATAGGGTGTGTGAGTAATGACTAATCTACATGATGGGAACCCTAGTGACAAAACGGGTAGTACGGATATATGTGAGGGATTTACTTGGGATTAACAGTGACATTACTATGCATATCATTAGTTCTCTTTCTTTTATGGATGAGACTAGTAGGTTATTTCTATAAGTGGTGCGGAGGCAATAGCAATTATGAACGCACTGTCCATATATAATTATCTTACTGTAACAATTATATGTATACTTTATTATTATCTTTTATTCCCATAAGATGTTTTTCATAGCTACAGGTGGAAACGAAAGCCCCAGGCCCTCTCTCCATCATCGAAAACAAGAATAGATCGCAAACTCTTGGTCCGGTAAAACACAAAAAGAATTCTAAAACTCCCGAATGTCCGTTAAAGTAACTTTACTACCCTTTCTGCTTCCCCAGGATTCAATAACCTATGTATACTAGGGAAAAAGAGCTATACTATATCCGTAATCCAGATCGAAGGTATCATCTACCCCAGTGGGTGGGCGCTGAGAAGAGGCGGCATCCTGATTCCACCGGTGCCGCATGGTGAGGAGATGCATGTAGCCATCCGACACGAGTGGGCGTAGCCGTTCACGATAGCGCGGTGGTCGGATCCGGACTGTGATCCTGACAACCTGCCCATCTGGGTCGAATTCTCCTGCAAGCGCCAGAAGAGGAAGCTTGCCTAGTACTACGGTGATTGTACCCCACCGGCGGACAACGACAATGAAGACTCTAGGTTCTAGTGGAGCGTGTCGGGCTGCCCGCTGGCCTCCTTCATGGACCACATCTCCGTGGGGGACTACCCGCGCATCATACTGTCGCCTCTTCCCCTAGAACTACACCAGTCATCGACCTCACGGAGGACGACGAATGCTGATGACTAGGTGACGTCACCACCACCGTCAGGGCGGCCGCCATATGTCGTAGCCATAGCCAGGGTTTATTTTAATTATGTTTTTTATTTTATACTAGTATGTAAATTAAGGCTGCTAGTGTAATATATTTAAGTTTTTAATGTTTGTATTTTGTGGGGAAAAATGGATCTCGCCAAGTGGGGGCACCCGACCCAAACGGACAGAGGCCAAAACGGCATGTTTTTATATCCGTAGGCTGAACCAAGCAGACTAATCTGGACACATCCCATGTATGAAATGGGTCGTCTTGCTGAATATGCCCTTACACAAAACCAAACTCAAATAATCTACGGTGCAAACACATTCAGCCTCCATGCATATTGCCTCCACACCTCCAAACATTTTTTTCCTGACTTATAAATAAAGCCAATTGGCCACAAACCGATACAAAGTGATAAGAAATCCCTCTTGTAAAACATATCAAAGATAAATAAAAAAATAAAAGTAGCAACACCCTGAAAAAGCACCCTAAGACTAATAACTAGAGGTGTCACCATGCCTCTTATGAAACCACCGGTGTTCCTTGCACCGCACCCACAAAGTTGTTGCCCGAGAGGGCCACCGGCCCTCTCGCCTCATCTCGTGGAACTCTTATCCTACCAACAGACAACAAGGACGGTGAGGGGGTGAAAACTACGTCATATGTAAAAGATAGGAGACTGACAAGTATGCCCCACATGAACGACGGAAGTGCCTCAAGATAGGATCCGAACTTGCCTATCGATGACAATAGAACAAGACCTATAGGTACTGAAACTCCATGACGACGCCCCCAAGGGGGTTATGATGCCATCATTGAGACCGAAAGGGTCAAGGGTTTTCACCTGGAGGTCTGATGCAGGGGAAGGTAATCACAACGACACACTCAATAGGGTTAAGATACCTGCAGTCATCAT
This sequence comes from Avena sativa, assembly GCA_916181665.1. Classification (NCBI taxonomy): domain Eukaryota; kingdom Viridiplantae; phylum Streptophyta; class Magnoliopsida; order Poales; family Poaceae; genus Avena; species Avena sativa. Next base: position 22,438,742 of record OV702297.1, read on the forward strand.
CGTCGCTAGCGAAGGAGCACTGAGCTTTCACCTGGAATAAACTTCGCTCGACAACCTGGTACCTTAGACCTCCTGATGTTACCAAGTCAGGCCTCAAGAACACGATACGGGATCCGCCTTTACCGAAGTGCCACCAACACTAGGATTCCCCACCGCACCCTACTCGCCATTCACACAACCAATGATTGAGCCATCACTCCTGCAACACCGCTCTCCATATGTCAGGGCACGTAGGACACCTTTTAGGGCCACTGCCCCGACGTCCAAAATCTTGCACACGTGGAGCAGCCAACACTACCACACCAGACCCAACAACACGGGTAGGGGACGCTGGCGTCAAAATCTGAGCCCATCTGGCTGAGATCCAACCAGCATGGTGGTAGAGATGTGGCAAGAACGGTGGACATGACATCTCCATGCCACCCACAGGTCACGCCCCACACAATCGCCTGTCATATCTAGGCTTGCAGTCTGATTCTAGTGTCCAGGACAGATCACAGCCTAGAGGGAAGAACCTGGCACACCTGCCTCAAGGAGCTTCTTATGCATGTGTGATGGATAGGGCCCGCACCACCTATATGAGGACCAATATGGCCCATATGGGGCTCAAATCCCAATTGGCCTGGATCAGGCCCGTGTAGTCCTTCCACCACCCACTAGTCAATGGCGGCTTCCATCGCCACCCACCCCGTCGTCATGCTCCTCTGTGGCCTCATCTAGCCACCAAAAGTTGTGCCAAGACCGTATGCATTGTGCATCATGCTCGTTGTCCCTCGTCTCTCCACTATAGAAGAAACCATTCATGCCTCCACCATCACTGAGGCCATCTCGGCTTCATCGATGGTCCCTCCGGCAACAACGACGCAAGAAGGTGGGGCAGGAGGGCTAGAATCGGTGATGGCTAGGGTCGCCTCGTGTCATCAGAGAGGGACAACATAGGGGAGGGCCAAAGAATTTTTCCTCCTACTTGCACTGGTTAATTATCAATTGCCTCCACAACCGAACGTACTAACAAGTCAATGTAGATGGTAACCTTGTTGCAATCCATGTGGGAGAGTAGGTACAGGTTCAAGTATGAGACCTAGCAGAACTATGATTTCTAATCATATTCTTACAATCTCCTAGTAAAGAGTCAAGACACGCATGGGACATGCCTGTAGCAATCCAAATATCTAGTTTCTAGTTTGTGTTTCATTTTCATCACCGAGTTCAAAATTTTATCATCGAGAGGATCCATTGCAAGATGATCTAAAGGATAGAATCCAACATTTGGTATCAGATCTAGGTTCTAGCCGCAATGATGGGCGAAAGCAATGCAGAGAGCTCCATCAACGATTCAATGTCCGACAAGAGTGGCGGCTCCAAGGAGAACAAGGAAAATAGAATATTGAAGAAGAATGTCATGGGAATAGCAACAAGCAGGACGAGGGGTGCCAACATGATGGTGCAGCACAATATTCCCATGTAGTACCCATAGCTATCCAACACCAACTACGTTGTTGGGTTAGTGAAGATGGAGATTATTCTCTGAATGCTCCAAGTGTGGTAGGAAATCAATGACCATGAGGTCGATAATGACTACAACAAAGGTTCCATGGACGCCATAGCCCAATCCGTGTTGAATTCCATGCTGGTGACATTGCCAGAGTTCGAGACAACAAGAGATGCATGGGACATACTTAAATAGATGAAGATCAAATAAGATCGCATCACAAAAACTCGAGCACAAGTGTTGAAGTGCCAACTTCACATGTTGCAGATGGAGGAAAGGGAACTGGTGATCGACTACGCCATGTGCCTCACCACCTTAGTGAAAGATCTGAGTGCTTGGTGCAAAGCTCGATAAAGTCAAGATCATGGAAATTGTTTTCATCTTGGTGACTCATAAATTTACGTATATCATCGACATGCTCCGTCATTGACAACATCACCATAACATAGGCGATCGGATGCTTGCGGACGCGGTATCATGGTTGTCGAAAAGGCAAAGGAGGAGGTGTTGATCAAATTCTTTACACATGCATTGAATGGGAAGCCCCAAGCAGTAAAGGAAGGCATGATGGCGAAGGATCAAGCAACTTGAAGCGCGATGGGCATGATGAAAAGGGCAAAGGAAAAGGAAAGACACAAGGGCGTGGATGTTGCGTGTTCCTTGGGGTTTGACCCTAGGGATGGCCAGATCTTAACCAGATTTCGGTGGGGACAGCGAGAGGAAAGGCGATGAACATGATGAACTCAACACAAAAGGCAAGGTAAAGATACAAACACACACAAACACACAAGGTTCCAGTTTCCCTCATTTGCCTGGATCACCAAACCGAGAAAATCCAGGTGGAAGACACCACTAGGTAGAGATCCATGATGGAAAGATCGATTTGGAGCCGATAGAATATACTATTGAAGAGGTTAAAATTTATAGAGACCCTATTGGGAGAGAGTAACGCAATAGAGATCATAAGATAGAAAGAGCGCTCAAACAAAGAGGGCCTTGTATAACCTTGGTGCGGTGACCTAGCATACCACTGCATGATGTAGTACACTATAGTCGTTGACATAACACCAATGGAACACCGTTCACTAGTATTACATCCCTCAGAGTGGTACAACAGAAACACAGCAGGTCCAAGACATGACTATAGGTTACAACTCAACTCTTTACATAAGATCCATAGAACACTCTAGGTTAAAAAGAGAGAAGAAACTTCTTACAAAGAAGAATAAAAAATAATCAACTCATAAATATCATGTTAATGGGATTAGCATTTAGCTATTTGGCTTATATTGCTGCTATTGCAATACTCTACAGAAATAGGTTCTATGTCTAGAGATTATATTCCTATCTAATCAGTAACTTCGTCTTCACTTGAGTTGATGTATATGTTGACTTCCTTGACAATAATTGAAGAGCTTGGGCTTTTGATGATGATTCCTGGAGCATAACTTGATGTAGACGTCGTCTTAATGGCTTTAGAATCTAGCAAGGGTTAAGAAGATATATTGAGTACGAGCATACTTAGCAAGTTCACTAGAAAGGAGTGTTTGATGCACTATATCTACAGCCACAGACCATAGGTCGTAGGCAATGCAGGTTTTCGTAAACATTTCTTCAAAGGTTGCTTTTATTCTGAAAAGCTATGTTCGTCAGCCTTCACAAGTTTACCAGAATTTTCATGGAGCTCCTTTCCCGCCGCGTTCGTAGCTCCTTCCCGGAACAGGGAGTAACAAGTTACAGTTCTTACACTCTACAGAGGTGCATCACTTTACCCATGAGAGACCTTAGCCTTGTTGCACAACCAAGTCATGACCTTGTCCATACTTCCTTGGTATGGGGCCCAATCTAAGATCCAAGCCAATCACTGCCCCCTTCACGACCTCGCATGCCTCCTTGGTGTACACCATGCCCACCCATTGAATTATGGCAATGGTTTGTACAGACCGTTAGATGCCAGAACTATCGTGGGACGTTGAGGGTTCCCACCCATATGCTGCATATCCTCTACGAATTACCAATTAATAGGCATGCTATGAGTGATAACAACCACGACCTGCACATCCGGCTACATGCGAGAGGAAGAAGATACAGCTGACTTCTCTATCCCATTCCAAATCTCATGGTTAACGCGTGATATATGGTGCAAGAATCACTGGCGACATTGGTTGTTAAGTCCTAGATAATATGTTCACTTACCACCGGAACTTTCATATTAGGTTATTACCTCATGGTAAATAACCTATAATCACATTATTATGAAAATAGTGTTTCTGACCTTTTTCAAATGCAGGTGATGACAACACTAGATTTGCAAAATACTTACAGAAAATAATCAAAGGACATGAGCAAGTGTGAACTTGCCTTTTGTGATTGCAAGATTATGCACTCACGATCTTCAAGACAATATAAAAGATCCAATATCTGAAATCAGCATCATTGGTCCAGTAAGGACTAATGTTTAAAGAAGCAAGATGCTATTATGCATAAGTAATGTAATGCAATTTGATAAACTCAAATCCCGGGATAAACATTGTTCTAGGGTTTGGATTCTAGAAATGGTTTCTTTGGAATGTGTTGCCCTTTTAGATTAAGTTTCACACTTGTGCTTCTTATTAAGGCTTGTGAGTGTGTGTGAACAACATGTATTTGTACGATCATAAAACAATGAGATACACAAATGTGGAATGCTACTCAAAAACTATTTCTATAAGAATTGCTTTATAATGTATCTTAAAAGAATAACTTCTGAAGAAAATCTTACTTAGCTAAGCATAAGTATTTAAACTTTAAGTTAATATTATTAGGTGTTCTTACTAGTTATAGTCCTTAAGTAAGAAAGAATTATTCCATTTGAATAATGATATAATTAGTATTTGAGACTTATCTATCTTGGTTTTTAACTTGGTTAGTTTGGTATTGAGATGTACTAGGTCTTAATTGAAACAGACCAAAGTAAACTATAAAGCACATAATAAGTTTTTATCATAATATTTAAAGTCTTGTTGACTAAGTTAACTTTAAGAACATGGATGGACTTAGGGTGTAATGCTTATGATATTTTTATCTAGTTCACTTGATATTGTTTCCTTAAGGTTACTTAAAAATGGCATTACTTCTATTTGAGTAGTGGTTTCTTAATTATATAATGGAATAGAATCATTTATCTTTTTATAAATAAGTGGTCATGGTTTGGAAACAAGGAAATAATATTTCTTTAAGTACTAATGGATTTACTATAGTGTTTTAATTTGTTTATATACTTGAGGTTGAAGTAAGGGAAAAGGTTTTATTTAGTCACAAATTATTCTTGAAAATTTTACATTGGATAAGGATCCTTTTAGAAAATAACTTACACTTATGATTAAATGATAATTCAATAAGATTGTATTAAAAATGTGTTGAACCACTTTGACTTCATATTATCAATATTCAAGACTAATACTATTTATTAGACTCAATTGGCTAATTTTAGAAATATTAAGTGATTTTATTTACCCTTATATGAATTATCAACTAGGGAAATAGGTTTAAATTAAGTTATTAATTTGTTTAAATTTTTATTTCCCTCAAAAGTGGAATATTGTATTTTTAACATGTAGGTATTATTTTTGTGATCATTTTGGTATATTACATTTATTTTTGTGATTTATTGATAATAAGGTATGATTTTTATAAGATTTACTACTTTATAAACACTTAATAAATAATAAATATTTAATTAGGTGAAATAACAATGCATGATTATAGTTTTAAATTATAGTTCTTATTTTTCTAAGAATTTTGACATATTATTTATATTTTTTATTATTTACCATTATTAAAATATGAATTATCAAATTTTTATTACTTATCAAATCTTTATTAAATAATTATTATTTAAGTAACTAACACAATAATGTTTGATAATAGTTTAATGTTATAGATTTTATTTTTCTGAAAATTTTCATATATTAAACATATTTTTCTGAATTATAAAACAGAAGTTATTGATTTTATAAGATTGAATCATTTTATTTAATTTCTGGATTTTATTTGTGTTTGAATATATATTGTTTTATTTATTTTCTAAACAAACATTAACTTTTTATACCGCACACACACCTAGCCCCAGTCACTGACTATTGGGCCCTAGGCCATGTCATACGCCACCTCGGCGAAGACTGGTCAAACTGGCTGACTAGGCATGGGATGATGCAAGCATGACGTCACCGGAGCTGATCCTCTCAAATCGATGATTGATCTCGCGATTTGGTGAGCGCGCGGGGCAGTGGTTATGCTTATCGGAAAGAGGGCATGACGGGAACCTAACAGTGGCGGCGCCGCTAGTTAATGGTCGCCAGAAGTTGGGCAACAACGGCGAACAACGGCGGCACTGCCGGTTGCTCGTGGCAGGAACAACAGAGATGAAAAGGACGATGGAGGTAAGGTGTTTGAGTACCGATGGCTTACCCTGGTTGCAGTGCAGGCGTCGGTGGAGGCAATTGTGGCCGGAATCAAGGTGGACGACGACGGCCAGACTTTGGGAAGACAGGGTCGCTGCATCAATTCAAGGCGCCCCACCTCAATTCCTTCGGCTAGGAGGCTCAGGGGAACAAGGCTAGGACGTGTGCTTGATCAACGGAGCACATAAGAGCTTAGAACGACGGCAATCGATGGCAAATTGGAGCTAGGGTTTTGGTTCAGAAGAGGAAAACGAGGTAGGGAGAGCTTCGGAGGGAAAATGGGGATGAGGACGAGCGGGGACGTCGCCGTGGCCTCCTTATCCTCTCCCGGCGATGGCGGCGTGTATCCTGACGCAAGGACGGCGACGGACGGCCTCGATATCGCCACCGAGCTGCTTCCATCTAGAGTAAGACGACGACATGATATTTTGCGGATACCCCCTGGCATGTTTCAAGATTCAACCCGTAGTCCTTGGCAGTGTCCCACCTATCAGTCATAGAGCGATATGAGCCGGGCTGGTTCTTGGGCCGAAGTGGGCTGCTATGGGCTGCGCCTGAGTAGCAGATAAAGAGAAGGAAAGATGGGCTGCATCCAGAAACTGTTTTTATTTGTTTTTCTTTTCTGTTTTCTGTTTTTCTTTTTAGATTTGTATTTTAATATTTGATTTGAACCTTTCATATAGAAATTTACCTGCTAGATAATTGTAACAATACTAAAATGTATTTAGTATCATTTTGTGAGCTTGCATTGTATAATGTGATTATTTCTTTATTTTCTTTATATATATAACTTTCCATTTGGTATTTGTAAGGGCTTTTGACATGAATTTTATTTTATCTAATATCCATAAACTTATTAAAGAATGCATTATTATTAACTGATGATATTTGATTCTCATTAACTTATATTATTAAAGAAATATTTATATATAGTGATCCTTCATTATTATTTGATACATAAGGTTTTAAGGAACTAATATGGTTAATATTATTCCTATGAATCTAGGAAATAACAATGTATATATTTTATTATAACTAACATAGGAGTTAGGGTTTGAATTGTAAATGCTTACCCTAGGTTTTGGGGTACTTAATATACTTATATTATTTTGTTGATGTGAATAAAGGTTAATGGCTAAACATATTTTTTTTATGTTTGAGATCTTTAATGATATCACCCTTTAAAATATAAAGTTATTTTCTGGAATGTCTTATGGAAAATAATTGATAAAGATAACTCCTAGGCACATATGGTTATGATGGTTTAAAATGACAAAGATGTGCTTAAGTGATTTGATATAGGATGACTCCTAGCCATTGAGAAAATAAGATGATTGATCAAATATATGAAATGAATATTATGTTTGGTTAGATATTTAAAGTTGAGTGTTTACCAAGAATTCCTATCTTCCATATTTCATAATTCTTGATTTCTACTTAAAGAATTCCTTTCCTAGATATACTATTCCTCCATATCCATCATCATGTGCTAACATGATGAGCTTTACTTCACAAGAATATTCTTACCCATTTTTTTATTCTTCTAAATCCATTTATAAATCCAATGAGATTGACACTAAAACTTTCATAATCTTCTCATATCCATACCTGGTTATATCAACTACTCTACTGCTGATAACCTCCAATCTAACAAGTAGTTACTACTAACTCCATTCATACTCTTCCTTAATCATCCACCACTAATATTACTCCAGCAGATGTATATATCAAACTACTTTCCCTCAAAAACTTACTATTCCTTAAGAGGAATAACACTACTTCAATAACTCCATGCTACTCTAGCTTCAACTTAATTATAATGTCTTATATCTACTTGACTCCAATACCTTATACTCAAACTTCACATTATATCATGGTGACTTGTCATGGCTAACCTAGAATAACATATCTATACTAGGGTTCAATCATGTTCTACCCACCAATGTCACTTATACATGATATAAGCATTCAATCTTGGTGACTAAAGCATGATCATTATAATTCTTTGATGCTTTATGGTTTAGGTTTCCAATTGGCTAATCAAGGCTTTCATTCATACAACATTACAGTTGTATTATAATTATCTTCTGTTTATCTCTATTGGACTAAGAGATATGATTCATTGACTATACATACTTGATCCAATAGGATTACTCCTATTAACTATCTTCAATATTCATCCTTGTAATCTTTACCTCAGATACTCTTCTATCATTTCAGGAGTGAGTTAACTCCATCAATAGTCCTATTGATTTAATTCTCTTCCAACACTCCCATCCTATAGATGATATATAAATCTAGCATTTCTATTTACCTCTTCTTAGTTCTTTCTTTATAGGTCTTAAGTGAATGCTAAGATAATGAAAAGAGTTGATATATCAAGAATTGATAGGTTAAGAATTGGTGAATCAATAGTTGATTACTCAACATTGATAACAACAGATATTAGAATAAGATTCAATAAAGATGATGAGGATTGATATGGAAAGAAAGATATATAGTGAATGATCTTGACTTGGTTTCTGTCCTACTCAATCTCACTAAAGAGTTAAGGTTAGGCATTACCATGATACTCATGGTATAAGTAGATGAGATTAAGATAGATCAATATTTAGTTGTTACATTCCTATTACTTAAGTTATATTTATAACTTGGTATTCATGAGTTGTGTAATGAATACTATGATATGATTACTTAAGGATCAAATATAATTCATTAAGTAAGGTATTTAGGGTTTAACTTCTATTATATTTGATCTACCATTAGATCAATTCTCCTTTACCCAAAATAAGGTTTTAGCAAAGGTCATATTGAAACTTATCATAGTCAACTTGATGATCTACTTAATTTCCATCAAGTTGAGAGAAGCTTCAATCACTTTGACAAGTTTTGTTTAAAAGCGTGAAAATTATTTGGATTTTCTATGCATGAATGCAATGCACACATATGTGTCCAGCTTATTTCTAAGCTCTAATGTTGGGATGTTACACTTGGTCTAGATCAAGATCCAAGACCCCCCTCCCTGCGCTATGGGAAAGTGGAGGCTAAGCCAAGGCAACTCAAATTCATCATTGTCTCATATCTGAACCACAATGGGATATTTATAGTACAAGAGGCGAAGTGATAAGTAGGGGAATATTATAATCAAACCCATTTTGGTGCGCAGACAAATCATTTTGGTGGTAAGTTCAGCGGTGTGGGACCTGGCACCGGATTGGTTGGCTTTAACCAGCAGCAAACTCGATGTGCTGGTTTGGAGGCCCCTGAATGTCGGTATGCACCGACTATCATTTTGGCGTGGCGCAGGTTTCATTTGGTGTGTCGATGGTTTGCCATGCCCATTTCAGCGTTAGGTCCATCATGCCAGTTTGCTTGGATCGTTTTGGTGCCAGGTTTTATGCACTAGCTAGGCCACTGTTTTCATACTAGCTTCTTCCGTCTCTTCTCCCATGCATCTTTCTTGGGGTTCCTGGCTTCTTGGATGTACTTTACAGCTCCGCTTGGTATCATGGTCATGGGTAGGGTCCTAGGCATAAGATAGGAATTCAGCTTAAGTAGGATCCCATTTAAATGATTACTAAAGGAAGACAAGATATGGGAGGAGTTCACCTTAGGTGCAATTGTTGGAGTAGCATGATGTTGTTCAATGGTGATTGCCATGTGATATGATGCATCATCTCCCTCCTCTTGAAAAAGTGTCGACCTGGACGATAATCCGTCATCACCATGTGTTGGAGGAGATTTTCGCTTGGCATTTAACATGTATGAGTTTGGATCTCGGGTGTGAAAGCCATATTCATGGTTGTCCAAGAGCTTTTAGTTGTTCTTGTCTTCATGTTTTGGTTGGAGATCTTGTAGGATGTGTCTTGGAGATGGTGTTCTATCTTGATTACCTTGCAAAACGAACAATAAAGAGAGAATTGTATGAGGAGTTGTTAGCATGGGTCACACTCAAATCACTCATATCACTTTCGGTGGCATGCGACGTGGCACTTGTGATTTTTTCACTCAATTTAGGCTTTTAGATCTCACTCACATGAAGGTGGATCACTCTCTCACCACTTATCTCACAAGGATCCTTTTATTGTTGTAGCTTGGGTAAGTTTGTTGCATAGGAAGAAATTATTTGGCTTGGCGTCATGGGTTGGAGCACAAAGGTTTTTTTGTTTCACTTGAATGAGTATTGGTTTGTGCTACCATTATGTACATCTCCTCTATCGTATTGCCATGGTATCACAAGTAGTATGTGACAAAACGTCATAGGCACTAGATCACACTTGACGGTCTCTTCATAGGGGCCAATCTTGAAGGAGACTTTTGACTTTGAATTTTATCTTTAGGGCTCCATTTTCACTAAGTCATTTTGCATTATATGTATGGGTATGCTCCATATATTGCAACTTGAGTTTTTCACAAAGTTTGGTGCTCGCGAGGTTGTGACAATTTCCTCCATCGATTATCACTTTTATGGACTTGCATCAATGTCATATCGAGTTTGGAAAATATTGAGGCGTTGGTCTTCTCTTGGTGTGGAGTTAGTTGTCAAGACCTTAGTGATGACTAGTGAAGGGCTTGGATCATGCTCACATATCATATTCCATGGAAACTTCCTTTAGTAGAGCAACTTGTGCTAATGCTTCATATTCCCATTCACTCACTAAATAGGCATCGCCATTTTCATCTGTTAGCATAACTCTTGTGTTGATGCACTCACTTGTGGCCCTTTCCTCCACACTTGTAGCAAGGGATATCACTATTTGTCATTTTTGTCTTGGAGTTTGATGGCCTTGGAGTCTTTGTTTTCTTGGATGAGCTTGGTGCTTGATCTGTTGACTTATTAGAGGCATATGCATTTTCCATTTGCAAGTGACGCTCGACTTTGGAGGCTCGGTGTAGAAGCTCGATGATGGTATTGTATGGTTAGAAATATGCAATTTTTCTTATAGTTTGTTTCAAACCATTGAGGAATCTTGCCATTGTATGCTCCTTGAGCTCTTTCACATCAACTCTCATCATTGTCATCGCCAATTCCTTGCAGTACTCTTCAATGGACTTTTGTGCCTTTCTTGAAGTTATGTAGCTTGTTGAATAGGTATTTCCAGTAATGCTAGGGGACTAACCTTTCATACATCACTTGATTCATTTCCATCCAAGTGATAACCAGTGGTCTTCTTGCTTCACATGGTAGCTTTGATAATATTCCCACCACATGTTGGTGTAGTCCTCAAACTCGAGAGATGCCATTGTGACTTTCTTCTCTTCGGAGTAGTGGTGGACTTTGAGGATTTTATCAACTTTGATTTCCCATCCAATGTATGCATCGGCATTTTATTCTCCTTTGAACTTGGCAGAACGAAATTGAGCTTGCCAAACTTGCCATCATCTTGATCACGGTTTTTGTTGTGGCGGTCTTTTCTCACGCTTGCTTCACTTAGTTCTCGAGGTGGTGGAGAAGGAGGAGGATCTTGGTTACCTCGCGGTGGTGGTGGAGGGGCTTTATGGTATCACTCGTGGTCCCTTCTATGCCTTTGCTCGACATCATTTGCATTCATTACTTACAAGTGTCGTGGCGGGGTTGAGAAAAGCGATTGTGTTGCCGGCCACATGGTTCTCCTTCATCTTCTTCACTTGGATCCCAATTTGTTTCACCTTGGAAGTTACGCTTTGCATTGAGTTTGTGGGGGTGATGATTCCATTGATCATTATTGTGACGTGAACTTGAACAATTTCTTGATTTGGAGGTGGTTCATGCTCTTGACGAGGTTGACTTGGGGTTGTTGTTGAGGTAGGTCATGACGACCACGGCACCGAGGATGTATTGCTTGGTGCGCTCGGTGAGCTTGTGGATCTCCTGTTCATGTCGGTGAAGAGCTTGTCTTTCCCCATTATGGTGGTGGTGGGGTTTTCCATGGCGGGAGTGAGGAGCTTGAGGAATCATTGTGATGACTTGAAGAGCGAGTTAAAGGCAAACTTGACGAGCTTGAGTGATGTCCACGCCTATTGGATAGGTTGGTGATGGTGTCTTGGATATCGGTCATTGTCGTCTCAACAATGTGAAGTCATTGTGGATGTTATCGAATTGTTCGTCCAATCTTCTCTAGATCCACTCAAATCAAGATTCCTACTTGCAATATCCAATGAGTACGTCTAGAGACATATTGGTCTTCAAGATCAAAGTGTGGGTCCTCTCCCGTGCTTACATTGCTTGACCTAGACATTGTCTGACAAGACCAAACGTATTATGGTGGCAAGTGATAAGAAAGGTGTATTCATATGTCTCACTGTTGTAATAGTATCATATTGTTGATATAATTCGAGGTCAATTGAAAACACAAGAGGCACACACAAAAAGCTTATGATGGAAGTTAAGAAGGTGGATAAAAAATGGGACAACCAAACGAAAAGGTTACTTTAAAAATGGGTAAAATACAAATGATCAAATGCGAAAGGAAAATATCAATAAAACCTATCACTAAATGCACAAGGTGAAGATAAATGGGGTTAGCATGAATTTGAAAAATGAGCAATTAACAAAATGGTTCTACGACTACATAGCTCGGTGGCGTGCCAACACAAGGAGAGACCGTAGCTTGTTTGTCAAAAGTTCGAGAAGCAATAGATTTGTACACTTGCCTTTCTCTATCTCCGCTCTTGCTTACAAGCTTTGAGACTCTCTTTTTCATTCGGATTTTTTTGTTTTCTTTTGCTCCTTTCTTTTCTCTTTTTTTACATTTTTCTCCCTTTTGGACATGGAGTCAAATTTTGCTATTTCCTATGCACTTTCACTATTCAATATTAAGCGTACAATGCTTCGGCAAACACAAAATGAGCTACTCTTGATAGTTTAGGTAAAATACAAAGGAAGATATGGGGTTAACAAGGGTGTGCAAGTTATACCTTTGATATGTTGATGACAACTTGCAATCATTGGTGGAGGGTGGTGTACGAGTTTCATGGTGTCAAAGAGCGCGATTGATGGTGGTGCAGAAGATTTTGTTAGTAAAAACACACACACATTAAACACAAAAAAAGGAAAATTGGTCAAAATTTTGAAGCAAGAACATTTTGGCAGCGAAATCAGCGGCGCCGGAGTTGGCGCCAAACCAATCGGTGGGGAACCTAGAACTCCAGTTTGAGTGCCAATTCAGTTCGGCGTGAGGTATGGCTCGCCGGATTGCAATCGGTTTGAGCTCGTGACGAACTCCAAGAACTTCGATTTGTCGGGTAGACGAGAAATTGACCAAATTGGAGCTACAGAATATAGGGAAACAAGATCATAACCTAAAGTACCAGATCCATGGAAAAAACGACTAAAAACTCGCCGATTCGATAGATCGAACCAAAAGAAATTTGGGGAAAATATTTGCTTTTTTATATTTACGACGGAAATCAATGAACAAAATCAAATCCGTGGAAACCAATGCTTCTGATATAATTATGTTGCGGGTTCTTTGAGGTTTGATGCTAGGGATGCCCGATCTTCATGGATTTGGGTGGGGAAAGCGAGGAGAAAAGCAATGGACACAATGAAATCAATGCAAAAGGCAAGGTAAACAGATAAAAAACGCAAACACACACAGTTTCAAATTCCCACGTTGGAATGGATCACTAACCCGATAGAATCCACTTGGAAGAGATCACTAGGTAGAGATCCATGATGAAAACATCGGTTTGCATCAGATAGAATCTACCCATGAAGAGATTGCAACTTATAGAAACCCTATGGGAGATATCAGCGCGATAGAGATCACAAGATAGAAATAGCGGTTAAACGAAGAGGGCCTTGTAGAACCTTGGTCTAGATCTAGATACAAGATATGTCCCCCTATGGAACTATGGAGGCTAAGCCAATTCAACTCAAATTCATCATATTCTCATATTTGATACACAAGGGGCTATTTATAGTACTTGGGGCTAAGTGGTAGGTGGTGGAATATTTTAGGGCATCAAACACATTTATGTGCATAGACATGCCATTTCGGTGGTGCCGGACGTGGTGCCAGATTGGTCAGATTGAACCAGAGCAAGACTCACACGCTAGTTTGGAGGCTATTGAATGCTGGTTTGATGTACTGATGATCATTTTGGCATGGCGCTGGGTTTCCACGCCCGTTTGGGCGACAGGTCCGGCAGGCCGGTTTTCTTGGCATGTTTAGGCTCCAGTTCCGGTGCGCCATTTTAGCCACCGGTTTGTGCCCAGCTCCTTCTGTCTCTTATTGCATTGCTTCTTTCCTGGGGTCTTGGCTTCTTGGTCGTCCTTTGTAGCTCCTCTGGCATTATGATCATGGTATGGACCTAGGCATAATATAGGCATTCAGGTCAAGTAGGATCTCATTCAAGTGAGGACAAGAGATGGAAGGATTTCACCTTAGGTGCAATAATTGGAGTAGCATGACGTGGTTAAATGGTGATTGCCATATAGTGGGTTGCATCCATGGCAAAGTTAATTAATATGGCGAGTTTAAGGAATGAGACTTGGATATGTACAAGGTCAACTGCTACAACTGCAACATGATGGCTCACTATGCAAAGCAATGTCTGAAGCATTATAAGAGAGAGGTGAAGGAAAATTTGGCGAAGCATGAAGACGACGAACCATCTCTTGTAATGGCTGAAGTTTGTGATCTTGCCCAAACAATGGTTGTGAAACCAAACCGGAAGGTACTACTTCACGATAAGAAGGTAACACCAAATATACCCAGGAATAATCCCAAAATTAGGGACCAAGGTGATCACGATCACCAAGATGCAAACACCGATGATGATAATGAGGAGATAGGCGAAGATCTTAGCAATGACGTTGCACATGATGCGACATGTGGTGATGAAGATTACCATGATGTGCAAAGTGATGATGACTATCATGATGATGGTCCACTCATGATGACTACGCCAACGACACAGATGCTGATGATCCGACCCCAAGCATACCAAGAAATTATACACTTTCCTCAAGTGCATATACACCGACACAATTGATGTCCTCTCTTTCGCAAGCCACAATAGACCCCTCTAGTCCATGTTGCTATAAGACCCTAAAGAAATTCTACAAACACGCAAACGAGTTACACTCGAGTACTCTCGACTGTGTTTTCTTGGAGTTGAGGAGCCGATGAATTTTATAGAGGCGAAGAAAGATCCAAGTTGGAAGCACGCCATGGATGAGTAGTTGAAGGTGATTGACAACAACAACAACACATGGACCTTGGTAACTCGATATCCGAATCATAAGCCTATTGGTTTGAAGTGGGTATACAAGTTAAGGACATGAAGGGTGTTTTTGTGAAGTATAAGGCAATATTCATTGCAAAGGGCTACGCAGAACTTCAATCGGTTGACTATGAGGAGGAGTTTTCTCCGGTTGCTCGACTCAAGACTATGAGGCTGATCTTTGCTTTGGAAATAGAAGATGATTGGAAGGTTCGTCACACAAACGTTAAATCCGCTTTTCTTAATGGTGATATCACGAAAGAAGTGTACATGGACTTAGGGTTTCATGGAAAAGAGAGAGCTGGTGATTTTGTCGGCTCATCAGATAAACAAGGGAGTCGATGTCGTTTGATTATTGTGGAGAATACGGTTACAAAGTCACAGGTTCACTAGTTGCGGTCTAGGTCACGGCACATTGCGGATTGCTCGAAACTAAGGTGCCCTCTCCGTCTGCTCCTCCCAGCCTTTATATGAGAGGCTGGGTCTTGGAGCCATATAAGGATAGGTTATAAGTTACAATTATAATACTAGAACTGTGTCGGTTTGATGAGGACATACCATCTATTGATACAACCAATGTACCTATGGCTACACAAATACAAGGATCTATCACTCGAGCTCGCGCCAAGCAACTTAACTATCAGGTACTTTCGTTTCTTGGAACTATTCCTTATATACATGAGAATATGATGTTGACTAAATCAGATGTGTTTGTTACTCTTAGGAATGATGGTCCTAGCATGGACGAGAGGGACAAGCATTCGAGCATGATCATGCATAGAGATGGCAGCAAGCATGTGAGGATGGAAGAGGACGCCACAAGTGGAGATTTCGGAACTTTGAAGCCACCATAATGAATATTGAAGGATTGGACGAAATATTCAAGACTAATAGTTCATAGATTCGTCCATAGTTAATATGGTGCTGAGTCACCTTTATTTTGGGCCAGGCCCATGTTACTTTCACGGGAATTTAAATAGATACTTTTTAGAGTTCGTATTTGAGGGTAAAAGGCCTTCTAGGGTTGTATTCGCCCACCATAACTATGGTTGACTGAAACCCCACCATTTCCTTCTTAAATACCCCCATAGCCATCACTTTAGACTCAGATTTTGTTTAGACTAAAAGTTAGCCATCATTGCAATTTTGCCAAGGCTTGAGTGTCGTAGAGGCCTCTTGTACTACGCACCTATACAGGATCCCATATTTTTAATAAATCTTTCATATTCATCCACAATATCTTCATTGCAATGTTAGTTCTTACTTGTTCTTGATTTTATGTAGGAATTAAGACCTCGTTGGTCAGCCTGATCGGGCTTCTGCAAGATCGGTAACTTCTAGGAGATTGGACTAGCGATTTCATTGGCGCTCATGCTCGCACGTGTATTCGGATCGTCAAGCCCGAATTCCACCCAAATCGACTATCACCATCTCATCGAAAGATCGGACACCTTTGCCCTATAAAATCCTAATAGTAGCTAGGAACATATACTTGCTATTTATTTCTTGTTTTCTACTAACTATGGCAGGTTCTGAAGATCGAATTTCATGGGCTTTGACTATAGTCGGAGATGTACCACCACCTAGAACTTCGATCTATCTGGTAGATAGGAAATTGACCAAATTGGAGCTACAAAACACAGGGAAACAAATATCATAACCTAAAGTACCAGATACATGAAAAAAAAACTAAAAACTCGCCGATTTGAGAGATCGAACCAAAAACAATTTGGGGCAAATATTTTCTAATTTTATTTTTGGTGGAAATCAAATCCGTGGAAACCAAGGCTTATGATACAATATGTTGCGGGTTCCTTGAGGTTTGATGCTAGGCATGCCCAATCTTCATGGATTTGGGTGGGTAAAGCGAGAAGAAAAGCAATGAACTAGATGAAATCAATGCAAAAGGAAAGTTAAATATATAAAAAACACAAACGCACACAGTTTCAACTTCGCACGTTGGCCTGGATCACCAACCCGATATAATCCACTTGGAAGAGACCGCTAGGTAGAAATCCGTGATGAAAAGATCGATTTGCACCCGGTAGAATCTACCCATGATGAGATTGTAACTTATAGAAACCCTATGGGAGATATCAGGGCGATAGAGATCACAAGATAGAAAAGGCGCTTAAACAAAGAGGGCCTTGTAGAACCTTGGTCTAGATCCAGATATAAGAGATGTCCCCTCTATGGAACTATGGAGGCTAAGCCAATTCAACTCAAATTCATCATATTCTCATATTTGAGACAAAAGGGGCTATTTATAGTAATTGGGGATAAGTGGTAGGTGGTGGAATATTTCAGGGCATCAAACCCATTAATGTGCATAGACATGCCATTTCGTTGGTGCCGGACGTGGCTCCAGATTGGTCAGCTTGAACCAAAGCAAGACTGACACGCTAGTTTGGAGGCTACTGAATGCTGGTTTGATGTACTGATGATCATTTCGGCAATGTCGCTAGGTTGCCATGCCTGTTTGGGCGATAGGTCCGGCACGTCGGTTTTCTTGGCATGTTTAGGCACCAGGTCCGACGCGCCATTTTGGCCACCGATTTGTTCCCATCTCCTTCTGTATCTTCTTGCATGCTTCTTTCCTGGGGTCTTGGCTTCTTGGTCGTCCTTTGTAGCTCCTCTTGGCATTATGATCATGGGTACGAACCTAGGCATAAGATAGGCATTCAGGTCAAGTAGGATATCGTTCAAGTGAGGACTAAAGGAGCACAAGAGATGGAAGGAATTCACCTTAGGTGCAATGATTAGAGTAGCATGACGTGGTTAAATGGTGATTGCTATATAGTGGGTTGCATCCATGACAAAGGTAATCAATATGGCGAGTTGAAGGAACTAGACTTGGATATGTACAAGAGCAACTGCTACAACTGCAACATGATGGCTCACTATGCAAAGAAATGTCTAAAGCCTAATAAGGGAGAGGTGAAGGAAAATTTGGCGAAGCATGAAGATGACAAACCATCTCTTCTAATGGCTGAAGTTTGCGATCTGGCCCAAATAGTGGTTGTGAAACCAACCCGGAAGGTACTACTTCACAATAAGAAGGTAACACCAAATATACCCAGGAATAATCTCAAAATTGGGGACCGAGGTGATCATGATAACCAAGATGCGAACACCGATGATGGCAATGAGGAGATAGGCGAAGATCTTGGCAATGACGCTGCACATGATGCGACAAGTGGTGATGAAGATTACTATGCGGCACAAAGTGATGATGAATATCATGATGATGGTACGCTCACGACGAATACTCTAACGACACGGATGCTGATGACCCAACCCCAAGCATACCAAGAAATTCTCCACCTTCCTCGAGTGCATATACACCGATACAATTGATGTCCCATCCTTCGCAAGCCACAATAGAACCCTCTAGTCCATGTTGCTATAAGACCCTAAAGAAAGCCTACAAACACGTCGAATGAGTTGCACTCGAGTACTCTGGACTATGTTTTCTTGGAGTTGAGGAGCCGATGAATTTTGTAGAGGCAAAGAAAGATCCAAGTTGGAAGCACGCCATGGATGAGGAGTTGAAGGTGATTGACAACAACACATGGACCTTGGTAACCCTATATCCGAACCATAAGCCTATTGGTTTGAAGTGGGTATACAAGTTAAGTAAGGACATGAAGGGTGTTTTGTGAAGTATAAGGCAAGACTCGTTGCAAAGGGATACATAGAACGTCAATTAGTTGACTATGAGGAGTAGTTTTCTCCGGTTGCTTGACTCAAGACTGTGAAGATGATCTTAGCTTTGGCAATAGAAGATGATTGGAAGGTTCATCACACAAATGTTAAATCCGCTTTCCTCAATGGTGATATCACAAAAGGAGTGTACATGGACTTAGGGTTTCGTGGAAAAGAGAGCGTTGGTGATTTCGTCGGCTCATCAGACAAACAAGGGAGTCGATGTCATCTGATTATTGTAGAGAATACGATTACAAAGTCACGGGTTTGCTAGTTGCGGTCTAGCTCACGGTAGATTGCAGATTGATCGAAACTAAGGTGCACTCTATGTCGGCTCCTTCCAGCCTTTATATGAGGCTGGGTCTTGGAGTCGTATACAGATAGGTTACATGTTACAATTATAATACTAGAACTATGTCGGTTCGCACTTTTGTGTTGATCGCCAAGTCAACCTTCTATCCATCAGATGCTTCCTGGACTTTGTATCCTGTGTGGGACTTATGGGCCATGTCTCTGATGCGCCTAGGGTAAACGATCATGGGAATCTGATAAGTCATACCAATGTCACATAGGGTATGCGAAGAAAGGAGAAGAACAGAAGGTTTACAAGCTGAAGAAGGCACTATACGGGTTGAAGGTTTACAACACACATAGACACCCGGTTTCACTATATCTCTGAGTGCGTTGAGGAGGGAATGATCGATGTGCAACACATGAACACTAATGATCTGCTTGCCGACATTCTTACCAAGTCCCTCGGGAGACAGAAATTCATCGAGATGAGGGAGAAAATGAGAGTACAAGCAGTGAACCAAAGCAACAAGGTTAAGGAGGTGAATGTTGATGTTAACCTTGATGCAGTGCGTGTTAGAGTAGGTTAATGATGAAGTATTCCAGTAGAACTAGTATGTCTAGTCCTATTTTAAACTCCTACTCTCTCCATGGACATCTATAAAAGTACTCATAGAACTACACCATGCAACAACGAAAATCATCAAAATAAAATAAAGAGACAAGACATGCCTGTGGGAATCAAATATCCGGTTTTTGCTCTGCGTTATATTTCTGTCACCAAGTTTGAAAATTTCTCACTGAGAGATCCGTTGCGAGCATCAACGATCTAAAAACTAGAATCCAATAGTCAACTGGAAGACAAGTATTAATGGTAAGGCCTGAAAACAAGGAGCAGATCACTTTGATAATTTCCCGTAGAACCGCGGCTACTATAGTATATTCATTCAACAAAATGAAAATAAAATGAAATACTCCGTGATATAATATAAGTGAACCTACGCACTAAAGACGTCTAGATATATGTATTTTAGAAAAGCTAAAATATCTTAGTATTTTAAAAACGATGGAATAGAAAGCACCTTTTATTTTGGCAGGATGAGAGTGAGAACAAGAAATATCGACTAGAAAGTGGAGTGTGGCTTGCCGTCCGAAAGAACAATGTGGGCTTAGTATTCATGATATTAAGATCAAGAATACGGCTCTCCTTAGTAAATGGCTCTTCAAGTTACTTACCAAATATGGGGTATGGCAAACTCTACTTAAATAAAAATATATTGGCTCGAAAGATTTATCTTATGTAATTTGAAAACCCAATGACTCGCATTTATGGATTAGTCTAATGGTATTTTCAATTAAGAACGAATTAGAGATACCGTTTTAGGAGGATAAGTAACTAGCCAATACTACACTTCAACAACAATATCCTGTGTTGCCACAATAATTGAGTCTTCTCCACCGAGTGTGACCTTCAAAAGAGATTTAATCGGACTTAGACTTGCATCTTAAAATGACTTGCTTAATCGCTTGGCATTAGTCTAATTAGCACCTAGGACTAGTGAATATCGCTGAAACTTGAACGAGAAAAGTAAATTCTAAATTAATTCTATGTACAATGCACTAGTCCAGTTAGACTTACCGGTTGATAATAATAGAAAATTTTGAAAGATGAAATATCTCTAAAAAAATACTCTGTATCTTTGTTGAAGCTTATTTTTATTAAAGTCAATCTTATTAAGCGGAATTGGTACAGGAATTAAAAATTGTCATCATGATGGTATAATTAAGCATTTGTTCTTCCAATATAATTTCGCGCGTTGCCAATAATTTTTGAAATTGATTATATGGTATAGATTAGAAGTACAAAATACTTTTTAGGATGGGAGAAATTGTCATTATCTCGTTGTTATGGCTATGTAGAAATGATAGTATTTAATATTAAAAAATTCTATCTGGCAGGTTATCTACTGGTGTACCGGTAGCCTCTACTTAGGGCGTGTTTGGTTGCTCGGGGCGGAATTTCAAGTTTTTCCTAGTTGGCCCAGCAGATGCTGCATAGGGAGATATTGCCCTCGGGTCAGGATGGGTTGTTTATTTTGTTGCATGTATTTTCGTTTGCCCACTAGGAGAGTCCATATGGCCACTTTGTTTGGTTTCCCAGATTGGACTCGGCTGGTGCAAAGTTACACGTTTGGGAGTCCGCATCCGGCCCGATGTGGTTATCTCGCATGGAAAAATGGTGAACTTACCAACTAGTCATTAGAGTTTAAGATCTTACATGATCGATCGCATGAATCAAAACAACTAGTAGTAGACAATCCACATGATCAGGCCGACGATGATGATGTCTTTGACCATACTTGCATCCCGTATAGGTGGAAACTGCTCATGTGGATAAACTTGTTGATGAATGATGGCGGTAGAGTGAAATTGATCTTCATATCTTGTGATGGTTGTGCCTTCTGTGGACGCTCTGCTAAGAACTCTAGAGTCTTAAACCCCTTATGAAGGTTGTGCTGGTAACCCGTCACTTGTTGGCTGCACTCCTCCCATGTCTTGTAGATTCCCGGCTTATTGTCGTAGTACATCACATACCGGTTGTATTTCTATGAGACATAACACATGCAACATATAAGGATCACAACTAAAGCAGGCATATTAAGTTCACAAACACAAGACAATAAACATAAACAAGTTAAGCATGCATGATCATATGGACACAAGCATCATCAGTTCCAACCTACCAAGTTAGTGTGATCCAACCGATCACCACCAACATCTATGGTGTCATCCTACCATTACATCAAAAGGGGTGCAATCCTACCACCATATAAGTTCTCCATCATGTAAGGGGTTAGTATATACCACCTTACAGTAAACAAGCATAAGTTTTCATCAAGCCCCTAGCTACTTCAAAATATACAACTTCTTCTTCATCATGCATGCACTACCGCCACCATCTCCATGATCGGGGAGCAAGTAGTGCTTGGCCAGGAAGGTCCTGAGTTAGAGATCCCTGTGGTCCTCCGCCATGAACAAAGATGTTACCCATAGCCCTGTTGTCAAAGAGGTGGCCGAGCGCCACCATTAGAGCATTAGGGTTGTAGCCTTTGGCGGCCATGACGGCTTCGTACAGAGCTAGGTGAAAATCAGGAGGGGAAGCAATGGTGATGGCGGTCGCCATCACTTTCACGGCCTCGTTCATGCACGTGATGGTGATGTCGCCCTCCTCTCCCAGCAGCGACCTCTTCCTCTTCTTGCAAGGATCGAGCCAGCAACAACATAGGCATTTGTGCTGCCGCCTTGACCAACGCTAGCAGCAGGAGAACCTGCGGCGCCTCGGTCTCGACCTCGTCATCAAGTACCACTGTCTCCGACTCTTGGGTCTACATGTATTTAGGGCTTGGCTCTCCAAGAGTCTCACTAGAGCCCATTGCAAACCTGCCGATGGCAAGGCCGAAGGAGAAGATGGCCTCCATCTTCCTATAGTTGGCGACATGCTTGGTTAGATACTCGGCATCCTTGGGATGATCCTGAGATAGGGAATTGCAGGGAGGTTAGCGAGGTTACACAAGGGAATCGTAGGGATGTTATTGAAATTAGTTAATACCGAGATGTGTCCCCTGTAGTGGGCGTCCTCCAAGATGATGGTGCAGGTCTCCTCATCTCAGCTAATTTTGCTAAGGTCTCTAAGCTTGGAGACATGGATCCGCCTGGTCCTCCACTTGCGCAGGTGGTTGTACACCTGCTGTGAGGACACCTCGATGCCACAAAACTCAAACACCTTACGGGCAGCAGTGTTGAGGTGCACCTCTTTGAACCCCTTCTCCGTCTTGACGTCGCTCTTGATGATCTCACACATCTGGTTGAGCACGAACGCCGAGAGGAACGGTTCCCACTTCATGGTGCCCTTCACCCCCTTGCACTAGCCTATGTTGTGGGCTTTTCCAGCCTTGATGGATTTCTTCTTGGCCAAGATCTTGGCAGCTTGCTCTGCAATCTGCTCCACCGTGTACCCGGTCATTGGAGGCGCAGACAAGATCTCCATGCGCTGAGGATATGTGAGCCTGAGAGGGGACAACTAGGATTGGGTCTCAGCGACAAAGGTCTCCTGAGAATCCATGAGGGTCTGGCTAAACTCATCAGCGGTCATGTCCTACAGATCTCATGGTCGCACATATCATGACCTAGACTAGACATGAACACAAGCTTAAACATGCAATGGGTCCAGAAATCCATCTATCTATGATTATACCTAGCGGTTCATTATGCATACTAACATAGATCTACCGCAAACTATAATCAGATCTACGAGGTGCAAACAGATCGAAACTAGTACACCTAGGGTTTGATGGAACTCACCTGCATCGAAGGAGCGGAGCACGTCGCCACTAAAGATCTTGGAGAAGGACACCTGCACTAGCCGATCTACAACCACCACCTCCGCTACCGCCGCTTACCTGTTGGCCGATGAAGAACCTTGCTGGCTTGAGAGATCGAAGAATGGGGAACATGGTGGCAAGGGACATTGGTGTGGCGGGTGGTGATATATATCGCTGCGCTTCAGCGGGCGATGACGAAAATCCTCCCGCCAGCTTTTGGAGGAAACCCTCGGCTCGCGCCATCGCCGAACTCGTATGGCGATCCAGATTTCCCCCCGCTTTTGCACAAGCGGGGTCTGTCCCCGTAGAAACGCCCAAAATCGGTGTTTCCAACGGGCCAACTTTTGGCATGCTTTAAAACTCGTGCCATGCATTAAACTCATGCAAGCCAAATAACCAAATGGGCTTATTCTTCTCGCCAGATGCGAGAAACAGTCCGGCCTACCAAACACACCCTTATAGTCGTTGAGGATACAACACGGTATTTCTTTATTAGACATGGATAACTGTATAATCTTGAGATCAACCCTCCACTACCTTGGGCATTTTGCAATTTCTCATTACGATCGTCTAGTATTATATTGTTATATTTTTGTTTCGGCTGTGCGACATCCTTGTTGTGCAAAGGCCAGGTAAGCGCACCTTGTAGAAAAAAAGAAGACATCTTTTACTTGTGAACCCGTGATATTGCACTTGCACTGGTAAAGTTACAAGGTGACCGAGTCTGTGGTCTCACTGTTCTGAATGTAGGACAACACCGGCGAGTATAAGCACTCATAATACTTCAGAGATCATCTGCCATGACCATGTGATATTTCTCCAAGTCTCTCGGGTTGCCCTTGGATACAAGACACGAACCTCCTTACAGGCTTGAAGCTTGTAGTAATGCTACATGTGACCTGGCTGGTACTAGACCTTCTGTTTTAACCTCACATTTACTAAAACCTACGGACTACAGGCTCTACAACTAGTGGTTGCAGTAGGAAATGGAAGAACTCGGTAAAATCAATTCGATTGGTGGTAGTGGTAACTGCTAATAGTACTACCTAGTAATATAATTAGAGGTAAACACTGGATTACTGTATATTATATTATGTGTCTCACAACACTGCATATGCTGCTGCTAACTGCTGCTGTTCTTAATTAGTCAAAAGGCTAATGGCATGTTTTTTCCTCTTGTGGTTTGGTTTAATAGGGGCTATCCACTAAAAAGGGGGAATGGGAAGCTAACACTACGCTGACACTTGACTCCTTTGTTTTTCTCCTGTCACAATAACAAACAGGAAAAGGATGTCACAATAAGAAACAGGAAAAGGAGGAGAAAGAGAAGAGAAAGAAAGGACAGCATAATAATTAGATAGGTGAAATGCTTAATTTTCTGAGAGGGAATAAAGGTAGGTCTAAGTGCTTACTATGATTAGGTTTGGGTATTGTTCACTTTCCATCGCAGGACAATCTCACATCCCGATTGCTCCGTGATCGGAGGACAGTCTGCTCATTGCATACCCCGAATCATATCACTCACAGATCACAAAAAATGCCCGATATAATCAAGCCGTGGCAAGTAGAGTTGCATCGATCGCTATACCTGGACATGGGGAAGAAGTAGGGCCTCGGAGAAGGGATGTCCAATGCTGAGGGCAGGAGATGGGTAGTGCCACCACCCGCGTTATGGGATGCGTTGCAGCCATCACCGGCGACCTCTATCTTGGTAGGAAGTGTGGCCGACTTTGTCGGGGATGCGAACGGGCTTTCCGGCAAATTGTGTTCCCCACTGCATAATATGCATGGAGGAAGCAATGATCAAGCTGACTGAAACTGTCGCATTTTTTTAGCATGCCTACTATCAGATCATCAAAGCTAAGGCCTAAGGCCAACCGGCCAAGAATAATAAGCAAGCACGGCTCAGTTTAATCAACCTTTGGTCACTATCAGTGTTCTGGTTCGCCTCGTCCGACGATTCCTCCCTGTCGCCTCCTCCTCCATTGGCCACATTACTCTCCGCAGCACAGAAGCTGCTGCTGCTCCCTTTCATTTGCTGAGCTGTTGACAGGCAAAGACATTACGGCGATGATGGCTTATAATTGGCAGAACTTGCTTCACTTAACAGGTCGCTGCAATGCATACCACTAGACTCGGGTGGCGACTCAACCAAGGTGCTTGCACCGGGCTGGCTGGTGGTGGCCGCATTGGCGACGGGCGTTGTCGACGTCATTGCTGTTGTGGCTGCCGCTGCGGCTGCGGCTGCGGCCGCGACGCGAGATTTCAGGTCGAGCAGCTGGAGTCCCATGAGACGGCGGCTCTGGAGCTCAACGGCGTGCTGGAACTCGGCAGCCTGCTGCTCTTCCTCCAGCTTCCGCCGCATCATCAGCTCGTTCGCGCTGTTGGAGTGCTGCAGCATCCTCCCACCTGACAAACACCGGACTTCATCAGATTTGAAAGACACCATGCTGATAAAGATGAAAATGTAAAGAACATCATAAAGTAGACGAAGAACCATGTTACCTAGTTGATGGAGGTCGAACGGGTCCCTGCCGTCGAGCCCGGTAGAGCCGGAGAAGTCACCTTGCGGCTGCTTCCTGCCACCCGCAACCGAAACCAGGTTAATTAGTTAACGGCATGCAATGCAAGAAGCGAAAGTAGTAGTAATTGGAAGTGTGTAGTAGTAGTAAGTGCGCATGCATGCGTGCCTGTACTTGTCGGGGACCTTGCCCTTCTCCTTGTAGGGCTTGACGAGCACGCGGGCGTCGCAGATGAAGTGCGGGTTGCCCTTGGCCAGGATCAGCCGCACCGTCTCCGGGTACATGAAGGTGACGAACCCGAACATGCGCTTCTGCTGGTACGGGATGCGCACGTCGTGGACCGGGCCGTACATGCTGCGCATTTCCATTGCCAATGAGATCCAAGCACCACGATGGCGCGTGTTCTGTCTGTGAATGGGCACATACCTGAAGTAGCCGGAGACGTCTTCCTCGCGGAACGTGCTGTCGGCCGGGAAGGTGAGGTAAATCTGCCGGGATCCCGGGTTCATCATGCTGGCGAAATCGGCGCGGTCCAGGCGCGGCCGGCCCATGAACTTGTGCGCGTCGTCGCCGCCGCCGCCGCCTCCCAGCATCAGCGCGGCCGCCGCTCTGCACGCGCACGAGTGGGAAAAAAGTTGATTGGAACTCCGGAGCGTGTAGCTGAAGCTTGTTGGAGTTGGGGGTGGCAATACCTTTGGTTGTCGTTGTGCTGTTGCTGCAGCAAGTAGCTGAGGCACTTGCTAGCGGCGGAAGGCGAGCCGGGGAGGGAGCCGGTGGGGGAGTAAGGGAGGGCGGCGTGGCCGAGGCGCTGGCTCCTGGAACGGAGAAGGAAGTCCTGGCACTGCTGCTGCTGCTGCTGCTGCTGCTCGGCGGCGGCGGCGGCGTCCATCTTGGCAGCGGCGAGCGCCGTGTCGTCGTCGGGGAGGCCTCCGGTGTGGATGAACCTGCAGCTGCTGCCGTTCTTGCAGAACCCGCGCGCGTAGTACAGGCATGGCTTCCAGCCGAAGTTGTCCCCGCCGAGGCAGGCCTCGTTCGCCGACGCGCTCCGGCGGTGACCGGGGACGCCGCCGCTTGCCCAGCTGGGGCCGTAGGGGAACATGTCGCCTGGAGCGGGGCTCCGGCACTCCCCACCGTCGAAGGTCCCGAACGGGTTTTCGTTTTGGAAGGCGAGCTCCTCCTGCTGATGGAAGTTATCCATGGCACGGGGAAAGAACGGCGCGGCGCCAGCCCCGTCGTTCACCGGGCTCATCAGCTCCTCGCCCATGCCCTCCGCGACGCCATTGCTCCTCGAGAACACCGGCGCCTGGGCCCATGACGACGGCGAGGACACAGACAGAGGGGACGGCGCGCCGCCGCGGCCGGAGTTTTGGCGCGAGAGCTGGAACGGCGACGGGTGGCCAGCCGTGGGCGGCGACCCGGGGCCGGGACCAGACGCCGGGATCAGACCGAGGTCCCTCCGCGCCTTGGCCATGACGCTCTGGAGCAGCACCTCGGGGCCGAAGGCGAGGCGTATCATCTCCTTCTCGCCGTGATCCTGGACGAGCAGGAGCCCCATGATCTTGGCGGCGTGGTCCGGGTCCAGCGCCTGGATCCGGGAGAACACCACCTTGGTGGCCTCGTAGGCGTCCATGGCCGCACCCAAGAAACGCCGAAACTCGCTCCCCCTCCTCCCACAGGCAGGCGCAGCAGCGGGCGGCTCACGGTCACGGGCTTCTTGCTCCCTCACACTCACACTACGCTTTCTGTTGCGTGGCCGGCCTTATGTATACAGAAGCAGCAGCTAGTAAGCTTGATGCGACTACTAGTACAGGAGGAGGAGCACTAGCGTGCAGTGTTTACAGGAGAGGGTAGTAGTACAACTACGCTAGTGCTTGGCTTGGACCGGCTGCTCCTTCTTCCCGGAGCTTGCTTGCGCCGCTGAGCAGCTCCATTTCCCAAAGGCTTTGGTGCTTAGCTTAGCCGCGGCCCTATCACCACGCTGCCCACCGCGGCCCTTTTCTCTCCGCGCGGGGTGGGGCGGGTTTCTCGGGCACGGAACTTGGCTCGCCACTGGCTGGGCGGGGCGGTGTGCGAATTTCCGAGGGGTGGCGTTGCCATTGTTAATTCTGAGGAGTGCCTCCAGCGGAAAAGCCATGGCGGTTCCTGATCGATCTCCATAGTTTTGTCTTCTTTTATTTTAAACCAGCCTAATCACGGTCACAGAGACATGCATGAACCGTGAATTAAGCTTGAACCGATTACTATTTGATCTGGTTCTCCTGCCTCCCCTTCCCGTCCTTGCTTTGCTGACTCGTTCGTCTACCTGTCACTAGTTTCGGAATGCCACAGTACAGCAAAAGATAGCAAGCAAACAGCTGCTTTTCAGTAGGCTGGGTGACCTCACCGCTTCAAACAGGAAAATTTGGAATACGACCTTCCAGATCGGCGAAAATTGGCGGAAAGGTGGGCAGAAGTTAGCTGTGTCAAGCGAGCAAGCGATCCAGTCACATTTCTAAGGAGAAGCTATCTTGATAGTGATGGGATAAACTACAATATAGCGATATAAAACGAAACTCGATGCTACTTTCTTTTCATCATATCCAAATCATGGGTGCTGTCGGATGCCATCGAGAACCTCGGCCAGAGCATACCCGAGCTAGTGGCAGCACCGAGAATTATGTACCCGGTAATTCATTTGGTAATGTCTTGTTTTCGAGAAAATTCTACATCTTCCGGTGTTATCCTTATCTACCTAATCAATCTTTTGAACCTCTCTTCTTCAAAGAATTTTTTTTTTAAAAGTCGATCTAAAAGCATCTCTACAACCTAAATTATTCAATGTTCAATATTTTAGAAGGTAATCGTAATACTTCTTATTTCCATTCTGTATGTTAAAAATTTGATATACAACATTATAAGGCTTTGTTTGGATATGAAGACAGACCTAGTATTGATCTAGTAGATGATTTCCACGATGTAGAAGATAAGGTCACTGAGTAACAAAATGTGTTTCTAGATGCTGATTTTTCTGAACATGAAGTTAAGGATGTTATCTTTGACTCTTATGCTTTAGGAGCTCCTTACCTTGATGGGCTGTCTTTTTTGTTCTATTAGCATTTTTTGGGAGATGATTAAAAATAATTTGATAGCTTTAGTATAATGTCTAGAACAAAGGGGAGTTAGACCTCTATAGATTAAATTTCTCTTTTTTGAATTTAATCCCAAAAGAGACAGATGTTATACCTATACATAAATTCAGGCCCATAGCTTTAACAAATTGCAGATAAAGTCTTTTCAAAATGTGCCACAAATAGGTTTGATGTGGTAAATGGATCTTTAGTTTGTCCTTGTCACATTGCTTTTATAAGAGGTAGGTATATTTTGGAGTGTGTAGTATTTGCACATGAAATTATTCATGATGTGGTTCATATAAACAATCTACTTTATTTTTTAAACTAGATTATGAGAAAGCATACTGGCAAAGTAAATAGAGAGTTTTTATTGACCATGTTGAGTGTCATGGGGCTTTAGGCCGAAATGGACAACAATCTTGAGTTTTTGGTTGATCTTGGTTCATTGGGTCTTAGAATCAATGACGGCAACAATTTCTTTATAACTGGTCGAGGGGTAGACAGGGAGACTCTATATCTATCATTTATTGTTCAATTATATGGCTAATGTTTTCTCTAAAATGCTAATGAAAGCAGCTGGTCTTCGTCAGATGTAATCAACATGAAGTATGCCGATGACACCTTGATTTTCTTAACAATGACTTAGAGTCTGCTGTTAATTTGAAATAGGTGCTCTCTTGCTTTGAACAAATGTGTGGCGTTCTCATCAACTTTCACAAACATGATCTTATTTCCATTAATGTGGAAGAGTATGTGGCTCAGGCTTTTTCTCAAACCTTAGGTAGTAGATTAGGGCGGTTTTCCATTGAAATGCTTGGGGTCCCTCTATACTACACTAAGAAATAGGAATTGCAACCTATTGTGGGTAAGATCCTGAAGAAAGCTACTAGATGGAGAGAAAAATTACTAAAGCATGTTGCTAAGCTTGAGTTGCTGAGGATTGTGTTGGCAAGCATCCCTTTATATTTACTAAGTGTCATTAAGTTTCCTAAATGAGAAGAAGGGGAAGCAAATCCCCTTGCACTCACAACAATCAGAGGCTTTCACGACCACCTGTACGGGCAGGGCCCTCCCATACGGTGTGCCCATACCATATGGCGTCGGAGCCGCCTCTTCAAATAATTTCACCCCGTGCAGACGGATCTGAGATATGAAATTCAGAGACACCATAGTTCGCGGAAACCTCACCTCCGGAAGGGATCTAGAGGGGGAATTCGCATTGGGACTTTGATCCTCACCACTACAAAGAGCTCCGTCACCATCTCCATCAACCGCTGCAACTCCATCATCACCATCGACCCTCTCATCTCCATTACATTCATCTTGTTGTATTTCGTAGGCTTTGTTGTGGATTTGCACGAGTATTTACCAATCCATTTGTATTACATCCATATTATGATGATGATGTTGATTGCCTCCATGTGTGAGTAGTTTACCTTGTTCTTGGGGAGATGGAGAAACCCTGGCATGGTGATGAATTAAAATAAAGATAATCCATAAGTTTATTCATGAATATCTATTAGTTTATTTCTTGATGTTGTGTGAAGTCAACCACACAATATTTGCCTTCGGGGTAAGAGAGGAAACTATTCTTGGGCATGTGGTGGTGTGAAGGTTCTAAGTGACATATTGCATTGGATCATTACTCATGTGTTCAAGGGGGGTAAGAGGGGACTCACATAAACAAATACATAACCATGGGGCAACGTTCTTAATATTAGGGAATCATGGGTGGCTTGCCTAAGATTAATACTGTGGTTATGGGGGGTGAAATAAAAGATGGATTGTCTTTGATCATTTATTTTGGAGATTCTCCCATACGTATACATGAATAACATTATAGATATATCATAATCATGACTAAACATAATTGTTAGTGATGGATCCAACACAGCCTGAGAATGCTTTAGTCCTATTGCAGTTCCAAATACCTTACATCACGAACCTCTCTCTATTTACTTTCTTTGACTTATTATTGTCTTGTTCACGCACACTCAAACACTCTCAAATACTCCCTACTTGAGATCAAAGACAACGTCCAAGAACTCTTTGATAAATAGTGACGGGGAGCATTAAGAACTTAACCAATATCTCTTCGTGGATTCAATACTAATATTTCGAAACTAGCTACAAATGATATGAGCTCTCGCAGACATTAGTTGGCATGACGGCTTCGGTTGCATAGACCATGAAGAAGGGAGTGAATCTTGTTGAACGGTTTCTAGTCATTTGGATCCCCCACAACATCGAGGGGAGCTCTTCGATCCAACATCCGGGAGTTCGGTCAAGGGAAACCTGGAGTTGGGGCTCGATGCCATGGAGAATGCTTTAATTGGTGCGTTCATCCTATCTGTTGGAGTGCGGATGGGTGACTGAGGTGTGTTATGATGATGATGTTGATTGCCTCCATGTGTGAGTAGTTTACCTTGTTCTTGGGGAGATGGAGAAACCCTGGCATGGTGATGAATTAAAATAAAGATAATCCATAATTTTATTCATGAATATCTATTAGTTTATTTCTTGATGTTGTGTGAAGTCAACCACACAATATTTTGCCTTCGGGGTAAGAGAGGAAACTATTCTTGGGCATGTGGTGGTGTGAAGGTTCTAAGTGACATATTGCATTGGATCATTACTCATGTGTTCAAGGGCGATAAGAGGGGACTCACATAAACAAATACATAACCATGGGGCAACGTTCTTAATATTAGGGGATCATGGGTGGCTTGCCTAAGATTAATACTGTGGTTATGGGGGGTAAAATAAAAGATGGATTGTCTTTGATCATTTATTTTGGAGATTCTCCCATACGTATACATGAATAACATTATAGATATATCATAATCATGACTAAACATAATTGCTAGTGATGGATCCAACACAGCCTGAGAATGCTTTAGTCCTATTGCAGTTCCAAATACCTTACATCACGAACCTCTCTCTATTTACTTTCTTTGACTTATTATTGTCTTGTTCACGCACACTCAAACACTCTCAAATACTCCCTACTTGAGATCAAAGACAACGTCCAAGAACTCTTTGATAAATAGTGACGGGGAGCATTAAGAACTTAACCAATATCTCTTCGTGGATTCAATACTAATATTTCGAAACTAGCTACAGATGATATGAGCTCTCGCAGACATCAGTTGGCATGACGTCTTCGGCTGCATAGACCATGAAGAAGGGAGTGAATCCTGTTGAACGGTTTCTAGTCATTTGGATCCCCCACAACATCGAGGGGAGCTCTTCGATCCAACATCCGGGAGTTCGGTCAAGGGAAACCTGGAGTCAGGGCTCGATGCCATGGAGAATGCTTTAATTGGTGCATTCATCCTATCTGTTGGAGTGCGGATGGGTGACTAAGGTGTGTTCGAGCAGGATCTATTTTTATTTGCAGAAATCGGCCATGGCGCCCTTGGCGAAATTGGTGTTGTTGTCCATGATTTGGTTGGCGCTGAGCGAAGGACGCCGCGCGACTTTGGGATGTGCGGGATAAGATCCTCCCCTCACTGTTTACGACATTGAGTTGTTGCTCGAGCACCTTCCTAACCATGGAGAAGTCATGGCTGATGGCGACTTGCTAACTGTCGCCTGAGATAATGCCATGGAAGAGGTGAAAGAACATTTCATGATCTCTAGTGTTTTGTGTGTTAGATAACAATGCCAAGGATTATTTAATGTGTTGCAGATCTTGTCATATTCGAAAGAAGCAAAAGGATGTATTTGGGGAGCGGATTATCTGCCCCTGCCAAGGGCCAGATAATCCGGCCCTACCCCAACTCCAAGCGCAGCCAAGGCGCGTCATACTGCATGGGGGCGGATTTTCCCCCGGATTGTCCGGCTAGGATGGATAATCCGCCCCCAAGGAATTCACCAAAGGGATCCAAGGCGCGGCGTACTGCATGGGGGCAAAAAATCCCCCGGATTGTCCAGCCAGGGCCGGAGTTTTTGCCCGGGTCGGATAATCTGCCCCCCTCGAGGAGTTTTGAGAAGGCAATCAAGGCGGCTCCGAGGCGGATTTCCCCGGGGCGGATAATCCGGACCCCAAAATCTCCAACGTCTAGTTTTGGCAGAGGGTATTTAATCCTCATCACTCCCTCCTGCCAGAACGCTCGATTCATTTCGAAAAAGTCCAGACCTGTTCTTCAAGATCCAACACGAGATCTCCATCTTCATCCACCCAAAGGCTTCGATCTTAGGGGAATCGAAGGAGGAGGCCTCGATCTTCATCAACAGAAATCAAGCACTTCACTTCCCCTTCATTCACTTGGAGGATTCTCGATCTAGTATTTCTTGCAAATATCTAGATCCTTGTTTAGATTATTTGATAATCCTTGTTCTTGTGTCAGCTTGTTGTCATCACGGGATCCTCCAATTCAGTTGTGGATGTGTGCCCTGCTAGCATTGTAAAGGAACCTTTTCCTGCCTTGAAGGGTACTAATAGTGGAAAGGTGGATCAGGCCTTTGGTGGCGAGATCCATCGGAGAATAGGGTGAGGCATATTGTGGCATGGTGGTCTTAGAACCGCCCACCCCTCCAACATAGTTGTACTTTCCTTAACAAGGAAGGAACCGTGGTCAAACAAATCCTCGTGTCTCTGCGTGCTCCACTACGGTTTCCTCGCTCCTCTTTACACGCTTAGTAGTTAAGTTTGCATATAGGGAAATTCTTGTAATTGCATATCTAGAGAATTTACTTTGTGTCAAGACTAAAATTGAAAAAGAACTAAAATTTGGAGTAGCACCTATCCCCCCTCTAGGTGATCATACGATCCAATTCAATTGGTATCACAACCTTTGCTCTTTATTCGGGCTTAACCACCTAAGAGAAGTATGGGTACCAAGGGAGATGGGAGTGAGGCTGCGGACATGCTCACCATGAATGATCTCAAGACATTGGAAACAACTTTGATTAGTTCAATGGAGACTAAAATGGAAGAGATGCATCTCTCCGCACCTGTAGCCCCACCTCCATCTGCCTCTAAGGCCACCACGTCGCAATCTAAGGAGAAGGGTAACACTGACTCCAAAGAAGACGATGTGGTAGGTGATGACACTAGCAAGAGCTCCTCCCCAAAAAAGGGGAGTGGTAAGGAGGAATATAGTGAGGTTCCTCATGTATATTCACCCGATCCACCTATCCCTCACCCGCATATAAATAATAGGGGTGATAAACCAAAGCTTTCTGCATCTCCTTTTAATCAATGGCATTTTTTAATGAAGTCTCATGTGCACAGCTCGTCCATTAAGTTGTGTAAAATCATCGAGAATGGTCTTCATGTTGGAGATCCAAACAACTTAACAAGAAGAGAGGTTGTGGACAGCCAACTCAATGCAACGAATCTACACATGATCCATCTTGGTGTGGGTCCCAAGGACATGCCCCACATAGAACATCTGAGCACCGCAAAGGAAGCTTGGGATGCCCTCACCGAGCTCTTCATTGGAAATGAAAGGATGAGAAGGGATAGGTATGATGCTTTGAGTAACCAAGCTGAAGGTTTTTATATGATGAATGGCGAGGATCACAAGGATATGTATAGAAGACTCAAGTCCATAGCCACCACATTCAGAAATCATGGTGCTTCCCATGTTGATGATGCATGGATTAAGAGAAAGTATGTTAGTGCTCTTATGCCCTTTGATCCTACAGATTTGAAGAGCCTCCAAGGTAGACACAATTACCACCAAATGACTTCCAATAAGGTAATGCAACAAATGGCAGCTTTCAAGGTGGCCGCCAAGAATGCCAAAGACGCTCGTGCTAGAGCCATTGGAATGTAGAAGGGGGTCAATGTGGCCTTGAAGCAAAGCGTTGCTGAACAAGACGATGATGAATTTGAAGCTATGTACTGTCCCGAGGATGTCAAGAGGGCCCATGGTGAGTACATGGCCTTCTATGATAGAAACTTTTGGAAGGACCCAGCTAAAGCCAAATATGAACTTGAACACAAGAGTGGGTCAAATGGAAGAAGGGGAAATGGTCCTAAATTGAGAACGTGCTTCAACT
Organism: Avena sativa; assembly: GCA_916181665.1. Taxonomy (NCBI): domain Eukaryota; kingdom Viridiplantae; phylum Streptophyta; class Magnoliopsida; order Poales; family Poaceae; genus Avena; species Avena sativa. The sequence continues at coordinate 22,473,908 of OV702297.1, forward strand.
GTGGAGGCCGGCTGCACTTTGTAGCTGAGTGTCCATATCAAAGTAGAGAAGATAATGGTGGAAGGCTCATTCTTAAATAAAAGTCAAAGGCTCCACAGGATAAGCAATTTGTGAAGAAGAATGCTCCATACAAAAAGCAACCAAAAATTGTTTTGGTGGCTCAAGAGGAGTACTCATCCGCAAGTGAAGATGAAGAAGGTGATGATAGCTCACGAGAAGTGGCTGCCATAGCCACCACGTCTACACCGGCATCACTCTTCGACTCACCTAATGAAAGCATCATCAACAAGAACATCACTTGCCTCATGGCAAGAGGTTCCGAGGTATCATCTTCTAACACTTCCTTTCCTAAGACTACGATTGACATGGATGATTCTACTAGTCTTAGGGTTAAGGGAGAAATTATTGCTTTGGACTATTTTATCACTAACTTTCAAGGTGAGAACAAAATGCACTTTGAGGCCCTCATGGATCAGCTTGCTCAAAATGAAGTGCTCCTTGAAGATAAGGACATAATTGAAAGGGAGGATGCAATGGAGATTGCATCCCTAAAAAATTCTCTATAATAAGAAGAGGCTAGAGTCTATCTAGAATAGAGACCTGAGTCAATCGAGGAGTCACATGAAGAAGTTGTGACCAAGATAGTAAAAGAATGCGACAATGCAGTAGCCAAAGCAAAGAAGTTAAAGAAGGAGAAAGTTGAATTTGGGGCTGCTCATGCTAGACTCTCCGAGAAATTGGAGAAGCTTGACATTGCTCACAAGGCTTTGGAAAGTGAATACTCTATTCTCAATGAGTCTCGTGATCAACTCCAAACTCGACTGAGAAAGTATGATATTCCTAGCACCTCTACATCAACATGTGCACATAAAGAAGTCCATGAAGAAAATGCTAGGTTGAAGGATGAGCTTGCCAAGGCTTCTACTCCCAAAGGTAAAAGAAGTCCTTGATGATATCCTTGGCAAGCAAAGGTCAAACTATGGAAAAGAGGGACTTGGCTTTGTCTCTGAGTCTAAAAAGAAGAAGAACAAGTAAAACAAGACCAAGAAGGCACAAGCTAAGACAAGCACCACAGAAAAGAACATCACAAAGGACAAAATTGATTATATTGGTTTTGTAGGGACTAACAATCCTAATTATGAGTTGTTTTGTGATTATTATGGTGATGTATATGCTAGTTTTGTAGGTCCTTATGATAGTTATATCTCTTGGTCTATTTGGGTCCCAAATACCCTTGTTACTAACATGAGAGGATCCATTGAAAAATGGGTACCTAAAACCAAGTAACTTTCTTGCAGGGTTATGCTTCCGGTGGGTCTAAATGGGTGCTGGATAGTGGATGCACTAGTCATATGACCGGAAGCAAAGAGATCATCACGGAGGTGAGGCCTAATCATGATCATATAATTGTCTCTTATGGTGATAAGTCAAGGGTTTTCGAAAGGTTGTGGTTTCCTATGATATCTGTCTCATGGACGTCATGCTTGTTGAGACCCTCAGTTACAATTTACTTTCTCTTCGTGCCCTTGGTAAGATAGGCTTTTCTATTTTTATTGATGGTGATTTAGTGGTACTCTTGTGGAGCAAGTCTCTAAAGGTCGCTTTCGTTGGGTATGTAGAAAATGACCTATATGTGGTGGAATTTCCGGGGAAAACCACTATAGGTCCGATGTGCTTATTCGGAAAGGCCGACGCGGTCTGGTTATGGCATCGCCGTCTAGCCCATGTTAACATGGGAACTTTGCAAAGTCTTCACAAGGGTGGCCAAATCCTTGGACTAAAAGAAAATGTTTCCTTTGCCAAAGATCGTGTTTGTAGGGCTTGTGTTGAAGGAAAGATGCATGACTCTCCCCACAAGAGGAAGACTATTATATCATCAAAGAGGATTTTGGATCTACTTCATGTGGATCTCCTTAGTCCTCCATCTCATGCAATCCTTGGTGGGAAGAAGTATTTCCTGATCATAGTTGATGATTATTCAAGATACACATGGGTCTACTTTTTCAAGCTGAAAAGTGAGACTCAAAAAATTGTCATCGACTTTGCCAATGAGGTTCATCGTCAACACAATGTCCCAATATTGGCAATAAGAAGCGACAACGGCTCTAAGTTCAAGAACTACACCCTGAATGAATTTCTAAGTGAATAGGGGATAAGACATCATTATTCCTTTGCGTACACCCCTCAACAAAATGGTGTAGCTGAGAGGAAATCGGATTTTAATGGATATGGCAAGGTCTATGTTGGCTGAATTCAAGTCACCATACAACTTTTGGGCTGAAGCTATTTCCACCGCATGTCACTCATCAAACCGGCTTTACCTCCACAAAATCTTGGACATGACTCCGTATGAGATACTTACCGATAACAAGCCCAACATATCATATTTCTGGGTGTTCGGTTGTAAGTGTTTCTTTCTCATTAAAGGAGTTCGCTAAATTTGAGTCTAAAGCTTTAGAAGGTATTTTTGTTGGTTATGGTGCCGAATCCCACACTTATAGAGATTACAATAAGCTCTCTAGAACTATTATAGAATCTTGTAGTGTGGTGTTCAAGGAAAATGATGGATCCCATGTGGGGCAAGTTGATGTTTGTGATGCAGATGCTGAAATACCCCAAGATGCCATAAGAAGAATGGGCTGGGATTTTTCCGCCCCATTAAGGAACCCCTTGTGGCGGATCAGCAAGGACAATGCTCTACTCAAGTAGACCCCTCATCTACACAAGCTCAACAAGCTCCACATGCTGGAGAAACCACTTCACCAACACCACAACCCTTTGAAGATTAGCCATCATCTGAAGCATCTAGAAGCTCCAGGCTGGATTTTCTGAGTGAGGCCGGATTTTCCGCATGAGGCCGGATTTTCTGGCCCTACCTCATCTGATGCTAGGAACAAAGAGGAAGATCAAGCTCATGTAAAAATTCCCAAGCCATATTTTCCGGGTGACACCATATTATCTAGCCCCTCTCCAAATCATGCTAGAATCAACCAGGATGAACAAGATGGAGCAAGAAATCCCATGTCGGATTATCCGGCCCCTTCATCGACCGGATTATCCGGCCCTGAAGCTTGAGAACAGCATCAGCCTCCTGTTACGGTTGTTGATAAAAATCAAAGGCAAGGTTCTTTTTCTCTTGTCTGCACTGAACAAAGTGTTGATCAAGGTCAAACCAGTGGTCAAGACGGAGACTCATATGATGAAGAAATTCCTCCAAGAAACAACAAGCTGATTGAAATTCATCGCAAAGCTCGTGCTGAAAGAAACCTCGAACTAAGAGGTCATACACTTGACAAAGTTATCGATGATCTAAGAAGGGTGTCCACAAGACAGGAACTAGGGAGCTTCAGTGATCATCAAGCTCACAAATCTGTGGCGGAACCCAAGAAAGTTTTCGAAGCTCTTGAAGATCTAGATTGGGTTGTTGCAATGCATGAAGAACTGAACAATTTCGAGCGCAACAAAGTCTGGAAGCTAGGATAGAAGCCCAAAGATTGCCGCAATGTTATCGACACGAAGTGGATTTTCAAGAACAAGCAAGATGAGAGTGGAATTGTTGTAAGGGACAAGGCAATATTGGTGGCTCAAGGTTTCTCTCAAGTGGAAGGCATTGACTTTGGTGAAACTTGTGCTCCAGTGGATCGCCTTGAGTCCATTCGTATCCTCCTTGCTTATGCTACTCATCATAATTTTAAATTACATCAAATGGACATTAAGAGTGCTTTTATTAATGGTCCTCTACATGAGTTGGTATATGTCAAGCAACCCCCGGGTTTTCAGGATCCCAATTTTCTGAACCATGTCTACAAACTTGAGGCGCTCTATGTCCTTAAACAAGCCCCACATGCATGGTATGAGCATCTTAAAGAGCGTTTGTTAGACCGTGGCTTCGAGGTTGGGCAAATCAATCCCACTCTTTTTACTAAGAAGGTTAAGGGGAGCTTTTTGTATGCCAACTATATGTAGACGACATTATCTTTGGTTATACTAATCAAGCTTTTAATGATGAATTTTCAAAGCTTATGACTGACAGGCTTGCGATATCTATGATGGGAGAATTAAGGTTCTTTCTTGGATTTGAGATCAAGCAACTAAGAGAAAGAACTTTCATTAATCAAGAAAAATACATCCAAGACATGCTCAAGAGGTTCAAGATGACGGATCTTAATGGCATTGCTACACCAATGCAAAATAAATGTCATCTTGAGCTTAATCCAAAGGGTAAAGATGTGGACCAAAAGGTATACCGATCCATGATTGGCTCTCTCCTTTACCTTTGCGCATCTAGACCCGATATTGTGTTGAGTGTAGGAGTGTGTGCAAGGTATCGAGCTGCTCCTAAAGAAAGCCACCTAGTGGCGGTCAAGAGAATCTTATGATATTTGGTTCATTCCCTAAACTTTGGTCTATGGTATCCCAAGGGCTCTAATTTCTCTCTATGTGGATATACAGACTCAGATTGGGCTGGTGACAAGGATGATAGAAAATCAACTTCTAGTGCATGTTAGTTCTTTGGCAGGTCTCTAGTATGTTGGTCTTTGAAGAAACAGAATTGTATATCTCTCTCCACCACCGAAGCTGAATATGTGGCTGTTGCAAGTGCTTATATGCAATTATTATGGATGAGGCAAACTTTAAAGGAATACCGTATCAATTGTGACAGAGTGCCTCTTTTATGCGATAGTGAAAGTGCTATTAAAATTGCTTACAATCCAGTGCAACACACAAGGAGAAAATCATATTGAGATTCACAATCATTTTATTTTGTGTCATGTTGCACGTGGTGATATCGCCTTATCCTTTGTGAGCACGAAGAATCAACTTGCTGATATTTTCACAAAGCCACTTGATGAAGCAATGTTTTGTTACTTGAGGAATGAGCTAAATATCGTGGATTCAAGGGGCTTGGCTTGACTACTCTTTCATACTCACATACATCTCTTCCTTTATTTGATTTAGATGTGGGCATAGACATAGACGGGGTGGTCTGATACGTCGGAAACGTATCTATAATTTTTGATGTTTCATGCTTGTTTAGTATCTACTTTGCTTTGCTTTATCTAAACTTTGAGGTGTTTTTATATGTTTTCTGGAACTAACCTATTAACAAGTTGCCACAGTGCCAGTTGCCTGTTTTCTTCTGTTTTTGGTTCTAGAAAGGCAGAAAATCAATATTCTCGGAATTGGACGGGACAAAAGCCAAAGTCAATATTTTACAGTGGGCAACACGAAGCCAGAGTACGAGACGGAGGAGGGACTCGAGGGGGCCACACCCCCTGGCCACACGGGTGGGCCCACCCCGCGCCTGGGGGTGCAGCTGCCTCGGGAACCCCCTCGGCCTCCCTCTTCGCCTATGATAAGCCCCCAATGCAGAAACCCTAGGCACCCGGTCAAAACTCAACGAAACCGTCTGTAGCCGCCGCCACAATCGTCCCTAGATCGGGGGGATCTGAAGTTCTTCCCGGCACCCTTCCGGAGTGGAGATCATCTCGGAGGCCTTCTTCTCTGGTATGAAGCGTGAGTAGTTCCACCTTGGACTATGGCTCCATGTAGTAGCTAGATGGTTGTGTCTCCTCCTTGTGCTTTCATGTATATATCTTGTGAGCTCCGTTCATGATCAAGATCTAATATATTTGTAATCATGCATGTTGTGTTTGTGGGGATCTGATGGATATTGAGATTACTATGTTAGATTGATTAATGGTTTTGTCTTATTGATTCTATCATGTCTATGTTGTTTGTGATCTTGCATGCTCTCTGTTGTTAGTAGCTATCATGGTCAAGTAGTTGCTAGTGACTCTAAGAGGGGGTACTTATGCTCGATAGTGGGTTCATGCCTCTAGTTTCCAAGGGAAGTGATAGAAATCTCTTCGGTTGTAGATGTCCTGTTGCCACTAGGGAGAAAACAACGGGTCTCTTGTTCATGGAACATGTGGACTGTTTACCTTACACACTTTGCTTAAAGCAGTTGTCTGTTGCTTGCAACTTAATACTGGAGGGGGTTCGGATGATAACCTGAAGGTGGACTTCTAGTCATAGATGCAGTTGGATGGCGGTCTATGTATATTGTTGTATTGCCCAATCGAATCTCATAGGATCTTTTTGTCTAGTATTGCATTGTTATGTCTTGCTCAGTTCTTGTCAATTGACCTGCTGTAATTTGTTTACCCTTCATGCCATGTTGTTTATCTAAGGAGAGCACCTCTAGTGAACTATGGACCCCTGTCCAATCTTTACCATTGATACATCTTCCACTGTTACTGTTTACTTGCTGAAAACCATCATCACCTTCCACACCGTACAGTTAATCCTTTGTTACAACAACCGGTGAGATTGACAACCTCATTGTTAGTTGGGGCAAAGTCTTGAGTTTGTGTTGTGCAGGTTTCCACGTTGCTTGCAACACCTTTGGGACATTTCCTTCCTCCTATTGGTTTGATAACCTCGGTTTCTTACTGAGGGAAACTTGCCTGCTATACTGCATCATACCTTCTACTTGGGGTCTCCCAATGAAGTGCCACTACATGCATCAAGACAATTTCTGGTGCCATTGCGGGGGAGGCTAAGGACGTCTTCACAAGGGGAGTCCTCCTCAACATCTCTCTTTACTTTGTTTTTAGTTGCTTAGTTTCTTTTGCTTGGTTTTGTTTGCCTCTTTTTATCAAAAACTCCAAAAAAATTACTTTACTTTGGTTTGCTTTCTCTATTCAAAAACACAAAAAACTTAGTTCCTGCCCTAGTTGCTACCATGTCTGGTTTTGGTCCAATCTCTGTGACACCTATGGAAGAGATCTTCACTTTTAAGCAAAAAGTGAAGAGATATTTAAAGAAGCTTGGTCTAGAATCTCTGCTTTACAAAGGGAAACTGAGCCTAATATGAGTCTTATCTTGGTTATCAATAGTTTCTACCGCGGTATTGCTCTTTGTTATAGATATGGTTTGGATGATGTGGCTAAGAAAGATATTTTTCAATGTACTGAGGATGAAGCTTTTAATGCCATAAAGAAAATGATTATAGTTTATAATACGCTTGGCAGGTCTGATTCCTCTTTCATAAATATTTTTGCTAGGTTGAACACTCTTGAGTCCAGTACTGTTGCTTTGAACAGTTGCTATCACACACTTAGGGAATACCATGATTATGTTCCAATAAATTCTGAGCCTTCAAAGTGGTTTCCCACAATCAAAGTCACTATAAATAGTGCAACTTTTGATGCTTGTTGTGATATCATGTCTGAATTTTGCCTTATGCCTAAAGATACTTATGAGTCTTTGAGTCTTTGGGGGATTTCTAAAGGAGGAGATGAAATCTCTCTTACTAATAATGCCACTTCTAAAGGAGGAGAGGAAATCTATCTTACAATCAAAGTCACTATAAATAGTGCAACTTTTGATGCTCGTTGTGATATTTATGAGTCTTTGAGTCTTTGGGGGCTTTCGAAAGAATAGGTTTCTACCTGCTGGTCTATTTTGATAGATTTCTGCCACTATTTGCATTTGCTTCTTATTGATTCCTTTTTGAGTTCTCTTTTGGGGAATTGAGATTTTTGAAGGAGTTGCTACAGTAGCTTGTGTTTTTTTAGTGAAAAGTTTTGCTGTTCCAAAGCTAAGCCTAAAGGTCTATTATCTTTTGAATACACTAATGTTGCTAATGAAGATTGTGTGAAGTTTTGTATGAAGGAAAAATTTTAGGTGTAGAGAGAGAATGATGTAATGAGATGAAGAATGGACAAAATCTCAAGCTTGGGGATGCCACCCCGGTGTCACCCCAAGAAATACCCAATAGGTACAAGCGTCAAAGCTTGGGGATGCCCAAGGCATCCCCTTCTTCATCAATAAAAAGCTCAGGTCTGTCTAGACACTTCGTTTTTATTGTTTCATGCACTGTTGTGTTATTCTTGGAGCGTCTTAGTTTTCGTTTGCTTTGCTTAGTTTGTTTAGTGTGCTTGAATAAAGTAGTTTGGACCCCTGTTCTCGCTGTGTTATTTCAATTAAGTCGATTGATGTTGGAAAGGAGTAGAAAGTTCTTGCTTGGAAATGCAAGAGGAGCTTGCTTTGACTGTGACTTAGACTTTAGCATGACATGCTAGGTGTTGTTTTGACCTTATGCTTAGTGATTATTGCTGTAGCATGTCTTGTTCGAAATAATTGGGATTGCTTAGTGTGCCTTGAAGAAATCATGCATTGTTTTAGCATGCAAAAGCATAGTATTGTGGTATTCTCCTTTGATGTTTTGTTTGGGTTGACTTGGCACATGCTCACACCATGTTATGACTATGAACAAGTCACCATAGCCTCTAAGATCATTTAGTCCTTGACTTGTAGTACCACTCTATGCTTTGATTAGTAATGTTTTATCGCTCTGCATGATTATGGCCATTATTACTCTCTTAGTTGGTTGCTCATAGTCTTTTTCTAGCCTGCACTTGTATGAGTAAGCTCTACTCATGCTTCCAACCCCCAAGAAACCAAGTTTTTCCAAAGTGTCCACTATAAATTCCTATGCATGGTGTGTTACACCATTCCAAGTATATTCTTGTTTCCAGCTACTTCTAATTAAAAAGCATTTTGTTATGTGAAAACTTAGTGATTAAAGCCCTGACAAACTTGATGGCACACTTTATATTCTTTATCCCTAATAAACTTGAACCATTGTGTCGTCTATGTTGTATATGCTTTCACTTATACCTTGGAATTATCATAACCATGCTGTCATGGGGAACGTTTTCAACATTGCACTTGTACCTTGTACACAATTGATATCATGCTCTTTTGTCTATGGATGTCACCGGTGTGAAATAAAGAGGTAGCTTGTTAGTCCATGGAGTTATGTATTTTGTGTTAGAGAAACGCCTGGGCCGCTAGCCTAAGCCATGCCTAATCATGGTGGAAACTTGCAGCATCACCATAATGAGCTATCTATGAAGCATCCTCAATAAATAGGTATGCACATAGTAAATAAAAAGATCGCTGAGATGCTCATTGTCTGCTTGCCTTGTCATTTTGGTTATGGGATAGCTCTTGTACCATGTCCAAGGGGTACCCCGTTGGCGGTTCTCTATGATACACATGTACTTACTATGACAAGAACTTGCAGGTGACTAAAGTTAAGTAGCATGAGGTGTGGCCCTTGTATTCAAGGGACATGAGATTGCCAACTATAGAGGTCCCAACCTAATAAGGTAGAGATCCCTGTATTTACAATGCTAGTCCCTGGATCGAATAGCTAGCATCCACAGTTTAAGATGTAATATCAAGAAACAAATGTCATATTACAACTTATAACCAGGAATAAAATAATCCATTACAGCTTACATAGCTCATTTGGCTATCTCATTACAATGCAGCAAATATAACTATATAGCATGGAGTCCTTCATCTTCATATGCCACAGGCAAAGCCCATATTGCCATATGGCTGCACTAGAAGCTTCTCAACACTTAACTGTAGGGTCCCCAACCTTTAATAAGATTGAGCCCTCTGTGTTTACAATGCTAGTCCCTGGATCAATAGCTAGCATCCACAGTTCAGATGTAATATCAAGAAACAAAGGTCATAATACAACTTTATAACCAGGAATAACATAGTTTTATTACATCAATACGTAGCTCATTTGGCTATTACATTACATTGCAGCGGAATAACTATAGTCATGGGTCCTTCATCTTCGAAGTGCCACAGGCAGATGTTGGTTGTAGACTTTGTAATCCTAATCATTTAATCAATCTTCTATAAACAATCAAACCTGCAACATTACAAGTTACAGCCACAAGGGTCAATACATTTGAATTGTATTGGCAAGTGATACTTTGGTAATATAGTGGAGTCTATCATCTATATGCATTTTGGCTAAGTGGAGTTGAGGCTTGCATTGCTCAAAATAGATTTTCCTTAACATTTTGAAAATACTAAGTTTTGTTTGGCAAAAACAGCACAAGGCATCTACCAATCAAAGACTTAAGATCCTCTCAAGGCATCTACCAATCAAAGACTGAAGATTGCTTGGCAAAAACAATTTCTCCCAATCTATGATTTCAAGATCCTTGTACCAAGCCATCTCTCCATCAAAGATTGAAGAATTCCACACAACCCTTGTTCACCCACAAGTTTTATTTTGAAATTTGAATGATGAGATTCTTGATTGCTTCCATGTCTTGATGCTCAAATTGTCCTTTACCAGGGACATGGCTAAGTACTTAGGTTTTACACTCTGCAGAGGTGGTGCACTTTCCCCACAAGACTTGGTTTCCCAAGACAAGATCCTTCAGTAGCCTTTCCTTAGTCAAATGGACGCGCTCCAACCTATCAGTCCCACTACCACCCACTGTCCAAGAGACTAAGTTCTAGCATCCTAAGATCATGGCAGAGCCCATATTGCCAAGTGGTTGCACTTGAAGCTTCTCAACATTTGACATCTCAAATCTCTTTGTTTCCTGGGTGGCCATCCACAAGTGAGATACACAAGCCAAATATGGCCTTGTGAACCACTCAACATAAACCATTCCTTCCATTCCACCCAGGTGATTCATTAACTTAGTTGTTTTGTTAAATAAAACTCAAGTCCTCAGACTTAGAATATTTTCCATAGTGTGAATATATAAACCACCCTTGTTTTCTAGTAGCTAGGCTAAGCATGGCATGGCAACTTATCCTTAGGGAATTTTCCTAACAATTCTACCATTCTAATCTACATAGGATTTCCCAACATATCTTTGACAAAAGTAGCATGCAAGTCTTAGCAAAATATCTAATGCAGGTATAAAATATAGGAATGGAATATTCATGAAGATATCACTTGCCTTTTTGGTAGAGGGTATAGGTTCACTCCTTGTCCTTGCAACAATCACACTCTTCAAGTCACTACAATCAATCAAGCAAGGCACAAACTCAATCTACCAATCAAGCAAAACAACCCACATAAAATTCACAAATTCACAAATTCACAAAGTCAAGGTTTGGTCTAAACCATTTTCTCAAAGTTTTCTTTATGAAAGCATTTTCATAAACAAAACAATGGTTTTTAATTAGCTAGAAATGGACTAAACTAATTAATCCTTTCTATTCTTTTCCAAAATCATTTTCAAAACCATGGGTTGACTCCTAGGGTCAGTAAGGTCACAACAAACCAATTTGCAAAGGTTTTAACCTTAAAATCATTTTTAAATGATTTTTCTAATGTTAGCAAGCACTCAAAAGAATCTGCAAACTTAAACAAGCTAACAGATACTATTTGCTAAACTAAGGGTAGGGTTGGTTAGAGCTTGTCTTGCTGATTCCAACGACATCAAATTTGTAAAATTTGGACATGTGGATCAAAAGATACATGGGTTTGAAAATGGCAAAAGTTTCTGTTTTCAAATCTCTTTTAAACAGATCTAGTGCCACGCGTCGTAATATTATTCGCCCGTACCGGTTCGTCTAGATCGAGTGTTGCGGTGCGTTAGATCTAAGTTAGATCGTGCGGTCCAGAGGACATACCTCTTCGCGACTAAGTGGATTAGTCCTATTCGTACGATCTAAATCGAACGGCCGTGGGGTGCTCGACCACAGACGAGCGGCGCTGCGGCGGCTGCTGGCGACAGAGCGATCGGTCGATGACGGTGCCGACGATGCAGGAAGTGGGAGAGGAAAAGGGGATGCTCACCGTGCTCGCCGAAGTGCAGTGAAGCTCAAGACGTGATCAGTTCGTCGAGGGACGCACTGGAACGGGGTGGATTTCTCGTCGGAGTTGCTGCGGGCGGCGGTGCTCTCGGGTTTTCGTCGTTGGCGTCGCTGTGGATCACGAGAAGACAAACAGAGGTCTGGGTTAGATGCAGGAGATTATGGCGGAGCTGTGGGCGTGAACGAGAGGGCTCGGGGCGGTCGAGGATTACCGGGGAACATCGCCGAAGAAGAAGCAGTCACGGCGGCGCTCGGAGCTTGTCGGAGTCGAGGTTCTAGGGCACCCGCGGGCGAACCAGGAGTACTAGGAGATGCGTGAGGTCGAGAGGAGTCCACTCGCGTGAAGTAGAGGCAGAGGGGTGGTCGGAGTTGGCCGGAATTGCTGCGACAGCTCGTCGGAGCAGAGGGCGTTCGGGGAGGAAATGGGGCGGCCTGGGGGCGAGTCGAGGTGTGAGGTCTAGGGGAAAAGGAGGAGGAGGAGCAGGCGGTTAAATGGGCGTCGTCTCGGCGAGGGGTTAACGCAGCGTTAACGCGAATTTATTTGGCGGAATCAAAGCAGAAAACGGCCGGCGAGAGGAGGAAGAATCGGTCACGGTGGGAACGACGATGAACAGTAAGAATGGGGTCCATTGGTCAGTGGGAAAAAGATAGAAGGGGAAGGGTCCACCAGTCAGCTGCTTAGCGGGTTCCTTTCGCGGTGCAGAAAACGGTTCGGGGCGTGGGGAGAGAGGTGGGGTCGTTTCGTCAGCGAGTGAGTGAGAGGGAGAAGAGGGGCCACCGGTCATTGGCTCTGTGGGTCATTTAACAGGTGAAAAACGATTCGCCGAGGGAGAGAAGAACTGGGCTGCTGCTGGGCCTATTGGGCTGGGTCTGCCTTTTCCTTTTTTTTCTGTCTAAGGCATTTTTCCTTTTCTAATTCTTTTCTGTTTTGAATTTCAATCAAATACTCAAACATTCAAACCACACTCAAATCATTTCAAACAACAACAAACTTATTATTTGAATTTGGTTCTGTTTGTCAACATAATCCAAATCCAAAATAAAATAATATTTTTATTTATTTTAGGATCCATTTAATAATTAAATAAAATGGATCTTTAGTTGTTTAATAGTGTTTGATTTATTTAATAAAATGTCCATTTGAAATCCAATTATTTTCAAAACCAAACCAGATGGTTTTATTTTGAAAAATAAAAGAATACTTGGAAACTTATTTAAATAAATAAATAAGTTTTGGTGTTGAATTCATACGGGAAAGCCTTTACTTAAATAAAATTGGATATTTAAATCCTTATTATTTTATTTAAATAAACCTTTACTCATTTTATCAAAACAAAATATTTTATTACAAAAGCTTGGCCAAAATTAATTTGGATCACATTTTCATTTGAAAACAAAGTCTTTTATTAAAAGATCTAAATTAGTATTTCCAAAACAATTTATTTTCTTTTGATAAATTCTTTTATGTTTTTAAATCCCTTTAGGATTATTTGCTCACCAAAGGGTATGGGCTTTTGGGTAAGGGCTTTATTAGGTTTGGAAATTCAATTTCCTTCTCTTATTATACTCCTAAGATTTTGTTTATGGTTCCAATTTGAGTGAAACCAACTTCTATGGTCTTTCTTGATCCTTTGAGAAAATTGTTGATCAATTTTGGTATGGATCCAATCCATAGATTTGGAGATACTTTGGAAAATGATTTCCTTCCATTAGGGTTTAGGATTTTGGATGTATTTTCCAAATGTTCAATTTTCCAGATATAATCATTGAGGAATGCATTTCCCTTGATTTGGATTTTTGTTGAATTCAAACTTTAGCCAAAGTTTGTTCAGGATGGGATTTTAAGTTTCCTTTTAGAAACAAAAGTTTCTTTTCACCCTGATTTTCAACAAAAATTTATTTTGTTTATTTATTTTTCACATTACAAGATTTGGAAAATCTTGGGATGTGACATTAACATCTCAAATCTCTTTGTTGCTGGGTGGCTTTCCACAAGTGTGATACACAAGGTTCACCAGTTCACTGGCCTTGTGTAACCACTCAACATAACCCATTCTCACCATTCCACCTAGGTGATTCATTCACTTAGTAGTTTTATTAAGCAAAAACACGAGTCATAGACTTAGAAATATTTCATAGCATGAATAATCCACCCTTGTTTTCTACTATCTAGGCTAAGCATACTAGTAGGAAGAATCTTAACTTAGGGAAAATTCTACTAAGGCATCATCTACTAGGATTTCCCAAGGCATAGTTAACACATAGAAAATTCCATGCAAGTCCTACTTAAAATATCACTAATGCATAGTTAAAATAATAGGACAAAATGTATGAAGCACCACTTACCTTTTTAGTAGAGAATATAGATACACTCCTTGATCTTGCAGTTGTCACACTCTTCAAAGTTCACTACAATTCAATCAAGGCACAAATTCAAACTAGCATTCAACCAATTCACCACATAAAATAATAAAAACTAGGAAATGCATGCAAGCATGCAAAAGATTGTTTTATTTCAAAAAGTGTTTTCTAACAAGTTTTAACATTTCAAAACACCTACTGGTCATTTATAAAAGTGGCAAAACCATTTGAAAACAAGTTAGTGAAAATAGGCCATTTAAATCATTTTTGTTTTGCTAGAAATGCTTTTATCCAAAGGAATAATTTCTAGTGTTAGCCAAATATGTTTTTTAACACAAATGTTAGTGTTTATGGTCAAAGTGTCTAAAACAAATCCATTTGCAAAAGGTTTCACTCAAAAATCATTTTTAAATCATAGCAACATTTTGTTTTACTAGAAATGCTTTTATTCAAAGGAATAATTTTCTAGTGTTAATCAAATATATTTTAAACCCAAAAGTTAGTGTTTAGGGTTAGAGAGTTCAAAAAAAACCATTTGCAAAAGATTTTACTCAAAAATCATTTTTAGAATAATTTTTATACACAAAATAGTCCTACACATGTTTCTGCAAAAACACCTAATTCTCTAGAAGCAAAATACTAAACTAAGGGCATGGTTGCAAAGGTTTCATTTTCCTGATTCCAATAAAATTTGTAATTTTTGGATGTGTAGAATAAAAGTTATGAATTTTACAAAATCATTCATCTAATAGATCTAATTCTGTTTTAAAACAAAAACTGGGCCACCCGTCATGTTTCTATTGGACGATACCGGTTCTTCTGGATCGAGCTACGCGGTGCGTTGGATCTAAGTGAGATCGCACGGATCAGATTGAGCATACCCCTTCATGTAAGTCATTCTATCCTAGCCACTAGATCATCATCTAACGGTCCAGAGCGCTACTACCATAGATGGGCGGCGCTGGCTGGTGTCGCGCGATGGCGGCGCTCAGGCAAGTGTGGTCCGGCGAATACATGAAGCGAGGGAGAGGATGAGGCGGCTCACCGTGTTTGCAGCGATGTGCTGATGCTCAACGTGGTTGTCGTTGGTCGAGGGGCGCACGGAGGCGACGTCGATTGCTCGCTAGAGTCGTCTCTGTCGTCGGGCACGTTCTGTCGCCGTCGGGGGCGACGCTACGGGGCATGCCAAGGCAAAGTAAAGGTTGCGTTAGACGCGTGAGAGAGAGGAGAGTGCGAGAGTGTCATTGAGGGGGAAAGGGGCGGTCAGAAACTACCAGGGGAGGTTGCCGGAGTCAGAGTCAAAGACGGTGGCGCTCAGACAAAGACGGCGTCGGCGTTCTAGGGCGCGTGCGGGCGAGATGAGGGTACTGGCAGGTGCGCAAGGTGCTGGGGATCAAACTAGTGTGAGCCAGGGGCAGTGGGGGTGGTTGTGTTGGCCGGAATCATGGTCAGAGCTCGTCGGGGCAGTGAGGTGCTGGCGAGAAATTGAGGCAGCCCGGTGGTGGAAAGAGAATGGCGAGTGAGGGGAAAGATAGAGGTGAGAGGGGCGTTTATGAGGGCGAGGTCGCAAGGCAGGATTAGCGCGACGTTAATGCAAATTCATGCGTGCTATCAATTGAAGAAACAGTGACAAGAGGGGGAGGAACGGGTCTGGTGGGTAAGGGAGATGATGACGAGGTTGCCAACGTGGCGTGGGGTCGTTCCGTCAGTGAGATGAGGGGGTATGCGCGTGAGTGAGAAAGAACGGCTCACGGGGAGAGAGAGGTGGGCTGCGCTATTGGGCTAGTTTGGGCTAGCTAGGATGGGGTAGGTTAGATGGGCTGCTCTGTTTTCATTTTTTCTTCTCTTTGCTTTTTATTTTTCCTTTTCTATTTCCTATTTTCAATTTGAATCAAATGTTTTTAAACATATGTTTGAATTCAAAACTTCCAGAACTATTCAGTAGGTTTGCACTTATTTATTAGTGTGTTTTAAAAGTCTATTTGAGAATATTTCAAATATTCTCTTATGGTTTATTATTTATTTAAATTAGGCATTTTATCTTTATTAAATAAAGTTTGAATATGGTTCCAATCCATATTATTTTATTCAAATATACTTTTATTCTTTTTAAGTCAATTAGATAAATTTTAATCTACTTTGGCAATTTCAATTATTTTTCCTCATGATTTAATTAATAATTTATATTAGGAATTTTGTCTTTATTCAAATAGAATTGAATTTGGTTAAAGCCCATATAATTTTATTTGAATAATTTTTATTAATTTATTTTTATTTGGATTATCTTTATTCCATTTGCTTATGGATTTGGCCAAGATTTAATTAGTCTTTTAAATGTTATTTATTTATTTATTTATTTCTTTGTCTTATAAAATCCATATCTTTTTATTTATAGATCTAAAATTGGTGATTCTAATTTGTATGATTTTATTTAATATTTGTTTATCTTTTTAAATCCTTTTAGAATTATTTTGTTCACAATTAGGTATGGATTTTAGCTAAGAGCTTTATTAGCTTTGGAAATTATTTTCCTTTTATCTTATTAAATTCATAAGTGTTTATCCATGGCTCCAAATTTAGTGAAACCAATTTCCATGGTTTTATAATATTTTTGTTTATCATTTTTTATCATTTAGAAATGTTTGTTGATAAATATTTATATGGAACAAATACATAGTCTTAGTGAGATCTTGGAAATGATTTTTTCCCATTAAGATTTGGGATTTTGGTTTAACTTTTCCAAGTGTTTAAATTTCAAGATACAATCATTGATGAATACATTTCACTTTATTGAAATTTTTTTGGATGCCATTTTCATTCAAATTTTGTTCAAGAAGGGTTTTGATGTTTCCATTCAGAAGCAAAAAGTTTCTTTTCACCCTAAATTTCAATAATTGTTTCTTTTGTTTATTTATTTTTCACATTTCAAAATTTGGAAAATTTTGGGATGTGACAGCAACTTATACTTTGTCAAGCATGTACTCCATAGTTTGTTCACTTTAACCTTAATCACTTCAAGATGCTTATGATAGGGGCAATGAGGGCTGAAAGCTAACAAGTACCATAATTTTTGGAAGCTCTTTTTGAAACTTGAAATCCCTGGTTCCCTCTTTTATGAAGGGCCTTTCTTCCACCATTATATTGAAACTCCACCTTCTATCCTTAGGCACCAATTAAGAGAGCATAGTTGCCATGCTTAGTTCTATGTGCATTGTCCCCAAACTTATTGATTGATTCATATTGTTGATATTTCTTGCTCATGGACTATTTGTATATAGTCACTCTTATGAACTTTGAGGCATTGAATAGGGACATGATTATTTCCTTCACATAGGAAACAAGTCACTTGAGATGTGGGGCATTGATTAGTTGGATGTTTCTCTTCACAATTGGGGCATTGATCCTCATGCTCTTTTGAAGTGTGATCCATGTCTCCACAAATATTGCAAGCTTGAGTTCCTTCTATAATATCATCCTTGACATCATTGTTGTCACAAACTCCTTGGGAAAGGTTGTCTTTCATGTTGATCATGTGAGTGGTCATCCCTTGCAATAATTGAGATTGATTTTCCAAAAAAATTGCAAGGTTGGGTCTAACTCATTGTTGTTGGCTAAAAACTAAGTTGTCATCTGATTCAAATGGGTTTGGTTTACTAGTAACTGTTCTCTCACGAGCATATCTTGGTTGTTGTTGTCACCATTCTTGATGTTGGAGTCTCTTGGAGAAGTCATCTGTTTGGGTTGGATTGGGATTAGATTAGGCAAAAGATTTCCAAGGAAGAAGTCTATCACCCGCAACAATTCACACAAGCAATGTGCAAGCAATCACAAACAAACATTCGACTCAAACAACAAGTTTCAAGGACATTTTTAGGCAATAAAATATTTTTTCTACACCATGAGTTGGTGTTTAAACTAATCACTAGTATGGTGGTCCAACTATATGGTTCACTTGAGATCATTCCATTCTTATTGGTTGTTTCTTCATGAACAAGATCATTGTATCCTTGGAGAAATTGTTGTATCTTGGTCGCAAACTTCAAAGGTGGTGATGGTTTCTTCTAAGTTGTGTTTCCTCAGTCTTCAAGTCTTGAGTAATATTTCTTGTCTCACTTGTAGTCCTTAGTGATGTCTAAGTTGAAGTCCTTGGTGAAACTAAAGTTGAAGTCATTGGTGTTGTTGAAGTTGAAGTCATTTGAGTTGGTGAAGTCCTTGCTCATGTTGAAGTCTTTGCTCATGGTGGAGGCTTTGTCCATCAAGTTGAAATAGAAGAGATGTAGAATCAAAACCAAAAAGGTTGAGGAAAGAGTTTACAAGATTGTTTGTAAATAAGTTTTGGAACAAATACAACTCCTATTTTTCTAAGGGGTTTTGTCCAATCCTAGGGTTACAATCCTACAGGCAACACAATGCTCTGATACCATCTGTAGAGGTCCCAACCTTTAATAAGGTAGAGATCCCCGTGTTTACAATGCTAGTCCCTGGATCAATAGCTAGCATCCACAGTTAAGATGTAATATCAAGAAACAAAGGTCATAATACAACTTTATAACCAGGAATAAAATAATTCATTACATCTTACATAGCTCATTTGGCTATCTCATTACAATGCAGCAGAAATAACTATAGCATGGAGTCCTTCATCTTCAAAGTGCCACAGGAAATCATGTTGGTTGTAGACTTGTAATCCTAATCAACACATGTCGTGGTGGTATCATGCCATATGCCATGGGTAGGCTAAAGTTGGGGCCGATGGACGTGGAGGAATCCGGGGAGGGATGATGCAGTGAAGACCGCACTCGTATGAACACAGAGAAATACAATGTATATAGGATTGAGGCTCTCAAGTGGAGATAACATCTCATTCTCTACATCTAATCTCTTATAATCTTGCCATACTTGTGGCTACAATCATGTTCCTTGAGCTGTATCTCCTATGCCTCTATCTAGATCTCTCTGTGAGATTGGAGGAGGAAGAAGAAGAAGAGCTCCTATTGAGCAGAGAGGGGAAGAGCCCTTCGGGGCCTCTCTCTAAGAACGATCCCCTGGTGCTCCTTATAAAGGGGAGCCCAGGGGACAAGACTTGTTCTACACGCTTGGCATCTAGATGGCATATTCTCAGCATCTTCTGGAGATGCTCAGCATATACCTTGGCATCTTTGGAGATGCCAGGCATATTCCCTAGCATCTTCTTGGGTGCCAAAGGCATATTCCACACGCCATGTGCCAGTCTGAGCCAGGGGCGTCCCAAGACTGGCACGAGACTTGAATAACTTGTTCTGGTTCGCCGATACATTGATGTAGAGTCTGGAGGGACGTTTGGAAAGTATCCGGGACAATATGATTCAGCCCAGGTGCAATTCAAGATGTAATTTGTCCTGGGCTGAGCTAATTCGGCCTGGGCAGCATTTGATTCGGCCTGGGTGGAGTGTCCCAAGAGGAAGAATGCCAGCCCAGCCGGGTTTTAGCTTAAGTCGGCCCAGATAGGGCAGAACAACAGCCCATCCGAGGTCTCTGGATGATTCGGTTGCCTTGATTATGTGGTGGACCGGGTTCTCTGTGTCGGCCCACCCGGGGTGTCTTGGCGGACTGTGGAGATACGTCGGCGCCAGGATGATGGCGACGAAGGCCCCGCGGTGGGCTGCGCTGCTCCTGGCGGCCCACCCAGGGTAGAGCACATGGGCGACGGGGAATGCTGGCCTGTAGTGGGCCCCTATAGCTAATGCTAGCCCACGCAGGTTTCTCCACCGATGGGCAAAGGATTGGCGTTGGGTGACGCCGCGCGGGAGTTAGGGGAAGCGTGGGAAGAAGGCAGCATTGGCGAGGTTTGGCGGGATGAGGTGGCGAGGTGACGAGGTGGTCGTTCTCTGGTGACCCTGGACGCTACTACGAGGTCGGATGGGCCCGCGTAGACATAACTTGGCCCCTTTTCCCATGGTTCGGCCCAAGAGAGGTTAATTTGGTCCATGAGTATTAGTATAGGCCAAATTATACCTTATTCGGCCCAGGCTGTCCTTTTCCTTTACTTTATTCTTTATTTTGCCTTTTACCTTGATTTATATTCATTTATATATGTCTCTTTACATATATACATTTTATTATATCGATTATTTCTCTATGGAGATTCATTTATACCTTAACTATGGGGTACCCGGGGTCATATCCCCGACATTAGTCCCCGAGGCTATGTGGGACTCGTAGAGTCGTGCATAGGCTTCATATTAAATATTCCTAGAGTTGTCTTCTGACTTATAACCTCTTGGTTATACAGTTCTTTGTCACATAACCTTTTTGGGTAAGTTTATGACATTTGGCCATTTTTGGCACTGGTCTCTTAACCTGTTTGAGTAAGTTTACGACTTCTGGCCATTCTTGGCACGGGTCTTTTAACCCTTTTGGGTAAGTTATGACTTCTGGCCATTTTTGGCACTGGTCTTTTAACCCCTTTGGGTAAGTTATGACTTCTGGCCATTTTTGGCACTGGTCTTTTAACATCTTTAGGTAAGTTTACGACTTCTGGCCATTTTTGGCACTTTTCTTATAACCCCTTTGGGTAAGTCATGAGTTCCTGCCTTCTTGGGCATTCCTCTTTTAACCCCATCGGGTAAATTATGAGTTCTGACCTTCTTGGGCACTGCTCTTTTAACCCCTATAGGAAATTTTTGACTTCTGGCCTTATTGGCACTGCTCTTTTAACCCCTTTGGATAAGTTATGAGTTATGGCCTTCTTGGGCACTCCTCTTTTAACCTCTTTGGGTAAGTTATGAGTTCTGGCCTTCTTGGGCACTGCTCTTTTAACCCCTTTGGGTAAGTTTTGACTTCTGGCCATTTTTGGCACTGGTCTTATAACTCCTTTGGGTAAGTTATGAGTTCTGGCCTTCTTGGGCACTGCTCTTTTAATCCCTTTGGGTAAGTTTTGACTTCTGGCCTTCTTTGGCTCTGGTCTTATATCATTTGGGTAAATTATGACTTCCGGCCATTTTGGGCCCTGGTCTTATAAATCCTTTGGGAAATTTTTGACTTCTAGCCTTCTTGGGCACTGGTCTTTTAACCTATTTTGGTAAGTTTTAATCCGAGTCATCCGTTTCCAAATCCGAGTTATTTTACTCATATTTGACTTATGTCTCGAGTCTGAGTTATCTGGCTCAAAATCCGAGTTATACGACTCAAATCCGATCTACTTTACTCATATTTGACTTATGTCTCGAATCTGAGTTATCTGGCTCAAAATCCGAGTTATATGACTCAAATCCGAGTTACTTTACTCATATTTGGCTTATGTCTCGAATCTGAGTTATCTGGCTCAAAATCCGAGTTATATGACTCAAAATCCGAGTTACTTTACTCATATTTGAGGTATGTCTCGAATCTGAGTTATCTGACTCAAATCCGAGGTATATGACTCAAAATCTGAGTTACTTTACTCATATTTGAGCTATGTCTTAAGTCTGAGTCATCTGGCTCAAATCCGAGGTATATGACTCAAATCCGAGTTACTTTACTCAAAATTGACTTATGTCTTAAGTCTGAGTCATCTGAGTCAATTCCGAGGTATATGACTCAAATCCGAGTTATATGACTCAAATCCGAGTTACTTTACTCAAAATTGACTTATGTCTCAATTCTGAGGTATATGACTCAAATCCGAGTTACTTTACTCAAAATTGACTTATGTCTTAAGTCTGAGTCATCTGACTCAAATACGAGGTATATGACTCAAATCCGAGTTACATTACTCAAAATTGACTTATGTCTTAAGTGTGAGTCATCTGACTCAAATCCGAGGTATATGACTCAAATCCAAGGTATATATTTCCTGAGATACAATTTGATCTGATGAGAAGATGGTAACTTGCCTTTGATATGGATCTGAGATATGAATCCGAGATAAAGCTTTGGGATATGATAATAGGGCTAATCGCTGAGATATGTGAGTCCAGATGTAGATCCGAGATATAGATTCAAGATATGATATGCTGGTAAATAGTCATCGGAGATGTGAGATAACATGGAAAGATAGTCCAATATCAATCCGAGTCGTAACATAACCTGGCCATATGGCGAGCTGATCCAAACTTTAGTCCAAATCTGTGATAAGTTAGTAGGCTGAACTGGAATACAAATCCGAATCATAATATACCCTGGCAAGCTGAATCAAATTTTAGTCCGAATCAGAGATAAGCTACTAAGCTAAGTGAAAGGTTAATCCGAAGCATAAATAAACTGACTCAAATTCTATCCGAATCATCAATAAGCTGACTCAAATTGTATCCGAGTTATAAATAAGTCGACTCAAATTCTATCCGAATTATAAATAAGCTGACTCAGATTCTATCCGAATCATAAATAAGCTGACTCAAATTCTATCCGAGTTATAAATAAGCTGACTCAAATTCTATCCGAATCATCAACAAGCTGGCTGGTGAGCTGAGTTAAAGGTTAATCCAAAGCATAAACTGACTCAAATTCTATCTGAATCATCAATAAGCTGGCTGGTGAGCTGAGTTAAGGGTCAATCCAAAGCATAAACTGACTCAAATTCTATCTAAATCATCAATAATCTGGCTGGTGAGCTGAGTTAAAGGTTAGTCCAAAGCATAAACTGACTCAAATTCTATCTGAATCATTAATAAGCTGGCTGGTGAGCTGAGTTAAGGGTCAATCCAAAGCATAAACTGACTCAAATTCTATCTGAATCATCAATAAGCTGGCTGGTGAGCTGAGTTAAGGGTCAATCCAAAGCATAAATAAACTGACTCAAATTCTATCCGAATCATAAATATGTTCTCTCAATCTAAAGGTGACTCTACGGATACGTTGACTAGTCCCCAGGTTAAGTTATTTTCTCCCCGGGGTGAAGGATCGAGTGTTGGTGGCTGAGTTAACTGGCACTTACAGTATACTTGGAGAAGTGTTTGAGTGATTCTCGCTAAGTCATACCTACCCTGTTGAGTTACCTGGTACTTACAGTTAGCTTGGAGAGGAGTTTGAGTCCATCTTGCTGAGTCTTACCTGCTTTGATGAGTCAGATTTGGAGAGCCTATGCGCTTACCTCTCTGTTCTCTGTTCGCTTGGTGGAGCTGAATGAGCTCTATGAGGAAGAAGTTGATGAAGATGCTCCCGTCCGGATGGAAACCCAACCAACGCCACTAAGAGGCCCCACGGTGGGCGCCAAATGTCGTGGTGGTATCACGCCATATGCCATGGGTAGGCTAAAGTTGGGGCCGATGGACGTAGAGGAATCCGGGGAGGGATGATGCAGTGAAGACCGCACTCGTATGAACACAGAGAAATACAATGTATATAGGATTGAGGCTCTCAAGTGGAGATAACATCTGATTCTCTACATCTAATCTCTTATAATCTTGCCATACTTGTGGCTACAATCATGCTCCTTGAGCTGTATCTCCTATGCCTCTATCTAGATCTCTCTGTGAGATTGGAGGAGGAAGAAGAAGAAGAGCTCCTATTGAGCAGAGAGGGGAAGAGCCCTTCGGGGCCTCTCTCTAAGAACGATCCCCCTGGTGCTCCTTATAAAGGGGAGCCCAGGGGACAAGACTTGTTCTACACGCTTAGAATCTAGATGGCATATTCTCAGCATCTTCTGGAGATGCTCAGCATATACCTTGGCATCTTTGGAGATGCCAGGCATATTCCCTAGCATATTCCCTAGCATATTCCCTAGCATCTTCTTGGGTGCCAAAGGCATATTCCACACGCCATGTGACATTCTGAGCCAGGGGCGTCCCAAGACTGGCACGATACTTGAATAACTTGTTCTGGTTCGCCGATACATTGATGTAGAGTCAGGAGGGACGTCTGGAAAGTAGCCAGGACAATATGATTCAGCCCAGGTGCCATTCAAGATATAATTCGGCCTCGGCTGAGCTTATTCGGCCTGGGCAGCATTTGATTCGGCCTGGGTGGAGTGGCCCAAGAGGTAGAATGCCAGCCCAGCCGGGTTTTAGCTTAAGTTGGCCCAGATAGGGCAGAACAGCAGCCCAGCCAGGGTCTCTGGATGATTCGGTTGCCTTGATTCCGTGGTGGGCCGGGTTCTCTGTGTCGGCCCACCCGGGGTGGCTTGGCGGACCGTGGAGATACGTCGGCGCCAGGATGATGGCGACGAAGGCCCCGCGGTGGGCTGCGCTGCTCCTGGCGGCCCACCTAGGGGAGAGCACGTGGGCGACGGGGAATGCTTGCCTGTAGTGGGCCGCTACAGCTAATGCTGGCCCACGCGGGTTTCTCCACCGATGGGCACAGGATTAGCGTCGGGTGACACCGCGCGGGAGTCAGGGGAAGCGTGGGAAGAAGGCAGCGTTGGCGAGGTTTGGCGGGATGAGGTGGCGAGGTGACGAGGTGGTCGTGCTCTGGTGACCCTGGACGCTACTGCGAGGTCGGATGGGCCCGCGTAGACATAACTCGGCCCCTTTTCCCATGGTTCGGCCCAAGAGAGGTTAATTCGGTCCATGAGTATTAGTATAGGCCGAATTACACCTTATTCGTCCCAGACTGTCCTTTTCCTTTATTTTATTCTTTATTTTGCCTTTTACCTTGATTTATATTCATTTATATATGTCTCTTTACATATATACATTTTTATTATATCGATTATTTCTCTATGGAGATTCATTTATACCTTAACTATGGGGTACCCAGGGTCATATCCCCGACAACACACTTCACTAATATTAAACAAACCTACAACATAATAAGTTACAGCCACAAGGGTCAATACACTTGAATTGTATTGGCAAGTGGTACTATGGTAGTATAGTGGAGTCTATCATCTATATGCATTTGGCTAAGTGGAGCTTAGGCTTGCTTTGCTCAAAATATATTTTCCTTATCTTTTGAAAACACTAAGTTTTGGTTTGTCAAAATCACCCAAGGCATCTACCAATAGAAATTGGTAATCCTTTAACCCTTGTTCAACCACAAGTTTTTAACTTAGAAATTGGGATGAGGAGATTCTTGATAGCTTCCATGTCTGGATGCTCAAATTATCCATTGCCGGGGACACGACTAAGTACTTAGATTTTACACTCTCGAGAGGTGGTGCACTTTCCCCACAAGACTCGACATGCATCAAGACAAGATCTTTCAGAAGCCTTCCCTTAGACCAGAATGGACGCGCTCCAAACCTATCAACCCCTACCACCAACTGCCCATTTGTCTAAGTTATTGCAACCTATATGATCCAGGCAGAGCCCATAATGCCAAGTGGCTACACTTGAAGCTTCTCAACATTTGACATCTCAAATATCTTTGTTCCTAGGTGGCATTCCACAAGTGAGGTACACAGGGTAAACCATGAAAATGGGCCCTAGTAACCACTCAACAAAAATCCTTCCAAGCAAGTCCCTTTCCACCCAGGTGATTCATTCACTTAGTAGTTTTATTAAGCAAAAACATAAGTCAAAAGACTTAGCAAAATTTCCATAACATGTACATATAACCACCCTTGTTTGCTACTAGCTAGGCAAAGAATGATAGTAGTAGGAATATTAACTTAGGAAAATTCTACTAAGGTTTCATCTACTAGGATTTCACATGGCATAGTTTATACTTAGAAAATTCCATGCAAGTCCTACTTAGAAATATCACTAATGCATAGTGAAAATAATGGGACAAAGTATGAAGCACCACTTGACTTTTTGGTAGAGATTATAAGTTCACTCCTTGATCTTGCAATAGTCACACTCTTCAAATTTCACTACAATTCAATCAAGGCACAAATTCAATCTACCATTCGAGCAATTTCATCATATAGAATAATAAAAACAAAGCAATGCATGCAAGCATGCCAAATATAGTTTTATTTGGAAAAGTGGTTTCTAATAGGTTATAAACATTATAAAACATCTATTGGTCATTTACAAAAGTGGCAAAACCATTTTAAGTCAAGTTAGTGAAATGGCCACCTTAAGTCATTTTTGTTTTGCTAGAAATGGTTTAAATCAAAGTAATATTTTCTAGTGTTTGACAAATATATTCTTAAACACAAATGTTAGTGTTTTAAGGTCAAGTGTTTAACATTAAAATCATTTGCAAAAAGGTTTTACCTAAAACCATTTTTAAATCAAAACAACATTTTATTTTGCTAGAAATGCCTTTCACCAAATATATTTTTAAATCCTAAAACTTGGTGTTTAGGGTCAGGGAGTTTAAATCAAATCATTTTCCAACGATTTTACTCAAAAAGCATTTTTAAAACATAATTGATATTTTTATTTAACTAGAAATGCTTTAACTCAAAGATTCATTCTTTAACTTCACAAAATACATTTTTAAATCCATAAGTTGGTTTCTATGGTCAGTAGGTTCAAAACAAACCATTTACCAAAGATTTTACCTTAAAAATATTTCTAGAACAATTTTTATATTCAAATTATGCCTACACAAGTTTCTGCAAAAACAAGTATTTTACCAGAAGCAATTCATTAAACAAAGTGCATGGTTGGAAAGAACTTGTTTTTATTATTCCACTGATATTAAATTTGTAAAATTTGGACGTGTAGATTTAAAGTTATGCAATTTACAAATTCACATATCTAATTGAAATGTTTCTGTTTTTAAATCACACTCTGGGCCACGTGGTGTGTTTTCATTGTTCCATACCGATTCACATGGATCAAGAATACTGGCTGTAGGATCTAAAGGGCAACGCACGGATCAGATCGCTCATACCCCTTTGTTTAAGTCATCTATTCGTCACCCTACGATCTAGATCTAACGGCCCTAAGCGTGATGACCAAGATCCGGCGGCGCTGGCAACAGTGCGCGGCGGCGGCACGTCGGGTGGTGGCGTTCCGGTGAATCCAGAAAGCAAGGAAGGGGAAGGATAGCATTACCAGAGTCGCCGTGGCGAGGAGATGCTCAAGGTGGTCTTCGTGGGTGAAGGGGCGCACGGGGCTGTCGTCAATCTCTCGCCGGAGTTTGCGTCGTTGTCGGGTGTGCTCAGACATTGTCGAAGGTGAAGCTTGAGGATGTGCTAAGACAAGTGGAAGGCATCGTTAGGTTCGCAAGAGTGAGGCGAGCATGAGAGTGTCCACGAGAGGGAGAGGGGCGGTCGGATTTACCGGGGAGATGTCGCCGGAGTGGAGGCAGACGACGGCGAAGTGTTGTCGTCCAGGTTGCCGATGATGCGGAGCACGCGCGGGCGAGCTGGCACTACGGAGAGGTTCGTCAGGAGATGGGGAATGTCTTCGTGGAGGTCAGAGAGCAAGGGGCAGCGAGGAGCAGCCGGAATTGAAGAAAAGCTCCGCCGGAGCAGTGGCGCTCCGAGCAAGAAATCTGCGCAGCCCAGGGGCTCCTGGGATGCATCGACTGAGGGGAACGAGAGGGAAGAGGGAGGCGATTAAATGTGCATGGTCGTACGGAGCGATTACTTCAGCGTTTACACGAATTAACGCGATTGAAATATGCTAGAAACGGCCGGGGAGAGGGGCGAGGTCAGCGCGCGGGGTGGAGACGACGACTGATGGGTGGGGCAACGGTGTCACCGTAAGAGAGAGAGAGAAGAGGTGGGGTCCAGCGGTCAGTGGCGATGCGGGTGAGAAAATGAGTGAGAAAAACGTTTCGGGGGAGAGGGGAAGGTGGGCTCGCTGGGATGGTCTGGGCCTGGGTTAGTTGGGCTGGGTCCAACTCTCTCTTTTTTTGTTCTGATTCTTTTTCTTTTTCTGTTTTGATTTTGTTTAAACATTTCAAACAACCATTTGAATTCATATTTTTACCAAACTTTCTGTAAAGTTTTCTACACTATTTTAGGCATGTACTTAATGTCCATTTTCAGAATAAATATTTCATTTACACATGGTTTGTTATTTATTTTAATGGACAATTGTTTTTATTCAAACAAAATTTATTTATATTCTCAAACTCTTTATTTGAATTCTAATTTTTGCTAAGCCTTTTCAGTAGGTTTTATTTATTTAATAGAGTGTTAAATAATTCACTTTGAATTATTTAAATTATTTTAATATGATTATTAATCATTTAATTTGGGAAAATGTCTTTATTCTAATGAAATCAAATATGGTTTTAATTCCATAAATTTTATTTAGATGATTTCTTTGATTCCATTTAAGTTAATTAAATAACTTTTATTCCACTTGGGCAAATTCCATTTATTACCTTCTCATGATTTAATTAATCATTTTTATTAGGGATTTTGTCTTTACTTAATAGAATGAAATTTGTTAATGCCATATAATTTTATTTGAATATTCTTTATCCCTTTATTTATTTGGAATTGGATTATATTTATCCCATTTGCTTATGGATTAGGCCAAGTTTTAATTTGGCTTTTAAATATCCTTTATTATTTATTTATTTATCTTATAAAATCCATATCTTTTTATTCTTAGATCCAATCTTGGTGATTCTAATTTGTATAATTTCATTTAATACTTGTTTATCCATTTATATCCTTTTAGGATTAATTGCTCACCATTTGGTATGGATTTTAGATAGGAGCTTTATTAGCCTTGGAAATTTTTCCTTTACCTTATTAAATTCATAAGATTTTATCCAAGGTTCCAAATTGAATGAAATCAATTACTATGGTTTTATAATATTTTTATTTTTCATTCTTGATCATTTATAAATGCTTGTTGCTAAATTTTTATATGGATCAAATACATGGTCTTTGGGATCTTGAATAAGATTTCTTCCATTAGGGTTTTAGAGTTTTGGTTTATTTTCCAAGTGTTTAAATTTCAAGATGCATTTATGAAGAATGAATTTCACTTGATTTTGAATTTAGGTGGATTCCCTTTTATTCAAAGTTTATTCAAGATGGGTTTTTAAGTTTCCATTTAGAAATAAAAAGTTTCTTTTCACCCTAAATTTCAACAATTATTTATTTATTTTATTTATTTTTCACATTACAAAATTTGGAAAATTTTGGGATGTGAAATCATGCCTCTATTTATTCTAAGGGAAGTGACAAAAATCTCTAATGTTGTAGATGTGTTGTTGCCACTAGGGAGAAAACAACGGTCTCTTGTTCATGGAACAAGTGGATTGTTTACCTTACACACTTTGCTTAAAGTAGTTATCCGTTGCTTGTAACTTAATACTGGAGGGGGTTTGGATGATTACCTGAAGGTGGATTACTAGTTATAGATGAAGTTGGATGGCGGTCTATGTATCTTGTTGTATTGCCCAATCGAATCTCATAGGATCATGAATGTGCAGTGTTGCATTGTTATGCCCTGCTCAGTCCTATCAATTGCCCTACTATAATTTGTTTACCCCGCATGGCATGTTTGTTTATCTTAAGGACAACACCTATAGTGAACTATGGACCCCGGTCCAATCTTTACCATTGATATATCTTCCACTATTACTGTTTACTTTCTGCAAACCACTATTACCTTCTACACCATACAATTAATCCTTTGTTTTCACCAAACCGGTGAGATTGACAACCTCACTGTTCGTTGGGGCAAAGTCTTGAGTTTGTGTTGTGCAGGTTTCCAAGTTGCTATCAACACCTTTGAGTCATTTCCTTCCTCCTACTGGTTCGATAATCTTGGTTTCTTACTGAGTAAAAACTTGCTATTGTGCTCATCATACCTTCCTCTTGGGGTCTCCCAACGAAGCTTCCAAGAACCATCAAGACTTTTTCTGGCGCCGTTGCCGGGGAGGCTAAGGACGCCTTCACAAGGGGAGTCCTTCACAACCTTTCTCTTTACTTTTTTTTTGTTTTGCTTAGTTTCTTTTGTTTTGTTTTGTTTGCCTCTTTTTATGAAAAACTCCAAAAAAAATTAGTTTAGGTTGGTTTGGTTTCTCTTATCAAAAACACAAAAAAATTAGCTCATACTCTAGTTGTCACCTTGATCTAGCTCACCATGTTGATTCCCAAGTTCACCCTGAAATACCTATCAATAGGTAGTGGCTCTATAATTGGGAAAGAAAAATATTGAAGAATTCTTTAATCATGTTAGCGAACACGAGGATATTGAGGATAGATCTATAGCAGAACTTGCTCCTAATTATGAAATTGTTGCAGCTTCTTTAGTTCATATGTTGGCAGCTAGGTTTTTTAACCTTAACCCCATGATGCAAATTTTGTTTCTTAAACTAAAAGAATAAGAGGATCCTGAAAAGAGATATTTTGTCCTAGAAACTTTACTAAAAGAGTTCAATGATGTTGCTAAGGAAGCCAAAACGTTCTTTGAACGTTTTAATATGCTAGGCTCATGTGTAGATGTTATGGGTACTTTAGATAAAACCAAAACCAGAGAGGAATTTAAGATACGCATACCTTTTGAACTTGTAGGAATGCATGAAGCCTTAGAAAAAGAATTTTCATTGGATTGTTCCTGAAAATCCATTTGATGAAAGTAGTGAACCTAAGAGAGATGGGAAAGATCCTCTAAAACTCATTTGGATGAGATACCTTTCCTAGTTGAAGATATTTCGAGTATTGATCTTAATGCTTCTTCATTTGAAAATACTTGATTCTTGCTTCTTATGCCTAACTTAAATGCGTTAAAAAAGTACTTATTGGGAGATAACCCAAAAGTTTTCTTGAGTCTTGGAAGTTATTACTTCAGTAATGACCTCTCCTTATCCTTCTTTTTCCTTTTTGTGCCAAGAATAACCTCTAATGAGAGGGAAGTAAGATTTGGAGAGTTGCTGTCCCGAAACAGATTTTTGTTCTCCACCATAAAATTTGTGTAAAATATCTGTAAGTTGGATTGAGTTGATATTTTCTGAATAAATCCCCCAGTATGTTATCTAACTTTCATTAGTTCAACGCCTTTTGATTTGAGCAACATAAGGTCTTTGAAATAATCGGTTTCCACCTACTGGTCTATTTTGACAGATTTCTGCCATTATTTGCATTTGCTTCTTATTGATTCCTTTTTGCGTTCTTTTTGGGAAATTGAGCTTTTTGAGGGAATTGTTACAGTATCTTGCGTTTTTAGTGAAAGTTTTGCTGTTCTAAAGCTAAGCCCAAAGGTCTATTATCTTTTGAATACACTAATGTTGCTAATAAAGATTGTGTGAAGTTTTGTATGAAGGAAAATTTTCAGGTGTAGAGAAAGAATGATGTAATAAGATGAAGAATGAACAAAAGCTCAAGCTTTGGGATGACACCCCATGTCACCCAAAGAAATATTCAAGAGGTACAAGCGTCAAAGCTTGGGTATGCCCAAGGCATCCCCTTCTTCATCAATAAAAAGCTCGGGTCTTTTTAGACACTTCGTTTTTATTGTTTCATGCACAGTTGTGTTGTTCTTGGAGCATCTTAGTTTTTTTTTGGTTTGTTTAGTTTGCTTGAATAAAGTAGTTTGGACCCCCGTTCTCGTTGTGTTGTTTCAAATAAGTTGATTGGTGTTCGAGAGGAGTAGAAAGTTCTTGCTTGAATAGTACAAGAGGAGCTTACTTTGACTGTGACTTAGACTTTAGCTTGTCATGCTAGGTGTTGTTTTCACCTTATGCTTAGTGATTATTGCTGTAGCATGACTTGTTCCAAACAATTAGGATTGCTTAATGTGCCTTGAAGGAATCATGCGTTGTTTTAGCATACAAAAGCATAGTATTGTGGTATTCTCCTTTGATGCTTTGTTTGGGTCGACTTGGCACAGGCTCACACCATGTTATGACTATAACAAGTTACCATAGCCTCTATGATCATTTAGTCCTTGAATTGTAGTACCACTTTATACTTTTATTTGCTTTGTCTACACTTTGAGGTGTCTTTATATGTTTTCTAGTACTAACCTATTAACAAGATGCCACAGTGCCAGTTGCCTGTTTTCTTCTGTTTTTGGTTCTAGAAAGGCAGAAAATCAATATTCTCAGAATTGGACGGGACAAAAGCCAAAGTCAATATTTTACCATGGGGAACACGAAACCAGAATACGAGACGGAAGGGATCCACCAGGGGGCCACACCCCCTGGCCACGCGGCTGGGCCTAGCCCACGCCTGGGGGGGTGCGGCCACCCTGGCTGCCCCATGCCTCGCCTCTTTGCCTATAAAGACCCCCTGATGCAGAACCCTAAGGAACCGATCAATATTCCACGAAACTGTCTATAGTAGCCGCCACCATCATCCCTAGATCGGGGGATCTGAAGCTCTCCCGGCACCCTGCTGATAAGTTGGAAACGTATCTACAATTTTTGATGCTCCATTCTTGTTTAGATTCTACTTTGCTTTGCTTTGTCTACACTTTGAGGTGCTTTTTACATGTTTTCTGGTACTAACCTATTAACAAGTTGCCAC
Organism: Avena sativa; assembly: GCA_916181665.1. NCBI lineage: Eukaryota > Viridiplantae > Streptophyta > Magnoliopsida > Poales > Poaceae > Avena > Avena sativa. The sequence continues at coordinate 22,506,168 of OV702297.1, forward strand.
AGTGCCAGTTTTTTTCTGCTGTTTTTGGTTCCAGAAAAGCTAGTAAGGAAATATTCTCGGAATTGGATGGGACAAACGTCAAAGTCAATAACTTTCCGTGGGGAACAAGAAGTCCAGAGGGGAGCCAGAGAGGCAGGCCAGGGCGCCCAGACCCCCCTAGGCACGGGTGGGCCCTGCCCCACGCCTAGGTAGGGTGTGGGGCCCCTGGCCACCGCCTCGGCCTCCCCCTTCGCCTATAAGAAGCCCCCGATGCAGAAACCCTAAGTACCTGATCAAATCTCCACGAAACCTTCTATATTCGCCGCCGTCGTCCCTAGATCGGGGGGAGGGGGGTCTGAAGTTCTTCCCGGCACCCTGCCGGAGGGGAGATCATCCCAAAGGCCTTCTCTCCGGTATGATGCGTGAGTAGTTCCACCTTGGACTATGGGTCCATCTAGTAGCTAGATGGTTGTATCTCCTCGTTTGTGCTTTCATGTATAGATCTTGTGAGCTCCGTTCATGATCAAGATCTAATCTATTTGTAATCATGCATGTTGTGTTTGCGGGGATCCGATGGATATTGAGATTATTATGTTGGTTTGATTAATGGTTTTGTCTTTATGATTCTATCATGTATGTGTTGTTTGTGATCTTGCATGCTCTCCGGTGTTAGTAGCTATCATAGCCAAGTAGTTGCTAGTGACTCCAAGAGGGGGTATTTATGCTCGATAGTGGGTTCATGCCTCTAGTTTCCAAGGGAAGTGACAATAATCTCTTCGGTTGTAGATGTGTTGTTGCTACTAGGGAGAAAACAACAGTCTCTTATTCATGGAACATGTGGACTGTTTACCTTACACACTTTGCTTAAAGCAGTTGTCTGTTTCTTGCAACAATTACTGGAGTGGGTTCGGATGATAACCTGAAGGTGGAATTCTAGTCATAGATGCAGTTGGATGGCGGTCTATGTATCTTGTTGTATTGCCCAATCGAATCTCATAGGATCTTTCTAACTAGTAATTGCATTGTTATGCCTTGCTCAGTTCCTGTCAATTGCCCTGCTGTAATTTTTTTACCCTTCATGCCATGTTGTTTATCTAAGGAGAGCACCTCTAGTGAACTATGGACCCAGGTCCAATCTTTACCATCGATACATCTTCCACTGTTATTTGTTTACTTGCTGCCTCCACACCATACGTTTAATCCTTTGTTACAGCAAACCGGTGAGCTTGACAACCTCACTGATTCATTGGGGCAAAGTCTTGAGTTTGTGTTGTGCAGGTCTCCGCGTTGCTTACAACACCCATGTGACGTTTCCTTCCTCCTACTGGTTCGATAACCTCGGTCTCTACTGAGGAAAAAATTGCTGTTGTGCTGCTTCACACCTTGCTCTTGGGGTTCCCAACAAGACTCCACATCAAGCACCAAGTTCTCTGGCGCCACCAAGGAGTCATCAACAAGTTTTCCGTTGCCGTTGCCGGGGGTTCTAAGGACACTTCACTAGGGGAGACCTCCATTTCCTTTCTCTTTACTTTGTTTTTAGTTTGCTTTGTTTCTTTTGCTTGGTTTTGTTTGCCTCTTTTCAAAAATCCAAAAAAATTAGTCTAGTTTGGTTTGCTTTCTTTATTCAAAAACACAAAAAAAATAGTTCCTACTCTAGTTGCCACCATGTCTGGTTTTGGACCAATCTTTGTTTCACCTATGGAAGAGATCTCCACTTTTAAGCAAAAAAGTGAAGAGAGTTTCAAAGAAGCTTGGTCTAGAATCTCCGCTTTATAGGAGGAAACCGAGCCTAAGATGAGTCTTGGCTTGGTTATTGATAGTTTCTATCGCGGTATTGCTCTTCGTTATAGATATGTTTTGGTTGATGTGGCTGAGAATGGACAAAATCTCAAGCTTGGGGATGCCACCATGGTGTCACCCCAAAAAATATCCAAGAGGTACAAGCGTCAAAGCTTGGGGATGCCCAAGGCATCCCCTTCTTCATCAATAAAAATCTCAGGTCTGTATAGACACTTTGTTTTTATTGTTTCATGCACAGTTGTGTTGTTCTTGGAGCATCTTAGTTTTCATTTTCTTTTCTTAGGTTGTTTAGCTTGCTGAATAAAGTAGTTTGGACCCCCGTTCTTGCTGCGTTGTTTTGCAAATAAGTTGCTTGGTGTTTGGAAAGGAGTGGTAAGTTCTTGCTTGTAAGTGCAAGAGGAGCTTGCATTGACTATGAATTAGACTTTAGCATGACATGCTAGGTGTTGTTTTGGAATTATGCTTAGTGATTATTGCTATAGCATGTCTTGTTCCAAACAATTGGGATTGCTTAGTGTGCCTTGAAGAAATTATGCGTTGTTTTAGTATGCAAAAGCATAGTATTGTGGTATTCTCCTTTGATGCTTTGCTTGGGTTAACTTGGCACATGCTTACACCATGTTATGACTATGAACAAGTCACCATAGCCTCTATGATCATTTATTCCTTGACTTTTAGTACCACTCTATGCTTTGATTAGTAATGCTTTGTTGCTCTGCATGATTATGGCCATTATTGCTCTCTTAGTTGGTTGCTCCCAGTCTTTTGCTAGCCTCCACTTGTATGAGTAAGCTCTACTCATGCTTCCAACTCCCAAGAAACCAAGTTATTCCAAACTGTCCACTATAAACTCCTATGCATGGTGTGTTACACCATTCCAAGTATATTCTTGTTTTCACCTATCTTGGGGATTAAAAACTATTTTGTTATGTGAAAACTTAGTGATTAAAGCCCTCACGAACTTGATGGAACACTTTATATTCTTTGCCCCTAATAAACTTGAACCATTGTGTCATCTATGTTGTATATTCTTGCACTTATACGTTGGAATTAGTAGAACCATGCTGTCACGGGGAATGTTTTCAACATTTCACTTGTACTTTGTACTCAGTTGATATCATGCTCTTTTGTATAGGATGTCACCGGTGTGAAATAAAAAGAGGGCTTGTAAGTCCATGGAGTTTGTATTCTGTGTTAGAGAAACGCTTGGGCCGCTAGCCTAAGCCATGCCTAATCATGGTGGAAACTTGCAACATCACCATAGTGAGCTATCTATGAAGCATCCTCAATAAAAAGCTATGCATATGGTAAATAAAAAGATTGTTGAGATGCTCATTGTCTACTTTCCTTGTCATTTTGGTTATGGGAAAGCTCCTGTACCATGTGCAAGGGGTACCCCGTTGGCGGTTCTCAATGATATGCAAATACTTACAATGACAAGAACTTACAGGTGACTGAAGTTGAGTAGCATGAGGTGTGGCCCTCGTATTCAAGGGACTTGAGATTTCCAACTTATACTTCGTCAAGCATATACTCCATCTTTGTTCACTTTAATGTTAATCACTTCAAGATGCTTATGATAGGGGCAATGAGGGCTGAAAGCTAACAAGTACCATAATTTTTAGAAGCTCTTTTTGAAATTTGAAATCCCTGCTTCCTTTATAAAAGGCCTTTCTTCCACCACTATTGAGTCTCCACCTTCTACTTTTAGGCACCATTAAGAGAGCATAGTTGTCATTCTGTGTGCAGTGTTCCAAAGCTTATTGATTGATGCATATTATGATATTACTTGTTCTTGTGCTATTTGTTTCTAGTCACCCTTGTGAACTTTGAAGGTGTCCTATGCATCTATTTGTTACTCCATGAGGGACAAGATGATTGCCACTATGCTATGTTTTCTGTATGTGAAACAAACAAACGTTTTTCAATGCATGTTATTCATGATCTTTGTTTGTAGCCTTTCATGTTGCATGCATAGTTACTATGTATAGAGTTCTTTTATCCCAGCTTTCAATGCTTGCAAATGGTTGGATCTTTATTGCGAGGGTGCATGTCACCTCAAAAATTATTCTTTTTATCACTTACCTACTCGAGGACGAGCAGGAGTTAAGCTTGGGGATGCTTGATATGTCGGAAACGTATCTATAATTTTTTATGCTCCATGCTTGTTTAGTAGCTACTTTGCTTTGCTTTGTCTATGCTTTGAGGTGCTTTTTACATGTTTTCTGGTACTAACCTATTAACAAGTTGCCACAGTGCTAGTTGCCTGTTTTCTGCTGTTTTTAGTTCCAGAAAAGCTAGTTAGGAAATATTCTCGGAATTGGATGGGACAAACGTCAAAGTCAATAACTTTCCGTGGGGAAAAAGAAGTCCAGAGGGGAGACGGAGAGGCGGGCCAGGGCACCCAGACCCCCTAGGTGCAGGTGGGCCCTGTCCCGCGCCTAGGCAGGGTGTGGGGCCCCTGGCCACCACCTCGGCCTCCCCCTTCGCCTATAAGAAGCCTCCGATGCAGAAACCCTAAGTACCCAATCAAATCTCCACGAAACCTTCTATAGCCGCCGCCACCATCGTCCCTAGATCGGGGGGATCTGAAGTTCTTCTCGGCACCCTGCCAGAGGGGAGATCATCCCGGAGGCCTTCTCTCCGGTATGATGCGTGAGTAGTTCCACCTTGGACTATGGGTCCATGTAGTAGCTAGATGGTTGTATCTCCTCCTTTGTGCTTTCATGTATAGATCTTGTGAGCTCCACTCATGATCAAGATCTAATCTATTTGTAATCATGCATGTTGTGTTTGCGAGGATCCAATGGATATTAGATTATTATGTTGGTTTGATTAATGGTTTTGTCTTTATGATTCTATCATGTATGTGTTGTTTGTGATCTTGCATGCTCTCTGTTGTTAGTAGCTATCTTGGTCAAGTAGTTGCTAGTGACTCCAAGAGGGGGTATTTATTCTCGATAGTGGGTTCATGCCTATAGTTTCCAAGGGAAGTGACTATAATCTCTTTGGTTGTAGATGTGTTGTTGCTACTAGGGAGAAAACAAAGGTCTCTTGTTCATGGAACATGTGGACTGTTTACCTTACACACTTTGCTTAAAGCAGTTTTCTGTTGCTTGCAACTTAATACTGGAGGGGGTTCGGATGATAACCTGAAGGTGGACTTCTAGTCATAGATGAAGTTGGATGGCGGCCTATGTATCTTGTTGTATTACCCAATCGAATCTCATAGGATCTTTCTGACTAGTAATTGCATTGTTATGCCTTGCTCAGTTCCTGTCAATTGCCCTGCTGTAATTTGTTTACCCTTCATGCCATATTGTTTATCTAAGGAGAGCACCTCTAGTGAACTATGTTCCCTGGTCCAATCTTTACCATCGATACATCTTCCACTGTTATTTGTTTACTTGCTGCAAACCATTACCTTCCACACCATACGTTTAATCCTTTGTTACAGCAAACCGGTGAGCTTGACAACCTCACTGATTCATTGGGGCAAAGTCTTGAGTTTGTGTTGTGCAGGTCTCCGCGTTGCTTACAACACCCATGTGACGTTTCCTTCCTCCTACTGGTTCGTTAACCTCGGTCTCTACTGAGGAAAAAATTACTGTTGTGCTGCTTCACACCTTGCTATTGGGGTTCCCAACAAGACTCCACATCAAGAACCAAGTTCTCTGGCGCCACCAAGGAGTCATCACCTGCCTGAGGGGACATCATCTCGGAGGCCTTCTTCTTCATCATGCCAGCCTCTGGTATGAAATGTGAGTAGTTCCACCTTGGACTACGGGTCCATGTAGTAGCTAGATGGTTGTATCTCCTCCTTTGTGCTACCATGTTTAGATCTTGTGAGCTTCATTCATGATCAATATCATCTATTTGTAATCATGCATGTTGTGTTTGCGGGGATCCAATGGATATTGAGATTACTATGTCAGATTGATTAATGGTTTTGTATTATTGATTCTATCATGTCTGTGTTGTTTGTGATCTTGCATGATCTCCATTTCTAGTAGCTATCTTGGCCAAGTAGATGCTAGTGACCCCAAGAGGGGGTATTTATGCTCGATAGTGGGTTCATGCCTCTATTTAATCTAAGGGAAGTGACATAAATATCTAAGGTTGTAGATGTGTTGTTGCCACTAGGGAGAAAACAACGGTCTCTTGTTCATGGAACAAGTGGATTGTTTACCTTACACACTTTGCTTAAAGCAGTTATCCGTTGCTTGCAACTTAATACTGGAGGGGGTTCAGATGATAACCTGAAGGTGGATTACTAGTCATATATGCAGTTGGATGGCGGTCTATGTATCTTGTTGTATTGCCCAATCAAATCTCATAGAATCATGAATGTCTAGTATTGCATTGTTATGCCATGCTCAGTCCTGTCAATTGCCCTGCTGTAATTTGTTTACCCACCATGCCATGTTTGTTTATCTTAAGGACAACACCTCTAGTGAACTATGGACCCCGGTCCAATCTTTACCATTGATACATCTTCCATTGTTAGTGTTTACTTTCTGCAAAGCACTATTACCTTCCACACCATACAGTTAATCCTTTGTTTTCAGCAAACTGGTGAGATTGACAACCTCACTGTTCATTGGGGCAAAGTCTTGAGTTTGTGTTGTGTAGGTTTCCAAGTTGCTAGCAACACCTTTGAGTCGTTTCCTTCCACCTACTGGTTCGATAACCTTGGTTTCTTACTGAGGGAAAACTTGCTGTTGTGCTCATCATACCATCCTCTTGGAGTCTCCCAACGAAGCTTCCAAGCACCATCAGTCTCAAACAGATCAACACTTCCTCCCCAACCCCGTGTCTACCTCCTAGCTGCCAGCGTCCCGCCCCTCCCCGGAGTCGATTCGACCGCCGGATTCTCCGGGCCCACCCTAGATTTTCTTCCTAGAGCCTCTGGGTACCCTCTTATTGGCATGTTGTTGACGCCTCGTTGGGAAAACCCAAGAGCAAGGTGTGATGAGCACAGCATCAAGTTTCCCCTCAGTAAGAAACCGAGGTTATCGAACCAGTAGGAGGAAGGAAACGTCTCAAAGGTGTTGTTAGAAACTTGGATACCTACACAACACAAACTCAAGACTTTGCCCCAACAAATAGTGAGGTTGTCAATCTCACTGGTTTGCTAAAAACAAAGGATTAATTGTATGATGTGGAAGGTAATAGTGCTTTGCAGAAAGTAAACAGTAATAGTGGAAGATATATCAATGGTAAAGATTGGACCGGCGTCCATAGTTCACTAGAGGTGTTCTCCTTAGATAAACAAACATGGCATGCTGGGTAAACAAATTACAACGGGGCAATTGACAGGACTGAGCAAGGCATAACAATGCAATACTATACATTCATGATCCTATGAGATTCGATTGGGCAATACAACAAGATACATAGACCGCCATCCAACTGCATCTATGACTAGAAATCCACCTTCAGGTTATCATCCGAACCCCTCCAGTATTAAGTTGCAAGCAACAGATAACTACTTTAAGCAAAGTGTGTAAGGTAAACAATCCACTTGTTCCATGAACAACAGACCGTTGTTTTCTCCCAAGTGGCAACAACACATATACAACCTTAGATATTTCTGTCACTTCCCTTAGATTAAATAGAGGCATGAATCCACTATCTAGCATAAATACCCCTTCTTGGAGTCACTAGCATCTACTTGGCCAAGATAGCTACTCGAAACGGAGAGCATGCAAGATCACAAACAACACATATATGATAGAATCAATAAGACAAATCCATTAATCAATCTGACATAGTAATCTCAATATCCATCGGATCCCCGCAAACATAGCATGCAAGATTACAAATAGATATGATCTTGATCATGAATAGAGCTCACAAGATCTAAACATGGTAGCACAAAGGAGGAGATACAACCATCTAGCTACTACATGGACCCGTAGTCCAAGGTGGAACTACTCACACTTCATACCGGAGGCTTTCATGATGAAGAAGAAGGCCTCCGGGATGATCTCCCCTCCGGCAGGGTGCCGGGAAGAGCTTCAGATCCCCTGATCTAGGGACGATGGTGGCGGGGACTATAGACAGTTTCATGGAATATTGATCGCTTCCTTAGGGTTTCTGCATTAGGGGGTCTTTATCGGCGAAGAGGCGAGGCATGGGACAGCCAGGGCGGCCGCACCCTCCCAGGCGCGGGCTAGGCCCAGCCGCGTGGCAGGGGGTGTGTCCCCCTGGTGGCTCCCTTCCGTCTCGTATTCTGGTTTCGTGTTCCCCATGGTAAAATATTGACTTTGGCTTTTGTCCCGTCTAATTCCGAGAATATTGATTTTCTGCCTTTCTGGAACCAAAAACAGAAGAAAACAGGCAACTGGCACTGTGGCATCTTGTTAATAGGTTAGTACTAGAAAACATATAAAAACACCTCAAAGTGTAGACAAAGCAAAGCAAAGTAGACACTAAACAAGCATGGAACATAAAAAATTATAGATACATTTCCGACGTATCAAACATCCCCAAGCTTAACTCCTGCTCGTCCTCGAGTAGGTAAGTGATGAAAATAATAATTTTTGAGGTGACATGCACCATCAAAATCAAGATCAAACCATTTGCAAGAATTAAAATCTGGGATCAAAGAACTCTAAACATGAGCATGAAAGATGGAGTTCTAACAGTAAGACAAAGTAACTATGCATGCAACATGAAAGGTTACAAACAAAGATCATGAATACCATGCATTGAAAAACGTTTGTTTGTTTCACATACAGAAAACATAGCATAGTGGCATTCGGCTTGTCCCTCATGGAGTAGCAAATAGATGCATATGACACCTTCAAAGTTCATAAGAGTGACTAGATACAAATAGCACAAGAACAAGTAATATCAACAATATGCATCAATCAATAAGTTTTGGGACAATGCACATAAAACTAAGAATGGCAACTATGCTCTCTTAATTGGTGCCTAAGGATAGAAGGTGAAGACTCAATATAATGGTGGAAGAAAGGCCCTTCATATAGGGAAGCAGGGATTTCAAGTTTCAAAAATAGCTTTCAAAAATTATGGTACTTGTTAGCTTTCAGCCCTCATTGCCCCTATCATAAGCATCTTGCAGTGATTAAGGTTAAAGTGAACAAACTATGGAGTATATGCTTGACAAAGTATAAGTTGGCAATCTCATGTCCCTTGAGTATGTGGGCCGCTCCTCATGCTACTCAACTTTATTCACCGGTAAGTTCTTGTCATAATAAGTACATGTGTATCATAGAGAACCGCCAACGGGGTACCCCTTGCACATGATATAGGAGCTATCCCATAATCAAAATGACAAGGCAAGCAGACAATGAGCATCTCAGCATTCTTCTTATTTATGATGGGAATATGGTGCTTTTTTCTCTCTTTCCTCTTTTCTCATTTTTTTTATTTTTTCTCAATATCTTTCTCTCTATCTCCTTTTTTTCATAAGAAGAATGCTTCATAGATGTCACTATGGTGATGCTGCAAGTTTCCACCATGATTAGGCATGTCTTAGGCTAGCGGCCCAGGCATTTCTCTAACACACATACATAACTCTATGGACTTACAAGCTCTCCTTTCATTTCACACCGATGACATCCATAGACAAAAGACCATGATATCAACTGTGTACAAAGTACAAGTGCAATGTGTAAAGCGTTCCCCATGACAGCATGGTTCTGATAATTCCAATGTATAAGTGCAAGCATATACAACATAGATGACACAATGGTTCAAGTTTATTAGGGGCAAGAACAATAAAGTGTGCCATCAAGTTCGTGAGAGCTTTAATCACTAAGTTTTCACATAACAAAATACTTTTTAATTGGAAGATAGATGAAAACAAGAATATACTTGGAATGGTGTAACACACCATGCATAGGAATTTATAGTGGACACTTTGGAATAACTTGGTTTCTTGGGAGTTGGATGCATGAATAGAGTTTACTCATACAAGTGGAGGCTAGCAAAAGACTAGGAGCGCCCAACTAAGAGAGCAATAATGGTCATAATCATGCATAGCGACAAAAAATACTAATCAAAGCATAAAGTGGTACTACAAGTCAAGGACTAAATGATCATAGAGGCTATGGTGACTTGTTCATAGTCATAACATGGTGTGAGCATGTGCCAAGTCAACCCAAACAAAGAATCAAATAAGAATACCACAATATTATGATTTTGTATGCTAAAACAACGCATGATTCTTTCAATGCACACTAAGCAATCCCAATTGTTTGGAACAAGTCATGCTACAACAATAATCACTAAGCATAAGGTCAAAACAACATCTAGCATGACATGCTAAAGTCTAAGTCACAGTCAAAGCAAGCTCCTCTTGTACTACTCAAGCAAGAACTTTCTACTCTTCTCCAACACCAATCAACTTATTTGAAACAACACATCGAGAACAGGGGTCCAAACTACTTTATTCAAGCAAACTAAACGAAAACTAAGATGCTCTAAGAACAACACAACAGTGCATGAAACAATAAAAACGAAGTGTCTAGAAAGACCTGAGCTTTTTATTGATGAAGAAGGGGATGCCTTGGGCATCCCCAAGATTTGACGCTTGTACCTCTTGAATATTTCTTGGGGTGACACGGGGTGGCATCCCCAAGCTTGAGATTTTGTCCATTCTTAATCTCATTACATCATTCTCTCTCTACACCTGAAAATTTTCCTTCATACAAAACTTCACACAATCTTCATTAGCAACATTAGTGTATTCAAAAGATAATATACCCTTGGGTTTAGCTTTAGAACAGAAAAACTTTCACTAAAAACACAAGCTACTATAGCAATTCCCTCAAAAAGCTCAATTTTCCCAAAGAGAAGCCAAAAAGAAATCAATAAGAAGCAAATGCAAATAATGGCAGAAATCTATCAAAACAGACCAGCATGTAGTAACCGATTTTTCTAAGACCTTCTGTTGCTCAAATCAAAAAGTGTTGAACTAACGAAAGTTATATAACATACTGGGGGGTTTATTCACAAAATATCAGCTCAATCCAACTTACAGGGATTCGTCGCGAATTTTTACAGTGGAGCACAAAAGGCTGTTTCGGGACATTAACTCCCCAAATCTTACTTCCTCTCATTAGAGGTCATTCTTGGCACAAAAAGCAAATAAAAAGGATAAGAAGAGGCCATTACTGAAGTAATAACTTCCAAGACTCAAGAAAACTCTTGGGTTATCTCCCAATAAGTACTTTTCTTTAACGCTGTTAAGTTAGGCATGATAGTTTGAGAAGATGCTCACATAAGAAATATGAATTGAAGTAAAAGAGAGCATCAAGAATCAAATTCAAAACACATTTAAGTCTAACCCACTTCCTATGCATAGGAATCTTGTAAGAAAATAAATCAAAGAAGCACATGGTAACAAGAATGGGTAGATAAAACAAGAGCAACTTCAAAACTTTCAGCACATAGAGAGGTGTTTCAATACCATGAAAACTTATACAACCATATTTTCCTCTCTCATAATAATTTTCAGTAGCCTCATGAATAAACTCAACAATATAACTATCACCTAAAGTATGCTTTACATGATCTACAAACATATAACTTTTATCAAGCTAAAAAATAGCGGGATTAAAACCTTCAAACCCACCTTTAACAATTTTATAACAAGGTGACTTATCATTCAATATAGGACCATCATCTAGAGCTTTATTATAAACATTTTCGAAGCAAAACTCTTTAGTACCATGCATTTCGAAGTCAGCCACAAATAAAGGATTATCATAGATAACTGGAGCATAATTATTATCACAAGTTTTACCCATGGTAGGTATCTCAAAAGAATCCACAGGAACATAACATTCATCCTCCTTTGGTAAGAATGGGGGACCATCAAATAATGAGGTAAAGATTTACTCTCATTAGAAGGTAGGCATGGGTAGATCCATTCTTCCTCCTCTTGACCATCACTTTCATCCTCTTTTTCATCTAATGAGCTTTCAGGTTTAGCAGTTTCTTCTTCCATAGGCTCCTGCAAGGCATTAGTCACTTCCATTTGTGAAAAGCATCTATTAAAATATTCAAGAATATAGCCATTTCCTTCCTTGTAATTATCAAAGCAAAATTTAAGTATATCATAAACCTCACATTCATAAGGTGAGTCATCAATATTTTCAAGCAAACTAGCAAGTTCAAATGCACCCTTGAAAGCAATAAATTCTTCAATTTGTTCCACATCATAAATGTCATAATTTCCTTTAACATAAGAGGATATGGTAACATTATCATTATACTCACATTGAAAAGGGAGGTGTTTATACCTCCTACAACAACAAGCTTTATCAAAGCAATAAGTAATATTATAAGTAGAGCACACCTCTCTAGCAATGATATTTAATTTATCAATTTGTTTCCATAAGTGTTTCCCTTTTTGTGACAAACGGTGTTCCTTATAATAATACTTTTGTTATTCCATAAACCCACCTTGCCAAGAAGAACTAGTTTCAAAGAAACCACCCATTGATAGAAAGCATGACAAAGTAAGGCAATAACATACCAGCAACTAGAGTAGGAACTAATTTTTTTGTGTTTTGATAATAGAAAGCAAACCAAACTAAACTATTTTTTTGGAGTTTTTTGTAACAAGAGGCAAACAAAACCAAGAAAAATAAACTAAGAAAAACAAAAACAAAGTAAGGATAAAGGTTGTGAAGGACTCCCCTTATGAAGACGTCCTTAGCCTCGTCGGCAACGGCGCTAGAAAAGCTTGTTGGCATGTTGTTGAAGCCTCGTTGGGAGACCCCAAGAGCAAGGTGTGATGAGCATAGCAGGAAGTTTTCCCTCAGTAAGAAACCGAGGTTATCGAACCAGTAGGAGGAAGGAAACATCTCAAAGGTGTTGCGAGCAACTTGGAGACCTGCACAACACAAACTCAAGACTTTGCCCCAATTAATAGTGAGGTTGTCAATCTCACTAGTTTGCTGAAAAAATTAACTGTATGGTGTGGAAGGTAATAGTGGTTTGCAGAAAGTAAACAGTAATAGTGGAATATATATATATCAATGGTAAAGATTGGACCGGGGTCCATATTTCACTAGAGGTGTTCTCCTTAGATAAACAAACATGGCATGCTGGGTAAACAAATTACAGCAGGGCAATTGACAGGAGTGAGCAAGGCATAACAATGCAATACTAGACATTCATGATCCTATGAGATTTGATTGGCAATACAACAAGATACATAGACCGCCATCCAACTGCATATATGACTAGTAATCCACCTTCAGGTTATCATCTGAACCCCCTCCAGTATTAAGTTGCAAGCAACGGATAACTGCTTTAAGCAAAGTGTGTAAGGTAAACAATCCACTTGTTCCATGAACAAGAGACCGTTGTTTTCTCCCTAGTGGCAACAACACATCTACAACTTTAGAGATTTCTGTCACTTCCCTTAGATTAAATAGAGGCATGAACCCACTATCTATCATAAATACCCCCTCTTGGAGTCACTAGCATCTACTTGTCCAAGATAACTACTAGAAACAGGGAGCATGCAAGATCACAAACAACACAGACATGATAGAATCAATAAGACAAAATCATTAATCAATCTAACATAGTAATCTCAATATCCATCGGATCCCCGCAAACACAACATGCATGATTACAAATAGATATGATCTTGATCATGAACGGAGCTCACAAGAGCTAAACAGGTAGCATAAAGGAGGAGATACAACCATCTAGCTACTACTTGGACCCGTAGTCCAAGATGGAACTACTCACGCTTCATACCGGAGGCTGGCATGATGAAGAAGAAGGCCCCCGGGATGATCTCCCCTCCGGCAGGGTGCAGGGAACAGCTTCAGATCCCCCCGATCTAGGGACGATGATGGCGGCTGCTATAGACGGTTTCGTGGAATATTGATCGGGTACTTAGGGTTTATGCATCGGGGGGTCTTTATAGGCGAAGAGGCGAGGCAGGGGGCGCCTAGGGTGGTCACACACCCCAGGCGCAGCTAACCCTAGCCCGCGCCGCCAGGGGTGTGGCCCCCTGGTGCCTATCCTCCGTCTCGTACTCTGGCTCTGTGTTCCCCACGGTAAAATATTGACTTTGGCTTTTGTCCCGTCCAATTCCCAGAATATTTATTTTTTGCCTTTCTGGAACCAAAAACAGAAGAAAACAGGCAACTGGCACTGTGGCATCTTGTTAATAGGTTAGTACCATAAAACATATAAAAACACCTCAAAATGTAGACAAAGCAAAACAAAGTAGATTCTAAACAAGCATGGAACATCAAAAATTATAGATACATTTCCGATGTATCACCTATCCTCCGCGCTCTTCCTCCAATGAGTGAGGGTAACTCCCCCATTCATCTCTTTTACATGGAAGTTGTTGTTTGTGGTGGAAACTTGGTTTAGAGGATACTCTTTGATGCATATGCGTGTTAGGAAACGTAGTCTAGCAGCCCTAGGGACAGATCTACTTCGGTACTTTGCATCTACGGAGGATCTGACAATTTTCGCCAGGGCCGGATGATCCGCCCCTGGCAGGGCCGGATTATCCGGCCTGGAAGGTTCACCCTTTTCAGAATTTCCACAGCTTATAGTATCGTGTGTATTTGGCCTATGGATTGCTTTACTACTGTTTTAGCATTCCTCCTGGACTTGTGTGTGCGCTTATACCCTTGCTACCTATTGAAAGGGCATGTATGCCCCCATGTGTGGTTTTGGTAATTAATGACAATATCTGTGGACTAATGTGTAAATTGAGTTTCACTTGTAGGTTTGTCCATTTGCATCGCTTGGTCCATGTGTTGGTCTCAAGGTTGAATCATGAAGAAAGAAGGATTTGAAGGTTTATCAAGACAAATGCAAAGAGTTGCATCAAGATGGATCAACCTCAAGAAGGGATGAAGAAGGGCAAGCTCAAGATGCGCCATCTCTAGAAGACCTCATGCTTGAAGCTTGCCATCCTCGTGATCATGGAGTGATGAAGACAAGTTCAAATAAGAAGTTTCCCCATGGAGTATGGGGGAGCAATTTGCAAGTCCTCATCTTCATCAAGCAAGAGCAATCAAGAAATGTGTTCCCACTTGAGAAGAACAAGACAGTCTACATCAAGTTCAAATGGATTGCTCAAGGAAAAGGTATGATCTTGATAGGGCTTATCTTTTGCCGGTCTCCTGTTGTTGGGGGACCGGGTTTAGGATAGATGGCCGTACTATCAAGAGGGGCTCTCAAGCGGGTGTCTCAATCGCATCGTTCGGAGAGAGCTCAAACCTTTGCATTCATAGCATCATATTTTTTGGTTGTTATTTGGTTCTTTTCCATAAGAGTATCTATAGATTTTGGTTATCATCATAACAATCTAGTTCATCAAATAAGTATTTTCCTTGCATATCTTATTGCATTCTTGATCGTGCGGGTTTTTCTAGCTCCACACCTTAGGAGATATCTCACATATATATACTTGATATTTTCTCCCTTGATGGTATCAAATATTTCACATTTTGTTGGGTTCTACTTGGTTTTATCTTTCCAAGAAAATTGGTTTCATCCCAATCGAAGTTTCCAAGCTCAACTTCTTGTGTTTTGGGTTTTGGAGGTTTTACCAGTTCATCGCTTCTAGAGAGGTCATACCTTTCTAAATTTGGTTTTATCCTTACATGATGCACTATGATGTTTCTTTCATAATCTTGTAGAGATTTTTGTTCTCTTCAAAACGAGCCCAAGATCATCAAAAACGGAGTCCGGAATCAAAAGTTATTGAAGTTTCCGTGCAATGTTGTCCTCCGTTTTTGCTTGAGCGGAAGTTCCGGCCCAAGTTCCGAACCAAGTTTCGGTCAGGTTCAGTGACTTGTGTTTTGATTTACCGAAAGTTTCGGTGGAGCATCAGAAGTTCCGGTGGTGTGTGAATCTGGACCAAATGGGCAGATTTCTCTTGCCCTTTTTAAGGGCCCCCTCTGAAGGGAATATGCCATGAGAGGCAATAATAAAGTGTTTATTATGTGTATTCCAAGTATATGATAGATGTTTATTTTGCATGCTATAATTGTATTAATACGGAAACATTAATACATGTGTGTTTAATAAACAAACAGAAAGTTCCTAGTTATGCCTCTCTCATAAACTAGCTCATTGATTAACAAGATGATCAAGGTTTCCTGATCATGGACATTGGATGTTGTTAATAACGGGATCACAACATTAGTGTAATGGTGTGATGAACATTCATCCGAAGTGTAGCATTACAATCAAAGTCATTGAGTTTATATTGCTATAACAACTTACGAAGTGATCCTAATCCTTAGACCATGAGATCATGTCAATCACTAACACCGGAAGAGTTTCTTGATAACATCAAACGTCACACCGTAACAGGGTGATTATAAAGATGGATTCAGAACTAATAAAGTGTTATGTTGAGGCTCATGGATCTAGAGTGGAATTTGTTCATCCCGATGACGGATAGATATACTCTAGGCCCTCTCGGTGATATCACATTGATTAGCTTGCAAGCAAGTGATTTTATCACTAGAATGTTATATCACGGGAACGATAAAAGAGTGCATGTCAGTAATGAGATCAAACTAGGTATGGAGATACCGATGATCAAATGTCGGACATGTAATATATCATGAAACAAAGGGATTAAGATACTAGCGTAAAAGGTTCCGACGATCACAAGAAAGTCATTGTTGAATGTGTGGGAGTCAGTATGGGTCTCCAGATCCCGCTTCTGATTATTGATCAGAGAGGGGTCTCGATCATGTCCGCATTATTCACGAACCGTAGGGTGACACACTTAAGAGACACCGACATCCAATTGGAGCAAAAGTTTCATGCCGAAAGAATGAACAAGCGCAGGAATTTATTTCACTAGATACCGAAACAGGTTTTCGGGTGAAATTGCATAAAGTGGTTATGCATGTGAAATAGAATTCTAGAAAGGGGTTATTTGTGAATGTTTGTCATTAAAGTAATTGAAAAAATTCTGAATAAAATAAAAGAGTTTTATTTAATGAGAGTTTGCATTAAATTTGGTGGAAATTTAATGGCAAGTTTGAGTGGGATTTTGAGTGGAGGCATATGAATGGATTTTTGTGAGTGAAGTGTCCACCCACATGAATGAAGGAGGGGAGGGGGCAGCCCCCATGGCCGGCGGCCACCCCCTTGGGTGCCCCCCTCCTCCTATAAAAGTAGCCCCTCCTCTCACTTCTCACTCACACCTCCTCGTGAAGGATCTCTCTCCCCCTCTAGAATTTATCCCCCATGGTCTCAGACTAGCGAGATACATGTTCCCGTGGCTATTCGGCAAGAAAGAGTTGTGCTTCCGCTGCATCGCTGGAGAGAGGAGGCGGAGGTTGCTCGGTGCCTCGAACGTGTGTGCGAGCACGGATGCGCTGCTGATTTGCGGCGCTAGGACTTCCTCTCGATCTTGAGATCGGCAAGAGATCGTCTAGATCAACCACGAGTTGAACTCGCTAAGCTTTGTCGGTCTTCAAGGGTATGTTCTCTACGGATATACATCCGCCCGTTGTTTGTATCTAATATATAGATCTTGGTACATAGTTCACATCGTAGGAAATTTTTTGTTTTCTATGCTGCGAACCCTACACCCTCTTCCCTATTGTTTCCCCGACTTTTGAGGCTATTTTTGCTAGCTCTTCCACTCTCTCTCCTTCATTGTTGACCTTCAAAAGCTAACCCTCTTCCCTTCTCCCTCCCATTATTCTTGCAAGTCTTTGAGGGATTTGAGAGAGGAGATCTAGATCTACAATCCCACCAAATCAAATCCCTTCTTTGTGAAGGAATTATTGGGATCTAGATATTGGAGAGTTTTGTGTTCTCCTCTTGTGTTCTTCCTCCCTTATTTCCCCAATAGCTTTTGTAGCTTTGTTGGAATTTGGGAGTGAAGGACTTGCCCTTGCATTTCTTGCACAGGTTTGAGTTCTCCATGGAGATTTGGCGAGTGCAAGCTTGTGGGCTTGTTACTCTTGGGTTTTTGGAACCCTAGACGGTTGGTGTGTTGATTTCTTGTGGCCTTTTGTGGCCTTGTGACCTTTTGTGGTCTTGTAGCCTGTTGTGGCTTTGTAGCCTTTGTGGCCTTGTTGTTGGGAGCCTCCAATTGAGTTGTGGAGATTGCCCCAACCTTGTAAGGGTTCGACGACCACCCTCAAGTGTCCCATAGTGGAGAAAGTTCCCGCCTTTTGTGGTGCACACTTGGGAGAATAGGGTGAGCCTTTGTGGCGTCGGTGAGTTGCGTGCTTTCACATCCGGGGCGAGGCCTTTGTTGTAGATATGCCCTAGAGGCAATAATAAATGTAGTTATTATTATATCTTTGTGTTTATGATAAATGTTTACATTCATGCTATAACAGTATTAACCAGAAACATTAATACTTGTGTGATTTGTAAACTAATTTAGAGTCCCTAGTAAAGCCTCTTCATAATACTAGCTTGTTGATTAATAGATGATCATGGTTTCTTGATCATG
Source organism: Avena sativa (assembly GCA_916181665.1). NCBI lineage: Eukaryota > Viridiplantae > Streptophyta > Magnoliopsida > Poales > Poaceae > Avena > Avena sativa. The sequence continues at coordinate 22,524,406 of OV702297.1, forward strand.
AACATTTGAGATGTTGTTAATAACAAGATTATATCATTAGGAGAATGGCATGGTGGACATACTCCTATAGATAAGCGTAGCATAAAGATTAAGTCATTTTAAATAGTTCAATTGCTATAAGCTTTTTGATACATAGTAACCTAATTCCTTCGACCATGAGATCATGCATATCACCATCACCGGAAGGATGCTTTGATGACATCAAACACCACACCGTAACTGGGTGGCTATAAAGGTGGCATTGAGTGTTTGGAAAGTATGGGTTGAGACACATGAATCAAGAGTGGGATTTGTCCATCCATATGATGGATAGATATACTCTGGGCCCTCTCGGTGGAATGTCATCCAATTAGCTTACAAGCATGTGACTGGCTCACAAGGGATCACATACCACGAGAACGAGAAAAGAGTACTTATCGGTAACGAGGTTGAGCTAGGTATGCAGAGATACCGACGATCAAAACCTCGGATAAGTAAACTATCGTGAGACAAAGGGAAATTGGTATCGTATGTAAGTGGTTCATTCGATCGCAAAGTAATCATAGAAATATGTGGGAGCCATATGAATTTCTAGATTCCTCTATTGGTTATTGTTCGGAGAAGTGTCTCGATCATGTCCACATAATTCATGAACCGTAGGGAGACACACTTAAGGATTCGATGTTGTTGAGTAGTTATGGAATGATGAGTAAGAGACTGAATGTTGTTCGGAGTCTCGGAGAGTATCCGGGATATCACGAGGAGATCCGTAATGGTCCGGAGAATAAGATTCATATAAGGAAAGTCCTGTTTCGGAGTTGGGGAATGATTCCGGTGTTTTCATCGGGAATGTTCTAGAAGGTTCCGGAAGGTCCGGCACTCCGGACGGGAAGGGTACATGAATGTGTCATAACAATGTGGAATGGTTGCATCATGTACTAGGTATCATTGCTGGGCAAAATAAAGGGAGAAATCAAATCCTAGTTTGAAAAGTCAAACGCCAATTTGAAAAGTCAAACCGCAAGTTTGCTTGGTGGAGGGAGAGTAGGAAACCTACTTGGGGAGGAAGTCCTCCTCCCTCCACCCGCCGGCCAAGGAGGCCGAGTTGGGGAAGTACTCCCTCCCCCCAACCGGCGCCCTCCCACCTATAAAAGAAGGGGCAGGGGTGCCCCTCTTCCCTACACCCAACACCACCCAAACCCTAGCCCTAGCCGCCGGCCACCACAAGTCGCCGCCGCCCTAGGGTTTCCTCCTAGCCGACGAGTTGAGGCTCTCCCCAAGCCCTAGCCGCCGGCCAAGCTTCCTCCCTTGGTGCCTCTAAACCCTAGATCGCCAAGGCCTCTCTCATAGTCCACCATACTCGCTCCGGCTTAAGGCAAAGCCCTGCGAGATCTCCCCTCTACTTCCGGTTCCACGCCGTCGTGCTGCCGGAATCGCGAGGAGAGTGCTACAACCTCCGCTGCCTGCTGGAACAAGGGATAGGAAGGTCTTCATCAAGTACCGAACGTGTGACCGACTGCGGAAGCGTTGCCGGAACGCAGCACCGGAAGGATCGTCTACGCGATCTTGAGATCGGCAAGAGTACGACTACATCACCCACGAGAATCTGCTCTCGTTAACCACTTTGGAATCTTTGAGGGTGAGTTCCTCTATCGACTCGTTGCTATAATCTAGTAGATAGATCTTGGCTTGTTTGTTTGCATGCGGTAGAATTTTTTTGTTTTCCATGCTACGAACCCCTACAGTGGTATCAGAGCCGTGTCTATATGTAGATCTATTTCACGAGTAGAACACAATGGTCATTGTGGGCGGTGGTGCTTTTATTATCAATTGCTTCTTCTGTACTTTGCATCTTGCGGTATGATGGGATGAAGCGGCCCGGGCTAACCTTACATGACATCGTTCATGAGACTTGCTCCACGCTCAACATGCAACTTGTATTGCATAAGTGGCTTTGCGGGTGTCTGTCTCTCCCATTATAGTATAGATCCAATTTACAACAAGCACTTGATAGTTCAAACATCAACGTTGTGGTTCTTGTTCGTAAGTTAGATCGACACTTATTGAAAGCCCCAAACCACGTAAAATATGCAAAGAAAATTAGAGGCGTCTAACTTTGTTTTGCAGGGGTGTGCTGTGATGTGATATGGCCATGATTGTGATTATATTTGATATATGCAATGTTCCTTATTGTAAGTTGGCAACCGACAGGAGCCATATGGTTATCTTTAAATTCTGTTAAGACCCGCGTGTCTATTCAAAGTAGTTGTAATAGTTGGAGCTGGTGGACGGCAACCATGAAACGACGCCATTGACCTTGACGCTATGCCGGTGATGATGGAGATCATGTTCGTGCTTGAAGATGGAGATCGGAAGCACAAGAAGAAAGGCCATATCATATCACATATTATGAATTGCATGTGATGTTAATCCTTTATGCATCTTGTATTTCTTAGTTAACGACAGTAGCATTATAAGATGATCCCTCATGCACATAAATTTCAAGTTTTAAAGTGTTCATCCTTAGTAAGCACCGCTGCTAAAGCTTGTTGTTTCGAAGCACCACGTGATGATCGGGTGTGTTAGATTCTGCAAGTGTATACAATGTGAGCAAGCCATATTTGCTCAAGAGGAAGCTAAGATTTGATCTTGACGAGCCTAGTATGTACAGACATGGTCTCGGAACACGGATTACCGAAAGGTAAAGCATGAGTCATATAGTAGATATGATGAACATGTCGATTGTTCGCCATTGAAGCTACATCAACTCTCGTGATGATCGGTTTTGATGTGGTGGATTTGGTTCGTGTGATCACTAAAACAAAGTGAGGGATATTGTTTTGAGTGGGAGTTCACCTAGATTAATTTAACTATTAATTAGAACTCAATTATGGCGTCCCCTACCATCAATTTTAATGCGTTCCTAGAGAAAGAAAAGTTGAAAAACAATGGAAGCAACTTCGCGGATTGGTTCCGCAATTTGAGGATTGTCCTCAATGCTGGTAATTTGATGTAGAGGGAGTGTCCCAACCTTTATTAACATAAGGTGGTGTCCCCTGTGTTTACAATGCTAGTCCCTGGATCAATAGCTAGCATCCACAGTTTAGATGTAATATCAAGAAACAAAGGTCATAATATAGCTTTATAACCAGGAATAACATAATTTTATTACATCTTTACATAGCTCATTTGGCTATTACATTACATTGCAGCAGAATAACTATAAGCATGGGGTCCTTCATCTTCAAAGTGCCACAGGCAAATGTTGGTTATAGACTTTGTAATCCTAATCAACACACTTCACTAAATCAATCAAACCTGCAACATACAAGTTACAGCCACAAGGGTCAATACATTTGAATTGTATTGGCAAGTGATACTATGGTAGTATAGTGGAGTCTATCATCTATATGCATTTGGCTAAGTGGAGTTGAGGCTTGCATTGCTCAAAATATATTTTTCCTTAACATTTGAAAAATACTAAGTTTTGTTTTGACAAAATCTTTTCCAAGACAACTCTCAATCAAAGATTGAAGATTTCAAAAACCCTTGTTCAACCACAAGATTTTAACTTAGAAATTTGAATGATGAGATTCTTGATTTCTTCCATGTCTTGATGCTCAAAATTGTCCTTTACCAGGGACATGGCTAAGTACTTAGATTTTACACTCTGCAGAGGTGGTGCACTTTCCCCACAAGACTTGGTTTCCCAAGACAAGATCTTTCAGAAGCCTTCCCTTAGACCAAAATTGACACGTTCCAACCTATCAAAAACTACCACCCACTGTCCATATGGCTAAGTTCTTGCAACCTATATGATCTAGGCAGAGCCCATAATGCCAAGTGGCTGCACTTGAATCTTCTCAACATTTGACATCTCAAATCTCTTTGTTCCTGGGTGGCAATCCACAAGTGAGATACACAAGGTCAACCATAGACATGGGCCTTGTGAACCACTCAACCAAAAACCACCAAATCAAGTCCCATTCCACCCAGGTGATTCATTAACTTAGTTGTTTTATTAAACAAAAACACTAGTCCTCAGACTTAGTAATTTTTCCATAGTGTGAATATATAGTCCACCCATGTTTTTCTATTAGCTAGGCTAAGCTTGATAGTAGTAGGAATCTTAACTTAGGAAGATTTCCACTAAGGTTTCATCTACTAGGTTTTTCTATAGCAAGGTTTATACTTAGCAAAATAAAATCCATGCAAGTTTTACTTAGAAAAGATCACTAATGCATAGTGAAAGTAATGGGACAAGTATGAAGCATCACTTGCCTTTTTGGTAGAGTATAGGTTCACTCCTTGTCCTTGCAACAAGCACACTCTTCAAGTCACTACAAATCAATCAAGCAAGGCACAAGTTCAATCTACCAATCAAGCAAAACAACACACATAAAATCATAAAGTCAAAGTAATGCATGCAAACATGCCAAGCTTTGTTTTGTTTGAAAAAGTGGTTCCTAATGGGTCATAAACATTTGAAAGCACCTAATGGTCATTTTGTAAAGTGGCAAAGTCATTTGCAAAAGGTTTCACTTTAAAAACCATTTTCAAAACAAAGTATCATTTTATGTGGTGTAGAAATATTTTTACTAAGGCATTAACCTATAGGGTTCATCAAATATGTTTTCAAATCACAAAACTTGGGTTTTGGGGTCAGTGAGTTTAAAACAAAACATTTTCTAAAGGTTTTCTTCCAAAACCATTTTTAATAAATAAACCACATTTCTATTTGACTAGAAATGGTTTTAAATCAAAGAATCATTATTTTGTTTCACCAAATTCATTTTTGAATCCACAAAGTGTTTCCTAATGTTAGTAGGTTCAAATCTCACCAATTGCCAAAGATTTTATCCCCAAATTCATTTTTTAACAATTTTCACATCCTCAACAAGCATACAAATGTTTCTGTAAAAACAAGCACTCTAACAGATACTATTTGCTAAACCAAGGGCATGGTTGGCTAGGGCTTGTTCCACTGATTCCAATGATACCAAATTTGCAATTTTTGGACATGTGGATCAAAAGTTACAAAGGTTTGAAAATCACAATCTAATCTGATTTCAAATTTCTGTTTTAAACCAATCTGGCCACGTGTCGCTATTTCATTGGTCGATACTGGTTCAGTGTGGATCACGCTGCAGACCGTTGGATCTAAACATATCGCGTGTCCCAGAACACGTACCCCTTCATTGTTAAGTTATTCTATCCTATCCATCAGATCGGGATCAAACGGCTGTGGGGTGCTCGACCCTAAACGGGCGGCGCTGCGGCTATGGCTGGCGGCGGAGCGACCAGACGGTGGCGGCGCTGGTGATACAGGAAGCAAGGGTGGCTGGGGAGATTCTCACCGGAATCTTTGAAGCTTGCTGATGCTCAACGTGGTACTGGTTGGTGAAGGGGCGCACGGGGCTGTCCTTGATTGCTCGCCGGAGATGAGTTGGGCCTCGGGCGGCTCTGGAGGTCGTCGAGGGCGAGGATAGGGGGCACCCTAGGACAAACGGGAGGCACAGTTAGGTTCGCAAAGGCATGGCGATCATCATCGTGTCCACGGGGAAGAGAGGGGAGGTCTGGTTTACCGGGGAACATCGCTGCAGTTGGAGCAGACGGCGGCGCTGGCTCGGGGAAGACGTTGCTGACGCTCAGGGACGCGCGCGAGCGAGATGCGACTGCAGAAAGGTCCGCTGGGGGATGTTGGTCTCAACTTCGTGCTCGAGGAGGCAAGAGGTGGCGTGTGCTGGCCGGAATCCTTGCCGAAGTATCGTCGGAACAGAGCAAGTGTTTGGGCAAAATTTGGCAGCCTGGGGGCGTGCCGAGGAGGGGTGTCTAGGGGAAACGGAAGAGGGGAGGCAGGCGCTTTTACCTTGCGTGCTGGCTGGACGAATTAACGCGGCATTTAACGGGGATTGATGGAGCTTTCAACGGCAGTAACTGCGACGTGGTTTGGGGGGAGGAAGAAATCGCGGCGAAGAAGACGACCACGTGGCTGTGGGGTCCACTGGCAGCGAGAGAGAAGAAAAGAAAACGAGGTCCACCAGTCGGTGTCACTGCGGGTGCGGCTTTAGGTAGAAAACGTTTCGCAGAGGAAAAGTGTAGCTGGGCTGCGAATGGGCTTATTGGGCTGGCTCAGTTGGATCAGGTCCAATTCACATTTTTTTCTGTCTGATTGTTTTATTCTTTTCTATTACTATTTTTCTGTTTCAAACAAATGTTCATACATTCAAACAATTCAAACATTCATACATTCAAACAATTCAAACATTCAACACTCTTTGCACTTGAATTTGGTTCTGTTTAACAACATAAACCAAATCCCAAAATAAAATAATATTTTTATTCTTTTTAGGATCTATTTAATAATTAAATAAAATAGACCATAGTTATTTAATCAAAATAGGGTTTGATTTATTTAATAAATTTTCCATTTGAAATCCAAATATTTTCAAAACCAAATCAGTAGGTTTTATTTGAAAATATAAGATACTTGAAATACTTGTTTAAAATAAAATAACATTTTATTATAGGATCCATTATTAATTAAATAAAATGGACCTTAGTTATTAAATCAAATAGGTTTTGTTTTATTAAAATCTTTATTTGAAATCTAAAATAAAACCAAAACACTTCAGTAGGTTTTATTTGAGAATATAAAATACTTGGAAAACTTATTTAAAATAAATAAATAAGTTTTAGTGTTTATTAAAATGGGAAAAGCCTTTACTTAAATAAAATTGGATATTAAATCCTTATTATTTTATTTAAATAAACCTTTACTATTTTTATCAAATCAAAACATTTTATTTCAAAATATTGGCCAAGGTTTTAATTTGGCTTTATAAATAATCCTTATTTATAAATCTATCTTTTCCTTTGAAAACCAAATCTTTTTATTAAAAGATCCAAAATAGTAATTTTAAATATTTTGAAGTTTATTGTTTATCAAACTTTTTAAATCCCTTTAGGATTTTATTTGATCCAAATAGGTTTGAAGTTCCATTTGAATTCAAAAAGTTTCTTCTGGCCCTGAAAATCAAACAAAGTTTTATTTTATTCATTTATTTTTCACATTACAAGATTTGGAAAATCTTGGGATGTGACATTTGACCTATGTGCTAGATGCACCGCTGGGTGACCCGCCTGCAGCTGATGCTACCGATGAAGTAAAGAATGTTTACCTCACTCGGAAGAATCAGTACTCCATAGTTTAGTGTGCTATCTTGTATGGTTTGGAATCGGAGCTTCAGAAAAGGTTTGAGAACCATGACCCACATGATATTGTCCGTGAACTCAAAATGATATTTGAGGCTCACGCGGCAGTTGAGAGTTATGAGGCTTCTGAAAAGTTCTTTAACTCCAAGATGGAAGAGGGCAGCTCCGTCAGTGAGCATGTGCTTAAGTTGTCTGGGCACGCAAACAAACTCCAAAGTTTGGGTATAGTGATTCCTAATGCTTTGGGGATTTACCGTGTCCTCCAATCACTGCCACCAAGTTACAAGAACTTTGTGATGAACTACAATATGCAAAACATGAACAAGACGTTGCCAGAACTCTTCTCCAAGTTGAAATCTGCAGAAGTGGAGATCAAGAAAGAGCATCAAGTGTTGTTGGTCAATAAGACCACCAAATTCAAGAAAGGCAAGTCTAAGCAAAAGGGAAACTTCAAGAAGGGTGGTAAGAAAGTTGCCGCACCGGCGAAGAAGACCAAGGCTGGACCTAAGCCTGATACTGAGTGCTTTTACTGCAAGGGAGAGGGTCACTGGAAGCGAAATTGCCCAAAGTACTTGGAGGATTTGAAGAACAGCAACATCAAGAAGAAAGGTATATCCGATATACATGTTATTGATGTGTATCTCACTAGTACTCATAGTAGTGCCTGGGTATTTGATACTGGTTCTATAAGGTTCCCACCCTTTAATAAGGTAGAGATCCCTGTGTTTACAATGCTAGTCCCTGGATCAATAGCTAGCATCCACAGTTAAGATGTAATATCAAGAAACAAAGGTCATAATACAACTTTATAACCATGAATAAAATAATTTATTACATCTTACATAGCTCATTTGGCTATCTCTTTACAATGCAGCAGAATATAATAATAGCATGGGGTCCTTCATCTTCAAAGTGCCACAGGCAGACATGTTGGTTGTAGACTTGTAATCCTATTCAATCAACTTCACTAATATCAAACAAACCTGCAACATAACAAGTTACATCCACAAGGGTCAATACATTTGAATTGTATTGGCAAGTGATACTATTTGTAGTATAGTGGAGTCTATCATCTAAATGCATTTGGCTAAGTGGAGCTTAGGCTTGCTTTGCTCAAAATAGATTTTCCTTATCATTTGAAAACACTAAGTTTTTGCTTGAAAAAAATCTTTCCCAAGGCATCTCCCAATAGAAATTGGTGATCCTTTCAACCCTTGTTCAACCACAAGTTTTTAACTTAGAAATTGGGATGAGGAGATTCTTGATAGCTTCCATGTCTTGATGCTCAAATTGTCCTTTGCCAGGGACATGGCTAAGTACTTAGATTTTTCACTCTGCAGAGGTGGTGCACTTTCCCCACAAGACTTGGTTTCACCAAGACAAGATCTTTCAGAAGCCTTCCCTTAGACCAGAATGGACGCTTTCCAACCTATCATTCCCCTACCACCAACTGTCCATTTGGCTAAGTTATTGCAACCTATATGATCCAGGCAGAGCCCATAATGCCAAGTGGATGCCCTTGAAGCTTCTCAACATTTGACATCTCAAATCTCTTTGTTCCTGGGTGGCATTCCACAAGTGTGATACACAAGGTTCACCAGTCCCCTGGCCTTGTGTAACCACTCAACACAAACCATTCCTTCCATTCCACCCAGGTGATTCATTCACTTAGTTGTTTTATTAAACAAAACACAAGTCATTGACTTGGAAATATTCCATAGTATGAATATATATATTCCACCCTTGTATGAATATATATTCCACCCTAGAGGCAATAATAAATGTAGTTATTATTATATCTTTGTGTTTATGATAAATGTTTACATTCATGCTATAACAGTATTAACCAGAAACATTAATACTTGTGTGATTTGTAAACTAAATTGGAGTCCCTAGTAAAGCCTCTTCATAATACTAGCTTGTTGATTAATAGATGATCATGGTTTCTTGATCATGAACATTTGAGATGTTGTTAATAACAAGATCATATCATTAGGAGAATGATATTGTAACATCCCTAAAATCATGATTTCAAAGTTTGCATATCATTCATGCATGCATATAGAATTGAGATCAATTTCAAAACTCATTTCAGAAAAACAGAAGCACATAGTGCTATCATTTCATGTGAGAAAACTTAAATCAAATGGCCATCCCCATTTGAGAGTTTGAATGTTTTAAACCTAGATTGTTTGTCCCCCTTGTTGAATGGTTTGAGTGTGCATTTTGAAACAAGCTTTACAAAATGGAAATGGTTCAAAAACCATTTTTCAAACATTTGCAAATCAAGTGCAAAGCTCCTGATATTTTGTTTCTCCAAGAGTGACCAAGCCTTTGCAAAGTAACCACATGGTTTAGGCCTATATTTGAGACTATGGCACACTGCAAAAATCTCAAATTTATTTGAATTCAAATGGGACTTGAAATCATTTGAAAACCATTTCTGAAAATCAAAACGGAAAAAGAAAAGGGTAAAAGAAAAGAAAAAGGCCAGGCGCCCTAATTTAGCCCAGCAACAGAACCGGCCCAGCTAGCCCACCCGGCCACTCTCTCGCTCACTCGCACGCGCAGACGCACCCACACTGACGCTGACACTCGGACCCCACCCCCATTCCGTAGCACTCGCTGACTGGTGGCCCTCTCCACGTCACACCTTCTTCCCCAAAACCCGCCCGCAGACCATGTCGCCGCTGCTGTCGATGCCGGTAATGGCACGGCGTAATTACCCTTGATGCTGCAAGCGTTTCTTGTCGCGCGTGAGCCTATTTAAACCACACCCCTTCGCGGTCATTTCCCCCACTCTCCTCGCTCACTCCGCCACCAGGCTGTGCGCATTTGACTTCGTAACTCCGCAGTACCGACGACTCCGGTGACTAATTCCGGTGAGCCTCGGCCGCCCCCCTCTCTCTGGTTCAAACAATCGTGCCCAGCTTGATCTTGCGCACCTCCTGATACCCTTCGTTTGCATTCTCGTGACCCAGGCCGTCGTCCCCGTTCGTGCCTGCAACTGACTGCGCCGCCGCTCAACTCCGGCGATCAATTGAGGTAAAACCCGAGCGCCCCTTGCCCCCTCTTTCATACGAGAATGTTCGCCTTCGTCTTGTGCATCCCTTGACCCCTCTGGTTCGTGCTAGGGTGACGCCACGCCTCGGCAACAACCTCGACTGCAAGCAACAGACGCCGCCCGCAACTCCGACGAGCCCTGGCGACCGTACCCGTGCGCCCCTTCCCAAGCCATCGCCACCTTGAGCTTCAGCAGCCACCTGCGGTTCTGGTAAGCACACCCTTTCTTCCCCGGGCAACCTAGAACGCCAGCGCCGCCGCTGACAGACGCGCCGCCGCCAGTCGCCGCCGCTAGCGCCGCTCGTATTAGGTCAAAGCGATTTGGATCGTTAGATGCAGATCCTGCGGCTGAAATTAGAACTTAAGCGAAGGGGTAAGCACGCATCTGAGCCACCAGATCTGACTTAGATCCAACGGCCCGCAGAGCTCGATCCGTCCGAACCGGTACGCGCCAGTAGCATTAAGACACGTGGCTAGGATTTGAATCAAAAACAGATTTAAAAACAGATTTAGATTCAGTTTTGAAATGGCTATAACTTTTGATTCCCACGTTAGATTTTTGCAAATTTTATATCATTGGAATCAGGGAGACAAGCCCTTTCTGTTTATGCAATGTGTTTAGTAAAAAGTTTCTGTTAAAATGACTTTTTATGCAGAAACTTGTTTAGGACTATTTTGAGTATAGAATTTGTCTAGTAAATTGTTTTAGTGCTAAATAAGTTTAGTTAGCAAGTTTTTGACTTGGTTATGTTTCTGTATCATGCACTTGCTTGGTGGAGTTTTAAAAATCATCACTTTGCATTCTTGCATGCATACATATTTTTGTTTGTATATGAATTGTGTGTAATTTTGTGCTACAAATTTTTGTGTAGATTTTGCTAGTGACTGTGATTGTGAAGAGTGCTACTCTCCCCACTACCAAGGCAAGTGGTACTTCATGATTATTTCCATCCCTATATTTTGTACAAGCATTAGAAGTATTTTGCTAAGTCTTGCATGCTACTTTTTGCCAAATGCTATGTTGGGAAATCCTATGTAGATTATAGAATTGCTAGGAATTCCTAAGTTAAGATACTATGCCATGCTTAGTCTAGCTAGTAGCAAACAAGGGTTGGTAAAGTATACACATGCTATGATGAAAATATTTCTAAGTCTTTGGACTTATGTTTTCCTTAATAAAACAACTAAGTCAATGAACCTCCTGGGTGGAATGGGACTTGAATGGTGGTTTTGGTTGAGTGGTTACACAAGGCCCATGGACATGGTTTACCTTGTGTATCTCACTTGTGGTGTGCCACCCAGGCACAAAGGGATTTTAGAGGCCAAGTGTTGAGAAGCTTATAGTGCAGCCACTTAGCAATATGGGCTCTGCCTTGATCATATAGGTTGCTAGAACTTAGCCATTTGGACATTTGGTAGTAGTGGGAATGATAGGTTGGAGCGCGTCCATTTGGTCTAAGGAAAGGTTTCTGAAAGGTCCTGTCTTGGGAAACCAAGTCTGGTGGGGAAAGTGCACAACCTTTGCAGATGGAAAAATCTAAGTACTTAGCCAAGTCCATGGCAATGGACAACTTGAGCATCAAGACATGGAAGCTATCAAGAATCTCATCACTCCAACTTCTAAGTAAAAACTTGTGGGTGAACAAGGGCAAAGGACCCCAATGTCTATTGGTGGTTTCTTGGGAAATGTTTTGACAAAGAAAAACTTAGTGATTTCAACTAATAGGAAAAACCTATTTTGAGCAAAGCAAGCCAAACTACACTTTGCCAAAATGCATATAGTAATATATTCCACTTAAAATTTACTAAGGTATCACTTGCCAATACTATTCCAAAGTATTGACCCACTGTGGCTGTAACTTGTGATGTTGCAGGTTACTCCGATGATGATTAGGTGTCATGAGTCTACACTCAACATGCTTGCCTGTGGCACATGAAGATGAAGACTTATGTTTATTTACTTATTCCAAAACTCTTGTATTAGGCCTGTGGCCCTGAGTTGTAAAAGACTATGTTTTATCTCTGGAATGAATGTAATAAATGACCTTTGTATCTGTGTACTTCATCTTAAACTGTGGATGCTAGCAATGATCCAGGGACTAGCATTGCAATCACAGGGATCCTTTTCCTTTACAAAGGAGGGATCCTACATATGGTATCAGAGCACTGTGTTGCCTGTAGGATTATGACCCTAGGATTGGAAACCACTAAGGAAAAAATTTCAACTACTTCTCCACTTGTCTATTCTTCTCGTAAACTTTTCTAATCTTCTCATTCTCATCTCTATTTGTAGATGAACTCCATCAACGAAGCCGTAAAGGAAGGACCACTCATGACCATGACCTTGGAGTGTGAGACTGAGTTTCCCAAAATTCTCAAGGACCTCATGGTGGCAATGGAAATACATGGTGCAGCTGTGTACAAAGGCTTTCCAGTGATGGATGAAGGAGTTGAGTACTGGTGGGTGCAACTTCACTTATACAAAAACAAGGAATACAACCACAAATAAAAAGTATTCTGCATGTACACCAACACTATGGTGCACACCACATTCTTTGAGTCAGCAAGAGAAGCAGCTTGGAGGACTATCAAAGAACTTAGTGCTAGAGTCAAGTGCAGAATGCTCAACCTCCAAAAAGACTTAGAGAAAGAGAAGGAACATACCCAAGAGTTAGAAGCCACCAACCAAACCTTAAGGGGAGATATTATAGACTTAGTGATGGAATCATGTGAGCAAGATAGGCTGATTGCCTCTAGGAACATTGTGTTAGCCAACAGATCCAGTGAGATAGGATTGTAAACGTACTACGTTAGTTGGACCACCACCTATCACCTTATTTTCCAAAATGATACCTTAAATAAGTTTGGACCTTGGTTGATGTAATGGATTCATGTATGCATGACTTGTGTGATTTTGTGTTCCAAGGATATGTAAGAGATGTTTGTCTTGTTTTATCTTAAATTGTGTTGTTCTAACTTTTCTATCTTATAAATAGATGCCTATTACCATCAGCACTGTTGAGGAGTTCCAGGTTACCCGCTTTGGTCCTCGTATCGTTGAGCTTACCACCTTGCTCAATCTCCCTCTTCCCACTATCATGGTGCATCCACTCACCAAGTTCGAGAGGAAGGACCTCTGGGGCTTCAAGGTGAACCAGCCCGGACGCCAGACAGAGCCTACTATGGAGGCCATCGTCTTCAAGCTTATGCACGATGACAGGGAGAGAGGCATGGAGGTAGTTTTGCAGGACCTGATAGGACGTCTGCTAGGCCGACACTCCCGACAGGTTAGAGGCACCCACTTCCACGTCTTCGGAAGACGTGATGAGGATGGAGAGTCCATCGAATTCGAGGATGACTCGAGGGACGCAGCAGAGCCGATACGTCTGTATCTCCAGGACTTAGAGTCTCTCATTAGGCATGTGGACACGGACAGGACCAATGTCATGCTCAGTAATGACGAGCTCCAGGTGCAGCTTCGCGAGAAGGACAAGCTTTTCGCGCAGCAGGACGAGATAGTCAAGGAAATGGAGGCGAAGTTCGAGACCCAGGACTGGAAGTTCAAGAGTCAGGAGAAACGTGTCCAGGATAGGAACAAGAAGATCTGGGACATGACTGAAGAACTGAAGTCCAAGGACTTCGAGCTAGAGCAGCAGCAGATGGTGATTGAGAGGCTTCGTTCCTAGAAGAGGGCTCTCAAGGCCAAGATTGAGTCCTTGACCACTACCATTGAGGAGAACAAGACCGCGATGGAGAACGCAGGTCTTACCTTTGTCGAGGAGGAGATTGATGCTGATGAGTAGACTTGACTACTCGTTTATCTTTTATTATCGTACTTGTTATTTGTGAACTTGTTATTGGACCATCCGACATGTGGATGGCTTGCCACCTGTGTGTTTTACTTTGTGAACTTGTTATCTTGTTGTTGAAATTTTATCTTCTGTTGCATGCTTGTGTTTGCTTATGTGATGTATTGTGCATAAAACATCTATGGGTATCTCATTCTTATCTCAATTTGAACAAACCACAGATGCCTCCCTGTCGCGCAAACCCCAACCCCAACAACAACATCACTCCAGAAATGCAGCAAATGATGACTGCTCAAACACAGCTTATGCAGATGATGACAACATTCATTCAGAACCAGAATAATAACAACAACAACCCCAATAACAACAACAATAACAACAACAACAACCCTCCGGGCTTTGATATGCTCACCAGATTTCTGCGATTGAGGCCAGCTAAGTTCTCGGGGACGACTGATCCCATGGTGGCCAATGATTGGCTACGTTCTTTAAACAAGGACTTAGTGACCGTGGGCTGCACGTACGCTGAAAAGGTCAGATTTGCAGCACATCTGCTGGAAGGGCCAGCCGCCACCTGGTGGGACAACTTCCAAATCACCACTCCTATAAATGAGGTGACTTGGGCTATCTTTGAGGATGGCTTTCGCACTGCTCATATCTCATCGGGAATAATGAGCCTGAAAAAGAAAGAATTCCACAATCTGAAGCAGCGCCACCTCAGCGTGGCTGAATACATTGAAGAGTTCAACAATCTGGCACATTATGCACCAGATGAGGTTGACACAGATGCCAAGAGAAAGGAAAGATTTCTGGAAGGCTTGAATGATGAGCTGAATCTGCAGCTAGCTGTGGCATATGTTCCCACTTATCAGTCGCTCTATGACAAAGCTGCTATATTGGAGAACAAAATGAAGCAAGTCGAGAGTAGAAAGAGGAAGCACTCCGACAAGCACAGCTCGGGATCGTCTCACAAACGATCTCACTATGATGACAGTGGAAGCTCAGGATCCCACAAGCATGGGAAATTCAACAAGCACCACAACCACAACCGTCATGAAAACAAGCATCATCGCATTCATGACAATGACAAGTACAAGAACCACAAGAGTGGACATAAGAGACACCACGGTGGTAATGGTAGTGGAAGTGGAAGTCAGCCTGCTAAAAGGGACATCAGTCAGGTTGAATGCTTCAAATGCAAGAAGATGGGACACTATGCAAATGAGTGCCCCGAAAAGAAAGTTGAAGGACCTGTCAAGCCCAATCCTTTCCAGAAAGGATAGGTGAACCACATCAATGTGGAGGAGGTCTATGAGGAGCCTGACGCTGTTGCTGGTAAGTTCAGACTCAATTCTATTCCAGCATTTGTTCTTTTTGATACTGGAGCATCGCATTCATTCATATCAAAGGAATTTGTTGATAGAAATGGGTTCCCGTCGGAAAACATTGGGTGTCCAATAAAAGTTAGTTCTCCGGGTGGAGAAATGATAGTAAGTCTTGGATGCCGGGATCTAGTAATAGAATTTGGAAAACATAAGTTTCCAGTGAGTCTGATAATCCTAGATTCCCAAGGACTGGACGTAATATTGGGAATGGATTGGATGGCTAAGTATGAAGGAGTACTAGATTGTGCTAATCGTACTGTTGCACTCACAACCCCGGAAAGAAAAAGAATTAAATTCAAGTCCAACTTTGAACCCAAAGGAAGTAAGCTAAATTCTCTTAAGGGGGTTAGCATGGACAGTGTGCCAATTGTGTGTGAGTATCCGGATGTATTTCCGGAAGAATTGTCGGGAATGCCACCGGATAGAGATGTGGAATTTCTGATAGATTTGGTACCAGGTTCTGGACCAATAGCAAAGAGACCATATAAAATGTCAGTTGATGAACTGAAAGAGCTCAAGAAGCAACTAGGAGAACAATTACAGAAAGGATTTATACAACCAAGTTCTTCATCTTGGGGAGCCCCAGTTTTGTTTGTGGAGAAGAAGGATAGGAGCCAAAGATTATGCATAGATTACCGTTCACTCAACGAGTTAACTATCAAAAACAAATATCCTTTGCCTAGAATCAATGACTTATTTGATCAGCTTGAAGGAGCATGTGTGTTCTCAAAGATTGATCTAAGGTCAGGCTATTTTCAACTCAAGATAAGAGAGCAAGACATACCTAAAACAACATTCACCATAAGGTATGGATTGTATGAGTATACCGTAATGCCTTTCGGCTTAACCAATGCTCCAGCATACTTCATGAATATGATGAACAAAATGTTCATGGAATTCCTCGACAAGTTTGTTGTCGTTTTCATCGATGACATCTTAGTCTACTCCAAGAGCAAGGAAGAGCATGAAGGACACTTGCGTTTGATACTTGAGAAGTTGAGAGAGCATAAACTTTATGCCAAATTCAGCAAGTGTGAGTTCTGGTTAGAGGAAGTTGGATTTCTTGGTCATGTTATGACTGTAACATCCCTAAAATCATATTTCAAAACTCATTCATATCATCCTTGCATCCTTCATTCATTTAGGGTTTTTCTCAAAATCATTTAGAAGCATAAGCTTGTGCTATGATTTCATGTGAGCAAATTTAACCCAAATGGCCTTCGCCCTTTGAGACTTGGTTGTTTAGGAACTTGTTTGCTTGCCTCCATTGCTGGAAATTTTAGGTGTAGCAATTTAACCAAAGTTTTCAATTTAGAAATATTTTCAAAACCTTTTCAAAACATTTGCAAACTAGAGGCAAAGTCTCTGTTTGTATTAAGCCTAAGCTTGACCAAGCCCTTGCAAGGTAACCACATGGTGAATTGACTGTTTTTGAAACCACAGAACCCTGCAAAGATCCCCAGATTTGTTTGAATTCAAAAAGGATTTGAATTCATATCAAAATCAATTCAGGAAATGGAATTAGAAAAAGAAAAGGATTAATCAATTGAAAAGGGCCGCGCGCCAGGTTTCTGGCCCAGCTTCGAATCAAGCCCAACAAGCCCACCCGGGGACTTTCCTTTTCTTCTCTCACGCGCGAGCGCACACACCCAGTCGCTGACAGCCAGACCCCACCTCCACCTCGCACATTACGCTGACCAGCGGGCCCCGTCCACGTCGTCTCCGTCTTCCCCAAACCGCGCCCGCGACCACGTCGCTGCGGCAGTGATGGCCGGTAATGGCGCGGCGTAATTGGCATTAATCCGCGAGCGTTTCCTGTCGAGCCTCTGGCTATAAGATCCTCTCTGCCTCGCGAGCATTTCCCCCCAAACACCTCGCTCACTCCGCCACCAGGCTGCCCTCAATCAACCCCACACCGCCGTAGACAGAGCCCACTCCGGCGATCAATTCCGGTGAGCCTCGTGTTCCCCTCTGTCTCTCATTCTTGCTACCTTGCTCAGTGAGTTTCTGCGCACCTTTTGACACCTTTCGTTTTCTTTCGCATGACCCGTAGCTCCGGCAACGCCGACGACTGGCCGCCACCGTCTTCTGTACGAACTCCGACGACCTCCAGTGGTAAGTCTAGACCGCCCCAAGCCTTGTCTTGCACACGCGCGTGTTCTCCATGATCTTCTGCATCTGACCACACCTCCCGTTTGCATCCTAGTGATCTACAACGTCGTCTCCGACCTCGAACAGAACCACCTGCCGCCTGTCTCTACTCCGACGAGCAATCCTCGCCGTAACAGCACGCCCCTTCGCCAACCGACGCAACCTTGAGCTTCAGCAGCCTCTTGCGAACCTGGTATGACCTTTCTCCCTCTCGCGGACGATCTGGAACGCAAGCGCCGCCGTAGACCGAGCGCTCCGCCGCTCGCTGACGTCGCGCGCCGCCAGGACATGGTCGCTTGCTCGCGCGTCGTTAGATCTAGATCCAAGCGCTAGGATAGATTCACTTATCGGCGAAGCGGTACGCGATCTGGAGCATACGATCTGTTTAAATCCTGCGGCTGTGGAGCTCGATCCAGTGCGAACCGGTACGCACCAGTCACAACATGACGCGTGGCTAGGAATAGATTCAAAAACAGAATTTAAACCAGAATTTGATCCAGATTTCAAATGCCTATAACTTTTGATTGCCACGTTAGAATTCTGCAAACTTTATACCGTTGGATTCAGTGAAACAAGACCTTTCTGAATATCCAATGTGTTTAGCAAATAGTAACCATTAGAATGACTTTATTTGTAGAAACTTGTTTAAGGCTAATTTGAGAATGGATTTAGTTTAGTATTTTGTTTTAGGGTTAAATAAGTATAGTTGGCAAACTTGTGACTTGTTAAGTTTCTGTAATCATGCACTGGCTTGGTAGAGTTTTCAAAATCACCACTTAGTAAATTCTTGCATGCATGCATTCATATTATTTTTGATTGTATATATTTGTGTGTAAATATGTGCTACATTTTTGTGTGTAGATTTTGCTAGTGATTGTGACTGTGAAGAGTGCTACTCTCCCCATTACCAAGGCAAGTGATGCTTCATATCTTTTGTCCCATTATTTTCACTATGCATTAGTGTTTTTGTTAAGTAGGACTTGCATGGATTTTTGCTAAGTATAACTATGCTATGGGAAAACCTAGTAGATGAAGCCATAGTAGAAATTTCCTAAGTTAAGATTCCTATCACTTTCAAGCTTAGCCTAGCTAATAGAAAACAAGGGTGAATTATATCTTCATGCTATGGAAAATTTCTAAGTCTAAGGACTTGTGTTTTGATTAATAAAACAACTAAGTCAATGAATCACCTGGGTGGATTGGGACTTGCTTGGTGGTTTTGGTTGAGTGGTTCACAAGGCCCATGTTTATGGTTTACCTTAGTGTATCTCACTTGTGGATGGCCACACAGGAACAAAGATATTTGAGATGTCAAATGTTGAGAAGCTTCAAGTGCAACCACTTGGCAATATGGGCTCTGCCATGATCATAGGTTGCTAGAACTTAGTCTCTTGGACAGTTGGTGGTAGAGGGAATGATAGGTTGGAGCGCGTCCATTTGACTAAGGAAAGGCTTCTGAAGGATCTTGTCTTGGGAAACCAAGTCTTGTGGGGAAAGTGCACCACCTCTGCAGAGTGTAAAACCTAAGTACTTAGCCATGTCCCTGGTAAAGGACAATTTGAGCCTCAAGACATGGAAGCTTCAAGAATCTCATCACTCCAACTTCTAAATAAAATTTGTGGGTGAACAAGGGTTAAAGGATCTTCAGTCTTTGATTGGTAGATGCCTTGAGAGGATCTTCAGTCTTGATTGGTAGATGCCTTGGGTGATTTTGTGCCAAACAAAAAAAAAACTAGTGTTTTCAAATGTTAATGAAAAATCTATTTTGAGCAATGCAAGCCTCAGCTCCACTTAGCCAAATGCATATAGTATTATAGTCCACTTAAAATATGCTAAGGTATCACTTGCCAATACTATTCCAAAGTATTGACCCTCTGTGGCTGTAACTTGTAATGTTGCAGGTTACTCTGATGATGAATAGGAGTCATGAGTCTACACTCAACATGCTTGCCTGTGGCACATGAAGATGAAGACTTATGTTTACTTACTTATTCCATAAACTCTTGTATTAGGCCTTTGGCCCTGAGTTGTAAAAGACTATGTTTTATCTCTGGAATGACTGTAATAAACGACCTTTGTATCTGTGTACTTCATCTTAAACTGTGGATGCTAGCAAAGGATCCAGGGACTAGCATTGCAATCACAGGGATCCTTTCCTTTATAAAGGAGGGGTCTTACAGATGGTATCAGAGCACTGTGTTGCCTGTAGGATTATGACCCTAGGATTGGAAACCACTAAGGAAAATTTTTAACTACTTCTACACTTGTCTATTCTTCTCGTAAACTTTTCTAATCTTCTCATTCTCATCTCTATTTGTAGATGAACTCCATCAACGAAGCCGTGAAGAAAGGACCACTCATGACCATGACCTTGGAGTGTGAAACTGAGTTTCCCAAGATTCTCAAGGACCTCATGGAGACAATGGAAGCACATGGTGCAGCTGTGTACAAGGGCTTTCCAGTGATGGAGGAAGGAGTGGAGTATTGGTGGGTGCAACTTCACTTGTACAAAAACAAGGAAGACAATCACAAAGAAAGAGGCTTCTACATGTACACCAACACTTTTATGCACACCACATTCTTTGAGTCAGCAAGAGAAGCAGCTTGGAATACTATCAAAGAACTCAGTGCTAGAGTCAAGTGCAAGATGCTCAACCTCCAAAAAGACTTAGAGAAAGAGAAGGAACATACCCAAGAGTTGGCAGTCACCAACCAAACCTTAAGGGGAGATATTATAGACTTAGTGATAGAAGCATGTGAACAAGATAGGCTGATTGCCTCTAGGAACATTGTGTTAGCCACCAGATCCAGTGAGATAGGTTTGTAAGCGCACTTCGTTAGTTGGACCACCACCTATCACCTTATTTTCCAATTGATACCTTAAATAAGTTGAACCTTGGTTGATGTAATGGATTCATGTATGCATGACTTGTGTGATTTTTGTTCTATGGTTATGTATGACTGTTTGTCTTGTTTATTTTAAATTGTGTTGTTCTAACTTTTTCAATCTTATAAATAGATTCCTATTACCATCAGCACTGTTGAGGAGTTCCAGGTTACCCGTTTTGGTCCTCATATCGTAGAGCTTACTACTTTACTCGATCTCCCTCTTCCCACCATTACGGTGCACCCACTCACCAAGTTTGAAAGGAAGGACCTCTGGGGCTTCAAGGTGAACCAGCCAGGACGCCAGTCAGAGCCTACTACGGAGGCCATCGTCTTCAAGCTTATGCACGATGACAGGGAGAGAGGCATGGAGGTTTTCATGCAGGACCTGATAGGACGTCTGTTAGGCCGTCACTCCCGACAGGTTAGAGGCACTCACTTCCACGCCTTCGGAAGGCGTGATGATGACGGAGAGTCCATTGACTTTGAGGACGACTCGAGGGTCACAGCAGAGCCGATACGCCTGTACCTCCAGGACTTAGAGACTCTTATTAGGCACGTGGATACTGATAGGACCAACGTCATGCTTAGCAATGACGAGCTCCAGGTGCAGCTTCGCGAGAAGGACAAGCTCTTCGCGCAGCAGGACGAGGTAGTCAAGGAGATGGAGGCGAAGTTCGAGACCCAAGACCGTAAGTTCAAGAGTCAAGAGAAACGTGTCCAGGATAGGAACAAAAGGATTCGGGACGTGACCGAGGAACTGCAGTCCAAGGACTTCGAGTTAGAGCAGCAGCAGACAGTGATTGAGAGACTTCGTTCCCAGAAGAGGGCTCTCAAGGCCAAGATCGACTCCTTGACCACTACTATCGAGGAGAACAAGACCGCAATGGAGAACGCAGGTCTTACCTTTGTCGAGGAGGAGATTGATGCTGACGAGTAGACTTGACTACTCAGTTATCTTTATTTACCGCACTTGTTATTGGTGAACTTATTATTGGACCATCCGACATGTGGATGGCTCGCCACTTGTGTGTTTTTACTTTGAGACTATTATTATCTTGTTGTTGAGCTTTTATCCTTGTGTTGCTTGTTATGTGTTTGCTTGTGTGATGTATTGTGCATGAATCATGTAAGGGTATCTCATTCTTATCTCTATATGAACAAACCACAGATGCCTCCCCGTCGCGCAAACCCCAACCCCAACAACATTACCCCGGAAATGCAACAGATGATGAATGCACAGACATAGCTTATGCAAATGATGATGACATTCATCCAAAACCAGAACAACAACAACCCCAATAACAATAACAACAATAACAACAACAACAACAACCCTCCAGGTTTTGATATGCTCACCAGATTTCTGCGTCTGAGGCCAGCTAAGTTTTCAGGAACGACCGATCCCATGGTAGCCAATGATTGGCTACGTTCTGTGAACAAAGACTTAGTGACCGTGGGCTGCACAGATGCTGAAAAAGTCAGGTTCGCAGCACATCTGTTGGAAGGACCAGCCGCCGCATGGTGGGACAACTTCCAGATCACCACTCCTATTGATGAGGTGACTTGGGCTATCTTTGAAGATGGCTTTCGCACTACTCATATCTCACCAGGAATGATGAGCCTGAAAAAGAAGGTGTTTCACAACCTGAAGCAACGCCACCACAGCGTGGCTGAATATATTGAAGAGTTCAACAATCTGGCGCGCTATGCACCGGATGAGGTTGACACGGATGCCAAAAGGAAGGAAAAGTTTCTGGAAGGCTTGAATGATGAGCTGAATCTGCAGCTGTCTGTGGCATATGTTCCAACTTATCAGTCGCTGTGTGACAAGGCTGTTATTGTGGAGAATAAAATGAAGCAAGTCAAGAGTAGGAAGAGGAAACACTCCGACAAGCACAGCCCGGGATCGTCTCATAAACGATCTCACTATGATGATAGTGTCAGCTCAGGATCCCACAAGCATGGGAAATTTAACAAGCACCACAACAACCACCGTCATGACAACAAACATCATCGCAGTCATGACAATGATAAGTACAAGAATCACAAGAGTGGACATAAGAGCCACCACAGTGGAAGTGGAAGTAGAAACCAGCCTAAAAGGGACATCAGTCAGGTTGAATGCTTCAAATGCAAGAAGCTGGGGCATTATGCTAATGAGTGCCCTGAAAAGAAAGTTGAAGGACCTAACAAGCCCAATCCTTTTCAGAAAGGACAGGTTAACCACATCAATGTGGAGGAGGTCTATGAAGAGCCTGATGCTGTTGCTGGTAAGTTCAGACTCAATTCCATCTCAGCATTTGTACTCTTTGACACTGGTGTATCTCATTCATTCATATCAAAAGCATTTGTTGATAGAAATGGGTTTGCATCTGAAAACATTGGGTGTCCAATAAAAGTTAGCTCTCCGGGTGGAGATATGATAGTGAGTCTTGGATGCCGGGATCTAGTCATAGAGATCGGAAAACATAAGTTTCCAGTAAACCTAATAATCCTGAATTCCCAAGGATTGGATGTGATTTTGGGAATGGATTGGATGGCCAAGTATGAGGGAGTATTAGATTGTGCCAATCGTACAGTTGCACTCACAACCCCTGAAGGTAAGAGGATAAAATTTAAGTCCAATTTTAAATCTAAAGGGAGTAAGCTGAATTCTCTTAAGGGGTTAGCATGGACACGATGCCAATTGTGTGTGAATATCCGGATGTGTTTCCGGAAGAGTTACCGGGAATGCCACCAGATAGAGATGTAGAGTTTATAATAGATTTGGTACCAGGTTCTGGACCAAGGGCAAAGAGGCCTTATAAAATGTCAGTTGACGAACTTAAGGAACTCAAGAAACAACTTGGAGAACAATTGCAGAAAGGATTCATCCAGCCCAGTTCCTCATCTTGGGGAGCTCCAGTTTTGTTCGTAGAAAAGAGAGACAGAACTCAAAGATTATGCATAGATTACCGTTCTCTCAACGAGGTAACCATCAAGAACAAATATCCTTTGCCAAGAATAAATGACTTGTTCGATCAGCTAGAAGGAGCTTGTGTGTTCTCGAAGATTGATCTTCGGTCAGGCTATTTTCAACTCAAGATAAGAGAGCAAGACATACCTAAAACAGCATTCACCACAAGGTATGGATTGTATGAGTACACGGTGATGCCTTTTGGTTTAACCAACGCTCCAGCATACTTCATGAATATGATGAACAAAGTGTTCATGGAATTTCTTGAAAAGTTCGTTGTCGTTTTCATCGATGACATCTTAGTCTACTACAAGAGCAAGGAAGAGCATGAAAGACATCTACGCTTGATACTTGAGAAACTAAGGGAACATAAGCTTTATGCCAAATTCAGCAAGTGTGAATTTTGGTTAGAGGAAGTTCGATTTCTTGGTCACGTTATGACAAAGGATGGTGTAGCAGTTGATCCTGCTAAAGTTTCAGCTGTGACAGAATGGGAATCTCCTAAGAACGTAAAAGAGGTTCGTAGTTTCCTTGGTTTGGCAGGTTACTACAGAAGATTCATTGAAAAAATTTCAAAGGTTGCTAAACCAATGACTGAATTGTTAAAGAAAGATAAGAAATTTGCTTGGTCTGAAGGTTGTGAACTCAGCTTCCAAGAATTAAATAAGAGACTTGTGTCAGCACCAGTTCTGTGCCTACCAGACTTGGAAAAGGATTTCCAAGTGTATTGTGATGCTTCGCATCAAGGATTAGGTGCCGTACTTATGCAAGGCGGAAAAGTTGTGGCTTATGCCTCGAGACAACTCAAAACTCATGAAGTAAATTATCCTACCCATGATTTAGAGTTAGCCGCTGTTGTCCATGCACTCAAAACATGGAGACACTACCTTTTGGGAAAGTGTTGTGAAGTATTCACGGATCACAAGAGTCTAAAATATATCTTCACCCAGAAGGAAATCAATATGAGACAAAGGAGATGGCTAGAACTTATCAAGGATTACGACTTGAGTTTGCAATACCATCCTGGTAAAGCAAATGTAGTAGCAGATGCTCTAAGTCGTAAGGCGTTTGTAAATGGCCTTACCAAAGGTGAACTGCCAGATGACTTGTGTAAGCAATTCAAGGAACTCAGGTTAGAGGTTGTACCAGAAGGACATCTTATGTCTTTGGATGTTCAACCCACTCTGTTGGATAAGATTAAAGAAGCCCAAAAGACGGATAAAGAAATCGAAGAGATTAAGGAAAGGATTAGCCAAGGGAAAGCTAAAAGTTTCCATATGGACGAACAAGGTACTTTATGGCACGGGAAACGTATTTGTGTTCCACAAGATCCGGAATTGCGGAAACTGATTTTACAAGAAGCCCATAACTCTCCGTATTCTATTCACCCGGGAAACACCAAAATGTACATGGATATGAAAGAAAGATTTTGGTGGAACAATCTTAAAAGGGACATCGCCGAACACATTGCTTTGTGTGATGTGTGTAGTAGAGTGAAAGCGGAGCATCAGAAACCAGCAGGTTTGCTTCAACCAATGCCTATCCCTGAATGGAAATGGGAAAATATTGGTATGGATTTCATTACCGGATTACCAAGGACCAGGTCAGGGTATGATTCCATATGGGTAGTAGTGGATCGCCTAACCAAAGTGGCTCATTTTATACCCGTAAAGACAACTTATACCAGTGCCAAGTTAGCCAAAATCTACATGAGCAGAATTGTATGCCTTCACGGTGTGCCTAAGAGTATTGTGTCTGATAGAGGAACTCAGTTCACTTCTCACTTTTGGAGACAGCTTCATGAATCTTTAGGAACGAGGTTGGAATTCAGCACTGCTTTTCATCCTCAAACTGATGGACAAACAGAAAGGACTAATCAAATTCTTGAAGACATGTTGAGGGCATGTGCCCTAGACTATGGAGCAAGTTGGGATGAAAGTCTGCCTTACGCAGAGTTCTCTTACAATAACAACTACCAATCTAGTATTGGGATGGCACCATTTGAGTTTCTCTACGGAAGGAAGTGTACCACCCCATTGCTATGGAGTGGTGTGGGAGAAAGAAGTTTGTTTGGACCAGATCTTTTCAAAGACGCCGAAGAAAAGGTCAAATTGATTAGGGACAGGTTGAAGATAGCACAGTCTAGACAGAAGAGCTACGTAGATGCTAAGCGCAGAGAAGTCACCTACGAAGTTGGGGATAAAGCTTATCTTAGAGTATCACCGCTTCGTGGAGTGAAAAGATTTTGAGTCAAAGGGAAGTTGGCACCAAGATATGTTGGACCATTCAACATTCTAAGTCGCAAGGGAGAAGTTGCATATGAAATCGAACTGCCAGCATCTTTATCAGCAGTCCATAATGTTTTTCATGTGAGTCAGCTCAAGAAATGTCACCCAGAAATGGAAGAATCTTCTTTGAAGGATACCATATCTTTGGAAGAAGTTCAACTAGAAAGTGATCTCACCTATGAAGAAAAGCCTGTCAAGATTCTTGAGACCGCAGAAAGAGTCACAAGGACAAAAACTATCAAGTTTTGCAAAGTGCAATGGAATCATCATTCCGAAGAGGAAGCAACATGGGAAAGAGAAGATGATCTTCGGAAAGACCACCCTCACCTATTTGCTGGCCAATCCGAATCTCGAGGGCGAGATTCATCTTAAGGGGGTTAGATTTGTAACATCCCTAAAATCATATTTCAAAACTCATTCATATCATCCTTGCATCCTTCAATCATTTAGGGTTTTTCTCAAAATCATTTAGAAGCATAAGCTTGTGCTATGATTTCATGTGAGCAAATTTAACCCAAATGGCCTTCACCCTTTGAGACTTGATTGTTTAGGAACTTGTTTGCTTGCCTCCATTGTTGGAAAGTTTAGGTGTAGCAATTTAACCAAAGTTTTCAATTTAGAAAGATTTTCAAAACCTTTTCAAAACATTTGCAAACTAGAGGCAAAGTCTCTGTTTGTATTAAGCCTAAGCTTGACCAAGCCCTTGCAAGGTAACCACATGGTGAATTGACTGTTTTTGAAACCACAGAACCCTGCAAAGATCCCCAGATTTGTTTGAATTCAAAAAGGATTTGAATTCATATCAAAATCAATTCAGGAAATGGAATTAGAAAAAGAAAAGGATTAATCAATTGAAAAGGGCCGCGCGCCAGGTTTCTGGCCCAGCTTCGAATCAAGCCCAACAAGCCCACCCGGGGACTTTCCTTTTCTTCTCTCACGCGCGAGCGCACACACCCAGTCGCTGACAGCCAGACCCCACCTCCACCTCGCGCATTACGCTGACCAGCGGGCCCCGTCCACGTCGTCTCCGTCTTCCCCAAACCGCGCCCGCGACCATGTCGCTGCGGCAGTGATGGCCGGTAATGGCGCGGCGTAATTGGCATTAATCCGCGAGCGTTTCCTGTCGAGCCTCTGGCTATAAGATCCTCTCTGCCTCGCGAGCATTTCCCCCCAAACACCTCGCTCACTCCGCCACCAGGCTGCCCTCAATCAACCCCACACCACCGCAGACAGAGCCAGTCCGGTGATCAATTCCGGTGAGCCTCGTGTTCCCCTCTGTCTCTCATTCTTGCTACCTTGCTCAGTGAGTTTCTGCGCACCTTTTGACACCTTTCGTTTTCTTTCGCATGACCCGTAGCTCCGGCAACGCCGACGACTGGCCGCCACCGTCTTCTGTACGAACTCCGACGACCTCCAGTGGTAAGTCCAGACCGCCCCAAGCCTTGTCTTGCACACGCGCGTGTTCTCCATGATCTTCTGCATCTGACCACACCTCCCGTTTGCATCCTAGTGATCTACAACGTCGTCTCCGACCTCGAACAGAACCACCTGCCGCCTGTCTCTACTCCGACGAGCAATCCTCGCCGTAACAGCACGCCCCTTCGCCAACCGACGCAACCTTGAGCTTCAGCAGCCTCTTGCGAACCTGGTATGACCTTTCTCCCTCTCGCGGACGATCTGGAATGCAAGCGCCGCCGTAGACCGAGCGCTCCGCCGCTCGCTGACGTCGCGCGCCGCCAGGACATGGTCGCTTGCTCGCGCGCCGTTAGATCTAGATCCAAGTGCTAGGATAGATTCACTTATCGGCGAAGCGGTACGCGATCTGGAGCGTACGATCTGTTTAAATCCTGCGGCTGTGGAGCTCGATCCAGTGCGAACCGGTACGCACCAGTCACAACATGACGCGTGGCTAGGAATAGATTCAAAACAGAATTTAAACCAGAATTTGATCCAGATTTCAAATGCCTATAACTTTTGATTGCCACGTTAGAATTCTGCAAACTTTATACCGTTGGATTCAGTGAAACAAGACCTTTCTGAATATCCAATGTGTTTAGCAAATAGTAACCATTAGAATGACTTTATTTGTAGAAACTTGTTTAAGGCTAATTTGAGAATGGATTTAGTTTAGTATTTTGTTTTAGGGTTAAATAAGTATAGTTGGCAAACTTGTGACTTGTTAAGTTTCTGTAATCATGCACTGGCTTGGTAGAGTTTTCAAAATCACCACTTAGTAAATTCTTGCATGCATGCATTCATATTATTTTTGATTGTATATATTTGTGTGTAAATATGTGCTACATTTTTGTGTGTAGATTTTGCTAGTGATTGTGACTGTGAAGAGTGCTACTCTCCCCATTACCAAGGCAAGTGATGCTTCATATCTTTTGTCCCATTATTTTCACTATGCATTAGTGTTTTTGTTAAGTAGGACTTGCATGGAATTTTGCTAAGTATAACTATGCTATGGGAAAACCTAGTAGATGAAGCCATAGTAGAAATTTCCTAAGTAAGATTCCTATCACTTTCAAGCTTAGCCTAGCTAATAGAAAACAAGGGTGAATTATATCTTCATGCTATGGAAAAATTCTAAGTCTAAGGACTTGTGTTTTGATTAATAAAACAACTAAGTCAATGAATCACCTGGGTGGATTGGGACTTGCTTGGTGGTTTTGGTTGAGTGGTTCACAAGGCCCATGTTTATGGTTTACCTTAGTGTATCTCACTTGTGGATGGCCACCCAGGAACAAAGAGATTTGAGATGTCAAATGTTGAGAAGCTTCAAGTGCAACCACTTGGCAATATGGGCTCTGCCATGATCATAGGTTGCTAGAACTTAGTCTCTTGGACAGTTGGTGGTAGAGGGAATGATAGGTTGGAGCGCGTCCATTTGACTAAGGAAAGGCTTCTGAAGGATCTTGTCTTGGGAAACCAAGTCTTGTGGGGAAAGTGCACCACCTCTGCAGAGTGTAAAACCTAAGTACTTAGCCATGTCCCTGGTAAAGGACAATTTGAGCCTCAAGACATGGAAGCTTCAAGAATCTCATCACTCCAACTTCTAAATAAAATTTGTGGGTGAACAAGGGTTAAAGGATCTTCAGTCTTTGATTGGTAGATGCCTTGAGAGGATCTTCAGTCTTGATTGGTAGATGCCTTGGGTGATTTTGTGCCAAACAAAAAAAACTAGTGTTTTCAAATGTTAATGAAAAATCTATTTTGAGCAATGCAAGCCTCAGCTCCACTTATCCAAATGCATATAGTATTATAGTCCACTTAAAATATGCTAAGGTATCACTTGCCAATACTATTCCAAAGTATTGACCCTCTGTGGCTGTAACTTGTAATGTTGCAGGTTACTCTGATGATGAATAGGAGTCATGAGTCTACACTCAACATGCTTGCCTGTGGCACATGAAGATGAAGACTTATGTTTACTTACTTATTCCATAAACTCTTGTATTAGGCCTTTGGCCCTGAGTTGTAAAAGACTATGTTTTATCTCTAGAATGACTGTAATAAACGACCTTTGTATCTGTGTACTTCATCTTAAACTGTGGATGCTAGCAAAGGATCCAGGGACTAGCATTGCAATCACAGGGATCCTTTCCTTTATAAAGGAGGGGTCTTACAATGACAAAGGATGGTGTAGCAGTTGATCCTGTTAAAGTTTCAGCTGTGACTGAATGGGAATCTCCTAAGAACGTGAAAGAGGTTCGCAGTTTCCTTGGCTTAGCAGGTTACTACAGAAGGTTCATTGAGAATTTCTCAAAGGTTGCTAAGCCTATGACTGAGTTGTTAAAGAAAGACAAGAAGTTTGCTTGGTCTGAAGGTTGTGAAGTCAGCTTTCATGAACTAAAGAAGAGACTTGTGACAGCACCAGTTCTATGTCTGCCGGATTTGGAAAAGGATTTCCAAGTATATTGTGATGCGTCTCATCAAGGGTTGGGTGCCGTAATTATGCAAGACGGTAAAGTTGTGGCTTATGCCTCGAGACAACTCAAAACTCATGAGGTAAACTACCCTACTCATGATTTGGAGTTAGCCTATGTCGTCCATGCACTCAAAACATGGAGACATTACCTTTTGGGAAAGCGTTGTGAAGTGTTCACTGATCACAAAAGTTTGAAGTATAGCTTCACCCAAAAGGAAATCAATATGAGGCAAAGAAGATGGTTAGAGCTTATCAAGGACTATGACTTAAGTTTGCAATACCACCCCGGTAAAGCAAATGTTGTAGCAGATGCTCTAAGTCGTAAGGTATTTGTGAATGGCCTTACCAAAGGAGAATTGCCAGATGATTTGTGTGCTCAATTCAGAGAACTCAGATTGGAGATTGTGCCTAAAGGACATCTCATGTCTTTGGATGTTCAACCTACTTTGTTGGACAAGATTAGAGAAGCTCAAAAGACTGATAAGGAAATTGTGGAGATTAAGGAAAAGATTGGCCAAGGGAAAGCTAAAAATTTCCTTGAAGATGAATAGGGTACTTTATGGCATGAGAAACGTATCTGTGTTCCACAAGATCCGGAGTTACGGAAACTGATTTTGCAGGAAGCACACAACTCTCCGTATTCTATTCACCCGGGTAACACCAAAATGTACATGGACATGAAAGAAAGGTTTTGGTGGAACAATCTCAAGAGAGACATCGCCGAACATATTGCTTTGTGTGATGTGTGTAGTAGAGTAAAAGCGGAGCATCAGAAACCAGCAGGTTTACTTCAACCACTACCTATTCCGGATTGGAAGTGGGACAAGATTGGTATGGATTTTATTACCGGATTATGAAGGACCAGATCAGGATATGATTCCATATGGGTAGTAGTGGATCGCCTAACTAAAGTGGCTCATTTCATACCCGTGAAGACAACTTATACAAGTGCCAAGTTAGCCAAAATCTACATGAGTAGAATTGTATGTCTACACGGTGTGCCCAAGAGTATTGTGTCTGATAGGGGAACTCAATTCACTTCCCATTTTTGGAGACATCTACATGAGTCATTGGGAACGAGGTTGGAATTCAGTACTACTTTTCATCCTCAAACCGATGGACAAACAGAAAGGACTAATCAAATTCTGGAAGACATGTTGAGGGCATGTGCCCTAGACTATGGAGCAAGTTGGGATGAAAGTCTGCCTTACGCAGAATTTTCTTATAACAACAGCTATCAAGCCAGCATTGAGATGGCACCGTTTGAGTTTCTCTACGGAAGAAAGTGTACCACCCCATTGTTATGGAATGGTGTGGGAGAAAGAAGTTTATTCGGGCCAGATCTTATCAAAGAAGCCGAAGAGAAGGTCAAATTGGTTAAGGACAGATTAAAGATAGCATAGTCCCGACAGAAAAGCTACGCAGATCCTAAGCGTAGAGAAGTCACCTACGAAGTTGGTGATAGAGCCTATCTTAGAGTATCACCACTTCGTGGAGTGAAAAGATTCGGAGTCAAAGGAAAGTTGGCACCAAGATATGTTGGGCCATTCAAGATTCTGAGTCGCAAAGGAGAAGTTGCTTATGAAATTGAACTGCCAGAATCTTTGTCAGCAGTCCATAATGTGTTTCATGTGAGTCAGCTTAACAAATGTCACCCAGATATGGAAGAAACTTCTTTGAAGGATACTATCCCTTTGGAGGAGGTTCAACTAGAAAGTGATCTCACTTATGAAGAGAAACCTATCAAAATTCTTGAGACTGCAGAAAGAGTCACAAGGACAAAGACTATCAAATTTTGCAAAGTGCAGTGGAATCATCATTCCGAAGAGGAAGCAACATGGGAAAGAGAAGATGATCTTCGGAAAGACCACCCTCACCTATTTGCTAGCCAATCCGAATCTCGAGGGCGAGATTCACCTTAAGGGGGTTAGATTTGTAACATCCCTAAAATCATGATTTCAAAGTTTGCATATCATTCATGCATGCATATAGAATTGAGATCAATTACAAAACTCATTTCAGAAAAACAGAAGCACATAGTGCTATCATTTCATGTGAGCAAACTTAAATCAAATGGCCATCCCCATTTGAGAGTTTGAATGTTTTAAACCTAGATTGTTTGTCCCCCTTGTTGAATGGTTTGAGTGTGGATTTTGAAACAAGCTTTACAAAATGGAAATGGTTCAAAAACCATTTTTCAAACATTTGCAAATCAAGTGCAAAGCTCCTGATATTTTGTTTCTCCAAGAGTGACAAAGCCTTTGCAAAGTAACCACATGTTTTAGGCCTATATTTGAGACTATGGCACACTGCAAAAATCTCAAATTTATTTGAATTCAAATGGGACTTGAAATCATTTGAAAACCATTTCTAAAAATCAAAACAGAAAAAGAAAAGAGTAAAAGAAAAGAAAAAGGCCAGGCGCCCTAATCTAGCCCAGCAACAGAACCGGCCCAGCTAGCCCACCCGGCCACTCTCTCACTCACTCGCACGCGCAGACGCACCCACACTGACGCTGACACTCGGACCCCACCCCCATTCCGTAGCACTCGCTGACTGGTGGCCCTCTCCACGTCACACCTTCTTCCCCAAAACCCGCCCGCAGACCACGTCGCCGCTGCTATCGATGCCGGTAATGGCGCGGCGTAATTAGCCTTGATGCCGCAAGCGTTTCTTGTCGCGCGTGAGCCTATTTAAACCACACCCCGCCGCGGTCATTTTCCCCCACTCTCCTCGCTCACTCCGCCACCAGGCTGCGCGCATTTGACTTCGAAACTCCGCAGTATCGACGACTCCGGTGACTAATTCCGGTGAGCCTCGACCGCCCCCTCTCTCAGGTTCAAACAATCGTGCCCAGCTTGATCTTGCGCACCTCCTGATACCCTTCGTTTGCATTCTCGTGACCCAGGACGTCGTCCATGTTCGTGCCTGCAACTGACTGCGCCGCCGCTCAACTCCGGCGATCAATTGAGGTAAAACCCGAGCGCCCCTTGCCCCCTCTTTCATACGAGAATGTTCGCCTTCGTCTTGTGCATCCCTTGACCCCTCTGATTCGTGCTAGGGCAACGCCACGCCTTGGCAACAACCTCGACTGCAAGCAACAGACGCCGCCCGCAACTCCGACGAGCCCCAGCGAGCGTACCCGTGCGCCCCTTCCCAAGCCATCGCCACCTTGAGCTTCAGCATCCCCCTGCGGTTCTGGTAAGCACACCCTTTCTTCCCCGGGCAACCTAGAACGCCAGCGCCACCGCTGACAGACGCGCCGCCGCTAGTCGCCGCCGCTAGCGCCGCTCGTATTAGGTCAAAGCGATTTGGATCGTTAGATGCAGATCCTGCGGCTGAAATTAGAACTTAAGCGAAGGGGTAAGCGCGCATCTGAGCCACCAGATCTGACTTAGATCCAACGGCCCGCAGAGCTCGATCCATCCGAACCGGTACGCGCTAGTAGCGTTAAGACACGTGGCTAGGATTTGAATCAAAAACAGATTTAGATTCAGTTTTGAAATGGCTATAACTTTTGATTCCCACGTTAGATTTTTGCAAATTTTATATCATTGGAATCAGGGAGACAAGCCCTTTCTGTTTATGCAATGTGTTTAGTAAAAAGTTTCTGTTAAAATGACTTTTTATGCAGAAACTTGTTTAGGACTATTTTGAGTATAGAATTTGTCTAGTAAATTGTTTTAGTGCTAAATAAGTTTAGTTAGCAAGTTTTTGACTTGGTTATGTTTCTGTATCATGCACTTGCTTGGTGGAGTTTTAAAAATCATCACTTTGCATTCTTGCATGCATACATATTTTTGTTTGTATATGAATTGTGTGTAATTTTGTGCTACGAATTTTTGTGTAGATTTTGCTAGTGACTGTGATTGTGAAGAGTGCTACTCTCCCCACTACCAAGGCAAGTGGTACTTCATGATTATTTCCATCCCTATATTTTGTACAAGCATTAGAAGTATTTTGCTAAGTCTTGCATGCTACTTTTTGCCAAATGCTATGTTGGGAAATCCTATGTAGATTATAGAATTGCTAGGAATTCCTAAGTTAAGATACTATGCCATGCTTAGTCTAGCTAGTAGCAAACAAGGGTTGGTAAAGTATACACATGCTATGATGAAAATATTTCTAAGTCTTTGGACTTATGTTTTCCTTAATAAAACAACTAAGTCAATGAACCTCCTGGGTGGAATGGGACTTGAATGGTGGTTTTGGTTGAGTGGTTACACAAGGCCCATGGACATGGTTTACCTTGTGTATCTCACTTGTGGTATGCCACCCAGGCACAAAGGATTTTAGAGGCCAAGTGTTGAGAAGCTTATAGTGCAGCCACTTGGCAATATGGGCTCTGCCTTGATCATATAGGTTGCTAGAACTTAGCCATTTGGACAGTTGGTAGTAGTGGGAATGATAGGTTGGAGCGCGTCCATTTGGTCTAAGGAAAGGCTTCTGAAAGGTCCTGTCTTGGGAAACCAAGTCTGGTGGGGAAAGTGCACAACCTCTGCAGATGGAAAAATCTAAGTACTTAGCCAAGTCCATGGCAATGGAAAACTTGAGCATCAAGACATGGAAGCTATCAAGAATCTCATCACTCCAACTTCTAAGTAAAAACTTGTGGGTGAACAAGGGCAAAGGACCCCAATGTCTATTGGTGGTTTCTTGGGAAATGTTTTGACAAAGAAAAACTTAGTGATTTCAACTAATAGGAAAAACCTATTTTGAGCAAAGCAAGCCAAACTACACTTAGCCAAAATGCATATAGTAATATAGTCCACTTAAAATTTACTAAGGTATCACTTGCCAATACTATTCCAATGTATTGACCCACTGTGGCTGTAACTTGTGATGTTGCAGGTTACTCCGATGATGATTAGGTGTCATGAGTCTACACTCAACATGCTTTCCTGTGGCACATGAAGATGAAGACTTATGTTTATTTACTTATTCCAAAACTCTTGTATTAGGCCTGTGGCCCTGAGTTGTAAAAGACTATGTTTTATCTCTGGAATGAATGTAATAAATGACCTTTGTATCTGTGTACTTCATCTTAAACTGTGGATGCTAGCAATGATCCAGGGACTAGCATTGCAATCACAGGGATCCTTTTCCTTTACAAAGGAGGGATCCTACAGATATGGTGGACATACTCCTATAGATAAGCGTAGCATAAATATCAAGTCATTTTAAATAGTTCAATTGCTATAAGCTTTTTGATACATAGTAACCTAATTCCTTCGACCATGAGATCATGCATATCACCATCACCGGAAGGATGCTTTGATGACATCAAACACCACACCGTAACTGGGTGGCTATAAAGGTGGTATTGAGTGTTTGGAAAGTATGGGTTGAGACACATGACTCAAGAGTGGGATTTGTCCATCCATATGACAGATAGATATACTCTGGGCCCTCTCGGTGGAATGTCATCCAATTAGCTTGCAAGCATGTGACTGGCTCACAAGGGATCACATACCACGGGAACGAGAAAAGAGTACTTATTGGTAACGAGGTTGAACTAGGTATGCAGAGATACCGACGATCAAAACCTCGGATAAGTAAACTATCGTGAGACAAAGGGAAATTGGTATCGTATGTAAGTGGTTCATTCGATCGCAAAGTAATCGTAGAAATATGTGGGAGCCATATGAATTTCCAGATTCCTCTATTGGTTATTGTTCGGAGAAGTGTCTCGATCATGTCCGCATAATTCACGAACCGTAGGGAGACACACTTAAGGATTCGATGTTGTTGAGTAGTTATGGAATGATGAGTAAGAGACTGAATGTTGTTCGGAGTCTCGGATAGGATCCGGGATATCACGAGGAGATCCGGAAGGTCCGGAGAATAAGATTCATATAAGGAAAGTCTTGTTTCGGAGTTGGGGAATGATTTCGGTGTTTTCATCGGGAATGTTCTAGAAGGTTCCGGAAGGTCCGGCACTCCGGAGGGGAAGGGTACATGAATGTGTCATAACAATGTGGAATGGTTGCATCATGTACTAGGTATCATGGCTGGGCACAATAAAGGAAGAAATCAAATCCTAGTTTGAAAAGTCAAATGCCAAAAAGTCAAACGACAAGTTTGCTTGGTGGAGGGAGAGTAGGAAACCTACTTGGGGAGGAAGTCCTCCTCACTCCACCCGCCGGCCAAGGAGGCCGAGTTGGGGGAGGACTCTCTCCCCCCAACCGGCGCCCTCCCACCTATCAAAGAAGGGGCAGGGGTCCCCCTCTTCCCTACACCCAAAACCACCCAAACCCTAGCCCTAGCTGCCGACCACCACAAGTCGCCGCCGCCCTAGGGTTTCCTCCTAGCCGCCGAGTTGAGGCTCTCCCCAAGCCCTAGCCGCCGGACAAGCTTCCTCCCTTGGTGCCTCTAAACCCTAGATCGCCAAGGCCTCTCTCATAGTCCACCATACTCGCTCCGGCTTAAGGCGAAGCCCTGCGAGATCTCCCATCTACTTCCGGTACCACGCCGCCGTGCTGCCGGAATCGTGAGGAGAGTGCTACAACCTCCGTTGCCTGCTGGAACAAGGGAGAGGAAGGTCTTCATCGAGTACCGAAGGTGTGACCTACTTTGGAAGCGCTGCCGGAACGCAGCACCGGAAGGATCGTCTACGCGATCTTGAGATCGGCAAGAGTACGACTACATCACCCACGAGAATCTGCTCTCGTTAACCGCTTTGGAATCTTCGAGGGTGAGTTCCTCTATCGACTCGTTGCTACAATCTAGTATATAGATCTTGGCTTGTTTGTTTGCATGCGGTAGAATTTTTTTGTTTTCCATGCTACGAACCCCTACAGCCTTGTGTGGCGTTGGGTGAGCATCGAACCACCACACCCTGAGGTGAGCCATTTGTGGCACCTGGAGAGCACTGTGTCATCGTACCTCTCCAACGGAGATGTAGCTTATTTGGAAGTGAACTTCGGGATAAAAATCTTCGTCTCCGCGTCCATCGGTTATCTCTCAATCGAGCCCTTTACTTATGCATTTTACATTGTGATAGCCATCATGCTTGAAGTATTTTACCTTTCTATCACCTTTTTTCTTGTATTTCTTAGCATAGGTTGTTGGTGCACCTAGGTGAACCTAGTGGTTAGGTTTTGTGCTCAATAAATTAAACGTTAGCTTTTATTCCGCATTTGTTTGAGCCTAAACTGTAATATTTTTAAAAGCCTATTCACCTCCCTCTAGGCGACGTCCATTGCACTTTCACCTATCTTATTTCACTTCACAGGTGGTTCGAGTGCTCCCAAGACCTACAAGCGCTGTCCCCGTGCACGTTACTTTAGGCCAAATGAAGAAGGTGTTCTCGTGGACGAGATTGACCGCAGAAGACAACAAAGAGAGGCTGATAAGATGGACGAACGTGCTAAGGCTATGAAAAGGACCACTCAGAGAAAGGGAAAGGGCAAGCAGACCCGGGTCAATTACAAGAATATGGACATCATTGATTTTTCTGCCATTCGCCACCATGACTTGTATGATGAAGCTGATAGTGATGAGCCACAGGAGGACAATCTGTTTTGGTGTTCCCACTTTAGTTATATTCATGATGACATCTATGCCTCTCTCAAGATTCGCCCATGCGCCCTCTGGATATTACAGAGGCAAAGACAAAGCCAAGACTTGTTGAGGCTTTGGCTGTGACTGAGAGGATGGTGCTACACCAACTCATGACTTTTCAGTGCAACTATGATTCGTCTGTGGTGAAGCAATTATTTTCTACTCTTGTGATTTGTGGAGATGAGCTCCACACTATGGAGTGGATGACTAGGAGCACACTTATTCAGTCTGATTTCCGCACCTTTGGTCAGGTTCTTGATTACCCCTTTCATGGTCGTGACACTCCTTATGGACATCGCATTATCACTCTAATCAAGCCCAGCAAGGACACTACTCTCTCTCCATTCCGAGCTACCAATGGCATGGTTGGTACTCTCTCCGGTCTCTCACCGTTGTATGCAACGCTTGTTGGACTTTTTTGGGACAGCATTGCTCCGAGTGGAGTTAACAATGACAAGATTCGTGGTCACCTTGTGCAGCTGCTTGTTTTCTCTCATGAATGTGCTCGAAATGCCAATGTGTCAGTGGGATACAGGCTGGACATCATGGATTTCATTTACCATGAAATGACTGATGTCATGTTCAATAGGCTCTCCATTCCTTATGCTCCGTACATCATGATGCTCATCAAACATATGCTTCACCATGAGGATTTCAGCGGTAATTTGGATGGTGTTCACAGGGCCAAGAATATCTACAACAAGTCTCAGAAGACCTCCCATCCCTCTTTAGCCCCAGAGTCCTTCATGCGTGATGCTTGGGCTAGTGGGCGTAGGCCCCTAGTGCCTTCTATGTCCCGTGAGGTCAAGCAGTTGAACTGGTTCTAGAGGAACATTTTGTGCATGGGGGTTAGTACCCACAAGGTCTAGTACAAGCCCTACAGACAGCGCCATGAGATGGCCCACACCCAGCAGCTGATTCTTCATCATGTGTCAGGGGCGTCAGGCCACCCTCTAGCTCCTACTACTCCATATCCTTATGGTTAGTGGAACACCTCCGGTCTCAACTATGGAGAGCTCGAGTGTCACCTGTTTCCTGCCCCAGAGAGGGAGCTTACACCTCCGGCTGATGATGATGATGAAGAGTATGATGATGAGGAAGAGGAAGGGGACAGGGACGAGGACGATGACGAGATGGACTATGAGGAGTGGTCTCTTGGTGCTTTATCATAGCTCTTCTTCCCTTTTAGCGTTTCGATGCCAAAGGGGGGAAGTAGTTCTATTTAGGTCTCCGTGGATTTGCATGGGTCGGGCGCAAGCACTTGCCTTTTATCGTTTTCTTATCGCGTTGCTTGTTCCCATTTAGCGTTGAACTTTTATTTGTGATCGTTTTTGTATGATACTACATGGTTCATGTGGTACTA
This sequence comes from Avena sativa, assembly GCA_916181665.1. NCBI lineage: Eukaryota > Viridiplantae > Streptophyta > Magnoliopsida > Poales > Poaceae > Avena > Avena sativa. Next base: position 22,562,998 of record OV702297.1, read on the forward strand.
TAGTTTATGTGTGGATTTCTCATTGGAATTATCTGTGTGGATTTATCTATGGTCTTATGGAATTCTAGTATATCTATGGAATTCTGGAATTATATCTTTGGATGCATCAAAATGGTGTGATGTTTCAAGGCCTAGTATTATTGCTTATCATATTGGATAGTTCATCTCACAATGGTATGATATTATGTTCTAACTCATCATTTGTATGTAGCCTTCAATCCAATGAAATAGGCATGTACCTTCTTGTGTGCATTTGTATTCAAATGCAAATTATCTATATGCACACATTTAGGGGGAGCCTCTTTCACTTTTGGAACGATGCGTTAGTAGGGCTTTACTGCAAATCCTAGTATTGTCATCTAACACAAAAAAGGGGGAGATTGAAATGATATTTCATGATCTCTAGTGTTTGTGTGTTAGATAACAATGCGAAGGATTATTTAATGTGTTTTAAAGTGCTGCAGATCTTGGCATATTCAAAAGAATCAAAAAGATGTATTTGGGGGGCGGATTATCTGCCCCTACCGGATTATCCGAATATGCCATATTTTCCGCCCCTCAGGGGTCCGCATAATCTGCCCCCAAGGAATTCACCAAAGGGAGCCAAGGCGCGACGTACTACATGGGGGCAGAAAATCCCCCAGATTGTCCGGCCAGGTCCGGAGTTTTTTCCTGGGCCGGATAATCCGCCCCTAGGGGGGTGAATAATCCGCCCCCTTGAGGAGTTTTCAGAAGGCAATCAAGGCGCAGCGTACTATATGGGGGCGGAAAAACCCCGGATTTCCGGCTTCCGGGCGGATTTTTCCCCGGGTCAGATAATTCGACCCCCCAAAATCTCCAACGGCCAGTTTTGGCAGGGGTATTTAATCCCCATCACCCCTCCTGCCAGAACGCTCGATTCATTTAGAAAAATTCCAGACCTGTTCTTCAAGCTCCAACACGAGATCTCCATCTTCATCCACCCAAAGGCTTCGATCTATGGGGAATCGAAGGAGGAGGCCTCAATCCTCATCAACAGCAATCAAGCGCTTCACTTTGCCTCCATTCACTTGGATGATTCTCGATCTAGTATTTCTTGCAAATATCTAGATCCTTGTTTTGATGATTTGATAATCCTTGTTCTTGTGGCATCTTGTTGTCATAATGGTAGCCTCCAATTTAATTGTGGATGTGTTGCCCGCTAGCATTGTAAAGACACCGGTTCTTGCCTCAAAGGGTACCAATAGTGGAAAGGTGGATCAGGCCTTTGGTGGCGAGATACAACAAAGAATAGGGTGAGGCCTATTGTGGTGTGGTGATCTTAGAAACGCCCACCCCTCCAACGCAAACATACTTCCCTTAACAAGGAAGGAACTGTTGGCAAACAAATCCCTCTGTCTCCGCATGTTCCACTATGGTTTCCTCGCTCCTCTTTACACGCTTAGTAGTTAGGTTTGCATATAGGGAAATTCTCGTAATTGCATATCTAGAGAATTTACTTTGTGTTAAGCCTAAATTTGAAAAAGAACTAAAATTTGGAGTAGCACCTATTCACCCCCCCTCTAGGTGCCCATACGATCCATTTCAAGAGGCTAGCTCCAGTGGCCATGTTCTCCATGGCCCTCCCGTAGAAGGGTGGTGACCCAGAAGTATAGGGGATCACAACAGTCTTCGCGGGTAGTATTACCCAATTTATTGATTCAACACAAGGGGAGCCAAAGAATACTTGCAAGCCTTAACAACTGAGTTGTCAGTTCAGCTGCACCTGGAAATAGTTCTTGCTCACAGAAGTTTATCAGTAGCAACAGCAACAGCAACAGTGAAACAGGAGCAATAGTAACAATAACGGTAACAGTAGGATTCGAGTGCGGTAGGCATAGGGATGGATGGACGGGCTTTGCATGGACGAGTCTAAACATGTATTCAAGATCTAGGGCATTGCAGATAATAATAACAAGCATCCAAGTACTAAACAATCCTAGGCATGTGCTCCAAATATAGTCATATGTGCTCGCAATGAGAACTTGCACAACATCTTTTGTCCAGCCAGCCCGTGGCAGTGGGGCCTCTAGGGAACTACTAGCAATTAAGGTGCTCCTTTTAATAGAGCACCAGAGCAAAGCATTAACACTCCATGAACACATGCGATCCTCAAACCACATCCATTCCCTCCGGTTGTTCCAATTATTGTCACTTTGGGGCCTTTGGATCCGGACAATGATATGTGTACACAACTTGCAGATAAGATCACAAACAATACTATCATAATGATTCAATAATAAGTTTAGATCTGAGATCATGGCACTCGGGCCCTAGTGACAAGCATTAAGCACAACAAGTTGCATCAAAGTCAAATAGCACTAATAGAGATACTAGGCACTATGCCCTAACAGATCTTATTTGATTACATGATAGAACTCATCCAATACCTACCATCCCCAAGTCTACAACAGGGATTACTCACTCATGGATGAGGGAAACATCGGTGGTTGATGGAGATGCGTTGGTGATGATGATGGCGATGATCCTATCCAAATTCCCCGTCCCGGCAGGGTGCCATAACGGAGTTTTTGGATCCGAATCTTGGTTTCTGGTGGTGGCGGCGGAGAGGAACTCTTTCTAGAAAACTATCGAACCCCCCTTGGTTTTTAGGTCGAAAGGCAACTTATAGGCGCAGAGGGAGGCCGAGCAGGCGCCTGGGGAGGTTGAACCCCCTCTAGGCGCGGGGTCAGGTGGGCAGCTCTGAGATGCAACAGATGATGACAGCTCAGACGCAGCTGATGCAGATGATGACCACGTTCATACAGAATCAGAACAACAACAACAACAACAACAACAACAACAACAACAATAATAATAATAATAATAACAACAACAACAATCAGAATAACCAACCGGGTTTTGACATGCTTACCAGATTCTTAAGACTGAGGCCAGCAAAATTCTCAAGAACTACTGATCCTATGGTGGCCAATGATTGGCTACGCTCAGTGAACAAGGACTTGGTAACTGTTGGCTTTACTGATGAAGAGAAAGTCAGGTTTGCAGCACATTTGTTGGAAGGACCAACAGCTACTTGGTGGGATAACTTCCAGATCACCACTCCCATTGAGGATGTGACATGGGCTATCTTTGAAGATGGTTTCCGTACAGCTCACATCTCATCCGGAGTGATGAGTTTGAAGAAGAAGGAATTTCATAACTTGAAGCAGCGCCACCGCAGCGTGGCTGAATATATTGAGGAGTTCAACAATCTGGCGCGTTATGCACCGGATGAAGTTGACACTTATGCTAAGAGGAAAGAGAAGTTCCTTGAAGGATTGAACAATGAATTGAACCTGCAGTTAGCTGTGGCCTATGTCCCCACATATCAGTCTCTATGTGACAAGGCTGCCATCTTGGAGAGCAAGATGAAACAAGTTGAAAGCAGGAAGAGGAAGCACTCTGACAAGCACAGCTCGAGATCGTCTCACAAACGTTCCCATTATGATGATAGTGGGAATTCTGGATCCCACAAGCATGAGAAGTACAACAAACACCACAACCGTCACCATGACAACAAGCATTACCGTAGTCATGACAATGACAAGTACAAGAATCACAAGAGTGGATATAAGAGCCACCATAATGGAAGTGGAAGTGGTAGTGGAAGCCAGCCTATCAAGAAGGATCTTAGTCAGGTTGAGTGTTTCAAGTGCAAGAATATGGGGCATTATGCAAATGAATGCCCAGAAAAGAAAGTTGGAGGACCCAACAAGCCCAACCCTTTCCAGAAGGGGCAAGTGAACCACATCAATGTGGAGGAAATCTATGAAGAGTCAGATGCTTTGGCTGGTAAGTTCAAACTCAATTCTATTCCAGCACTTGTTCTTTTTGATACTAGTGCATCACATTCATTCATATCAAAAACATTTGTTGATAGAAATGGGTTTTCAACTGAAAACATTGGGTGTCCAATAAAAGTAAGTTCTCCAGGTGGAGACATGATAGTAAGTCTTGGATGCCGGGATCTAGTAATAGAGTTTGGAAAGCATAAGTTTCCAGTGAGTCTGATAATCCTAGATTCCCAAGGACTGGATGTAATTTTGGGAATGGATTGGATGACCAAGTATGAAGGAGTACTAGATTGTGCCAATCGAACTGTTGCACGCACAACCCCGAAAAAGAAACGGATAAGATTCAAGTCTAATTTTGAATCGAAAGGGAGTAAGCTAAATTCTCTTAAGGGGGTTAGCATAGACAGTGTGCCAATTGTGAGTGAATATCCGGATGTGTTTCCGAAAGAATTGCCGGGAATGCCACCAGATAGAGATGTGGAGTTTCTTATCGATTTGCTACCAGGATTTGGACCAATAGCAAAGAGACCAAACAAGATGTCAGTTGATGAGTTGAAAGAACTCAAGAAACAACTTGGAGAACAGTTACAGAAAGGATTTATTCAACCAAGTTCTCATCCTGGGGAGCACCAGTCTTGTTTGTGGAAAAGAAGGATAGAAGTCAAAGGTTATTCATAGATTACCGTTCACTCAATGAGGTGACTATCAAGAACAAATACCCTTTTCCTAGAATCAATGACTTGTTTGATCAGTTGGAAGGAGTCTGTGTGTTCTCAAAGATTGATCTCCGATCAGGTTATTTCCAACTCAAGATAAGAGAACAAGACATACCTAAGTCAACTTTCACCACTAGGTATGGATTGTATGAGTACACCGTGATGCCATTTGGTTTGACCAATGCACCAGCATACTTTATGAATATGATGAACAAGGTGTTCATGGAGTTCCTTGACAAGTTTGTTGTCGTTTTCATCGATGACATTTTGATATACTCCAAGATCAAAGAAGAGCATGAAGGACATTTGCGTTTGATACTTGAGAAGCTTAGAGAGCATAAGTTGTATGCCAAATTCAACAAGTGTGAGTTTTGGTTGAATGAAGTTAGATTTCTTGGACATGTTGTGTCAGGAGTTGGTGTAGCAGTTGATCCTGCTAAAGTTTCAGCTGTAACTGAATGGGAATCTCCTAAGTCAGTGAAAGAGGTTCGTTGTTTCCTTGGCTTGGCAGGATACTGTAGAAGGTTCATTGGGAATTTCTCCAAGATAACTAAGCCAATGACAGAGTTACTAAAGAAAGACAAGAAATTTGCTTGGTCTGAAGGATGTGAACTCGGTTTCCAAGAATTGAAGAAGAGACTAGTGACAACACCAGTCTTATGTCTGCCAAATTTGGAGAAGGATTTCCAAGTATATTGTGATGCATCTCATCATGGATTAGGTGCAGTGCTAATGCAAGAAGGGAAAGTTGTGGCTTATGCCTCGAGACAACTCAAAACTCATGAAGTAAATTACCCTACTCATGATTTAAAGTTAGCCTCTGTTGTCCATGCACTCAAAACATGGAGACATTACCTTTTGGGAAAGCGATGTGAAGTATATCTTCACACAGAAAGAAATTAACATGAGACAAAGAAGATGGCTAGAACTCATCAAGGACTATGACTTGAGTTTGCAATACCACCCCGGTAAAGCAAATGTTGTAGCGGATGCTCTAAGCCGTAAGGTTTTTGTGAATGGCCTTACTAAGGGAGAATTGCCAGATGATCTGTGTGCCCAATTTAGAGATCTCAGATTGGAGATTGTGCCTGAAGGACATGTCATGTCATTGGATGTTCAACCCACTTTGTTGGACAAAATCAAAGAAGCCCAAAAGACAGATAAGGAAATTAAAGAGATTAAGGAAAAGATTGGCAAGGGAAAAGCCAAAGGATTCCATGAAGATGAACAGGGCACTTTATGGCATGGAAAACGTATCTGTGTTCCACAAGACCCGGAGCTTCGGAAACCGATTTTACAAGAAGCACACAACTCACCGTATTCCATTCATCCGGGTAACACCAAAATGTACATGGATATGAAAGAAAGATTTTGGTGGAAAATCTCAAGAAGGACATCGACGAGCATATTGCTTTGTGTCATGTATGTAGTAGAGTGAAAGCAGAACATCAGAAACCAGCCGGATTGCTACAACCACTACCTATTCCTTATTGTAAGTGGGACAAGATTGGCATGGATTTCATCACCGGATTGCCAAGGACCAGGTCAGGATATGACTCTATTTGGGTAGTAGTGGATCGCCTAACTAAAGTGGTTCATTTTATACCCGTGAAGACAACTTATACAAGTGCTAAGTTAGCCAAAATCTATATGAGTAGGATTGTATGTCTACATGGAGTACCCAAGAGTATTGTGTCTGATAGAGGAACTCAATTCACTTCTCATTTTTTGAGGCAACTACATGAGTCATTGGGAACGAGATTGGAGTTCATCACTGCTTTTCATCCTCAGACTGACGGACAAACAGAAAGGACCCACCAGATACTTGAAGATATGTTGAGAGCATGTGCTCTAGATTATGGAGCTAGTTGGGATGAAAGTCTGCCTTACGTAGAATTCTCTTACAATAACAGCTATCAAGCCAGTATTGAGATGGCACCATTTGAGTTTCTCTATGGGAGAAAATGTACCACCCCATTGCTATGGAGTGGTGTGGGAGAAAGAAGTTTGTTCGGACCAGAACTGATCAAAGAGGCTGAAGAGAAAGTCAAGCTAGTTAAGGACAGATTGAAGATAGCACAATCCCGACAGAAGAGCTATGCAGATCCTAAGCGTAAAGAAGTCACCTATGAAGTGGGTGATAGAGCTTATCTTAGAGTGTCACCACTTCGTGGAGTGAAGAGATTTGGTGTCAAAGGTAAATTGGCCCCAAGATATGTAGGACCATTCAAGATTCTGAGTCGTAAAGGAGAAGTAGCTTATGAGATTGAATTGCCAGAGTCATTGTCTGCTGTTCACAATGTGTTTCATGTGAGTCAGCTTAAGAAATTCCATCCAGAAATGGAAGAGACTTCTTTGAAGGATACCATACCTTTGGAGGAGGTCCAATTGGAAAGTGATCTCACTTACGAAGAGAAACCTATCAAGATTTTTGAGACTGTAGAAAGAGTTACTCGGACTAAGACTATCAAATTCTGCAAAGTTCAATGGAACCATCATTCCGAAGAAGAAGCAACATGGGAAAGAGAAGATGATCTTCGGAAAGACCACCCTCACCTATTTGCTAGCCAACCCGAATCTCTAGGGCGAGATTCACCTTAAGGGGGTTAGATTTGTAACATCCCTAAAATCATGTTTTCAAAGATTGCATATCATCCATGCATGCATATCATTTAGGGATCAAATATCAAACTCATTTCAAGAAATCAGAAGCACTAAGTGCTATTATTTTATGTGAGCATGCATTGATCTAATGCCACTCTCAAGTGAGGGAATATTTATTTTAAACCAAGATTAGTTTGCTCTTAAGTTGGTTTGGTTGTGTGACAAGGCTTGGACAAAAATTTACCAAAACAAATATGGTTTTAGACCATTTGCAAAACCTATTCAAATCTTGAACTATGGCACTGTTTATTTGTTTACTAAAAGAGACCAAGCAAGTATAGAGAAACAACATGATTTTATGCACAAAAGTATGAAGGTTACACTTTACAAAAATCAAAAAATATTTGAATTCAATTGCTTTTGAATTTAATTGAAAATGATTCCTGAAAATCAACTCAGAAAAAGGAAAAGAAATTTAAAACCCAACTGGGCCTGGCACCAGTATTCCAGCCCAGCAAGCAAAACAGCCCACCTGGGTTCCCTCTTTCTCCTTTCTCACCGCGCTCGCGCACACCCCCTCGCTAACAAACATGCCCCGTAGCCACGTCACCCCGTCGTCCCCAAATCTCGCCTGCGACCAGCGCCGCCGCGGCCGTTTCCTCCCGAGCAAATGCTCTTCAATCCCATTGATGCCGTGCGTTAATCTCGCCCCCGCTCCGGCTACTTAAAACCCTCCCCCTCGCGACCAATTCCCCCAACCGAGCTAGCCAGAAGCGCCACTAGGATGCTAGTATTTGCTCTCACTCCGCCGCTGCACAGTCGAACTCCGGCAGTAAATTCCGGCCAGCCACCGTCGCCCCTTGCCTCCCAGACACCACAAGCAAGTTCCCCATCTCCCTCTGCACCTGCCAGCATCACCCACTCGTCCGCGCGCGCCCCCACTCGTCGGCAACTTCAACAACAAGTAAACGCCACCGTCTGTCTCAACTCCGGCGATGCCTCCTGGTAAATTCCGACCGCCCCCGTCCCTCTTATTGACGCTATGTTTTCGCCAGACTCGTGCGCACCTAACCCAGCGTTTGTTTTGATCTGGCATGGTATACAACTCCGGCCTCGACAACGAACAGCCGCACCCGACGTCTGCCTCCACTCTGACGAGGAATTCCTACCGTGTATGTGCGCCCCTTGACAAGCCCTTGCCGCGTTGAGCTCCAGCACACCTATGCGAGTCTGGTAAGCCTCTCCGACGACCCCAGCCCCCTCTATAGCCACCGCGACGCCGTAGACTGAGCGCGCCGCTGCTCACCGTCGCCATGCTCCGCCAGAATTTGGTCGTTTGATCGGCCACCGTTGGATCTAGATCCAACGTGTTGGATAGAACACTTAATCGAAGGGGTACGGAGCAGATCTGGCCGAGCGATTTAAGTTAGATTGTGCGGCTCACGTCAGTCGATCCACGCGAAACGGTATGGGCGAATAGAAACACACCACGTGGCCAGTCCTTTGTTTTAAAAACAGAATTTAGATCTATTAGATGTTTAAACTTGAAAAATTCATAACTTTTGATTCCCACATCCAAATTTGACAAATTTTATATCATTGGAATCAGGAGAGAAAATCCTTTCTGTTTATGCAATGTGTTTAATGTTTTGCCTCTGTTAAAATGATTATTTTTACAGAAACATTTGTAGGCATAATTTGTGTGTAGTAATTATTTGAAAAATGTTATGTCACTTAAATAAAGTTTATTTGGCATGTTTTGAACTTGTTTATGATTCAGTACTGTGCACTTGTCTTGTTTGGTGTAGGAAATCATCACATGGCATTTTGCATGCATTCATATATTTTTGATTGTTTATATTTTGAATGTGATTTGGTGCCATTATTTTATGTGTAGATTTTGGTGCAAATAGTGGTTGTGATTGTGAAGATTGTTGCTACTCCCCAAACTACCAAGGCAAGTGGTGCTTCGTGATTTTATTCCTATGTTTTTCAAATATGCACTAGAAATATTTTGTTAGACTTACATGAATATTTTGATCTATATGCTATGCTTGGGAAATCCTAGTAGTTGTAGAATTGCTAGAAATTTCTAAGACAAGATGCTTATCAATGCCATGCTTAGCCTAGCTAGTAGCAACCAAGGGTGGTTATATATTCATGCTATGAGAAAATATTTCTAAGTCTTTGGACTTATGTTTTTGCTTAATAAAACAACTAAGTGAATGAAACACCTGGGTGGAGTGAAAAGAATGGTTTATGTTGAGTGGTTACACAAGGCCCATTTCTATGGCTTAACTTGTGTATATCACTTGTGGAAAGCCACCCAGGAACAAAGGGATTTGAGAGGCCAAATGTTAAGAAGCTTCTAGTGCAGCCACATGGCATTATAGGCTCTGCCTGGATCATATAGGATGCAATAACTTAGCCTGGACAGTTGGTGGTAGTGGGATGATAGGTTGGAGCGCGTACATTTGGTCTAAGGGAAGGCTTCTGAAAGGTCCTGTCTTGGTGAAAATCAAGTCTTGTGGGGAAAGTGCACAACCTCTGCAGATGGAAGAATCTAAGTACTTAGCCATGTCCCTGGTATTGGACAACTTGAGCATCAAGACATGGAAGCTATCAAGAATCTCCTCATCCCAATTTCTAAGTTAAAACTTGTGGTTGAACAAGGGTGAAGGTTCACCAATTTATATTGGCGGTTCCTTGGGAAAGATTTTGTCAAAGAAAAACTTAGTGTTTTCAACTGATAGGTAAAACCTATTTTGAGCAAAGCAAGCCTAAGATACACTTAGCCAAAATGCATATAGTATCTAGACTACTAATATTCTACTAAGGTATCACTTGCCAATACTATTCCAATGTATTGACCCACTGTGGTTGTAACTTGTGATGTTGCAGGTTATTCTGAAGATGATTAGGGGTTATGAGTCTACACTCAACATGTTTGCCTGTGGCACATGAAGATGAAGACTTATTTATCTTATTATATATTGAAATCTTGTATTAGGCCTGTGGCCATGGAGTTTGTAAAAGATTATGTTTGTCTCTGGAATGATATGTAATAATGACCTTTGTTTCTGTGTACTTCATCTTAAACTGTGGTTGCTAGCATTGATCCAGGGACTAGCATTGCAATCACAGGGATCCTTACCTTTATAAAGGGAGGGATCTTACAAAGCATGCTCACTATGATGAGTATATGTACAAAAATGAAACAAATGGAGTTCGTTACCAGCCTCTTACCACACCTCGAGTTGTCTTAATCTTCATTATTGCCCTTCACTTGTGTGACTTGAATAATTAACATGAAACCAAAATCCACTAAGGATGACTGAACCCTGCAAAGAACTCAGAAAACCAAAGAACAAGAACAAATATTTTTGGTGTTTTCGATTTTTTTAGAAACAAGCAAACAAAGAAAATCAAACAAAAACAAAGCAAACCAAACAAAGCAAAATCTTTTTGGAATTTTCTTTTAAGGCAAACCAAAGCAAAGAAACAAACCAAGAGAAACAACAAAAATATTTTTGGTATTTTGGGGTTTTTAGAAAGAAGCAACAAAAACCAAAAAGAAAGCAAAAACAATGGATATACAAAGAACCGACCGAACATGATATATTGATGAGTGTGATGTTGGTGTACCTCCCCCCAATCTTAGGCTTTTGGCCTAAGTGGGGCTCAATCCCATGGTGCCTAAGTAGATGCACCTTCGTAGTATGTCGAGGAATCTCCCTCGTCCTGGTACGAGCTCGAGGCCTCCCCTGTGTAAAAGGCAGGGGGGTCGTATGATGGTGCTTCCTCCTAATAGTGCCCATGGAAGTTAAGAGAACACATGTTTTCATCCACCTCCGCCTTAGAGCGTGACCAAGGTCCCTGAGAAATACTGAACAAAGTGGTTTGGGGTAGAGGGATCTCTCTCTCTCTTCCCTGTCAGTAAATAGCATTCTATAAACCAACTTCTCAAGAGTAGAGCTAGTGGTGAAAAAGTGGTACGCCTTCATGGAAGCAAGATCAAGCCTCTGAGGAGCCAAAACTGTATCATGAGGATCAACAACAATGTCCAAGGCAGCAGCAACACGAGTAGCAATAATTCCCCCATAAATCGGTCCCTTAGCAGCTAACGACGAGCAATGAGAGACCCAAGATTATACTTATCCTCATTGTTGAGCGCAACAGCTAAGAAGGCCAATTGATAGTTGGAAATATTACTAGTGTTCTCCCTACCAAGAACACTGGTGGCAAGATAGTAGGCAAAATACCTGATGGCTGGAAGTTGAATGTTCTTTATCTTACCTCGCTGAGCTCTACGGTCATCATCATTGGTTATTCCTCGGTAAATCTCTAACAAATCAGCGGGTAGAGCTTGAATCTTCTTTGATGACCCAGTTGTACCAAGTCCCAGGGCCTTGCAAAATTTCTTCAAAGTCATAGAATGAGCCATGTCATAAATTTTGAAAGACATAGAAGGCTTAAACATACTATTAGTAAAGGTGAAACTCTACACAAATGTTTTAGTAAGCAAAGCATATTGTGCACTCTCATCCTGCATGTAACTTGTTAGTCCAGCTCTCTACACCAAAGTCATAAAATCATTAAGAATAGCTTGCAAGAAAGTTTGGCAAGGAAAGGTGGAGGGATGCGCATCCCCTTCATCTCCCTCGTCACCAAATCGCGGAGTGATGTGATCCTCATTGTATGAGGGTCTAGAACTGGTGGATGACCTTGGAATCCTTGCCCTTCTAGGTGCATCACTCTCAAATATGTCACCAAAGGTGTGGTGGTCCATGACTTCCCTATTCTGAAATATTTAAACAACCATCAAACCAAGTGATTTCTAAGTTGATAAATGATGAGAAACTACTATAGGAACTTGCTAGAGGACTACACATGCATCAAAACAAAGTTTCTAAGCATAGAACAAGCATGCAAGCTCAAACAACCTGTCACCTATAGCAGCAAAATACTCAAGATACAATCTACCAATCACAAATCTAATTGGACAAGTGGAGGAGGCACATACCAAGGAGCAATCCATCCAAAAATCAGCACTTGAGATGGGCTGAACAAGGAGATCAAAATTTGCGAGCAAGAACAACAAGAACTCAAGCTTGAGCAAGTTTTCCGGTGTTTTAGGGAGAGAGAAAGAAGGTGGCTTTGAGGAGGCAGCCTGGAGGGGCCCAGGTGGGCCAGACCCCCCTAGGCGTCGCCACCTGGTAGGTCACGCCTACCAGGGGTCTGGTGGCCTGGGGTGGCCCCCTGTGTCACCTCAGGTGCCACTCTGCCCCTTTTTTCGAGGAAAAATTTATTTTGAATTTTCTGAGATTTTTCGGGAAAATTTATTTTTGGCCAATTTTCACGGTATGAAAATTGATTTTCTCGTAGAAACAGTTTTTTTCAGAAGAAGCAAAAGCAAACCAAAAGCCAAACTACAGGAGCTCTAAGAAACTCAAACAAGCAAACAACTAGCAAAACTAAAGCTAAAGCAAAGACTAGGAAGGAGAAAGGAAAAAGGAAGCAAGTATAACCACAGTGGAAACATTATTTTGTTCATTAAAATCCTTTTGTTAACAAGGTTGATCAAGTCTTGTTACCAAAACAATCTTATATGAAGCAAAACTTTGCATTCCACAAGGTGATTATGTTACCTCATACTTGATAACAATGGTCCCAATCATAATAGTTTCAAAATTTTATATGGAATGAGACAATATATTTCTCCAACCTTGATGCTCTCAATATTTTCAATGGAATTCAGGCAATAGCTCTTAACAACCTTCTTCGGGAAATAGACAGTGTCCTCTTTGTCATTAATATTAAATGTTACTTTTCCTTAATTGCAATTGATGACAGCACCTGCAGTATTAAGAAAAGGTCTCCCAAGAATAATAGACATATTATCATCTTCAGGCATTTCAACCACAACAATATCAATTAAGACCATGCAATTATGAGAAACTTGAACAGGAACATCCTCACATATACCAACAGGAATAGTAGTTGACAAATCAGCCAGTTGGTATCAACTTTTCTAATTGGAGTCTCTTATAGAGAGAAAAAGGCATAACACTAACTCCAGCTCCCAAATCACATAAAGCAGTTCTAACATAATTATTATTAATGGAGCAAGGAATAGTTGGTATATCTAGATCACCAAGTTTCTTTGGAACCTTACCATTGAAGGAATAATTAGCAAGTAGAGTAGAAATCTCCTCATTAGGAATCTTCCTTTTATTAGAGACAATATCCTTCATATACTTTGAATAAGGAGACAATTTAATAGCATCAGTCAAAGGAATTTGCAAGAATAAAGGTTTCATCCACTCACAAAACTTGTTGTAGTGTTCCTCCTCCTTTGACTTGTGTTTCTTACCTAAAAAAGGCATAGGTTTCTGCACACAAAGTTCTCTCTCTTTACCATGTTTATTAGCAATAAAATCTTCCTTTGTGTACCTAGTGTACTTAGTGTGCTTCTCAGGTTCTTCCTCACCTTCCTCCTTATCAGGAGACTCATTTTTATCATTACCACTCTCAGTTTTAGCATCAGAGACAGATATACTATTAGGATCTACAGCAGGTTCAAGTGGTTACTCAACTATCTTATGTTTCTTTTTCTTTCTCTTACGAGGACTACCACTATCCTCACCTTGCTGGGAATCCTGCTCTATTCTTTTAGGGTGTCCTTTAGGATATAAAGGATCTTGAGTAGCTATAACACTCCTAGTTCTAATTCCATAAGCATGTTTATCTCCTGGAGCATTAACTAGCATATCCTTTTGTACCTTAGCAAGTTGATCAAGTTGAGTTTGAACCATTTGAAAGTGTTTACAAAGCATTTTAATATCATTAGAAGTTCTTTCCACAATATCTTTTAACTCATGGATAGCTCTAAAGTTTTCCAATAAATGATTATGAACTTGTTTATTAAAATACCCTTGCTTAACAATAAATGTGTCAAGTTCCTCTAAACATTGATCAGGAGGCTTACCATAAGGAATATCACCTTCATCAAAGTGTTGGAGAGAGTGTACCTCAATAGTAGATGAGTGGGGAATTGGCTTACATAATTCTTCTATAGGAGGTAGATTCTTCACATCTTCATCTCTAATACCTTTCTCCTTTAGACACTTCTTAGCTTACTTCATCACTTCATCATTTAATGCAATAACTTCCCTCTTCTTTGTTGTTGGTGCTGGAACTGGTTCAGGCATAACTGGTTCAGGAGTAATAGGCTCAGGTGCATTCAGCTCAATTAAAGTCCAATCATCATAATTCTTGCTTATTTTAGCCATTAATTCTTCAGCATCTATAGGAGTTCTTTTCCTAAAAACACAATCAACAAAGCTATCCAGGTAGGTCCTAAATCATCAGTTAGTCCATTATAATAAATATCAAGAAGCTCATTCTTAGGTAATGGACATCCAGGATGTGCATGAATCAAGACACAGAACCTTGTCCATGATTCAGGCAGTTTCTCTTCTTCTCCTTGTTTAAAATCAAAAAGTCTCTGCAAAGCAACATGTCTAGCACTGGGAGGAAAATATTTCTGGAACAAAGAAGCAATCAAGCAATCAGGGCTATCAATGGAACCAGGAGGTAATATATTAAACCAAGCCCTAACTTCTCCTTTTAGTGAAAAGGGGAAGATCTTAGCAACAAAGTACTTGCGCATCTTAAAATCATCAGAGAATAAAGCACTCATAGTAGAAAGCTCATTCATATGAGCCACAACACTCTCATTTTCAGTCCCACAAAAAGGTTCTTTCTCAACAATATCTAAATAAGATAAATCAAGAGAGAAATCATAATTTTCATCTTTAATATCTATGGGTGTCACATCCCAAAATTTTCCAAATTTTGAAATGTGAAAAATAATTAAACAAAAGAATTAATTATTGAAATTTAGGGTAAAAAGAAACTTTTTGATTCCAAATGGAAACATCAAAACCCATCTTGAACAAACTTGAATAAAAGGGAATCCAACAAATTTCAATCAAGTGAAATGCATTCATCAATGAATGTATCTTGAAATTTAAACACTTGGAAAAGTTAAACCAAAACCCTAAACCCTAATGGAATAAAATCATTTCCAAGATCACTCTAAGACTATGGATTTGTTCCATATAAAAATTTGTCAACAAACATTTATAAGAAATCAAAATGACAAATAAAAATATTATAAAACCATAGAAATTGGTTTCACTTAATTTGGAACCATGAATAAAAACTTATGAATTTTATAAGATAAAAGAAAATGAATTCCAAAGCTAATAAATCTTCTAGCTAAAATCCATACCAGATTGTGAGCAAATTAATCCTAAAAGGATTTAAAAAGATAAACAAATATTAAATAAAATTATACAAATTGGAATCACCAATTTTGGATCTATAAATAAAAAGATATGGATTTTATAAGGAAAAGATATAAATAAATAAATAAATAAATAAGGAATAACTAAAAGACAAATTAAATCTTGGAAAAATCCTTAAACAAAAGAAAAATTATTGAATAATAAAAGGAGTAAAAGGTTATTTAAATAAAATCATAAGGATTGAACAATATCCAATTTTGTTTAAATAAAGATAATATGCCTAAACTAAATAATAAATCCTAATAAAATTAATTAGAAGAGAATTTAAATCTTGAGTTAAATCCATAAGCAAATGGAACAAAGATAATCCAAATCCAAATGAATAAAAGGGATAAAGAATATTCAAATAAAATTATATGGCATTAACCAAATTCAATTCCATTTGAAAGAAGACAAAATCCCTAATAGAAATGATTAATTAAATCATGACAAAATAATAAACATAAATTACCCAAGGTGGATATAAAAGTTATTTAATTAACTTAAATGGAATAAAAGAATCATTTTAATAAAATCTATATGGAATTAAAAATCATATTTGATTTTATTGGAATAAAGGCAAATGCCCAATTTAAATGATTAATAAATCATATTCTAAATAATTCAAAATGAATTATTTGCACTAATGAATAAATAAAACCTACTAAATAAGTTTTGGTGAAAATTAGAATTCAAATAAGAGTTTGAAAATAGAATTAAAATCTTATTTGAATAAAGGCAAGTGCCTATTTTAAATAAATAATAAACCATAAATGAATAAAAGAATTATTCCAAAAATGGTCTTTAAAATACATGTTTAAACAGAATAGAAACTTACTGAAAGTTTGGTAAAGATCTGAATTCAAATGGTGTTTGAATTATTTGAGCAAAATTCAAAACAGAAAAAGAAAACAGAAAAAGAAAAAGGTTTCAGGAAAAAAATGGAAACAAACCAGCCCAGCTAACCTCAGCCCAGCAGGCCCAGCAGCGCAACCCACTCCCCCTCTCTACGCGAATCGTTTTCTTACCCGCAACCCCACCCTCTCAGCTCACTGACGCACATGCCCCACGCCACATCAGCATCATCTTCCTCACCCGCCGCTGACCACGCCCTCCCCGACCATTTACAGCCGATTGATTGCCGGCGTAAATTTGCAGTAACGCCGTGATTAAACAGCCCCGTGATCGCGCCCTCGTAAGCGCCCTTCCCTCCTCTCCTTTTCCCCCCAGTCATCACGCCACCGGAGCCCCTAGGCTGCCCGAATTACGACCTCAAACTCCCTCTGCCCGACGACACTCAGGCGACGATTTCGGCCACTCCACACCTCCCCTTGCTCCCAGGCCTCCACGAGCCTACTCCCCACAGTATTGTGCACCCGTCAGTACCCTCGGCTCGCCCGCGCATGATCCACAGCATCGGCAACGACTTTGACTGAACACGGCCGCCGCCTGCCTCCTCTCCGACGAGCTCCCTCGGTATTTCCTGACCGTCCCCTCCCCTATCGTTGACACACACATGTTATACTCTCTCGTGCGCACCTAAAGCCACTAGTATCGTGTCCTAGCGCGCTTCGTAACCTTGCCCCCGACGACAAACGGAAGAGCCCGACGCCAACAGCAACTACGGCGAGGAATTGCCAACAGCTCCGAGTGCCCCTTCGCCAACAAAGACAACCTCGAGCATCAACAAGCTTAGGCGAATCTGGTGAGCCATCCCACTCCTCCTCTCACTTCCTAGAATCACCGGTACGCCACCGCCAGAGCGCTCCGCCGCTCGCCACCATCGTAGCGTCGCCCATCCTTGGTCACAGCACCCAGAGCCGTTAGATGTTGATCTAGTGGTCACGATAGAATCATAAACGAAGGGGTAAGATGATATCTGCACTGTGCGATTTAAGTTAGATCTGACGGTTGTGGCTACGCAATCCACACGAACCGGTACGCACCAGTAAGAAAGCGACGCGTGGCACAGGTTCTGTTTTAAAACAGAAAACATATCTATTAGATGTTAGATTTGAAAAATTCATAACTTTTGATCCACACGTCCAAATTTTGCAAAGTTTATATCATTGGAATCAGCAAAAAGAATACTTTTCAACCTTGCCCTTTGTTTAGTGATTTGCTTCTGTAAATTAGTTGTTTTTGCATAAACATGTGTAGGCCTATTTTGACTATAAAAGTTATTCTAAAAATGTTTTTAGGGTAAAATATTTTGTAAATGGATTTTTTTGAACCTACTGGCCATATAAACCAACTTGTAGATTTAAAAGTATATTTTGTGATACTAAGGAATAAATCTTTGAATAAAAGCATTTCTAGTTAAATAAAAATGTTGATTATGTTTTAAAAATGCTTTTTGAGTAAAACCTTTGGAAAATGATTTGATTTAAACTCTCTGACCCGAAACACCAAGTTTTGGGATTTTAAAATATATTTGGTGAACCCTATAAAATTATTACTTTGATTAAAGGCATTTCTAGAAAAATCAAAATGGTGCTTGATTTAAAAATGGTTTTTGAGTGAAACCTTTTGTAAATAGATTTGTTTTAAAACACTTTGACCATAAACATTAATATTGGTGTTTAAAAATATTTTGGCCAACATTAGAAATTATTACTTTAATTTAAATCATTTCTAGCAAAACAAAAATGATTTAAAGTGGCCATTTTCACTAACTTGATTTAAAATGGTTTTTCCACTTTTATAAATGACCAATAGGTGTTTTAGAATGTTTATAGCCTAATAGAAACCACTTTTCCAAATAAAACAATCTTTTGTATGCTTGCATGCATTGCTTTGTTTTTATTGTTTTATTTGATGAATTGTTTGAATGCTAGATTGAATTTGTGCCTTGATTGAATTGTAGTGAAATCTGAAGAGTGTGACCATTGCAAGATCAAGGAGTGAACTTATATTCTCTACTAAAAAGGCAAGTGGTGCTTCATACTTTTGTCCCATTATTTTCACTATGCATTAGTGATATTTCTAAGTAGGACTTGCATGTAATTTTTACTAAGTATGCTATGCCTTGGGATATCCTAGTAGTCGATGCCTTAGTAGAATTTTCCTAAGTTAAGATCCCTACTACTATCATGCTTAGCTTAGCTAGTAGAAAACTAGGGTGGATTATAAGAATGGTTTGTGTTGAGTGGTTACACAGGGCCCATATCTATGGACTACCCTAGTGTATCTCACTTGTGGAAAGCTACCCAGGAACAAAGAGATTTGAGATGTCAAATGTTGAGAAGCTTCAAGTGCAGCCACTTGGCATTATGGGCTCTGCCTGGATCATATAGGTTGCAATAACTTAGCCAGATGGACAGTTCGTGGTAGGCGGTGATAGGTTTGGGAACGCATCCATTTTGGTCTAAGAGAAGGCTTCTGAAAGATCTTGTCTCAATGCATGTCGAGTCTTGTGGGGAAAGTGCACCACCTCTCGAGAGAGTAAAATATAAGTACTTAGCCGTGTCCCTGGCAATGGACAATTTGAGCATAAAGACATGGAAGCTATCAAGGATCTCCTTATCCCAATTTCTAAGTTAAAAGCTTGTGGTTGAACAGGGGTTAAAGGATCACCAATTTCTATTGTTAGATGCCTTGGGTGATTTGACAAACAAAAACTTGGTGATTTCAAATGATAAGGAGAATGTATTTTGAGCAAAGCAAGCCTAAGATCCACTTAGCCAAATGCATATAGATGATAGATACCACTATTCTACCATAGTATCACTTGCCAATACAATTCAAATGTATTGACCCTTGTGGATGTAACTTATTATGTTGTAGGTTTGTTTGATGTTAGTGAAGTGTGTTGAATAGGATTACAAGTACACAACCAACATGATTGTCTGTGGCACTTTGAAGATGAAGGACTCCATGCTATAGTTTTTCTGCTGCATTGTAATGAGATAGGCAAATGAGATATGTAAGATGTAATGAATTATTTTATTCCTCGTTATAAAGTTGTATTATGACCTTTCTTTCTTGATATTACATCTTAAACTGTGGATTTTAGCTATTGATCCAGGGACTAGCATTGTAAACACAGGGACCTTTACCTTATTAAAGGTTGGGACTTCTACAATGGGAGAAGTGGCAAACTTAGGATTAGAGGACATCTTAGGCATAATAGTACGTCTAGCAAGGAGACTCTTAATAGCACTAGTACCATGTGTGTTTCGGCACTCTTCAACAAAATCATCAGTGAACTCAATGTAACCGTCATTAATATCATAACTCTCACTAGACTCAGGTGAGCTAACAGGTGTAACAGTGTCTTCACTAGGAGTTTCGGTATTTCCTAGACTAGCCATAGTAGCATCTAGAAAAGGACCTAATGAACCACTCGCATCAAGCACAGTAGAAGTAACATCATGAGTATCAAAAGCAGTTTCAGACTCAGTAGTAGTAGCAGTGTGTGTAGCATGTGTATGTGGTGGTGGTGTAACAAGCTTACTTACAGACGGTGAATCAAGAGCAGCAGAGGTGTTTAGGACAGTACCTCTTCTTGTTGTGGATGGTAAAATAGGGAATTTTCCATCACGAGACTTTCCCATGATGAAAGGAGTAGCAGTGAACAATAATAGATCCAAGTGAACTTACAAATAAAGCTATGCTCCCCGGCAACGGCGCCACAAAATAGTCTTGATGACCCACAAGTATAGGGGATCGCAACAGTCTTCGGAGGTAGTATTACCCAATTTATTGATTCGACACAAGGGGATCCAAAGAATACTTGCAAGCCTTAACAACTGAGTTATCAGTTCAGCTGCACCTGGAAATAGTTCTTGCTCACGGAAGATTATCAGTAGCAACAACAACAGTGAAATAGGAGCAATAGTAACAGTAACGGTAACAGTAAGATTCGAGTGCGGTAGGCATAGGGATGGATGGACGGGCGTTGTATGGACGAGTATAAACATGTAACTTCAAGATCTAGGGCATTGCAGATAAATAATAACAAGCATCCAAGTACTAAACAATCCTAGGCATGTGCTCCAAATATAGTCATACGTGCTCGCAATGAGAACTTGCACAACATCTTCTATACAGCCAGCCCGTGGCAGCGGGGCCTCTAGGGAACTACTGGCAGTTAAGGTGCTCCTTTTAATAGAGCACCGGAGCAAAGCATTAACACTTCATGAACACATGTGATCCTCACACCACAGCCATCCCCTTCGGTTGTCCCAATTATTGTCACTTTGGGGCCTTTGGATCCGGACAATGATATGTGTACACAACTTGCAGATAAGATCACAAACAATACTATCATAATGATTCAACAATAAGTTTAGATCTGAGATCATGGCACTCGGGCCTGATACGCCCAATTTTCATCACCATTCTATATCATAATTTACCTCTATTCATTGATATTTGTCTTATTATGAGGTATTACTTATGGCTTTTCATCTATTTATGCATGTTGGATGATTCCTGGAGGATGGACTGCCGGAGTCTGGACTCTGATGGAAAAGACGGCGTTTTGGTGCAATTTCGCGAAGATCAGAAAAATACCAGAAAAATATGGAAACATATTATTTTACCAGAAGACGAAGGAAGCTAGAAGGAGGAGCGAAGGGGGGCCTCAGGGGGCCCACACCCCCTTGGCGCGGGCCCACCTGACCCCGTGCCTAGGGTGGGTTTGGCCCACCTGCTCGGCCTCCGACTCCGCCCATTCGCCTATATCTTCCCTACGGAACCCTAACACCGGGGGCGACCACAGATAGACTTATGTCGCCTCTAGGAGGCAGAAAACACCGAGAGAGAAAGATCTCTCCGGCAGATAGATTTCTGCCGGGGAATTCCTTCTCAGAGAAGGGAGACCGTCGCCATCAACACCATCATCAATCTAGGCTTCATTAGGATCATCATCATCATCCACACCATCATCACCACTCCGTCCCACTGTAACAATTGTGTTGGATATTGCTTAGTTCATTAGGGGAAACTTTCCCGGTGTTAATTACTATTGTAGTTGATGCTTGTGAGTGGAACCATTGGATTATTGTTTATGTTCAGATTGTTATCCATTATCATATCATCTTTGATATTGATCCATATGATGTCTTGTGAGTAGTTCGTTTAGTTCTTGAGGACATGGGAGAAGTCATGTTGTTGGTAGTGAATGTGTGATGAGTTATTATTCAATGGTTTAGTATTTAAGTTGTGGTGCTATTCTTCTAGTGGTGTCATGTGAATGTCGACTACATGACACTTCACCATTTATGGGCCTAGGGGGATGCATTGTGTATTTGGCTACTAATCGTGGGGTTGCCGGAGTGACAGAAACCTGAACCCCCGTTAGGACATCTTTGCACAAGAGAGCGTAGGATCTCAGAGTTTAAGGCTGTGGTTAGATTTATATCTTAATTACTTTCCTATAGTAACGGATGTTTGCAGGGGGTTTATCACAAGTATGTATTAGTCCTAGGAAGGGCAGTATGTTAGCACAGGTTCACCCACACAACACTTACAAACACCAAAGAAGAGTACTCAGCTATTTGCAGCGAAAGCACTTGACAGAATTCCCAAGTGTCCTCGACAACGTTTGGTCCTTATATATTTCCATCGGCTTGTCCTTTGCTAAGAAAGGATCGGGCCACTTGCTCCATTTGTTCGATACTTCTGTTACTTGCTCTTTGTTTTGTTGCCTTGTCAGAAAACCACTAAAAATCCGTTTGCTAAGTATTCACAGGGATTTCCTGCTCCATACCACTGTTCAACACCTTCTGCTCCTCGTTGGGATCGACACTCCTATTTATCGAAAGTACTACGATACACCCCATATACTTGTGGGTCATTAGGACTATTTTATGGCACCGTTGCCGGGGAGTGAAGCGCTATTGAAGAGTGTAACTGGTAAGGGAAACTTTCACTGTGAGTATTGCTTTTGTTACTGCTTGTTACTTTGTTTCCAATATGAATAACCCACTTGGTTTTCTGTTGGGGAAAACTACTACCACTTCTATGGTAGTAGATGAACCACCACCTGTTGAGATAGATCCTTTTAAGATACCTACAAGTATTGTTAATCATGTCATGGATAATTATTATTTTGGGGATGGAATTGTCCATCCTGGTGATCACTTTCTTTATATCCATGAATTATGCGGGTTGTTTAAGTGTGCAGGTATCACAACTGAACAGGTGAAGAAGAAGTGAAAGGATACAGATGTCGCCTAGAGGGGGGTGAATTCTGAGAGTTTCTCAACAAAGGTGGAATTAAACTAGTGTAACATCCCAAAAATACTAAGCTTGGATCATCAAACACTAATCATCAAAATTTAGAGTTAACAAAAACTTTGCTAAATAAAATTATGAAGGCATGCATATGTGTATGCATGGATTTTGAAATTCTTTTGAACCACCTTGTTTGTTTGTTTCATTGCTTGTAAAATGTTTCTTAGGTGAAATAAACATCATCTAAAACATTTCCCACACTTTTCATAAAGACAATTAAATCAAAACAAATATATTAAGGGAATGGTCATTTTGACCAATTTAACTCCCATGCCTACTTTGGCTGTCTCAAACTTTCAAAACCTAACAAAAACTTTTCTGGATCTTTGCACCCCTTGAATGTACTCATAACAAAGTATCAAGGCCCACTTTGTGATCATCCAGAAACTTTCAAATGCATAGTTTAAATGGCAATTCAAAATTGAATCTATATCATATGGGAAGATCCCACTTTTTCAAAAACCACACAAACAAGCTCAACTTTCAAAACCCAAGCATCTGCAAACTCACCAGCACCAACCTAGCACACCCACCAAAAATCTTTTCAAAATTCAAAACTTGAGTTCTTGCGGCCATTTCATCAAACAGGTTGCAGACACAAATCAAACAAAATCTAAACACTATAGTGAGCAGTGATTGGAGCCTAACTTGTTCCCTCTTTAGCTCACAACCTTCTCAGTAGATCATCTAGCAAGCTAAACTAAGCACTAGCACCACTGTAAGTTTGGCATTGTCATCAATGGTGAACAGTCGAAGCTAACAATGCCACCCCCAGTCGAGACAGCAAGCTAGGAGGAGAAACAAGCCTAGCCAGCATGTCTGGGAGCAAGCCAACACCCCAACGCCACTCCCTGTCCACCGCTCGAACGCTGCCAGCCACTGGACCACGCACACGAACCATGCCAACCTCGCCAGCAACCATGCCGAGAGCACGCCCCGTGCGCCATGCTCGACCGACGCCCACAGACCGCGCGCCGCCCTCGCCGCGTGCATACTTGATCACCACCGTCCCAGCAACCCCGCAGACACGCTCGTTCGCCGCCGCGCGGACCATGCGCGCTGTGCGCCATTAAAATCTCTGTCGGGCACGCGTAGAGCACCGCCGCGTTCCGACCAAGCCGCACTGCCCCACGCCTCGAAACCATGTCGAGCACCTCACCGTCCCCTACCTTCGCCCATGCCGATAGCCGTCTGTACCACCGCCGCCGACGAGCTCACCATGCGCCCCGTCGGTCCCCTCGCTCGACTATAAATAGAGGCCACCCCTAGTCGAATTATTCACACCATTCTACTCCCCTCTCCTCACTGATCGTGCCACACCGTTCCCGGAGCAAGGCGAGCACCACCTCGTCGGAATTTCACCGGAGCCCGCCGCCTCTGGAGAAGAAGGGAGCCAGCGATTGGAGACGCCCCAGGAGAAGCCACTGGTACCAGGAGATTCGCCGTCGTCGACTTCGTCATTCGCCCGCCTCGCCGACCCTCGCCAGCACCCCGGTGAGCCCCCAGCGACCCCCACCTGCCACGCTAGGTTTTTGTCTTGCCGGCGTTGCTCAATGTCGATGATGACTCCAAGCCCGTTGGATTAGAATCAGATCGAACGACACACAGCGCCCCATACCGCTTCGCACCCCCTGTGTCACTGACAAGTGGGGACACCCACTTAAACAGCCCGCGGGAGCGCTGCGCTTAGCAGGCCAGCCCAGTAACTTTCCCGCGCAGCCCAGTTATTCAAATTAAACTTTTTTCTTTTTAATTCAAACACACTTCTGTACCCATTTTCAAAAATCAACCCAGGTCGATTCAGTGCACCAATTTGAATGAAACCAATTTTTTTTGGAAAGGTCTGTGAATCCTGAATCCAAGCCCGTTGGATTCAAGTCATTTGGATCTGTAGATCATCCTTGGTAAAAATAACAAGGCAGAAGCTTTTCTGCATTCAAACATTTTTCAAAGTTAAACCATAATAGCTTTTGAGTTGATTCCAACTCTCAAAAATCACATTTAACCATACCTTTTAGAATATATAAAAATATATAGGGTTACTTACAGAAATAATTGTTCAAGTAATAAAAGAATACTACATAGGCATTTCTAGCCATTCTAATTAATTAAAACAAAAGGGTAAAACCTTATTAAATGGTGACACCATTTTAAATCACATTCCCATGAACTAAAATATGTGGTGATGACATGTGTCAACATGATACCATGTTTGGTTTGGAGAATATTAAATCTTAAGTAGTTTTTCAATGAGTAGAAATTATTTTTGTAAAAATAAAAAGAATTAAACCAAACCCAAATCTTGTAATGTTAGTGATGATGCTAGATCATCTATAGGACCCTTGTGTGTGATGATTACAAGTAGTTAAGTATTGCTTGGTGATTGTGTACATCGTATTTATTTATAGACGCTAGTACCGACCAAGGATACGAGGAGGAAGGAGGATTCTACGAAGAAGAAGCCGAGGAGAACTTCAACCACTTCTCTGCACAAGGCAAGCTAACACTTGCAAGATACTCTACTTTAGCAAGCCAGTAACCTTGCAAGCTGATACTATACCTAAGAAAGCTTATACTTGCATTTATGCAAGCAAATACTTGCATGTTATCATGCCAACTATATGCCTTAAGCATATGTTATAATACCCACTTGATAAACCAATCCTAGTTTTACTTACAAGCGTCTTACTTTATTTCTTTATCAAAGCTCTTACATAGATTTTACCTAAGTGAATGGTAGATACTAGAAAGATATGTGAAGGTTGCATAAAGAGCATAAAATTTGGCCTAAACTAGATAATCTTGATGTCATCCCAAGGCATGAGATTGAGCTTAGTTGAAACTCCACTAGTTTACCACCCCTCATTAGTACTCACCCCCACTTGTAGATGCTAGTGCTAAGCATAAAACTTGATCAACTTTAGATGGGAATACTTGGTGGAAAAATGGTTATGAAAACCTTGGAATGATGGATCATTCTATTGAAATGTTTTGGACATGTGTTTCCGAACACCGAGTGATTTTGGTGATGAAAAATGTTGAGGCATGAGCCTTAGCCCTTTATAAAACTGATGGTTGTCTGGATGCGATACCATTCCAATTTTATCGTACAACCACAATACCCGAAGATTGGGTAGGGCTTGACTGGAAACTTATATACCTTAGTATTAGTTCCCTCACGGCCAAGGTCTGAGCCGAGGCTACCTTGTGAAGATTGTCCACCTGTGCAGTACCCAAGATGACAGTTGGTCATGGTTGGGAGGCCAAACTCACAGGAGAGATGCTTATACTAGGGCGTGTAATTGAAAGGTTAGGATTGATTATCCGCATACTGAGTATGGTGAATTTAGGATTTGTTCCTGACGGATGTATCGAATGTTGTGGTGAAAGTGTACAATCTCTACAGAGTGTCAAACTATTCGAATAGCCGCGTCCGCGGTTATGGACAGTTGGAGTGGCCATACTGTTCCCCCGTCAGACTTTTCAAAATGACTTGTGAAATGAAGTGAGACTTTGACTTGACCACAACAGGGTTGTGATATGAAATACAAGTTCCCCTTTAGGTGTTATAAAACTTCAACTAGCATTAGTGCTTTCATAAAAAGTAGTAGAGATAAATCTGGCCTTTGCAAAACAACCCTAGAGCCTAGTGTACTATTATCCAAAAACTCCTTTACCTGCTAGTACTAGTTTGCGAGTACTTAAAGAGTACTCATGGCTTTGTCCCTGGCTATTCCCATGGCCAAACTATGAAGAGGAGTACCTGGAAGATGGACCCCAGGAAGGTTACGACAACTAGGATCATCTCCCATCGTCAGCATTGCCTGTGACCCCGAAGATGGAGCTTCGCCGACGCTACCGTTATTATTACGTATTCCGCTGCTTGATGTTGTATTAAGAACTGGATCATGAGATCCTTATTTGTGTAAGACATTATGTACGGTTGTAATGGATGATGTACTGTGGTATCCAATTCTGTTATGTCTCGCAAAAATGGTAATCCTGGGATTGCGATGTATGGCATAACAGGCATCTGGGATTAAAAACCCGGGTGTTGACAACTAGTGTTTACTTTGATAAGCATAAGACCAAGAACTACTAGGGTTCACCTATGTTCACCAACAACTTATGCTGAGCAAGTCAAATAACTATGTGATAGAAATATATATACTTCAAGCACGAAGGCTATCACAAAGTAAAGTGCACAAGTAAGAGCTCGGGTATAGAGATAACCGAGGCACGCAGGGACAACGATATTTTACCGAGTTCCTCCCAACATGGAGTACGTCTCGTTTGGAGAGGGGGTGGTATCAAACCACCAACGCCACAAAAGGTCTCCCATATTCTCCTGTGAATCTCACCCCAACGGGATCGATTCACGCTTCCACTATCGGTGCACTTGTCAGTGGCAATCCGGAACCTCTCACAAGGTTGGGGCACTTCTCCACAACTCAATTGGAGGCTCCCAACAAACAAGATTGGGGAAAGCTCCACAACCTAATTGGAGGCCCCAAGTAATCCAAGTACCTGCAAAACCACCAAACTGTCTAGGGTTCCAAGAACCCAAGAGTAAAAAGCTTCTCACCTTTCACTCAATCAAATTCTCACAGAGAACTCAAACCTATGCACCAAATGCAATGACAAGAACACAAGTAGTGCTCAAATACTTCTCTCCCAAATTCCATCAAAGCTAAAAAAGCTTCTGGGGGAATAAGAGAGGAAGAACAATGGAGGAAATCCACAAAATACTCCAAGATCTAGATCCCAAGATGTTCCCCTCACTTAGAGGAGAGATGGATTGGTGGGATTGTAGATCTAGATCTCCTCTTTTAAATACCTAAAGTATATGCAAGAATAAATGGAGGGATTGAGAGATAGAAAGCTTAAAGAGGTCAACAATGGTGGGTAAAACTTGCAAGAGAGCTAGGGAATCATTGGGGAAGAAGGGACCCTTAAATAGGTCCCTAGAAATCCAACTGTTAGGCCTAGGAATCGCCCGGTCCGGAGTCTCCGGACTGGGACCGGAGTCTCTGGTGTACCCAGGCCAAACGGGAACAATCTGGAGGAAGTACTGGACGCGGTCCGGAGATAGACCGGAGATTTAGTCCGGAGTGTCCGGTCTTACAAAAACTGGCAGAAAGACCAATACGAAAACAGCCATAACTTTTGCATCCGGACTCCGATTTTGATGAACTTGGGCTCGTTTTAAAGAGGACAATAATCTATACAAGATCATACCGAAAAACATAATAGTCCAGCAAGGGAGGATATAACCAAATGACGAAAGGTTCAACCTCTCTCAAAAAGACAAACCAGTAAAACCTCCAACATCGAAAACGTAGTAGAGAATGCATATGAAATCCGTTTTCGATGAACTAGAGCTTGTCTTGGAGATTAAACCAAGCTCTAAATCCTCACATGAGTAAGAACCAAATAATGGAAGGTTTTACCTATCTCTAAAAGACAAACCGGTAAAACCTCCAAGATCAAAAACGCAATAAGATATAAAAGCAAAATCTGTTTTTGATGCACTAGAGCTTGTTATGAATATTACCATAAGATCTAGAACCTCACATGGATCAGATCCAAATAACAACCAAGAAAGTATGATGCTAAGTATGCAAAGGTTTGAGCTCTCTTCGAAACATATGATCGAGTTACTTACTTGAGAGCCCCTCTTGATAGTACGGTTATCTATCCTATAAACCGGTCTCCCCAACTAACACCACGAGACCGGTACGAAGAAAACCCTATCAATATCTTACCTTTGTCTTGCGCATATTACACTAGATCTTGATGTATATGATCTTGTCCTTCTCAAGATGGAACACCTTTCTTGATTGCTCTTGCACGCACTCGCTTGATGAAGACTTGCAATTTGCTCCCCCATACAACATGGGGAAACCTTTACTTTGACCTTGTCTTCATCGATCCATGATCACCGAGGATGGCAAGATTCAAGCATGAGATCTTCTAGATATTGCACATCTTTAGCTTGCACATAATTTCTTCTTTTCTTCATTATGTTGATGCCTTGAAGGTGCACCAGAGATATTACTCCATCTTATTCTTCAATACATACTTGCCATAGGTTTAACTCTCACATGACCAATCTGTGGATCACTCTTTGAACACCTTGGTCACCACTTGATCCTCTTCACTTTCTTCTTCTCCAAACCTTGAAGCCAACATATGGTTCAAGCATTGCATATGGACAATTCCTACAAGTACAACTTGATACAAGCATTAATCCATAGAGATTGTCATTAATTACCAAAACAACACATGGGGGCCCACATGTTCTTTCAAGAAGTTACTCTCCATATCCTTGAAAGGGAGAGCTGAGGCATGGTATATGCTGCTAAAGAATGGATAATCCATGGAATGGGAGGAGATGGTATCTCTCTTTTACTCTAAATTTTATCCTCCTAGTGAAATCCAAAAGGATAGAAGTCTTATATGTAACTTTTGGCCTCTTGATGGAGAAAGTACAGCTCAAGCTTGGGGGATATTGAAGCTGCTAATGCTTAAATGTCCTATTCATGAACTCCCTAACAATATTATTCTCAATAACTTTTATGCTAGGCTTTCTCTTCATGATAAAGGTTTATTAGATGCTTCTTGTGTTGGATCATTCACAAGTATGAAGGAAGAAACTAAATGGGATCTCTTAGATCATATTCAAGATAGCACTGAGGCTTGGGAGAATGACAAAGGAAGAAAGTCATGTATAAACTATGATTATGAATGCATTAAATCTTTTATGGGTACTGATAACTTCTATGATATTCGCAATAAGTTTGGTCTTGATTCCCAAAGTATTGCCAGCTATTTTAAGGCCTTTGCATCTTACATAGAAATTCCCAAGAAAAAGTGGAAGAAGTACCATGCTCCTTATAAAGATGTTGTTAATCATGCTCCAGTTAAAAGTACTCAAGTTTTCACTACTAATCATATTGTGCCTGAACCCCATGTTGAGAAAATGCCTTTCCCGGCTAAGGTAAAGGAGTATTCTATGATTATTAGTGCAAATAACAAGGGTACAATGGAAACTGTGGAGCTTGGTAAGCATTTGAGTGATGAACCTGTGGTAGCAATTGTGAAGGACATTGTCACTAGAAATATAAAGGATGAACATATTGTGTTCCGTGAAGACGCCACTAATGCTATCTATCATCCTGGTAAATTTAGAAAAGCTAGTGTTCTTGTGATTTCTGTTAAAATTGGTGATCATTGCTACTATGGTTTATGTGATATTGGTGCTAGTTCCAGTGCTATTCCGTATGAGATTTCTGTTAAAATTATGCATGAGATTGGTCCTTGTGAGCTTGAGGACATTGATGTGGTTATTCACCTTGCTAACAAGGAGACCATTTGCCCCATTGGTATTGTAAGAGATGTGGAGGTTCTCTGTGGTAAGATTAAATATCCTGCTGATTTTCTAGTGCTTAATTCAGCAGCTAGCAAAACTTGTCCTATCATTTTTGGTAGACCTTTCTTGAATACTTGTGGAGCCATTATTGATTGTAAGAAGGAAAAAGTTTGAACTAAGTTTGATGGAGATTCTTATGAGTTTAACTTTTCCAAATTTGCTAAATCTCCTTGTGAAAATAGCTTGCCTAATAAAGATTTCAAGATGGAACAACTTGCTTCAATTGATCCAGTCTATGACCTTGGACCTCTTTTTGATGACTGTAAGAATGCTTGTTCTGATGATAAAGTTGTTTCCAGCGGCAGTTATATTGTAAACTTTATTCAAAGTGCTACTGAAAGTTATTTTGAGAGAGGGAAACATGGTTTTATGCATCAATGATGTTAAGTTTCCCTGTTTTATGTTGAAATCTTTAAAGTTGCATTTGTTTTGTATTCCTATGCTTGTGGATTTTTGTTTCAACAATTCGTTTTCTCATGACACCCCCATGCATAGGAAGTGGGTTAGACTCAAGTGTTTTGGTTATTTGCTTCTTGATGCTCTCTTTCACTCCAGATATATATATCCTATGTGAGCATCTTTGGAAGTTTCAAGCCTAACTTAAAGGCGTTAAAGAAAAGTACTTGTTGGGAGATAACCCAAGAGTTCTGTTGAGTCTTGGAAGTTATTACCTGTGTAATAACCGCTCCTTATCCTTTTTGTTTTGGTTTTTGTGTCAAGTTCAACTACTTTTGTGAAGTAGAGGAGTTGTGAAAAGTGGTTGTCCTGGGACAGATTTTTGTGCTGCATTGTAAAAATTCGTGAGGAAGCTCAGTACATCGGATGGAGCTGCATTTTTCTGAGCTTGTTCTCCAAGTTGTTACCCAACTTTCATCATTTATGCACTTCTTGATTTGAGCAACAGAAGGTCTTCGAAAAAATCAATCATTACCTGCTGTAGAGATACCAACCTTTAATAAGGTAGAGATCCCTGTGTTTACAATTGTCACATCCCAAGATTTTCCAAATCTTGTAATGTGAAAAAAAAATAAACAAAATAAATTATTGTTGAATTTTAGGGTGAAAAGAAACTTTTGTTTCTAAGTGGAAACTTAAAAATCCCATATTGGACAAACTTTAGTTAAAGTTTGAATCCAACACAATCCAAATCAAGAGAAATGCTTTCCTCATTAAATGCATCTGGAAATTTAAATACTTGGAAAATAAATCCAGACCCTAAACCCTAATGGAATAAAAATCATTTCCAAGTTATCTCCAAGCCCATGGATTTGATCCATATAAAAATTTGTCAACAAACATTTACAAATGATAAATAATGACAAATTGAAATATTATAAAACCATATAAATTGGTTTCACTTAAATTGGAACCATAAATAAAATCTTAGGAATTTAAATAATATAAGGAAAAGTAATTTCCAAAGCTAATAAAGCACTTATCTAAAATCCATACAAAATGGTGAGCAAATAATACTAAAAGATATTTAAAAGGATAAATAAATATCAAATAAAATTTTACAAATTGGAATCACCAAGTTTGGATCTCTAAATAAAAAGATATGGATTTTATAAGACAAAGATAGAAATATTAAATAAAGAATATTTGAAAGACCAAATAAATCTTGGCCTAATCCATTAAGCAAATGGAATGAATATAATCCAAATCCAAATAAAATAAAAGGATAAAGAATTTCCGAAAATAAAATAAAATGGCTTAAACCAAATTCCATTTTAATAAAGAAAAATCTCTAATAAGAATAATTATATAATTCATGAGAAAATAGTATTTTGGAATTTACCCAATGAAGTAAAAGTTGTTTCATTCAACTTAAATAATATTAAAGAAATCTTCCAAATAAACCTTAGAGAATTCAAACTATATCTAATTCCGTTTGAATTAAAACAAATACCCAATCTTAAATGATTAATAAATCATATTAAATTATTCCAAAGAATTTAAGATGAATTATTTGACACCCTATTAATCAAATAAAAACTTACTGAAAGGTTTTGGAAGGATTTAGAATTCAAATGGAATTTAAAAACATTATTAAATCTTGAATGAATTAATACAAGGACCTACTTTAATTAATTAAAAAGGCACTTATGGAATAAAAGTTTTATTCCGAATTTGACATCAGAATGTGGTAATAAATAGTGTTTGATTATTCACAAAATTTTTCAAAGGTTTGAATTCAAATGAGTGTTTGAATTAATTAAAAAAACCAAAACAGAAATTAGAAATAGAAAAAGAAAAAGGTTTCAGTATAAAAAAAATGGAACCAGCCAGCGAGCCCACTAGGCCCAGTCCAGCCCACCTCTCCCTCTCACCCGAGCGAAACATTTTCTCACCGCAGAATTAAACCACGCCCTCACTGACATCCTGGACCCAATCCCCCTCCCCCTCTTTTGCTGACGAGACGACCCCACCGCTAGCTCCTTTCTTCCTCACCCGCCGCTGACCGAGCGCACCATTACTGCCGATGAATGACCGACATAAATTCGCCTTACTGGCCGAGTAACCCCCATCGGTGATCACTCCCTCTTAACCGCCTCGACATCCTCTCTCTTTCCCCTCTCTCGCCAGAACCTCTACGCCCTCAGGCCGTCCTAATTTCTTTTCGAAACTCCACTGCCCGGACGAGTTCCGGCGTTGATTCCGGCCAGCCTCCTCCGCCCCTCGACTCCTTGACAACACGAAAACATTTCCCAGTCTCTGGCGCACACTCCAATGCCTCTAGCTCTCTCTCGCTTGCCCCACAACCTCGCCTTTGTCTTCGTCTGAGCGCCACCGAAGAACCCCGCAACTCCGGCGAGCACTACTGGTGAGACTAGACCGCCCCTTTCCCCCTCTTGGATGCTCACATGATCGCGACTCCCATACAAACCTAACGGTGCCTTTTATTTGCCTTAGCACGCCGTATATCGTCGCCCCCGTCGACGAACAGACAAGCCCAAGGTGCAACGCAACTCCGGCGAGGAATCCACGCCACCACCGTGCGCCCCTTGACAAACCGCAAGCACGTTGAGCATCGCCGTGATCTCCTGAACCTGTTGAGCACCTCCCTTCGCCCTCTCGCATCCTGTAGCATCGTCACCGCCACCGTCTGACCACACCGCCACCACCTGCCGCCGCCAGCGCCGCCCATCTCTGGCAGGCACGCTGTGAGCCGTGCGATTACGATCCAGTGGCCACGATAGAATGACTAACCGAAGGGGTACACTTGCTTCTGCGCCATGCGATCCCACTTAGATCCAACGGCTGTAGTCTGTCGATCCAACCAAAATGGTACAGACGAATAGGAAAGCGCCACGTGGCCTCTGTTTGATTTAAAATCCAGAAACTTATTTAATTGATGTTCCAATTTGAATAATCTATAACTTTTAATCTACACGTCCAAATTTTGCAAATTTTATATCAATGGATTCACCAAGACAAGGCCTAGACAACCATGCACTTTGTTTAGTAAAAAGCTTATGTTAAATTGATTGTTTTTGCAGAAACTTGTGTATGCATGTTTAGGATATAAAAATTGTTCTAAAATGATTTTTGAAACAAAATCTTTGGCAAATGGTTTGTTTTGAACCTACTTACCCTAGTAATCAATTGGTGGTTTCAAAAATGTATTTGGTGAAGCAAAAGAATAAACTTTTGATTTAAACCATTTCTAGTCAAATAAAAATAATATTTATTTATTAAAAATGCTTTTGGGAGAAAACCTTTGGGAAATGTTTTGATTTAAACTATCTGACCCCAAACACCAAGTTTTATGATTTGAGAATGTAGTTGGTGAACACTTTAAAAATTATTACTTTACTAAAGGCATTTTTTAACCACATGAAATAATGATTTGGTTTAAAAATGGTTTAGAGATAGAATCTTTTGCAAATGGTTTTGCCACTTTATAAAATGACCAAATGGTGTTTCCAAATGTTCATAACTTATTAGAAACCACTTTTACAAATAAAACAATCTTTAGCATGTTTGCATGCATTGTTTTGTTTCTATCATTTTATGTGATGAATTGCTTGAATGGTAGATTGAAACATTGTTTGCTTGATTGAATTGTAGTGATTGAAGTGAGTGAACATTGCAAAGATCAAGGAGTGAACTTATACTCTCTACCAAAAAGGCAAGTGATGCTTCATACTTTTTTCCCATTATTTTCACTATGCATTAGTGATATTTCTAAGTAGGACTTGCATGGAATTTTTGCTAAGTATAAACTATGCCATGGGAAATCCTAGTAGATGAAACCTTAGCAGAATTTCCTAAGTTAAGATTCCTACTACTATCATGCTTAGCTTAGCTAACAGAAAACAAGGGTGGAATATATATTCATACTATGGAATATTTCCAAGTCAAAGACTTGTGTTTTGTTTAATAAAACAACTAAGTGAATGAATCACCTGGGTAGAATGGAAGGAATGGTTTGTTTTGAGTGGTTACACAAGGCCAGGGGACTGGTGAACCTTGTGTATCACACTTGTGGAATGCCACCCAGGAACAAAGAGATTTGAGATGTCAAATGTTGAGAAGCTTCAAGTGCAGCCACTTGGCATTATGGGCTCTGCCTGGATCATATAGGTTGCAATAACTTAGCCAAATGGACAGTTGGTGGTAGGGGAATGATAGGTTGGAACGCGTCCATTCTGGTCTAAGGGAAGGCTTCTGAAAGATCTTGTCTTGGTGAAACCAAGTCTTGTGGGGAAAGTGCACCACCTCTGCAGAGTGAAAAATCTAAGTACTTAGCCATGTCCCTGGCAAAGGGCAATTTGAGCATCAAGACATGGAAGCTATCAAGAATATCCTCATCCCAATTTCTAAGTTAAAAACTTGTAGTTGAACAAGGGTTGAAAGGATCACCAATTTCTATTGGGAGATGCCTTGGGAAAGATTTTTGTCAAGAAAAAACTTAGTATTTTCAAATGATAAGGAAAATCTATTTTGAGCAAAGCAAGCCTAAGCTCCACTTAGCCAAATGCATTTAGATGATAGACTCCACTATACTACCATAGTATCACTTGCCAATACAATTCAAATGTATTGACCCTTTTGGCTGTAACTTGTTATGTTGCAGGTTTGCTTGATATTAGTGAAGTTGATTGAATAGGATTACAAGTCTACAACCAACATGTCTGCCTGTGGCACTTTGAAGATGAAGGACCCCATGCTATTGTTATATTCTGCTGCATTGTAAAGAGATAGCCAAATGAGCTATGTAAGATGTAATAAATTATTTTATTCCTGGTTATAAAGTTGTATTATGACCTTTGTTTCTTGATATTACATCTTAACTCTGGATGCTAGCTATTGATCCAGGGACTAGCATTGTAAACACAGGGATCTCTACCTTATTAAAGGGTGGGAACCTTATAGATGGTATCAGAGCATTGTGTTGCCTGTAGGATTTGTAACCCTAGGATTGGACAAAACCCCTTAGAAAAATAGGAGTTGAATTTGTTCCAAAACTTATTTACAAACAATCTTGTAAACTCTTTCCTCAACCATTTTGGTTTTGATTCTACATCTCTTCTATTTCAAACTTGATGGACAAAGCTTACCCCATGGCGAAATACTTCACCATGTGCAAAGGACTTCATCAACTCTAATGACTTCAACATCTTCAAATGATTTCAACCTTATTCTCAACAAGGACTTCAACCTTAGATATCACTAAGGACTACAAGTGAGACAAGAAGTGTTACTCAAGAATTGAAGACTAAGGGAATACAACTTAGAAGGAACCATGATCACTTTAAAGTTTTGTGACCAAGAATTGTTCCAAAGAAACCATGATCTCATGCAAGAAGAATCAACCAGGAAGGATGGAAAGATCTCAAGTGAACCATATAGTTGGACCACCATATTTAGTTTAAGTCAACACCCCAACTTATGTGGTGTAACAAAATATTTTGTTGTCTAAAAATGTGCTTGAAATTTGTTGTTTGAGTGGAGGGTTTGTTTGTGATTGTTTGCACATTGCTTGTGTGAATTGAGAAATGAGTGATTAGAATTATTTCCTTAGAAATATTTTGCCTATTCTAATTCCAATTCAACCCAAACAGATGACTACTCCAGGAGACTCCAACATCAAGGATGGCAACAACAACAACCAAGAGGTCAATATGAGAGACCAACTGCTTGCAAGACAAACCCAGTTAAACCAAGTGACAACTCAGTTTTTAGTCAACAACAATGAGTTAGACCCAACCATGCAAAAAGTTTTGGAAACTCAATCCCAATTGTTGCAAGGGATGGCTACTCAAATGATCAACAAGGGAGAAAGCTCTTCCCAAGGAGCTTGTGACAACAAGGATGAAAGTGATGATATTCTAGAAGGAACCCAAGCTTGCAATATTTGTGGAGGCAAGGATCACACTTCCAAGGAGCATGAAGATCAATGCCCCAATTGTGAAGAGAAACATCCAGCTAACCAATGCCCCACAACCCAAGCTACTTGTTACCTATGTGAAGGAAATAATCATGTCCCTATCCAATGCCCCATCTATTCCATAGCTCAACAAAGGAAACAAGGTGGAGTGCAACAACTGATTGCAGATTACCATGAGAGAGCCAAGTCTATCTAGAAGGATGAAGACAAAAGAAAATCTCAGCTTGTACCTCCCAGCAACATGACCCAATTTAAAGGACCAAAGAGGAGACATATGTATTATCCATGGAATAAGAAAAGGTCAAGGAGACCAGGAACTGTTCCTACCTTTGAGATAACATATGAAGAACATGAACTAGAAGCACTCCTAGCTTTGGAGAAACCCAAGAAAAAGAAGGACAAAAGCCATGTGCAATGTGGTCATTGCAAAGAAATGGGACACTATGCCAATGAATGTCCAGAGAAGAAGAAGTATAAGGAGATTTGCCAAGTGTGGTGCAACAACTGCAAAGAGCTAGGCCATTATGTAGCAACTTGTCCACAGAAGATACGTGAAGAACTCAATCTTATCACATGTTACAATTATGGTAACCAAGGACATTTTGCAAGCAATTGTCCAGAAAAGATGAAGCACAAAATAAAGCCTATGAAGGATCTCAGCCTTGTCACATGTTTCAAGTGTGGAAACAAAGGACACTATGCAGATGTTTGTCCAGAGAGGTTTCAACAAGATCCCAAGCAAGCCAAGATGTAATTTAGTTGGAAATTTTTAAGGGTGGTAGTACCCTAGTTGTTTTGAGCCAACTTGTAACCCCTAGCCTCCCCAAATCTCGGGACGAGATTTATTTTAAGGGTGGTAGCCTGTCACATCTCAAGATTTTCCAAATCTTGTAATGTGAAAAATAAAATAAACAAAATAAATTATTGTTGAATTTTAGGGTGAAAAGAAACTTTTGTTTCTAAGTGGAAACTTAAAAATCCCATCTTGGACAAACTTTAATTAAAGTTTGAATCCAACATAATCCAAATCAAGAGAAATGCTTTCCTCATTAAATGCATCTGGAAATTTAAACACTTGGAAAATAAATCCAGACCCTAAACCCTAATGGAATAAAAATCATTTCCAAGTTATCTACAAGCCCATGGATTTGATCCATATAAAAATTTGTCAACAAACATTTACAAATGATAAAGAATGACAAATAGAAATATTATAAAACCATATAAATTGGTTTCACTTAAATTGGAACCATAAATAAAATCTTAGGAATTTAAAAAAAGATAAGGAAAAGTAATTTCCAAAGCTAATAAAGCACTTATCTAAAATCCATTAAAAATGGTGAGCAAATAATACTAAAAGATATTTAAAAGGATAAATAAATATCAAATAAAATTTTACAAATTGGAATCACCAAGTTTGGATCTCTAAATAAAAAGATATGGATTTTATAAGACAAAGATAGAAATATTAAATAAAGAATATTTGAAAGACCAAATAAATCTTGGCCTAATCCATTAAGCAAATGGAATGAATATAATCCAAATCCAAATAAAATAAAAGGATAAATAATTTCCAAAATAAAATAAAATGGCTTAAACCAAATTCCATTTTAATAAAGAAAAATCTCTAATAAGAATAATTATATAATTCATGAGAAAATAGTATTTTGGAATTTACCCAAATGAAATAAAAGTTGTTTCATTCAACTTAAATAAGATTAAAGAAATCTTCCAAATAAACCTTAGAGAATTAAAACTATATCTAATTCCATTTGAATTAAAACAAATACCCAATCTTAAATGATTAATAAATCATATTAATTTATTCCAAATAATTTAAGATGAATTATTTGACACCCTATTAATCAAATAAAAACTTACTGAAAGGTTTTTGAAGGATTTAGAATTCAAATGGAATTTAAAAACATTATTAAATCTTGAATGAATTAATACAAGGACCTACTTTAATTAATTAAAAAGGCACTTAAGGAATAAAAGTTTTATTCTGAATTTGACATAAGAATGTGGTAATAAATAGTGTTTGATTATTCACAAAATTTGGCAAAGGTTTGAATTCAAATGAGTGTTTGAATTAATTAAACAAAACCAAAACAGAAATTAGAAATAGAAAAAGAAAAAGGTTTCAGTATAAAAAATGGAACCAGCCAGCGAGCCCACTAGGCCCAGTCCAGCCCACCTCTCCCTCTCACCCGAGCGAAAAGTTTTATCACCGCAGAATTAAACCACGCCCTCACTGACAGCCTGGACCCACTCCCCCTCCCCCTCTTTCGCTGACGAGACGACCCCACCGCCAGCTCCTTTCTTCCTCACCCGCCGCTGACCGCGCGCACATTTACTGCCGATGAATGACCGGCGTAAATTCGCCTTACTGGCCGAGTAACCCCCATCGGTGATCACTCCCTCTTAACCGCCTCGACGTCCTCTCTCTTTCCCCTCTCTCGCCAGAACCTCTACGCCCCCAGGCCGTCCTAATTTCTTTTCGAAACTCCACTGCCCCGACGAGTTCCGGCGTCGATTCCGGCCAGCCTCCTCCGCCCCTCGACTCCTCGACCACACGAAAACATTTCCCAGTCTTTGGCGCACACTCCAGTGCCTCCAGCTCTCTCTCGCTTGCCCCACAACCTCGCCTCTATCTTCGTCTGAGCGCCACCGAAGAACCCCGCAACTCCGGCGAGCACTACTGGTGAGACTAGACCGCCCCTTTCCCCCTCTTGGATGCTCACATGATCGCGACTCCCATATGAACCTAACGGTGCCTTTTATTTGCCTTAGCACGCCGTATGGCGTTGCCCCGTCGACGAACAGACAAGCCCGAGGCGCAGCGCAACTCCGGCGAGGAATCCACGCCACCACCGTGCGCCTCTTGACAAACCGCAAGCACGTTGAGCATCGCCGTGATCTCCTGAACCTCATGAGCACCTCCCTTCGCCCTCTCGCATCCTGTAGCATCGTCACCGCCATCGTCTGAACACACCGCAACCACCTGCCGCCGCCAGCGCCGCCCATCTCTGGCAGGCACGCTGTGAGCCGTGCGATTACGATCCAGTGGCCACGATAGAATGACTAACCGAAGGGGTACGCTTGCTTCTGCGCCGTGCGATCCCACTTAGATCCAACGGTTGTAGTCTGTCGATCCAACCGAAACGGTACAGACGAATACGAAAGCGCCACATGGCCTCTGTTTGATTTAAAATCCAGAAACTTATCTAATTGATGTTCCACTTTGAATAATCTATAACTTTTAATCTACACGTCCAAATTTTGCAAA
Source organism: Avena sativa (assembly GCA_916181665.1). Lineage (NCBI taxonomy): Eukaryota > Viridiplantae > Streptophyta > Magnoliopsida > Poales > Poaceae > Avena > Avena sativa. The sequence goes on from OV702297.1 coordinate 22,602,841, forward strand.
TTATATATCAATGGATTCAGCAAGACAAGCCCTAGCCAACCATGCACTTTGTTTAGTAAAAAGCTTCTGTTAAATTGATTGTTTTTGCAGAAACTTGTGTATGCATGTTTAGGATATAAAAATTGTTCTAAAATGATTTTTGAAACAAAATCTTTGGCAAATGGTTTGTTTTGAACCTACTTACCCTAGGAATCAATTGGTGGTTTCAAAAATGTATTTGGTGAAGCAAAAGAATAAACTTTTGATTTAAACCATTTCTAGTCAAATAAAAATAATATTTAATTATTAAAAATGCTTTTGGGAGAAAACCTTTGGGAAATGTTTTGAATTAAACTCTCTGACCCCAAACACCAAGTTTTATGATTTGAGAATGTATTTGGTGAACACTATAAAAATTATTACTTTACTAAAGACATTTTTCAACCACATGAAATATTGATTTGGTTTAAAAATGGTTTAGAGATAGAATCTTTTGCAAATGGTTTTGCCACTTTATAAATGACCAAATGGTGTTTACAAATGTTCATAACTTATTAGAAACCACTTTTACAAATAAAACAATCTTTAGCATGTTTGCATGCATTGTTTTGTTTCTATCATTTTATGTGATGAATTGCTTGAATGGTAGATTGAAACATTGTTTGCTTGATTGAATTTTAGTGATTGAAGTGAGTGAACATTGCAAAGATCAAGGAGTGAACTTATACTCTCTACCAAAAAGGAAAGTGATGCTTCATACTTTTGTCCCATTATTTTCACTATGCATTAGTGATATTTCTAAGTAGGACTTGCATGGAATTTTTGCTAAGTATAAACTATGCCATGGGAAATCCTAGTAGATGAAACCTTAGCAGAATTTCCTAAGTTAAGATACCTACTACTATCATGCTTAGCTTAGCTAATAGAAAACAAGGGTGGAATATATATTCATACTATGGAATATTTCCAAGTCAAAGACTTGTGTTTTGTTTAATAAAACAACTAAGTGCATGAATCACCTGGGTGGAATGGAAGGAATGGTTTGTGTTGAGTGGTTACACAAGGCCAGGGGACTGGTGAACCTTTTGTATCACACTTGTGGAATGCCACCCAGGAACAAAGAGATTTGAGATGTCAAATGTTGAGAAGCTTCAAGTGCAGCCACTTGGCATTATGGGCTCTGCCTGGATCATATAGGTTGCAATAACTTAGCCAAATGGACAGTTGGTGGTAGGGGAATGATAGGTTGGAACGAGTCCATTCTGGTCTAAGGGAAGGCTTCTGAAAGATCTTGTCTTGGTGAAACCAAGTCTTGTGGGGAAAGTGCACCACCTCTGCAGAGTGAAAAATCTAAATACTTAGCCATGTCCCTGGCAAAGGACAATTTGAGCATCAAGACATGGAAGCTATCAAGAATCTCCTCATCCCAATTTCTAAGTTAAAACTTGTGGTTGAACAAGGGTTGGAAGGATCACCAATTTCAATTGGGAGATGCCTTGGGAAAGATTTTTGTCAAGCAAAAACTTAGTGTTTTCAAATGATAAGGAAAATCTATTTTGAGCAAAGCAAGCCTAAGCTCCACTTAGCCAAATGCATTTAGATGATAGACTCCACTATACTACCATAGTATCACTTGCCAATACAATTCAAATGTATTGACCCTTGTGGCTGTAACTTGTTATGTTGTAGATTTGTTTGATATTAGTGAAGTTGATTGAATAGGATTACAAGTCTACAACCAACATGTCTGCCTGTGGCACTTTGAAGATGAAGGACCCCATGCTATTGTTATATTCTGCTGCATTGTAAAGAGATAGCCAAATGAGCTATGTAAGATGTAATAAATTATTTTATTCCTGGTTATAAAGTTGTATTATGACCTTTGTTTCTTGATATTACATCTTAACTGTGGATGCTAGCTATTGATCCAGGGACTAGCATTGTAAACACAGGGATCTCTACCTTATTAAAGGGTGGGAACCTTATAACAATGCTAGTCCCTGGATCAATAGCTAGAATCCACAGTTAAGATGTAATATCAAGAAATAAAGGTCATAATACTACTTTATAACCAGGAATAAAATAATTCATTACATCTTACATAGCTCATTTGGCTATCTTATTTCAATGCAGCAGAATATCTATATAGCATGGGATCCTTCATCTTCAAAGTGCCACGGGCAATCATGTTGGTTGTAGACTTGTAATCCTAATCAACACACTTCACTAACACCAAACAAACCTGCAACATAATAAGTTACAACCACAAGGGTCAATACATTTGTATTGTATTGGCAAGTGATACTATGGTAGTGTAGTGGTAACTATCATCTATATGCATTTGGCTAAGTGGAGCTTAGGCTTGCTTTGCTCAAAATAGATTTTCCCTATCATTTGAAAACACTAAGTTTTTGTTTGGCAAAATCACCCAAGGCATCTCCCAATAGAAATTGGTGATCCTTCAACCCTTGTTCAACCACAAGTTTTTAACTTATAAAATTGGTATGAGGAGATTCTTGATAGCTTCCATGTCTTGATGCTCAAATTGTCCATTGCCGGGGACACGGCTAAGTACTTGGATTTTTCCTTCTGCAGAAGTGGTGCACTTTCCCCACAAGACTCGACATGCATCGAGACAAGACCTTTCAGAAGCCTTCCCTTAGACCAAATGGACGCGTTCCAACCTATAATCCCCTACCACCAACTGTCCATTTGGCTAAGTTATTGCAACCTATATGATCCAGGCAGAGCCCATAATGCCAAGTGGCTGCACTTGAAGCTTCTCAACATTTGACATCTCAAATCTCTTTGTTCCTGGGTGGATTTCCACAAGTGAGATACCAAGTTTTCCCCAGTATACTGGACTTGGTGATGCCCAAGTTTTCCCCAGTATACTGGACTTGTGTAACCACTCAACACAAACCTTTCTTACCATTCCACCTAGGTGTTTCATTAACTTAGTTGTTTTATTAAACAAAACATAGTCAAAGACTTAGAAATATTTTCCATAGCATGTGTATATAATCCACCCTTGGTTGCTACTAGCTAGGCTAAGCATGGCAATAGTAAGTATCTTAACTTATAGAAAATTCTAACAATTCTACAACAACTAGGATTTCCCAAGCATAGCATATAGATACTTAGCAAAAATATCATGCAAGCCCTATACAAAATATTTCTAATGCATAGTCAAAATATTGGGATAAATATATGAAGCACCACTTGCCTTTTTGGTAGAGATTATAAGTTCACTCCTTGATCTTGCAATAGGCACACTCTTCAAATTTCACTACCATTCAATCAAGGCACAAATTCAATCTACCATTCAAGCAACTCATCACATAGAATAATAAAAAATAAAGCAATGCATGCAAGCATGCCAAAGATTGTTTTATTTGGAAGAGTGGTTTCTAATAGGTTATAAACATTTTAAAACACCTATTGGTCATTTATAAAAGTGACAAAACCATTGGATATCAAGTTAGTGAAAATGGCCATTTGAATCATTCTTGTTTTGCTAGAAATGATTTAAATCAAAGTAATGATTTCTAGTGTTTGACAGATATATTTTTAAATACAGATGTTAGTGTTTTATGGTCAAGTGTTTAATACTAAACCATTTGCAAAAGGTTTTACCTATAAACCATTTTTATACCAAAGCAATATTTTATTTTGTTGGTAATGCCTTTGAACAAAGTAATAATTTTCTAGAGTTCACCAAATATATTTTTAAATCATACAACTTGGTGTTTAGGGTCAGAGAGTTTAATTCCAACCATTTTCAAAAGGTTTTACTCAAAAAGCATTTTTAAAACATAAACAACATTTTTATTTAACTAGAAATGCTTTTATTCAAAGATTTATTCCTTTAGCATCACAAAATACACTTTTAAATCCATAAGTTGGTTTCTATGGTCACTAGGTTCAAAACAATCCATTTTCCAAAGATTTTTCCTCAAAAATATTTCTCGAATAGTTTTTATATTCAAATTATGCCTACACAAGTTTCTGTAAAAACCACCAATTTAACAGAAGCAATTTACTAAACAAAGTACATGGTTGGAAAGTATTTGTTTTGCTGATTCCATTGATATAAAATTTGTAAAATTTGGATATGTGGATCAAAAGTTATGCAATTTACAAATTCAATCAACTAATGGAAATGTTTCTGTCTATTTAAACAAAACAGTGCCACGCGTCTAATTCTTATTGGCTGAAAACGGTTCGGTTGGATCGAGTGCTGTGATGTGTTGGATTAAAACAGATCATGCGGCACAGAATCAATCGTACCGGTTCGTTAAGTCGTTCTATCCAAGCCATGCGATCAAGATCCAACGGTTGCGGTGCGAGTGACCACGGATGGGCGGCGTTGGCGGCGGCGAGTGGCGGCGGCGCGTTCAGGCGATGGTGTTCCGGCTTATACAGGAAGCAAGATAGGACGTGGGGTGGCTCACCGAGATCGCCGTGGCGAGTAGATGCTCGAGGTAGCAGCCGTTCGTCGAGGGGCGCACAGAGTCGTCGTCAATATCTCGCCGGAGATGCTCCTGGCGTCGGGCACGCTCGGCCGTTATCGGGGATGTCGCTACAGGGCATGCTAGGACAAACGAATGGTGTCGTTAGACGCGTAGGAGAGTGATGAGTACGGGAGCATCAATGAGAGGGGGAGGCGCGGTCGGATGTTACCAGTAGAGGTCGCCATAGTTGGAGAGGTAAGCGGTGGCGCTCAGTCGAAGACGAAGCCGAGCTTCTGGGGCGCGCGCGTGCAAGCGGCGAGTGCCAGTAGGTGCAGGAGACGCTGGCGATCAAGCTCGCATGTACTAGGGGGCCGGGGAGGGCCTGGCTTTGCCGGAATTCGCACGGGAGCTCGGTGGCGGCAGTGGGGTTCGAGCATGTAATTAGAACATCCTGGGGGCAGAGGGGGAGTGGTGAGTGAGGGGAAAGAGAGAGGGAAGAGGGGTGATTTAACGTTCGTGATCACTGGGCTGAATTGTCGCGGCATTAACGAGAATTTAAGTCTCGGAATCAACGCTGAAACGGGAGAGAGGAGGAAGAAAGAACTGGTCTCGGCGGGTTAATGAGATGACTGACAGGTGGGGCTGCTTCGTCAGCGAGATAGAGCGAAGTGTGGTGGGGTCCGATCGTTAGTTGCTATGCGGGTGTGGTTTCTGGTGGAAAACAATTTGAGGGAGGAAAAAGAGGAGCTAGGCTCGCTGGGCTTAGTGGGCAAGCTGGGTTGGGCTAGGTTATTTTATTTTATTCCTTCTCTATTTATTTTTATTTTTCTGATTTCTTTTTCTGTTTTGATTTTATCCAAATGATTTCAAACTCTTTTTCATTTCAAAACTTTTTAAACTTTTTAGCAAGTTTCCATTCTATCTAAACATGTATTTTAAGACCAATTTTAGAATAATTTCTTTATTCTTTTTATGGTTTTATTCTTTATTAAAATAAGCACTTGCTTTTATTCAAATAAGATTAAATATATTTTCAAAACCTTTATTTGAATTCTAATTTTCACTAAACCTTTTTCAGTAGGTTTTATTTTTTCAAAGGGGTGTTTAATAATTCACTTGAATTGTTTAAAGTATTTTTAATATGGTTATTAATCATTTAATTAGGGCAAATGTCTTTATTCCAATGAAATCAAATATGGTTTTAATTCCATAAATTTTATTTAGATGATTTCTTTGATTCCATTTAAGTTAATTAAATAACTTTTATTCCACTTGGGTAAATTCAAATTATTATATTCCCTTGATTTAATTAATGATTCCTATTAAGGATTTTGTCTTTATTAAATATAATAAAATAGGGTTAAGGCCATATTCTTTTATTTGAATATTATTTATCCATTTATTTTAATTGGAATATTTTTATTTATTTTGCTTATGGATTTGGCCAAGATTTAATTTGGCTTTTAAATACTCCTTATTTATTATTTCCTTCTTTATCTTATCAAATCCATATCTTTTTATTTAAAGATCCAAACTTGGTGATTCCAATTTGTAAAATCTTATTTAATATTTGTTTATCCTTTTATATCTCTTTTGGATTAATTTGATCACAATTTGGTATGGATTTCAGATAGGGGCTTTATTAACTTTGAAATTTAATTTCTTTATCTTACTAAATTCATAAGATTTTATCCAAGGTTCCAAATTGAATGAAATCAATTCCTATGGTTTTATTTATTTATCATTCTTGATCATTTATAAATGTTTGTTGACAAATTTTTATATGGATCAAATCCATAGTCTTTGAGGTATCTTGGAAATGTTTTCTTCCATTAGGGTTTTAGAGTTTTGGTTTATTTTCCAAGTGTTTAAATTTTCAAGATGCATTTATGAAGAATGCATTTCACTTGATTTGAATTTTGTTGGATTCAAAGTTTGTTCAAGATGGGTTTTGTTGTTTCCACTTTAAAACAAAAAGTTTCTTTTCACCCTAAATTTCAATAATTATTTATTTTGTTTATTTATTTTTCACATTACAAAATTTGGAAAATTTTGGGATGTGACACCTGCTGGTCTGTTTTGACAGATTTCTGCCATTCATTTGCATTTGCCTCTTACAGAAGCTTTTGTTTTGATGGGGTTTTGAGTTGAAGTGTGCACCAAAGGTTTATTGTTTTTTCTTACACTAATGTTGTCATTGAGTTTGTGCAAAGTTTTGTATGAAGGAAATTCACAGGAGGAAGAGAGAAGGAATCTGTAGAGTTCATCTTTGAATAGGTAAAACTGGTGAAAACAGAAGGTTCGTGAAACCCCAATCTTTTTATATTTTTGATGTTTTTTTATACATAAGGGAAGTTACGAGACAAAACTAAAGAGGAAATGGAGCCCGGGGTGGACAAACCTACCCCAAGCGCGGGCCCAGACTGGCCGCGCCTGGAGGGGGTTTGACACCCCCGAACTCCGTCTCCGCTTCGTTTCCGTGTCAAAACTTTCCTTGTGCATTGAATCTTCGTAATATATAACCCCCCGGGTTCCCCGAGGTTCTTGCATCTTGTTCTCGTCGTGTTTTCGTTTTTGATCTGTTTCTATCAGAAAAATTCTCAGATTTGGAGCCTCAATGTCTTCCTCTGGATCACCTACAGAGGATTCCTCTGCGGATGTCCTAAACCCGTACATGTATGAGTTAAGGATTCTCCCCAAAGAGTTGATCCTCAAAGATGGGAAGGTACAGATGAAAGAATTTCAAGGCCCTAAAGGAGAAGGCAACCTGGAAGACAGGATGGAAGCATTGGAACAAGAAGTTTTCAGGTATAAGAAGATGGCAGAACGCGAAGTGGATGTTATTCACAAGATAAGTTCAGAACTCATCACCAAGCATGAGGGAGAAGTTGCTGAGCTTCGAGAAGAGATATTCTCACTCCATCAAACCACCAATCAATTGCAAGCACAGCTCTATGACATACAAAATCAAAACTATGAGTATGAAGCTAGATTTGATCGCATTAGCTCTGCTGCTAGTTTCAGGATTGCAGAAACAAAGACATCCTTTTTGGATGGGGAACCATTGCCTTGGAAGTTTGATGATGACAAGAGACCACCACTACCAAAGGAGTAATTCGTCATCAGGTTTGGCATCCCCTTGGCTTGTTCCAAGCTTGGGGGAGTGCCACGGTATCACCACCATTATATTTCATATTTTACCTTTTTAGTGGATTCATATCTGTGGTAGAGGGGTTATCTTATAGCCTGGTTTGCATGTGGAAATATCTCTCATTTAGTTGATTATCTATGTATCCCTTGGTGTGAGTGCCTTTATTGAATATTAATGAGAAGTCTCATCTTTTACTTTTTGCACTTCTTATTTTTAGTTTGCAAACTCTATTATATGATGGATCTTGTTGTTCAGTATTGGCACCGCTTTAGGATCATCAAGTGGATCTAAATTGGTTTTGGCAAACCGGGTTCTGGTCAGTGGCATTAGTTTGAAAGGAAAGAAAGAAAGAAAAAAGCTTACAGGTATTTGGTATCATTTGTTTTCTTTCTTGTTGGCTCATAAGCTTAGTATTATTTATTTAAGATTCTTTTGTGTCTTCAAGGAAGATTGCATGTTTGGCTTTATTACTTGTATGTTTGCTTGCTTCTTTCAACTCTCTTGCTTGCTACCCAACCTTGCTAGCCAAAAACCTGTTTTGAGAAGGCATACTTCTCATGTTTCCAAAACCCTCTGAACCAAAAAACTTTTGCCACTTGTGTCCACCATATCTACCTAATAGCTATTGCTATTCCTAGTAAATTCTCAAGCTTCATCTAACTTTCGAATTAAAAAGTATTTTATTATGTGAAAACTAGTTAGTAAAGCTCTCACGAACTTGATGGCACACTTTATTTACTTGCCCCTAATAAACTTGAACCATTGTGGACATCGAAGTTGTATATGCTTGCATCTATACGTTTGGATTAGCAGAACCGTGCTGTCACAGGGAACGTTTTGAACATTGCACTTGTACCTTGTCGTACATAGTTGATATCGTGCTCTTTTGTCTATGGATGTCAACGATTTGAAATAAAGAGGGGACTTGTAAGTCCATGGAGTTTGTATTCTATGTTAGAGAAAGGACTGGGCCGCTAGCCTAAGCCATGCTTAATCATGGTGGAAACTTGCAGCATCACCATAGTGAGGCATCTATGAAGCATCCTCAATAAAAAGCTATATGCATAGTAAACAAAAAGATTGATGAGATGCTCATTGTCTGCTTGCCTTGTCATTTTGCTTATGGGAAAGCTCCTATACCATGTGCAAGGGGAACCCCGTTGGCGGTTCTCAATGATATGCAAATACTTATAATGACAAGAACTTACCTGGACCCAAAGTTGAGTATGCATGAGGAGTGGCCCTCATATTTAAGGGACATGAGATTGCCAACTTATATTTCGTCAAGCATATACTCCATCTTTGTTCACTTTAACCTTAATCATCTAAATATGCTTACGATAGGGGCAATGAGGGCTCAAATCTAATAAGTGTCATAATCTTTTGGAAGCTCTTTATGACTTGTAATCCCTGCTACCCTCTAAGAAGGGACCTTTCTACTAGTTACCAGTTGAGTCAGTAAACCTACTTCCTCTCTATCTCTAGCAAGCTTTTGAGTTGTTGTGTTTCAAGCATTCATATGGTGATTTATTCAATCATGTTCTTTATCTCCCTTGTTTGCACAAAACTCTTATCTATTGAGTATTACTTTGAAAGCCTTCACTTGTGAAAAACCTTTTTGAGCAAAGAGTGCTCCTGTTTTGAAACCTCTACAAAAAGCTTTGTGAAACTGTTTACCAGGTGTTCTCTGACCAAGAACAAGTTTTCCAACTCCAATTATGATTTATCTTTATGCATATCTATTTGTGACTGTTGTACTTGGTTGCAAGCTAAGTTATATAATGGTGAGTTGCTTTCTTCTATGAGTTGTGCAATGGTGAGTGTGATGCTTCTTGTTCGTATTCTTTTATCGACACTTCACTCCATAAACCTGTGGACATGTTTACTGAGCTCAGTATTCGCTTGGGGACAAGCGAAGTCTAAGCTTGGGGGAGTTGATACGCCCAATTTGCATCACCATTATATATCATAATTTACCTCTGTTTATTGATATTTGTATTTTATGGCTTTTCATCTTTTTTATGCATGTTGGATGATTCCTGGAGGATGGACTGCCGGAGTCTGGATTCTGATGGAAAATACGGCGTTTCGGTGCAATTTCGCCAAGATCAGAAAAATACCAGAAAAATATGGAAACATATTATTTTACCAGAAGACGAAGGAAGCCAGAAGGAGGAGCGAAGGGGGGGCTCAGGGGGCCCACACCCCCCTAGGCGTGGGCCCACCTGACCCCGCGCCTAGGGTGGGTTTGGCCCACCTGCTCGGCCTCCGAATCCGCCCCTTCGCCTATATATTCCCTACGAAACCCTAACACCAGGGGGGCCACCACAGATAGACTTCCGCCGCCTCTGGGAGGCGGAAAACACCGAGAGAGAAAGATCTCTCCAACAGATAGATTTCTGCCGGGGGAATTCCTTCCCGGAGAGGGGAGACCGTCGCCATCAACACCATCATCAAGCTAGGATTCATCGGGATCATAATCATCATCCACACCATCATCACCACTCCGTCCCGCTGTAACAATTGTGTTGGATATTACTTAGTTCATTAGGGGAAACTTTCCCGGTGTTAATTACTATTGTAGTTGATGCTTGTGAGTGGAACCATTGGATTATTTTTTTATGTTCAAATTGTTATCCATTATCATATCATCTTTGATCTTGATCCATATGATGTCTTTTGAGTAGTTCGTTTAGTTCTTGAGGACATGGGAGAAGTCATGTTGTTAGTAGTGAATCTGTGATGAGTTATTATTCAATGGTTTAGTATTTAAGTTGTGGTGCTATTCTTCTAGTGGTGTCATGTGAACGTCGACTACATGACACTTCACCATTTATGGGCCTAGGGGGATGCATTGTGTATTTGGATACTAATCGTGGGGTTGCCGGAGTGACAGAAACTTGAACCCCCGTTAGGACACCTTTGCACAAGGGAGCGTAGGATCTCAGAGTTTAAGGTTATGGTTAGATTTATATCTTAATTACTTTCCTGTAGTGACGGATGTTTGCAGGGGGTTTAATCACAAGTATGTATTAGTCCTAGGAAGGGCAGTATGTTAGCACAGGTTCACCCACACAACACTTACAAACACCAAAGAAGAGACTCGGCTATTTGCAGCGAAAGCACTTTACAGAATTCCCATGTGTCCTCGAGAACGTTTGGTCCTTATAAGTATTTCCACTGGCTTTTCCTTTGCTAACAAAGGATTGGGCCACTTGCTTCGTTTGTTCGTTACTTCTGTTACTTGCTCTTTGTTTTGTTGCCTTGTCAAAAAAACCACTAAAAATTCGTTTGTTAAGTATTCACAGGGATTTCCTTCTCCATACCACTGTTCATCACCTTCTGCTCCTCGTTGGGATGGACACTCCTATTTATCGAAAGTACTATGATACACCCCCTATACATGTGGGTCATCAGGGCCCTAGTGACAAGCATTAAGCACAACAAGTTGCAACAAAGTCAAATAGCACTAATAGAGATACTAGGCACTATGCCCTAACGGATCTTATTCGATTACATGATAGAACGCATCCAATCCCTACCATACCCAAGCCTACAGCGGGGGATTACTCACTCATGGATGAGGGAAACATCCGTGGTTGATGGAGATGCATTGGTGATGACGATGGCGATGATCCTCTCCAAATTCCCCGTCCTGGCAGGGTGCCAGAACAGAGTTTCTAGATCCGAATCTTGGTTTCTGGTGGAGGTGGCGGAGCGGAACTCTTTCTGGAAAACTATCGAACCCCCCTCGGTTTTTAGGTCAAAAGGCAACTTATAGGCGCAGAGGGAGGACGAGGAGGTGCCTCGGGAGGCTGCAACCCCTCCAGGCACGGGGTCAGGTGGGTCGGCGCCTGGGGTGGGTCTGGTCCCCCCAGGTCTCCCCTCCGTCTCTTCTTCTGGCTCCGTGGATCTTCTGGTGAAATATAATTTTTGGCATATTTTCCAGGATTTTTCCTGATAGTTCATTTTCTGCATAAAAACAAGACACCAAGGTAATTCTGCTGAAAACAGCGTCAGTCCATGTTTGTTGTATCCAAATCACACAAGTTTAGAGGAGAAACAATCTTGTTCCTGCTCGAATTTGCTAGCGTTGGATACTAGCATAATCGGCCCGGTGTCGGAGGCTGGGGCGATTGAGTTTGCATAATCGTTGAGCTAGTTATCACCAGCAAGGTCGGGGTCCTTGATGATGAGGGTGGGATTGTTGATGGGGTCTCCCTCGGAAGGCGCGGGGGCAGTGACAGGGCTTCCGACACTTCCCCCACCTCCATGGCTTCGGCGACTGCAATATAGCCGATGAAGGCATTGATGTAGGCGAAGCACCATGTAGGCGTTGATAGCCGTCGCTGGCAATGCACATCATGGGGGTGATGGAGATGAGGTGCCTTGTTGCAATCTGTCCAAAGAGTGACGAAGTCGGTCTCGTCGAGATTATCACCCGAAGTTTCACGCCCCACGGTGGGCACCAAATGTCGGTTCCTGATGCATGTAAAATGCATACATGAACTTTGTAGTTTTTTGACATATATTCCCACATATTTGCATCATATTTGTAGTTATTACCAATCTTCTTAATGATTTCTTGGATTTTCTAAGCAATCCCCTCTCCTCTGGTTCTAACTCTGTCTGGCAGAATATACCATTTGTTAATATTTCTAACAGTACATGAGCTACGGGACTGCAAAAAGGCCAAGGTTAGAGGCCATGGTTTATAAATTTCGAGACGCATACAACAGGTGAAAGAAGGACCAAAGGAGCGTAATGGGATGGGAACTAATCCAGGTGGCGAGGCCTCCTATACTACGCGCGCCACATGTGCTATTTCCCCCTTGTCCATCCAATCGTCTTAATCTTTCACCACGAACATGTTTTGACCTAAAAACCTTTGTATATAACCCCTCTCGGTCTTCCTCGACATACACAAAGGTGGAGATCGAAAACACCAAAATAGAGAGTCCGCAGGACGCCGCTAGAGGAATATTGGAAGGGGGACCGCTGCCGGAATCGCCTCCGGCCGCCTCTCCTCCTTCACCAATGCTTTCTCAACACTCTCCATGATGAGAGGGGAGTAATCCACCCCCTGGACTATGGGTTTGTGGTGGTAACTTGATCTACTCTCTCTATGAATGATCATTATTTAAGTCCATATGATGTGCCTTGCATGACTATGGATCTATCTATGTAATTCCTATGATGGATATTATGGTATGAGATAATACTTATTATGCATTTACCGTTGTGTTGGATCTTTTATGGCTTGTCATACTTTGGAACTATTCTATTGCATGTAATGGTTTGATCTAAGGAAAACTCCTTGTTTACCCATGCCATGAGGTGTTTGACACCACCAAGTGGAGGTAGGTGAGAGAGATGTGGTAATACACACAACAAATAAATCATTGCATTAGTGTTTGGAGTATTTACCATTAAGAAGTATGATGTATGTGGGTAATGGGTGGCTGAGTGACAATGCCATATGTATTGAGTGACACAATGCAGCCAAACACCCTCTATCTAGGGTAAAAAGGGAGAAGTATGACGTGTGAAGGGACAATAACCAATGCTAGCCTTACGAGGGTCGCCTAGCATCACAAAGGAGTATTTACTTCAACTATGTGTTTTAGGACATGTAGCCGTCATAAAAGTTACCATTAAAATATGAAAATTGTGTGTACGTTTATCTATGACATGATCATCATCATATATGGAAAAAGGGGTTTGAGTGAACCCATGAACCCAAGTCCATTGTTCCCATAAGAGAAAACATTTGTTCTGTCCTCTCATGTTGAAGAGGATTGGGACACTTTATATTACTGTTTTGTTGCACTTTACTTCCTTGTATTAAATCAACCTCTGTTGTTTATTTGAATTGTTTAGTGCATAAACAACTAAAACTTGTGACACTTTAGTTGTATAGAATGAATAGCTTTTCCTTCTTGCTCCTACGGATCAATACCCTGCTTCCACATTGAGAGGTATTACAGTGATACCCTACTCTTGTGGGTTATCAAGTACTTTTTCGTCGTCGTTGGCACGGAGCGTAGTGCTTAGGCTTTTATTCTTGTGTGCACTAGATATTATATTTTGTTTTATATCTTGCGATCATTTAAGCTTGGGGAGGTTACTTCTTTAATTTGCTTGTGAATTTTTCTTTAGTTTACTTTTAGTTATGTACTTACTTTTCTTATATCAAAAACACATAAGAAAATTTAGTTTTACTTTCACTATGGATGATATGGATGAACTTTCAGATGTGGAATGTAGATTATTATTAAAAGAAGTTGATTATATCTTTTCTTAAGAAAGATCACATATCAAAGACTTTATTGACTATTTAAATAAGATGGATAAAAAACTGTGTGAGTTACATCATGTGTCTTATTGCACAAAACAAAATGATAAACATTTACACTATGAATGCAAATTTAACAATAACTTTATAATGGCCTCATATAATAAGAAGGATTATGCTGATTTGAACATGAGATAGTTGATCAATTCATTTCCTTCGAGGGAGATCATGAGGTGGATTCCCTTATTAATAAGAAGTATGAATCTTATGTTATAGATCGTTATTTTAAAGAAATAGGTTTTATTTTCGTTACACATTGCAAAAAAAACTTTTGTGATGATGCCTATTTCATTAATCATGTTAAAGATGTTCTTGTTGCCATGGAACGAACTAATATTTTGCAGGAAGAAGATGAGAAAAGCCTAAGCTTGGGGATGCCCATGCCCCCCCCCCAAAGAAGAGGATAGGAATGAAGAAGAAGAAGATATGGTCCAACGTGAGCTTGGGGAGAGAATATTTCACCTTCACCAACAACATATGATAGTAACTCCGAAACTGAAAACTCCATTATCATGAATGAGTCTATTAATGAAACATATTGTTATAGTGATGAATTGGATGATGATATCCCTATGGATGATATCGATTATTCAAGTAGCGGCTTTCATGAATGTGAGTTGTATGTTTTAAAAATGCTATACAATAATGCTTTAGATGATGATCCTTTGCTTCTTGATAATCCTCCACATACAATAGTTGTTACTAATTCATTGGAACATAAAAGTGATATACTTGTTGTTCATGATGATACTCTTATTAGTAAGAGTCCTTCTATATTTTTTAGTTCTCCAAGTTTCACCATAGAGGAGAAATATGAACTTGATATGAAATATATATGTGGTTTGCATATACCTTTTGTTAAAAATCCTCATTGCAAACCATGACATTAAGATTAAAGATTGTACTAGCAACTATTTTGAAAGAGGAAAGCATGCTAATCAATACCATGGTAATTATAATGATCCTCTTTATATAACAAACTTTCATGCTTTAAATGGATACAATGTTAAAGTTTCTTCTTATGCTTGCAACTACTATGAAAGAGGAGGTGATAAGTTACCTCTTTATGTCACTAAAAATTATATGTTGCATTCACCTAATGATAATATGCAATGGCATGTCTCTATTTACCGTGATTTAGCCATATATAAAATGCCAATGCATCGGAAGAAATTTATACTTTGTTGTTACTAGGTTTATACTTTGTGTTGCTCTTTACCATGTTTCAACTTGACTATTAATTTGATTGGTATGTGAACACCATGGGACCCATGTATAATGTATGGTAAAATTTCGAGGAAATTGCACAGACCACCAACTTTTGTTGTCTGCGTTGCACAAAATACTCACTTTACATGTTGTTTGCACAAAACACCAATTATACTTGTAATTCATTGTAGAGAAGTCCAAATCTGGTATTAGTTTGCCTAACACCGAACCTGACTGCTAGGACCCAGCGGACATGGTTGAATCGAACCAGACCCATCTCTCATCTCTGCCCTGAACCAAGCCCAAACCTGAAGATTGAACGGCGGCGACGGCCGACCCATCGGCGGCGGCGGCGGCCGGCCCATCGGCGGTGACCTGCTGGCCAGTGATGGAGTCCATCTTCTTTGCGGCTTCTCCCCCCATATTTACTGGCGACGCTGACCCAACTCGAGCAGAGGCGTCCATGGGAGGAACAGAGAAGGCGACGACGGATTTCCCAACGTCGGCGAGCTGCGCGTTGATGATTAACCCAAATCAAGATTTATTCGTCACTCGGTAAGCCCACCCCCTGCTTGTGCTCCTTCCTCTATCTTGCATTTGGTTGCCTATAGGTTAGGTCTTCCTGTGTAGAACCCTAGTTAGAAAAGTTTGAAATTTTTCTTCAGATCGGCGTTGTTTTGCTTAGGAAACTCGAAATTCTGGGGATTGTGTTCATATTATTAAGACTCTGTGCACGATTTTGTATTGTGTTTAAGGCCTTGTCCATTATGTTGTGTTGTTGGAATAGCTAATTTGGGACTTTTGGCCCCTTTATGGTAGATGAAAAGTTGATTTAATACTGTATACGTGTGCTTGATCTAGGTTGGATGATCCAGAATGCAACATGGAGTGGCCATCTGATTGCAACGTTGAAACACCTGCATTATCCTATCAAGATTGGCCCATGAACAACCAGCTTGATCTGAATTTGGTATGGACCATGGACAACCAGGTTGACCTTAATATGGACTCCACTTTTCATAAGGGATTCTTGGAGGACAGTGTTGATGATGACATTCCTAATTCAAATGAAGAACCAGGGTCTAAACATATGGTTGCATTCGATGATCACCTCGAAGGGGACACAGATGTAGAAGATTTATTCCCTCCACCTCTTGAAAATGAATTGGATGAGGCGCCTACAGTGGACAAGGCAGCTATGAGAAGGGAAGCAAGAAGCAAAGATGCAAAGGAAAAGGCACTCAATACCCGACAAGTAAAATAGAGGGCAGCTGTAGGCACAAATGATGAAGCATTTGTTCTTAGTTATAGCTGTAGTGATGACAATAAAGACATTATTGATTTAAGTGACGATGATGGGGCTGTTTTGGAGTCAAATATAGCATCAAGGAAGAGAAAGAGCATGGCAAAGCCTGCGAAGAAGAGAGTATATTATGATGAGAGCAAGATCAATGCGCATGAGCAATTCGAGCTGGAGTTGTGCTTTGACAATGTCACGCAATTGAGGAAGGCTTTAGAGAATTATCACATAGCTAATTGCAGAAACTTTACATATTTGAAAAATAACCAGGACAGGGTGATTGTTTGTTGCAGCTCGGATGGCACTTGTCCTTTTATGTTACACTCGTCAGCAATTAAGGGAGAACGTACCCATTGCATTAGGCAGATCATGTTGCCGCACACATGTGGCACTAGGACTGATACTTCTAGGATTAACAGTAGTTGGGTTGCTAAGAAATATGAGGAAGAGATAAGGAGTGATCCATCAATGTGTGTAACTGCTCTCATGGACGCTGTGTTGAGAGACCATGGAGTTGAAATTTCCAAGCACATGGTATATAGGGCAAAGAATAGAACTCTTGAATCTGTAGTAGGAGATGAAGAATGGTTGCAGGCCTTTCATCGGGATTGATGGATGTTTCCTGAAGTTGGGTAATGGAGCACAAGTTCTTGCTGCCACAACTCGAGATGGCAATAATAATATGTATCCACTAGCATTTGGGGTCGTTGAAAAAGAAGACACTGTGTGAGATCCAGGCACATGTCTTAATAGGATTGATAGGATACCCATATCAACAAGTGGCAACTTCTTTTCCGGAAGCTCATTCGAAAAGAACTATAAGGTTAAGCGTGCTTGGCCTAGAGCAATTCTAGGATGGGTGACCGACCGGGAAATGGGTAACCAGGTGCGCACGAGTGAGGACAAAGTGCGCAGAAAAGACTAGTGTTGGTCTGTGGGGCCAGTCTAGATATCCTATTAAGCTGCCAGGAGTGACACCCCTCGGGCCCAGGAGTGGACGGGGTGTTACAAAGTGGTATCAGAGCCGACCCTTGCGATTACACGGGTGTGTGCGGGTTAGTGGCGGGACATGTGGAGCATGGCGCGTGTGGCCCGAAGTGGACACGGCATGGCACATGTGCCGGCACTGGACGCACAGACGCGTGCCAAGAGGGAACGTTCCTGGGGTGTGCTTGATCGATGAGGGCATCGATCTTCTAAAGGGTGGGTGTATGTGAGATCCAGGCACATGTCTTAATAGGATTAATAGGATACCCATATCAACAAGTGGCAACTTCTTTTCCGGAAGCTCATTCGAAAAGAACTCTAAGGTTAAGCGTGCTTGGCCTAGAGCAATTCTAGGATGGGTGACCGACCGGGAAATGGGTAACCAGGTGCGCACGAGTGGGGACAAAGTGCGCAGAAAAGACTAGTGTTGGTCTGTGGGGCCAGTCTAGATATCCTATTAAGCTGTCAGGAGTGACACCCCCCGGGCCCAGGAGTGGACGGGGTGTTACACACTGTGACATGGGCATGGTTTCTGAATCAGCTAAAGTACACGCTAGGTGGAACATCAGGTCAGTTTGGCAATTATACCTTCATGTCCGACAGACAGAAAGGCCTCTTAGCTGCAGTGAACTTGGTATTTCCTGAATCTCGACATAGGTACTGCCTTAGATATACTTACGCAAATTTTCAGAGTGCTGGGCACAAGGGTGATAACCTAAAGAAAATAGTAGATGCTGCTGCCTATGCGTTTGATAAGGCTAACTATGACGTTGCCATGGAAGAACTGAAAAAAGCGGATGAGCAAGCATGGGAATGGTTGTGTAAAATACCACCAAAACATTGGGCACGACATGCACCACCTCGAGCTCCGTCACGACCTGCTCCACCTCGAGCTCCTCAACATACTGCTGCACCACCTCAAACTCCACCACGGCCTGCTCCACCTCATGTTCCTCGTCATCCAACTTCTCATCAAGAATCCGCTGTTACAGGAAGATCATCAGGTGCAAGTGGTTCGAATTTAGGAATGCGAGGTTATGAAGGTGGAAGACTATATTCTTACTTCACAACAGGTCTAGGCTACCAAGCACAGGCCAACCGGAATGAATGAAAGAAGTGCTTGATGGCTGTAACCTTTTGGCATGTGACACTTGAAAGCTTTAGACATGATGGCCGTAATATTTTGGTGTGTGAGACTTAAGGGAGAGACCTGATGATATATATATATATATATATATATATATATATATATATATATATATATATATATATATTTATGTAGTACAGACTGATGGATGGTTATCTCTACCTCTAAATGTACGTGGCCATGAATGCATTAGGCCATCTAAATTGTTTCAGACTTTCCCAGATCTGCTAGTTTATATAATATTAGTTATTGAAATTTTTACATATTTTTTTGGCATGTTTGAAAAAAAGTAGTGATGACCATGTGGGCCCTAGCAGTCAGGTTTGGTGTTAAGCAAACTGCCATGTGGGTCCTAGCGGTCAGGTTTGGTGTTAGGCAAACTAAATACCAGATTTGGATTTCTCTGCAATGAATTACAAGTATAGTTGGTGTTTTGTGCAAACAACATGTAAAGTGAGTGTTTTGTGCAACACGCGCAACAAAAGTTGGTGGTATGTGCAATTTTCTTGTAAAATTTCCAAGGAATAAGGAGATATCACCAAGGTACAAGAAGAAAATGACAAGAAACTACCACATTTAAGGCAGTTTTGACACAAAACTACCATCTTTGCCTATTTTGTCTAAAAACTATCGGCATTGGGGCTAGTTGTTGACATATAGCACTGATTGTTCAGTTTAACTGTGTTAAACAGTTTTCTGACAGTTTTGCCCACCTGTCGGGTCTACGTGACAAAAATTAGAAAATTTATATTATTCTTTGAAATTTAATGAAAAAAAGGAAAAATAAAAATGCTTGCCCGTTGACCAATTCCAACTGCGCTCACCCACGTCCGCACACTCCGGCCGCCGCGTGCACCTTGCAACTCAGAGCCGGAGCTAGCCGGACCGTTGCTGGCCATGCCCGCGCGCTGCCTCCCGCTCCGGCCGCTGCACGCGCCTCATAGCTCGCCCGCGCATGCGCACTCTGGCCGCCGCGTGCGCCCTGCACCTCGCGCTGGAGCTAGCCGGAACGCTACTGGCCGCGCTCGTGCACTACCTCCTGCTCTGGCTGCCGTGTGCGCCCCGTAGGTCGCCCCTCGCATGCGCTCTTCGGGCGCCACGCTCCCTGCAGCTCGCGTCGGAGCTAGCGCCGCGCAGCGCGCACTGCCTCCCGCCGCCGCGTACACCCTGCATCTTGCCCGTGCCATGGCTGATGGAGTGTGACGCCAAGGAGCTCGCCCGCCGTCACTAAGCGAGGGAATAAGAAGGGCGACGAGGGGCGAGCGGGGCGAGCGGGGCTGGCACCAATTGCGGCGGAGGGGCGGCGCGATTCGGCAGGAGCGCGAGCGAGCTCCAGCAGGGGTGGCGCGAGCGCGAGCAAGGTCCAGCAGGGCCGATGCGGGCGAGTTCCAGCAGGGGCGAAGCGGGCGAGGTCCAGCAGGGGCGGCACAACAAGCTCTGGTGCGTCTCCAGTGCGGGCAAGGTCTGGCAAGGCAGCACGGTCCGGCAATGGCGCAGGCAAGGTTCGGTAGGGGCTGCGTGGCGAGCTTCGGTACAGCGCGTGGGCGGGCAAGGTACGCCAGGGTCCGGCGCGGGCGAGGTCTAGAAGGGGTGGCGCGGTGAGCTCCGGTGTGGCAGGGGCACGTGCAAGGTCCGGCAGGGGTGGGGCGGTCCAGCAGGTCCGGCAGGCCGTCACCTGCCTTAGAGCATCTCCACTCGTTGGGGCGGATTTTCGGCCGGTACGTCCACTCGTGTACTCAGGCCATGTTCCTAGGTTCGGCCAAATTTACTTAAACTCGGCGAATATGGGCGAATATAGGCGGAATTTTATTAAATTAGGCGAGGGGAACATAGTACATCGGTTTAACTACGAAAGGACGCCGCAACTACAGGTCGAGGCGGGGGTTGTTACCGGCCTCGATGTGCGCCATGACTCCGGCGACGGTCCGTCCTGGAACGCTCTACCAGCGGCGGCGGTAAGCCATATTGTTACGTGGCGGCGGCGGCGAGCCCGGCGGTCCGTCGTGTCGGGCGAGTTCCTCGAGGTGCTTGTCGGCGAAAAACTACCTCCAGAAGGCCAAGTTGCCCTGATCCTCGAGATCCGGGTCTTGCATGGCCTCGATAGCGGCCTGGATCTCTCCGGCGAGGTCTGGATCTTCCATGGCGGCGATAGTCGCCTGGATCTCTCCGGCGAGGTCATGCCCGTCAGGCACCGGTGGAACAGGGATCCCGCAGGCGCTGAGTGTCCAGCCTCGGGGGAGGCGAGTGTCTGGCGGGGCCGTATAGCGCGCCTACCGGAGGAGCCGGGCTTCCCACAGCGACAGCGTGCGGCGGCCGGCCATGGCTTCTCGGCGGAGTTGGCGAGGAAGCAAGGTGCGAATGTCCGAAGTTCGCCGGAGTTGTGGTGGTGTGAGGAACTGTGAAGAGAGACGGCGAGATGTACGGCTTTATATAGGCCGAAAAATGGCGGGAGGGGTGTAGCGGCGAGGGCGGGAAAAGTGGAAACGGCGGGAACTTAGTGACCGCCGGTCCGACGCGGGAGGCGAGGCGGCGACGGTGGCGCCGTAAATCGGCGACACGTGGTCAACGCGACGGGCAGTTATTGCCCGGCGGTCGCCGCGTGGTTCCGAGGATAACGACGAATCAACTTCCATCACTGACTCGGCGGGTCCACGTGCCGCTTTGATTTTTTTCGCCGATATCGCTGAGTCCGCCGTCCCTAGGGCGTACCCGAAAACCTGGGTTCGGCCTGGGTAGTTCGGACCAAATATGGCCAAAATCCGGCCGAAAACAAGTCCTTGGGTACGCGACTGGGCCGATTTTTGGCGTCCGGACCAAAATTCGGCGTCTGATCGGCCTCCTGGGTAGGCGAGTGGAGCATCTCCACTCGTTGGCCGAACTCAGGCCGAAATCCGGACTTTTTCCAGCCGGACGGCGCAAGTTTTTGTCCTAGGTACGCCCAGTTTCCTACTCGGCTATCCAGGCCGAGTACCCAGGAGGATACAAAACGGCTATATATTTGAATCTGCATAGTTCCCGCCGGCGAGTGCTCGGCCACAAGGTGTTCGACAGATGCGCCTACAAGTTCGGCGACATATTTTTATTACATAACAGGAGAAACAACGCTCAGTCGTCGATGGGGATGGGCTCCTGCGGCGTGGCCGACGCGACATTGTCGTCCATCTCGCCGGTGAAGGCCCCCGGGTTGGAGGAAGTCGAAGCAGAGCTCGGCATGGGAGCGTTCGGTGCTGGCACGTTCGGTGCAGAGGAAGGGGAAGGGTAAGCCGTTGTCATGCCCTCCAGGATGGCCTGCCGTTGCGCCATGTACTAGGCCTTGACGGGCGAGCTCATCTTCAACGTGTCCTCTCCGCCTATGAGGAACTTGAGGTCCGTGTGGTGCTTCTTGGCGGCGTAGTTGGCCTTCTTCTCGGCGAGGCTGGCTTTCTTCTCGGCGAGGTTGGCCTTGATGAGGGCCACCTTTTCCCCTTGTGTCTCCATCAGCTTCTTCCAGCGCTCCTCGCTCTTCTCAGCCCTCTTCTCGGCCTGCGCCCTCGTGTCGGCGAGGCATTTCTCGATCGAAGCCTAGAGACGCTCGGCGGGAGGTCCGACGGCCTTGAGCATCTTTGCCTTCTTCTGGCCGAGCTCAGGTCTTCCTTCGCTGGCAGCAGCAGCCGGGGCCTCGGGGTTGTAGACGTCGTCCTTGCTCTTGGAGAGACTCAGGCGAGTGTCCCGCCACTTCTCGCAATGCTCGATTTTCTCGAAGACATAATGGAACTTTAACTTCATCTTCATGTCCTCTCAAAACAGAAGAAGTGCACGGCGCAGCTACAAAATGGAAGTGTGTCAAGTTGTCCATGTCCGCGAGTGTGTCAAGAGAGTGGACGCCAAAGTTAATGTTCACGAGTACCTTGTTGTCCATGTTCCTCCCCACTGGCTTGTGTACGGTCGACTTCTTCCACGCAGCTGTGCCACTTGCTGCACGCAGTTTGGATGATCGCCCAGTGGTTCGTTATTGCCTTCTCCCCTCGCTCCATGTGGATCTTGCGATACTTTGGGTCGCACATGCTTCGCTCGTCGAATGCTACCTTCACGTGCCGCCAATAATTGTCGGAATTTTGGTTCGCACCCGTTATCGGATCCATGCTCACCGTCTTCCAAGCTTCGGCGAGACAGGTGTCCTCGGCCACGGTCCATTTGAGCCAAGCGTCCGCCGTCTTCTTCCCCTTCTTGCCTTTCGCCTCAGTCTCGGCGTCCTCTGGCTGCGTCTGCTCGGCCTAGGTCTCCTCGGCATCAACGTCGACGAGGTCCTAGGACTCGATGCCGCGCTCGGCGTCGGCCTGGGTCTTCTCTTCCGTGAAGAAGGAGGGGTGGTTGGAGGCCGAGCCTGTTGCGATCAGGTCCTCCATGTAGGCCTCGGGCGTCATGCCGTCCGGAAGGGCGCCCGGCATTCCGCCGAGCAGGTTGCGCGCGTCGGCCTCGCTGAAGGTTGCCGAGCTTCCGCCGAAAGGTAGCGGTCCGCGGCGCAGAGCGGGGCTTGCGTACGCCGGAGAGGTCGAGTAGGGGATGTTGATGTCGACGCCGAAGGGCGAAGGGTGGCGCGGCGCAGGGCAGGGGAAGAGCACGTTCGGGTTGAAGCCGTCGTCGAACTTCGGCGACGAGGAGTACCTCTACCGAGCAGCCGCCTGGCTCTCCTGGAAGTTGGCCGGAGAGATCGGCGAGAAGCCGGCGGGCGAGTCGACGCTAGCCTGGCTCCCCCACTGTGGTGGGTACGGCGCGGCCATCAACGCCGAACGCGTCGCCGTAGCCTACTTTGCCTTCACCATCGCCTGTCCTTCCGCCGCCGCCTTCACCATCGCCTTCTCCTCCTCCGCTTGCTGCTGCCGGAGCTTCGCCCTCTCCTTCCTGTCCTTCCGCTCGGCCGACGAGATTTGCCTGGTGTGCTCCCTCTTCTCCCACTCCGCCGAGGACATGCCCTTCGGCTTGGTCGGCGGCGCTCTCGGCTTCCTCGCCTTCTTCTCCGCCGGACCCTCGCCGAGGATCGATCTGGGTTGGACAAAACTCTTGGGCGGCATGTCGTGTGTGGTGATCGGCGGAGCTTCGGGGGTGGGGGAATGGGGAAGAAAGGCGGGAGGAGGGAAGAAAAGGGCGGGGAGCTCGGCGAATTGGCGGGAGTGGTGCCTTCTCTCGCCGACAGAGCTGGCCCACGCCCGTTTTCGTGAGTCCGGCATTCCTAGGGCATACCCGGGATCCTGGGTACGGCCTAGATAGGCCGGACCAAAACATGCCGAAATCCGGACGAAAACAGGTCCTTGGGTACGCGACTGGGCCGATTTTCGGCGTCCGGACCAAAATTCGGCGTCCGGATCGGCCTCCTGGGTAGGAGAGTGGAGATGCTCTTAGTCTGCTCGTGGGGATGGGTCAACGCTCGCCGGTCTTAAATTTTTGCCACATAGACCTGACAAGTGGGTCCGGATGGTCTCAAAACGGTTTAACACGGTTAAACCAAACAATCAGTGCTATCTATCTGTCAACAACTAGCCCCAATGCTGATAGTTTTTAGACAAAACAGACAAAGGTGGTAGTTTTGTGTCAAAACTGCCTCAAATATGGTAATTCCTTGTCATTTTCTCAGGTACAAGCTACCACATGACCTCCATATCATTCGAAACAAATAAGTAAAGCCTAGTTATATGGCTATAAAGAAAAAGTTTTTCAGGAGGCAGCCCGGTTATTTATTATTATGTACTCTTGGTGTAGTTTAAAAGAGTCCCTTTTAAGTTTATTCTCTCAAATTTTTAATAAAATATCAAGTTCAACCCATTTTGATGATATAGAGTTGATAAACATAGGAAGTAGAAAATCCCTGCACCAACATTGTTTAGTAAAAAATTCTCCACGAAGTTCTGTAACTTCGATTGAGCTCACATTTAAAGTGAAGTTACAACTTTTTGTCCTCTATATGCAAAAAAATTGGCTAAAATTCCTGACATATTTAAGTGGTCAAAATAAATACGTTTTGCTGCTGCTAAAAATCTGGACAAATTTTGCCTTATTCTGTTTAAGCCATTCTTTGAGTCTAAAAATTATTTACCATGAGTCTTTTGATAAGCTAAGAATGTATTCAACATAATATACTTGTTGGGCACCTAAAAATATTTTTTTTTTCTAAATATTATATGGCAGTTTGCAACGTATCTTTGACCACTAATGTCACCCAATAGAAAAGAAATGGGAGAAAGTTTTGTGTTGAAGTTGTATGATAGGGAATGGAGGAACACCATACTAAGAGCTATCAAAAATGGTTAAACCATAAGCTTGGGTATGCCCAAGGCACCCCCACTGTATCTATTAAACTCTCGGTTTGCAAACCTCTAAACTTTGTTTTTTGAGCAACATAAAATGATCATAGAAACTTGGAGTGTCTTTATCTAGTTTTATATTTAGTTTTGCATGTTACCTTTGAAATAAATGAGACCACATGATAAATATTTTTCATGTCTAAGAAAGATCTACTGGATTTTTAAAAAAAATTGAGTTGTATGTTATTACAAGAAAAAGGGAATGAAAACAAGAAGTGAAATGCAAGCTATGCTAAGTGTTACTTATTTCAAATAATTTGATGAATGATAATTTGCAAGTGCCTTATTTAGTTCTACCTTTTATTCACATGCATATATGGTTAATTTTAAGGTGCTTTGTTTTATAATAAATTATTATCACTATGGACACTTTGGAATGCTTGCAGAAATATTTTTGATAGCCCAACATTCTCAAACAAGCAAAGACTTGCATATCCAAATATCTGAAACTCCAACATCATACACCATACCTACCTATGTGGCACTTATCTACTCCAGGTATAATACATGTGCTATGCGTTCAAGTATTTCAAAATAATCTCTTTGTTTTTTGTTCAAATCTCATGGGAAATTAAATTATGGGGTGAAAAGCACTATGCATGCAACCGTTTAAAACCTGCAGAAGGGCAAACAAGAATTTGATCATTGGTAATTGAAATTTATGTGTTTGGAAGTTTGTAAGTTATTTGTTAGCCAAACCATGCTAATATGGGGAAGGCTTTCAAACATTGCACTAAACTATTTGGTTGATATCATGTACTTTTGGCCATGGATACCTAAAAAAATGAAATGAGCTAGAAATGATCAATTTATTCTAGTATGCATATGTGTTAGAGGGGCATTAGGCCGCCAACCTAAGCAATGCAATGCATCATGGTGGAAGTTTATAACATGAATATTTTATGAAGCACTTTCAATAAAACCCTATGAAAATAGTAAATACAATAAAGTGACGAGAGGTTCATTTGTCTGTCCATCTTGTCATCTAAGTATTGATAGACCCTCACAAAGGGACTCCTCGTACAAAGGGGAAAGAGGTACCTGATGTCTACGCACGCTTCTATTCTTGTAGACTGTGTTGGGCCTCCAAGTGCAGAGGTTTGTAGAACAACAACAAGTTTCCCTTAAGTGGATCACCCAAGGTTTATCGAACTCAGGGAGAAAGAGTTCAAAGATATCCCTATCAAGCAACCCTGTAATTAAGATACAGGAAGTCTCTTGTCTCCCCAACACACCCAATACACTTGTCAGGTGTATAGGTGTACTAGTTAGGCGAAGAGATAGTGAAATACAAGTAATATGGATGGTTATAAGTGGTAATTGCAATCTCAAATAAAAATAGCAGTAAGCAAACATGTAGCAGGACTACTTGTAAAAGATGTTTTAATGCTTAGAAACAAGGCCTAGGGATCATACTTTCACTAGTGGACACTCTCAACAATGATAACATAATTGAACATATAAATATCTTCTCTTCACTCTGCTCCCATGAACTACTCTCCGGTTGGATAACGAACACCAATTCACCGCGTAGGGCTATAAAAGCACACATTAAAGTTCGCATTCCCCATCTAGGTAACTCCACACTGTCACCTTGAGCGCTAGATGGTTCTAAACAAACACCACAATTTCATAGAGACATCCAACTCAAATTATAACTCATGATAAGTATTTCTGTAATCTTTAGCCTAAGAACCACACACGGTGCGCACACTGTCACCTTCACGCACGTGGGACAAGGTATCTCCGAAGATCACATTAATAAAAGCACTTGAGTAGTATAATAGACAAAGAGTAGCATCTACTTATTCAACTAGATTACAAAGCTCATGATCACAATAAGATCACACCATGGAGAGATAGATGAACACATAGCTACTGGTAGAGCCCTTAGCCTCGGGGGAGAACTACTCCCTCCTCATCATGGGAGTCAGCAACGACGATGGAGATGGCGATGGAATCGATGGAGATGGCTCTCGGGGCAATTCCCCGTCCTAGCACGATGCCAGAACAGAGACTTCTGTCCCCCCCCCCGAATCTCGTCTTTGGTGGCGGCAGCGCTGCGGAACTTTTCGTGGAATTCTGATCTGATCCTTAGGGTTTTCTTGGGGAGGCGTATATATAGGCGGAGAGGCAAGGTCGATGGACGCCCGAGGGGCCCACACCATGGCCAGGCGTGGCCAGGGGGACCCACGCCACCCTATGGTGTGGCTTCCTCGGTGCCCTCCTTCGTCTTTGCTTTGGACTCCGTCTTCGTGTCAGAAAAAATAGGAGGTTTGGATTTTGTTTCATCCTATTCCGAGAATATTTCCTTTGGTAAAAACCTAGAATAGGAAAACAGAAGAAAACAGGAACTGGCACTATGGCATCTTATTATTAGGTTAGTTTCAGAAAATGCATAAAAATGCCACGAAGTGCAAGCAAAACATAAAGCAATTGTTGTAAAACAAGCATGGAGCATCAAAAATTATAGATACGTTTGCAACGTATCAGTACCTCAATGCCAACTTGTTTGAAGCATGTAGAAAACATATGTACCCTGCTTACTCTTTGTTACAAAAGTGTCAAAAGATTAAAAGGAGCAAAAGATTCTTCCATACTTTCACATCTAAGCATGCTTAATGGTTCATGGTACTTTTCATTTGTTTCATTACAAAGCAACTTATTGTTAAGCATGTTTGTAGTGTATAAGAGATATCATATCACTTTATATCTCACTTGCTTATT
Source organism: Avena sativa (assembly GCA_916181665.1). Lineage (NCBI taxonomy): Eukaryota > Viridiplantae > Streptophyta > Magnoliopsida > Poales > Poaceae > Avena > Avena sativa. The sequence continues at coordinate 22,630,488 of OV702297.1, forward strand.
ACTATTCTGTAAAGATTGAATCTTGTAAACTTCATGTCACAGTGTATGACATGAAACATAACAACAAACTCCAAAGTCCATGTTTAGTTTTATCACCTTCATGCTCGAGGACAAGCATAGGTTAAGCTTTGGGATGTTGATGCATGTAAAATGCATACATGAAATTTGTAGTTTATTGACACATATTCCCACATATTTGCATCATATTTGTAGTTTTTACCAATGTTCTTAATGATTTCAGGGATTTTCTAAACAATCCCCTCTCCTCTGGTCTAACTTTGTTTGGCAGAATATACCTTTTGTTAGTATTTTTGACATTACATGAGCTACGGGACTATAAAAAGGCCAAGGTTAGAGGCCATGGTTTATAAATTTCGAGACGCATCCATGAGGCCAAAGAAGTACCAAAGGAGCTTAATGGGATGGGAACTAGGCTAGGTGGTGCGGGCTCCTATACTGCACGCGTGATACGTCGGAAACATATCTATAATTTTTGATGCTCCATGCTTGTTTTGTATCTACTTTGCTTTGCTTTGTCTACACTTTGAGGTGTTTTTATATCTTTTATAGAACTAACCTATTAACAAGTTGCCACAGTGCCAGTTGCCTGTTTTTTTTCTGTTTTTGGTTCCAGAAAGGCAGAAAATCAATATTCTCGGAATTGGACGGGACAAAAGCCAAAGTCATTATTTTTTCTGGAGCAACACGGAACCACAAAGCAGAGCCGGAGGGGGGCCACAGGGTGGCCGCACCCCCTAGGAGTGGGCAAGCCCTAGAGGCGCCCATAGGGGGCGTGGGCCACCTGGCTCCCCACCGACTTTGCCTCCTGCGCCTATAAGAAGCCCCCGGGGAGAAAACCCTAAATCACCTAGAAGAAATCCACTAAAAACCTATGTAGCGCCGCCGCCACCAAAAGGGAGATTCGGGGGACAGAAAGTCTCTGTTTCGGCACCCTATCAGGAAGGGGAAGTGCCCTCGGAGCCATCTCCATCGATCTCCACCACCATCTCCATCACCATTGCTGATTCCCATGATGAGGAGGGAGTAGTTCTTCCTCGAGGCTAAGGGCTCTACCAGTAGCTATGTGTTCATCTCTCTCTATGCATGATCTTGTGGCCATGAGCTTTGTAATCAAGTAGATCTACCTTGCTACTCAAGTGCTTCATTAGATCTCTGCTCTCCCCATGTGTGTGAAAGTGACAGCATGCACGCCATGGTGTCAATTAGGTCTACATAAATACTCTTTGTGATTTAATAGATCTATGCTTTTCCCCACGTGTGTGAAAGTGACAGCGTGCATACCATGTGTGGCACTTTGGCTAGATTGAATATTTGTTACGAGTTATATTTGGAGTTGGATGTCTCTATGAAATTGTGGTGTTTGTTGGAACCATCTAGTGCTCAAGGTGACAGTGTGGGGTTATCTAGATTGGATAAGGCGGACTTTGAGGTGTGTTGTTATAGCCCTACCATGGATTAGAGTGTCCAACCGGAGAGTAGTTAAGAGTAGTATCATGAAGAGAGGATATTTATATGAGAGAGTGTTCACTAGTGAAAGTATGATCCCTAGGCCTTGTTTCTAAACATTGAAACACCGTTTGCATCTAGATCTATTGCATGTCTGCTTGCTTTAGTCTTACCTCACCGTCAGGCTCTTTTCTGGCACTCACACACGTTCTCCCACGTCAACAACAAGTCAGAAGCTATTTTCTAGCACCGTTACCACTTGTATTTCACTATATCTTCGCTGAACTAGTGCACCTATACACCTTACAAGTGTATTGGGTGTGTTGGGGACACAAGAGACTTCTTGTATCTTGATTGCAAGGTTGCTTGAGAGGGAATACCTTTGACCACTTCCTCCCTGAGTTTGATAAACCTTGGGTAATCCACTTAAGGGAAACTTGCTGCTGTTCTACAAACCTCTTCACTTGGAGGCCCAACAACTGTCTACAAGAATAGAAGTGCGTAGACATCAAGCTCTTTTCTGGCGCTGTTGCCGGGGAGGTAAGGTAAAAGGTACTCACATCCTGGTGTGTGAGTGCTCGAAGTTATTTCCTTTAGATTCTGCAATTGTGTCTTTTTGTTTCTTATTTTCACTAGTTAGGCTTAATGGAAAACAACAAAAAATTAGAGAACTTTATAGTATTTATCTTGAGTTAGGACATGAAGTGTTTGAAGAGAAAATTAAAAAACCTATGGAGATTTATTTGCATGTTAATAGTAATGTTATTAGTATGAATTCTTTGGGCACCATTATTGCTAATGCTATGGAAAAGCCTAAGCTTGGGGAAGCTAGTTTTGATGAAAATGATCTTTTTAGTTCCCTGGCTTTGGAAGATAGCTATTCTATTGCTTATGATGATACCAAACCTCCAATATATGATGATTACAATGATGAATATGATATTTTCAGTCCACCTACTATTGAGGAGAAAATCAATTATGATTACAATATGCCTCCTATATTTGATGATTATGGTGATGAGAATAGTAATGATAGCTATTTTGTTGAATTTGCTCCCACTATGATTAATAAGCATGACTATGATTGTGTGGAGAGTAATAGTTATATGCATGTGGCTCATGATAAGAATGTTTTATGTGATAGTTATATTGTTAATTTTGTTCATGTTGCTACTAAAAGTTATTATGAGAGAGGGAAATATGGTTTTATGCATCTCAATAATATTAAGTTTCCCCTCTTTATGTTGAAAATTTTGAAGTTGCACTTGTTTTACTTTCCTATGCTTGTTGCTTTGTGCTTTCATGACCTGTTTCTTTACAAGATTCCTATGCATAGGAAGTGGTTTAGACTTAAATGTGTTTTTAATTTTCTTCTTGATGCTCTCTTTTACTTCAATTCATATTTATTATGTGAGCATCTTTTCAAACTATCAAGTCTAACTTAAAGATCTTAAAGAAAGGTACTTGTTGGGAGATAACCCAAGAGTTTTCTTGAGTCTTGGAAGTTATTACTTCAGTAATGAACTCCTCTTATCCTTTTCGTTTGCTTTTTGTGCCAATAATGACCTCTAATGAGAGGGAATTAAGATTTGGGGAGTTGCTGTCCCGAAACAGATTTCTGTCCTCCACCATAAAAATTCGTCAGGAGTCTCTGTAACTCGGATTGAGCTCAAATAAACCCCCCAGTATGTTAGATAACTTTATTTAGTTCAACACTTTTTTATTTGATCAACATAAGGACTTAGAAAAAATCGGTTTCTACTCGCTGGTCTGTTTTGACAGATTTCTGCCATTATTTGCATTTGCCTCTTATTGATTCCTTTTTGGGTTCTTTTTGGGAAATTGAACTTTTTGAAGGATTTACTACAATATATTGTCTTTTTAGTGAAAAGCCTTGCCGTTCCAAAGCTTTGCCAGAGGTCTAATATCTTTTGAATAAACTAATATTGCTAATGAATATTGTGTGAAGTTTTGTATGAAGGAAAAAAAATTCAGGTGTAGTGAGTGAATGATGTAATGAGATGAAGAATGGACAAAAGCTCAAGATTGGGGATGCCACCATGGTGTCACCCCAATAAATATCCAAGCGGTACAAGCATCGAAGCTTGGGGATGCCTTGGGCATCCCCTTCTTCATCAATAAAAATCTTAGGTCTTTCTAGACACTTCGTTTTTATTGTTTCATGCATTGTTGTGTTGTTCTTGGAGTGTCTTAGTTTTCGTTTGCTTAGTTTGCTTGAGTAAGTTGGTTGGTTACACCACACTTTTTTTGGAGAGAGACACACTCTGTTTCCATTGCCTAGAACACTAGTTTTGACTCTTATTGTTTTGTGAATGTTCACTTTTGCTAGCACTGCGTTCAACCTTAGTTTTCTTATGCTTTTAGCTTAGAACTTTTAGTTCTTATTTGTGGATTTGTGAGACAAGCTCACTGATCTTTATTGATTATTATCTTTGTGAGTTGTTTCAAATAAGTTGTTTGGTGTTGGAAAAGAGTAGGAAGCTTCATGCTTAAGAGGTACAAAAGGGAGCTTGTTCTGACTGTGGCTTAGACTTTATCATGTCATGCCAGATGTTGTTTTGACCTTATTCTTAGTAATTATTGCTGTAGCGTGACTTGTTCCAAACAATTTAGATTGCTTAGTGATGGGGATATGCCTACCGGGATATGCCCAGCAGGACGTTTCCTATTGGCCCAAGCTGCCAGCGAGTGGGCCTGCAGGATGGCGACTGGATCGAGACTTGGAGAGGACTCAGGCGACTGGAAGTTGGAGGCCCAGAAGTGTAGCTAGGCCCAGTCGGATTAGGTCAAATACCCTCCGAATCCTTAACCAATTAGGTTGTAGATCTGTAAACCCTAGCGAGGTGAGCTTATATAAACCTCCCTAGGGTACGCATAGAGGACACGTTCCATCATACACCCCAGCTACTCGCCGCCTAGTCGTCGAGCTCGCCCTTGTACTCTCTCCATAATACAATCTAGAAGGAGTAAGTCTTTACCCTCCGGGGGGCGAACCTGGGTAAACCCTTGTGTCTCCGCCCTCATATCGCACCGCAGATGGCTGGCCGCCCTTGCCCCATGTTCTACTACTCGCTGTCGATTGCAGCATCTGCCGTGGCCATTCCCACGACAGTGGCGCCCACTGTGGGGCCTGGCCTGTCAGATTGGTGTTCTGCGGCGAGATCCAATCTACCCATCAACGAGACGATCGCCACCAGCCGCATGATCGCGATCGGCGAGATCCTCCAGATCTTGCCGAACAGCTACGTCCTAACGGCATGCCCCGTCATGCACCACATGACCATGCCAGTCGGCATGATCAACCTCTTCGTCGGCTTCACCGATGTCATCGTCTCGGAGGACTCGGATCGCATCCGCGAGTCGCCGCCACGTGACCAGCTCTCTGAGAGCCAGGTCCGCACGATCCACCGCCTTGCCTCCGAGTATGACTCGGCCCACAGTAACGTGGCCGAAACCGCCATGGTCGCGAACGACGCGGCCCTCAGTGACGGCGCCGACTCGGCGACCCCGGTGTCGGCTGCCGGATCCATCGTCACCACATCTCCCGCGGGCTCCATCACCCAGGTCTCCAACGTGGCAGACTTCGAGGATCCCTCCATCCTTGGGATCTTCGACTTCGACTCCGGGTCGGAGAACTCTGCCGACCTCCACGACGGGTCTGGTCGCCACGTCGCGGCCTACATGGTGAATGGCGCTGACCCCCTGCCAGACCCCTTCTCCACGCCGATCCCACCAAACGCAACAACAACGGAGGTCGAGGAACTCCGCCTGCGGCTGGAGGAGGCGGTCCGCAAAGAACAAGCCGACCGTGAATTTTTTTGCCTCGAACAGGTAACAGCGCAGGAACTCTCGCGTTACCACCAACTCCGAATTAGGTCGCGCCTGAACCCCACCATTCAGGATCGCGCCCTGAACTTCGACAACGAGAACGACCCGGCTCGTGCAGCCGAGCGCGCGATCTGCAAGAACGCGCCGCCAGGAGGGAGCTCCCGGCCCCCACCAGGCGCGACGGCCAACAGTGCCCACCACCACCCAACCGCGTGCCCCCCGGGACCAACCAAGAATCGTAGTCTCCTCGCGGGAGCGAGACACCGACGGCCTCCCGCTGTTCTCCACTCCGATGGACAATGTCGTCGCGAGCCGAGCAGCGGTCGACAACATAAACGTAACCGGGGAATGCGCCCTGCAGATCCAGTATGCCAAGGCTCTGCTTGCCAAGGCAGTCGAGCAACAAAACACGGGTGCCGACTCACAGGGTCGCATGTACGCGTTCGTCAGGCAGCAGGGCGGCCTCGAGCGGCCGCCCAATGGTGGCGAACACCCTCAACTGCCCACCACCCGAGCCCATGTAGCTCCAACATCGACCCGCGCATGTGGCACTCTCCACCAACGAGCCGCGCCGGCGAACAACTTCATCGCCGCCAACGGGCAGCCAGTCGACGCGCGCACCCACATCATCAACAACCAGAGCTGGCACGCACGCCAGCCCGACGACCTGCGGCATACCCTCACCAACCGCCACGACGGCGAACCAAGGGGATCGCTGAGTCGAGTCGGACCCCAGTGCTTTAGACCAATGATCCGAGGCGAAAAATACCCGACGAACTTCAAAGCGCCGAAGGAGATCAAGAAGTACGATCCCTCGTACGACTCGTCCATGTGGCTAGATACCTACCTCATGGCAATGGGAATCGCTGGCCACACCGACCTGCTTGCCGCCCGCTACCTCCCCCTGATGATGGAGGGAGCATGTAAGCAATGGATCAACACCCTCCCTGCGGACATCATCGACTCTTGGGAGGAAATGTGCGACGCCTTCGTCAGGCACTTCGAGGGTTCCTACACCCGCACCACCACCATCGAGGACCTGGAGCGATGCGTCCAGGGACCCCGCGAGTCGACCCGCAGTTGGGTCCAACGGTGGCAAGACCTGTGGTATAACACGGCCAGAATCCACCCGGACACCGCGATCCATTGTTTCAAGACCTCGTGTCGCTACGAGCCCCTGGTCGCCAATCTCAAGCGAGTGTACAGAACACTCGACAACATACCGGACCTCCTAGAGATCGCCAAGCGGTACGCGGAAGAAGACCGAAACCAAGAAACCGACGATGAGTCGGGAGGGAATCGCCGCACGAGCGGCCACGACAACGGGAGGCGACCCGAGCTACGCTACAGCAACACTCGCCTCACCGGCAAGCTCCATGGTGATGGGCGAGTCGACTTCGTCGCCAACGCCGGATACGCGCCGCGCGAACCCAAGAGATTTCGCCGCGACGGAGGCCAGCGCCGCGATGGCGGCAACTACAAGGCGAAGCCGAGGTTCGACCCCACGGCTCTCCTCAATCAACGTTGTGTGTTTCACAGTAGGGAAGGGAAGCCCGCCACGCACACGACCGTCGACTGCCACTCCCTCAAGGAAATTGAGAAGGCACGACGCACACGGGAAGACCCCGACAACAACCCGCCAAACGGCAGAAAATTCGGCAGCGTCGCCGGCTCGCTCCACACCTTCATAGGCTTCAACACGAAGAACGAGAAGAAGGTCATCACCCGCGCCGTTACCGTCAACGCGGTGTCCCAGATAGACATCCCCCAGTTCCTTAACTAGTCCGAGCAACCAATCACCTGGAGCCGCGAGGACCACCCGCCACGAATCGAATATCCGGGCCGAGTCGCCTTGGTGGTCAAGCCCAAGGTGGGGGACTATTGGCTCCCCAAGACGCTGATGGACAGCGACAACTCCATCAACATCCTATACTTGGACACATTCAGGTGACTGCGGCTCCCGCAGTCGATGATCGAGACGACCTACACCACCTTCCACGACATCGTCCCTGGTCGGAAGGCGTACCCAATCGACAAGGTGACGCTGCCAGTCACCTTCGGCACACCAGCAAACTTCCGCACCGAGCGGATCGTCTTTGAGCTGGTGTCGCTCAACAGCCCCTACCACTGTGTCCTGGGGCGCTAGGTGTTCGCCAAATTCATGGCAGCGCCCCACTACGCATACAACGCGATGAAGCTCCAAGGGTCGTGTGGCATCATCACTGTCCATGGCGATCCCTACATGGCCGCAGAATGCGAGGCCAAAGGCGCTAAACTCGCTGACGCCGTCATTGCGGCAGAGGCCAACCATGCTGAGGAGCTCACCAAGTACGCGAGCGGGGTCAACAATGACGACCCCACCATACTCAAAAATCCCAACTCGAAGGGTGGCAGCGCTACCGCCTTCGAGGCAACGACGCACAATCGCACCGTCGAGCTGGTCCCAGGCAACTCCAGCCAGACGGTGACGATCGGGACGGGCATGAGCCCAGCATAGGAAGGCGCGCTCATCGAGTTCCTACGTGAGAATCACGACATATTCGCATGGAAGCCATCCGACATGCCTGGTGTCCCGAGGGAACTTGCTGAGCACAAACTCAACGCCGACCCCAAAGTGCGACCTGTCAAGCATTCGCTGCGGCCCTTCAATGAAGAGCGCCGCCGAGCAATTGCCGAGGAGGTGCAGCGTCTACTCGCTGCAGGCTTCATCCGACCAGTCAAATACTCCAAATGGCTGCAAACCTAGTACTGGTCGAGAATAAAAATGGGACCTGGAGAATGTGTATTGACTACACGAACCTCAACAGCGCCTGCCCGAAGGAGCAGTTCGTCCTCCCGCGGATCGACCAAATCATCGACTCAACTACGGGTTCGGAGTCGCTATGCTTCCTCGATGCCTACTCTGGGTACAACTAGATGAAAATGGAAGTCGAGGACGAACAGAAGACGGCGTTCATCACGCCATTCGGCGCCTTCTGCTACATTGCCATGACCTTTGGCCTCAAGAACGTCGGGGAGACCTATCAGAGGTGCATGCAAGAGTGCCTTGCGAGCCAAATTGGCCGCAACATCGATGTCTACATCAACGACGTGGTGGTAAAATCCACTCGCCAGGGCGATCTACTCGCTGACTTGGCGGAAACCTTCGCCAATCTATGGAGGTACAAGATAAAGCTAAACCCAGGAAAGTGCACCTTCGGTGTACCCACTGGACAACTGCTAGGATACGTCATCTCCAAGCGCGGGATCGAGGTGAACCCAGCCAAGATCAACATGATCGCCCGGCTCGGCAGACCCGAGTGCTTGCGCGACGTCCAGAAGTTGGCAGGGCGAGTCGTGGCTCTCAGTCGCTTCATCCCCCGGCTAGGCGAGAAGGATATGCCCCTCTACTGCCTAATGCGCAAGAACCCCACCTTCCAATGGGACAAGGAGGCAGACGACGCTCTCCACGCTCTCAATGAGGTGCTACTCGCAGCACCGCTACTCACCGCCCCCGTCGACAAGGAGCCCATGCTCGTCTACATCGCGTCTTCCGAGTGTGTCGTCAGTGCCGTCATGGTCGTCGAGCGACCAGAGGATGGCAAGGAGCGCCCAGTGCAGCGACCAGTATACTACATCAGCGAAGTCCACACCGAGTCGTGCCAGCGCTACCCGCAGTACCAAAAACTGGTGTATGCGGTCTTCAGAGCACAGCAGGCCGCACTACTTCCAAGAGCACCCATCAATGCCATTGCAGGACATCATCCGCAACCGTGAGGCGACCGGGCGAGTCGCCAAGTGGGCCGTCGAAATCGGCGTCCACAACATCAGGTACAATCCGTGCAAAGCGATCAAGTCGCAGGCTCTCGCAGACTTCCTCGCCAACTGGGAGGAGGCCCAGCAGCCAGAGAAGCTGTCATACCTCCATTACTGGAGCCTACACTTCGATGGCTCCAAGAACGCAGATGACGCAGGAGCGGGGATCATGCTAACATCTCCGAAGGGCGACAAGATACACTACGTCCTCTACCTCGACTTCACTCCCTGCACCAACAACATGGCCGAGTACGAGGCGCTACTCCATGGCATGCGGGCAACCAAGGAGATGAACATCAATTGTCTGTGCTGCTACGGAGAATCCGACCTCGTTGCCGAGCAAGTCGCCGGCACCTGCGATGCAGTATCCCCCACCATGGCGGCGTACCGCCAAATAGTGGACTAGCTGGGAGGCCACTTCGCAGGCTACTCTGTCGAGTGGATCGACAGGCGGAAGAACGAGGAGGCCGACGCACTCTCCCGCATCGGCTCGGCTCGACTCGCACCACCCGCCGGCGTCTTCCTCGACACCATCACCAAGCCCTCCGTCTCTCCCCCAAGGGAGATCGACATCGGAATTTCACTGCAACCAGACGCAGCCCTGGTCGCACTAATCACCGAGCCAAGTGACTGGACCATGCCATACATCGCTTACCTGGAGGGAGGCACCCTACCCGCAGATGAGACGGAGGCCCGGATGATAGCATGCCGCTGCAAATCCTTCGTCATCATCGACGGCGAGCTCCACAAGCGCAGCGTGACCGACGTGTTCCAACGCTGCGTCCAACCCGCCGAAGGACGCAAGATCCTCCAGGATATCCACTCCGGCGACTGCGTACACCATGCTGGCGCCCGCTCCCTGGTCGCCAAGGCCATGTGACATGGCTTCTATTGGCTAACCGCACACGCCAACGCAGTCGACATCGTCCAGCGATGCATCGGGTGCCAGAAGTACGCCAACCAGACTCACGTACCGAGCTCGGCGCCTAAGACAATCCCCATCACCTGGCCGTTCGCCGTATGGGGCATGGACATGGTAGGCCCCTTCAAGAAAGCCCCCTCTGGCTTCACCCACCTCCTAGTCGCAGTCGATAAATTGACAAAATGGGTGGAGGCCAAGCCAGTCCACAAGTATGATGGGAAGACCACTACAAAATTCCTACGCGAGCTCATCTATCGCTACGGGTTCCCAAATAGCATCATCACGGACAATGGCACCAACTTCGCCAAGGGAGCCATGACCGAGTTCTGCGAGGAGCACAACATCCGACTCGACCTCGCCTCAGTCGCCCACCCGGAGTCTAATGGCCAGGCGGAACGCGCCAACCAGAGCATCCTCCACGGCCTGAAGCCACGGCTACAAGTCCCACTCGAGCGCACCGCCGGGTGCTGGGTCAAAGAACTCCCCTCCGTCATCTCGGGTATTCGCACCTCCGTCAATAGGTCGACGGGGTTCACCCCCTTCTTCATGGTGTATGGTGCCGAGGCAGTCATGCCAACCGATCTCGAGCACGACTCACCTCGGGTGGTCAACTACACGGAGGCTGATAACGAGCTCGCACGCCAGGACGGAGTCGAACAGCTCGACGAAGCGCGCGACCTAGCTCGTTCCCGCACCGCCATCTACCAGCAAGGGCTTCGCCGCTACCATAGCCGGCGAGTACGAACTCACACTTTCCAGGAAGGCGACTTGGTACTGCGCCTAATCCAGGACAAGAAAGGCATGCACAAGCTCTCTCCCCCTTGGGAGGGACCATTCGCCATCGGGCGAGTCCTAGGCAATGACGCCTACTACCTCACCGATGTCCGAGGCGATGGCAAACTCGACGTCAAGCAGCCATGGAATGTAAACCTCCTATGGAAGTTCTACTCTTAGAACTCCAGACATGTACCCCCCACCCGCTATAAAATAAAGCAGATCGATTTGCGCAAATTGCGTCTACTCTCCATGCCTTGTGCCACTCGCACTCGTAATAACAACGTTACACTATTCGCAGAAGTCAACCTTTGGTAACGCGACCGGCACGACCAAGTAGTGCGGTACGAGGGCACTAGAAAAATTCAGGCCTCGTACTGTCCACGAAAAAAGCTAACCCGGATCCCCATTGGAGTCGCCCAGCTCGACTGGCTCCCCGAGCCAAGACGACTGCATTCGCTTCCCACAGCGACCCAGTCCTCCACATCCTCGGCGCAGCGACTCGAACGGCAAAGTACCACGCTCGGGGACTGACACCAGCCCAAAGAAGAGCGGCTAGGGAAAAATTCCAAGTAAGAGAGCGCGCCCAGGACTCACCATGCGATTGGTCTTATGGATCAGGCGGAGTGACGCTCTTAACACAACGCGCCTAGTCCTCACCTACCTCGGGCATGCGACTAGAACGACCAAGTACCACGCTCGGGGACTCGGCAACCCGACCATGTTCACGCCTGGGAAAACGGCCAAGTAAAGAGCACCCCTGGGAGTCACCACGTGACTGGCTTCCCGAGCCATGGCGAGTCGACCCTAACTCACTAACAGTCCACACAACATATAAAAACGAGGTTAACCAAATAACAAGGGTGGACGCACTCGGGGACTCGTACAACCAACACTCAAACCACAAATGCAATGACAAAATAACCCGCGCATTCCTTCATAGAAGCAAAATTTGTTCGCATACAAGGAAAATTACATGTTTATCTTACGCTAACGCCAAATGGCAAAACACTATATTCTGCATGCTTCGAAGAGGAGGCGCCACCATCCTTGCGGTTGCGGATAAAGGGAACCCAGGGATTCGACGGGTATGTCGTGAGCTCACCCACAATCGCCGCACGAAAAGGTTGCTCCACCTTGAAGTCATTGTGCGCCGGTTCAGGGTCATTGGGGGCGATGGCCGTTTCCTGATAGGGAATAAGGTTGCCTATCGCCCACATGCGGTCGGAGTACACCGCGGCTCGATCCGTCAGCTTCAACACTTCGGCAATCTTGACCGAGCCCATCGAGGAGGGGTACCCGCTCGTGATGTCATCAAGGTCGAAATCATCCGAAAAGTGCGCGAGCCCAAGGCTCGGCACAGTCGCTGCTCCTCCCCGGAAGGCTGACCGTGTCATGAACTCCACGACCGACGGGGCCTTCTCCAGATAGCTCCATACTTCAACAAGGTCGCTGGGGATAACCTCCGTGGGCGAGATCTCTTGAAGATATGCCCGGAGGCAGGTCGCTGACATCACGGCTGAATCGACCAGGGTGGTGACGCATTGTCGCGCGTCGTACGACTGCGCCTCTTCGGCGTTATCAGTGATGTGACCTGCAACACACAAGAAAACAGTGAGTGAAGCACCAAAATAACAATGTGGTACGCGTGCTCAAGGAGTGGCTAAAGGGGAACTCACCAATCAGCGGGCGGCATAGGTCCGTGATGAAATTTTGAAGAGCTGAGAAGTCATTTTGCAACCCGGCGACGAGTGCGTCCGACACCTTCCGCTCCTCAGCAGCAGAAGTGACGGCCACCTTGGCTCGTCCTTCCGCCGAGCTCGCTTCCGCTTTCGCCTCCTTGAGCTCACGCTCCAGTTCGGCGATTCGCTTCTCCGTGGCGCTCAAGGAATATTGAGCCGCTGTCAACTCACCAGCCGGAACAAAGCCTTGGCGAGCCTCCTTCACTGCAGCCGCACTATCCTCTGCTTCCACAACAAAATGGTCACAGACGCAACAAGTTCGCGATAAGCGTCAGACAAGAAAAATACTCACCTGCAGTCGCACGAAGCTTCTCGTTCGTATCCTGAGCAGCGAGAAGCTCCTTCTCCACGTGGTGCTTGGCAGCAAGCCGCTCGGACGACTCGCGCTGCAAGCCCTGTGCAACAATCACACCATCAGCAACAAACTTCCTAAGTGCCCAGCCACTGACATTCAGCGACTAGACACTCGGGGACTGGATGACAAAATTCCTAAGTGCCCAGCAGCTAAAATTCAGCGACTAGAAACTCGGGGACTGGATGATAAAATTCCTAAGTGCCCAGCCGCTGAAATTCAGCGACTAGACACTCGGGGACTGGATGGCGAAAAAACAGTAAGAATCCGACCAGTGAAATTCAGTGGCCAGATCCTCGGGGACTAGACATACCTGGATGGCGGCACCTAGCATGACGTGAAGCTACATCACGTCCACCGATGAAAGCACGAGCGGAGTGTGCCCGTGACGCTGTTCGACCTCCATATCGGCGGCCCCAGGGAATTGGCTCGATGGCACCGAGGCACTCGCCGTGGCGGCCCTCGCTACAAAGCGAGGGAATGTCGCCACCACGGCCCCTGCGCCACCTGAAGACGGCCCAGTCACCTCAGTAGAAACCATGGGGCCTACCTGTTGCGACCCCGCGTCCTCCGACGCCTTCAGGGCTATGTCCACCGTAATCGGGGCGTCGCTCGGGGCAGCCGCTGGCTCGTCCAAGATCATAATGACTTCATCGCCTTTTGTTCTCTTGGTGCCTTCAGCGGGAGCCTCGATCTCGTCGCCCTTCCTCTTCTTCGAGGGATCGGTCGGCACCTCCGCGGTGACCGATGGAACCTTGGCCACCGAAGGGTGACCTATCTTCTTTACTCCAGTCCTGTGAGATGACTCCGTTAATAACACTCGACAATTGAAACATGAATCAAATAGACAGTTAAAAGGTTGAGGAATACTCACTTGGCGACTGGGATAAATCGTAGGCCGGTGCGAATGCTAGCTGGCTTTTCCAGTTCTGGCCCCAGTTTCCGACTGAGGACCGTCTCGAACACGCTTTGTCCCCAAGACACCGACGGCTTCTTCAAGGATGAGGCCGCGGCAGGAGGTTCAGTGGCAATCGCCACGGGAGCTCCCCTCGGCGGCGAGGCCCCCGCGGCTGGAGCGGCCACCAACCCGGTGACTGGGGCGAACGGCGGTGGCAATGATGCCAGCGGCGCCTTGTCTTCCACGACAGTCACACCAGTTACTATAGCCGCGTGCGCCGCTGTCTCCTCGGCTGCGCTGGTAGCGTCGGAGCTACTCGCGGACCGAGGCGGAGACGCCAGCTTGGCCGGCTTCGTCTTCTTCTTGGGTGGCGATGGCTTCTTCTTCTTCGACGGCGTGGCCTCACGTTGTGAGGTATGCTCGGGGAGCTCGTCGTCATCATCGTCGTCATGGGCCTCGAGGCTTTTGCTGGCCTCGAGCTCGCGCTGGTGCTGCCCGTGAGTCTTGCGGACCGTGGGGGCAGCAACCTCCACGGCTTCGTTGCCATCGTCGTCGTCATCACCATCACCACCCCCGTCGCTCCTGACATCGCCCTTGTCAGGCAATGACTCGCTCTCGTCCTCGGCGGACGAGTTCGAGTTCTCGTCATCTGCGGGTGTAAGCCAAGCTTCTACCACTTGGAATAGCTGCAACGATCAAACAACATTAGCACAACCGCGAATGCACAAACTGCGACTGCGAGTGCAAGGGAAATAAAAACTCACCGTTGGAGCTGGGCGCCTTGTGGTATAAGGTGCGACCCCGGCCTTTGCGTCAAGATACACCGCCTGGGTGATCTTCTTCAGGGCCAGGGTGTAGTCATTGAGTCACCACTCGTCGTGACAGGACTTCGTCGGGTCGTCCTTACCCGTGTACTCGTACATATAGTGGGCACGACTGGCCAAGGGCACGAGCCGTCGCTCGAGCCAGCAATTGTAGAGGTTGATGGTTTGGAGGCCTTTCTTCTTCAAATTGCGGATGGTCTGCAACATCTCATCGACGACCATCCGCTGCTCTAGCGGAAGCTTGGTGACTTGGAGTCGATGCGACTCGGGCCGGTCGGCGGAGTACGTTGGAAGCTCCACCTCGTCTCCCGGCGTCGACTCGTTCACATATAACCAACTCTTCTGCCACTCGTTCACTGCTTTGGCGGGCAGCATCAGATCGAAGAACGACACCTTCGACTTCAGCTGGAAGGTCAGGCCGCCCGTGGCTAACATTGGGCCGCCCGCCTCTTCGCGGCTGATCCTCCCATGGAATAGATCTTGCCATAGGGGAAAGTATGGCCGGCAGCCCAGGTAGCACTCGTAGAACGCCACGAAGATGGCGAGCTTCTCGATGCTATGCGGTCCCAGGTCTGACGGCTGGATGTCGTAGTAGGCGCAGAAGTGCCGGAAGAAGAGGGAAGTGGGGAATCCGAGCCCCCGCTCTAGGTGGCTGGTGAAGCAAACGAATTCCCCTTCGCGTGGATCTGGAATCACTTCTCTGGCCACGGGAATGTGCCATCTCCCGGCGTGGAGGATCCCTGCCTCCTCGAACGATCTCAGCAGCGCCTTCGTGCACTTGGATCTTCCCCATGGTTCCGCAGGAGGGGCCATCGGCTGGGGGATCGAGGGATGCGAATCACTCTGGGTCGCTCTGGTCACTGCGTGGAATGGAGGAATGAGAATGCGCGAGTTCGAAGGAAGTGAGGGAAGCATATTCCCCTCACCCGTCACTCTCCTTATATAGTGATCGTTACCCGCCATTTTTGGGGAACCGTTACTACGTGGTAATTATGCCAATATTACTGTTGGATTACCCAATGGCTAGTTTGGCCAAGCTGACGGTCCAACTTCGTCCACTCGACTCGCTATCTTCAGCGACTCGACGATTCGCCGACCCGATCACTATAATAGTGACTTGACGATTCGCCGACCCAATCACTATAACAGTGATTTGACTATTCGCCGACCTGTTTGCCAAGCTGCGACCTGATTAGATGCCGTTATGGCAATTCAAATGACTAGTTATTTCTGTTGTTCAGGAGTCCGCCGCCGATTTGACTGGGCGTCCGAATTGGACCCGCATACTTCGACTGCCAACGAACACCTGCGACGAATCAACGACAGCCTCAGGGACTACTGATGGGGATATGCCTACTGGGGTATGCCCAGCAGGACGTTTCCTATTGTCCCAAGCTGCCAGCGAGTGGGCCTATAGGACGGCGACTGGATCGAGACTTGGCGAGGACTCAGGCGACTGGAAGCTGGAGGCCCAGAAGTGTAGCTAGGCCCAGTCGAATTAGGTCAAAGACCCTCCGAATCCTTAACCAATTCGGTTGTAGATCTGTAAACCCTAGCGAGGTGAGCTTATATAAACCTCCCTATGGTACGCATAGAGGACACGTTCCATCATACACCCCAGCGACTCGCCGCCTAGTCGTCGAGCTTGCCCTTGTACTCTCTCCATAATACAATCTAGCAGGAGTAGGTCTTTACCCTCCGGGGGCGAACCTGGGTAAACCCTTGTGTCTCCGCCCTCATCTCGCACCGCAGATGGCTGGCCGCCCTTGCCCCATGTTCTACTACACGCTGCCAATTGCATCATCTGCCGTGGCCATTCCCACAACACTTAGTGTGCCTTGAAGGAATCATGCGTTGTTTTAGCATACAAAGGCATAATATTGTGCTATTATCCTTTGATGCTTTGTTTGGGTTGACTTGGCACATGCTCACACCATGTTATGACTATGAACAAGTCACCATAGCCTCTATGATCATTTAGTCCTTGACTTGTGGTACCACTCTACGCTTTGATTAGCAATGTTTTGTTTCTCTACATGATCATGGCCATTATTGCTCTCTTAGTTGGTTTTTCCCAGTCTTTTGCTAGCCTCCACTTGTATGAGTAAGCTCCACTCATGATTCCACCTCCCAAGAAACCAATTTATTCCAAAGTGTCCACTATAAATTCCTATGCATGGTGTGTTACACCATTCCAAGTATATTCTTGTTTTCATCTATCTTCCAATTAAAAAGTATTTTATTATGTGAAAACTTAGTGATTAAAGCCCTCACAAACTTGATGGCACACTTTATATTCTTTGCCCCTAATAAACTTGAACCATTGTATCGTCTATGTTGTATATGCTTGCACTTATACGTTGGAATTAGCAGAACCGTGCTATCACGAGGAACGTTTTCAACATTGCACTTGTACTTTATACTCAGTTGATATCATGCTCTTTTGTCTATGGATGTCACCGGTGTGAAATAAAGTGGGAACTTGTAAGTCCATGGAGTTTGTATTTTGTGTTAGAGAAACGCCTGGGCCGCTAGCCTAAGCCATGCCTAATCATGATGGAAACTTGCAGCATCACCATAATGAGCTATATATGAAGCATCCTCAATAAAAATCTATGCATATAGTAAATAAAAAGACCGCTGAGATGCTCATTGTCTGCTTGCCTTGTCATTTTGGTTATGGGATAGCTCCTGTACCATGTGCAAGGGGTACCCTGTTGGCGGTTCTCTATGATACGCATGTACTTACAATGACAAGAACTTACAAGTGACTAAAGTTGAGTAGCATGAGGTGTGTCCCGCGTATTCAAGGGACTTGAGATTGCCAACATATACTTTGTCAAGCATATACTCCATAGTTTGTTCACTTTAACCTTAATCACTTCAAGATGCTTATGATAGGGGAAATGAGGGCTGAAAGCTAGAAAGTACCATAATTTTTGGAAGCTCGTTTTGAAACTTGAGATCCCTGCTTCCCTTTGTAAAGGGCCTTTCTTCCACTATTATTTGAGTCTCCACCTTCTACTTTTAGGCACCATTAAGAGAGCATAGTTGCCATTCTGTGTGCAGTGTCCCAAAACTTATTGATTGATGCATATTGTGATATTACTTGTTCATGTGCTACTTGTTTCTAGTCACCCTTGTGAACTTTGAAGGTGTCCTATGCATCTATTTGCTACTCTATGAGGGACAAGCTGATTGCCACTATGCTATGTTTTCTGTATGTGAAACAAACAAAAGTTTTTCAATGCATGTCATTCATGATCTTTGTTTGTAGCCTTTCATGTTGCATGCATAGTTACTATGTCCTATTGTTAGAACCCCATCTTTCATGCACATGTTTAGAGTTCTTTGATCCCAGCTTTCAATGCTTGCAAATGGCTTGATCTTGGTTTTGATGGTGCTTGTCACCTCAAAAATTATGATTTTTATCACTTACCTACTCGAGGACGAGCAGGAGTTAAGCTTGGGGATGCTTGATACGTCGGAAACGTATCTATAATTTTTGATGCTCCATGCTTGTTTTGTGTAGCATCCCAATTGTCTAACAATTGTAATGCTACTTGGTCTAGTAATATAATGGCTACTTCAATATATAATTGTTGCAGCATAATTATATCATGCTCATGTCATCATGCCACCTTGCATTGGAGCATCATATAAAACCTTTTTATTTGGTTCTTCTCTCACATGCATTGTAAATTGTATTTGCCTCTTGATATTGTATTTGGTTCTTGATATATTGTTTAATGCCCAAGTTGAGTTGGGGGCATATCTCTTATTAACTCCACCACCTTTTCTTTGGCTTCATCTAAATTCCACCACCCTAGTCATATATGAGCCATTGCTTTTCTTTGGCTATTTAAATCTAGCTCATATGTGTTGGGATGGATCCAATTCTGTTTCCACATGCTCTCATATATCAATAATGTTGTTTTCACAATATGGATATGGGGAGAGCCACTTGGCCACCTTTGCATGCCTTGTGAGTGGGACCCTATTTCTAGCTACCATATGTGTTGTTTTGGGGTTATCATCATGTTGGGATATTTTGTGGGCTTATTAACTACCTAGTGGCATATACACACTAGCAAGTCCCATTGTATTTCAAAATGGTCACCTCCATCTACTCCACATGGGGCATCCTTATAATTCTCTTTGCTTGGCTTTTATTCCAATTTTGGGAATGCATAATAATAATGCCATGTGATAATATTGTTTTCACAAGAATCAACATGGCAATAAATATTTTGCATGGGCCATGCAAGTGCCACCTTTTTCTAGTATTTGGTTTTTATTTGAATCTTGAGAGGATCATCTCTATCTCTATCCCTTCTTTTGGGCTTGATCTATGTTGATCTTGCTTAAAACCCCATCACCATATCCATCTATGCCATCATCCACCTTTCCTTCTCTTCTCTCTTTTGGCTATATCTTGCTTGAGCTTGTCATGAGCATGCTTGATCTTGTCAAAGGGGAACCACTCAATTATCTCTCTCTCTAATCCTCATCTTTCCCTCCCTTTTCTCTTCCTTTTAAGCATGGTCAAGTGGATCTTTTCTAAACACAAACCCTACTCTTTTACCACCTTTCTTGCTTGATCAAGTTGGAGCATGCAAGCTTCTTATACCCTAATCCATCACCATCTCTCTCTTAACCCTCTATCTAAGGTCCTAATCTCATCACCTACCCCTCCATCTCATCTAATCTACCATCCCCTCTAAACCTAGCTCTAAGCTAAACCCTAAACCTACCCCCTCTCTCTCGGCCTCTCTCTTCTTTCCACCTAGCTGGCCCCACCTGGCCACCCTGGCCCACCTAACCACCACCCCAACCAAACCCTAGCTACACCCGAGCCATACCCCCCTCTACCCGAGCCTAGCTCCAAACCCTAGCCCGAGCTCCATGTCACACCTCCCCCTCTCTCTCTCTCTGCCTAGTGGCCCCCTAGCCCGAGCCTGCCCCTGCCTCCCTTGGCCTTGGCCGTCCCCACCTGCCAGCTGCACCTGCCCTGGACCTGCCCTGCCGTGCACGTGAGGAGGAGGAGGAAAGGTGGCACCCGAGGCCACCTTTTCCCATCTACCCCGTGCCCACGGTACCACCTCCCTCTCCCGTCCCTATCTACCACCACACGGCACCCCTCTGCCTCCCCAGATCTGGCCGAGGCGCCTGGCCATCCTCCCTTCCTCTCCACCGTCTACCCCCCCCCCAAACGCCGGTCACCGTCGGCCTCCACCGATCTCCCGCTTCCAGCAGTGCAGCACGTCGTGGAGGTGATCGAGGAAGGCCACGCAGTGCTCCTGCAACCCCCTGTACCCGCCGTTGAGGAGGAGAAGGACCGGAGCCGAAGGTCCCCGCAACGCCGACCCCGAAACCCTAGCTCGCTGGGCCTCTGCATCATCGCCGTCCTGCTGCTCGCCGACCCGATCCAACGCCACCAACACACTCGCGGTGAGCTGACCCACCTCCTAGACAACCCCCTCTGGCCGATCCCGCCCTAGCGCCGCCGTGCCTTTCGTCGAACATCGTCGGAGCGTCGGGTTCGCTGGCGTCTGCACGCTCTCGCTCCGCGTAGCCCCTCTTCTAGTCCTCGCCCACCTCCCAGACAGCAACCCCCGCCTGCCGCACTGGCAGCCGCCTCCACGCGCGCACGCTAGGTCCCAGGATCGAGCCCTGCGCGCCGCGCCTGCCGCTGCTGCGCATCGATCTGTCGACAGACAGATTCAGAGGAAGAGAAACAGTACCGCGGCCGCACTTTTGCTGATACCCCCCCACGTTTTGTTTTGCATCAACCCGCGGTACGCAAGGTCCCACCAGACAGCCACCCAACCAATCTTGCAGAGAACCCCCCGTATAACCCCAGCCTCAACCCACAGTCCCCGCGCGTTCGATCGCTGACGCCTGGGCCCGAGCCAGTTGGCCCCACCTGTCATCCTCTAGGCTAGATCCAGTTGCGGTGAGAAAAGCTTTGCGCGCCGTGAGCGCCCAGTCAGCAGTTGGTCCCACCTGTCTGTGGCTAGGGCTAGATTCCTCTGGGTATAAAAAGGATTTCTGAAATCTGTTTAATTCAAATCTTTTCAAATTTAAATCAAATTCAATCTTAATTCTGTTTTTAAATATCTTTTAAAATATAAACCCAAATAATACAAATAATATATGTTTTCAAATCAGAAAAATGTGAGGAATTCAATTATGGCCTCTAAAATATATTTTGGACACTTTATTTTCCAAGATTAATAAAATTACAACAAAATGCCCTTCCACCTTAATTAATTAATAACTTTTGTTTTATAACTCCAAATTTAATAAATAATATGTCTAAAATGATTAGCTCGACGAGACCTTTCTGTTTATGCATTCCATGGTTTGTTTTGAAGCATGCATCATATAAATATTTAGTGGACAGCAACTTAATTGTGAATAAAATGGGGCAAAAAACTAATTAAAATGGTTTATTATTGTATTTCACACCTCACCCATGCCATGCTACTTAATTGCCATGCAAATTGTGCATCATTCATCATGGCATGATTGTTTGCTTGTCGCATTTATTCATATGCTTGGGCACTTTATTTATGTTGGCCCTTGTTTGTTTGGTTCTTCTTCGAATAGACGCTGAGCAGGGGATATATCAAGAGAACCAGGAGCACTACCCAGATCCATCCCTTGCTTCAACTGAGCTGCCAGGCAAGCACTACCACATGCTTGCATACATATAGCACCTATTTCCTCTATCTTATTCTTGCATCATTGAGTCGCGATTGCATTAAATTGAATCCCAAGTACTGCATAGCCTTTACTTTTAAACCCCACCGAAGCTTGTTCCTCCATCCCATGAGCCATTACTACAGGAGTTGTTTGAGCCATGCGAGTCGTAGAACAGCATGTGTAGGGTATGTGAGTGTCTGTTGGATAACGAGGTACTTAAACAACTTAACCTGAGTAGTAATGGGATAACTAATGAAAGTGGCACCGGTGGGCCATATTCTCTATTTGGTTTTTCAGGCTCACTTGTGTCCCGTAAGACCCCGAGTACTTGATTCCTGTTCCAAGATTATTCGTGCTATCCACATCCGGGAGGCCTTATGGACCCCCCCTGAGCCAGAGCTTGATTCATTCTTATTTCTTGGGGCCACAAACTAGTTTGAGGTTTTATTTACGATCCTGTACTTATGCCATGCTTTACTGCTTTATTTAAGATTGTGCGAGGAGCACCTGTACTGTTTTGGAAAGCGGAGTGTTTTCGCGGTATCGACAAGCCCAGTCACACTTTCGGGTTCCCAGTCGTTTACAGCCACTGACGCAAACCTTGAGTCCGTCTCGGAGTCAGCTAGCTCCGTTGCGGGTAGCTTAATGGGGTGGCCCCCTGAAATATTTCTGAATCCTGTAATTGCTTTGTCGTGACTGCCTCGTTGGGTTTTGATTTGGTTTTTCCGAGGCATATCGAGTGTGTGTTGCTATTTGTGCACCCCTGCAGGGTAAAAATTTCTGAAAGCCGTGTCCGCGGTTATGGACGACTTGGAGCACAGTTTCTCGATCATAGACAAGCATAACTAAAGTACCGCTTCTAATTTGACTAAACAACTGACTAGTAAATAGTGCAATACTCATGGAATGGTTATTAAAACTGCCAACGGATGGGGGGTTGTTCGTCCGCTTCCTCGTCGGTAAGCGAGGAGGATGGATCTGTTAAGATTACCTTTACAACTGTTATAACTGTTGTTATTAATTCACGGACATCCGTCTATCTCTGGTTAGGCGGATGGTTAGCGAGTATCTATAGAATTGCTAGGGTTTATCTTTTGCTGCAATTGCGTCACCCCAGGTTGTGTCCCCTTTAGAGGCATAAAGACTTGCTGAGTACCCCTAGGGTCTCACACGATAAATTATTGGTTCAGATGAACAGGTACACTTGCAGGATGGATACTGGGTGGAAGAGACGGACGATGTGGGCAACGATCATTCGGTGTAGAGATTCCGGGAACGGGGATCCGTGAGATCTGTGGGCGGGATCTGCTTATTTATGGGGCATCTTATGCCGATTTGCTTCTTATCCGTACTCGGATTTTGTCTTCCGCTTTCGCTTGATACTCTGTTGATTGATGTATGAGGAGATATCCTAAACTATTATATCTATCTAGGATATTTGGATCTTGCCGTATGGCGTTGCTATATTTTCCTTTCTTTTTAGATGGGATGACTCTGATGTACTGTTGTATGGTGGCTTGCATACATACTCATTTGTGTATGTAGTTGATCCCTTCGCCTGCCGATTACGCCGCCCGTTCTTGTCCCGATGTGTGGAAATGGTTGGGACGGCCGAAAGGTCTACCTGTGAGTGGCATTTGGGCCCCACCGTACTATTTCAACCATTTCTGCTCATCCAGGCTTGTAACTAGGAGCGTAATTCACCGAGGTAGTTACAATTGGTATCAGAGCCATCCCGCCCTTCAGGGTCTCAGCCAAATGGTCGTTGTCTGTCTAGCAAGTATTTTGGTAGTTATGTATATTAGGGAAAAACAAAACGTGAGAGTAGGACTGCTTCCACTTTTCTTCTTACCCACCCACCACCCTTTTCTGGTAAGGAAGTGTAACGTTTTCAATCCTCTTCTTAAAAATTCAAACTAGGATTCACGTGTTCTGGGATTCCGTAGTACCATAGGTTGTGTGTGTGTGTGTAATCCTTGTCTATCTGTTGCATCCAGTTTGTTATCTCTATCTGCCTTTGGTTATCAACTGTTGGTACATTCCATACTGACAGGCTTTTGAAAACCGGCGCGATCTATCTGACTCCTTGTTAACCGGTGCCATCTTCTTAAGGGTGTCCTTCCTTCTAGCAGCTTCACATTCTGTGAAACCATCAGTTGCTAATCTCTATCCGATAAGTGTTTTGCGCATCTACTGGTATTTTAATGCCGAAAAATACGGAAATTTTTTCTTTGATACATCTGTGTTTCCACACTCCTTTCCAGTCGTGTGTGAAACATTATCTATCTTCCTTTTATCAGCAGGTTCATGCTAACTCATTCTTTTGTCACCGGCGCTTAATCCTAGAGTTTCTTTCCATCTTTGGCAATCCGGAGTTTCTCAAGGCACTACGGTGATCTATCATCTTTTCTTTATCCAAGATCTCCTTATCTTTGTAACCGGCAATCCAATCGACATGTGAACCAGGTGACATCTCGGCCACGTCCTTCTGCTAAAAACATTGCTTCAATTCTGGAATTAGCAAGTCCATTGTTAATTCCATCCTCCATCTTCAATCAAACCCGGAGTTTTCCTTGTTGGCAAGTTATCATCGTCGTTCCGCTAAAGTTTTCCTCAAGACTGCTATATATCTCTCAATCTTTTCAAGAAGGACAGGGAGTTCTTTCACCTCAGTCTCGTCAAGTGATCTCTTGAAATCCTCTCGTTCTGTCATCTATGCTCAATCCACCGGAGGCCATGAAGACCTTTCAGATCTTTCGTAATCCTTCTGTTCAAGTGGTGCTATCTTTTTCTTTATCTGTGGAATCTTTCAGTTGTCTCCGTGATCTTCCTTCATAGCTTTCCGGTGGCTGGTTACTTATGATATGACGACAACACCATCACCCTTATCTATCTTGAATCCGGTGAATCGTTTGCATCAATCTTTGTTTTCTTACGGAGTTCCATGAGCTCTCCTTATCAATACCTTCAGTGTTTTTCGGTAGTTGGGTTGCATGGTTTTCTTATTCATGTGAGGAGTAATGCTTTGAGTGCGGGATGGAGTAGCTACCATACCACTACTCTTATCATTCGCTCTTGTACATTGAATTGGTAAATTAATGTGATTTCACTCATTCCACGGAAGTTAGAAGTGGCCTTTATCCCTCGATACTTTTACTCCCGTCCTTGTTTTTCCGGAGTGCTCTCTCGAAGAAGGTAATCTATAATCTCTTGTTGGTGATCTATCTTTCCTACACGGAGCAAATCTTCAATTAGCTGGTGGAAACAAACGCAAACTCTTTTCTATCCTCGTCTTTCTACCGGTGCTCGACATCCTCAAACAAGATGAAAGGAAACTATCTCTCTCTTTGTTTCATCAATTCTTTGCTGTGGTAAAGCCAATTATGGTTGATGCCATCAGCCACAAATCTATTGCGTTAGCCTCAAGGCTAAAGAAAGCAATAAGTATCTCTACAATAAACTCCAGATCTTCCATATTCTTTGTTTCTCAGGATCCAACCATGATCTAGCTACACATCCGTCTCTGGAAGTTATATCCGCGCACCTCAATTGCGTGATCTTTTGGTTCTTACCGGCGCAACAAGAATCTAATCCGACGATGTCTAACTAAATCTTTCTGTTGATATCAAGGGACTCTATTGTTTGAAGGCAATATTGTTCCGTGCTTCATTTCTCAAATCCGAGAGAGGACACGATGCTATTGTCATAGTGGTTCAAAATCTCTCCAATCTAGCTCTTTTCTTCCGGCGAGACAAAGATCCATCCTCTCTAGTATCGGTAAATCTTTAATCTTAATGGTGTATCTTGCTTCATCCATGATACATCATCTTTTCCTTTTTCTTTCACAAGTGGTTCTAGTCTTTTATCTTGTTCTTGAAAAACCGGAGCTATGTCCACCCTATCCTTCTTGTCTCACGACAATCCTTCAATCCTTCTAACCCGTTGTTTCTCAAGCAAAACGCAAGACTCGCAACAAGTCTAGCAAGTGTTGCAAGGTGTAGTGGTCACACCATTCCGTTCTTCATCATCTTGGGAACGCAAGGATCACCTTCGTTCCGAACACCGGCCTATCCTTGTGTTGTTTTCTTTTTCCTAGGAATCTCGGGACGAGATTCTTGTTTAGTGGGGGAGAGTTGTAGCATCCCAATTGTCTAACAATTGTAATGCTACTTGGTCTAGTAATATAATGGCTACTTCAATATATAATTGTTGCATCATAATTATATCATGCTCATGTCATCATGCCACCTTGCATTGGAGCATCATATAAAACCTTTTTATTTGGTTCTTCTCTCACATGCATTGTAAATTGTATTTGCCTCTTGATATTGTATTTGGTTCTTGATATATTGTTTAATGCCCAAGTTGAGTTGGGGGCATATCTCTTATTAACTCCACTACCTTTTCTTTGGCTTCATCTAAATTCCACCACCCTAGTCATATATGAGCCATTGCTTTTCTTTGGCTATTTAAATCTAGCTCATATGTGTTGGGATGGATCCAATTCTGTTTCCACATGCTCTCATATATCAATAATGTTGTTTTCACAATATGGATATGGGGAGAGCCACTTGGCCACCTTTGCATGCCTTGTGAGTGGGACCCTATTTCTAGCTACCATATGTGTTGTTTTGGGGTTATCATCATGTTGGGATATTTTGTGGGCTTATTAACTACCTAGTGGCATATACACACTAGCAAGTCCCATTGTATTTCAAAATGGTCACCTCCATCTACTCCACATGGGGCATCCTTATAATTCTTTTTGCTTGGCTTTTATTCCAATTTTGGGAATGCATAATAATAATGCCATGTGATAATATTGTTTTCACAAGAATCAACATGGCAATAAATATTTTGCATGGGCCATGCAAGTGCCACCTTTTTCTAGTATTTGGTTTTTATTTGAATCTTGAGAGGATCATCTCTATCTCTATCCCTTCTTTTGGGCTTGATCTATGTTGATCTTGCTTAAAACCCCATCACCATATCCATCTATGCCATCATCCACCTTTCCTTCTCTTCTCTCTTTTGGCTATATCTTGCTTGAGCTTGTCATGAGCATGCTTGATCTTGTCAAAGGGGAACCACTCAATTATCTCTCTCTCTAATCCTCATCTTTCCCTCCCTTTTCTCTTCCTTTTAAGCATGGTCAAGTGGATCTTTTCTAAACACAAACCCTACTCTTTTACCACCTTTCTTGCTTGATCAAGTTGGAGCATGCAAGCTTCTTATACCCTAATCCATCACCATCTCTCTCTTAACCCTCTATCTAAGGTCCTAATCTCATCACCTACCCCTCCATCTCATCTAATCTACCATCCCCTCTAAACCTAGCTCTAAGCTAAACCCTAAACCTACCCCCTCTCTCTCGGCCTCTCTCTTCTTTCCACATAGCTGGCCCCACCTGGCCACCCTGGCCCACCTAACCACCACCCCAACCAAACCCTAGCTACACCCGAGCCATACCCCCCTCTACCCGAGCCTAGCTCCAAACCCTAGCCCGAGCTCCATGTCACACCTCCCCCTCTCTCTCTCTGCCTAGTGGCCCCCTAGCCCGAGCCTGCCCCTGCCTCCCTTGGCCTTGGCCGTCCCCACCTGCCAGCTGCACCTGCCCTGGACCTGCCCTGCCGTGCACGTGAGGAGGAGGAGGAAAGGTGGCACCCGAGGCCACCTTTTCCCATCTACCCCGTGCCCACGGTACCACCTCCCTCTCCCGTCCCTATCTACCACCACACGGCACCCCTCTGCCTCTCCAGATCTGGCCGAGGCGCCTGGCCATCCTCCCTTCCTCTCCACCGTCTACCCCCCCCCCCCAAACGCCGGTCACCGTCGGCCTCCACCGATCTCCCGCTTCCAGCAGTGCAGCACGTCGTGGAGGTGATCGAGGAAGGCCACGCAGTGCTCCTGCAACCCCCTGTACCCGCCGTTGAGGAGGAGAAGGACCGGAGCCGAAGGTCCCCGCAACGCCGACCCCGAAACCCTAGCTCGCTGGGCCTCTGCATCATCGCCGTCCTGCTGCTCGCCGACCCGATCCAACGCCACCAACACACTCGCGGTGAGCTGACCCACCTCCTAGACAACCCCCTCTGGCCGATCCCGCCCTAGCGCCGCCGTGCCTTTCGTCGAACATCGTCGGAGCGTCGGGTTCGCTGGCGTCTGCACGCTCTCGCTCCGCGTAGCCCCTCTTCTAGTCCTCGCCCACCTCCCAGACAGCAACCCCCGCCTGCCGCACTGGCAGCCGCCTCCGCGCGCGCACGCTAGGTCCCAGGATCGAGCCCTGCGCGCCGCGCCTACCGCTGCTGCGCATCGATCTGTCGACAGACAGATTCAGAGGAAGAGAAACAGTACCGCGGCCGCACTTTTGCTGATACCCCCCCACGTTTTGTTTTGCATCAACCCGCGGTACGCAAGGTCCCACCAGACAGCCACCCAACCAATCTTGCAGAGAACCCCCCATATAACCCCAGCCTCAACCCACAGTCCCCGCGCGTTCGATCGCTGACGCCTGGGCCCGAGCCAGTTGGCCCCACCTGTCATCCTCTAGGCTAGATCCAGTTGCGGTGAGAAAAGCTTTGCGCGCCGTGAGCGCCCAGTCAGCAGTTGGTCCCACCTGTCTGTGGCTAGGGCTAGATTCCTCTGGGTATAAAAAGGATTTCTGAAATCTGTTTAATTCAAATCTTTTCAAATTTAAATCAAATTCAATTTTAATTCTGTTTTTAAATATCTTTTAAAATATAAACCCAAATAATACAAATAATATATGTTTTCAAATCAGAAAAATGTGAGGAATTCAATTATGGCCTCTAAAATATATTTTGGACACTTTATTTTCCAAGATTAATAAAATTACAACAAAATGCCCTTCCACCTTAATTAATTAATAACTTTTGTTTTATAACTCCAAATTTAATAAATAATATGTCTAAAATGATTAGCTCGACGAGACCTTTCTGTTTATGCATTCCATGGTTTGTTTTGAAGCATGCATCATATAAATATTTAGTGGACAGCAACTTAATTGTGAATAAAATGGGGCCAAAAACTAATTAAAATGGTTTATTATTGTATTTCACACCTCACCCATGCCATGCTACTTAATTGCCATGCAAATTGTGCATCATTCATCATGGCATGATTGTTTGCTTGTCGCATTTATTCATATGCTTGGGCACTTTATTTATGTTGGCCCTTGTTTGTTTGGTTCTTCTTCGAATAGACGCTGAGCAGGGGATATATCAAGAGAACCAGGAGCACTACCCAGATCCATCCCTTGCTTCAACTGAGCTGCCAGGCAAGCACTACCACATGCTTGCATACATATAGCACCTATTGCCTCTATCTTATTCTTGCATCATTGAGTCGCGATTGCATTAAATTGAATCCCAAGTACTGCATAGCCTTTACTTTTAAACCCCACCGAAGCTTGTTCCTCCATCCCATGAGCCATTACTACAGGAGTTGTTTGAGCCATGCGAGTCGTAGAACAGCATGTGTAGGGTATGTGAGTGTCTGTTGGATAACGAGGTACTTAAACAACTTAACCTGGGTAGTAATGGGATAACTAATGAAAGTGGCACCGGTGGGCCATATTCGCTATTTGGTTTTTCAGGCTCACTTGTGTCCCGTAAGACCCCGAGTACTTGATTCCTGTTCCAAGATTATTCGCGCTATCCACATCCGGGAGGCCTTATGGACCCCCCTGAGCCAGAGCTTGATTCATTCTTATTTCTTGGGGCCACAAACTAGTTTGAGGTTTTATTTACGATCCTGTACTTATGCCATGCTTTACTGCTTTATTTAAGATTGTGCGAGGAGCACCTGTACTGTTTTGGAAAGCGGAGTGTTTTCGCGGTATCGACAAGCCCAGTCACACTTTCGGGTTCCCAGTCGTTTACAGCCACTGACGCAAACCTTGAGTCCGTCTCGGAGTCAGCTAGCTCCGTTGCGGGTAGCTCAATGGGGTGGCCCCCTGAAATATTTCTGAATCCTGTAATTGCTTTGTCGTGACTGCCTCGTTGGGTTTTGATTTGGTTTTTCCGAGGCATATCGAGTGTGTGTTGCTATTTGTGCACCCCTGCAGGGTAAAAATTTCTGAAAGCCGTGTCCGCGGTTATGGACGACTTGGAGCACAGTTTCTCGATCATAGACAAGCATAACTAAAGTACCGCTTCTAATTTCACTAAACAACTGACTAGTAAATAGTGCAATACTCATGGAATGGTTATTAAAACTGCCAACGGATGGGGGGTTGTTCGTCCGCTTCCTCGTCGGTAAGCGAGGAGGAGGATGGATCTGTTAAGATTACCTTTACAACTGTTATAACTGTTGTTATTAATTCACGGACATCCGTCTATCTCTGGTTAGGCGGATGGTTAGCGAGTATCTATAGAATTGCTAGGGTTTATCTTTTGCTGCAATTGCGTCACCCCAGGTTGTGTCCCCTTTAGAGGCATAAAGACTTGCTGAGTACCCCTAGGGTCTCACACGATAAATTATTGGTTCAGATGAACAGGTACACTTGCAGGATGGATACTGGGTGGAAGAGACGGACGATGTGGGCAACGATCATTCGGTGTAGAGATTCCGGGAACGGGGATCCGTGAGATCTGTGGGCGGGATCTGCTTATTTATGGGGCATCTTATGCCAATTTGCTTCTTATCCGTACTCGGATTTTGTCTTCCGCTTCCGCTTGATACTCTGTTGATTGATGTATGAGGAGATATCCTAAACTATTATATCTATCTAGGATATTTGGATCTTGCCGTATGGCGTTGCTATATTTTCCTTTCTTTTTAGATGGGATGACTCTGATGTACTGTTGTATGGTGGCTTGCATACATACTCATTTGTGTATGTAGTTGATCCCTTCGCCTGCCGATTACGCCGCCCGTTCTTGTCCCGATGTGTGGAAATGGTTGGGACGGCCGAAAGGTCTACCTGTGAGTGGCATTTGGGCCCCACCGTACTATTTCAACCATTTCTGCTCATCCAGGCTTGTAACTAGGAGCGTAATTCACCGAGGTAGTTACATTTTGTATCTACTTTGCTTTGCTTTGTCTACACTTTGAGGTGTTTTTATATATTTTCTGGAACTAACCTATTAACAAGTTGCCATAGTGCTAGTTGCCTGTTTTCTTCTGTTTTTGGTTCCAGAAAGGCAGAAAATCAATATTCTCAGAATTGGACGGGACAAAAGCCAAAGTCATTGTCTTTTCCGGAGCAACACGGAACCACAAAGCAGAGCCGGAGGGGGGCCACAGGGTGGCCGCACCCCCTAGGCACGGGCAAGCCCTGGAGGCACCCACAGGGGGTGTGGGCCCCTTGGCTCCCCACCGACCTTGCCTCCTGCGCCTATAAGAAGCCCCCGGGGACAAAACCCTAAATCATCCAGAAGAAATCCACGAAAAACTTTTGTAGCGCCGCCACCACCGAAAGGGAGATTCAGGGGACAGAAAGTCTCTGTTCCGGCACCCTGCCGGGACGGGGAAGTGCCCCCGGAGCCATCTCCATCTATATCCACCACCATCTCCATCACCGTTGCTAATTCCCATGATGAGGAGGGAGTAGTTCTTCCTCGAGGCTAAGGGCTATATCGGTAGCTATGTGTTCATCTCTCTCTCTATGCATGATATTGTGGTCATGATCTTTGTAATCAAGTAGATCTACCTTGCTACTCAAGTGCTTCATTAGATATCTGCTCTCCCCATGTGTGTGAAAGTGACAGTGTGCACGCCATGGTGGCACTTAGGTTTGAGTCTACATAAATACTCTTTGTGCTTTAATAGATCTATGCTTTTCTGCACGTGTGTGAAAGTGACAGCGTGCATACCGTTGTCAACACCCGGATTTTTCAATCCTAGATGCCTGTTATGCCATACATCGCAATCCCAGGATTACCATTTTTGCGAGACATAACAGAATTGGATACCATAGTACTTCATCCATTATAACGATACATAAGTTCTTACACAAATAGGTATCCAGTTCTTAATACAACTTCAAGCAGCGGAATACGTAATAATAACGGTAGCGTAGGCGAAGCTCCATCTTCGGGGTCACAGGCAATGCTGACGATGGGAGATGATCCTAGTTGTCGTAACCTTCCTGGGGTCCATCCTCCAGGTACTCCTCTTCATAGTCTGGCCATGGGAATAGCCAGGGACAAAGCCATGAGTACTCTTTAAGTACTCGCAAACTAATACTAACAGGTAAGGTGTTTTTGGATAATAGGGCACTAGGCTCTAGGGTTGTTTTGCAAAAGCCAGATTTATCTCTACTAAGTTCCAAAGCTAGTCACAATTTTATAACTCCTAAGTGGGATCTTGTAACTCAGGTCACAACTCTGTTGTGGTCAAGTCAAAGTCTCAATTCATTTCACAAGTCATTTTGAAAAGTCTGACGGGGGAACAGTATGGCCACTCCAACTGTCCATAACCGCGGACGCGGCTATTCGAATAGTTTGACACTCTGCAGAGATTGTACACTTTCACCACAACATTCGATACATCCGTCAGGAACAAATCCTGAATTCAGTATGCGGATAATCAATCCTAACCTTTCATTTACACGCCCTAGTATAAGCACCTCTCATGTGAGTTTGGCCTCCCAACCATGACTCACTGTCATCTTGGGTACTGCACAGGTGGACAATCTTCACAAGGTAGCCTCAGCTCAGACCTTGGCCATGAGGGAACTAATACTAAAGAATATAAGTTTCCAGTCAAGCCCTACCCAATATTCGGGTATTGTGGTTGTATGATAAAATTGGAATGGTATCGCATCCAGACAACCATCATTTTTATAAAGGGCTAAGGCTCATGCCTCAACATTTTCATCACCAAAAATCATCAAGTGTTTGGAAACACATGTCCAAAACATTTCAATAGAATGATCCATCATTCCAAGGTTTTCATAACCATTTTTCCACCAAGAATTCCCATCTAAAGTTGATCAAGTTTTATGCTTAGCACTAGCATCTACAGGTGGGGGGTAGTACTAATGAGGGGTGGTATCTAATGGAGTTTTACTAAGTCCAACCTTATATCTTAGACGGATATCAAGGTTTCTGTCCTAGACCAAATTTTATGCTCTTTATGCAACCTTCAGCTTTTCCAAAATCTACCAGTCACTTAAGTAAACTCTAAGTAAGCTTTGATAAAGAAATAAAGTAAGAAGTTCGCAAGTAAAACTAGGATTGGTTTATCAAATGGGTAATCTTGCAAGGGGTAACTTGCATAGGTAGGGTATCTTGCAAGTGTTAGCTTGCCTTGTGCAGAGCAGTGGTTGAAGTTCTTGTCGGCTTCCTCTTCGTAGTATCCTCCTTCCTCCTCGTATCCTTGGTCAGTACTAACGTCTATGAATAAATACGAGGTACACAATCACCAAAAAATACTTAACTACTTGCAATCATCACACACAAGGGTCCTATAGATGATCTAACATCATCTCTAACATTACAAGGTTAAGGCTTGGTTTAAGTCTTTTTATTTTTAGAAAAGTAATTTCTACTCATTGAAAAATTACTTAAGATTTAATATTCTCCAAACTAAACATGGGATCATGTTGACACATGTCATCACCTCATATTGTAGTCCATGAGAATGTGATTTAAAGTGGTTTCACAATTTAATAAGGTTTTACCCTTTTATTTTAATTAATTAAAGTGGCTAGAAATGCTTATGTAGCATTCTTTTATTACGTGAACATTATTTCTGTAAGTAAACCTATATATTTTATAGATTCTGAAAGGTATGGTTAAATGTGATTTTTGAGAGTTGGAATCAACTCAAAAGCTTTTATGGTTTAAATTTGAAAAATGTTTGAATGCAGAAAAGCTTCTGCCTTGTCATTTTTACCAAGGGTGATCTACAGATCCAAATGACTTGAATCCAACGGGCTTGGATTAAGCATTCACAGACCTTTCCAACAAAATTGGTTTCATTCATATTGGTGCACTGAATAGATCTGGGTTGATTTTTGAAATTGGGTACAGAAGTGTGTTTGAAATGAAATAGAAAAAGATTTAATTTGAATTGCTGGGCTGCGCGGGAAATTCTAACGGGCCGGCCTGCTAAGCGCAGTGCTCCCGCGGGCTGCATAAGTGGGTGTCCCCACTCGTCAGTGACACGGGGCTGGGCGAAGCGGTATGGGGCAACGTGGATCGTTCGATCTAGTTCCAATCCAACGGCTGTGGGTCATCGTCGATGCGAGACAGCTCCGGCGAGAACGAAACCTAGCGCGGCCAGTGAGGGTTGCTGGGGGCTCACCGGGGTATGGGCGAGGGTCGGCGAGGCGGGCGAACGACGAAGTCGACGACGGCGAACTCAGGGGTGGTCGCGGCAGCTCCTGGGGTGGCTCCAATCGCTGGCTCCTTTCTTCTCCGGCAGCGGCAGGCTCCAGTGAAATTCCGGCGAGGTGGTGCTCGCCTTGCTCTGGGAATGGTGTGGCACGGTCAGTGAGGAGAGGGGAGTGAGATGGTGTGATGAATTCGTGCGGGGGTGGCCTCTATTTATAGTCGAGCGAGGGGACCGTCGGGGCGCATGGTGAGCTTGTCGGGGGCGACGTTACAGGCGGCTAAAGTCATGGGAAATGGTAGGGGACGGTGCTGTGTCTCCTGGCGATGCTCAACGACATGGTCGCGAGGCATGGGGCAGTGTGGTTTGGTCTGGAACGGGCGGTGCTCTGCGCGGCAGAGGCGGTGTCTTCGATGGCGGGCGGTGGCTGTATGGCACGGGGTGGCAAACGGGGATGTCTGGCGGTCTCTGGGTCGGTGGCGATCGTGTGTGCACGCGGTGAGGGCGGCACGTGGTCTGTGGGTGATGGTCGAGGGTGGAGCTTTGGCGCACGCTCGGCATGGTCTGGGCGCGGCTTGTGCGCATGGTCCATGGCTTGGCAACGCTTGCGGTTGGGACAGTGAGTGGCGGTGGACGGTGGGCTGCCTCCCAGACATGCTGGCTAGGCTTGCTGTTGCTCCTAGCTTGCTGTCCACAATGGGGTGACATGGGTGTGCTCGGCTGTTCACCATTATGGCAATGGCCAGCTCACAGGGGTGCTAGTGTTGGGCTAAACTTTCTAGATGACCTACTGAGCTGTGTGTGAGCTAACTAGGGAACAAGTTAGGCCAAATTTACTGCACACTATAGTGTTTGAGGTTTTGTTTGATTTGTGTCTGCAACCTGTTTGATGAAATGGCCGCATGAAATCAAGTTTTGAATTTTGAAATGATTTTTGGTGGGTTTGCTAGATTGGTTCTGGTGAGTCTGCAGATGCTTGGGTTTTGAAAGTTGAGCTTGTTTGAGTGGGTTTTGAAAAAGTGGGATCTTCCCATATGAAGAAGAATCAATTTTGAAATGTCATTTAAACTATGCATTTGAAAGTTTCTGGATGATCACAAAGTGGGCCTTGATACTCTGTCATGAGTACATTCAAGGGGTGCAAAGATCCAGAAAAGTTTCTGTTAGGTTTTGAAAGTTTGAGACAGCCAAAGTAGGCATGAGAGTTAAATTGGTCAAAATGACCATTCACTTAATATATTTGTTTTGATTTACTTGTCTTTAGGAAAAGTGTGGGAAATGTTTTAGATGATGTTTATTTCATCTAAGAAACATTTTACAAGCAATGGATCACACAAACAAAGTGGTTTTAAAGAAATTCAAAAACTATGCATACACATATGCATGCATTTATGGGTTTAGTTACAAAAGTTTTTGTTAACCCTAATCTTGATGATTAGTGTTTTGATGATCTAAGTTTGGTATTTTTGGGATGTTACAACCCTTCCCCCCTTGAAAAAAATCTCGTCCCGAGATTTGAAAAAGGACGAAAAGATTACCTAGGATTTGAAGAGACCGGGAAACTCCGTTCTGATGTGATCTTCGTGCTCCCAGGTAGCTTCCTCTTCCGTGTGGTTGCTCCACTGAATCTTGAGAAACTTGATGCTTCGGGTTCGGGTAGTTCGAAAAGCTTCTTCCAAAATGCGGATGGGTACTTTGGGATAGGTCAGGTCATCGTTGATCTCTATGGTCCGGTGATCGATATTCTTGAACACTTCGGTCTTCTCGGGGACTTCGAGACATTTGCGAAGTAATGAGATATGGAACACATTGTGCACAGCTGACATCTCTTCAGGTAGTTCCAGTTGATAAGATACTTCTCCTCGACGGTTCAAAATTTTGAAAGGTCCGATATATCTGGGGGCTAACTTTCCCTTGAGTTGGAAACACTGCATTCCCTTCAATGGCGACACTTTCAGATAAACAAAATCTCCTATATTGAAGGCGATGTCTCGACGTCTCTTGTCGGCATAACTCTTCTGTCGGGATTGGGCGGTCTTGAGATGCTCACGAATCTTGTGAACCTTCTCTTCTGCTTCTCGTAGGATGTCGGGTCCGAAGATCTGACTCTCTCCTACTTCCGACCAGTTCAAAGGGGTGCGACACTTTCTTCCGTACATGAATTCAAATGGGGCCATTTGCAAACTGGCTTGGTAACTATTGTTGTAAGAAAATTCTGCAAAAGGCAGACAGTCTTCCCATTTGGATCCATATTCTAACACATATGCTCTCAGCATATCTTCGAGTATTTGATTTACTCGCTTCGTTTGTCCATCGGTCTGAGGGTGATACGCGGTACTAAAATCTAGGCGGGTTCCTAAACCTTCTTGGACTTTCTTCCAGAATCTCGAGGTAAACTGAGTTCCTCGATCCGATACAATGTTCTTGGGGACTCCATGCAAACTAACGATTCTAGCGATGTACAACTCGGCTAGCTTCGAACTCTGATAGGTGGTTTTGACCGGCAAGAAATGGGCGACTTTGGACAATCTGTCCACTATGACCCAAATAGAGTCATTTCCCCTACTAGAAGTAGGTAGTCCAGTGATAAAGTCCATTCCTACAAAATCCCATTTCCATTCTGGAATCTGCAAAGGTTGCAACAATCCAGCGGGTCTTTGATGTCCTGCCTTGACTCGCTGACATATATCACACTTGGCGATATAGCTTCCAATTTCTCTCTTCATCTTATGCCACCAAAATTGCTCTTTCAAATCTTGATACATCTTCGTTCCTCCGGGATGGATAGAATAAAGAGTATCATGAGCCTCCTTCAAGATAACTTCTTTCAACTCCGAATCTGATGGTACACAAAGGCGTCCTTTGTACCACAGAACTCCTTCTTCGTCCTCGGTGAATCCGGGTACTTTGCCTGTACCGATACGACGCTTGATTCCTTCGATACTAGCATTTCCCTTCTGCGCTTCTTTAATCTGACTGATCAAAGTGGGCTGAAGTTCTATGCTAGCCAAAAATCCTTCACTTACTAATTCTATTCGAAAATCTTCCATCTCCTTGTGCAAACTTGGTTGCTCCTTCAAAATCATGGAGTTCAAGCGACACGACAATCTGCTAAGGGCATCGGCTACCACATTGGCTTTACCAGGGTGATAGTGAATGTCCAGGTCATAATCCTTGATTAGCTCAATCCATCTTCTCTGCCTCATATTCAACTCCTTCTGAGTGAATATATACTTTAGGCTCTTGTGATCCGAATAAATCTCACAACAATTTCCCATCAGGTAATGTCTCCATGTCTTCAGGGCTAGAACTACGGCTGCGAGTTCGAGGTCATGGGTTGGATAGTTTTGCTCGTGTTGCTTCAATTGTCGAGATAGATAAGATATAACTTTGCCCTCTTGCATTAGCACACATCCGAGACCAATCTTGGATGCGTCACAATACACATCGAAGGGTTTCGTGATATCCGGCATGATTAAGATTGGGGCTGATATCAATCTCCTCTTGAGTTCTTGAAAACTCGCTTCACACTTGTCTGTCCATTCAAACTTCTTGTCCTTCTTCAGCAATTGGGTCATGGGTCGGGCGATACTCGAGAATCCTTCTACGAATTTGCGGTAATATCCCACCAATCCAAGAAAAGCACGAACTTGGGTTTGAGTGGTTGGGGCTTGCCAATCTTCTACATCTTTCACTTTGGCAGGGTCAACGGTAATTCCTCCGGCTGATACAATGTGACCGAGGAATCCTACTTCCTGTAACCAGAATTCACATTTGCTAAACTTTGCATACAGCTGATGCTCTCTAAAGGTTCCAAGAATGGTCCTTAGGTGTAGCTCATGTTCTTCTTCTGATTTGGAATAAATCAGAATGTCATCAATGAAAACAACGACAAACTTATCCAGGAAGTCCATAAAAATCTTATTCATGAGATTCATGAAATAAGCGGGGGCATTGGTTAATCCAAAAGACATGACTGTATACTCGTACAATCCATATCAGGTGGTAAAGGCAGTCTTTGGAATATCCTCTGCACGAATTTTGAGTTGATGATAGCCAGTTCTAAGATCAATCTTAGAAAACACCTGGGCACCGGTCAACTGATTAAACAAATCTTCTATCTTGGGCAAGGGATACTTGTTCTTAATGGTGACATCATTCAACTTCCGATAATCCGTACACAGACGGTTACCTCCATCCTTCTTGTCCACAAACAAGACAGGTGATCTCCATGGGGACGCACTTGGTTGAATCAATTCGATTTCCAGCATGGAATCCAGTTGCTTCTTCAGTTCTTCTAGTTCTGACGGGTTCATACTATAGGGTCTCTGGGATATGGGTCCTGTTCCGGGGATTAGTTCGATGATAAACTCGATATCCCGATCTGGGGGCATACCGGGCAAAACATCTGGGAACACATCGGGGTATTCACAGACTATCCGAACTTGGTCAAGGGTAGGTTGGGCTAGACTCTTGTTACACTTGAATTGGCGAGGTAAGGTTTCCGATATATGTTCGACTGATATTCCGGTGGTACTGGTCATGGTGATGGCTTTCTTGGCACAGTCAATCAATCCCTTATGTTTGGACATCCAATCCATTCCTAGTACTACTTCCAAACCTTTAGTTCCGAGTACTATTAGGTTAGCATAAAAATCTATGCCATGGATTCGGATAGGGACGGCTTTGCAAATTTGCCTAGCCTTGGTGGTTGATCCAGGAATTTGTACAATCATCACATGCTTCAATTTGGTTGGTTGAATTTTACTAGTGCAGGCAAATTCTTCAGTGACAAATGAGTGTGATGCACCAGAATCAAATAACACTCCTGCAAGTACTGAATTAACAGAAAACATACCCAGCACGACGTCTGGCGCTTCCTGAGCTTCTTCAGCATGCATGAGAAAAAGACGTCCATTGCGGTTGAGTGAATTTCCTGGGGCAAATCTCCTTCCTGGCTGGACACGACGCTGCTGCTGAGCTGGGACGTTGGTATTGGGTGCTGTAGCATTCTTCTTGTTGGGACACTCGTTGGAATAGTGGCCTTTAATTCCACAGTCATAACAGGTCACTTGTGACTTGTCCTTGGCTGCGACAGGCACAACATTGCTTTCAGTCCTCGGGGCAGTGTTGGGATTGGCGGTAGCATTGTTGGTGTTGAACTTGGGTGGGGCACGGGTGAAATTGCTAGAGTTGCCGGGGTTAGTGTGATTTCCTCCAGGTCTAGGGTTTCCATGGTTGGGGTAGGTAGGACGGGTCATAGGGGGTCTATTGGTTCTTGGGGCAAATCCTAGAGATGGGTTGGGGCGATACTTTGGGGTCTGATGGGTTCCGGGTTGATGCATCATGCGACGCTTGCGGTTCTCATTGGCCTGGTTGATCTTTCCTTCCATCTGGATGGCTGAATCGACAAGGGCTTCAATATCGGCAAAGGGGTTATTGACTAACACCGTCTGCATCTCGTCATGCAGACCATTCAGGAATCTTTCTTTCTTCTTGGCTTCGGTGTCTATCTCGTCCGGGGCATACCTAGCTAATAACAAAAATTTGTCACGGCATTCCACTACAGTCATCCTTCCTTGCTTCAACTCTCTGAACTCGTCTCTCATTCTCTTGATCAAACCTGGTGGCACATGGGTTCTGCTAAACTTGACCTTGAATTCCTCCCAGGTCATCATCTGGCCTCCGGTCATGGCACGAACACTGTTCCACCATGCCTTGGCATCTCCGGCTAAATAATGGGTGGCGAACAGGACTTTCTCGTTGGCTTCCACTCCTGCGACTTCTAGGTTGTTTTCCATGGTTTGCAGCCAATCATCCGCGTCTAGGGGTTCTTCTGACTTGGTGAAAACGGGTGGGTTGGTATTCTGGAAATTCTTGATCTTAGATCCGTGGTGGTCCTGATTTCCGTGGCCTTGGTTGTTGTGGGCTAGCTGGGCTATCTGTTGCAGAGTGACTAGGTTGGCTTGACGTTCCGCTCTTTCAGCTTCACGGTCAGAGGTCAACATTTGCAGAATCTGCAACATCGGATCCGGGGCTGAACCACTTCCTCCACGTGGCATCTGAAGATTTAGATAAATCATGAGAAGAGAGGGAATTTTTCTAAGGTTTGGGGTCTTTGAAAAGTTTTTAAAGTTTTGACTCAGATTTTTCTAGCAACTTGCTTTTTCATTCATTCAATCACTCGATACAACGCACACCACAGCAAGGGAAAACAGATGGTTTTAAGAACCATTCTGGAAACTACGATACAGTGGGACTGACTACTACTCACTACGCTAGTGCTCAGTGCTACTACTCCTCGGAGTATGTGGCTTCATCATCTTCATTATCATCGATGAAGGCAAAATCATCCTCATCGGTGAAGAAGTCCATGGCCTGATCCTCCAGAAAATCATCATCATCACTGAGGTAAGAGTAAGGGTCTCCACGAAGATCCTCTCCGGCATTCTCCCTTTCCTCTAACTGCATGTCTCTCTCGTGGATGGTCTCTTCCAGAGATGAGATGCGATGGCAAAGACGGGCAATAATGCGCTCCTTCTTGTCGAGCTGACGGCGATGAGACTTGCGGTCCTTTGCTAGCATGGCTATGGTTTGATCCTTCGTCTTGATGATGGTAGACTTGTGGTTGCAATAGTCACGGCAGTTGTCCAACTCCTGCTAACGATCATACATCATGAAGCTAAGGTGGTCCAATTGAGTCTTCAGCTCGGGGTGGTATGGGGCTTCCAGGGGTTGTCCATTTGCATCACGTCTTGGGAAAAACTCAAAGCGAGTACCCTTGATCTGATTGATGCCCTGCCCACACAGACGGGAGAGAGATTCTTGCATTGCTCGGGCAAGTCCATCGAGCCAGTTGTTCTCTCTTAAGGTAAACTGAATTCCTTCCGCAGTGGGAGGTTCAATCTTTCCTCGGAGACTTGCAACAATTAGCCACTGCAGATCTTCTCCTCCTTGATCATTGAGCTGAGCTCCGAAGAACTCGGGGTGTGGACGCTCCAGAAGTTCCGAAAGCTGATCCAGATCCCTCTCAAAGATAAGGTCTCCTCCATTCCCCAACTGCTAAAACTTGTTGTACTTCACGTCCATCTATAAAAATAGAGGATGAGTAGATTAGCAGAGTGATCCAGTGTGTCAAAATTTTATGTATTTTGCAAGAGCTTTTGAGGAACATGAAGTTTTATGAAAGAATTAAAGAGATAAGAAAGAGAATAGGTTTTTGTAAATATTTGTTTTCTTTGGTTTTGAAACTAAGTTTTTGGTTCAACGTCCAACCTAACTAGGGTCTCCTCTGGTCAGGATGGCTCTGATACCAACTTGTCAACACCCGGATTTTTCAATCCTAGATGCCTGTTATGCCATACATCGCAATCCCAGGATTACCATTTTTGCGAGACATAACAGAATTGGATACCATAGTACTTCATCCATTATAACGATACATAAGTTCTTACACAAATAGGGATCTCATGATCCAGTTATTAATACAACTTCAAGCAGCGGAATACGTAATAATAATGGTAGCGTAGGCAAAGCTCCATCTTCGGGGTCACAGGCAATGCTGACGATGGGAGATGATCCTAGTTGTCGTAACCTTCCTGGGGTCCATCCTCCAGGTACTCCTCTTCTTAGTCTGGCCATGGGAATAGCCAGGGACAAAGCCATGAGTACTCTTTAAGTACTCGCAAACTAATACTAACAGGTAAGGTGTTTTTGGATAATAGGGCACTAGGCTCTAGGGTTGTTTTGCAAAAGCCAGATTTATCTCTACTAAGTTCCAAAGCTAGTCACAATTTTATAACTCCTAAGTGGGATCTTGTAACTCAGGTCACAACTCTGTTGTGGTCAAGTCAAAGTCTTAATTCATTTCACAAGTCATTTTGAAAAGTCTGACGGGGGAACAGTATGGCCACTCCAACTGTCCATAACCGCGGACGCGGCTATTCGAATAGTTTGACACTCTGCAGAGATTGTACACTTTCACCACAACATTCGATACATCCGTCAGGAACAAATCCTGAATTCACCATACTCAGTATGCGGATAATCAATCCTAACCTTTCATTTACACGCCCTAGTATAAGCACCTCTCCTGTGAGTTTGGCCTCCCAACCATGACTCACTGTCATCTTGGGTACTACACAGGTGGACAATCTTCACAAGGTAGCCTCATCTCAGACCTTGGCCGTGAGGGAACTAATACTAAAGAATATAAGTTTCCAGTCAAGCCCTACCCAATATTCGGGTATTGTGGTTGTACGATAAAATTGGAATGGTATCGCATCCAAACAACCATCATTTTATAAAGGGCTAAGGCTCATGCCTCAACATTTTCATCACCAAAAATCATCAAGTGTTTGGAAACACATGTCCAAAACATTTCAATAGAATGATCCATCATTCCAAGGTTTTCATAACCATTTTTCCACCAAGAATTCCCATCTAAAGTTGATCAAGTTTTATGCTTAGCACTAGCATCTACAGGTGGGGGTAGTACTAATGAGGGGTGGTAACTAATGGAGTTTTACTAAGTCCAACCTTATATCTTAGACGGATATCAAGGTTTCTGTCCTACGCCAAATTTTATGCTCTTTATGCAACCTTCAGCTTTTCCAAAATCTACCAGTCACTTAAGTAAACTCTAAGTAAGCTTTGATAAAGAAATAAAGTAAGAAGTTCGCAAGTAAAACTAGAATTGGTTTATCAAATGGGTAATCTTGCAAGGGGTAACTTGCATAGGTAGGGTATCTTGCAAGTGTTACTTGCCTTGTGCAGAGCAGTGGTTGAAGTTCTCGTCGGCTTCCTCTTCGTAGTATCCTCCTTCCTCCTCGTATCCTTGGTCGGTACTAACGTCTATAAATAAATACGAGGTACACAATCACCAAACAATACTTAACTACTTGCAATCATCACACACAAGGGTCCTATAGATGATCTAACATCATCTCTAACATTACAAGGTTAAGGCTTGGTTTAAGTCTTTTTATTTTTAGAAAAGTAATTTCTACTCATTGAAAAATTACTTAAGATTTAATATTCTCCAAACTAAACATGGGATCATGTTGACACATGTCATCACCTCATATTGTAGTCCATGGGAATGTGATTTAAAGTGGTATCACAATTTAATAAGGTTTTACCCTTTTATTTTAATTAATTAAAGTGGC
Source organism: Avena sativa (assembly GCA_916181665.1). Lineage (NCBI taxonomy): Eukaryota > Viridiplantae > Streptophyta > Magnoliopsida > Poales > Poaceae > Avena > Avena sativa. The sequence goes on from OV702297.1 coordinate 22,673,283, forward strand.
TAGAAATGCTTATGTAGCATTCTTTTATTACTTGAACATTATTTCTGTAAGTAAACCTATATATTTTATAGATTCTGAAAGGTATGGTTAAATGTGATTTTTGAGAGTTGGAATCAACTCAAAAGCTTTTATGGTTTAAATTTGAAAAATGTTTGAATGCAGAAAAGCTTCTGCCTTGTCATTTTTACCAAGGGTGATCTACAGATCCAAATGACTTGAATCCAACAGGCTTGGATTAAGCATTCACAGACCTTTCCAACAAAATTGGTTTCATTCAAATTGGTGCACTGAATCGATCTGGGTTGATTTTTGAAGTTGGGTACACAAGTGTGTTTGAAATGAAATAGAAAAAGATTTAATTTGAATTGCTAGGCTGCGGGGGAAATTCTAACGGGCCGGCCTGCTAAGCGCAGTGCTCCCGCGGGCTACGTAAGTGGGTGTCCCCACTCGTCAGTGACACGGGGCTGGGCGAAGCGGTATGGGGCAACGTGGATCGTTCGATCTAGTTCCAATCCAACGGCTGTGGGTCATCGTCGACGCGAGACAGCTCCGGCGAGAACGAAACCTAGCGCGGCCAGTGAGGGTTGCTGGGGGCTCACCGGGGTACGGGCGAGGGTCGGCGAGGCGGGCGAACGACGAAGTCGACGACGGCGAACTCAGGGGTGGTCGCGGCAGCTCCTGGGGTGGCTCCAATCGCTGGCTCCTTTCTTCTCCGGCAGCGGCAGGCTCCAGTGAAATTCCGGCGAGGTGGTGCTCGCCTTGCTCTGGGAATGGTGTGGCACGGTCAGTGAGGAGAGGGGAGTGAGATGGTGTGATGAATTCGTGCGGGGGTGGCCTCTATTTATAGTCGAGCGAGGGGACCGTCGGGGCGCACAGTGAGCTCGTCGGGGGCGACGTTACAGGCGGCTAAAGGCATGGGAAAGGGTAGGGGACGGTGCTGTGTCTCCTGACGATGCTCAACGACATGGTCGCGAGGCATGGGGCGGTGTGGTTTGGTCTGGAACGGGCGGTGCTCTGCGTGGCAGAGGCGGCGTCTTCGACGGCGGGCGGTGGCTGTATGGCACGGGGCGGCAAACGGGGATGTCTGGCGGTCTCCTGGGTCGGTGGCGATCGTGTGTGCACGCGGTGAGGGCGACGCACAGTCTGTGGGTGATGGTCGAGGGTGGCGCTCTGGCGCACGCTCGGCATGGTCTGGGCGCGGCTTGTGCGGGTGGTCCATGGCTTGGCAACGCTTGCGGCTGGGACAGTGAGTGGCGGTGGACGGTGGGCTGCCTCCCAGACATGCTGGCTAGGCTTGCTGCTGCTCCTAGCTTGCTGTCCACAATGGGGTGACATGGGTGTGCTCGGCTGTTCACCATTAATGGCAATGGCAAGCTCACATGGGTGCTAGTGTTGGGCTAAACTTTCTAGATGACCTACTGAGCTGTGTGTGAGCTAACTAGGGAACAAGTTAGGCCAAATTTACTGCACACTATAGTGTTTGAGGTTTTGTTTGATTTGTGTCTGCAACCTGTTTGATGAAATGGCCGCATGAAATCAAGTTTTGAATTTTGAAATGATTTTTGGTGGGTTTGCTAGATTGGTTCTGGTGAGTCTGCAGATGCTTGGGTTTTGAAAGTTGAGCTTGTTTGAGTGGGTTTTGAAAAAGTGGGATCTTCCCATATGAAGAAGAATCAATTTTGAAATGTCATTTAAACTCTGGATGATCACAAAGTGGGCCTTGATACTCTGTCATGAGTACATTCAAGGGGTGCAAAGATCCAGAAAAGTTTCTGTTAGGTTTTGAAAGTTTGAGACAGCCAAAGTAGGCATGAGAGTTAAATTGGTCAAAATGACCATTCACTTAATATATTTGTTTTGATTTACTTGTCTTTAGGAAAAGTGTGGGAAATGTTTTAGATGATGTTTATTTCATCTAAGAAACATTTTACAAGCAATGGATCACACAAACAAAGTGGTTTTAAAGAAATTCAAAAACTATGCATGCATTTATGGGTTTAGTTACAAAAGTTTTTGTTAACCCTAATCTTGATGATTAGTGTTTTGATGATCTAAGTTTGGTATTTTTGGGATGTTACAACCGTGTGTGGCACTTTAGCTAGATTTAATATTTGTTATGAGTTATATTTGGAGTTGGATGTCTCTATGAAATTGTGGTGTTTGTTGGAACCATCTAGTGTTCAAGGTGACAGTGTGGGGTTATCTAGATTGGATAAGGCGGACTTTGAGGTGTGTTGTTATAGCCCTACCATGGATTAGAGTGTCCAACTGGAGAGTAGCTAAGAGTAGTATCATGAAGAGAGGATATTTATATGAGAGAGTGTTCACTAGTGAAAGTATGATCCCTAGGCCTTGTTTCTAAACATTGAAACACCGTTTGCATCTAGATCTGTTGCATGTTTGCTTGCTTTAGTATTTACCTCACCGTCAAGCTCTTTTCTGGCACTCGCACACGTTCTCCCACGTCAACAACAAGTCAGAAGCTATTTTCTGGCACCGTTACCACTTGTATTTCACTATCTTTTCGCCAAACTAGTGCACCTATACACCTGACAAGTGTATTGTGTGTGTTGGGGACACAAGAGACTTCTTGTATCATGATTGCAGGGTTGCTTGAGAGGGAATACCTTTGACCACTTCCTGAGTTTGATAAACCTTGGGTAATCCACTTAAGGGAAACTTGCTGCTGTTCTACAAACCTCTACACTTGGAGGCCCAACAACTGTTTACAAGAATAGAAGTGCGTAGACATCAACGCGCCACCCGTGCTCTTTCCCTCCTCGGTCGTCCGATTCGCCTTAATATTTTGCCCACGGACGTGTTTTAACCTAAAAAAAACTCTCTATACACCCTCTCTCGACCGTCCTCGACATATACAGAGGCAGAGATCAAAAACACCAAAACAGACAGCTTGTGGGTCGTCGTCGAAGGAAGATTGGAGGGCGAACCTATGTCGGAATCGCCTTTGGCCGCCTCTCCTCCTTCACCAACGCTTTCTCATCACTCTCCATGATGAGAGGGGAGTATTCCACCCCCTGGACTACGAGTTTATGGTGGTAACTTGATCTACTCTCTCTATGAATGATCATTGTTGAAGTCCATATGATGTGCCTTGCATGACTATGGATCTATCTATGTAATTCCAAAGGTGGATATTATGGTATGAGACAATACTTATTGTGCATTTATCATTGTGTTGGATCTTTTATGGCTTGTCATACTTTGTAAATTGCATATAATGGTTTAATCTATGCAAAATGCCTTGTTTACCCATGCCATGAGGTGTTTGACACCACCAAGTGGAGGTAGGTGAGAGAGATGTGGTAATACACACAACAAATAAATCATTGCATTAGTGTTTGGAGTATTTACCATTAAGAAGTATTATGTATGTGGGTAATGGGTGGGTGGGTGACAATGGCATATGAGTGACACAATGCAACCAAACAACCTTTATCTAGGGGTAAAAAGGAAGAAGTATGACGTGTGGAGGGACAATAACCAACACTAGCCTTACAAGGGTGACCTAGCAACACAAATAAGTATTTATTTCTACTATGTGTTTTAGGATATGTAGCCGTTATAAAAGTTACCATTAAAATATGATAATTGTGTGCACTTTTATCTATAACATGATCATCATCATATATGGAGAAAGGGGGTTGAGTGAACCCATGTCCATTGTTCCCATAAGAGAAAACCTTTGTCTTGTCCTCTTGTGTTGAAGAGGATCGGGACACTTTACATTACTATTTTGTTGCATTTTACTTCCTTGTATTAAATCAACCTCTATTGTTTCTTTGAATTGTTTAGTACATAAACAACTAAAACTCGTGATAATTTAGTCGTAGAGAATAAATAGCTTTTTTTTTTCTACTCCGTATTCATACCCCAATTCCACATTGAGAGGTACTATAAAGATCTCCTGCTCTTGGGGGTTATTAGTGCCTAGATTCGACAGGTGCTACCGGTGGGTAGCTTTTGTAGAGGGGCGAGTGAGAGAGCTTAGGCATTTTTGAGACGAGATGACACACTGAATTTACTCAAGTTTGGCCCCTCACTTGAAAGGTAAAGACCTACTACTCCTTGTGATTGTATTGATGTATGAGGATTACAGAGAGTCGCCGGAGACAGCGAGTAGATTAGAGTGGAGAGAGAAGTCGCGCTATGGCATGAGATGTGTTATGTTGCTACTAGGGTTTTCTTCAAAGGTTTATAAAGGATCTTGACTAGAATTTACAAGATAAAGTCCATGATGGTATTGAATCCGGAGTCACCTAATGGGCCGAGTCAGCCATAGCTTGAACTCAAAGTGGACGTGCCTGGCCTTTTTTGATCTAATCCGCTGTAGGCATCTTGGGCCCGCAGTCTCCATGGCGACCCTGTGTCACCGAGGCCCGCATAAAAGCCAATTGGCGGCCGAACTTACGGTGAACTTGACGGAAGTATGCTTAAAAGTGAACAGACGGAGTATAGTTTAGATCAGACACCGTAGTTCGAGGCGTGCTGGCAGTGTAGCCAATTGGCGGCAGAATCCCACGCGCCTTGCCCCCGGCATCTTTCACGTCACGGCTTCACCCGAAGAAAAAAACTAACCAGCACGCCACCTCGTCCCGAACCACACCGGTCTTCTCCCCAGTCCCCACCCTCCTCGTCTGCCCTCTTCCCCTTTCCCGAGCCCGGCGCACGAGTCCTCCCTCCAATCGAACCAAGCAAATTCATCTTCACCCAATTCACCAGTTCACCGCTCCAATCGCAATGCCGCCCCGGGGCTAAACCCAACGGTCGCTGCGAGCTGCGGCGAAGAGATCCCGCGCGCCAATTGCGTCACCCACCCCCACCTCGACGCTGTGCAAGGCCGCGCGCGGCCGCGCCGTCCGACGCCCTGGAGCCGTCGCAGCAGGAGGCGGTGAAGCCTTCCCCGACCAACGGCCGCATCCGCTACCGCTCGCCCTCGGCGGCCGATCTTCTCCCAGTCGACGACCTCACTGTTGGCCCCTCGGCCGCCGATGCCGCCGCCGCGGCCGCCAGGATGCGGCGCTTCTCGGCCGCCGGCGCGCGGCAGCAGCAGGGGGAGGCCGTGTCCGACCGCGTTCACCGCTACCGCGGGGTGCTGATGGTGTTGCTCTCGCCGGTGCTCCTCATCTCGTTCGTGCTCCTCATGATGCCGCGCTCCCCGGCCTACGTCACCGGCGGGAACTCCGGTGTGCTCGTCGCCACCGGAGGCAGGAGGTGGGGCCCCCAGGCCGTGGGTGGGGTGGGTGACGGATCGAACAGGTACGCGGTGATATTTGACGCCGGGAGCTCCGGGAGCCGCGTGCACGTGTACTGCTTCGACGAGAACCTGGATCTCGTTCCTATAGGCAATGAGATCGAGCTGTTCAAGCAGGTGACTTGGTTGCAATTTTTTGGGTATACTTCTTTTTTAATAAAAAAATGTCATTAGTGTTGTCGGGTGGATCTGGTATTATTATGATCTTAAGGGTAAGTTTTAGGTGAGATGGTAGTTCCTGGGTTGATATTTGAAACGACATTGTTTCATTCCTGCAAAACATGTAAAGCAGACAAAATAACATACGGTAGATGAATAACTAGTGCTGCACTAATAGTGCATAATAGGGAGCGGTAAATTGTGACACTTCCTGTGGATACTGTTATATGGTACTCCCTCCGTTTCAAAATATAAGATGTTTTAGCTTTGTGAAGCAAATGTATCTAGACTATTTTAGTACGTAGGTTCACTCAGATTTGAAGTGAATCGACACACTAAAACAAGTCTAGATACATTTTCTTCACAAATATAAAACATCTTATATTTTGAAACGGAGGGAGTACTCCATAGCACTGAGTAGATCATTGGACCCATGAACCTACTATCTAGTACCCCACAATTAGAAAACTACTGAATTCAATGTGCACATTGGTGGTTTGTCTTAAACGCTTTTAGAATAAGCAACACCAATGATTCTATTTGCGTGGATGCACTTGGCATGCTAGAGTAGCACATACATCAAGTTCATGAGAAGTTGACAACCAATCCAAGTCCCATGTCGTGACTATAAAAGAAACTTAGCCCTTTGGTCTATGATTGGCTCAAGTTTGTTGGGGGAACAATCTTTGTTGTTCATATATACCAACTAAACTCAAGAACCTGGTCCGGGCTGTCTATCTAAATCAATCAATTGTTACCTAGCTGTGTGAACCTTATGGACGTATCTAGGTAACTAGACTGGGCCCATTATTCCTCTACAGTCAGCTGAACTAGGGAATGATGCATATATATGTCAAGCAGACTAGCTGGTATTTTCTCAAATGTTTTTTTTTTAAAATGAATGTTCTACCTGCCTTTTACCTGAATTATGTTCTAGAGATAATATAGGAAAATTTGTTGAATTTTAGAACTATTCAGTGCTACACCACATCATATTGCAAACTAGACAAGAACTGCTATGAACCGCCCGCTATCTGTCCCTTTTATCAGTAATATAATTGTTTGATGTCCTAAAAGGTTGTCAACTCAAAACATCAGTAATTGGTTATCATTGTCAATGCTACATCCTGTTCTTGGCCAGAGACATAAGTAGCGCTTTCTTAGTAGGAGTACCTTCGTAAGTCTTGTCCTCACATCTCGAAAGGATTTATGCATGAAGTTCGTTAGAAGGGTAATGGACCTTGCAGAGGAAGATGTTTGTTTCTTCCTAGACACAAAATGATCTGACAATTTTCGAATGCTCCTGTCACCTAAATAGAAAATAAAAAAATTCCAGGGAGAAAAGAGACAGCAAAATACAACTATCTGATATTCTGTATCACTTTCCTTTCAGAAAAAACCAGGCTTGAGTGCTTATGCCAAGGATCCACAGGAGGCTGCTGAGTCGCTTGTTTCTCTTCTTGAGGAAGCTGAAAAAGTTGTTCCTGTAGAATTGCGTGAGCAAACACCTGTCAGAGTTGGGGTTAGTAATGGGTTTTCTCTATCTACAGAATTTTACAATAATATTTGCTGGTGATTTTTATTGTTGAACCCTTATGCAGGCCACTGCAGGTCTCAGAGCATTAGGAGCTGAAAGGTCTGAAGAAATTTTGCAAGCGGTAAATGTTCATGTGATAATCCACCAATAGCCCGTCTTGTTCAAGTCATTCTTTCATGATTAGATCATGCCATTTTTTTTACATATACTATCATTTTATTTTTTGAACTGACATGGCGCTTACTGTGTTTAAATATTTGTAGCTGATTATGGCTGTCTTTTGGTAATTATTAACAACCAATTCTGCAGGTTAGGGATCTTCTTCGTGACAAGAGTTCTTTCAAATCTCAACCAGATTGGGTCACCGTTCTAGATGGATCTCAGGAAGGTGCATTCCAGTGGGTACGACCAATGCATTTCCAATTTGTACATTTGTTTCCTCCAAAGAAAGTTTTTGTTCTCGGTTGAAGTAAAGGAAAATTTTCCAAGGGCTGCTCTTTTGTAATCTTACCATTTGAAAGCAACATGAATTGATTTTTTACATCAACATGAATACTTCCTTAATTTATAGGTTACCATCAACTATCTGTTGGAGAAATTGGGAAAGCCTTACTCACATACTGTTGGAGTGGTTGATCTAGGTGGTGGTTCTGTCCAAATGGCTTATGCTATCTCAGAAAAGGATGCAGCAAAGGCTCCTCAAGTTTCAGATGGCGAAGATTCATATGTGAAGAAGCTGCTGCTTAAGGGAACTACATATTATCTTTATGTTCACAGGTATGCATCAAATAAGTTATTGCCGCCACAACCCCAGTTGTCCAAAGATTATTTAACTTTTTTTCGTGTTATTTTTCTGCCAAGATACTGCACGAATTATCTCTAGAACAATTTAGTGAGTGAGGAAAATTTTACCGAATCAGTCTTCAGGGTGTCTAGTTATGCTGCCTACAGTAGGAATGATAGAAATATCTTAGGGTTGGTGTTTGGACTCCTAGGTTATACAGAACCGTAGGGTAGGCAGCCATCATTTAGGAAGTTGATACCAGACAGTGAGCAGTGCAGATGTAGTACACAGGTAAGGTGCAAGTTTGGGCTGCCCAATTTCCCATGTAGCTATTTGAATTTGTCACTTGCATTAGTAGAAGTGAATTGAGTGGAAATAAACTACCCAATGAGTCATGGGTTGTCCTGTTTGCATCTCCCAGGCAATCTTGCTCAGCTGCAGTGCACTCTGCCACCCACCCCAATGAACAGGATAGTCAAATTTGGCATACTGTTATGTTTAAAATGAGTTGTCATGGAGGTCACTACATACGTCCTCCAACCCATCCTGTCCGTCACCCCTCTGATACATAACAATGGTGATTACTACTACATTGTGATCATCTACTGTTTCAACTGATCACAATATTTTTTCCGCCTAAATAAGATAGGTAAAGACCGTTTGTAATTGCAAACATTTTTTTTCACAGTTATTTGCATTATGGTTTGCTGGCGGCTAGAGCAGAGATCTTAAAAGCTGGTGAAAGCAATCATTACAGCAACTGTATGTTGGACGGATACCATGGTATGACTGCTTTCTTTTGCTTTAGTCTTCCAAGCCCATTGCCCAACGTTTAAAACAGATCATCTTTTACTTGTTACATTTCTAGAACTTCAAATATATTTCATGTGAATTTATTGAAATTACGTCTGCATCATAATGGAGGACGCTCATTTCAAAACTAAGACATCTTGTTTTCATAAACTTGTTCTATCCTATGCAATGGTTTGTATCCTGTTCCAAAATAAGCAACACTTTTGTCATCCTGTAGAACTTTGCATGACATCAGCATCAAGTACTAATAGAATATTACAATATTTTGTATAATGGGGGCATTGATAAAAACATGACTGCTCTTTGTAGTATGTTCAGTAGGAAGAGTCTTTTATGTGTATATGCATGTTCCCGTGTTTCCATAGAGAAAATATTCCCTTGAATTAACTGTGGCAATCTCTCCTTTCTAAAGATCCTGTACGGCATTATTGGAATTTCATTACCATTTGGATGGTATTGCAGGGAAATACCAATATGGTGATGATACATTTGAGGCATCAGGTTCGTTGTCTGGTGCTAGTTATTCAAAGTGTAGGGCTGTTGCAGTGAGAGCTCTTAAAGTTGATGAACCAGCATGCACTCACATGAAATGCACATTTGGTGGCATATGGAATGGTGGTGGTGGAGATGGACAGAAGAATCTTTTTGTAGCATCATTTTTCTTTGATAGGGCTGCTGAGGTAAGTCCTTTAAATTTTGGACAGATAAACTTTTTTTCTCAACCAGAAGGGCATTTGCCATGGCTCCCCTGGATTGACAAAACCAAGCAGTCAGAAATGTTACAACCCGACAGGAAAATGGTTGAGTACCTTCCCAGTCCCAGCATAGCAAAAAATAGCAAGGTGGTCAGATAATACATACTGATCAAGTAACAGACAACACACACCTAGCAAATATCTCATCTTGGATAAAGGCGTTTCAGCAATAAACACCTGCAAGAGCCTTCATGTTTCAGTTCACCTAGTAGTCGACTCACTCTCCAGCCTCCGGAGCCACGAACAGGTCCTTGACTCATTGCAAATGCAGCTCCGTGGTAACAGGGGCCTGACCATCCCAGGCCTACAGCATCCCTTTAGTCTAAGTCTAACCAGACTTTATTCTGAAAAAGAACTGTACTCCTTAGTTTCCAAACCACACCTGCTTGCTGCGCCACAAACAGTATTTAGGACACTGATTATCATCACTTAACCACCACTTGGATATATTCAAAATATTTACCAATACGATGCAAAAAAGTTCAGAGATAAGATCCCAATGATTTTGTACCACCACACGTTTTAAGTAACAGTGTACTGGGTTCATTGCAAAAATGCATGTTTTGTCTTGTACATTCCGACTCTTGCTCAATTCTTCTGTGATTAGCAGTTTTTTTTATCTTATTTCCCAACAGCCATAAAAAGATCTGGATGTGCGGTGGAATGCACGATTGCCAAATGGCAGGAGTTTTTATGATATTTAATAATCAATACCACCAACTTCGGTTTCATTGACCATATGCACCAAAGTTGATGACAGCCTATAAAGAGCTCACAGAATACACCCTATTGTCAAATTTCCAAATCAATGCATTCAGGTTCCTCATACAAAGACTCAACAATTTGTAACAGTTCAAACCTGAGGTTCATGAATCAGATCAAAACATCTTCTGGAAGTCAATGTTAAATTGATCCATCACACACATCAGCTAGAGAACCATCCCGCTCATGAGCAATAATGAACTGTTTCCAACATTAAACAGGTAAAACTGCAGCTCCCAAATCAGTTTCCACCCCAGAAATGAATATTGCTACCATTGCCAACCTGCCATCTAAAACCCTTTGTGTATGCATGTCAGGCCAATATTATCCTCTACCATTAGAACCTGCCATCTAAAACCCTTTTTTGTTTAAATCAAACAGTTTCCTTCCAGAAAACTTACCACCCAGGCAACCAGCAAGTAGTCAAGCAGATATATAAATCGTGTGTGTTAGGAATCTCTAACCATAGTCTTTCCTCTAGCATAAATTGATTGCTAAACTTACTTATTGCTCTGACACTCGTTGCTGTTGACTTGGTTGCCCCTGTCACAATGCATATTTAATTGTCTCTCATTGTCTGCTCAGGCTGGTTTTGTAAACCCGAAGGCAGCAGTTGCTAAGGTTAAACCGTCGGACTTCGAAGAAGCTGCAAGACGTGTTTGCAAATTGAATGTGAAGGAGGCACAAGCCACCTACCCTGATGTTTCAGAGGAAAATATTCCGTACCTTTGCATGGATCTTGTCTACCAGCACACATTACTTGTGGATGGATTTGGTACGACTCAATGCAAAAGTACAAAAGATTCACAATAGTGTTAGAAGCTTTCAACATATTTCTTATCCTTTTCCTACATTATTTCAGGTGTGGATCCCTATCAAGATATTACGTTAGTAAAGAAGGTGCCTTATGACAATTCATTTGTCGAAGCAGCATGGCCCCTTGGTAGTGCCATTGAGGTTGCATCTTCATCATAGTCAGAAACAGGGCAGTAACTTAAGAACCCCCAGCATATAGTTTTGGCTTAGCTTACCATTCTGGAATAGTGAGTTTAGATCCTAAAGTTTGATGTTAGGATTTTTCCTTGGTTCACAATTTGTTCTCCGTCTCCCATTCTATTTATTTAGCATTTAAATACATTAACATATACAAGAGGAATATAGCTTGGAGTTGTCCTGTGCGGCCTTTTGAAGGTCTATTTTTTTTGTACTAATGAGAGCCAGATCAGATACATTGTAATCCTTTTGGACTTCAATGCAGATGCATAAATCTACACCATTCGGTCTAATTCTATCTTGTGAGTTAAGTTTGTTCATGGTACCTTTTGCTCCTTTGTAGCATCTCGGTTAAATTGCTGCTACTATTTGTTTTTGTTTGTCTAAGCCTTTTGGTGTGGAAGGAGATCTAGAATGTCGTACTGAACGGACGGACATATTGCAGAGTACGGACTGCCCTAAATCAGTTTGTGGTTTCCCCTTTCACTGCTGAATCACAAATTAGCCGGTAGATTTTTTTTCAAGTAGAGATCCAACTTTGTCGATTAAATTACATTAGACCGGATAAACTGAAGACACATGAATAATGAAGATCACAGATGTAAAATAAAAGTTACATCAATTTGGAAATTCACAGGCATTGTACAAAAGATTGCTCTGAAGTCTGAAGCTTCACGACTACACAATAGCTTTGACTCTAATATGAACAATAGTTTTCGTGTGAATTGCACTTGTACAAGGGCGCCGAAGTTCTGGAAACAAATCACTGCTCAACGGCAACCAACAAACCGGTGGTTCGGACTGGGACCGTATGTGTTAACTTGATCTAACAATTTGCATACACTCTTAGGTCTAGAAGATTAATGGTCAGGGAGGCGGTGCACTCATTATGTTCAAAGATCTAGAGCACATTTCGTTTCTGAAAGAAGATCTTGAGATGCCACAGCTGCAATGCGGCAACCCCAGCGCATAGAGCCAGAGACAAGAGGGTGAAGGAGTGCATTCTTGCAGTTGTGTCTTCGTTGAGCCTCTGCATCTCACCTTCTCTGGCATTTGTGATGAGCAACACAGTTTATTAGGATCAATAAGCGACACGAATTCAGCAAGAAGAGCTGGGGCAGGAAGAGAAAAAAGCTTGAGCAGAGGTCGATAGGCTTACCTTTCACTCAGATAAATCATCTCTTCATGTATAAATCGAACAGAATCCTCCAGGCTCTTCAGTTCTCCAACCATTGACTGGGCAAGACATTTCAAAATATTGAATCTTATAACTGCCAATAAGATTTGACTAACTCTAATGAAACACGGAGGAAACAAGATTTTTTCCTTCACAGTTTCCACTCACTATAGTTAGCTCTTAAGTAAAGTTGTCATAGGGTGATTGGCTGATCTCTCAGTCCCAATTTCTGATTTTTACAAGTTTATTACATATATACATATGGGCTTCAATTCATTTACTAATGATGCAGACAAATGTTCTGTCATGCCCGCTGCACCTTGCTCTATGCTCATGGATTCCTTGACTAATACGGAGTATCCCTTAAAACGGGTTATTTGGTCGTGATGTTTTTTTGGCAATTGTTGAATATGTTCTGGCTTAAACTGAAGTTTTTTTTGGGGACTTAAAACTGAAGTTAATATAGGTATGAAACTTTCAAAACTACTGGATGAATAGTTGACTCAATTAAATCAAGAAATGATCAAGCTGTGTTATGTTTCAGCAAAATAACATAAATGATGGCATGCCATTTTCCAAGCAAATAACCCTGTAATTGTGGTCACCAGCATGCAGTAACAAAATGTGTACTGATTTCAGCATCTACGAGTTGAATAATTTATGAACTCCAGAGAAGATAATTTAGGAACGAAGTCGATCATGTGGACCTATAATACACAACAGCACTCCACTACCAAGCATCAGTAGTTGGATTTCTCAGATAAAATATGAACTCAGAGGGCGAGAAGCGTACATCAATGCTTCCTTTAGCAGTGGAGACGGCTGCAAGGGGTCCCTCGGCGTGGACACGAAGGCCGACGGCCCACTGCGCGTGGACGGAGACAATGGCGCCGCGCTCGTAGTGAGGCGTCCAGAAGCAGGCGACGTATTCTCCGTCTCCCGCCGCTTGGAACACGAACCGCCCTCTCTCGACACTCTCCGTCAGGTGCAGCTCCTCGCCGCCCGGCCCCGTCACGCGGACCGAGACCGTGGAGCCGGCCGCCGAGGTGGCCTCCGCCACGCGGTACGACATGTGGGAATGCACGCCACCGCGTAGGAACTCCTTGAGGCACTTTGAGGTGCCTGAAGGCACGTCAAAGACGAGAGCGTCGACGGCCGCTGCGGCGGCGGAGAGGAGGAAGACGATGCCGGCGAGGAGGCGCGTCAGAGTGAGCATTTGGAACGCTAGGAGAGCTCTCCATGAGACGGCGGCGGCAGCAAACCCATCTAGGGTTTTCTTTTCCTCCGCCGGCGACGTCATCGGTCCGTCCGTCTCCGGTGGCCTTAGGGTCTTGAATGCGTGGCGGACCACGGCCTCTCGCCAGCGGGAGGTTTTAGTGTTTTCTTTAGACTATTTTCAGTGTCTTCTTCAGGATGTTGAGGCGGCGGCTACGTCCTGAGGTCAGAATAAGGTCCTTCTCGCTCTATCTTCGTTCTGGTGGTGCGTCTAGCATCAGCGGAGGACGCGTGAAGTCATGTGTCCGACAGATTCCTTGAGATCTGGTCGTTTTTCGTACGTGTGTTTTGAGGTCAGTCTCTTCCGATCTACGTTGTTCATCTTCGGCGATGGTTGCTGCTCTGGTGCGCTGGTTCTTTGGGACCTTAGCACGACGACTTCCCGTCCGTCTACTACAACAAGCTCTACTACGACAAGCTTTGCCTGACTCCGGTGATGGAGGGGCGAGGACGGCGGCGTGCCTTCGGCTCGTGCCAGTGTTTATAGTCGTCGCTAGGTGGTTTAATGACCTATTTGTAATTTTTATTATTTTTAGGACTCTTTGTACTGCTGTTGATGATTATTAATAGATCGGTGGAATTTAAAAGAAAAAAAGAAGAGTGAGCATTTGGAGTGCGATGCGAGATCTGGCTGCTGAGTGTGGGAGGGCGAGGTTGGTGCACATGTGGCGCCGTGGCGGGTGATACGGGTCTGAGTTGGGCAGCATACTTGCATCGGCGGCGACATGCTAACCACTGGCGGTCAAATTATTTACAAACATAAACTCCCGCCGAACAAAGTCAAACGTTGCAGCTAGAAGTACCTCCTACTGTCTGATCGGTACAAAGCCCCTCAATTTTTTTTACAAATTGCAGCTAAAATTACTGTCTGCCGGAGAGACCTTATATAAAGAAACACTGCCGCCACCATATGAGCGCCGTCCTACCAAGTTTAAACCATAAAAACGGAAAAACAAACCCTTCCGCTGGCGGGGTCTAGATCCACACAGCGAGGCAGATCGGTGGCGGCGTCGACAGGAGGCGATGAAACCCTAGCTGCCTTTGTAGGGAGAAGAAGAGGGAGGGTAACACTTCCCGATCGGATGCAATTGCCGAAGAGAGAATAACCACTACTTTTTTTAGATCGAAGGCACAAAGTGCCCGACTTTGAATTAACAAAGCCCTAAACGACCAAGGTTTACAAAGTGTTGAAGAACAGCTTACAGGCAAAGACACACAAGCAATGAAATACACAGATGAAGCCTAGCTTGAGGTGAAGCCCTTGTCACGCCCACAAGTCACCCGGAGAGGAACAGGAGTTGGAGAGGACGCCACAGAGAAAACCCATGCCACCATCGACCACCCGGGCCAACCATGTCGATCGTCCGTTCCACCTCTAGAGAAAGCACCTTGCTTTCTCGCCTTGGATCGAAAGGCGTCGTACCGTCGAGAGGTAGAGAGGCTCACTCTGAGCACACTCGGACATTCAGACATGTTGCCGGGGAGGGATTGAGCATTGTCGCCTCGTCTAGCCGCCACCCACGAACACCACCGTCACCCACAGCACCACCCATCAAGCGAGACATAAACTGTCGGAGAAGAACGCCACCAAAGATGCGGTGAAAAATGTTGACGAAGCATGGCTTAAACCCAATGGCTCGAAACAGAGGAAGGTTGCCGGAGAGGAGAACACTTACTCTCTCGCCCAGGATCGAGGGCACCGCCGGCAAGCATGACCTGCAAGAACAACCAGGAGCTCGGCCATACCACACCACAACAACAGGAGAGCAACAGCTACAAGCAGCAACCCATCCAGCGCAAAGCTCGACCACCACCCCACTGTCTCAAGGCGACGCCTTCAAGAAGGGAACGACGTCGGAGTGCCGCCGCAGCCCAAAGAATTTAGGTTTTCACCCGAGACATGCAATTTGGGGAGGGAGAGGGGAGCAAACCTCGAAGTCGCCTTTAGGAAGGAGTAGGATGCCCGCAGCGCCGCCGACATCGTGGCCGCCGCTGGCAGCCAAGGGTTTCCCCCGGTCACTCCCATCACCAGCTCCGCCCACCAGCCGAGAAGACCGAGGTGCTCCAGGGCCGAGGAGATGTGACGAGCTGCGCAAGACGGCGCCGCCATCTTCAGATCTGGCTGGAGGTCAGGAGACCCCCGCACGCCCCACAACCGACACCACCTCGCTGCCCCCACAGCCAAGGGAACAGCCTGTAGCACCCAGCGGATGTCGCCCACCACCGAAACGACGCCGCCCCTTCCAAGGGCTACCGCCCTGGATCCAAGGGCCCTGCCAAGGACGCGGTAGGAAGAACCCCTACCCAATCCTCGCATCCCAACGCCGGTGAGGCCGAGTTGGAGGGGAGGAGAGGGAGGGAGGCCTCCGAGCAGCATCCAGCGGCGGAGCCTAGCTCCCCACCCGGCAGCCCGCCTCCAAACCATCGCGCGAGAAGATCTGGGAGCAGATCCCCGCCGTCCCCCTCACCAGCGTCGCGGGCTTGGCCAGCAGGCGCCTCAGGGGACGGCGAGGGGAGGAGGAGGTGGTGGCGCGGGGCTAGGGTTTCTCCCCCTGATCGCCTTGGAGGAGGCGACCCGAGGAGCGGGCTCTCCAATAGCCACTACTTTCGTTAAAATCAAAGTTTTAAAATCATAGTCGTTTTAGGTTTGACTTTTGACTAATCATTAGGTGCCTTATATTTTCAGACAGAGAAAGTAGTATTCAGAGCACTTGGTAGATTTGGCATCCCCTCAACATTTTTACGAATTTCTAATGCCTTTCGCTATAGAAAAATTTGGTTGGTTTCCATGACAATGGATTTGACTGAAACAGACCTAAGAACATCTCCACTCGCCCCACGGACGCCCCAGGCCTATTTTCGGCATCCCCGGGCGAAAATTCTCCCAGCCACGCCCCTAGGAGCCAGAAATTTGTCGAATTGGGCCTAAAATCCATTTGGCAAACTCAGCACCTCCGGGTTCGCCTGGGGGCGCCGGATGGAGCGAAAAGCCGAGCGAGCCCGGGCTGTTGGGGAGAGAAGCCGATTTCCCTTCCTTTCTTTCCTTTCCCTCCTTTCCCTCCCCAACACGGAGGTGAGATCCCGCCAATTCCCGCCATCTCTCCACTTCCTTTCATTCCCCTCACCTTCCTCCCGCCGCAAATGTCGTCGAAGAAATTCAACGGCCCGAGGCCCACCGTCAAGACGAAGAAGCCAAGAAAGCCAACGAAGCCGAAGGAAAATCCTGAAGGCATGAGCAACGCCGATTGGGTGAAGCTTGTGAACCGAAGGAAGATGGAGAACGATACTCGTCGGGACAAGGAGAAGAAATTCAAGGCGAAGAAAGAGGTCATGGAGCGGGCGGAGGAGAAAGTTGAGGCGAAGGTGTTGAAGTACCCCGGCGGCATGTATCCGCCGCATCACGATGTCTAGTTCTTCCCCCATGGAGTTTGGGGAAGCCAGTCGAGCGTATCCCTGGCACACTACACGTCGTCCATGCAGACCATTTTCCAGGAAGCTGCCGCCCACGCCACGCCATGCAAAAGGTTCTCACCGCTGGAGTACAACAGTGACCAGCTAGTTGGCTTCAACCCCAACACTATCTTCCTCGGATGTTACCTGCCCTTCGCCGCAGGCCTCACTACTAGTTCGGCGCCAGTTCCGCCAGCATCGGCAGTCTGTTAGATGGAATGACGGGCGACTCTGTCATGCACGACATGATCGCATCTGGTTCGGCCACCACCGCTTCGGCTCCAGGGTATTTCACCCAGGATGAAGCTCGCATAACAATGGATAGCGTCCTCGACATGCAAGATTTCGGCACCGACGAAGACAAAGATGAGGAGGAAGCGGAAGCTGACGAGGAAGAGGAAGAAGATGCCGAGGGCAAGGCCAGCCTGGAGGAGATTTCAGCGAGCTACAAGGGAAAGAAGAAGAAGGGCGCGTCGATGACACCTGGCGAAGCCCGCATCAAGTAGGCGGCAAAGGAGGACGAGTACCTCACTGAAGCATGGAAGACCGTCTCCATCGACCCGATCACCGACGCAAACCAAAACTCCCACACCTATTGAAAGAGGATCAGGTTTGCATTTGTTATGATTCTCAATTCAATAAGATTCACATGGAACGCGGCGAGAAGGCCATGGATACTCAACGGGGACTCATCCAACAAGCACTAGTATAAACACGTTACTTAGAGACGGTTATTGCCCATAGGACTCAACCGATTTCTCGTTCCGTCTCAAGCTCATAGCCTCTAAGAGCACACCACCTGAGCTTCCTTTGTGGCACTAAGATACACGACCTCAGACGGTGCAAAAAGTGAAACGCCTCTATGATGTACGAGCTGGAGACAGCTAGTAGTCCTGATCGCTTACAAGAACTCCTCACACTCAGACGGCCCCTAGTAGGGACCGTCTCCAATAGTCAGGCGACCTGAGTCGGCTGTTATTACGGGCCGTCTCCGTAAGTTTGTCACCCGGAGTCGTCTTTTATTATGGGACGCCTTCAATAGATTGAAACCTGAGACAACTTCATATTTCATCCGTCTCGAATAAATTTCCTCTTTAAGACTAGTTATTATAGCAGCCACCTCTATAATATGAGAATGATTCAACCTGCTTAGAGTTTCCAAGCCAAAGTTGGCCTTTTTTTCCGACAGTCTCTAGGTTTACTTCGCACGGAGATGACGTTTTTAAGAAACCGCCTCTAATGATTCATACATATATTAGACTGCTTTACTGTTTACTAGAGGCCATAATATCGGGATGGTCTAGAATAATTCAGAGTGCAACTGAAATACATATATTATATTTATTATTAAGAGAAGTCTTGAAACCCTGACATAGCTACAAACAAATTTCGTAATGCGTCACAAAAATCAAGAACACTACACTAGATACCACAAATCAATGTATACTACACTAGCATTGATATAGCTAGCAAGCTGTATTAGACTGCTTTCAACTACTGTTTACTAGCGGTCATAAAATTTGGATGGTCTAGAATAATTCGGAATGTAACTGGAATAAAAATATTATATTTATTGTCAAGAAAAATCTCGGAACCCTAACATAGCTAAATTTTTTTTCGAAATGTGTCACACAAATCAATGTACACTATACTAGACACCATAAATCAGTGTACACTACACTAGCATTGACATAGCTAGCAAGCATGGCAAGTATTACACTTTCAAGAACCCTGACATTAATCAACTAGCATAACAATGTTTGACATACTTCCTCTCATAGGGATTTAGCGTGAAATTCTCCATCGCGTCACCTTTTGCCACTTGTTGAGCTAGAAATACGGGAAGCTCCACGCAGATCATTTTTAGCTTGGACATCGAGCGGACATTATATAAACTAAATCATGACCAAAACCGGTACCAATAAGAAGAATACTTTAAAAAAAGAATAAGACAATGTTTGCACACTGGCTGTTCTAGTCTAGGAACAACCAGGCTGGCCATCATGATGCGCATATATTGAAAAACATAGTAGCCGTAAAGATGCATCGATGGAGGCTGTTGGTGGCATTCAAACAGAGCATATGTGGAAATAACCATATTACCCAAAAATCTTCTATATCTAAATAGGAGTCCCCCACTACCCTATTTCTCTCAACATGCAGGCTACCCAGGTCAGCAAACATCTAATTGGTCCACGTCATCTTCGACATTTTCTTATGCCATGTCATCTTCTGGCACCGTCAACTTTTGTACCAAGTGAGTTGTTTAATGTCTATTTGTCTCATCTTCCCCACTGTGTTTTTCCTCAATAACTTCCTAATTTACTCCCCTAATTATGGATTTTCATCTCCTATTCATCTTCTACACACGAAACCATATCCTATTCCTTTCTTGCGCAATATAGGTTCGGAAAAGAAACTGATGGATTTTCCCAATTCCTTCGTCTCCCTCATCTACTGCAATAGTAATTAATGGGGAGTTGCTCTCTAATTTAAATACTGCATCTGTTACGTTCCCGTCTCCCTTACAACTCATGCTCGCCCCTGCTCAAGAGCTGCTCCGCTTCGTTTTTTTTGAGGTAAGAGCTGCTACGCTTCTGTTCTCCGTTGGGCGAGATTTCACTGATCGCGCTATCATTTTGATCCAAAAGATTTTCCTTGGGATAACGTTGTTCTTGATTGGACAAATTTCAAGTCCCATTGTCGCTCGTCACCTGCTGATACTGAGCTGCCGGCCTGCTGGGCAAAACACACATGCAGCCCTTGCCGTTCCAGGCGACCAGTTTGAGTCCACCACCATGTTTTTACTGATTCCCTATATTTTAGGTTCTATTTTCTTGACATTCTATTAGGATTAAGAATAAAATCTGAATGGCAAAATTTGTGGCAAGTGTTATTTCTTTTTGGTTACGTATTCTTTCCGGTCCTCTAAAATTCTTCGGAGTATTTTCTTCATTGATGGTAGATATTTTTCATGCAAGGTTCACTACTTGGAAATGCTCTCTTTCTATTGCTGAATGTATGAGCACTTGCCTTCCGGGTTATTTGCTTGAATGGTTGTTCTAGCTATTCCTTTTCCCAATCGTCATCTACTCTGTTTCATTATAAAAATATGATTTCCCTATTTCGGCTACACATGTATCTGTATGTATATATATATATATGTAAACGATATGATCTATGTTTTCGCTGCAGACAAGATCAAATAGATCCTACTAAAAGTGTTGTCCAGGCTATATATTACTACAGTTTTATCATGCAATGTATATCTACAACTTAAGTAAATTTACATGGAATACCATCCTATATATGAAATTTGACAGATTATAAATTCAAAATATAATTATATTTTTTTACACCCTATGATTGAGAAAAACCACAACAAATTTCCGCAGCAACGCGCGGGGTATCATCTAGTATATTTAATATGCATATACGTGTGTATAAGTGTCGGTAAAAAGCATCCAGTTGAACCATGTGATGGGTTAGCACTTTGTAGTTTTTTGTTGCATTTCCTTCTTTCGAACGAAATACTTTAAACAATCAAAAAGCATGATAAAAAAAATATATCATTACGAAACCAGTATATATCACTTTTATTATACAGATGTAAGTATTAGATCACCTATCAATAAGCCTCTGTACATCATCATAATTTGTATTCTCTTTATGAAATTAAGAATCGAGATAATGGACATGGTCATCTAGAAGTGAGATAGCCATAAGAATCCAGTGAAAACTAAAAATTGAACCAATTATTAGTTGGGTGAAACCACTCAAATTCGTAAACAAGGAGCTTACTCTTTATTAAAAGGCCATAGAGTTCCTGATCTTTGCTCTTCTCCAACATGTTGATGATGTAATCCTCGACAATCCTTTCATTACATTCCATGCACGCATGCAAAGAAATGGCGGGGTCGATGAAGACTATTTTATGTTTATATGTTCTGGTGCTCACAAATAATAACCTACATATAAACAAACATATATATAAAGAAATTTAAACTGTATAGATAGTTGGTAACTAGAACCAGATATGCATAGATATGTACTGATGCATTTATTGTTAAATACTCACAATTGCATGTAGGGTTCGCAGCATAGAAAACAAAAAAATCTCTATGATGGGAACAACTATGTACCAAGATCTATCTACTAGATACAAGCAACGGGTGGATATACATTCATAGAGAACATACCCTTGTAGACCGACAAAGTTTAACGAGATTGTACTCGTGGATGATGCAGACGAACACTTGCCGATCAAAAGATCGAGAAGAAGTCCAGCGCTCGCACACACGTCCAAGCCACCGAGCAACCTCCGCCTCCTCTCTCTAGTGATGCAGCAGAAGCAACAACTCTTTCCAAACTAAAAGCCACCGGGAACATGTATCTCGCTAGTCCAAGACCATGGGGGATAAAGTAGAGGGAGAGAAAGATCCTTCACGAGGAGGTGTGAGTGTGAGAGAGTGATGGCTCAGATCACTGTAGAGCTTCGTTAGGAGACCCCAAGAGGAAGGTATGATGAGCACAATAGTAAGTTTCCCCTCAGTTATGAAACCAAGGTTATCGAACCAGTAGGAGTAAGGAAACAACTCCAAGGTGTTGCTAACAACTTGGAATCCTGGTTTGTTGAAAACAAAGGATTAAACGTATAGTGTGAAAGATAGTAGTTTCTTGTAGAAAACAAAGGATTAAACGTATAGTGTGGAAGATAGTAGTTGCTTTTAGAAAGTAAACAGTAACATTAGATGGTGTATCAATGATAAAGATTGGACCGGGGTCCACAGTTCACTAGAGGTGTTCTCCTTAAGATAGATAACATGTTGGGTGAACAAATTACAGCGAGACAATTGACAGATTGAGGAAGCATAACAATGCATATACTAGTCATCAAGACTCCTATGAGATTTGATTGGGCATTACAACAATATACATAGACCATAATCCAATTGCATCTATGACTAATAATCCACCTTCAGGTTATTATCCGAACTCCCTCCAGTATTAAGTTGCAAGCAACGGATAATTGCATTAAGCAATGTGTGTAAAGTAAACAATACAATTGTTCCATAAACAAAAGATTTTTGTTTTCTCCCTAGTAGCAACAACACATCTACAACCTTAGATATTTCTGTCACTTCCCCAGATTACTAGAGACGTGAACCCACTATCGAGCATAAATAATCCCTCTTGGAGTCACAAGCATCTACTTGGCCAAGATAGCTACTAGCAACGGAGAGCATGCAAGATCACAAATAACACAGACATGATAGAATGAATAATCAATCTGACATAGTATCTCAACATCCATTATATCCCCGCAAACACAACATGTATGATTACAAATAGATGATCTTTATCATGAATGGAGCTCACACGATCTAAACATGATAGCACAAAGGATGAGAAACAACCATCTAGCTACTGTATGGACCCATAGTCCAAGGGTGAACTACTCACGCATCATACGGGAGGCTGGCATGGTGATGAAGAAGGCCTCCGGGATGATCTCTCCCCTCTGGCAGGGTGCCAGGAAGAGCTTCAGACCCCCCCGATCTAGGGACGATAGTGGCGGCTACAGACTGCTTCATGGAGATTTGATCGGGTGCTTAGGGTTTCTGCATCAGGGTGACTTTATAGGCGAATAGGCGGGGCAGGAGGGCGGCCAGGGGGCCCACACCATAGGGCAACGTGACCTAGGGTGGACCCGCGCAGCCCTAGGTTGTGGCCACCCTGTGGACCCCCTTCGGATGCCCTTTGGACTCCGTATTCTCTCCGGTAAAATATTGACTTTGGCTTTTGTCCCGTCCAATTCCGAGAATATTTCCTTACTAGATTTTCTGAAACCAAAAACAGCAGAAAATAGCCAACTAGCACTACAGCATCTTGTTAATAGGTTAGTCCCAGAAAATGTATAAAAATACCTCAAAGTGTAGACAAAACATAACAAAGTTGATACTAAACAAGCATGGATCATCAAAAATTATAGATACGTTTACGATGTATCAAGCATCCCCAAGCTTAACTCCTGCTCGTCCTCGAGTAGGTAAGTGATAGAAAGAATAATTTTTGAGGTGACATGTACCATAACAATCTTGATCAAACCATTTGCAAAGCATTGAAAGCTAGGATCAAAGAACTCTAAACAAGAGCATGAAAGATGTAGCTCTAACAATAG
Source organism: Avena sativa (assembly GCA_916181665.1). Lineage (NCBI taxonomy): Eukaryota > Viridiplantae > Streptophyta > Magnoliopsida > Poales > Poaceae > Avena > Avena sativa. Next base: position 22,696,441 of record OV702297.1, read on the forward strand.
GACATAGCAACTATGTTGTAACATGAAAAGGTGCAAACAAAGGATCATGAATAACAATGTATTGAAAGACGTTTTTTTGTTTCACATATAGAAAACATAGCATAGTGGTATTCAGCTTGTCCATCATGGAGTAGTAAAACATAAATGCATAGAACACCTTCAAAGTTCATAAGGGTGACTAGATACAAATAGTTCAAGAACAAGCAATATAAACATTATGAATCAATCGATAAGTTTTGGGAAAATGCACATAGAACTAAGAATGACAACTATGCTCTCTTAATTGGTGCATAAAGATAGAAGGTGGAGAACATAAAAGTGGGAAGAAAGGCCCTTCACAGAGAGAAGCAGGGATTTCAAGTTTCATAAAGAGCTTCCAAAAATTATGGTACTTGTTAGCTTTCACCTATCATTGCCCCTATCATAAGCATCTTGAAGTGATTAAGGTTAAAGTGAAACAAATATGGAGTATATGCTTGACAAATCATAAGTTGGCAATATCATGTCCCTTGAGTACGAGGGTCGTTCCACATGCTACTCAACTTTAGTCACCGGTAAGTTCTTGTCATTGTAAGTATATGTATATCATAGAGAACCGCCAACGGGGTACCCCTTGCCCTATGATACAGGAGCTATCCCATATCAAAATGACAAGGCAACAGACAATGAGCATTTCAGCGATCTTTTTATTTGCTATTTGCATAGGTTTTTATTGAGGATGCTTCACAGATTGCTCACTATGGTTATGCTGCAAGTTTCCACCATGATTAGGCATGGCTTAGGCTAGCCGTCCAGGCGTTTCTCTAACACGTATACATAACTCCATGGACTTACAATCTCCCCTTTTATTTCACACCGCCGACATCCACAAACAAAAGATCATGATATCAACTAGGTAATATGTACAAGTGTTGAAAGTGTTCCCCATGACATCATGGTTCTGCTAATTCCCAACTTATAAGTGCAAGCATATACATCATAGATGACACAATGGTTGATGACCCACAAGTATAGGGGATCGCAACAGTCTTCGCGGGTAGTATTACCCAATTTATTGATTCGACACAAGGGGGGCAAAGAATACTTGCAAGCCTTAACAACTGAGTTGTCAATTCAGCTGCACCTGGAAATAGTTCTTGCTCACAGAAGTTGATCAGTAGCAACAACAAAGCAACAACAACAGTGAAACAAGAGCAATAGTAACATTAACGGTAACAGTAGGATTCAAGTGCGGTAGGCATAGGGATGGATGGACGGGCGTTGCATGGACAAGTCTAAACATGTAATTTCAAGATATAGGGCATTGTAGATAAATAATAACAAGCATCCAAGTACTAAACAATCCTAGGCATGTGCTCCAAATATAGTCATACATGCTCGCAATGAGAACTTGCACAACATCTTCTGTCTAGCCAACCCGTGGCAGCGGGGCCTCTAGGGAACTACTGGCAATTAAGGTGCTCATTTTAATAGAGCACCAGAGCAAAGCATTAACACTCCATGAACACATGTGATCCTCACACCACAGCCATCCCCTCCGGTTGTCCCAATTATTGTCACTTTGGGGCCTTTGGATTCGGACAATGATATGTGTACACGACTTGCAGATAAGATCACAAACAATACTATCATAATGATTCAATAATAAGTTCAGATCTGAGATCATGGCACTCGGGCCCTAGTGACAAGCATTAAGCACAACAAGCTGCAACAGAGTCAAATAGCACTAATAGAGATACTAGGCACTATGCCCTAACAGATCTTATTCGATTACATGATAGAACTCATCCAATCCCTACCATCCCCAAGCCTACAGCGGGGGATTACTCACTCATGGATGAGGGAAACATCGGTGGTTGATTGTGATGCATTGGTGATGACGATGGTGATGATCCTCTCCAAATTCCTCGTCCCGGCAGGGTGCCAGAACAGAGTTTCTGGATCCGAATCTTGGTTTCTGGTGGCAGAGGGAACTCTTTCTGGAAAACTCTCGAAACCCCCCTCGGTTTTTAGGTCGCAATGCAACTTATAGGCGTAGAGGGAGGCCGAGCAGGTGCCTGGGGTGGCCGCACCCCCTCCAGGCGTGGGGTAAGGTGGGCCCGTGTTGGAATTATGCCCTAGAGGCAATAATAAAGATGTTATTATTATAATTCTTGTTCATGATAAAGTTTATATTCCATGCTAGAATTGTATTAAGCGGAAACATTAATACTTGTGTGGTTTGTGAACAACACCGTGTCCCTAGTACGCCTCTATGGACTAGCTCATTGATCAATGATGGTTAAGGTTTCCTAACCATAGACATGAGTTGTCAATTGATAATGAGATCATATCATTGGGAGAATGATATGGTGGACAGAACCAAACTAAGCGAAGCAATTAGATCGTATCTTTGTGTTCATCTTTGCGAAGCTTTTCCTATGTCAAATATTGTATTCCTTAGACCATGAGATAATACAACTCCCTGGTATCGGAAGAAAGCTTTGAGGTCATCAAACGTCATCCTATGAGAGGGTGATCATAAAGGTGTCTCTCAGGTAATCGGAAAGTATCTGTTGGGTTGTACGTATCGAGATGGGATTTGTCCCTCCCAAGTCGGAGAGATATACTTCGGGCCCACTTGGTAATCGATATCAACACCGCTTGCAAGCATGTGGTTAAGGAGTTAATCACAAAGTGATATCGGATTACGGAACGAGTAAAGTACTTGCTGTGAACGAGATTGAACTAGGTATGACGATACCGACGATCGAATCTCGGGCAAGTAAAATATCGCGAGACGAAGGGAATATATATATGGGATTGATTGAATCCTGGCATCGTGGTTCATCCGATATGATCATCGATGAATGTGTGGGAGTCAATATGGGTGCCCAGACCCCGCTATTGATTATTGATAGAAGATCATGTCTGCATATTCTCAAACCCGCAGGGTCACACACTTAACGTGTCTTGATGCTAGGATAGATTGGATACTTGGTTTATGAATTTTTGTTCGGAGTCTCGGATGGGATCCGGGACATCACGAGAGGTTCCGGAATGGTCCGGAGAATAAGATTCATATAAGGCAGTGCAGTTTTTGGAGTTCGGAATTGTTCTGGATTAATCGGTATTGTACCGGAAGCTTCTAGAACCTTCCGGAAGGGGGCCAACGTGGTCCCACCTTCCGGGAGGGGGCATGGGCCTATGAGGGAGTGTCCTGGACGCATTGGGCCAGGGGCACAAGGCCCCATAGGGCCCAGCCGATTCTAGATAAGTTTAAACTCGTTTAAACTAGAGATAGAATTTCTGGATAAGGGATAAGTTTAAATCGTTTAAACTAGAGATATGCTTGGAGGAGGGGCTAGGGCTGCGCCCCCTCTATATAAAGAGGGGTGGAGGCGCACCAACCCTACACACCTTCCCCTCCAACCCTAGCCGCCCTGCTGCCCTTCCTCTCTCCCTCCCGACTGCTTGTAGGCGAAGCCCTGCTGCAGAAATTCTCCACCAATTGCACCGCGCCGTCGCGTTGTAGATCCAATCCATCTCTCCACCATACTTGCTGGTCCAAGGAAGGAGGAGACGTCGAGGTGCTGCACGTGTGCATCTCACGGAGGCACCGCCACTTGTGGTGCTAGATCGGATCGGATCGCGAGGAGGAGAAGCGAGTACGACTACATCACCCACGTTCCGACGAACGTTCCGCTGTGCGAATCTTCAAGGGTATGAAGATCTAATCCAATCTCTCTCATTGTTTGCATCTCCTAGATTAGATCTTGGCTTTCCCTCTGTTCGCTTCCGTAGAAAATTTTGATTTACTATGCTGCGAAACCCTTCAGTGGTATCAGAGCTAGATCTATGCGTAGATGTGTTTCACGAGTAGAACGCAACATGGTTGTTGCGGGCGTTGATGTTTTCTGTTGCAAGCCTCTTGTTTGTGTTCTTCTTATGACGCGGGATAGTGAGATTGAAAGCGGTCCAGGCCAACCTTACGCGACGTCGTTCGCGAGACCGGCTCCGCACTTGACGTGTGGCTTGTACCACACATGCGGCTGGTGGATGTCAGTTTCTCTCACTATAGTTGTCATGGGATTAACACCGGAGTTTGGCAACCATAATATCACCGTTGTGGCTTTCCGTAGGTAAGAATCGTTCTTAGCATCTACTCCCATAAGCCACGTAAAACATGCAACAACAAAGTAGAGGCGTCTAACTTGTTTTTGCAGGGAGTGTTTTCTGTGATATGGTATGGCCCAAGATGTGATGTGTATAATGTATGCGATGATCATGTTTTGTAATGTTTCACGACTTGCATGTCGATGAGTACACAACCGGCAGGAGCCATATGGTTGTCTTTATAATTGTGTATGACCTGCGAGTCAACTTCTTATACGCCATGTAATAGCTTTACTTTATCGCTAAGTAGTTAGCAATAGTTGTAGTTGCTATTCGTGGTGGAGGCAATCATGGTGAAGTGATGGAGATCATGCCGGAACGCACAAGATGGAGATCATTGCGCGAAGATTGGCTATACCATGTCACATAAAGTTATATGCATGTGATATTTATCCTTTTATGTATCTTATTATGCTTAGATCGCGACGGTAGCATTATAAGATGATTCCTCACTTAAAGATCAAGATAAAAACTGTGTTCTCCCCAAGTATGCACCGTTGCGAAAGTTCGTCGTGTCCAAGCATCACGTGACGATCGGGTGCTATAGACTCTACACTCACATACAACGGGTGCAAGCCAGTTTTGCACACGCGGAAATACTTGGGTCTAGCTTGACGAGCCTAGCATGTACAGACATGGCCTCGGAACACAAGAACCGAAAGGTTAAGCATGAGTAATATGAATGATATGATCGACACTTTGTTGTCCACCATTGAAACCACATCTCTTCTCGTGAAGATCGGATTAGGTGTGGTGAATTTGGATCGTGTTCACTAAACAACTTGAGGGATGTTGAATTTAGTGGGAGTTCATCTAGTAATTTGATTAAGTTGAACTATTTATCATGAACATAGTCTAAATTGTACTTGCAAATACTGTAGATCACATGGCCAAGTCCAACTTCAACTTCAACGTTTTTGCTGAGAAAGAAAAGCTTAGAAACAATGGGTCTAACTTCACCAACTGGTTCCGCAATCTAAGAATCATTCTGTCTGGCGGACAAAAGGACTATGTCCTTAAGAAAGCGCTAGGTGACGCCCCTGCTATAGATGCGCCGGCTGATGAAAAAGCTGTTTATCAGTCGCGCAAGGATGATTATGATTTGATTAAGATCGTCATGTTGTATGCTATGGAATCGGATCTTCAAAATCGTTTTGAGGAGTTCGCCGGGCCCTTTGAGATTCTCGAGGAGCTGAAAAACATGTTTCAGACTCAAACCCGTTCTGAGAGATATGAGATATCTAAGAAATTCCTTAACTACAAGATGGAGGAAGGGAGTTCTGTTAGTGAGCACGCCATTAAGATGATGGGCTACACTCAACGCCTTGAGCAACTGGACTGCAAGATTCCAGAGGAGCTCAAGATTGACACTCCTAGCTGCAAAAGTTTTGTAGTTGATCACAATCAGATTGGTTCCACTGATATGATCACTGAGCTCTTTGCTAAGATGAAAGTAGCGAAGGTGAACATCAAAAAGAATAATCATGTGTTGATGGTCAACAAGCCCCCCACCTTTAAGAAAGGTAAGGGTGCAAGGAAGCCCTTCAAGAAAGGCAGCGGCAAGCGCGTTGCCCCTGCTGAGAAGAAGCTCAAGTCTGGTCCTAAACCGGACACTGAGTGCTTCTATTGCAAGGACAAGGGTCACTGGAAGCGCAACTGTCCGAAGTACTTAGCGGACAGGAAGCTGGCACCATCAAAGGTATATTTGATATACATGTTATTGATGTTTTCCTTACTAGCCCTCGTTGTAGTGCCTGGGTATTTGATACCGGTTCAGTTGCTAATATTTGTAACTCAAAACAGGAGCTACGGAATAGACGGCGGCTTGCGAGGGATGAGGTGACGATGCGCGTTGGCAACGGATCAAGAGTTGATGTGATGGCCATCGGCACGCTCTCCTTAGTTTTACCTTCGGGATTAGTTTTAAACCTTAATAAATGTTATTATGTGCCTGCGTTGAGCATGAACATCATTTCTGGATCATGTTTATTGCAAGACGGTTATTCATTTAAATCGGAGAATAATGGTTGTTCTATTTATATGAGTAACATCTTTTATGGTCATGCACCTCTTGTGAATGGTTTATTTCTTCTAAATCTCGAAAGGGATGAAACACACATCCATAACATTGAGGCTAAGAGATGCAAAGTAGATAGTGATAATACTACTTATTTGTGGCACTGTCGTCTAGGTCATATTGGTGTAAAGCGCATGAAGAAACTCCATTCTGATGGACTTTTGGAGTCTCTTGATTTTGAATCATTTGACACATGCGAACCATGCCTCATGGGCAAGATGATCAAAACCCCGTTCTCCGGAATGATGGAGCGAGCAACGGACTTGTTGGAAATCATACATACCGATGTATGCGGACCGATGAGTGTTTCGACGCGCGGTGGATATCGCTATTTTCTCACTTTTACCGATGACTTAAGTAGATATGGGTATATCTATTTAATGAAACATAAATCTGAAACGTTTGAAAAGTTCAAAGAATTTCAGAATGAAGTGGAGAACCATCGTAACAGAAAGATTAAGTTTCTACGATCCGATCGTGGGGGCGAATATTTGAGTTATGATTTTCTCACGCATCTCAAAGCAAGTGGAATCGTTTCACAACTCACGCCACCCGGAACACCACAGCGCAATGGTGTGTCTGAACGCCGGAATCGAACCCTATTGGATATGGTCCGATCGATGATGTCTCTTACTGATTTGCCGTTATCATTTTGGGGTTATGCATTAGAAACCGCTGCATTCACTTTAAATAGGGCTCCATCTAAATCCGTTGAGGCGACACCGTATGAACTGTGGTTTGGTGCTAAACCTAAGTTGTCGTTTCTTAAAGTTTGGGGATGCGAAGCTTACGTCAAGAAGTTGATGCCGGACAAGCTCGAACCCAAAGCGGAGAAATGCGTCTTCATAGGATACCCTAAGGAAACTATTGGGTATACCTTCTATCACAGAACCGAAGGCAAAGTGTTTGTCGCAAAGAACGGTTCCTTTCTTGAGAAGGAGTTTCTCTCGAAAGAAGTGAGTGGGAGGAAAGTAGAGCTAGACGAGGTTATTGAACCTTCTCTTGAATTGGAGAGTAGCGCAGCACCTGAAATTGTTCCAGTGCCGCCTGCACCAATAATAGAGGAAGCTAATGATAAGGATCATGAAGCTTCGGACGATGTTGCTACTGAACGTCGCAGGTCGACAAGGTCGCGTGCCCCTCCAGAGTGGTACGGCAACCCTGTCTTAACTGTCTTGTTGGTAGAAGACAGCGAACCTACGAACTATGAGGAAGCGATGATGAGCCCAGACTCTGAGAAATGGCTAGAAGCCATGAAATCCGAATTGGGATCCATGAGCGAAAACCAAGTATGGACTTTGGTGGACCCTCCTAGCGACCGAAAGGCCGTTGAGTGCAAATGGATCTTCAAAAGGAAAACGGACGCGGATGGTAATGTTGCCGTCTATAAAGCACGGCTTGTTGCGAAAGGTTTTCGACAAGTTCAAGGTGTTGACTACGATGAGACTTTCTCTCCCGTAGCGATGTTTAAGTCCATTCGGATTTTATTAGCAATTGCTGCGTTTCATGATTATGAAATATGGCAAATGGATGTCAAGACTGCTTTCCTCAATGGCAACATTGATGAAGAGTTGTATATGATGCAACCCGAAGGTTTTGTCGATCCTAAGGATGCTGATAAAGTATGCAAACTTCAGCGTTCCATTTATGGACTGAAGCAAGCATCTCGGAGTTGGAACCTTCGTTTTGATCAAGTGATCAAGAGCTTTGGATTTGTTCCAAATTGCTACGAAGCTTGCATCTACAAGAAAGTGAGTGGGAGCTCGGTGACGTTTTTGGTACTATATGTGGATGACATATTGATTATTGGAAATGACATCAACATGCTTAACGATGTGAAGAGTTATTTGAACAAGTGTTTTTCAATGAAAGACCTAGGTGAAGCTGCTTATATATTGGGCATCAAAATCTATAGAGATAGACAAAGACGCTTGATAGCTTTAAGCCAGAGTACATACCTAGACAAAGTTCTGAAAAGGTTCAGAATGGATAAGTCATTGAAAGGTTCAGTGCCTATGTTGTCAGGTAAGATATTGAGCAAGGCTCAGTGTCCAGCTACGGTAAATGATAGGGAAGATATGAGCAAAGTGCCTTATGCCTCGGCCATAGGCTCCATCATGTATGCCATGCTGTGTACTAGACCGGATGTGTCCAATGCTCTTAGTTTGACGAGCAGATATCAAAGTGATCCAGGAGTGGAACACTGGACAGCCGTGAAGAACATCCTAAGGTACCTAAATAGAACTAAAGAAATGTTCTTAGTCTATGGGGGTGATGAACAGCTCGTCGTAAAAGGTTACGTCGATGCTAGTTTCGACACCGACAAGGATGATCATAAATCTCAGACAAGATACGTGTATATTTTGAATGGAGGAGCTGTGAGCTGGAGAAGCTGCAAGCAAAGCGTGATCGCGGGATCTACAGTAGAAGCGGAATACATGGCTGCTGCAGAAGCGTTAAGTGAAGGAGTTTGGATCAGAAACTTCATCACTGAGCTTGGCGTGGTTCCAAGTGCATTGGACCCACTGGAGATATTGTGTGACAACACTGGCGCCATAGCACTCGCTAAGGAACCAAGATATCATCCAAAGACCAAGCATATCAACCGCAAGTTTCATATAATCCGAGATTATATAGCAGATGGAGATCTAAAGATTAGCAAAGTACATACAGATCTGAATGTCGCAGATCCTTTGACTAAACCTCTTCCACGTGTAAAACATGATCAGCACCTCAGTGCCATGGGTGTGAGATTGTTGCCAAATGTAAACTAGATTATTGACTCTAGTGCAAGTGGGAGACTGTTAGAATTATGCCCTAGAGGCAATAATAAAGATGTTATTATTATAATTCTTGTTCATGATAAAGTTTATATTCCATGCTAGAATTGTATTAAGCGGAAACATTAATACTTGTGTGGTTTGTGAACAACACCGTGTCCCTAGTACGCCTCTATGGACTAGCTCATTGATCAATGATGGTTAAGGTTTCCTAACCATAGACATGAGTTGTCAATTGATAATGAGATCATATCATTGGGAGAATGATATGGTGGACAGACCCAAACTAAGCGAAGCAATTAGATCGTATCTTTGTGTTCATCTTTGCGAAGCTTTTCCTATGTCAAATATTGTATTCCTTAGACCATGAGATAATACAACTCCCTGGTATCGGAAGAAAGCTTTGAGGTCATCAAACGTCATCCTATGAGAGGGTGATCATAAAGGTGTCTCTCAGGTAATCGGAAAGTATCTGTTGGGTTGTATGTATCGAGATGGGATTTGTCCCTCCCAAGTCGGAGAGATATACTTCGGGCCCACTCGGTAATCGATATCAACACCGCTTGCAAGCATGTGGTTAAGGAGTTAATCACAAAGTGATATCGGATTACGGAACGAGTAAAGTACTTGCTGTGAACGAGATTGAACTAGGTATGACGATACCGACGATCGAATCTCGGGCAAGTAAAATATCGCGAGACGAAGGGAATATATATATGGGATTGATTGAATCCTGGCATCGTGGTTCATCCGATATGATCATCGATGAATGTGTGGGAGTCAATATGGGTGCCCAGACCCCGCTGTTGATTATTGATAGAAGATCATGTCTGCATATTCTCGAACCCGCAGGGTCACACACTTAACGTGTCTCGACGCTAGGATAGATTGGATACTTGGTTTATGAATTTTTGTTTGGAGTCTCGGATGGGATCCGGGACATCACGAGAGGTTCCGGAATGGTCCGGAGAATAAGATTCATATAAGGCAGTGCAGTTTTTGGAGTTCGGAATTGTTCCGGATTAATCGGTATTGTACCGGAAGCTTCTAGAACCTTCCGGAAGGGGGCCAACGTGGTCCCACCTTCCGGGAGGGGGCATGGGCCTATGAGGGAGTGTCCTGGCCACATTGGGCCAGGGGCACAAGGCCCCATAGGGCCCAGCCGATTCTAGATAAGTTTAAACTCGTTTAAACTAGAGATAGAATTTCTGGATAAGGGATAAGTTTAAATCGTTTAAACTAGAGATATGCTTGGAGGAGGGGCTAGGGCTGCGCCCCCCTCTATATAAAGAGGGGTGGGGGCGCACCAACCCTACACACCTTCCCCTCCAACCCTAGCCGCCCTGCTGCCCTTCCTCTCTCCCTCCCGACTGCTTGTAGGCGAAGCCCTGCTGCAGAAATTCTCCACCAATTGCACCGCGCCGTCGCGTTGTAGATCCAATCCATCTCTCCACCATACTTGCTGGTCCAAGGAAGGAGGAGACGTCGAGGTGCTGCACGTGTGCATCTCACGGAGGCACCGCCACTTGTGGTGCTAGATCGGATCGGATCGCGAGGAGGAGAAGCGAGTACGACTACATCACCCACGTTCCGACGAACGTTCCGCTGTGCGAATCTTCAAGGGTATGAAGATCTAATCCAATCTCTCTCGTTGTTTGCATCTCCTAGATTAGATCTTGGCTTTCCCTCTGTTCGCATCCGTAGAAAATTTTGATTTACTATGCTGCGAAACCCTTCAGCCCGCACCTGGGGTGGGTCTGGCCCCCCGGGCCTCCCCTCCGTCTCTTCTTCTGGCTTCGTGGATCTTCTGGTGGAATATAATTTTTGGCATATTTTCTGGGATTTTTCCTGATAGTTCATTTTCTGCACAAAAACAAGACACCAAGGTAATTCTGCTGAAAACAGCGTCAGTCCGTGTTAGTTGTATCCAAATCACACAAGTTTAGAGAAGAAACAATAGCAAAGTGTTTGAGAAGGTAGATACGTTTTGGACGTATCAACTCCCCCCAAGCTTAGCTTATTGCTTGTCCTCAAGCAATTCAGTTGAAAACTGAGTGCGATAAAAGAACATTCACGAACACTTTGCTTCATATGATGTAAATATTCTCAGCACAGGAGTAGATGCTTAGACAATTCATAATAAAGAGTATGCAACTAAGTCTACTCAATAGTCATTGCAAGCTATGAAGAGAACCCAACTCAATGATAATAAGTAGCATGAAACATAAACATAAGCGACATTGCAATGCTCATAATAAGGTATGATAGAGTGGTATCTTGCTTGCCTTTGTTTGAAGAGCACAATATAAATGCCAAGGCACCTCTGAAGTTCACATGAAGACTAAAAGTAAAGATATCAGATATACAAGCATCAAAGTCATGACATAATTAACCAAGTTTTGGAAAAAACACAAGAATGGCAACTATGCTCTCAAGAAGGTGCTCATAGAATAAGTGGTGACTCAACAAGGTTGTGAAAACGGTTTTGTGAAGGTTTGAAAGGCTTCCCAATGCTGAAAGGAAGGTACTCATTAGCTTTGAGCTCTCATTGCCCCTATCATAGGCATCTTCATGTGGTTAAAGTGAAAGTGAGGTCCACTCTGAATCATATGCTTGACAGACCATAGACTAGAAATCCCAAGTCCCTTGAGTACAAGGTTCGCTCCGCATGCTACTCAACTTTCGTCACCTGAAAGTTTTTGTCATTGTAAATACATGCATATCATCGAGAACCGCCAATGGGGTACCCCTTGCACATGGTATAGGAGCTTTCCCATAACCAAAATGACAAGGCAAGCAGACAATGAGCATCTCAGCAATCTTTTTATTTACCATATGCATAGCTTTTTATTGAGGATGCTTCATAGATGCTCATTATGGTGATGCTGCAAGTTTCCACCATGATTAAGCATGGCTTAGGCTAGCGGCCTAGGAGTTTCTCTAACACAATGTATAAACTCCGTGAACTCACAACCTCCCCTTTTATTTCATATCGTCGACATCCATAAACAAAAGAGCAAGGAATCAACTGGATGAGATATCCAAAAAGTGTTGAAAGCGTTCCCCGTGGCAGCACGGTTCTGCTGACTCCCAGTATATAATTAGCAAGCATATAACTTTTATGGACTAGTCACAATGGTTCAGAATTATTAAGCGCAAGGAATAAAGTGTGCCATCAAGTTCGTGAGAGATTTACTAACTAACTTTCTCAAAACAGACAAACATTTTATTTTGGAAGAAAACACGGCATATGGAATATGCACTGAAATAACAAATGATGTTAATAGGTAGGTATGGTGGACACAGCTGGCAAAATTGTTTTTAGGGAGTTGGAAGCACAGGTAGAGCATATACTCAGTGCAAGTGAAGTCTAGCAATAGAGAGGGAGCGACAAACGAGAGAGCAATAGTTCTCATAATCATGCTTGCAACAAAACATGACTAACTATGGCATGAAAGTGATACAAGAACTCTGAGGCAAGATAAATCATCGAGGCCATGCGTGAACATGTGCCAATTCGATTCACATGAACAGTTAGAGGAGGATACCACAATATCATACCAAAGTATGAATAAAACAATGCAAACAAACATTCATATGACATGCTATAGACTATTAGCAAGCTGGAGCTAACCATAGACAAGCAAGAACTACTAAGCATCCATAATGACATACACCTTACACAAACATGCTAAGCATGCTCACAATGATGAGTATATGTACAAAAATGAAACAAATATAGTTCGTTACCAGCCTCTTACCACACCTCGAGTTGTATTAATCTTCATTATTTCCCTTCACTTGCGTGACTTAAATAATTAACATGAAACCAAAACCCATTGAGGATGGCTGAACCCTGCAAAGAACTCACAAAACCAAAGAAGAACAACAAATATTTTTGGTGTTTTCGATTTTTTTAGAAACAAGCAAACAAAAAAAACCAAACAAAAACAGAGCAAACTAAACAAATCAAAAGAAAAAAACAAAAATTAAAACTAAGACGCTCCAAGAACAACACAACTGTGCATGAAACAATAAAAACGAAGTGTCTAGAAAGACCTAGGCACCCCCAAGCTTTGACGCTTGTACCTCTTGAATATTTCTTGGGGTAACACGGGGTGGATCCCCCCAAGCTTGAGCTTTTGTCCATTCTTCATCTCATTACATCATTCTTTCCTTACACCTGAAAATTTTCCTTCATACAAAACTTCACACAATCTTCATTAGCAACATTAGTGCATTCAAAAGATAATAGACCTTTGGGGTTTAGTTTTAAAACAGCAAAACTTTCACTAAAGACACAAGATACTGTAGCAATTCCCTCAAAAAGCTCAATTTCCCAAAAAAGAACCTGAAAAGGAATCAATAAGAAGCAAATGCAAATAATGGCAGAAATCTGTCAAAACAGACCAGTAGGTAGAAACCGATTTTTTCAAAAACCTTCTGTTGCTCAAATAAAAAACGGTTGAACTAACGAAAGTTATCTAACATACTGGTGGATTTATTCGTAAATTTTCAGCTCAATCCGACATACAGGGACTCCTCACGATTTTTTATGGTGGAGGACGGAAATCTGTTTCAGGACAGCAACTCCCCAAATCTTACTTCCCTCTCATTAGAGGTCATTCTTGGCACAAAAATCAAACAAAAAGGAAAAGGAGGGGTCATTATTGAAGTAATAACTTCCAAGACTCAAGGAAACTCTTGGATTATCTCCCAACAAGTACTTTTATTTAATTCCTTTAAGTTAGGCACGACGAAGAGCAAAGATTGGAAAGGAGAAAAAAATAAAAGTGAACAAGTATAACCACTATGAAAATATTGTTTTGTTTATTAAAATCCTTTTATTAACAAGGTTGATCAAGTCTTGTTACCAAAACAATCTTATATGAAACAAAACTTTGCATTCCACAAGGTGATTATGTTACCTCATACTTGATAGCAATGGTTCCAATCATATTAGTTTCAAAGTTTTCTTGTGGAATGGGACAATATATTTCTCCAACCTTGATGCTCTCAATATTTTCAATGGAATTCAGGCAATAGCTCTTAATAACCTTCTTGGGGAAATAGAAAGTGTGCTCTTTGTCATTAATATTGAATGTTACTTTTCCTTGATTGCAATTGATGACAGCACCTGCAGTATTAAGAAAAGGTCGCCCAAGAATAATAGATATATTATTGATATGTTGGAAACGTATCTATAATTTTTTATGCTCCATGCTTGTTTTGTATCTAATTTCCTTTGCTTTGTCTATACTTTGAGGTGTTTTTATATCTTTTCTGGAACTAACCTATTAACAAGTTGCCACAGTGCTAGGTGCCTGCTTTCTTCTGTTTTTGGTTCCAAAAAGTCAAAAAATCAATATTCTCGAAATTGAACGGGACAAAATCCAAAGTCATTATTTTTTCTGGAGCAACACGGAACCACGAAGCATAGCCGGAGGGGGGGCACAGGGTGGCCAAACCCCCTAGGCGCGGTCAAGCCCTGGAGGAGCCTAGAGGGGGTGTGGCCCCCTTGGACCCCCACCGACCTTAATTCATGCGCCTATAAGAAGCCTCCGACCCAAAAATCCTAAACAATAGAAAGCCACAAAAACCTCTGTAGCGCCGCCGCCACCGAAGGGGAGATTCGGGGGACAGGAAGTCTCTGTTCCGGCACCCTGTCGGGACGGGGAAGTGCCCTCGGAGCCATCTCCATCGATCTCCATCGCCATATTCATCACCATTGCTGATTCCCATGATGAGGAGGGAGTAGTTCTTCCTCGAGGCTAAGGGCTCTACCGGTAGCTATTTGTTCATCTCTCTCTATGCATGATCTTGTTGTGGTCATGAGCTTTGTAATCAAGTAGATCTACCTTGCTACTCAAGTGCTTCAATAGATCTCTGTTCTCCCCATGTGTGTGAAAGTGACAGCATGCACGCCATGGTGGCACTTAGGTTTGAGTCTACATAAATACTCTTTGTACTTTAATAGATCTATGCTTTTCCCCACGTGTGTGGAAGTGACAACGTGCATACCGTGTGTGGCACTTTGGATAGATTGAATATTTGTTATGAGTTATATTTGGAGTTGGATGTCTCTATGAAATTATGGTGTTTGTTGGAACCATCTAGCGCTCAAGGTGACAGTGTGGGGTTATCTAGATTGGAGAAGGCGGACTTTGAGGAGTGCTGTTATAGCCCTACCATGGATTAGAGTGTCCAAGCGGAGAGTAGTTAAGAGTAGTATCATAAAGAGAAGATATTTATATGAGAGGGTGTTCACTAGTGAAAGTATGATCCCTAGGCCTTGTTTCTAAACATTGAAACACCGTTTGCTACTAGATCTGTTGCATGTTTGCTTGCTTTAGTCTTTACCTCACCGTCAAGCTCTTTTCTCGCACTCACACACGTTCTCCCCCTTCAACAACAAGCCGGAAGCTATTTTCTGGCACCGTTACCGCTTGTATTTCACTATCTCTTCACCGAACTAGTGCACCTATACACCTGACAAGTGTATTGGGTGTGTTGGGGACACAAGAGACTTCTTGTATCTTGATTGCAGGGTTGCTTGAGAGGGGATACCTTTGACCACTTCCTCTCTGAGTTTGATAAACTTTGGGTAATCCACTTAAGGGAAACTTGCTGCTATTCTACAAACCTCTGCACTTGGAGGCCCAACAACTGCGTACAAGAATAGAAGTGCGTAGACATCAAGCTCTTTTCTGGCGTCGTTTCTAGGGAGGTAAGGTAAAAGGTACTCACATCCTCCGGTGTGAGTGCTCGAAGTTATTTTGTTTAGATTCTGCAATTTTGTCTTTTTGTTTCTTGTTTTCACTAGTTAGGCTTAATGGAAAACAACAACAAAATTAGAGAGCTTTATAGTGTTTATCTTGAGTTAGGACACGGAGTGTTTGAAGAGAAAATTAAAAAACCTATGGAACTTTATTTGCATGCTAATAGCAATGTTATTAGTATGAATTCTTTGGACACCGTTATTGCTAATGCCATGGAAACGTCTAAGCTTGGGGAAGATAGTTTTTATGAAAATGATCTTTTTAGTCCCCCAGCTTTAGAAGATAGCTATTCTATTGCTTATGATGATACCAAACCTCCAATTTATGATGATTACAATTATGAATATGATATTTTCAGTCCACCTACTATTGAGGAGGAAATTTATTGTGATTACAATATGCCTCCTATATTTGATGATTATGGTGATGAGAATAATAGTGATAGCTATTTTGTTGAATTTGCTCCCACTCCGATTAATAAGAATGACTATGCTTATGTGGAGAGTAATAATTATTATATGCATGTGGCTCATGATAAGAATGCTTTATGTGATAGTTATATTGTTAATTTTATTCATGATGCTACTGAAAGTTATTATGAGAGATGGAAACATGGTCTTATGCATCTTAATAATATTAAGTTTCCCCCCTCTATGTTGAAAATCTTGAAGTTACACTTGTTTTGCTTTCCTATGCTTGTTGCTTTGTGCTTTCATGACTTGTTTCTTTACAAGATTCCTATGCATAGAAAGTGGGTTAGACATAAATGTGTTTTGAATTTGCTTCTTGATGCTCTCTTTTACTTCAATTCATATTTCTTATGTGAGCATCTTCTCAAACTATCAAGCCTAACTTAAAGGCGTTAAAGAAAAGTATTTGTTGGGAGATAACCCAAGAGTTTTATTGAGTCTTGGAAGTTATTACTTCAGTAATGACCTCGACTTATCCTTTTTGTTTACTTTTTGTGCCAAGAATGACTTCTAATGAGAGGGGAGTAAGATTTGGGGAGTTGCTGTCCCGAAACAGATTTTTGTCCTCCACCATAAAAATTTGTGAGGAGTCTTTGTACGTAGGATTGAGCTAAAAATTTACAAATAAATCCCCCAGTATGTTAGATAACTTTCATTAGTTAAATACTTTTTGATTTGAGCAACAGAAGATGTTCGAAAAAATTGGTTTCTACCTGCTGGTCTGTTTTGATAGATTTCTGCCATTATTTGCATTTGCTTCTAATTGATTCCTTTTTGAGTTCTTTTTGGTAAATTGAGCTTTTTGAAGGAGTTAATATAGTAGCTTGTTGTTTTTAGTGAAAAGCCTTGTTGTTCCAAAGCTTTTCCAAGGGTCTAATATCTTTTGAATACACTAATGTTGCTAATGAAGATTGTGTGAAGTTTTGTATGAAGGAAAAATTTCAGGTGTAGAGAGAGAATGATGCAATGAGATGAATAATGGACAAAATCTTAAACTTGGGGATGCCACCCTGGTGTCACCCAAAGAAATATCCAAGAGTTACAAGCGTCAAAGCTTGGGGATGCCTGGGCATCCCCTTCTTCATCAATAAAGAGCTCAGGTCTATCTAGACACTTCATTTTTATTGTTTCATGCACAGTTGTGTTGTTCTTGGAGCGTCTTAGTTTTCATTTGCTTTGCTTAGGTTGTTTAGTTTGCTTGAATAAAGTAGTTTGTACCCCCGTTCTCGCTGTGTTGTTTTGCAAATAAGTTGCTTGGTGTTGGAAAGGAGTAGTAAGTTCTTGCTTGAAGTGCAAGAGGGGCTTGCATTGACCGTGACTTAGACTTTAGCATGACATGATAAGTGTTGTTTTGACCCTATGATTAGTGATTATTGATGTAGCATGTATTATTCCAAACAATTGGGATTGCTTAGTGTGCCTTGAAGAAATTATGCGTTGTTTTAGCATGCAAAAGCATAGTATTGTGGAATTCTCCTTTAATGCTTTGTTTGGTTTGACTTGGCACATGCTCACACCATGTTATGACTATGACAAGTCACCATTAGCCTCTATGATCATTTAGTCCTTGACTTGTAGTACCACTCTATGCTTTGATTAGTAATGCTTTGTTGCTCTGCATGATTATGGCCATTATGCTCTCTTAGTTGGTTGCTCCTAGTCTTTTTGCTAGCCTACACTTGTATGAGTAAGCTCTACTCATGCTTCCAACTCCCAAGAAACCAAGTTATTCCAAAGTGTACACTATAAACTCCTATGCATGGTGTGTTACACCATTCCAAGTATATTCTTGTTTTCAGCTATCTTCCAATTAAAAACTATTTTGTTATGTGAAAACTTAGTGATTAAAGCCCTCACGAACTTGATGGCACACTTTATATTCCTTGCCCCTAATAAACTTGAACCATTGTGTCATCTATGTTGTATATGCTTGCACTTATACGTTGGAATTAGCAGAACCGTGTTGTCACAGGGAATGTTTTCAACATTGCACTTGTACTTTGTACTCAGTTGATATCATGCTCTTTTGTCTATGGATGTCATCGGTGTGAAATAAAGAGGAAGCTTGTAAGTCCATGGAGTTTGTATTCTGTGTTAGAGAAACGCCCGGGCCACTAGCCTAAGCCATGCCTAATCATGGTGGAAACTTGCAGCATCACCATAGTGAGCTATCTATGAAGCATCCTCAATAAAAAGCTATGCACATAGTAAATAAAAAGATTGCTGAGATGCTCATTGTCTGCTTGCCTTGTCATTTTGGTTATGGGAAAGCTCCTGTACCATGTGCAAGGGGTACCCCGTTGGCGGTTCTCTATGATATCCAAATACCTACAGCGACAAGAACTTACAGGTGACTGAAGTTGAGTAGCATGAGGTGTGGCCCTCGTATTCAAGGGACTTGAGATTGCCAACTTATACTTCGTTAAGCATATACTCCATCTTTGTTCACTTTAACCTTAATCACTTCAAGATGCTTATGATAGGGGCAATGAAGGCTGAAAGCTAACAAGTACCATAATTTTTGGAAGCTCTTTTTGAAACTTGAAATCCCTGCTTCCTTTACAAAAAGGCTTTTCTTCCACCATTACTTGAGTCTCCACCTTCTACCTTTAGGCACCATTAAGAGAGCATAGTTGTCATTTTGTGTGCACTATTCCAAAGCTTATTGATTGATGCATATTGTGATATTACTTGTTCTTGTGCTATTTGTTTCTAGTCACCCTTGTGAGCTTTGAAGGTGTCCTATGCATCTATTTGCTACTCCATGAGGGACAAGTTGAATGCCACTATGCCATGTTTTCTGTATGTGAAACAAACAAATGTTTTTCAATGCATGCTATTCATGATCTTTGTTTGTAGCCTTTCATGTTGCATGCATAGTTACTTTGTATTATCGTTAGAACTCCATATTTCATGCACATGTTTAGAGTTCTTTGATCCTAGCTTTCAATGCTTGCAAATGGTTTGATCTTGATTTTGATGGTGCATGTCACCTCAAAAATTATTCTTTTTATCACTTACCTACTCGAGGACGAGCAGGAGTTAAGCTTGGGGATGCTTGATACGTCGGAAACGTATCTATAATTTTTTATGCTCCATGCTTGTTTTGTATCTAATTTCCTTTGCGTTGTCTATACTTTGAGGTGTTTTTATATCTTTTCTGGAACTAACCTATTAACAAGTTGCCACGGTGCCAGGTGCATGCTTTCTTCTGTTTTTGGTTCCAAAAAGTCAGAAAATCAATATTATCGGAATTGGACGGGACAAAAGCCAAAGTCATTATTTTTTCTGGAGCAACACGGAACCACGAAGCATAGCCGGAGGGGGGCCACAGGGTGGCCAAACCCCCCTAGGCGCGGTCAAGCCCTAGAGGCGCCTGAAGGGGGTGTGGCCCCCTGGACCCCCATCGACCTTGATTCATGCGCCTATAAGAAGCCTCCGACCCAAAAATCCTAAACAATCCATCAGAAAGCCACAAAAACCTCCATAGCGCCGCCGCCACCGAAGGGGAGATTCGGGGGACAGAAAGTCTCTGTTCCGGCACCCTGTCGGGACGGGGAAGTGCCCCCGGAGCCATCTCCATCGATCTCCATCGCCATATTCATCACCATTGCTGATTCCCATGATGAGGAGGGAGTAGTTCTTCCTCGAGGCTAAGGGCTCTACCGGTAGCTATGTGTTCATCTCTCTCTCTATGCATGATCTTGTTGTGGTCATGAGCTTTATAATCAAGTAGATCTACCTTGCTACTCAAGTGCTTCAATAGATCTATGTTCTCCCCATGTGTGTGAAAGTGACAGCGTGCACGCCATGGTGGCACTTAGGTTTGAGTCTACATAGATACTCTTTGTGCTTTAATAGATCTATGCTTTCCCCATATGTGTGAAAGTGACAACGTGCATACCATGTGTGGCACTTTGGATAGATTGAATATTTCTTATGAGTTATATTTGGAGTTGGATGTCTCTATGAAATTATGGTGTTTGTTGGAACCATCTAGCGCTCAAGGTGACAGTGTGGGGTTATCAGATTGGGGAAGGCTGACTTTGAGGAGTGCTGTTATAGCCCTACCATGGATTAGAGTGTCCAACCAGAGAGTAGTTAAGAGTAGTATCATAAAGAGAAGATATTTATATGAGAGAGTGTTCACTAGTGAAAGTATGATCCATAGGCCTTGTTTCTAAACATTGAAACACCGTTTGCTACTAGATCTGTTGCATGTTTGCTTGCTTTAGTCTTTACCTCACTGTCAAGCTCTTTTATGGCACTCACACATGTTCTCCCACGTCAACAACAAGTCAGAAGCTATTTTCTAGCATCGTTACCGCTTGTATTTCACTATCTCTTCGCCGAACTAGTGCACCTATACACCTGACAAGTGTATTGGGTGTGTTGGGGACACAAGAGACTTCTTGTATCTTGATTGCAGGGTTTCTTGAGAGGGGATACCTTTGACCACTTCCTCCCTGAGTTCGATAAACCTTGGGTAATCCACTTAAGGGAAACTTGCTGCTGTTCTACAAACCTCTGCACTTGGAGTCCCAACAACTGTCTACAAGAATAGAAGTGCGTAGACATCAATTATCATCTTTAGGCATTTCAAGCACAACAAAATCAGTTAAGACCATGCAATTATGAGCAACTTGAACAGAAACATCCTCACATATACCAATAGGAATAGTAGTTGACTTATCAGCCATTTGCAAAAAAATATCAGTTGGTATCAACTTTTCTAGCTGGAGTCTCTTATAGAGAGAAAAAGGCATAACACTAACTCCATCTCCCAAATCACATAAAGTAGTTCTAACATAATTATTCTTAATGGAGCAAGGAATAGTTGGTATACCTGGATCACCAAGTTTCTTTGGAACCTTACCATTGAAGGAATAATTAGCAAGTAGAGTAGAAATCTCCTCATAGGAATCTTCCTTTTATTAGAAACAATATCCTTCATATACTTTGAATAAGGAGGCAATTTAATAGCATCAGTCAAAGGAATTTGCAAAAATAAAGGTTTTATCCACTCACAAAACTTGTTGTAGTGTTCCTCCTCCTTAGACGTGTGTTTCTTACCTGGAAAAGGCATAGGTTTCTGCACCCCAAGGTTCTCTCTCTTTACCATGTTTATTAGCAATAAAATCTTCATTTGTGTACCTAGTGTTCTTAGTGTGCTTCTCAGGTTCTTCCTCACCTTCCTCCTTATCAGGAGACTCATTTTTATCATTACCACTCTTAGTTTCAGCATCAGAGACAGATATACTATTAGGATCTACAGCAGGTTCAAGTGGTTCCTCAACTATCTTATGTTTCATTTTATTTCTCTTACGAGGACTACCACTATCTTCACCTTGTTGAGAATCCTACTCAATTCTTTTAGGGTGTTCTTCAGGATATAAAGGATCTTGAGTAGCTGTACCACTCCTAGTTCTAATTCCATAAGCATGTTTATCTCCGAAAGCATTAACTAGCATATCCTTTTGTATCTTAGCAAGTTCATAAAGTTGGGTTTGAACCATTTGAAAATGTTTAAAAAGCATTTTAATATCATTAGAACTTCTTTCCACAATATCTTTCAACTCATGGATAGCTCTAGAGTTTTCCAATAAATGATTCTGAACTTGTTTATTAAAATACCCTTGCTTAACAATAAAAGTGTCAAGTTCCTATAAACATTGATCAGGAGGCTTACCATAAGGAATATCACCTTTATCAAAGTGTTGGAGAGAGTGTAACTCGATAGTAGATGAGTGGGGAATTTGCTTACATAATTCTTCTATAGGAGGTAGATTCTTCACATCTTCAGCTCTAATACCTTTCTCCTTTAGACACTTCTTAGCTTCCTTCATTACTTCATCATTTAATGCAATAACTCCCCTCTTCTTTGTTGTTGGTGTTGGAACTGGTTCAGGAATAACTGGCTCATGAGTAATAGGGGCTTAGGTGCATTCAGCTCAGTTGAAGTCCAATCATCATAATTCTTGCTTATCTTAGTCATTAATTCTTCAGCATCTGTAAGAGTCCTTTTCCTGAAAACACAATCAGCAAAGCTATCTAGGTAGGTCCTAGAATCATCAGTTAGTCCATTATAATAAATATCAAGAAGCTCATTCTTAGGTAATGGACATCCAGGATGTGCATGAATCAAGGCATGGAACCTTTTCCATGACTCGGGCAATTTCTCTTCTTTTCCCTGTTTAAAATCAAAAAGTCTCTGCAAAGCAGCATGTCTAGCACTGGGAGGAAAATATTTCTGGAAGAAAGAAGCAATCAAGCAATCAGGGCTATGAATGGAACCAGGAGGTAATCTATTAAACCAAGCCCTAGCTTCTCCTTTTAGTGAAAAAGGGAAGATCTTAGCAACAAAGTACATGTGCATCTTAAAATCATCAGATAACAAAGCACTCATAGTAGAAAGCTCATTCATATGAGTCACAACACTCTCATTTTCAGTCCCACAAAAAGGTTCTTTCTCAACAATATCTATATAAGATAAATGTAGTGTCCTTGTGTTTTATAGTGCTAGTTCCTGGATCGAATAGCTAGCACACACAGTACAAGATGTAATATCAAGAAACAAAGGTCATTCTATTACATCGCATGATCCATAATTACAAAATAAAACTTACAATTTGCATAGCACAAGGCTAGCATAATATCAGAGTTTACAACAAAACTTAAATAGCATGGAGTCCTTCATCTTCATGTGCCACAGGCGAGCATGTTGAGGATAGACTCGTAACCCTATTTAAACCTTACTCATCGTCAAAACCTGCAACATGAAACGTTGCAGCCACAAGGGGTCAATACATCTGAATTGTATGGGCAAGTTCCACTAGGAGAGAAATGACAAACCTACTATCTACATGTATATTTGGCTAAGTGGAGCTCAGTTTATTTTTCAAAAACAAGTTTTCCCTATCATTTTACAAAGTAATTTTTAATCTACACATCATCTTTCTAAAGCACCTTGGCAATCTCCAAG
Organism: Avena sativa; assembly: GCA_916181665.1. Lineage (NCBI taxonomy): Eukaryota > Viridiplantae > Streptophyta > Magnoliopsida > Poales > Poaceae > Avena > Avena sativa. Next base: position 22,719,684 of record OV702297.1, read on the forward strand.
TATTCTTCACATTTGTTCATCCATCAAGTTTTTAACTTAGAAATTGGAATGTCGAGATCGCCCATCAGCTTCATGTCCAGTGTTGCTCAAAGTTGTCCGTAACCAAGGACACGACTAAGTACTTAGATTTAGATCCTCTGCAGAGGCTGTACATGTTACCCACATGACACAATCCCGTCTTAACGCCACAAGTGGCCGCTCGCTTAGTGCACACCCATCGGTGCACCGGCAGAGGGATTATGACGAAGTCTTTCCATAGAAGTCCCCTATACATAATGCTAGTCACCCATAGAGGCACCAAGGTAGAGGGTCACGCCAATACCTAATGCTAGTCCACCTATGAGTACCAATGTATAAGCTTCCTACTATGTACTTGGCTAAGCCAGAGCCCATTTAGCATGTGGCTGTACTGGAAGCTACCTTTCAAGAAACTTGTCCAATCTCTAAGATCTCGGGTGGCATATTCACACCTAGATGATTTATTAACTTAGTTGTTTTCTTTATAGGAAAACTTATTTTTGGCATCACAAAGTCATCACATGAAAATTCCACCCATTTATCCATAAAGTACAAAATACCTATCATGCATACTATAAGATTAACTCTAGTGCATAGTAAAACATTAGGAATTTTATGAACAAAGTGAAACTTGCCTTGGTAGTTGGTGTTAAAGGCACACTCCGTGCAAAAGGAACCACACTCTGCCCAATCTATAAGATATAAAATAACACAATATAAACACAACTTTCATAACATCAAGATCAAGCAAGGTAAACAAGAGTTGTTTACTTTTAGCTTAGTCTTCATTTTTCTTAGTGATAAGTTGACAAAAAGGTGGCGGCATGAGTTTGACTTTATATGGTTGGAGAATAGAGTACTTAGAAAGAATAGGTTTAGGAGAAGAGTTGGTATTCTACTGAACACAAATTTTTAGAAATGACTAAGTCCCGAATGAGGTTTTCTAAATTGTTAGGATGTCAAATACTTAGCAAAATAGCTCTAGGAAATTCTTATGCTTGGGTTGAGAAATTAGGTAAATAAATTTCTAACTCTTTAGGTCTATCTCTTTCATCATCTTGACTTGGACTCTCTTCTCTTCAACTTCTAGTCTTGCCTTGAACTCCTTCTCTTCTATTCAAGATTGCGCCTTCTTTAGACTTGGTATTTTCTTTAATCTTCTCCAACATGGTCTTGATATGAGATAGAAATATTTCTAAGTAGTTTTTGGTGAATGGTAGTAGGAGTCAAAAAAAAACTTAGAAGAAATTTTGGGGTAAGGTGGAGTTGATGGTTTTTCACTTAGGCATGGATAAAGGGCTTATTTTTCGCAAAGTCATAAGTAGATTTGAATGGTCATTAGGACTTGTTGGAAGTCCAAATGGTTTTGGTTGATAGGTATTGTCATAGGACCCATTTTTTTACAAAAAGAGTTATGTTGAACTAGTTATAGAATTAAACATATGATGAAAACACTCAAATTCTTAAATTTACATTTGAATATTTGTAAACAGGTTGAAATAATTTGTTTAGTTGTTCTAATGGACATAGGACATCAAAATGATTCATTTTCAAAAAGAATAGCCTCAAAATAAATTATAGAACAAATTCTATAGCCATAATACTAAATTAAAGTTTCTGTAAATTCAGTATTGTTACGGGGTGCAAAAGCTAAATATTATGGATTCACTATGTTCTACTTATTCTTGTGAGTTTAGGGACATATCGTTTGCTATTTTTGCATATGTAGTTATTTTTCTATAATTTTTACAAGATTGTACAATTTTCTGCCAGATTTTCTTAAAAATAAAAATCAGACTGATTTGGCCTAGTTAACTATTATGATGTCATGAATTTCGATAGTAAAGGTTGATCAAATGGAAAAACTTTCTACACTTGTAGAGAATTATTAGATTGGTATACACGACAAAAATCGTCAAAAACGGAGTTACAGATCTATACTTATGAATTTTTAAAGTTTAACGTGAGCTAGTACCTACACGAACGATCGATCGATATGCCAGACTCCCGTCAAGAAATATGGGACATGTGGCTGCGCATTATAGGGTAGTACCGGTTCACCTACTCCCTTTCGTCCGTAAATAAGTATACTTCTAATCTTGTTCTAAGTCAAACATAGTAAAGTTTGACTAACTTTTTAGGACAACGTACCAACATTTATAAAACTGAATTATTACCATTAAATTTATTTTTAATTCTAGTTTCATAATATGTTAGTCAATTTGATGTAATATATGTTTCTATTTGGTCAAATTTGATTATGTTTGACTTAGACAAAAGCTAGATATACATTTGTTTGCGGACCGAGGGAGTAGAATTTAAAGTACGTAATAATATGCACTTTGTAAGTGCTGAAACTTACTATGTGACGTGGAAGCTTGCCGATGGTGACGGGGAAGACGGCGGCGATCTTGGCGGTTGATGCTGGCAATGTTAACTTGTTCGGCTTGGCGAAGTGGATGAAGGCGTTCCCTTCTTCCTGGCTACCTCATGCGTGACTACGTGTTAACGGTGTGGATCGGACTGGAGGCGTTGCAGTCCGGCGATACTCCGGTGAGATGTTCTGCTCGACCTTGTGGTTCTGGAATTGAGCTTGTCCCGAAGCTTCAATGGCGGCGGCGGCGACGGTGAGATCAATTTGGCAGCCTGGGGGTCGTATTGACGTGGGAGACGGGGCAAAAACAGAGGGGCCGAGTCCTTTTAAAAGGGATACTCCCAGGCGTTTCCTCTCGATATGAAGTGGGGAGGCGAGGCGACAGTCTCCATCCGACCAATAAGGTGCTACCTATTTACAATCGATTTTATGGTCCAATAAAGTGGGGATTTAATTGTCTGAATAGAACCGTGGTTCAATGGACAGTAAATTTTGTTTTTAAGCTTGGTCATTTTGAGTTCGATAAAGAATGGAATTGGAGGGAGAAGTAACGTTCAATATCAGGTTCAATTCATGCTCAATGTTCCGTTTGGAGGTTGAAGACAACCTAATCGGGCTGAACTGGATTGGGCCAGGGAAATGAGATGCAAGACAAAATAAGGAAGGCAAATATATATAGAGGAAGAGTGGGCTGGCTAAGCTGGCCCAAGTTGGTCCGTTTGGTCAGGCTGGCAATAGAGTATTTTTATTTGATTTTTTTTCATAACCATTGCATTTGAGCTACAAATCAACTCAAATAAATTTCTATTTTTTGTAAAATTGTCCCCGGTCAATTTAGACACATGGGGTCTGCTTTTGTTCAAAATAAAATGGTTTTTAAAATAATCCTTGTATTAGTTATCATAGGGCCAATTAAGCAAATTGGAAATGAAATTTCGATTTTATTTCTTTAACTTATGGATTCAAATGCAATGCTATGATTATGATGCATGTATGCATGAAACATGATTTTGAAATTTTTAAGAATGTCTTTTAATAGGATTCAAAAAAAATATTTTTTTGTGAAATTTTAAGACAAACAAACAAAAGCAAAAAAAATACATTCCAAAATTTGTAAAATTTTGGGATGTGACAATAAATCAAGAGACAAATCATAATATTTATCTTTAATATCTATGGAAGAAGTGGCAAACTTAGGATCAGAGGACAACTTAGGAATAATAGTACGTCTAGCAAGGAGACTCGTAATAGCACTAGTACCATGTGTGTTTCGGCACTCTTCAACAAAATCATGAGTGAACTCAATGTAACCATCATTAATATCATAACTCTCACTAGCCTCAGATGAGCTAACAGGTGTAACAGTGTCTTCACTAGGAGTTTTGGTATTTCCTAGACCAACCATAGTAGCATCTAGAAAAGGACCTAATGAATCACTCTCATCAAGCATAGTAGAAGTAACATCATGAGCATCAAAAGGAGTTTCAGACTCAGCAGTAGTAGCAATGTGTGTAGCATGTGTATGTGGTGGTGATGTAACAAACTTACTTATAACAGACGGTGAATCAAGAGCAGCACATGTGTTTAGGATTATACCTCTTCTTGTAGTGGATGGTAAAATAGAGAACTTTCCATCACGAGACTTCCCTATGATGAAAGGAGTAGCAGTGAACAATAATAGATCCAAGTGAACTTACAAATAAAGTTATGCACCCCGGCAACGGCGCCAGAAAATAGTCTTGATGACCCACAAGTATAGGGGATCGCAACAGTCTTCGCAGATAGTATTACCCAATTTATCGATTCGACACAAGGGGAGCCAAAGAATACTTGCAAGCCTTAACAACTGAGTTGTCAATTCAGCTGCATCTGGAAATAGTTCTTGCTCACGGAAGTTTATCAGTAGCTATAACAAAGCAACAACAACAGTGAAACAGGAGCAATAGTAACAGTAACGGTAACAGTAGGATTCGAGTGCGATAGGCATAGGGATGGATGGACGGGCGATGCATGGACGAGTCTAAACATGTAACTTCAATATCTAGGGCATTGCAGATAAATAATAACAAGCATCCAAGTATTGAACAATCCTAGGCATGTGTGCTCCAAATATAGTCATACGTGCTCGTAATAAGAACTTGCACAACATCTTCTGTCCAGCCAGCCCGTGGCAGCGGGGCCTCTAGGGAATTACTGGCAATTAAGGTGCTCATTTTAATAGAGCACCGGAGCAAGCATTGACACTCCGTTAACATATGTGATCCTCACACCACATCCATCCCCTCCGGTTGTCCCAATTATTGTCACTTTGGGGCCTTTGGATCCGGAGATATGTGTACACAACTTGCAGATAAGATCGCAAACAATATTATCATAATGATTCAATAATAAGTTCAGATCTGAGATCATGACACTCGGGCCCTAGTGACAAGCATTAAGCACAACAAGCTGCAACAAAGTCAAATAGCACTAATAGAGATACTAGGCACTATGCCCTAACAGATCTTATTCGATTATATGATAGAACTCATCCAATCCCTACCATCCCAAGCCTACAACAAGGGATTACTCACTCATGGATGAGGGAAACATCGGTGGTTGATGGAGATGCGTTGCTGATGACGATGATCCTCTCCAAATTCCCTGTCCCGGCAGGGTGCCAGAACGGAGTTTATGTATTCGAATCTTGGTTTCTCGTGGAAGTGGTGGAGCGGAACTCTTTCTAGAAAACTCTCGAAAACCCCCTCGGTTTTTAGGTCGAAAGGCAACTTATAGGCGCAGAGGGAGGTCGCGGAGGTGCCTGGGGTGGTCGCACCCCCTCTAGGCGCGAGGTCAGGTGGGCCCGCGCCTAGGGTGGGTCTGGGCCCCCCAGGCCTCCCCTCCGTCTCTTCTTATGGCTCCGTGGATCTTTTGGTGAAATATAATTTTTGGCATATTTTTCGGGATTTTTCCTGATATTTCATTTTCTGCATAAAAACAAGACACTAAGGTAATTATGCTGAAAACAGCGTCAGTCTGTGTTAGTTGTATCCAAATCACACAAGTTTAGAGAAAAAACAATAGCAAAGTGTTTGAGAAAGTAGATACCTTTTGGACGTATCAATGGTTAAAGCTTATTAGGTGCAAGAAATTAAAGTGTGGCATCAAGTTTGTGAGAGCTTTAATCACTAATTTTCTCATAACAAGTTTAATTTGGAAGATAGATAAAAACATGAATATACTGAATGGTGTAAAACACCATGAATAGGAATTTATAGTGCACTCTTTGGAATAACTTGGTTTCTTGGGAGTTGGATGCATGAGTAGAGCTTACTCAATACAAGTGGAGGCTAGCAAAAGACTAGGAGCGACCAACTAAGAGAGCAATAATGGTCATAATCATGCAGGCGACAAAACATTATTAATCAAAGCATAAAGTGGTATCACAAATCAAAAACTAAATGATCATAGAGGCTAAGGTGACTGGTTCATAGTCATAACATGGTGTGAGCATGTGCCAAGTCAACCCAAACTAAGCATCAAAGGAGAATACCACAATATTATGCTTTTGTATGCTAAAACAACGCATGATTCTTGCAAGGCATATTAAGCAATCTCAATTGTTTGGAATAAGTCATGCTACAACAATAATCACTAAGAATAAGGTCAAAGAAACATATAAAATGACATGATAAAGTCTAAGCCACAGTCAAAACAAGCTCCCTTTTGTACCACTATAAGCATTAAACTTTCTACTCTTTTCCAACACCAATCAACTTATTTGAAACAACAATGCGAAAGCGAGGGTCCAACTACTTTATTCAAGAAAACTAAATAAACAAAAACCAAAAATGAAAACTAAGATGCTACAAGAACAACACAACAATGCATGAAACAATAAAAACGAAGTGTCTAGAAAGAGACCTGAGATTTTTTATTGATGAAGAAGGGATGCCTTGGGTATCCCCAAGCTTTGACGCTTGTACCTCTTGAATATTTCTTGGGGTGACACAGGGTGGCATACCCAATCTTGAGATTTTGTCCATTCTTCATCTCATTACATCATTCTTCCCCTACACTTGAAAATTTCCTTCATACAAAACTTCACAGAATCTTCATTAGCAACATTAGTGTATTCAAGATAATAGGACTTTGGGTTTGGTTTCAAAACAAGGAAAACTTTCATTATAACACATTCTTACTGTAGCAATTCCTTTTAAAAGCTCAAGTGATCAAGTAGAACTCAAAAAGAAACTGATTGAGAAGGAAATGAAAATAATGGCAGAAATCTATCAAAACAGACCAGCAGGTAAAAACCAATTTTGGAAGACCTTATGTTACTCAAATCAAAAGGTGTTGAACTAAAGAAAGTTATATAACAACCTGGGGCGCATGCTCAGAAAATTACAGCTCAATCCGACATACAGTGATTTTTCACGAAATTTTACAGTGAAGCACAAAAATCTGTTTCAGGACAGCAACTTCTCCAAATCTTACTTCTCTCTTGTTAGAGGTTATTCTTGGCACAAAAACCACACAAAAAGGATAAGGAGAGGTTATTACAGATGTAATAACTTCCAAGACTCGATAAAACTATTGGGTTATCTCCCAAAAGGTACTTTTCTTTAACGCCTTTAAGTTAGGCACAGGAAGCAAGAATCAAGTATTTTCAAATGAAGAAGCATTAAGATCAATACTAGAAATCTCTTCAACCAGGCAAGGTATCTCATCCAAATAGGTTCTAGAGGATCCTCTCTAATCACTCTTGGGTTCACTACTTTCATCAAACAGTTTTTAGGAGCAATCCAATCAAAATTCTTTTCTAAGGCTTCATGCATTCCTACAAGTTTGAAAGGTATGGGTATTTTAATTTCCTCTCCATTGGGTTGGGTCTTGTATAACTTTTCTAATGTGCCCATAACAACTACACATTAGCCTAGCATATTAAAACTATCAGAGACCTTTTTAGCTTCTTTAGCAACATCATTAAACTCCTTTAGCAAAGTTTCTAGAATAAAATCTCTCTTTTCAGTATCCTCAATATCTTTAAGTTTAAGAAACATTATTTGCATCATGGGGTTAAGGTTAACAAACCTAGCCTCCAACATGTGAACTAAATAAGCCGCAGCAATTTCATAATTAGGATCAAGTTCTGCTAAAGATCTATCCTCAATATCCTCATGCTTGCGAACATGATTAAAGAATTCTTCAATATTTTTTCCCAATTATAGAACCACTACCTATTGAAAGGTCTTTTAGGGTGAACTTAAGGATCAACATGGTGAGCTAAGAACAAGGTGACAACTATAGGAAGAACTAATTTTTTTGTGTTTTTGATAAGAAAAGCAAACCAAATGAAACTATTTTTTTTATTTTTGAAATAAAGAAACACGCAAAACAAACAAAGCAAAACAAAAACAAAGTAAAGAGAATGGTTGTGAGAGTCTCCCCTTGCAAAGATGTCCTTAACTCCCCTGCAACGACGCTAGAAAACATCTTGATGGATCAGATCACTGTAGAGCTTCGTTGGGATACCCCAAGAGGAAGGTATGATGAAAACAGCAATAAGTTTCCCCTCAGTTATGAAACCAAGGTTATCGAACCAGTAGGAGTAAGGAAACAACTCCAAGGTGTTGCTAACAACTTGGAATCCTGCACAACACAAACTAAAGACTTTGCCCCAACTTACAGTGAGGTTGTCAATCTCACTGGTTTGTTGAAAACAAAGGATTAAACGTATAGTGTGGAAGATAGTAGTTGCTTGTAGAAAGTAAACGGTAACAGTAGATAGTGTATCAATGATAAAGGGTCCACAGTTCACTAGAGGTGTTCTCCTTAAGATAGATAACATGCTGGGTGAACAAATTATAGCGGGACAATTGACAGATTGAGGAAGCATAACAATGCATATAGTAGTCATCAAGACTCCTATGATATTTGATTGGGCATTACAACAATATACATAGACCGTAATCCAACTGCATCTATGACTAATAACCCACCTTCAAGTTATCATCTGAAACCCCTCCAGTATTAAGTTGCAAGCAACGGATAATTGCATTAAGCAATGTGTGTAAAGTAAATAATACAATTGTTCCATGAACAAAATATTATAATTTTCTCCCTAGTAGCAACATCACATCTACAACCTTAGAGATTTCTGTCACTTCCCCAGATTACTAGAGACATGAACCCACTATCGAGCATAAATACTCCCTCTTGGAGTCACAAGCATCTATTTGGCCAAGATAGCTACTAGAAATTGAGAGAATGCAAGATCATAAATAACATAGACATGATAGAATCAATAATCAATCTGACATAGTATCTCAATATCCATCGGATCCCTGCACACACAACATGTATGATTACAAATAGACGATCTTGATCATGAACGGAGCTCACAAGATCTAAACATGATAGCACAAAGGAGGAGAAACAACCATCTAGCTACTGTATGGAACCATGGTCCAAGGGTGAACTACTCACGCATCATACCAGAGACTGGCATGGTGATGAAGAAGGCCTCCGGGATGATCTCTCCCCTCCGGCAGTGTGCTGGGAAGAGCTTCAGATCCCCCGATCTAGGGATGATGGTGGCTGCGGCTATAGACTTTTTTGTGGATATTTGATCAGGTTCTTAGGGTTTCTGCATCGGGGTGACTTTATAGGCGAAGAGGCGAGGCAGGAGGGCGGCCAGGGGGCCCACACCATAGGGCGGCGTGCCCTAGGGTGGACCCACGCTGCCCTAGGGTGTGGTCCCCCTTAGGCTGCCCTTTGGACTATGTCTTCTCTCCGGTAAAATATTGACTTTGGCTTTTGTCCCGTCCAATTCCGAGAATATTTCCTTATAAGCTTTTCTGAAACCAAAAACAACAGAAAACAGGCAACTAGCACTGCGACATCTTTTTAATAGGTTAGTCTTAGAAAATATATAAAAATACCTCAAAGTATAGACAAAACATAGCATAGTTGATAGTAAACACACATGGAGCATCAAAAATTATAGATACGTTTATGACGTATCAGATAGGGAGAGGGATGCCTTATATAGGAGGAGGGGGGACCCCAAGGGGGTGGACGGCGTATGGGGTGCCCCTTGCCCTCCCTCCATTCATGTGGGTGGAGCTTCCACTCAAAAAATGCCTCTTCATTTCTCCACTCAAAATCCCACTCAAAAATCCCATTAAACTTCCACCAAATTTAATGCAATCTCTCTTTAAATAAAACTCCTTTTATTTATTTATTCAGAATTTTGAAAATTATGTTACTTAACAAACATTCACATAAAATCCCTTGCTAGTATTCTATTTCACATGTAGAAACACTTTCAGCAATTTCACCCAAAACAATTTCAGTGTCTAGCGAAATATATTCCTGCGCTTTGTAAATATTTTCGTCTAGAAACTATGTTCCAAATGGTGTCAGTGTCTCTTAAGTGTGTCACCCTACGGTTCACAAATAATGCGAACATGATCGAGACCCCTCTCAGATCAATAATCAGAAGCGGGACCTGGAGATCCGTACTGACTCCCACACATTCAACGATGACTTCTTGTGATCGGGAGAACATTTTACACTAGTAACTTAATCCCTTTGTCTCGCGATATATTACATGTCTGAGATTCTATCATCGGTATCTCCATACCTAGTTTGATCTCGTTACCGACATGTACTCTTTTCTTGTTCACGTGATATAACATTCTAGTGATCAAATAACTTGCTTGCAAGCTAACTGATGTGATATCACCGAGAGGACCTAGAGTATATATCTTCGTCATTGGGATGGAAAAATTCCACTCTTTATCCATGAACCTCAACATAGCACCTTTGTAGCACTGAACCCATCTTTATAGTCACTCTGTTACGGTGTGACGTTTGATGTTATCAAGATACTCTTCTAGTGTTAGTGATTGACATGATCTCATGGTCTAAGGATTAGGATTACTTCGTATGATGTTATATAAATATAAATACAATGACTTTGATCGTAATGCTATACTTTGGATGAATGTTCATCACACCATTCCAATAATGTTGTGACCTCATTATTAACAACATCCAATGTCCATGACCGGGAAACCTTAATAATAGTTACATAGTGATAAATCTAACACCCATGGAGTTCTGGTGTTGATCATGTTTTGCTCTAGGGAGAGTTTTAGTCAACGGATCTGCTACATTGAGATCCGTGTGTACTTTACAAATCTTTATATCTCCATCCTTGACATGTTCGCCGATGGAGTGAAACCGGCGCTTAATATGTTTGGAATTCTTGTGAGACCTTGGTTCCTTGGCATTGGCTATGGCTCCATTGTTGTCACAATAGATCACCATTGGGTCCAACGCGCTAGTAACCACACCTAGTTCGGTTATGAACTCCTTCATCCAAACCGCTTCCTGAGCCGCTTCCGGAGCAGTAACATATTCGGCCTCCGTTGTTGATCCCGCCACCACGGGTTGTTTGGAACTCCTCCAACTAACCGCTCCACCATTCATGAGAAATACGTATCCGGATTGAGACTTAGAGTCATCCGGATCGGTGTCGAAGCTAGCATCGACATAACACTCAGTGACGAGCTCTTCTTCACCTACGTACACGAGAAAAATTTCCTTAGTTCTTCTTAAATACTTAAGGATATTCTTTACCGCTATCCAGTGTTCCGATCCTAGATCATATTGGTATCTACTAGTCAAACTAATAGCATGTGCCACATCCGGTCTTGTACATAGCAATGCGTACATTATAGAGTCTATGGCTAAAGCATAGGGGACCTTGTCCATTATCTCTCTTTATTCCGCCATAGCCGGACTTTGAGTCTTACTCAATGTCTTGCCTTGCAACATAGATAAGAACCCTTTCTTACTTTCTTCTATTTTAAACTCCTTTAAAATCTTATCAAGGTATGTACTCTGTGATAGCCCTATTAGGCGCCTTGATCTATCTATATAGATCTTTATGCCTAATATGTATGACGCTTCACCTAGGTCCTTCATTAAAAATTTGTTGTTTAGATAACTTTTAACACTATTTAAAAGATCTATATCATTTTTGACCAGTAATATGTCATCCACATATAATATCAGAAATGCCACATTGCTCCCACTCACTTTCCTGTAAATACAAGCCTCTCCATAAGTTTGGACAAATCCAAACTCTTTGATCACCTCATCAAAGCGGATATTCCAACTTCGGGATGCTTGCTTTAGTCCATAGATGGATCGTTGAAGCTTGCATACCTTGTCAGCATCTTTAGGATCGACAAAACCCTTTGGTTGTATAATATACAACTCTTCTTCAATGTTGCCATTGAGGAATGCAATTTTGACATCCATTTACCATATCTCATAGTCGAAATATGAAGCTAACATAATCATAACTGATTTTAGCATCGCTATGGGAGAGAATGTCTCATCGTAGTCAACTCCTTGAATTTGTCGAAACCCCTTCGCGACAAGTCGAGATTTATAGACGGTTACGTTACCATCATCGTCAGTTTTTCTTTTGAAAATCCATTTATTCTCCATGGCCTTTTGGTCGTGAGGTAAGTCCACCAAGGTCCAAACCTGGTTTTCGTACATGGATTCCATCTCGGATTCCATGGCTTCTAGCCATCTGTTGGAATCTGGCTCATCATCGCTTCTTCATACGTCGCAAGGTCATCTATTTCATCGACCTAATGCGTACATGATCGAGACCCCTCTCAGATCAATAATCAGAAGCGGGACCTGGAGATCCATACAGACTCCCACACATTTAACGATGACTTCTTGTGATCGTGAGAACCTTTTACGCTAGTAACTTAATCCCTTTGTCTCACGATATATTACATGTCCGATATTTGATCATCGGTATCTCCATACCTAGTTTGATCTTGTTACCGACATGTACTATTTTCTTGTTCCCGTGATATAACATTCTAGTGATCAAATCACTTGCTTGCAAGATAACTAATGTGATATCACCGAGAGGGCCCAGAGTATATCTCTCCGTCATTGGGATGGACAAATTCCACTCTTGATCCATGAGCCTCAACATAACACCTTTGTAGCACTGAACCCATCTTTATAGTCACTCTGTTACGGTGTGACGTTTGATGTTATCAAGATACTCTTCTAATGTTAGTGATTGACATGATCTCATGGTCTAAGGATTTGTATTACTTCGTATGATGTTATAGCAATATAGACACAATGACTTTGATCGTAATGCTATATTTCAGATGAATGTTCATCACACCATTCCAATAATGTTGTGACCTCGTTATTAACAACATCCAATGTCCATGATCAGGAAACCTTGATCATATTGTTAATCAACGAGCTAGTTTATAAGAAAGGCATAACTAGGAACTTTCCATTTGTTTATTAAACACACATGTATTAACATTTCCTTATTAATACAATTACAACATGCAAAATAAACATCTATCATATACTCGAAATATATAATAACAACTTTATTATTGCCTCTCAGGGCATATTCCCTTCATTGCACGCATCTCATTGTTTTGACGTCGAAGTTGTCCATGTTCATAGCCAAGTACAATTCCTCCCAAATCACGGGGAAAGTGGCATCAACACTATTGTCCCTATGGTGAAAGGTTTTAGTAGGGAAGCGAGCATACATTCCAATATAATGTCTTGCTCGCTCTCTGGCTTCTTGAAATCATCCACAAGTGCTTGTGCAACAATGCAATGTCACTGCCAAGCTCAGCCTCAGTATTACTAGCATCATCTTTTATTAGTCCCCCCCAAGGATTTTCAAACGTCTCGTGTATCTAGGGCTCCCCCACCTTATTGCCGGCCTCAAAGAATGCTTGCATCTGCTAGGTGTCCATTTTACCGAGGTCCACATCATCGAGATTTGTCAGTGACTTCTGCTTGGTCTTCGCCTTTTTTATAGTCTTGCCATTATTTTTAGCCTTGCCCGTGGTAGCTTTGGTGTTCATAGGAGGTCGAGGATTCTCTGTTGGCTTGGAAAGCGCGTGCGCCTAGCTGGAGCTAGTGGCACCCCCTTGGCGGCCAAAATAGGCATGGTGACTTTAGCATTGGGCATAGAACTAGGGTCTTTTACGACAGCTGCAGACACTAGTTTCTCTGCTATCATCGAGGCTACAGGGGCACTTGTGAGAGCAATGCCTTATTTGTTGGAGTAATTGGCAGGTCTTGGTGGCCACACTGGTAGGGGCTGCCTCTTTAGTTTCTTTATCCTTATACATACTAGCGGGGGTATCAGGAGTGGCCCGTACTGTCTATGATATAATATCCCGGGGAGCAACATATTCCGACAGGGTGGCATATTTGGGGGGCATATTCTAGGGTCAGGGCAGCATCATCTTGGGGGTAAACATCTTCTGTGGGGGCGGTGCTTCTTGTGAGGAGTGCGCCGTATTTTTTGGAGATGGCACAACAACACTGATTGAGGTCTTGGCGGCCACACTCGCGGCCGGGGTACCGATCGCTTCGGTTTCTAAATGACCATCATCAGCTTGAAAAATCGGTGCTTCCTTGATGTTGGGAGCGTGTGTTGTTAGTGAGAGGTGTGTCAAGGCTAGGACAACTGCCTTTTCAAGAAGGATATCTTTCTTTGGCCATTAGACAAAAATGCCCTTCGCCTAAATCAGAGTCATGATTTCTTCATTGGGAGCTGAAAGGGCATGTATGCCCCCATGTGTGGTTTTGGTAATTAATGACAATCTCTATGGACTAATGTGTAAATTGAGTTTCACTTGTAGGTTGATCCCTTCTCATATGTACTTTGTCGTTGTTCTCCGTGGTTGATCCAACAATCATACCCCGCCACGAATCCCCTTTTAATCAAATGTGTTTGAATTTGTGAAATGCTTATAAAACTCTGAATGTTTTTACAGTCTCAGCATGGACAAAATATCCATGGGTCCTATGTATGAACTGTATTCATTCCAGCTGTATTCAAAAACTCGTTGACACTGAGGTATACATTGGTCGCACGATTTCCAAGGTACATTCACCCACTGTCCATTTGTAAAATAAAACAAATTAATATGCACAAGTAATAAAATATGAATTCACATGCATTTAATACAACATTTATCCAAAAACAAATAGATGAAAATTGAAGTAATAAAAACACATTTTTTTGGATAACCGGTTATTATTCAGAGGGTCCAAAATCTCCTCTTTATGATCCATCTAGACCCTTCTTCCTAGATTTTCTTCTCACTCTTCCGAAGCCACCTTTTTGCCATGCGCCCTCTCTCTTCTCCCTCCCAAACCACCACTGCCGGCTCCCCCCACCCATCGCCGTCCGCCGG